>CM029920.1:82820794-85394544 GCA_017639245.1 Myiopsitta monachus
TGTGACCAGTGTGTGACATACACAGAAACACGAGTGTCTTTGGGACACACTTTGGAAAAAAACCCAAGAAACTAGTTCCTGGTAAAATTAAGAATGATACTGTTTGTATACATAATAGATGGTACAGGTATGTTTAAGAACTGTAAGGATGATATTTGGCTCATCAGTCCTCAAAAGTGTGAATAAGAAAGCAACTTTCCGGATATTTCCTCTTTTGGCCTTGTCTGTAGAAAAAAAATTGCCACTTGGTAATGATGGGTTTGAATGTTAAATAAAGTCTGAACTGATGCTGAAGTTTAACACTTTTGCGTGTCTAGGTCAATGTGAAAAAACAGTTTCATGTCTATGTATGTGAAAAAAAAAATACATTTAACTTCAACTCATTTTTGAAGTCCAGTGTTAGCAACTAGTAATTTTTCAAGTGCAGAACAGAAATGGAGGGAGTTGCAAGGGAAAAAAGGAGCATTTCTGTTGACTAGAGTCGGAAAATTTTTTAGGGCTTGGTCAAAAGCTCATTGACGTCAGTAGAAAGTCTCTCATTAACATCACTGGGTTTGGCTTTTGGGGCATATGATGGCCCAGATTGTAATCTCAGTTAAATCCGATTCTGTTAGGGAATTTATTCGTTAGTATAACACATTCAAGCTGCTCAAAACTGTTTGTACTAAAAGTTTTCTTAACCAAAGGTAATCTTTTTCACAGACTCTTCATTTTGGCAAAACAAATACATTCTTTACTCCCTATCTTCCATGTTGCTTTATTCTAAGTTTAATGAGATATTTTTTTAGCAATTTGTGTTCTGTTTATGAAAAGATACTTCCCCCCCCCCCCGAAATTTTAGGATTTATTAAACCAGAGACACCAAAAATTGCTCAGGAAAAAATTGCTCAGGAAAAAATAAGGTCAGATCACTAAAGTCCATATATCTGTTGCTTTCATACTCTATAAAATGAAAACAATTAAGACCTCTTCAGCCATGTCTGTAAGTCAGATCACAAGATGGTCCTGTGACTTTTTTAGAAGTAATACTTAAACATCTGAAATACAAAAATGCAAGGAAATGGGATGATGAAAAAAAAAATCTGGAGAATCTGATCAAAGTGAAAAATGTTCATGTTTTCAGCATTGTATTATGCAGTGTACGTACTCTGCAGAAAGATTTGTTCGAAGACATTGACCTAAGTTTTGCAAAATAGCATATGTTATCACGGTTTCAGAGATGTGTACAGAAAGGTAGGGTATAAAAGAGACATAAAAGGGAAAATGCATATGTGCAGAAAATGTTGCTTTATGTTGGGGGAGGCATGGAGTAGAAGGCTCTTACATTAATGAATGCAAGTTTGAAGATGCTGGACTAGTTTTGCTTTCTGTTAAAATTAATGAGTAGATCTCTATGGATTCCCACGTGAGAAGGATTGTGTTCCAGGTCACGATTTTGCCGCTGTGCCACCAATGAAAGTCATTAGAACCACCTTTGTGAAAAATAAAATCTTTGCAAAAAATAAAGCTATGAGATGGAAGAGGAGCATAGGAAGAGAATTAGGAAACAACAGGCAATTGCTTCACCCTTTGTAGATGGGAGAACTCCTGGAACTGTGAGTTAAAATAAATCATATGATGAAAGGCATTTACTATTGGTTACTAGTTTCATTTTGTACAACAACTAACTATCAGGATCAGGGCATTAAGTACTTTATAAAGTCAGGAAATTAATGGTCCTTGTAAAAATTGAAGACTTTTTTGAAAGGAAGCTGTAAAAGAACAAACAATTGAAGGTAATCAATACCATTGTTATTAGGAAACCTATGAGTACAACACTTCTTCTCAATTAGGGAGAAACTGTAATATATGTTTTTCTCTTGCAAGCTGATCTTTGTTCACTTCAGCCTGTAATCTTAGTTTATGCTTTATGGATAGTCTTTGTTCTGGGTGTTTTTGATGCACTGCATGCCTTTTTAAAGGTTTCAACAGAAGAACAAGCAGCAATGAACTCAAAGAACAAAGATTTTTCTTTCTTTCCATCTTTATTTTTTTCTTCTTTAAGAAAAGAAAGGAATGTTTCATCTCGAGGTTTTTTTTCCCTTTCAGGAAGTTGATGGCAATAAAGTGATGTCTTCATTTGCCCCGCACAACTCATCTACCTCACCCTTGAAGGCAGAAGAAGGTGGGCGTCAGAGTGGAGAATCATTGTCCAGCACAGCCCTGGGAACCCCTGAAAGGCGCAAAGGGAGCCTAGCGGATGTTGTAGACACCCTTAAGCAAAGAAAAATGGAAGAGCTCATAAAAAATGAGCCAGAAGGTAAGGCCTGGGAAACTGGCCAAAATTTTCTGTTTTGTTTTCTTTTCTCCAGATTTTTTGGATATGTGTACTTTTTAATCTTCCCATTTTCTGCTCCACTTGCTTTTTGTTACGAGCAGAATTGAAGTAAAGAACTCTCAGTTCTTGTCTACATTAGAGATTTCATCAATATCCCATCATAGCTAACATTTTTAGCTGTTCCCAAATGAGAGCCTTTGTCTGACATAACGGTCTTTTTGCCACAGTTGCAATAGACACAGCAACCTCCTCAACATGAGCACTGTAATTTTAACAGCCTGGGGGTCATTTACACCACTACTCTCTCTTTCCCCATTTCCAAAGCAAAAGGCAGAGTTATCAGCAGTGTCAATGTTTTTGTGAAATCATCTAGTAGGAGTGTCATTATTTGAAAGGTAAGAAGTTAAATTTGGAATTCATTAAAGCTTCTGTATGGAACATGTGCTATCATGTCAGCTGTTTATCTGTAGTGCAGGTACTATACAAACAGACATAGTACAGGCTTTCTCTGCATTATGTCTGGCCACCAAGTTTCAATCTTGGCATATATAGGTATCATCTCTGGAGAATCCATTTCTTTTTGAGACTGTATATTCAGTCGTGCTCCACTCGTTCTCTGTGGGCTGAGACTAAGGCAGAACATCTCTCCTCTTAGAAGCCACAAAACAGCTTTTGTCTAAGTAAGATTTTCCATTCCTGCCTTTGTGAGACACAATCAAACCCCTGACTGGAAGCTGAAATTCTCACTATATTCTCCATAGGTATTCAGCATGCATTTTTACAGCTAGATTTTCAGGGGACTGTGAGCCAGTTGATGTTGTGTGAACGTACTGAGCCTTGTTCCCTAGCGCACAGTAGTAAGACTTTACTTTCATATACACTTGCCTATTCTGTTACAGAAATCTATTTCAAATGTTTAAAAGCATGGCCCTCAGAGCCCACCCCAGTGTTGAAGGTATGACTTGATAGCACCTACAAGAAAGTTCTAGGACAGCCTGCATGCTGGAATGAAAATACCGACACAGACACTGCCACATTGTCACATACATGAGCATGACATGAGGACTGCAAATTAGTCATCTCTTCTTTAGTGAGCATGCAGTAAGGGTCTGCTGGGAAACAAATTCTTTGTCTAAGCAATTTTTTTAATATTACATATAATCATAGCATTTCATTTTGCACTAAAGGTTGACTTAATGGTCAGTCTCATGACCTCCCTTGTGATTCCGAATGGAAAAGATCTTTCCTATGTATGGATGAAGTGGGGTGAAGGAGATCAGGCTTTTATATGAGAGGAAGGAAGAAGGGGTTCTGGGCACTCTTGAGTATGAGGTTGTACAAGCTGCACAGACTCCATTAATGAAAGGCTACAGATAGATATGAGAGTGGTTACAGAGCTTGTGCATTATCTCAGCTCTACTAGAATGAAAATATACAGTACAAACAAAAGATGTACAGCTTTGTGAAGAGATTGGGAGAGAGGAGGGGGAGCAACTGAATGTTGGGTTTGCAAATGCATTCAACAGAAAATCTTTTCTTCCCTCTAACCATTGTTCTATTGTCTTTCAAAGGCCATTAAAATGAACAGCAGGTTGTGATGAAAATTTCATTAAGCCCTAGTTAAATCATTATGAGGGTGCCATATTCGTGTCTCTGCTCACTCCCCATCCAGGAAAAAATGAATAAGAAAGGGTTGGGTTGGTTTTTTTTTTTTTTTTTTCTTTCTCCTCAAAAGCAAGCTAACAAAAGTTCAGAAGTTATAAGAGAATGGGAAACGGGACATGAAACAAAAGGAGGCCAGAGAGGTGAGCTTGCTAGGAAGAAAATTAGACTTGCATAAGAGCATTGAAAGGTGGTGAGGGACAAATGTATCATTTTGACAAGTCTCCCTTTCCCTTCCCTTCAGCCAACATGATTGTTTTTAAAGTGGCTAATTAAAAAAATGTATATTTCTGGGTGCAGATGGCAAGACTGTTCTTAGATATCCTCCACAAATATGACTCCTTTTCCCTAAAAGATGCAGTACTACTGCAAGCACAATGTCTTCTCAGATTGAACTCCAGCAGAAAACCTACTTATTGTCATGTCTTCTTCATGTAGTGCTAAAGTAAAGTTGTCAGTCATCACTGGTTGGTAGGTAATTAGCATATTTGTGAATTACCCCATGAATAAGATAAGTTACAAGTGAGAATCTTTGGTAGTACATCTAGGTAACAATTCAACAGTGCATGATCACTGTGTATTTCAGTAATAATTTGTAGTCTTGATAGTTTGTGGAGCTTTGTAGGAGAAGACCAAATATCTTGGTTAAGCTTAGTGCATTATATCAACAACAGTAGCACAATACTTTATTTCCCTTTGGAAAGAAAAGGAAACATTTGCACTGGTAGCCAAGGTTTAATTAAATCAATTTCCTGTGAATCTTTTGAAGACCCGATATGAGCCAGATTCCCATTTCTCTATGTACTCAAAAGTTTATATATTATTTAACTTGTACAATGGGCTGTGTTTGCTTTATTTTTATTGTTTGAAATTGTCTTCTGAATTACTGTGGGAAATGTGCTTTTGAAGCAGCCTTTCAAATGGCCTGTTTCTTCCAAACCGGGAAAAAAAGGGGCTGAGGTCTTGATTGAAACCTCCTATCAGTCAGGGAAAGAACTTCTCTTTCTGAAATGGGTTTTGAAGACAAGTGAGATATTCCAAAATATTGGTAACAGGTCTGACTGTTTTTAAGAAATTCCACTGATATAAAATAAATGATTTGCTTAAATTGTATTTCCTAGGAAGTGAGAGTAAAAAGTAGTAAGTTTTGTCAGTAAAGAAGAAGGATTGTTTTGAAACAGTGTTATGAAACATACTGCTCAGGCGTCATGAATGCACACGTGTATGTACGCATGTATGTAAGCACATACATGTACCCACACATGAGCTGACAGGGAAGCATCACTTTTCACATGAATTGTTTCCATGTTGATTTCTTGTATATATGCCCTTGGTTAATGTCCCCTGTAGGAAGTCATGCTACCTACTTATTCCAAAGAACCCAAACGCTTGTCACTTCCTTTTCTTCCTTGCATATGCATTGTTTCTTTTACAGTGTGTATGGTTTTTGTTTTCATAGGGGTCTATACTCAGCTCTAAAGTGCCATGCTCTTTTTTTTTTGTACCCCTAAACTTGCCATTTTACTCTTAGCTGTATGAACGTATGTGATTGACAATGAGTCATGCTGACACAGAGGCATAGAGTGTTTCAGTGAATCTAAAACTTGTGGAATTCTACTCATTGCTAATATGGTGCTTATTTTTCTTCTCTCAAATTCTGTGGAAAATCCTTATATGCAGCTTTAGTATTAGCCCCCCAAAGGCATAAACCTATTACTGAAGTCACACAGTGTTATTTTACATGAAACATTCTGTCCTTTCTAACTTGAACTTCAGAAGAGGAGTCAGTCCCCTTTTATTCCTGGTATACAATAATGAAGATAATGGAGTGGGCTTGGAGAAGCCTTATGTACTGTGACAGACCTCAAGCCCTTGCCCTGAGGGTCGTCTGCCGACCATGGGATTCCTTTTGCAGCTAAAATCATTAGGCGAATGAGATACAGGCATGTTTTTCTTCTGTTTTCTTAAGGCATCAGAGGATGGCAGAGACTCTCTGTCTGTCCTCCTCATTTGTAGAAATGAAATGGAAATCTCTTTGAAGTCACTGAGCTTGACACAAGTTCATGAAAGCAAAGACCAAAGCAACCACTTAGCTTTTTCTTGCACTATTAATGGGATTGGATTGCTGTATTTTAATTCATGGCCTGTGCTTCTGGAAAATTAAATCTCTGAAATCTGTGTAGCCTTTCCTCTAAACGTATGGCTTGGCTTCTGGAAAAAGAAATAGGCAAACAAGTAAATTCTCTCCTATTTTTAGAATAAGCCGGAGTACTCCCTTTCTCTGCATCTCCTAACTTTTAATCAAGAATCAAGCCTCCTTTTCCATTTTGGCAGTATATGTTTGTGTCAGGTTATGTGTCTGTCTGTTTATCTTTACAACTTACAGGCTTCATCTTCTGAGGCCAGATCTATGTTATTGTGCAGAATTTGTAGGACTTCTGGATAAAACGGATCTATATGAGCATCTGCCTGACCACAGAGACTGTGCATAAGGGCATGTGCATGTGTGGGTGCACTCGTTCATCTGCATGGCTTGTGCTTCTATAGTAAGGACCTCTGAAGCTCGATTCAGTTTTGCCACTTAATTTAATACTTTGAATTTTGTATAAATACATGTACACAGATATGTGTGTATATAAAATGCATGTATTCTATATATAGACAGACATATATATATATATATATATATAAAAACATGCACACACAAAAATTGTATATGTATGGTGTTTCGTATTGTTCCTACTTTGAAATTTCCATCTAGTAGTCCTTAGGTCTTCTGAGCAGGAACAATTAATCTCAAGTGTTTAGTAAGCAGGCAATACATATATTTGCAGGGCTTTAACAGGCAATATGAGTACTAGAGCCTCATGTATTATAGTATGCTGCAATACTATAAGTAATAACTTTGTTTGAATGAAAGGGGAGAAAAAGGCCTCTCGGGCATGATTTTTGTCTTCTGAACATCCCCTAAAGGCTGTTTGTGTTTGATGTTTAAGTTTACATTATAAATCATAGCACCTGTTCATGTGGTAATTTAAATTTCTCTTGTTTAAGCAGTTCTATAGTCTGTGAAAGTGAAACATACTGAATTTGGGTTCTCTAGTTGAAATAACCCAAAATATCTCCTAATGTTATCAAACTTTTAATCAATGTATCTTGTAAAGAAATCAAGAGGTCTTCCTCTTCTTAAGCCAGAAATTCCAAAGCAGGCCATTAACTGGGCACAAGAAAGAAGGCCTTTGAAATGCAGACTCTTGTTTTCAAATCACATCTGATCAGATGGGAATAAATAAAGTGAACAGATTCAGGAAGAGCCTAAGGATACTCTTAATTGGTTGAGGTTTGTATTTCTTTTATTTGGTTCTTCACTGTCCCTTTGACAAAGTACATGTAGAAGAGGCTTTGTATTGCTTTTCTACTGAAGGACAAACAAGGATGCTTTGCAGTTCAGTACTTTTAAGTTTCGTGCATGCGTTCCTGCTGCTGTGGAAGGATGCTTCAGGTGCATTGTGGTTCCATGTTCATCTATCCAGTCTGTCACCAGAAAATACATCTTTTCTTGTAGAGCAAGCTATTATCAAACTTCCATGCGCTTCTTTCAAAGTCCCTGCCATATGGAAATGTGCATTCATTTACTGCTGATAAAAATAAAAAAATAGTTTAAAACAACAAAAAAGATGAAGTTTTTGAAGCAGGCCTATGTGAAGAGAAGGTACTGTTAAATGCTGCAGTAGCTTAAACCCTTGTTAACAAGCGCTTTAACTCTAGAACAGAGGTAGCCTAGTTTAAAGCCCTGCCAGCATTTACTTGCTCAAAGTATAGTTTATTCATTTGTTACCTTCAGTTTTTAAGTGTTTTCCTTCCTAATAGTTTAGCCCGATAGTTCGCAGTTTATTTCAATGGATATTTTCAAAATTTGCTTAGATTCCCTTCCAAGTCTCTCTTGCTTACATCCTCAAAGGTTTGTAGCTTTTGGATTTTTCTTTTCTCTTTCGATAAAGGCTTTTGAGGTGCTGATACAGCATCTTAAATATAGAAGAAAGGCATTATGGTCAAATAAGATTCAGGAAACTTGTGTTTTTGGAGAGAAGATGCACTCCCTCTCCCCCTCCCTTTTTAGAATGAAAGCCTTCTCTGATGAATTTCCATAATTAAAATTCTCTTCTAGGGTATGTTCACTCCATAATATTGGACAAACAGCAGGCAAAGCAAAATGCTTGATCTCTCACTTTCCATCTTTTGCACTGCAAAGTAATTATTTAGGTTCCTGCCTGCCCCTAATTTCCCAGGTAGCCAGATTCTTCAATAGACGTGATTCATTTCAACTGGGGCTTCCTAAACTTGCTGCCACTCATAGCCCGCATAATTTTGATGTGCCTGTTCCCCCCCGCAATGTATTCCAGCTAGATCAGCCTTCATTTTTTGCTCTTTCTTGCTCTCTTTTCTCCCCCTTTTATTTTTTTTTTCTTTTCTTTTTTTGTTTTAATTTTCCCCTCCCCCAGAAAAGACATTAGCTTTCTGAGCTTTATTTCAGTCCCTGGATCACTGCTAGAAAAACCTCTGACCCAGACTGGTAATATACAAAAATACATAAGGGAGTGTGCCAGCTCCTTCTGTATGCTTATGTGCCACAGCTTTTGGGGATGTCATTTATTCAAGAGTGAAGAGCGAGCCACCTGTTTCTCAGGCCTCTTGTCCGTCATATTAAAGGTTCAAGCCCTTGCTGAATAGTAACATCTTAATCTGAGCAACATACACAACATTTAGCTGAAACCTATTTGTTGAGCTAGCGGGGTTTGTGGGATTTTTTTTCCCTAAAAAAAGTCGGTCTCACCCCCGAGGCGCTTGTCACGACCGTGCATATTAAAATTAATCAGACCTCCCAGGCTTGTGTGACTGTGTGGTTTAACATGAAGAAGTGGATAGCAAGCATTTGGCCTAATTAAATAGGCCTGCTTGGTTTTGTTCTAGTGGATACTTGGTCTTTTTTTAATAAGAGCAGCTTATGGAGGAGGCACGGCCAGCTCTAGAGTTAGTGGAGAGCTCACTTCAAAGTTTTCCCCAGCCACCTGCGCCCAGGATGCTGAGACCTGAAGGGCTCCCTGTGTTCTTTCTTAACAGCGCAATTTGTGGGAAGTAAGTGGAGGGGGAAGGGGAAAATATGGCCAAATGAGCGGGAGAGCGATCAGGGAAGGAGAGGCGAGGAGCTGGGATGAGCATGTGGATTGGCTTTTTGAAGTTGATTAAGATGACCTGTCATCCTGTCTGATTAGCTTTAGATCTCAGTCTGTGCCATGAGCTATTCACAAGGCTGTCTTGTGTCTTCTGTTTACCAAGCAAGGGAGAGTCTCTAGTATGGGAAGGAGTAACATTTGCAGCAACTCCCACTTGCTTGTTTAGCTAATGAAGTAGCCTAGTAAAAACACTCTTAAGTTTGAAGCTGTTGCTTACTTTTGTTAGTTACGTGTCTGTTTAACGTTGATATTTTTAAGGTGATTTGAACATTGCCAGTTTTACACAGCTGTATGCCTCTCCTGCACTGTAAATAAGCTGTAGGGGGAAGATAGTAGATAAACTGTACTGGGAAGATTTGATCATCTTTTCTTCTCATACATTTTAATTGTATTGTAGTTTCTGCATTGCTTGAGGAGAAAATGTGCTATATGTGTGTGATTTCTATACTATACTGCAAAGTATAAATTCAAAAAGTACTCAAAACACAGTAAAGGAGAGGTGGGGTGGGACACCTTAAAACCTGTTAAATAGTGATTAGGACAGATACCATTTAGCAATTCCACTAGTTGAATTTAGCCAAAAATAGTAGAAAATTTGGAACGGTCAACATTTTTAGGCAAAATGTTTGATTGGAAATAATATTTTTTGTTTGTAGATGTTTAAGATGATTAATCTGAAAGAGAAATGAAAACATTTCAATTAGGATTAGATAAAACATTTGGGTCAGGTGGAAACAGCTTTTCCCCTGACATGGTTTGGCAGCTGAAATGAAAAAATTCAAACTAGTGAAACAAGAACGAGTTTCAAAACCTGGAGAGGTTTTTGGGGTGTTTTCGTGTGTAATGACCTGAGGAGGACAAATAAGCAGTTGCTATAAAGACACTTAAAGGTATCTGAACTGTTATGTGCTGTGGTTTTGAGGGTAAACTATAATATTTTAGTCAGAAAAGCTTTCAGAATTTGATTTCCTACCAATGTGCACATTTCTATGTCTTCTGAAGCCTCAGTCAGAAAAGTTTTGCAACACCTAGGGCATTTCATCTTGTAACAGACTTTGGAAGTTCATATGTTAGACATACTTGACATGTCTTTGCAGCAGAAACCTATGAGTCTATTCTAAAAGGCCTAAAAATCTGCAGTGGTTACACCCCAGAATTTGATTCTACTTTCTATTAAAGTTCTTGCAGTCCAGTACACTGGCAAAAAGCAAAGCTTTATTTATCTGTTTCCATAACAATTCAAATCGCTGAAGTAAAACCCAGCAGGTAGGATGATACTCCATAGATTTAAAAATTTATTGCATGTCCAGTGCACTTACTTGTTGCCATCTTTCTCTCTCTCTCTCAGTATTATTAATTATTATTCTGTCTTATTTTTCGCTTCAAATGTTGGCACAACCCAAATGTAAAGAACCATATTGACACTGCCAAGCATCTGTCTGGTGCTTGACAGCATCATAGAAACCCTTCCACTGTTTCATCCGGGTTGCTATTGGTTATTTAACAACACAATGCAAACGGTGCAGTGTGGGTGTATATGAAGTGGAAAGAAAGGTTGAGGTGGGGGGAAGGAGCTCTGTACAAATAAATACGTCTTTCATCATATCTTTTGTTTGGCCTGTTTGCTGTGTTCTATTCAGTAGTCAACAGAAGTTATTTGATGGTTCTGCAAAAGCATAAGAAACTTTTTCTTAAACTTTCGTTCTCCTCCTTTTGTCTCGGTGCAGAAAGTTCTGCTTTTGTTTTTCTTGCCTTGCTTTGTTGTCACCTGCCTGTTGTTGAATGGTATAATTGTTGCTGTTTAGCTGATGTGATGTAAGTTGATACTTACGAAACACTCCTTATTGAGCCTTGATCTTGTACAGGTGAAGTGGACATTTAGAGAGCTTATGAAAGGTTTACTGTGGCGGTCTTTGGGGCAATAGAGTTCTTTCAAGTTTGTGTTCTCATTTATTTATTTAGCCAGGGGATGAAAGTGAAAAGTGGATGAAGAGAAAAATCAGTCTGTGCTTTCTGCTGAAGAATGCCCTGTTAGCACTTGTGTGACTCGGTGAGGCTCTCTGAGATGTTTGGCCTTGATTTAATTCATATTTAAGATCTCTCCTCCCAGCACATTAATATAATGTCAGTGTAGAATGCATTGCATGGTGTAATTACTGAAGAGAGCAGTAGTTGGGAAAACAGACGGTAATTGAACACATGGCTGTTTATTACAACAGGACAGTGCTCCTACGCTGGTATTTAGGGCATTAATAGGGAAGAATTGATTTGTTGTTTTAAGATGAATTCAATCACTGTTGCTTAGGCCTTTGTTTGTTCAGGCCGAGTTATGCTTTGTTTGTGTTATGTGCCCAAGAGGTTTACACACCACAGCGTGGCATTAGTCATGCAGAGGGCTTGGGAGCAGAGAGCCATTTAAATGAACAAAGGACATTTTTCTTTTTGTCTCTGTTTATCTTCCTCTCTAGTTTTGTTACCCTCTAATCTGTCTCCATTTCTCTCCCCCTCTTACTCCCCCCTCCTTTCCACCCCATTTTTGATCAATGCAGAGGTACTCCTGCTGTCTTCCTTCCCAAACCTCCTCTTAATTCACCCTTCCAAAGACAAATGGAGCTCTGACTGACAGGTGGCAACACGGGGGTTGTAGCACCATGTAAATAGGAGTGGTTACTCCCAAGTTTGTGCAAGGAAGAATTGGGATTGAAGGGAAAGGAATGTTCAGCTTGGAGGAAAATGATTCATTTCAAAGTGGACAGAGAGAGAATGAGATGTACCACTGCATGTCTCAACTCTGGTGTTCTGGAACGAGGGAAGAACGCACACACCTTTTGTGGCTCCTGCGGGCTTGCACTCTGGTTGGACCCTGTGGAGGCCCTGTCCCTGAGTTTCAGCAAGCCTTCTGCCCTCTTCTCCTTTCTACTGATGCGAGTCAGAGGGAGGAAGAGAGAATCCATGTGATTGAAGTTGAATTCCTGGTCTCCCTGTTGTGAGCAGCATGGTTTATATTTTAGGCTCATTGTGCTTGAGAAGAATCTCGTCTTGATTTATTTCTATGTGTGGGAGAGTTAATAGACACTTCAGAATGATGTGGGACAAATTCTGCTCTCAGATTCAAGTTCACAATTCCTGTTGAATACACAACAGCTTTAAGAAGGCAACATTTGACCCAATACAGAATTTGTAAAGAACCCAAATGAATTGTTTTTTTTATCCCTATACAGGCAGGGATTAGGCCTGTTCCTAGAAAGAGTATTATTAAGAGAACTGAAAGGTAACAACAACAACAAAGTCTGTGCAGTCATTAATTGTTAGAAACTCGTATTTCCTAGAAGGTGAGATACTTGTATCCAAGTAATATAGTACATGATGAATTAGCACCCAGGCTTGCCTGTCGAAGGGATAGAAAATACCAACTTATACAGCACAAGGAAGAGCCACAGATGCGTGACACAGGGAGTCAGATTCTCCCTGTCAGAAGTACCAGTTTAGCACACATGTTTATACACTGCAACATGCAGGGAAGAATATGCACCTTAGTTATTCATCTGAGTCTTTTAGCCGTAATTAATTAAATTATTGAATCTCTGAATAAATAACAGAAGCACAGGAGATGACAGCTGGAAGAGGATCTGAAGTCCAGCAGTGTTTTTATCTGTGCCTGCAATCATAGGCAATTGGTTATGTGTGGGACATGCTACTTGGCCGTTCCTTCCAGATCTTTTCTAAATAGCTAGGACATGTAGTTGCGAAGGCCAAGCCCTGTATGCCCAAGGGGAAATTTCCTTCCCACTTCAAAAAAACCCTGAACAGTTATTGTATTGCACTGCCAATAAGCAAAAATGACCAAGGCTAAAGATTTATGCAGCCCTCAAGTTACAACTGGTGTCCAAGAGCTTTATCAGAAAGGAAGGTGTCCCTCATGATTTGGAAGTGGTTATCCAAGTGTCTTGTTTTTCCAGTAGAGTTTGGAATGTTGCACTAGTTTTGTGCTGTAGATTAGCCCACACAATCTTAAGGTAAATAGTCTAGAGACAAAGATCACATGGAGGAAGTAAGCCTCTCAGCTTTTTATGCATCCTTGATCCTTTTTTGCTAAACTTTTTTTTTTCCTTTTCTGTTTTGCCCACAATACATACTCCATTTCAGTAACTGAGCATCTTATCTCCTGCAGAGTCCAGCACTGGGGAGGGGCTGGGGTGCGGCAGGCAAATAAGTCAACAACTAACCAGAAAAATAGTTTCAACTGTAGACATTACCATGCATTCACTCAATCCTGTAAGATCACTGTCTTGCTGCAAAGCCTAAAGCACATTAATATATTTTTGCTGGGATGTCTATATACTAGACTTAAATAAAGCAATGTATTTCTAAATCGTTCCCTTTCCTTGTATGAGAAATTAATATATATGAAAATTAAACTAGAGGACAGCAGGCTTTCGCTAACGATTTTCAGCTGCAACATTTCTGGATTCCACACTGAGCTCATGTACAGCCTTAATCAGCAATGCTGTTTAACTAAATATGGAGACAGTTCACTGAAGATTATTTTATTTTAAGTCTTTTTTATGCATTTCCTCTTGCTGTGTCATCTAATTGATTCACAGCTCCTGCGAAGCTTCGGGGTATAGGATGCATATCAAGGCAAAACGCATTCTTCCTTCGCAGGTTTGGTCAAGTCAATCCTATCTGAGTTCTGAGGAATTAAGAAGCTGTCATTGGGAATCATTCTGTAACTGTAAAAAACTGTAAAATTATTAGATGAATACACGTGACATAGAGATTTAGGCAATAACCTGTTCTTTCTACTGAAAAGGAAAAAAAAAATGCAGACCTTTTGAGATTATCATGTTATTACATTACCATTTTAGCCAGTATTTTATTGCTTGACATGTTACTGAATGGGAGAACGCAGGTACCCAGTGGATGTTATATGGTATGCATGACCCAGTATTTTAAAGTAATGGGCCCCACAGAAGAGAAAAAGAAAGCATATTAGAAGTACTTTCTTACCTTGTCAGACTGCAAAATTTTCCCAGATTCTCTAATGTGAACGCCTTTTGTTGGTCGTTGGTTTTGTCCTGGCCTTATGCCTTAAACGTGACATGGAGCGAACTGCCATTAAAGTGCTAGTGAGTTTAGCTGCCCAGTTGCATTTCATCCTTGGTTTCTCGCAAGTCCTTGCTAACAACTGATCTGCTAATATTGGAAATTATAAATGTTCACCAGAAATCAGAATAACTCTACCAGCCACTACACTGCTAGGTATTTTCAGGAGCAAACAAGGCACAGTATATGGCTATTTTTTTTAACTCATCTGCTTCAGCTTTTTTAGTAGACAGGTTTTTGTGGACATGACAACAGGTGAAAAAACATAAAGCGGAGAAGAATGGCTTCTGCATTTGCATAAACAGGCACCAATACGGGAAAATGAAACAGGGAGACAATTTCTGTAAGTTTTTCAATAAAACTCCCTGAGGGAGATTAAAAGATGTGCTGTAGTATTCTTCAGACTATCTCTTCTTTAGGATGCACCTTTGCAATCTGGTTAATCTTGGGGTAGTAAAAATACTAGCAGGGATTTGTTTGTTTGAGCGATTTATTTATTTATTAAAAAATCTTGGTCCTGCTAGAAGAGGAGGGCATTGGGATTCTTCAGGGAGTCCCAGGTAGCTTTCTTCTCAGGCTGAATGCATTCCATAAAGCTGTCAGTTCTTTAGCTTAATACTGGGTCTTAGTGTATTAATTCTCAAGGCTTTCAGTGATCTAGGGCACAACATGCGCCAGGAGTAGGAACTAAAATTAGAGGCAGACTTTTGGCTGAGAGAGCTGCTTGAGGGTACTTGGGGTGAAAGAGGAGAGAAGAGGCCTGACGTCAGTAACAGCCCAAGGACTGCAAGATGTCCAGAACATCCCCTCAGAGACGGGTGTTTCTGCAACACACACTTTACTGAATGACCCTTCCTTTTCTTTCTCATCCCACTCACTGATAAAGCACTTGGTGGTGGGGTGGGCTCCTTGTCAAAAGCTCTCATAGTTCACTTGTTAGAGCAAAGTCCAGTTCTTGGTACACAGGGATTGTGATTGTTTTATCTTTCTCCTCTTTAAAACTGGGATGAAAACTTAAATAGTAGCTGATCTTTTGCAGTATGCACCTAAAAAAAGTAAAAATTTTGTGAAACAAAGTGAAATCCTTATGAAGGATTCCAAGTTTCCATTCACAGAGAGCAGCTCTTGATGATGTAACCTAATAGTAAAAAAAAGATGAGGCAAAATAGGGCTGAGTGACAAAAAAATTGCTTCTTCATTTCTTCCTCCTTCTCTTCAGTGAATGTATTTTACTATGTAAAAATTTATGCTTTTAGCTGTATGCAAGAATCATTTTTGTATCATTTTTATATATATATAATAATTCTGTTAAAGACCTTGAATGAGGAATAATTAGACATTATTGTTTGGTTATGTAGATTCTCTTGTGATTCCTTCTTGCTTACTTCATTTAAACTGTCGACACTGTTCTTGCCATGTAGAAATGATGACTATGTTACTTCAGGAATATAAGATTACAGGGACCTTGTTTTAAATTGCTCTAGCACTTGTTCCTCTTCTGTGATCATTTCCGGCTATCTGAAACATACTTGTCTTTGTGAGAGATACTCAGAAACACAAGTTCATAGACATATAGCTTTACTAAAAGATCTTCAGTTTTTACCTTATCCCGGCTTGTCTCTTTCTAATAAAGTCATAAGGCTACAATTTGTCAATGGTGTGGAATTCATATAGGCATAAGAGGGGGTCCTGGTCTAAATAAGGTACGTACAGCCCATTCTGCAATCCGAGAATTTTGCCTTCTATTCAAAACTAGAAAGATTTGTAGTTATTACTGTTAGGAAAAAAAACACCTCTGAAATCTGTATTGTGAATCTAAACTCTGATACTTTGCTCCTATTCATGTACAGCACTTTCTTTGATGACTGTTGGAGTTCTGATCTCACAGGGAGAGGAGAATATTGGAGTTGAGATTTCTTGAACAAAGCTTAGGGGATAATACTGTGTTTAGTTTGTTTCACTAGATGCAGGCTAATCAAAGAATAATTAACAATCAGAATGCCAAGGTCCTTATTCATGTAAAAGATCTGGTATTGAAGTCCTCAATAAAGTAACACTCAAGTGGAATTCAGTGAGAATTTAAAGCTAACAAATGCTTCAGGATTTGTCCCCAGCTATTTTCTCCCTGTCAGCTTTTAATGAGCATCCCATAAAAGTGTTTAACAATTGTACTGACTTTGATTTTTCAAGGGCTTGGAGAAAATTGCTTTCTCAGGTTGCAAAAAAAAAACCCGTTGAAACCAAAAAAGCACATTTTTCCATCGTGATGTCTAACATACTGTAGGCAGATTCAAAGACTGTCTCATGTCATGCTTTCTCATAGGCAGTATGTTAGGGACATTACAGCAGAGTACTGTATAGAAGTTGCCAGGAGGAAGAATTACAGCTGATGGAAGTATTTTAGACCTCATCTTAAATTCTTGGGATTGAGATAAAATTTTTATAGAGAGGTAGTTATAGATGCCAGTATTTTGTTTGTTTGTTTTAGAAATGAAAAAGGGGAAGAATGCCACAGTTAAGATCACCATACAGAGCGTGGTGTTTAAATGCCATGATTTTGTGTCAGAAGAAGCAGCTAGCGTATCTGGATTCATCCTTTGCCTCGCCTTCCTCGGTTGTCACTGAGAGCTTCCAGGCTGAAACAGATGGTTGCTGGTTTAGTTGTGTGCGTGGGAGACAGGAACTTCCACATGTGATTTTTTACCATTTGGTAGTAATTAGTTTGTTGTATAAATTAACATTAACTGAACCATTCTTCAGGCATTGTTTGTAATTATCTTCTTTGAGCCTCTGAGTTGTGTAAAGAAATAAAAACCGGGGAAGAAACTGCTTCGTTTTACATACAAATACAGGGAAAGGACTCTATCATTAAGCAGGAGCAGAGCAGCAATTATCATCGCGTGCCCAGTAGCCTGAAAACTTTGAAAAACCCTTTAAAAAGGAAGATTTTTTTTTCTTGTAAATATTAATGGATGTTAATGACTGTAGAAGTGCAGATAGATTTTATAAAATTTGTAAGAATGAACTATGAATACAAACAGTGGTGATCGCAACTTCCTGACATCAGCATCATCATTATTACTGGTACTACAACTGCCACTGCTGCTACTTTGATATGTGCTCATAAGGAGTAGAGGGTTTCTTTATTTTTTAAAACATATGTTTTCTCCATTTCATTCCAATTTTTCCCCCATCTTTTCTGTATTTGCTGACATTTTTATTTGGTTGGGTTCTTTGGGTTTTTTTGTTTGTTTGTTTGTTTGTTGTTTTTTATGGTAGACAGTAAGGATCTTATGTCTGCATATTGGGCAATGAACTGTTGTTAGTGCTGGTTTTCTCTGGGGATTTCTGTCACTTCCAGAAACCAGCCAAATTGGAATTGTCAGGAGAACAGCCTTTCACATGTTCCTTGGCACTTCTGTTTCCAGACTTGGCCAGAATCCAGACATGCAGAGGTTCGTGGATGTGAAAAATAACAGGGAAAATGCCCTCTGGTATTAGCCCAATATTTTAGTAATGTATTGGGAATCTCTAGGTTCTTTGCTGAAAAAGTTCAATGTTTCAGCAAGTAAGAAAGTTTTCTATTTCATTAGACTACAGTTTTCTTTTCTACCCAGGAGTAGGTGAGAACTGGTGTCAGTGTCCATCTTTTAGTGTAGCTCTCCTGCCCTGGATACAAAGCTGGCAAGATGGGCAACGTGGCACTGTGCAGTAAATCCTCACATATAGGTTGCAGTAGTAAAACTCAGGTACAGTCCATCACAAAGCGCTCGCAGCTTCATTAAAATTAATTTAGTATCCAAAGTGTACCCTCTAGAGACAGGTTCACGTGGCTTGAGTTTTAAAATGTCTTGGCATTTTCTTGTGGAAAGGAAAAAACAACTGGAGACAGTTTTAGACCCAGACTTGAACCTCACTCTGTAAACCTGTGCTGATTGTGGTTTTACCTGCATTTGTTGCATTCATGGTCCACACCTGAGAGATGCATTTGGGTCTTCTTTCTCCTGTCAGAAATTTACATTTGTCCAGATAAATAGTTTTATCCGGACAATAAATTCTAAAAGAGGACTTAAAATTCTGAAATGAGTAAATATAGATGCATCTCAGTTAAGAATTGTTCTGTTTTTCTTGGCATGGTAAATTAGCCTATATGAAGCTCTGTGCTGTTTGGGGAAGAGGAAGGTGGGAGGGAGCATGTGGGAGCTTTAGTGACTGGAAATGCAAAGAGAAAACAAGCTGAGTACGCTGAAACCTGCGGCAGAGAGAAAGCTACCATGGATGGTTTTCTTTCTTTTTCTCTTCCTGGCAAGGGATAATGCTGTAACTGAGAATACCTGTGATTCTTCAGCTTTTGATATCGATGAATCAAACATTTTCTGAGCCATTTTATTGAATGCATTTTTCTTCTTTTTTACAACTACAAAAACCGATGGTGCCAACCATGCTTTGATATTGATGTGACAGCGCGGTGGGGTAGGCTTGCAGTTATCTGAAGTTAGCACATGAGCTTTTCAGTTCACCTTCGTCCTACTGACAAGTTGTGGAACAAGAAGGAAGAGTTGAACGCAGCCTTTTGTTGTCTGAAGTATACCACTGCAACATCATTGTACCAACTGTAGGGCTACTTTTTCATCCCTCATGGAATACAAGGAGGAAAGATTGGTCCTGTGGCTAAAAGCACAGAGCAGAGTCAGAAAATACAATTTCTTCTGGGTGTTGTTTTGGTTTGGTTTGGTTTTTTTTTTTCTGTGCCTGAGTTCTGCGTTTTTAAAGCGTGGTTGATACCAGGAACTGTGTACTTCACAGTGGTGAAATTTAATTGCTACTTAGGGAGATGCAGCCTGACAGTGGTCCTACTTACAAGGACAAGACACAGGTCTGAGGCTGTAAATGTGTCCTGTTACAGCCCCATTTGCCTAGCCAGAAATGAGATAGCAGGTTGAGTTTGGAAGACTTTGGCCTGAATTCAGTAGCTTCCTCATAGGCAGAGTTCATCTTTGCCTCAATGGGATTTCTGCAAGTGGAGCAGCTGCAGAGTTGGGCCTGTAGGGTTGTTGTGCAATGTGAAGTTGGCACTGTGGCTTTGTGAAGCAGGAAGAGATTTGGTTTCCTTATCTCCTCCTAGATCATCCTTTCCTGGACCAGACGATTCTTGTTGAATCTCCTGGTGCTCTTACCTGGAGCAAGGGCTATACTGGGACATCAAGCTGCAGTCCTGTGGGGTTGCAGTCCTCATAGTGCCGGACACTGAGCACAAGTGCTGGAGAGTGGGATTGTAACCATAGTGGCAAACAGAAAATCATTCCCTCCTTGCCTGCCACATAAAAAATTTCTGTTTCACACGCTTTTTCTCACATGCCTTGTAGAATTTATTTATTTATTTTGTGGACATGCGAGTTACAAGCTTTGGCATGGCAAGAAGGCGAGGAATTTTTTTGTTTTGTTTTTAGTGTGGGGAAGAGGCGGGTGGGAGGGAGCGTGTGGGAGCTTTAGTGACTTGGAGCTCAAAGAGAATGCATTAATTAACCCAGGAGGATCACTGGGATTCAGGAGTGAGAAACTGCAGCTTTAAAATCCGGTGATCTTTATCCATTGTTGGGTTTGGGTCAAAGACCTTGGATAAGAGAAGGGGAAGAAGGGTGAGCAGGAGGGTGGGCACAATGGGAACCAGATGTTTTAAGCTGATGGGGGTTGGCCTCTCTGTTATTGTGTGACAAGCTACCGATCTCCCCCGCACGCCCAGCTTTTAAAAGTATGTCATTCTTCTCCAAAGTCCTTCTGTCCTCTGCAGAGGAAGGGGGAGAAGGGGGGGGAGGCACACAGGCACACACACATACATACATGCATGCATACGTACATACATGCGGGCACACATGCTCACACAGACAGCCCTGGCTCTGCTTTTTTCCTTTGGCCTACCTTGTCGAATGGCCCTGGAAGACTAAACAGGTGTTATCTACTTTTGATTTCAGTGCATTTAAATTAATCCTGTCAGCTCAGCTGTTAAAACAACTGTCATCTCCAGCTGTTAGTAATTTTCGACTGGGCACTTTTACAGGTTGCCAAGTTCTGAGCCTGCATTGTGAATCTCTCACTCCCTTTCTCTCAAAGCGCTATAGTAACAATTTGTGTTTTTTTTTAAAGAGGACTTGCATTGCACTGTTTTTATACCAAACCCTGTTTATTATATATTGAAATAATAATATCACAAAACCCAACATCATCATGCCAGACTTTGGAATAAAGAGCTCAACCATGTGTGGAGTGTGGTGCATATCAATCTTCTGTGGATTTGTTGCAGCCTCTCTGTGAATTTTAAATTTGAATGAGAGATGAATCAACCTGAGGGTTTGGGAGGGAGGAAGAGGGGGGCTCTAAATTTTTATTGCCAAAAATAAAACCTCCTTTTTAGAAGCACTGCTCTCTTTTCCATTGTGCCTCAATGTACGTTTAATTTTTACAACAAGTATTAAC
The DNA here is from genome assembly GCA_017639245.1 of Myiopsitta monachus. Classification (NCBI taxonomy): domain Eukaryota; kingdom Metazoa; phylum Chordata; class Aves; order Psittaciformes; family Psittacidae; genus Myiopsitta; species Myiopsitta monachus. The sequence continues at coordinate 82,841,588 of CM029920.1, forward strand.
AGGAGGTACCTTGTAATGAAAATATTTAAAATACCTTTCAATTGTTAGATTAATGACATATGCATGGTAGCCTTAAGAATTGTAAGGGAAAAAAAAAAACCCATAAATTGGATACATGTTATTGATTTCAGTAGACACTCTCTAATGTGACTTATTCCTGTGTGGTCAGGATCTATAAGTCCATTACCACTGCTGCAGAGTCAGATAGCACTTGTGGATTACACAGATCTGAATCCAGACAAGGAAGGCTTTCTATGCCTGTAAGGTTTCCATTCATTACAGTTGTGTGGACAGATTTTCAGCTGGTATAGAACTGAGGCTGCTCCCTTGACTTACGTTGCAAGCTGTCCTTAAAACACTGGAAAAGGATTTTTCAGGTGTTCTTTTGCGTGTTCCTAGGAAAAGCAGGTACTTAAAAAGTGGCTATAGGTAATCTATTTCTCAGAAGACCACAGATGATTACAAGTATCAGGCAGCCAAATAAAAGCAGTCCTTTAAAAATCATGCTCTGTATTGTCTTTCTTCTACATAAATAAGGGTGCTGCTTCTGTTTCTTGTAGTAAAATTAAGATTTCAGATTTGAAACCTCATTTCTTAAGATTTTCATTATCTTCTAGTTCTTAATTTCTTTGAGAAAATTCAGTTAAAATAGGAAATACTTCCCAAATAATACCAATATAATTAATTTCCTTTCGCTCTTCTTTCTTATGCTTAGATGAAGAATTTTATTTTGTAAGGAAAGAAAAGAAGCCATAAAGTTTAGTTATAATGTGAAAGATAAAAAGTCAGATGCTGAAGTGCTATCTAATTCAACGAGGCAGGTGCTGATCTCATTTCCACCTTTAAAATATATTTCTCCTTTTGGTATGTTCACCCTGTAGTACAGGATTGCAGCTATCTGAGCAGCATCCTAAATTCCAGTACAGTTGTGGCTGTTTTTGAAAGCTCCCACATTAATGTCTTCCTAGAGAAGTTTTAAATTCTTTATGAAATAAGTATTCACTATGCATTATTCTTTGGGTGAGCCATCATTATTATCTTTCTTCTGAAACAGTGCTACCATTTAAAAGTAGGAGGTGAAGCATCTTCATCAAATTTCACGTCCCTTAGTAAACAAGTCTTGTATTTTTCAGTTAAATATGAAATTATTACTGAAGGTCCCATTTAGTATTAAAATCTGGAATAATAATTATGAAGTATGCATCTGTGCACAGGAGGCTCTGGATATGTAGGACCAGATTACATACGTACATACGTACATACACACAGCTGTTATTGCTACTAGCATTAGCAGGGGCCGTGGTAGCTGAACTTGAATTCTGTCTCTCATACTGCATGAATGAATGCTGGAGCTACAGTGGAATACCAGACACATTTTAGTAGAGAATTTAACATAAATTTCTTAGTGTAAGAATTTAAGCAATAACATATTAATCTAAAATTCTGATTTCGCCGAAGCTGCTATTGGGCAGGAATGTTGTTAGATCAAAGCAAGTACTTCCTATAAAATAACTGGGTTTTTTAAAAGCAAACTGAAGTGATTTGAAAATTCAAATAAAGATACACTCTGATGGCAACCTCCTTCTATCCCAAATCCAAGTGTTTTGTTTTAGGGAGATAAAAGGGTTCAAACTCTAATACAGTTTCATTTTGTCATTTATAATGTATGTGATACTTCAGTGTTTAAACCTGCATCAAGCCCTGCTGGAAGATGCATTGTTGAATATTCTTGCTTACTAAAATTTATCAATATAGGTTTAGTTTCTGCTTCACATACAGTCCTGGTTGTATGAAAAAAGACTGAACTTTGAAGCCAGACATTCTTATGGTTCCTGAGGTGGACTGCTGCTTCTTATTCTTTCCATCTCCACCTCTTGTCCCCACCACCAGAATGGATGTTGACTCATGGCTTCTGCAAAAAGCTGTCACCATCTCCTTGGTGCCAAGTACTGTTAAAGGTATGGCATTTCTTAAAATTAGATGGTGATGACCCTAGTGCTGCAAGGGTACCTTACACATATTTTCTCATTGCCTTTTCTCTTTTGCAAATTCCTTTCCTTTCAGACATATAGCTTAAATCTCCTTTGGCGTGACACTGTTGTAGAAAACAAGTAATTTCAGTGATCTTAGTGAAATTATCTATCTGTAAAATTGAACTGAGACTGAATCTGAGTCCAGTATCTTCAACATACAAAATATATGTCTACTTTGCTTACTTAAATTAAAAGGTACTTCCAAACTGTTGAGGGTTTTGTGCAACTTGAAAGGTTACATTAATCTTATCTATATGTAGTAAAACCTTGTCAATTCACACTAATGATTCTGGCAGTTAGCAGGTAAGCACATTTTTCAGCTGGCTTCCCTTCGGGTGAGGGACTGAACCTAAACTGTTGACCCTACATCTAAATTTAGGGCTATTCAAAATCTGAATTTTGCAACTTGAGTCAATATTTAAATTTCTTTGACTTTGCATTTAGTAGTTTTGGCCAACTGATTTATGTTTGACAATCCAAAGGTGTAAGAGATATCTACATATGCTATTATCTCTCAGAAGATAGACAGAACACACATACAAAGGGTGGGGGCTGTGGAATGCTCTAGCCTGGCTGAGGAGTCTGCAGGCGCACAAATATTCGTCCCCGTCATAAGGGGCTAAGGAAGTCCTTTAATGGCCCACAACACAGTGGACCTGTGATACTGGTGTTTGCCCATCCATTTGTTTCTCTTTTGTGTAAATGGAGTAAGTAGAGGAAGATCTATCTGAAGTCTGTTTTTTTCAGAGGAGAGATTGTTTCATTGCTTTTTTCACCATTGACAGAAAAAATGTATGACATGAGGAAAACAGGCTCTTGTTATTTATTCCTCTTTTCTTTCAGTTACATCTTATTTTCCCTTTCTTCTTACCTTCTTTTCTGATCTTTACACTTGTATTCTTAAAAGAGTTCATTGACATCCATTAACTAGACTTGATGAGCATGAACAAACATCTCCAAGGCAAGTAAGAAACGCAACAGTAATAGCAAAATTAATAGTGAAAATTTGATATCAACAGGACATGACTATGTAAACTGCATTGCAATGTTAATATAGTGTAAACTATTGCTGCGCTCTTAATTAAGCAGTGATTTCTGTTAGATGAGATATTAAATGCAGTTCTTGACTGTTCTTACAGATCTCTAACCCCAGTATATAGTAAGCTATGCTTCTGAAGTTCTTACATTCATAAAACTAGAAGTGTAAATTTTAAATTATATTGCCGTGACCCACTGTGTGGTTGTTCTTATTTCGGTGAAAGAGTGACATTTTCGGTTTAATTTTATCGTCTAGGAAGGACTATAAGCTAAGCTGAAAAAGTACTCATTTGCATCAAAGCTGTAATGGTAAATGTATTGCTTAAATTGATAAAACTTCCCCAAATAAACAAAGAATTCTGTGTGAAAGTTACTATTGCCAGCTATCTTTGACAGACATAACTCAAAGAAAGTGCATTCAAGTAGCTGCACCTATTTACAGTGGTACCAATGTGATTTGCTTCCAACATGAGAGAAGAGGTGGGTTTTGCTTTGCATAATAAAGTGGTTGTTTTGGTATCTTTGCGCAAAACTTGCTTTACCCACTGTAGATGAGTGTTCTGGATGACAGTTAAGTATTTCTCTCCTTTCCAGGTGAACTGCTTGTCAGTGGGCATGGGTCTAGTTTCTAATTCCATCTAGGTCATGGAAGATGACAATTTCCAGCACTTTCAGAAAATCACAGGAGATAAGCACATTCATGTGGCATTGTGAGCTGTCACAAGCAATAAGATTAGGACTGTATATGTCTCTGTGTGTGTACACATGTGCATGTGTTGATGTTCCTGTGAGAAGCTAATGTAAACTGATGCCTATTTCGGCTTTTTTGTGGAGAACGGGAAAGGCAAAGCCTGACACACTGTTTTTAAAAACTTGATGTGTTATAAGGCAAAGACCAGGCACAATTTCTGTTTTCTTCACCGGTAACTGTAATGTATTTTAAAGAAGTACCTCACCTCACATAATGTATACTAGTAAAGGCAATATATCTTTGTGATTTCCTTCACAATTGTGCTTTAGAATTTTCAAAATCTTAACATTTTCTGCCCAGTTGATGTGACAAAGAAGAAATGGATTTTTATCTTGGATGTTGTCTTTTTAAACGGATTTTATTTTCAAGTTGTGAAGAAGCCACAAAATATACAATGGTGACATTTCTCCCACCCCATTTCTGTCCACCTTTTTCCACAGTCAAAAGCTCTGGACTTATCCATAGAATATTTTTCAGTAAGAGAAATGGCTGTAAGTCCTTCACTTCAAGTTAAAACAATTAGAGCAGACACTTTTACGTTAAGCTAGAAGAATAAGTGCCGCTTTTTCCCTGTTGAGCAAAACCACTTTAAAACAAGACTAATGTATAATTGTTGCATTTTTCTGCAATTTCAGAGTATGATCATGAGTGAGTTATCATGAGGTACACTACAGATAAGAATTGCAACTTGTCAACTGCTTCTAGTTATTTCCTGCATGATTTGTCTTTACCCATTGTAAACTGATGTAGAGTGTTGTTGTCTTTCATTGATCGCAAGTTAGCAGGTATCCTGTGGAATAAGAGTGGGTGTACAAGCAGTTGTACAACCAGTGAGTGGCCAGTGTTATGCAAGGTCATACTGCAGGCTGTCTTAACAAGAAGGTACTCGGATGTTTTTAATTTGGACCAGGTCCTCTAGCTGCTTTAGGGGCATTTTCTGTTGAGTTTCCTCTGTCATACTGATACAAGCTGTTACCCTAGCAAGTCAACCAAAATGAACGTTACAGAATTAGTACTACTTTTCTTTGATGCACACTATTCAGTTCATTTTTTTTTTCCCTGCTAGAGAACCAGTCAGTTAGTTTGGTTCTCTTGTATAAATTATTTCATAGAATCATAGAATATCAGGTTGTGAGGGACCTCAAGGATCATGTGGTCCAACCATTCTAGGCAAAGCATAACCTAGACACGCCAGCACGCTGTCTAGCCATATCTTAAAATCTCCCAACTTAGGGAAATCCACCACTTCCTGAGAGAGATAATTCTAGTTCCAGTGGCTGACTGTTCTCATTCTGAAATATTTTTCTCTTGTATCCAACCAGAATCTCACCTGGAGCAACTTGTACCCATGTCCTTTTGTCAGTACTTTTTACAGTTGTCACATCTTTGTTTTTAAGAGTGTGCATTGAACATTCTGAGAACATTTTTATGTTCTTACAGCTATAGGGAGTGTGGCTACAAGACGGTTTTAGGAAGCATAGTGAATTGCCCTACTTAGAGATTTCTGCCAGTGCTTTTGAGGAGTTTCAGTGGAAGGAAAACTCGCGTGAACAAGAAGGTTCATGTGAAACTAAAATACAGGAAATACAAACAGTAAAATATAGGAATTTTACTTTGATCATTTTCCCAGAACTGTTTAGCAGTTTGAAAACTATCTTGTAAAAACCCCCTCCCCACTTTTTTTGGACTTAGCTGAAAGAAATTTAATGGTAAATTAAAAAAACCTAATTCCAAGCCTTTTTCTAGACCTAAGTTCCTTCTTGCAGAACTGCCCCTGCACTGCACCTTCTCTCTTTTTCCTCACTTCCATTATATTGAATCAAAGTATTGTTAATGGCTTCTGTGGTTCAGGAGAAACCACTAAACCTCTTTGCTGAAACATAAAAGTCTGTATTACAAAGAGGAAGATCCTTCATGAAAAAAATCTGATTTACTGTTTTTCTTCCATGTCTTAAGAAGGATGTTTGTACTGCTAGGTATTTAACTTAGGTGGGCTAATTTAAGCTCTGACAACACCTGTCCCACTTCAACTCTGTGGGAAACTCAACCCTTAACCACCCAGCTTGAAATACCTGGAAACCAGCTTACATGCACAAAGGAGTCTAGAGTGAACAGCCTAAACTCACATCTCTCCATCTAGCCAACTGTTATATACCATAACTAATTCTAAGATTTGATTTTGCCCTACATATGTGAATTGCATCAGGCAGACTAGATAATCTTGGCCAAGAGGAAATAAGAGATCTTTTTCAGAAGCATTTTCAGAGTCAGTGTAATGCATTGCGCCATGACATTTCACTTGTGATACAGTGAGACAATATTATGACGCAGACAGCTTGACTTTTAAGTTTCGCCTGTAGGGCAAACTCAACATGGTACAACTTCCCCTCCCACATATCAAATGGTAGTTGCAGGACGCAATCACCCAATCTCCTTAAAGCCAAAGGCGAGGCTAGCAGTGCTCCAGAAAGCAGAGCACTACAGCTACTACTCACTAGTATCTCCAGCCTGCACTGTGAGTGCTAGAGCATGTGACTTATGAGTTGGATTCCTAGATTTCTAGGCTTTCTTCTTTATTAACCCTACTTTTCCCTGGAGATCGTGACATGAAGTTAATATTTCGGGGACATGGCGAGATTGCTTGATAGAAAATAGCAGTTGAGAATCAACAAAATATCTTTTCAGTATGTGTGTGAACATGAACAGTGTTGTCTTTTATCTTCTGTAATAGGTCATTTCAGCTAATTTGTTAACTGTTCATAGGGTTAAAAGAGCCACAGAAGGCTAAATAGGCTTGTCCTTGAGTTACCAGAGGGCATAGGAAGTTGGTTGCATTGACTTTTGGTGGATCCTTTCTTTTCTTCAGAGAACAGTTGGTACTTTAGGAGGCTTTTTTTTTTGTTGTTGTTTTGGTTTGGGGTTTCTTGTGTTTTTTATAGAGTCACAAAGAAACAGATGAGCCATAGACTGTATTGCATTGACTGATGGCGTCCTGCTGGCTCATGGCACTAAGGGAAGTAACCATGTTAAAGAAAACCTTAACAATCCACCCTAATTGGCACACTTGCTGGCACACTTAGCAGAAAAGGGGAAGAAGAAAATGCGCTAGGAATACTGTGTTGTGTCCTCCCCTTAGCTGCTCTCAGAAATTGGACTGGTGTTAAGTTGGTTCTTCTGGGTAAGTAGAGAATTTAATTCTTTAACACTTTCAGGAATTCAGTAAAACCAGATGTAGTAATTGTCATCTTCGTGAGTGATTGTCTAAGCCTACTGAAATCGATGGCAGTTGGTGAACTTTCATCAGAAGACCAGGCTATATCTCCTGCTGAAACTCTCTTGTGTTGCATGAAAGGCTCCAAAATTGTTTAACTAGTTTAAGCTTTTTCCTGTCTTTGGAAGTGTCTTCTCTGTGTCAGGGTTAGATCCTTCAGCCAGTGCATAGCTCATGAAGTAATTGTTTTATACCTGTGTAAAGCCCACTGAGGGGGAGGTGGTTTTTTTGGTGAGGTGGACAGACTTCGGGGGTGAAGCTAAGACATAATCATCCTAAAAATAATACTATGCATAAATTTTCAAACCTGACCAGATCCTGTCAGTAGAGTTCTGAACCAATTTCCGGACAACCACACTTTGCAAAAATATATAAATGCAAATAATGTGCTAGGCAAGACCTTGAGCAAGAAAGTGTTGGTTGGAACGCTAGTGTGTAATTTTAGTTGTAAACAACATTGGGCTAATTTTGCCTTGACAGGATTCAGCCAAAATGAGTTGTAGTTAAAAGGATTTGGTGTGCCGCTTGGTACAGATAGCTAACAGTTTGGTGGTTTGCAAGGTTTCCTTTAATGTGGTTATGCTCAGACTGTGTATTAGACAGCTTCAGGCTGTTAAATTGCACTCCTTGCTAGCACTCACTTCTCAGTTTCTAGAGTATTTTCCTTTCTGTTTCTTTGCTGTCCATCTCAGCAGTTCTGATGCCAAAGTGAATCTTTCTCCAGAATGATTTCAGGAGAAGGAAACTTTAGTTCAGTGGTATATCATAAATAATTCAATGTTTCATTTTGATTTTTCTTGGGATTTTTTTTTTTTCCATTTGGTCTCTGTCTATTTCTGCACTGCAGGAAGTCCCAATGGTGTATATGTTTGGGCTGATACATTCTTTGATGAGTATCTGCCAGTAGCAAAACTTCCAGGTCTGATCCACTTTATCTTGCTGATACTGGAAGCAATGCAGCCCACAGATTGAATGGCCACCTTCTCCTTTTAAGCAGTTCTGGGAAAGAAAATTGGACAGTGCTGGTTTCCTGTAAGAGTGTTCCTTGTTTGAACACTAAGTCATCAGGACAGCATATAAAGCTGTAGGTTCTCCTGGCACTGTGTGTTGTGCAGACCCATGCATGTTGTGGGACTGTGTTGATAACATGCTGCTGCATACAGGCACAGAAAGACTCATCACCAGTTTGCAGCAGAGTGACATTTTCACCTGCAAGCACAAAGAACTGGAATGCAAATGTCCTGTTTTCAAGGTCAGAGAAAGAAAAAAAGATAAATAAACCCCACAAAACCCACCTAGAACCTCACAGATAAGGGGAAAAAAAAAAAAAAACAAACCCAAACCCTAAGGTGATGTTGATTAAGTTTTTTGAAAGGGGTTAATAATTTAAAAGGCTATGTTCAGTTTTCAGATGAGGCTGATGGACATAATGAAGCCATTTTAACTTTCAGGGCAACTCAGACCCAGTAGTATCTACTATACTGTAAAATTGGACTTGGTCTCCCATGTGATTTAAATGTTCAAACGTGCCTTTCTAATAGTTCTTTAATATTTATTTCAAGCAGAGTGCAGCCCTGCCTGTCTGTCACTTACTTTGAAAAATAAACAAAATTAATATTGTTAAATGTCTGTTAAAAAACCCCACTTTTAAAAATCAGCACTGTTCTAGAAAAGTGGTTCTGTCACTTTACTAATTAGCCAGTTATAGCATATATTCTGGACTACTGCCGTGTTTCAGGTCTATAGTGTTCCTTCTTGTGGAAGAGACAACTGTCACCTGAGCCCAGGATTGTCAGTATTTTTATATAATACCAGGTGCAGTAACCCTGTGAGGTGCAAACTCAGGCTGGGATTCCATGTGCTAGGGTTTGTATCAACAAACTGTAAAAGCATTTCTTGCCTCAGAGACTGCAGGCTAGTCTGACAGTAAATATGAGCCAGGGGACAGAAAAGAGTGGGGACCTGAATCTGAATCTCCTCAAGCTCACTCCCGTAATCTAGCCAACATAGCGCATTTCCAGATACAGATTTGAACCTCGTGGCTTGGGCCAACACCTAATTAAGTTTGAATGTGGCAGGGTGAATTAGTGTGGGGGTGTATATTGTCACGTGTGTACCAGGGGCATCATTCCGTGCTATGCTAATTAACCAAGTTTTTGTGAGAAGTGACAAAAACAACTCTCATTTATGTCTTTGATGTGGTTGGAATCTAAGACGAGTAAGACGGTAATGCACATTGAATAATTTAATACCAGACTTAGTTGTGGATTCCATTTTTCTTATAAAATCCCTTTGTCTGTGGTATTTAGTTAATGAAACGAGTTGGACTGTGGAATTATGGGTATAAAATAGCACATATCAATTCTTGTTTACTCCAGTAGTCCTATTCGGAGTCAGCAGAAAGAAGCATTTCACAAAAAAAAGAAGAAAAGCAGCATTTGCCCAACTTATTGATATGATGCACTGGAAAACCCATTGATATAATTTCTCTCTCTTTAATTTCATTTTTTATTTCTGTAAATAAGGCTTAGCTTTTTAAAGAGTGTTTATTTAAATTCCCTGAATTCTTTTTCACAAACATACAGCACTTTGAGAGGAGGCACTTCTTAAAATACTAGAATAGTGCTTTTCACACGGCTTTTGTTATAACCAGATTTATCATTGGTTTTGTTCTAAAAACCCCACTTTTTTGACAGTATTAGTTTAGCATAAAATTCACTAAACTGGAGGCACTTAGTCCATCCTTTTCAAAGCTGAATTCAAGCAGATATATTAAATTCAACACATACTAAACAACTTTCTGAATTACGGCTACATATACTTGGGGCAATAATAAGTTTGGTGGTAGGTATTTTCCTATGGTGTAGATAATGCTGAAGAATTAAAACCCAAGCTGTTAAATTTGAAATATACAATACCCCTGCTTCAGGTGTTACATTCAAAGGAAGACTTTGTTGGACTTCCTTTAATTCTGAAAAAAATAGATTTACCATATTGAAATTGGTTGTCTTTTACATGTTGTCTTTTGCCTGTGGTAATACCTGGTAGGAGGAGATCAGCAGGGAGATAATCCAGAGGGAGATATTCCAAAAAGAAAAATGGAGGGGAAAATGAAATAAATGCTTAATGCACCTACGTAGACATATATGCACTGTTTTGTGTTAGTGGGAGGAAATCCAGCCTGTTCCTTGAAAGGAATCCCTTTAAGTCGAAAACATATAACTTGATCACTTTTAAGTTAGCACACATACCCCTGAATATTATTCTTGGCCATAAAGGTTTCTAGATCTTCTGGGTAGCCTCACAGCTGCTATATTTTACTTTATAATATCTTGTCAGTAGAAACAAGGTTGTAGTGCCCAACAGTCTAGACAAGAAACTGAAAAGATGAAGTTTAAATCCATGCACAAAATTAAAAGCTGCACCCAAGATGCATACACTCTGTACAAATTTTGCTGTTTGTGTTTATAAAACAGATTAAGGCCTATGTGTCAAGTTGAAATTTGCAAACTTCTGGTGGTTTGTGTGTAAACACCAAAGTAGCATTAGCATTGCTTAAATTGTTTTGTTGGCTTTAATATCCTATAAATTTTACTCTGACATTAAATGTGTCATTGAGTGTGATGAAGCCGGAGGGTAATATCTCACTCAAGTGCAATTTTTGTCATTGTTCAAAACTATGGTAGTGTATTTGATGATTCTTATCTGTTCTTCAACGTATGTGGTTATCTTTCTTATTTTCATTCTCATACATATCTATAGCTCTGTCTAGATCTGGAAGATTTGATTTGCTGTGTCTGCTGAAAGAATAGAAAAAAACTGATCCTCTGTTTTTATTACATTTTCCTGCAATCTTGTAGACCTTGAAATTGGAGCTGGCACGTTTGTAAATACAATTTTCTTTCTTGAATCTTTTGAAAGTTGATTTTCTCCTTAGGTAAATCAACCTGTGATTCTAACAGTGACTTCAGCAAAATCAACACAGTGGAGTAATGGGTGCAAGGATTCTTCAAGAGTTCTGTGATCCTGCAATAATAATAATGCCACTTTGTTCATGTACACAAATCTATCACTTACCTAACTGTATTTAATGGAACTGACAAGGCAGAAATTGTGACATAGCATTCACAGAATCACAGAATGTTTGAGGCTGGAAGGGACCACTGGAGGTCATCTAAGTCTAATTTCCCTGCTCAGATAGGGACACCTACACATAACTCAGGATTGTGTCCAGATGGCTTTTGAATACCTCCAGGAGAAGAGACTTCACAACCTCCCTGGGCAACCTATTCCAATGCTCAGCCACACTCACAGTAAAGAAGTTCTTCCTCATGTTCAAGTTGGACTTCCTGCATTTTAGTTTATGCCTCTTGCCTCTCATCCTATCACCTGGCACCACCAAGAAAAGTCTGGCCCCATCCTCTTGACACCCTCCCTTCAAATACTTGCGTACATTGATCAGATGCCCCGAGCCTTCTCTTCTGTTGGCTGAAAAGGTCCAGCTCCCTCAGTCTTTCCTTATATGAGAGGTACTTCAGACCCTTAATCATTCTAGTAGCCCAACGCTGGGCTTGCTCCAGGAGCTGCATGTCTCTCTCATACCATGAAGCCCAGAGCTGGACACAGTACTCCAGGTGAGGCTTCACCAGGGCTGAGCAGAGAGGAAGAGTTACGTCCCTCAGCCTGCTGGCAATGCTCTTCCTAATGCAGCCTAGGATACTATTGGCCTTCTTGGCCACAAAGGCACATTGCTGACTAACGGATGAATTGTTAGCCACCAGGACACCCAGAGCCTTCTCCGCAGAAATCCCTTTCAGCAGGTCAGCATCCAGCCTGTACTGGAACATGGGGTTATTCCTCGCCAGGTGCAGGACCCTGCACTTGCTATTGTTGAATTTCAAAAGGTTCCTCTCTGCCTATCTCTCTAGCCTGTCAAGATCCTTCTGGATGACGGCACAGCATTCTGAGCTATCAGCTACTTCTCCCAATTCTGTATCATCAGTGAATTTGCTGAGGAGGCACTCTGTCCCTTCATCCAAGTCATTGATGAGTGAGTTAAACAATACTGGGCCCAGTATTGACCCTTGGGACACACTGCTAGTTACAGGTCTCCAATGAGACTCTGTGCCATGGATCATAACCCTCTGAGACCTGCCATTCAGGCAGTTCTCAATCCATCTCACCATCTACTTGTCCAGCCTGCACTTCTTGAGCTTGCCTGTGAGGATGCCGTGGGAGACAGTGTCAAAAGCCTTGCTGAAGTCCAGATAGACAACATCCACTGCTTTCCCCATATCTATCCAGCCAGTTATCCCATTGTAGAAGGCAGTTCAGTGTTTGGGTGGGAATTGAACTAATACTCAACCCATTCTTGATGTGTGAGTTTAACTGACCACCTGCCTGTCTATCTCTAGGAGTTTTTTATTCCATCCCGGTATCAGGTAGAATAATTCCACAAAGCCACAAAAGAATATTTTCAATATTTTCAATCATAATTGTTTTTTCTAAAATTCTTCCTTGTTCAAAGCCCTTTGATCTATTTGCCCTGCGTGAATTTTCAAGTCATTGTAGTAGAAAGTTTTTTCCATATGCATACACATAGTGATGCTCTTTAAAATCACAGTGTTTGAAAAAAACGACAAAAATAAAATGTTTCTTTAAAAACAGCCCAAACCCCAAAATCAACCAAACAAAAAAACCCAGCTCACCAGTCCCCCCATACACATTGGATGACCACTGCGCAGTCAGGGGTTGGCTGCAGGGATTGGTCAGCTTATTTATAAAGCTCTTCATACTGAAAGCAAAGTAGAGGTTAGCATTATTTATCATACTTACATTTTCCTTACTCTTTGTAGTAAATATTAATAATCTGTTTGAAGTGTGTATGCAAATTTCGGACAGAAGAACATAATGAACCCTGAACCCTCTTGAAAATAAATAAACTTAGGAGTGAATGGTGAAAAGCTTCTGCATTAGACTGCACATTGGTTTTGTTGCTGCTAAGTCCGTAAGATCAGAGTCCAGTTTTGAGCATTACAGAAAAGAAAGAAGCAGCTTAAGATGCCGTAGTATTTACTGGGTATATTTCTGCTTGGTTATAGTGTAATTATGTAAAAATGCTACAGAAATAGGGACTTTTCATAAAAAGCCAGTGACCACCTTTCTTCCATCCTCAGCTCACTGCACCTTAGGTTTGCTTGTGCTTCGTCCTTGTATGCAGAACATTTACTAGTTGATCCACCTTCCCCCAGCAAATACCCTAGTACCTGTCTGCTCCCGTAGTAATAGCTTTGGCCTGACAGCACTGTATGTTTCATTTGTAGCCTATACTTTGTAGTTTTGGATTTGGAATGCATCTTCATTTGTTTTGGGAGATCGTCCAACCTTTTCTTTGTGTTACCACAGCTACCTGTGGTAATGCAATAGGTATTGTAAATACCTAGTAAAATGCTAGGTGAAACTAAACACGTAACATTGCTGCTCTTGTTGGACAGCTATACACTGATCCAAAATTCTCCAAACAGGACAGAGACTGGAAACTAACCTTTTACTATGATAACAATAACAGTTATTGGTAGTTATTCTTATTTTGTTTGGTGTTTAATTGGAATATGCAGTTCATGAAAGTACATTTTATAGTATTGTAGACAAAGGGTAGTTGAGGGTTTTTTCTGAAATATTCTATTATCTAGCTGAGTCTTTCCTTTATTAGTAACTTTCAGTTGCTACGTTAGCTTTTTTTCCCTAATGTTCCCTGTGTAAGGGATAATGATGTGTCCTGTGAGTTTAGTTTCAGGAAGTGGTGTTTGTCAGCGACAGGAAGTATGCTCCGAAGCAAATATAGGACAAATTCTGCCTGAGACTCAACTGTTGGCCATCTAGTAAGCCAAATTCATCACTGGAGTAACTCAGAAGTTAAGAAATGCTATCCCAAATTCTGCCTGTTTTCAGGAGACATAGGCAAGCATCTCGTTTTACTGGACATAGCAGTGGCCCCAAAACAAGAAAGACTGTTTGTGAATAAAAGCGATCAGGAAAATAGAAGGTTTTTAATCATTAGAGCAGTGGGGTTCTGGAGCAGCATGTTGGAGAAAAAGAAACCAGACTATTTTTGCAGAAGAGCTCTGGAAGTTAATGAAAAGCATCACATGACATTCTGCCCGTAGTATCAGAGGGACAAACCTGGTAGCCTAGAAAGCCCCTTGCAGTGCTGTAGTGCTATATAATATTTGTGTGTAGTGATGAAGAGTAAAAAACTCAACAAGCCATAAGATTTACTATGTGATCTTCCAAGGACTATTACAAGTCCCGGGGATTAATAAGAATATAAAATATTAAAATATGTATTACAAATATTAAAGTGTGTCACAGCTGTCTGCATTCTTGTAACTTTCTGTGAGAACACCACTGAAAGATGTCTGCACTCACTCAATCTTCACTTGACAAAATTTTGTGTTCTCGTGCAGTATGGCTGTCTTCTACAAAACAGTTGAAGGAAGTTAGACGCTAAAATGCGGTGCAAATTTTGCTTAGAAATGGCAGCTTAAACTGTCAGATAGCAAGAAAGTAATAATGCCCTTGTTACTCCTGTGTTTTCATTTTTTCCCTAGCTCGGAGGCTAAGCATTTTAGTGTGGACAGTTGAAGTTTGCAAAGTTAAAAGCAATCAAAAACAGGAGGACAGAAGGGGAATTTTCAGCAGTCCAATTAGTATGAATTATTTTCAGCATCTTGTGTGGCATAAATTATGTTTTTCTTTTGTTGGCACTTGTGAAAAAATAACAGCTATTGATTAGGCCTGTCAAGCCCTCATGGCCTGACAAGATATCTTTACTGTAGTCATGTGGGTACAAGCTAGAAATGATGCTGAGAGAGTGAGATCCTCTACAATCATCTCCTCATTGTTATTTTTAGTGGGCTTTTTTTTAGATGTACTGTATACAGTAGAACCTTATTAAAGCCTCACTTAAGATCCCCAGATAGTCACCCTCACCAGGCTGCTTCTGAGAAGTTTTCAGCAAACCATTTTTAAACTCAGCAATATATTGATTGCTGGGGAGGGGGAGAAGGCAAGTGGGAGGTTGCTAATCTGGGCACTTGGGTCAAAGCTAGTGTTCGTGTCCCCGATTCCTTATTTTAGTGGGAGTGGGCAGCAAGTGTAGGTGCATCTCTGTCACTGATTAGAACTTGGTTGTTAGTTTTTGGTGCTGGCAGTCTGAAAAACTGTGAGTGTTGTCTCTTAAATGTAGAACAGATGTAGATTTTTACTCTGATGAAATGAAATGGAGGACCAGCACTGACAGTGGTATGAAGAATTTCAAAGGTGGCAGTGAGAGGATATAGTGTTTTGTTTTCATTTAAAGATCTGAGCTGAGGAATAAATATTGCAATGCTTCTAAGGATCCTGTATTTTGGGGCTGGGTATAAACCTATTAGGATGAGATGGGCAAGTCTTCAGACTTCATATTGTTGGGTGAAACAGGTGGGAGGGACAGCATTTTGAACAATTTGGCTTCCTGAATTTTTCTTGTCCCTCTTGGCTTAGGATCAAGATGTGGAATGAAAGAAAATGTTCCTTGCTTTGCTTTTTGATTTTTTTTTTTTTACCAGCATAGTCTATGTTTAGATCTAGCAGCAGCTTTTGATACTCAAGCAGCAAACATTGTTATGTCATCTGTGATCCCTTCCCAAGGTGGATGATATCACTTTTGGGTGCTCCTCTATTTACTTTTCTAAATAATCCCAGACAGTTTTGGTCAGTTGTTCATTTGGCAAAAGAGGCCATGAATTTCCTCATTGTTATCTATTCACAGTTCCTGGGAAACCATTTGGAGATAGGTAGCATATGATAAAAACCACAATATGCAGGCAGAGGTCATCAGCATATTGGTGAATGAGGTAATTCATTGTATTTTTCCTGCTTTTCTTCACTGGAATTCAAAATACTGTCAGGAACGATGACTTGAGTGAGTCTGAGTTCCAGTATAAGGACAGCTTGCTCTGGCTGCTGGGATATCTCTGTCTTTGGTCAAGAAGCATATGAAATTAAAAACAAAGCCCCCAAAACCAGTTCAGATTAGAGAGTAGTGCCAAATATTAGGAAAAGATTCAGGTGTGATGAAGAGTGATTCCAGTCCCTCCCCTCCCATTCCTGATGGTCTTTTTCTGTCCTGTGCAGATAAGTGAATATTTGGGACAGTCTCTAATCTGTTGTGTGTTCTTGGAGTTTCAGGTAGCTTTAGTAGCCAAAAATTTCTTTTGCTTGTTAGTGATTGGCTGGAAGATTGCAGCCTTGCCTTTCGTATCTGGACCCTTACCACTGTAATCTTTCTCACTGTGGTTTGTAACTATGATTATTATAACACACTGTGCAGAGGGCTGATATTTAGCCACTACACAGGAGATAATCACTCCTGCACAATGCCTTTCTGATTTCTTATGGATGACATTAGCCACGGGACACACTGGACCTGCTTTTTGACACCTTCATTGGCTTCTCATTCATTCCCGGGTGCAGCTCAACCAGGTGCTGGAGAGTGAGAGCCTGATTAATTTGGCACCTGTCTCAGCTTTAGAATAGAAGACCTTTGGACCTTCTTGGGTAACCTGGGCAAGCCATTCTTTTTCTGCCTTATTTTCCCCATTTGGGAATAATGATGTCTTTCCAGCTAAATAACAGTATTCCTCTGCTCAGATCGGAAAATGACAAAACTGTTAGGACATACAAAGTCTTCATCAGATTTGACACAGGCAAGCAGACATTGTCAATATCAGCTGATCTAATGAAGTTCTCTGTTTTTCCCCACAAATCTTATTTCAGCCATATACCCATAGACCAGGCAGCTATGAGGCTACTACTATAATGATAATGACCTATTTTGTAAAGCACTGCGATCTAATGATGCAAAGCACAATATAACTGCCTGATAAGTTCTAATTGGGATCCTCAGAGTAACAGCCCTCAAAGGAATTGTCTTGGACCTGCCAGGAGGAAATTTTGACATGCTGGTTTACATCTCCCAGCTTCCCTGAATTTTCTGGTTTAAAAGATACGGTGCAAGGCCTAATTCTTAAGTTGTCATATCAGGAGAGTGATTGGAGTATACTGGTTTGTTTTGTAGGTTAGTAGAAGTATAGTAAGATACTGAGCTGGAATCCTAGGACTTACATAGTGCAATAGTTAGAGTACGTTTATCACTGGCACTCTTGGTTTAGTTGCTACTGTATATAAGACTTGCATCCTTTCTGTCCTTACAACCATTTCTTAAAATACTTACCCATAACTCTCCTGCTGAGATTTTTTGGTATGCCTCTTTTATTCCTCTCTCCTGTTAAATTTCAGACTCTTTCAAGGACTAGATTTAAATCAAAGGGCCTGTCTTTGACTTTAATAAGCTTTTAATAAAATCTAAAAGAAAAAAAACCAGCCACCAACACCCCAACAAGAGCAGTTTTTATGAGGGTTTGCCTCCCTGCTCTAACCCCAGCAAGACCCCATATTCTGTGAGTACTGCTTCCCTACACACCTGGCCATAATTAAATAGTCTTTGTTTTTCTTTCAGTCGTAGCCTTCTTTTACCAAACGTGGTGTAATATAGTATTAGGGGTAGCTTATAAAAGAATTAACTTCAAGTCAAGTCAAGTCTGACTGCCTGGTAAATATGCCACCCAGTACGAGACTTACTTATTTCAAGGCCAGTTCTAAAATGTTGACTGTTTTGAAGCTTTGGATACCTTCCTTTACTGTAGGATCATTAATTTTTGTTTCATTTTTTAATTTTATGTCATGTTCATCATCCTGATTTTTTTTTTTGTTTGCTTAATGGCGTGTTACAAGTAGGTGAGGATTTTCTGAGAGTCCTGAAAGCCTGGCCATGTCAAGTTGAACAGCAGATAAACTGGTTAATCAGAACAGATCCCCCAAATTAAAGCTCTTTGATGAGGTTTGGATTGAAAAGGAAAACATGGAAGAGAAAATGAAGGGAATGCAATATGGGCATCATGCATGAGTAATCTTGCTCTCCTTTCAGGTAGGAGCTAGCACAGCAGTTTTTAACTATCAGCCCGTGTGTGTTTGTGTGTTTTCCTTCCCTCCATGTTGTTTCACAGTTATCTGTTAGTAACAGCAGTATTATTACACACAGATTAAAAGACAGGCAGCTTTTAGGCTCCCTGACAGTTGGCCAGAGCAGAGATTAGAGATAAAAGTTAATCCCGTGAGGTAATAGCAAAAAAAGAGTACAAAGACATGAGATGAGCCGATAATGGTTTGTTTAGGTAAGAAGGCTTCCCTTGCCTTGGGGATTGGCTCTTGCTCAGTGGTGCTCTGAGTGATAGCTTCCCAAATCCTTTCTAAGGTTTATAACAGTTAGCACTGAGCTGGGGAGAGAGCTAGGGGAAAAATATGGCAGCCAGCAGTGGTAAAACATAATGAAATCATTCTAGCCATAAATGGAAGGTGCCGGCCCGTGGGGGAGATGAGAGATGTTTTCTTCCACAGCTGCAGAGCTATTAGTCACTTAACACTTGGACGGAGGGAGCTTAAAACAGTTTCTAAGTTGTGGTTTAAAATATCAAAGAAACTTATGTTTATGTTTCTTGTAAAGGGAAAATAACTTGAAAACGTAACAGCATGAATATGACTGAGGGTGGTTAAAATGTTAATAGTCTGATAGTTTTTAAGTTACATTTCTCTTAAGTTTCACTGTTCCTGGCAGTTTCATTATACCTATTTATTGCATGTTCAGATAGAAAAGTTTTCAAAGGTTTTCTTGTATTCCATGTATTTAGGAATGCTCTTAAATTTGCATGACATCACAAATAAAATTCAAATAAATCCAGTCCCTTTATAATCAAGTTAGGAAGGGATGTTCAGCAGAAGATTAAGTACATGAAACAAGTGAATCTTTACTTCTGTACAGCCCTATCATTTTGCAGCTAACACAGATAAATATGTGTTTGAAATAGAAGCTATCTACCAACCACTGGCAACTCAGCACTTTGCTGCAGTCTCAAAATTGAAGAGGTGGAAATTCATATCTTTGTTTTTTTTTTAAACAAAGATTGATGAAAGCAGTAGCATTCCGACTCTTGAGTATAATAATAATATGATTCTGAAATAACCAATTAGAAGGCTAGAATTACTGAACCTGCCTTAAAAGTGGCTATTGCTAATGCTAGGATAAGAAGTTAACTGTAATAGAAATAAAAGTGTGCTGTATTACAGCATCTGGCCATCAGAACTAGCGGAAGAAAAAATTTGCCCTCGCACTTGCTTCTTTGTATATCTCTTTTGATGGGAGCAGGGAAGTAGCAGGAATACCAAAAGGTACGATTATAAATGGAAGAACTCCAGAGTGACCATGAGTTCCATAAGATAGAATTTATTCTAGTCTCTGAATTTCTTTAGTTCCCCTAAGAATCTGTTCCAAGGAGTACAGTAAATTGAACTCTGATTTTTACTTCTCTTCTGTCAAGGATTGAATAGCCAGATATTGATTATTATCTCACTTGGAATATTAATGAAAATTATTTGTGTGATCACAATAAGGAGGTCTTTGAAGGAAGAGTGATGAGAAGTTTAGAAACTGTCCAGTCAGATTCACTCTTTAAACTTAGAAGGAAGTGAAACTTATTTTTAAGTTTTGGTGTTTTGTTTTGTTTTTTTTTTAATATCATAACAAAGTACTTCGATTACTCTTCACCACTTCTTCACCACTCTTTCAGGATCTGTGGACTGTGGGACAAGCTGGGTTAGTGATATGTGTAGATTAGTATTCAAATTCATGAAATCCGAATTGTTCATATTCATCATGTGAGAGAGCTCCTTTGAGGTTTGAGACAAAAATATTAATCAGCAATAAGTAGGTATTGCTGGGTCTTCTTTCTGCAGTTATACATAACTAAAGTGTTTGCAAGAAGCCATGTAGCAGTGGAATGAAAACATCGCTCCACAAATCAGTATTATGATGGTTTTACTTGAGAGGCCCACCATCTTTCAGGAAATACCAGATTCCTCCAAATACGGAAGCACAGACTGCTATAGGTGCATTACAGAGCTGTAGACTGTCACCTTCTGATGCATGAGATCCTAATACTGCTAACGTAAAACTAAGATGTCACAGAGGTGGCAAATCCTCCTACAGAATGGTGTGTCTGGGAGTTAACCTTGTGTGATGACCAGAGCTGCAGATACTTGCAAGATGCTAATTTGGGAATAAAAACGGGTGATAGGTGGCAAATTTCACTTTCAGAGTTTCCTGACAGAGAAAAGAACATTTTTATAAGAGTATTTGCAAGTTAGGCCTTTCTTTGTTGCATTTGTCCAAATATGATGCAGTTTTGCATCCTTTTCTGTCTGAAAGCCTGTAAACCTGCCAAGTGTGTCATGTCCTGTTCTGTTGTTTTGGTTTTGGCCATAGAAATTCCAGCCCCATTTTCTACTTTTTTGTGCTTGAATGAGCAGGAAAAAGAAGTCAGAGTTTGGAGAATGTCTTTTTCTAAAGGGGCTCAGCTGTGTTTCTCTTTTTTAAGTAATTCTGAAGTTCCTTGCTTCAGGCTTAGTCAGGTTTTGAAGGTGTAAGAAACTATAAGAAATTGGTATAAAAATTTAGCCTCAATTTTTTTTTTCGTTAGAACGATTAGACAATTTAGAACAATTATACAAGAAAAGGAAACAGAAGGAAAAATACCAGTCTCTGCACTTGCCAAAAGAATTGTCCCATTCCTGTCTTCTGTTCAGAGGTAATTCACATTTCTGGATAACAACTTGCCATAGCTTTCATTAGCAGTGCTAATATAATTTGTTTCTAATAGAATTTCATGGTGCAGATAGCTTGCAGGTAATTGGTTTAGGAGTAAATTGAGGGGAGGGTTTTTCTCCAGTCACTCTTTTTATCATTTGCTGCTACTATGTGTCATTCAGAGTCCAACTTAATCAAGAGTCTATTACTGATAGCCAAACAATGTGGTGCCTACAGATCTTTTATGATGCAAAAGTGGGCAGTTGCATTGTGTTCATTTCAAAAGAAAGAACGAACTTTACATACAGGGATTTAGATGGGAAAGTGATTCCCTGGAAATAGATTTTGGTTATAATTTTCTTGATTAGAATCCTAGATTGAGTAACAGAGCTTCATGAAGATTTTCAGGTTTTATTGACAGTCAAAGAAATTACGTGAAGTTGGGGCATCTCTCCATTCAGTAGGTCAGGGCTGTTGTGCTTGTCTAATGTTGCATCTCAGTGCTTTACATACCCCTAACTTTTCCCAAACTAAGGAATGAGAAAATAGGATCATTTAATCACCCTGCCTCACAGTTTGGTACCATCACATGTGTAAATATCAGAGGCTGGTTTTAGAAGCCTTAGCAGTCATTGGAACGGAAATACAGATTATCCAAAACTTGTGTGGGTTTTTTTTTTTTTCTATTTTCTCTTCCCCCAAGAAAGATAACGAAAACACTTTTTTTTAAGCCTTACCCCAGTGAATAATTGTTCTTCACTGAATGTGTTCGTTCCCTTTAGGACTGGCATACAATTTGCATGAAGAATGTATTTCACGTTCTTTTGAGGCAGGGCATATTGGGAAAAATTTTCTAGGTTTTCACTGCTGGAGTCAGGCTTCACATAATGATGATGAGTTGGTATAACCCTCAGTTTAGATGATATTCAAGTATTTGTGCCCTTTTTCTTGACTGTGATAATCTATAAATAAGTGGATTCCACAAAAAACAGTCTTTTTAAAAATATTTTGTCTGTGTCCTTTGACTGGCATGGTCAGAAATGCCAGAGAAATAGATGTGGTTTTGTTGTGCTTTAGTACTTTGGTCTGGACCAAAACAGGTGAAAGTCTGAAACCCCAGGGAAGTGAGGGAGAAAAAATACATGCTCAAGTTTTTTACTTGTCAGGCTCAAAGTCTTTTATCTGAACTGCCCTATTTCCTGTTTGTAAGAAGGCACAATGTGGCTTTTTAAAAAGTAGTAAAAGTCTACTTTTGTAATCAAAAATCAAATTGCAGTTTGTCAAATAAATGTAGCTTCACTGTGGTACCATTGGAGTTCTCCTGTCACACTGCTCAGCTCAAAAGTTGTACCTTTCTCCCACTGACATTGTATAGGCAGACAGCAGTGATTCATGTTGCTGTTGTACAGCCCTTTGCAAGAATGTGTGCCTGGAGGTACAGGCTGAGCATTTATAAAATGCCTTCACTCTGAACCAAACAGCTTTTGTAGGCTCTACAGTATGAAATCAAAAAGTAAAATTTTGTCCTTGGTTTCTTATACCTTTTTGTGTGCATAGGGCAGTCGGAAACATACAAAAAAATTAACAGGATTCTCTTTATCTCAAAAAAGTGAAGTTGTAGAAGATTTTGAGGAGTTTCCTTGCTCTTTTCAGAAACAGACTATACAGAGATGATCAATTTGGTCAGAGAAAATAGTCTTTTACAAAAAACCTAAAACAAACAAACTTTGAGCAAGACCTGCATCAGTCATTCACAAGACAGTATAGGAGATCTTGGCTCTATTTTTTTTCCAGTCTTTTCAAGCCTTCTACATGCCTAGGTTATAGGTGGGGTGAAGTTGGGAAGTGTTAAAAATCTGAGAAGAGCAATTTTTGGTGTGTTTAACATTTATCTGAAAGTAAGAGAAGCCATTTGAAAGACTGCTAGTGAGTGAACTTTCCTGATAGTTTGAGAGACCCAGGTGATTCGGGGAGTCCCAACAATGTCTATAATTTTGAGTAATTATCTGAACTTTCAAAATTTTAAAGGTTATTCCCGTCACTAGCAGCACAATACGTTCACCGTGACTGGCAACTTCAGGGAGTTTTTGCTCTATTGACTCTTGGCTACTGTTTTGTTCATGTGCTGCTCTGTATTCCTGACAGCAAATTGATTTAACTTGCAGCAGGAAAGAGTGTGTGTGTATGTGTGTGTGTGAGCGCGCGAGCAAGCAAGCGAGCGCGCAGGAGAGCGCGGGAGGGGGAGAGAAAGAAATGTGCCTATGTGAAATGTACTGGGGAGCAAGGCGAGGATACTGAATGGCAACATTTAGGCATTGACTGTGACATTGTATTAACCTTTTTAATGGATGTATGTAATAAAGTGACATGTAAATGGAGCACAAGGGGAGATATGACACTATATCTGGAAAAGGATAAAACAGTCAGTGAATACTGGGCTATTATAGCAGTTTGCAAACCTTGGATAAACTCAGTCAGCGGTTGTATAATTGGTTATTCAATCCCGACCCTTGTTCACAGCTCAAAGCCAGGAACACTGAGACCTGTTGCCAATTTGAGTGAATGCAGTGACTGTACTCGGCCGGGGCCTAACACTGGAGCCAGGCCTTTTCCTGTGGGCTGGTTTCCACCATGTCTGGGACTGGCGCAGTGACAGTAGCCCTTTTGTTGTGAAAGGCTGGCTGGTACTCCCCGCCTTTGCAAAATGTCTAACAGCTACACAAATATAAGAAAATAGGAAAAGGGACTTACTGTAGCTTTTCTCTTTCTCAGTTAAATGTAGGGGCTTTGAAAAGGAGGCGAAGTCCAAGCAATAAGGAAAACTGAAGCATGTTGTGAAATGTTATGGCCAGATAAGGAAAGCGCCATGTTTTTCCAATCTATGATACATACCCTGGGGAAAACTGAATTCTCTTAAACCGTGTGAGACAGAAACTGTGCATCCAGAGCAATGTTCTTCTCCCTTTTGAAATGCTAGCCCCTGCACGTGCAGTCATCTCCCAGCCTGTGCTGAGCAGCCTGGGAAGCACTCTCTGGGGAAACAATTCCTGCGGGCCTGCTGCGGTGGCCACTTGTGCGAGCACAAGAGCTTCTGCATGGGCCTACTCCATACAAAGTTAAAAAGTGTTGACATTGTCGTCATGGGTTTGTTTGAGAATCGCTGGTATGGCGGTTGTCTCTCGCATTATGGAGGCAGCATTGTATACGGCAGCTGGAGATGAACAGAGAGTGGTACAAGTATCCCGGTTCCCTCCACCCTCATCCCTACACACAACTTTCCAGTAAAAGCAGAGAGATATTTATGGAATGTCCTGACTCAGAGGCCAGCTGTTTCTCTTCTAGTAAAATGGTAGTTAGAAATAAACCAGAAGAAGGTTTGATTTTGGTTGATGAAATAATGAATATTCAGTAATATATATAGAAGATGAGCCTAGATGAGCTAATGGTCCCTGCTGGTTTCCAGCTTTTTGTGAATGAATCTGCAATGCTATGAATCTGCAGTTTCTCTTTTTCCTTCTTTTTTCCCCCACTTTTCTTTAGCTTTTAGTAGTGGGATCTTGCTCCTTTACAAGCAGGACAGTTTCTTAATGTACCTAGGTTACTCAGTAATATTTTTGTCATGCCATCTAACTATAGCACCTGAGAAAGAAGAGAATTATTGACACAGTAGATTGTGCACAACCTTTTTAAGTTACAAAATAAAATCGAGGTAATGGTTAAAAATTATATGCCTCTAGATCACAAAGAGATGGGCTTGGGGGCTAATCTCTTTGCCATTCTGATTTACTCCAGTTCAGAGAAAATAATACAGAGTGCTTGATTTAATGAAAGGCTACAATTCAGTCGAGGTTCTGCTGAGGTCATATAATATAAATGGTTACAGCACCTCTTGACTGAGTTACAGCCTTGATAATTCAGTACTTTGTTGTTATTTATGAGGGTAACTTTTCAAAGCAATCTGCGTATCTCCCGCTAAAACCTGCTTTGAAAAGTTTATACCATGATGTCATTGAAAAAGAATTTTTTTTTTCATTTGGTAAGAAAAGAAAAAAAAAAAAAACCACAAAAAAACACCAGCAAAATGAGAGGGGAAAGGAATGCATTGTTTTAGAATAGAAAATTAATCACTTGGAAATGGACTGGTTATTGTGAAGCAAATGCAGAAAAAGTATTGAACTTGAGATACATGAGAAAAACTACAGAAACTCCTGCCAAGGCTTTTAATGGAAAATACACCACACCATCTCATTATAAACACAGCTTTGGGAGTGAAAAGTTACAACAGTGGAGAAGAAATGGCATTATGGAAATATGTATTTTTTGATAATCATAGTCAATGTAGCTCAGCCTTACTTGAAGTATTCTCTGGAGAAGCAGGAACACATTGTAGTAGGGACTCTTGGAATTTCGGTGCTTGGGATGTTTACATGAAGAAGGACCTAGTATTGCGTGCTGGTGAAACTCGAATGGTTTAGCCATCAGGAGAACTGCACTGAGTCCATTGAAGCCTGTTCCTACTGATGAAAAATCCACTCAGCATGCACCTCACCTTCTTAATTCTCCCAAATATTATCTGTGTTTTACATTTCAATGCCATATTGTCTGCAAGGATAATGCACTGATGTCTCCCTTAGGTCAATGTTTCCAATTTAGTGAATTTTAGGTGTCTGACTGAAAGTCTACTCTCTTCTGTGGAAGACTGAATGCTCGAGATGCCTTATTAATTTAATGTAGATAAGAGACTAGTGAGCTTAAAGGATTTTGTGGTAGCCCAGAGAGAACTGCCCAATATAATTTAAATAGAATGTAGGAAACTTTCTATTCCTTTATTTTTCCTGACTTAGCAATGTTCCAAGTGG
The DNA here is from genome assembly GCA_017639245.1 of Myiopsitta monachus. Lineage (NCBI taxonomy): Eukaryota > Metazoa > Chordata > Aves > Psittaciformes > Psittacidae > Myiopsitta > Myiopsitta monachus. Next base: position 82,867,281 of record CM029920.1, read on the forward strand.
TGATAGCTACTGTTGTGTTTTAAACTTACAGAAAGTATCTGAAGTATACATGGAAACAAGTGTTTCAATTAAATTCAGATCAGGGCCTTGCAGAAGCCTGGTTTCGTGCAGAACGCTCTAGCAATGCACACCGATGGCACTTCTATTTTATTTTTTTTTCTCTAGCAGAAGTTAAATGGGAGGGGGAAGAAGCATGAGAAGTACAACGCACTGCTACCAAGTAAACTACTAATCACAGCTGAGCTACACTTCAACTCTGAATTCATGGAAAGCAAAGTAATTTTCCTCAACCAGTTGTTTTAAAATTGAATATCATTCACAGATTCACTGAGAACTGCAGAAGTTATATTGATAAATTTAGAACCCACTAATAGGTTCCATCTAGTTATAGTAAGAATTTCAAAATTTCGAGGCCAAGTTTCATAAAGATCTGGGAAAAGTTTGATTTTTGGATTGCTGTGTTAATGGCTCTGCATTTCGCTTCTCTGCCTGAGTTAGAAAAAGATCAGGATTATGGTTTTAAAATAAGAATCTATTGCTTCCATGAAGAAATCATAGTTGTTTGAGAAACACACCTTTTTTTCTGAAAAAAACAGTAATTCCATATTTTCCTTAATCCCCTGGCAATATAATAAATAATATCCTAGCTCTTCTGTTACATATAAAGCAAAATCTGATGGTGCCATTTTTAGCACTTCCATTTTCCACTACCTACCCTGCCATCCTTGTGAGGATAGACATAACATTCTATATTATGCCCTAGAGTGTGACCTTTACTTTTTTAATCAGGCTGCCTTTTCTGTATTCCTGATTCAGCTCGTGTTGAAATAACTGGAAAGATGCTGGTTTTGATGTATCAGGAATTAGATGGGACCCTCCAGCTCCATCATCTGCTATAACAGGGCTCAAGAAATGCGTGAGCAAATGGGAAGGTTTTCCAAAGATTTATGGTGCCATGTGGCAGACATGGAAAGTTAGCCTCCATTTTACACTGCGTGTCTGTTAAGGCACTTCTATTCTTTAGCAAGGGATCGGGAAGCTCTGTAAATCAGTGGTATAGTGCTTAATGGCTGTGTTCATATAACCAGGAGGCTCCAAGTTCAGTTTAGTGGTTAGAACATAGGAGAGCAGGGAAGCCAGCACGGAATAACTCTTTCTTTCTCTTCTGTTCTTCCCTGTAACCATTGTATTTTACGTGGCATTTGACCATGTCTGTTTGTCATTCATGTGGCTTATTCCCCCCCCTAGTACACTGGAAAATGCCGTTGAAGAAGGAAAGAGGAACATAGGAGGGCATGATTGTGTGGTTTTTGCCAATTGCAACTCTTAAGACTTTGCTGAAAGCTGCAGTCGTCAGTGTGGTTATGTGATACAGAAATTTATTCCGTTGGCTTTCAAGGTATAGACTGCTTTCATTTGTGCCATAGCATCCCCCCAGGATTAAGTCATTTGTTGCTCTGGCATTCCCTTAAAGCCTGGTCACAAAAGAGAACTTTCTGAACAATGGGCCTGTTATCCTATTCAGCCTTTTCTGATCTATTAAATTCCCTGTTACACCATTCTGCAATTACTCTACACCCCACCTTCCCAGACCCCCTGTTCTCAAGCAATCTGGGAATTTGCCCTTGTCATTTGCCTCACTCCGCAGGAGCCCCACAACCCTCTGTTTCCCCACGCCACTTTTGATACTGAATCTGAGTCCTTTCTGTGCTTGATATACTTGCACATATTTGGCATGATTCTCCTTCATACCTGAATACCAGAGAAGCATTTAATATATGTTTATTCAAGACCTCTCTACTTTATTCAGAGAAAGGTAGGTTTCAAGGAAAGGATTTCATTCTCAGCCTCAGTTTTATCTCAGAGTTGAAAAACAAAAGCTGAATTGCATGCGGTTCTTTTTCCAAACATCTCTTTCTAGATAAAAAAAAAGTCTGTGCGTAAAATGCGTATTGCTGAGCACTGTGTCTGCAAAGAGAGGTAAGTATCATACATGAGAGGTTAGTGTTTGTCACAAAATTAGATCATGAAAGATACAATTCCATAGAACAGTTTGATAATGGTATTATTCAGACAGTTCATTAACATATAATGATTCTCAGATCATGTGTTATGATCCCTGTGTCCCGTTCCTTTAGTCAGTTATAACCAGTCAGTGCTTGAGATCGTAGTCATACAGGGAAGTTTGGGTTTGGTTTTTTCTGTTGAAAGGTAGATGTAGTCCCACTGAGAGTTTTCAATATGAGGGAAGAGTCTTAGGACACACAAGGCAGTGATTAGAACTTCAGATTCTTGAAGACTCATGTTGTTCACCTAGGTGATTTGCTGTTTTCTGTACCAGTCTGAGCTTTTTGGAAGATGCCTTGCTTCTTTTGTAACCATCGGAGGTAGAAGTAGTCAAGATGAGAACACAGATGTGAAGATCATTGGTGCCAGATGTGTGTGATAAAATGAAGTGCAGCTTCTGCCCGTTTGCAAAGCCAGATGTCTCTTACCACCACACTTAAGAAGTGAAGACTCTAATAAGGTCCTGAACTAAAGACATTGCAGAGGAGGTGGTCCCTTCCAAGTGGTTCTTTCTTCATCTGAACTTTTGTCTGGCTTCAGTTCAGTTTAAGCCTTCTCTTCACTGATTTTATCAGTCTGTCCAGGTGAATGCTTTGGAATTCCAAAAAAGCACTGATCTCTGTTTATGAGAAAGACCTCATTTCAGTCACCTCCAAGCACTAGAGGCAGGCCTTCTCAAATACATGGTTTAAGAAATCTGTGAGGATGAGCACTCCTCCCTTGTTTTTTGATAGAACAAACTAGGTCTTAGAGCAACAAGGACAGGTTTGTCAGACCAAGTAGGAGAAAGCTAGCTCTAAGGAGGAAGTTGATGAGATTGGTAACACACAGGTGAGGGGCTGTTTCTTGTTTTAAAGTAACTTCCCTTCATTAGCGGAAATGTTGACATTATCTGTATTTCTGTGTCTGTGTTCTTTTTACCAGGGAGAATGTAGTGTCTCTTGATTGTCATCAATGTGTAAAGAGTGCTTAGTGTAAAGAGCTGCTCAGTGTATGACCTTAATTCTTGGTGAAAGTGTTCTGTTCCTGCTCTGCATTCACCTTACTGATCCTTGGTGATTCATGAAGCCATCCTGAATGCAGATGATCTTTCTTGTGGATATGAACAGCTGTTTGCAGAGGAGGTTTTACCATCCTGAAGTGAATGGAGGAAATCAAAAGTTTTCTCAAATAGTCTGAAAAAGTTCTGCTGCAGGGTATGAGTAAGATCCCTGTCTGATAAAAAAAGAAAAATTTTGTCCCTTGGAGTGCTGGCAATGATTTGAAGGCACAGTTTATGCTTGAATCTAAATGCTATTGTCCTTTCTGATAGCAGAAGTTCATGTTACAGCTCTTTATCTCCTTTCAAGTTTGTCCAGGCTGCTGCAGTTACCTATTGGATATCTGCAGCATGGGGGAGTTCAGTGTTTGTGACCGTTTTCAGTAGTCAGGGAGTGGCTGCATAGTTGCCCCAAGTCTCGTACCCCTTCAGTGCATTGTGCAATATAAGTACATTTCAGATTTTGGCAAATTAGTCCCCTTTCTTAGTCTTGTTCTTTCCTTGTTCTCAGTATTGTTTTCTTTGTCTCTTTCCCCCTCTTTGACTTTACTGCTTTTACTTTCTGACTTTTCTTTCCCCTTGTCTAGAACTATTATGTTAAAAAGCTGTGCATAATAGACTTTCTCTGATTTCGCTTATTTGGGGATTACCTGTCAGAGCTGTTACACAGCTGAACCACACATCTATCTTGATGTTAGTTCCTAACTCAGGAAGAAAAATGCTCGATCAAAAGGAAACCCAATGTATTTTCTCTCCCTGTTTACGCTGAACATAACAGAGTCCAAAAAATCCATGAATGGAGACAAGTGAGAACAAACAGAACAAGTTGTCAAGGCAGATGGAATGCTGTACTTCGGTGGAGAAGCCTGTGTGCAAATCCTGGAAGATTATTATTTTAAGCAAGTCCAAAGATGACATTAGTTTTAATAATTTCTAAATTTGACATAATGATTCCGTGCAAATATCATTTACATCTGAACTAGCAGAATGATTGACTGTGAAACTACCTGCACTTCAGAAGCTTTGATTTATAGTGTACATCTTTTTTTTTGTTATTATTATTTTTCATATCTTTCTGGCGTCTGGCAATCGATGATTGAGATTTTGTTTTCACATATGTTGCGCAAGAGGAGTTCAGGATGTGTAGTTGTTTAGCATCAGGCGTATGTGCTTTAATTCTCACTTCCAGTGGTAAAACAGTCTGTCATATTTTTAAAGAGAATAGAAATCAGAGCACACTGTGTGTTTCGTGCTTGTTTCAGGGGGATAGCCTTTTCAGTTTTCTACTTTCAATTTTGTAAATCCTTTTAATGGTTTTATTAACATCCGAGATGAGTATTTTTATGGTTCTTTCAATGTTATCATTAGGTTCAAATTATAATAGGACACATTTACTCTAGGAGGTACACAGACAATCTGATGACTGTAGCCCTTTCACTACAAAATTATGTCAACTTATAATTTAAATAAATAGCTCCAGGTTGAAAGACGTACATGGTCTTACCTCAATTTCATTGATAGCATATGACTCTAAACCAACCAGTTCCATGATATGTCAATATTTTGGTGGTCTTTAGTATTATATTTTCAAGTTTCAAGTGTGTTTGCACTTCCAGGTGACTTACTGGCTGGTTTATTGATTTTGTTCGGATGTGGAATTGCCTGATTTGCCTGCATATTTACCTGGTTTTCCAGGACAGTTGAAATACAGGGTTTTCATTTGATGGAGCTTATTTGTTATATGTGGCTTATTAATTGAGTAACCTCAACCAGTAAATATATGCATACGAATGCCTGTATTCATTATTAGGATCAGAAAGCATTTTGGCACATTTTTTTTCTCTTAGCACTAACAGGTCTGAGTGCATCATTTAAATGGGTGCAGTCATTTTCATTTAAGGGAAAATTAACTTTTCTTCCATCTGCCATTGTTCTCTAAAGAGGACTGTAATACGGTCAGTGAAATGCTAAGAAGGTTAAAGAAAAATTATGTTAACCTCAAAGGAGGGAATGTCTTATTTATGGCCTAACCTTGTAATTATCCTGCAAAAACAAATACGAGGGGCGGGAGGAGGGAACCTCTTCTTTCTGCCCAATTTCCACCTCCCCTTACTCCCTCTGTCACTCCTGGCAGTGTAACTAATGGCCATATCTGGATCCAGCCCTCCCCACCTCCGCTCCGCTGACATCATAAATTATCCAGATCTAAATGGACAACATTCATTAGCTGTGCACTTTACAGAAAGAGCCAGCTCAGGAGCTAAGCGCTCGCCCATTTTTATTAACAGTTAAAAAGCTCCTTGCTGTCACGGAAAGGGGAGGTTGGAAGAGGTACAACGGAGGACAGTGCCACAGAGCTAATAAATAAAAATAATAACTATTACCATTGGTTGAGTGACCTGGGGAGAAGAGCACTACCGAGCCATTTGTTATTCCCTTTCACTTGTCAACAGCAGTGGCTTAAAAGCCTTCGCCATTGTTCAGGGCCTAATAGCACCTGTTGGGAAGATAGGAAGACAGCTGTCAAAAAAAAAAAAAAAAAGGAATATAAAAAAAAAAGGAAAAAAAACAAACACCAGGGTGGGGGAGGAGGGTGGAAACTGATGGTTAGTTCAGTAACATGCACTTCCCTGCAGCTGCAGCAGGACATGTCATGGTTTCCATTTGGAAGTGTCTTCCACCCCCAGCCAGCCAGGCACCAGCAGAGCCCCAGCACCAGCCCACAGGTACCCGTTCTGAGGGCAGTGATAGTTAACCAAAAAAAAACCCCAAACCCTAAACCAGGCTTCAGCAGCGGAATTTGTTTCTTTGCGCCCCAAGTGCTTCTTTCATTTGCTGCTTTGTTTCTCTTCTTATTGCTGTCTTGTGTTGATAAATAATTCTTCTCTTCCCTCTTTGTCAAGATAAAGGACACATGTAAGGAGGGCCAAGAAGTAAGGAGCCCTAGGTATCAACAACTCCCTTTGCAGCTGATCGTCTGGAGGCCAGAGCTGTGTACTTTTTGGCTGGTGGGAAATAATGACTGTGGCAAGGGCTGAAAGATAGGCTATTTAGAAGATTGTCTCCTCAGCTTCATCACATACAGTGCTTGCTTTTGTCATTTTGAGGAAAATGATGATCGCTTCAGGACTCATTTTTTTTCCATTAAAAAAAAAGTTGCTTTGAGATTTTTTGGTAAAATGCTGTAGTAATTGCATGTGAAGGGTTACATTGTTGCTGTTGAATTTAGGATTTAAGAAGTGGACTGGTTGAGATTCAGAAGGATTTCCTTGAAATTCTAGCCAAACACTGTAGTTCTCAGTTTGTATTTTATGGTTATTTAGATTGCAGACTTTTTGGCTGTCTTGGGCTTTTGTTTTAGGTTGTTCTAGAGAAAGGATTTAATTACTTAAAAAGAGACAGGTCAGCACAAAAGATCTTTTCTGTCAAAGGATAAACCATGGAATCTCTCTAGAACATCTTTAATGATGTGTCAATGCTCATAAAAAGTTATTGTATAGTCATATCATTTAATGCTTTTTTTAAGCCCTCTTGCTTATTAAGGATGTGCTGAAGATGTAAAAAATTAGATTGGATATAAGGAAGAAGGTCTTTACGGTAAGGGTGGTGAGGCCCTGGAATGGGTTGCCCAGGGAAGTTGCGAATGCTCCATCCCTGGCAGTGTTCAAGGCCAGGTTGGACAGAGCCTCAGGTGACATGGTTTAGTGGGAGGTGTCCCTGCCCATGGCAGGGGGGTTGGAACTGGATGATCTTAAGGTCCTTTCCAACCCTAACTATTCTATGATTCTATGAAAATTAGCACACCAAAACCATTTCCCTCTGTTAATATTAACAAGATATTATGGCCCTTTAATTAGAAACTGGCACTGCTGGCAGCACTAGTACAAAAGTGTATTTCAAGGGAGTATGTATTCTAGTGGAGTATCGCTGTCCAACTGAGACAGAAAAATAAAACTGAAGTGAAATGTAATGGTATTTAATTCCAGATGTCTCTGTTTTTGTGTTGTTACTCTTGAAATAGTCTCTGGAAATATTAAAACATCTTTGTGGTTTCAGAATTTCAGTGAAGCTCAGGCTTGGTATAGTGCCTCCTTTTGTCAACTGACACAGGTTTTTTTGCTGGATGGACCACTCCGGAGAAAATCAATTCTGTCTTTCATTTAGAGTTGCCTGGAATTAAAGAGGCATTAGGAAGTTGAAGAACACAGATTGACAAAATTCTCTTTTTTCAGGCGTAAGAGAGGGGTTATTTATATTACTGTTGCCCTTCTTTTCATAAGGATTCCTACTGGTGTAGTATCAATGTGAAAGGAAAAGGTTGCTGCTCAGGTGTTTGAAAGTGAGTTACTCCATTTTATGTGTTAATTTTATTTATTTTTTTTTTTTTTTTAGTATCAGGAAAGCCTGGGGACATTTTTGAAATTTAACCTACCTTTTTTAAGCTTGGTAAGGTTAAATGACTTGGGTTGTTCTTACTTGTTAATTTAATTAGGGGGAAGAAGACAGTGGTAGCGGGAACTCAGGATCATTCTAGTGATCATGTATGCTGGAAAAGATGTTCCAGCAACAGTTGTGCCAGTGAAATGCTGCATTTGGCAGAATGTGTTCATCATCATCTCTTTCAGCCAACCCACTGGCCTGGATCTCCAAAGGCAGTCAGAGCCCAAGTTCCTTTCCAGAATGAGATTTATGCTCCTAAATGCCTTTGGGAATCCAGAGCACTGAGTCCCAACAAATTTCAGTGACAAAAAATATATTGTCCTGTGCATGGCATCCAGTGCCATTCATAGTGCCTCAGTGTACCCTTCTCTGCGAGACAATTTAACTCTGCTGCAGAAATGGGAGAGGCAGAGATTGAGTCAATTCTCAAACTGGCCGTACCCTGCTATCTATTTGCAAGGACAGGGATTTAGATGGTGGGTAGCTAAGCAGTGACTACAAACTACGCTGTTCTGGTGTTTCTTTAGAATAATTAAGGGGGCTGCAATTAAGGCAGCCCCATCTCCATACGAACCTGCAGCAATCAGCAGTGGCTCCAGACTTGATGTGGAAGGCCACACTCATGGAGGTGTGAGTGGAGGACACCACTGTCCAGCTGCCCTGGCACACAAATATGAATGCCACCTCCCGAAGGGTGGAACAGGAAGCAACTACTACACAGGAACTTGCAAATCGAGATTATTATTGTTTAGAGGGTAATCAATGTACACTTAGTAGCCTTCATGGAGTCTGTTGTCACTAGGGTATGTAAGGCAGTGGAGTATGTACTGTACAAGTTAGCGTGCTGGAAATAATGGAAATTGAGCTGGAATTCGCTGCTGTTTCTGAGGTGAGAGCTGGGATGCAGTCTTGTTCCCTGACTCAACGCTATGTTTGTAAAAGAAATGGTTCTGTTGGGTATGCAGGCCTCCGGAGGGTTTTGTGGACATTTTATTGATGCAGGCATTGTCAGTCCAGAAGAGTGTATGACAGACAGACTTTCAGAAATACCAGAACTTTTCATGTTCTGAAGACAGATTCTGTACCGAAGCTGAAATAGAGGGAATGGAGGCAGAGAAAATCTTGACTGTTGCCTGTGTAAACCCAGAATGAACATAGATTCTGCTGCTGGGAGACTGAAGGACTGGCAGAAGGTATTATATGACAGGCTTGATTTCTTTGCATTGTACATGTCATATCTGGAATGTGAGACTGACTGCTCCTGGAGTAGATGACCAGTTGTGGAAACAAGACAGACTGAAAGGTACACAGCTAATGGTGCCACTGCCAGTGCATTCAGGTGATGGAAACTATAAAAATTTCAGACAATAGCCTGACTGTTCCTGAGGGTGTAGTTGAATGAGATGCTGGTTTTGGCCACAAACCTAGCTTAAGAAGTCCCCATGCCCTCTGCCTGTCCTGCTTAGCCATGTGTTCCTGCCTTGTGCTGTGGTTTGCTGGCTCCTCGCTTACATCCTAAGGGATAATTAGTTCAACAACTGGTAGTATAGTGTATCTGAAGACTACTCTAACCTTTTCTTCCTAATAAACACCCTTGTTAGGTAACTGTTGTGTAAGACTGGCAGTATGCATTGGTAAGCAGTTGTAAAAATAACTGCTTGTATATTTGTAGATAGAGTAAAATAATGTTTTCAGTGGCATTCACAGATTGCTGATTTTGATTTTAAAATCTTGGATAATTTATTTATTGTGCTATGGAATCTTTTCTGGCTATGTGAATTATTTTTTTTAGCACAAGAAGCAGTATGCTTGTGCCAGAAATCACAATAAAAATGTCTTATCATTCATACAGTGTATACTTCATTAATGCAGCATGATGGGTATTGCAAAAGAGAGCCAGCAAACTTGAAAACAACTGCTGTATTATTAAGCATACACAAAACTATGCAAGTATGTGCCACAAGAATACTATAGTAACCTGATGTCATTGTGCACCACAAGTAACTATGGTCATCTGTAGATACAGAAGTTGATTTTGTCCTCTGAAATAAAATGCTGTGGGAGCTAACATGTGGCTGGGGTAGAACTGGAGATTCCGAGAGCAGGAAGGCTGATTATCCCTGCCAGAGAAAGGAGCTTTTTAGTAGGTCTGGAAGCCACGCATGGACATATGCAGCCCAGCTGTTTTCTGCACAGTGGTTGCGATGGAGCGGTGTAGTAAGAGTCATACTATGATGTGCTAGCCAGAGCACCACAGCATCCTAATATCTCATTGAAACTCAAATATTTCGTTCAGCTCTGTGAGTTTGTGCCCAAAGACCAAGTGTTAAAATAAAAAATACCTAAAACCCCAGCAGAACTCTGCTTCCTGCCCAGTCAGAGAAGCCCCTGTAGGCCTGCACTTAAGACCACATTTTTGTATATCACACCTGAGCAACTACGTCCTACATTTGAACGATACTTACATTTTATAGAGGTGGTTTTTAGTGTCTTCTCTGAAAGTTTAGAATGCTTTTAGACTGGTGAAAAATCACAGTACTTCCTGGAAGGCAAGAGAAAAATGTATGTTGTGTGGTCTTTGATTTCCAAATTTAAATACATTCTGTGTTGTGCCTGCTCATGATTCATAGTGTCTTGCCTAGCTGCAAGTAGTTCCCTAAAAGCATGATTCTGTTGATGGAGAACCATATGCGTATGCAGATGCTGTGTGTCTATGTAACCTGCTGATACCAACCATTTCTTCGTAATAGTTGCTTTATTTTCTTTGCTATGAAAATTGTTTCTGATTTTGTATAGATAAGACCTTTGTAATAAAAAGTGGGTGCATAAAAAGAGGAATTTCTTGTGTTTGTGTATGTGCTTGTCTGTTCTTTAAAAGGAAGAGTGGAAATCTGCCCTTAATCTTGTTTCCTGATTTAAACCAGAAAGGGTTTATTGTGGTGCATGAGCACAGAATAAAGTGCCAGTGAGGTGGCATGTTGATAGGTGAGGGTTGTAGAAACAGTGGAGTTGTGGCCAACAGGTGTAACGTACTTATGACCGTGGCAGAAGAGAAGGGTGAATAATGGATGCCAGCTCAGTATTTGCCAGCTCTTTCATAATGTAAGGGAAAGGGCTTGCCAGAAGTGGAAGGTATATCAGCCAGTGCTGAAGTTTATTCATGATTGTTTCTGCCGACCAAATACTCCTTCCTCTAGGAATGACATGTGTTGGCAGGAAATGTCTGGTGGTCTGGCTGGGTATTGAGCAACTCCTGGCTTCTCTCCACTCTGCTGCACTTCATGTCATCATCCTTGCTGAGGCCAAACATCTTTCTTTTACTTTGTTCTAAGGAGTCTTTCATCCCAGGACAGAGCTATTCACAGTAGTTACAGGGAAGGGAGCACTTCAGGCATCTCCTAGAGAGAGCACCCATACTCAGACACCCAGACACTATGCAAGTGGGAGGCTCTGGGACTCATATTGTTCCTCTAACTTGTGGCTGATTTATGTCCGCCTCCTTCCCTTTTATCATAGTTTTCTCTTCTTTGTAATGTCAGAGCTTCTTTTCTCCCCTTCCTTTTCGAATATGTCTCTTCTGGAAGTACCTCATGTGGAGAGCCCCCATCCCGCACCTTGTTACAGCATGATGGCATTACGTGCCTTTCTCTGGAAGCAGGCAGCTGCAATGAGACTGGGGTTTGCTTTTAGTAAATAACCAGCAGGAGCAGAAAGAGGTAATAGGAAGAGATTTGGCAGTGAAGACCATTCTAAGCTTTTATAAGTGGATTTCCAGGACTGTGACCCTGGAGCATGGATTGAAAAGAGCCACCAGAGAGGTTAGGCCTGCAGGGAGCGTTGTGCTATGGGACTGTGGTTTTTGGAAGGCTGCCGAGGCAGGTTCAGGTACACGTGCATCTGGACTGCCACTGAACTGAAAGTAGGATTAGGTCACTCCCAAAGGGGAGTTACAATGCCTGAAAAATTAACACAACTTCTGGAAGTAGACTAAATTAAACAGAAGTCCAGCAGACAGTGCTAAAAATGGTGCCTCTTACCACGGCTTTGTAGCCTTGGTCACCTCCTGGAAACAAACTGCTCCTTTATCAGTGTGAAGACTTGCTGTCTTTGAAGGAAGTAAGTCAATGAAGCTGTGTTTAAACATCAAATACATAAGTAGAGGGACAGTGGCATGCTTGTTAGCATACAAAAACTTAGATTCAAAAGCGATTTTATGTTCATTTACATAGATGCTTTGCTTTCCAGTAGTCAGAGCAATTCAGCATATGTATATGCATGCCCAGCCACACACAGATTGATGCACATGTGCAAATCAGAGCAGCTAACGTGGGACTACGACACCACTGAGAAAGTGGTTTAATTCCATGCGCTGAAGGCCTGCATGAGAATTACTGGCTGCTGGCATCAGTCTCCAGGCCTCGTTGTAGATGAGGGAGTCAGCCTCCGTGGTGCTTGGCATGGGAGGCAGTGAGGGAGTGAAAGGAGGGAGGAGAGAGGAAGAGTGACAGCGCTGGTGGGCCCCAAGGAGCCAGCATGCTGCTGGCACACTTGGGGGGCTGTTCACCAGTGGGTGCTGCCATACGCAGTAGTGCAGAGCAGCACATGCAAGCAACAGAGGCAAGGGTGATACAAAGAAAACAAAATGCATCCTAAATATCTTTGGAAAGAGCTGATGACTGATAAATATGTTGAATAGAGATGGCAGAAATATTTTTTGTGGATTAATTTGTGTCTATTAATTCAGTCTCCTCTTCAGCATTTAGTTAATGATTCCTGTTACTCTTTCCATCTCATTCTTTTTCTCTTTGGTGTCCTACCCGTAATCCTCTTCTGTAACAACACTTAACACTTTTCATAGTTTGCTGGAACAAAAATGTTTCCCAAACATTAATGAATTACTGTTCACAAACAAGCCCTGAACAACTCTTTTGTAGATGTATTGATACTGTGCAGTGGATAGGCTTGGAATTGTTTTACTGTGTGCCTTAGGACCTGTGTTGCCAGTAAGTAATAGGGGGTATTCTTAGCTCAAGTGGGGCTCAGAAGAAGAAACAGACTAATCTTGGGCTCCTCTCAAAGACTGAATTAGGAGACATTCTGAATAATCATGACGCTCAGAATGGCAGAGCACACCCATGTATAAGCTTTTTGGACATACAAATACAGATTATCATAATACATAGCTGTCCTGATGCATATCCAAAATCTGTCACAGTATAGCTCAGAGTTTGGATGCAAGAATGTTGTTCTGGTGAATCCAAGAGGAGAATAAGTTGTTGGGAGAAGGGATCAGAAATAGCAGTTCCTGTGTGCAGGCCACTTTTCCCAATTTCAAGCTGCACATTATATGTGCAAGCATTAAAAGTTTTACTGACTTCTTAATGAATCCAGAGAATGAGCATGTTGCAAACAAGATGCAGTGTTTATTTCTTTTCTTAATTTGGGAACATTATCTTCCCAGTGAAGTCTAAAAGAAAACCTGAACAAAAGATGACTTTGTTTCTGTATAATTCATGAAAGCTCTACAGTTGTAACCTTATAAACAGTTATTTAAGGTGTGTAAATTTCAAATCTTTTTTTTTTTAATGGTGTACATAAATGACATAATAAATGTCTGTTTCCATGATAGTGTGCATAATGTACTTCACAAGCAGTTATTGCAATGTAATAGGTGGGGTATATGAATAGCATATTTTATGTAAGTATGTAAGTATAATATACTAACACAGTACGTAATAGAATTAAACAAGCTGTAATTTCATACAGCTCTTTAGCTCCATAAAGCTATAGGGGTGGGGAAGCTATTGTCTCTCAGAATTAAAGTTCTTTTTAAGTATTAGCAAAAGAACAATTACTCTTTCATTCTGTATCAAAATTCTGTTGAAGTGCTTCACATAGAAATTGCAGTCCAACTCAGGGGAGGTTTGAAACCAAGTTAGGACATCAATTAAATATGATTACATGGGTTTTTCTAAAGGGGAAAATCTATATAATATTATTTTAAATAGTTAGCATACAGTATTTCAACAGGGGAAGCACTGATTAGATCACTACAATCTATTTTCTGCCATCAGGATTGCTGAGGGGCTTATAATTGTGTTAAATTTTCATATTACTCATATTCACACATTAATGAACAGATGCATTGTTACTATTGGGATTTTGCCATTTGGCCTTTCACATCTCTAATCATGATTTCCTACTGAGATCTTTACCGTTCTCGCAGAAATTCAAGGCATTGATACACGGCCGTCCGCCGCATTCATTACTCTCCGCTCGTTTGCCGCAGCAGCTCTCCCGGCATCATCACCGGCGGACTCAGGTTGCAGGGACACTCATTTGTAACTCGAGTCCCGCGTCTGGGGACTCTGCCGCTAAGGCGGCGAATTGCCACTGACAAAGCTACTGTCACCCCCCTTTTCCCCTCTACACCTCGCTAAAGGAACCCCGAGGCCCGGCCCGGCGCCGCTCCCCGAGCGGCAGCAGCGGTGGCTCGGCGCGGTCCGGCCGCGGCGGGGCGGGGGAAGGCAAAGAGGCAGGGAAGCGGGCAGGGCAGCCGGCGGGGGATCAGTCCCGGCGCAGCGGGGCCCTGGCATCCCCGGCGAGCGGCTACTGTTACTTTAACGCGGCAAGTTGGACAGAGGACTTCTGTTTCTTTACGAGCGCACCACTGCGAATATTTTGTCTAGCTGCAGGGGAAAGGCTTTGTCGCGGGCTTTGCTGACAATAGACTTAAAAGTAAGGCGGGCTGCTTTTGGTGCCCGGAGGCTCTGGAGCCTATTGTCAGCCCCCAGTGGATTTCTATGGCCGCATTCCTGCTTTGCAAAGGTTTGTTAGCTTTTCCTGACTGACAGCCCTCGGCCGCAAATACCGCATTTGCTCTGGCCTGTTTACAGGCTACTCGAGAATTCTGTAGAAAAGCGCAAGGAAGAAAAAATAAGGAAAGAGTAGTAAAAAAAGGGGCAAGTGACGGCGTTTATTTGATGTAGTCATATAGGTTTGGAAGAACGGTTCCCTTTATGAAGGCTTACCGCGGACGTACAAACTTGAGTTGTGCAAGTGCCGAGAGCACGGGATCATCTCCGCATGGCCACCCCGGCACGGAGATGCTCATTGCACCGCGCTTCTGCCACCCCTTTCCTTCGGCTTCAGTGGCAGTTTAGGGGTTCTAACAGAAAACTTGCGCTGAGGCAATCAATCGCGGTGATCGGGAGCGCGATGAGATCACGGGGCAACCAGTCCTGCGAGAGCCTGCCTCTCGCAGAGCAGGAGCATACGCGTGAATAGGAGGAAATTGAAGGGGTGCAACGTGTATAACAATGTTAGGGGAGGGGGGAATCTCCCCTGCTGCCAATGGGACCCGCTTTGCAACGCCGGAAAATGAGCGCGGGGGGGGGGGGGTGGGGGGGGGTGAAAAGCGTGCCCCCGCCGCTGTAGCTAGTTATGCGTTACTGTTACACTGCGTGAGGCTGGTTTAACGGGAGTTCGGGCTCCTTCGAGTGTGAGAGATGGTTAGCAGAGCGAGAGAAGGGCTGTGAGTCCGGGCGGGACCCGGCGAACCTCTCAAACATATCCTCCCCGGAAAGTCTCGGCGGGGCTTCAAGGTGTGGCTTCGGAAAAAGGAGGCGGAATTAGCCAAACAAGATAATGAAGGTTGCTCGTAATGGTTTTTACTGTGGGGAAAATTAACCAGTTGCTAATAATTGTATGGTCTCTAGGCCAGACGGTCCCTTTGATAAGTTAACATGTACTCCCTTTATGCTCCTGGTAGGGGGTAAACAAATGCCTGAACAAATACAAATACACATAAACACCAATGTGGAGAATAGCAGTATATGTCTTAGATCCAGATAATAAGTGTGGGTATTGTTATTTAGATGGCTCATACTGGGACACTTATCTTTTAGTACACTCCATTTTCGAACTGAATGCAGTGCTAATCGTGGGATTGAAAGCTATTGTAATTGTGTACCCATCTAAATGCTGACAAGAATATACAATTACATTGTTTGGAATTGAGTTTAATGTTCTCTGAATTTTATTAGCATTTATATTTACTTATGCATTAAAATTCCATACAAAGAGGGGTCAAAATACAAGAGTTATAAATATCAGACCCATCCACACCCTCGCTGCATTTTGCCTGAAAATACTGAACAAATTTATTTTATTTTATTTTATTTTTAAAGGGAGCGATAGAATCTGAAATGAGCAAATAATGGGTTTCCATTCTAAGCAGTGCCTTTTCTCCCTCTGGATTTTGCAATCTTTTAAGGCTTTTTTCATACCCAACTTTTTATTATTATTTATAATGTGCGTGTTACCGGAAAATCTTTCCACAGTATGCTTACCACCACACGATGTTTAAACACACATTTATAAAGTGGATGTGATTGTAAAGGCTCAGAGGGATATAATTACATGTAGCAGATTTAGGAGCTAATTCTTTGCTTCTCTCTCTCTTTCTCTCTGCCTCTCTCTTTACTCTGCATTTTATCAACATAATTATTTTTTGACTGCAGACTAACACCCAGACATTGACAGGCATCCATTATAGGGACCAACTTGTTCACCAAATTGAAAAACAATGAACTGCAGGTTTATATGTGCCCATTGTCATACAATATTACCGGGGCTTTGTTCCATAAGAGGAAAAAGCTAATGGTTTTGAAACAGCAGGTGACAAAACACTCTTTTTTTTTTTTTTCCCCTTCCCTTCTTATCAGTTTGTGGATGAAGTCATTATGAACTGGGGCCCAGAATAGGGTTGGCCTTATTTTTAGCAGGTAGACTTTTAATGAGTTCTATTGTGAAGACACTCATGTTGATTTGCTTCCATTTTTTTTCCCCCCCCTTCACTCAGAAACACCCAGTATTGAAAAGCTACTATCAAAGGACTGGAAAGACAAGCTTCTTGCCATGGGATCAGGGAACTTTGGAGAAATAAAAGGTAATTCTGTTTCGTGCTAAAGCAATTTGAGAATGAATATACAGATATCACTGGCTTTAATGGAACTTTGTTTGCTCCTCTTCCCCTCCCCTTGGAACATCGTCATTTGGGCCTTAAATGAAATGTATGTGCTCCATCTGTGCTAATAGAAATAAATGAAATGGTATATTACCCTAAGTGAATGAACTTACTTAAAGCTTTTGTTGCGTATATCTGTCTGTGTTATAAGAGGACACGTCCTATTGCAGGATTGGGGAAAAAAAAGAAGTCAATTCACATATCAAACATAGGCTTATGTGGTATCAGAGTATAGCAGAGCTCAGCTTTTGAAATCTGAGGCTGATCAGAAGTCTTTTTTAATTTCTGGACAGATTTTGGTGATGTAATTTATTTTTTTTTAATTTTTTTTTTTACTTCTTTGCACGTAAGAGGAAAAAAAAAATAAAAAGAGCAAAGTTTGTGTAATGATACCTCTAGGTACCAAAATTAGTCAGTGCAGATTTTAAAAGACAGCGTACAACATCTGTGCACTAAAGCATGTTCTTTTAAAGCCGTACTCCAGAAGGAAAATGACAAAAATTTGACCACTCTCCAGCAGCAGTAGCTTTTGCTTTGCCAAGATATTTCCCTATTTTATATATGTGAGGTCATTTTAGGGAACCTGTTGTTGTTTGTTTTCATGCAGTTTAATATCTTTATAATTCTTTCTCAGTGCTTGTGATGAGGAACTGACTCAAAATACATGTGTGTCAAAAATCTGAGTTTTCAGAGCAGCCATTATCCCTCTGAAAGGAAATAGTGACTCTGAATCTTCTCCCATTTATATCAGTGTACATCTGGAGTAGCAAAATTGAAGCCAGTGTTGTTCTGAAAATGTGAAAGTAGAATGAGATTAAAATTAAACCCTTCTTTTACTAGGTTTCATTTCTCTCCATTATTTTTGTTTTGCTTACTAATGTTGTCCCTGATTGCTAGATCCTCATTTAGTCAGGCTCCCAAACCTTGTACCTGACAGGTTTAAGGGCCTTCTGTGGAAAAGTAGGCATTATTCAGTAAAGAATACATGACATGACGTGCTCTCAGAGGTTAATGTATTGCTACATGTGCAAAGATAGTAGTATTTTGATTAGATGTGCCTTCCCACTTATCACCGATAAGCCACCCGCATTAGTGTGCACTAGTCCGCTGACTTACACAAGTAGGAAAGTATGTCACTTGCTTCCTCTTGCTTGTCACTAAGAGGCTGTAATTCAAAAATATATATTCATTACACATGTAGAATAACTTTATAACAGAACGTAGTACTTTGGCCCCATATAGGCTGAGATATTATTTTTGCATAACAGAGGGCCAAACCTTGGGTTCTTTCTTCTAAATGAGCATGCTTGCTCCAAGTACATAAGGCAACAGGCCATGAGGAGGTAGGGTAGCCACTGGGCTTGTCTGTGAGTTCTGTTTTTTAAAAGCCTGTTGTTTTAAAATACCATCATTGTCTGCCATGAACTGATGAATCTTAAAGATGTTTCAGGCCCAAAGTGTACGGGCAGCTTTCATATCCACTTTTGTGTATGTAGTTCAGCAGTTCTTGCATGTTGTCTGGAGCCTCTTTAACTCTTGATACGCCAGAGCCTGTAGAAAGACTCCAGTGATTCTCCTCTGCCTTTGGACTGGGTAAAAGTGCTCTGAGAAGTGCTGTGCACTAAGGAGGCAGTCTGTTCCCAGTCCCTATGATCTTGTTCTGTTGGAGGGCAATCTTTTTTTCTCCGTCCCTCTCTTTCCCTTTCACAAACTAAACTTGAAAGCAGCAGCAGCGGCTATAAGCTAGCACGAAAGAAATTCAACAGTGCTTTCAGTCTTGCCCAGGGGGAGGATGGGGAGGAACAGCACAGTCTCAAAGAGTTTTCTTTGCTTTAATTTTTTGTTTTTTAGCCTCATATTTTGAACACAAGTCGAGTTAATTGTTCTGCAGCTCTGTTGAAAAGCCTCACATCTGAGGCTTTTTAGTGCAACTGTGGTTCTGTGGTCCGGGGCATGGTTATTAGGTGTTTGGATCAGGTTTGGCAGTAAGCTGTGAAAACAGGCACTGGTTTATTTTTTCTACTGACTGCCGTGACAGTTGCAATTATTGTCCATTGTTCCTAGGTGGCTAGAAAGGAGGGAGGATACAATAGAGCATTGCCCTCTGGGGGTAAATGAATTTGACTTACAGGTTCTTGGGGGGTCAGGCAGGCTGATTATTTAGTGCCCAGGAATGCGGTTTTCATGGCACCGCCAGCCATGAGCAGCCAACAAACAATGGCTCAGCTGTATTGCAGCTGTATTTAGTGAGGCAACATGAAAGGTGTGCAAGTTGAGCTGCTTTATACTCGCAAATGCATGTACAAACACACACATATTATGCTAGAAAATGTTTTTGTCCTTCTATAGGAACATGGATTTATTAAGTTTTCCAGTTGTGATTTTTTAATTAACTTGCCTCTATATTTGGCATGGCAGCTGCATTTACCCCTCCTCTCCCATTTCTCTATTAGTGATATTTGGAAACCCTGCACAAGTAGTGTCTTGTTAATACCCCCTGGAATGTGGACAGCACTAGAAGCTGTGCTGCCCCGCTGTCTTATGCACTGAATAGTTTTTTCCATTTAACTGTTCAAAACTTCACTGTGCTTTTCGTTAGATCTGGGGGAGTTTTAGTGCATCATGTGCTAAAGTCTCTGCACTAGGCTACATATTGTTAGTGCCTAGGCTTGTGTTACAAGAGTTTTATTCTAGGAGAGAGATTAAAAGAAAGGGAGATGGAGTGGAAGACCTTATTTTCTATCAGTGTTATTTCCTTTAAATTAGAGAGCAGTAATATTTTATTAAAGATAGGTGAGTTGGTGAATGGCTGGAAGTAACCAGACTCCCATGGTTTGTATTCAGTTGTTCCTTTTAGTGGCTTTGCTACTTTGGGCAGCTACTTTAAGCCTCTCATTCTTCATCAACATGGCTGTAAAATGGGAGAACCATTACTGAATATCTGCAGAGGCCTAGCTGCAAGCTTCAGAATCAACAGTTAAAAGGATCTATATTTCATTCCAGGGCTTGACTGAAAGGTACTGCAAAGGGACGCTCTTATATTTAAAATGGGACAAATTCTAAATCATTTTGTATCTGTAGAAAGTTTAGGTCAAATGTGTCTGTTTTATTTAGAGAGGTAGTCTGGGGCTAAATAAATAAAACAAGTTTGGCACTGGAGATTTCCTAAGAAAGTTTGGGTTTAAATCTATGGAATTTTTACTCAGCTCAGAACAAGTCAGTCTATAATAAAACCCCCAAAACATGCCTTCAAATTGAAATATTTTAAAATAAAGCTGTAAAACTGTTTACTGAATTGGTTAAAGCCTGTTCAAACTTACTTATATCCATCATATTCAAGAACAGGGCTCAAAAGGCCTCTGGATTATTAATGGATAATACAGTTTATTGGATTCAGTGGAGCAGAGAGAACTTCAGGTCTCAAACCGATCATCTAGAGGAAGGAAAATTACCCCCCTTTCTGCTTTCAGCATAGCTGCCTGATACATGTGCATCACGGGGTGGAAGTGGTTGCTTTCCTCCAAAGCAACATTACTGAGTGCAGCAGATGCAGTGTGTAGGGCAGGCCATGGATAGCAAAAGGTGTAAGAAGCCTGTTTCCACTCTCTTCAGTGACTGTGTCCATCCCTATACTTGGAAAATTAACACAAAACTTCTCTTACGCTGGTGTTGGGCCTCCTCTGAGCAGACTTCACGGGATGGTTCTGGCCCCCCAGGTGCACCGTGAGGTGCACAGTCTGGCTAGCGCTGATGTGAGTGAGGCAGCTTTAACCATTATGAGAATGCTTTTTAAAACCTCTCCTGTGTACACAAAGCCTTTCTACTAATCTTGTCCATCTCTTGCTTATCAGAAGTTGTCAAGAAACAATAACACATATTTTATATGTTCTCCACTTAGCTAATTTTGAATAGGTGTGTGAAACAAAAGGCTAAACTAACTTTTGTTTCTAATCTTTCTGAGGTGGTTTTCTGTTGAAGTGAAAGCATTGTTAATAGTGATTGTGCCTGAGTCTGTCAAGAAAGACCGGGCAAGCCTGAACCTGATACTTTTTTTTGTTGTTTGAAAGTCCTTTCCTGTTGTACAGGTTAGTTCCTAAACAACTCAGGTGAAGAGTTTTCTGTACTTACTGTGAAAGGGATCCTCATTAGGGAGAAATCAGCTCTGCGTTGTATCCACTTAAATCTGGGTGACTCCAAAGACTGTTCTGGAGTAGCCACTGATTTATGAATGTGATTGAAAGCAAGATCAGCCTACCAATTCTAATCTTTAATGCATGATAGCACAGACATTTGTTGTATGCAAGAAACTGGGTTCCAAGTTATGTGCAGTATCACTGCAGGTATTATATCAAGCTGTGTTTGATGTGTGATAAAGCTGTGTTTGCTGAAAACTGATTTTGCTTCTATGCTTAGAAGATGGGGCATGAGAGAGTAGGCAGTGAACAGTCTTACAACTGCCAATAATGGATAAAGAGAAATAATCCATTCAGCGATACTATAGCTCATCAGAGCCCATGAATTAAAGACATATGTTATGTAGATTCAATGTATGGATTAAAATGGATAATCTGGTAGGTGACACACAGAATCTTGAGATAAGTGGGCTATGCAGATTCGGTGTATGGATTGTGACGGATAATTCCATTTAAGTAGTGCTGGACAAGTTGAAGACAAGTAAGCTTCGGGTAGTGCTCAGGTTATGTGCAGTAATCCAGTGAGTGACACTTTGGATCACATAATCTGCAAGCTGAAGGGAAGAAAGCTGTGGATTCTGCATTTAGATGTGGACAGGAGGAAGGAGGGGGAAAGGGAGAGAGATTATTCATGGGGAATACACTGGGTTTAAACCTTTTGACTACTACAGCACAGATCCCCAGGAGATGTGTGAAAGCTGCACGCTTTCTTACGAGCTGTGTGAATTTTGCATTTGCAAATTAATGGTTGAAAAATGTTTGCAAACTTGTGTCAGATGTGGATGTTTTGCATTATTTTTTGTGGGTAGTATTGTATTTGGAGTGCGGAGAGAAGGAGGGTGAGAGTCATAAGTGAAGGAGGTAAGATATGTCTGGTTGTCAGCTTCTGACTGTGATAAATTCAATATTTATTTCAATCTACTTAGTATCATCTTCTCTGTTTATTTTTGGGGGTGTTTAATAGTAGCAAATTGCTGACAGTGAGCTTTAGTCCTTTGTTAATATTTCGGGGGGGGGGGGGGGGAAGGGGAGCCTGCCCAGTGGCACACAGGGAAACCTAAGTTTTGAGAGGAAATTTGGCAGCTGCCAAATAAATAGTGGAGGTTGATCATAATGCAATGTGATACTCTCAGTCTGCAGAGAAGTAGACAGTGCCAATTGAGCCACACCAACGCAGAACTTCCTTCAGGCCAAATGAAAGCCTGAAATGGAGATTTTGACTGGATGGAGCTGCTTCCATTTGACCCTAGAACGGGAGGTTAGTTGAAGGTAATGGAAGGGAGGTTGGAGGAATCTTTTTTAAAGCATCAAAAATGCAAAAAAATATGAATTTATGGCAAAGCAGCAAATTTGGGCTGTTTTGGATTTATTTTTTAATTTTTTTACACAAAGTTACTTTAATCAGAAAAAATCAGGTTCCGTTTTAACAACTTTTATTTTTAAGAAGGATTATTAGTAGGAAAAATAAAATAAAATTGAACTAATCAAAGTAGCAAATACCAGTGGCTTTATTTTGTTTGAACATGGGAGGTGAAACGACTATATTTTAAAATTGACCAGAGGCTTGGATTACAAAAGGGGCCTAAAGCAGTTACTCTTTGTACTAAAATTACTTGAAAGATGTGCTGATAGCGATGGATGTTGCTGAGCTACAACTACCAGTTTGTCAAAACAAACCAAATACACTTACACGTACATTTTTTTACTGTTTTTCCTGCTGCTGCATGAAATTCCAGCAGCAATGCTGTTTCTCTAGCCCAGTTCTAGCTTGTTGTCTAGACAGTAAAACAATGAATAACCTCAGAGAACTAGTCTCAATAAAAATATTGTCTACTCCTTTTGTAACCTTGACAATAAGTTACTAACCAGGTTGAATACCAAGCTTTATTTGCAGTCTACTGACAGCAAATAAAGAATGCTCAGTGACAACTTCTTTCCAGCGTTGCGAAATAGTAATGTGCTGGTCTGTTATAGGCAGACAGCTAAGTTGTTGTCTCCACAGAATATTAGTTCTTGAGGGTAGTAATGGCAAAAGATGGTAATTGTTCATCATTTGTTTTTATTCATTCTGCAAAGTCTTCCACTGAAACCTAAAAGATTAAGACTGTCCGTATGCTGAAATAAAGAATTTCCTGCTCACTTACTGTTCTAAAAAGGATTTTTATTTGCCAGAGAAGATTCATTACATAAATCTGTAGGTACAGGCAAATCAGTTTGAATTCTGGGCTTTTTCTTTACTTGTTTCTTTTTCTGGTGGCTCTGGCTTGCTGAGTAAAAAGCAGTCAGAAAGTCTTCTTTTGTTGTGCTGACGTCTCATATCAATCAGATGAAGTAATTTAATTTAGTAAGGTAGGTAGTTGTAAGTGATGGCAGTCATTGTGTAGTAAAGTTGGCTTAAATACTTAATGAAAAATTCCAGGTTTTAGATGTTTATGTCCTGACAGCTCTAAGATTTACTGGCCTGAAAACCTATGTGCCAGTCCATAATAAAACACTTTCTGAGGTATTGATTAGGGAAGCATCAAGGGAGTTTGCACACGTGCACAAGCCCATACCCACATCCACCCACCAATACATAGCAGCAAGTATGTAATTTAAAGTATAAACTCATTGCTTGGTCATAAACATTTGGCATTTCTTTTCAAAGACAGAGGAAATAAGAGTTTAAATTCTGAACTTACCTCAGCCAGTTAGATCTGTTTATCAGACTATGTTTCCTGAAGGCACATAACATCAGCTCCCCATTGCCTCACATGTATGACTTCGGGTGGCGTCAGCAGCGCATCTGACTGTGCGGCAAAGGGAGAATACTGCTCTTTAAAATTATCATGTTATAAATATATATTTTAGGGGGAGCATGACAAAGATTAGTTTTCTTTTAAGTAGATGACTAGGTGATCTGTCTATTTTACTTTCCTGATTTACTTACTGAGCAGAGTAATGTTGCGTTTGGAT
This sequence comes from Myiopsitta monachus, assembly GCA_017639245.1. NCBI lineage: Eukaryota > Metazoa > Chordata > Aves > Psittaciformes > Psittacidae > Myiopsitta > Myiopsitta monachus. The sequence goes on from CM029920.1 coordinate 82,891,003, forward strand.
TTGTGATGTGGCAGAGCAAAGTTAAAACTGGGGTGGGGAGTGAAGAAAGAAAAATAGTTGATAAGGGGATGAGAATTAAGCTCTCAAGAAAAGGTACTAGAATAAAACCCTCAAGAAAAAAAAATACTTGGGGTTGTTTTTTTGAACTGCTGATATTTTTATTTATTCTTTGGATAGGGTAATGGTAATGCTGGTAGCAGTTTAGTTCTGCTGAGGTCAGTTTCGTGAATAGGCTGTTTAGTTTGAAAAGCCTCCTTCTCAGCTCTTTTTCAGTTTTGTATCAAAAAACGCACCTCTGCACAAAATGCTTGGAGGTGACTCAGTTTTTAGGTGATGTATAGGTTGTAGTTATGACCTCATCACACTGTTACGCCGAAGTTGCACAGAAACTGTATTGTGGCATATTTCTGTTACTTGGTGAGGTGGATGGCATCAATAATTGCTTTATTCACAGGGTCTCTTTTGTCTAGAACCCTACCTGTTACCAAACCAGATCAAGCAAACTTTTAATTATGTCTTTAGCATGTGTCCTGTTAAAGTCAGTGGGGAAAATCGTGGCCTTGCTGAAATAGTTCTGCTGGTGACTTCAGCGAGGCCAGCAATAAAACAGCTTACAGTGAGTAAAGTTAAGAATGGCTTTAGGCAAGTTTCTAAAAACTTCACACCTCTCTTTTCTCTTAAAAAAAGTAGCAGAGACCCCTGCCTTTCTGCCTGCTCACAGTCTTTGAGAAGATCAACTAGCTAATGCTTTGAGATGAAAAATGCTCTATACTGCATGCTCTAGTTGTTATTATATATCCTGATGCCATTTGAACACAGAGAACTTCAGAATACTCTTATTTCCATTTCATTTTTTTCCCCTAGAAGCTTTGTAGATGCAGGAAGAATTTTCTTCTATTGTAACCACAGTTAATGATACAGACATAAACCAATATTATTGTCTCTTCCAAGCTTTGTACTCGCACATTGTTTTCTTTGCTTTTTCTTTGAAAGACAGATGCTGACAGTTCAAAAGTTATCTACGTAATTACTTTGATAGTAAACTGACTCGGGATAAATTTTCCTGTTTGGGTGTGCGTGAGTGTGCACGTGAGCAACCCAATTGGTAACATTCCTAGCAGTTTAATTGAGACATGTCAGAGGGATTGAGCCGAGCCTCACCACGTCTCTGCCTCTTGCAGAATACGCTGGGTGCCATGCAGCTGCGAGTGGATCCGTAGGCTGGCTGCGAGCAGACACTCTTATTGCTTGAGCATTTGCAGCAAAAGCTTAAAATGCCTGTTAAAGAAAATATTGGCTTTCCTAATTTCTCATTTACATTCTCATTCTGTCTAATAAATTATAATAAAGTATTTACTGTTTTGATCGCAAAAGCGGTTTCTCTGCCTTTTTTTTTTGCTTTGGTTCTGTTTTGGGTGGATATGCCAAGGTTTCTCCTGTTCGTTTTCTCACTTTAAGTGTGTCATTTGGTCATATTGGTGTCTTCATTCTAATGTTTATTAAAATGTTACTGTCACTGCCAGTCTGAGACTGTGAATCAGAACTAAGAATGTGTAATAGTTTATTTCACATTTGAGTAAATTTCTTTTACTACTTAAACACTATTACGGATAGTGTTGATCTGAGATGAAGTTTAGGTTTGGCGATACAGAATGCCACTAATTTGAGTCTTCTTTTATTGCCATCTGCTGTGGGTGTTGCATCCACAAACATGTTGAGGTTTTTTTTCTTTCTGAATCTCTTTTTGTGGTGATGGAGAATAAACTGATGCATCTGGAACGCATCTTTTCTTGGGCCATTCACTGTATCAGCCTGTAGTGTGTACTTTGATGCAGTGATGGAGTATAGAAAAAACAGCATGAGCACCTCCAGCAATCTTCTAAAAGGCAGGTGGCTTAGTGGTTAAAAGATTTGTTAAACATAAAATGTGCAATATCTATTTGTTGTGGATCTAATGGTAATTAAGAGTAATTTTTGAGGCAGCCATTAATGTAAGCCACTCTCCTTTTGCTCCTCACTCAATACCACTGTGAAGCATTCTAGCCTGCTGTCAAGTTGTACACTGCAATAATGGGCACATGTTCTTTCTCCCAGCCATGCTGCAACTGTACAGACAGTGCATGTAGAGTACAGGCCACCTCCAGAACCATTCCCAACTCTGTACTACTCAAAGAAGCTCTAAGTGAGTTTAATAATGAAGTGGCTGAAGGTAGCTGCTGGGGCTGGTGGCTTTTACTCACTGAGATTTGCACCCCATCCCAAATTCTAGCAGTGTTAGCAGTCATATGGATAGTTCATTAATTGCTGAGTAGCATAATTTAAACAACTGACTGTCTTTATGCGGTTGATGGTGCAGCTATTTAAAATAGTGATGCTTTTTGCACTGTAAGCTACAGGATGCTTAAAATGAAAATCCCTTAGCTGCCAAGACACTCCACATGGTAATAAAGGTTTAGATTGTATGAGGGTTAACAGAGAGAAAATAATGCTAATAGCACAGAAGTCTGCCATCCTTGCCTGCCCCCACTCTACAGCACCTAGAAAGGGATACAAAAATGTCAACCGGTGCTCTAACTGTAGCTTGTTTTAGTACACTGGAAAAAATTCCTATCACTGAGAGTACTTGTATGGTGACCAAGCTGTTGCCCTCAGCTGACCATTAAATAAATAGCATCGAGTATCATTTAGCCTTCATTTGTTACGTAAACTAAGTAACTTATGAATGGCAACTGTGAAATGGCAGTTTTGTTGGACTTTTTCATGAAGGAAAAGGTGTGCTAGGTAATAGGGATAACAAAAAATACCAGTTACCCTAAATGCACACACTTTGCATTATGATCAAGATAGTCTCATTCAAGTACTTCTTTTTAATCTTCACACTTTTATAAGCCACCAGTTGTCTGCAAGAAACCTCAAATCTATTTGTAATTCATCATCAGTGGGGCTTATACAGGTGTGTGCGTAAAGCAAGGGGAAATCTACCCCAAAACTCACTGTCTCCTAGTAGACCTATGCATCTGATCTCTCGCCTCTGGTTTTGTGCAGGCCACTTGAGATTATGACTGTCCGAGTACTTAGTTAGCAAGGAATGATATCTTAAAGAATTGAAATCGTAGTTATTACTGAAGTTATTGGAAGGATGGGCTAATCACATGAAAATAAAGTACCTACTAAGCCATGTTTTCCAGAAATTATTCTCCAACACCGGATATTTTTTTTCAAGTTGACAGTGATAAGTTCTCCTTTTCGGGTTTTTAGCAAACTGAAATTACTCACAAAATATAATGCAAGGCGGCTGCCTTTTGTCAGACTCTTTCCACTCCATTTTTTTAAGCCACAGGAATTATGCATTCTACTTACTAAATTAGTATTTAAAGCACGCCCTTTGGACATCTCAAAGTTTCTTTAAAAACCGAGTCATAACACAGAGACTGAGTATGGTAGATTTGTCCTGAGTGGCACAGTCGTGGTATGCCTGCACCTCCAGTGCCTGCAACAGTGCTTCATTGCCCTGACCACTTGCTCTTAGTTCACCCCGACTTTGCTCTCATTCCTGCAATTCAAACAAAGCTGTTGTTTTCCTGGGGAAGAAGGTTTTTACTCCTCTCTCGGTAATCGGTACTGTCTAAGGAGCTGCATTAGGCGGGTGGCCCTGTGGGTGTGCAGGTGATCCGTGTCGCGTTCAGGCGGGGGCATATTCTGTGCTCTCTTTGGAGGTGAAGCCTGAGCTTTGCGGCGCAGGGCTGGATAGCAACATCTCTTTTTTGCCGCTGTTGGTGACTAACTCTGTGACCCCTCTGTCTGTCAGTTTACACATATGGAAACAATTTTCCACCTTTCAAAGGTGTGGTAGGGATTAATTTAACTTTACAAAGTGCTTTTTGATTCCCAACTGAAAGCTACTGTAGGAGCTCAAAATATGCTGATGAGCCAGTACTGGCTGAAGATCTTTGATGTGTGTCAGTGTATTTGTCAAACAGTTCATTTGACAGTGATTTCTTTTTGCTTGCCCTAAGTTTAGGACTAAGCCAGTCTTGTGTGTTCCTTCTCTGAGTCCTACTCCCCTCCTTCTCTTACACCCACCCACCCTCAGTAAAAGTTTTGAATAAAATATCTGCTGAGTAAATAAATATTTAATTTTCAGATGTTTCAGTGTGCTCAGCATGTTATACTGCCAGTATCAGTATACTGATAGTCTTCATTAGCGGAACATTACAGTGAACCACCATGCTAGCCACAGACAGGACAAGGAAGAGACTGCCTTCTAGAATAATTCTTCTATGCCACTTGGAAACACCGCACCCTTTTTCGTAGAGAAAAACAAAGGAAGCGTGGAAGAGTGGCGTAGATATTTCTGGTTAATTGTATGGCCAGGTGGCAAATGCACTACTTGTAGCAGTTCTGTGTCTCCAGTGTTTGAAATAAAAATCTAAGTCAAAAGTATTTTCTTCAGCAGTGTTAATATTTTAGCACTGTCTTCCATTCTTTCTCACAGCTTTCAACAGAACAGGTTTAAAGTCCTATGGTTTCTGTTTCAGTGTTTCTCAAGTTTCCAGCTTGTACCTCAGGTTTGTTGTTTTTTGATACTGTATCTGAGAATATTCTGTTGTAGTTCTTTGTTATATGGTGAGAATATTTTCACATCAATCTCTAGCATCTTAATAAAAAGTTAATCGAGTTGCATTTCCTTTATGTGAAAATATTCTTTGTGGTTTCCCACTTGTATATGGCTGTCTGAATGTACGTAAGGGCTTGGGCTTGACTAAAATAGCAAGTGGGATGTTGCTTGGGAGTGCAAGGTTGAAATTAATTGAATGTAAATTAAACTATCAAGCAGAGAGCCCTAACAGTGCCACCTCTAAGGCTGTGGTACAGTCTTCCAAAGAAAGCATAGATGATTCACCATTTCAGACATTTCAATCCAATCTAGAAAACTGTAGTAAATATACTGTAGGGAACATTCCTGCACTGGCAGGGGGGTAGACTAAATGAGCTATTACCAGTCGCTCTTTTCCATGTCTGACTGATAGTTGGCTAGGAATATGTTTAGTGTAGTCGCCAATTTTTCTCTTTTTTTTCTTTTTCTTTTTTTTTTCACTCAAAGAACACTGATGACATTGGCAGAAGAATGCTTCCTGTGTTAAAGAAAGGTTTGTGTGGCAGGGTTGTCCCAAAAGCAGACTATTTTCAGAGGAGAAATAGACACTGATTGCCTGAATCCTTTCTTAAAGCTTTTTTAGAAAGGGTTTCATAGGATCTGACTCATGTGAGAGGGTGTGGTGGTATTGGAGATATCTGTGGATTAACTGCTAGACGTATTTTCTGGTCTTATAAATTCAAAATCAAATGATCCTGGATATACTAACAGTGCCATTTTTTGTTTTAGTTTATGATTCATAGCTCATTGATTTTTCCTGGAATTTTTTCTTCCCTTCCTTTACAATCACTGTCTTTCTGGGTAGAAGGAGAATTTTTACAGTGTGATTATGAGAGCAGGGTAGTCAGATACTCAGTTGCTCTGTCTGCTGATCTGTCCTGTAAAAACCGTCTAATGAGAGTACAAATGAGAGAGGCGATGAGTTGTGTTTAACTCAGTTTTTCTGGTCTCTTTATGCAAGGCTTTTTCCGTTAAAAACACTCAATAGTGGCAGCAACAGCCATAGTAGTTATTGGCAATTTAAATACTGTATAATTTCATCCTAATCAGGGCAGCTGTAGATGATATAGCAGGTAGTGAGAGTCCTGACAGCTGTTGTGTGCTGCATTGGTAACAGTGAGAAGGCTGGGCGTGGGGAGCGGGAGAGTTATCCTGTACCCAGGAAACTTCTCTGCTTCACCTTGATTGATGTTAATACACACCTTACAGTTTCTTTAGGCATCAGAAGCATTGATGAGTCTTTGTCATCAGTTTCTGACAAAAGTGTAAGTGCTTTTCAAAATAGGAAGTGTTGATTTTGATCCCCATGAAAGGAAAACAATGTTTAAAATTTGAAACTCTTACAAAATAGGCAGGATTTTCCCCCCTATTAATCTGATAAAAAGGCAAAAAAAATAGATGAAAGGGCAAAGCAACATTGAGGGGCAACAGCAGATCAAAGCCTGTGTACAGAGTTATCCTCCATGGCTCATTTTCCTGTAGAGGGGCAGGTCTTAATGCACAGTGCCTTGCAGTATGCTGCTGCATTTTGGTTCTAATAAAACTTTGCTTACGGTGAAGCTGTGGAATAAAAACCTGGCTAGCTCTAAATTTCCTCTCTTCTCTTTACCATTTTTTTTCCTCTTTTCACCATATGATGCCCAGGGACTCCAGAAAGCCTCGCTGAGAAAGAAAGGCAGCTCATGGGTATGATCAATCAGCTGACCAGTTTGCGAGAACAGCTGCTAGCAGCTCATGATGAACAGAAGAAACTGGCTGCATCACAGATCGAGAAACAACGCCAACAAATGGAGCTGGCTAAGCAGCAGCAAGAACAGGTGAGTGATTATTAGAGTGGCTTTCAGCTTAAATAATTTTCTTCCCAGTAATTTATCTTTTAGGGCTGATACTCTCAAGTTTGCACTCCACCCAAATATTTTTTCCCATTTATTTTTTTAGGTGAAGAAGTTCAAACAAAAACGTATTGGAGGAATGCTTTAATTTACAATATATAAAATGATGCTCTTTGTTTTATAAAGATAGGGCTTCCATTTTGGAGCTATTCTCTTCCAATAGTTTTTTTTAATAAGTGTAAAAAAGCATGCAAATTCAGCCCTCCTGAATAACCTTCCAGTGTTGCTTTAATTCAGTGATGATGAACAGGTATAAAAGGAACAAAATGCAGCACTAGGATTGTAATGTGAGAAATTAAAAAGTTGGTTTACCAACTCTGGAAAAATGTGGGGGAGAAGAATACAAAGTCAGTGAACAAGTGTGACTTTTTTCTTCTACACACGAGAGGCTTGATTTTCAGCTCTTGCAGATACGCCCTCCACTGAAAATGCAAATGTTTTCACATGTGAACAGTTCCAGTGTGCATGCATGGACACACAACATTCTATGCAAGAACATAACTTTTCTAATAAGGTTACACAATGCAAGTTTTAACAGAAATGAATGTCCGTTTTTGTGCCTGAACATGAGCAGAGAATAGACATCTGGTTTAAAATTTTGGGAAAAGTCCATCCTGATACTTCTTATCTGAAAGCGTTTTGGTCTGCCTGACCATTTTGGCTTGCAATGAAATTGGAGTTTATATCATAGATTTGCAGTTATGTGAATTTTATTAAGCTCACAGGATTCTTTGAAATCTGTTGTAGTTGTTATACTTCAGTGGTTATACTGTACCAAGCAAGTCTGAAGTTTCTCATCCGCTGCTGATATACTCAGACATTTTAGCCTTGTTTTTCCCTGGTTTTATTTAAAAACCCGATCTTAAATACTGTGTATTTTGGCCTCACACCTGAAATAGCCCATAGGGAGAACAGGAGAAGTGGCTTATCTATTAAACCAGAGAATTTGGATCACACTTCTGTTTGCATGGAGAAAGTAGATGAAGGTGTGAAGGTGGAACTGTTAAGATTCTTCCATGAGAGACATCCTGCAGGAGCTATTTCCCTTGCCCTACGTTTTAAAGTCACTATTGCTACAGAATGGCTGGATAATCTGAAAGGGAAAAAGAAAATGGAGAGAATGGGAAAAGGCAGTTAGAAATCCTGAAGGATTTATTTTAAATCAAGAAATTCTGTGTTATATAGAAATTATAATAACCAAACTTAAAAAGAAAAAAGAAAGTACTGAAAAAAATACTTACTTGCTTAAAGAGAGGCTCTAGAAAGAAAAAAATACTTATTTAATCTTTTGGATGTGGGGTTAACTGTGACTGAGTGTTATGCTAATAGTTCAATAATAGCAGTGAAAGAAAATACCTAAGGGGAAGAATGCACAAAATTCCTCCCAGTAAGTAAGTATGTGTAAGTTCCCATCTGGCCCTTCGATGTGTACACATACCACAGGGGAAGAGCAATACTCAGTCTAATGTTTGTACTGCTGTGCTAGCTATTCATGAGAGCAGAGCAGAGGTTTTGTTGTGGCTTAAACAAAAGTTTTTCAAGTTTGCTTTTCAAGTTTGAGGTATATAATGGCTTATCTCCATCAGTTCTCTAAGAACTCTTAATTTGGTTCCATTACTGTATATAAAATGTATCTACAGTAAGGTTCCCAATCTTTTAGTCAATGGAGTGGGAGGATGGAGGTCCTTATGGAAAACGCACATGGCTTTGACAGGAGACATAATGATGACTCCATCAACTTCTGCAAATCAGTTTGAGTGTTGAGCTGCGTAGCCTTGCACTGCCTCCTTATTCCTTTTCAGCGATTTTCCCAAAATGCAATTCCTTGTGTCCCAAACCCAGTCTCTTTATGTGTTTCTGCGTGAAGGAAATGCATGTGCTAATACTTTCCTCCTGGGTGTCAGATTTCCTTTTTTTTCTTTGATTTTTTTTTTTTTTGAATAAGTGATGCCAAACACAGAAAGGATATTGCTGTCCATCCTACTTACTTTGCCTTTCCTGCCTTTTCCTACAATTTTCCATTTTCCCTGCCATCATTGTTCTTTCTCCATCAAGTTGGAGCAAATCAGTGCTCACTTTTTGGGGATTTTAGCAGTACCATTTCAGATAGTGAGAGTGGACATTTTTGCATCAATCCCTCTCTTGCTATCCAGCGCAACATTTTCCATAAGATTTCCTTTCCCACTAGTATTAGCTGTGAATTGTTCCTGAACATAAGCCCCTTGCTTCAGCAGCCGTCCAGGCTGCTGTTACCCACACTCGAAGGTTTCTTAGCTTAATAGAGCAGTTTAAAGAGCCAAGCAGAGTGGAAGTTTCCTATGTACCAACTCCAAGAATGATGATACATATCTCACATACCTTCTGTGCAATTTCTTCACAGATCGCAAGACAACAGCAGCAGCTCCTGCAGCAGCAACACAAAATTAACCTTCTTCAGCAACAGATCCAGGTCAGAGACCGCGTTTCCACCCATGCCCCTCTTATCTCTCTTTTCTCCTTTCATTTCCCCATGCTTTCCCTCAGCCATTATTGTCAAAGTTTCTTTAAGAATCTCTGCAGATGGCTCACATCTTATTTGTGGAAACACATGAATTTGTTATCTGTCATTAAGCAAAAAAGGTCAGTTTCTTGGAAGGCATTTCATGATTACACAGCTCCTGTAGGATCAGGACCTGGATGTGAGAGGAGCTGGTTATGTGAGCGAGGGGTTGCAAGGCCAAATCCTCTTTCAACTATAGATTCAGGGGTGGCAAAAGTGTTGCCAGAAAGAGTTGGATTGGAATGGGTCTCTTACGACTGTTCTGTTGAGTTTTTGTGAAAGCAGTTCTCTTCAGTGATCTGTAATCGAGTGCACCTCCTTCCTGCTGCCCCAGGTGTTGAAAGTCTGGAAGTTTTCAATCCTTTGGGTGAAGTATTGTATAAATGAGAAACTGTTCAAAAGGTTGATTAGATTTAGGAGAACAACTGTGTAGGTCCTAGGTATCTGCAGGTTTATTCCTAGTCGTAGAAAAAAGTTGTTAACCCAGCATAACTAGTAAACTTGATTTAACCTCTTTTTGCCTTAAATTATTCAGAAGTTTCTTTCATGCCATTGACTGTTTTCATCACTTTTCTTCCATGTGTTTATATGCATGCCCCTGCTTAGGGAATAATGCAGATTAGTTTGCCCATGAAGGTTTCACAGAATAACAAAGGAGGGATTTGACATTTCACAGGTATCTAGAATCATGGCAAAATCTCTGGCTGCTTAAGTATGCAGTTATGTGTAGAGCAGTGCAAGTTGCTGTGGAAGTGGATGCTATGTTTTGTTAGTTCAGTAACAGCAGATTTTCTTTCCAAACCAGCTCATTAATGTTTCAGAATTAATTGCCTGAATACCCATAACTCATCTAAAAAAAACTTAATTCCTGCAAAATCAGAGGAGTTGTATGGCTTCACACTAGAAGAAAAACCTCCTCTAAAGTTTCTGAGGATATTCTGTCAGTATCAGGACTTGCGTAACTATAGAAAACTTCTGGGGAAGGTCCACCCTTCTGTTATAAGGCAACTTCTATACAAGATGTGCTTTACTGACAATCATTTTGAGACAGATAAAGCCTGGCTTAGTCTTAGCCTGTGGGTGTTTTTTGGGGGGTTGTTTTTTGTGGATTTTATTTTGTTCTTTAAATTTGTATATGGGAAGGATTTTTTTTCTTGCTGTATCTGTAATAAGACTTTAAAAGAAAAACAATAATAGAACCTTTGCAATATCAAGGAAAGTATTTACGTTTTTAGCATTTAGCTGTGGCAGTAAGAGAGGAAGTTTTTTCATAAGTAGTGAATAAAAATAAATTGAAGTAACATAATTTGACCCCAACCCTTTTAAGTTTTAAGGCCTTATAGATAAGAATGAAGTATGTTGTGTTTAGGGTAGTAGAGAACACTGATTATTGATAATGAGATACAAAGCCTTTCATCTCTTGATCCCTGGTCCAAGTTTGACCTGAGTCAGTAGCAAATGAAAGTCAGCTAGCTACCATCTGATACAAGCTGCAAACCTGAGAAATGATTTGGAGGTCTGTCTCAAGGGATTTTGGATGAAATACTGACCCTGCTAACATCAGAATTTCACCTCCAGGGGTCCACTTCACACAAAACCCATCAGATTTGGGACACCCTCCTTTTGGATAGTCACATGGTAAAAGGTCAAGAACTGAACAGGCAGAGAGACAATAGTGTCCTCTCATTCCCACAGAGATGATTGGTTTGTGGTGAAATTTTGATTTTACTGCCTGCCTCTTGACAGTTCTGTAGTCTGCATGGTCCTGAAGTCTCACAAACCCTGGATGTAATCCAATCACTGTGAAGTCACTGATAGGAAAAAATGTTTAAAACTAAGAAAATCCTTATTGACAGTGAACACAAAGCAAAACATTTCTTCAACTAAGCAATTGCATGCTTAGTTGACTGTTACAAGAAACAATTCCTGAAGAAATCTTCCTTTGTATACAAATGAAGACAATGAAGTCACCCTAACATGCCCATGTTTAAAACAGTCTGTGAGTTTACAATCAGGTTATGGTAGGTGGAACAAAACTGTGACATGAATGTAGCTATGAGTTCAGCTTTTATGACCTTGCCCTAATTAATCTAACAGGCTCCTGTCACATTGGCTCAGAGTTTTTAAATACCATTAGATTTATTGACAGGGAAATATTCCTACAAAGTCTGGGTAACTATTTGACTTACGTGCAACTGAATGATTAGGCTGCAGTTATGAACACAACCTATTTATGACAAAGGATTCGTTTTACTTGAGCCAGTTTTTCTAAGCTCGCAGGAGTTGCCGTAATTCCAGATAAATTATGACACAGAAAAAAAGCTATTGAAATATCGTATTGAAAACATAATAACCTAAGGTTAAGAAGAAGCACAACCTGACTGACCCCGTGATTTATGACTCCTTTCTCTAAGTCTGCTAACTTGGAAACAGTTCCTTCTCCCCTCACCCCAGTGTACATTCACTGATAGACACACAATACATTAGCAGGGAGAGGCTGTGACATATCTCTCCCCCTTGGAGGACTGCAAATGCAGAGTATAACTTCAATTAAACTAGCCACTTCTGTGATGCTGAAGAAAGATGTGTTAGCTACTTGAGCTTAGAAAAATGTACCTGGCACGTGAATCTCTAATTGACATTATGTCTTTTTCAAGTCCATCTTTTCTGAATTAAGTGGCAGGAGGTGTCACTAATGCAGAAGACAAACAGCTTGGCTTCATATAGAGAGTTAAGCAAGGAGATAATACTAGACTGGAGAATAGTTGCAGATTAGATTAAAGAATCTGTATGACCTCAAAATGCTAAAATGTGAGCTAGATAGGATTTTGTGTTTTGGCAAATGTTTATAATTTTATTTTTCTGCTTTTCAGGTTATTCTAGACCTAATTTGTGAAGAGGTTTGAGTTTCTTTAAGTAATTAACTAAACCTCCCTCCGTGTTATTTTATGCCACTTTGGAATGCACCCTCCCATGCACATGCTTTCTGTTCTATTTAATCTTCGTGTGTATGTTATTGAAAAGGTTTTCGCTTTAACCATTTCTGCCTGCTGAGTATTTGGGCTCTTCTCCTTTGCACACCTCAGACTTGCTATTTTACCAGAAATGAAACAAATGCGTGTTCTTTCAACTCTTGTGCATCAGCAGCCTTGAAGATCTCAGGTTGTGTTTCAGAATAGCTCTGTAGTGATCTGCAGCTGTAAAACAGGCTGAGGAAAGATCATGCAGACACCAAGTGCAGCTCAGCAAGTTCTTGGGCTAAATCTAGTTCTGCCCTTCAGGGCATTAAGGGAAATCTCATGGTGACCTCCTCATCTTCTTTTGTGAGGCCACACACTACTTCCTAATGTCCTTGCTCCATAACATGGCGAAGTCTGGGGCTCTGTAGCTGTCACATTGAGTGGACAGAGAGCAAAAGAAACTTGAAGGCTAGATGCTCTTTTTTCTTGATGCTGAGCTGGTCCCCAGAACAAGCAATGAGCATACGTGGTGTTCTGCCTTCAGGAGTGTCTCTGAGATGCAAAGTTGGTGCAGTTTACGACTTCCACTTGCTCAGAGAAAAAGTTTAGCACAGGTTGGTGATTGAATAGTTTGCTTTGAAGCTCAGTGACAAATGTCACTTTAATGGAACTATATTTAAAATGAAATATGGTTGTTAAAATTCATAAAGCAATTCATATTCAGCAGGACACTGTTGATAAAATAGGCCAACCTTGCAGCCTAAATCATGATAAAACCAGTGTTGCTAATCTCACAATTTTGTAGAAAGCCTGACAATGTTTTATGTTTTTCTCTCAAGCCCCAGCTCTTGGAGTCATGTGATGACAAAAATGCCAGCTTTTATTTCTTCAAAATGTAAACTTCCAGCTCTTATATTTCCAGGAAAATCTGAGACCATGAGCACTACAAGTTCCAAAATTAGAAGGCAAACAAAACGGAGGCCAAATGTTGTTTTTTAAACTGTTCTGATTTTTAGTCAAAATTTTTTTTGGAGAGCCCAGCTCAAGATCTTGGAACATTTCACGTTGCCAGTAATGTAAAACTAAGATCTTAAAGCAGCAAGAAGCAACAGCGCTGCTTTACGATGTCTCTAACATTTGGGTCTTAGTTTCTTTTGACTTTCTAGTTTCATACTGCTTGTACTTGGTTACTAATTTGTATTCATTTCTGAGTGATGTACTTAGCACAAATACTGGAATTGCGAGCAGTTTCTGCCAGGCAGCAACCATTTGATGACTCTGTGTGTTTTAACAGAGGGTTTTCTTTCTTCTTCAGAGCTAGAGACTTGTCAGCACGTGTTCTAACAGAACACCTTTTCTGTTAGAAAGTTTGGGCCTCTGAAGAACAAGAGGATCCCCTGACTAAGTTCTCATAAAGCTAGAGAGTCATGCTTCTAGTCTTCTCCACCTGCCAGATGGGATCTGACTTCTGCCTGGTGCCTGGCTTGATGGTACAGGCAGCTCCAGAGCCTGGTGGGACCTTTGCAGGCCCTACTCCCAGGTGAAAAGCTTATGGTGGCCTCTGGCTTCAAGCTTTGCAGACCCTTTTGTCTGGTAGGCAGTGTGGGCATCATGGCCCTCCAGGCTCCATGCCCCTTTGGGCTACAGGCTTCTTGGCTTTCCTAAATCCCTCAGCTGCTCTGGGTGTCCTCCCGGCTCCAAATAAGGCTTTCCTTTGTGACCCTGGATCCAGATTTCCGTCCTCACCACCCGCCGTCAGCTGGCTGTGTCCCTTTTCCCATGAGTTGTGTTGGTAGATGGAGAGGCCTGGCTGCACAAGTATGTTCCCAAATCAGAATATTCCCATTCTCATTAAGTTCTGAGGTTTAAGGTGTTGTTCCAATTTGGAATGTAATAAAATCTTGAACACTTGGAATTTCCTGCAGGATGGTTAGTCGTTTTTGTAGCCAGATCTGGGTTTTTTTCAAAATGTAGCTGTATTTTTGGGGAGGAAAGAGGGATTTGGTTTCTGAGTTACACAGAAGTTCAGAAAAATATTTCTTAAGCTTAGCGTGCAAAGTTTTGAAATGACACAGTTGTTATTGTTAAAACTTTCCAAGCACCAAGAGGCTCTGGGTTGATTCCAGTCTTCCAAAACACTGGTGAAGAGACCTGCTCCCACAGTGCTTTAGGTATCATAATTTACCCACATAGTCATCTATGGTGATCATTTTTGTTGTTGTTATTTGTTGTTGCTTTTGCTCCTCGGAGGAGCAACCATCTGTTATCCATAACTGGCTGAATGATGTTCGGGCCTGTTCGTGTTCTCTCTGAGAAAACATTGAGATTTTGATTGACCTATTTCAGATGAAGTTTAGTTGTAAAAAATACCAGTTTCTTGTTGTGAGAAGTCACTGACCATTTGACTGTACGTCAAGAAATGTGAAGATTTGTTCCCTGCCCCAACACGTTTGCACTCGAATACTTCCAACACAGTTCATCCTTTCGTTTGCTGTCTCCTGCTGGAAAGCAAACTCCAGCATGCCACTATGTAAGCTAAATACTTGGAATACTCTGTGAGAATAATACGGAGGGTAGAGGTCCTTACACTTAATCCTTGCCCTGGTGGTATCTCCTTCAGTACAACCACAAGGACTTGTGGCGTTTCTTTCCTGGTCCACAGCTTCTTGCATGCCTGTAACCCAGAGTTCTCTAGGAGGCTTTAAAGGGCTATAGAGGATGAATCCTTCACTTGAGATGCAGAAATGAGCAACCACCACACAAGTGCTCGGTTACAGATTTAGTGATGTCTGTTGCTTCTCTATTGCCATTTTCCCTGGGAGTTCTGATTTTCTAAGAATTCAGTGACAGCAGAGCAGTGCTTCGTGGTGCTGCGACCCCTTAGCAAGCCGTTGCACAGCAGAACAGTATTAGTTCTTCTGTAATTAGAGTCCTCTTTGCATATCAGAGAGAGGTGAGGACAAAAGGTTTCCTTGGTAGACAATAAAGCTGTTGAAGTGAGGGCCTGATCCAGCTCCCTGAAAAGGCCCTTATTCATATTAGTGGGAGTTTAATGAGACCTTTCTTCAGTAGAAAACTCTGAGAAAGTATCTTCCTTCTCACTCTGCAAAATGTTTTCAGAACAGGCTCCGTCCACTGAGATGGTTTGTTTTTTGTTTTGGTTTGGTGTGGGTATGACAAGCTGTGACTGCACAGTCAAACCGAACAGGCTCGTAGATTGGGGACATTTTGTCCAAATTAATCATGTGTCAGGAGCAGCTGTTTTCCTGCAAGTTATAAACATGGGCATACTGGATTCAGTGAGACAGGCCCAAGAAGGAGTCACACTGCAGCCTTTCCCATGACTTTGCAACCTCTTCCCAAACAACTGAGGTTGGTGGCAAAGAGGCAAAACAATTGTTTCTCACAAAAGCTCTGCAGCTGATGTCGTATCAGTTATCAGAATAACTCGCCTGTCCCTTGAGTAGGGAAAAGCCCCTGGGAAATTAATTATTCAAGAAAACAACCCAAAAAAAAAAAAAAAAACAAAAAACTGCACACAAAAAAAAAAAAAAAAAGAAAAAAGTCAAGGTTGGGGGAGGAAATAGGGAAAGGGAGGAGTGAAAGAAAAATCTAGGCTAGCAGTCAGGATGAGCTAATTGCTTTCTGTCCTCTCAAGTTCAGTAAATAACGTGTATTTGGCTGAAGGGTCTGACACATGTACTTTAGAGTAATCTGTGGGTCTTTGCTTCCTTTCCTTATGGAATCACAGAATGGTTCAGATTGAAGGGACCTTAGAGACTGTCTAGTTCCAACTGCCCTTCCACTAGACCAGGTTGCTCAAAGCATGCCCCATCCAGCCTAGCCTTGAACACTTCCATAGAAGTGAAGTTGTAGAAAAGATTGCAGATTGGTGAGGCGTTTATCTAAACTTATTTCTGTGCAGAGCAACACTGCACCAGTGTACCATAGTTTTACTTCCAAAGAGCAGATAATATGATCTCAAGCCTTTCCTACACTCTTACACAATCCAAATGTGCTGTACTGGTGTAGTTGCATCAATGCAGACAAGGAGAATCTGCTTGAGACTTGTATGACTTGAATTTATTGAGATAGCAAGAACGTGTGTTCATGAGATAAATCAGGGTTTTTTGACTATGCTGCGCTGCATGTTTGCAAGCAGCACTTACTGATGATGAAGCTTTCTCCAGTGTTACCAGTCCAAATGTTCTAAAATTATGAGGTTGTTTTGAACTTCGTGACTCTTTTGTCACAATTTTAGCATCTTTTCTTAATTTCCTCTTTGTTACAGAGCTTTCAGTGTTCCCATTTTCCAGTTTTCTCGCACAGTCACAAGGGAGGGCAGGAAACATATTTTTATTAAAAAAACCAAAACAGAATACTGAAACACACATAATAATCCAGCAACTAGGGCTGCAAGAAAAACGCCAGCAGTTAAATACAGTCATCACAGCTGGCAACATAGTACTTCAAGGCCTCACCTGGGTCTCTCTGCCCTCCTCAAGTGACCTCTCAGAGACCTCGCATTCCAGCGCCCTATCTTTATTTTTGTCTTCAGATCCCCTCTCCAATTTCTGTATGTCTCTGAGGCACCCCACAACTTTGACCACTTCCAGCTCCTTGACATTGCGGTACTGAGCAATCTTCCTTGCACAGCTGCCCACCCTTTCCCACATCAACTCCTCCTTTCTGCCAGCCCTCTTTTCTTTTCCCTCCTTGTCATTATTTCCACGGTCTTTTTAATGGTTCTGGTCAGTGTTTTATTTGCTATAGACTGTGCATATGTCGTTTTGTGAATGTGTTTGTTCAAAATGTATGGGGTGGTGTACCTGTGTGCATGTGAGCTGTGTTCGCGTTTGTGTACCCATGCAGGTATTTACACAGCAGGCAGCAGAGGTACAGGAGCAGAAGCTACCATGGTAGTTTGTGTAAGTAGCTTGAGAAGCTGAACATGAACTCTTTATGGCTGTGATATTGTCTGTATGGAGCATGTGTAGTCATGAGTACTTTTGTTGTGCAGCCAAAAAAAGGCTGCTACTGCTGCCTCTGCAGTAAGGTAAAGCAGGAGATAACAATAAATTTTTTACTGCTGGCTGGTGGAGGTGTTTAGGATGTGTTTTCTTTATATCTTCATCCGCCCCTAATTGAAGATGCTTTAAAATTGAATGACTAGCAGTCAAAACGTGTTTGCTTCAAGCTGAGAAGAAAAATGCTGGTGTCTCTGCTTCCAAACTGATTGCGCTTTGTACACAACTGACAGCCACAGTCACTTTGAGTGACTGATAAGTGGGAAGCTTTGCCACTTATCAAGGAATGCACGCTGAAAAGAAAGGACTGGAGCCGTTCAGATGCTCTGGCATGTTCAAAATAACATCTCACATCAGTCAGACTCAGAGGCACTAGGAGACATTTCAAAATAAACTTTATATCTATCTATCTATCTAGAGGCAAAGATTCAATTTAACAGACAAATCACTGTGTGGCATCGCATTGGCTCTGAAAATGAGAACATCATTATAAGGGTCACCAGTTGCAAAATGACTCAGATAGCTGCATAATTTGAGAGCATTTATTATAGGGTCTCACCTTCCAGAAAAAGAAATAAATCAAAAATTCATAACTGTATCATTCTGGTGATTTCTCTGAATTTGGGGGTTTTCATCTATGTTGGCCAAGTAATACTTGGCTTATGTAGCATGTGACATCCTGAAGGATTCCAAAGAGAATGAAACTCTTAAGCCAAATTTGGATATCATTTATTTCCTCTTCAGTTTTATGGAGTATGTTTGGGATTGCCTGGCTTTAACGAAGCTCACAAAATGCTTTTTAAGGTTATGTAGGAGTTGTGCTTTGTAGTGATACATAGCATGAATAGAAAATGGAACTTTTTTTTTTTGGTACGTGTTTGTTGGTGATACTATTTAGCGATACTTACATTAGGAGATTCTGACCTGCAGGATCTGAGGTGTGAGGGTGCATTTGCTTGTACTGACTCTGTAATGACATCAGTAACAGCCAGTGTAGGGTTGGGTTGTTCCACTGGTAGTGGGAATATTTCAAGCTGCCTTAGCAAGCATTGTGGGAGTTAACCTGGTAGAGTTCTCCCTGCAAACACTGTGTAGAAATGCAAGCACACATACTCAGAGCTGAGATGGGGTGTGGGTCTTCGCCTAAATTGGGAGAACAAGGTGATAGAAGCAAGTAGTGTATAATTTCTCAAATTGGAATTTGGACATGAGATGCATGATGTTAATCTGTGTCCACTAGTAGTACTTCAAAAAACTGCTGCCAGGTTTGTACCTCTTATCCTAGCATCATTGGGAGTGTTACTGCATAAGGACCATTATCTTTTGCTATGATTCTAAGCACTGCATCTGGGCATTAAATTCTGTCTAGCTTGTTCTAAAATATTTTATTTTTTTTTTAACCAAAGCATCTACATTTGAAGTACAGGTTATATTTGGCATTGGCATTCCGGAGTTGCCACCAGCACCCATACCTATATCAAGAGGGAGAACTTCGGGGATCATTTAATTTCTACTGGCAATGACTTTCTTTTCTGATTCATCTCTTGCCATGATAAGTGGTCACGACTTCATTTTGATGGCTCATTCAAAATAGATTCCTTCAAACTCTGCTGGAATAATGGCTGAAAATGATTCAGAGGGAAAAGTGTGGTTCCACCTACTGAATTAACACCACTGTCTTTGCCACCTTGGATTTTCCTCAGACATCTGGCATCCAAAATCTGATTATGCCTTACCCTGCATAGTTTAGGACGCAAGATGAGCTCACCATTGGTAGTAATATCATGCAAGAGGCCAAGTGAAACAGTTTCATTTTTGTTCTGTTGCTTATCTCTTACTGAATTATATTGTGTAAATTAAAGTGGAGGTCAATTGATTGTGCTTGGTATTTGTAAGAAGAGTAAATGAAATAGTTTAATCCCTTGAAGAGTAGTGATTGAAGGGGCAATGTGAGTTGAGCCTGACTTAGAAGTTTGGAGAAAGAAAGGGAAAGGTACAGTTGTCTCTTGGAAGTCTCTGTTGAGCAAAGATGAGCTGGAGACTTACAGGTTTCAGGCCAGCTGCCTTTATTTTGCATCCTGTATGTGGTATGCCTTTATGTTCAACTTCCATATACTGAAAGTTGAATAAAATGTGTAATAGGAAGATAATTGCAAGGAACCATTTCAGATTTTTGTTCAAGTTAGTTTAAGTATGCTTTGAAAAGCCTAAGAAATATACGTCAGTTTCTTGTATTTAGAAGGTAAATGAAAGAGTTTAACTTCCAAGATAAACATAGTAAAGTTATAAAAACTAAAATGAAGACTTCCGTGAAAGGTAATAGTAACAATAAAATGGGACAAATTTAATTCACAGTACTTGGAGTTTATAATCATTTGACACAGCAAGGAAGTACTTTTAAAATGTTAGTATTGCAAAATAGTTTTTATCCGGTTTGAAAGACGATAGTGATTGTATTCAGCAAATTAAAGGTGAAACTTGGATAGTTTCAACAAAATAGTTCATAAACCTCAATTTTAAATGGATTTGGACAGAAATGATCAGGAGATTTCTGTAGTTTTGTACACCTGTACACTTTTTTTCATACACTTTTGTATACATAGTAGTACATTAGTTAGGTAATGAAGTAAGGCATTTGAAAGTTACAAGTGACAGAATTAAGTTAAATAGGATTCTTTATTTTATTCCCATGTATCTCTGTCATACATATTGAATAAAAAATGATATCCTGGGGAGCAGAATTATGTGATAACGTAATTGTAGACTGTACTCATGAGGGAAAATTAAAATGATGTTGACAGTCTTAATTCTGATATTCCCTAATGTTCGAGTCCTTGACATTTTGTCCACAGAGCATTATTTTAACTGTGTTTCTGTGTGGTTTTGATGACTATCAAAGTACATAATGCTGATAGACCAGCCACCGATAGTGTGTTGTGAATGCAGCTTGAACCCTGAAATGGCAGCATGGGAGAGGTGCCAAGTGTCCCTGGAGTTACAGGAGAAATGCTCTGTTCTCCTGGGCTAGCGGGATAAAACAGTTTTCTGGATGTGGCGGATAGGAGCCCGTACCACGTAGCCCCTTTCTTTCTGTATCTTATTTTCTTTCTTTCTCATTTTCTTTTTCTCCATTGGGATAGAGAAGACTTTTTTGCTACTGCTGTCCTTGGAAAGGGAGATCGATCGCTTGAGTGTCTTTGTTGAATTCGGGTTGGCTGTGTTGAAAACTGAGCTTGACTCTTTCTTTTCAACTCCCTCCATTTGCTCCTTCTTTTCTCCCTCACTGGGGTTGGGAGCAGATTGGCTGTAATCACAAGTTGCTACTAATCATTTCTTCCTTCCTAATTTACCACACTCTCTATGCTTTAGCAAGAAAACCAAGGCTGAAGGTACAAAATGCAAAGCCACTGGTCTTTTAGTTAAGAAGTCTCTTGGCGTTGAGTATTTGACGGAAGCCCGTTTAAGCATTTGGCCCTTTAAATCTCTTTGTGAAGTGAATATGTTTTCTTATCTTGCATGCTGCGTGTAGAATCTTGTCTGTGGTTTAAGCATAACTGAGCTCCAGTGTGTCAGCAAGTGGAGCTGTTTTATATACCGTGTGTAATGAGTTTTAAGTTCTTAAAATCCTTTAGAATCATGTACAGCCAAATTAAGCATCATTTCCAAATTTTCAACCCTGGAGTCTGAATCTGTAGTCGGGGAATAAGTAAGCATATATTGAACTGCTGATTGATGATGTTCTTATGTCATACTCAGAAGTAAGCCGCCTTACACGCACGTAGGCTCACATTTTGAAATTGGGAATGCCCCAATTAAGGTATCAATCACAAACATTATTATTTTTTTGGACATATTTCTTTAATGTTACTGAAAGATTTTAGGTAGAAGGAATAGGGATGTTTTCCGTGCGGGACCACGGGTTGTGAATGCTTACCAAATTAGAGCTGATCTTAGATGTGGATTGTTCAAGGCTCTGTGAATTCTTCAGTGCTGCTGACAATTCCTCTTCAGCTGAAATCGTGGCAAATAGAGAGAACCCTTACTTTAGATTGCAGTATTTCCCAGTGATGCAGACAGGCTGATGCATGCACTGGGAGTTGCAAAGTAAGCAGAAATAGACTCAAATTGCTTGAAATTAGACAACTTTAAGGAAATAAAACTTTCAAGCTTCCTTCTTTTCCCTTTCTGTAATTCTTCGGGTGGCTCTATAGCTATAAACACCCCTACAAAAATTGCCCCTGTTCCACAGAACCCAGTTCTGGCAGCAGGGTGTTTCCTGTGATAGGATAGCTCCCCAGATACATGATGGATCCAGGAGTTTCTTTGCTGTTGCAGTAGGAAGCAAAATTGTGGAGAGCTCATACATTCTAGCTTATGCTCTATATCTGGTATTTCTTCTTTATTTGAGCTGAAAGGCAGATTTGAAATGCTATTTTTCAAGATTTTCAGTCTTTCTGTGTTGCAAGTTTCAGGGTGTTACTTGTCTACTTCCCTTGTATTATTTCTTATAAGAATTCCTGTCTTTTTGGTGCAATCAGAATAAGGAAATTAAAACTGTAATCAACTTACTGACACAGAATTCTGATTTCTATGTTAATAATATTCTCAGTTATTACAGGTGTTCTTTGCATCCCCTCTGTGGATTTTTCGAAATCACAAGTCTGCTTTCTGCATCTTTTGAGTGGATTGTTTGAGTTCTATATCCTTTTAAGCAGAAACTCTTACAAAGGCCCCATGGGAGGAAAATTGTTCATTGTGTTCATTTGAAAGCTGGCTATCTTTTTTCCTGGAACTGGGCTCAAGCAAGTTTATTCTTCCACTCAGGGATATCTTAGGAGGTTCCTGTCCTTTCTGGTGCCTAGGAAGCAGAGCTCAGATACGTATATTGTATTTGTTGCCATCGTATAATCTGTGCAACTTCCCTGCAAATATAAAGAATTATGCTTTTCTCAGCTGTTCATTTGATAGGATTCTAGCCCTTCATTTGGAGAGGACTCTGCTTCTCCAATTCACATTGTTTGAACCATGGCCTCCTTTCTATACCTATTGTTTGTTTTGTCTTTTTTTTTTTGTTGCACGTAACAGGTGTTTCTTTCAGGCAGCCAAGGCAGCAAGGCAAGAGCTTCCTTTATGGCAGATCTCTTGAGACTTTGATTAAACTCTTCTTTGTAATAAAAATGCCACTGCCTCTAAATGAATTGCACATGTAATCTGTATTTGCACAAATGCCCTCCATCCCTCTGCCCTCACTGCTGAAGTCTGTCTCTCTTCTGGTACGGATGTGTTTACCTTTTCTCCTGTCTTTCACCCCAGAGCTGATTTGTTTTTACCTTCCTGATACCATAGTCCCCTCAGAGCCTGGATGCAGCCATGGGAACGCTTTAAAGAGAGCAAACTGTTTCTGCAAAAAGAACTCCCTTTTTCCTATGTTTCCTGTTGCTGCCTCCACAAATACCGTCGTCTGTTGGTTGGGAGAGCCTTCCTCAGAGTTTCTCGAGGGCAAACCAAGGGTTAGAAACGAGGCCCTTTTTCTGCATCTACTGGAGCATGTCTCAGTCCATTGGGTTATAGGTAGCACAGGTATTTTCCTAGTCTGTCTTACATTTTTCTTTCACACAGTCACACCTGCTATTGGATAGGACCCAGTGCTATTAAGCTGGGTTTCCTGGCTTAGGTATGGGAATATTTCAGGGAAGTCTGGTCGGTTGTGGCAAGAGCTTAGGTGTGTTGTAGGGGAAAAAAGGTACATGTAAATCAGCACCCCGTGCTACCAAGTTACATTTAATATTCTTTCTAGTTTTTGTTTAGAATAGGGCTCTAGTATGATACTCTTGACTCTCTAGAGGTTAAGACAGCCAGAGAAGCAGTGCAAACCAAAGAGGGGTAAGAGGCTGGACCATGATTTTGAGTGGTTAGTTGGCCCACACTGTTCAAGTATCCTGATGGAATATTGCTCACCTATAATGTGTTATTTTCATGCTCTTCTCTTTATGCCAGGAGATTTATTGGTTAGAAGCCCTGGGGGTGAACAGATACAAATATGCGTTAGTCAGAAGAGATGTAATGGATGTCCTGAGAGCTGTGCCAAACAATTAAGAATATAGGCATAATGATTTACAAGGTAAGCAAAACCTCAGAGAATGCCACATATGTAGGAGGCTACCCTGTGAATCTCCAGAAGTTGAATAACTTCCATCATTTCAATCTACCAGAGATAATGCATATCTAGGGAATGAATATGGATGGACTCTTGTTTTCAGTCTGAGACATACCTCCTTCTGATGATTTTCTGTTGCTTTGATCAGTTCGAGCTTCCCAAATGTCATCTGCAGTGCCTTTAAGATCCTCTCTATATAAAGTGTGTTTTTCCTCCTGGTGCAGACCGACCGGCAGTTACAGAGGCAGGGGTATCAGCACAGCTTAGACGTGACACTAGCATTGCATCTATTTTAGTGCCTAACTTTCTGGCAGTGGCATCATCTGTGGAAAATATGAAGATAACTGTCAGAAAGCGTGTTTGACGGGCGTTTAATTTAGAAACATTAACCCCCCCCAAGCTGACATTTGCTTTAGGATGCAGTTGTTAACAGTGGAAGATGGGACTTTAATAAGACTATATAATATGGTTTCCAAAATCTGTTCTTTCTGTTGAAATGTGTTGTCTGGTTTTGTTAGTGTTCAGTTTACCTAGTGCAGCAAAAATAGTTCATTAGATTATTTGACTCAAAACCCATGAAGTTTTATTTTATTTTTAATTAATACATCAGTGGCAGGGGCCTGAAATTCCCTTTTCCTGTACAAGTGTAAAACATCCTAAAATCAGAACATGAGCATTTAGAGACACTTTGTGCTGAAATATATGGACAAGATACAGAAGAAACTAACATGATGTAACAATTTTATCAGGTTCCACACAGCTCCTTCACTGTATTAATTTTCTTTATGTTCAAGGAACCTGAGCCACTGTTTTAATACTTCAATTAAAAAGAAATAGACTGTTTTAAAACACCAGACTATTCTGAAAGCAGCTCTTTCTTATGTTCTGGTGTGCAAACTTCACTCATGGGCAGCTCTTCTTAGAATATGGGTGCATTTTCCAAAAGCCTTGCGCCCATTTTTTCTTCAGGCATCATATCCCCATTCCTTTGGGAGGTGTCCTTTTGTAGGAGGTTAAGCCTTCTTTCCACCAGGAGGGGACTTGAGGAGGCTTCCTTGGAAGCCTGTCATTGGTGTTCTTGGATTTTCCAAGACAGTGATGCTTCCTGAGACGTGTGAAGCTCACCTGCCCAGAAAGATTGCTACTCAACAGTCTGCTTTAAGACGGCTTTGCATGCAGAAGACTGATTTTTTTCGTTTTGGGACTGTCACTCAATGGAAATGTCAGAAATATGGGAGGATAAATACCGAGTTACATTAAAAAGAGAAAAAAAAGCTCTCTGAAATTATCTCCTGGCTCCATGTTTTCTGAGGTTTTGCATTAGCAGGGACGAAGTCACGGTGTGTTGACACAGTCTAATGTGCAATGACATAATACCTGGAATATGGAGACAGCGAGAGACACAAAATCAAACTTATCTGAGTTTTCACAGGAAAAGAAGGGATTAAACTTTGCTGGTTAAAATACGGATTTTTATTTTTTCAATAAAAAACTATCCTAGTTCGATTGAGATAAACCTACTCAGATCTAATTCTATCCACTCCCTGCAAAAAGTGGGCCTTAAGATTTTGAGCCTATTTGCCCAATCCCTTTTTTTTAGAAATAAAGATTAGGGTAGGAAGTGCGGTCCTTATCTCTAAGGTTCTTACTGCTTCAGAAGGAAACTGAAATACTTACATGAAGGACACTTTCTTGAACTCATGATTTGTCTTCACTCAGGTTATTTCAGAAAGCTTTGGCAATGTAGATTTCCCACAATGCTTGGCTATTTTTGTTTTACGTATCTTAGAGAAACCATGATAAATTGTTGTTACTGCCTATTAAGTAGTAGAAAGAGATGTCAAAATACTCTTGTGACTTAAAATTCAGGATGTTACTCTATGTGCATGGAAACTTTGATCTAGAAGCATCATCCCGCGTTTCATAACTGCCAGGTGTGTTTCTTCTCTGCCTTTTCATCCCTTGTGGTTACTTACAGCTCCACAAAACAGCATTCAATCACTAAGTTTTCTAAGTTTTACTTCCATTTCGCAGTCTGTGTGCATGGATATTACTGTATGATCCATGATCTTATGCAGTCCCCGGCATAGCAAG
Organism: Myiopsitta monachus; assembly: GCA_017639245.1. Taxonomy (NCBI): domain Eukaryota; kingdom Metazoa; phylum Chordata; class Aves; order Psittaciformes; family Psittacidae; genus Myiopsitta; species Myiopsitta monachus. Next base: position 82,916,329 of record CM029920.1, read on the forward strand.
ATCTTGGAGTCTTTTTTTTTTTTTTTCCCTTTTTTAAAAAAAAAAAAGAATTGTTTTATTTATTTTTAAAGCATCCTGTTTTTCAGACCAGGGGAATTCAGGACAGAGGGGGAGCAGCTTGCACATTGTTAGACTGCAGCTCATTGCCAGCACCAGGAACAGAACCCAGATTGTCAGTCTTCTCCCATTGGGCCACGATATAAAATGTGAACTGAAGTGCGGAGTGATCAGAGATTCAGGCCTTCTAGGTTTTTATCTTCTGCCTCTATTTTTACTGTTTTTCTACAGGATTTCCCTGACTGTAGTGGTTGTGGGGGGAGAATGAGGCAGGGAAACATGCAGAAAACAATCCCTTTTAAAGTCGGATTTGTGTTGGTGCTGTTCCACTGAATCACATTAGTAGAGTTTAATGCAGAAAGTCTGATCCGATCCATCAGTAAAATGTTAATGAATAAGTGGTAAAAAGTTTGTGAGGGTCAATTTCTCTCCTCATCAACTCGAGAAAACCTTTTTCTTTGCATTTTTAATATTTTCTGTGTTTAAATTTTTCTAGATCCATTCATCATTACAAAGCCAAGACTGTCAGCACACACATTTCTTTTTCAAGCATCCCTTGATTCCATGAAAACTGCCTAAACAAACCAGAGTGTAAGGCACTTTTACCAGTCATTCTGCATGAACCCTCTCCTCACCTTGACCACTGTTGGGTTTTTATTCCATTCTGGCTGTGCTAAGCTGTGCTAAACGTCAGTGGGATGTCTGTCTGTGTGTTTTTTTGTCCTGGATTGATCTGCTCCCACTCAGAGTGGTTCATTCACTGACTTGCTTTGTTTTCAGTTTTGGGATACTTAACTGGCTTTCATGCCAGTCTCAGGGCTCTGGTTACCTAAGGCCGGCTTGTCCTATTTAACAGGCACAAATGACTGTGCCTCAGGCCTGCTTTTTTCTTCTCTCCCCTTCTTCTTCTGTTTTTCATTTAATGGCTTGCTAATAATGAAACCACAAAGGCAACAGTAGGGGCGGCATAAACACATGCTCACCTAATGGTGAGTTGCTGATGTTTTAGAATTAAAAAACAAAACAGGATTATTATGATAATAAAAGCCAGGACAGGTGCTGGGCACTTTGTTTATTCACTGATTAAAACAGTCACAGCGTGGCATCTTTTCATATAATAAACTAAAGAGGGAGGCAGATTATTGCATTGCCAAGGCTTTGAGTATACCTTAACAGAAAATATCTGAGGACCATCTAATTGTAAGGGTCACAGTGTATTGCTGCATGCCAGAAATATACCTGCTTTATAGGGTGGTGGGCAAGAAGTCAGATGCACAAAAGAATAAGTCAGCTGCCAGAGCATTCATTTCCTTCTAATTTGGTTTAGTCCTTTGTCAAGTCCCCAAGAAACAAGAGAGGGCACTGTCTAAATCTGTGCTTCTGCCACTGAATAGGATGTCAAGTAGTGGGGGCAAGACATATGTTGCCCTTCTTGTTTCTCCTATCTTCTGTTATGTGACTGTGAGCTTTTATCCTTTCTTAAACCAATATTGAGGTGTTTTGGATTGAGTTTTATAAATCCTTAATCCTGTTCATCCTCCTCTGAGCATATTGTGCTTATATTTTTTAAAGCGTTTTCCTAGATTTGTCTTCTTCTTTTTTTAATAAATCAGTTACCTCATATCTGGTAGAATTCTATTTTGTGGAAATAGGATTCAGCCATAAATGCCCCCATTTTCTGTCCTTAAGGCTCTTTACCCTTGCATAAAGTTTTGTCATAGCAGAAACTTTGCTGTATTGGAAGTTCTGTCTTTATGCTTGTATGTGTGTATCATACAAATTCCCTGCATTTTGTAATTAACAGTTTCTTCTGGTGCCTGATGCGCTACATCTGCAAATGCAGTATGGAGATACTTTTTTCTTCGTCAGGCTGCTTCAGGCTAAACATTTAGACTGGCACTCTGAGTTAATTAAACACCTATTTGAAGTTAGGCTGTTCAATGGCCAATAAAATAGTTGTTCCAGCCTTGTGGAACGGTTATTGAGGTTAACACAATGCTTTCTGCATTGTCCCTTTCTGCTTTTCAATCTCTACCTGCTCCATATGCTGCTTTTCTAGACAGGGACACAGCATTTGACAGACAAGAAACTACCTTTAGTAAAGAATGCTAGCTGGTATTTCAGAAGATACATATGCAGAAACAATGTTGACAGCCCTTGTTAAAGTTCTAAATTATGAAAGTGAAAGAAACATACCCTTTTTTAAGAGAACCGAGTAATTACATCTCTACCAAATACAGCTAAAAACAATGATCAGAAAAGGCAGCCAGAGATCCAGGTAAAACTGTTAACTGTAACTGTTATCCCTCTGGAATGAAAGAATATAATGGGCTCTACGTTTTTTCCCCATTTATTTCCATTTTCCACAGTTTTCTAATCTCATGCATCCATGGGAAATAGATGTTCATAGGGTAGGCAGCTCTTTTCACAAGACAGCTTGCTACTTCTAGAAGTATAAAGTTATAGGGAAAAATACATTTCACTGAATTTGTGCAGGAAATGAAGGATTCAGTATCTGTTTTAAAATGGGACAATAAACAGACTAAGGCAGTGAAACTTTCAGAACTGATAAAGTTTTCATTTTAGCTTTTTTTCTTTTTATTTAGTGAAAAACCAGGATCTTTTCCCATAAGCACTCTACCTATGAAGTCTTAGAAGGCAGGGAATCCTTAGAGCACCCATTAAAAGCAGTAATACAATCCTTTGTCTTTAGCAGACATTGTTTTGGGAGGGTAAATTTCAGTAAGACAAGCCTTTGGGTGTTTCTTAAAGGTTATTACTGTCTTTAATATCCTTTGAATGCTCTCTGCTTTCTCCTCAATATACACATACTCACAAACATGCCTTTCTGGAGTTCACTTAAGTTACTTTACCATCCTACACTGATTTTACTTAGCAATCTCCCATGTTATAAGAGGGATGAAAGTGCTCTTGGGCTTCAGAGGAAAAACAGGATGAGAATTAATTTCTTGTTCAGTTGGTGTCAGAAGCATCTAGGCATATGAAAGAAATTGGGATCTTCTTAGACTGTCTCCTGTTTGATTTTAGAGGAGGCTTAGATGTTTACTGAAACTTCCAGCCTTTCGAGATTCACTCATGAGTGCTTTATTCATAGCTGCCACTGAAAAAAGTAAATGTCACCAACATAATGTGTTGGGTTTTTTTCAGCTGGTCTGACATCTCTATACTAAACGTTTTGTTTGTGTGCATGTGTAAGTCAGCACTGACAATTCAACAAACCACTAGGAGAGAAGTGGTTTTCATTGTAATAATTTTCAGAGTGTTTCAAGTGTGGTTTTGTTTGTGGTTTTTCCTTAGACTGTAGCGTAATGAAACTGTAGTTGGTTTTGTTCACATCTTTCTTGGATATGATAGTGCTGCTGAATGCCTTCTTGCAGCATTTATTTCCGCTGCAGAGGACTGGAAGAGGTGTGAGTGATCTGCAGAGGGCAAAACCGGTGGAAGGACCAGCGCTGTAACTTCTTTATCCACTGAACTCTGCAGGGAAAGTGTCTTCTTTTTGTACTACTGCTACTGCTGCTATATGATACAGTTCAGCTGGTTATTTGTACTGCTGAAGACAAGGTTTCAAGCCAGCTCTCCCAAGCAGTTCTTAGAAATACGGGAGAGCAGGCTTTAAGTTAAGGAATACAAACTTGGATGTGAGTTTTGTATAAGTGCTTGCAGGTACACCTCCAAAGCCAATAAACCTCTGGAGAATCAGCAAGAGAACCCAGTGGTCTTCAAGTGGTGTGTGCGCACATGCACACAACCTGCAAAGATTATTTTTAACTTTTAAAAACTATTTTTAACATCCCAGGACATCGCTGGCCATAAGCATTATTCTCATTATGCATATGGGAAGGTGAAGTTTGGAGCAGTTAGTCATCATGTTTAATTTAAAATGTAGAAATTTAATTCTTACAGCTAAGCAAGAGAAGACCACATCTTTCCTTTTTGTCAAGCAGTATGATCATACCATGATGCTATGCGGTATAAGTATTAGAAAGCATAAGCAGCAAAAGCGAAGAAGAATCCTTCTATTAGTTGCATGATTGCTTTTTAATGACATTGTAAAAAATTGATATGTCTTCCCTTTCTTCTGTATATAGGATGATTCAGATGTTCTTTAATGTTATTGTAATCCTATCCGTGCCTAGGATACTGTTTACATTACATTATATCCTTTATAGAATCCCAGATCTTCTGAACTATTAATTACTCAAAGAGATTTTCGATTTAAACCAATAGGACTGTGTACTGGATAAGATACCAGTTTAGTCCTGTCCTCACTCTATAATCAAAGTATGTATGGTAGAGGGTTTATCTGGATGTTGACCTGTGTGCTTTAACTAATTTAAATGGACTGTATACACAATTTGCTGTCAAGCTTCAATATAGGGCACCAGTCTGGAATATTTGGTGTTTCTTCCTGGCCAGGAAGTAAGAAAGGTGGTAAATAAGTTGTGATTCAAGTGCCTTAATCTCTAGCTAGAGGAGACATCAACCTTGGACGGAAACCCTAACATCAGATGAACTTATGAGCTGTTTTCTCAAGTCTTCTTTGCTTTCTCTATTCTTTATTATTGGTAGCAACATCATTTCCTTCGCTAATCAAGCAGATTCATATTGCAAGAAACCATTCTGACTCTTTCTTCCATTGTCTCTTGTCCCAAATCTGCTTGATTATTTTGGTATCACATTTCAAATCCAACTTTTTCTTTTCTTCTGCCTAAAACTTAACCATGTCTTTATCAATGTTACAGTTTGATTGCTGAGTCTTCTGTCATCATTACATTTCCATTGCTTCCCTGGCAGGACTTAGCATCATCCCTTCACTTCTGTTGATACAATTGAACCCAACTCCTTCCTTCAGCCTAGGCATTAGCTCCTTGTTTTCCATAACATGAAACTAAAGTTTGGTGTTATTTTTCCAAGGTTATTCACAGAATCTGTCACTCGTAGTTTTTCTCCGATAGTTTATTCTGATCCTGATCTGTTCTGTTGGTGACAGTCTTCTCATTATTTTATTTATTCACCTTTCCTATTGCGTCTTACACATTATTCCAAAGTGCCCCAAATATGTAGAGTTCAGAGGATCTGAACCAACCTTTCCAGAATGGTTCAAGTCTTTATATTGCCCAAATTATTCCTACATATTTTAATGCTGCTGTTACCTGCAGGCAATTAGCAAATCCATGAAATCTAGACTGGAGCTAAGCACAGCAGCCTATATAATGTTGGTAGACATTTACTCCTTTCTACCTTATAATGTTTCACACTTGTGGTATTTTGTCTTAAAAAAAGATATAAGAATGTTCAGGACGCTCTTCGTATGCAGTCAGATGTTGGACCTCTGGAGTCCTTTGAACTTTCTCACATGTAACTAAGAAATGATGACAGTAATAGAAAGATTCACCTAACTTTACTTACTTCCCTGAATTCACCTGGATTCTGAGAGTTATTGATTTTGTGTGACACAGCTTTGTGTTGAAGAGCCTTGGCTGATACGGGGTATCAGTGTGATCACGATAGTCATCTCCCACCAATTACTTGCTACTGTATTGCATGAAGCCCTAAGGTTTTTCCTTCTGAATAGATAATGATCCAGATGAACTCTGTCTGCTCATAGATCATTCTGTCTGTGTCAAGGCTTTTGACGTTATTTAGGTTGAGGATTACCATGAAATACATACTCAGATTTGGTTTTGCAGCATCAGTTTCTTTCTGCTTCCTACTGTCTGCTCACTAGACTTGTAAGTTGCTGCTAATGCCTGGACTCAGGATCCTGAAGAGCAAAGGAAGCTTCTTTTATCAGAAAAGATGTAAGTAAATTTACACTTATTTGTCTCATTCCCATTCAGTATGGGCCTCATCGAAAGTGCACTTTGAATTGCAGTCTGTATCATGGACAAGCATTCATTCCTCTTATGCCACAGAAAGCAAATAGTGGCAAAAGGCAAGCTGTAATAAAATGAAAAAGCACCTGATGTTATCTGTTCCCTCTTGGGAACTCCTGCAGCTTTCAGTACATTTATGTGCAGCTGAGTAGAAGAAAGGTAGCAGTGGGATTATTAGTGAAGAGAGCATCTTAGGAGAGACATGAAAAGGAGACCAGTTCTTATTCTGATTCGCTTTTTTCCCATGCAGTTAAAAAGAGAGAATAGTTTAAACATGCTTCTGTCAAACTCCTTTCATTGGTCTCTTTTTCTCAGCAAAGTTACCAGTGGTTTCATTCACAAGATGATCTTGAAGGTTGTTTCACTGTCACTGGGATATAGTTAAAGTATTTTATAAAGGGTGCCACTCAAGTGTAAAGATGCCTGGTAGGAAAAATAAGGCCCTTGCAGAAAAAGAGCAGCAGCCCATCAGATCTTGGTTTTTCAAACCAGGCAGGTTCCCCCATGGAAAGATTAATTACAGTCAGGTTGGAAGACAGCCTTGCTATGTTTTTTTCTCCTAACATTAGAAAAGATAAAGGGGGTGATTAGTGTGCACAAAGCCTCTGATCAAACCAGCACTGAGGTTTGTGACAGGAGGTTCAAACACTTTATGGATCACTGGTGCTGACAGGTAGATCACACAAGCCTTAAACAGATGTTTAGTGAGAAGATGAATGTGTGAGATCTCAAACATGCAGGGCTCCTTTGCCTGGCCATAATAGGCTGTGAAGCATTAAAGAACTCTTTTTTTTTTTTTGGTTTTGTTTTATTTTGGTTTGTTTTTTTGTATATGCCTCACTAAAAAGTGAAAAAGGAAACTACAAGCTTGCATGAAATTTTGGATTTTTTTTTGTTTTTAATTGAAATTAAATATGTCCAGGTCCTTAAAGTTGTTAAACTTTTTCTTCAGGAAATGAAGGCTATCCTTTTGGGATGCATGACCACAATTTGCCCTCTCGATCAAACTGTTGCTGTGAGCCAGTGAGTGTACGTGCTCTAACGAGGTGCACATGAGATGCTCAGTTGGAACAGAGATATGTTCAAATTAAATTACAAAGGTCTTTGTATCAGAGAGCTTCAGAGACAGGATGCTTTTTATGGGATATGCGTACTCTGTAAGATACACTATATCAGCATGATGACTTGAAAATACAGTAATTATGTAAGGCTTGTTGAGCAAACTCTGCTTACTAGACTTCATTGAAACATTTTGAGTTGTTGATATGAAGGGAGGAAAATGCTGCATCAGTGCCATTTATTATGAGAATTCAGAAGTTCTGGGCATGATTTTTAGTACCTTCTCAAGAGAAATTATCTTTGGCCTTGCACTTTGTAGTCACAGAATCCTTTAATTCAGAGGTGAAGATGTCCTGTGTGGGGGACAAGTGGAGACCCTCCCTATCTAGCAATATATTAAGACCTTGGCAGAATGTCTGATGGATGTCAGACACCTGGAGGGATCTATTCAATTTAGAAATGGGCTCATGCCAAAAAATTCAGAACCCGGACTCAGATTTGACCACTCTGGAATTCAAGGATATTTTTGATAAAGGGTTTAAGCCATTCCATATAAATAATCAAGTTACAGACTTTGGTACTGGGCTTGGATTACAAGCACACTAAGATCCAAGAGTATGCTTTAGGGCTTGATTTAGTTGGTCTGGAAAGCGCTGGTCCATGGTTTGAAATCTTTGCCGTCAACCTTGAAAGCAGTTGGTTCGTAAGTGTTGGGTTTTTTTCCTTATCCTCCCCCCCCATGCTGTTTTTTAGTTCTTTTTAAAGAAATGCAGAAGAAAAGGTGTTTGTAAGCAACTTACCAAATTATTTTTTGCCATCCATGAGTGTAGGGGCTGCCTGTTTGAATGTTTCCAAGAAAGTATTGTTCTTATGTGACAACAGGTCAGAAAGACTCTGCATTAATTACACTAACATATGGTTATTAACAGATTCTAGCTCAGGGAGCAATACTTTACAATGTTATCTTCCACATAGTCAGATGTTAGCCATATTGTCAGTGCTGGCAGCTATTGTTTCACTCATTTACTTCACAGAGCTAATTACTCCCTAATAATAACTTTACCTTGGAGTTTTTCACTTGCTTGTGCCAGCAAACCTGTTCACACTACATATGCTAATTATTGGCACTTATTCATTATGTTAAGATAGCTTTAAGTTCAAGCTGTGCAGCCTGGCTTTCGGTATGGAGCCAGCTGGCTGCAAAGTTCCACCTTTTTTTTTTTTTTTCTTTCTTTCTTTTTTTTTTCTTTTTTTTTTAAACTAAAGTCATTAAAAGTTTTAATATGTGCCTATCTTGTTCTCTTTAAAAGATTCACTCTTTCAGCAATTCAGGTGCATGCTTGGTTCCTCACGGACAACTGCAATTTTAGAAGGCATTCCTGGTTTTCTTAAAATATTTCTCAGAGCTGCAGTGAGATCTTTTCTGATAAGTGGATCATAAATTCATTTGTAATTTGAACTATAAGACCATTTACCAAAAGGGTTTTTAATAGTCCTCCTTCCCCCACCCAGTTCCAGCTCCTTGCCTGTTTCATCGCTCTTACATTCCTACTGGGAGTCCCAAGGCCTTTTCAGTGCCTGATGAGGGATGCTTGCTGTTGATTTTGTTTCTCTGTGCTTTCAATGTCTAAGGGCCTAAACCTTCAATGAGCTTTGTATGGATGGATTCACTGATTTGTCCTGGGCTCAACATAAGTACGGCAAATCAGATCATTTAGATTTGCAGCCTGAAACACACATATTTCATGGGATTTGGTCTATTACATCTTTCCAGAATTGTCAGTGATCCTTTTTCACACTCTAGAATAGTGCATATTCTCATAAAACCCAGAGAACTGTGGTGTCTTCTAAAGATAAAATTCTCCCCCTCATTTGCATGAAGAATTTTGTGACTACCAACTGAACATCTACATGGGAAATAAAGACAAATGATGGCTGATCCTCATTAATGCTGTATATGCAGTATGGGATGTTACAGAGCTGACTGTTTCAACTGTGACTCTTAAGAGTCCTGTGGCAGATCATTGTCTAGTGTAAATCAGCATAAGTGCTTTTCCACTATCTGGTAAACTGGTCTGACATTCTGTGGAGCTCTTAAAGAAACAATTTTTATTCAAGATAAGGCGAACATATGTGAAATCCCATTCATTTTTATCAGTAGAAAGAGGAGACTGAAATCTTCCAAGAATTCAGTCCATATTGAAAAAAAAAAAAAATCTCTTTCTGGCTCCTCATGAGCTAAAAGCTTTGAATTCCATGAAATTTTGAGCTACCCTGACATTACGAATGCAGGTTTTATTTTAAGTTGTAATCTAGCTAACTTTATTAGAAAAAATACATGCAGAAAACTGCTATTTGGCCATCTCATCATCTTGCTGTGCATATTACATACATTAGGATTTATCTCCATGCTAGTTGTCATATCGAAGAGAACGTGGATGAGTTAATTAAGGTTACTTCATAATTGGGAAAGACTAAATCTTTCCTCTCCTGTGCATATGTACTTCTTCCAGTGTCAGTATGAGCTGGCTTTTGTATACCTCAGTCCAGAATTTAGCCATAAAGTAGGGGAGAAAAAACAGAACACCTGAAACTGAAAGAAAAGATTTACTTGAAGTAAAGGTTTCTTTTGGCATCCCGTTTTACTGTGTCAGAGAATTAGACTGGATTGCTTCCTGTGTTGCTGCAGTTCTAATTCAGTGCAACTCCAGTGATATCAATAAACAGTTTGAATACAATTCTTAGTAAAAGCGATGTAAACAGACCTTTAGTTGAACCATAATACATGATCATTACAGATTTTTTTTAACTTTTGGTATTTCTTGGGCTAAAAAAATCAGAGTATTGTTTAATAAAAATACTGTCATTGTGACTGTATAGCATGATGTCCAGTCCACATTATACAGAGGTCAGGGCTTGGGGGAGTCCGGGAGGAGTTTATCCTATCCTGAAGTGATTTGGAGCCATGGAGATAAGTGACACACAAAAGGTGGGAGAGAAAAAACTCCAAATTCTGCCCTGGCACACAGTTCATGCGGTCAGTGGCTGCATTACATGAGTAAAGCATGTAAAGTAAATCTGACAGTGGTTTACTAGGTCAGAGGTTGGTTTTCAATTGGAAAGAAACTCCGTATGATGTCTAAAAGCTTATTCTCAGCAGCAGCCGTGGAGCTGACTGTTTGGTGCGCCATTCCAGTGAAATTCCAGCTCACTTAAAATGAAGGGGAGTGTGCGATGTTGTAGTTACTAAACGGAACATGTTGAAATGAAAGACACTGTTATTACGTTTAGAAAAGGTTTGAACCAACACCTTCAGACTGTGGTACAATATTCTTGGGAGCTGACCTTCGCCTGTTTTTAAGAAAGGCTAAGCATAATACCAGATCCGAATTCATTGTAGAGATTGGATTGAGACTTGAACTTTATGGTTTAGAGCTATATTAAGGGAGCTTGGTATCACTGCTCAGACACCATTCAGTTTCTACCTTGGTGGCCTTCTACTTTCTGGATGGACTTAAAACATTATCAAAATAGCTGTACCACCTAGCAACAAATTATTTTTTATCCAACAAACTAAAGCAGGTCATGGCTGAAGAACCAGTTCTGAGAAGCCCTTTCAGTATTACAGAGCGTTTCATTTCATTCAGGCTTTCCATTGTTCTTAAAAGCAATGGAAAGGTCAACTTGGAGAGGCTGTGTAGGTGGCTACATTGATCTTCAAGTTAGTTTTCCAGGATTTGGCATGGTATTTCAGAGCAGGTAAATGAAAATAGAGGAAAGCCAATCATTCGGGCTTTTGCTTCCTAACTGCTCCTTCTATGTGCCTAAATTGAAATTTACATTTCCATACCCTTCCCAGTAACTACTTGCTAAGAAGTTTGACAACTAGTTATTGAATATAGTGGAAGTGAGAGTAAATGGGGATTTCTGGAGGTAATGTTAGTATTGGTATCCATCTGACCAGTGAGTGTGATCAAAAAGAGGAAGTTTGCTGGTCATTCTGTCAGGGGTTTTTTGTCTGGTGAAATGGGGACTGTCTGCCAGAGGTGATTAGGACAGACGAGAAAAAAATACAATAGCAACTAAGGAAAGATATCCAGCAAAAATGCTGTGACAAAACCTTTAAGAACTTGTTTATATCTTTAATGATGTTTCCTTAAGGAAAACTGTGAGAGAACTTTTTTTTTTTCTTTTTTAATAAAAGCTTGCTTCCTCCTCAGATATTTGGCACTCCTTAAAATCTGCTGGAGCCTGACGGACTATTCTGATGTTCTTAATACACCTGAGAGTTACTTCCCAAACATGCCTTTCCTCATGCTAGATCTTGCCAAGATCTTTTGGATAAACCTCATTTGAAGTTTCTAGGACACAGCAGTGTGGCATGAAGGAGCCCTAGAACAACTTTCAAAATACAATTAGCACCTATTTCTAAATCCCATATCACAAAAAAATCTTGGCCAAATCACCTGTAATTCAGCTGAAAGTATGTTTTTTTGATAGCTGACCACCTGTAAAGACTTTGGAGAATAAATGACCTCTCATGAGATGGGGGGAGCTAATCAAAAAGTATCTCATCTAGGCATTTATCTGTGCTTTGAGCCATGTACTTCGAATTCTTGGGTTTACAACAAAAAGCCAATCTTAGTTTTAACTATGGACATAATGCATGTGGGAGAGCAGTAAATAAGTACTAGACCTGATGCAGTAGGCAGGGTTTATCAACTTGTTTAGGAGAGGTAGTGCTACTAACCAGCTTGTGCATTATGCTTGATATCTTCAACTAATAGCAGCACAACCTTTATGATACCTTATACTGTAACATATTTTATGAAAGCAGCATATTTTAAAAAATCTGTTTAAATGCTTTTTGGAACATTGTAGAAGAATTATTGTTATACATTTTTGAGCCACTCTTCCTATAAAACTGCTTCATTCTGTAGGTCAGATAAGCACACAAAACTCCCCTGAAGTTTCTTTTCCATAAATATTCCATAAATTTGAGTCTAATATGGTGAGCTGATTCAAGGCTACACGCAGGTGTTGTGGGACATATTTGGAAACTGTGAGTCCTCCACTTCTATTAATAAAATCACTTTCATTTTACTCCTCATCAGTTGCAAAACAGAGAGGTTCAGAAGTCCCTCAGGCCTAGGACAGTATGGGTGACATGGTAGCTCAGTAATATCATGTGAACAGTTGGGAAGGAAAACGTATGTGTCTGACAATTGGCTGCAGAGAAAATATACTTCTGAGAGACTGAGGGTTATACAATTCTGTCCCTGTTCAGTCAGGAGAGTGTGTGCTGTGCAAGTGAAACTGTCAGAGGTGTGTGATAAATACTGTTTGCATTCTGTTTTAGATTTTCCCTTGGGTATCGCTATGTCTTGTATGGTGCATGCCTATATGCTTGCATATGCGTGTGGACTCCTGTGTGTGGGGCATCTGTTTCGTGGGTACTGTGTGTATAAATATATGTGTAAATATCAGTACATGTGCACATACACACACATTTACATTTTAAAATAAATACCAGAAATGAGATTTATAGATGGCTTTCCTCATTTGCTTGTGTGCTGTGTGAGACGTGTGCACACGCATCTACTGGAAAAAATGTGTGTTTGTAGTTCTCTACGGGCACAGATGATGCATGTGTGTATATACAGACACAGACATACATTCACATTGTAATGCATTAGATGCACTTAGATCTGTAGGACTCACCATTGACTTTAATTAGAGTATCAGCAAAGACTCCTTGTAAAAATAGTTAATTTAGAGTTACTGTTGCATTTCTTGTCTGAGGTGAGATATAATGAACTTAATCCACTGTTTGAGCCTGAGGAAAGCTAAGACCCTGCAAAAATCAAGATACCCAGCTAGACTGGCCTGTGGGTGTACTCTGTTGGTCCCTCCCTGACAGTCAATTGCGTCAAGCCATGATGGACACTGTCAGATCATTCTGTGAATGCGCTGTTCCTGGACAGAGCCATATCACTGCAGCTCTTGAAAAAGGCTTCTAAGCAAAACATAGACATTGCAGCACTTCTGATATTAAAGGTATCAAAACTATTTGATTAACTGAAGATGCATCTTCATGATTGCTTAATGACATGGTGGGAGTTTGAAGCTTGTCATTAGTATTGTCATTTGTCTAAAAAATATCTTCTAAGTGCTGCTTGGCACTGAGGTGACAGCTCCACGTTATCGCCTGAGCCTGGGTCTGTCTCAATGTATTGTTAAATTTGTTGCATCAGGACATTCTGCAGTGCAGCCCTAGGGGACCCTACGAAAGGCATTTACAGGCAGAAACTTGAAATAAGCACAGCCTCAGCATAATTGTAGCCAAACGGGTCCACAGAAGGAGTGTCTGTGTGTGGAGTCTGAACGTCCAGCTGTTCGGAGGAGGATTACGAGGGCTTTAATGGAGAGCACAGATGGAATCAGTACTATTGTCCAGAGTATTCTGGGGCAGAGGCTAAAGTGTGAAGGATGATCAGTGGAGAGCTGATTGGAAAGGAAAAGAAAAAAAAAAAAAGAAGAAAGAAACAGGAGGAAAAAATAAAACCCCCTTGTTCTCTGAAAAGCAAAGAAATTGATGCTGTCCAATGGTGAGGGTGCAGAGGAAATAGTTCCCAAAGCCTGCTTTCATGGTTAGCAGGCATTGTAAAGATGGCACAGGTCATGTGTTGTGTGCAGCTGTTTAGAGGTTCTTACAGAACTGTTAGAGACTTAGCAAGGCCCATTATTCAAGGCACTAAGGCAGTTTTACTGGATATGGACTACTGCAATTGTATAAGCTCTCCATTGTGTGAGTACTAATTTAGAGCGCTACCGTAAGCCAGCCATACAATCCATGCTTCCATGAATGAATGAATCATCTTGATGAAAAGGCTTGGAGCACACAGCTCTGACTTTTAGTCTTAAAGGGACCTGATGTGTTCAGAATGGATCCCATTTTAATGAACAAACGTGCTGGCAAAATATTTTGGGTTTGAACTGTTAAAATAATCCTTTTCTTTTTGGAGAAGGGTGTTGTACCCAAAGACTTTAGATGGGTTTTCATTTGCCTTACCACATGTTAGACATATTTGTAGTTACTGATTTGTTACGGGATGTTAAAGTGTTACTAATGTGCTTGTATAAACATAACGGGTCTCAAGGCCACTCCATAAGCCAGCAATTTATGTCCCAAATCATTCCTTTAGGTGCCAAGGAGCCCCATGATTGTTTTATTCAAAACCATTTGGCTGCAGGAATGCAGCTGTTTTTCATTAATGATGTCCATGCACATATACAAGCAATGTGTTGTTGTATAGCACTGCTGTCTTTATTTCCTTGTCTGCAAAGAATACGGGAACAGTATTAGCACCTTTAGTGTAGTTGCAACATTGTTTGGTAAAGCCATTTTCTGCAAATTCTTACCTGGATGGCTGAGGGTCACATGAAAAAAAAAAAAAAAGAAAAAAGAGGATTTACTTTCTGATAACAGGACTTAGATAGCCTTTGGAAACACCTAAATTGAGGTAGCCAAGAACGCTTACAAGATAATATGCACATCCTGTCCTGCTGTCATTTAGACAGGATCCCCCCTTAAGAGTCTTTGTTCAAATATGAGATCCTAAGCTTTGGGAGTATCTCAGCATCCATAGCACCTGCTGATGTGGTCTGACAGTTTTCTGTATTTCTCCTTCTGTGCATGCCCTGAAACTGCTCTGGTATGGACACCTAAATGCTTAGCTTCTGCCTAAGGGTCATTCACAATTCAGATACAAGGCTGAGCAACACTGGCATCACCTAAAAGGTAACCACCAGCCATGGTGCACAAAGCACAATGAGGATTGTAAAATACAGCTGTTTACTCTCCAATATGCAGCAGTTAAAGAAGGGATAGTCCTTCCTTTTTCTTTTATGTGCAGTAACCTGGTGGCAGCTTAACAGCTGCCTAACAAGTGGGAAGAACTGGACTTGGGACTTATGTTTCCTTTATGCAATTCACATTGTGTCTCCTACATCTCAGAAGAGACAAGGCATGTCTCCACATCTGCTGAAACCGGGCTTGAAGCAAAAGAGACATACTATTAATTTCATAAATGGAGCAAAAGAGGAAGTGTCATTACTCAGTGTCCTGACAGTGACATTTGAGCTTGTGTTCTGCTCCACTGATGCCTTGTGGTTTGTTTTTTTAATTAAAGCTATTTTTTTAAATAAAGTTATTTCTGCCAAGTACTATTGAGGTCAATTTGTATTGACTTAAGCAGACCAAGGACTCAACACAAAGTTCTTACAGGTCAAATTTTGCCCTCAGGAAAATACTGATTAATACTAAGTCCCATTTCTGAGCTAAATATTGCTTAAAAGCTGAAGGCATTTAAAACTCCCCAAATACTACTTTATGTTTTCATCATGTTTACTAGTGGTTTCCTTTTTGATCTCTCTTGCTATCAACCTAAGTTTCCTGAGTCAGCTTTGTTTAATTAGTTTAATTTAACTTGTTCAGCAGCATTGCCAGAGTTGTACTTCTCAGATTCACAGCTCTGAATGAAAATATTTCCTGTGACTGGCACGATGAAAGAAAAACAAAAGTGGAAAAGGAATTACTAAAATGTTTGTATTTGCTTAGGTAAAATGCTTCCAGAACTGAATTTTGGAGTGAAAAATATGTAAGGATCCTGATACTTAGTTAACTAGCTTAAATCTATTCTTAGCAAATAGATTTCTGCAGTCAGAACTTTCATTCACTTAATTGGTCTACAGCACAAAGCATGCTAAGTGTTAGTGCCTAAATAAAAAAAGAAAACAAAAAAAAACCCAAAATAAAGCACCCACTTCCAATGAACATTTGCAAATTTGTTTATCTGGCAGAAATATCAGGGG
Organism: Myiopsitta monachus; assembly: GCA_017639245.1. Classification (NCBI taxonomy): domain Eukaryota; kingdom Metazoa; phylum Chordata; class Aves; order Psittaciformes; family Psittacidae; genus Myiopsitta; species Myiopsitta monachus. The sequence continues at coordinate 82,932,219 of CM029920.1, forward strand.
TTTCAAATAAGGCCCTTTTCAACTCTCTCTTCAACCAAACTCATTGACATGGTAAGAGCCATGAGGCTCATCAGTTCCCACCATTATACTGGGGCTGAGCCTGTCCCATACTAGCAGAAAATAAAATTGCTGGTTTGCATTAGTAAGGCCCTGATTTTCAGTTGCAACAAGCATCCAGCCCCAAGTACCATGTTCTGGATTTAAACTTTGTTCTCTGTCTTAAATGGTGCTTAAAGAGACGTCAGGAGTACTGTACACCCACCAGTGTTTCCATATAAACAGGAATAAATTCTGTATAAATAGGGATAAATCAATTTATCAGAAGATTCCTTTTATTGCTAAAGAGAAATGAGTGGCTGAAGAGCAGAACTTAAGAATGAATCCTAAATGACCATGCGTTATGCTTGGCATAGAGTAGATGGATAGCATCACCGTAGTGTTTTCAGGGCTTTTTACAGTGCTCTATCCCTCTCTCTCAGACACATCACATCTACCTTGCTATTTAGTATGCAAATGCACAATTAAAAACATTCAACAGATAGAGATGAATAAGCTAATCCAGTGTGCCGCTAGTAATTTATTTTCATTAACTGGGAGTATGTGGAAGTACCCCAAAGAGGAAAGAGATGCTGGAAAGTTGTAATAGATAAGAATCTACTGACTGCCTTTATATAAGACAATAGATCTTGTGAATATTCTGCTTCCTTTCCAGGCAGTGAGCTAGTATGGTTAACCAAAATTGTTGAGTAATTGTTCTGTGGTTGAGAACAAAATGCTGAATTAAACTGTTCCCAGCACAATAATTGTGTGATTACAGCATTTATGTTGCTGGCCAAAAGAACAGTCATTAGGTTTGGAAGACTTACGAAAACCACAGGCACAGAAAAAAAAAATGCAAATCACATGTAAATCATCCTCTAATACCTATAGTGGCTAAAAAATTGAATTGGGAGCATGGTATGTGTATATTTAAAGGCAGTCAAGCCAGAAAAAAAAAAAAAAGATTGTACGTTCAAGAACTGCTTCAGACTAGGAAGAAAATAGCCCAAGATTATTCATTTTCATTATGTTGTACTTTTCCCCCTCATGTGAGGTCCTTCACTTCATATATTATGCGTGTATTCTGCTTTGTGAATGCTGTTATATTTTGCCTGGCTGCATACCAATCAGGTATTACCTGGGAGGTATAAGGTACGTAGGACTCCTACACCTAACTAAATCTTGGGCCAAACCGATTCAAAGAGCGATATACAGGCAAGGCACATATCAAATATTCAGCTGATTGCTGTAATCCACCAGTAAAATTAAAAACTGACCTATGATAGGTGTTTTCTTGTGAAGTAGACCATTTTCTTCTCCATTGCATGGTCCATATCTGGAAGTGTCAAAGAAATAATTACATTTAGTCTGCTTTTTTTTTTTCTGTTTTGTTGGTTTTCCTCATATTTTAAATAATAAAGGAGGAGGAGACAAGAACTGAAGGAGACAGTAAATTAAAAAATAAAGACAAAATGTTTAAGGCAATCAAAAGTTTTGTGCCTGCAATTCAATGCAGTAGCAAAGTGCAGGATTTAGATAGCTGCTACCTGGCTGTACACAGAAATCAGATGATGAGGTGTCTAAACTTTTTCACTGTATCAACAGTTAATTGTGCTTCAACTGTATTGCTGAACCAAATTGTAGGCACAAAATGAGAGATCGTCTCCAGTCCTATTAAAAAAATGTTCCCAGGCAAAACTTATGAGAAACATTTTTATATGAGGATTTTGGTAGCAAGGGAAAAAAAACATCAGGGCATGAATGGAAGAGTAGCTATATATCTATTTAAATAGTCTTTTTTCTGCAACTTGAATCCATTTCACTTTTGAAACTGAACTTGTGATGGTAAAACTGAACTCTATTGGGGAACAATTCCACTGGCAAAAGGGACAGTCAGAAACAAGTCTGAACAGCTGAAAGATTGAAAAGAGGTCTTTATTGTGCATTTCCCTGGGCAGTAATTAGAGGCTATCCAATACTAGAAATGTGTTTTCCACAGAGGTTTCTACTAACATTTGGTCTTAGTTTTCCTGGCCATTTGTCCATCATGTTTAAGTGCAGGGGTTTTTCAGATAATGTAGAAAGGAATAAAACTCAGTAGAAAATAATACTGTCTTCAGGAAAGAATTACGTTGAATTGTTGTAGCAACTAGTGCTCTGAAACTGATGTCACTGGAGAGAAGACTTACACTGAACATGTTTCTGGCGTGATAATAAAATTGGGAGAAATAGAAGGCATTCAGAGAGTCTAATCGGTGGATTTAAGTCTAAGATTTTCTGAGCAGACCCAATTCTGCTAAAGTCTGCACTGATCACACCATGAAAAATGTTTGTCTATATTAGATTATAGTTTTATTAATGGTATCCCTCCACATTTCAATTTAAAGAAAGCAAGAGGAGGTACAGACTTTTAGTGTGGTATTTTTCTGACTCCTGTATGTCTATCTTTTCTCTCTCTTCCAAGATAGATTCCTATAGACACTATAATTTTAAGTGGATTACTTCGATAAGACTTTCATTTTTTTATAGCATTGCACTGTTCAGCAGCTGAATGGGTTTTTAATTTCTTCCCACTACATGATATTAAATAACCCGTTTCTTGCCCACCGCCTACACATTAAAATTGTGTTTGTTTTAATTAATGATATTCCATTTGTCAAAGAGATACAGAGTGAAAAAAACATCTCGAAACCTTAGGGTTTTGTTCGAAAGAATACCCCTTCCTCTGCATATAGTAATACTACCTTAAATCCTATTAAAGGAATTGGCACAAAAAAAAAAAACCAAACCAATCCAAGAAATAGTTATTATAAGGCAAAATTCTGATGATCTCCTTGACTTCTATGTCAGCTAATTTGAGTAAGCAAGATTTCCATGTTAAGGGTTACGAAAGAATGGTTTCGTATTGGTTGATGAGACTTAAATATTTTACTGTAATTATGTACAGAATCATTACAAGCAATGTGTCATGGGTGACTCATAGTGAGGGGCGATGGAAGAGTTGAAATAGAAGGCCACATTGCGACGATACTGCAGTGCATCAGTGTTAGAGGGGGAGGTATCACTTCAAGGACAGAGGAAAGCTTTAGCGAACTGTCACTTCCCCTTACTGGTACCTACTATGCCTACCATGGTGGGGATGAAGAAAGACCAGGATGAGAGATGGGCTTACTTTGCAATCATTTTACTTTCCTCTGAAGTACCACAGCATACTCTCTTTGTTCCTATTTCATCTTCTCTTTATGGTCCCTCATTTCATCAAGCAGTGTTTGAACAATGGAGTGTGTACTACCCTTGATCCAGTTTATCTCCAGGAGTGCCTTGGAGTCCTTAATAAAATAAAAGGTCTCTTAAAGAAGACAGTTCATATTAGTTGTTTAGGCCTTAGGTATTGATCTATTAATGAATTTGGACTTTACCATTGGGTCTAAAATGAGCTCATGCCATTTTGTTTATACAACATCTTAAATGCAATGGTTTTCATGTTAGAACTGTTCTCCCTGTTTCAGAGGTTAAAAACTTCTCTTTCTGTAACAGTAGACAGGAAAAAACTTGCTGCTATTTATACATCAAAGTGATTAGTTACTAGTGTTTGAATAAGTTATAGAAAAATCAACAGTGAGTAAAGGGAGAGTTGTAGCCACCTGCCTTAACACAGATACCTCTGTATAACTTTATATGACAAAAAATACCAGTCAGCCTTGCTTAAGTATAATGCTGTCAGCCTTGCTCTTGCCACCCATTTCTTGATCTTTTGGGGAAAATGCACTAAAGAAATCTTTAGTGAGTAGATTCATATCCCAAAAGCTGCATCACTTCAGTCTACATAGGCATAGGAACCACAATTAAAATAAATATGTTTCTTCATCTAAGCTGCATTCTCAACCTGAAAACCATCTTGGGCAGGTCTGTAGCCAAGCATTTGATAATCCTGTTTGCATCCTCACATGAAAACATTCACCACACTAAGTGCCAGGGTGAGCCTAAAGGAACCTCAAAAGGGCTGAAGAGATAGGAAGGTGGAACATTTCTCCTAGATCACAGAATTCATCAGTCAAAAAGGAGCCAGACTTGCTGCCTGTGGTGACCTGTAATACTACAATTTATTTCCTTACATCAATCTGTTGAGTTCAAGCATTCATAGAAGTTCTTAAAGTCACTTTTTTAGGATGATTCCCTACCTCCCTACATCTCACACTAGTGGTGAGCCTTGCTTCCCACTCCTACTTGTTCTTATAGTCTACCCATTGATAAATAATAAGATTTGCAGAGACAACCTTTTATATATTTAAAAAACCTCTGCACTCTTCCAGGAAAAGTCCTGTAGATTGCACATCTCTTTTGACTGTTGCACTTGTCACTTTGTTTCTAACATCCTCAAATAGAAGCAGCCCTCATTTAACACAGAGCTGATAGGAACTGTCGTATTTGCTCTTCCCTGTTTCCTCTGCTGCAGTAGTTAATGGCAGATCTTCTTTCTAGAGCACTTTTGAAAGTAGTCTATGATACTGTTACACAAAGACTTCTGGTATGGTAAAATGTGAGCATTGGGTATACTGAAGAAGTGACTTTGAAAAAGAAGAGTTCTTTGTTAACACACACGCCCAAACCCCAGCCGGTTCAGTCTCCTCAAACTGAATGTGGAAAACCGCAAGAAAATAGTGTACAGGTGACTTCTGGAAAGGTGATATGAACAATGACAAGGGAAGTATACTTATTTTGTCTGATTCTTTATGGCATATACAGACCCCCCCCATAGTTCATTATAATCGGAATAACTGAACCAATATATAATAGATCAGGTAACAGTAGAAAACAGTACATATGTGCAGCTCAAGAAATTACCCTATATGATGTCTTTTAAACACATCAGGAGATCTCACACCTGTTTTCTTTTCACTGACAAATGTTTTGCTGAATAGCTTGCTGCTAGAGCTATCAGCACTGGTCCAGACGTCATTGGGAAAAGCATTAACCAAGCATCTGGAAACTGTGTGCTCCATCATCCGCTGTAAGGTAGCATTAGCTGTTAATGTAAGTTCATAGATTTTCCAGTTTGAAGAGAGTGACTTTGCAGATTAACTCTTCTATATGACATTTTCATTTAGGAGCAACTTGCTATTAGCCAGCAAAAAGCAAATAAGGGGCAATATACCATGTCACTCAGAAGTTTTGACAGACACAAGTTTGTGGCAGGTTTCCATTATAGTCCTGGCTTATTCTTCTAGGAAGGGTACTGACATTTAAACAGGGCAGCTAGGTGTGCACAGGAAGGTGCACACCTTAAACAGGGCAGCTAGGTGTGCATACAGGAAGCTGTGGCATGAGAATCATAGCATTTGTGTGAATATTAAGTAAGGTGAAATAAGTCAGTTTGCCCCAAACACTGGTCAGCGTACCTCAGATGTCAATTTTGTGTCCTCTGCTAACTTTATCCTCTTCATAAAACAAATGGCTCAATCAGTGAAACAGCGGATCTTCTATAAAAAGGAAAGAACAGATTATTTTGAGTGTTGCTCTTAGGCTTGGATTAGAAAAGTCTCTTTTGAGAGTGCGCTTCAGTCTTCCAGTGTAGCTCTTACCTGAATTACAGTATCTTGCTTGGAAAGTCCTATTTTTACCAGACTCCACTCACCGGGGTGTTGTGTAGTCTGGAACAGCCATTCCTGCATGAGCTCTTATGCTTTTGACTTTAACCAGTTGCATATTGGAATGAATTCCAGTTTATGTTCTTTTTATTTCAGGCAGTCTCTTGCCTTCCAGTTTGGCTATTTGTTCAAATGCTTTTGTGGCAAAATTGCCCTGTAGGTAACTTAAATGCTAAGTGGCACAAGCATGAATGCATCTTGTTACACATCATCCCAAATGGGAAAAACCAGTTTTATTGCTTTTCCCTCCTCTGTATGCTTTTTCTATATCATATAAAATATAAAAGAAGTGTTTTAAAGTTCTTTATTGTAGTTGCATAAATGGACAAGTAACACTGTTTTGGTGGCTTTTTTTTTTTTACCTTTAGAAGTACTCGAGAGATGTTCCTTAATGCAAAAGGTCCTTTTGGCTTATGTCCTTCCTTCAAAGTGCTGCTGGAGGTATTTGTCTCTCACCAGCACATTATCTTCTGTAGTATCAAATGGAGGAGGGAAGCCTTTGTAAGCAAGTTGTCAACATGGAAACAGCTAGTGTCTGTGTTATTTGTTAGTTCAAGGCACTTCTCTGCACTTTAGTCAAAAAGGCTAAGCATGTGTTCATTTGGTAGTACTTGCAAACTTCATGATGAGATGAATTTTAGGACAGTGGTGGTAATGACTCCTGGATTCTCTTGCGGGACTGAGCAAAGAAAGAAAATTTCCGGCCTGAAAAGTCTTGATTTTTTTTAAATGGAAAATGTTTATGTAATTCCCTGAGATGCATTTCAGTTTCCCTGAAAGTTTTTTGCTTGTGTTTTCCGTGAGCCAAGTTGCATACATGCCAGCTATTACCTGTTAAGGATTATCTCCACATTCCATCAAGCCAATATTTTTTTCCAGGCTGTCACTCCGAGTAAAGCTTTCCTATGCTAGTGGAATTATAATGGGGAGGGTAGGGGATGAGGGTGTCTCCCTAAATAGCCTTTTCTATTGTTCTTTAAAGATTGCCACTATAGAGCCTGTTTTCTACAATTAGTATCACTGTTTACAAATGCTACTATTGTGTGAGCTGAAGTGTTCAGACAGGATGAATTTTGGTAAGTACTGGTATGAATTGTATAAGCCTCCAGTGCAGCAAAGGGAAGAATAATATTTGGGGCCAAAATCGTCCACTGCAGAAGAATCTTCAGGTAGAGATGAGGAAGAAAAATCCTTCACAAAATCCTCTGCCAGGATCCCATATGCCAATATGTCTGGCAAAAGAGTGAGCTTCTCAGTAGTAAAAGCAAAGTTAGGTCAGAGCATAGGGTGGAATGGGTCTGCTGTCTGTCTCATCAGTGTCTTCCTCTCTGCATCTCTGCTTCTTGGCATCCACCTTCTCTTTTGTGTCTTAAGCACTCACTTAGCACCCCATTAAAAGCTACCTCAAATTCAGGAGGAGAGTGATCACTGCATTACTGAGATAGGCAGGGCTCCCTTGCATATAGATTTAGGACACACTTAATGTCAATTTAAGGAACTGATGTAGGGAAGAAAATAAGAGCAGCATTTTCTTTTCTTATTTTAAACATCACTGTAAGGGAAAATAGCAGATTGTAGTTATATGAGGACATATATTTTTATTTCCCTTAAGATAGATGGGGGGGGGGGAGGGAGAGAGAAAGAGATGGCCAACACATATGCTAATTAAAGAATCCGGTCCTTCAGCATAGTGTGCCGCCATAAGCCAAATGTTTCTGGAGAAAGGGGGACTGATGCAATTAAACATGTCATCTTTGAAGGACAGATTTATGTTATTGCATGTTAAATGTACATTACATTCTTTCATATGCAGTAGAAGAGATGCTTAACTTATAAACAAGTTGCAGGCAAGAAGATACTCATACAACAGTTTGAAGTTAATAGAATCATTCCTGTGCATCCACTATTCTCGGAATGTGAAATCTGAACTTCTTTGAGGCAGCTGAGAATAACTCAAATGAAAATAAAAATTAGCCACACTTCTACGTGAAGAAGCCATGTAAGAGATCATTTCAGCAAGGATGCTCATACAGCTTTTGAAGGGCTAGAGAGTTCAAGAGTGAAGTACTGCTCAGAGTTTTGTCAGTTTGTAGAGAAGGGAGTGTTGCTTTTAGCAGCCCTTCTTATTCACACTGAGTAATTTGTTACTCTGTCACCAGTCTCACTGAAAGGGATAGAATTGCTTCTAAAGAACTAGAGGTGGGTGGAAGAGCCGCATTCACCCCTCAATGGAAAGTGTTATATATGGATACTGGGAAACGTATTTAGATACTTACCTTGGAGAGAGGAAAACTTACATAAAAGTTTATGCTAGTAAACATGTAATGAGCAACTGCGGAAATGAAATTGGTGGAAGTGTATAAAGAGAAAATAAATAAAACTGATAGCAGCTGCTATGTTAGGGGCTTAGATTTGTCGAAAGCATGGGTTTATGTTACTTGAGAAATACTATAAGCCTGCTAGATTAAGCAAGAGTCATGTGAACTTTTAATTAAAGACTCTGTCAGGATGCATGGGCATAAAGGACCAAAATAAGGTCACATATGTTACCCTGATTCTGGCAGTTCCTAACTCTGCAACCTTAAACTATTTTGTCTTTATTTACATAGTGACCCAAAGCTCACGTGACATTTCACAGAAAGTAGAGTAGAATGTAGTTGTGAAGTGTTTGCAATCTATATTTATATGTCACAGCAGGAGCTAGTAGCAAACAGTAGGGGTAACTGCAAAAAACATACTGCTAGTGCTTAGGTAGCTGTGGAAACCATAGTATGTTCCTAAAAGTAGGTAGGAGACCAGAATTTAGGCAGATGTACTACAATTATAATGAAGCTGGAAATCCCGGAAATCTAGCTGTGGCTACACTGAATGCACGTCTTTGTGCAGTCGGATTTGTTATGGTTAAGTCATAAAGGACATACACAGATTTGTGAAGATGCTGGCCCAGGTTTTAACAACTTGAATCAGTTCCAGATTTGCTAACAAATTTTCTTTTGGTATGGATAAGTCACCTAGGGGCAGATTTTTCAAAGACACTGAAAAAAAAGATATAGCAAGGCACTTCCCAAAATTGAAAATCTTTATGGGCAACTCTGGATGCCTCAGTTTCCCACTTGGACAGTAGATTAGTTGCTTGTCATGTGCTCATATTGTTTTTTTATCTTTATAAGTTCTTTAAGGCTAATCTCCTATATGGATTTTCAGTGCCAAGTATGAAGGGTCCCAGATTTTGGTTTGGACTCCAGGTTAAATGTGGTTGCAATTTCTTCCATTGGAGAAGGTGACTTACTGTCCTCATTATGTATTAGGGAACCTTTATTGTCTTGGACTGTTTGAGCTCGTGTGTATCTGCTTGCTTAAGGGGAGTTGTTTCTCATAAACTAAATGCCAATGGTTTACGTTTTTGATAGCAGCAAAGGCTTCCCTCTTGCCCCAAATTACTTTTCAGAGATGTGTGAATGGAAGTATGAATTCCTTACCTAGTGAATTGGTTGTATAGAGTATTATGGCTCTCATGGCATTCACTTTGTTTCTTTGCTGGTTTGTGTATATTGTATGCTTTTTTTGTGCATACCACCCTGCTGCTGTTTGTCATACAGTACAAGAATACTTCTGGTTAATCTGTATGTGCTGCCAGCATTCAAATTAAAAGAAAGATGAAGGAATCGTGTGATCTGTTGACATCGTGGCAATAGTATGTGTAGTGAAAAAACAGGCCCTTGGAAGATTGTATCTGTATCATCCAGACTAACATCATAAAGTAGGTAAGAAGTTACAAGGTGAAACTGTAGCCCATTAATTCCATTGGGAATTCTGTGAGGATTTAAGCTACAATTTTCACCTTTAGGAAATTACAACTAAAAAGAGGTAATCATGTAGGGAGACCGGCAAGTGGAGACTCTTGACAGCTATATGCATTTTTAGATTGTTAAAGATGCATTTCTTTCTATGGACACATCTATGTCCATTAGCACAAATTGAGGGATCTGAAAAAGTAGCTCTGAATTGCAGTCCATTATGTTCAAATTAGAAATGCAGTATCAAGAAGTTACTGTCAAGAAAACATTGGAAACTATGTAAATTATATAACATAAAACATTTGTGAGAGGTGTAACTTGCATAGTAATAGATTAAAAAATAAAGGGAAAAAAAGATGAAAAAAACCTTTGGGTTAAACTCAGAAAGAGGGCCTGCATTCTGTGCCACTTGAAACAGTTGTATCCTAGCAATTGTAGGTAACAATAACAAACATAATGAAAGTTAAGATATAGTAGTTAAATGAGCCACAAAAATGAAGAGTCCGTAATTTTTAACGTATTGTGTCACGTAATCGGATTAAAATAAACTAATGTTTGCTCCTATTTGTATTTGGGAGAAAACGAAGTATAGCTGTTTGACTGGTGCTACATACATTCCGTCCTGGAATGAAAATCACATTGTTTTGACTGCGTTATTTCTGTATCCATGCAAACCATCCTCATCACTCTATAGTTCTTACCTCCTTAACATGACCGGGGTTGTGTCATTTGAAATTAGTGGGTATAAGGCCCCTTGGAGAGATAAAGAGGAGCAGCAATTTGGAAAAAAATGAAATGCAGCAGTCAGAGTTAAGAAGAAAGGGCATTTTCCTGGTAAATGTTTTCCTAAATGGGAATTTTTCAGTGTGGTGTTTTGCTCGTGTATTTGGCAGCCACTTGGAATTGAGTGCAGACTTGTGCTACATTGTGGGCTTGGCAATGACAATTTCTGTGTGTGTGGTGCTTTAGTTATATTAGCCCTGGAGGCAGAGTTAACACTTGCAGTGGGACAAGAGTATTTGCAGTCATCAGAGAACTTTGCAGTCAGCTTCAATAACATCACTCCATTTTTTTCACTTTTTTTTTAACGTTTTTTTTGGCAGCAGAGCTCTTAGTAGAACCATCTGTCTTTCTATTAGTGTTTTTGAGTCCTGTTTTGAAGCTTCTTTGCTTGGCAAAGTCACTTTCATCCTTGGAAACCATTTAAAAAAAAAAGTTCTGTGGCTTTTTGCCGAAGAAGAGTACTATGCAAAAATCCACACGGCTGTTCATTTTTGTTCTAAAAGAATACAGTTACTTTGTCTTTGTCTTTAAAAAAAAAAAGGAAAACCAACAAACCTAAACAAAAAAAAACCCCAACAAACAAACAAACAAAAAAAACCAATGAAAAAGAAACACACAACAAACACACAAAGCAAAAGCAAATGTTGGGCAGTTCTAGGGTGACAGAGTGGGACAGAGAACAGATCACGTTTTACATGTTCTTTTTTCTCCAGCAATTCAATTAAAAGTACGTATGTCTTCTTGTTAACAGGATCAGAATAGAAAGGAGAATACTGAAGTAACAAAAAATGGATCAAGTTATTTCAGTGAATGGAGCTACATCTACTCTAGCTTCAGTCTTAATCTCCCACTGTAAGAATTTCCAGCAACAGGGCTGCAGTCAGCATTCACACAGGTGTTGACAGGTCCTGGCATAAGTTAAGAGGTTACCATCACAAATTTCTTATCGTTCTTCTGCTCTGTAACAGTGTTGGATGAATCAAGACATCTGCTGAATCTTCAGGAGATTAAAGATGCTGTGGTCTGAACTGTGGCGCGGGTTCTCTGTTGCCAATTCTATGCCGGCAATGATAAAGGGAGCAGTACCTTCTTACATCTCTGGCAAAAAAAAGGTTGTCTGTCAATGCCCTAATTCTTCCTGTTCCTTAAAGCTACAGACCACAAACTTGAATTTTAGTCTTTGATAACATATTACCTCTGATGCCTCAGCTTTACAGTGCCATTAAAAATCTAGATGACCTCTCTTAAAAACTGAGTCAGTCTCCTTTCACTGATTGATATGGTCAGTACAGTGAGGTTTTTTTAATTTAAAACTATCCATTTAACATTTTAATCTAGCCAACTTTCTGTTTCTCGTCTATATGAAATACAAAGACGATGTCCATTGCTAGCAATTAAAATGCCGACAGAACTGGGTAAAAGCAATAGTATTAGACATTGTGCCATGGCCACCTTCCAGTTTTGATGACTAATTTCTGCATGTCTTAAGTCCCCTGTAGTATCCACTTACAATATAATATTTTCCATTTCCTGACTTGCATGGTTGTGTACAGTTGCTGTGCAAAGTTGAATAGCTAACTCTTCAGACATAGCTGTGTTTTACGTGTGAATAAAGCGTCACAGCCTTTTTTTTACAATCTCAGAGACTTTTCTCTTTTCACATATACAAGTAAGTGCATGCATATGGGCAGAAAAATAGTACCGACTGTGCTGTGCGGTACTTATGCACATACTTGTACTTCTGTGTGTGTGGATCTTCGTGCTTGAGCTCAGTCAGGGTGAAAGCTACTGTCTGAGACAGATACTGTTACACAGTGCAATGAAAGAGAAGAAAAAGCCACCTTGCAGTCAAAGAGAAGTGAGGCATTGTGGACTCACAGGGGAAATTATTAATTGGGGTATGCATTAGTGGCGTATTTTGATTTATTTTGGGCTAATGTAATTCATATGAAGTGCTTTGGTAATTAGAATGAGGTTGAAAAGTTGATGCTACTGGAACACCCCATTAAGGAGGAGCATATTCAAACCTAACCTCTCAGACCGGAAGTAAGAGTAAGCATGTAAGCAGACATTTTCCGCCAGAAAAAAATTCTGTGTTTGATTTTCCCTCTCCTGTTCAGCAGGTCCAGGGTCAGCTGCCTCCATTAATGATTCCCGTATTCCCTCCAGACCAACGAACCCTAGCAGCAGCTGCACAGCAAGGATTTCTTCTTCCTCCTGGTTTCAGCTACAAAGCGGGATGCAGTAAGTCCTGTAGATTTTTTTAGCTGGAAGTGGGTATAGGGTACAATTGCATGCCCATCTGTTTAAAGGTATCACCTCTAGCCCAATGGACAAAGCCATTAACCTGAACAGATAACTGTAAAATAGAGGATTAGTCATTATTGTATGAGAAAAGGTTGTCAGAGATGAAGTACGTGTTTCAAAGTGACATCAAAACGTTTCACACAAGTAGATTTGTGCACCTTCTTTCTGACAGATCTTTCTGACAAGTGAACGTGCTCATGACCACACATACATACGTACATCAGAAAAGAAGCTATTTGAAACTTCCCAATAAATTTCAGCACTGTTGTAAGAAAAAGCTTGTTTTTTTCCTGAAGCAGCCTGCTTACTATTTGTGAACTGAGGGCCTATTCTCGTCTTTTTCTTCACACAAAACTCACATTAATCTCAACGGGAGTTCTGCACAGAGATCAAAGATAGCATATGCCTTTCAGTTTGATGGACTAACACAAACTATGAGTATATTTATGAGAGCCTAACACTAAAAAATATAGCATCTACTTTTTTAATCTTTGAAAGATTTGTATTGTTCTCTACATTCCCCAGATTTTTTTAAATTTTATTTAAGCATTCTACAGGATTTAATATTCCTGTCAACAGGATGATAATAAATACAAGTTAAGGAATAACCAAGGACCTCTATTTCCATGAACAGACTTAGCTAGAACCATGAATCTTATAGTCCTCTTTTTATGCATTTGTGCTTGTATAACTCTTCTGACATCAGTTTTGAACTGAGTTATTTAGGACTTGCTTATTCTACTGTTCTCTGTGTCTAGTGTGGATGTTTAGCTTTATTATGTCCATGTCAGTGTATCCATCTGTACTGTTGACTAACTCATGAATTCATCAGGTTTCTTGAGGTACTGAGCACTTGCTGCTGCAGCACTTTCATAAAATTAGAACATTAAAAGATTCCTTTAGTTAAACTGGTTTAACCCGCGATTTCAGATTTCTTTCAGTTTCTGTAACATTGTAGATACAGTACTTGAATGCGCAGTACTTCTTTGGCCTCTGATCCCTTTTCCTAATATTTTACAGACTGGCACCACTACTGAAAATTAGTCTTCAAAACACTTTAACATCCCTCAGGAGCTGCAGTACCAAAGCATAGGCTCATTCAGTTCTTCCAGTGATTTCACACTCAGTCTCCTTCAAATGGGAGTAGTGATTCACATTACAGAATGTTTATCTGAAGGCCACACTGAATATGAATGCTACCATAACTGTAGGCCTGGAAAAGGTCAGGAAAGCACCCTGTTAGATATATCTGGCAGATGAAATTAGTTCCATGTTACTGAAGTCTGGTTTGGGTAGAAATTGTTGAGGTTGGTTTTTTCCCTTCTTTTTGCTGCTTGTACATTAACTGTAAGACAGTCCTGTAGTTCCTCACATCCATGAAGTATATATGACCTTGCGTGTTTGTGTAACCTTGAAAATGAAAGAGAGTAAAGTTGCTGCTGCTCCTGGCAGTAAGGCTTGGAATCAACAGCATGACAAGGCCTAGAGCTGAGCAGAAGCCAGTGGAAAAAGACAGCTCTGTGTTTGGTGATTCCCTGGCATGTTTGACTGAATTTAACTGAGAAGCTGAGGTTAAGTGATAAGTAGTCCAAAGGATTTTTTTCTTTTCACTCACAGTTTAGTATAAACAGAAAAACGTATACAGATTTAGCTACACCTAGAAAGCTTGTAGCAATGAAAGACATAGCTGCCTTTAAACTATAACATGTTCACATCAAGTGTGGTTTTTGACAGGCCATTAAAACATATTTCTCCCAGTTTTCTGCTTACCCTTCTGTGTATCAGTCCACTTGGCAAAGATGTGGTAGACTGTAAACTAGAGCTTTGAATAAAATTTTCTAAAGCACCTGAGTGATTTAGGAGACTAAGTCATCACTGAAGAGTGACAAAGGCACTAGGATCTAAGTCTCAGGGATATTTAGCAAATGTTTTTATGGTAAACTTTAATACAGTTATCTATGCTTGCTTGAACTGAGCTAAAGTGGCTACCAGCATAGCACTGCAATAGATAACTAGCTCTCCAGTCATTTGTGCTGTTGGTCACACCTGATGGCTGGGTTACTTGCCACCTTCTGTCTGCATGCCAAGTAGCTGTAGGGAGAACTGCCTTCAGTTGCTCATCACTGTGCCTCTAGCTTCTGACATGCTGGCCAAGATTCTTGATTAAGCTCTCCCTAACTTGCTTCTGCCCAGGCTGGGATAGCAAGGACTTTATGTTAAAATTGCTTAAATTGAACTGGCTCATTTTAATGGAAACATGTTGGGAAGTGATTAAACAAGCAGCTTGGTCACAGTGGTAACTTTTGGCAGTGGGCTGTGGTTGGAGATGGTGGCCTCTTCAGCCAGCACAGCTGCAGCTGGAAAGGAATGTATGAACAAGTTGTGAGGTCAGTGAAAGAGAAAAAAAGATAAGTTAAATGATGAGTACCTAGTTATACTGCTGTTTTTCTTTCATTCAGCTTAGATAATGAAATCAATCTAACTTGTTGAGTACTTTCTGATTTCACCTGTGTTAGAGCAACATAGGATCAAATATATGTCTCCTAGTGGTTTCAGAGAGTGTATGTGGTAGGATTCCTCAGCCAATGCTTCTAGTGGACTAATGACTTATCCAAAGAGAGACTGTGGAAAGGAAAAGTACTGTTTTCTCTGCACATACTTCCTTTTATGAGGATTTGACTGAAGATAACACAAAAATAGTCTTAACAGTTCATAGCAGGGGTCCGTTTAGATTCGTGTCATGGCAGACACCTAAAGAAGAGTAGAAGAACAGGGAAAGAGTATACCGATACTTTATCCCCCTTCACTTTGCCAGGTTCCAGTGGCTGGGGAGTCAGGGACCTTCTGTCTCAGTGATGGCATCACTGTGTGAGAGCTGTTCTGTCTGTTACTAAAACCGAAAAGGTTTCTCTGTGTTCCTACCTTATTGGAAACATTCTAAATGCCTGAGATGCTCAAAGGAATAGAACAGTATCAGTTTCTAATATGTGCAGAGGAAATTATCCACTTCTCAAAAAAATTGCTAAATCAGGTAAATACAGGGAGGGCATGGGTAAATACTTTCTCCATAGTTAACATGGCAGGTCATGGTCTTTGGCTTCCAGTTCGATGAAGTACATTTCTTTTTCTTTCTTTTTCTCCATAGCAGATCATGCCTGGGAGTGTCTTGTTTTTTCATTTTGTTTTGTTTTTTTTTTTTTAAACAGATGGTTTGCATTACATAAGGGACAATTTACACAAGTTGACACTTCCCCTTTCTTCTCTTTGGCATATTGTGTGGTGGTAAAGTTGGCAGAGAAAGAGGGAGGAACTTCTATTAGGATTACATATCTATTCGAGAAAAAGATTCATGATCTATGATTGGTTTTTAACCCCCACACCTAGATACAATTGCATGGTGTGTAAAATATTTAATACCATTATTTGCAACCAAAGTGTATTTTTCACATGAGAAAAGTAAGTTGGCAGTACCTCATAGACTATATTATCCACAATTAGCAGGAAAAATACTGATTACCTACTTATTTGCTACATACCTTGTTATCCATTCACTAAGTGCTCTTTGGGATTTAAGTATTTTGATTTTTATGCAAGCTTCTTTACATGTATTTTATTATATATAGAATACGTAATATTTTTATAGGTGTATAATGCAAATCTCTTTATAAGGAAGTGATGTTTTGGAATGGGGTGCTAATTAAGTTAGTGACCTCTGGCATGAGTAGATGTTAGGAGTTAGGCCCAATATCCCAAGTATATGAATTGGTTTTAGCAGCAGGTGAGTGCGTTCCATTTCAGCTGGTGTTGAAACCAACCAGAACCTGGTTACTGCATTTCCCAAACTGTGGCAAAGCTTCTCTCACATTTAGTCTATGCAAATTGGCTCAGGTCATTTAACCCTCCTCCTTTTATTCTCAGCCAGCATTCCTTAATCCTATCATTTGCTACTACTATTACTAGTTCAGCTCCACTTGTGGCACTTGCTAGATAATATACATGACTCTCAGCATTTTAGCAATAGCAAGTGAAATGTCAGCTCTGTTGAGGTCTGAGGAGCTGTTGCTGTTGACTTCACTGAAGTAAAATTTCACACCAGATGATACAGATCGCTAGGGCCACTCTTAGAAATAATTAGAATTTATTTAGAGCTAATTAATATTTGTGAAGTGCTTTGAAAGTATAAAAAACTGTGTGAGTGAAGAAGAGAAGAAATTTTGTATTGTGCCCTTAAAAAACTGCATAGTTCCACCTCAGAGGAGGCTGCTCTTCAGTTGTAGGTAGTGTGATCCTTTTATTAATGCACATATGTACAGATTTGTATGTGGAATATTAAGGCATGGTTGTCTCTCCTGTATAAGAGTTAATAAAGGAAATGAAAGAAAGATTTGTGAAAGCAAAAAGGGCTGTTTCTGGGGACCTCTTTACAGAAAAGGCAGGAGTTAGTCTGAGAGCAGTGGTATTCTACAAATGTAAGTATCAGAATGCACCAGCACAGAATGCTTCCCCATGCTGCTTCTGTTCTACAATTGCAGCACTGTTTACAGTTAGTTTTCCATTAAAGGACACCAAGTAGCCCAAAATTCATAAAGAAGATGAGTCCTCCCCGATTAATGTTGCTAAGATTCATTTTGGAAACTGCACTCCATCTCTTCTTTAAGCATTCAATGATCACGTTAAAAAGGAAATGAAATGTTGATTAGCCTCTTTACAGGGGTGTGATATGTTGTGTTGGTCCTGAGATTTTTCAATATGATTGAAGCTATTGAATTGGGTGACATGGTTTAGTGTGTGGTGTCCCTGCCCATGGCTGGGGGGTTGGAACTCGATGATCTTAAGGTCATTTTCAACCCTAACTATTCTATGATTCTATGAAGAACAACATACTTCGTTTTCTAAACAGAGGCATGCAAGAGATTGAATTTGTTTACTTTACTCAGAAAACAATAGTTACCCAGTCTGTGTTTCTGGAAGTGGGATTTAGCCCAAATATATTTTCCAGGTTATTCACATTTTCTCTGGAAAGCTGCTGCGTAGTCTTTTATTTGCTGATACCTATGTTATTTTCATGGATTTATGCCAAAATTTGGAAACAAGAATTGCTTTTCTTTGCCCATTCCTTCTCTCCCCTGTGGATAATTTGTAGTTACAAATGATATTGTGTTCCCAGTCAGAAGTCATCAACACAAGGTTTTCTGAAGGTGCTTTAATCGCTATTTCAACCATATCCAATTAGGGGGGAGAAATCTGCAAATACAATAGGTACATTGTACATGTCTTACATATCAGCTCGTTACTGCTGGAAGTGTTCTAAATAAAATAATGCGCACAGAGTTATTGATGAAATATCTAATTACCTTCTAAAATTGGCAAAAATATGTGAGATGAACAAGCCAAGCCTTGTAAAATTAAAATATGCTGAACTTAATATTCATCTATATTCTGAACAATAATTCTGATGTCTGATAAAAATGAAACTCTCAGTTAATTGGTTCCTCATACAGTACAATAAAATTAATGTTTAGGAGTTAAATACCATAAACTTCCTCAGGGAAATTTGCTGATGTATCTCTGTTTTTCAGTCAGTCACATGTTTCATTGTTTAATGGAGTATCATGTGGACTGTCTTATAATTTTTCTTGTGCTTGGTGTCCATGTGTCTGGCTTCCAAAGAAACTGAGCGCTAATTTCTGATTTAAGTGTGTCAGCTGTATCAGCTGACATACAGGTCATTGACAATCACCAAATCACAACAAAAAAATATTGACATTGCTATGCTTTTATCAGAATGACAAAAATAGGAACCATGTGTTGTGAGGACCACATACTGTAACTTCTTTATAAAGATGCTAGTCATCTTTCAGGGCTACTGTTTATGCCTTGATAAAGAATGAGCATATGACTAAACCCTCATGTTCCCCCCAGGATAAGAAAAGAGTAATAGCATTGTGGATAGAAACAGCCAGAGGAATTTTTGGTAACAACTTTGCCTTTTAGCATACTTGAGAATGTCACTTCTGTAATGCTGCAAATGCAACGGAAGGCATCAAGACTGCAAAAAATTGCAACACAACTAAGGACTGTTTTTAACTGAAAAAATCTCATAGCCGCTGATCTATATGTGACTTCTCACAATAATGCTAATAAAACCAAAATAGATAAGCAAAATAATGGGGTCTTGTGAAAACAGACTGATTGTTTCAGTTCAGTTTCTAGGCTTTATAGCTGTCTAGTGTTATGGCACTGTTATCCACAGCTGGGCAACTAAATAAAATTCCCAATTTTTAAATTCATGAGCATGTACAAACCTCTCTGGAAATACATTGTCTTTCCTTGGTACTCAGAACTTTTGAATAACTGTCATTTATTCAGATGATCTTAAAGTCCTCTAAATGATCTTAAGGTCCTTTCCAACCCTGGCTATTCTATGAGTCTATGATTCAGCAGGTGTGTATAAGGGGGTGTGTCTGTCTGTCTATCTGTCTATCTATCTATCCATCTGTGTATAAAAGGTACCCTGGAAATAACACAATTATTCTGGCTGGAAGAAGGTCTGTAGTCCAACCTCTTCCTCCGAGCAGGATCATCTACGAAAGAAGACTACATTACTCAGGGCTTTATTCAGTTAGGGCTTGAAAACCTCTGAGGACAAAGACTGTACAACTCTGTTTCAACATCTGGCTGTCCACATGGGGAAAATCTGATACTGTCCTGATTCACTTCGTGTCCACTGGCTTTTGTCCTCCGACTTAACACTGAGCAGTATGGCCTTATCTTGCTCACCTCCTTACAGGAATTGGAACACTGCTATTAGGTCCTTCCAAAGCCATCCTTTCTATAGACTGAATTGTTTCTCTAAAATACTAAATAGGCTAATCCCTTCTAGGTCGATGCTGTCCGGAAGTATTCTCAGAGATAATCAGAGAACCAGTTTGGATTTAGTTTTGGAAGCCAGTGGTGGTTATCTTTTTTGTACTTTCATTTATCTAAATCCCTAAAGCCTAGAGCCAGATGTGAGGAAACACTGCTCATGTCTTTCACAGCCTCCCGTTACTCTTATTACATATCCACCATCACACCAAAGAAAATGAAAGGGAAGTGGTAATGAGCATGAGAATGAATGAGTGAAGAGATGCAGAGGCTTACCTGTCAGCCATCAGCTGTGTTTATTCATTTTAAATACACTTAAGTGATAAATTGAGTGTAAAATTATTGTGGCTTTTTCTACAGCTTGTCAAAAATGGGGGGAAAATAATGTAGAATTGCTTTTCATTCAGCAGAATCTACTGTAAGGAAATGTTTATTCCAGTATTTTTCATGGAATTTAGTTTAGCATACTGGTTTTAGAAATTATAATGTAAGAATTTGTTTTTCTTTCCTACTCTTTATAGTCTGTGCACTGTTTTTTTCTTCTTCTTTCATGACCTCCAACCTTTTTTGTTTGCTGTCCTTGAAAGACAGGTTTGAGGATAACAATAAGTTTAAAAAAATCATGGGAAATAAACCCCTTACTTTGCCTCTTCTGTTATCTTTTTGTTTAAAAGAAGAAAATTTCAGGAAAAATATCAGTGTTCTATTGTTTCATATAATCAGGTTCATCTTAAAATTCCTGTCAAAACATTATAATTTAACATTAGCATGTAACTTGATTTATATAGCAAGTAAGACAATTGTGCCTGCTCTGAAGAGCTTGCAGCCTGTCAGGAGACAAGACAAGACACTAGGGGGGATTACACCATGAAGGGAAATAAATGAGATGAGTGACAGAAAAAGGAGTACAAAAAACATCTATGAGTTTAGATGAATGTTGTAACACACATAATGTTAGCTCCCATGCTTTTTTTTCTCTTTTTAAAGGAAGTTTTAATGTTTTTTAACTTACTGAACTCCTTTGATAGAATTTTGCAAAACATATAAATGGTTTAAGAGTCGCTGTTTATTTCCACAAGCATACAATCATTTAATATACATGAGCGTGGTAGCTAGTCAGTTGAAAACCAGGTTCCTAAACACAGGGTTGTTATTTTGTGTTTTGGGACAGGATGTCCACTTGGCTCTGTACCATGACTTACTTTCGCAGAAAAGTGTTTTCAGGGGAGGCTGATAGGGAGAGTTCATAGAAAGAGTTGTTTAAAAGTGAATGTACTTCATGAAAAATCCTCTTGTAAGCAAGATCTTGGAAGATTATTTTGGGCAAAGATGAAGGTGTGATTTGAAATTGAAAGAAGTTGCAGCGCATAAATTATCAAGAAAGAGGTTCTGGGTATGTTTGTGGAAGACGGACCAAAAGAAGGGTAGAGAAATAAAGAACTGGCATTTCTTATTGAGTTGGCATATTGAGGGCTCAGCCTTGCCTTCTTTCTTTCCTGAGTCACTGGTACTCTCCTTTGCTCACACCGTGCACTGACGCCTCTAATATACCCCATCAGCTCCGCCAGGCTGACATGTCCCTTTCACTTCTTTAGGTGCTGTAGCACCAGTACACATCCTTCTATTGTCAGTCTTAAGTACTTCTGTTCTTCAGAGTGATGTCACCAAGTCTCTGGGAATAATTGTATTTTAGATAAGAATATGTCAGCTAAGGAAATAATTTTTACCTTGTTCTCACAATAAAAATCCCAACCTTTGACCTGCTCCAAATTTTACTATATAGTGTGCTAAAGAAACGCAGCAACAACAAAACCTCCCTGATGCTTTGCTTATAGGAAAAGCCCAGACATAACCAGAGACAGTTTGTAACATGAAAGGACAGCACAAAATATTTGATAGCTGAAAAATGCAGGGAGCTACAATCCTGTCTGCATGCATTAGTAGATTAATAGTGAATTCTTTAAACAGGAATGTAATATAGTTGTTTGAGAATATATTGGTCTTTTCAGTGATGCAGACTTTGTGAATGCTCCACCGCTGGCGGTGTTCAAGGCCGGGTTGGACAGAGCCTCGGGTGACATGGTTTAGTGGGAGGTGTCCCTGCCCATGGCAGGGGGGTTGGAACTAGGTGATCTTAAGGTCTTTTCCAACTGTAACTATTCTATGATTCTATGATTCTATGATTAATGGCTTGGGAAATATCTATTTCTAATAACTGTGTATCTTGCCTTACATTCCTGAGGTGTTCCTAGAGCTTGGGGAAAAAATGCAGCAACTTTTTATGTCTAAAAATAATGTATTTCCTGAAGAAGTAATAAAATAGTTAAGACCTGCATTTTCTAGACTTCAGAACTAACCAAAACTGCTCAGGCAAAACCTTCAGTCTGATACAGGAATAAATTGAAGGACAATAGAAAAATGTTTCATGTTCTAGTGTTAATAACAAAGAAAGAGCAGGTACATTTTTGTCAAAGGAGACTTCTGGCCTTTCTTAGTATTTTGAGGGGTAGCAGTTGCTCCCGCACCATGTGATGTGAGTATATATGTGCTTGGCCTCCTCACCAGTACAGGACCTGGATCCTTCCCTAGTAAGGGCACTCCCCAAGGAGTTGTCTGTGGGTTGTAATCTTGGCTCTTCCACTGGCCTGTTGAGTGACCCAGGGCATGGCATGGAGTTTGAGTGTATTCCTTGCTTTCTTGTGTTTTGTCTCCTGTGGACAGTAAGCACCTCCAGACAGAGGTGATCTTTAGTCAGACATTTGTTCCAGGGCAAACACAGCAGGCTGCTAACCTTGATGGTGTCCCTGCTCGTTGTAGTACCTTCCTCTGACTTTTTCAGCAACAACACCAAGGCTGCTGCCTTGTCTGTACCGTAGGAGTAGTAATGTGGATATATTGTCTGTGAGTAGCCCTTGTGAAAGAGTAGCAGCACAGGCAGGGTGTACTTTTCTTCATAAAAAGAATTGCTAAACCCTTAAGATAAGCAGAAGATAACAGAGGGTATTACCAAAACATTACAATGCAAAGATTCATGATGGGTTATAGATGCCTTTCAGTTTTGTTTATTGTTTTTTTTCATTAAAAATACGTTGGAGCACTAGAAAAACGTAAAACCCTTTAAAGAATGAACTAACAAAAAAACAACCCAGTAAACAGGAGCGCCTAGCTCTGCGCAGCTAGAATCTCTTTTTAGGATGAAATGGAGTTTTTTCCTTAGAATTCTGAAAAACATTAGCATGTATTGATGTAGTGTGATATAGTAGTTGCTTTCTAGAATGGTCTTCTAAACGGCCCCAGAGGCATACCTAACACTACCAAAGCCAGTGGTTGTGACCATGCGCATGGCCGTGGGATACACACGTGACCATACACATGGCCATGGGTTACGCATATGGCCATGGGGACTTCAGCATGTTCTTCTCTCACAAGCGTCTCTTGGATACATCTACCAAAACAACATTACGGGATGGGGATTACCACAGCAGATGAGAGTATGAGAATCTGCCTGGCTGGTTAGGAAGTTCAGAATAGTGGGATTTATGAATTGGCATGAAGTTGTGGGAAGATGGGCTGAGATTTGTACATGTGTGTGGAATGAAGAGGAATGTAGGACAGTGTGTGGAACTTAATCTTTCAATATCTTTGTTTTATTACAGGTAATTCATAACTAAAAACTTTAATGGGCTGCAAAATCTACATTCTAGTGAAAGACTTTCTTTTAGTGAAGCCCTGTTCTTTGCATTTTAGAAATTATTAATTTCATGGCTGGTTCTTGAACAAAATACCTTCTTCTAGATAGGAGTCATTCAGAATTATACTGGGATTAGTTTTTTGAGCTACAAGTGGCATGGAAGTAGTTAAATACCGTTGACCCTGAGTCTTTGAACCACAGTCTTTCTTCTCTGTGCCTTCACATGTTTAAGGCCCACTGCTTGGGTTACAAGATAACTCTCCAAAAATTTTTAGTTCAGTCAGTGATATGAAATAGAAAAGTGGATGCCTCAGTTAAAGCAAAGTAACATTGGAAAATGTGAAACAATCACATCCTTTGGGGATAAAAAAAAAACAGCAAAACAATCCAGGCAAGTCAGGGAATGTGTTGGTCACTGACAAGAAATAAATAAATAGAGAAGTTGTAGCTTTTTGCTGGTGCAAAGAATGGGGAATGCCTGGATAGATCTTTGGATTCCCATTGCTTGGCTGGCTGGCCTTGAAAGACTGTAAGAGTTCAGTCAGCAAAGCATTGTTTAAGGTGTTCTCAAATAAAAGCAGGCACATTCATTGAAGTTAAATATCTGTTAAAATGCTTTGCCAGCCCAGTTTTGTTTCTGGCCATAACATTTCTAGAAGTTACAGTACTTAACAGGAGATCAAAATTCTTGAATGAAAAGTTCTCTGTAAACAAGGTTGCATTATAAATGGGAAAAATAAATGTTAGCAGGTTTCCTGAACATGCATACACCAACATAGCTTATTTGTAAGATTTCAAAAACATGAGAGAAATTTCTTTGTTTTCTGTTTCCTGTAACTTAGGCTTGATAGCATTAAAGATTTAAATCCAATAGTAACTAGCAGTACTTGTATAGAACAGTCTGCATTGCCTTCTTAATTTGTCTTTTTTCCCCCCAAAAAAGCACAATAAAGGAGGAAAACTTCTAAGCTGCTTCTCTAGTGAAATGTACAGGAGCATTTAGGTAGACTTTTTTTGCCTGCGACTTTTTCTTAAACCTTTACCGGGTCCCTTTATCTCATTCAGCACAATGCGGTTCTTACTAGAAGTGAAGTAGTTTTCCCTCAGCAGCAAAATTGAATCACAAGTTATGAAGTGGAGCTGGCACAGGGATTTCTGAGGCTTGTATCTGATCTACTTAACTTCACGTGCTTTTTGCTCTTGTAGGATCAAACCCTGAAACTAAAGCAAGATCTTTTTTTCTCACCTAAAAGAAAACACAGTAGTCAAGGGAGTGCCATTTCTGATCTGTGCGAGGCTCAGTTTACTAACAGTAAGCAGAGTTTGGTTAACTTCATATTCTGGACAAGCTTGTAAATTTGTCCCCTTCTAATGCTGTGATCTTATCAAGGTTGTACTGTTTTCCTTTTTCCTTTTCTTCTTCTCCTCCACCCCCATCTTCTTTCTTTCTTTTTTTTTTTTTTTTTGAAGTGCAGCCTTCTGATCAATGTGCACTTTTTTTTCCATTTCCCTAAATACATCATGAAAAAGGATGAGGTTTCCGCCTTAATTGCTTGTGCCTTTTATTCACATTCCTCTCTCAGCCAGAATTGTGAAAAGAGTGTTAGTAAAAGGCTGCACAATAGAGCTTTTCATTAGGCCTCAACAAGGCACACAAAAGAAGGCTTTTGGAAAGAGTGAATGCAGGACTTTAATTTGCAGGTGGAGAGTAGATAAAAGGTGCTGACGCCTCTATTATTCTCTTACTTAGGTGACCCTTACCCCGTTCAGCTGATCCCAACTACCATGGCAGCTGCTGCCGCAGCAACACCAGGCTTAGGCCCGCTCCAACTGCAGGTAAGTCAGAAAACAATGTAGAAGAGGCAAAGGTTAAGTAAATATGAAAACCAGTTTTCTCTTCCATTTGAACACAATGCAAAGTCTGTTCGTTTACAATTTGCATCTGAAGCAAAACAATCATCAAATCATACACATTTTCTTTTCGCCTTGCGGGAACTTTTTGTTACATTTTTTGTGTCTTTATTGTCAATTTTACTTCAAATTTCCTCAGAGCAGTGTGTTTGCTTGTCTTTCCGATTAGCTAGGTCTGAATCAGGCTGTAAAGGCTCTCTAGGTGTATACCAGCAAAAGGAAACACGTTGCTGGGCAGAAAAGCTCTGTCCTGACAAGCACTTTTAAACTACTTAAAAATCCTTAACGTGATTATGTCCTTTTAGGCTGTAAGCTCTTCAGAGCAATGACCGCCCCCTCCTACAGTGTTTTATGGTACCCAGCACATCTTAGGCACTGCTGTTGTGCAGATAATTAGCTATTATACTAATTTAACATAGGCAATTAGAAAACAGGTGGAAAGATAATAAAGAATCTTTTTTGAGCTATGTTAAAAAGCATTGGCCTGATTGCCAGATGTATCTGATTCAAGGCTCCCAATATCACTATGTTTTGGGGGTATTATGGTGTTCATGGGTCTTAATGATAGAGTTGTAAGTGTGCCTCAGGGTACTCCTGATCAGTCCCAGAACCCTTGTTGAATCATTGGAATTAAGCAAATGTGATGTTCCTCTCCAGGGTCTTAATTTTGTTACCTGCCATATATGCTTTGCTGGTAGGATGAAGCTGGATAAAATCTGGGGCTAAGATCCAAATCATCTCTGGTTCTGCAAAACCTAGATTGACACTCTTTTGTAGAAACAAACAAAAAAATCCCATACTCTCCATTGCTAATTTGTCTCCCTGCTCATTAATATTTGCCAAGTCACATGGAACAGCAGAGCTTTATACCTGCTTAGAAAAGCTCAGCATTTATAAACAGTACATGTAAAGTGCATTTTGAAACTCAGTTTGGCCAGCATCAGTATGAAGTAGACTCTCTGCAACATCAGATATTTCAGTTGTTTGGCCAGCATACGAGAGCATGAGACATAGTTCTGGGAAAGAGTTTTCTAATATTTTTATTTTAACACAGCGGCGGAAGTTAGCTGAGTTTCACAGAAATAGCTGCCAGTGTGTAAGCTGACACATTCCATGCACCACAGAGGTTAATACATTCATTCCTATTGTGCCTTTGTATGAAAAGCTACACTGTCTGTGTGTTAGTTTCTGATTCTGTGAGTTACAAATACCACAGGCAGCTTAAGAATCATGGGAGCCATAAAAATCATCCCTCTGAAATGAATTTTGAGGAGTAATAGTGGTATTGATAAAGTGCTTATAATAGCTAAACACATGTGAACACACATATGGAAGAAAGAGGAGTAAACAAAAAAAAACCTGGAGCTAGCTAGCAATGACAAAATAAGAGGTATGACTCTAATTCTCGTTATGTTTATGGTCATTCAAGCTGGTCTTAAAATAATGCATCAGTACTCCAGAAAGATGGAAGGATGGTTTACTTTCATTTTAGGACCAGCTTTGGGCTGTATCTCTGCATGTCATGGGCTGAAGCATTCTGATTAAAATAGGCTTTATCACAATGACAGTTTCCTTATATAAAGGTGCGTTTTGTGCAAATGTGACTGACTTTGTAAATATCTTAAGATGAGCTTAGGTTGTGGAAAATTTGAAAACCTCTGTCATGGGCCCACCAGGCTCAAAATAATTCACCCTCCCTTTCAGCAGCTTCTGCAGTTTATTGCTGGGGACTCCATGCAGCTGCCTTCAATCTCCAATGCTTCCAAAGCACTGGAGGGGCCCAGTGGACTACATACTCGCCCATACTGTCCCACACAGCCTGCCACTCATGCCTGTCCAGCCTCAGGGAAAATCTCTTGGTCCTCCTATATCGTCGTCTAACCCTAGACAAGACCCAAACACAACCCAGCTTAACTTTCGAGATCTGACAAAATGGTCATGGGCAAAACACACTCTGTATGCGTGCCAACATGGTGATCCCCATCACAATCAGCAGGCAGGTCTCAAGGGTACCTAAAGGCCATTTGAACCCTTCAGAACTCTCAAATGATGCTGCTGTACTTGTCCCTGGGCTGCTGTAGCTGCTGTGCTTGGAGCTGGAGTAGCTGCGCTGTCTGCTGCGGTTGGAGTTTGAGTAGCTGCTGTACTTGTCGCTGGGATTGGTGTAGCTGCTGTGCTTGGAGTTGGAGTAGCTGCGTTGTCTGTTGTAGTCAGAGTTTGAGTAGCTGCTGTACCTGTCACTAGGGTGTGTGGAAATGTCTCCCTCATAGGCTGACCACCAGAGAAGGGGAAAAAAGATGTGTAATTGCTAAACACTTCTATTATATACCTTCCAAAGTAAAGAGGTGGTGACCATACTGGGAATGCAAGCCAGATCAGTTTCATGATCAATGATTCTATTGTATTACAAGTCATTACCATAAAGTACAATGAAACAAGAACCTTAGCCCAAGCCCCCTAGCTGATAAACACTAACACAGCAAATACTGGCTGTAAGGTACGATGTGCTGAAATTGTGAGATCAAGAGCAACAACTTTGAGAGCCAATAAACCAGCATTGTGACGAGTGACTATTAATCCAAAACAATGAATGCTTATCACAAATGCGATTAAACATACTCTGGTCAGATCTGTCATTGTTTCAACCCTTCATACCCCGTGTTGGGCACCAAAAGAACCGTCGTGGTTTAAGCCCAGTCAGCAAATCAGCCATGCAGCCATTCCCTCATTCCACCCCCTTTATCCCCCCACTCCTGGAGGGAGGAGGAGGAGAATCGAAAGAATGTAACTCCCACAGGTTGAGATAAGAATAGCCCAGTAACTAAGGTATAACAGAAATCACTGCTGCTACCACCAATAAAATAATGAGAAGGGAAATAACAAGGGAAGGGAATGCAGCTGCTCACCACCCACCGACTGATACCCAGCCCGACTGAGCAATGATCTAACCCTTCCAGGTAACTGCCCCCAGTTTTTTACATCCTGGGCATGATGTGCTGTGGTATGGAATATCTCTTTGGTCAGTTTGGGTCAGGTGTCCTGTCTCTGCTTCCTCCCAGCTTCCCCTCCTCCCTGGCAAAGCATGAGACTCAGAAAGTCCCTGGTCAGAGTAAACATTACTGAGCAGTAACTAAAAACATCAGTTTTATCAGTGCTGTTCCCAGGCAGAAAGTCAAAAACACAGCACTGCACCAGCTACTAAGAAGGAGAAAAATGACTGCTACTGCTGAACCCAGGACAACCTTAAAGGCCTCTTGTTTCTGTGTGAAGTAGAACATTAAAAAGGAAGTATTGGCCAAATTCATGTGTGTTGTTTTGCTACATGTTATTTAGTCTGGAGTTAAAGGGAGTGTTTGGCAGCCAGTCAGTGGGAGAGGTTCAAATTGCTAACTCTGTAAACTCCTTCAAATCTTTCAAACTTGATCTTTAAGGTTATGCATATGCTGGAAAAAAATGAAATTTGAGAGTCAGATAGGCTAGATGTCCTTTGAGAAAGGGTTTATGATACAGTACTTGAGATGGACTCTCACCCATGCTCCCATGAGTGGAGCTAAATCTAGCGTAGCTGCCAGCCTAGAAGAACTGTGCCTTTCAAACTCTGTTTAGCTCCGAATCAAATTTCGCTCAGTGATGACTGTTTTTTTTTTGTTATGAAGAAACATTCAGGATGATTGTTGTGAAGAACTGGTCCAAAACCACCTTCAAATGGCATGAGTGAATGTGCAGCCATTTCAGTCTCTTTCAGGGAGGATCTCTTCCTTCAGACGTTCCCCTTAGTTACATATAAACATAGAGTTCCCTACAAAGCCTGTATCATCTGGTCATCAGGCAGTAGAAGGTCAGAAAAGTAGAACATTTCTTTTCTTCTTTTTCCGCCCTTCCTATCACTGATCTTTCAGGCTTTGTATACTAAAAGCAATAGTTTTCAAGGGAGATCAAAGAACCTGAGGCAATGCTCAGTTTGTTGCTCCCAGCAGAATTTGGTACACAGCGTTATCTTAGTGAAGACAAAGCCAAGGAATTTTTCTTGTTTGTTTGTATAACGATAAACATGTCTTTGTTATTTCATTAGAGAATTTTAAGTCGGGGCATGGCTTTTTACTGTGAGTTCAACAGGAAGTACTTTCTTTATCCCTGGTTGTCAAAATTGAATTTTTACTTTGTAAATGAAGTTCACACTGTATTTATAGAGGAACAACCATCACCTGATTGTTTTCCTGTGGCAAAGATACTCTTTGTCAGTGAAAATATCTCAGTTTGAATCTCTCAGTTTGAAATCCACTGTGATTTCAACTGATGGGTTCATAATCTGAGGCCCTCTGTTTCTCTCTCTGCCTTAGAGTCCCCACTGGGGTATGCTGATTCTGTCATCTGGTATCTGCCACAATTAGCCATACGTAGTTGCCTTTATTTCCAGTATCTACAGAAAAACTAAGGACTCAGTAAGAATGGAAACTAAAACTGACATTTTTTGATGTCGCAAAAGGAGTAGATGGATGGGGCCATATTGGAGAAGCTGGAACTAACAAGATGCATGCTTGATCCTGTCCTCTGATACATATTCGCCATTCTGCATATTCAGTTATACCCACATTTAATGACATAAATGCCAACTGAAAAAAAAAGGCTTTAGCTTTCCTCTGTTAATGAGAAGATTCAGTCCCAAAAATTGTGTGAAATGTTGTTTTAAAATACGATTTCATTGCAGTAAAATCCCTCTTGGTTACCACATGAGTTTCTTAAATTGTTTTTTACCCCTGTAAATTTCATATGGTCTTGTCCTTCAGTAGTGATGCAACATGGTGATTCTATTTCAAGTAAAGGAGGGCAAAACTGAACATAGCATTTAGTTTGTGAATAAGGCTAATGAACTGAAAGTACTGCTACTTATATAGAATGGTTAGATTTGGAAGGGACCTTAAAGATCATCTAGTTCCAACCCCCCTGCCACAGGCAGGGACAACTTCTACTATACCAGGTTGCTCAAAGTCTCTTCTAACCTGACCTTAAACACTTTCAGAGAACGAAGATGATGTTTGGGGTTTTATTTATCAGCAGATAAGGGATTTAAACTCCTCCGTCTTGAAGATCAACATTCAAAGCTGTAAGCATAGATATCATGTAACAAGTTTTACACGAAGTAAAACTGAAGTGATTATTCTAATACTGGTCATCTTGGGCATACCTAGTATGAAATAGCTGATTCCAGAAGTCTAAGAAAATCCATTGTAAAATGATATCTGGTTATTTCCTTTCTGAGAAAAAAAATTCCAGAGTGCTTTCTGAGCCCTAGGAAACAAAGGACTTGATCACGTGATCTGAGAGGAATCTGTACCATTGCGAGTGCAAATGGTTCAGATTTCCCAGATTGTTTGATAACCAGATAGTGACAATGACTGATTAATTGGTAGTAATACAAGTTCTGTATATACCCGTAACTGTATTGAAAGATGATGCTGGATGTATAAAGACAGCTGCCCGTGTAGTGTTACTGTATGGACATTTTGTGTCCTGTCAAAACAGTATAGGAGTCTGATGTAATACAGACATCCTGCAAACATCTGCTTTTGGAAGAACACCCCAAAAAGTTTTGGGTGCCCATGTTCAAACTTTCTTCCCTCCTCATCTTAGCATGAAACAGGACATTATGACTATTGGTGGGGTGGTTATGTTCAACATTATGACCAAAGCTGTCATTATACAGATCAAGAGAACCTCATATCAGCATATGAGTGTGAAAGCATTTTAATGGGGTCTCACTTCTGAAGACCGAACATTGGAAGAATCCTGATTGATTCTCTTTGGCTATTTGTATTAAGATGATGAGCAGATTTAGACTTCAAAAATATTGAAAAAAATAATTTGGTCAAATTTTTTTATCTGCACTTTTTTTGTTAAGTACTTAGGTAATTCTTTTTTTTTCATGCTACGAACCTCCCATTTTCAGTGGTGTGGTAAATGCATATCAAGGACTGAGTTTCAGTGGAATTCAGCGCACATAGTCTGGGCCACATTTTTAGAAGAATTAGAGCCACATGCAGGCACTGACATAAATGTCTAGGTTTTGAGAAAAGTTAAACCTGTTTGGAGTTTGAGTGCTTCTGAAAGTTGTCATCTTGCTATTATTTAGGTGTCTGACTCATTACAGATTTTCCTTTGGAAAACCTTGCTTCTAGATATCTTAAGGGTCATGTAATCATCTGTGGTCTCCATGTTTGTTTTAATTTAAGGAAATGGGAAGGATAGAGCTATTTAACATATTAAATTAATTATACAGTGACTGATCAGAAGATAGACTGTTCCAGTGGTCATACGTTTATTACTTAAAACATCTGTTGCCTATGAAATAAAAGTGAAGCATGAGGACTGCCTGCTTAGTCAGGTGCTTCTTTTTTTCTTCTTGCATACTATCATCCTTTTAGCTTCTGTGCCACTGCGGGAATGAGCTACATCTCTCCATTTGCCAATTCAGGTTATTTCTCTGAGGTATCTCCTTAAGTTTCATTTGAAATGTTGCTGATGGCAGAACTTTCTCTCCCTCTTGAATAAATGGCACTATATTTTCATGCATTAACTGTCAGACACTTTTTCTTTTGCCTTGGAGTATCTTTTTCTGATTTCTTGTTATAATCTGTAGACGTAACCGGTTTTGACCGGATTAAGCAGTTGGCATTCCAGTCTTACAATGCCTCAAATCTGTGAGAGAACACCCTGAAAAACTCTATGAAGATGGTAGTGATGCATCTGAATAATGAAAGATTAATTCTTTCCTTGTATTTGAGAGCTGACTTGCCAGAGCTGTAAAAACATCAAATATTTCTGATTGGGAAAAAAAGTCTGATGCCCCATTATTGCCTCTACAGAATGTGGCCAAGGGATGGCAATACTTTATCCATTATTCATGTACTCTGCAATCTACATTCATGACCTCTTTGAGATATTACTGTAACCAATTCTTTGCCTACAAGAAGGTAAACCATTTCTTAGCAGTGCGAGGGTCTTCCTTCTATTGCTGGGCAGTGTTTGCCTTTAAATACCATATGAGATGGCTTTTCAGCAGTGAGAGTCAGCATCCTTTCACTGTTTGCATTTCTACTTTACCTGTTCTCATTAAGAGGACCCTGACTTAATTTGTAAGGAATAAATCATTAGTGCATAGTTTAATTACAATATTATAATAGTCATGCAATCCACTTAAGCATAAAAAAGTAGAATTAGTTTTTCACTGTGAGCACACACATCTGGGGAATAAAACAGCCAACTATGCGAAAAGTGACATTTCTCATTAGCATAACCAAAAGATGGCAGTTGTCCATCTGCTGTTAGCTCAGTGTATTGCTATGCTGTTTCTGATGGCCATCACAAATAATGATAATAATAGGAGTAATAAAACAACATAATATTTATACATTTTCATTGGATGCCCTTTTAAATAGCTTTTAAAATTGCTACGTTATGCAGATTCTATATTCCCTCCTTCTGTCCACCACTTGTTCTGGCTTTGTAAGTGAATGTGTTGGCCACTAGATATTCACCACCTGTTCTGCAAATGAGTAGCCAAGATGAGAGTTTTAAAAGAAATCGCTGAAGACCAAGGTCCAGTTCCTCGTCTGAAAAAAATGGGGCATAGTACTCTTCATGTAAGTGAAGCTACAACCATCTAAACGGTGAAAATCTCTGTGTGAGTGTGGGGGAAGTTGTCTTCAAGCACTTCAACTTGCCAAGATTTCTAATTTATTATAAAGTCTTAATTATGATTTAAAAATATTTGTTAAAGCAGGTAAGTAAGGTGTGGGGTGAGCGGCCATTGGTTTCCAAGAGCATTTTTGAGAAATTCCTATGGCTTTAATTGTAAAAAGTTCCTCCCTCAAAAGCAAGCCTCACAACACCACAGTGCAACTAGTCTTCACTTTCTGGTTACCTGCTGAGAGCTAGAGATTGTGATAGATTGTGTAAAAGCAGGAACCACTGAACATATCAGCTCAAATAAATCGTGTTCATGGTGGGTAAATATGATTTGTAGTTGGTGTCTAAATAGCCCACACTTGCCTTTGATACAATCTTACACAATATTATGGGTAAACTCAATATATTCTATCAAAATAGATTTGAATGAAAAGCTTGATCACATAATTTTATTGGAATCCATTCAATTTACGAAAGACAATCATTATGACAGACTATATATAAATGCCGTGTATTTTACTGAGCACTGTGAGTGTCTGAACATACGCACAGTGGACGTTTGCAGGCAGTAAGTACACATGGTAAAACAATATTGTGGCTACACTGTGGGTTGTCAGATTATAACTCCCTCTTTGGCACTCCAGGGGAAAGATTTAGCAGTGGTAGCATATTCGTTTTATCTAGATTAACAGTCCTTTCTGCATAACTTTCACATTCCATCCATATCTATGAAAGATGAGAAAGACTGAAAAATGACCAGCCTGTCTTCCTTCCAGTTGTAACTTGGGCCTGCTGTTTGCTAGCAGACCTCTGTCTGCTTGAGTGAGTTTCCTTGTAGGTTAAAGAGACTGATTTCCCACTTCCTCCTCCCTCCGACCCTGAGCCTGCAGGGCAGACAGACAGAAGCACACATATGATTAATACAGCACAGCTGCAGTAGTGACTCATTTGCATATGTATTAATAGAGGCAAAAACAACAATTCAATTACATACAGAGACATTCTGCATACTAAAGAACATATGCAAATAGCCTGGAAAAAGTGCAGCCAGCATTTTCTCCAGCCTTTCCGACCCCCTATGGGCTAGCATCAGAGCCTAGCAGTTTTCAAGAGATACCCTATAAGAAGAACCTGTTACAACATGCTTATACTGCTGTTACTCCTCCCTCCATCCCCCAGGTTCCCAGGAGGCATTTGACATTTGGACAATGGAAATAGTGCAAGCAGTGTCTTTTCCATGTTATTTCATATTTGCCAACCTTCAGCTTCATACTGTCGTCTCTTTACATATAAGCCCCAGCGTGAAGAAACCCAGTCCTTTGCCTCATCTTCCATATGCACACATGTATTTTATTTTTCTTTCATCTGATCTTCTATATTGTTTGCATTTTCTGTTGTCTTTCTCTTGTCTCAACCTTTCTCACTCTCTTTTTCAAGGCTAGGTTGGATGAGGCTTTGAGCAGCCTTGTCTACCGGAAGGTGTCCCTGCCCATGGCAGCGGGGGTGGAACTACATGATCTTTAAGGTCTCTTCCAACAAAAACCATTCTGTATTTTTTTATTATCTTCTTAACTTCTTTGATTAGCAAAAGATGAACATTTCTGTGCCTTTTTTTTGTAGTGACCTTAAATATCAGATAATAGTATAATTCAATGATTTTCTGCTAGGGGCCATTAGTACTTTTAAAGGGTCTGAAAGGTGAGTCAAAACAGCTAACCTGTTGTAGGTAGGCTTTTATGTTATGATACATTGGTCTTCATCTCTGTTAAGAAGGTTCTCAAACTGAAAAGGTTGAAAATCACAGTTCATACTATAGGTTCATACTATAGATACGAACTGTTCATACTATAGATACGAACTGGTACAGAATCTGATTCTAGTAGTAGAAACAGATGTTCTCTAAATGTCATGGAAATTTAATAGGCAGTAGTTTTAAGCGTCTTTTAAAAGCATGTTGAAAGTATTTCCAGCATTGGAACTAAGGCAATATGAAGGCTTACTTAAGCTATAAACAGTTTCTTTGGCAATAAGTTATTCCTTATGTTAGTTTGTGTTACAACTAAAAACTAGGTATACTAGATATATGTACTCAGTGTACTTCTTCACGCAAGCCATTCTCACAGTGTGATACCCAACAAAATATTTGGCTGTGGTCCATACCCGTTGCACTTATTTCTGGAAGAGTGTGACATTCGACCCTCTCTTTCGTGGAGTAGGTAAACAGAGCTTTATTTCAACTTTAAGAGATAGCAAGTCACTAAAGCCTTTTGGAAACCTGACAAAGCCTCTAAGATGCCCAACTGTCTTGTTTGGGTGGCAACCCTATGTGGGCAACCCTCTGTTTCAGGTAGTCTGAATTACCAGCCATTTGTTTGAAATGCCTCTGTGGTGTGAGGGGGGAAAAATAGGTCATGCAAGAAAGAGTGCGCAACTGTCTGGCAAGCATACTTGCGAGGTCAGGTCATCCTTAATTTCTTTTCTCTTGCAAAAATGTTACACTTCTTTTTTTCTGGGGTTAGCCTGACAGACGGAAGCAGATTACTCCTTGATTATTTATAAGGCATTAATTTTAGATGAATATTGCTGAAGTAACTGACATCATAAGTAGTTTTAGCAGCCAGCAGAAGAGCCTGTTTGTAGATTGGAGTATGACAGTCTTCACTTACACAACATCCTGTCTAGGTCAAAGCCTGAAGTGTATGAAAGAGGAGTAAACTCAAAGAGCAGAGGCATATATATCAGCTAAGACTTTGTTTATTCTTCTGTGTGATATAACCGGGCCTTTGGATGGTTGAAATGGTGTTGTCAATGTTATGAGTTTGTCTAGCTGCAGGACAAAGCCAATGTCACAATAGCAGCAGTGGCAACACCTGTCTGCCAGAGTCTTAAACTGGGTGGGGAAAATATCTGAGAATTAACTTAGGCTGCCCTGAAATAGCTTCTATTGAGAAAGAAGTAAAAAACCACCTTTGTACATATACTTTGCGATAGCCGAAACAATGCCTTCCTCCCTGCACTGGCAGCAGGGCAAACCTGTGAAGTGTTTATGTTTCACAGAACGAAGTGTTTGGTGGCTTATATTTGTTTGGAATTAATTCTCCCTGGAAAGGTCTGTATGAAAATAACAAAACAAAACAACTTCCCCATACACACACTTTGTGCCCTTTGTGCAGTCCAGACACTGGGTTTTGAAATAGTTGGCTTATGCTGCTGGTTTTCCTATTATGTTGTTTGCTCTTTTAGAGGGATGTTGCTGAAAAGAAGATTATATAATCATGCAAATAAGATTGTATAATCCTGAGCAAATGGTCCAGGGAGGTGGGGATGGAGGACAGGGACAGACGGGGACGGGGGACCACATTGAGTAGGGCTTGGCTGGCTGCAGGGGTACTTGCTCTGAAACCGTAAACTGGGGACTTATAGGCCTCCTATAAATCATGAAAGCTGCAGTCATACTAATGATTTTTTCTAGATATTTTTGGAATTCATTGTCTTCATGCTGAGCTCTGCCAATAGTGTGTATTTACAGTGTGCCTCAGCAGAACGTTGTGACAAACACACAGGAAAACTGCAAATCACTAACATGCACACTCTTCAGAGATTGCAGAACAATGCTGCAAATAACAAACAACAGTGAGGAGAGCTGACTTACACAAAACTAACTACTTACTGACACTCACTCCTGTAGGTCCACAGATCAAATTACTGCATTGCATGCATCCCCAAAGTTAGCACAAGACATTCTCCCTTGAAATCTTGCAGCTTTGTTATACCTAGGTCATATGGCATGGTTTGTTATCGGATGCAGATTGGTATAATATGCGAACGTCTAAGAGTTTTGATTTATCTCTTATTTCTTACTTCAGTCTTTTTTATGCCTATTCTTTTTTTCTCCAAATTTTGAGGTTATTTCTAATTCACAAGGCAGAATGGGACAGAAATAAACAGCACAGTAAATCTGTACACGGGGACAGTATCACTGGCTGTTGATAGAGATTGCATATGGCAAAAACAGTGGAAGCCATTAAAAATTTTCGTGCTCTTATTCTCATCCTGTCTTTCTTACATGTGATTCCTTGTTATGGTTAACTGTTACCAGCCAGGATATTTAAGCACCTTTTATGAATGGAGGCTAATATTAGGCACAGTTTGAAACCATGAAATACCTAGTTACTGTAGACTGTAGATCTAAGCATTACACAGCAAACTGCTGAGGTCAAGATGCTTGTTCTGTTGGTTTTCTTTCCAGAGTCATCAGTTGAACCAAGCTCTATAGAAAATACCATAGTATCTGGAGATGTAACTTTTTTACATTAATTAATTTACATTAAATGTCACAATTATTCTGTTGTGTCTGGATAGCATAAGCCTGTTCCTGAGATTTAAGTCAGAATGCAGTTATTTCCCAGTACCTAGGTTCAGTTTCTTCAAATTTCTTTTCTCCTTTCAGAGGTGCTTAATGTTTTCTACTGCAGTGGGCTTTGTCAGATGAATCTGAACAAGAAAATTTGGAGGCAACAGTACCTGTAGCTCCTACTACAACACTAGCTTTTAAGTTTGTAACCTGCATGAGGTCTGTTAGCGTCTTGAGTTAGAGTCTTAATTCCGAGGATGGCTTCTACATATCCCTTTCACTTTGCATATCTGCCTTATTCATTTGCCATTTTTACTAATGGCCTCCTTCTGTTCCTGTCTCTTCATTAGATGGCTAAGGAGAAAAATATTGCAGACTACTTTAGATTTAGGATTTAGATTCTTTGACTCTTTAGCCATGGAGACTGGTCACATCACAGGTAAGTTACCTAACCAGAAGTGTACTGCTAGTTTGTAAAGTCATCTATCTCTGAGACTGAGAAACTGTAGAATTGCAGAGAGCAGGGCTGTCAGCAAACTACTGTCTTTCCCTAATGAACAAAAGTACAAATCAAACTAAAAAGCAAAATACCAAAATCAGAGGCATGCATACAAGAAAAAAAAATAATTTAGAAGTCAGTGTATGTTTTTAAGTATCCCAGGATTATCGATACAACAGGAAAGCAGTAAGGAAGTTTCAGGTGCTCCTGTGGTAGTAGAAACTGAGATTTATAAAAGCATTTTCCAGCTATCTGCACCTCTGTGTCTTGCTGTTTAGAGTGATTGCTCTCTCTGTTTAAAATCTGCACTACAGCAGAATCTTGTAGCCATATTGTGAGCTGTACTTCGGTCTAGCAACCACAGCTGTGCCACATACTGCACCAGCGGCGCCTGACAGGGCCAATCTGTTTGTGGCATATTGAAGGAGTCAAATTGTCTTTGGGGACTGCTGTGGAGTGGCTTCTTTTTTTTCAGATCCTTCCTATAGGTACAGTGTCTGTTTCTCCCAAAGGGGTCTGG
Source organism: Myiopsitta monachus (assembly GCA_017639245.1). Lineage (NCBI taxonomy): Eukaryota > Metazoa > Chordata > Aves > Psittaciformes > Psittacidae > Myiopsitta > Myiopsitta monachus. The sequence goes on from CM029920.1 coordinate 82,970,321, forward strand.
GACTGCCAGTTTGTGTGCAATGGAATGAGATTAATCCCTCAGAGATGTGAGGTGCCACAAGGGGTTGTATCTGTTTCCCTGCCTGATGCACTCAGGGGCCCAAAAAGCAGCATCTCTGCATGCCTCCCCATGGGTGCTGTTTTGGGGAAGGCCAACTGTCCCCCAGCACACCTCAGCATCAGGGCCAGCAGCTCACTGCCCTCTGAAGTGGAGCATCTAGTCTGCAGGTTATACTTCTCTCCATGTGGGAGTGTGAAAATAGCATCTGGCAGCAAAGTGTTGTCTTTTTCTTTTTCTTTTCTTAATTTTTCTTTTCCCTTTCATGGCTGAAAACACTCTTTACAAATTACAACAGTGTGTTCTCTGTTAATGCACCAAAACAGTACAGATTGCGGTAGTGTTATTGAAGTGTTTTGGGCCATTACCATAGAATACAGCAGCATATTTATTTCGTTAAGGGAACCAAATGAATCTAGCTGAATTTGGCAAAAGAACGTGGCTGAAGTCCTATTTTATCTCTGATGTTGATTTTACCATCAAACTCTGAACTTCTGAAAATGAAAAAATTCACAATAGAAACATGAAAAGGTGTGTTACATTTTGGTAGTAGGTTAAATTTTCCTTAAGTATCTATTACTATTGGTGTTTGTTCAATATTTTGATATTTACTTTGCAAACTCGGAGTTTTCTGATGTTTGAGGTAAGCCGTATGCTATGTATAGCTCATGTTTAACTCACTGTCCTGCATGTCACCAATAGCTGCTTGGAATATAGTTCGTTTTAGGCAAATCAACACTACTCATCCCATTATCGTTATCATGGCAGCCTTGCTTCTTGCTATACACTTGTCTGATGTACTTGTGGCAGAAGTAATTTGGACAGTATATGTCAATGTAAGTTTGGATAGGATTTTTAAAGAGGCCTGAAGGGATTTAGAAGCCCAGCAATAATTACTTTTGTATGGTGGCTTTGAAAATAGGATATGCAACATTCACACTTAATCCTTCCTCCTTTCCACAGCTGTTTTATTTGTTCCCATGATTTCTTTTGCAGAAAGGAAGTAAGTCATCAGAATTGTATCAAAATGTTTGATAGTGAGGTGACTTCCATTTGGGAGCTCAGTTTTTGTTGGGTGCAATGAAATACATGAGTGCTCAACATTTCCTAACTCTAGTCCAGGCTGGCCAAGCTATCATTTGTGTGGTAGCTTGTGTTTCAGTGTGTAATGCTTGCTTTCACTTGAAGTGGGGAAAAAGTGAGAATGAGCGTAATTTCCCAGCATTTTGTGTTGTGCACTAGGATGTCATATCCCCTATACTTGTGCATTGGAATTTCATTATTGTACAGGTGTTGGACTTCCCCAGAAGCAGTGTTGGGTAACAGATTTTTATCATACTGTGTGGACATGGGTAGATGAACTTGATATTCATGACCTGAGCTCAGACAGAAGTTAAGAAGATATTCTAAAAGAAGCCATGGCCTACCCAGTTAAAACTCAAAGTATTATACTTACAGTTGCACCTTTTCTTAGGTGTGATTGATTTTAAGTTCATTCAGATAACTTCATTTCACTTCACATTCATTCCTGCTCTGGATCAGGTCCTTAAAGGATGTAGGATAGGTAGATGCTTGCACATCAACTGTTTCTTCCATATCACACTGGGTGGCATTACAGGTTTGATTTCACTAAAAGGTGTTGCTCACCATCAAGTATAGAAAGAAATGAATACTGAAAAAATGGGGAAATGTTAGATTAAAAAAAAAGCTGATTTCTCACTTTGCTCATTGACAATGAACCAAACAGACTTCTAACCCTTAAAATACTTTCTCCCCCCTTTTCCTCTTTATTGCCTGGAATCTTAAGAGCTTTATCATTTGCAGTCATAAAATGAAAATATACACCAAACCCTCAAAGGGCAAGTATGAAATTAAATTATATTTGGGCAGCTGTAACCTTTTAAAACGATCAGATTCCAGTTAATGTATTTCTTCCTGTTCCGAGTGCTGCCATGGTGTTTGATGGTGGGAAGCAGTCCAAAGGGCATTGGGAGATAATAAATTCACTGGAAATTTCACCCTGAGGCGAGCCTCTATACACCAAGGCTTCCATTTAGCGGGACTGACCTAAAAATCTTGTCACATCCAAAGGTCACTTAGGTTGGGGTTGGTGTGTCCCATCTATCTTTCCCTGGTGCAAGGAATGACAGCTGAGCTCATAAACAGCCATCAGAATATGGAAGACAAGCAATGGGTAGAGGGAAGAGAAGGAAGAAGGATAATACCACTGACAACTTCTGAGATTTCCTCTAGGCCAGTGCGAATAGATAACTATCTTTGGGATTGCTTGTTTCTGCTACTGCAGAAATGGCAATTCAGTTTAAAGTGGTTACAGTTAACTGTGGAAGTCTAAAACAAGTGATTCCCCCCGTGTCTGCAAATACCATGTAATCCTGCTGGTACATATTAGACTGTCCCTGAGCATTTCATAGGTATTACCAGTCTCGTTAGTCAAAACAATTTGCAGTTTCTCTTTACTTCCAAGGAGAATCAAAAGACTAAAAAGCTGTCAGTGATGACAGCTATAAGAACAATGATTCTAAGGGAATTTGGCCAACACTAGTAATTATAAATAATACTGGAAGGTAAGGTATTTTCAATCTTATGAGAAAATCTGTGATGTACATCTCTAGGACATTACTTAAGCCTAAGCTCATTACATTTGGTATAATCCTCTACACAGTAAATTGAAACAAAAGGCCTTTCAGGATGACTGTTGTCTTCCAGTGATAGTTCTTAGGTTTGCAGTGAGAAGCTCCGGTGGATCCTTCCTATTCTTGCAGTATATTAAATATTTGGGACAGGGCTCAGAGTCGCTTAATGGAAGTATATTTGAAGGACAAAGATCTAACTTATAATTGGTCTGACTTAATTGGGGATGAGCCCTGCAGCATATGTCCATTATATCCTCATAGTGTGAATCTCCTCAGAATTCCCTAAGAAGAGGATGAGAGAGGCTGTCTGCCAGTCACTGCTGGGATGCAGGCGGCAAAGATTCCGTCTTCTGCATCATATCTTGGTTGGAAAAATAAATTGTAGTTGGTGGTCATTGTCCTTCTGACAACACCCCACTGTTGGAAGAAAGATGGGAAGTATGCTATAAGCATTGGTCTGGTTAATTTTGGAACATTAAATTGAAGATAATTTTTTTAAAGAAATGATTATATAAAATCATTGTAACTTCGGACATATGAGAAAAAAATCAGAATGAAACACCTGCATGCCAGAATTCGCAAGATATTGAATAAGAAATTCCTCCTGGGAATTTGCTGATGTCTCTCCATGAATTTTAGTAAATCAGATCCTTCTGAAGAGGATTGTAAATTCTGTGTTCCTTTGCTTGTTAAAACTAAATGGAGAATAACTGTTATTTTCAGAAGTATTTCACACATTCTTGCAAACATACTATATTTGAGGCAAACACAGTAAAGAAGGGCAAGATTGGCCAGCTGTCAGTGTTTGTCTTCATTTTCCTTGGGTTCACACTCTACTTTATGTTAGCATGTATGTTCTCCACACAAATCCAAAGTAATTTGAAGGCAACTTTGGGAGAGTTATATGCCCTTTCCCACATGTTCTGTGCTGAAAATGTAGCTGTATGCCTTAACCAGCTGTGCAGCTTTGAGGAAGACAAAGTCACTTTCCATCTTACTTGAATAATAAGAAAAAAAGGAAATTTGTGTTTCTCATGAAGTTCAGAGATGACAGATACATTTCTCTTTAAAAGATTCAGCTGCTAACCCAAAATTTAAAAAATCATAGAGACATGCTGAGCACAGACTGCCTAGGTTTTTTTTCCTGGTTTGTACTCAGGATGGTGGGATGATAAACATCTTTAGCCATGGATGCCTAACATATATAATTCATCTGGCCTAAATTTGCAGGTTCCATACCATTTTTTACAAAGGGAGCTGAGGGTGAGTATTTCAGACCTAGCCATGTGGATTCCATGCATAGTCCCACTTCATGTCACTTTTCTACTGTGCTTCAGTTTCCTTTTTCATTTGCCCAGGCAGTTCCAGTTGCTAAGCAAGTAAAAGTGGATAATAAAGTCAGAATATTTCTGTTGTTGGTGGGACTTGGAGCCTCTAGACCACTGACTTTGCGTTTCTGTAGAGATTGGAATTTGTGAAAGACACAATTGGAGTCAGTGTAGGCAACTTTTTAACTACCAAGTGTAGCTTCCCTGTGTCAATTGAGTTTTCCATCCTGGCCAGGTACCTGTTGTGTTGGTCAGTGCATTGCTTCTCTATGTTTTCATAGCTGTATTCATGCCATTTCATGCCAGGTAACTTTGGACACTTGACAGTGATCCTGAAGTATGTTAATGTTGTTAAATAAATGATGGAAATATAGATGGTGAGAATAAGGATTGTATTTAATGTCTGTGATATTGGGAAGTGCTTTAATGTTACCTTAGATGCTCTTTTTATTGTAGTGAATATGATTACTTTGACCAGAAGCCTGTGTTGTGCTATGATATTAACTGGAGAAGTTGAGAGATATTTTACAGTTGCTGACTTTGGCAAAAACACGATGTGTCCCCGCGTAGTGGAGGACTGTACTGTTTCTTGCATTATTCATGCTTCCCACGCTGGAGTCACAAACATTGGATAATGTTAATACTTGTCATGGAAAAATCTAATTGTCAGAAATGTTTAGTATATTAGCGATAGATGGGAGTGCCCACCAGAGACCTTCCCTGTTTGGATTGAAATGTGACATGTAATTAGCTATAAAGGAAGGCAACGTATGGAGTGGATTGTTGCTTTATGAAGGGAAGTGAAGAGGATCCCTGCTTGACATTCCCATTCTTTCCTGAAATGGAAATCTATTTACCATTGCTAGCTGAAGAAGCAATGAGCACTCTCACCCTCCCACTGTAATGAACAGGCAGTCTTGGAGCAGCATAAAAAGGGTCAGTCAGATAGGTCGTACATCATATGAGGAGGCAGATGTTAGAACATATTGTAATGGATTGCTGTGCAGTATGTGAAGATGGTTTGTGGAGTACAGGGATGGGGGAGAGAAGCTATCAGCAATGTTTTCTCTCATGGTCACTATAAATATCCAAATTTTTGAGGAAAACTTCTGAAGGCAGGAAATCAAAGTGTTACTGTTCCTGCTACGTTAGTCTTGAGGGTAAAATGATGGAGGCAAAAAGGAGTAGAAGCATAAGTCCCTCTGTAATACTACATGTAATGTGAATATGTCTAGGTATTATCTGTGCTCTGCCAAAGTCAGTGTTAGCCTTGGAACGTGTGAGTATTTTACCTGAAAAAAAAAATGCAGAGTTTCAGATTATATTAAACTCAGAACTGCTAAAATAGTTTCTATTTTAGCAGTGCCCCTAATTCACACCCACTCAAACACCTCCTCGCTCATTAACCCCATCATCAGACCCAAGTAACTCAAGTGAAATGAGATGGCATTAGGAATGAGGTAATGAACAAAGATTTCTGGGTAATGTTATTACTTCATGATAGCAGCTTTTGTTAGTGTGACTACAGTTAAGCGCTTCTCTGTACTTCCATTGCAAACTCTTTGGTACTTACACCCCTTCGGCCTTACAGGCATTTACTCAGCCAGAAGCAATTTAAAATTTGATTTAACATCAATTTTGGCTGTTTTTTTGAACTGAAAAGAGTTGTGTCTGATACTACTTTCTAAACATAAAAATTGATGATTTTTTCCCTCCTGATCCAAATTTCCAGATGAACAATTGAAAATACAGATTAGCTCTTTTTATAACCCAGCCACATTGTGAACAATTGAAAAATGTCTCCTAAGCATGTACAGTAATTCCAGTATTTCATGGTTTTGGACAAACAGATCCACCTTCATGTTATAAAAACATCCATACTGAAAAATCAGTGGGAAGGGGGCATTTTTTGAAAAGCATTGTTTTCACTCAAAAGTCTACATTTTTTATGTCTTTTTAAAAATATTTACTTAATCCCTCAAAATAAAAATTGTGAAAATAAACTTTAATACATAGTCATGGATCAGATATAGTAACAGATTATAAAGCTTGTTACTAGTTAAACAGTGTTAATATAGTGCACGTCACTGGTTGTAGAATATGCGGCTATGTAGAATCCTTTAAGAGATGAGATTGCAGCCCTGTTGCCAGTGAATGGCATCTTTTTTTGCCTGAGAAACAGAAGTTCAGAGAGATGTATTTCTGCGTTTGCCCCATCTATACCTAAGAGCAAAATGATGAAGAGTTAAAGGAGAGAGTAGACACTTCCATTGGGTAGCCAGACAAGCTGGAAGAGTGTGGGATTCCACAGCTTTAATGCAGATAGAAAGGTGGCAGTGGAGGAAAATGGAGAAGGTTGCATTTTCCTTGGTCAGTTTGATGCTAAAAGGTGGAAAGCTCAGCTCTCTATTATATGTTTGGACTAGTAAAACTACAAGCAGCCATCATGTTCTTCTTAGCTGAATGGAAAGTTCCAAAGTTCGCTGTATAAGCTCTTCTTCTGCTTGGATGATGCGTAGCGTGTGACCTTCAGTCATGTTACTGTGCCTACAGCTTCTTAAGCCTCGAGTACAGCATGTGCCAAACGAGGCATTTTGGCGTGAGTTTCAGGGTAGATTTGAGGCTTTTCGTGCGTGGGCTGAAGTCTGGCCATGTAGTGTCATTGGACCTTAGTGTTTGCGGTGTGATTGTAGTAAGACTCAAAAACTAAATCCTGAGGGATTTTAGATGTTTTCAGAGACCACTTTTTGGGGAACAAAGTCTCTAAGAATTAAGAAATAAACTTCTGTGTATGTCCTAATGGAATACGCAAAGTGTCACTCTTCCCATTACATCAGTGTAAGCATGGAAATAATGAGATGAACCAGAAAGCTGCTTCTTATATTATTTCCTGTGAAGTTTGCCAAAGCTTCACAGAGGTTTCAGGCTCTCTGGAGTTTTATAGGGTCAATTGGAGGGGGAGTTTTGCGGACCGCACCTATTTTTATCATAAAATCACCGAATAAAAAGATTGAACAGCTATTGAGTTCTTTCTGCTATGTCATTTTGTTAAAGAGAGACTTTTCTATAATGAAGCAGTACTCCAAAATAACGAAATTAATTGAGTAGTTTTCTACTTTCTCAGGTCTCCTCAGCAATTTTGTTAACAAGTAATGGCACTCTCCTCCATGTACTCCTAACATCTTCTCTTTGTAGCCTGTTACTGAAGCAGCACAATTCAAAAAAGATGCATTTGTTTTTTTAAGCATCTAAGTTATCTAGCTTATAGGATAGGGGCTATTTTAAAGTGAGTGACTTCTTTGAGTTTAAAGGGGATAGGATTGAATGTTGAAAACATTAGGAGGAGTCTGATCAGAGTGAAACTCAGCTGATTGCTGGTTTGGAAGACAGATCAAATTTGCTCTGATTCAGTAAGGCTCAAAATGTTCTAGATCAAAGTTGGGCCAACTTCTATGTCCTTGGTTGAAATTACAGCTTCCCCAGGTCTGATGACTTCGACCTTTTCTGCAAGCTTTGTCTGACTAATGCCTAAAGTACAAACACTGGTTTAAAAGAAGAAAGGATTCCTTGTGGGTAAAAGCCAAAGGAAAAGTACATGTGAACTGGAGCTTTCCACAGTTCTTGTTGTGTATTCTTGCTCTTATGGAAAGGGATCACAGTGTGCTGCTGGGGAGGAGAACTGATCTCCTGTATTGATATGGTCACTTCACAGTGGGATCCCATAGGGACAAGGCAGGACTTGTTAGCTTTCTGTACGACCTGAGTAACGACCATGTAAGGCAATGATCACGAACTACCATTATGTGAGAGGTAACCTGATTGCTGTTGAACTCTGATAGAACTTGTTTGAAAGTTTTCTGCAGTACAGAAACCCTTAAACTGGAAAGCTAGCGCTGCATGACTGACATTCTTCTCCCCCAAAATACTAACCTTGCTCTACTTTCTCCACCCCCCAAAATAAAATAACTGCTGCAGCTAAATAAAGATGCTGTGTGTCACATCTTATTAGTACTCCCAGCTAAGGATAAAGGGAAGGGGAAAAAAACTCTTCAGAACTATTTTAGGAATCAATTTGGTTTAGTTTAGCTCTCAGAATAAGTATGTTTTCTTCTTCAGCTCTGATGGTCTATCCATCACTGGTCTCTCCCTTTCAGTACTCTTCTGCCTGTATTTCTTCCTTTATGTGTTCTTTTCAGGGAAGCTTGGCACAAGGGAAGCAGCTCAAATGCAGTCCTTAGTTCCCCTTTAAGGCACAAATGTCACATTCTTTCCTCTCTGCCCTAAGTGGAAGAGAGTAGCTGTGGCTCTCTGAGCCTGTGAAAGTGAGCTCTGTTGAAAGTCACTTACAATGGACTAGGAGTTTGTCACTCTGTCTCATGTGCCTTTATCCAGACCCTTTACCATATAATACAACTCAGTTCAAAGAGCAAATTAAGCTTTTGAATGAGCTGAGTAGATGTCACTGAGCTCCTGTACATGTCAGATAACCAAGGAACAATGTTAATTTGTAGTTCCAAGGACAATTGCATGGTGCTTCAGCTTCAGAAATACTCCTAATGTCAAGAGGGAACCAGACTAGAAAGAATATGTTTCTCATTTCACTGATATAATTAACAAATGAAGATATAAGCATTTGGGAGTTTTAGGAAATAACACTGGGAAAAATATCCAAGTGAAATTTCTTCAACTTATTTTGTTGTTTGATTTATTTCTTGTCCCCTCCCACACACTATAATTTGGTTATATGACACTTGCTTCTGGTAGGTAGTTACCATTCTTCTGCGATCTTTAAGGAGGGACGTCAGTATTTTAGAACTTGGTTGTTATCACAGCTTGTCACATAAGAGTTTCTAGAGCAGACTGAGTACTGTGGTCCACATGTACTAATGAATACCTATTTCACTATATTCCTGAAGAAGAGGAGGGACAAGTAACCAAGGAATCTTACCATCATCAAGGTACAAGAACCTCATACCATATCAGCATTCAAGTGAGCAAATCCATGTTCTCAAAATAATAAATTCAGTTGACCTTAATCTTTCTACATGAGCTCTGCACTTAACTTCAGGAGAAACAGAGTATTCAGATTTGAAGTAATTAATTCAGAATCAGTCATAAAGCAGACACAGAGTTTCCCTGACTTAATTTCCTGTTGAATACAACAACTTAAAATGCAAACAGAAAATCTATAAATAAAAACTGGAGAAAGAATCACTTGAGGAGATGTGTATAAAATAGCAAAATGCCTTAATTATAGCTCAGCAATCTGAAATATATAGAACCTTATTTACAGTAATTCTGCTGCCAGGGTTTGCTTATTAACTAGTCTAGTCACTTAATGGATAACAATGAATGATTATATACAGTACCAGTCAAGTAAAGCAATGTAATGCAAAGTAAGTGTTTTGTCAAATGGTCACTCATAGAATTTTGTTCTCTCAAATGGGAAATTACACTTACTGGAGTCAGGTGCTCTGAGCTAGTTGCCAAAAATCTGGATATATCAAAAAATAAGTTATTGGGAAACATACTCGTGGTAAACAAATAGGCTGTAGTGAGCTTTTTCCAACAAGAGTATAATGTCTGGGCCACTTTACTGACTTCAGGCTTCTAATGTGGAAAAGCTGTACTGTGACAGAAGTCTCCACATGGAACTTTCATACAAACACTTCATTACATAATAGTCAGCTCTATTCTTTATTACAGAATTGTTAGTGATAAAGGGAATGCAGCTTACAAAACAAATGTCCCCTCTTAACTTACACATCCCTGGTTTTGTTGGCCTTCTACATTACACTGCTCATCTTACTGTATACTTCCTAAAGAGTATGCTGTCAAAAGTATGTCCTTACTTTAAAGATTTTAATCTATTTTTTTTTCTAACAAAAGAAGTTCCATTGGCATAAAAATAAATGACAGTAATGGTGACAAAAATACTTTATATTCTGGTGCTGCACAACAAACTATAGGAATAAACGGTTGCCAGATTATATATTTTTTAAATACGTACACTATTAGTTACTTTCCTTGAAGGGGACACTGTTCATATGCAACATTTCATCCAACAAGCTTTTTCCAGAAGCCATTATCAGGTTTCCCCTCCAATATGCATTCCGTATAGTCGCTCTATTTCAATTACTGTCATATGGTGTGAACATGGTATGTATGGATATGTAGGCCAGTTGGGCAGTTTTCCAGTTAAAGACTCTTCTTTTGTAAAGAGGAGGCAATCTTAAATACACAGTTTACAGTGATATTTTATCACAGAAACTAACAGATCTTATTAGCCTCTGGTAGGAAGTGTCTATTGATAAGTTCCTACAGTTACATCCTGTAGAACGATTGTCTTCTTGTTAAGGCATGGGAAAAAGGAGCCATGAGGTCTAGGTTCTAATCAGGAGTTTCCTACAGTCTTCCTGTTTCACCAGGAACAGTCAGTTGATGTCATGGGTGCTGTTTCTCACCTTGCTAATATTTGAGTAGCATTTATCCGTTAACAGAATTAAAGACTGCTTTTCAAGGAAAACTGAATTTCTTAACATTTGTAGAGTTATGGTTAGTGTGTTTCATATAGAAACCTCTATAAATTAAAACATAGTTGTACTCCAGCTAAAATGATTGTCCTATCCATTGAAATTACGTTAGTTTCTAACAAAATTCAGACCTACCATAAATTGTACCTACAGATTTTACTTTATTCACGGTTTTACAAGCAAAGCAAGCATTGATGTGGATGTACTGTGGATGATAGAAGTCTTTATTATTTCAAATGCAGACTTAAAGCTCATTCAGGTTTTCAGTGATCTGGACTTCAGCCTTGTTTCTGGATGCCAAGGATCCCCAGTTGGTCATAGCATACAAGTTCCAAATGAAGAAAGAACTAGTGCATTCAGCCTGGCACAGGCAAAGCAGTCCTGTTGACTACAGTGAGATTATTCTCAGGAATAAGGCCTGCAGGCCTGGAACCCTCGAGATCAGCTACCAGAATCATATTTTATGGCGACTTGTGGTTACTGATTCTAAAAGTGATGTTTTTCTAATATGAGAGAGATGGTGGTTACAAGGCTGTGCTTGTAACTTGCATGCAAGAAATATATAAATGTGGCCTTCTTCTGTTCATGAATGCTTTACAGTTTTTTTAATGAGAACTTGTTTTTCTTAATGTTTCTTTCTAAGGCTTAGAGGTTTTAGGGCTAGAGAGACTACTAGGTTGTCTAGTCTGACAAAACAAGATGTAAAAAAAATTATTTGGCATAATAAACTCTTTGTTTAAAGCACATATTCCAGAAACACATCTGATCTTGACTGAAGCACCGTGAATCAAAATCCACAAGTCTCTAGGGAGTTCCTCCAAGCGCTACCAATGCTCTGTGATTTACTAATGCTCTGTGATTAAAAGCAGCATATTACATATCTATGAATTTGCTCAATCTTAACTTTCAAATACTTACAATTTTTCCTTGATTCATGATATACTTACCTGTTTTTCTCCCTTGGGCTAAATACCGAGCAAAGCTAGGATGAGAGTTTTCAAAGGAAGTTCGCTGGTTTCTGTGGCCATGGGAAAGAACAGTGTATCTTTTCAACATTAGTGTATCTTCTGTAGTCTCTGTGTGGTCCACAGTTTTGGGATGAATTCATCCAGCGTGCTATTTTGCTTGGGGAATAAAAGAAAAGCTAGTTCAGGCAAGGTCCTCTTCCAGAAAGAGTGTCTGTGAGACATATACATACTACAGCACTGGGAGCCAAGTAAATTTCTTTTAGGAAATGGGTGTGATAAGGAGATACAGTAGGTAGATCAATAATGATTATCCAACTCTGTTCAGAATTCTATGCGAAAAATTAAAATAAAAAAAAATAAACCCCAAAAAGACCAAAATACTCCTAAGTGCATCTCAGGATCTTAAAATATATTGTTCTTATCTGAAATTAGCCCAAAGTGAAAGCTAGCAAACTTAAGCACTGAAGCTGAATAAAATTACCTTTGGGCACAGTTTTAAAAGAGCTGTTTGATACTGTTCACATATTATCTTTGTTTTCTGAAAAACTCCCAGTTGGTGCAAACAAATGGAACTTTAAAGCCTTCGCTGAAGTTTTGAATATACAAATTAGCGAATCCCTTTGAAATGTCTGACTATCTTTGAAGGAAACTTAAGACACAGAAAAAATGAAAATCTGGCATTTCAACCTTTCAGATATGTAATGAAGAGTTACACGAAGAACTTTTTTCATGGTAGATCTAGAAAGCATTGCCATTAATTGCTATGGAGGGCAGCTTGAATTCTGATTTCTGTAGTTTTTATTTATGTTGCCACCACCTTTAAAAAATAATCCTGCAGTAGGATTGTCCTGGGTTCAGCTGTAGCAGTCATTTTTTCTCCTTCCTAGTAGCTGGTGCAGTGCTGTGTATTCAGCTTTAATCTGAGAACAATGCTGGTAACACACCGATGTTTTTAGTTGTTGCTAAGTAATGTTTACCCCGATCAAGGACTCTTCAGTCTCTCATGCTCTCCCAGTGAAGAGGGGCACAAGAAACTGGGAGAAAGCAGAAACAGAACACCTGACCCAAATTAGCCAAAGGGGTATTCCACACTCCAGCACATCATGCCCAGTGTACAAACTGGGGGGAGTTACCAGAAAGGACCAATTGCTGCTTGGGTCGGGCTGGGTATTGGTCGGTGGCTGGTGAGCGGTTATATTCTCTCCCATTGTTATTTCCCTTCTCATTATTATTACTGGGGGTAGCAGCAGTGGTTTGTGTTATACCTTAGTTACTGGACTGTTCTTATCTCAACCCGTGGGAATTACATTCTTTCTATTCTCCTCCCCATCCTGCCAGGGACAGGGGGAAATTAAAAAGGGGAAAGTGTGTGAGCGGCTGCGTGGTTCTGAGTTACCGGCTGGGCTTAAACCATGACAGATGCATGTCAAATGTTTGTTTTAAGTGAATTCCTTTTTCTTTCCAATTCTTTGTGTCCTGTTTTTAAATAAAAAAAGGACATGAACGGATCCAAAATTAATTCTTTCTGCTGTAATCAAACTTTGCATGCCTTATGTAAGCATAAATTTCGAGGTAAAGAAAATGCAATTAATGTATTCTGAATGAGAGAATCTCAATTTATGCCATTTTCTCCCCCCAGATTATGCAAAAAAAATCAAAGAACAGGGCCATTCATGTGTATATTTTTAATGATGGGTCTCAGAATGGCAAAGAAAGTGAAGTGTTGGATCAGTCAACAGTTCAGACATTTAGGCACAGTGGTTTGTAAATTCATCACTGTGGTAACTCCACTGAAAAACTAGTTTATATCAGAAACAAATTTATTGCAATAACCGATTCAGTCTCCAGTACCACCTGTCTCTATTTCTCTCTTTTTTTTTTTTTTTTTTAATAACAGCTCTTAATCTCTATTTTTTACTAATAGAAGTATTTTAAAAAGAAATAATACTTTAATCCAAATGCCTGTAGATGTTTGAATCAACTATCTCTGCCTATATAATTGCTAACACTTTGTTCTACCCTTTTTAAAATTGCTATTAAATCTCATTTTCGTTTTCTATATTAATAGAACTAGAATTCATTTTTAGTGTACCCTCAAAGCAGTAATGAGTATTGTTAACATGTAACAACAATGCCCAAGGGGAAAGTTTTCAAAGGTGGTCTAACCTTAAGGCTTTGCTGTTGATGTAGTACAGAGTCATCAAGCCAAGGGCTGTTAGAGCTAGTCCATTTGGAGAGTTCAGCTGAATACTTCTGCTTAATATATCAGAAGAATTATAAATGGTTTAGGTGATGACCTAGTGAAGAGGGGGAATTTTTGTTTAATAGCTTAAGAACAGGGAAGCAGCATAAAAAAAATAACTATACCTCCTGCTCATTTAAAAGTGTATCACATTGTGCTTTAGTTCTGAGGATTTTGCTTCCATAGAGGTTTTCATAAAAGGTTAATGACAAAACATTAACAAGGCATGCAATATTGCACATGGGCAGGGGAGCTGAAACATAGTCATTTAGTTATGAGCAAACAATAGATGTTACTTTTTAATTGTTTTTTTCAGAAGCCAGTTCTGCCTTCTTACTAAATTTAGGATATTACACTTATTTATTAGTGTATAGCAAAAATAAGCTTCTCTTAAGCTGTGGTGCTTCACTGATTTCAAGTGAGTGTCTTGGTCACAATAAACCAGTCAAAACGCTAGTGGAGTGAAATTCCTGTCTGAGTTGTAGTGCAGCAAAATGAACTTAAGTGCTAGAATTTGAGATTGAGCCTTTAGGTTAGCTAAAGGTAGAATCAATTCAAGAGTCTCTGTTTGAGGTACAAATTAAAAGGCTCAAGAACAGTGTATTACAGCAGTGATACAGAGTAACATCATTTTAATTGGCAGCTTTTTGAGGTCTAAGTTTCATTACTGTGAAAAGTATAAGGGTGCGTTTTAGGTGATGGTTTAATGTTTCAACTGAGTCAATTCATACACTGTCCCAGAATTCGAAATTCTGTTGGGGAAGCAGGGGTAGAAATGTTCCTCCTTGTTGGAGTTGAGTTTGTCTATGAAATCAATGTGTAATTTGTTGTCATTTAGCTGTCTTGATTTCACAGCACTTGGTTACACCATTGCCCTTTCCTTGGATATAATCTAAAGGTTGTAATGTCCTAAAACAACTAAATAAGAATAGAAAAGTTCAATAGTGTCAAAGCTCAAAAATACTGACAGTCTGAGAAATGTGCTGCATGTTATATCCATTATATATCCATTTTTAAAAATAGAGGGGAAATGCAGGAACAGCGTTACTGGTTAAATAGGATTCAGACTCTTGCAAGGTCGTAAGCTACATCGTTTTCATTTTAGAGCTGTGCTTGATGTTGCTTTTCATAGAATGGTTGGTTTCTGTTGCAAGAAGGGACTTTTTAAGAGGGTACTCTAACAACTGGCCTCCTATGAGATTTAATTCAATGTTTGTTTATAACTCTTAAAATTAATTAAATAAGAGGTGATATGTTAAATCTGATAACAGGAAGTTATCAGAAGTTTGTACAAAGCATGAATGAAGGCTTTATAGCCTTAGACCCCTCTTTACAGATGAATGCACACTATACTTTGTGCTTCACTCTCTTGAGGTGTATCTGTCCCTGAACTGAGAGTAAGGCAAAAGTTTGAAATTCCATGTATTCCGTTCATAACTTGAAAATATGGCTTTCACCAGAGCTGTTGCATAGGGAAATTCATTCCCCTTGCTTATTTAGTCATCATCTACTTTGGATGCAGTGCCAAAAAGATGATTGATAACAATACTGTAAGGAAGGAGCCATGGCTTCCAACACATTTTGCAGTGACCACTAAATGGGTGTTAGATGCTACACATTCTTAGACTCCATGTTCTGCATGTATTTCACGTAGTCTAGTTCTTGTGTTTTACTCTTTGGACCTCAACAGAAGGTTGAGAATAATGTTTGAGGTAGAGATTTCTCTCTCTTCCCATCCTGTTTCCATTTCCAAGGATTCTGTTTGAAAAGCCTTCTTCAAAGGCTCACAGAAATTTCTGTGAGGTTCAGTCCTCCACAGGTGGCTTCCTGTATGGCCTGTCAGCAATCTCCAGTTGGCTCAGGACTGCTAAGTGTCTAAACTGGCTATGTTATTTTTACCTTTACGTGTGGACTAGGCATGTTTTCTAATAGCTAACCTGCAGTTTAGCAGCAACCTTGAACCTTTCCTGCTTAGTGGCTATTTGACTTTCTTTTGTCTTTTCCCCATAATTGCCTGGATATATTTTGCCATTTTTTTTCAATAGGGAGCAAAAGAAAAGAAAAAGCTTTTCCTAGATCTGTTGTGTCATCACCAAAGTCCAGTTATGTTTGAGCTGTTCCCTAGACATGGATCCTATTTCTTAAACAACTATTGCCCTTCTGATATATTAATTCATACATGAAGCTGTCTTGGTTTTCCTTGAACTGCCTGCTACAGTTCTTCTCTGGTTCAGACAGGTCCTTGTTCCTTTCTCCCTGCTGGATTTAGTCTTTTGAAAGAATGAATGGATATGAACTTCAACTGATAAATACATGCATTTGAATCTGTGACTGATTTGTGGCTGGATTGTTTTTGATGACTTTTATCTGTAGTTGATTTGCATCTATTTGGCTCAGACTCACTGGGGGTAACACATAGAATAAATGAATAAATAAATTTGAGGGAGAGGCAAGGAAAAAACAGATGAATGAATGGATGATGGGGAAAGAGAGGGAGACTAAACAGAAAGGGATAGATAAATGGTGATTAAGAAGTACAGAAAAGTAAGGAACAAGCAGTGATCAAAGTAGAGAAAAGAAATAAAAAGGATTCAAAACTGAAGAGAATAGAAAGAGTAAAAAAGAAGTAAGAACTTGGTGCCTGATTACACCTGAAAGAACAGAAATAGGTTACTTTTAATTATGTGAAAAGGCTAGGATTGTGCACCAGTGAAGGGAAGAGTTTGTACAGGGAACCATGGGACAATGTCTGGGGTTGTCCAAGACCCAGAACAGTAAATCTTGCCCATTTGATCAAGTTAAGTGTATGCTTCAGGGCTTATATACTCTGAACTCACATTAACAGTGTCACTCTACCTTTTGCACAGCTCCATGTTGAATACTCCTTTAACAAATCCCCATTCTCCTCTTTAAAACTTGTTGGTTTGGGTTAGCATTTCTTTGTGCCCTCCAGTCTGGTGCCTGACCTTTTTTCTTTTAGCAGCATATACAATTAACTAAAAAACCAGAAGCAAAGCAGCTAAGCACCACTAACAAGACTCCTTAGACTAGTCATATTGAAGCCCCCTTGTTTTTTTCACATCCAGTACCACATTCCTGCATGTTATCCCATCTCCGAAGCTCTGTTAGCACCTTCAGGCAGAGAGCACCATCATTCAGTGTTACACATTACATACGTACTGCACAGTACAAATAATACATAGCACCGGTCTTTGAAACTGGTAGTGTGACCAGGGAGGGAATGCCTCTTTTGCTATATTACCTGCTTTCTCAGGCATCTGACTTCTGTTAGGCTTCACTTGAATTCCTCTCTGCAAAATAGCAGCAGTTGTTACTTGTCCTGCCCACCATGTTTATTTTCTTCACTTCTTTTTCTGCAGGTCAGGGGAGCTTCTAGGCACTGCCAGTTTGCCTGTTTTCTCTCTGCTTTTGACCTCTGTCCATTATACTCTTACTGTAGTGCTTTACTTTAAACAGATGACTGTGATCATAAGTATTCACATGCTAATAATGAAATACCTGTTTCACAGAAAGGGTTCTTAGTCTTAATTGGAGCTTCTAGTTGCTAATGGACAGACATTACCATCCGTATGTATGTATTCATATTGACTGTAGTGATTCCCAGAACCCAACTGAGAATGGACTCTCACAGTAAGTACTAAACAAAATTTTGACATTCCTGTCCTGAACAACTTACAGCCTGTGCAAACAAGAAAAATATAGCAAGTAAAATAAAGAAACAAAGTGGTAGCACAGAGATCATCATATCAAACATTATTGTGAATTTCACAGGGGTCGATGCATATGATCAGAAGAGATGCTGGTAATGCTTAAATAGTCTCAGGAAAAGCAAGATTGTCTAATGGCTCACAGAAACCATGAAAATGAGGTTTTGTTCCTTGTTTTGAATCCCTGGACACACAGGGAAGCTGGGACATTTCTCATGGTGACATCTGTCATTCGTCCCCTGAGGAAGGAGTCACAAAAGCTGAGATGACAATTCTGTTTTTGAAATATACCAGTGTGCTAAATAAAAAATACCCATCAGAAGGAAAATATATCATCTGCAGCGGAAGAATTTCTGGAAAAATTATTTATTTACTGATGATGTCTCTCGTCTCTTCTCCCCCCCCCCCCCCCCCATTTGTTGTTTGTTTTTACAGCAGTTGTATGCTGCCCAACTTGCTGCAATGCAAGTGTCTCCAGGAGGCAAGATACCTGGCATTTCCCAGGGTAACCTTGGTGCTGCTGTATCCCCTACCAGCATCCACACAGACAAGAGCACAAACAGCCCTCCACCCAAAAGCAAGGTACTGTACGGGGCCCTGCAGCACTGCATTTCTCACAATGAGGATACTTGCATGTGGGTTTTTTTCTCATGGGTGTCTGTGCGCATCTCAGACACAGGCAGCTTTGTTCTCAGGATGGTTTCCTGAAATGGGAGGATATTTGTAGTGCTGTTTTTCCAGTGGGAGAACCCCAGCACAGTAAAACCAAACAACCATTTATAAACAGTGGCAGTAGCACATACCACCTCAGCTGACACCCCATGGGTTCCTTTGCAGTGTCCTAGCTATGACACTGCTGTTTCTTCCATCTTCAGTAATGGGTGGCAGGACTGAGGTGATCATCTTCTTTTCCAGCACACAGCTGTCCTTTCCTTTCAGAACTCTAGACCAGAGTCAGGTTAGCCGTGTGTCAGTGAGAGATGGGAAGCAGTGGGACATCTATCTCATTTGTGACCAGGTCCTGTCCTGGGGTTCAGTGGGAATCTGGGGGGAGTAAGTTTCCAAAGGAATGTCTGTTGTGCGATAGAGCAGGGCTGGATTCTGTCCATCAAGTGATGGGCTCTGATGAGTAATTTTGGTCATAGCTGGGCAATTAGGTCTGTACTCATTTAGGAGATCAAGCTGACAGCTTGTAGTTCAGCTGTATAATGCAGCCACTACACAAGTTATACATAGAAAAAACACACAGAATATATCTGATAGCAGATACTTTTCTCAGCTCTGGCATAAGCTGGGCTCACCAGAGCAAGGTGAGCTCAGCTTATGCCATAGCTGAGCAAAAGTAACGGGTCAAGATTGAATGGCACATCTTAGGTGTTAAAAAACAAGTAGGAACAATTTAGCTAAGGGATGCAGGGAAAAGGCAGTCCCATTTAGGTGACAGTCAGAGCTTGATAAAAATGTGTCCTTTCTTTTTAGTGTCCTCTAGCATGCTGTCCGTGTCCTTTATCGCGTCAGAAAAGATTCCTTGAATTGACAGCAGTCTTGTTTTTACCCTAACAGTAGAACAGCACAGATTAAAAATAACGAGACAAATAAATAAAACCATTGTCAGCTCAGTGAGATACATGTTCAAAGTACAAAATAAGTGGTGTGAAACTGGTAGCTGTTGTGTTAGAGCATCAAGTTCTGGGTCTACATTTTCTTTCTTCTCACTTCCTGACTTCCCAAAGTTTATTCTTGGCTTGGCCTCTTCTTTTATATCGTATGGAGCAATGAATCACAAAGCCATGCAGTGCTGAATGATAGTTTGGTTTTTTGGTTTCCTTTTTTGTTGGTGGTTCGGGTTTTTCCCCCCCACCACCAAAAAAGTCATGTCTGTGGTTATTAAGAGATTTTTGTGCATTTTACAAGGGTCTTTTTGTGCGTGGCTAGCAGCTTGCAAGATCCACTATGCTTAAAATCCCAGTGTTTTTGGATCTCTGGGTGCAAGCAGAATGTCTGCTGAGATCTAAGGGGCACAGTATTTATTTTGTGGCAATCATGGAATTAGAGGGTCTGCCATATTACTGGTAACATCAAGGATAACCGTTTTACTGCAGCTGTCAGGATCGGCTCTATTCTCCTGTGTGTGTTATTGCTTTTTCATGTTTGTAGGTGTTCCAGTGCCTTTGGCTTGCAGTTCTGTAGGACACAAACAAAACTTATTTGCAAATTGAAAAAAAAAAAAGAAAACAAGAAAAATAGGTGGGCCAAAAGGAAAGGAAGGGGGCTCCAAAAGGCTGTAAAATTGTGCAGCGTGAGCCCTGTGATGCATGCTGTTTTCAATCTGCTGTGTGCCAGTTGGAGGCTCAGAGAGCGAGCGAGCGAAAGAGAAGGGATAATGCTGAGAAATGATAGAGTGGCTGTGACCTCCAAGCTCAGCCTGGAAATCCAAGACATTGATTTCACTTAGCATTCCTGCTGAGAAATCCGGCGGAGTTCAGTTGTAATAAAAGAACAAGATTCTGTTCTAATGGTAATGGCGTATGACAGACATATCACTTTGTCTGTCCTCAGCACCAGAGAGGAGAATTGGAGAAAGGTCACCTGACCTGCCTGTGCTGTTGTGCGAATGCTGTACTGAGCTTTGAACTCCAGCCTGGAAGCACAATTATTCATAATACTAAATGATAAAGAAACCTTTATAGAGCCTACAGTAATTAGAATAAAGCTTATACAATAGTGCAGTGGCCTCGCTCAGAAAACAAGCTGGCAAATCCATCACAGCGGCAGAAACTGAAGCTTAAATGTTGAAATGAAACACCTTCGTTTGTGTCTGTGTGGACCTTCCTTTGCTTTTTCAAAGCTTGTTTGTGTCCAGCAGCTCCGAAAGTTTACTGTGTTTGCTGATTTTAATCTAATTTTTTTAGCTTTTGTCAAGGAGTGTCTGTCTTAGAGTTTCACAACCATTTTTTAGTTGTCTCTTTTTTGAA
Organism: Myiopsitta monachus; assembly: GCA_017639245.1. NCBI lineage: Eukaryota > Metazoa > Chordata > Aves > Psittaciformes > Psittacidae > Myiopsitta > Myiopsitta monachus. The sequence goes on from CM029920.1 coordinate 82,990,806, forward strand.
TCCCCCAGTAGCAGCTTGGTTCTTGAAGTTAGTACGTGGTGGTCTTTCTCACTGCTACTGTACGTCAGATTTCCACAGATGAACAGCTAATGTCTTAGACAATCTTTCAATAAATACTGTTTGCTAAATCTCTATTTTCAGCCCGCAGTTTACACTAGTGCAGCTTTGGTAATACGCTCAAGTGTTTGGAGACAAGGAGACAGCCTTACCTGAGAGTGTGTCGAGCTACTGGCAAACATCTAGGTCACTTCTGAAAAGCTGTGGTTTTTTCTTTCTCGTATAGCGTTAAAGTTAGTGTGCTGCTCTTTGCAAGGATTCTTCAAAGTCGGCCTCAGCAGCAGATGGAACAACTGTTGGCTCTAGAAATGCTGAGAAGCATCAGGGGGAGTTTGCCAAGGATCATCCTTTAAATCTAGTAAGACTTGAACACATCCCTGAAACTCCTCTAAGACCTTGGCAACTCCTGTTTTGGCAAACCTTTTATCAGTGGCCCTCACCAGTGTTTGAACACTGTGCTGGGCAGACTACCCTGGCATCTTCTGTTGTCTTACTTGACTTTCAACAGATGTGACCTGGAATAGTCAAATTCACTTCCTGGGTTTCTGTACTGTAACTTTTAGGAAACCATGAAGTAGAGATGCCATTATGCTGTGCTGCACACATTCTGTCAAGTTTTGGTTAGGAAACTGAGCTGGTGTCGTACATTCTTCCAAGAAGAAATCGGTGCCAGAAAAATTGATTTAAGAAACAGAGCTAGTGGAGCCTGTCCAAAAGAAAATGCGTGTGTCTTGCGGAAATGGATTTTAACACAGCTTCTTCTTGAGCAGTTTTAAAAACAGCCGGTATGCTAATCATACCATTCAAATTTACCAAGGCCTCCTCCACAACCCATTTGAAAGGCAACTATCTTTGAAGTTTGCCAAATTGTGCTGGATTTCCAAAGTCTGTCTTAAGCACATTTTGCCTTTGATCGTGTAAAAGCTTGCGTGCTGCTCTGTTGGGTGTTCAAGGTGGTTACATGCTCCCAAGTAAGTAGGAGAGAACAGGCAAAGGTGCAGATAAGGACTAGGCAAAATAACCTACCAGTCCATCTTGTGATTAACTTGAAGCCTCCTGCTTGGACAGTGTCATGCAGGAGATTAAAAAAGCATTGTTGCAGAGAATGCATTTATCTGAACGGTAACCTATACTGTGCTACCAGGATTATCACCTGATAGCAACAGTCGTCGCTGACTTCAGATGAGGTGCATTATACTCTTGAGTAAGGATGGCTACATCACTTGTAAACAGGGCCCTGTTCATCCTCCTTTTGTTCCTTTCTTTTTGTGTAGTACATATAAATATGGCATCTAGTGCCAGCTTGATGCAATATTCTAGCCCTCTCCGTGTAACCTTTCAAGTACAGTAATTCTGGAGTGAATTTTCAATGTAGCTTGTAAATGTAGCTAAATGATTCCCCATATTTAATTGAGCACAGTGCATTGTCTGTAACATCTGCTGAAAAACAGGAGCAATTCAGTGTGAAATGTGACAGGAGAGGATTCCAGGGCACTTTTCTTTTAACCTTATTATGACCTCAGCCCTAACCCTACTCACAATTGTGTCTCCATCAATGGCAACAGCACACAGATTGTCCAAATCAATTTTTTTTTGTTCTTCTCAAATACTTCTGGCAGTGATACTACCATTTGCTCAGCAATAGCACCTGGGAGTTGTGACAAGGAAAGAAAATATGTTTCAGACAGGCCAGAAACAGCACTAAGCAGTTGGATATACACAATCAGATTCTCCTCAACTGCAGTATCCAGACAAATATCAGTGAGAATCCTTAACTGAGGATGGTATGTTATTTCACTTTATTTGATCCTCTGATCACCAAAGTAAACATCAGATTGAAAGTTTTTCACATTGCCTATTGTCAGCCGTAGAATCACCCTTGAATGACTTAAAGCTTGCCTCTCTACCACAGGACAGACTGACCTTAAAATGGCCAGAGGCTCTCCAAGGGTAGTTCTTCCATTTTTGAGGAATATCTTCTGATAATGCTACAGTTGCTGCCACATGCACCACCTGTGTCTTGCATCCCGTTTATAGTATACAGAGGGTAGAAAGGGACTAACAGTGTGCTTGTTCCATTCTCACCCAGGCAAGGCAAGCCTGGATATGAAGCTGCAACTGAGTCACTGTTGACTTCTTTTCAAAGTACATCTGATACCAGGGACAAAAGAAAGAAACAGCGTCTTTGGAAATGGGAACTTTGATTCAGACACACCATGGGCTGTGTTATTGGTGAAAATAAGTAAACTATATACTATGGAGAGCTGGTTGGGGATTTTTCTCTTCCAGTCAAAACTGATGATGGGACTATACTTCGCAGTTTCACTAGGAAAGCTGTCTTGACTCAGGATGAAAATGCAGGATAAAAAAAAAAAAAAAAAAGAAAAACACCTGAAGGGAAGGAGAAAGAAAAAGGCTCTGAAATGGCCTAGTGATAAGAAAATTCATCTAGATGATATTTCTGATTCTACTGGAGGCAAATTGTTGACTGGAACTTCATTGTAGGTGTCTACCCTAGGCAGCCCTGTTAGCTTGTGTATATTTGTCTCAGTTTCCCTCATTTTTCTCTGTTGTATGATAGCTCAGAATGTAAAAATTTATCCTGGTGGGGTCTTGGGAAAACATTAAGCTCCATTGTGTACATAGCTGCATCAGCTTGCTTGTCACATCAAGCTATGACTATCAGAGAAGCCTAGCTGATAAGTGGACATACAGATTCCTTGTACCTCAAGAGCTGCCATTTTTTGAACATATGAAAGGAACGTATTTATTTTCAGCTGTAAAGATGATGAGGTGCATTGCTATGCAAATACAAAAAGATACGGGTGTATCCAGCTTCATAGCACTTTTTATTCAGTAATACCAAATATTTTTGGAAACATGAGCTAATTGTTCTGCACAGTACTGGAAGGTACTTCAACTATAAAGAGGACAGCTGTGTGATGAAGAAGACTGATCATGGCTGTGTACAGGTGATCAAAGAGCATGACTGGTTGTGTTTGCCAAATTTTTTTACTGAAGGGTAGAGAAGAGGAACCTATCTGAAAGTAACCCACTGCACATGTTAGGGCTCATATATTAATGGCAGTTACTGTCCTCTTGATTGGTTAAAGAGTTCAGCAGCTGCTGAACGTCTATCCAAGCAGCAGAAAATTAAGGCATCCTTATTTTTATCATGGAGAGTACTGAGGTATTTAGAGTGAAGAACAGGAGTTCTTATTAAGATGATGTAAGATGCACAATCCCTGTTAGAACATCAAGGCAATGTTTGCAGAAAGTTTGCCTCCAAGATCTACAAGGCATTTTTATGTTGGAGAATTTCCAATCTGGACACAATTTTTTATATGCCACTGATTTAAAAAAAAAAAAAAAAAAAGAGAGAAGTCTTATAAATTAATCTATTAAACTCTTCAGCATCATAATAATGCTTATCACTAGACTATCATTAAATTCAAAACAGTTTTCGGTGCTTGCATTTCACAGTCCCCTTGTCAGTGTATCAAACAGGTTAGAAATGGCTGTAAGATAATTAAGGAAAAGTTTATAGATGTATACAGGGATAAAATCCCTGTATGGATGCAGGGGTAGTCTAGTGTGAGGCCTCCCTGCCCATGGCAGAGGGATTGGAACTAGATGATCTTAAGGTCCTTTCCAACCTGAACCATTCTATGATTCTATGTATAGGAAGCTGTAAAAAAAAATTGAGACCTCATCTGCCTTATCCCTCCTATGCTACTTCTTTAGTATCCCTCTCCATTCTTAATGGAGACCCTGTAGCTAATTATAACTTTACTTGGAAGCGTTTTTCCTCTGCTGCTCATGCTTTTAATCCCAAGCAGTAAAATATGGCGTTGGTGACAGAGCCTTTGAAACTATTTTCCTATCCCTTACTCTTCTTCCTATGCGTGACATCCGGGCATATAAACAGTGACTTTTTAAACAATTTTCTAGAGCTCAGTGGAACTAGAAATAGAGAATGTTTTTCAAACACTAAAAACAGTGTTAACAGTATCTAAAAAGCAGCAGCAGTAGGGACTTGCGCAGCATTCTGCTAGCCTCTCACCCCTCCCTGCTTTCGTAAAAATAAATTAGATATATAGAGGGGCTCCTAGGATGCTTTTTCACATTAACTCTCCACTGTTCTACTTCCTGATATCATGTCTCTTTGGCAGGAACGTGCCTCTCAAGCGGAGTTGCCAGGAAGTTGGTCCTTGTCAGGCTCAGTCGGCATGTTTTAGAATGAAAACTCAGACGAAAACATAGCAAAAAGAGGGGGAGGAAGGGAAACCCTCTAAAATCTGTCATCACAAAACAAAAGTGAGATACACTTAAGCAAGACCACTGCATTTCTGAAAGAGAGGTCTTCAGAAATCAGAAAGGGAACAACAGAGACATAAAGCAAAGTGGTAATGACAAACATACAGTGTATTCTTCTTAGTAGTTCTCTACTGTTCCTCGCTGCTAGTGCCTTCCTTACCTGGTATGACTAAATAAAATAACCATGTTTTTCTAAGTGGCAAACTTGTTGGTGTGGGCAGCAGGTAGTAATTTCATTCTTTCTAGGTAAATAATCCACTTTGGCTTTATGCTGATAGACCAAGTTATTACACCAGGCACTCTTAATTTCAGGAGATAGCTACTAAAGCCAGGTCTAGTTACGGAATTCCTTAGTATTCAGGTATGCTGGCGCTTAGTATTTTGTTTCTGCTCTGCATCTTACTCTGTTACTTAGAAATGCCTATGCTTTGAGTACTGCAGATGATTTTTGACAAAACTGCCCATACGGTGTCACTTGGAACAAAAAGCCTTAATGAGAAAGAGCGGCATTTTGGAAGAAGAAAATGGAAGAGTCCCAAGCCAGAAAAAAGTGTCACAAAGTCAAGGTTTTTAATGACACTGAGATAGCTGTTGAGCTGATGTTGCAAACTGGTCACACTGTCATAAGAGTAGCAGTAAAGGGACTTTAGGAGAACATGGAATCTGGAGCTGCATAATGAAACAGAGAAAAATTAGATGTTCCTGGTTGCAGGGTTTGGTTTTGTTGTTTTGGGGTTTTTTTTGATCCTCCTCACTTTTGGTTGGGCTTGTTTGTGAGGAGAGTTGGAAAACATTTAGGAGAGGGTCCTTCTGCTGAGGAAGGGGAACAAGCCATGAGGAGAAATACGTAACGTTCTTTACTGGGGGCTTGCAAGTATCACAGTGCTGCAAAGATGAAGGACTAATATGAGCTCTAAGTTAAATATAGATAACAAACCACACAGTTGTAAGTTTCATTTGTAGTTTCCTTCATAATATAAAATTTCTACAAAATAAGGTCATCCTTTATTCCAGGGATATATTTTTTAGACTCTGAGCTGTTTGACTCTCTAAATCAAGGAATGTGTTTATTCCTGGAGCTTGTGCAAAGTAACAGTATTGTAGCAATGTACCTATTCAATGCATTAGGAGACAGCTTGAAATGGAGCAGAGGGCTCTCATTCTATTGTGCATTTCTAGAAGGGAGATAGGTAATTCAGGTATTAAATGTTCCCTTTTGCAGCTTCATCTGAAGTGTTTAGCTATTTTGTGGCGTGTGTTAATAATCAAAAGTCAAGTGCACAGGCTGCGTTGGCAGGGCTGTGTACTAGACAGCAATGTAGCCATCTTTTACCAAATGTAGAACTTCTTTTCAACATAGAAAGTAAATTTCTGAGGTGATTGAATCAAATTCTAATGTGATTAGTCTAGCAGCTTCCAGCAACTGCTTTCTTTGTCTGCAGCAGTGTGGTTTGCTTCCACATTACATGCTAAATTTGAAATTAGCTCCTCTTGACACATTCAGGCAGAATGCAATTCAAACTAAGCATCAAAGAAATATATTTTGCAGTAAGTATTCCTCTTCCCATATCTGAATGATTATCATTTAACAAGGGAGCTCTACAAATTTTTTAATCTGAATCATTTTATTCTGTAATCCCTGGTAGCTGTGGATAGCTGGAGAGAAGCAGCATGTAGCAGCAGAATGGAGATTAAATTCGGTTTATTTTCAAATTCAAAGAGACGGTTTCTTATAGGTTAGTGTTAACTCTAGAGTTATATGAAGTCTTTGGCAAATATCTCACCAGAGATTCTCAGAACTACACATACGTTATGCAGACTGCAGTTTGAATTGTTCAGTGTAAAATGAACTGGTGCAAAAAAGGGTTTCAGAGAAATTATGTGGAAATTCATTTCACACACTTTTTTCAAAGCAGTGTGACTACATCTTGTGATTTTATAATGGATAGCTTCCTTAAAGTCCCAGATCCTGGAGTCATGTGAGCATGAGAGAATTTTATTTAAACAAAAATCTTCAGGCTGTCATGGCTGGAACTTACAGATTGGTATAAATGTACCTCAAAGGTTTAGAAAACAGGTAACAAAATGAACTTGTGAGGTATTGTTTTAATCAAGTGGGATTAATTTTCAGTCTCAAGTCACTGAAGACTTCATGTTAGCAATTTTGCTATGACACAAATATTTCTCAGCAAAATTAAACTTTTCACTGTAATTCATCTGTAAAAATACTTCAGTTGTATCATAGAATCATAGAATCACAGAATAGTTAGGGTTGGAAAGGACCTTAAGATCATCTAGTTCCAACCCCCCTGCCATGGGCAGGGACACCTCACACTAAACCATGTCACCCAAGGCTCTGTCCAAACTGGCCTTGACCACCACCAGAGATGGAGCATTCGCAACTTCCCTGGGCACCCATTCCAGTGCCTCACCACCCTTGCAGGAAAGAATTTCTTCCTTATATCCAATCTAAACTTCCCCTGTTTAAGTTTGAACCCATTACCGATTGTCCTCTCACTACAGTCCCTCATGAAGAGTCCCTCCCCAGCATCCCTGTAGCCCCCCTTCAGATACTGGAAGGCTGCTATGAGGTCTCCACACAGCCTTTTCTTCTCCAGGATGAACAGCCCCAACTTTCTCAGCCTGTCTTCATACGGGAGGCGTTCCAGTCTCTTGATCATCCTTATGGCCCTCCTCTGGACTTGTTCCAACAGTTCCATGTCCTTTTGATGTTGAGGACACCAGAACTGCACATAATACTTCAAGTGAGGTCTCACGAGAGCAGAGCAGAGGGGCAGGATCACTTCCCTCAACCTGCTGGTCGTGCTCCTTTTGATGCAGCCCAGGATACGGTTGGCTTTCTGGGCTGCAAGCGCGCACTGCTGGCTCATGTTTGTTTTCTCATCAACCAACACCCCCAAGTCCTACTCTGCAGAGCTGCTCTGAATCTCTTCTCTACCCAACCTGGAGCTGTGCCTGGGATTGCTCTGACCCAGCTGTAGGACCTTGCACTTGGTGTGGTTAAACTTCATCAGGTTGGCATCAGCCCACCTCACAAGCGTGTCAGGGTCCCTCTGGATGGCATTCCTTCCCTCCACCATATCAACCGAACCACACAGCTTGGTGTCATCGGCAAACTTGCTGATGGCGCACTCAATCCCACTGTCCATGTCACCAACAAAGATGTTGAACAAGACCAGTCCCAACACCGATCCCTGAGGGACACCACTCGTTACTGGTCTCCAGCTGGACATTGAGCCATTGAACACAACCCTTTGCGTGTGGCCATCCAGCTAGTTCCTTATCCGCCAAGTGCTCCACCTATCAAATTGATGTCTCTCCAACTTAGAGACAAGGATGTCATGTGGGACAGTGCTGAATTCTTTGCACAGGTCCAGGTAGATGACATCAACTGCTCTACCCCTGTCCATCAGTTCCATTGCCCCATCATAGAAGGCCACCAGATTGGTCAGGCAGGAATTCCCCTTAGTGAAGCCATGCTGACTGTCACCAACCACCTTCTTGTTTTTCATATGCCTTAGCATGCCTTCCAGGGCAATATGTTCTAAGATTTGTGCTTTGCACAAGTCCAGGTAGATGATATCAACTGCTCTACCCCTGTCCATTAGTTCCGTAGCCCCATCATAGAAGGATCCAGAGAGAGCAGTCAAGATCATCCAAAGAACAGAGGCAGGCTAACTGACAGACCAAACCATTTTAGTTTTTCATGTTATTCAGCAGGGTTTAGTATGTGAAACCAATTTAAAAGTTTGGTCTTGATTATATGCCTTTATCCACTAATACTTCCAGACTGAATTAAAATGTGTACTTTTAGTGCTAATGAATGTGAATGTTTTTAGTTTCTGTCTGTTTTGTTTCAGTTCCTACATTTTTCCTTGCTGCTTTTAAAGGAAAGATAAGCTAATGCCATGACTCGTATCTTGGGGAGAGGAAGAAATATTAGGAAAAAAAAAGTCTTTGATAAAAAGATTGCTCAGTATCTTGGTATGTAGAGTGCATGGAGGGGAAGACCTTGTCTCTAATGGGAACACTGGAGAGAAGGCTTTTCGATTTCCAATGATGATGTTACTGAAAGAATGTAACTTCAAGTATTTCATGAGTTATTGGTGTTTCTTAAACTTTTTTTGCATGGATGTGCCAGCACCTGCTAGTAGATTTAAAATAAGGGGTCATTTCAGGAGCCATGTATGTATGGAGATGAAGCACATGGTTTCGTGCAGGCTTTCAGCTGACATGCCTGGCAGTGACATGTCACGTCATGAATCAGCCACATCGTGTTATGTGATTTCAAGCTAACAGAACACAACAGGAGTTACATAGTGACAAACACAACCCAACATGACATATCCATGGGAAAACTGGCACAAAAAGCTTCTTAAATTTGAGTTTCAGGGGTACATTTATTCATCTTCAGAATGCTTCAGAGAAAACTACAAAGCAGTGTACTGGAAAAGGGAGCAATGTAGTGACAGAATTACTAAAGCAACTTTAATTCAGTGTACAATTAGGAAGAAAATATATATATATAACAATCCTGGTGAGTGTTTTTGTTGTGTTGGGTTCTTGTGAATTTCTTTCCAAAGGTATCTGTCTCAGGGCTTTAGTCATTCCAGATCAGTGATTATTTTTATCTTGTGCCATGCTAAGAGCTGTATCGGCTTCAGGTTACAGCTGTAAGTTAACATATTTTGAATTTAGCAATTGGTTGCCTCAGTAAATTTTGAGCCCTTCTAGTCTAAACTGTGTTGGGTTTTCTGCTTTGCTTGCAGATCAGAATTACTCCTTTTTGTGCCCATTTCCAATATTCTTAGTCTTCTCTAAAGTTATTTTCTTCACCTTTCCAGATACTCCTCTCGTAGTTTTTGATGACCACTGAAAATAGTGTGCAATTAAAACTCTAGGATGTATTCATTCATTTCTGTTTGCTTATTATTCATCATAATTGTGTGAATAGCCTGTGCTTTCAACATTTGCTATAAAAGGCACAGACCTAATTTGGGGTCAGGTAGATTGAGCACCTACATTTGGCTGAGAAATACGTGTCAAGTAGCATTTTGTTCATGATATTGGAAGTTAAAATGGTGTCACATGATAGTTTGCCCACTACATTTCTTATCTGGATTTACAGTTCATAATTTCAAAGCCTTAGAAATATCAATTTCTTTACACTGAGTCCTTCCAGTAATCTACAACTTACAGGCAGAATGATGTGGTGGTGTAACAGATGGGAAATGCAGTACTGTACCAAACAACTAGAGTTTACTGGGGCTAGTGGGTGAGGAAAACAATGGCTACATCATTTTGGCTAGCCTAATGATGAGCAAAAAGAACAGATATTCCAAGACCTGAAGAACAGAACAAACTGAATAGATGCTTTCTCTTCTGTGTTCATTTTAAAATGAATAAGGTGCTCCAGGAGTGCCAGAAGTTTCATTTGTGAAGTCTCGCGCTATTTAGAAATGTAGAATACCTCTCTCAAGGGGATCCCCTGGTGTCCATTAAAGTGTGGGTAAGCACACTTTACAGGTCTTCTCCTGAGGGGAAAGGCTTAGAGCATGACCCCACACACACACCTTGTTGTCCCTCTACACAAATGATGTGGGACCTTTGAGGACTTCATCAAACCTGATGGAGGCTGGCCAGTGCCTCAAAATGTTCATAGAGATGAAGATTGCCAAACATACCTAGATACATCCACGTAGATCTTATGCACACTCACATACATGCACATATAGAGACTAATTTTGAGGCTAAAAACAATCTCGCATTTGGACAACTCTCATGGGTTTTACTGGCATGACATTTTAAATTTCAAATGATGCAGTATGTCTTGCTGCTACTTTTCCTGATCTGTGGTTCTTCACCCCCAAATGATTACAGTTCAGTGCTGGGTGGAAGGATTCCCATGATAGTATCATTTGGGACTCACTTTGTAAATTGCTCTGGGCTCAAACAGAGCAAAATAATGATATATAAATGCATGTTATTACTGGAGAAGTGATAAAATTATCTTATGCTTACCAAGTATCCCAGTGCCTTGTCTTGATCATAATTAACTGGTGACATACATGTTGAGTCAGTGCTTTAGGATTTGTGCCCAGAATAAGTCACAAACACATAGCAGGTTTAGTATGGGAGAAAAGGATGAAGGGAGCCTTTTTTCCCCTCCCATTTTTTCCTTCTGGACAAGATGTAAAAACTGCCCAGAGCTGGCCTGTTCAGAAACAGCTAATCAGCCTCTCGGAATTTTTTTTAAGATGTCAACTTCCCTCTCGTATACTTCTGTGAAGACAAAGAATATCTTAACATCTGTATTGAAGTCATCATTAAAATAAAAGGAGATCTGTAGACATCAGCTATAAATCATCAAGAAATAGCTTCTGGGTAACCTTTGACACAATTGAACCTACTTGAAATGAGCTAGGGCTGGATTCATAGCCTTCAGTGAAGCTAGTAGGTGGACTAAAGGTCTCTCTCCCTCTCTCTTTCCATCTCTTACAGTGTTAGTTTCTGGGAAGTGAATGTGTTCTGGCTGAGTGATGGAAATGTATTTGGATGTGTTCTTAAATAGACATTTGTTTTATGTCTGAAAAGAATAGGCCAATCTTAACACTGTGATGCTGGGACTATTTGAAAGGTATTTTTAAGGCAGTTGTCTTCTTTCAGCTTTACAAAAAATGTTTTAACCAATTGTTTAGGCTTGAGGAACACTATGGAATATCTATTGTGTGTGGATGCATGCATGTTCTACAGAATTAACAGGAAAATCGTAGATAAAAATCTGCCTAATTTTGCATAATAGATTTTTGGCATTCTTGTGATCTGACTTCAAATTCATGCTGAGTTTCTACAGTATAACAGAAATACTAGTTGCAGTTGTTAATTTTAATTTCTAAGATGCTAGGTTTTAAAAGGAGCTGAAAGTGTTCAGCATCTCATGGGGACAAACTATGAGCCTTGCTAATGAATCCAGCAATTAGTGGTTCATTGTGCCTGCCAGCAATTTGGCCCCGATAGTGGTCCTGATGGTGATTTCATTTTTGCTGGTGTGAATCAGGAATAAGATCTGAAGTCTATTCACCAAGGGGGGCTGAATACTTCTTCAACACTGTTCTGCTTGTAATCTGTATTCAGTACTGACAGCAGCAAATAAAAAAAAAAGGAACTACAATATATTTTGATTTTAATTATGATTATTATGGTCGATTAATATGTTTATTAGGATAATTATATAATATCAATAGTACTTATTAAACTTAAAGGGCTGTAAATGGTGGTGTCCCCATGCAGTTAGATAAACATTTATGTGTTGTATGCCCAGTGTGCTTAGAAGAGACCCTTTTCATAGATGAAAGGATGTACTTTCCCCGATTTTGTAAGTAGAGAATTGAGACAAAAGAGGTGGCCCTTTACTTTCTGTGACCATTTGCACTTGTGCAAAACTCTAAAGGTTATATTTGACAATATTTTATGATAATGTTGCAAAGATGTCAGTGACTGTGAGCAGAAGATTGGAGAATGAGTGACTAATTCAAGTTCACAGAGAAAGTTTGTTGAAAAGTCAGGAACTGAACATAAGTCTCTTTGGCATGACCCAAGGAGTCCATAATAAAAAAGGACATTACTGTGGCTTAGGAAAAGGAACAGCCCTTCCCAACAGGTGTGCTCTCAAGCAGTTAACCCCCTGTATGTGATTATGTATTTGGTATAAATATGTAACAAATTCTTCTCCTATGAGTGCAGTACTCAGTGATGGAGCATGTATTTGCTTTGAACATTCCCTGCAGTACATTAAACTCCCTCCAGTTTATGGAACTGCTGATTAGATTTTATCTTACTGCTAAAAAGAGGTGAAATTAAAAAATATCCAGCAAGACAGAGTTGTGAAATCATTTTGATTTTAGTGATCTGGGGTGTTGTTAATAGCATGCAAGCATTAAAGACAGATGAGTTTTGTGTTTCCCTTTGAAAAGCTATTAATTGAAGAAACAAATTGTCAAGTAGGTCATATCTACAGTTACAAAATATATTTTGACATTTTTCTTACAGTTGTATGTATCTATGAATAAAACCAGTGCACATTGTCTTCGCACTTCTTATTTGTAGCACTGCATACGTTTCTGCCTCTCTTAGTGAAAAATCTATCTAGACTGCATGGATATCCAAAGTCAGAGGAAGCACAGGTGTTTCTTGAAAAGGAATTTCTTAGCCCACTGCCAGTTGTCCAAGCTGTTTGAAATCTCTTTTCTTTCAAGCTCTTTTGACTTGTTTCTTCTAAAGTTTTCAACAGCTGGTTTTTTTGGTTTTGTTTTGTCTTTTTTTTTTTGTTCCCCCTGAATCTTAGAATCCATGCAGCATCTTTGCTTCTCCTGCCTGGCCACAGCAGGAGGAGCAGTCCGTTGCTAATTTGTTTTGATATGGTACGCTTTGGTCTGTATTCTTTTTGAAATTAATTCCTTTTGCAGGTGTGGGGTTAGAGGTGGTGGTGTGCTCCCAGCGAAGGTGTCATCCACCACAGAGAGGAGGTGGGAGGCTTTGATCAGTGTGGCTTCTGTTTTCTTGTTGTTCATTTAAAATGTACCAGTTTATAATGCTGTTTGGCTTTGCAGGTCCTTGTTTTATTTCCTTCCAAGTCCTTCCTTGTCCTTTCAGGTTTTGTTGTTTTCATTGCTGTTCATTCTGCTTAACATTTACTGGGGATTGTTTGTTGGAAGGTAGCAGCTTCAAGTTCAATTTAGGCAGCAAATGCTATCCGGTCTAATGGCTATTTTCATGTTTTTAACAATGCTTGTTATGGGTGGGAGAGTGCATTATTAAGAACATGCCGCCTCATGTTTTGACTTCTGGGTTTTATTTGGACAAAAATATGTAGCAAGGATTAAAAAAAAATAATAATAATCTAACCAAGACCCAAGCTTCAAGGCATCGTGATTCAGAGCACAGGCCACTCCAGTTTCTACCCAGCACAAGTTCAGGAATACCTGACACAGATCAAACAACTATCTGCTTTTTCTTGCAAATTCTTTCAAAGCAGCTGGACATTTTAGGAGACTCAGTTCAAAACAACCCCAAAATGCTGGTCTGAGTAAGACTGCAATTTCTCTGCTTTTCCTTATGACTCAGCTGTTTACTCTCTGTGTGTGATTAGGTAAATCAGTTTAGCCACTCTGTGCTTTATTCTTCCCATTTGTAAAATAAGGCAAACGCTGTCAGAGTAATTATGAGCTTTAATTAATTAATATTCCTGTGGTACACTGGAGAAGTGATTTTTTTTTTCTCTCTTGCACTTTACTATTCACCATGTATTTCCGTGGGGGCAGTTTGGAAGAAGCATTCTTTCTAGCAGGAATCCTTTCCTCTCTTTTCCCCAACAATTTTGTGATCCTCTCTAACAATTTTTACCTCATGTAAAGTGATTTGCATGGTTAAAAGCATGAAAAATCAGTTGTTGTCTTCCCCTGGAGATTTACAGTATCTGCATCAGTCCCTCATGACCAGTGCCTAAGTCACTCTTCCTGCTTGGCAGCTGACTTGAACCTTCCTAGAAAAGGACTTCATTAATAGCCTTATACCAAACAAATAGGTACAAGAGTGAAGTGAAAAATGCAACTGGACAATAATTATTCAAGGTAAAAACTAACAACAGGACTTAAGTTTTGCATGAAGTGTAGACTAGCAGAATCCCAAGTGGCTAGTTTCTCTGCACGGGTTCACATTTTGTCTTTATTCAACATGGACCCTTCTCATTTCAAGCCAAACTTGGCAGGATTTGTTCAGAACAAGCTTCACTGAGGTTTTTTTTAAATGAGGCTACTGAGTTAAATTTTCACTCACTCAGAGATGCAGAATGAGAAGGAGCTTTTTCATTATGAGGTGCAAGCAAATGCTAAAAGCTCTTTGTTCCTGCGGTTTTGTTTCATGCTGTACTGAAAATTCACATACTGGGTCCTAAGCAGTGTGGTGAGCAACTCTTACTTCTTGTTTCAGCCTAACTGAAGAGCAAATGCCCAAACAGCAGATTAATGGCAACAGGAGTACGTCAGTTACTTTGGTATAGATGAAAATGAACGTCTAAAGTTTGGATCTGGGTTGGGTTACGAATCAATAAGTTGTCAGGTTTCCCTAGAGGTTGGTGTGACTGAAAACTCATGATCAAGCAAAAATAGCCTAGAAATCTCATAGCAGCCGCTTTCCTCAAAACACACTGTGCTATTTGTCTGTGGAGATTACCAGGAGACTTCACAGGATGGTGGGCGTTTTGGCAGTCCAAAGCCAGCCAGAAGCTGCAAGTATGGTTTGGAGGATGCTTCTCTGAGGATTTGTGAAACTAAATGAATGAATTTTGGGTAAACACATACCAGTCTGCTCATTTTGCTAAGCTGCATGCCCATGTGTATTCTGTTGGCCAACATCCTGCCTTGTGCTCCATGAAACCCCAAAAGGCTAGATCCCAGTGCAGCACTTGTCTTTCCTGAAGACTTTTAAAGAATTGCTTTTAGGGCTCTGTGTGTGGAGATCTGCCCAACTGCTGAACAAAATTAAGGCTTTTGCCCCAGGTCATCACTGGATGTAGACTTTGAAGAGGAATTATGTAGCTCTCTCCACAGACAGCCACTTCTAGGCTGTCCTGCAGCTGAAACAGCCCACACCCTTCCGTGTCCGTGCTAGCTGGAGGACTAAAATGATTCTGACTTGTTTGACATTTGGTCCCTCTGCTATTTCAGCATCTGTATTCTGTGGCTCATAGAATTGAGCAGTACTACATAATAAGCAATGTGCACCAGATAAAAAGGTTATGATGAGCAGGGTAAGACATCCAGCTCCTAGGGCCTTCTGTGTTTATAGACAGGTCATGCACGCTCCTCTTTTGGTTTTCCTGTATGTGTTTGTGAATCCTGCGTACAGTTTTAGGAAACAACAATGTGAAATACAAAGGGAAAACCACCCAGCAGCTCTCTTATTTTACTGTGACAACATGTGGACTAGACAAAATCAAAGCTTGGGGTTTCCAGGGCAGCAAATTAGTCTTTTTAACTGCAGCCTTCTTTTCCTGGCAGCTAGGCTTCCTGTGAAGAAAAATGAAAGGAGGAGATGTTAGGGATCTCTCTGAAAGGACAAAGTCCTCCGGGAAAATATCTGCACTGAGAGCCCCTAGTGTTGTAAAAATTGGGGAATAGTGTTGTTGGGGAAAAATCCTGTCTGTCCTTGGTACTAGTTTAAGTTGATGTGTGCCTGCACTAGTCTTCCCCATGAACAGTAATGGTGACACTGCAAGAATGCTCCCACTGTGTAAATCAGCATTTGGGAGTAATTTATTCCTTGAGTACTCCCCTAAAAGAAGCAGATGAGAGAACGAAAAGAATATTTGTCACAAATATAGAGCATCTCAGTTCCCCCTTTTGTTTTGAGTCCTAGTGAATAAGAGTATTTGCCCAATATCCTTAAAGTGTGGAAGTACTATGATTGGGTAATGTGCTGAGTCCAGAAAGTATCTGCCTTCTGAGAGCAGCACAGTCAGAAGATACTCAGCAAAGCAACACCATAAAATATCTGCTCTGGGTATAGATAGAAATCCAGATTGAGATGTTTCTGCATCTATCACAGAAGGAAACATCTGTGCACTTTGCAGTATCAAGACAGCAAGCACTTCTTCCTAATGTTTGCCCTCTGCCTTGTCTTTTCCTTACCCAGTGCCTTTTCTTTTCCTTTCTAACTAGTCTAATTGTACCTTCTCATGCAAAAAAAAAAGTTTGTACCTTTGGTGCAAAAACTCATGGGTATGAGTAGAACAAACTGATTTCTTTGAACCTGAAGAATAATTCTGTTGTGTTTATTATCATATCATAACCAAGAAGCCTGTTTTTATGTCTTCATCTCTTTTTCTATGTAGTTAGAGAAATTTCCACCTTTGCAGGAAGGGACGTATTATTCTTAATCAAAACCTGAGAATGTGGCAGGAGGAGGTACAGCTGCAGATGAACATTATCTAATTCACCCATCCTGTCATGTGAACATCCCTGCTTAATTTAATACAATTATTTCATCAGTGAGGATATCAGCAGCATGATTCATTTATACATGTTTCACAACTGCCTTTACCTCTCAGCTTCTTACCACTGCTGATAATTTCACCATGAGTGGCTTCAGAGGAAGGGGAGGGGATGTGAAGGAAGCTACCAGTATCTTTGTCTGCGTGGACAGCTGTAGTCTTGAGGGGCAGTGATGCCAAAGGATTTTCTTTGCATATATGCTGTTGCACCTCAGTTTCTGATATATTTTGGTTAGACATTTCTGGATAAGCACGAGACTGAATTGATAAGCCACTGACTGGCTGCATTGTTCAGTGGGCAACAATAGCATCATTGTCTTCTGCCCAGACATGCCAGTAAGTGCTCCATATTTTGCATTTCTGTTGAAACTAAGATCTCCATGGAACAGAACCAGGGTGGGGGAAGGAGGCTTTGTTTCGGGTGAGGTGGCAGAGGCATTGTTTTAGAAAACCCCTTTCTGGCTTCTCATTTCTAACTCATTTGGCTGTAATTTGTACTGTCAAGGTCATTTAAATAGGCAGCAAGATGTGGCGGATGTGTTCCCAGAGGTCCTGAAAAGCCTCTTTAGTACAGCATGCTAGGCTGTGCTTATGCCAGGTCATTTAAGCACATTTCTATTGCCAGTCAGATGATACACAGAGTAGTTCATGATTTTGTAATAAACTATGCAACCTGGACCTTCAGTGTGTGCCACAGTGGGATACGGCGCTTGGATTTAAATGACAATACAATAATTCAGTAACTGTATTTTAATAGTGTACTAATCTTTAAAATAATGTGAAAAGAAGTGAGATTATAAAATCCAGATTAATTGTCTGGATTCTTCCCTACCATGCCCCCTTTTTTTCTTTCTCTGAGACTGGTTCATTCATCTGGGCTATCAGTCATTTGTTCAGTTT
The DNA here is from genome assembly GCA_017639245.1 of Myiopsitta monachus. Classification (NCBI taxonomy): domain Eukaryota; kingdom Metazoa; phylum Chordata; class Aves; order Psittaciformes; family Psittacidae; genus Myiopsitta; species Myiopsitta monachus. The sequence continues at coordinate 83,008,150 of CM029920.1, forward strand.
CTGGTATTGAAATAATGCCATTTTTAATAAACAGTTTAGAAAGATTCTCAAAATCAGATTTTATTCTCTTCTTTTTCCATATACCTTCTCCTTAGAGGTAAACTAACCTTTTATCTTAGGAAGTAAATAGAGACTGTATGATTGAAAGATCAGAAAATACACCATTTCAGCCAACTATTTGCAGCGTTGGCAACTGCAAGTCAGAATTCCTGGGTCTGTTTGAAACTCTGCTGCTATGTTACTGTGTGACTGTGGCCAAATCCTTTCCTTTTCTCTTTCATTTTTTCCTCCCATATTAATGAGCAGTTTGTGTTTACCTAGCATTTTACCTTTTCAAATGACCATACAAGCCTTATAAGAGCATTGTGATGCACACTCAACTTATCAGCATGTTTAAGTGTTGCTTCTCAGGCACTTATACTTGGAGATTTACAGTGTCTGATACCTAAATGTAGAAGCTCGATGTTACTCAAATCCAGATTAAGTGAAGCTACAAAATGCAGCTCTTGGGGGTTTTGTTATTCCCCCAATTCTGGTGTAGACGAAGGTTTCTTCTTTCTTCCCTTGTATGTCTAAAGATCATCTGGAAAGAAAAAATAAATTCTAGAGCAGTTCAAGGATTTAAAGTTCCCTGAGCTCCAAAGTTTTGGTTAGTGAGAGTCTTCCAATCCTGGGAAGCAGACTACCAGCTCTCCCTAAAATAGTGTCTATTCTGACACTACTCTGATACAGGGGATGGGGAAACTCTTTACAATGCCTTGCTCATGCTGTGGGTACTTCATTTTATTAGCCCTTTGTCATGTGTTTTCACTTATGCTTTATTCTCTACATTTATTTTTTGTATATGTGTATTTTGTTTTGCTAGACAAATGCACTACTTTAAAGGAAACATTTCATAACCTTTAATCAAGATCATATTTTACTTACATCTGTGTTTATATTATTACAAGCCTTTTCGGTCTTTACATCCTCTGGTCTAAGCATTAATCGTTTTGGCTGATATATAAATAAATGTTTGACTTTGTTTAACTCTTTAAAAAATACTGGCTTAAAAATATCACCCTTATCAATGGCATCTTAGAATAACTGCATGTCAAAAAAAAGGCAGAGACCAATCAATATTGACCTCTCTCTACTAAAAACTGAATGCAGGGAGCAGTTCTAAATTCTGTGATGCCTTTGTATAAAATTGAATCTCCTGGCTGTTGAAAGGCAACCATCTACCTCGAGTGAACATGCTACATCTATTTTTTTATTTTATTACTCTTATTTACACTGGCTGTCATGCTGCACTTATACACAGCCTTGATATAATTGCGAGTGAAGCCTGCTAATCTATAATGTGACAGAATGTCAGCTGGGAGATTGTATAGTTAAAAATAAAGTAAGGGCAACACCTAACTCTTCTCATGGTTATGCAGCCACAAATCAATAATGAAGATAGTACAGCTCTTAATTTAAACTGGAAGACCAGAGAATTTTGAATTTATGTCTGCATATAGGAAAACGAGTAAAATGGCTCAGTGACTATAGTAGTGGAGATCCTAACAGTCATCTTCACACTTATCACAATTATATATTATTACCTGTCTCCCAGATTTTTTTAGACTCCCATAGAATAAATCAGTGTAGTTCCACTGTAGTAAAGGAAATTACTTAAATTATTATTAACTCATGATCCAATGTAGGATTTCTAAACTCTCTGACTGAATTTTTAATGTATTTGACTTCCAGCAAGGATTTGAGAATGCTCTTTGAAATACCAGAAGTAAAAATGTTGCAAAGACCTAACAGTGAAGTAATATAATTTTGTAAATACATATAATAGCTGAAAATTGTTTACTTATCCTCCTTTATGAGAAACAAGCTTCTGTGACCTCCAATTAATTTACCATTAGCCTGAACACACAATGAAAGTGAATGAAGGGGCAATTTGGAATGACATTTATCAGCTCTGGAGCTGTCGACTGCTATTATTTCCACAAGGCCTTATACTTCTTGGCTCCAGAGAAGGCTGTACTGACTTGAATGAAGAAGAGCGTTCTTACTATCAAGAATAGTTACAGCCCAGACAGCTCCATTGCTGGATGCCTATGATGGGAAAAAAACACCTTCCTCATTTTTAGCTTGCATTAAATGAGACCAAACCCACTGTTCGATAATGGACTTGCACAAGACCTTGCTTACATCCAGGCTTAAAAAAATGGGAAGTGAAGAACCGAGGAAAAGGAGAAGGAGTAAGAGAAGGGAAGGAAATAAACTTTGTAGGGGCAGGACAGCCAAAGGATTGAGTCAAGAGGACAAGAATGAGAAAAACCCCTTTCAGCACTAGGATGAGGGATGCAATCAAGGCTGGTTTTGCACTGAGTGAGAGCCATTCCCATCAGGGACTGGTTGCTGCTCTGTATGTGCTGAAGTGCTGCTCTTGGTCAGTTTCCAGTGGCCAGAGAGCACATTGCAGCTTTTAGTACCATATCTGAAACTAATCATTCCCTTTTGTTGAGACTTACAACAGAGGTCAAGAATTGAATATGCAGAGAAACTAGCCCCTCTTGGATTGAGCCAAAACAAGTCTGTGGGCAGGTTTGTTTTGCTTCTGATGCTGCCTTCCAAACAGATGACTTTGCTCTTCAGGGATCCTTGTCTGGCACAGGGTCACTGTGGTGATTGGTTGGCTAGTTTGTACTTACATTTTTATGTCACTATCTCAGTATTGATTTTGCAGCACTATCATTGCACTGTTGTGGGATTTTATTTTTTAAATATTTTAATTGGTGAAACAACAGAGCAATTCCCCTTCCATAGCAGGTTAATCTATTTTATTCTAATACAAATGGATTCATAAATGATTTCTATGAAGTAACATATACCTTCAGAAAATGTCAAATGCTGGTTGAACTGCATGACATTTTTAACCCTGAGTCCTAAATCTCCTAGAAGAAAACAGAACTGCCTTCTAGGTGCCTAAGTTGCTTCTGAGAATACAGAATTTAGGCTCCTAAGACAATTTCAAGCATTGATTTTTTTTCCCATTATTTTATGCACAAGTTACATCTAGGACAGTTTAAATACCTCTTTAAGGATGACACCTTTGTCTGTGGTGTCTCTGCTGTATTTGTCTGCTAAGCTTTAATTTCTTTTTAACTGTGACTGTTACAAAAATGTAGAAATAATCAAATATAACAGAAGTGCTTTGCTCGAAGCTTGCTTCTTCTAGGTAATGGAAAAGTTATATGACAGTGCTTTGCAGAATTATCCTGTGTTTGGAGACGTACATCTACATCATACTTCCACAAGTGACAGGCAACTATAAAATTCCTTCTTTACTGCAGCACACTATCCTCTGTGGAAAAGAGTCAGTATTACATGATAGTAGTTACAGATACCTTGGTGGTAAAAGTAAAACTCAAACATTATGAGTCTAATTCCAGTCAGCTTTGCGTTGTTGTAAGTCAAGAATTATTCTATAAAACTGAATGTACTTACAACTCGGGGAGATCAGAATCAGCGTCTTTGGTGCCTAGAGCTGAAACCCAGTTGCATGATACACTTCCTGTAGCTGAAGGATGGCTTTCCTAAGTCACAGTGTCAGAGCAGAGCTAAGCTAATATGCGATGGTTAGATCTAATACCATATCCATTTAAAAGTCAGTTAAAATCACTTCTAAAATATTCTTCTTGTTGAAAAGCTTTTTCTCCTTTCCATTTTTTTTGTTTGCTTTGGTTTGATTTTTCTCTTTTTGTGTTTTATTTTGTTCAAACAAAAATACCTGAGTTAGAATTTTATGTCTTTTATAGCCCTGTCTGTTACTGTGTGTAATCAAGCCAGGCTTAGGAAGAATTCCAGTTAATCTGCAAAAAAATGTCACCCATTTTTCTATTTTTGCATAATAATAATTACCTAAGTATTGAAGTCCAGCTCCACAGAACATGAAGAAAACTAGGGACTTACGCAGACTCATCCAGATGTTGTTTCAAATTTTGTGGAATGAAAGGGCAGGTTCTTCCTGCTTTCTTGTTGTGGTGGAAGAGAAGCATTTATTTCCTGTGAAATTTTTTGTGCTTGGAATTCTAAGCCTGGGAAGTTCAGAGGAAAGCACCCATTCACTCAAACACATTTGCCCAATTTGAGCAATGGTGGTTGAATTTTAAGTGAAAATGCTTTTCAGGTCTTATTTAATTAATCCATACCAAGTTTAAAATAAAATAACAAAAATATAACCTTACAATTGCTCTTTATTTTCATCATAGAAGCATATATCTCGTTGATGTGAATAATTTCTGCAGAGACAATTCTTATGTATGAACTGCAAATGGAGGATGTTCTCTGATCATTTTGTGCTAACTTCCCAGTTTATCAGTCACTTCAGTTCCAGACTGGAATGACAAGATGATATCACATTTGATCTTAATATGCATCACACAACCTTTCAGGTTTAGAAGTTCATATGAGCTGAAAACAACTGTCTTTGCTTGGGTGGTGTTGTGCCAGCAGCAGTCTTTTTCGTAACATTTTTTTCTCTTCTGCTTGTTGTAGGATGAAGTGGCCCAGCCTCTGAACCTTTCAGCCAAACCCAAGACATCTGATGGCAAGTCTCCCACATCGCCCACCTCTCCTCATATGCCAACTCTGAGAATAAATAGTGGGGCCAGTTCACTAAAGTCCTCCGTGCCAGCAACATTAGCTAGTCCTTCAGCCAGAGCTAACACAATAGGTAAGCTCAGTTTCACTTGTCCCTCTTCATAACAATTAATAGGTGTTAATGGAAAGTAGGCATTTATCAGCCAGTGGCTGACACTGGTCTATGAGCTGTCACAGGTTGGCCATAATACTACATTTGTTGATGTCAGTGGAGAAACTCCCGCAGATTTTCCATTTCAGGAGTATCTTAACTTTTACAGACTCAGAAAACAAAAACCTGTTTTATTTCAGATACTACCTTATCAATAAAAGTGAATAAATTCTATTTGTTTCATGGCATACATTAAAGACAGTGACCTATCTAATGGCAGGCATTAGAGACCTGTGATGTTGTACTATGTCATCTAAAAGTGATGGATAAATTAAAATAAAAATCCCTTCAAGTTAGAAGTCTACGTATGCAAATGCGTCTTTGCAAAATTACAGGTTTAATCCTGAGTCTGCTGAAAAGCTCTATGGAGCATTAGTTCACTTTAATAAATAAATCAATCACCATATTTGATGTATCTTGCAAAAACTCTTGACGGTCTGCTTTTAACATTGTTCAGAAAATAATGTTAATTCTTCCTCCTGCTGAAATCACCCCTTTGCCTAAAGGTCATCTAAATAATAACAGTATAAGTGATTTTGCGAGTCTGATGTGTTAAAGGGACTGCTCTTTGTGTGTATAAGTAAAATGTATGCACACCTCATTCATCGTCCTTGTAACAGAGAAATTTTATACCACGAAGTGCAATTGAATATAACCTGAATTAAGATTTCAGCATGTAAATCAAGCTTTGTTTAAGGAATTAAGTGAGGTAGGTAGTTGTACCTAGTTTGTTACTCTGTGACTTACTGCTCCTAAAGCATCTCCTGCCGGCCACTTTCAGGGATGGCCCAAAAGACAAAAGAAGCCATTGGTCAGACCCGTCAGAAGCTGTTTCTGTGAAATTTCAGTGCTACATAGTAAAATTTTTTGTGTCTTCATGGGTTTCTCCCAAGCTCATTGTAATCCATATTCTACCTACATAGACACCAGGAAGAACCATAGTCATGTCCAAAGATTGGAACAGGTCTAGCTCCCACCGAATTACCATCTCACTCTGCATGCATGATTATTGCTAATGCTGATGAGAGTTACATATATCAGACAGAGAATATGCTTCTATGACTATTAGAAAAGAAAATAACTTTATTTGGTATGGTGTGTCACAATTATGTAAATATTTTGTAAATATCACATTGTTAATTTTTAATACATGTATTATTATTAATCCTACACTCTTTGGCTGTGCAAGGTAATAATATATTTTATCTTTAATCTGCTTGGCCCTAGTGCTCTCCATGTATAATGCATCGAGTTTCAATTTTTTTCATATAAAATTTTTTGTCCTTAATAGACTGAGCATCACATTTAGATGTGGAGTTAAACATCTGCCCTGCATCTCAGTGTCAGGACATCTCTTATTCTCTCCTCTTCAATTTTCTTCCCTTACACACCTCATATTTTTCGTAGGTTTGAGACCCCTGCAATTTACTTCTTTTAACAAGATGCAGATTTTGAAATGCTGTACCTGTAGTGAGTGATAATGTAATTGGATAAAAGCTGTGAGGATGAATGGAGCTTTAAAGGTCACTCTTGTAAGAAGAATTAATGCATTATACCATTAATAAACCATGGAAAACTGTGGAGCAAAAGATAACATACTTAAGTTATTGTTGATGACACAGAGTTCACTGCTGTATGTCTCTCAGCTACAAATATAGAAAGTGACTTTTTGAGGTTGCTGAGTAATATCATGGTGCATACTGTATATGTAAGATAAGCAGTCTTAACTGGTGCAGGGGCTGGACAGACTTAGCCTGCTTCTAACAAAGGTTTATTCTTCAGTGGAGGACTGATGAACACTCCGTGGAGTGTTTTCGGCTAACTGCTAGGTCAGATCCAACCAAAGTTACAGCAAGTGAAACTCATTGCCATGTTGAAACCATTTGGTGGTCTTAAGAAAGTGAGCATGAAGTTTCAAGTCACCCTCCAGTAGGAGCTATGCCACACAAAAAAAAAAAAAAAGGATAAAATTTCATCAAAGATACTAATGTCCTAAAAATGATAGAGAAACTGTATCACTTCTTTATCCCAAGAGATTAATCCCTCTACAAAAAGTCACTGGGAAACATGCAGTCATTTGCCAGACAATTGCTTTGACCATTGAAATGATTGGACCTGTCTCCAAGGCACAGGCTGTCTGTGCTAGGTATGCGCAGCCCGTCTTGCTGCGGTACAGCTGAGCTGTCACTTTTCACCACCTCTAGCTTCAAATTAAAACTGTTCTCTGAAAGCAGTTCTTCAGGCTTCTTGGATCCCATGGCATGAGAAATGCTCATGTATTGTTCAGTTATTTTTGGAGGGCGCAAACTTACAGCCTCCTGTGATTAACAGTAAAGCAGCATTCGGGCATACAGATCTGTAGTGCTTTTTTAGAGCTATCCTTATAGTGTGTAAATTATGCTACAGACTGAGCAGTCACAAATGTCGTGGCTTCATGCATGACTTTAAATCCAAGCATTTCTTTTTGGGAACAGGCATATGTCCGTGAACTAAAAACAGAAACAACTTCTCTCTGCCCTTTGCCATTATCTGCAACATCTCTATGCTAGTTTGGCAGTCCTTGTAACTAAGTGCATTTTATGTAATGCAGTTCCCCTCTCTGTCAATAATTCACCACCTACCCTAAACAACAATAATTTACATTCAACTCGCTTCTATATTAATCATTTCCCTGCACACCAGCATCTTGGCAGCTACTGAAAAACATAAGGAGTGCTTGCTTTTATTCACTGTCATGTGCCAAACTGTGTCAAAGATAGCAGTATTCAGGAAAAGCCAAATAGTCTGGAGAAGGGCATGAATTCCAGTTCCTAGGCAAATTTGTCTGTATTACAGTTGAAAGTACTATACCTAGCCTAATCAAGAGCAGAACCAGCAGTAATACTACTGTTTGTTTGTTTATTTGCTTCCTTTTTAATTTATTCTGACTACATGCAAGCTTGATCAGTAACAGATGCAAAGTGGGGAAGAAACCAAGCAAGTTGATAAAATGGAGGTAAAAAAATTAAAATAATCAGCTGGTAGTGCTGTGCTGGTGCAGGATGTATCCTTCCTTATGCTGGGAAAGCTGGAATTGCTGGAATTCCATTGGCTGGGAATTACTGAACTGATTCATTTGATAAAAGCAATGTGGATCAAGTTATTTCATACAAAACTCTCAGGGTTTCTGGGTATTTAGCCAAAAGCTAACTGTTAGTACAATTAACAACAGTCAGACCACACCTGAAACTTTTCTTTCTAGTTTTTGTGCACTGAGGAGGATGAGAACACCAGTCCGTTCTGCCTGCAGTCTAAAAAAAAACAATAAAACCCAAAACCAAACTAAAATCCTGACAGCAGCGTGGCAGTGAACTAATCAGCTTCTTCCCTTGAAATGTTTTAAGCAGCAAGACAATATCCCATGTTTTTTGGCAATCAGCAGATCAGATAGAGGAGTCTAGCAATACAACAAGGATGTGTAATCTGACATGATTAGACAAGGCTCTTTAGGAACAGAACATTCATAATTGAGACAAAGAAAGAGTATTAATAACACTTTCCTAACACGGCAGTTAGCCATTTTATATTTCCTTTCTTTAATCTTAGTGTTTTTCAACAAATCATGGGATTTAATAGCGTGTTTTGGCAGATTAGAGGATTTATGGCCCAGATGTTTTTTGTTCTAAAAATGGATTAGGGTGTAAAGTTTGCTGGAATCCATGGAACATGTTGAGGCAAGCCGGTCATTTTGTGTGTGATTAGTGCCTGCCTTCTGTCTCACAGTCCCTCCATCTGTCACAATTCACCAATGGATCTGGTTAGATTTAGCCTCATGTCACAAACAGAAGTCCCTTTTCTGGGCAATTTCATATTACAGATTCATTTTATGCCATTTTTATGCCCTAGTTAAAAGACAGAAAGAAGTGTGTGTGTGCGCACGCGTGTAGGGATGTGGAGAGGGGGAGGGAGATTGATAGATATTAGCCTCTCCTTTAATGTTTGAAAAATAGACAGGGGCTTGGAGTCTCCCATCAGTATTCTGTCCTACAAATCGCATGCAGATCATAATAAGTATAATCTACAGTACGCTGAAGGAAAAAAATGACAAAGTGTCACATTTAAAATTAAATAGTATTAGCTGTGCGGGTGATGCTTGTAACATTTTAAAAGGAAATAATTCAGTGACTACTAAGGCTAAGCCCTAGGCTGTGAATTTGCAGCAAAACAGTGGACATTTGACCCACTATTAGCAGCATGAATAGGAGTGGGAATGTAGGTCCATGTAGCTGTGGTTTCTTATACATTTCTGAATGACAGGTGGTGGTGGGAGCGTTCAGTGGATGAGGTTTCTCTTCCCAGCCATTATGCATTTCATATCTATAGCAAACCACCGCCACCTGTGGTTTATTTTAATATATTCACAAGTTTTAAGAAGGGGAAGAATGAAATGGTCTATTTTTAAGAGTTTTGGATTGCTGGTATGATCAAAGCTTCCTCTAACTCGTATCCAGTTACATCCTGCTGCATACAAACCACAGGTGCTAACCTCTGCAGCATCAGGGAAATATTAAAACTAATGGGATCACATATCAGGACAAGGATTTTGGCACTGAGGTTTTTCATGTTTTCTGTCCAGGTGGCTCTGTCATAACAATAACAGCACGGATGGGTTTATGGACATTGCCTTCTAACTCTTTCTCATTAATAATGATGAACTATTGGTGCATTTCACCAATGAAAGCTAAAGTGTTTTCTTGTAACTTTCTTTTTTTAAGATATCCTTTCTTCTATCACGTCGTCAGGTTATTTAAATGACCATGATGCTGTTACCAAGGCAATCCAGGAGGCCCGACAGATGAAGGAGCAACTTCGGAGGGAACAACAGGTGCTGGATGGGAAGGTGGCTGTTGTGAATAGCCTGGGTCTCAATAACTGCAGGACAGAAAAGGTGAGTTTCTGAGACTTCCTTTGCAAAGGGTCTGAGATTGCTTTAGGCTCTTCCTACAGATACATAGGTCCTTCCTCCTTTTTTTACCTCCTTTATCCTGCTCTTGTTTTCTTCTTCCACATTTTTAAACAAAAGAGTTGTTTTTAAAAAAGGGGAAAGATAAAATGAAAACTACAACCAAAAGATGACATGAGAGTGAGACCTGGAGACCCTTGGGGAGAGTGGGGTGGAGGCAGAGATAGTTAAAACCCTCATGAGAACTTCGGAGGCCGCTAATTCTCTGTTCCAGCCTGTCAGTGCGTATTACGAGAAGGTGATCTTGGAAATCTGTGGGTCTGAGTGGAAATCTTGCTTTATGGAAATGCTTACATGTGTTTGCGAGATGAGCTGGATTTGAAAATAATCGAGCTTCTTTAAGAACATAAGCTTTGCTGATACTCAGGCTCAGCTTCTGGGTATTTAGCCTTGTGAGGTTGTCATATATGATATTTTGTGACCATTGCAATGTAGCACTGTCATGTCACATTAGATGACTTAACAAAATTGAAGAAATGGAGAATTGACAACACAAACTGCACCAAATATTTGCAGTGGAACTTCAAGGCAGCAGAACGTATGGGCCTTACCACCTTCTGCTTTTGAACTGGCCTGTGAAACTCTGTTATAACAAAATATTGACAAAGTGAATATTCTCTAGTAAAATTGGTATGTACTGTAACAGTCATGTATGTCAAAGAGGTTGTGATTTGCTGCTTTTCTCTGGAAATACATGATCTCTTTCCATGCACTGCCCTGGCTTATGGAGGATAAATAGACCTTCCAGTCCTTGCTGGCATATTTATAGTGAACTGTTCTTAGAATACTGCCACCTAAGATATACATCCGAACTCTTGTGTGCGTCTCAACATCATATGCTTAGCAAGACTTTTTCCTCAGTTCTTCTCTTCCCCTGCAATATTTTCTGAGGCTGAAACAGCCTTCATCATGCAGTACAACAAAGGTGACCATAGTTGCATTTGGTGTAAACTGAATTTTATTGAAACTGCTTCTAGTGGCTTTTCACTGTAAGGCCTTGTGTGAATCACTGAAAGAGGCAGACAAATAAAATGAATAAAAATGATCAGCTATTTAGCAGAAACTTGAAAGTCAGTCATCCTAGGAAGCTTGTGAGTCAAACAATATTGTCCAGAATGAGCAGATTGCTAATTTGGATAGCTTTCCATTTTCCCTGTTTTTAGATGGAGTTTGATCAATAAGCTGTGAGAAGCCAGCAGTCTGGGTAATGAATGTTAAATGTACGTGTGAGTCTCTCACTACTGTACTTTTTTCATCAGGCTATCCTGGGTGTAAGTGATGTAGAAATTGCTCCAATTTCATGCACTTTCTTAAGAGGAAGGGGAAGGAAAAAGGAGGTCGGTGTAATAGGTATCTGGCAGTACATACGATCTCTCTAAGAAGAGTAAGAGCACTGGTATGGGGAGAGAGAAATAAAGAGAGGGATGAAGCATGTTTATGGCATTTCACATAGAAGAGTACCAGAAGGGAAAAGGGAAAAGCAGAGTGTCAGATATAAGAAGAAGTGATCACAAGCACAAAGGAATTTATATTCAAATATTTAAGCATTCTTGAAAGGATGCTCGGAGCAGAAATTTCTTTTCTCTGCTCCCCATGTAGAAATGACTTTAACACTCAGCCAGATGCTAATGCAAAGTGACTCAAGCTATTCCTCGCAAGCATAGCTAAATTGCCGTTATTTGTTAAGCGCATTGAATTCAGCTGTGGATACAGCAGTTGGTTGCATTCAGAAAGCATCTGTACCCTTTTTTTTTTTTTTTTTCTTTTTTTCCTTTTTTTTTTAATCCTCCAAAGCAGAGACAACTCTACCTATCTCCCCCCTCTCCTCCCTTGTGCTGGCTGGGAATTGTCAAGTGACAACCGGCCAAATCCTTTTGGACAGGAAGCCTTCATCCTGAGTTCTATATACTTGCAAAGCAGGCCTTGTGGTTGGATCAGGAAGCCCATTAAAAGCACTTTGATGGTATGGAAATTCATCTTCATGAAGCACCCAGGCCCCTAAGCAGCGTGCTGTTTAGCTGTGGTTACAGATCAGTCATTCACATCGGAGGGCAGTAATTGTGCTGACGGCTTGTTCAGCAGTGGAAGCACATAAAATAATCCCAGGCCCTCCACCATGGCATTGCGAGTTAATCTTCTTTAATACAGATCAGCTGTTGTTCTAACACATGACTTTATGCTGGCTCTAGTGACTCTGCACAGCCTTTTGATTAAGTAACAGGAGTGGAACCATCTGCATTCACTTTATTCTGTTGCTTTCCTATTGTTGGGATTCTCCTTACCCCTTCTGTTTTCACTTCTCACCCTCAACCCTAGTTGAAGTTTATTTTCCTCTCTAATTCATGCCACCTGATGGGCGCATGGAGGGCAGAGAGGAGTTCTTTTACAAGGTAGCAGAAAGAAAAAATTGTTTACTCAGTGGGCAATTTTTCTTAAGCAGTTGTAGGGCTTGGGGCTTTTGATACAATAAGTGCCAAAACTTTATCAGGGCACACCAATTTTCATTTATTTATCCATTATTTTATTTTTAAATAGGGAGACAGGAAAGGACAGAACCAAATCTGAGCTCTCCTAGACTATAATAGCATTTGGGTTGCTAGGGTGACCAGTTAAGCCACTAAGAACTAGTTAAGAACTTACACATTTTAACGTGTAGGGTTCCTTGAGCTGTCTCTTGCATTTGACCCAACAGCGGACAAGGCGTAGGCTGTAAAGTTCAGACACTTGTTCTCCTTTCCCATGTATGCTTTAGGCCATCCACCAACTATCCGGCTGTGAAGCTTGTGTCTATTCGATCTAGGACTTTAAAGTTTTCGCTCTTATTAAGAGCAAGGTTTAATAGGAAGACAAATGTTGCCTTTTTGAGTTAAATTTCATTCTGTTTATCCCTATTTTCAGTGGAAAGAAAAAGAGATAGTTGGGAAGGTGGGTTTTGTGAAACAGACTGCTGCAGTGTTACCACTGAGGGTTTCCCTTCAGAAGCTCAGGGTCCTCTCAGGGGTCTTAAAGGCAGCTCCCTGAAATCTGGGATATTTCCTTTGCTCCCTGGTTGATCCTGATAGGGAGATTTTGAGGTAGAGGAAGGAATTAAAAGAGGGTTAGCCTAATGTAGCAATGTGTCCATGGGCATATCCATGCTTAGAAATGTACATTTTGACCATAATTATATACAGAAGAAAGACTCTCCTTCCTGTAGAGTGATATCAGTTTGTATTGGCAGCAAACACTCAACTGGAGCTATCCCAAATTTTCCTCTCTTCGCTGCAGTGGCTAGCATAGTTATGGAGACCTACGACTCTCTGAGACCTGCTGAGTTTCTTTCTCCATTAATTTCTGCTGCAGCCTACCAGTAAAGGTAGTATCTGTGCAGTTATGAACACGTGTGTTAGACCCTTGGTAGGGATTTATCTGCCAGAGGTAGCTGGGCAGGCTCTGGGCTGGAAATCACCTCTGTGAGTCTCTATTAAAGCTCTTGGGGCTTTTCTCCACGCATGTGCATGACCTGTTATCTGGCTTGTGTTCCCAGATGGGTTGATCCCTGAGGACAGCCAGACCTGCCAGCTGTAAGGCAGTAGTCAGAGAGGAATTTTGTGGAATTGGAGAGAAACTGTATAAAACAAGTCACAAATGAGAAGAGCTTTTTAGAAAATGGCTAGGATGATTTGGGTGAGTCACTTTATGGGCATCCAACTTGGACTGTCTTGACTGATTTGATTTTCAGAGGATTGCAGTAAAAACTATGAGCATCATGATGAGCATGGATTTTACTAAAACCTATTTTAATTGCAAATGCAATAAAACATATTTTTACATTACTTTTCTTGGAAACATTTCCAGTGTATAAATGAAAAGTGTGTGTATGTTTTTCTGGTTTCTTGGAAACCCGGGAGCATAGTTTTATTTGTAATTGTCATGTATAGTTAATTATAGCTTGATAGGTACTATACATAAACAATGTCCCTTTTATACATGTAGCTTAGAGCGCAGATTGTCACCTAGTGCAAACACCACAGTGGGCAACATCAGCAAGAGGACTCTGCTCTATTTGTTCTGCCCCAAAACTGCCTGTTCCTCTGCAAAGGAGATGTACGCAAACACAAAGAGCCAGCATGTGTGTGCACATATACAAGCCTACAGAGCACTCTTTCAACACAGCACAAACACGCACCAAGCTAGCCAGTAATTTTCTGACTATAGGCAGACTCTCAAGCATTCCTGCATGTACCCTGGTGGCTGTAAAAAAGGAGAAATACAAGCAGGTATTTGAGCATGTGTCTGCATGCTGATGCAATCACAGATACTGGTTTCCAGATGCTGGCACCTGCTAAAGATGCTGGTAGCTGGGACACTTGTGTAAGTATACACAGCCACACAAGCATTTCAGATGTGTACAGACGCAGTCTTCCTCTTAGCATGCTTGAGATGAGCACATCCGAATACATGTACCTCTTGTGCTGAGTATTTATTAACCTGTGATACAAGTTCTCCCTGTTACTGCTTGCAGTGTGTCCTTTTAAAAGGCTCTGACATGTACTTGTCTGCTGGGCTGTAACTAAAGAGCTATTTGTAACAATATTTATTCCAGTATTGTAAGCAGGAGTCTGTTTATTACTCATGCTTATGGAACAGCGGGTTCAGGATGTCTTTCCTCCCATTCCCACCCACCCCTCCTCCCAGCATCCTCCCACCTCCCCCTCTTCCCTTTAAGAGAGTGCCAAACATGAAATGACAGTGACCAATGTTGACTTAATGTGAATGTTTAATAATGAAAAAAGTGTGTCAGTTCCAGTGTTAGTTACAAATGGCAGTAAGTATATCGGGTGGCAGCCCTGTAATAATTTTACATCCATCATTCCTTCCTGATGCCTCACTGGCTGCCTGATGGATGGGGATAGCAGAGTTAACCCTTGAGAAACTGCTGTGATCTGCTGAACTGAAATGAATTCTGTCCCTGCTCTCCCCTTGGGGAGGAGGGGGATATGAAGAATCTCAAACCTGCAGATCCTGCTGCCTTTGAGAAATAAAACACTGGAGCTCACTTTACTAAAGGCATAAGGAGTAGATGGTTTAACACATGGCATTTAAATTTATCTTACAGTAGAGAATTTTACTTCAATAACATATTTTTTTTCTTCCCCTAATGATTAGATTTGAACCAGAAAATCAAGGAAAAAAACGGAGGAGAGAAGGGCAAGAGAAGGGGTGGTAAAACAAATTCTGATCCTGTGCTGCCTGCAGACAGTGATAGTTCCTGGATCAGACTAGGGTCAGTAAGCTTGTAATGGTTGAAACTGGGAAGAACAGGATCTGGGACAAGCCAGGCTGCCCGAATGGGAGAAACCCACTGGAAATAAGTCTAACATCATAAACCAAATCACTTTGTAAGAGTTGAAACCTGCCCATTTTCATAATCTCCATAATATTTTAATGGAAAAATAATTTAGCATTCTCAGTGACTAGCAGAGGCTACCTTACCCACAGACATTACGTATACGCACATTTATCCCTGCAAGTTTAGCAGACCACTAATAGATATGTCCTGTAATTTGTAGCCCCCTCTATTCCTCATTGGCCTGTAAAGCATGAAGGAAGATGATCAGCATAATATTTTTTGTTCTATCTGCGCAGTGTGAACAGAGATCCTTTTGGAATAATTATTATACAGTGTTGAGGACCAGGGTGTATCTTGCAGACAAGGGACTGTAACAGCCCCACAACACAAAAGTTTACATGCTAACAATTGTATAACCACTTCTTATTACCCTTTTTCTTACCCTCTTCCTAATTTTGTCTCTCTGAGGTTCTTTGCCAGCAGTTCTTGTATGAGGGCTGCAGTCCTATTTGTTAATGCTATCAACACAGAGCAGACAGTTTTCAAAAAGCATGTCGAGAAGGTGAGCAGGTATTATGTCATCACCTGCCCATCACCCTGTGTAGCAGCCTTTCAGTAAGTCCAATCAGCGCACTCAACAGGATCATTCATATCCAGGGAGTCCTCTGTTCAACAGGGCTATTCTGTCTGTTGTCATTTCTCCTGAAACTTTCCTCAAATTTCATTAACCACACATGTCAAGTTTGCACACTGAGAAGATCAGAATTGGTTTTGTCCAGTACTGGTAACAAAGCATTAAACATTTTGATTTGCTTCAGCTGAAAGTTTATTCCTTTTTCATCTCTATTCCCTCCTGCCCCTTTTTTTTTTTACTATTTGCTTTGTGGAGCTTCTGTATATTTATATTTACAGCCTCTGCATTTAATGGCCACATGCCTTGTTTTCACAGATGGCCAGTGGAAGATTTCCCCTCCCCCTTTTCAGTTTAGTAAAGTCTGCCTTTGGTTTTGCTACTTTTGTCACAATGCCACTAGTCTCAGTTAGCAAGTGCCTACGCATGGGAGGGAGAGATTCTGCAATGATGGTATTTTTCTATTCTTCCGAGGATTTTAGCTCGCTATTTTAAAATGCTCTGTTTGCCTCCCCCTATTGCATCATCTATTAAATGCTCAAATACATTTTTCAAAGAAAAATTAAGTGTGTATATTTGTATGTGTTTTAGTGCATCATTATGGCAGGGATGTATGGTCAGGGTTAGTTAATAGAAGTGAAACATACAGAGGGAGGAACAAATTCTGCCCACAGATGTGTGCATGAAACTCCCATTGAAGTCAAGTTGAACAACAGGCAGGGAAGAACCCTGGATCCTTGCAGCTGCTGAAAGTCTGAATGGGAATTTAAGTCTTCATTCAATACAAAGGGCAGAGATTGGAAACATTCACAGGCTAGTGCAGCTCACGGAGGACTGCAGCTGTTTATACTTTAGCGGAAATTTTATTTAGCCCAATAAAGATAGATCAACTTCCTCCTAAAAGTTGATTTGGAGTTTTTGTTATGGCTTTTTGAGTCTTTGGGTTTAAGTTCTAAGCTGTGCCCTACAGCCACGGCGGGTAATTACTTCCTGAGATTTTTTTTATTATTTTTACATAATCACAAGCCTCCAATAGGTAGGGCTTGCAGCACACTCATGGACACCAGCATCAGCGCAATGCCTCTCTTCAGTTATACAGCCTGAGCCTGATTCTTCTGTGAATTGTGTCCATTTAGACTCCTGGGGGATCAGTCAATCTTTTTCTTCCCATCTTATTATGCAGGTGTTGACTTCTGAGTGGCAAACAGCCTCTAGTGTGTTCTCGGGTGCTAAAGTTTACTTTTATTTGTGCTGATGGTGACAATGGGGATCAGGCAAGCTAAGCCTTACTTCATGACTGGAAAAATGTGATAGTTTGTTTCTTAGGAGATAACCCAGACAGAATGTCAGCTTCTTCATTAGGGTGGAAGAAATGTTAGCAAAAGTGCAACAACATTCATAATTTGAATACCTTCTAGAGGAAAATGGAAGAGAATAGTCTGTGTATCTGTACTGCTGCTGTGCAGCTGAGTCACCTGTTGTTTAATAAACAGGAAAACAGAGACTCTGTTCTTGCTTTTCCTTAGGTGTGTGTAGACCCTTTTTCCCATGATATCCTGCTTGGGTCGTGATTTTCATCTTGTTTCGATTTTGGTGTGCCCCCTCTCTTCTGCAGTTGACCCTTTCTTTCCTCACTGATCAGCTGTAGCAGCCGTTTCTCACTGTGAAATCCTTCATTAATGTGGCAGTTTTCAACCAGAGATCTCAAAACTTCACAATGGTAGAAAAATGTCACTACCTCCCTCCTGCTTATTTGGGGAAACTAAGGTGCAGTGACTGAACACTTAATGCAAAGATACAGGCCATGCCAGCCCAGAAAGCAGTCCAGATGAAGAACTGTCCTGTAACTCTTAGCCTATTGCAATCAGGGGATTACAGCTGGATCTGATTTAGGTCAATACCTATGCCCACACTGTAAAAACTTTAGAAAGGAAGCAGTGTCTCATCATTCTGCTTTGCTTTTTATGTTCCTTTTACTTCTTCTTTAAAGTAATGGGCTGGGCTAGTCCTACCTACATTTTAATTTCAAAGTCTGACTTGCACTATTTCTCAGAGCTCCTAACAAGAGGGGACCTCAAGGGTCCTCTTTTCCTGTAGAGTTGCTACTTCCCATCAGTTTGTTTCCAAGTAAAATAATATATTTTACTGAGGGAGTCATTGTTACTCATAAAGAATTAAAAAAAAAAAACCAACAACCTAGGGACCTAAGCCCTGCCAAGTTACTGAGTTGTTCCTCTATTTATTTCAGTGGACTCTGTCTTGCCTTCAGTGCTTTGAAAGATATTGACTTAAGAACCCTTAGAAACCAAAGACCTATGTCCATAATGTGCAGTAAAGAAAATGGCTATACAAATTTCAGCAAATTCCCCCTGTGGCTGGTTGCCTGTTGTGAAGAGGAAAGTAGTTAAATGTCTGGTCTTACTCGATCCATCTGATTTTATCCTGTAACACCTCACAAGGTACCTCTTTACTGACTCCATATAGCACTTCATATAGATGGCAAATCAAATGCAATGATTTCTAGGCAGCGTTAAACCAATCTGGATTTCAGTATATACTGTAATCCAGAAGATATGGTTCCTTTACCAAGTGATGTAGCCCCAAGTAAGACTGACTGTAATAATCCTAAAAAAAAGCACCATAAAATCAGGAAGAACCACAAACAAAGAATGTTCTTTTATTTTTCTGCTTCTGACATTGCTTTTAGGTTCTGTGGGTGGATTATTCCATGGAAAAGGGAGATCTCAGATAAGCAAGACTGAAAGGGCTGAGGGGGTGGTGAATGCATTGTTTCTTCACACTCAACTTTGATGCAACAACAACAAAAAAACTCTCCCAAATGATAAATTGCTGTGACATTATAAATGATCTTTCATCTTCTTTGGTGGTCCACAGAGTTTATATAATTGGAAGGCTAAACCCCTTCTTTGTTGTTTCTTCCTTTTCATTAGTACAGTAGAAGACTATAAAATTGTGCAGCCAGAAGGGGTTTAACAATTACTGAGTCAACATTTGAAAGTCTCACTCTATTTTATCATTTTATGCATGGGCTTTTTATGAGTTTTAGAGCCCTGCAAGCATTACTTAAGCGAGGTCCATTGTAATGGTGAATCTCTAACTGCTCTTTCTTTTTATTTTCTTTTGTTTTTTCTTGTAACATACCATCAGCAAGAGCCACAATTCCATGCTCTCAAAGAAATTATAAGCTTGAGGTTTTTATATTTAGGTAAGATTCAGGAGTGCTAGTTTCAGTTCCTAAGACTACCAGGCTTACTAAGGAACCTTTGGCAAGTCACATCATATGTGACTCTGGTAAACAGTTAACAATACTGCCTTTGTTTGTGAAATTTTGTGGTTTACATTCACTGATGAGTGCAAAACACTTGGGCAATGTGATCTGTTACACAGAAAAACCTAAGTCTAAATAGAAGGTCTCTCTGAAGAGAGCTGGAAATTCTCTTAAAGCAGTTATAGTGGTAACAGGATCTGGACTGTAACATGGTTACATAGGCAGTGTGCACAGTACCTGCTTTGAAGTACCATGGCATTAATATGCAGGAGTAGAGCCTAGACTTAAAATAATTCATCATGTGCAAGCCTCTGGGCACACCTCTCACCATTACTGGTGGTTCCTCCAAGTTCTTCCAGCTCTCTGTCATCCTTAATGCCTACCTGCCTCATGTTTTCCACATTTTGAAAGACTGCGGATTAAGATTTTGTAACACAAGTTTTGTGATGTTTATTATTGCAGGAGGCAGAGGAATTGCACAGAAAGATTACTTTTACAAAGTCTTCACTCATGTCAGATGTAGGATAAGACTTCATTTTTTGGAGAACTAAGGAAAATATAATTTTAAATGGATGACACCTGGCACCACCATTGTGTTTGATGATTAAAGGTATTTTTCGGTAATAAACAGAAGTGAACTTTCATTGCAGGATCGTAATCTAGCGGCTAATTTGCCTAGTGCTTTAAGATTTGGTGCATATTGACCAAGGTATGTGTCAGAATGGTTGATATTTACTGGGGCTTTGCTGAGAGCAGACTTCTGCCTCATCACCGAAAACCGCATTAGATGCTGTCACATCTGAGGCCCTGCTCAACAGTCTGAGATAAAACCTAGCTTGTCAAAACTCAATCTATTTGAAAATGCCACCTTTAGAGTTCAGGTGTGGGAATTTTTCCTGCAGAGCTGGATGATAGGTGGACAAACTGCATTTGGAGAGGGAGGGGGGAAATAGGACATTAAAAAGGACAATAACAGGCAGCCATCTGTTTCTTTTTACATACTGACACTTAAGGGAACAAAGGTAGTGGGCACTCTGTCCATCAGTATATTTGTAATTCTTAGGTGCTAGAACTGACGAGTGAGTTTCTCCTTGCAGACCATAGTCCATAGGTAACCATGTTTGATTCTTTCCAGCTCCTCTACAAAAGCATTATTTTCACCTGGCCTTTCAATTCACATGGAATAAGAAAAGCAGGAATGCAAAGAGATATGCCTGAACACTCCTCCTCTGGTATTCTATAATGGCTGTATTCCTGCAGGCATCAAACTGAGAGGAAAAGTGCTCATAGCAGGGGAAATGGGGGTAGGGATAGGGGAGTAGAAAAGTGAAGAGTGGACTGTGTCATTAAAACTGCTAACCTTGAATTATGCAATCAGAAAAACAGCTCTTACTAAAATACAGTTCTAATGGAGTTCAGAGTACTGTTGGTGTTTGCCAAATGCCCCAGCCAAAAGGATGTCTGAAAGAGGGGGAGGAGGGATCCGTTGCCATATGCCCAGCATTCACAGTATTCTAGAAGAACTGTGGAGTCCTTCAGGAGTGGAGGCATGTGCATGGTCTCAGGTACACACTGTGTGTTGGTACCATGATCCAACACAAGACAGAAAGTGAGGTCAGAGGGGAGTAGGCAAATATATCAGAATGTCTTTATTTCTCAGACCTTCCAAGATTTTGCTTCACGTTTGTATAGTAGTGGGAGGAGTTCTGGCAAATATTATCAGGATGTTCTACATGTGTTTTGACTCTTCTTGTTTTATGTTTCTTCTATGAAAGAGACTGCAACCAAGTTCTTGTCATTTTTAGATCAATGTTTTGTTAAACTATGACAGCTATCCATGACAGAAAGCCAAGTAACTTTTGCAGCTGACCACAAAACTGAGTCTGACTTGCAGTGCTTAGTCATTTTTTATATATATTTTCTCTACATGACACATTCCATGTGTGTATGTATTCCATGTGTGTATGTGTTTTTCATTGTTCTTTTCAATATATTTAGAACATTGCTAAGAGCTGTGGTAAAAATTAATCTTCTCCAGCAGATTATTTTCTTCGATTAATAAAGTTTTAGAAACTTCTCATCACACTGTGGCTATTGATGAAACCTCTCTGTTTATACTTTGAACAACTGGGCTATTGTGGGATTGATTGCTCTCTACAGTATTATCTTCTCTTGTTTGCCCATTACAATTGTAAATGATCCAGACAGTGGAGCTCACAGGTGCCCAAGGAGAGTCTCTCCTACAGTCCAGTAGAAATTACCATTAAGATACTTTTTCAATCTTCTGCTGAAGTTCTTCACAGAGGAAAAAGATGTTTATGAGATGTCTTTCAGTCTTCTAGGGCGTCATCCAAAATTCAGAAATTTAGAAGAAAAATAATTACTTCATCTTTAGCAAGGTTCCTATGTTTCTTCTACTGCAAGAGCAGAAGCTTTCCTTGTCATTTGTTTTCACTGCTTTGTGCTGTTTAATTTTTAGCAGGTCTCACAAACAATTCTTTGCACCACTTCCCCAGGTTTGGACCAGCCTTGCCTGTTCTTGGCAGTGTTGGTCCTAGGCTGCAGTTGAGGCCACTCAGTTGATTACTCATAGGATGAATAGAATCATAGAATAGTTAGGGTTGGAAAGGACCTTAAGATAATCTAGTTCCAACCCCACTGCCATGGACAGGGACACCTCACAGTAAACCATGCCACTCAAGGGCATTTTATAACTTTGGGATACAGGGCAAATTTTGAATTAAGGGTTTATCACTCTGGTTTTTTTTTCTCTTGTAGCTTTAAAAACCTGAAAGTATGTACAATTTCATCTCCTGAACTTTCTTCCTTATTTCTTTCTCAGCCTGGCAAGACAATTGGATGTAGAGCTTGATAAAATGATAAAATAAGATTAAGGCATAGTCCAACATGGTGTGCAAATATATGGTACTGCCTCATGAATTCTAGTTCTGTATCACAACTGCCTTATCAGATGGTGCTGCTGAACCCAGCAAGCATGTGCTCCACCTGTTATGACTGAATGGTGCCACAGCTTGCTAGTGTTGACATAGCTAATCCAACACATCAGAGTGGTAGCAGTTTTGAGAACGAATAATTTGCTGTTGAATTAAGATTATGATGATAAATAGGTCCTATTTTTGTAGAAATTTGAAACCATTGTGGAACTTTTGTCTGAAGTTCTTAAATAGGTTCTGTAAGAGGAGGCTGGACTAGCAATGTCAGCGGGTTGACAGTTTGTTTGGTGTCAGGGAAGAAAAGATTTTTTTCCTTTGTTTCTTTGGAGCTTCCATACATATTTTCTCCATAAACTGAAAGATTGTAGGAAAAATAGAGATGCTTCCATCAAACCAAAAGCAGCAAGTCATCAAATTAATGCTTTCAAGAAAAACAAGATAGGAATAATGTGTAGCCCCTTTTGAATATTTTGCAATTGTAAAAGCATTTCCATAGGTCAGGATTGCTGTCGTGTTTAATGGGAAGAACGTAGGATGGGAAATAGGAGCACTACTTACATATAGTCAGGCTTTTGCAGGATCTCCTTCTGCTCTTCTAATACTGTTGCAGAAGTTTATGAATGAGCAGGCCTTAGTCTTACTCTTGCCTGAGTACTTCTTTGACATTAAACATTTCTAAACATTAACACAGAAAAGTGCAGCTGGCAGTTCTGGCATCTTGTTTCAAAATCAACATCATGCAGAAGTTCTTTTTGACTGCCCCATTCTCGTTGCTGATTGAATTACGTTGTCATTCTCTACGTTCAAGTCGCAGGGAGTAAATTGTCGCTATGTTGAAAGGGTGGTGTCCCCACTCACCCATGTTTCAGCTGTCCGGAGGGACACCTACAAGTGGCAGGGCAGTCCAGGAGCTCGGCACTCATCTGGCATTCCCTCACAGCCTCTCGCCTCATCTAATGTGGCTTTACCTCAAAATGCAAAACGTTGCCCAAGATGGATAGCAGCAGAGCATCTGTAGGTTTGTTAAGTCAAACTCTGATAAACGAGCTGTACCTGGTGTGTACCTTGCAGACAGCATGCTGGAGTATTCACTGACCTTAAGACTCAATCAGATCATGTCGGCAGAGTGTGGTTCTGAATGTAACTGCCTCTAACTTCAAGAGCTGTGTTTACGGCATAAAGAAAAAGCTGTTAAGCCTGTGCCCTTTGCGCTCTCAGCTCTGTTTCTCTAAGAGGTTTATACATGATTCAAGAAAAGTCAGCAACAGTATAACTCCCCTCCCCCATAAGATACCCAACAAGAGGAGATGTTCTTTTATATTTTAGGTTGGTGGCAGCATTTTTAACTGATTTCTGACTTAAAAAGTTTTGACCTCATCATTATGAAGGTGACAATAAATAGATCTTTTTCTGTGAAAAAAATGTTGATTTCCACTATATATCTGAGATCCATTTTGAAGAAGTACGAGAAGAACTTCTTGACTTTCTGTCTGCTGAGAGACTGCCTTGGAAATGAAAGCTGAGTTAAAACTGATAGATCAAAGACTTTGGTAAAGCTAAGTGCCTGAAATAGTTCATGTGCTTGTTCAAAGTTTCTCCAAGCTTTCTGGATCTGCTGTGCCTGGTAGCGTTGCAGAAAACTTCTTGCTTGTGATAGGTGGACCCTGCTGCATGAGCTTTTCCTGAAAAACCAGCAAGATAACTCAACCTGCATGCTTTTGGTGGTGATGTGTCTGGTTACAGACAGCGCACCAGGAGCACAAAAGGGATCCACAGTGGAAATGAATGTGAGGAGTAGGAAAGTTAACCTAATGTTCCCTAAACTGTGCGAGCATATGGAGTTGAGCAGGTTAGCTTTGTTTCTAACTCTCTCAAGAAAATCTTTGTGAAATGGCTTGCGTGAATTTCAGCTGTTCTTTGAATTGCAGATGCGGGCACATCACATTGCAGGAAGCGTTTCTGTATTCACATTGTTCTCTTTTCTGTTTTCTTCTGTGATACAACCCAGTGACATTATTAGGCTACATAGAATAGTGTAAAGTCTCCAGTTGCCACGTGAAATCTGAAATATTTTTTTTTTTACTTTATTGATCTTTTACAGTCATCAGGAGTGGAATAGAGCAACAAAACAGCAATCTTTCTTTCAGGAAGAAGCTCAAAAGAATTGTTTCAACTGGAGCCACTTTATTATCATGCCATATCATGTCATTTTCTTAGCTTTGCAGAAGGCACAGTGCCTAACATTTTGAAATGTTAGTATTGCTTTCCTGAAAGATTTATTTTTAAACATATGATTGTCAGGAAGATAGAATGTTTATGAGTAAAAGTCATTGGGAAAACAAAAACAGTTGGAAAATGGAACACCTTTGTATTTGTAAAGTCAAACAATTCAGGGGGAAGCGAGGTGTTTTGAAGAGAACATTGGAATTAATGGCCCTGGCATGTTGTTCTGGCAATGTCTTTAGACACCGCTGCAGCCTGACAGATTAATTGGCAGCATGCACTAGCCTGTTGCAATCCAGGGTTCACAGATAGTTCTGAGGAGATGAATGGTGGATGGGGTGTTAGTCAGTTTGGGCAAAACAGTCTGGACAGGAACACAAACTGCTGCCCTGAGTATCATGCTTAATTCAGGTTGACCCTTTCCCAAGGCTTGAATAAGTTTGAAGTACAGGCGTGGGTTAGGTTTCTTTTTTTCCTTATGGGCTGTTTTCTAAAATACTGCCTTTTTAAAAAGAAAAAGGACAGTCACCCATGTTTTTGCAGTTTGATTGCAGGCTGGAAGTAGAGTAAACCAATGAATACATTGCAAAAGAGTGTGTATCATCTAAACTTCCAGTCCAGTTTTGTAGTCACAGGGACATAAAGAGTTGAAGTATTCTTCAGATATATAGCCAATTTTATCTTCGTAACTAAACCAGTTATGAAGTTTGCTCATCACTAGCTAATAAGCATGTTTGAAAAAGGACTTGGTAGAGTCTGCAACCATATCCCTTCCAGAAAAAATAGTATATGTATTCTGAAATACCTGGCTTAGTAAACTATTCTGGGTGCATTGTTATCCAGCTTCCCTGTCAACCTTCTGAATTACCTATGAACTTTTCAGTTACAATGTTTAATTATTTTCCTGATCCAAATCCTATCATCTTGTCCATATAGGACAAAACAACGCTGGAGACCCTGACTCAGCAATTGGCAGTAAAACAGAGTGAAGATGGGAAGTTTAGCCATGCAATGATGGATTTCAACATGAGTGGAGATTCTGACGGTCAGTACAAATGGCTTATCCTTATTTCTAGGTTTGTGTGAACATGTCAATGGGATATGGAGGAGAATCCAAGTGCTTTGGAGGCCTGTGAGGAGGAAGAGTGGTTAGCAATAGGTGGCTATGAAACAAGGCAGGGAAAAATTATTCATTGTGTGGTGTTTAAAGTCTGGAGGTGATTTTTAGCCTTCTTTTCTGTATGCTGCAGTTCTCAAGACTGGACCAAGAATGTATTTCTGATGGGGAAAAGAATAGGGGAGGCAAATAGATGTGGGATGAGTGAGTTCACAGAGTGAGTCCATGATTTATAGTCGTGATTATCCATAGGTGTTGTATGCTCTGCACCTGTGGGAACTTTCTTGGTCTGAAGAAGCAAGCGTAATATCCATTTCTTTTTCTGCTATTGCTTCTTGTTGCAGACAGCACAAAAACAGGCAGATGTGTAAAGTTCATTTGTTAGTTAGAGAATTGCTTAAGAAGAAATGCCTGGTTGTGCCATGTATCACCCCCTTCCCATCACAAAGAAGGTAGAAGATAGGTAACATAATATGGCCAGAATTCTGTAAGCAAGAAAGGAAAAAGGTAAAAGGAAAATCTATATTGATAAGTGTTTGGTTTACATTATTAATTAGTGAAAGGTGGCTTATAAAAGCTTTTTGTTGAAAAAAAGCAATTGAAACTTTATCAAGTCTACACTATGTGATACTGAATCATCAGAACTGCTAAAAACTGGACTATACAATATGTGGTATTTCCTAATGCTTCAAGTAGAAAGAAGAAACACCATTAACCTATTGTGAACACTGGCTCATTGACTGTGCAGCACCATAGATATGTTACTGACTGCAGAGGAAGCTACATAACGAAACATAAGCTGGGAACGTTTTTTTCTTTCTTTGTAGGAAGTGCAGGAGTTTCAGAGTCTAGAATTTACCGGGAATCAAGAGGGCGTGGTAGCAATGAGCCCCATATCAAGCGCCCAATGAATGCATTCATGGTGTGGGCTAAAGATGAACGGAGGAAGATCCTTCAAGCCTTCCCTGACATGCACAACTCCAATATCAGCAAGATACTAGGTAAGAATGATAAAACTTCTTTCAGTAGCTAAACTAAAAAAACCTTTTGACTTAATAGGGCTGAGCACCTGACACAGCAGAATTACTGTCTCTAAAACATCCATTTTTCTACTTAATGCCTGCACCAAAGACAACAGTTATACAAGCTTCCACTGTGCTGCCGAGCCAGTATACATTAACCGTAACCTGAAATGTTCCTGTGTATTTACTGAGATTGTGGTGGTAGTTTTGGTATGAAAACATGAACTGAATAGACAAAACCAGTTCATTTCATTAGGCTGTTAAACAAGCACAAAATGACTGCTGTTGTTTACTTGCTCACGTACTTCATCTAACTATATTCTGTGGGGTAGCACTTCACAGTATTTGATTTCTGCCATAGTCGTTTCTGTTCAAATCAGTGGTCATAGAGAAAAGATCCTAAATCACACTCGTAGAACGGTTTGGGTTGGACGGGACCTTCATGATCATCTAGTTCCAAGTCCCCTGCCATGGGAAGGGATATCTTCCACTAGACCAGGTTGCTCAAAACCATATCCAACCTGGCCTTGAGCATTTCCAGGGGTGGGGCATCCACAACTTCCCTGGGCAACTTCTTAGAGTGTCTCACCACCCTCACAGTAAAGAATTTATTCCTAATATGTGATCTAAATCTACACTTTTTCTGTTTAAAGCCATTACTCCATTGTCCTATTCCTACATGCCCTTATAAGAAGTCCCTCTCCAGATTTCTTGTAGGCCGCTTTAGGTACTGGAAGGCTGCTCTAAGGTCTCCCCAGAGCCTTCTCTTCTCCAGGCTGAACAACGCCAACTGTCAGCCTGTCCTCTTAGGAGAGGTGCTCCAGCCTTCCGAGCATCTTCGTAGCCTCCTCTGGACTCTCTTCATGTCCTTCCAAGAAGGTCTATGTCTTTCTTGTGTTAGGGGCCTGGAGCTGGATTCAGTGCTTCAGGTGGGCTCTCACAAGAGCAGAGTAGAGGGGGACAATCACCTCCTTTGATCTGCTGGTCACACTGCTTTTTATGCAGCCCAGCATTCTGTTGGCTTTCTAAGCTGCAAGCACACGTGGCTGGGTCACACTGAGCTTCTCATCAACCAACAGCCCCACGTCTTTTTCTTCAGAGCTGCTCTCAATCCAGTCTCTGCCCAACCTGTAACTGTGTTTGGGATTGCCTTGACCCATGTGCAGGACCTTGCACTTGGCCTTCTTGAATGTCATTAGGTACACACAGACCTACCTCTCCACTCTGTCAAGGTCCCTCTGGATGGCATCCCTTCCCTCCGATGTGTTGACTGCACCACACAGCTGCTTGTCATTGGCAAACTTGCTGAGGGTGCATCAATCCCACTGTCTGTGTTGCCAACAAAGATGTTAAACAGTGACAGTCCCAGTACCAGCCCTTGAGGAGCACCACTTGTCACTGGTCTCCACTTGGGTATTGAGCCATTGTCTGCAATTCTTTCGAGTACAACCATTCAGCCAGTTCCATTTAGAGGCAAGGATGCTGTGCAGGATGGTGTCAAATGCCTTGCACAAGTCCAAGTAGATTATATCAGTTGCTCTTCCCTTATCCACCAACCTTTAATCCCATCATAGAAGGCCACCAGCTCTGTCAGGCATGATTTGCCCTTATTGAAGCCGTGCTGGCTGTCACCAGTCACTTCCTTATTTTCCATGTGCCTTAGCATAGTTTCCAGGAGGATCTTCTCCCTGATATTGCCAGGCACTGGGCTGAGACTGACTGGCCTGTAGTTTCCTGGGTCTTCCTTTTTCCCATTTCCAAAAAAGGGGGTTATGTTTCCCCCTTTTCAGTCACCACAAAGTTGACCGGACTGCCACATCTTCTTAGATATGCACAGTGGTGTAGCACTTTATCCGCCGGTTCCCTCAGGACCCGTGGATGCATCTCATTAAGTCCCATAGACTTATGCACCTTCAAGTTCCTTAGATGATCTTGAAACTGAGCCTCTCCTAACAGTGGACAATTCTTCATTCTTCCATATTCTAAAAGGAAATCTTGAAATCAGAAAAAGAAACATCATTTTCATATCCTCTACTCTTCACATCCCAAGCAATATTTGTCATAAGCATAATCTACTGAATTTCATGCCATAGTCTTTGAAATTTTCCCAATTTGCTCAAATTCTCAGGACCACATTCTGTCCCCCGTTACTCCTCTGTGACATGCTGAATGATACAGGAGGTGAATAGTGAGGATCTCTGAGGCCGATGAATTACTGTTCTGCAGGAAAGAAAAAAATAATCTGTTACCAAATTGGAGATGTTGCATTTTTACTGATAAAGGCTGCATTACAGGAGCTAAGCGTACCTCAGGCCAGTGGGTAAATGCTTAGAAAGGAACATGTTTACTTGGGCTGCAGGTCTCAGTTGGTTTTGCTGACAACTCGAGAGATGTAGTGCAATTGTAATGGCAGCATTACCAACCGCAGGGCTGGTAAATTGTGCAGAGTTTAGGCTGGTCAGAAGTTTGAAGTTTAGCTTGATTAGAATGGTATCATGAAAAGTTAGCAGGGGGCAAGTGGAAATGAGATAAATTGGTTGGAGAGGCAGAATGTATTGGCTGTGGATGGCAGATGTGACAATATTAACCCATGATTAAAAGGGTAGTATGAGATGATTAGATTAGTTATGGGAACAGAATTAGAAAGCTAAATTGGTTATGTCGATGGTAAAATAACCTTATGCTGGTTAAAAGGGATTATAGTGGTCAGAGGTGTATGATATGATTAGGCTGAGAACAGGGTGGTAATAGTTTTGGTCTGTTTCTAAATTGAGAGGAGACCTGGTTAAACCTGTTTTTAAATAATCAGCTTCAGAAATCTACAAGATCATCCTGAATGGCCCTTTTCATATGGAAAGTACAAAGAGAGCTTGATGTTTTCCTTCTTAACTGATTGTTTTGGATAACAACCTCTGACAGCACGCTGCTAATTCATTCTGCTTAAAACAGGCGCTTGAGCTGGGCTGACATTTTACGCAGTCTCTGGGGATCCTGGTTGACATTTTAAAGGGCTTCTAAGCATTTTATAATACCCTAAAATCTGGTTTTAATAAGCCATTCTGCTGAAATTGTTAACATAAGGAATCACCTTTTACTATTTGGCGCTAGATCAGGGAGATATGGGGACATCTTTTTCTGATTAGATATACAGTAGTTGGAGTAAAATGTGCAAATTCATTACAGATCCTGTTGAGGTGACAGACAGTATAGCTGACTCCAAACTCTTTCTGTTTTGCTGCCAGATATGGGGAAAAGCAAGGTTCAAGGCAGTAAGAGATGATGTTTCTATTTCTTCCTAGCATCACATTTAAGTTTTTTATTCCACCTATGCAATGGAGAGGGAAGTCCTGACATCTTTCTTGACAGGAACATTACAAAGGTCTTCCCTCAATTGAAAAAGGCCAGTCTTTTGAAGTCAGCAGGGAGCTTTCTGTTAACTGGTTTAGGGTGAGCAACTAGAAGCTTACTGTTCAGCCAGGTATTAGGGTCTCCTTATTTGAAAGCCACAATTTTCCCTTACCATTTTTTTAGGAGCAGTGCTGCACACTGAGGTCAGGGAGCTCTTTGTCATGGAGAGTAGCTTAGATAGAGTTGTCACGGCTCAAGGGTCATTTTCGTAGTAAAATGGGAGGAGGTGCTGCCCTTCCCAGCACTAAAATTCTTGGGATTATGTTTGACACTGTGGTATTATGTTTTGAGCATAAAAATTAGATACATGGATTTGTCACTAAATTCATCTGTGCATACGTTTGTCATCCATCTGTTCATTGCAACTTAAACTTGCGGATAATGATTTTTTTTTAGTAAATTGTTAAAAAAAGTGCTAAAATGGGTCTGCTGGACCCTATCAATTTAATAATGCATTGTTTAGATATTTTTGTAAATATTTTAATTAATTTCACTGAGGAATCTACATAAAGAAATTAGGAAAAGATGAATTTAGATACTGCTTTCAGAAATTCTCTCGTGGATGTGTCAGTGTGTCAGTAAAAACCTATGCACATACCTATATATTATACAAGTGTTTGTGTATGTGAGGGTATTTTTTAAATGAAAAATCCACTTGATTCAGGTGCACAGATTGAAAAATGTCGATCTAATGGACTAAAAGTTAGGCAATATTACAAACAGGTGAAAATTCTTGTCAGGGAAACTTGACTTAAAATCATCTGTGAGCGGAGCTCTTAACCCCATTTAATGCATGCAAGTGCTGGGGCACACATAGGGACATCTCTTTTCTGCTTTGTATTTATAGCTGTCTGTGTTCGCAGTCATTGTGTAGGCATGGCTCTAACTGCCCTAGCCCACTTTGAAGGCAGGAGCCCAAAATGTTTGGTGCTGTGGTGCTGCAAAGTCTTATCATTTTCTCATTTATTTTATTTTCTAAATACTTCAGCCACCAGATCAGGAAGAATTGTGCAGGAATCCTGCTTGTCATTTTGTATGCATCTAGGGAGGGGAATGGGTTCTTGTTTTCATAGTCAAGGAGAAAAGCCTTGCATGCTTGACCCACTCAAATCTTTCTAACACAGATGGTGAGCAGAAAGCTCACCCAAGAGTGTAAATCTTGCCTTAAAAAGAAAGATTTTTCAAGATTCTTCAGTCACACCTTGTTGAGCTTGGGCTTGGCACTGTGCATAGGTACCCGTGACTGCCTGTGTGTGTTTATAGATGCAGAAAACAATGGCATATAAAGGTATTACATTTGTCCAAACAAAAGGTATATTTAATGAGTTTCAATATGTTGATTGACAATACTCATTCATAGCTTAGCTTGCCCATGGGTACACATCCAAAGATCAGAGTTATATATTATTCAAACTTCCGAAATTTCAAATTGTGACCAGAGAGCTGGTTGAATTTTGAATATTACTAAGAAAACAAGTGAAAATGATGAACTGTAAAAGCCAAAGTGTTATCATCAGAAAATGTGCCCTTTTTCAAAATTTAGTTTGACAGCATTGTTTGTTTCATTATTTATGATACTTCAAAGCATACTAGCAAATTGTATTTAGTATATTTTGTAAAAATAGTAAAGTCAGAGTAAGAGGAGGTATCACTGCAGAAGGCAGCTATTAAAAAAATGCTAGGAAGAGAGGTGAGACTGCCGGGATTTTTGTTGTATTGAGTTTGCCGCTTAGGAAGAAAAAACATCACAAATGACATTTATGTATAAATATTGTATGTGTAGCTGTATGTATGAATACTGTGCCTCAAAATTTCAGGTTTTGTGGCCTTGATCCTGCAAAGACTTACGTGTTTCCATAACGTCACCCACCATTTACACATCTTTTCACACGAGGGGGTAGGAATATTCTTGCCCACATCTGGCTGTAGGGTTGCAGCAAGTGAGCTAGCACAGTGAAAGAGGAATTGTGCTGGGATAGAGCATTTTCATGGGAATTTTGCAACAAGTGATTTTAATTTCTACCTTTCTGTCTGTCCATCTACCTCAAAGTATATCTGAGTTCTCTTGCAGCATCTAAAGCAAATGTCAAGATTTGTTTGAAGACTGAGATTTTCAACTTTATTATTCGTAAATAAGACTGAATTCATCAGCCGGAAGTGGGACTGGGGCTGATTTTTAGTTAAGTCACTGGGGCTACAGCAAGTCTGTAGAGGACTAGAGGAATATAGATTTAGACTAAGATTTTCTTCGTACGCTAAAATGCCAGTGTGCCTGTGACTATGAGGTAGAATTTGAAAGTAAACCTACATCTGGGCATCTTCAGTAGAGCTCGTATGCTTTATACCCTGAATTCTTAACATTGTTCAACACAGGCCCTATCTGTGTTTCCATCTTTCGAAACATTAATAGGTGTTAAGTGTTTTGGCAGTCTCTGCATGTTTATCACTGTGTCATTTAGTGCAAAATCTAGGAGGAAAATACATGTGGGAAGTTTGTGTCACTTTTAGTAGCCACTGTCTTTGCCTATAAAAGCTTGAAATAATTTCTTTGCAGGAGACAATACTGCTGACCAGGATTCTGTGTAACACAGTGAATCTGCCACAGATCCTCATGCGCAGACACTACCCCGTATGACATACAAAGCGGTGCACAAGAGCTTAGTGCAGATCGTAGAAACAGTCTAGTCACATCAATATGGTGCTGCACCTAAGCTAGAAACAATATCGTTAAACTGTTTC
Source organism: Myiopsitta monachus (assembly GCA_017639245.1). Classification (NCBI taxonomy): domain Eukaryota; kingdom Metazoa; phylum Chordata; class Aves; order Psittaciformes; family Psittacidae; genus Myiopsitta; species Myiopsitta monachus. The sequence goes on from CM029920.1 coordinate 83,040,659, forward strand.
CCATTCCAGAGCTATCTAGAGGATCTCTGCATGTTACATGTTGTAAACATCATGAAAAACGATGGGTTTGACTGCAAAGTAATGTTTTCTGAAAATGGATGTCCATTGCTCCTCTTCACAACAAAGACACCATTGTTTACAAATGGATTATCTCTAGGTGTGAGGTCGGGCTGTAGCAGCAGCCTGTTAGCCCTTCACTGCAGAAGCCCGAATTGCAACTTGGAATAAAGATTCAAAGAGCAATGGGGAAAATGGTGTCAATAATCATAAGGGGCCTTTCTAGAGGGAAGCAGGCTGTTTTCTTCCCTGTTAAGGGATAACTGTGCTCTCTATACTGCAAGTCTTAGGGGCACATTGAGCTAAGTCCAGCCTGAGTAATAGCATGAGCTAAGTACAGTATGAGTAACCATAAAAAATGAAGAACAAGAGGAAGTCAAGAATGACATATGACATTATGAACCCATTAAACTGAGAAACTATTTGAACTTTTTTTCCAATGGGAAAATTTACTATTTTCCAATAAAGTTTCCCTTCTAGGCCACATGTTTCAGAGCTTGGACCATTCCTGTTATTTGAAATGTATCTTACCCTGAAGCACTTATATAGTTCATGGAAAAATAAAATAGGGCAACTGATTCAAGAAATTTTACTTGCTGCTCCCATATTATGTCCTTTAAGAAATAATACTTTATAAATTTCAGGAGCTATTTGAAAACAATTTAAAGTCTTCATTATTTCCCTAGCTCAAACATCTACACTAACAAAGGGAGAGTGTCAGAAACAAGACTGCCGGCAATGAAGCCACAGTTCAACTCCGTGGAGAGGTGTGCGTGTATCCCAATACTCTTCCCTTCGTGACACACTACTAAATTCTTTAAGATGGAGCTTGCAGTGTTCACCAGGACTTGGTCTTGGAGTTAAAACCCCACGGAGACATGTGGGATAGTTTATAGCCTTTAGAGGCATTGCTCCAGGGTCTTTGCAGGCTCCTGTACCCAGCATCATAGCATTTACGATCAGTTCATATTCTGCTTCTCACAAACTTGGAAGCTAGAAAGATTAAGCTGTAGTCACATGCCTATCCAGAGCGTATGCCTTGGTCCAGTAATGGTGAAGCACAATGACTAGAACACAGCACATGGGAGTTTCCTCTGGAAACAGGTCCATGGCCAAAAGAAAGTGGGAGGACATAGCAGAGGAGAGTGTGTCTAAGGGTCTTTGGCCATTCCACTAAAATACATTGCCCTGTTTGCTGACACAAAATGTCAGGGATTGCTCATTATCAGAATGATGGGTTTACTTCCCACTTGAAAGACATTATAATGTAGATAAGTTTCAGTAAGATATTGAGTCAGAATTTCCAGTATCATCTCTCTCTGCCTCTTGGCCATACCCAAGAGGTGTACTAGTCAAATACAAACAAGACCTGACCCCTGTGCAGAAGCTCTGACAGATTCCCAGCCCAAAGCGATGTGACCGTAGGTATCTTGTTCGGGGTGACCTACTTGTTTCTCTGCCTTTCAGTGTTTGTCGATGAGTAGAATCCCATTTCTCATTCTTTTTTTTTTTTTCTTTTCGTGACAGGATCTCGCTGGAAAGCTATGACAAACCTAGAGAAGCAGCCATACTATGAGGAGCAGGCCCGACTCAGCAAACAGCACCTGGAGAAATACCCAGACTACAAATACAAGCCAAGGCCGAAGCGCACATGCCTTGTAGATGGCAAAAAATTACGCATTGGCGAGTACAAGGCTATCATGCGCAACAGACGCCAGGAGATGAGGCAGTATTTTAATGTTGGGTATGGGACCTTTAAAAACTACTGCACAAATCAGGAAAAAAAAAAAAACAAAACAAAAAAAACACAAACTTTTCAGGGAGAATTCTTAATTCAGTGTGGTAAATATTATATTTTATTGGCAAAAACATAATATATATTGCTAACAGAATATGAATCTTATACTCTGAAACAGTGTGGTTCAGGAGGAAGTTAGGCAGTGAAGGATTTTTTTGTTGGCTCTGCTGTGTACTCATAGGTTTGGCCAGCTGTCTCATTTACACTCTGATCATGCACAGGGAAAAAAACCCCAAACTTAAGATTTCCAATGAAACACAGTCATTCCAATAGTGCCTTAATGCTAGTAAGTATTATGAGGTCCCAGAGAGTATTTCTGAATGAATCTATAGTACTGCCTCTTAATCTAGAAGCCAAAAATACAAGTTTGCACTCAGTATGATCTGTGGCAAATGGTTTGCAAAGGGACTGCTGAACATACTGAACTTGAGCTGGAATATGAACTTGGTTCAGTTAATTCGTATCAGGCATGAAGTTGTCTGCATTGTTCATTGTGACAGCATTTGTCATGCTAGGGAGTGTCTTCCACTACATTAAGCTAATGCTTTGTGTTGAGCATAAATTTCAAGAAGATTGGTTCTGATAAACAGCTGATAGATCAGCTTGATACGATTAGATTAAAATCTGCTAGAAAACTAGCATGTATTTTCCTTCAGCAGAGACTCCTTGGTTTTGGTTACAGCAGATCAAAAGAATTGGAAGTAATCAAATATTCTGCAATATTTCTGTATTCACTTCAGAAAATTAAAAGCTACACAGTGGTCTTTAAAGAAACAAAGCCAGCAACAAGAACAACCCTCAGAAATAATGGAATTTCTTTTCTGTTTCATCTGAATCTGGAATCCTTTTAATATTAACTGAGTTGCACATCTCTCTAGTTAATGGCTAGGAGGAGCAATAAAGGAGAGAATATCTGTCCAGCAACTGTTAAGTGTCATCAGGCTGTGTTTTAAACAGCTACAGTGTGCATTGTTATAATAAGCTGCTCAGCAGAGAAATTTGAGCTGCTTAACCCTGTGGTGCTGGCAGGTCCAGTGATCCCAATGGTAAGCACTGAAACAAACACAGGGAAGTCAGCCAACATTAGGCATCAAGAGATTAAAAAAGAGGAGGGGGGGCCTTCTGGAAAAAGAATAGGTGGCTACAGAGCCCCCAAAACACTGCTTATCTGGTTAACATGCATGCTTCATTGTGGGGAAAGAAATTAACCTTGTAACAGTCTGCATATTATTTAGCTTTCCAGACAAGGTTGACATTGAAATCAAGACATTTCTAGAGATAATTTGCACTGGGGCATTAGAGCACAGAACCTGGGGTGAAATCATAATAGAAGTTACTGGCGGTGCAGCCGATGACTGCGGTGGGGTCAGTGTGTGATGCTGGTAGCCACAGCACTAAAGTTGCATTCCTCGTTTTAGTTCCCCATTTGCTGCATCACTCAGTACAGGTCATTTAGGGCTAAATTTCTTAACACCAGTCCAGCTCCTGCCTGTCTCCCAAATATGTGATGGTGTTTACAAGAGCTGTGGCTGTACCAGCTCTTGTACATGCTGAAAGCGTGTCTGAAGGCGTCACAATGGGAACTCCTGGACTTAATGTTTCGCTGCCTCGGTGTCCTCGTCTTTAATGGTAGGGTGGCAAGCTCACCTCACTGGACTGCTGAAAGCCCTAATACATTGCTTTGAGATGCTCTGGAGTGGACGTCTATAGAAGTGGAAAAACACTATTCTTAAATTATTTAATATTTGAAAAGCCCTCTGAAAAGCACCATTTAAGTGCAAAATGTTCCTATTGTTAAATATTAAAAACGATTTGAGTGTGCTGAATCTTGTTCCAGAAATGCTGACTCCAGAAAACAAAAGCCTTCCTATATTGAATTAAGAATAAAATGCAAATTAGATCCACTCCCTACTTTAAGAGCTATATCTTCAGATGAGACAACTTCTACTTGCTTCAGAAATAGGGAAATAAGGACTGTATGCAGAGGGAGGCCTCTCTCGAATGGCAGGCAGGAAGTATCTGAAAATGCAGCAAGCAATTCCAAACAAATGTAAAGCTGTTTGGCAGAGGAAAGTCTTTCAGGATCACTGTACTGTGCAAGGCTTACTGTACAGCCAGGGCACAGGCAGGCAGGAGAACAGGGGAGGGTTTCATTCTTAATTAAGAATGTTCATCTCAAGAGACTCGGCCCTGTCTCCTGTGGCAAGGCTTTTCAGTGCAGATGGACACACCGCTGATGACATTACAATGTGCAGCATGTACTGAAGAGTATTACTGCAATGGAATTGCTTCATGCAGCAAGGAAACAAAAGGAGCATGAATTTTAAACCTCTAGGCTTGTTGGGACCCTGAAGCTTCTCAGGGAAACAAACAGTAGTATAACACAGCTAGTGTTCTTCATGCAAAGGGAATTTCTATGGCCTGGAATAATTCTTCTTTCATTACTGCAGACAGGTTTCCAAGGCTTAGAAGCTGTATAAAGGCATCCTGTAGAGGATTTTCTCAAATGCTCATGTTGCTTGCTTGCTTTTTATTTATTTTTAAATAATGTGTGCTTCCGTTTTAAGCCTGCCTTTTCCCAGTTTTATCCATCTTCCTGCAAAGGTTCTGCTTTTCACAAATGCCACTTGCGTAGAAACTATCACCTTCCAGTAGGAGGCCCTTAGTGATCATCCTGTAAGCCCATTTTGGCCCCAGAAAGCCCACTGTTCCTCTCCCTAGTAATGGCCATGTCTCTGAGTGAGTATGGAGTAAACATTGCCTCTTCAGAGAGACCTGCCTTGCTTTATCCTCGTCCACTTGTACTTTCGTACAGCACCTCCCCATTCCTGTGCAAACTTAACTAGCCCTCACTGCATCTCTCCTGTTGGCAGTGTGTTACTTTTATAGCTAGTCCTGCCAGAAGCTTGGGTTATTTAAAAGCAAAATTTTCAAAATACATGTTTTTTGAGTTGGACCACAGTTGAGAGAAAGGATGTTTATTTTTTGGCTAGCAGCTCATGGGAAGCCCGGTTTACCCAGTAAAGAGGCTGCATCACAAGCAGGCAAGCTGGAGCAGTGTAGTTCAGGTGCAGCTAGAGATTTTTACAGAGATTTGGTTTTCTTATCAGTGAATTTGGTTTGGACTTGATGTTCATTTCAAGGGCATCAGTTGGTGAGTCTGAAATATTTGCTATAAGCGTTATCATGCATGAGTCAGCTAGGCACTTCTTCTGCATGCCCAAGAGGATATGCTATGGTCTTGCAAAGTGCTGTTGTATTTGCACTCCCTTTACTCTTTCCTGTATTCAAACGTCCTTTTACTTTTTCTCTGTGACAGGCAACAAGCACAGATTCCCATTGCCACTGCAGGTGTAGTTTACCCAGGAGCCATTGCCATGGCAGGAATGCCTTCCCCACATCTGCCCTCTGAGCACTCAAGCGTGTCCAGCAGCCCGGAGCCCGGGATGCCTGTCATCCAGAGCACTTATGGCATCAAAGGTGAGGAGCCTCATATCAAGGAAGAGATGCAGACCGATGATGTCAATGGAGAAATCTACGATGAATATGATGAGGAAGAGGATGACCCTGATGCGGACTATGGCAGTGACAGTGAAAATCACATTGCGGGGCAAGCCAACTGATCAGGGTCCAAATATCTCTTGACCTACAGGACTTCAAGGAGAAAAGAAAAAATAAATAAAGCCCCACCTGGTTTATCTTTGCCAGTGGCCAAGCACATTAACTTTCTCATACACTGACTGTTACTTTAACTGTTAGTCTTAACTAGTTGGGACATCAGCTGACTAATAGACATCAGCCTGCATCAGAAGAAAAAAGGCTCAGAAGAAAGGAAACAAAGACAACAACAACAACAACAGAATGATATAAGCTATGGGTAAAATAATGCCAGTAATTCAGCTGCTATACCCAAGCACTGAAGTCTTACCCGTCGACCTTTTATTATTATTATTTTTTTTTTCAAATAAACTTTATGGCTGTTTGTTCTACAATGTTCTAGAAATTCTCACTCAGGTACACAGTGCCAACAAGTGGCTTGTGAATGTGTTTTGTTGTTTTGTGCTACAGTTTAAAGAGAAATAATTTTTTCTTTTTTGTTTCTTTTTTTTTTGTTTTTTTTTTTTTTTTTTTGTAATGCACCTGACAGGAAAGAAAAAAGATAAAATTCCTTTTGTCCCCTCTGTCTCCTCCTCCTCCTCCTCCCTGGCAAATCTGGGTCAGAAGTGTGTGTGTGTGTGTGTGTGCATGTGTGCCTGTGCGCGTGGCTGGCAAGGAAGGAAGTGGGGAGTCTGTTTCTGTTAACCCCAACAAGCAATTATTTCCTTTCAAGAGAGGACTTCTCTTCATCAGTTGCACACCATACTGAGTCTTTGAGCAAGTGCCAAATTTGTACTAAAGCGCTGAACTAGTCCAATTTGCTTTGATTTTCTTTTGGTTAGTCTCTTCTACTCGTTTTGTTTTTCTTTTGCTTTACTTTTGCTTCCTGCTCTGTCTTAGGTTAGGACAGTATTATATCTTAGACAATCCCTTGAAGAACCTGATACACCAGCAGCTGGTGAGATTAGACATATATTTTTGGGTTTGGTTTTGCTTTTTAAAGGAAACTGTAGGTGCCATTCTCAGGTGAAAAAAGAGAGAGAGAAAGACATAAGAAATCTAGAGAAAAATATTTTATGGTCTTGGATTTTCATGTGTGCGTGTTTATGGTACTAATAAGAATAATATTGGACTATTGTGAGCAAAAAAAGCATGTTCCAGAATGAAGTCCCGCACCCTCCAAATGACTTGGTCTGTAAGGAACCTTTGCTTTTAATTTACACTTCAAGTGGCAGCATCACAAAATGTGATTTGTTCTGCACAGGACAGAGCAACTGGAAATGTTACCTCCTCGCTGAGTGTAATTAGGTTACCATGATGTCCAGTTTTGATGAACTCGTACTTTCAGGGTGGCTGAGTACTGATCTCTGATTCAGAATGTGATTTGTTTTAAACTGACATTTTTTTTCTCCTTTGCACTTGCAGAAATCCATTTTTATCAGTGGGATGTTTGTGTAGGAAGGAAGACTAATAGCTATGAAGAGATTTCTTATTCAAAGTGGGCAGTAAGAACCCAAACTGTTGTGGTGCTAAGTTTCCCTCTCTGCTGCCTCTCACAAGTGAAAAATTTTTCTCCTGAGCTACATACTTTCAGTGTTGTTCTAGACCACTTAAATATGTTGGTTGGGCAGTTTTGCCTTCCTTGGGAAACAGCAACCAGCAAGGAAGGTGAATTTACGCCAGCATAAACCTGAGTAGAAGTTAGCCTCTTGCATTTGCAGTAAGGTACCTGAATGTTTCACTTCAGAAAAAAAAAACAAAACAAAAAGAATGTAAATACAAATGAATCAAAAAGTCTCTTTTCATCTCCTCTCTCTTCCTGTTGGAGGAAAGGACCCAGATTTGTATAGCAAGACAGAAGCGTTACATCTAAACCAACCAGCCAACCAAAAAGGCTGTCCCTAATTTCAAACAGCAGCTATCCAGGAGCTTCTCTCTGGCCTAGAAAAGAAAGTTTTAGGATCATACTGAGACAAATGCCTTCCTCCGAGTTGGACTTTTAACTGAGTATGCCATCGTTATATTAATATTGCTCCCTGGTAAATTCCTATTCTTGGAAAGAAACTCATTGCTCTTGTTATCACTTTTAACTTGAAAAAATAGCCCTGGCAACATTGATTTTGCAAATGGTCCCTTATTCTGAAAAATTTAGCCATTGTTGCAGTCGGCCATGTAAGAAGTCCAGGTGCAGAATGAAAGGGGCAGGTAGGAGGAGAGGCTGGGAAGGAGTATATGGGGAGGGTCTTTCTTTTGCTCTTGAAATCCCACTTGAAGTATAACTTGACCTCTGCAGACCTTGTGCAAAGCGAACAAGCAAATGCCATTGAAGACTTAGGACAATACTCCGACGAGCGGTTTGGACTTGTGATAGTTTTACTCTGCAACATCTGTTTTGTTCTTCTCCTCTTTTCCCTTTCTTGATTTCTGCCTCAAAAAAATTCCTGTTTTCTCTCTCTCAAAAGATTTGCTCTGAAGTTAGCTTGGAGTAGCTGATCATATCCTCCATGTCAGAGAGGGTTCTTTTTGTTTGTATTTTATGACTGTGTTGGGTTTTTTTTCAGTTGAACTGCCTCTTCCTGCTAGTGTTGTAATGGTAATTATAATAATAATAATAATAATGGTCAGCTGTTCCCAGATTAGTAAATTATGTATAATTTATTTTATCCCCCCCCTTTTTTTAACTTTATTTTATTCTGTTCTAATTTGGCAGTGCAGCAAATGAAGCTGTTAGGCTATTTAAAATGGATACCCCTCCCCACCTTGCCTTTTTATATATATATAAATATATATATACATATGAAAACAAATCGCTTCTTCTTCTGCTCACACCATTTCTCTTTCTTTTGTTTTAATTTTGGCCCCAGCCATGTCAACTTCTGATGTTTATGATGATGGAGTGAATTAATGGGAGTGTTGTTTTCAATCTTAATTAACTTCTGCTCTCTCATCACTCATATTAGTTATTTAATTACACCAGTCATCTAGAGCCAATTTTTTTGAAGCACTCTGTTTGGATAAGAAGGAAAAAAAAATAGACAATTGTTTTTATATCATTATTATGTACAATGTGAAAACAGATATTTGCTCCTTTTTTTTTTTTTTTTAAACTTTTAAATTTGTTCCCTGTCTTTGTGAACAAATTACTTCTGACTCTTGTGGGTTCACCTCACGTTTGCTGGATGCTTGATTTCCACCATGTTAAAGAGACTCTCTGGTTTAATAATTGTGTCACTTTGGGCTACCGGAATACTTTGTTTTAGCTCCAGGTAGGTGCCACTGCAGCAGGCATGCTTGGAGCAAGTCTTAAGAGGCATGGGTTGGAAAGCCGGCCTCGGGCAGGTCAATGGGAAAAAGGCCCTTTGACTTCAGCGTGACCGAATTTCAGCCCTGAACTACGGGCTGCACTGCAGGAGGCGCTCCTGGAGGTAGCCCATCTCATGGGCAGGGTCTGTCCTGTGCCGGAGGAGCGCCCCTGCCGGGGCTGCAGGACCAAGCTCTGCTCTTGGCAGTGGGTGGCACAACAGAGCCCTTTTCTGGCAGTGCTCTGCACTGCTCACTGCCTTGGCCTGGACTAGGGCTCGCATGAACGCTAATTACGTTACCGTACACTTTGTGTCTGAGAGACTACACTAAAGCCTGGGGTTCAACTACCCACAGTCCTGCATTTGGATGTTGAAACAGATGCAGCAATGTTAAAAAGAAAAAAGGCAAAAAAAAGGCAAAATATTAATTAAAAAAAAAAGGCTCTGGCACCCTAAACCAGCAAAATACTTACCACCTGTGCTAATGTTTTGTTGGGTCCAAGGATGAGCACCCATATATCCTTTGGCAGTAGAAGACCAGATTTGAAAATGAGGCCCTGTTTGTCCCTCTTTAATTTCTTAGAAAAAAAAACAAAACAAAGCAAACCCTACGTTTTTAAAAAGATATTTTTGTCTTGTTTCTTTTTTTTTTTTCCTGGGTTCTGTGCCCTGGAGCATGTAGAAAAGCCAGGTTAGAAGAGATTAGGATCATATTAAACTAAAAGTGCACCAAGGCCCTGGTGCTGAGGTGGGCTTCATTACCCTCTTCCCTGGGAACCTGGTGAGTGAGGATGGTTTGGGGGAGCTGCTGGAGGGGCTTATGAGCCATCTCCTCCTAAATCGGGGGAGCTGCTTACGCTGCATCTCATGAGGTTACAAAAGAACACCACCAGCAGTGGGGGAAAGGGAAAAAGAAAGAAAAGAAAAACCTGAGGCACTTGCTTCTAAGCTCAATTAAATAACACAGAGTATATCCTTTTTCAATTTATTCATGCCTTATATTAGTAAAATAGGATTTTTAAGTGCATTTAACATCTTTATTTAACTGTTCCGCTATATTAATCAGGCCCCCAGAAAAGAACACTAGCTATTATTATAGCATTTAATTAGTTTTGTAACCAAATCCTCTTATTACGAATGCATATGGAAGAAATTCTTTCTTCGAAGACATTATTTCAAAGATTTGGTTACTACAGTAGACTCTCTCTTTAATTAAATCATTTTTTAGAAAGTAAATTGTCTTTAACCTTTTTACAGCACATTTTCAGAGCTTTTTCTTTTTAATCCAAAGAGATGAGCTGTTATTGTCCCCGAAGAAGCCTCTGACATCACGTTCTTAACATCCAAAATAATTATACTCCGTGGAAACGTAGACCTTACTTAGCCAGAATTCATCTGCTAGAATGAATGGCAACTATATTGATATCTCGTACGTTCAAGGGCATGATGTATCGGATAGGAAGTATTTTTGTCTGCCCAGTTCTCGATAGAAACATACCTTCAATTTCGCAAAGAACTGTGTGTAATTCACTAGATGTGGATTCAAGTGTATCCTCAATTCACAGGGCATGGGCTGGCTGTTTAGCTTGGTTTATATTTACATTTTTTCGACTTTATCTTAACTTGTCAGTTTCCCAGATTGAAGAACATGTCAAGTTCGTTTTTTCTACTGACTGATTTCTCTACTCCCCAGTGTTTTTGTCACTGGTTTGCTGAAACAGTATTTATATAGCTCCATTGGCTCTAAAGCTCTTACTCCTTCTAACGTTTTGGATTTTACAAGTGAAATGAAAATAGAAAAGAAATAGAGACAATCAAATGCCTGGAGCTTAAAACAAAGTATGTGCAACCTACCATCTCACTTGAAATTTAATAAAAGAAATAATTATGTAAATATAACATAGAGTTATAGATTTATATTTTGTTCATAACACATAGTGTAATATAAGTTGTATATTTTCATGTTTTGGTTTTATGTTATCATTCATGCCACAATAAATAAAAAAAAAACAGGAGTTGATGTACTCTTTAAAAAAAATACGATGTGGGTTGCCACCATCCTGGGTCTTTGGTTTTGGTTTTTGTTTTTTTGTTTCTTTTGCATTCCCCTTTTTCAGTATTATTGCCCTGCAAGGCACCAATAAAACAGCAAATGTGTTCTTTACCTATCCTGTGGTCTGCTTCCCACTTATTATAGCAAATTATAGCTAGTTAATTTTCTTGTCGGGAGAACAAAGCATCTGGGCTCAAGGAGCAGAAAATGAGATTTAGATTCAGCTTAGCAGTCTGCTCCAAAATTTAAGGTTTTCATCAAATCACAGAAGAAAAAAAAATCACCTTTCTTTAAAATACCAGCAGTAAACCAGAAGGGGTTTCTCCCTGAACAGTGTAGTATAGTGCAATTTCCAGTTCAGAGTTGGGGAACCTCATAAATGAGAATGGCTGAATCCAGAGGTTTGGCTGGTCCTCACCTTCCCGGGTTACATCCACTTTCCACAGCCTTATCTGTTTGGAGATGAAAACATATTCAGGGAAATACCCAATTATAAGCGCTGATGACACAAAGCTATGAAAAAAATAACTCTGCTCATAGTTAGTCAAAATGTCCCAACATGCTGCCTAAACAGTTCATGAAGTTTTGACAGCAGCATATGGCACAAAGTGGGATGAAATGAATTTGTACCTGTTTTTGACAGTAAGTTATTCTGATGGGTGCTTACTCTCAAGTGCCTACGGCTTGACAGATGCCATTTTATGGTTCCAGATTTCCTAAAGGGAAAAGGCAATATTTGGGAAAGCAGGAGGTAGCTGCTGGTGGTCCTATGAACCTGCCTGTGCTCCTCTTGCTTGCCAAGTTGTCCTCTGTGCTCTTCCTGAGAGCAGGGTGGCACCTGAAACAGCCCATCAGCAAACCAGAGGTTTATTTTGGCAGCTTCTTGACAAAGCTGACCTATATAGCACCTGTCCAGTGGAAGTAGAAATGAACCTGAGCAGAATCACATAATGTGACGCTTAAGCCAATATATGTCAGCATCCTTTAACCTTTTAAAATCCCTTTATATCCATTACTGTCATCAAGATCTGATGAAGGAAGCACCAGTCTACCTGAAAGGCCAGGAAACAAGCACGATCACACTGGGCAGTGTGGCTAATCAAATGAGGGTGTAGTTTGTAGTCAAGTGTGCCTGACGCCTTACCTGCAACTTAAGCCAAGTCAAGTATATTGTTTCTTTTGTCCTTTTAACAAATATGACTCTAAGACAAGGTATAGCAGTGCCAAAACCCTGCTTACACCTTAGCTTGCATGGCATACAGTGCCCACCTGGGCCCTGAAGCATCGCTGAGCATGTAGGCCTTCTTACTGCCCTACACTGAGATTGAGGGACATACGATATCTTTCTTCTTTCTTTGTGGCTGGGCTGGTACTTAACGGGAGTGCCAGTGTTCCCTAAACCAGAGGGGAAGAAGTGTCTAGGACAACATGAGACAACCTATGCTAAAGATATGTCTAAATTGCAATTCGAGTGGACCAGGCTGAGTTTTGCAAAAACAGTTAAACCCTACGTGTGCAGCTGATGTAAATAAAGAGGTTTCTGGAGTGCCGAAGTGGTCCTATGGCCTGCACTTGGGAATAGTAACAATCCTTTCCCTAGACAACTTGTGGAGGTTGGGATTTGGTTGAGGGGTTTTTTTGCAAAAAAAATGCTAAAAGCGTTCCAGCAATTGCCTGTAGCAGGAAGGAAGAAAATGAGGATAATTATGACATTAATCTATTTAAAAAAGAAAGACGTGTGACAATTAGCGCATTCCTACCAAGAAAGTAACATACAGAGCTATATGTGTGTAGGAAAGTGAAAAGACCCCCCACAGAAGCCATGAAAGGTTATGGAAAGCGTATGCGCCTCACAAGGAAGCACAGTGCTGTGACTTTGGCATCAGTGAGAAAGAGTGCACGGGAGCTTGTCAATAAGCTTTCAGTTAATACATATTCAGCAATACGATAGGAAAGCAACGTGGGAGAAGAATAGGCAGTGTCTGTCTGGCCAACCAGTGGAAAGCACATACTGAAAAGGTATAGAAACACTTGCGAACATATTTTTCAGAGTAATCTAGTGCCTGAGACTGGTGGGCTTGAGACTGTTGGAGTAGCTAGTTTCAGTCCCTGGCATGCTTACACTCATATCTGTTGGTGTTATGGTAGCAATGATGGCCAGGCACTGAAATCAGAGGTTGCTGAGGACAGGAAAAAGAAAATTGCATCCCAGCATCATTGGCCTAATTCAGAAAAGCTGGTGGGTTTGGCAGCAATCTGAGCATCAGCTACACTCCAGCTGCAACACCTTCACACTAACGTGACTATGCAAGGCAGGGGGGTGGCAGCCTCACTTCCCCATTCCAGCTTCCTTCCCACCGTTGCTCATTCTCTGTCATGTCTCACATGGCTGCTCAAAAGCCTAACGTTGGAAGCTGGCTATCTGCATATGCCACTTTGAGGGATTAGCCAGTGCTTATTGGTTTGGGTTTTTTGGGGGGTTTGCTTTTTCCCTGCTGGTGGATCAGCCTTGTTGGACCATAGCAGGGGCCTGGGGCTGGGGAAGAGGGGAGAGCACCCAGCACACAGAGTCCTCCTCCACTTCAGACCAGATTCAGTTGTGCATCCAGGAAACTCAAAATATCACCACCACCACAGTACAGCTGAAGGGCATGTGACAGTGCTACCAAGGAATGGCCATTCCTGACCCATTAACCTAATCAAAGCAAAGTGTTTGGCGTGAGATTATGAAGTTATTGATTATAGATTTGGTTGTTTGCAGGGTTGCACCAATTTATGCGTGTTTGGACACTTCTAAAATTGCTTCCAGAGGCAGTACAGAAAGCTACTTATGCCAAAAATCAGTCTTGCCCCTTCCCCCATCCCTGTGGAGACCAAGTCAACTAGGAAGAGGTTAAAGTCACACCAAAATGCACCCCTCCACAAAATCTAACATGCTTCAAGCGCGGAGCCTTTCTGTAGAGCTGGGTCTTTATGGAACTAGGATGGTACACGCATAAATGAGAATATAATTAAAAGCACAACTTTAAGGTTTAGTTAAAACTCTGCCAGCCCTTCGTGGCAATTCAACCTGCAGTTTGAATGGCTTTTTGAGGTAAGTTAGACTTGATTTAAGTCCTGACTACATGCTTAGTCTTAGTTAACAATGTGAAGAAGGAGAAATGAGGACTGGTCTATCAAATAATGTAAACTGCTAGCATAGGTACAGTTTTAGCCATATGGAGGACGATTTACAGGGCAAATTACTGCCCATAGAAGGTGCCATTGGTTATTTCAGGCAGCTGTGCTGATGCACCATCAACTGAGGTGGGTGTCAGCCGCACTGATGTAGCTGTACAGTGCTAAGTGTGTGAAGACAGGGGCTCAAACTAAGCCTTGCAAAGCCCCTCCTATCCCCCCGCAAGAGCATCCCCGCACAGGGATTTGTCTCGGTTTAACTTCACGTTATCAGCGCAACTTTCACAGGAACTGAATGCCTAACCCACCAAGGATAAATCAATGCCTCCCCTTGTATTTAACAGAGATATGACTTAAACACAGTAAGTAAATCAAAGTAATTATTTAAAATTAAAATTATTTAAGAGACTTAGTCTGGGAGAATGGTGTGGTGGTGAGAGAAGTGGCTGCAACACAGGACTTCGTCAGGCTATTCCTGACTCTGTCAGAGGCTTGTTCTACAACTTCAGGAAAATTACTCAGCCCATCTCTAAGACTCCTATAATAATACCTACTTCAAAGGGGGTGTTATGAGGCTTAATTCATTAATGCCTGCAAAGTACTTTGAGATCTTTGGATTAAAGGCACTACAGCAGTGCAAAGTATTATTAGCTACAGGAAAAAGCTCTCGGGCAAGCATGGCATTAAATGTCTGTGGTTTAAAAAATAGGAAGAAAAAACCCAATCAAAGATGGGCAAATTGTGGGTGGTTTGGGTTTTGTTTTTTTTCTGTGGCCAGGTTTCCATGAGACAGATCCGTGCTTTGGTAAACCAAGGCCAGGGATGGTACAGCTCGAGGCCCAGTTTTGCTGTCACTCCTAGGGCTTATATATTGCAAACATAACTATTTTGATTTGGGGCTTCTTTTTAGAAAAATCTTGATTTTGTGGCTGAAAAGCTTGTACAACTTCCCTCTGAGGACATATTTACTCACAGAATTAAACAAGGAGAAGAAGAAAATAATATTGCCTTGCATTCACTGCGTATGGTTTTTTAAATTCCATTTGAGCATTTATTTTCCCAATGAAAACTCTATTCCATTTGATTTAAAAGAGGTAAAATTTTCATCATTGGCAATTATTTTGAATCCAGAGGGATTCAAAACACACTAATCAGGGCCTTTTAACTACTCCCCATAGAGCTGATCCACCTACTATTACAGATGGACAAATTGCAGTGGACACTCACAAATGGACTAAATGGAAGGAAATTTCTTATGAGTGCCTTGGTCCCAAGTATTAATTTCTTTCTGATGCCAAGTTTTAAAAGCAAACAACTAAACAGCAGGTTTTTCTGTATGTCCGGATTTAAATCATGTCTGATCTCACCATTCACTTGATGTGATGACAGCCATTGTGCATTAATTTGAAGCTCAACAGAGCTCCCCAGAGCAGGGGTGAATGGGATTTCTCCCATCAAGACCAGGCAGAATGGTGAGGGTACAAGCAAGGTTCCCAAAACAATCATCTGAAGAGCAATGTAAAGCTGTCACATTTACCTTGTCAACCAAATTAATCCAGATTTTAAGTTTTTTATAGTCTATATATCTTTGAGACTTTTTAAGTGCAACTTACTGACTTAAAAATAAGCATAACCAACAGCCCCTCCTTTATGGAAAAGACTGTAACAGAACAGCCTAAAATTTATTTGGGGTTTTTATTTTAAAGCATTTCTGACTTTGGTGAGGAAAACCTTTTAACTTCACTTTGTTTCCAGGTCCCATTGAAAGAGAACACAGGGGAAGTGAAGTATGATTCTGGCTCCCAAAGATGCTTTGTTTCTCTTCTGATAGAATATGAAACTTCATGTAGGTGGTGGGTAGAGCCATCGTAACCTGCTTTCTTCTGACTGAATGAGGGAGGTCAATATATTATCGTATCAAGGAAGAAAAAATTACATAGGTGATTCCCCCACAGACAATAAAGACAATTCTGACAGCATGATCAAAACAACTGTATAACTTTTCTTTTCTTTTCTTACAGACACACCAGTGTTTAAATGACAGCTGAAAGATGATGATGGACTAAACACATTATTCTCTGTTCCATCTACTTTTTTATAACAGAAATATGTCTTGAAGACTATATTCAAGTTGATCAAATAATAAGTCAATTTGTCAATAAAACAGATTAGGCAACCTGTCTGCTGAGATGATATCTGTCAAACAACATATTTTGTTAATACAGTCTGGAAGCAAATGCCTTCATGAAAGACAATACCAAAAAATAAATGCAATTCCATTTTTTAAGCTTATTGAAACAGTGCTGACTTATTTCAGTTATAGATGTTTAGACTTTTTTACTTTAAATTCTAGTTACTAGTTAACAAACCACAACTTGGAAAATACTAGAAATAAGTGTTAATGGCCTGATGGGCACTACCCACTGCTAAGATGTGGATATATTTCCAAGCTGCTTGGTAGTGTCCGCATAGTGGGCACAAGCTCAGATGCTGGAGGGGTATCTTTATTTCTCCATCCTGTTTCTTCTTCACCCCCCTCTGTGTTTGTTACCCCAGTTACCCACTACTGGCAAGATATCTACAGCATCAACTGATCTGCCTTGTCACATCATGAGCCCTGTCACTGCACTCACCAGATTAGAGGTATGATGCTTTGACACATTGTGTATGCTGATGCAAATAATCCCTTGGAGATGTTGGGCCATGGCCTGATCTCAGCTGCACAGGGGATATCTCTCAATTTACCCTGGAAAAAATAGAGGATGCACTAGCATGCGCGAGTGCACAGAGTGATCAAATATAAGTAATGTGCAACGAAATAGCATAAAGCTGAATACCCACTGCAGAAAATATGAATACATAACTCAGAGCTTGAGTTGTCCAGTATGATGTAAAATCAGTGGCTGGAAAAGGCTAGGAAATTTCCATTCTGAGCACTGGGAACTTAGATTAACTAGTCTCAGATATTAGTGGGTTAGTCAGGTGATGTTAGAGCCAGCTGTTATAGTTTGTGTGGTTTTCTCCCACTCCCTCTCTGTGCTAACGCTATGTAATCCTCAGGAAAGCGGCTAGTTCGGAAACTTAGATTCTTCTTTCTTGATTGGGAATATACTTGTGATATGTTATGTATAATAAGCTGGAAATTTTCCTATGAAGAAAGGCTGAAAGATTTGGGGTTGTTCAGACTAGAGAAGACTCCAGGAAAAACTTGTTGCAGCATTTCAGTTTTTAAAAGGGGTCTATAAGAAATACAGGAAGAGATTTTTTAGCAGGGCCTGTTGTGACAGGATGAGGGGTGATGGTTTTTAAACTAAAAGAGGAGAGATTCAGGCTGAACTTGAGGAAGAAATTATTTACAATGAGGATGGTAAAATACCGGAACAGGTTGCCCAGGAGGTGGTAGATGCACCATCCAGACATTCAAGGCCAGGCTGGATGTGATTCTGGGCAACCTGACCTAGCTGAAGGCATCCCTGATCATTGGAGGGGGGTGGATTAGATGACCATTGAAGGTCCTTTCCAACCCAAACTATTCTATGATTCTACAATTCTATGAAATTCAAGTAGCATCATCTCAGTTTTGATTTATGGTTTCTTGTTTTGTTGGTTTCTTTTAAACAGAACTTGGGAAGCATTTTGTTGCTGAATTATTTGATGCAAAATACACAGGCTGGGGAAAACTGAAGCTTCTCAAAAGTGTGAACAGGCGCTCTAACAGGAGGATCAGCCATGGTGGCTGAAAACCAAGCAAACAAAACAAAGAGTTTAAATGATGACAGAGATTTAAGGACTTTCCCACCCAAGCTTGCTTCTGCAGGCTCAGACTTCTGTTAAGAATTAATGAGCTAATTTGCTATTGCTCTCAATGATGTATCAACACTTTGTGGGGCAGAAGAGCTTTCATTCAGAAAAATCTTGCCAAAACCTACAAATATGGAAACTATATTCTGAAAGCTATAGATTGTTAAAAAGTAATATATCTCTGTGGCAAGGTTGGTGAATAGATTTAAAGCCCATGCTGGAAAGAGAAGGGCATTAGGAGAAAGAAGTCCAAAAAAGCCCTGTCAAAAAAATTACATTAAAGCATTGATTTCTGTGGCAAAATTTCAATAATAGTCAGATATTTTCATCAAGTCTACTGTGGAGTTCATTCAACTTCTTGTAGTGGAAATACCCTTTTACGGAACTCGATGGCACACCCAGTAGGAACCTGAGCTTCCACACCAATTTCTCCAGCCCTCCGAGTTTCTGTGACCACACGGCAACGTTAGGAATGCTTAATTATCCACCCAGCCCTACAAACCTTGAAGCGCAAGATAGCCAGCAATCCACTCTCATTCAGAACAGTCTGGCATGTCTCCATGTTGTAACTAACCAGTGTTACCCCTAGCAATTGCTCTTTAAAGCAAAAACATGTGCAAAATGTCTTCGTTCAGCCTAGTAGTATCATATGTCAATCAGATTCAGGATGCAGAACTGGCCAGCAATATCATAAAAAGGAAAAAAAAAATCGTCTTTTTTGAATCACTTTGAATTAACTTGACTCTGTCATGTTACTGGCAAGAATATTCTCTCTTGAGCATCTGACTTCTAATGTTTTTTGGTTGTTTTTTTTTTGGTCTTTAGACTTATCTGCAAGTTCCAATGATCTGTTTCAAGCTTTACAAGACCAACTTAGCCTGGGGCCTTGGCAAGCAATTTAACATTATCTACAGCGCACTGAAGTTTATTGACACCTTTCAAAACCTCTACAAGTTTGTAAATCAAGCAGTGGTTCATTCTCTAGAAATAAAAAGGGTCTGGTTTTGTTAATGTATGCAAACACAAATTGCATGTATTTATGGTAACGTGTGTATATGACATGCATGCACTTACAGTTAAGTGACATGAAGTATTTGCTGTTTGGCGTAATTATGGCATTGAGACTTACCAAGTTAAAGCCATAGTAAGACAGCATCTATCAGACTGTCAAAGTCTACCAGGTCCTTAGGCTTAATATTCTTAAAGCAGACAATTTGTTTTGTTTTGACCTTAGCATCCAGGCCCTATGCTTCTCTGCTCTGAAAGGGAGTAACACTGCTGACAACAGATGCTAACACATGGCAAATCCCAGATACCTACAGCACAGCATCAGCGTTAATTCCATCTGATTTCCTGAAGAATTACTCTGCTCCCAAACCCACTTCCCCCTCCTTTTTTTTTCTTTTGTCCTCAGGGTCTTCACGAGGACTCACAGCTGTGCAAAGCATAACACCAATTTTAGGGTGTTTCTTCAGATCAAGAAGAAAAAATATTGCTTTACAGTAAGGTCCCACTAAGATCTGGCCCAGCAGAGGAGGGAAAGCCATCTGTAACCTACAGAGGAAAATGAAGGCTGACGTAATTTTCGATAAATCAGTAAATGGTTCTTTCATTATTAAGCTTTCAGCCTCCATGACACTTTATTAATCCTCAGTATCAAATAGTGTGGGCCGCTCCCAGATCCCGGACTGAGATATAAGCAGGATGCCACTCAGGGTGGCATCAAACTGTGTCAGAAGTCATCTCCCATGCAAGCACTGTGAAAATGGGAGAGAAAGCACAACTGTAGCACATACAGAGAAGTACTGCATATGTATAGACAAGCTATTGTAAAATAAAATATCACTGTGCTGCATGCACATTAGGTATGTATAGTGTCCCTAACCATGCTACTGTGAGGATAGTCCTACAATGGCAAAAGTCAAGCTTCAAAAATTGGACTATCTGTGCAATCTCATGTAGGCCTCCTTGGAGGCCAGCTGCTAAACCCAGGACACATATACATTATGGTCTAGTCTCCAGCTATATGATTATTTGCCTTTTCTTCTTCCTGGGGCCTTAGCTTGGTGCAGAGCATAAGATAAACTGATTTCAACATAGACCCAAAGCCAGTGTTTCCCTTGAGGCTCACTGCTCTGCTGTCTCCCAGCCTACTGTGTGAGCTCTGCCATGAAGGCAGATGTGTTAACTGCCTTTGGCAGGCACCACTACATTATTTGCATTCTTCTCCACTATTTGCTGTCTTAATCAGATCTCTGGAAGGTCAAAGGGTAGGATAAGAATTGTTTTGTTGGTGAACAGCAGAGGCATATTGACTTTAAGATCAAATAACTCCAAGCATTCAAGTGGATAAGCCCCAAACCTGCCTCTTGGTTAGAGCAGTTTAGGAATATCAGCCTCATTTCTTTGGCCTTCAGTTGCTACCTCTGAGCACTGAACCTTTCTAAGTAGGCAGATCATAGAATCATAGAATCATAGAATAGTTAGGGATGGAAAGGACCTTAAGATCATCTAGTTCCAACCCCCCTGCCATTGGCAAGGACACCTCACACTAGACCATGCCACCCAAGTCTCTGTCCAACCCGGCCTTGAACACCGCCAGCGATGGAAGCCCCAGATTCAGAAAATGGGTACTATACAACCAGTGGCAAATTGTGACTCTTTTGTCAATAATAGCTCAGGTAAGTAGAGAATTCAGAAGTCTATTTCTTTATTCTTTCACTTGTTGAAGGTCCTTGCTTTTTAAACCCTGCTGTGATGACAGCCTGCAATAAAGGAGGCAGAGGTCTCACTGAAAGGTAACTCCTTCACTGCTCAGCTGAAGCAGCCTCTGAGCAAGGCAGAGCTACTGCAGTGAAACAAGATGTCATCCTGCTAGCACTCAATAGAGGCTGTGGATTAAATGTTACACTGAACCTTTATCAGTAAAACCTGGCATTTCCTTACTGCAGAAGGCCTGGCCTTGTGAGCTTCATAGCGCTTCTTAACATCTCTATGTAACCCACAAATATCATACATACTCGCAAATATCTATATGCACTCCTCATGGTGTTTGAATATTTTGATGTGATGTTAGTTTTCTTCTTTAATCTCCAAATGTCTCCTATACACCTTGCTTGTTGCAAGCGGCAGGCAGTTGCCCTTCAACAGAAAAATCTCCCGGCCCAGAACCGTGCCATCTAATGTCAGTGTCAGTATAAATCCTTCCTTTGACCTCCACTGGTAGTAGATCAACCCACTGGCTTTTTGTGGGGTTTCTGGGGGTGAGACAATATTATTTATTTTTAAAAGGCAAGAGTTATTGAATTTTCTGTACCTGGATGCTGCACAACTCTTTGTAATCATTACCAACAGATGATGTCACTGAAACTTATTTTTATGTCATTATCCTCACCCAAGGTAAATATGGAATGCTGTCATGCCATTACGTGATGTAAATATGTCATCATAATTTGTCTTTACACATCATAAATATTTTATTATATGACATTATTACACCTCCAGATATCTTTTCCGTATGAATAGTAATTACTCAAAGTATTTTCTGTAATTATGTCACTTGATGAAATTACAGTAATTACATCGAAAAATGATAGCCCATGACTAATGAATTAAAATAGCATGGAAATTCGCATAAAAATGACATTAAAAGTGTTAAGGATCTGAGGCAAACTCACAAAAGCAAGGAAATTCATAATTAAGAATTTAATCTCTAATAGCATTGCAGGGTGCCACATTTTTAGATTATATCACAGAAGAAGAAAAAAAGGGGGAAAAAAAGGAAAGCAGTATTACCTGAACAGCAATAAAGTGCAGAAGTGAACTGCTGCAAAGTATAACCTGGCATTTTGTACGCGCATCCATAGCAATATGGGCAAGTGCTGCATAGCAGCATTCAACAAGATTTCATCAGGAACAAAAGACCACAGTCAGAGCTGGGGTAAGAAGCTTGGGTGGAAGTTTCTACCTAAGAGCCATCAGGGAAACTCTGGAAGCAAACAAGTATTTTCACAGACCAGCTACCCCAAGCAGCCACAGAAGGTCCTGTTATGCGCTGTGTTCTTGCTGCTACTTAAAACCCAGGGAGGCACAGGACCCTGTTGTTGCTGGGAAAATCACAGACATCTGGACTTGGACTTTTATGATAGCCAGTTGATTTATTATTATATTAATTTATTATCATACTAATTTTTAATTCCATTCTTATTTTCTTCATTAAAAGAAATTATCTGTGGCTAAGCATTGGTGAAGCAAAAAGGAACCGCTGATACCAATTTTGCTCATTTCCTTCCTGGCTCAGGAGCAGGCCAGGATCCCACAACTGCAAGAAAATCAGGGCTGTTCATCTCCTTTTGCAGCTGGGTCTCTCGTTGGTCCCAGTGAGGTAGGGTACCTCCGTGAACTTCGCTGGTTTTTTGAAGTTGCCCCCATGCTGCTTTCAAACTGAGATGCACAAATTATATGGTACAGCAGATAAGGAAACCCTACTAAGCTGAAACAGCTCCCCACCACACATGAGGAGAATGCCAGGCTTTGAAAGCTGAGGTTTTAGCTGAATTAAGAAAGAAACAGAGACACAGATGGACAGACTGGGGCAGGGGGAGCAGGGAGACAGAGACAGAAAAGGAAAGAAGGAAATCAGGAAAGAGGGAAAGTGAGAAAGAGAATTTCTGTTTCCAGTTAGAACATCCAGTAATAATTTAATATATGGTGCCATTTTAGAAAATGTGCTATTCATATTTATGAAAGGCTTAATAGATGCAGCTGCATCCTTTAACAAATTATTATAAGGCATGGTATGAAATGCATTAGTAAGAAATGCTTAACAGATGATGCTGTGACAAGCTGTTACAACGCGTGTTATAAGACGTCAATATTATTAAATCTATGGGCTTGGTTAGCACATGAATATAAATAATTTTTATGCATGCTACAAATTGCCATGCTTTATTAATAATGAAGTGTTTATAAATGGAACCTTACTGTAAAGCATTATTAAATGCAGCTACTCAGAAGACCTTAGAGTAATACTGTAGGAGCATTATCATGCTGGGAAACAGACTAGAAAGGCTGCTTTATTTTACTAAGTTGACACAGGTTCAAACACACCAGGCTTTGATTCCCCAAAACCCGTGTGGTAGGGGCCACCAGTAGGCACTGGCTGAAAGCTGCTGTTGTCACATTCTTTGTTACTCTGAAATCACTTCAGCCTCACTTACATGGGATTTGCACCAATGTAAGTACTAGCATCAGTAGAGTAACTCCTGATTAACCCTGCTGTAAGTGATACAGGCTGCAGGCCACAGCCTTCCCAAGTGAAAGTTGGCTGAAAGGTGACTGTGTGTTCTAAGGCATTCTTCTGGAATAAAGGAAAGAAAGGAAGAAAGAAAAGAAGAAAGAAAGGAAGAAAGAAAAGAAGAAAGAAAGAAGAAAGAAAGAAAGGAAGAGAGAGAAAGAGAGAAAGAAAGAGAGAAAGAAAAAGAAAGAAAGGAAGAAAAGGAAGGAAGGAAGGGAGGGAGGGAGGGACGGAGGGAGGGAGGGAGGGAGGGAGGGAGGAAGGAAGGAAGGAAGGAAGGAAGGAAGGAAGGAAGGAAGGGAGGAAAGAAGGGAGGGAGGGAGGGAGGGAGGGAGGAAGGAAGGAAGGAAGGAAGGAAGGAAGGAAGGAAGGAAGGAAGGAAGGAAGGAAGGAAAAGGAAGGAAGGAAGGAAGGAAAAGGAAGGAAGGAAGGAAGGAAGGAAGGAAGGAAGGAAGGAAGGAAGGAAGGAAGGAAAAGGAAGGAAGGAAGGAAGGAAGGAAGGAAAAGGAAGGAAGGAAGGAAGGAAGGAAGGAAGGAAGGAAGGAAGGAAGGAAGGAAGGAAGGAAGGAAGGAAGGAAGGAAGGAAGGAAGGAAGGAAGGAAGGAAGGAAGGAAGGAAGGAAGGAAGGAAGGAAGGAAGGAAGGAAGGAAGGAAGGAAGGAAAAGGAAGGAAGGAAGGAAGGAAGGAAGGAAGGAAGGAAGGAAGGAAGGAAGGAAGGAAGGAAGGAAGGAAGGAAGGAAGGAAGGAAGGAAGGAAGGAAGGAAGGAAGGAAGGAAGGAAGGAAGGAAGGAAGGAAGGAAGGAAGAGAGTTTTGAAACATACAATTCTGCCCTTCCAACAGGTATCTTCCTAAAGGTTATTTCTGCATTAAAAAGAAATGTCCTTACAGGGGGTTTCAGTGCAAAAAAATCATGTTGCTCCAGAAGGTACCATGACTCAGTAACATGGAGGAGTGGCACAGGCTGTCCCACCTGAGCACTGTGTGGGAAAGCATCATCTGCTTTTGTTCTTTTAACCATCTCATGCCTTCATGATTGATGTTGCCAGAGTTTCAAGTTCCACAGTATAGACAAAAAGCTGCTACAGAACATATGTCTTGGCCTGCAGAGATTGAAGCTCATTAATAAAATCCACAAAAATAGCAAGAAAAGGACCACATAGGCAAGAAATGCTTACCATGTGATGGTAAACAAAATCTTTTAAATTCTCAGTTACTCTTTTTTTTTCAAATTCTTAACGGCTTAGTTAATGTTTAAATAGGGCTTTCTGTTTTCAACCATCTGCCTATTCTACCTTTTAATGCTAACTTTTTTAAAAATCATTTTTCACAACTCCTGGGTTTTGGTTTTTTTTTGGATGATCACCTCCCCCAAGACATAGCTTACTATTTTTACCAAGAATTTCTAAAAAGAGAGGAGTTCATGTTATTGAAATAGTTGTATAGGAGGATCTACATTTTCTGTACCCAGTCAGCACAGCCTCTTCCCTTGATCCCGCCTGTGACCTTGCGTTAGGAGCCAGCACACGCAGGTTTCAACTTAAGGCTGCGCAGCACTTTGAAAGGGAAAACTTGCACTCATTAGAAACCACAACCATAAGGAACTGCAGAAGTTGGTGAAAAAATGTTGATCTTTGGGATAATCTTACAGTGTTACTGTATCATCATCTGAATGCACTTAGAAAGGGAGACTGTAATCTGGTATAGGAAAGGGATTTTGCTATACCATGAGTATAGTCTCATGCCTTTACATGCCTTTGCCTGTGCTTGTGTATCTGCACTCACATATAAGTTTGTGGGCACATCCCACTTCTCTCTGTTAGCATTAAGTACTTTCGTGTCTGCTGATACTGTGTTATCTCAGCACTTCAGCACAGAACAAAACTTTAACTCAACTTTCCAAGGGGACCTGAAATGTAATTAGAAGGACATCAGTGGCCAGATATCGAGAGGTGTGTAGGTGTCCAAACCTGGTGGTTTCAGGAGAGACAGAAACAATCAGCTGACCTGGTATTGCATGCTCTGTTTAATGCCAGCCGCCAGAGCAACCCTCTTCATAAGTGGGGTAGACCACTTCATTTATCACCTCTATTATCACCCAGGAACTGAAAAACAAAACAGAAATATTACCTAACTGCATGAAGCTCATAAATGTTGCAGATGGGTTCATTCTAAGTTCTGGGCAAAGGTTCAAATAGATGTTTTTTTTAAACAGATATATACTTATACTGACTAAAGGCATAGCTCTTAACTGTTTGACTTTTTTTTTTCCCCTCCAGTGCTTCATGGCACACACAGGCTAATGTCAAAGAAGCATGCTGAAGAACTCATATTCATCTGTTAGCCTTGATGTGATTGCAATCTTCTGTACCTTCATGCATTAGTTTCTGGTCTAGTTTACAGTTCCTCCTGTTATAATTCATCTCATATCACTTCTTTTCTTTGCTTTCCCATTCTTCATCATTAATTTCTGAGCCAACTCTTTACTTATTCCATGACTCCTGCGTCCAAAACATAATTATTAACCTCGGATGTGGAACTTGGTCAAAAATCCTCTCTGAAGTGTAAACAGCTCTGGCATTTCATTGCAAAATTTCACCATTGCATTCCAAAACACTCCTTACTATAAACTTTAAGGTCACTTGAATCTTCCCCCTGTGACCGTTTCGGCTCCAGGTGGAGTCATCTCCATTGCACCAGAAATGGGATAGGGATATGTCGAAACCACAGGAGTCAGCACTTCAGAAATTGCACCCAGATTTACAGTTTGGCAACAGGGCTTCATTCGAGGAAATCCAGAGTGGGATTTCCACATCATGCTGCTGAATAGGAACAAAAAAAGGGCAAATGCCACTTTTGGGTCAGATGGCCCTCTCTCACCCTTCAAGGCTTTCCAAGAGCTTTCCAGGGTCCTGCAGGAGTGTGAGGGATGGGCAGAGACAGAAAGGAGGCAGGAGTCCTGCTAAATGCCTGGGTTGGAGTCGATGTGATCCAAATCCGAGGTCCAAGGCCAAGGGCAGGACACCAGATGGAGAGGTAAAGCCATCCTGAGGCCAGCCACAAACTCTGGAAGCTACACACACCGCTTGCTTGCAGCACAATGGAGGCCAGCTCCTACCTCTTCTCTCTCCTCATGTGTCAGGTTAAGTCATAGCAAATTCAGAAATAATCTTTGTTACTTTTTGAAGCACCCCTTGAGCTTTTCCATGCATCAGTTGATCAATCGCCTCATTACTTAGCACGTCTTTATATTTGTGGTAACTGTAGCAATCAGCGAAACAGCAGACAACTGTATTAACTACTACTGGGGAAAAGTGAAAATAACACCTGGCATTTAGCGTAGTTCATCAAAGGATCTCAAAATGCTCAGCAAACTTTAATAAAGGCACATGACATGCAGTGGGTCTGGAAATATTATGGCAGCCGTATTAAACCCATCCAAACTGACAAATCAAGGCACGTTGGACAGCAGTGGCGCAGCAGCAAGGCTGTTGGGTTGGAATAGTGGACTGCCGGAGTATCACCACCACGTCCCTCTGACGTGGCTCTTGGGGAAGCCTCCCTCTGCCCAGTGCTGTCCTCCCAGAATTCTACGTGCTGGGACAGATCCAACACTCGGCTACTTGCAGTCCTGCCTGTATCGCACAGGCATTTACCTGGGAGCATTGGGACACACACGTGCCTCTATCTTGCTGGCTCCCCACCCTTTCTTTCTGTGGCATGATAGACCAGCAAGAAAGCAGGACCACCAAGGGTCCTGTTTAGGCCTTATTTACACGCTCAGTTCATTCTGCATTTCTATTTTATACGTTTCTCTATTTAGATGATGTGTGAATTCCATGTACACTTTTTTTTCCTCAGAGTCATGCAGTGAGTGTTTGTGCATCTGTATTGTGCTCTACTTTTCCTCATGTTCACAGATTTTTATTAAAATATTTCCATAAAACAGGTTGTTACCAAAAATAAATGAACACATACAAATTAATACATAAAACCAGATGAGTTATATAGAATATTTACAAACAATGGGATGGAATTCAAAACTTCTTGTAAACACAGCATATAAATAAGCGTATACATACCCCATATTTACTACCATTTATTTTAAGAGCTACTTAGTAGATCTGAGGTAGGCAAAAGCTGACAGACAAGCTTTTTCTTATCATTGCAGACTGTGGGTGCATCAAAAAGATCTCATCCAAAAGCCAAATGTAAAGGTCTTATTTTACACCCAGCTTGTGTTTCCTCAGCCTGCAGAAATAAATGCACACAGTGTAAAATATTGGGTTCAAGAGCAGTACTGACATGACCAAGTCTCAGTCTTCCATTTGTCGTAAACGAAGCACAGAGCTTTAAGTGATTTGGCCAAGGTTAGGCAGTAGGTAAGCAGCAGCACCAAGGGTCTAGGCTGCTGGCTGCTGGGCTTTCAGCTCATCTGTTTGTTACCTAAAACATTTGGAAGAGACAAATATCGCTGTGAATAAGAAATACCCTCAGCAACAGTGGGATGAGCATTTGGACAGAGTGGATATGCCATCAGGCTACGCAAAGGGAGAAAAATCCCAAAAGTTAGTGTCTGTCCCAGTGCTCAGTCCAAAATAAAAATGAAGAAAAATAAGAATAATACTGAGGGGTATATAGTACAAATCTACTTCTATTAAATCAGATCCACCGAAGGCAGTGGGACTGATGAACTGATTTGAGTTGAGCTTTGCCCTGCAGGTGGCTGCCAGGGTGCTGAGGGCTGGCAGGCAGCAAGGGGCATGGGGCTGGCCTGGCATGAGTTTGGGTGACCTCAGGCGAAGCAGTGCTGCCAGTGGCATGGGTCTGGCCACAGCTCAGAGATTGCCTGCAGCACACCTGAGTCTGGTGGGGGCTGGTAGAGAACCATGGCCCAAAGACAAGGGCTGGAGCCCTCCAGAGAGGAGTGGTCAGACCAGTGCTGGCTGGAGCCCTCCAGTGTTAGGATTAGGTGCAGAGGCTGGTTGGCCCAGCGCATCAACACCTTACCAGAGGATGGGAATGTGGACTGGGAGCCACACGTTTTCATGATGGGCAGGGTCGAAGTTATGTTCCCAGCCACTCCTATGGTGTTGCTGGGCTTCTCAGGTGTGAGGTGTGCAGTGTTACGCTGGCATAGAAGCTAACATGACCTTCTATACAAACTGATACGAGCAAATATTTGCACTTTGCATCCTCCAGCTGCAGAGGCAAAACTGGATTTATTTTAATGATGGTATCCTGCCTTTGCAGCACAAGATCACTTTCTGCACCCTTTGGCAAACAGGAGGCTTATTAAAAGCTAGGAAAGGAAGAGCTGACTTTCTCCATTTCTGAGAGGAAGCTGTTTTGTCAACGTTTTGCCAGAGTCTATGAGTGTGAAATTGGCTGTTCATGTGCAGCCTGCACAAGTACTGTAGTTTGAAAGTGAAGGCAATTAATTTTAGTTGTTGACTTAAACTGCTGTTGAGAGGTACTTCATTTCCCGATTCTTCCTCCTATAAATAGATTAAGGGTTACATGAAAGTCAAGTTGTGCTCGTTTGTCCTCCCTCTAGATAGATTTCCCATGACTGCTTATCTATCAGCTCCCCCCCTTAACACAATTTGTTTCTCAAATTAATTTAGCTCACTTGCTCTCATTGGTCCACAGCCAAAAAATTGTCTCCTGTTCCTTTTATTTTTTCCTTTTCATTAAAAAAAAAAAAAAAGAAAAGAAAAGAAACAAAACAAACCACTTTGGAATTAATATTTCTGGAAGGGAGATTGAGCAATGTGTGTCTTGAACTTATGATTGAGAGAGCTAAAAAAAAATGTATCTTTTAGAGAGATAAACATTTGTGTTAGCAGTCTGGAAGGACTATCAGCGCTGGAGAGCAGGGCCTCTGCTCACAGAACTACCATGGCTCCATGCATACGTTTCTCATCGATATTCATGGAAGCTGCATGTGCCCAGCAGCTGCAGAATAAATCCCTCTGCTTATTAATCAGCTATTACTTGGCAATTTTCCGTATTATTATTTATCCATCTATTGGCTACAGTTTTTGCTTCCTGGCATGACCCTTGAATACAGCCATGATAGCTACAAAAGTAAAGGACAATTTTGTTTTCTGCCTAAGCTTGTTTGCAAGAAGGAACATTACAGATGCTGAGTATACTTGAAGTGTCCAACTTGAACACACACACTCACACACACACACACACTCACACACACTCACACACACACACACATTCACACTAGAGAAACAAAGTTGATTGATGCACACTGATGTGCATGGAGAAGAAGTTCAGGCTCCATCCTGTTCTTTAATGCAAATTAATCAGAGCTTGCCTATGGGTTACCTCTTTTCCTCATAACAGTTCCAGTCCCAGGACCCAGGCCATAAAATGCACACAGTAAACAGTTAGAGTGGTTGGAAGGGCAGTTATATTTTCTGATACATATAAGGACATCTGGATAAGTGTGAATCACCATTCTGAAGGTAGCGTTTGTATTTTTCAAAGAGTGCATATTTAAAGAAAAAGAATTCCTTGATTTAAAGATTCTGTGGTTTTCTTACTGCTGCTCATCTGATCTCTGATCTGGAGCTGCAAAATTAATTTACTCTTCACCAAATAATATAGAGCTGAACAGAATTAGAAAAAGTCTGTGTTTTATCATTGGAGATGCCAAATCCTTATCTGCTAACACTGCATTACAGCGTTCTTGCCAAAAGGGGAGGAGAAACTGAAGCAATTAAAAAATAATAGTAGATATTTGGAGGTATTTAGACATACTTATCTTTCTAATAATGGTTTTCTGAGGTATAGGAATTTGTGCTTATTGAAGATGGCTAAAATATTTTGATATCCCCAGAATGTGGACTTTCGATTTGTGAAAGCATTGTGCCATACAGTTCAGACCTATCACATAGATGGGCTTCGTAATCATGGTGCTTCTTTTTGACTTACTGTAAATATGTGTGATATTAACATTTGAGGGTTTCACATGGCTGCCCATCAGCTTGGCCAGAACAGTTGTTCCCACTGCACTGCTGACTATTCAGAGGCCCCAGGTGTGTGAGGCCACCCTACTACACCTCTTCAACAAGCTGGACTCTTCAGAGAAGTAACAAACAGTGCTGCTGTGGTGTGGTGTGGTGTGGTAAATATGACAACCTGCAGGCTCACTAAAATTAATGTGCCTATGCAGATAACTTGGTGGTACAAGAGTGGTAAGTCTGACATCTACCAGAAATGGGCTCATTGTACGTAAGGATATTTGTCCATCCAGGAATCTCAACAATACATGTTTGTCCCTTTCATATAGAGTTGTCTTCTGCAGACATCTTGAGTCGGAAAGCTTGTATGTCTTTCAAGCATGACAACATTCTGGGGCCATAGAAGGAGGCAATAAAAAAGTAGTGGAATTTGCCTGTGACCTGAAACAAAATATCAATGCTGGTTAAATATTCTTGAAGACAGTATCTAGAAGGTGTAAAAGGTGGCATGCTATTTCTTTTCTTTAAATATTTAGATAGAATTATAGGAGAATACTAAGCAGCTGTAGAGTTAATCAGTGAACTGCGTACCCTGACGTATATTGACAATCTTGTGTTTCAGATGTAAGATTAAACAGCTGGTGG
The DNA here is from genome assembly GCA_017639245.1 of Myiopsitta monachus. Lineage (NCBI taxonomy): Eukaryota > Metazoa > Chordata > Aves > Psittaciformes > Psittacidae > Myiopsitta > Myiopsitta monachus. Next base: position 83,071,363 of record CM029920.1, read on the forward strand.
GAAGTCACACAGTAAAACTACCTATGAACTAAAATGGAGTCATTACAGCAGAGTATTGCCAGTAAGACCACAGGGTAAAACCAATGCCCATTTTAAGTTCTGAGAAATGTCAACCATGTCAGGCAGCCACTACACAGCTAAAGATCCAGGTCAAAACATGGATTCAAGTGGATGCTAAGTGTCACAACTGCTCTAGGCAGACAGAAAGTGGAAAGTCTATTTTTTTCAATAAAAACTCTTCAAGATAATAAACAAAATTACCATTTAGCTGTCACGTTGCATCATTTTATATCTCACCCAATGTTACTGTAATTGTTGTTACAGATTCTATGTATGAATTGCGTCATGGGGCACATACATAAAATGATTTAGGTAATAGGTCAGGTTACATAGAATCATAGAATCACAGAATAGTTAGGGTTGGAAAGGACCTTAAGATCATCCAGTTTCAACCCCCCTGCCATGGGCAGGGACATCTAACACTAAACCATGTCACCCGAGGCTTTGTCCAAATGGGCCTTGAACATTGCCAGGGATGAAGCATTCGCAACTTCCTTGGGCAATAAATTCCAGTGCCTCACCACCCTTACAGTAAAGAATTTCTTCGTCATATCCAATCTAAACTTCCCCTGTTTAAGTTTGAACCTGTTACCCCTTGTCCTATCACTGCCATCATAGGTTTTCAGGAGTTCTCAAACCCTGTTCAGCAGAACATTGCATTTAAATGAGACTCATACTGAATTTCAGAAAAGCTTGCTTAACTATTGCTGCTCAAAACCCACAATACAGAAACAGTATCAAAATTCAGCAGGGGTTATAAAACAGGTTTAAGTCACCTCCATAGTCTTTGAATTTCGATGTACAAAGTTTCCCTCTGCCCACTGCTACTGTGAGGTGGACATTGATCTATTTTGAGGTAACAATCATTATTTTGCTGCATCTGATTTTAGATTATTGGGTTTTTTTTTCCAATTTTTACTTCATAAAGATGACAAAACACAAGAGGCTTGTTCCTTCTTTCTTTTTAAATTATTCTTGCAATGATAAATTGAGATTCCCTATAGAGGTGACATTTTGAAGTTCACCTCTGGTCCTCACCAGCTTCTCTGCCCTGCACAGAAGCCTTCAGTAGCACTCAACTCTCACCTCTTTCTCCTGGCCCGTTGCTGCTTCTCCAGCACATAGCTTTAAACCAATAATGCTACCTTCCTATTAAACTTAATCGGAACTCATCTCTTGCCCTAGGTTCAATCTGTCCTGGCCAAGTTTCAATGCAAACATAATTGTTACAGTGCTTAAGTTTTATCTGATGGGTTGAAGGCTATGTTAATGACTTCGTCAATGTTTGAGATAATTGAGATAATTTTATACCTGGCCCAGCTCTTTATTCCTTCAAATTGCTTCTTTCTGATTATAGCAGCCTAAAAGCAGCTAAAGCCTGCAGTCAAAGTTTTGAGAGATAGAATCATAGGATAGTTTGAGTTGGAAAGGACCTTAAGATCATCTAGTTCCAACCCCCCTGCCATGGGCAGGGACACCTCACACTAAACCATGTCACACAAGGCTCTGTCTAAACTGGCCTTGAACACTACCAGGGATGAAGCATTCACAACTTCCCTGGGCAACCCATTCCAGTGCCTCACCACCCTTACAGGAAAGAATTTCTTCCTCATATCCAATCTAAACTTCCCCTGTTTAAGTTTGAACCCGTTACCCCTTGTCCTCTCACTACAGTCCTTCATGAAGAGTCCCTCCCCAGCATCCCTATAGGCCCCCTTCAGATACTGGAAGGCTGCTAGGAGGTCTCCACACAGCCTTCTCTTCTCCAGGCTGAACAGACCCAACTTTCTCAGCCTATCTTCATACGGGAGGTGCTCCAGTCCCCTCATCATCCTCATGGCCCTCCTCTGCACTTGTTCCAACACTTCCATGTCCTTTTGATGTTGAAGACACCAGAACTGCACACAATACTCCAAGTGAGGTCTCACGAGAGCAGAGTAGAGAGGCAGGATCACCTCCTTTGACCTGCTGGTTGTGCTCCTTTTGATGCAGCCCAGGATACGGCTGGCTTTCTGGGCTGCAAGCGCACACTGAAGCGGGTTCATGTTCATTTTCTCATCTACCAACACTCCCAAGTCCTTCCCTGCAGGGCTACCCTGAATCTCTCCTCTACCCAACCTGTAGCTGTGCCTGGCCTTGCTCCCACCCAGGTGTAGGACCTTGCACTTGGCGTGGTTAAACTTCATCAGGCTGGCATCAGCCCACCTCACAAGCGTGTCAAGGTCCCTCTGGATGGCATTCCTTCCCTCCAATGTATCAACAGAACCACACAGCTTGGTGTCATCGGCAAACTTGCTGAGGGTGCACTCAATCCCACTGTCCATATCACCAGCAAAGATGTTGAAGAAGACCGGTCCCAACACTGATCCCTGAGGGACACCACTCGTTACTGGTGTCCAACTGGACATTGAGCCATTGAGCACAACCCTTTGCGTGTGGCCATCCAGCCAGTTTCTTATCCAGCAAGTGCTTCACCTATCAAATTGATGTCTCACCAACTTAGAGACAAGGATGTCGTGTGGGACAGTGCCAAATGCTTTGCACAAGTCCAGGTAGATGACATCAACTGCTCTACCCCTGTCCATCAATTCTGTAGTTCCATCATAGACGGCCACCATATTGGTGAGGCAGGATTTCCCCTTAGTGAAGCCATGCTGGCTGTCACCAACCACCTTCTTGTTTTTCATATGCGTTAACATGTCTTCCAGGGGAATATGTTCTAAGATTTTACCAGGCACAGAGGTGAGGCTGTCTGGTCTGTAGTTCCCCAGCTCATCCATTTTCCCCTTCTTGTAAATGGGGTTATATTTCTCTTTTTCCAGTCATCGGGAACTTCACCTGACTGCTATGATTTTTCAAATATGATGGACAGTGGCTTAGCAACTTCATTTGCCAGCTCTTCAGGACCCGTAGATGGATTTCATCAGGTCCCATGGACTTGTGTACATTCAAGTTTCTAAGATGGTCTCGAACCAGATCCTCTCCCACAGTGGGCCCAAGATTTTCATTCCCACAGTCTCTACATCTGCCTTCCAAGACTTGGATGGTGTGGTCAGAGCATTTGCCGGTAAAGACTGAGGCAAAGGAGTCATTAAGAACCTCAGCCTTCTCCAAATCCAAGGTAGCCAGTTCTCCCGATAGCTTCCAGAGGGAGCCCACATTGTTCCTAGCCTTTTATTTGCAATGTACCTATAGAATATACGTTCTGAGAAATTTTCAAATAGAACCTTTTTCTCCTGCTCTTGTTTTCGTCACAGGAAGAGTAAATCCTCTTACTGAGTGTTAGAGAGTCATTGTAAACTCTCAGTATCTCTCTGTTATCACCCCAAATCTGAGGACAAAGATGAACAGAGCCATGGGACATTTCTATCCTCAGAGCACTGCAGCTCACCAAAGTAGAGCTCACATCAATTTAAACTAGTTCTTTTGGGGAATAATAACTGAGGAGTTGTAGAAGCATCCCACCCAGAATGGGGAAGTTGTCTATGTATTTCCCAGCTCATCTTGAGAGTTTTGCAGCCTGTGCTGAGCTTGTGGCTTCTAGCAGTTATTCTGTTAGCAGTACCCAAGCTGGCAAGACTAAATGATATTTGGCCATAGACACATAATGTGTGTATATATATATGTATCTATGTACATATGTATATTCATGTGCGTATAAACATATACACATATGATATATACATACAGGATTTTATGCATCCATATATACGTCTATACACATTATATACATTATACATATATTTTTGAATCTATATATAGGTGAGGTGGGTGTGTGTATATATCTATGTAAAAAAAATAAAGGACAATCATTGTCTTTGCTCCCACCTTTTCACTGTTATGTCAGGTTGAGGGGTAGATTTTGCTCCTAGGAGCTATATGAAAGTGTCTCTAGGACCTTCCAAACAGGTAGCAAGCACTTCTCTTACATGGTACACTGAATTCAAATTAATGGAATGCAATAACAAGCAAAGCAAATAAACCTCTTCAATACCTCTTTCATATTTTTGTGTCCCCAAAGGTTTTTACAGCTTTGGTAAATCTACTGTATTAGCAGTCAAGAACTGTTCTTTCTCTGTTCTTTCACTGCAGCAAGTGCTGTAGTGAGGTATAGATTCAATTAATATAGCATTCATATAGCATAATGTAATACCCATTAGCACAATGCAAACTAATATTGTGTGATTTTATTAGCTTGCATTGGTAAACACAGATTGCATTAAAAGCTGTTTCAGTTTTATTTTTTAAATATTTATATATGAAAGAATAGCCCAGACTACAGAAGTCGATGATTTTTTGACACTAGAAAAATTAGCAGCCTGCAGATCATCTTAATTTCAGGCTTTCTGTCGTCTTTGAAAAGGTTAGTAAAACTGGCTAAAGAAGACCATGTGAACCTACTTATTAGGATTTCAAAAGCTTTTTGACAAGTTCTCATAAGAGTATGAAATAATTACAAAACAGATGATAGACAAAGCTCATGAAGAAATTAAACCCCACTTTAAAGTCTGACAGTTTCACTTTGTTTTAATAATTCGTGCCACAGTCACATGTGGCTGTATTAAAAAAAAAGTAACAAAAAATATCACTGCACAATGTTTCTTCATCTGGCCCTCATGCTACTGTGTGGAAAAGTTCATTTAAAAACTTTCCAGTCCGAGTTAAAGACAGAATTAAAAGGGCACCATCTTGGTAATGGTAGTGTTTTTAGGAAGAAGAAACAAGCAGCAAAACAAATCTAATCCTAACATTAAGTTTAGACTAGAAATTTAACGTTTGTGTCATGCAGGACACAAACACCAGGCACTGTCATTAACCACTTTCAGACAGCTGTGTTCACAAGCTCTGAAGAACAGTGGCACTTGCCACTGGCTCAGGATTTGGATTGATAGATGAAATAAGTGCCCCATACATATGCTGAGATATTCGAAGACACAGAGAGAACTGGAAAGACAGCTTTCATAAAAGATGTTACGTGTTTGTTGTCAATGTTTTGAATGAACATTTGCCCCCTGGACTATATATATTTCAATAGATAATAGTCTTTTCCAAGCATTTTCATTTTGCCATCAGTATTGTACATGACAAGTTTCTATTTTCCTACTGATGATGATAGTGCCTCAAACTGTGTTGCATTTTATGGGAGCAAACTGACTGAAGCATAATGAAGACCATTCTGGCTCAGCAAACAATGGACAGGTACAGTTTTCACACAGCCCCATAATTAATTAAAATATTAAGTAGATACTAATGCTGCTCTTCAATGCAGGCAAAGCACACTTCATTGTATTCACTGTGGGCTTTTTCATTAATTTTATCTGGAAACAATGTAAAGGTATAGAGACATGCACACACAATCACTCTCCATATAATCACAGTTTCACTAGAGGGACAATGGCCTTCGTATGGAAATCACCTTGACTAAAGCAGATAAATGGTTTCCATACCTTGGAAAAGCTTCCCTGCTTAGAGAAAATAAAAAGAAGTAACACCAGTTTTCTGTTTACCAGATAGAATGAATGCATTATAAAACCCTAGAAGTCTTTTCAAAATAAAATTGTTTGAGCTTTTCTTTAACCCATGGATTCACACATTGTGAATTATAAACCATGTGTATTATAAAATAAAAATAGGGCAAATTGAAAATATAGCATTGCATCCACTAAATTCGTATTCCCCACATTGTTCCATTTACACCCAGTATGTCACAAGTGATCCCAGTGATGCCAGAAACATCAGGACACAATGATGTGCCACAGTATTAATCTTATTCCCTCTTTTACACGCAGTGTTTGCACACCTATTGTAGAGTGAAACTAGGTCTACATTGCTTCTATTTACATGGACAGGTATGCCTAGATAGCTGGCAGAAGAGCTGTCATCCCACAGTGTACACACTGGTGTAACTCTGTGCTGGTAATTTTTTCTTTTGCCTAGGTACACCAGTAAAAGTTTAAATTTATTAAAAAAGTAAAAGCACAGTTATACATGTATTAACTCCATCTGAACTAGCAATATTTTGATAGTCACATTAACTGTACTGTTAAAGTGCTCCCAAATTAGCAAAACACTTTCAAGCACCTGGAAAATTATATATTTGAAAGTAGAAATGTAATCAGTATTGGTACAACTGATCAAAGACAGGCCCTGTCTATCTGAGTGGCCTGTGCCGCGCAGCAGTGGCTTTTGCCCAGTCAAGGCAGAGAAGAGAAGCATGCTGGAGTCTGCAGCCCCCAGCCTTAATAGGACCCACCTGCCCCAGCAAGCCTTACTGCCACAGGGAAATACACAGTAACCAGTAAGAATCTCCACCTGCAGACCCCTGCCTAAAAACGTATTAATTTGGCTACTAATTTCCTGTTCCCAGTCTGGAGACATGAAAGTAGTGTTACAGTAGATGCCCTGGCCGGCGCCTGTATTTTGGTTATTCAAGCAGTGTAGGGATTACAGCAGCGAGCACCTGAAGCAATACTCAGCAGAGCGAGGCCACTCTCGTCATCCAGAGGATAAGAAGTTCCAGTTGCTCATGTGGGACCTACTTTCTTGGCTGACTAAAAATTAAGAAACATAAATACCTGAGAAAGCACCATTTTGTGATCCTTCAATAAGAAGCGAAAGCCAATTTGTATTATTAGGGCACTCCGGGGCCTGAAATAGCTTCTAATAATTGGTGTAAAATCCTGCAGAATCCTGCTGAGATGTAACATAATGAAATGCCAGACAATGTCACTGTGAGTCTATAGTGGAAAATAGAGGCAAAACAATGTCAGTGGATGTCTGCGTAGACAATGTTATGATTTGAGGAAAGGCAAAATGCTGTCAATGGGAGTCTATATGCTGTAGATAGCATTACCACAGTATGTGAATAAAGGCAAAATGATGTCAGGGCAATACACAATATGCTCAAGAAAGAATATATTTAGTCTGAATAAAAAATCTGTCATGTAAAATAGCTGCATTGATTCCCATCTACCACGGTGATGTGCTGTCATTTTTTATACTGACTGTCTTTTTTTAGAGTTATAGTCTAATCTGGAATTTTTCCCATATTTACACTTCCTTTACTTGCCATAAGTGAACCCATTGCCATCAACTTCTTTACCTTTGGATTATTTTTATTTAAAAGAAAACCAAATTTGAACCAAAATCCCCACAGAAAAAACACAAGCCATATCCACACTAGAATTAGCAGGGCCAAGAACTGGATGCCTATCCTGTTACTGAATTTCATAGACAGACATAAAATAAAATTGCCTATAAAATACATGGATATACAAATGCACACATGTGTGTCCAGGCAGAATTCTAATCACCTCTGATCAGGAGAAATAATGTTACTGAGGGACAAGTAGATCAATATTTCTTCTACTTTTTTTTAGTAATTGCAAGGCATTTCTGCCTAAAAAACCTCCAGTTGTGACCTCACAAGATTTACACTCCTGTAAAATGTGGCTTTATGTCCAAATTAATTTAATTTATGCACATTTCCTTATTTTTCTTAAGTATAAGATTATTAGACTTTGGGTCTAAGTACTTTCTAGTTTTCTCTACAGTCTTCCTAATGTCAGTCAAACCTTCGCATCCTAAATTGCCAGGTAGTTTCTGTTAGGACAGTGATGTTTCAGCTGCTTTGGGAAATGAAATGTTTCCTGTGTATTTTGTGCCCAACCTGCCCTCTTCACTAAACCACAGCTCATTTCAATTTCCAGCAACCCCAGTGCTCTAAAGGTTAAATTTCCCCACAAACCCAACTTTACAAGTAGAGTATCTATACTTATTGATGAAGGGCTTTAAAATGTAACATGTAATTATCTAAATTATAATCAATCAAGGGGAGCACTGAAGCTCTGTGCCCTCTTCAGCCAGGTTATAGCTCACATTATTGCATCAGTGTTCTCTTGTTAAGAATGTTTTGATTCTGACCACCAGCAAGTCCACCTACATCTATATGAGCAGGTAATTTGGGGTAATCAGTGCAGATCAGTGGACTTGAAGCAACCAGCGGCAAGATCCATGCAGCTATGCTATATGGGGTGGATGTTTTCCCTTTGGATGAGATTTAGTCTGATCCCCTTCAACAAGCGACTCTTTCATGTATGTGGCTCACAGCCTTTCTACAGCCCACTTTCTTATTTGCATCTGTGGGATTTTGACTTCCTAAAAGTCACAATTTTGACACTAACATTTATCACACAGACCTGAAAGGGTCATCTAGGTTAACTGCTTCCCCACGGGATTCCACATGGACATTTGGCAGTGCTGTGAACCAAACCAATGTGCAGCCCATAAGGGAAAATGGGGATTTGCTTTTAGTATCAGTGCTACTAATCTGCCTCAACACACAGAAGTAGGTGTAGCCTCCATTTCAAAGATTATATCTAAAAATCGCCAGTTTCATGATGACTCCAAATTAAGATTTTGAAATTGTGGAGAAAAACAGTCACAAAGTTGACTTATCTGGTGCACTTACGTTGGATCCCCAGCCTCCAAACTTGGCCTCTTTAATGAAGGGGCATCATTGTAGAGGCAGCTCCGGAACATAAGCTCTTCAAAGCAGCAGAAGAGCAAATTTCTGGGGAGACGCAAACTGGCTCCTTCTTCTCTCACCTGAAATACTGAAAAATTAGACTTCTGAAAGCTTGGCTGGTATAAGAACTGAGGTCTACTGAGTCATTAAGTGCAAAACTGACAGCATCTCAGCAATAACTGTCAGGAGGGGTTGATACGATCTTGGGAACTAGGCCATTCAAGTAGGCTGCTTAAGTGGTGGGACGATAAATTACCAAGGAAGAAGGCCAATTTTAGACAGAGCCTTGACTGTATTCCATCTTTCCTAAAAAGCATTTTTACTTTGATAATCAGCATTCTTTGGAGAAGATAAATTCTGTAGGAATACATCTGATGCTCCACCTAAGAACGCTCCAGTGTGGTAAAAAAAGAAATACAAATGCAGATCCAGCTACAGTAGTCCTTAAGTCATTGTGTAAAGAATATTAGCCCAAATTTTTCTTGCTTTTGCTGCTTTGCATTTCAACCTTTACATTACGTTAGCATAGCGTTCCCATGCTTAATTTGCTTCTCATCTGGATAATGATGATGAGCTGTTACTGACTAGCATTTCCAGTTCAGTGCAGTGAACACTGGGTAGTATTCATAAAATGTGCCTCTTATGCCAGCTGAAATTGGTACTGGGTTTGAGGCAAGAGGCCAAATTCATCAAAAGGATAATGGGCAGATATATTTTTTGTTTGTTATTTTATTTTTAATTTTAATGATTGAATTTCATTGCTATTCTTTGTTTATGTGTTTTTGAATTCTATCAGATAGCTTTAGGGATAACTACCTAATTTCTGTATTTATAGGAAACTGGCACAAATCGAGAAAACAGAATGATTCTATGCTTATGAAGCATGAATTCTCACACTAAATGTCAATATATTGTGCATTAATACACAAGAATTCTACAGTAAAGAACATATATATTAGATACGTGTTTCTTCTGTGTGGAGCCTCCAGGTTGGCTATTTTGTATGGCAGTGGTTCACGACATAGTTCTCCTGGGGAGTAAAAGACTCAGCTGTATCTACTGCTGCCTTTCTGTTGGAGGGCCTCCCCATCCTATCATGCTTACCTCCCTCCAAACACTGCTGCTGGAGGGCCCAGGACAGGGGCTGGTCCTGTATCCCCATGGGGGCTTGGACCCTGCAGGACCCTGCTAGGGCAGGAGGAGTGGGCAAGCAGAAGACAGCTGGTGAAAAGTGTCCACCTCCAGCGATGCTCCAGGAGTATCCAGAAAGCACAATGCTCTATCTGTCTGAGAATATAGGAAGGAGATTCATCAGAGCTCACTTTGCAGAGAAGTCTGTTTGGGTTTAGAATACATCATGCACATATATATTTTTAAGGTAACTGTGGTCCATAATCCCAGGCACAGCTACAGGTTGGGTAGAGGAGAGATTCGGGGTAGCCCTGCAGGAGAAGGACTTGGGGGTGTTGGTAGATGAGAAAATGAACATGAACCCGCTTCAGTGTGCGCTTGCAGCCCAGAAAGCCAACCGTATCCTGGGCTGCATCAAAAGGAGCACAACCAGCAGGTCAAAGGAGGTGATCCTGCCTCTCTGCTCTGCTCTCGTGAGACCTCACTTGGAGTATTATGTGCAATTCTGGTGTCCTCAACATCAAAAGGACATGGAACTGTTGGAACAAGTGCAGAGGAGGGCCATGAGGATGATGAGGGGACTGGACCACCTCCCGTATGAAGATAAGCTGAGAAAGTTGGAGCTGTTCAGCCTGGAGAAGAGAAGGCTGTGTGGAGACCTCCTAGCAGCCTTCCAGTATCTGAAGGGGGCCTATAGGGATGCTGGGGAGGGACTCTTCATGAAGGACTGTAGTGAGAGGACAAGGGGTAACGGGTTCAAACTTAAACAGGGGAAGTTTAGATTGGATATGAGGAAGAAATTCTTTCCTGTAAGGGTGGTGAGGCACTGGAATGGGTTGCCCAGGGAAGTTGTGAATGCTTCATCCCTGATGGTGTTCAAGGCCAGTTTAGACAGAGCCTTGGGTGACATGGTTTAGTGTGAGGTGTCCCTGCCCATGGCAGGGGGGTTGGAACTAGATGATCTTAAGGTCTTTTCCAACCTTAACTATTCTGTGATTTCTATGATTCTATATGTGGAATGTTTTCCAGACCATTACAGAAATTAAGAAATGGATGTCAGTTTCAAAACTACATTTGTGGTATGTATGTCTGCTGCCAGTGCCCAATTGAATCTCAGGCTTAAATTTAGCATGGAATTCCTCTCATGGTGAATGCATTGAAAATATGAAAAAAACTGGGTTTTTTCCACATTAAAATTGGTTGGGGAACAGACCACAGACCACCCTAGACTGGGAAGCAAGTAGAATGTATCTGCTCAGGGGCAGCACCAAAAGGGATAGGCACTTGCCTGGCTAACCATGTCCACTTAAAGGACCGGCCTGTCCTTTAGGGTTTGCAGAAGCATAAAGAAAGGTCTTGTTGAAAATGAAAAAAAAAAAGGCAGACACTCAAAAAAAGCACCCCACAAAGCATTTTTCTACCAGCATACTAGTGTAAAGATCCCAGAAACAATCACAAACGTTACCTGAATAGCAGCAGGCAGCAGAACTGGATGGGGATGGGAGGCACACCTGAAGGTGCTGCAGAGCTGCACTTGGGGCTTGGTCCAGGCATACCCCATGGGGCCAGTGTGGGGCTGGGCAGAAAGGGGAGAGCAGGGGTGCATCTATTATCATAGATGCCTGCATTTTGGTACACGTCTAGTCAGTGTTTGCTGAAGACCAGACACTGGTTTGTAATGATTGAGTGTGGCTTGGAGGAGCATGGGGATACCATGCAGCAATGTCGGACACAAAACCACAAATATGAGGGGGCATCTCACTGGCAAAGATATTTGAAAAGGCATCTGCTTACAGGTGGATGGGGCTGTAGGAGGACATGTGCTAAAAGGACAATGCACAAACAACCCATGGATGGGACATGACTTTCATAGCACAGAGGACGCTATCTTTGGCAGCACAGCGTCTCCCACCACTGTTTTATGATGTCTTTCATCATAATCTTACTGACAATATTCACTCTATTAAGGAAAACAATTCTCACAGCGTTTGCATTTTATCCCTGAAGCATGGCAGGCAAATCAACCTTTCTATGGGCATGCAAGAGACATCTTCATAGATGAGGAGAAGAGGCACTCATGTTTAAAGCACTGTCTGGGGTCAGCGTATAGGCCTTACAGAAACTTCACAACCCTTGATCTCCGAGTCCTGTGAGAGAGTTCACCATGAATATCTGGAGGCTTGCAGTGGTAGGGTTTAAGATGGTTGTTTGACTCTATATAATAGTGCACTTGTTGAGGGCATGGGCTTCTGCAGGCTGAAGCACAAGTATTAGAGGGCATGTCATCCAGTGACTTAGATCTTTAGTTATTCATACCTTGCCTTGATTCATTAAAGTCAAAATCCTTTCCACACAGCTTATGTGAGGCAAGCCCTTAATAACCTATTTCTTATGCTTCATGGAAATGTGGCATCTCCAGACTCTTCTGCATTCCAGATAAGAAGGCAGAAAGAATGCATGGATTGCAGAAATCTCCTAGAGAATATCTACCCAGGCAAAAGCCTGGCACTTTTAGCTCGCAGCACAAATGTGACTTCTACTGTCTTGAAATCTGTTGAAATGAAGACTGCGTCAGGCAGAAAAAATGTTCCACCCCTTAGGTAAAGCAACAGCTGTGCATAAGCCACCACAGACAAAGAGACATGAGCTGTGTCACATTCTCTTCTCCTCCCTGACACGCATGCAATGTTCCACAAAACACCACAGCCTCTACCGCTTTCCCCTAGACACTAACCTACTGGTGATAACGAACATGATGTGATAGATGGAAGCATCCAGAGAAGGGGTTATGTGAACTTTGGTCCATGTGTGATATGAAACATTTTTATAAAGACATCGTCTGAGATACTCCATTATCCAAAACCACCATGTGCTCATAATCCAAGGTTGTGAAACCATCTTTTGGATTAACTGCTTTTACCTTGGGTCCTCCTGCACAAGCAGATGTTTGTCACAGCTGGAATTAGAATACCTCATTTCTGTGTCATCTTTGGAGAAAAAGAATACAGGAACAAAATCTGTGCTTGCTAAGAGTCCCAGTTTACTTTGATCAAAGGACAGACACAAGTTGCAATACGTGATCATGTAGCAGTCCTGAAGTCTTCTCCTGAAAGTTTGAAATCTCAGAGGTGATAGCAAAAAGGACTCACTACATGGCTTTGCACAAGACTTTTAATTTGCTTGCATCTTAGTCTTGTCACTTGTAAAGCATGGGTAAAGTATTTTTTTTACTTCCCATCCCCTGCTTATGGGGAAAATGAGCAAAAATTCCAGGAGTTTCAACACAGTTGATCAAAAACTCTCAATAACTGCAAAGTGCTGTGTGGGTAAACAGTGTGGTCGTTGGTGGGGAATTAGCTGAACATAAGATCTGAGAGTCTTTTTGAAATGCCTCCTCACAGCTATATCCATCAAAGCTCACTGAAGTTGGAGGCATATGGCAATTCAGAACAAGGGTGGGTGAACACGTTTAACCTAGTTAGAAAGTCTGGAAGACTGCGGAGTCTAAGGCGTTGCTCAGCCTATACTGACCTCTCAGACTGCTCAGGAAAGGTTCATGAAAACAAGCATAAGAGGCCAGAAAAAATGCTGGCCAAGAAAAGGTCATATTAAGCACAGTAAGAATAATCTCCTTACAAGACCTTCCCCTCTCAAAATATCTTGTATTTATAAGGGATATTTGCTTCACAGCAAACATGCAGTTCTGAGTTGATTTGATTATGGAGTTTCAGGGGATTCTTTTAGACTTTTTTTTTTTTTTTTGGTAATTAATCCTTGAAAGGAATTACAGAGAAAATATTTATGAAATAAATTCAAAGATTTATGAAATAAATTCAAAGATTTATGAAACTTCTGCCTTCATGAATAAGGCTTACCTTTTCTTAATTCAAAGTGAGCTCCTCTGCCTTCCTGTGTACAGAAATGTGACTGAGGGGTATATCAATCCACACATCTTCCTAAAATGAGGAGCTGACTTCAGTGCAGTGATTCTGACCTATATAGAAGCTTTTTGTGCAACTTTTCCATAAAAGAAATTGCTTCAAGATAAAAGGCTTTGACTGTGTTTCAAGAAACATAAATCCTTTATTGAGAATTTAAACAACAATTGTGGGAAACAGTTTAGTTGTTTGCTTAATTATCCTTTTGCTCTCAGCTCCTAATGTGATGATGTTGAGTTCCCTTCTAAGGAAGTGCTAACTGGATATGAGTAATAAATTATGTTATAAAGAGAGCAGCTTCAGAAATAAAACCTTCTGAGCTATTTTAACCTCTGCTGTGTATGCATAGAAGGTTTTGGCAGTGAATTGGTATCTACTGAGATATAGCTATTGCTCTGTCCAAGCATTATGAGCTGTTTTTTAATTTTACTGCATATGCAGCACATCCAGGGCCTCATAGAAAACTTTGAAAACCTTTGTAGTTCGTTAAAACTCTGCCATCGTGCCAAGTATCTCCCTTATTTGTTTTCCCAAGTATTTTATTGAGATGAACATTTTTTGTGTCTATGTCACAGTTTCCCATTTACACAAAAAGGCTCCATCCCACTGTCTTTGCAATACCAAGGCACCTCAGCATCCCTTTCCACAGCCAGAGCCTGATTTGCACAGATGAGAATGAGCCTTTCGTTTCAATCTCTGTGACATTCCTGATACCTCCCTCCCGGTCCTTAATTCTGTGTGAAAATGGTAAAGTTATCTGCTGTTTGTGATGATCTGCTTTTCGAACACCAGCTGTGGGAGTTCATCGTAAACAAGGTCCAGATCCTGAAAATAATCTCTCTGCATATATTGGGTGTGTGAGCTGACCCACTAGTGAAACTGTCATTCAGAAGTGCAACTTTTACCTGATTTACCTTGACAGGGATTAGAGAGAGAGAGTCACAATCTAGCTTGCTGTGGAGGGTTAACACTATAATACACATTTTTGCAATTGAAAACAAGGGTGAAAATTATAGAGTGAAAGTTATAGAGCACAACACGCAAAACCTGGATAATAAGTCTCTACAGTCTTTATTTAGACCTCTTTCAAGTGTATACTTTCATATTGTCCTTATATATATATGATCAGATTCCAGTTTTTCTAAAATCCCTACTTCATTCACTGAGCAGTATGTACTGAATATTTTCCATGGAGCTACCCAGCTAAATACCTCCTAAAATCTTCCCTCTTTTGGCAGGGACAGAAGCAACATCCATATCTCCAAGAAGTGTTCAGCTATGCAAAGTACAAGCATAAGTACTCTTTCTTAATTCCCATGCCTACTCCTCTTGAGTGGTTGCCTTTCAGATTCAGCCAACAAATGAGTGCTTCTTCACTACGGGCTGTACAGGCCCATCCTATGTCCTGAATGAGACTGGGTCCAATGGGGAAAAAAAATCTGTATATGATTTTTGTAATTAACTGTCTTATGCTAAGGCTTACACACACGACAGGGGGCCTAATTACGGCTACCAAAACAACCTTAAGTCTGGAATTTTCTAACTTTTTCCACTCCACCCCTACTGCTTTAGAGAATTTAGCCGCCAAAGTCTCACAATTCTCCACTAAGCACAAGTTTAAATGAGTTTTCTGGGGAGGGCTACTGGCTGACATTTTTCTGGGGGTGCAGACAAAGGTGGACCCCAGGCAAAGAGAAAGGGATTCACTGAATCCTTGAAATCTCTACACCAAAACATGGAGCTGCTAGTGCTTTTGAACCAAGTGCCTATAAGAATTCTTTCAAATGGCTAAACCATGGCATTTTCCCTTAATTGCATTTTCAGAGCTGTCTAAATTAGTCTAGCTGAAACTTTCCAGAAAAATTTTGCTTGAGACACCTGGCATGGAAAAATCCAGTCCAAGTAATTTAAAGCTGAAAAATTATAAGCAACTAAAAACAAAATCTTGTAATGGGAAATGTCAGGCAATTTTAGCTACTGACGATACTACCAGCTCTGTCTGTTACAACGTGAAAAATAAAGATAGACAAGAAGAAAAAAAAAAGAGACAGAAGTATAAATGATAAAAGGAGAAAACTTGCTTACTGGAAGAGGTGGGTTTTAAGAGATTTTTGGATGTGAATAAAAGGACGTTTGACAGATGAAGTCATGGAGACTGTTTAATGTGTTAGGAAGCAGCACAAGTGAGGGCATAAAGCTGAGAGTGAGTAGAGGGAGGAAAAGAGCAAGGTAAGGGTATTGGAGGGTGTTATGAGAAGGCAGATGGAAGAAGGAATGTACAATAGTATAAACAAAAAACAAAACCAGCATCGGAGTTCCACTGCTATGATAATTAAGTTAAAATAATGCATAGAACTTCATCTGGCTTCATTTGGGATGCTCCAGTACTCAGTTGACAGATAGGTGGATGACAGTATACCGTCTTAAGAGACATCCTATTTAAATGTAGGTGCTTATAAAATATCGAAGGGAGGGACAGCCTAAACCCACTTCTCATAAGTCATAGCTGCAGCTCATTTCAAAAGCAGTTTTTTTCCCAAGGTCCTTATTCCTACTGGTACCGCTGACTTGGTGGAATTCAGCAAGAAGCAGAAAACATCTGAAAGTCAGAGTCTGACTTGAGAAAATTTTTTCAATCAGAGTGCCCCGTCCTGAATTCCTTGACTTCTCTGGGGACTTTTGAAGATCTATGTATTGCAGAGCCAGTGCCTTCTGTCTTCATTTGGCAGGGTCCAGTCCTTCAGCTCTTGAGAAGTGGTCTTTAATCATTTGAGAAGTCCCCTTGACTGAGGTCAGTCATGTTTGGTTTTGTGACAAAAGGTCTCAAGAACATGCCTTTATTCTCCTTTGTTTTGCAAATGTATAGGCTTTACTCTTAATTGAATACTGAATCTCCTACTAGTATTCATGGTGCTTTATTGGCTCTTAACTCTTCTACCTGCACCCTAACCTCAGGGCCCAGGTGATTCGAACTACATGTCACTTAGGAAAAGCATTTTTCTCCATTTGCTACCTAGGATCATGTTTATTTGGGAACCGCTTGGAAATCTGTCATTATGGTGTTTGTGACAGCTTGACAAGGCCTGTTGCCATGGAAAAGCTTTGTGATGTTGTATAAATATACTCCTAGGTCAGAAGTTCTATGTATTTTTTGGACATGGATGCTAAAGGGAAAAAAGAATGACTAAACATTAAAAAAACAGAATAATAATAACAACAATTACTAACATTTGATACTATATTTCTGCCCAGTAACCAAACAAACTATTCTCAAAGCATTTAATTTATGCTGTAACAATGCTGCTAGTAGTGAAAGTTCATTTATTTCCAAGGTTCACTCCCCTCCTTAAAATATTCTTATTACCAGTCATTTTGCAATATTGATGGTTCCTCTATTAATAGACTACCAGACAAGGGAGCTATTATTCTCACCCTCTATCTGTTATTCTATTAGGTAAGGCTGACAGTCTCTGACTGCTTGCAGTTCTATAACCTACCATGTGCTCAAGCCACTAACTAAAACTGATCTTCACATGTTGTTTTTGGTGAAAATTAGGACTAGACAGGAAAAGAGACAACAAAAACTTGTAAAAAAAGTAGGAGAGAAAGCTCAATATAGGTTTGCATCCAAAATAGCAATATTTTTTTGACTCAGACAGAAATGAGGAAGTGTCGGCACAATGATGTGGAAAGTCGTCTGAGACTGTCTCTGTAGTTTGTCCCTGCTGATGACTGGTGCTCTGTGGTTTAGTTCCAGCTGTATCTTCACACCGACACAGAAGCAGTCTTTCCAGCCCTTTTTTATTGTCTGTAGCACAACATCCTTTATGCATTTTTAAGGGGAATCTTAAGCATAGGCAAATTTGGGATATCCTGAGCTGATGCCACCCATGAGCATGAGCTTGCTTTCTTGCGTGCCACTGATTTCTCACTCAGTTGTTATTCTCTCTGCCTCCCCCCTATATGCTTGAATACAGATGTTTTGCAAGGATGATAAAATGCTTCTCTGAAACAGCGTTTGAAGTGAAGGAGTGCAGGTAGGTTATAATCCTGCCTTTGGAAAAGTCTGAGGCATAAGCAGAAGTTACAACCCTGACTGGGGATCCAGGCTCCTGCTGAGCTTTGGATGAGTGAAGACCTGTGGGCCAGGGTTGCTGTGTCTCTGGGAGGTAAGACACTGCTGTTTGCAGACGGGATTGGTTTTACCCTTGTGAAAGACAGCATCTCCCAAGCTTGACAGGGCTTGCAGGAAAACAGCACAAGCTGCTGACTGAATGTATCTGGCCTGCATGCAAGGCAGTGTGACTCCTGCTGAGTTTGCTCTCTTATGGTAGACACAAGACTTTCCTAAAAGAAACAAGGTACATGAAGTTCAAGACAAAAATGTGCCAGTGTGGCACAATGCTGTGTAGCACTGTGCTTCATGCCTGACTCAGGACCTTGTAGTAAACTAGAAAAAGCTTTGACCAGCTTTCCTCACCTTCTGGTCTTGGCTGGTGCCTTCCTCACCAACTGTCCAGCCGTGAAAGCAGCCAGGGGTAGGTGCTGTCCTTTGGATTGTAGCCAAAACCAGATGTCACATAACTCACCGGGTTTGCAAAAATAGAATGAAAATCTTTAAAAAGTCACAGAGAATCAAAAATCCTCCAAATTTGCTCCTATTCATAGATGTTGATTAGCCAGGACTTTTTCCACTTTAGGGTCTCACTCTCTCTATTTCTCCCACAGGGATTTTGGCTCCTCTTTTTTTATTCGCTTAATTATCTCCCATCAAACTATGAGGTACTGTTTTCAAGACCCTTAAACGTCAGAATACCATGTATTTTTATTTAAAGTACCCTGCCATTTGATCCTTATTTTTAAATGCTAGCTTAAAAGAAAGGGGAAATGTCTGGAAGTAAAGATATGAGAACTGATCTATAGTTTGAATCCAAGCCACATATATACCATGAGAATACAGACACATGCACAGAGTGCCATCAAGAAAAATACCCCAACCCTCCTACACTTTCTACGTGTTACAATGTATTAAAAAAATATTTATGGTCATAGTGAAATACATTAAAATAATTAAAATAATAATAATAAAAAAAAATAAACCCCAAAACCAAAAAATAACCTATGAAGTTGGAAGTACCTCCAGAATTTTCTACAGGCAGATGAACAGACTTAAAACAAATCTTGCTCAGAAAAAACTTCCATGACAGTCCATTAATCCAACCTTGACTTTCGGAAGCTGTGATCTACCAAAAAGAATGTAAATAAGCACGAAGGAATTAATATGCTATTAGTCTTGCTACTACCTGCTCTGGTAGGTAGAACAGCATTTCTAGAATATGAATTACGATACCATTGGCAAACCAGGTTCACCTTAGGTGCCTGTATGCTGTGGAGCATTAAAGATCATTGTTTGACTGCACGTTTCACGTGTTCACCATAGCACCAGCTGTGCTGGTCACCAGTTCAGGAGAGCACCCTGAAGTGTTGTTTTATACAAAAGTAGATTGGAGCCTTGGCTGAATAGTATCAATGACTATGAATATGGAATGCTCCAGGCACACATACACATGGGTGTATCAGAAGCTTGAAACAGAAGCACCGTTAAATCTGTTTAAATACTCTGGGAAACTGAGGCACAGGATGATGTGCTTCAGCCAGTGCAGAACATCACTAATGGAAGTGTGGCTGCAAGGATATGAATCTCAGTCCTGTGGTCCACAGAGCAAGACAAGGGTTTTGGTCCACTTTGGAGAGGAGTTGTTATATACAACACAGCTGAGCAAATGCGCTGGAAACCTCCCCCAGTAATTTATGTTACAGCTTGCTGTCCATGAAAGCTTTAAAGGAGAAGATGCTAAATAAGGAACCAAAAAATGTTGTTGTTTCTCACCGTAATTGTAAACTGAAAATAAGCACTTATACAACCTAGCTCAAATATTTAGTTAAAGAACAGGTTTATAACTAAGGATATCTGAAAACATGTTTGAATTATTATATACACTACTTAAACAGTTAAACTGTCAGCTTAGAGTTTTGTATATCTACCTCATTAGCCTGCCTCCAGGGCCTGTGGTAGGTGAATCTGCATTTTAAAATTTTGTATTTTTCCATGCTTTATGCATCCTGTAAAATGCCTTGAGAACTTTATGGAGGATGTTGCATTAAATTGTGTGATTATAAATATGATTTAAATATCTGAAACATTACAGAGTGATTATTGTTCAATAAGGCAGCATGCATAAAAGGGTTATCTGCATGCTGTGCTTAGGTTTCGACAATATAATGTAATGAATTGTTCAATATAGTTTGTATGCTATTTGTCTCTGTTTCTTCTTATACTCCAGAGATGCCTGATATGCAGTACTCTAACAAGGCTATCATAAATTGTTGAACAGTAAACAGCCCTTGAGATTTTTAGATAGTATGTGTTTAGTATGTAATCCATCTTGAGTAACTTGATTTAGGACCACAAAGGAACATCCTTGACAATGCTCAACATTGTTTTAAATTGCTGCTAAATCAATTACTGCATTTGGGAAATGGCACGCTTCTTCCACTCCCTGCTCCATGCCGGTGGCCTGGCTGCTCAAGGAGAGATTTAGGAAGCCATGCTACAGAGGCAGACAGGTTCCCTGGAAGTCGCTGAAGTAACCCAGCTTGAAGGAGTGATAAGTAAGGCCTCCTAAAATCTGCATGAAACTGCACAAGTCAAATACCACTTAGCTAGATTGTCTTAGCTGTGTCTAGCAATAAACGAACTATGGAAACAAACAAAAATGCTTTATTTCGGATCAGCACTGTGTCGTGGAACAACAATATCCTCACATACTAATAATCTTCAGCTTCCACAAAGGTCTTTATGTTTGGAGTATGCCACATACATTTTCAGTTGCAGCATTCCTGTGAGATGGAGAATTGTTACTGTCCCCTTTCCACAGATGAGAGATACCAATTACTCAGGCAGTGCAAGGCTGCAGGGGTCCTCATGGACCAAAAATTAATGCTCTCTCGAATATAATGATATTACAAAGAGGGACCCAAAAAGTTAAACAAGACCAAGGTCATTTGTATTTCTTTAATGTTTTATTCTGCTTCTCTATTAAGGCAATTGCAGGGGACACTAAATGCAAAAGGAGAAGGGCACTTCATGTATCCAAGTTGTAACCTTGCCCTTTTGCTTTAGAGACATAAATAAGGATTTCTAGACAGTATCTTCTATATCCCAGGAGACAGCACAGGAGGAATATTGAGATGCAGTAATTACAACAATAATGTTCTGACATGTTTCAGGGCTAAGATAGTCTCAGAAATATCACTGTTATTGTGAGAAAATAAGACTAGAGGGAGGAAGAAAGGATCCTGAGGTCAGGGCCGAAGGAGGCAAATTGTGCAGGATTCAGTCTTGAGTATACCATGATCTCATTTCCAACGGATTAATATATTTTCACTATCCATACAATACAAATACACATTACAGATCATCATCTGCCAGGGGACCCCGCAATCCTGCCTTCAAATTCACCATCCCCTTCAGGTTTCAGAGTATTGTTCATCTCTAACTTCGGTTCTTAGAGGGCCGTGGAGTGGCTGTCACCTCTTTTTCTCACAAACAGCCTTATGTCCCACTAATGCTATACCTCTCAGAAGGTGAATTCGATCAGGTATTGATCTTTAATCTACAGCATTGCTGGAAATGGCAGCCAGCTGTAGCTGTGAAGAACAACAACTGGCAGACACTCTGGTTAGTGTTGGCAATGGCCCTCTCTTATGAGATCCAAATTCCTGGGAACCAAATGTTCCTGCGATTCTGGCTTTCTGCTGCCAATAAAGCTTATGATACAAAGCTAATTGGCTTGCAACTTTTCTTGGAAATCTGGAAGGGAAATGGATAGGTTGCCTTTATTTATACACTGATATGCTGAAAATCTGCATTAAGGTAAGGGGGAAAATGTATACAGCAGTAATCATAAAAAAGCCAGTGTTTACCCATCTTTGCTATGAAACAGTTTCAGAGACATATAAGTAGGTTTATTTCATATAAGCTTAATAAGACCCTAAGAGTTCTTCTGGCCTCTGTTATCGCTGTGAAGAAGAGCAGCAGGCAGAGGTCACCGCAGAAGGGTATTTGTATAGGCTCCTTCAGGGGAGGACTTCATTTGGGATTTGTGTCTGTTGTGCATCAAAACTGTAACCAGCCATCACCCAGAAAATAACAGCTAAAACTTGCTGTTGAGAAGGATGATTTCTATCTCTATTGATGTGTATGTAAAGGATGAGTTTATGACTGAAGAATACCTTATTCATCTTTACTTTCTTCCTCCCAGGCAGTCTACTCCTATCAGTTGACAGCTGACAGTAACAGCAGGAAAATTCACATCTTCCAGGGATTAGAATAGAAGAATTCTCCCAGCCATAGAAAAGTTGCTTTCGATTTGGCTATCAATCATGTTAGTATTGGCTTTTGCTAAAAAAGTCATGAGGACCATTTAATTTCAAATACTTTTTAAAGCATTGCAAGAAGTGTAGTCATGGAAATACAGCTTCCAGGCAAATGGTAAATAAATAAATAAATATAATCCCTGTGGGATGGAAGAAATTAAGATTAAAATTAGTTTAGAGCATTTATGTTAAAATTCAAACAAGTTACTACTGAAAGTCTGTGGGTGAAAAATCCTCTGAAAAGGCTCCTCCTGTTACGAGGACAGATTCCGTTTTCACCTATGGAATTGAGAGCACTGATACGATCCAGCTCAGCAGATATTTTGCTTTATGTGGCTTCCTGGAACAAGGAGAAAGTAGTAGAAGAACAGATCTTTTTTATCTGACCTCCTGAAATGTTTCCACGAGGCCTGTGACTGGATTGAGAGAACAGGAGTTAGAGCGGGAGCAGAACTGGGAGGGTTTAGTGGGAGGTGTCCCTGCCCATGGCAGGGGGGGTGGAACTAAATGATCTTAAGGTCCTTTCCAACCCTAACTACTCTATGATTCTATGATTCTATGACATGCCTCACTATAAATCATTGAGGGGCGCAAAAGGAGGTAGGATCCAACTTCAAATTTTTCCAGCTCCTCCCTCTGTTCACAACATACTACTGTTCTCATGCTATTACTGATTTGCCTCTTTCAAAAGCAGCAGGGAGTAATGGAAGCAGCTCTTCGATGAAGAGTGGAACTGAGGGGGTTAAATTCACACAATTCCGTCATTCTTGATGGGTCTTTTTCTTTTCTTCTAGTTCATCTTCCTCTCAGAAGTATACACACATTATTTTTACCGTTAGGTGTATCTGCTTTGCTTGTTTAACTTTTCAGACAGTTACCTGGCTGGAAGCCAGCATGGCAAAATCAAATTCTGCCATTTATTTTAGGATTTGCTGTTATTATTCTTGCCTGAACTTAATATATTTTCATTTCTTATTACTTTATGCCATACCTTCTTTCCTTTGTTAGCTTTGTTTGCTCCGTGTCATTCACTGTTTGGGAGCTCAACTATCAGAGCAGAATGAAAAAGCTACACACTAACCCAGGTTATATATATTACTATCACTTTCCTACCACTGAAAAATACAAGCAGCAACCAGAAAGCAGGCAGATATGAGGTAGGTCAGCAACATAGACTGCAGTTCTTTGAGCTATGCCAAATCATAAGGAATCTTGAATTACAGATACAAGAGGCGTTGGGCTTTTAAAAAAAAGAATCTGTTTATGAAAGATGAAAGCGATACAATAACAATGAGAATAAGCATGAACATGATGAAAAGCAAACAAGAAGTAGCTCAAGTCTCAGCCCGAGTGTAATATATACATAGATTCTTTTTATTCCTAAAAAGAGCAAAAAAGTATTCGTAGCAGCTGGTCTCAACCCAAAAGTTTGTTTGGATCACTGAATCATGCCCTCATACTGTTTAGGACTATACATAGTTGTCACTGAAATGATCCTGGAAAAATCCCCATCTACTGCTAAGAATCTTCTTATTTCTTGCTGCTAAACATATTTTGTTGTTAAAGATGTACGAGGAAATGAAAAACTGGTGGAGAAACAAAGGCCAAATTACTAAAAATGGCCACTTAAAATTAGTTTCTTACACTTTTAAGAAGCAGCCTGATTTTTCACAAGAGCTGGGCATCTGCCAGCTTCCAGCAAGCTCTGGGGGAAAAACAGGGAGATGTAGACCTTCTGAAAACCTGATGGGTGCCAACGTGCTGCCTCTGGCAGCCGTATTCTCACTGCCTCTCAATGCTTGTGCTTGTCTGAGGATTAATGGTAAAACCAATTTAAAGCTTCCACTTGCAAAATTTTTGTCATGGCTTTTCCTGTGGTCTAGAAGCCTACAGGACATATACCTCCTTCATAACACTGTCATGTACCTGACAGATGAGACAGACACTGTCAGCTAGAGCAACAGCCCAGGATGAGCGTAGAGTATTATTTATGGTTTCCCTTAGGAAACAGGGCACATTTTCTGGGAGTATATCAGAGTATTTCTGATACCCCTATATTTTCCCTTAATTTTCCTTGATTTCCCATGTTCTTCCTGTCATTCTAAGGGTCTTTCTTCTCTCTAGTTGCTGGAAATCTCTTTGCAATTGTATAGCAGATACACAGTCTGCCTTTCAGATCCCTTTCCTAACCATATAACATCCCACTTGCATGCAGGTAATGAAACCTGTGAGTGGTTTGACTTTGTTGTTTGGGCATTTCAAGATCTAATCGCTTTCTCTGGAATAATTTGCCCTTCCTCTGAATGCAAAGAAGTCCACTAAGCTCTACAACACACACTGCTTCTTTCTCTATGTCTTGAGAAATCTTGAGAGGAACACAAAGGTGTTGGGTGGTTGGAACAAGAGGGTAGGAGGTAAAAAGTAAGGGTATTTTAGCCATTGAGTAGCTTTGTATTCAGCCTGGTGGAAATTTTCTGTGGCCCAGGGAGAGACAAACGCCCTTTGTCAAGGCAGTGCAGCTGGAGGGATGAGACAGCCACTCCTCTACCAGACACTGCTACTACCATGGGAGATGGCCGGCCTGGCATTTGGTGCAGCAGTTGCTAGCACACTCCCATGAGGCCAGTTCCTCACAAACAGGTTACTTAATCCCAAGCGTTGACCACAATGACAGCACATCATGCTGTTGTGCTTTTCCAGCTGTTTTTCTGGTGGTGAGTTGCTGTTTCCCATCCCCCCTGGCAAAGAGGTACCTGCAAAATTTGCCAACAAGTATATAAATGTACCATTTCAGTTTCTGGCTTTCTTTGAGTTATTAACTCTTAACTCTTAATCAGGGAGATCTGCCTCTGGGCAGTTTTGTAAGCAGACAAGGACAGTGCTTTCTGTCCTGCACTTCCTGACCTTATGTGCCAGTGTAATATGCAGAAGTATGTCAAATGCCATTTAATCTTCATAATCCAAGCAGATTATGTTCAAAACTTCACCTCTATCTGCTCACAGCATTATCTCCTTTTAAAAAATGCCACACTGCTTTTTATAGACAAGACTCACCCTTTACAAGAGGGATTTATTTTTAGCAGTCAAGTCTCATGTCCTACCTGTACCAGTGCAAGCCAATGCACCATATTTCCCGGTGTACTGTTCCCAAAGTGCAACACAGCAGCAACATTTGTATTTCTGAACTTGCATTTCTGAAATCTGTAGTAGCTGAAAGCAATGTGAAATAGTAATTAGTCTACTGATTATTGCTTTTACAAAGTAGACTATTTGCATTATTATTTAGAGAGGTTACAGCCTAGCTCCAGGCCCCAGCTGCTCATTCCTACTGCAGCAAGATGAGGCCACAACAATAGACTGCAGCTACACAAACAGATGATTTACGTTTGGCATGACTGAGAGTGTGAAAACCTTGTCAGGGAGGAAGAGGTCAGGAAATGAGTGGCTGATGGGGAGAGAGGATACTTGCTGCCTGCTGATGCTGGAGAAGCTCCTCGCTTGGCAAAACAGCCAAGCTGACTCTTGCAGGTCACCACCTCCAGCCACATGCCCCTGTGCTTCCTCCAAAGCTTTTACCTCCTCCATGCGCCCAGTGTCAAATAAGGTTCATTTTAATTGAGGAGGCAAATAACTCCAGCAGAGGGGAAAGAAAAGCAGCAGGAGGGGGAAGGATAACAGGCGGCGTCCCTCCTTCAGTGTCTGTTTTTTTTTCCAAATGATTGCTAGCCTTGCTTCCACAGCAATATTAACAGTCCCATTTAAGAACATTACTGGAGTGAAATCTTGGGAAGTTTTGTCATTGAGTTCAACTGAAGCTTGACCAAGTTCTGAAAGATCTCAAATCCTATTCCTTTTGGTTTTCTTATGTTACTTAATCCTTGCTGTGAACTGAATGAAGCAGTGATTCTACAGAAAATAATGTATTATCACATAATTGCAGATTGCATTATATGGTGTGTTCATTATATGGGCTAAACTGAGGTTAAACAGCCTTAATTCTGATATCTCCTAGCTTTTTAATATTTGACTTTACATCCTTTATGATGATCTTTGAATGAAGTTTGCAGTTGTAACCAATGATTAATTTTGATGTAATTATTACAACTTTACTTTCCATTGGTATCTTATGGAGAATTTCAAAGCTGTGTCCTTCATAAACAATGAGGCTAGGAACTTGCTTGTCCACATGCTTAAGTTACTGAGTATTCTTCAACATTTTTTGAAGAGCTTTGATGACTTTGGACACCACATCACTGTAATTCTTTTACTGCAATTCAGTAACAAGCTGTATCATTTAAAATAGGAGCTTCGCAACTGATTTTGTCAGGCCAAAGTTGGAATATGCCCTTCATAAGAGAGATGAGTTTTTCAACAGATACTTTCATCTTCCTACTGCACCCTTGTATCTCTTTTTACTGTCATGGTTATTTGGCGGTTCAACATCAAATCTAGTGTTGAAGAGCTGACCCTTAAATCAGTTTAAAATCTGCTCTATTATGAATAATTACCATTTAACCAGAAAGCTCACATCCCATTTGCAAAGCTCAAAAAGTGCTAGGGATATCAAGTTAGACATGTTCAGAAGTTCTTGGGGTTTGCATCTATATGTAACTCTGGGGATAAAGATCATCCTACTGGCTTTAAGGTTTCTGAAAGGAAGTTACTCTAGATGCAATATTTGTAGGTTTGGAACCTCAACTTGAAATTGCATAAAGGGACTGTAATTTGGGATCATACATTCCATCACTTGTTTACCCTAAAGTAAAAAACTCAGAATATACACTGTTAATATTCTAATACGTAGGCTAATGAGCTGCATATGTATGATGCATGAAGCAAACTATCTCAGCTATGTGGCTAGCAAATTAAACTTTATGCTTCTGACTCTATTGTCCCCTACTCTTACAGTTCTTAAAAGAAAAAAAAATAATCAGAACATAAGAACAGAGTGCTAACGTTCATGTCATATTAAGTTACACCTGTGCTTTTTGTAGTTTATAGTAGATAAAGTTACAGAAGGCAATAACCTCAGCACCTACTGGAGAAAGTAATTAGAAGAGAGTAGTACTCGATA
The DNA here is from genome assembly GCA_017639245.1 of Myiopsitta monachus. NCBI lineage: Eukaryota > Metazoa > Chordata > Aves > Psittaciformes > Psittacidae > Myiopsitta > Myiopsitta monachus. The sequence continues at coordinate 83,098,532 of CM029920.1, forward strand.
GCTGCTGTTCTTTGCAACACATTTTTCAATGAAGGTACATTAGACTGCAAGACAGTTTTCTTTGACGGAAATCCAAAATAAAACCCAGAGAGATCACCTTCCTTCAGTTTCAGGCACAGCAAAATCTGAAGAAATTCCAAGTAGATATGCTTTATAGTAGTTCAAAGGATTGTCTAGAAGAAATGTAAAAAGCCTTGAATTTAGACTGAATAGGACTTAAAAAAAAACAACTTAGTTTCTCTATTTGACTAGTTCCACTGTATTAAACTACCTCTACAATAATTTTGCCTGCAGATCATTCTCAGTGACAAAACTTTGGTTTATTACTTTTTACCTACATTTCTAGAGGTTTCAAAATTCATTCATCATGGCATTACTACAGGTTAGAAATTAATGTAGAATGTTCCTTTCCTGCACTTCTACCTCTGAGGTTTTTAGTGTTGAAATTGGTTGGTTTGCCACTGATTTGGCCTGGTCAGACCTCTCTATTACTTGGGATTTGGGTCATAATATAGCAAAAATCCCTTATTTCCATCTTAATTTTTATAAGTAATCATAGTTGATGCTCAAGATAAGTCAGAAATGTACTAAAAGGAGCAAACAATCTTTTTATCACTAGGTTGGCTGTTCAAATTTAGCGAACTTTGCCATTACTAATACTAAATCACAAATCTGTGAAAAATTGAAAAACATGGATTTGAATTTCACTCCAAAATGAGAAAGCAGGTTTTCACTGTCTGCTCCATTTCAGCAAATATTTTCATTGTTTCATCCAGGAGGAATCACCTGGAATCACTGTCTGTGATATGAACATTGAGGAACTGTGGAGTGCAGAGTACTGTTAGTGAAGGTACCGCTGGCCTTTGGATGAGCAATGGACAAAACCACAGCCAGGCCTTTCTCAAGCTAGAAGAGCCTGTTCCAGCATTTCAAAGCATGGCACAGCCACCTGGCTCCAGGCTCTGCCTAAGTCTCTGGTCATCCATAACTGACTAGAGATGTGTGAGACATAAAAGAGTTATATTGAGAGGGAGTATGTGTGATACCAAGCCACTTAAGTTTAGACAAAACATCCAAGAAGTTTTCCTTAGGCCAAGATACAGAAAAAAGGAGAAGAAGACAGGCGGAGAGAAGGGAAAAAGCCTCAAACCCTTCTTGACAGCAACTGTCATGCTAGCTATTGGAGTATTATTCAGCGGTATAGGATGACAAAGTTCAGGCTCTAAATCTAGCCATCAGGTATGTTGTTAGTAGCAGCTATGACAGTCTCGTGCAAATATAGATGTATTTTAAATTCAAAGTATCTTCATTTTATTTTTAGCACAAATCTTGAAACCACACCACGTTTCAAGATATTAAATTACTTTTAATTTAAACCCTTCTGAGGCTACTGCTTAGGTACGGTATGCCTCTCTCCTTAGTATTGTACTGCCTTCAAAAAAACAGCACTACTTTTTTCTGACTTAGGGATATCCATGTCTTTTAATTACTCTATGTATGAAATTGTCATTAAAAATTCTTTCTTAAATAAGCTTTTGAAAAAAGCTGGGATTCCTCTTGTTGCATGTTGCTGTTGCCATGTAAGGTGGCAAATTCTAATATTTTTGAAGGTATCTATAGCCATTTACTTTCATTTAAGTGTGATAATTTGTGACTGGTAGCTTCGTAGTTGCAATGTTGTTCTTAATGACCATCCAGCAATTATATATATAACTAACTTTGCACTGTGAGACTTCACCTATTTATTATTTGGGAACACTTTCAATAAAATTGTCGTGAAGAAAGAGTCTTTACCCTAGATTAAGAATACGAGGTGAAGTGCGAGGAGCACACAAGACAATAGATGTGTACTCTTGAAGGCACTTGTTCCTTCCTCATTTAAACTTTAATTAAAACAACTTTCTAGAGCTCTTCTTCAACCTTTAGCATACCTTCAATAAGTGCACAGATCAAGCACTTCACATGGTTTGGTGTGACTTGAACAAGAATGGACTTCCATTCCCTAGACCTTAGGACATCTCTGGATGGTTCAGTTTCCCTTCAGCAGCTATCTGGTCAGAGCTGCTGAGCTCAACACAAGGGGGTTAGCTGAGCTTATCTTCAAATTCCTGCTTGAGAATATACACACAGCGCCTTTTGGAGAAAAGTCTATACGTTGGGAAGCTGGCTGGAAAGAATTTAACCTCAGCTGGCACTGAAATATTGGTAACAACGTTCACCAGTATTGCTTGTTGCACTTCTAGGGACAGACAGATAGCACATGAATTTTTTAACTGTACAAAAAAAAATCTGTCTCTCCTGTGCTTGTCTAAGCTTAGAGATTTGTTAATAATTATATTCTCTTTGCAGCTGATTTAAGACTTCCACCTCTCCCCTGCCAGTAAAAAAAAAGCATTGAAAAGGTGCTCAGGCTTTGTGCAGAGTTTTTTACATACTTGTTTCAGTGTTGTTCTGTGTTTTTCTGAGTGAAGCGGGACTTGTTTACACCTGAGGTCCAACCTGCTCATGTATCAGACAAGATAAAGCTCTCTGTGGAAGCAGGAGTACAAAGAAATTTGTCTTCAGAAATGATACAGTCTTATTTGTCCTCACCAGTTGAAACATAGAGTACATATGGAGTACAGGATCTCATGGGAAAGGGACAACTATTTGTGGTGCAACTTATCTTTGCAATCTTTTTCTGTCATTCCTTAGCAAAGAATTACTACTGATACCCTACCAAATACTTCTTGAAGTATTACTGTTGAATACTGTGCCTGGCTTTATATCCTTCATTTTAATTCTCATGCTGGATCCTCTGCTGTTTCTCTCAGACCTTTTGTAGTATCTTCCAGGATATAACAAAAAGTACATCCACTCCATAGCTTTCTGCACTGCCAGGGACAGCTAATCATGGGACATGATCTGCAAATGTCATATTAACTGTTCATTTCGCTGAAACACAGACAGATGGCCTGAGGATTGTTTCAGTAGGATCCACATTTTGGTTTTTATCTCTGTACCTAAGTTGCTGCACTTGTTTTTTCATAGTTCTTCCATATTGCCTGCTTTCGGGGAACAGGATCCACGTGTGCATGACAGTACTTCTCTGATCTCTAATGCTCTGCTTTGAGCAACAGTCAAGTTGCAAGATGAATTCCTGTCTGCTCAGAAGACGCGTGCCTCTCCTGAGATCTTAGTAATACCTTTCTCACATCATTGATGTCTGAAACATTTAAAATTTCTGTTTGGACAACTGGTCATAACATTTCTATGAAGACAAGCAATTGTTAATACAGTCTTTTCTTCAAATCAGTGTATGCTTACTTCTCTCTGTGCTGTCAGTAGCTATCTGTAGGCTATCTACTGTGTTCTGCAAGCCAGCTGACCAGCTGAGAGACAAGCAAAACCTTCCCAATTAACACGATCTGTGCATAATGCAACTATCCTCAAGAACACAAGTACACATTCAGCAACTACTCAGTCTCAGTGAACCCTAGGTGTCCTAAAAATATGCTCGAGTTGAACTGCAATTATAAAGTTGTGCTATGTTTCTCTGTTGTTGTGCTCACTGACTGCCCTTGATTTAGTAGTGAATCTGAGTATCTTTATTTATTTCTCCTTAAAGATCTAACATACTGTTGCTTACCCTCCCCCAAGGAATGTTAGGGAACCAGCCTAAACCAAGAAATCTCCACATTTGTGATAAAGATGAATAAATGAATAGCAAATAATCAGAAGGCTCACTTGTACATGGTAGATGAACAAACATACATAAAAGCACATGTGTACAAACAGCATTTCAAGGTAGTGTCAGTGTTCGAAGGCTGTTTTAGTGTGTGAGCAAGGAAGCATCCAAACTAGGCTTTTCAAGCAGTGCAGTCATTTGTCCTTCACCTGACACCACTGTCTCTCAGAGCAATGGCAATTGCTCTTTGCTGCTCTTGAAAACATTACCCAGGGGCTTTTCTTGCTGTTACCTAGTGAATAGAGCATGAGAAGCAGTGATGTATCATCTCTGTGCAGTCTCCTCAAGTCTATCAGCATGATCACAAGCCAGTACATCATACACATGGCAGACAATGTACGGTGACTGTACTAGCTCCCCTTCTAAGGCTGCTCCTAGCTTATAGATAAAAAAGGCTGTATCACCCTCCTTCATTTGAAATTTGCCATATCAGAGTCAAATAAGCTCCACATTGCCGCTTAAAGACAGAACAATAAATAGCTGCAAAATGTGCTTTGGTGGATGGATTTCTTTCAGCAGGTGACTGCGTAAACTAAATCTTGGCAGTATAACTTCAAGTGAGTGAAGTATTATGGTTGATGGGCTTAAATCTTTCTTCTGCTAATGCTGTGCAGGAAAGACTGTGACTGAAATAGGTATAATTAGTGAACCGTGATTGAATTCTCAGCTTCAAGAAGACAACAACTCTTTCACAGTTTCTACTTTGATGTCATCTCTCATCTGTAAAGCTGTTCTACTCAGAACCACTTGAAGGTATTTTTCTTTTGAATTGGCTGCTTTAGACTGTCTTTAGTGCTAGATTATCTGTGTCAGGTTTATCACAAGCTGTCTGGATACAAGATGATTTTTCTTTTCATGGTAAAACATAGCACTCTTCTAAACTCTGCTTCCAGTTTATGAAGAAGGTGCTTCTTGGTTGAATCTTCTGTTGCTGGTTTCAAATACCCAGAATCTGGATCAACAATCTTACAATCTTCTGCATTGCTATTTTTGTTTTATTTACACTTCACAGTAACAACTTGGGTGATAATGACTTGCTATAGTCACTGTCTCTCTGCTGACAAGAGCAAAGATCTGTCATCATCTTCTATCTAGTAGCATTTTGCACTTTTGAATCTGCATGTAGTGTATTACCAGCACTTCACAAGTCCTTAGTCTCAAGCACTTGTTATATTTTGATTTGGGTTGTGGTTTTTTGTTGTTGTTTTTGTTTTTTCCCTGAAAGAGATAGTATTCAAGCTGTATGTTGTTCCTCCACTTGGAGATTTTCTTAGTGACTTCCTAGGAGTGCCTTCTGAATCAGGAAGCTGCTGCTTTGCTCTTTTGATGTAATAATATGCAAAAGATTTTCCTTCTAACTATGGTGCAGAATTGCTGATATGTGGTATTTCAGCAGCATTTAAGTTTCCTCCATAAGTATGTGTTGAATGGTAAGGAAAAGTATTCCATGATGTTATGCCTTAAGATGATATTAGATTGGCACTCGGGTCTTACTAAGATTTTGAATTACACATTGTGCATGTGCGTGCTTGGAAAGATGCTGACTGGTACCCTCTTATTTTCCAGTTCTCTCTACCTTTGCTTCAGAGCTCTAATGAAAACTGCATGAATCTTTTCATTACAAACAAAACTTTGGCAACATTATGGAAGTGGAAGCACTAGTTGCAGACATACAGAATGGTTGATATTGTGGTATCCAACTTTCATTTCAGAAATCATCCTAGGAAAGCTGCTCATGCAGAAAAGTTACCACATATAAAAAAATGGTGTAGTAAGCCATATACAGATCCCTGACTCGGACTTTGAACCCCACTTAATGCAATCCTGCCTGGCTCATAGGTGAAATGACTAGATTCTGAGTGGATATATTGTTTGGAAGTATGCAATTAATAGGATATACTTCCTGTTTGCATCTGAGAAAAAAATCATTCACTAACTTTCCACTGAGCATTTTTAAAATAAAGCTTTGACATCTAATTAGTTATTTTCTTTTTATATATCATCTTTTGTCTTTGGAGTATTCTATTGTCCCTGTGAAATGCAAGAAGCCATGCCGATCTAGGAGCTGTGCGAACAAGGGAAATAATTAAATGAGGTCACCATGTTGATGTTTTGTAGCACGACATGGAACTAACACCCACTTCTTGTTTTTTAAGTACTAAAAAATGCTTAATCTAATTAGTTTCTTTAATCTGCCACGCAAAGATACTCCTCTTGACTCTATTGCTTTCTTGCAAATGCGACACCTTGAAGATCAGAAATGTTCAGTGAGGGATTGTATTAGGCTAGCTAATTGAAATAAGTCAGGAGAACTTGGAATCATTCTGTCTCCTTGCTGCAAGCAGTGGCTTGCACTTAAGCCTTCTGGAGCTAGTGGAAGGGCAGCCCATGTGAAAATTTCTAGCACCTGTGTATCATTTGCTTACATGTAAAACAAAATTTAGTTGTGCACTGAAATCAGTTGACAGTGAGTTTGGATAAACTAATTCATCTATGTCTTAGTAAAGTGTAAGTAGCCAAACATTGAAATGAGGGGGAAAGAGCTGCCTGCATGAGGCCACAGAAAAGCTGAAGGTAAATTTGCATGGAGTTGACACATAATTTAAAACCAGCATTAGACACTGCAAATCCACATGAAATGAAGTCTCTGTTTTAAGGCTCTACAACTCAGGATGGATTGCCACCAGTCAAGAGACAAAAAATGCATGTTTTCCTGCCAGGTGCAGCTCCCTTCGCCTTCCATGCTGATCTCAGGCTGCCCATATAACCTCTCCCTTTCCCCCACATTTTTTTGCTCCAATTTCTGACTTTTTCCTTCTGCTACCCCTTTTCATGGGCCAATTTTGAGGCAGAGGACTGGGGCAAAGCAAAGCAATGGCTTTCCCTCTCTGCCTCGGGATCCAGTGTCCTCTTCTCCATGGTGGACCAGAAGCAGGACAGGAAAGGGATCCATCAAAAGAGGAGATAAGAGGAGTGGGAAGGGTGGAGGGTTAACCCTGGTGTCCCAAGGAGCTTTGTTGTGAGGTCTGGGGATTTGACAAATCAATTGAAAAAAAATCAGTAAGATCTTCTTCCCTTGTGCTGTATGCACTTGTGTTATGTGTGGCTGGCATAGCCCATATGCTGGAACTATTCTGTACCATTGTGATAAGCATTTACCAACTCTAGATGCTAGCCATGACTAGAATCTGGATGGCTGAGAATATCTTTCCACCCTCCACTTCCTTCCCCCCCCCCCCCCCCCCCCCAGCCTTGGAGAATCGAAAGTTTAATCCAAAATTCCACGGCAAGCATCCAAATTTAATGAGTTTCCATTATTAGCAAGTGTCACTTTTAGCTTTTTCCGCTCTTACAGAGGAAATTCACCTCTCCACCAAAAAAACCCCCAAATCCCAAATTTGTTCACACATTCAATGCCAAGAAAATAGAGATTGCAGCTAAGAGGCTAGAATGAAGCTTGCAGTGCCATCAAAGCACAGAGCCGAGCAGCAGCAGCATTGCAGCTTGAGATGAGGCTCATGATTCAAACAGATTATTAACACAAGTGTTTCAAATATACACATCCGTAAAATTCAAAAGCTGTGAAATTAAAAATCTGCAGCTGTCCTTTGCTCACATCAAGCCCATCTTTCAAACTGATTTCTACAGGTATGTCATTGTAAAGGTCATGGGACAGGCATAGGGACAAAAGCAGCTCCTTAGACCTCCAAAGTCAAAAAGTAAGGGAAGTAGTAACACTGAGTAAAAACAAAAAACTTAATGAAAGCAAATGTTTCCCACCTCCAAGCATCCTTCCTCCACCTGTCCATTCTTGGCACTGCCTTGGTACCTGGGGCAGAAAACTCTAGGTGAAGCAGTTGAGAAAGCAGCTCAGAGGTGTGGCTGCAGACAGACACAACCTCCCTGGGGACTGCTGCTGTGCAGGCGCCTACCCAACCGTAGCTCTGGGAGCTGCAAAACTACTGCGGCATGGAAGGATGGGTATGAAATAACAGATTCCTCCTGCTGCTCTGGTGGCTGTCACATTTCACACCATACCTCTCTCCTTTTCACAGGCACTCTGGCTGGATTAAATGGATTAAGAACTGGTTGATAAATATGAATGGAGTTGCAAGTGGATGTGGAAAAAGGTTTTCACTGTTTCTTTCGCTATGAATGAATCATGAACAGAAATTTCTTCAAGTGCATTAGAAATTAATTCCTTGAGACTCCTTTTCTCTCCTCAGCCTGAAAGACTGAAGAGCCAAATTTTGCAGGAAAAAAAAACAACAAACCAACAAAAAACAACACCAAACAAAAAAAGAATTAATTTCTGAGAACCTCTTAGTTTAAATCCTAACTTTAAAGTGCAATAGTCCCTAGGTAGGCTATTCCCATAAAACAATGTAGCATTACAATCCACTTCAACTAAAAGCATCTATTTACAGTAGAAAACTTCAGATTGGATAGCATATTTCTGCTGCATCAAATGACTACATCTGATCAAGTCTCCCCAGCATTGTGTTCCGTGCTTTAGGTAATCTAAATCTGAGATGAATTCATGCCAAGGAATTTGGCTGCAGATCTTTTTTCTTTTTTTTTTTTTCAGTACCTGGCTGCTGACCTAAGGTTTGGAAACGCTGGTTTATGGTATTCATAAATTGACAGTAGATATTACTTATATAGATATGTATACATACACTTACATATGCACACACACACATAGACATACAAATACACATTTTTAAAATTCAGATCTCATTTTAGATTTAAAGCACCTTGCAAATTCATATTTGTTTGGGTCTAACTATATGTTTAGGCTACCCACTCACTGTAAATACATTTCAATGAGGTATTTGTCCATTTTCCTTACATGGATAGTATATGCCAATTGCTGGCTAGAAATAAAAATGTCATTGAAGTAAGCACATAACTCTGAAAGTGCCTAGCATGTACAGAGAATGTCACATGGAATGAACCAGATCTTCGGAACTTTTGATCTGATTTTCTAGGAAAATGGGGCTTATCTCATCGTCCCATATGTGAATCTGTTCTGCTGTTTGTCTGTCACTACCCCCACATCTTTATCCAATAAGTTTTAAACATGTTACCTACTGTCAGCCTAATCTGTCAAAAGTCTTAAAGATCTTGTGATAGTGAAAATCAGCAGTGGGATAAAGGAGCCATCACTGACTACCAGATACAGCAAACACTTCATTTTTCCATGCCACAAATAGCATGGTAAGGCTAGCAAGACAAAGGGTGGCGCACATATGGGAAAGCAAGCTTCAAACTTGATCCAACACCACAGCCCTTGAAGTGTCAGGGAAAAACAGAGAGGGAGGAGGCCTGGAAGTAACTGTGGACATTTATGTGTATCTGAGCAAGAGAAAGGAAAATGCACATGGAATAAGGATATCCTTGTGACACAGAGGCTTGCAGCCTGCCTGGAGGCATTTGGATGATAGCTGCAGTTCCTGGAGATCAGGGGATACTCCATGTTTCGAAGGGAAGGAGCACAAGGGAGTAGACACAGGACCTTTTGAATTCTTGGTTTTATTATTCCTTAGCTCACAATAAAGGTGGCAATAGGTGACGCTTCCCCATTTTTAATACCTCTGAACTCTCTGATTGTAGCAGCTTTGGGCTTCAGTGACAATAAAGTCTGTTCCTGAATGGTTTAGTCCTTGCTGAAAACCATTATTTGTTGAAGTTTCACAAGAAACAGATACAGCAGGCATAAAAAGATAAAACAATTTAGTAATAACTGCAGATGGTCTGACCTGTACCGGTGAGCTGGATTCTCCTGTACAATAACCCTCTACCCCCTCCTCAGAGAGGAGGTAGCATAAGATAGCTTCAGCAGCACAAACCACTCACACAACCTAACACTAACTGTTGCAGAAAGAGCAGTGCCAGTATATAAACTGGCACGTGGATCCTAGGCTTCTACAGCTGTGCTTGCAGTGGAGAAAGTCCTGAACTTGATGGGTACATGCCTTGTACCAAATCTGCTGGCAATTACCACCTCCCTACATCAATACGGATGGGAAGAGGAGCAGCTGTGAATCCTGGAGTAATGTCAGTATATGGTATCCAGTCTGAATTACCTAATCAGTTCTCTTCTGAGGTTTGCTCAAAATAGTTTTGGCTTTAACGTTATACCCAAGATCAAACCACAGTGAGGACTAAAGGCATTAGTGGTGAACACAGCCCTCATGCGGTACATGCTGATAAAATGAAAATACTGGGTGGCAAGCACATACAGAATTGCATCTTGACAAGGGATGCTGTATAGATGTCTCTCTTCCATATGTTGCCACACAGGAGGGAATTCAAAGTGCGCAGAGCAAGTAAACTATTTGAAGATTTGGAGTGCGATGCATCACCCAGATCAGTATTTCAGTGAAGAGGCTGGTCAAGTAAGAGCGAGTCAGGATGTGGATTTGTAGCGTATTAGATTGTTTGCAATAAGTCCAGCTTGGACACTCAGTGCTCTCTTGCATTACTGCAAGAAAGTAGAGCTCACCAAAGCAATTCAAGCGTATCAGTTAATGCCATAGGAGAGTAGTAAACCCTTATCCTCGCTTTCTTCCCAGTAACAAGTCTGTGTAGTTATATCCTTAATGTGCTTTAGATAGAGTAAGCCACAATGCAATTAGGACGTCCATATGGAGAGTCAGTGCAGCATAGCTAGTACACTGTAAATTCATATCCTTGCTTACTGAGAATTAATTATCTTGTAGACAAGCCATGTGTCAGTGAAATCCATTTATTACTTCATAAGATATGTGGTCTTCTAGGAAGGCAAGCCCAAAAGAAATGGGGGACTGAAACTATGATTGGCAAAGTAAATATGTTGGTAGGAAATGCATTTTATGCCAAGTCAGTTGATTTAAAACAATCTGGCTTGGTTTTCAACCCCCTCCCTGCAAATACTCTAATTTGGGTCAAACAAAGCCAAACTGAAATGTTTTCTTTTTATTTTCTATACAAAAAAAAATAGACTTTCAAAATATGAATTGGAATTCTCATCTGCAAATTTTTCAGTGTATGTTTCTTTTGTAGAATTTGCTTCTTCTGTCAAAATAACATTTCTATAGAAATTTTTCATTTTGTTTCACTTTAAAAATTTATACATCCAAACTTGTACCTCCTATAGATTTATGGAAGTCCAAAATGTTTAACTAGAGTGAATAATCCTCTTACATGACAAGCTTTGCAGGAATGACAGCTTTTTCTTCCTCCCTGTAACGAAAACGTCACTGGAAGTAAATCTGTGTTGCCATTTCACCTATGCAACAAAGGCTGTCTTAAGAATTCCTGTGATTTGAAAATCAGGTCAGATAATTGTCCCAAAAATAATAATAAAAAAGGAAAAGGAAATAACTGTTGGAAACAGATCTGTATTTCAAATTTCAGTGAGACTGCTCTTGAGGTAGTCAGGCTTGGTTATAGTTAATAAACCTCTGAGATGGAGATTGGGTTGTGTGTCTCTTATCTTCATTCTGTGTGATTTTAGAATACCATATGCATGTGTCGGGGCACCTCGTTGTTCCTCTGATGATTTATCATATCTTTGTAGTATGGTTTTGTTTCCCACTATGAAACGCAAATTTAGCTTGCAGTGTTCCTGCTGTCTGTGCAAAGGTTAAAAAGATATATAGATATATATTTAATGCTATTCTTGCTACTTTTAGAACTGGCTTTGAATGATGATTCTAGCACAATAAAGATTCTTCACTGTCACATTTTCTGATTTTAGTTGGGTTTTTTTTTAATTACTTTTTCTAAAACTGCAGTTTGGATTATAGAAGCACAGCCCAGCTGCTGATAGACCAGCTCACAGGCTACAGCCTGCCAAGAGCCTGTGGTTTAGTATCACAAACATTCAGGTGTTGCTCTAGGGTGTCTCAAAGGGAAAACTGCAAACACCCTACCCCAGAAATAATAATATCCCCATCTGTATTCAGGGTTGTGGGAGATGTTGACATCAAAAGGTTTATAATCCTGGTGTAAGTAATCAGCTGAGCTGTTGAAATACCTCAAGAATTTGGTGCCTCAGCAAAGCTCATGAATGATGGGAATGGGTGGGTTTGCAGCTCTTTGAGCATCTTCTGCTACTCGAGCTTCACCCATGAAAGTCACTGAAAAGAAGCACTATCTCCAGAGCCCCTGTAAAGCTATGATTGTACATCTACTTAAGGCTAAGCTCAGCTCTTAAGTAGCTGGACATTAAATACATATATTTCTAACTAAGACCTCATCTTTTTCACTGATGGTGTTTCCCAACTGCCAACCCTTTGCTTCACTGAAATGAAGAACAGGTAACTGTTCTGACATTTGTATCATCAATGCTGAGATCTCACTGACATCAGAAGAACAGATCATAATTTTCTTGGCTGTTAAAAAAAAACAGAAGTGAAATCTGAGTATTGAAAACCTAGTTAAAAGAGAGGTTTCTATATATCAAACAACCATCCTGTGGAATAGCCTGAGCACAGGTCCTTTGGGTACCTGCTTGTTGTATACAGTCAATTTGTTTCCATTCTTTCCCTTACAGGCTCTGTGCCAATGAATGGGGTTTTTCCTTTTTTTTTTGGGGGGGGGGGGGGGGGGGGGGGGTTGGTTTCTGTTGCTCCAGAGTGAGTTTTACACCAGTCTTGTTCTTTGCCTTCTTGACAGATAAAGGCAAAAACTGCTTACCACTTTCTTTCTCTTACAAGATGTCTACTGGTAGCTAGCATTAATTAATGAATCTGTTCTTTTAGTTTGCTGGGTTTTTTTTTCCCCTCTGACTCATTTTAACACTTAACAGCTTCAAGTTCTGGTTCTCCCAAAAATCCTGAGAAGGCAGATGAAATTGCCTTTCTCCTAAACCTCAATCTTTTGCTTTGTAACTTGCTATTAAAATAGTATACACCACAACATTAGCTAGAAGGCAAAGTACATTTTCTAAGAGTGGCTTGACTCATTATTATCTGAGTCTGGCATTAAAAGTTCTAAAAAATAGGAAATCTTGTCCTAGCTTACTATTATGCCTACTATAGTCACTTTAGCTAACATTAGAAAAATCAGAGGCATAAAATTATGCACCTACTGGCAGAACTAATATCAAAAGAAATACATCCCCAAACCTTATTTTCAGCCGTACTTAAGACCTTCAGCTATCATCTGCCTGGTTGGCCCAGCCCTAAATTAAGGTCTCAGCCCACTTCCACTGGGAAAAAGTTAGGATGCAATTAGCATTGCATTCAGATGAAATCAAGCAGATTTCTCATCTGAGAAGAAGCAGATAGGATGCAAGATGACGTTAAAGCTACCTGCCAGTTGATCCCAGGCAGCTGGATCCATGCTTCTCTGACCAGAGTTTACACTGTTCGGCTTTGCGCTGGAGCAAAGGAATGGAGGGTAAATGCTCATGCAGTTGGGCATTCATCTCAGCTGAAGAACAGAAAGAGACAGCCAAGTGCAATATACCAGTGGAGAGAGTTTCCCTGTGATGCTGCTGGTGCTTTTCTGGGAAGGCCAGGCAACCTCCTGGTGGATTTCCAAGCAGAGCGAGCTCCTTGCGAGGCAATCAGAGCAGTTTGGATGGTCAGAAAACTCAGGTTCTCATTTGGACAGAAGCCTGGTCCTAATTAATGGTGTGATCATACCCCGAGTTAATTTTCAGCATCATTCTGTTTGATGAAGAACTTCCATCCCTGACTTCTTCCTCAAATTGACATTTCACTTGAAATCTTCATGATTGAAAATGTGTTTACGGAGGCTGTTTTTCAGCTCATGTGCCAAGGAGTGCCAAAGACAAGCTACAGAAATTAAATCTGGTTTCCACATGAACTGCAAAAATCCCCAACTTTTAAAATTATCATCTGACCATTCTTAAAGTTTAAGCTCAGATAAGACAAATATGTCTGTTAAGTTTGCATGCCAGCAGAATTTTGCCTCTGGTGAAACCAGGGCAGAGGGAAGAGCTGAAAAAAGGGGAGTTGCAGGTCTGATGCAAAGAACCATGTTTGCTGTTTTTTCTCATGGCACCATAAATATTTTTTCAGAGAATAAACTTGTGTATTCATTAGCACCACGGCCCCTTCCACACAGGGTGTTCCTTGGAATAGTACCAAGCGAGCACAACTATTAATTCAGATCAATATGTGACTCTGATGGAGAATATGATGCACACCTAACCCAGCTAACTATGCCTCTGATAAATGTTGTGAGAGCAGTGTGTCACCCGTGCCTTGCCTTTCTTTATTTCCATTATCCATCAGGACAGGCCATGAGGGAATGCCTGGGAACTGTGTCGTTCTCTGCAACAAGCCACAATGCTAATGAGGCATAACAAATTGCGGAAGTATCATGTATAATCCTGATCCCTCATTGACACTATTACCAGTATAGATTTCAATTCACCATTTGTTACATACTTAATACAGACAAAGTGGGAGGGTATAGAAGAATTACTTCTTCAGTCATTGGATTTTTTAAACAGTTGTCATCCTCCAAGACAAAACTCTCTGGTAATACCCTCTATTTTCGCTACTGCTGTTTCTCAGCAGGATTTGCTGCTTGTTCTTGTAGGGGGTCAGCCAGACTTTGTCTTTCTCACAGTTTCAGTTTCCTACTGGGATTAAGGGTCTAGCATATTTCTGCAACAAATCAACTAAACCCAAGATAAACAAACCTACTGAACAACATGGCTCTGGTACGAGCCTGCATTTTAGGGATCAGCTGCATATTTTGTTTCTTGTAAGGTGTTCCAGAGGGAGACCAAGGCAAACGTATGGTTTTAGTGACTTCTTGTCAAAATTATAGCATATTTTGTAGCTTGTTGGTTGGTGTTTTTTTTTTTTAGGATGTGAACTGTTTCTTCGTATGTGTTGTTTTCAGTCAAACACTCTGTGATTCTTCCCAGAAATAGCATTTTGCATTACTTTCGAAGAATCCCAGGGTGCCCTGCAGACAGTGAATAATGCCTCACTGCGTATTTATGACAGAAAACGTTAAAGATCTATCTACAGATTGGAAAACCCAGATATTGGGCCATGTTATTGGTTTTCATGCCTCCCCCTTTTTACCCTAACAGCTCAGTGACGGGTTCCTCTGGTCTGTGAAAAGACTCACAGCCTGCTGTGCCCTTATAACCTTGCTTGCGGGTCCTACTGGCCTTCAGGAAGGTGGTCCATCCCTGCATCATGACCAAAGGGATGGGGACAAGAATGAGGTTTTCTTACAGGTGATAAGCAGATGCACAGCCTGCCTGTCATAAGGGAGCTGCCCTCCCTGGTCAGCAAGTTCCTGAGTGTCCCTGTCTCTTCTCTACCATGGGGCTGATGTCCGCCCTAGGCTTTCCTGGCCCCCTACTTTTCCCACAGGCTTCTGTTTCCTCCTTTTTGAGGCTCTTCTGCATCTTAGCATCAAGGTAGAGGGAAACAAGGAGGCAGGTTGGGGAAACTATACCCCTTGATCAACTTTACTCAAGTCTGGAGGACCTTGGCTGCCAGGAAACCTATTTCTGCCCCACAAATACTACACGGTAACCAAACCCAAGTGCAATGATATACACAAACCAGTATTTCATTGACAGTAGAATAACATGAAAACTGATGCCTCCAACTGAAAAATTAATCTCTGGTTTGGATTTTCATTAAAAGATATTCACACCAGTGCAATGCTGATACTCATCTGGATCAGAGTTTGGCACCTATACACATTTTAAGTGATACATTGTAACTGCTGCTTAAATATAAAAATAACTTTTTGAAGCAGAGCAGAATTTTTTCCATAGTAGTGAATGCATTTTAAATGGGTAATAGGGTGAAACTTTCAGGGAGATAGGACAAAATAGAAGACTGATAACAGAAGCAAGGTATTTGACAATGCGGTATAAAGTTATTATTACCACTTGATTAGGAAGACTTTTATTAGTAACCTCTGCTTGTTCCTCATAAATAGTGAGACCATCTAATTACCCCTATAATGATGGCTTCTACACATGAGTATTGTGATAGTCATGTGACAGTAAATGTGCTATGTAAGAGAAAAAGCATTTGAATCTCTTTATAGAGCCAGACCTGATTAGGAACTCTACTCCAGATGTACTTGTTTTAAACTGTGTATAACTTTCAGGCCATATATTCATTGTGCTGAGCGCTTGTGGCTTTGGGGTGAAGAATTAGTTCCTATTCCATTCAGTATTTTGTTTTCTGGACAAATGCACCAGTTTGAGAAAGAAGGTATTAAATTTGGCTCAGATATGACTATTTCCATAGAAATGTACTGCATTTGAAAGGTCTTTGATTTAAGTTCTTGATGTGCTTTCAAATGATCAAGTGTCACAAAAAGTGGTAACTTTTGATCTCATTAATGAGCTAACTGAATGATAGTTTAAATGTAGCATAGCATTTTCATGATTTAATTTTTTATCAGGCTGTTTTTAATTGAAAGGCTGATTAATTTTAATAGGATTTCTATCATAAATGGGAAAACTGGCCAAATTTTGTAACCAACACGTTTTTCACTTGAAACACTATAAAGTAAAAAGCTACTTAATCAGGTGATTCAAGCCAGGTCTAGGGCAGGTCTACACTATTAGCTACTGTCTCATTCATCGGTCTCCCTTAAATTCATTTCCAAGTGTTTATGGCTGACCAAAGATGTTCAACATAAAATGGCAGTTCTTTGAGTAAATTCACACCACTTTATTAGTCTTATTTGCTATAAATCACAGCAAATTTGAACTCCTGTTTGAAAAACTCAGTAACAAAAGCTGTCACTCATTATTAATATAAAAAATAAAAATTAATTAAAGAAATAAAAAGAGGAGAAAAGGCCTTCATAGACTGATAGTACTGCATTTAACCAAAAATGTCTACAGCTGGAGAGGTAGAAAGACAACTGCTCATTTTACCCAAATTTCTGACTCAGCTGACATCTTTGGACATGATTCTAGAGACCTGGAGAATCTGCAGAGTTTTTAGACCTGATTTCTTGCTTACAAGCAAATGGGTTTCTAGCTTCCTGACTGTGTAAGAGTGTCCTCAGGTAAGTATAATTTTGACCCAAGAAGTTTGAAAGATTGAAGTAAAAATGCAAATCTAGCTGCTGGACTTATAGCACAAATGATTCTTTGGAAGACAATGAAATACTACATATTACATTGCTTTCCATTTGTTTTTAATCACTTATTGGTGATTCTTGCTTCTTTTCTTGTTGTTTTTTTTCTCCCCACATCCCTTTCCCTTATTTCAGTGTTTTCACTTGTCCTGGAAAATAACTAAAAATTCATTCTGTTTAGTAATATTCAATAATCAGGTACCTACCTGAAACTCAAGGACATTTTCTAAATAGAAAAGAATGGTTTGAGTGTTATGATGTGTCCTGCATTCAGATAACAATAGAAAATTAATAACAGAACATGGAATGAAGGTAATAGATAACTAATATGCTTTGTTTTGTAAGATTATGAAATTCATTAGCTTTTTTTTATATTATTTTTATTTATATTACTGACATCCTGTAGCAATAAATGATCAAATCTAATACACATAATTATCATTTATTATTGAATCCACTGTTTGTAATTCAACAGATCATTTCCTATTCATTACATACTATGTTAGATATTCAGCAAGCCCTAAATCTATATTCTAGTGTCAGTATGTAAATACAGTTACACCGTGAAGATAAGTCAAGTAGATTGGAAACCAAAAGACTCTAAGTTTCATCAATTTGTGGTTGAGTTTACGTTACACTCAAGATCAAGCCACATAAATTGTGTGTCTCAGTTTCCTCCTCTGTGTTCTGGTGGTAACAAAGCCTGCCTTTCTGAAGTGTTTTGATAGTCTTGGATGAAAGGCTCTAAGTACAAAGTATTATCTGTTATAGCTGTGGTTTTGCTAAGTCTTTGCTAGTTAATAATGCAGTGTGAGATGCTGAAAATTGAGAAAATTTGTTTGCAAATAACAAAGGATGTCTGCTTCAGCAGCGTTACCTCTCCTCATCTTCTTTTTTGTCATTCTAATGGTAGCTGTGAATATGTGTCTTTGTTGTATTAGAGCAAGAGGCAGTTATTTGCCCCTTCTGAAAAAGTAAGATGTTATACTTCAAAGTTAACTGAAGATGGCTTTTTTTTTTCTTCATGTTTTTGTTTTTTAAAATTAGTTTTGGAATTCTGTGAGACTGAACATAAACTCACAAGGTCTGTGGACATGAAGTTCAATGGGGGTGCAATACAAATAAAACAAGAGAAGCCAGAAGTTCTCTCCCATAAATTGGAGCTTCACATTGATGTTCTGGCATTTTAGTTGATTAAAACATAGCTTTTTAAAACAACATCAAAGCAAAAGATAATCAAAATGGAGAAAAGTAAAGAGAAGACCAAATCACAAAAGCCTACTCTATGTACAGAAATACACTAGTTGAAAGCTAGTACAATGTCAAAAATCATTTCTAAGCAGTGCTGTGACATGTATAGAATTACAGAAGGGGATTTGGAGTGGACCTCTGAATGCCAGCTGGTCCAAACCCTGTGCTCAAGCAGGGCTACTTTAAGTTCAGTTGGCTGGACCATGTCCTAGGGGCTTTTGAGTATGTCTAAGAATGAAGACTCCATGACCTCTCTGGACAAACTGTTCCTGTGTTCAACCACCCCCACAGTAAAAGAGAGTTTCCTGATATTCAGATAGAATCTTCAGTACATCTCAAAGTCATAGGTTTGTTAAATCATTCAGGTAAAGCTTCCAATGGTGATGAAGCTGTCAGTGTTCACTCACCCCTCAGACTGTACCCAGCGGAAACCTTTTTCCTGTTTTGCAAGAGAAAGGGGGCTTCTGCCTGCCCACATCTTTTTTCTTGGCCTTGAAGAAAAACAATGAAATACTATTTAAAAGGATTTTTGCAGTTTTGTAGTTGGGTAGGGAGTTAAGCTGGCACACGACCCTCTGCAGCCATCTGCCAGAAATGAGGCAGGTGTCCTGAGTGACTCAGGACAGCTGGTCTTAGCCAGGCAAAAGATGTTTTGGGTCATTTCTCCATGCAAACCAGGAAAAAAACAGCCTTCAAATATTCAGAAGTTGAGGCTCCCACCTTGGTCTGTCAACTCCCCATTGTGGTTTGCATGGTGCCCACTGCTCAAGTACTTAGCAGTTCAGAGAAACAAATCCATAATGTTGCTGCCCAAATGTGCAATACCTGAGGGGAAAAAGCATGGTCCTGAGGCTGTGAAGGCAATTTTCTTCTACTCTGAAACATGAAGCATGATTACCCTTGCTCTGCTCCGGTGATCTAAATTTGGCAGGAGTCCTATAAAAGCGAGGCATCCTCTCTCTTTTCTGGAGTCTTAAAAGCAGATTTACAAAGTGCCATGTGAAAAGTTAGCTGCACAACTGGCATTAACATTAATGAGCGATTTGGGTGTAACTTCAGTGCAGCAGGTAGAAAATGTTTCTTTCCTCTCAACTTTTTTCTTCAAATATATTTCTGTATTATTTGGCTAAGGAAAGTACATACTGTGAGTCAATCACAAATATTTGATGGCAGCACAACAGAGGTGACTAAGTTAAGGTTGGCAAATAAATATCTTTGACCTGGTTTTTAGTCCATACTGGGACCAATTCACACCAGTACATCAAAGGGAAGGGGTTGAAAATGGGTCCAAGACCTTTACAGTCTATGCTTACATTGACAATTCTTCTCTAAATAATGTATATCAAGCCACTTTGAAATCTCTCTTTTTTTATTGGTGCTTTCATAACCTGGCTTTTTAAATAGCTGGCTAGCTTCAGCCCAGGCTTTCCTTTAAGGCCTGAAAAAAAAATGAAAGAAAGGAGGTTGGCACAAGAATCTGAATGATTTAAAAATGAGATGCTTTCATCTCTTGAAACTTTTCAAATGTGCTGAAAAATAGATTGCTATACTAAAAAAATCAAGATCTCAAAATATTTAAAATAAGTTCAGTTTCTGCGTGCTTGAATTACTCTGTGAAGCTTGATGAGACCTAAAACTCCTTATTTTCTTTGTATTTTTTTATGTACAGAATTCAAAGGTAAATGATGTAATACTGAGATTTTGAACTCTCCATCTCTTTTTTTTCTGACTTTTCCTGTTCTTAAATAAAGATTGCAGCATTGGTCATCGTTTTCTTGATACTACTTTTGCCTTGGAAGCTACCTCCTTTATTTTTAATTTTTCTCTATATATTACATACATACACACATACATATATGTATATCCTTAGCTACCACTTTAGGATGGTAATTCACCTTTTCGCAAGAATTGTAAAGTGATATAACTTAGCGAAGGGGGCTCCTGAACGGGGATGGTTAATAATCACAGCAGACGGGAATTTGGAAAGTCAGGATTTTTGATGGCTTCAGTTCAGACTTCGATCTTACTATTGGAGCAGCTTTAACATGTTTTAATTTTGCTTTGTGTCCTTAAATGTGCAGGAGGATGTGTGGCAGGAACAGGCTCCTGAGGTGATCACAACAAATGGCAGGTGTTTAAGAGATCAGAGACATGATAGCTTGAGGGAAGGATTGATGATATTTTGACAGTTTGATCTTAATACCTGGCACATCTGTGGCATTACCAAACAGCCTATGATTTAGCTAAAACAACATAAAGATATTCAGCGTCATAAAAGTAACATTTTATTTAACCTTCCTGTAACAACTTTAAAAACAGTAATCTGTTAGAGTAGGCTGCACGTCTGGCACATGATAGTGGATGAGAATGAGTAATCAAATCTTAAATATGTATTTGTAGCGATATTGCCTTAAAGTTTTTGCAAATATTGCTAAAAAGCGTGTTATGGGAAGAAATAAAAGGAGCTGAAGCAAGCAAAATGAAATTTCATTGTCCTTAACTGGGAATTGAGAGAATAGTTTCCCAGTACATCAACAGCTTTTTTATTTGTTGCTTCATGTCACTGTATGCCAATCCCACAGTGGCTTTCCCCCCCTTCGCCTGCCACAAGCAATGGAGATCAATGATATATCTCCATAAAGAAAAACATTCTGAGCTCGTTCCTTGACTCTTAATGTTCTTCTTTCATGACTCCAAGTATGGATCTGGGTCCAGCGTCAAGCATATTTTGTGTCTGAGAACAGCACCCAGGCAAAGGCACATGGCACATCCTGATGCTTTAAAAGGGCAGGCTGTGGCATCAGGGCTTGGGAGTCTCACTGCCAGCCGTTCCCACCCGAGCTCCCTCAGAAAAGGAAGAGGCATTTCACAAGCCTTGCCAGGCCTTGCTGGGATATATGCCATGTCCCGCTCACTCGGCTTTAGACCAGCTCATCTGGAGAGATTCGTGCTGATGCTCAGGGTCAAACACAAGGAAAACAAAAGCTCAAGTACCTCAAACCAAAGGAAAATCAGATTCCACAATAATTAGTATATAGACAATTTAAATAGGCATCTTACTGTATTTTCATTTCTTTTTTCCTGACTCTTGAGGGTTTTCTGTGTATTTGATACCTTTACCTGCAAAGTAAGAATGGTATCTATGCCTCACTTCTGTAAGTATAGAAGCCCTGAGAAAATTAAGAACCTCTGAAGAGGACTATTTATCCCACTGAAATCCACACTGCTCTGTGGGATATTTACATTGCTGTTAGCATTCCTAAATTTCCTCCAGGTCTCCGTATTACTCAGATTATTTGTCAGTGTTATTTGCTGCAGTTAACTCAGACATATGCTCCCTGTTCTCATCACTACATGTCTCCCAAATCAGGGTTTCTCCACGAATTCTCAAGAAGAAACCTTCTGGCACTTACGGGGCATCAATACACCCTAATCTGGGTGTACCTTTCATAGGCGAAGGTCCCTGTGCTGGGCATGCACTGGTCAGCCAGTGCTCAGATACGCTAGCAGCTAGGGTGGGCGCTGAAGTTAACATTCACCAGTTTGTACTCGCTTTGTATGTTAGAGGATGGAAGCACAAGCCAGTGAATAGTAAAATATATGGACAAAGTAGTGTTGTGCTTTGGTAGAAGTAATGATGAGAACTGTGCAACTTCTAAGGCGTTTATTTTTGTTGCCTTAAGTACAGTTTTCCTGTTCTTGTTTTTAGAGGAGACAAAGTCTTCAGTTTGTAATTGACAGACCTGCTGGTCACATGGACCTTTATTTCTTGCAGCCACTGAGCAAGCTACACAGGGAGCTGCACAGTGAATGACATAGATGTACAAATAGATATGTGTAAGAAATACCTCTGTGTGTTTTAAACATCCTTCTGAAAGTGCTACATCTTTGCTCGCAGAGCAGAAGTGAGCAGAAGCACTATGCCTCCACTGGTCCAATCCCAAGCTAATACCACTCTGCACACTACACTGCTGCTCAGCACAGCCAGCTCTCCCTGAAGCAGCCATCCATACCCATCTGTGCTTAAAATAATAATCAGTGTGTCATTCAAGCAAGGGTTGACAGTTCAGGAGAGAAGATAGCTATCAATTTCTGTACCGCTCAGTTTCTCTGACAAGAAACATTTGTTAACCAGGTCAAAGCACAGGCACCAACTGCTCTGCTTCTTCCTTCTCTTGTGCTTACCTTTCCATGCATATTCGTGTCTGTATTGTCTTAAAAGAAATGTAAAATGATCATCTGAAATCCTGCCAGACTTTGTTACTGTGCTGAACCTTGGCAGCCACATAAAAGAGCATGCTGGTGTTTACTGTCCTCCTAACAAGGCAGTTGGTGTTACCAAATAATCCCATCCCAACTTGTAAGAAAACCAGCAGGCTGTGACTGACAACATGTACAAGGTGATGGACAGTGAACATAATCACTGGATGTGTCAGGGAGGGGAGTGAATTCCAGGAGAGACAGTGAATTATCATTGCCACTGTAGTAGGCATTAGTGAGGCTTCATCAGGAATACAGATTACGTGTTTTGTCCACCAAAGTCTTCAAAAATGAACCAAAGTAAAAGCACAGAAAGACTGCCAGGAAGATGGGGGAAATGAAGAGAACATCATATGAAGAGAGACTAACATCTTAATTCTTTTTGTATAGCAAAATAATTCTGTAAGGGTGATGGCTCCTTTCTGCCTACATCTGAAGATAAACACTAGGAGGGAGAAAAGCTCATTAGGTAAAAGCTAAAACTGATGCAGTGAAAAGTTGCTATAGTCTGGCCTGAATAATTTGGGGCTGAAAATGGGAAGATATTTTTAACTCTCAGAGCAGTGAGACTCCAGGTGCATTTTTTAAACAGTTTATGGAAATTGGTTGCCTGCTTTTCTAGAGAAGCCAGTTCATTGAGCCTGGGGATCCTTAGCCTTTGTCCCTTTGCTACTTACGTGCTTTATTACAATGATGAGAGAACTAAGATGAAACAAATAAGTAAAGGTAAAAGCACTGATTTTTTTTATGTGTAACTATGCATTATTCTCTGTTCTCAGATTCATAGAGCAAAGGCAAAATCAATTCATAATTTTGATGGAGGAAAGAAACAATAAGACTTCTAGTCTGTACCATGTTTTTATCTAGTTACTCTTGTGTGGCACTCAACAACATGTGTTTGCCTAAAGCATGATTTCTGCTTGTTGCTTGAAGTGGAGACAGGGGACCAACCAGCCTCACACCGACTGACTCACATGTGGTTGCTCTTATCTTGTCCCGTTTTTTTCAGCACTTTGGATTAAGTCTCTAGGGGTGTAAGAACCACTGATTGAACTGTTTTACAAATGTAACCTCTTCTTTAAGGTGATGGCTGGATGTCCCAGTGACATAGAAACATACAGAACCAGAATTATGATGCTTTGCATGTGCTTGAAGTAAGACCCAAATTGTTTACCACTGTACAAGGGTGGTCTATGCAACTATCAATGCTGAGGAGCTAATGAAGCTCAGTGAAGAAGAAAATGCATTGGTAGTTACAGCAAGGGCTGGTATTCTGGATTCTTTACTAGGTTCTGCATAGACTCAATATGGTGCCCTCTAATGTGCAAAGTTACTGTCTAGGTACATTCATCTTCATATCTGTAAAATGGATTTGTATTCATCAACCTCACATTCTACTTCAATACAAAGCCATTAATATCTGTAAAGGAATTTGCACTAGAGCAGTGTAATGTAATACTGTGCTTACACAAAAAGGAGATACATGCACTTGTGATAGTGGGGAAGAAACCATATAATGAGCTAAAATTTTATTTTAATTAGAAGAAATCCAAAAGAACAATAGTGAATCAAGACACTTTTTAAATTTACTATTAAATTACTAATTTAACTAAGACTAGAATTTGCCCCAGTGTCAGAATCTAGAATATTAATAAATAATGACATAAATAGCAACCACAAAATTAAGCAATTAATGAGTTCTTTTTACCACATGAAAGGCCCTGATACAGACCCTTTAGCTCTTGCTAATGAGAAAACCAGACAGTTTCTCCCACAGGCAGTCTGTCGGCTTTCTGCAGGCATTTCATGAATTTTGGTCAGAGTGTCCATGATATACAGTAGGTGAGCAGGGTGGCAGATACTCTCCTCACTACAGAAGGATGCTTAGAGCCAGACTGAGGTTGGCCAGCAGTCCAAAACTTTGCCTCACAGTTTATCAAACTTAGGTAAAAAGGGCAGTCTCACAGTGTGTTTAGGAACATAATTATTTGCTGCTTTAAGTTGCTTTATATGATCTTTTCTCTTTTTTTCCACATTAATCCACTTTATGAGAACAGACGTGAGCAGAAGAAAGCCAATTATTTGACAATTTAAAAGGTGGGGGGAGTTAAAACAGTTGCTCAACAATAATGAAATTAATGTTGAATGGCATTCAATTAATATTTATAACGTGCAGCAATATTAACAGCAGAATTAACTTATGTTTGTATGTCTGACAGCTCTCTGGTTGATTAAGAATTGCATGATGAAATTTTGCATATTTCCCATGCAAATACAGTATTATTTGCAGAATTATTTTTATCCTTAATTGAAGCTTTGTTTTGAAATCAGTTTTCTGCTGTACTAAAGCTCTGTAACTGATCTTATTAGGGATTTGATTTTTTCTATCACTTTATCATGCAAATCTACATTTTAAATGCTATATATTGGTAGGGTCCTCTGAAGCATAGTGCAGACCTCAAAAATGTAGGAACTCTTTCTCAGTTGTGTTATGACACTTCAGAAACACAAATCATGCCTTGCATGATCACAGTACAGTTTGGCCCCTTCCATTTTTACAATGCTAATTTATAGAATAGTTTTGGTGAAACCAGCCAGGATCCCTTGAGTATGTGTGGGGAATTATTCAGTTAATACTATTTTGTAACAATACTTTTATCTTTACTAATGCACCTTCTTGTCTATTTTTATCTGACAGTAGGTAGCATTTGCAAAAGCATCTGTCTGATTCAAACAGCTGTTAAAGCTCCCAAGTTATTTAAATGAAAATTTAGATATCATGTATGTCTAAAAGTGCAAATAATTGTTTAGTCAGATTTACGGAAAAAAAGCAGTACGGGAGATGCCTAACTTCCATTGAAAGTTAGTGTTAGGGAAAGTTAGGGAACCGGTGTTTAGCCTAATTTCTATTAGACATCTATTGTGTCTTTACACAGCTCCCAATTCCTCTAAACCTGGGTTTAAGCAGCTCTGTAAAATGATGAAGGAAAGGAAAATGAAGTAAATGCTTGGAGCACTCACCTTAGCTCCTCATAATTTGTGTGGTGTGTTGTGAGCATCATACAACACAATAGGGTCCCCAGTAAAATACATGCCAAAGCAATAGACTGCCACGCACAATATGATGAGCATTTGGCAATACAGCTTGATGCGGTAAGGATGGTGTGGACAAGTACGAACAGCCTTTCTGCACCACTATCAGTACAATTTTGCACATTTCACTTCCTACAGGGAATAATTTTCACCACTTTTTGGTCAGACTTACTTGATCTACTTCAGTTTTAAGACCATGTAGGGATTTGACTATGTTATTGGCTTAGAACAATGGCGGCCAAAACCTAAATGAAATGTGGCTGTAATGGCAAGAACAACAAAGAAAAATAACTTAGTCCATCCAAAACAGAATTTCAGAGGATGGATGAAAGCTTCCATGACCTGAGTAATTTCAAGTTTCCCTTGAAGACAAAGGCGCTGGGCAATAGACAGGTTCAATCCTATACTGATTCAGTAAGAAAATGCAACAAACTTCTCTTTCTCCCACACTACTGTGCTAAAAGTCTGCACTGGGACACATTTCTCTGACTGCTCTAAGAAAAAAGAAAGGATAAAAGTGGAAGAAGACTGATCGAACAGTAAAGGAAGGGTTTCATTGGTAGTTTTAACCCTTTCACCTCTCATTATGATTTTTTTTCACATACAGTCCTCCATTGCTCTCAACAAAAAAGGAAAAGCATGAATGTAGCAGTGAAAATTTATCTCCTCCTCTAATTCCTTCCTTTCCTCCTTGGATGACATTCAGATACCAGGCTGTAAAAAAAAAGCAACTTCCCACTTTTTCATGCACTCCAGAGACAGATAGGATGACAAGTTTTGGGTCTACATCTGTATCTTCATGCTTTTCTGCTATTCCTTTTCCTCTGAGTCACTGACATTATTTTAGATGCTGTAGAAACAATACTTATTAAATTATTCAGAACACCCCATTAAAGAATATTAATCAGATTTTTCTATAAATCACAGAAAAATCTGGAAGAGGGAAAAAAGAAAATGGTTCAGCTCACCCTAGCAGACTAGTGTAAACTCCAAAGAGCTGAACACATGCCCTGCTCTTTCAGAAACTTTGTTTATGACTGACCATAGTCTCTTTCCATCTTTGGTCCTAGACAACAGGATAAGAATATTTCAGACATTTTCCTTCTTGACTGCTGTGGACTGGGTAAAGGGGAACCTTATGAGCCTTATAAGAAATCATAAATGCTTTCTGCAGAACAAAAAGAACAACATACTCAAAACTGTGAGGTAAACAGAGGTTACTGTAATGACAATATATAAGTACCAAATTAAACAGCCAGCTTAGGCTGTAACACTCTCAGCTGTAAAGTCTATTAAAACACACCTGAAAATACAATATGCACATTCTTTGCTTGGACCAAGTGTGATGCTACCTTATACTAACAGTATGGATGAGATAGCTTGCTTGCATTTATATATCCACATGCAATTGAACAGCTTAAGTGAGCAGCTCCTCTGTACCTAACAGCTTAAATTTTATCTATAGATAAATAAATTTTAAAAATGACTTGCTATTAGCAGTTGTGCATGCTCTTCTTCCCTACAGACAAAAGAAGTTCAGCTGAAGAGTAGTAAAAACTCTGGAGGACAAATTCTGCTTTCCAGCATACATGGGACACTTTAGACAGTATTTTCAAAGGAGATGAGGTATCATGCTGTCCACAAACACAGCAGGAGAATGTAGATGGTTCCAGCACTCACCTTTCTTCTTTTCTCCAGTATCAACACACCAGCTACACCACAAGTTGTTTTGAGATAACCGTGCAGGCCAGGCAGCTACACACCTTTCCAGCTCACAACCTGGACCCCTGCCCTGGAGTGAGGCATGTACACTAGTGTCTTCATCTGAAAAAGGGGCAAGGGGAGACACAGTGAAAGAGGAGGAAGGCTTACCTCTCTTTAGCAGTTACACTGCTTCAGATGGAGAAGCCAGGGCAGCTGCCCCATGCCTGTAGGGACTCGTGTCTGTATGGGCAGAGAGAGAGCTCTGAATACCGGAGCTCTAAAAAGATATTTGGGAATGAGACAAACTCATCAGCTTGATCTTGCTGGAGTTTTCATACAGTTCCCTGTAGTTGAAGATCCGTTGGGTCACACAGTAAGGAAGGGAAGGAAGGATTTCAATTCGCTAGACAAGCAGACAGGAGCTTCTGGATTGAAGTCCCTACTCCAAGCACTTTTGCAGTAACAAATTATATAATTATAATTATAATATATAATATTATATTATTATATAATAAAAACTACTCCTGGAGGCAGGACTTGTTCCTTACAGTCAAACATCCTAACCTTTAGAGTATATTCTCATATATACTCTTATTCTCTTTGATAGATATATATGAAAAACATATGTACAGTGCAATGCTTATTGAGAGGCATTCTCTGTTTCTCAGTTGCTTTTATTTTTATTATTCCCTTGCTAGCTTTAAACTGCCCACAAATGTGCCCCTGATAATAAGGCAGGACCTCTCCTTAGAAGTGGTAGCTTGAGCACAAATCCCTTAAGAATAACAATACAAATGAAAATAAGTTTCCCATACCATGGCTGAGTGTTCTAGCTCCTGACCTGGGGAGTGGAAGGAGGAAGGGGGAAGGCATTTCCTTTACTGGAATTTGATGAGAGCAGCCTCCTGGGCTGTGCCCTGCACTCAGCTCACGTCCACAGCAGCTTGCTGGGAGCATCTCTATGCACACCTCTGGCAGGCACTCTGGTCTCAGTTTAGGAATGAAATAGGTACTAAGCAGGTCCGCCCAGTCCAACCTCAGGAGTCTCTGGGCCTGAGAAGAAGCTGAATTTGGAGATATGAAGGTCATTGCTGAAAATAGAGGTGCTTACAGGGATACATCTGAGATTAGGGGCAGCTAAGTGAGGGCTTAGTAAATATCAACATCTTACTGAAGGTATCTAAGTCCCTAGGCAATTCTTGTGCATAGATGTGTCAACAAGATTGAGATGCACCCATATCCCATGTTGTAACAAGGTTTGCTGGCTCCTAGAAAGGCAATCAGCTGATGCTTACCCCTTTTCCTTGTTCCCCACCCAGATGGCACCTGGTTACAGAGTTTTGGTGCCTACAGGGTAAGGTAAGCCCCTCTGTCAGCTTCCTAGCTCAACCTTCTCCTCCAGGGCCTCAGTAGTGGTGACAGGCAGGATTTTATACTGGTGATGCTGAGGCTGCACCTCCTATTCCTGGCAGGAGTCTTGCAGGTCCCTGATGCCTGAATGGCTCTTTGTGCTGCTCAGGATGGCTGAGAGATGGGTGCTGGCTGAATCATGTCAGCTCACTCCTGAGCAACATCTGCCAGCTGCACTCCTAAAACCTCTTTTTTGTTTTCTCCTACCATAGAGGAGGCAGGCTGAGAAAATACCTGTGCAGGAAGCAAGTTATGTGGCCTGTGACTTACCTATTTGACTGCAGGGCAATGCCACTCTGGCACTGCAGTCACAATAGCCCTGCCCATACACTCACATGAAGCAGTTTGCTTACCACTTAAGGAATCCTATTGATTTAGATCCTAAATTTATTCAGGTTGAATACACTTGTGGTTTCTTCAGTAGTTGGGAATAGCTTGCATGAGGCATTATCAGCTGTAACACTGAGGTCACAGAAGGTAACTAGAGCTGTGGTCATCACACCAGAGCAAAAAATACAACAGAATAGTTCATTTTCCTTTCTTCCATACAGGGAGGCTTGTTGCTTGATGAAAGTGGCAGCTCCAGGGCCAGCCACTCCTGGGGCCTCAACAGAAAGTCCTGGAAACATACAGGGGTTCCCAGCATCCTCCCTAGAGACCTGCTCCCCAGCCCCATGGGACTGCATCTCACTACAGCATCCAGGCTGCAGACAATTCCTTTGAACTGACCCAAATTCAAGCTTTTGAGGTGTCCCCATCCCAATGCAGCTTGAGGGCAGCATGGGCTTCTTCTTTCTGAGAGAAGATGTGGGATGGGATGTGGTAGCCAGGGAGCAATAACAAGTATGAGAGAAATATTAGCTTTAAGTAACTGAAACAAGCAGTTCAATCCATTTTTGGTCATGTTTTGAAAGTGAAACGAAAGGGGGAACCTTCTGAGTTGAATTGTTTAAGAAAAATGAAAAATAATAAGAAAAGTACACTGTGTATACAAAAAAAAAAAAATCTCTAAAATTTGCCTGAGCAGAAGTATGCTAACGAGTGCAGAGTTCTCCAAATATGGACTTAATGCAAGGCGGAGGGGCATGAGCCAGGTCTCATGAGTAAACAAAATAAAAATACCAGAGGGAATGTTTTAATAGCTTCTTTTAATTCCCAGTTCAAATAGATTCCTTTCTCAATTTGTTCAAGTGAAGCCATGTTGATGTGGTAATTGTTATCAGTTTGTTTGACTGAATGCACCAGGGCCTGATCCTGGGCTGTATTATGGTGAATGTGCACCAGCTAAACTCCTGCGACGCCAGGAGGATCACAGCTAACCCACACGACAGCAGCAGCAAGCTGAAGATCCAGGACCATTCTTTCCAAAAGGCTGCTTTGCAAATAAACCCTCTAATCACTGGAGAATCACTGCACCTCCAACTACTGTGGAAACACAAGATTTAAAGCTTTGCTAAGACCATGCAAATCTCGTATGCCGAACTTTTCCAGAAAAGCATATTAACCTAGCAGCTAAAGGAGTTTTGAAAAGAAATATTGACAAGGCACTGAGCTGAGATTTGGGAATGTTCAGCTCTTGGCCTGGCTCTGTCCCTGGGCCACAGCAATTTTAGACCTCTCTTTTCCTTGCAAATTGGCTCAGTTTCTGCACTTGAACACTTGTGATGATGAAACTAAAGTGCTTAGAGACCTACTAATAGTAGTAAATTTTACCATCATTGGTGAAGCCTAGGAATAACTGCCTTCTAGAAGTATCTCTGCTGTTGGATCACCAGATGCCTGTGTGCAAGTCACTGAACTTCACTGTTCCTCAGTGTAATTGCATGCCAGTTGGACTCAATGCATTTTACCCACTGTGCGGAGGACTAGTAATAATGAATTACATTTGCAAAGTCCCTCAGAAGCATTAATTACTAACAAGATCATTTGAATCAGCACAAAGCATCAGAAAGTAGACCAGGTGCAGCTACAATTTGTGGTACAGATTCTCCTTTAAATTACTGCCTTTTTTCTTAACTTCAGTGAATTTTAGTGACCAAGGCCTGGCTGAAAAACTATTACTTGTGAATGGTAGCACCACCTACAATTTTTAAACCTGATACCTTTCTTTTATCCTCAAACTGGTTGAACTTTCATTTTCAGTTAAATGACTACAGACAGCTATTATTTCTACCTGGCTCTGTGCCTACTGTCCAGTTGTACAGAGAGGCATTGAGTTAGAAAACTCAGTGCCATTTCTTTGAGGTTTCTCAAGAAGAAAAGAAGAAAATTGGCCCAGTGCCATAAACTACTACTTAAAACTCATAAATAATACCTTCTGCTGGACCTATAATTTAAGGAGGAAGATTAGCTATAGCAATATGAATTATATTTTTTTTCTCCACCCCACTCTCATATCCTTTGCTCCTTCAGACACATTTTTACCAGGTGGACAGACAAGTTTTTAATGTGAGCAGAACTCTGGCTGAGATCTGAGTTTTACCTCCAGAGCTGGATGAATGTGATCAATTTATCCCTTTCCTTCACTGATTTGTCTGCTGGCAAATCACCAAGCAATTCCCAGCTA
This sequence comes from Myiopsitta monachus, assembly GCA_017639245.1. Taxonomy (NCBI): domain Eukaryota; kingdom Metazoa; phylum Chordata; class Aves; order Psittaciformes; family Psittacidae; genus Myiopsitta; species Myiopsitta monachus. Next base: position 83,129,641 of record CM029920.1, read on the forward strand.
AGAAAATGTCCCTGTAAAATGATATATAGGGTGAAATGGAGAGCAGTTCCTTCCTCAATATAGCTGAAGATGATGTAGTCAATGATAGCCATTTTAGGTGGAGAATAAAATTCAGTCTTGTAGAAGGCAGGCTTCCATCTTGTATATATGTTCTGAAAAAGCTGTTACACTGGAAACCTTTTATTTGCGTGGCCAATGAAAACTATTTTAAATGTAAAGTTCAGTCTTGTGGAAGGCAGAACTTCACTTTTTAATGCATCCTGAAAGAGGTCTTCTACTGAAAACACTGTGCTTGCATATTTATAGTCAAAGGGCTACTGTGAAGAAACAGTGCAAGTAAGCTGAAGGTCCCTGGGTTCACTTCACAAACAGGATTTAGGTTTGACATTAGTCCCTCTAACTTGTAAGTGTGCTGACCCAGGGGAGGATCAGAATGCTAAAGGTAGTGGTGGAGAAATTGAGGTGCTCATCAATGAAAAAATGTGGGCCTTCAGTCTGTGTCATCTATGTGTGTGACTCCAGGTGTTGGGAGGTAAGTATTTGTGCATATTCCAGTATTAAGTGGGGATTCTGAGGGTCTCAGTTGTGGCCCTCAGGTTGTAGCTGAGCATCTAAGCCCTCAGTTGACATAAATCCCTTGTCTTCAACCTCCTCCTGCTGAAGTTCTTTGAGAAAAATGCTGAAGTTTGCCCTAGGTACAGATAAATAACTAGATCTGACTTTCTGGGAAGTTTGCTCAGTTCAGGACTGCTGAACTCAGACACGAGATTACATCAAGAACGGGCATGAGGTGGACAAAGTCAGGCAGATAATGCTTTCTGTCTGTCTTAGGGGGAGCTCAGAAGCCAATCCTTTCTTTGGTAGGGACTGCTGATTCATTTTCAAATGGTTGTGGCTTTGCACATTTCTTTATTACAGAACAAATCTAATCCAGCAAGAACCACTGGATATTGAAAGGATACTGGAAGAAAGGTGAGGGAATGATTTGACCTCTGACCAGGAAAAGAAAGAGTACTCCAAGTATTCCTGGCAGGAATAGCAAAGAAAAGAAGACCCCTACAATCTGAAAGTGCTTTTTGCAGGGATCACAGTTTGTTTTCTCACTTTGTTTTCTTTCCCCACTGTCTCAACAAGTGGGCTTCCCTCCTCAGTCTGCCTGAAGATCTGATCCTAGCAAGCCCAGTGGAAGCAGCGCGCCTCTCACAGACGTCAGAAGCTGCTGAACAAGCACAAAAGAAACCTAGGATGGTAGAGTCATGAGGACATGAGTCATGAATTTCTTTGCTGCTCATTTGAATTACTTCCTGCCCCTTAACAGGAAAATAGCTACCACAGAGTAAGTGCAGGAGCATCCATAGACAGAAAGAAAGCTTGGAATACAACAGATATTATTTAAGAACTAGCTGCTAATTTAAAGAAATTATATATTCTTTCTTGTATATTTGCTTATAAAACATCATAGAGAAAACTCTATGTCAGCTTGCTAATTTAACTCAATGCAATTGGTTCAATTACCTAGATTTGCATGCTGTCCCAGTAAATCCTGTACTGCGTTCCTTTTTCCAGACCCACCCCACTGGTGCTGACAGGGGAAGAACTGGTTCTTTGCTGTCTGTACTGTGAGGAATTCCTCACAGAGCTGAGGATTAAATGTGGCTCTTTTAAACAGATTGCTTTTTCTTTAAGTGATGTTAGTTAAACAAAGCTATCATTTCCTATCACAATATTTATGCTTGCTACTAGCTCTTCTGTCTCCAAGTTACTTGCTAGTGCAAGGTGGTGATCAGAAAGGAGGAAAGTCTGTGCTTTGGGCCTTTTTTATTTATGAAACACTGGAAGAAAGATTAAGTAGCATTAATTCGTCTTACAATGTTTTCACAGCAGAAAAAAAAGTTGGCAAAAAGTATATTATACAAGCTCAGTCAGCCAGCTCCCAGGGTTGTACTGCTATTTGCCCTGGGCCAATTATATTTTACATGATCAACACACCCAATAATTAAATAATGAATTGGTTTCTTTTGGAAACTCTATAAAACGTCATGGACCAGAGAACATTTATCTTGCCTCTGTGACTCCTGCTGAAGAAACATCTGGTTCTTTTTTCTTCAATCAACATGAAGCCTGAAGGGGCCCAAATTCAAAAGCAATTATATTTTATGTCATTTATGTGCATTACAGGCTGACAAATTTAACTTGTTGGAATATGTGATCCCACCCTCCCTATGCAATTTGTGTTGATCGCATTTCAGACAGCCGTAGAAAAAACTGTTGCAGCTTGGTGAAAGTTGTTGATCTATCAACTCCTATAACTTCATTGCCAGAGTTTACAATAACGAGGTACTTGTTCTAACATAAAAGCTGCCCCTTGACTCTGCTTCCCTTCTACAGGGATTATTGGCAGGGAAACCCCCAGGAAACGTCTCTTTGTATGCACCTTGTAGCAGATCCTTCAAGAGCTTTCAGCCTTCACCTGATTTTAAGGGTAGCACACTTATATCCTTTAAAAACAACTCTTACTTTGAAAACAATAGAAAACTTCCATGAAAACAGACCACAGATGTAAATTCTGGGTGATGTAACTTTCCATTTCTCATAGAAGGCCTACATTGATACTAAGGGTTTGTTGTTTCAGACACTGTGTTATACAGAGCAGTGGTACCTGTAATGCTTGCTCATAAGCATTAAGGCAGGTGTTTTTGAGACCATTGCTCCCATATGCTGCTATCCAAGCAAAGCTCCTAAGCTAAACTGGTGAGGAGATACTGAGGTATCTCAGGGGTCACAGTGAGGGGTGTTGGCAATTTAGTAGATGTTAATATTTCTTGCATTTGAATCAAAATCCCTTGTACTGTGCTAGGAAGCTTAAATAGCACCATGACAATGCTCTCAGTAACGTCTGACATGGGTGGGTTAAATGTCAGGCTGCTAGTATCATCTCTGAGAAGACTAGAAAAACAAATGCACTTACAGCTTCTATTGTCATGAATTCAAAAAAGACAGGTTTAGCTTCCTCCAATCTGTGCAGTTGTTCTGAAAACTCGTAAGATTCAACAACAACAACGAAAGAATAATACATGTTGGGTGAGCCATTTGGATTACACCAGCATCACTGAACTTTTCTCCAACTCATCAGAAACTAACTTAAAAGTTTCAACACCTTTGACAATGTGCTGGGATATGAAACAATGCAGCCAGAGCTCGCCACCATGTAAAAAGGATGTCATGGCTGCTCTTGTGAGAATTGGAAAAAAAAACACCTTATGAGTAATTTTATGAGTCTTATGAGACAGTTCCAGCATGGGCAATTACATTTGCCAATGTAATATCCATTTTCAGTTTCTGTTGGGTCTTTCTTTCCCTTTTGATATCTTCTACTGTTTTATTGTAGGGGGGATAAAGTGTTGGGGAAGATGTGGAGGTGGAGTTGCATTCAGGTTAATGTGCAAGTGGGTTTCTTAGCTTTGGACTTCTTATCTACCTTTCTTCTTCTCCTCCATGTATATATATTCTGATCACTTATTTTTACTAAGAAAACCCCATGATTTTGCTACAGCTGAACCTCCCTAATGCAAGTTACATGCAGAAGAATAATATGTAGCTAGTCCTCACTTGGCAAAAAAAACCTGCATGGCTTGGTTGCTCCGGCTCTCTTCCCTTCCTCATATACTCTGAACATGCCACTACTACTGCCTCTTCCCTTTTCCCTGGGATACTCATCACCTCCCTTCCGCTCTTAAGAGATCTGCAGTCTGCCCGGGCAGCTCTAGAGCTGAGCCAGACCAAATGTACCCACCCAGACCACAGCGACATCCTCTGGAGCTGCTTGGGCGAGCTGGCACCCTGGTGCCCCTCAGGGAGCTGTAGGCAAGACTCAGGCTCATCCCAGGAATGGGTCCTGCCCTATGCTCCTGCTGGAGTGTGCTCACACTTCCCTAGCGATCTGCTTCACCACTTGGAAACTGCATTGCTAGCGAATAACTGGAGATGAGACTTGCCCAAGGACCTTGGCCATCTCCACCTACTTGCAGCTGCATGGCTATACATCAGCTCACAGCATCATATAGCTAGACCACAGTGCTCCTTGTTTCCAGCTTCTAAACTGTATTAAAAGGCAGCTAAAAATACCTTAAATACTTTCCTAATGTTCCCTTTCCATGTAAACAACTGCTGTGGGAGGAAGTGGCTTGTACATTTTTGTCTGGTAGGGGTGGTTTACACTGAGAAAATGCTTAAGAGTGACTATAAAAGACCATACTATCTGATGAACAAATCAACTGCCAAATTTCTGTTAAAAAATAAAAAATAAAAAGGCCTTGTATAGCTGCTCAAGTTCAGAAAGCTTCTTGAACTGCATAAGTAACTTTTAGGCCATTCTGTAACTGGAAAACTGATGAATGGCTGTTTTCATAAATATTCCCTCACAGGCCTACAGAAACAGGATGTGTTGACAAGTGGGAACTTCTGCTTGAGCTAAAACTTTGGCAAGAGTTTTCTTCTGGAAGCCAGGGGAGCAACGCTACTCCAACCCTGCCAGAAGATGCAAAACATTCACTGGTCCAGTCTACCCCTCCTGGCATATTTGTAATGTCACAAAAGCATCATAGGTGCTGTGTCAGGCAGTCACCAAGGGAGGTAAACATTGCACAGACACCATTCCCAGTTACAGCATCTGCCCAGCATCTTTGCCTGAAAAAAACAGTACTGCACATCTCGTGGTTAAGCTGCATTCCCAGCGCGTGTTGCACTACTTGTGATATTCTGCAAAAACTTTTCAAGCACAGTAACACATAGTTCTTGTTGACAGTCTGAAGCAAGAGAGAACTGTCTGCCAGGCTGGCATATAGGCCCTCAAGTGCTGACTGATGTTGTAATGCCTGAGTCAGTATTGAGCCACTACCCTAGCATAATGCTAAGAGGGATGGATATGTCTTAATTTGGAACAGGCACAAGATTATGAGTACTTCATCCCGTCACCCTCCTCCCAACAATGGTAATTAGAAGTCCTGTGGTATTTCTTCACAAGAAAAGAGCTGTCAGCTTAAGCTGTCCTCGCCAAAATTCCACTTCAGGTCATTTCCTTTGCCTTCCCACACTCATTTAATTTAAATTTTGTATTCATTCTCCTAAGCTATGTAGTGTTACTTTTATCTGACCTAATTAAATGGTGACTCCACTGCAATGGATAATTAAGAAGTCTGTTTTCAGAACTGGGACCAAAGCAGCTTCATCTTCCCTGCATGTTCAGACCACTTTGGAGAGTAAGCAATATAGTAATTGGGCCAGATTTCATTCAGCACTTGTTTAGTTTGTTGGTTTGCTGCAAAATTCTCAAAAGTTACCATGATTTTGCAATATTGTCATTTCAGGAGAGGTATATGAGCAGGTAAGAGCTCAAGCAATAATTACCTCTTGGAGGCCTCAGCCTGCACTGCTCATACATGACAGTGGGAACTGATGGGATCTCTGCACATTCAAAATCATGCCCAATGTATCTCAATCTGGTCCTTCCAAAGCAGAAATAGTTTCTGATTTTTTTTTTCTTAAAAATACACAAGTTTTTCCAGTAAGCTACTATTGTAAAGCAGAATGAGTGAGGCAGTCCTCTGTATAGAGAAGGTGCAGAAACAGTAACAAAGGCAACTTGTCGAGGCAGCTCATTAAGCTAACATTCATATCACCTTTGGAGTACTACTTCTCTCACCTTTGTGCCCTGTGTTTCAGTCAGTCCCATTTAAGATTGAAAGACTATAAAATAATCACAGGAAATGCTTAAATTAATGCAGAACTCTTGTTTTACAGCCAGTAACATTTCCTGTAACCATTCTGTATCAGCCAGAACTTTTGCTGATGCTAATTCATAATATAGGCAAAACACAAGATCCTTCATTGAAATCAATGGCCACATGCTTCTTGATTTTAATGAGATGATGTGTCTATTCAAAATAATATTGGAGAGAGAGAAAGATTTTTTTTTTCATTTAGGACCTTGACTTTACAAGGTTCTTGAGACTACTCATCTATTCTGCTATATTTAGCTCCTCAGGTGGAGTCATTATTCTGGAAGAAAGTCAGGCCTATTTCAGCATAGCACATTTGCAGAGGAAGCTTTTCCAGAGCAGCTCTGCCAGGGAACTTCTCCACATTTGCTGGTATTATTTCAAAGTGACTGATAATCTCAGTCATTTAGTGGTTTTGGGAGCCCATCAGAAACAAGCAGCTCCCTTGTTCCTGATCTCACTAGACACTTGTTGCCGGCTAGGCTGGCTGTAAGCAGGCACTGTGATAGAAGCAACAATATGCTGAACTATTTTAAGCATCTCAGGAGGGATTCCTAGGCTAAACTTTTGAACCACAGTGGCAATTTAGGTGGGGAAAGCTTGTCCTACTGGTGCCTGTGTTGTAACTGTTCTACACAGAGGACACAAGACTCCACAAAATACAAAGCTATTCCCAATGGAAAGATCTCCTTCCACACCAGTCTAAATTGTATAATCCATTTTTGTCCTAAAAATTGGTCTCCATTATTGCCATAAAATTCTTACTTTACTTATTCTAGCACCTATCAAAAGTAAAAGAAATCAGAAAGATCTATAGGATGAGAAAGTTGGGGCTGTTCATCCTGGAGAAGAGAAGGCTGCGTGGAGACCTCATAGAAGCCCTCCAGTATCTGAAGGGGGCCTATAGGGATGCTGGGGAGGGACTCTTCATGAAGGACTGTAGTGATAGGGCAAGGGGTAACGGGTTCAAACTTAAACAGGGGAAGTTTAGATTGGATATGAGGAAGAAATTCTTTACAGTAAGGGTGGTGAGGCAATGGAATGGGTTGCCCAGGGAAGCTGTGAATGCTCCATCTCTGGTGGTGTTCAAGGCCAGGTTGGACAGAGCCTTGGGTGGCATGGATTAGTGTGAGGTGTCCCTGCTCATGGCAGGGGGGTTGGAACTAGATGATCTTAAGGTCTTTTCCAACCCTAACTATTCTATGATTCTATGATTATCCTGTTCTGCAAAGAAAGAACTTAGTGACATAGTAAGGCCCTAGACAGACAGCTTCTTCCTGATTTAGATATAACCCCATGCCTCAGGTGCTCTAACACACTAAACTACTAAGTTACTGCTGGATGATTAGTTGTTCACACCTCCTATGGCATTTAAGCTCAGTCACGCTATCTGAAACCATTTCTTAAAGCTATATAATTTTAATTTTGCCTATTCCAGGTTAAGAACTGCTCACAGAAACTAATCAGGGTATAATAGTGGCACAGACAAAAATGAAGAGGTGAATGTTGCAATCTGTTAAAGCACACAGTTGTTTGCTAAATTAATCTCTGTCCATGGCATAATGGTAGACTTTCAACAGATTTAGCTGCTTAAATCTTGCCTCATTTCCTCTGTGAATGATGAAGTCTTTATCCCATCTGCTGTTGGCTACTAGTCGTTATGCAGTTTGAAGGCACACAGGGTGTCTATGTTTTTCCCAGAAAATCTTCTAGGTATCTGAAAGTCTGCTTTATACTTGCTTAGGACTTCCAAGTTTTCACAGCAGCCAATAGTCAGTCCCATTATGGGATTGAGGGCTAAGGGACACCTGCTTGCCCTGCCCATCAAGATTTGAATTGAAATGGCATATTGGAGCACACCTCTCAGATTAAGCCTTCCCACACAACACCAAGGAAGGTTCAAAAGAAAAGAAAACCCTGTCTGACCTTTCCCCAAACACCCCATAACTCAGTGGTTAGGGGAATCCACCAGGGCTTTAGTAGGTTCAGATTTAATTCTACACACTGTTTGTGAAGACTGGAACTGACATCTCTCATTGTGAATTCTCTAACCATGGGACCATATTGTATACACAAGGAGGGCTGTTGCAAACCTCTTTTGAAGCAGTTCCAGTGTACTTGGACTAACAAAGTATTCATGGGGCCACAGAGAATACAAGTGACAGAATAAGCATGACTCCATTGCCTTGTGATTAGAACATTCCCCAAGGGAGGAGACATAAATTTTGTCCCTGCTGTAATGGCTATTTAATGCTGTATCATTAGATTATACCATATTATATCAATATACTTTATATTACATCTGCACGCATGTACGTAAAGAAAATGTAAAATAGTCATTAATGTGGGATCTGGGACCCAGATTTCTTCCACTAAACTTGTCTTCAGGGGGTGCTGTAGTTGCTGGGCTATGAAGTCATACTTATTCTCTCACTCTCACTTGCTCTGGCCAATTAACATTTAATTATTCCAGCCAAAGTGAAACATTATTGATAGGATTTCAGGCCCTGCAGTCTCCTGTAATCTGGTGGTTAGAGCTCCATTGATTGAGTGCCTCTGGGTCAATGAGAGATGGTGTTCTCACCACCATGGCAGTACCTGCCAGACAGCCTTGCAACGTGAGCTGCTACTTATGGTTCCCATCCTCAAACACCTAAGCCTCCTCCCATAGTGTATGGGCCGTACTGCATGGGCCATCTAGGAACCTCATGCAAAACTGTAGATGCCATTACACTGAATTAACGTTGGGTGCTATGTTGCCTGAGGTCTTTTCTGCATCCAACTCAGAGCTATCTGCTAAAGGCCACTCTATTAAACTAAGCAGAGTCCTAAATTCTGGCCCATAGTTTCTTCTTTTTCTTTGATTTCTCAAGTTAGGCAGATCTGTGTCTAGCTAATAAGCAGATGGGCGAGTTCAGAGGAAAATTGAAGTGATAACGTTGCTAGGAGTTTCAAAATTATTTCATAGTGGTTGCAGTGTTTTAGGGAGGGGTATCCATAATCATACAGCTTACAAATCATGAATGACATTACAAGGTTGTCAGTATGAAAACTATCCAGACTTTGACCTTGCATGGACACACGTACACGGGTAAGCCAGGAACAAGTGAATGCAGGTGGACTAGTTATTATGCATTTGTGAGAGTCATGAAGAGCAGAACAAATGAGTGCGGTTTTAAAATAAATGACTTGCAGGACAAAGGCCATGCAAGATGAACATAAAGTCAAGAGAATAAGATTTCAAGTCAAGTATGCAGAACTAAAGGCAAGGTCTATTTATCAGCCAATAGTGCGCTGCAACAGAATATGAAGGCACCCCATCAGTGCTGGCTTCCGCTTAAAAAATACTCTGTCATCTTGCTGGACTAGAGGTGGTAAAACATGACCATTGATATACTTCTTGTGTTACCAAAAGCAGAGTCAGGAGTACACATAACTATTCTGTAAAATCTGCAGGTTTTGTTTCTTTGGACCTACCTTGTTTTAGTTAAGAGAGACTATATCAAAAGGTTCACACATTCGGAGGTTTTGGAACATTTAGCATGTAAGTGATTGGGATGGGATATAGGGCGTCACAGCAAGCACTTAGGCCAGATGCTGTGGTAGCCAGATTGTAGATGTCCATTAACAGAAAGAAAAAATAGAGGTTGCTCCTAGTATCCAGTATGTGGTATCTAGACCAGACAGACGAAATTAGAAGCAGGGATGAATACTGGCCACTCTCTGAAAACATAAAACTTTTGGGGTCTGGCCACAAGGTGTCTTCAAACAGACAGTGTAACTTCCTTTACAAACTGTAAAAATGAGGTCTTGAACAAACTGTAGCTAGGGCAATGGCTACTTTTATTTCCCTTACCTTAGATACCACACACTTTTCCATTTCGTTTCTAAACTGTGTGAGAGCTATGAATCAGCCCTGCTATGAATACAATCTAACAAAGAGGTGTCTGCTTTCTTATGGGGGAAAACATATGTCTTCATGGTTAATGTTAACAACACTGCCTAATGCCAATAAGGAACTATAGATAGCTAGAGAGGGAGACATCTTTTGCAATTAAACATGATTACTTAAAGCTTCAACTTTTGCAACAACTCTTACAAAAAATTCTCAATCCATTGCTTAATATGGGCTTCTGCATATTGCTTATTTTTCAAAATGTAAAAAAAATCTTAAAATCTCAAACTCTGTGCTTAGAGGATAATACTGTTTTCTCACTTCAGAGAATGTTGATCTCTAGAACATTTTTCATTACACGTCGGCTGAGTTAGACTTGGTGATGCTGCTCCTAACACCTGTAAATCAAAGGAAAGATGTGCGGGGCTGTGCTGCCCTGACACCTCATCTCTTCTTTGTCACATTTTCACCTGCTTGCTGTGTGAACACTTGTGGCTTGTTGACAACACAGCTGGTTGCAAGCTCAGTGCTAATCTGAGCTGGTCAGAGATTCTGTGTCCTTTGAGCACTGGCTTGTCTCCTGGCTCTGGGTCACTTCTCTGGTCCTGATCCTGCACTGAGGCCATGCTGCAAGCATTTCAGTTCTGGACGAAGCCTCATTGGATCTACATCCCTTTATACAACTTACTTGTAGAAGTATGTGAAACATACATTTTAGTAAATGTATTATAAACCAAAATTTAACAAAACCTCTCCTTTGGAAATTACTTTAAAATATCATCATATACTAAGAATATTTTCACCTTCATCTAATACAACTATTCATACACTAAAAAACCTGGAATATAGCACTCATATAAAATAGGTCTTTTTAACTGGATAAAATCAACTGTCTGACCTAACCTGAAGTCATCGTAGTGAGGAGCCTTTCTTTCTTGTGAATAAGCCCTGGATGAATTGTGAGAACTTTACAAATACCGTCCCTCCTTCTCTCTCAGGCACACATATATACACACACATACACCCCACTTCACTTTTCTTAAATGCAAATTTTATGGTGATTTCGGCTACAAGACTTATAACCCTAACCGCTATGAAATGGGAGTTTGACATTCTGCCCTCTGTCCACCCAATGTACCATTTTTTATGGCAGCATAAACTTAGCACACCCTTGGCCAAAATAATTTTATGTATGCCTTGTTTAAAAATCTGCTGAGTTTATCTCATAAGGATGTGATACAGGCTGATAAATCCTTCTGTCAAAAGTCTTCGTACAGTCTTCTTTCACCTCGCAGATATAGCACAGCATTTCACAATCCCTTCTCTTACACTATGGCCATGCATTCAGAGATCTGCTTGTAGGGGCAAACAGCTTATTTCACTCCCTCTATATATGAAGTCTTTAATTTCTTCACACAGAAAAGAAAAAATCTTGTCTTGAGTACAGTGGGACTCTCTAATGCAGAAACATCTGTCTACCAGAATTTAAATCAAGAACAAAGCTCACTTATTGCAAGTTTTACCAACACTAGCAGCAAGCATATACTATGCTTCCTGTCACTGTGACCTTTATCTTCAAGTAAGAGAGCAGCAAAACAAGAAAAGAACTATTACAAGTTCCTAGAGGAGAGCACAGCATGTCCTGCTTCTGCACATTACACAAATAGCCAGAATAAAAAGCCTTAAAGAAAGACATCACAAAGGCAGATTCCAGGGTAAGAACTGACAAATATAAAGAAAATAGAACATTAAGCCTACCACACCCTCTAAACCATTGATTTCTCTCTTTCAACAGCAGTTTTGGGACTTCCTGGAAGCTTTATGCCATTGTTTTGTGGTAAACATCAACCTCATCACAGCTCAATACCACTAGAAGATCTGTTGTTCTGGTGATTGTTGTCATTGTATAGGAAAAGAAACGGGGAACTGAGGAAACCAAGACTGGGATCTATGCAGTCTCTGAAAGAGAAGTGTTGAAAAAAGGGAAGTAAAGAAAAAGGTAGAGACAAAAAAAGCCACAAAAGTGTAACAAAAATCCCAAACACACAGGCAAGAAAAGGTGAAGCAGATAAGAGAAAAAAGACCTACACATACAAGCTAATCTCCAATTCAGAATTTTCCTTTTTTACCATTTTTTTGGTAGTGGCAGGTTTTTTTTTACTGGTAGTTTTCTTTCAAGCAGAAGATGCTCCATGTTCAGCCTGACAGAGTATAGTTTTAATACTGTGCTTTAAACAGGGAGATGTGCTTCAGTAACAAAAGGCCCTGCTGTGGGCATGTTCCTTTATTTGCAAATATACACAAGCCTCTGTGTGCAACAATGCTCATGAGTACCTGATGTACAGAAGCTCTACTTGCCAAGGCCATCTACTCTGACATCTGGTTCCCCATTTTCAATATTATAGTACAAGATCCAATACTCCCTCATGGAAGCTCTCTTCATCCTGATTTTGAGAGAAGTCACACTGAAGTTGTCACCTTCTCTCCTCTCATACCTGTGTAAACTCACTGGGATTTATCCTGTTTATGACAGAATCTGAGTTTATATACCCTCAAAGCAGTTAACACAAACCTTCTATAGCTGGAGGGTCTGGGGGAGGAAATGTGTGCACAAGACAAGTTTCCTGAGTAACCTTATTTCCAGAAGTACCAGCAACTCAAAATTGCTCTTTGCCACAAACTCTTTGGCAGTTCTGGAAAAAAAAACACCCCTATATTTTTAGTGTCAAATTATACATTCAGAACACTAACTTCAGGATGCTCTTCTACTGGGTCTTGAGCCAGTGAATACTAAATTCTACCTTTGATTATCACACTGCAGCCCCTTGGTCTTGGGAGGCGCATAACTCAACTGCATGTGCTGAGCATCTTCTGAAGTGTACGCAATTAGGGCATTTTGAATTTCCCTCCGTTTTGCAGGCATAGCACCAGACACAGCCAGTCTCAAAGCTTTAGTCAGAACAGGTTCCTACCAAAAATTGAAAGCAATAGCTTTGCATTCAGCTGTAGGGAAAAAAAGAAAGCTCATATACTGTGATAACTTTCACTTTTCACACCTACTCAGTGTCAACACCTGTTTAGCTGCAGGTTTTTGAAAAAGCAATGACTTACTTTAATATTGCTGCAAAAGTAATTTATTTCTACATAAAGGATTTATTTTAATTTTATTTCATATTATTCAACTCAAGCTGTTTCTAGTATATATCTATAATACATTGTGGGTAGAAAGAGAATCTCTGATGAACACATACTAGTGAGCTCTAGAAAGGCAGATAATTTCCTTCACTTAATAATAGTTTTCTTCCCTCTTGGCTGCAGACTTTCATAACTAGCACCATGCCAAACATTCAAAGATTGGATTATGGCCTGTCGTACTTGATTATTTTTGTCAGCATGCTGACCCAGGGTGCCCTTTTCTTGTGTTGTTCCTTCTGTTTCCATTTTTCATGTCATCCAGCTTTTCATCTTGTCAATCAGCTTTTGACTTCCTGATTAAAGTGTCTGTCACAGGAGCAGCCTGGTCTCCAGTCAGTTGTTTAATTTGTTCCTCATGGCATCCAATTGAGTTATTCATCTGGCCCAGCTGTTCCCAAGTGCTTCCAGCATCACTTTTTCATGTGTTTGGGTTTAACCTCTATATCTGTGTACAACTGTGTGAATTGTTCCATTCATTCTGTTGACTGTGGATTGCTTTGCCTTCGTCTAATGCCTTGACATTGCTAGGATGGCTGCTACTGTATTCTGCAGCTTAACCAGCTGAGAGAAAAGCAGTATTTCACCCTGGTGTTATGGTAACAAGTACAACTAAACAGGCTAGTTCTCAAGTATTATAGCAGGCCCAATTTTTAACAATTCGGAAAGTGTAATGGAAAACTGCTCTCAGCGATTTGAACCCACCCAAAAAAATTATGTTGATGACGCTTGGCAGGAGGAGAGAAACATTACTTTGCCAGGAATTTTTAGCATTCACTTGAAATCAGTTCTCTTCATTATCATGAGGGATGTTTTCTCAGTGCCAAGTCTAGGCCTGGTATAACCCAGCCATAACTCCCAGTGACTTATGTGGGAGTTGCACAAACTCACAGCAGGGCTAAATATGGTGATCTGACTGAAATCATACAGGCATCCAGTTGGAACAATGGAATTTAAATCAATTCAGTGTCATCACAGTAAAATGCTCAAATCTTGTTGTGTTGCGATAATCACTGCTTTTCAGAGAGAATTAGGGGAGAAGGACTAGCATTAAATTCTGACTCTACTCCATGATTCTTTTCCCTCTGTAATAACAACTGACATGCTTCAGTTTCTCTACTGGATATAAGAATACACACATCCCATCAAGACAAAGGAACAATTGTTTATTAGTAAGTCAAAGATGAAAAATGCTGAGTAGTATTATTTATGATTACTGAAAACTAATGGAATTGAGTAGAATGCTGGAATATTTATGAACTTTGTATCATGTGGGAGGAAGGCATTTTCTGACAACCTTTAGTTTTTGACAAAAGTCAAGAAAAGTCCGTGCTATAGGACACGTGTTGATTGTTTTAAAGTTTGGGAAGAATCTTCTTTTCCTCCCAGCTGCTCTATTGTTTCATCTTTTTTTCCTGTCTTCTACTTCATCAGAAAGTATTGTCATTTGGTAATGGCAAGATGACTTAATGACCTTTCTCATATAAGAAATTACCTGCTTCAATGTGAAAGTATATTGAATTTATATAAGTTTCCTCTGATGAAGGTGTAGAGCAGAAAATCTGATCCCAAGCTGGGTAGATTTTCAGCAGACTGCAGCTTTTTTCCTATTGTACTAACATTAATTTCTCCACAGACACACCAAGACTCAAAGTGCTGATTCCATAGTATTGTGAGGTTTTAGTAGGGTTTTATGCACCAGAAGAACGTTATTAAAACAATATTAACTCAGTCAAGTTCCTGCTGGATGCCTGTCCACATCATAAAACCTCTAGCTTGACTGGCACTCTCTGGCACCCGTATAGGAACTCTCAGTGGGGAAGCCAAAGGCTGAATGGACCTGGGTCCTGAAGTGCCCTTTCATCCCCACAGGTGGTCCTTCCATCTCAGAAGTGAGGTACGTTCTTGGAGCAGTACCATACCTGTTCTGGGGCTAAACAAATGACTTCAGCTTTCATCACCTTCATGCCAAAACTTTTCAAGACTTACTCTTTTGTTTTATCTTTTTCTTTTCTTTTTTTTTTTTAATGAAGATTCTAAAGTTTTGTTAAGAAAACTACATTCTTTGCAGCTGTAGTTTTTGCGCTTATTTAGAAAACAGGGGTACACATAAGAGAGGATTGGGAAGTATCTCCAGCAGCATTTGGGGTCTAAAAGATTCCTGCTTTCCTTATACTTTGTCAGTGACTTTGCAGAAGCAGACACAGGACCCTTTCACAAAATGCAGTCTGGCTTTAATTACCCTTAAATGGCTTCCATCCTACTGGAGATTTGTTTGGGACAGACTGTTTCTGAAAAACACTGCTGTGAAATGCATGCTGTTTGGAATGAGTTTGTATTTTCTAACCTCAAAATGTTTTAGAATGGGTTAAAAAAAATGGCAGAACAGAGTGAAGATGTTGATTTGGCCTAGTAAATATGAGCTTTCTATTAGTATCTGAGACTCTCCTGGGTGCAAAAATGGAAAAAGGAAGAGTTAGTTCTGAAAAATAAGCTGCATTCACATTGCATAGCCACATGTAATGCACCCGTCAAATTTCAGACTGTGCAGTTAGTACTGCTGGAAACTTTGCCCTGAGTCACCTGAATCTGATCCCCTCTTATATTCTCCATGAGCTTGACTTCTTCTTGGTTAGTCAAGGAAATGATTGCACACTGTCTCAAATCTGCCCTTCCCCCAGCTTCTTGTATCATAAAATAACTCCAGGCGCAATATGTTATGCAAGTCTGCAATCATCCCTCTAATTTCTTATAAAAGATATGACCTCGTTATCAATGAAGGTATTTTTAACGTACTGATCATCTGAGCTAAAACCTCATGGATAGAAATGTAAAATACATTCTAATCTCTCTTAAAGCTCAGCTCCACATTGGTTACACTCAATTCAAATTCTACATGGCTTTCTTTGCAACCAAACCCAACCACACTACTTTCAAGATACATGAAATATGAGCTGAAATTTTGGGGTGCAGCCATAATCTTGAGAGGCTATGCTACAGTGGAGGTGTGCTGACTTTACTAACACCTGAAAAAGGAATTTGGCTGGCAGGCACATATTTACTAGGAAAATTCTAAACGTTTGTACAGTATAATGCCCAAATCAGAATAAGCTATTCAATTGTATTTCTGATTCGTAACCTGAGCTGATTCTCTTTATACATAAAGAATTACGTAGCTGTCAGATTGTGACACCTTTTGGTTTCTGTATTTAGGCACTGTAACTTCTAATCAGTTGGGAGGCCATTTTATTCTCAAAGCTCAACATGGACTGCAAAAGATGTATACTCATACTCTTTCACAGAGGTTTTACGTTTATACTCATTTTCTTTCAGTTTTGGGGTTTTTTTCTGTTCTCAGCCTAAAAGAAAGGTCACTTCAAGTGATGCTATATATATATTGTGCTCTTTATGTACCTAACAGTAGAGTGTCTATGCTCTAAGAAGACAGAAGATCTGCAGCCCCTCTTTTCTTTTATGTTTGATGTCTTCAGAAAGTGACTGAAATATCAATATGTTTACTGAACATAGAGGAAAAACTACTTCCCCCAGGGTGCAGTAACTGGGTTTAGGATGGCTTACAAGACACCTCCCCTATGGAAGAGGACTAGCTTCAGGGCACATATAAATATGCATCATATACAGAGTCACCCTCCCAGCCAGAAGAAATGCATATGTTTAACAAGCACATTACAAATACAACCTGGTTTAGCTTCTGCTGCAGAAACAACTCCTGCAATTAAGTAATGTTGATAGCCAATTAGCTCACATTTTTTTCATGTTGAAGGAGCAAATTTGGGCAGGTATTTAGCCCCTTCAGTGTCCTTGGGCCATCAGCATGCCTAACATTAGAGAAACTGTAATTGTAATCCTCTCAGATACAGCTTTTTCATGTTATATTAGGAGGTGATAAAACAAAACAGCACGATTGAATGTTGAAAAGGCTGGATAACTTTATGAGTATTGCTACTACTAATAGACACCTTATGTTTAAGTGAAATCTTTTGCATGGGAGGATCTAAAAACTTCCCAATATGCATATAAGGATAATTTCACTTATCACTGAACTTTTCCGAGGCAACCCTGGTGTGTAAAAGGAAGAATCCATTAGATGCACAGCAAGCCTGGCACTTAGTGGAGATGCTAGTGCTACTCTATAACCTGTACAGCATGACTTTCTTTGTGATGGGGAGGTAATATTGTGTGATCTTTCCCAGACCATAAGCCATTATGGTGGTTCTAGAAGTCGTCACTGAAAGATACTTTATTCTTCTTTGTATTCCCTGAGTACAAGCAGAGGCTTAAGGCTACAGTCTAGTCCTCATATTTCATGTCACTTTTTCTAAAGCTATACAGAATAAATATTATACATACAATATTCATTTTCTTCCATCTTCTGTGCATTCAGTTTCAATACATTATCCCATAGTTACCTATTGCAGTGCTGGACCAGGTGATATTTTAATGCACTCATTTCCATTTAAAATTCTACTGGAAAAGTGTGAAATATCCCTTTTTGTATATTTGTGAATAGAGCCTTTAATGCCCAAGTTTAAATAAATGGTGTATTTTTTGGCTAGGTGTCAAAGACTTAACAGAACTTGTACTATAGTCTTCTCACAGGAAAAAACAAATAGTTTCACACTGAGGTATTTAGAAACAGGTGTGCCGAACAATTACAGAATGTTACAGCTCTTGGAAGCAGCCCTCCAAGAAATTAAGGTCTAAAAATAGTATGGTAACACTATCACATTGACAAAATATCTAGTACTGATTCCCAGTGGACAGGAGAAGTACTTACTGGAGCTCAAAGAGATGTGGTCACTATTATGTCAGGGCATAAAGAAGCTAGAGTTGTTGCCAACAGGTCTGGAAGGAAAACAATAGAAAAGCTTCACTTGGGATGTAGTTTGGAACAAGAGATCAACACTGTCCACTCCCACTCTCATGGCCACCACCCTGCCCTGAGCAGCAAAATGCTTTCCTGGCCACACTCAGCAAAGTGCCTGATGGAGCCATCACTGCTTATTTAGCAAGCAGCTACATGGATCTACAAAACTGAGTAGCAATGGTTTTTGCCAATGCCCGTTTTCCTAAAGCACGCCCTTCTTTTTCACTATATAGACATCTCATTTCAATTCTCTCTCAAAAAAAGCCAGTCTTTCCATGCTTCTCTTCCTTGGATATGATGTAAATCAGCCAAATGCTTTCATAGAAGTTGTAAAGCCAAGAATTCACTCCCACCTCCTGACCTCTAACAAACATCCAGACACAATAGTAAGCATTTCAGAATTGTTATACATCCACAGAAAGGAATCAAACCTTCAGTCCACCCCCCTGAAATGTTCTGCTCTTACAAAAGTGATTTTTGTCCCTGAAGACATCTTCGTTGCAAATCATTACCAGGAACTCTCATTTTGCACTTTTCCACTTTGAGAAAAATATTCTCAGAAACTAGAAGTGGTCTTGCCCATCAAGTCTGATTTATCTGCTACCTCAAGACAAGCTGACACCACCCCTTCTCCCGCCAAATCTGCCAGCTTACGTGTGCAGTGCTTCCATGTGGCACAGAGGGGAATTCCTCCCTGACTCTCTCTGCATTCAGGTTATGGCCCTATCGTTACTTTAGCTTGTGTAGCTGCACATTTTATTGCTGGTCACAAAATTATTCCTCTCCATTTTCAAATCCAGCCTTACTGCTTGACTTTGTGACCTCCAGTGGCAGCAGATCCCAGAGACAATTCTCCGCCTTTGCCAAGACTGTTACAGAATGTTTAATGTTGAAAACACATTATCCCATCTTTGATGTTTAAAGAGAGGGGAGTGACCTCAGGACCTTTCTGCATATTATACAGTGTAACATATTTGTATGCTCTCTGCAGGGCTGGCATGCTTCATTCAAGGTCATCTCTGCTCCGCACTCTGGTCCAGCAACCTCTCTCCCAAAGTTTTCATATTTCAATTACAAACCGAGTTGCTAAATTGTGAAGTCAAGGCTAAAGCAAGCAAGCAGGCAAATGGCAAACAGCAAAGAAATCCTAATGCTTCATACTGCTGGTGTGTTCTCTGAAAAGATAGCATCCTATATTCATAGACCTGAACGAGTGTCTGCAAAAGTGGGCCAATGACTTCAGCCCCTGTATCAACAGGGCTCTGAAACGAATGCATGCTTGCAGAAAATGGGGGAAGAACTAATTTTACTGGTGTAAGAGGCAGAGATGCAAGTTTGTGATGTATGTCAGGAGAATCAGACTTACAGAACTTGAGGTGTGGAAA
The DNA here is from genome assembly GCA_017639245.1 of Myiopsitta monachus. Classification (NCBI taxonomy): domain Eukaryota; kingdom Metazoa; phylum Chordata; class Aves; order Psittaciformes; family Psittacidae; genus Myiopsitta; species Myiopsitta monachus. Next base: position 83,148,778 of record CM029920.1, read on the forward strand.
AGAATTGATTTGACCCACAATCGCAAAGTTATTGAGCAGCACAGTAGAGAAAACAGCATACATCTCCTGGCTTTCCGTTCTCTGCTCTCTAGTTGCTGGGCATTACTACTACTGTTCCCATAATACTTATACTATGTGCTTAATGAATTGTGTGAAAGTTAGTGAACAGTAATTTAGCCTAAGGATGCTCTTCAGGACCCAAACAGCCCTTCTTCTATAAGGCTTTACCCTTAACAAGCTAAGACTGGATCATAAGCCACTTGAAACTCATAAGAGGCAGAAAAAATAACCACCAAGTCAGACTCCAGGTCTTTTTATGATCCAATTTGGGCTTGTCAAGGGACAGATGTTCCCACCCAAGTTTGGTGAGACTTCCTGATTTTATAATTTCTTCCAGTGAGGAAAGTCTTCCTAATTATTACTTTATATCGTGAATTCTGACCAGATGTTGTCAAAAGAAAAGTATACTTTTCTTAAGAAAACTGTCCTTTATTTCTAAAAGAAACAAAAAAATAAGACCACTGTATTTCTGGTTTGTCCTAACCAAACTGCTGTAGACATTATTTCCTAATAAAAATAAAATAATAAAAATAATTAAATTATAATAAAAAATAAAATAAAATAGGTAGTCATCAGGTTACATCTACTATTTCTGGCACTTCTTCTGCTTGTGAATGCTATTTCATAGTTCGGTTCTCAAAAACCTTTTGATTTCAAAAATCAGAGTAGACCGAAATCATCTTTGCCCTTCAAACATTGATTAATGAAGTTCCTCAGACTTCAGTTAATGAAGCTCATTGACCCCTGTTGCCCCACTTCAATCCTCTTTTCTGATTTTTCCTCCTTCTCAGGAGCCTGAGAGTGCAAAATCAGTGACCAGTTGTTTGGCTTTGCTTGAGGAAAGCTTGTGTTAGGAGGTGGTGTGGCTTCCTAGGTGGGTACGAAAGCCAGGTTCTGACTTCAGAGATTTCAGGTTCTGTTTCTACCTCTGCTATTCCATTTTTCCCCTTTGGTACAATACTAATTAACTGCCTTACACAGCAGTCTGAATTTGGTGTTGAAAAGCCAACTTCACAGAGGTATTATCTCATGGAATATGACAATTTTGGATCTGTCATTCCAACCGACCTCATGTTCAGCTGGAAAAGTGCGTGCAGGGCTTAGCTTGCCTACTAATTTTATTGCTAGCGTTCACTTCTTCTGGGGTATTGTAAGAGGGGATAGAGACAATGGAAACTCAGCACCAAACTAAGTAATAAAACATATACTGTCACATTATAATATTGCATTACGTATGTATACACACACAGATACAGCCTCACACACAATTCTGTTGCATCAGTTCTTTAACGTTACTTGCTGTACATAAATGTAAGTCATTATAATCCCCATACAAAATTAATTACAGTCAGAAATTCCCACATTCGTATTTTCAGAGGGTTACCAGATATTATTTTAATTTGGTTCTCCAGTCTTGTCAAAATGAAAGCTCTTTGCCTAGCATTTATGAGGCCTCTAAGCTTAATTGCATTCATCTTTATCAGGTCTTGAAACTAGCTGATATATTTAAATGAGCTAAAATAAAAAGGTTTGAGGCAACTGAAGTCTCTTCAATAAACTGAAGAAAAATTTCCAAAAGACTATGGAAGCAGTAGTGACCAAAGCTGTAAAGAAGAAAGATTTTAAAACTAATAAGTTGCCAAGTGGATCCTTTTCTTAATTAGTCTTCCTTTCAAAGAATTAGTGAATAAAAGGCTTAAAGAAGATGAAGTGAAATTTGAATGTTACTCACAGTCTATAAATAAGACTTAAATCAGTCTTTCATTTGGCCCATGGTAATTCTATCATCTGTGCTGCCTTATTCTAATTTCTTTGTCTTTTCACCACCTAGAGGTGTGACTAGGAGTACTGGAGACTGATTATTTTTCAGCCTATAAAAAAAGGTGAGGACATTGGTACTCTTTTCCACTTCAGTGTGAGCTTTTCTGGCTTTCATTGTTAAATGTTGTAAGCATTTACAGGTTTACACTGAAATTGTACTCAGAGGTGGTGTATTTAGCTCTTAGCTCCATTGCAGACATCCTCATCTGCCTTAGGAGGTAGCATCAAAGGACCACACTGAGTGAAGATGGCTATTCTTCCTCTGGTCCAGCCCTCCTGAAGCAAGCATCATCAAACTGTGGTTTATGGACCCCTGAGGGTCAGAGGGTCTATGACAGTTAATGAAGAAAGACAAATGTACCATCAGGTTGTACAAAAGCAGCACCATCACTGGAAAATCACTGGAGGACTCTGAACAGAGTCAAGTTGTCAAAAAAAAGTCCTCTTGTTAAATAGCCTTCTGTGCCTGAGGATAGTTTTACTTTTTCTGTGACTGAATTCCCAACCAGTAATGTGATGGAGTAGTGAGAATACAGGTAATGTTTCCCACCCAGTCTTCCCTGTTTATTTTATAAAACCATAAAATCATAGATACTGTTTCTACAGAGTTTCTTCTGTCTCTGCAGGCAATGTTATTCTTTTATTTGCTGCTACGAGTAGCATTGAAGCAGTGATTACTAGTGAATTCTGTCTCCACTTAGGGCTCAGCTCTCCAAAGCCTGATAGATCCATGTGTCTGAGTGGAGGGAGCAGCTCTGGCTCACATCATTTGTGGGAACTCTGGTCTTGGGCTGTGACAAGATGTGAAAATTAAGGATAAATGCAAAATTTCGAGACCTCCATAGCCCCTTCCTTCATTGTCCCAGACTTTTTTCTCACAGGAATCCTGGACCACAGATTTTCAGGTCTTTATTAGTCTATTATTTGGAGGCCAGGAACTAACATCTGCTTTATCTCAGAGCTTCATATTGCTACTGGCTACCACACAGTGTGGTCGATAGATATGCCTGTGAAACTTATTCTGTGCCATAGAAACAGGTGAATGTAAAAGATAGCTTGCATTTATATCTGTGACAAATTCACAGAAGAGCCGAGTTTCTCTAATGGCTGGCATGAAGAGATGCAAACTATGGCAGCTCTAGGCAGATTCTTATTTTGACAGAAGCAATGACTCACTGTGTGACCATGGACAAGTCATTCAATTTTCTCTTGATTTAGTCAACAGAACTATAAAATTATTAAAAGACAAAAACCAAAAAGTCCCCAGATTTTACTGAAAAAACAAATCATTCCTCTGAGCTCAGTTGGTGAATAAATGACAAAAACAACAAGATGAAATATGGGTGTAACTCACAGCTTTGCCAAATATACCACAAAAATATGGAGAAGGTACAGAGGAAGAAAAAGACAGGGAGAAAAAAAACAATCAGCAAGAATACTGAAATGCCCCAAAGCACATGAAATCATATGAACAGAAACAACTTCAACAAAAGAAAGTATAGATGCCCACAGGGTGGTGAGTAAGAGGATGTATTCCAAAGAAACATAGCAATCAAGTGATCTAATGCTCTTTTCAGCACAAGCAGCCTTTAAAACTAGATAGTGATTGTCTCACCCTTTCATGGGGTTCAGTATGACAACTATTCAAATGTGCCTGGAAACAGCACCAATCAGACTTTAGCACAGTAAATGAAGGATGGTTTGTCCAGTACTAACTGCTGGGAGAAACATGGATGCCTAAAAGACACCACTGCCTGGCAGCGATGGGCTCCTATTTCAGTCTGTTTAGTGACACCTGCTTCACCAGGGCCACATGCAGAAACCAGGGGGGCATAGGCAGCACTCTTACTTAGTGAGTCCCAGAGGAACCACACCATGTAGCAGGGGGAGTAGAGGCTACCTTACAGGCAGTTTGGAGTCCTTTGTGCGTACAAGAGATAGACTGTGGTGCATGAGTACAATAAGTGTTATGTAACCTATTAAAAAAACACTGCATGCTAGCATCTGGCTTTCTCAGCCATCGTTAAATTGAGAGTTTCAACCCCTTTGGCCCTAGCTGCTACCCTGTATCCTCATCTTGCCTGGGATGAGAGAATATGAAAAAAGAGTGACACCTCCTGAGACATCAGTGTTATTTCTAGGACAAAATCTGTCCTGGTGTAGTTTTCTACACATAATGAGGTTGACACAGAAGGTGCTGTTGCATTAGATGGAAAGAAAGCAGAAGGATGATGCTTTAGCTCTGGCTGCAACAGCCAAGTGGCTGTAATGGAGTGAGAACATGAAACACAGAGGAAAACAATGAACAGCGGAAAAGTCAAAGTCAGGCCTGCAGCAGAAGAGAGGCTACAAAGGTATCTTCAAAGGGTTTTCTGGGGGGAAAAAATAAAGGAGCAGACAACATACATATTAATGAAACAGAAACAATATTGAAAAACGACCTATTATCCTTCCTCAGATCAAAAGAACAAGATTAACACCTCAGACATCAGATCTCTGCAACAGAAGAGTGGGCTTAGCAACAAGTCTGCTGTGCCTCATCTTCCTTTGTTTTTGTGACTAGGACCAAGAAAAGAGGGGGAGGTTCACTGAGAGGAGCTGTGTAAGTGGGCCTACAAGCCCAGCAGCTGCACAGTGGAAGCCTAAAGAAAAAAAAATAGAAGAGCGTGAAAACTGAGCAAAGACTCAGTAAAATCTGGATAAGCATGGAAAGAAAGTGAAGTTGGAAATTATATGGACTACAACACAAAGGAAAGATTTATTGCCTTGCCTTGCTTGAGGGGAGTGCTGGAGCACTCAGGGAAGGATGTGGCATTATTTGCACACTCCTCACTGCACTGCCAAAAGGCTTACCAGTGGCTGTCAGTCTCCTGTCTCCACTCCCCCAATCAGAGCCCTCTTCTCCTGCAAGCCCGTGAGGCTCCCCGGCTTTCCAAGAGAAAGTCCTAGAGCATTCGCCCCTGCAAAGGCATTTTCATCTGAAAATCAGACATTCTCTGCTGGGGATTGTATCCACTTTGCAACAGGAGTGGCTCAATGATATGACAAGTCTTTTCCATATTTAATTTCTTTGATAGGCAAGATACCAATCTGACAGAATTAGATTTTCTCTTAATATTTTTCCACAGCACAAACTGTTATTTAGGGACTTCTGCCTGGTGCATGAAACCATGCACGGTAAGGGCATTTACAATACTGAAATGAAAGCTATTCCAGAAGAGGTTACAGTGAAGGAAAGGTACCTCTAATGATGACAATGGGGAGAGACATGTTCATTTTCTGCCAGAGACTTTATAACAAAAATCCTTCTTTCCACACACCTATCTTCCTTTAGCAGCTCACGTTCACTAGGGGCATTGAATTTCAGACCAGTTTCTTTCTGATTTTTTTTTCACTCATGTTTATACCTGCACTGATGGTGAAAAAGGGTCAAAATACAAAGTTAGGATGCAGCACATTTTTCACAGGTACTTTGATGATTCAGAAATTATACAATTCAAAAAGATTAAAAAAAAAAAAACAACAAACCTGGGCTTGCCACAAACGTGACTGAACAAAATTTCAGCCTTCCTGAGATCTACAGAAGTTTTGCTGCCAATTGCAAAGGATTTTCACTTGATTTAGCGTGCAGGATTCATTAGATAAGTAGTAGCTTTGTTGGGCTTACTACAGCCATTTTCATTATTCTAGCCATTTTAAAAATAATCTAGACTTTTCCCAGCTGTGATAGGTAGGCAGTTACTGGACACAAGGTAAAACATAGGAAATTTCAGTCAGATTTAAGGAAAATCTTTTCAAAAATGGAAGTGATTAGCCACTGGAGCTCCTGGCCACTGGAACTCCTGGCCAGAGATGCTGTGGGATCTCCATCTTTTGAGATATTCAAAACTCGGTTGGGCACACTCCTGAGCAATCTGTTCTAAACAGAAGTGCTTTGAGGGGGACATTGGACTAGATGGACTCTGGGGGTCTCTTTCAATCTAAACTGTTCTGTGAATCTGCATATGGGAAGGAGAGTAACTTACTACATAACTGCACAGTGTGTATCGGGTCTCTGACCCTGCTAGTCTTCAGACGCTACCGAAAACAGTGCTAAATGCTAAGAATAAAGCCAGAATTCATGAATATTGGAATTGGAACCATTTGCAGGGAAATGTAGACTTTGTTCCAAAATACTGTTTTGCATAGTAAAAATGCTGGTGCTAAAAGGCTGATCATTTAACCAGTCGCTCATGTGTTTTACTGAAAGTTTGCATGGGTGTTTTGAAACCCACTCCAATCTTTTCTTTCTGCATAACGATAAGATCATAGAAAGCTTTGCTTTACCATCAAGAAAGTGGGCCAAGTCCTGGTTTGACTTGTATTTTCTGCAACTTCAGTAGCTATGAAATTTCACAAACACTGAGGTAGGACAGTACCAGTTCTAGTGCTCTTCAAACTTGTAAAGCTTTTTCCTCTTCAGACTGAGTGGGAATTTTTGCATGAATAGACTTATGTCTGACATTTCTAATGGCTCTATGTTATGCAAGATTTGAAATACCAAAAACATTTTTCATTATATTTCTGTATATCTATTTCCAATATTCACTCTCTCTAATTATTTTTACCTTCTCTTTCTATATATTCTCCCTCTGCCTCGCTACTAAGAAAAAGAAGGTAAGAAACTAAGAAGTAGTAAGTGTATTTCTATGTGGGTGGGAAGAATTAGCAAACCAGTTTTCAAATTTCCATTCCTGCTGCAATCAGGACTGTTCTAGTTTTATACATATAATCTGCAGATCCCTTTTTCCTGTCTTACCTATAGCAGCAAGTAGGTTTCAGATGCCTAATGAAAGCTACTCAAACCGCTGAATTTTTTATGGCTTAACCCATCATAAGCTACTATTTATTCAATTATGTTTAATGCCAACCAAAAATATATAGCAACTGGTTAACTGTAGTGATGGAAAATAATGAAGAAAAGTTTTAAGCAGATGAGTCAAACCAGGATCATTGCTTCCTAAAGTCTGAGACATATCCCCTTGTGGGGTTAGAAGAGCTAACAATGGGTCACAGAAGATGAATACATTAAAATGGGTGTGTATTTAACATGTGGTATATAGCAGGAGAAGCAAAATAATTTTTCTTTTAATATAGCAGAACTTAGTTTTCAAAAGTTTGGGAAACAATCTTAGTCTGAGACAACATGGTGCAGGGAGACTGTTTTTCATTTGAGTTTTGGGAAATTTGTCTGTGTAATGGAGGCTCCCATGATCACTGAATAATAGGATAAGTATGCGACTGTACTCATCTGACCTAGTATGCAGTTATTTTATGAGCTACCTGCTATAAATGAATAAATAAACAAACAAACAAACTAATAAATAAAGACATAAGTAAGGGAGGTTTAAAAGATAGATGGTAGAGATGAATTCTTAACATACGAAATTGATTGGAAATTCTCCCTGGACTTCAGTGCATCCATCATTCAAGTGTTACAGCTCACTGAAAAAGTCCAACTGCAAATCGTCTGTGTCTTTGGCTGTGGAGTCACAGTGGGCCCAAAGGTTAAATAAGATGATAGCTATTACTCCTCGTGTGTGAAACTCAGCAGCTATGAAAATTCCTTCTTAAAGGCTGCATTCAAACAGGAGCTTAGACCCACCAAGGAAGGACTGTTTGTGTCTTGTTCTTTGGGAAAGCAGCAGTACTGTCCAATACAAGTTGTATTTCTGTATAAAATATATTGCATCCTCCTGACATCAGTCAGGAGTCAAAGTTTTCAGCGGTCTCCTTAGGACGAATTTTTAAGAGCATCCACCCACAAATCAACAACAACAAAAAAGTTGTCAGATCTTCAACAGAGCCAAGAAAACAAGGCAAAGTTTTCTCACAAGTGAGGCCACAAGCCTCACAAGAAAATTGCTGAGCCAAAAAAGTTCTGCTGAAAACCTGAGTCCATTTGTGGGCATCAACACCAGACAGTCTGCCACTCCAGTGCATTAAGCATATTGCCTCTTTTGTCTCTCTGATCTATTGGCTTCCCACCTCACTGGCAACGATCATGGTCTTGAACTTTAAGGAATTAAGGTTAACAATTGCTTACACAAATCAAGGTCTGCTGTTAGATATGTGTTGGCAGTTACACATAACACTTTATTCCTTCTACTACCCCAAAAAGAGCTCCTTTTATTCTTTATTGTTATCCCAACCTGAGTGTAACTTTCAAAGCTTTTAAGTCTTTTGTAGTTTAGGAAATGTAAAGACCAAAAGATGCTGGCTATTTATTTCTAAAAAGAAATGCTCACTGATCTAACGTTAGCATTCTCAAAATATGTTGGCTGTTAGTGGTTGCTGGGAATACGCCACGTGGTCCTATATTTTTGGGGGTTTTTCACCTTCCAGCTATGAAATACTTGACTAAAAGTTAACTTTCATTAAAAATTAAAGATACTTAATTTAGGTCATAGACTGGACTGAGATTAAGAAGACTTGAGTTTTGTTCTTGGTTGCACAACTGACTTCTTGTGTGCTCTAGGACAAACCACCTCTTCTTTATCTAGCTTAATTTGCTCTAAATCCATCTTAAGAGAGCTGCTGCACACTATTATGAAGCTGAAGTATTACCAAGTACTTAAATAACCACTGTGACAAAAAGCAAGAGAGCTGTGGAGAAAAACATGTTTTAGCCTTGTAGGCTGAGGCAGCTCCATTCAACAACCAGCTCCACATGGTCCCCAAGATGAAAAAGAAGAGAAGCACACACAGAGCATGGAGGGCACCTGCTTTGACAAGAGCTGGTAGCCAGGTGAAGCAGGGGTGCTCACAGAATATCTAGGTTGACATTAGGTATAGGAGGAACCTTACCCTCTCCCTACTGTGTTGTGGGCAGAAAAATAGCTAGGGAAGAGCCTTTTGTCCTGGCAAAAGCATGTGCTTTCTGTCCCTGTGCTCAGGTCACGTAATGAGCTGGAGGGTCATTTTTCAAGTAAGTCATATGTATATGGAATATTGCCCCTACCAGCTGCAAGGTAAAAAGCACTGCCACCTCTGAAAAACTGGCAAATCCCAGCCTTTTATTTCCTTTGCTTTTCTCCTCATGCTTCAAAATGAACATTTTTGTTTTGGATGAAGTGGAATGTATGTTTGCATTTTACACTAAATAAATGTTTTCAGATTTCCTTTTTGGCAAGAAAAACAAAAAACGAAGTCCCATTTGGTTTGACTCTAACTTATTTTCTCTCCCTCTTTTTTAGGTTCGGCACTCTAGCTGAAAAAAACAATTATTCTCACAGCCTTAGTCACACGTTTTCCAGGCAGTGCCTGAGATGTTTCCTTTCAACTCTTTGCAAGCATTTTATAGGTTGTCATTTCACTGCTACTTCAAGAACAAGAGACTGCAATTCTTCCAAGTGAACAGCTTCGATGACTTTCCTGACTGATGCAAATGTGTTACACTGTTGACAAATACTAACCATGGGAGTTGACTTGGCTATTGCTTTTTACTGTAATTGGTATTTCCCCTGAAAATTCTCCTCCCACCCATCAAATGGAGCATTTTTTTTATCAAGTTAGTTCTTAATAATGTTTTTGTGTGTCTTACCTTTTATCTAGACAAATAAGAACTAATCAGTTTCAAGAACCATAATTTGCCACTTAAATGGCTGTAAATGATTCCCTGACAAGAGGCCAAGCACTGAGTGCATATGGAGGCCAGAATGTCTCCTAGCATTAAAACTGATCCTTTTATGCCACACTGAAACAGATGGACAGGGTAATATGGACATTTCAGCTGTATCTATATATATCTTAATTTCAGCTCTTTGCAGTTTGGTTTGAGAAGAAACAGGGAATGCAGTCAATGCCCCAAGCCTGTTAGTGTTTAAGCAGAATTTGGACAATGCTCTTAACATTCTTTAACTTGGTGAGCCCTGAACTGATCAGGCAGTCAGACTAGATGATCATTGTAGGTTCTTTCCAACTGAAATAATCTATTCTATTTTTTTTAAGTGTTGCTAATACCTATAGCACACAAATACTGACGTGGTTCCTGGCCCAAGGAACTTGCAGTCTAAATTAACAGACAAAAAAACATGTGAAGAGCTGCAGTGGTTTACAAAGGCCAAAGTCTCAAGCTGCACTAAAATTCAATCCCATCTCTTGTCAAATTCCTGCTGCAGAAAATGTAGTCAAGCATCTACACTTACAAATCCAAGTCCTGAACCAATACTCTTAGGGAAGCAAACTCAGAGAACAAATCTGTTGTATCCTAACTCTGACACTGTCTTCAAAAGTGGCTCTCAACCTCATCCAAATTACTACAAGGAAAAAAATAAAACTAGTAGATTACTTTTTAGAACTACTAATCCACATGGATTAACAGCCATAACTCACTTTCAGGGACATGACTGGATTTTCCTGACACTCACATGCACAAGCAAAATAGACATCAGGGTATTGGGGCTCAGTTAAATATTTAAATAAGACAAAATAAAATTAATGTATGTTTTGTATTTCATATGTGTATTTTTAATTGTCTGAAAAATTTAAAGAAGACATTGAAATACTGTGTTAATGTCTATGCTATCTCCACTGGCTATGCAAAGATTTGCTTCTGATTTTAAAGTTTCTCAGCTCAAGAAGATGTAGATTTTCTTGGCAACAGCTGCTGTGTAAAATATTCTGAGATAGAATTTTTTATCATAATTAATAATAGATGAAAATTTCTGCGTTTTTGATGTTCTAAACTCTATGCTGTTTGATTTATGATGTCTTTATAGTTGTTTTTCTAGTAATTCTATGCCACTTTCTGTTGGTATAAGGCTGGTCGTCTCTTTTATTTCCCTAGTGGAGTTGGTACAGTACTCTTTTCTTCCTTTTCTCATCTTCTTTTCTGTAAATATAGTTCATAAACTTCTCCTTTCTTCCTTAATGAGACTGATCCCTGTGTTCTTCGAGTATGTTGCTGTGGAATTTTTTTTCTGTTCTCTTTTAATTCTGCACAGGGCAGTAATAAAACTTTGGTGGAGTCTATTGCAGGGAGGAATGTGTTCTGTGTACACTCTTGTGGAGCTGGCTGTATTCTCTGTAATGAATGTTTGAAACTGGATGGTGACTGGAAAGGTATAGTTTAGGTTTGGGGGTTGAGGTTTTTGGCTTTCATTGTTATTGTTTTGTTTGCTATTGGAGTTTTATGGAAGTGTGCCTTGCAAAATGTACTGGATAATGCTTCATGATTGGTATTTTATGAGAAGTTTGATGCAGGTACTTATAGGCTATTATTGCTATACCAGCAGACCCAGTTCTTGATACAGTAGAGGACCATATGTCATAACTAGGATGCTAGCTACTGCTGGAGTTAAAGCTGTCAAAGAGTTTCCAATAGAACTCCTGGTTTTCCATCATTCATAACTTATGCAGGCATTACACTTGCAATGTGCAAATTTTCCAGGAAATGGTTGTACCTCAAAAGGAATTTTTTTTATAAACCTGGGAGTTGTTGACATGAGAATTAAAAAAAAAAATAAACAAAAAAAAGCAAACCATTTTCTATCACAAATTCAAAAAGATTATTTTTCGAACCAGCCATTTATCAGACCGTGCAACTGCCTGAAACATGTTGGGACACGCCATGTGGAAGAAAGCAGCTCCAGAGAAAACCGTCAGATACTTGATGGGGTTGGGAGGCTCTGTGTAACTGCAAACCAGGCACAGGAAAGCTATTCCTCAGTCCACTGGGGACAGGCTGGGTAAGGTGGATACTCATAAATGTATGGGAACTTTATTTATAAACGAACAAACAAAAAACCTCCGAATTAAAGCCAAACAAAAATAATAAATACCCTCTCTGGCTCTCTGTCAGCATTATTGCAGCACAAAGGCTCATAAAATTTCACCAGAGAAGCCACTGTTGCAAGTAAAAGGCAGCAGTAAGAAAACCCGTCTGTTCTTCTGCACTGCCTGCTCCCCTGCTTCAGTGCCATGCAAGCTTAAAAGGCCACTTCCACCCTTACTCTGTAACACTCTTTAAGTAGCACTTGTGCATCATGACTATCAATTACCTCAAAAACATCTGCAGCAGCATAATTGTTTGGATAGATGATTCTCAGAATATATCCTTACAGAAGAATAACCTTTGCCTCTTGTATCATTCAGCTTCTGTGGTTTGGTTTTTTTTTTTTTCAGTAAGATCTATATATTTGCCTATACTGCAACATGCCATATGGGTGTACTCATGGTAGTGTGTTTTTTTCTACTGACTGCATTTTTATTTGTAACACTGCACTTTCCGTAAAAGGTTTTGGCAAAGGCTATTTAAAATCATAGTTTAACTACAATAATATTAATTTACCATCCTTCATTTACACCCCCAACCCCCCTTTATTTTTCATTTGGAATTACAGCTTAAGAAACAGCATCTACTGCACAGACAGTAATTTCTTCTTCAGTGACCCCAGGAGATAACATTCTGGCATTCCTTAGTAAATTTGGCCTTGTAAAAACTGTGTCTGGGTGGTCTATGATTATCTTTCTAGAACCACACTGCTCTCAGCCAGCATTGTTTTTTCTTTAATAAAAACATTATTACTGAGAAATGTGTCCTTCAAATCAAAGCAATTTTAAATGTTGGTTAGGAAATAATAGTTAGACTTTCTATGTAGTACTCACTTTTATTTCTAAACTATCATTATTATTGTCTTAGAAGTGCAAATTTAACGGATCTTAGTACTGTATCAATAGCTTGTACTTATGAAAGATCCTGAGGGATCCCTTCACACTACTCAGAGCCTGACCAAGCACAAACTCATCTCTATGTCTAAATATGCATTTCTTGAGAATGTTCCTGTACCTACACTAGCATTTTGCCACAAGTTCTGCGGTAAATAAGAAGGGCAGAAAACATGAGGAAATCTATTGAACTCATGTGGCAGTCTGAAATGTCAGTGACTATACAGTGGCACATGCTGCTTAATAACAGAGTTAATAGTTACAATCACTATGGTCTGCAGCTACAACTGAATTCGACTAACACTAGTGTGTGACCTGCACCTTCATGGTGAGGACCACACAAAACCTACTAGGTCAAATTTGAGATCCTCAAGACAGTGAGAAGAGCATGCAGCAAGATCACTGCCCTGGACTTCAAGAGAGCAGACTTCGGCCTCTTCTGGAACCTGCTTAGTAAGGTTCCATGGGATATAGCCCTAGAGGGCAGGGGGGGCCCAAGACTCTTGGTTGATAGTCAAGGATCACATACTACAAGCTCAAGAGTGATACATCCCTACTAGAAGGAAGTGCTGCAGGAGGGCCAGGAGATGTCCATTGGATGGATAAGGACCTGCTGAGGAAAATTTGAAGGAAAAAAGAGGCTTATAAAAGGTGGAAGCAAGGACAGACAGCCTGAGAAAAATACAGGGATGCTGTCCGAGAAGCTAGGGACCCGGTTAGAAAAGCTTAAGGCTCAGTTTAGAATTCAACTTGGCAAGGGACGTTAAAGATAATAGGGAAGGGATTCTATAGGTATGTAGGGAATAAAAGACAGATTAGGGACAATGTAAGCCCTCTCGAGAAGCTATTGAGAGAACTGGCTACCTTGGCTTTGGAGAAGGCAGATGTTCTTAACAACTTCTTTGCCTCGGTCTTCGCTGGCAAATGCTCTGACCACACCACCCAAGACTTGGAAGGCAGATGCAGGGACAGTGAGAATGAAGACCTCAGGCCCACTGTAGGAGAGGATCTGGTTCAAGATCGTCTTAAGAACCTGAACATACACAAGTCCATGGGACCTGATGAAATCCATCCGTGGGTCAGTAAGGTGAAGTTCCCGATGACTGCAAAAAGGGAAATATAACCCCCATTTTCAAGAAGGGGAAAATGGAAGATTACAGACCAGTCAGCCTCAGGTCCATGTCTGGCAAAATCTTGGAGTGGATTCTCCTGGAAGGCATGCTGAGGCACATGAAAAACAACAAGGTGCTTGGTGACAGCCAGCATGGCCTCACTAAAGGGAAATCCTGCCTGACCTATTTGGTGGCCTTCTATGATGGGGCTATGGAACTGATGGACAGGGGTAGAGCAGTTGATGTCACCTACATGGACTTGTGCAAAGCATTCAATGCTGTCTCACATGACATCCTTGTCTCTAAATTAGAGAGACATCAATTTGATAGGTGGAGCATTTGGTGGATAAAGAACTGGATGGATGGCCACACGCAAAGGGTTGTGCTCAATGGCACAATGTCCAGTTGGACACCAGTAACAAGTGGTGTCCCTCAGGGACTGGTGTTGGGACCAGTCTTGCTCAACATCTTTGTTGGTGACATGGACAGTGGGATTGAGTGCACCCTCAGCAAGTCTGTGGATGACACCAAGCTGTGTGGTTCGGTTGATACACTGGGGGGAAGAAAATGCCATCCAGAGGAACCTTGACATGCTTGTGAGGTGGGCTGATGCCAACCTGATGAAGTTTAACCACGCCAAGTGCAAGGTCCTACAGCTGGGTCAGAGCAATCCGAGGCACAGCTCCAGGTTGGGCAGGGAAGAGATTCAGAGCAGCCATGCAGAGAAGGACTTGGGGGTGTTGGTCGATGAGAAAACAAACATGAGCTGGCAGTGTGCGCTTGCAGCCCAGAAAGCCAACTGTATCCCGGGCTGCATCAAAAGGAGCACAACCAGCAGGTCAAAGGAGGTGATCCTGCCCCTCTGCTCTGCTCTCGTGAGACCTCACTTGAAGTATTGTGTGCAATTCTGGTGTCCTCGACATCAAAAGGACATGGAACTGTTGGAACAAGTCCAGAGGAGGGCCATGAGGATGATGAGGGGACTGGAGCACCTCCCCTATGAAGACAGGCTGAGAAAGTTGGGGCTGTTGAGCCTGCAGAAGAGAAGGCTGCGTGGAGACCTCATAGCAGCCTTCCAGTATCTGAAGAGGGCCTATAGGGATGTTGGGGAGGGACTCTTCATTAGGGACTGTAGTGATAGCACAAGGGGTAATGGGTTCAAACTTAAACAGGGGAAGTTTAGATTGGATATAAGGAAGAAATTCTTTACAGTAAGGGTGGTGAGGCAGTAGAATGGGTTGTCCAGGGAAGCTGCGAATGCTCCATCTCTGGTGGTGTTCAAGGCCAGGTTGGACAGAGCCTTGGGTGGCATGGATTAGTGTGAGGTGTCCCTGCCCATGGCAGGGGGGTTGGAACTCGATGATCTTAAGGTCCTTTCCAACTTTAACTATTTTATGATTCTATGGTTCTAATTGAGGAAATTAAATACACCAGGCAAGGATTTGGTCTAACCCTTTGTGGCAGGGAAAATACACACATGCATCATACAAAATTACTTTGCCTGAATGAGGGGAGAGAAAATTAATTTTTTCATCTGACCACAGTCTCTGGTGTTGCAATAGCTTAATATTTCTAACAGGGATGTGTTTGGCAAAGCCTAATTCAAGTAGGCAGGAAAAGACAATTTAAAAATAGGTACTAAGTATTCTCTGCTCTCACAGACCTGGTTCGCTAATGCCAGGAAACTTTCCCTACTCTTTCTTTTTTAGCATACCAAAGGTCTGAGGACCAGACTGTGCCTTACTCGTCTTTATGCAGTTATACTCAGTCTGCTGGAGAAAAGAACAGCGCCAAGCCATTAAAATGACCCTGCTTAGCAAGGTAGAAGAGTTCACAGACAAAGCAGACCGTGTTTGTGAGCAATCCGAAGGATGCCCCCTAATCACATGGTCTAATAAAGCCTGCAGCGACAATAATAATAATGAACATATTTATAAAAATAAGCGAATAAGAAACAAGCACTGTATATAAACTTGCACCAAAAAATAGTAAAAATTATTGACTGTATGACTACTGCAGTCAATCACAAATTGCATTCACCTTGTGAAAGAAAATAATTGTTTCTTAATAGTTCCAGCAATGCAACATAACAGCTAACATTGACTTTTAAAGTGGTATACAAGCAGTGCACAGACCCATAGTTACTCGGGTGGGATTTTAAAACTGGAAAATGTGTTTAATACAGGTAAGTGTATTAAACATAATACATAAACATAACAAACATTATTAAGTGTATTGAGGCATTACAAAGGCTGAGAAGTGACTCACCAGTCCAAAAAACTCAAGAGTCACTGGCTTAGGAAAAGAACAAGGAGAAATACCTTACAGCTGAAACTACATGAACATATGCAGAATAATATTTCCTAAAACAGAGTCTGGTCAGGTTGGTAGGAAGTCCCAGCATCCCATGATTTTCAATAACCTATAAAAAAACAGAAGTCCATTTTATGTTTGACTTGGAAATGTACCTTCTTGGCAGTTGCAGATCCATTGATACCATTTATACAGCAAAACATTTGCTTATTACTGATTCAGAAGGCAGGCCAAAGATTCACTTGGCAATTCTCTATGTCCATTACCCAACTTCAACCTTCATTCAAAATTGGTCCGTTTACAAGCTCAGATGAGATAACCACCTACAACAGTATGATAGATGCCAGAAGTCCAGAGGTGCTCACTTAATCATAAATGTTTTGGACATCATTTTTATCAGAGTTAATAATATTCAGAGCATAATTCTAACAGCCCAATAGTTTCTGGATAAAAAATGTAGAATTTGTCAATAAATGTGAAAGTTCCATTTGTTCTATTACTCAAACTGGGACCAATTTCTATGAAATAGATTTCTTTTATGTGTCCATTAATGTAAGATTGGAAGGGACCTCTTGAGTCATCAAGCCCAGACAACCATCCAAGAATCATAAGCAATCACATCACATAATTTCTTATACAGAGATTGACTGAACTGTGTTTCACGAGCAGTTCCATTTTTATTCCCGCTACATTTCTAAAGATGATGTTCAAAATCTCAATAATTTCATGTTTGGGGACTTCCTTTTGTCTTCTGACCTCCTGCAGTTTTTGTGACTAGTTAAATGCATTTAATCTTTTATTTTGAGACTGAGTTTAATTACCTCTTCTGCCTCCCTGGCATATGCTTTCCTGGTATGTTCATAGACATTCCTCTTCTAGGGTATAAAAGGCAGGTTGGTTTTAGTATCCTCTCAAAATATAGGTACTCTGTTTCTCTCTTGATGGTCCTCTGAACATGCCTTTGCTTTGAGTTCTCCTTTCTTGAATGTGATTGACCTCATCAGGTAAGGTCTCATACATTTACAGTCATGTTAATATGTCCTTGTCTCCTTTGTGTTAGTTGGCAAGAGCCCACTTGCTATTATTATTCTTGCTGCCCATATTGCCATGAGAATACAGCCCTGCTCAGCTTCTTATGGTTGGTTTACTGGAGTCTATAGGTACATATAAAAGGCGTTTCCTGGAGCTTAGGGAGCTATGGGAAGATTTGATTGACCACCATTCATCTTTACCTTCTCTTGTCATAGTATAGTGACTCACTACAAGATGTCCCGAGAAAATAGGATACTCCTTTACCTTTGTAGTGGTTTCTCTCTAATTTAAAAACAAGCTGTAATATAACGGATAGGTGATGCTTCATGATGACTCCATTGGTTAAATATTTTGAATCTTTAACTACAGAAATGGTGGAAAGACCACACAACAAAAATATGCATTCCAAATAACATTCACAAAACTCTCCATCCCTCTTCCTTTTAAATATCAATGAAGAAGAGAACATAGCAGGAAGAAGTATATTCATTCAATCAATTCAATCATTCTTGTGTTACTTCCGTGGTGCCCTACATGCAGAATGATCACAAGGAGCTTCACTTAAACTAAACTCAAATGCTTACCAAATGACAACAGAAGGAAAGCAGAATAAACCAAATTAGTCTAATCAAAACTAAGTTTTAAAAATGGCAAGGGCCCTATTAACTATAAAAAGCTTACAGTGTCTGTGTGTGTACGCACTCACAAGCATGAGAGAAATTATATATGTACATGAAAAAAAAAGGAATTAGCAATCCATGCTGCTGCAGAAAGATTGTGCACTTCATTCTTCATTCACAAGAAAACTTGTCTTAAAAGTGACCCACATTCAAGAATCTGAGACCTTCTTAGGCTACCATCCAGATTAACATTGGTAACAAGGCTGGCCAGGAGCAGTTAAAATCTTTCTCAGCAATTCAATTACAATACAGCACACAGACGTATTTCAGCATGGATTTAATGCAAGGCCTTATCCATTGTGATAGAAAAGCATGGCACAGCATTCCTCGTGCTCATAAATACTGGAAACATGCAAAGTGCAAATTAGCTTGAATTGGCAGGACCAATATCTGTTACAATATCAGATTAAAAGCTTGCAACTACTGGCAATTTCATGGATCATGCTGTGTTAGCATTTTGTTAATGTTTTGCTAGGGAAGTAGAGAAAATAATTGCAAAATTTCCCTGTATAAATGTATACTTGTTTCTTAACAGAAAGCTATGGGAGAAAACGAAGGAAGGAAGCAACAGAATCGGCTACACACAGCCACCTCCTTAAAAACACCGAGGTTACACACATAACCATAGCTCTCCTTGTCTATCCCAGACACTCTGTGACGTTCTCCGCATGTTGGAAACTAATAGATGAAGAGGTTAGAAAGGCTCTTGTGGGAAAAGAGAGGTGCTCAGGGAAGAGTGAGCTCTGAGGAGAGCCAAGTGGGAGGCGAGGCAACCACCCCAGCAGCAGGAGGGGAGAGAGGCAGCCTGAAGGCTGAGGAGCTCATACTTGAAGAGATTTGGGGATGTCAGAGACAAACGCACTTGGATGTGGTAAGTGGGAAAAATGCAATACATTTATATGCATTTAAGACAGCTGAACTAGGTAAGGCAGAAAACCAACAAGTCTCAGGAAAACAACTTTGTGGAGTTGCAGAAAATGCACCCACAATTTGCTAGTAAAATTTAGAGATTGTTGAGAAGGTTTTATATGACTGGTACATTTCCCACTCACATGCGAAGATCCCATCCAAAAATGGAGGAAAATGCCATAAAGAATAAAAAAACTAAGTGGAAGCTTCAATCATCAGGAGGGAATTATGTCTAATTTTTAGTTAACATAAATCAGGCACTCTTTTAATGATCTTTTAAGAAGGCTTCTGAGGCACCGCAATCCCAGAGCATGTCCCCATGAATGCTGAGTGTTCAACCTGAATGAGCGTTTCCTGGCTGTTACTGTGAAACAGCAACTCTACACCGTCAGCACATGTGGACACAGCTACCGTGCACCACCATGAACACAGCTGATTAAATTATATCTAAGCTAATTAAGTATTTCTGCCGGGGGTGTTTTTATTATGAAATAAAAGTGTGTAATAAGAATAAGAATAAAAATAATAAAAAAAACTACAATCTACTATGGAATAACTTTCAGCTTTAAAACTGCTTTTCCTCGGTAGGTTGACTCTGTATAATAGTGCCTACTGAGGTAAGATAACCCAAGGGAAAAAAAAATTCTTGTTTAATTTTAAATGTCTTCTCAAGGAGTTTTGCAAAATTGTCTTCATGTTGTAGGGCAGTGGTAGGGAAGTAGGGTCTCTAAATAGCATTTTTTCCTAGACAAAAACTTTCTGAATTTTTCAAAAATTTTAAATTTCAATTTAAATAGATATCTATTTTTTTTTGGGGGGGGGCTATTGAAATAATGTATCCAGGGTTGTTTTAGTTTAAAATGCTGAACAGTCTCTATGGTAATTTTTAATGTTTCTTGTCACTGAAAAAATCAGAAAAAGAAGTCAAAACCAAAATGTCAAAAAAACACGTTAACCAAATTACATCCCTACAACTAATTAATGGTGCAAGTAGTAAATAATTAATAGAGTCAAGCTAGTTACACGAAAATGTAAAATATCTTAACATGAATTTATAACTTTTGGGATTATTGAGGAAAACTAGACTGACTGACTGAATAATATAGGCAATATAATTTTATGTAGTGATTCTTGAATCAGAATATAGAAGGTACAAATGAAGTCAAATATATATCTATGTAAATGTATAGATATATTTATAAAGATGCCCATCTGGATTTAAAGCATTTAATTAACAGAAAAGTTACAACACCTCTTGCTTCATCATTTCAGTCCTCATGAAGTAGAATTTACACCTCATGAAAAACAGGGATAGAAAAGACACAGCTCTTCTTTTAGAAGAACGAAAATTCACATGAAATCATACTTTAATTAATGAAAAGCCCTGGTTGTAAATCTGGAAGGGAAGTTATCATGGTAACTAAGAAAGAAAAAATCAAGGCAATGCATTCCTCTTACTATCGGGAAAGATACTCTGCACACACTGCCAGTGGTAGAAAATCATTGCTAAAACATCTCGGCTACATCAGATTCTCATAATAGAAGGATGAAACATTTTTTGAGCATAAGATTTCTGCTTTCATTGCACCAAACCAAAATTTTCTGAAAATATTGCTTCATAGTCATTAAAAATAAATCATAAAATGTACTACTTTCTCATATTACAGATACACACATGATAATAGTTTGTTCTCTGTTACATCCAAATCTTCAGACTCAATGACATAATCTTCTAGCAGGATGTCTACTAGTTCTTAAATGAAAGACAGTGTACTTTTTTTCAGCTGCAGCTACATTTCACAAGAAGTGCCCAACTATTTTGAACTAAGACATTGTTTGGAAATATATTCCATCCTTTTATAGGAACATGATTGCCAGCTAAAGCCACATGGCATAACTATTATTCAAGATAAAAAAAAAATCCCACATCTTCACAATGATTTTCCAAATGCTAGTGTCCCCCTCCCCATACATAAAACTGGTTGGAAATCAGCAACTCTAAGTTTTCCCAAACTTCATTTATTTAAAAATAAAGGTTACACCCTGGACCAAGTCCAACAGTGAAATCAGCCAGTGTAAACAGGATGGAAAAATCAGTTATTCTCACATATGGAGACTTATAAAAGGTATGTGACATATGGAATCTGTATTTCAGTTAGGTCACAGTTTTGCTCTAACACTTTCTTTTAGTCTTTTAACCTACCAGGAAAATAGTTTTCAGTCAAGGAAATGGAGATGATGGAGGTGAAAGAGAAAACCTATGACTGCTGAATCTGAAGCCCTCTCAGGGCAGGATGTTTGTACCCAAGAAAGATGTGTTAAACGGAAATATGCAACATGCATGGAGGATAAATTAGATAAGTGTGTAATGTGCTTGGATTAAAAAGCAAACAAATAAAAGCTTAGAAAAATTAATCCTTGTTTACACTATTATGAGAAACTCCAGGTTCTTTAATATTCTGTATATTCATCAGAGTAGGAAAATATGAAAACTAAAATTCTTGCGGGATGGGAAAACTGTTTCCTGCCCATCTTTGACCTCTCAGCATAAAACTGCTAAGCGCTTTGGTTTACAGTACAAATATTTCTGGATATGGTATCCATCTGTTATGTATTAGTGAAATGTTTCTGATATTCAGCATTCTTTTAAGCAGCACTATTACAATTTCATCAAGAAAGGTTAATAACTAAGTAATAGTCTGACAGGTTTACAGTGGATGGTATTTCTGGAAAGAGTATTTGCTGTTTAGCATTTCTTAAGCAGAGCTGTTAAAAATTCAACCAAAGAGTTTTTGAAACTTCAGGATGATGTATCATATGTGGGGTGATTACACAGAATATTACTCTTAAAATGTTTTTTCAAGGAAATCTGACTATTTTTAACACAGTAACTAAAGGCTTTAAATGGTATGCTTAAGTTCATAGTTATCCATAAAGATAACTTGGTATAATTTTTTTAAAAGTAATTTTTTTGAAAGTCCCTTGTCTTAGCTATGTCTTGATTGCAGAGCTTTATTTGCTCGGTAAATTTTATGGGTATAACCTCCTTGCAGCAATGGAAGAGGTGCTGTGATCCTAAGAAGTGAAAGAACACACAATAAGAAACGAAATGAAAAATCCCAAACTGAAGACCTACAGAAAACATCTGCTAAAATCAGTGAATGGGTCTCCATTTCCATTCCAATTGCTTTCTAGCTGAACACAATTACTGTGCTGAATGTTTGCTTACCAGGTTTTCCAATCTTGTATGCATGAAGGATTGGGAAACTGTCGCCCCAGACACAGGTATACCTGGAGGAGAATGGTACTGAAGTGTGGAAAGCTATCCAAATGCACCTCACCAAATCCCAGCTCAGGGCTGAGACAGAAATTGAGATGCTTCACTGATGTCTTTTTGTCAGGGGAAGAGTGGCTTGCCTCTAGCTGGAGGTTTTCTCTGACATCCTTATAAAATCTTTAGATTCCTGGCTCATTGTCATAATCATCACATTTTGGCTCAGCACACTTTTTCCCAAGCAGCCTCTCCCAGTATCCCTGGTAATGCCATGGCCATGGCACTTTGATTTCCCCAGGGCATAGGAAAGGAAAGATGGTCCCAGATTCCTCTTTAATTTGTTTATGGTGAGGTGACTGAACACTGTCACAGGTTATGGAGTCTCCATCGCTGGAGATATTCAAAACTTGACTAAGCATGAACCTTGGCAATTGGTTTTAGGTGACCCTGTTTGAGCAGAGAGATTGGACCAGATGACCTCCAGAAGTCCCTTCCAACCTCAGCGTTTCGGTGATTCTGTGTGGTTCTGTGATTCCTTAATGCAGCTCTGCCCCTAACCCCCACTTCTCCTTCTTTTTTAGTTTGTGTGGGAGTTCCTAATTTTTGACTGATACTGATGGTGTTCTCTGGTGACTTTTCTCCATCACATTAATCGTAACAGCCAGTAAACTGAGCATACATGATGTGAAGCCAATATGTGCAACCACATTAGCTGCAAAAATACAATAACTATAAAAATATTTCTGTGTGCTGCTCTGCCTCCTCCTCTCTACTCCAGTTCTTCCTGGAGAATGGAAGAGCGCTCCCTGCTGAGTCTTTCTGCTTCATGAAAAAGAAAGCGAGAAGAGAAGCTAAGGGAAACACTTCCCATTCCTCATCTCCAGCCAACAGTGCTGCTCCCTGTCTTCCTGAGTTTGAAGCAGCAGAGCAGAACAGCTACTTGTATCCACCATAGGGTACCAGAAATCAACGTGGATAGCATTTGTGCTAGTACATGGACGTCTCAAATCCAACGGGGAGAGCCCAGCAGTAGAAGGTCTCACACCTCTCACTGCCACTTCTGCTCTAGGGCCAGGGTAAAGATTTCCAGGCAGACGCCCTAAGGGGAGCTGTAGAGAGGACCAAGGAGAGAAGAAGAGCAAAATCCGCAGCACCAGCACTGGTCTGTCAAAATATCTCTGTGCCTTTCCTTCCAGTGCTTGGTAGTATCAGAAATTAGTGATGTTGAGATGCCTTTTCTGCACCAGTACTGCAAAAAAGTCTAGAGAAGATGCCCATCGCTACATTACCAGGTTTCTATCTGAAAGAGAACCTTTTCTTCCAGTTTCAGGTTCAGCTGAAAATGAAGCTACTGTTAAAGGCTTCATGAGCAGCTTTGGTTGAGGAGTTACCCCCCACAAGTGAGCCTGTCTTTATGCAAAACAGTACGCACTTACTTTTCACAAGTTCTTCAGCAAAATGTTGGCACGGCTGACAAACAAATGGGAAATCTCACATGCAGGGTTTATAATTTTAAACTAAAGAGAAACTTTGGTTTAAATGTACATATTTTTAACCTGGAAAGAAAATAAGCAGCCATGGCAAAAAGAGGAGCTCCCAGATAGACTGCAGTATATAAGCCTCGTGCACAGAGAAGTCTGCCGGGATGAAACTCTGTGTTTCACCACTAGATCCAGGACCAACACTTAGAGCACCACACGGCTCCAGAAAGGAGGCAATACAAACCTCATGCTGTTCTACAATCAATGCAACAGACCTATTTCACACAAATAACCAGCTAATCAACCTAGACTTCAAAACCAAAGTGATAGACTCATGTATCAACTGTTATAAATATCTGTCAATGTGCTTCACTGGTTAGGTCAGCTGAATACATATGGAATTAATTGGGAAAGAAAATCTCAGCTGCAAATAAAATGTATTGTCTGCCCCATCACATATGGCTGAATATAAGCCACATCACGAAACTTAAGAAACCTTGAAAAATACTAAAATATATTGCAGCTACCCTCAATACATCTATGTGCCTGACAAAAGGTAGTAAAGAACGACAACCTACATCAGTAAGGGAAACAGGTTGTGCTTCTCTGAGAAACACTCTTGAAAAGGAAATCACACCCACCAGACCCTTTTTCATTACTGCTCCGTTTCCAGTTTCCCCTTTCTCCCCAAACTACATATGAAAAGTCATCAGTAAGTTTCTGACATCCTTAGGGCTTGACAATAAAGTCTGGATGGTGGAGCAAAACAGAACTGAATCTGCACAAGACTGGTGCCCCTCTGCTCAGAAATGAAAGTGCTGTGAAGAGCTACAAAATAATGTCTTTACTGAAGGCATTTATTTCCCCACTCACTGGAGGGTCTAAAGCCACAGGGTACATTTGACTCTCTACTAAATGTGGGGGTCCAATATCCAGGAATACCTGCAATCAGGTTGAGGAGTGTGAAGTCCCCCTTGGGAGACTCTAGCATCACCTATCTCTAGGATAGACTGCTATCAGTAACTTCAGTGTTGTGACTGAAGCTGAAAATGAAAATAGCACCACGTTTTCTCCAGGAAAGAGAAGGAGCTGCCTACCTTATCGACACGCCAAGCTGTGCCAAGCTTGTTCTCCTGTCAACTGCAATTGACTCCTGCCACCTGTGGTTGGTTTCTAATGCCTATTTAATGCTCTGGTCTCAAACTTCAAAAGCAAGACTCACACACATATTTCAAGTCAAATTTCATGTGCACATGAAATTTGACCTCTGAACCAAAGTAGTAGATGCATCCCTCTGCAGCAATGCAGATCATGAAGCACAGGGCAACACAAAAAATATATTCTTGTAAAGACCACTTATGAAGCCATTTTCCAGAGATATCTCAGCGTTATCCAGCACCTGACCATCTTAAGGAATGCTTCTG
Source organism: Myiopsitta monachus (assembly GCA_017639245.1). NCBI lineage: Eukaryota > Metazoa > Chordata > Aves > Psittaciformes > Psittacidae > Myiopsitta > Myiopsitta monachus. The sequence goes on from CM029920.1 coordinate 83,173,591, forward strand.
AAAAAGTCTTTCCCCTCTAGGGGGTGTTTCATGAAAACTGTCCTGGGTAACGCCATGAGAAAACTGATACTGCTTTCTTAGGAAAACAGTTTTTTGTGAAGGTACAACAGTCAAGCTTCATAGCACACTTGTTTGTTTTCCTTCTCCTAAAAATCATGCTTTTCTATCAACTTCCAAGTTTGAATCTCAGTACTTCCTTCTCCTTCCACATCCTTCTTAGCCCTTACTTAAGCCTCCAGCAACGCACCCAGACTCTCCTCCCAGCATAAACAGCTTTGTATGCTTATTTCAGACAATGTTTCAATGCTGAGAACTGAAACATAAAAAGTCTATTTTTATTGATTTTGTCTACTAAGTCTTTTAAGATTGGTTTCTGCTAAGAATATCATTAGAGCGGCCAACAACATAAACCATAAAATAACATCCTTGGAAGGCCTTCCCAGTTCATTGTCATACTTGTGAAATAGGAACTACAGATAGGAGGAAGAGATTAAGTCACTGAAGGTATTGTACTGATCACATTTCAGCAATTTTCCACTTTCAATTTATATAAAACTGAAAAAAAACCCTGATAATTCCAGGAATTCAAAAAAAGAAAATTCATTCAAATTTTTAAAGCTCAGGAAGCACCATGTGTAATGGCTCATACGTATAGATTACAAGGTCCAGGTTAATGAAAATAGTATCTTAATGGATAACTGCTTGCAATATCAGGAAAACCATTATTTGACAAAAGCAGTCTCACGTACAACACAGAATAGCTACCCAAAGCATTTTAGTGAAAAAAGAGTTGAGGAACAGCAAGAGAGAATGAGCACTGGCAGCAAGTACTGTTCAAAGTAGGTATGGCTGGAGTCAAAATTTAACATTTTTAGCATTGTTGGAATTTTTAGAATTCCTCCATTTTTTTAATGAAAAATATAATTCACATCCTTTTGTTTTCAAATTACATAAATAGCAGGAAAATTACACTTTTTGAATACTTTGTGTCTAAAACAAAAAGCAGATGGTATAAACGCAGGTTTTCTAACACAAAAACCATTCTTCAAAAATTTGTGCTACCTTTGATTTTTAAGACGGGCTTCCATCTTAAAACTGCAATTCCACTTAATACTTTGCCTTCCAGGGTCTCAGAGTAATTCACAAAAAATTCTGTCGTATTGTGATACTGTGAACAGTCAGTATTTATTTAATTTACAACTCATTTGTCCTCCTCAGAGTACATACAGAGTTCCTTCAAGAACTGATAGTGGAAGGCAGAAGTGGAAAAGGACATGAGAGTAATGATAATCTAAATTTTTGTTTGTTAGTTCGTATAATCAGTCAGTTCTTTGATGGAATTGACATCTCTTCACTGCTCTAGTGCATATGTTGCCTAAACTTGGGTATACAAAGACACACCAACCATCAACTCCCCCAAAATTTTCTTTTGCTAAAGTTTTTGTATTCTGTGAGAGCTACTTTGTAGGACAGAGTTAAAACTAAACAAAACAGAACAAGCAAAACCAACCAACCAAACTCACACACACACAAAAAAAAACACACCAAAAAACAATCTTCCTACTTGCACAAGTTAATTTCTACTTCTAACAGTTATAATTTTGATTGTTAAATATTAGCTTGTTCAGGCTGTATGGAGGGATAACAGGCATTGGAAGGGTTTTTTTCACAAATGGTTCTCTGCAGAACAAGGCACAGTAAGCGTGGGTGCTGGCATTGCCATTGCATCTCAGTCTTACAAGCTGCAAAAGATCTGTTATTCTTCCAGACTAAAGCTGTCAATCAGGAGGGACTGTGAGAAGTGATGCAGGGGTTAGTGATGTGGACTAAATTTCACAGGAGACCAACTGATTTGCTTGTGTGACCTAACTCAAATTTGAAATTCCTGTCTCCAGAGGTAAAAGGTTAATGGAATAACCTATTTTTTCATCTAGCTCCCTACTACAGAACACCCTTTAAATTATTGCCATTATTTATTAATTTATAAAGTAACATGCAACATAAGGTACTCAGTAAGGAAATTATGAAGCGCATAACACACAGTTAAAATGATCAAAGAGATGTCTGATCTGAAGAGATCTGTGATGACAAATATGGAAAAGCACTTCTCCTTCTTGGAGACAAACATCAACTTCACTGTGTCTGGTTATGCAGACACAGAAAACACACACACACAAATCCATCTGTAAGTGAAGAAAGAGGGATTTTAAAAACCCACACTTAGTTTAAAGATGTGAAGACCATCATATTAAGAGTCCAAATACTAAGAAATAAACCTTTTAATTCTTACTGTAAGTCAAATAACTGATCAGTTACCCAAACTTCTTTTAGTGTTCAAATGAATCCCTTTGATTATTTGAATGCAACAACAATAGTTGAAGCAGGATTTCAAGTAATATTGCCCTGAAGTAATAAACAGAGAACCAAACCCAAGTTTTCCCTGCGCCTGACTAGAGTCACATATGAGGTTCCAATGCTATGACCCATACGAAGGCTTCTAAAGGGTACAAGGGTGTCATAAGAAGCTGTAAGAACTGGAAAATATCAAGGATGTTGATGTGTTCTCAATGCATTGACAGTAGAAAATGGGAAGAACGGCTGCAAAAGAAAAGAGTACGCTGTGATGGAGACCTGCTGTTGTGATCCCCTGCATTCATTTGGCTGCCATGAGCATGTTAGGTGCCCCCAAGTCCAGTGTGCAAACATTACATGCTACCAGCTTCCACACAGAGTGCTAAGGCTGCATTTGATGCTTTCCTAATGCAGCCTCAAGCCAGTAACTTCAAAGGAGCACATCAAAGCTGTTATTCACAGCGGAGAAGAGAGTGTGAAGCCGGGTGGCATTTTTTTTCTCCCCAGTGAGTATGAAACTTTAGGAGGCTTCCCAAAGGACATATGAGTGATTAAAAAAAAAGGAAAACTCTCCTTCGCATCCTAGGGAAAGGAGGGTAGAGGCCCCATAGAGGCAGATGGAGGAAGAAATGAAAATTTCTCTCTATTAATACATCTCCTAGATAGCCTGCTATGCTGCAAAGGGAGGGGGGAAGATGGAAGAAAAAAAAGAAGAGCTAAGTTTCATCTTTGTTTCATTGGTCTTTTTTTTTTTTTTTAATCTGAGTCACAAAAGCTTAAAATGATGAAATGAGCATGTGCGGTCTGACTGAGATCGGAGACAGGCAATTACTGAAACTCCGGGCCACAATATCAGCTGCCTGCTGACTTCTGCAATTGAATTAAAACTATCATAAGAATAATGCAAGGACTTGCCCTTGTCCTGCTTGTCTATGTGTTTATTTAATTTTCTGTCCAACTGACTCACAAATAAATTGGAAACAGCTGCCATTTTTTTGATTCAGTAGCTCCATTACCCCCCAATGACATCATTCTGGGCACGCTCACCAACAATAGGTCATTATGCAGCAATTACTTTATTGATTTATGGAAGTTTTTAAGCTCCACCAGGAATATGCATATTCAAGGAAAAAAAGGACTTTTCCTTCTGTGCTCTTGTGAGTTGCTGCACTAGGCAGGGATAGTATTGCAGATGCAAAATGGGAATATATATTAAAATGGGAAAAGGAGGAAACCTTTCGGCTATTGGTTACATTGCTAAAGCAAAAAGAAAAGAAGATTTCAGAGAAGGATCCTGCTGTGAACTGATGCTTAGAAACCATGATTTAATGTGGTAAGTAAACACATGATGCAAGTAAAACTGCTACGTAATAAGCTGGCAATGAAAGCATGCAACATTTCCTATAACCCACCCTAATGAAAGCTCTGATGCATGGGCTTTTTGAGGTACTGCAAAACATATTTAAGAATTATTATCATATGGAAACATGCGTTTTCTTCTGCTTCTATCAATATATTATATCAGCCACCGTTTATACATTATGCACCATTCTAAGGGGGAGGAACACAAAAATTATGTAGTGCAGATCTTATTCATTATGGTCTTTCAGCCTTTAATCATCTGCTCATCTTGAAAGTGTAGCATTTTGAAGAAGACTGACAGTGCAAATTAAGACAATGTGTCACTTTCTGTATTCAAAAAAAAATGCTTGGAATACTCAGGAAAAAGTAAGGCTGCAGTTAATAGAATAGTGGTAAGTAATGCAAGAATCTTACAATCTTTTGAAACAGAACAGACATTAAGCTGCATGGAACATAGATATAGCTTCCCCTTTATCCTTTATGAAAAGTTTAGAAGTGGGTAAATACCTGCAAAAACTGTGTCTGAACTTGTATGTGAATATTTGAACGAGGCTCATACTTGTACCTCTTAACATTTACTTCTAAAACTTCGGTCATTTGCTTTTCTTTGTACTAATGTTTGGAGTCTAAAGACAGCCCACTGCAATAATCAATGGTGCAACTAGGATTTTCAAAAATCTAGAGGAACTGCGTGCCTGAGTATCACAGTATTTAGCAAGAGCTGAATGCCTTATTTGGATATTCAAGCTTCACTATTTTTTTTATTCCTGCTCCTGACTTCGATGCTTAAAATATTTCAGTCATCCGCTGAGGAGGGTTAAGAAGCTGAATCATGTGTTTTAGGTGAATCATCACAGTTGTGCACAACAGAGGCTCTGATCTTCAAGGGCAAATAGGTGATAGCAGCAGGTTCCTAATTCAAGGGGTGATATATAATAAACCAGCAACATTCCTGCAATGATCCCCATTCCTTTTGAAGACCTGGCCACACTGAATATCTGAAATATACAACTTATGAGCATCATATAGTAAAATATTTCTTCACATTAACTTTTTTATATCAGTTGCACATAACAGAGTCATAGAAACTAGCCTCAGCTTGTGAACGATTCAAAAATAGAAAAAATGGATGGATAATTTAGTTACAATGAAAAAATGATGATTTTGAGAGAACACCTCAGGGAAAAGTCTTCAGGTCTGTAAGCAGCACCACATGGGTATATTACTGTGCCCAGCAGACTGTCATAGTAGGACTGGCAGAACTGAGGCTTAGCTGTAGATTGCCATCACAAGTGCATTGAGAATGTATCAGAACAATATCTGTGAATTTTTCTTCATTTTAAAGATACATTTTACAATGAAGCTGTTTCATTTGTTGCAGTATGTTTAATGTCCCTTTCCACATCAAATATATGTTTATATTTGAAAAGTTGGGTGTTTTTCAGCAAAATGATCCTGGATGAAAGAAATATCCTAATTTTTAGGAGGTCATGCTTTGAAATGGAAAAAAATCCTGAACAGCTCATCATATCTGCTGGTATCACATTGGAAGGAACTACATAAAATGCAGGAAGATATTATGATTAAAATAATAACATATCTGTATTTGATCCTATTTTTGCATTTCACACATTAAAATAAATATGTCTGAATGATCAGGACATTCCAATGGCATAAGCTTAACTCCTTTTATTTTTCTACTTGTGACAAACCAGCAATTGCATTTTGATAGAGAAACATGAAATGACATGAGATGCCTTCTCTATAGTCTGTTATTTAAAATTTCTCTAATACACATGTTGTATCTTCCTTGCATCATCTTGAAGAATATGTAATGAAGTCAGATAAAACACCCTTTTAGTAAGGTGCCTGTGAAGTTCTTGAAAATACAAGCCTGGACTCTATAATGTCCACACAGTGGCCATAGAGTTATATTACCTGCTTGTATGCCTAAGCATTTTTACTATGTTCAACACAAATATGCAATTTCTATATGGCTTAGTGCTGTATTAAAAAAGCCACACCAGCAAATTTCATTACTCTGACCTTTTTTGTTTTGTTAACTTTGACAGACTCCTCCCATTTATAAGGTAATCAACCAGTCAATTCTGAGAACAGTTAGCATTTAACTCATTTAAGTATCACTTTCCGTTTTACAACAATGCAGAGAAATTAAAAAGTCAAAGCAGCGTCAGAAAGTGAGCCTTTCACACAGACAGTGGGAGACCTCAATCTTATTTCTTCCTCCCGTGCATCTCCCTAGGGTAGCATGGGAGGTTTTCCTGCACGTGGAAGCTGTGGTTAGACCACAGGTATTGCAATTCAGATTTGTCATTCTGGTCACAAAGTTGGCCAGGAGTACAGAAAAAGAGTACAAAAGGCATCGCTCTTCTGGTGGCAAACAAGAATGATGAGGAAGAATACAAACTGAACGTCTCTAACAAGCCTACACGAAGTTCTCCTTTGAATAGCATACCTGACCCCACAAGTGCAGCTTTTTCTGACTGCATTAGGTGAGACTCAGCAGCTCTGTGGGCTGCAGGCATGTGGGTTCACAGCATTATGCTGAACAACAGTGGAACTTGACAGCAGATTGATGCAGCTGGAAGGGAAAGAGAACAAATCCGCTGTGGACCCATAGAAATGGAGCACGGGGGTAGGGCAATGCTGGGTGCTAAAATTCCCCTTTGGCTACTGGAAATCCTTCAAAGCCAGCAAACTGGCATACTACCAAAACCAATTGCTAGTGCCAGAACATATTTCTATGGTAAATCAAGTGACAGACTTTGCAGTCATACCGTAAATAATGTACCTTCTCCTCAAGTGGGGTGAAATGTAGTTCTACAGAAATTAATAGCACTACCTGGATTTATAGTGGCTGAGAACCTAGTTCAGCGTGTTAATATCTTCATTGACATCTTCTGGTTTTAAGTTATGACTCCTCAGTTTAAAAATTCCACCTGGAATTTTAGTAGTAATAAAAGAAAATTCCTCTCTCTTCCACCATCCTGCTGGTATTGAGAAGCCTGTGGAGGTTACAAAGCTACACATTTTGTGGCTTTACAATAAACAGGTTTCCTCATGAAACAGACATTCTTCTTGACAGTAGAGTGACCAAGATGAAACCCTGTGTTTCAGCCAACTTATGCAATTATATTTTAGTCAGTGGTACAATGTTAAGCCTCCATTATACCCCTGTGGCATTTTTCTATCTTGAAAGCTTAGACAAACAGTAGGTAAGAGAGGCAGCAGTTAAATGAAATGCATGCTGCCGCAAAAGATCAGTGCCAAAGGTAGGATCGAAAGTCTCAAATTTATGGATCTGTTAACAAAATTTCTCTGTGTAATTATCTATGTGTAAATCACAATTTACAGATATTAAAGAGAAGTTGATACTGAAAAATGACAGAAATGACAGAAGAAAATGCATTCTGTAATGGTATCCATGTGTATCGCATTGTCTGTATAGATCTTCCAGGAAAATACATGAAGATGCAAAGGCAAACAGCCAGTTAGCTATAGAGTTATAGAGACAGCCAAAGGATGCATTAGCAAAAAATAATGACAGGTTATCCTCAACAAATGAAGAATTAAATTTTGGTCTTTGGCCTAGGCAGCCTGGCTTTCCTTCTTATGTTTTCTCTCTCTTTGTACAGTTTCCATTTGCTCTGGATATTTCCATCACTTTTATGAATGGGTTTTAGCTTCACAGTAGTCTGTAAAGCACGCCTGCTTACAGAATTAAGAAAGTAAGGCACAGTATATTTTCAAGCTTAAATCTCAGAAGCTGAGTTGCAAGAGACCCAGTTTTATTGCATGCCAAAGCAGAATTCTGTGCACAAGACTGTCTTTGACAGGCTGAGAAAGGTGAGGCTGTTCAGCCTGGAGAAGAGAAGGCTGCTTGGAGACCTCATAGCAACCTTCCAGTATCTGAAGATGGCCTACAAGGAGGACAAAGAAGGACTCTTCATCAGGAACTGTAGTGATAGGACAAGGAGTAATGGGTTCAAACTTAGGGGAGATTTAGGTTAGATATAAGGAAGAAATTCTTTACTGTGTAAGTGCTGAGACACTGAAACAGGTTGCCCAAGAAAGTTGTAAATGTTCCAACCCCGTCAGTGTTCAAGGCCAGGTTGGACAGAGCCTTGAAAAAAAACTTGTCTACTGTGAAGCCCATGGCAGGGGCGTCAAAACTTGATGACCTTAAGTTCCTTTCCAACCCAAATCATTCTATGATTCTATGATCTCTTGCAGCTCAAGAGTACCACGGGTTATCATGTGTGAGAGAGGTGAACCATCAGTGCCCAGCTGAGCTCTCAAGGGTGTTCCAGCAGCATCTTGTCTTTGCACACCCCAATGCCTGTCGTATGCACAAGGCCGTATTCAGGAAGATGGCGTGACAAAGGCATTTCACTGTTTGTTAAAAATGAGCCTGAGATCCCAGCTACAGACAGGGAACACAGCTTTGTCCTGTTCTGAACCAGAGTGACATTTGGAAAGACCATGGTACCCTTTCCCACAGGGATGGCGCTGGCTCAGGCAGACACCTCTCCCTGGGCCAGGGGGTGGACACTAATGGAAGCAGTGCTGCACTTTTTGCTGTGAACCACTGGGACCGTCACTGATTCTGTAGTCATCCCTGTGTCTGATTTAGCTCAGATGTCACCGTAAAAACTGATATATGCAAATTGGGAGTGTTTGCTTTTTACCTTAAATACAGTTTTTCAGCTGAACTTCGAATTCTATGGAGATGCATTTTTGAAAACCAGAACTGAACATAAAATTCCGTTATTTAAGCGGCATATGCTAGGTAAGTATGGTCTAAGAAACCTAGCAGTAACTTACTCTGTTTGTGGTTTCTACTTTGTTAGACTCTGTGGAGCCATGAATCTATCTTGTCCTTAAAAAACTGAAAGAGGGGGCCTTTAAAATGAATATAATGCTAAATTTATGTGCCACAGGAGCAGCATATCAAGGCCTCTGTGCTGATTAGACCCAGATGTTGGTAACAATGTTAGTGTTATGGACCAACTGCAGGTGTGGGAATAAATCCCTTTCCCTGGGACCCTCAGCAATCAGACCAGTGGTTTCTCCTGGCTCTAAGCTCACAGTTTTCAATTAGCACTACAATGGTATTGTTGTTCTCCACCATTAGATCATATGTCATGTAAATGAAGTTGAATATACACTTTAACTTGACAAGGTGATTAAGGCCAAGGATACATATGTTCACTATTATAACATGATCAAGGTTAAAAAATAATAATAAAAAAATAGCCCTGACATGCCATAAAGTTTTTATTATTTTGGCTTATCAGTAGATTTTCACATTTTACTTTCATAAAACAGAACATAGTGTAAAGCAGGGCTAGACCAGAATCTGAATAAAAGGCAGACAAAAATATTATATGTGTAAAATTATATATACACATGTGTGCGAGTATCATGCTTAATTTCAGACTTCTATGGTTTTATGTGACAGTCTGACATCTGACAACTTGGATCACTTTTTATTTCCTTTCCCAGTTTTCTGTCCACTCTCCTTACCTTTTTCCTCTATGTCAATGAATAGTGCATGCACAACTATATATACTATAGGAGAAGAAACAAGGATATTCCCGAAAACCCATCTACCTCTGAGCAATGAATCCAGCTCATCAGTGCCAGAGGCTGTTTTCTCTATCTCCTTTGGGTTTCATGATATTTAGAACACCACCATGCCTCACTAAAACATATTAAGGGCTCTGTTAAGTAAAGAGGCCATACTCCTCTTCCACACATGCATAATTCCAATTAATGTCAATGGCCATTACCTCTGCAATGAAGAGTGCAGCCGCTAATATTTTTCTTATATGTTCACTTTCATCAGGTTCTCTGTGCCACAGCTGTGGGACTGCATATTATTCAGTGGTAGCAAAACAAAAATAAAAGGGAAAGCCATGGAAAAATAAAGTAAAAGAATGACACAAACCTCCATAAAGACAGGTTCTGATTTATAGTTCGCAGGGAAACAAGGTGATTTTGCTTTCCTACCAGTACAAGGGAACTGCAGACACAAACCTATTAGGAATACAGAAACTCTAAGAGGTCCCTAGTGTTATCAAGTTTTACCAAAGGTTATCAAGCATCAATCTCTTGCCACAATAAGCCATAACAGAGCAAATATGGGACCTACTCTGAACTCAGAACAAACTGCAGAATGATGAGTACTCACCACCCCTGCTGACCTGATGAACCCCGACACAGACAATTACATTAGCTTTCTTTGAGAGTGGGGCTCAAGAGCTCATCAGTTTATACTGATGACCACAAGAAGAACCATCTGCTTTTGTGTTGCTTGCTTACACTCTGGCAGTCTACAGTGTTGGTGTCTTTGAGTGTTTCTGGCCAACCAAACATGAAATCACAAAGAAAAATCCCTGAAGGATGTACATCTTGGTGTGAGAGCAAAAAACTGTGCTATTTTGGACGCTAGTATTCTGCTCTGATTCTTTGTTGTTCTGCATGTCACAGTCTCCTCTGTATCTCATCTTCCAATAAAATGGATAAAATAGCTGATGGAATTATCCTGACGTACTTTCACCACTTATGTACTTCTCAAACCAGAAAACAGAGAAAACTGAATAGCATAGACCATCTAAATATTTAATGAATAAAAGTGATTATGTGAACTTCTATCAGTAATAAATATTTTCTATGCATTGTTTACTCTATAGTAATTCTAAAACACTTCTTGTTTCCACCTGCCTTAGGTATGTCCCCTGTTCTTGTCTGAAAATTTTCCTTCAAGGTCCTTGGAACTGGAGACTGCTGTTGTGCATCTAGAGGCTGTGACGTGATAAAGAATGAAGTACTGAGTCTCTAGGTGTTATTGTTATACAGCTATATACTACGACTACTATTCATAGATTCATGTTTTTCATCCCAACTTTTGCTTTACAGCATTGAGAAACAGGTATTCTACCTAGGCTGAGTAATAATTCAAGTTGACCACAGAAAAGTGTGGTTCAGGCAAAATATGAGAACTCAGTATTTCTTTTCTGCAAAAATTTGAAACAAAACCTGTGAAAACCCATATATTCTGTATGAGGAGGAGGAACCAGATCCTAGGAACTCTGTTATTCCTGATTCGGGGGCAGGCTGTTGAGGAACACTGCATAGAAGTGGAAAAATTAAAAGAAGAACAAAAGCCCCAGCAAGACATCCAAGTCAGAATTTAACCTGGGCTTCATTAGAATTTACAGTTCACCCCTGGGAATCCTTTGAACTTCAATGAGTTCACCTGTATTCGAATAATTAAAAAAAATCCAATGTTGTCTGACCTATTTTAACTATTTCTGGCTATAAAAATAGTAAGCATTGCTTTATGGTGATGAAGCAACCTAGAAACCTGTCTCATACGGTTTTATCCACCCTGTATTAACTCAGGGCACTGGGAAGTCCCAGAATAGGTAATTTAGGGGAAAAGAAACACTACAGCATTAATGACAAACAAATAGGGATAGCGCAGTGACAACTGGCATGCTCAGTCACAGGTGACAGTTTTCACAAAGACTCCCACAAACAATGTCCTGTTTATGACTCGTGCCCAGGAGTCGCTGTGCAAAAAAACTTTCACTCCTAAGAACTACTGCTTCGATAACAAAGTCAATGTACATTAACTTCATCAGAAATGTAAGCAAGATAAGTTAGTAATGATATACAAGATTCAACTTACAAAAAAGTTTCAGGAGTTTGTAGACTTTAAGGCTGGAAAACATAAACTTATTTTAAGGCAAGGTTTTATCTTCTGAATGTTCCCTCAAATGATGTGCTCTGTTTGGCTAACTATTCTCCTGAACAACAATTAATCCATGCTGACAAATTTTCCAGATGTAGTTGGAGTTATTAGCCAAAGTTTCAACAGGTTATTCCCAAGTTACCTGAACAGGGGCCTTTGTGACCAGTTGTAACAGTAAATCACCATAGTAAAAATGCTTATACTGGTATATAAACATAGTGTTAATAATATCTAATTCCTATATGGCACCCTTAAAGCTATTCAATAGTTTCAGGGGAGAAAATAAAATTGCGAGGGAAAAAACTATCACAAATGTACAAATATGTTCATTTAATATGAGTGATATAAAGAAGAACTCATAAATGTTTTGTCTAGGAAACAAATGTATCAGTGAAGGGATACTCAAGCTTTCTAAAATCTATGCAGTGTTGAAGAATATGAAACACCTAAAAATATCTTGAACTTATGACTTCCCTTCTATCCAGTGATTACAAATGTTCTACAACATTTACAAGAAGCATCTGTCCTGTTTTAGAGACTGATAGAACAATGACATGTGCAAGATAAAATTTTCCTCTTATCCATGCTCTGAAAGTACCTCCAGCTCAGTGACTCCAAAAACTGCACACGAGTAAAGAGTAGAAGGGCGAATGCTTAGAGGAGAAAACAGGGAACAGAGACCTGGACTTAATCCAGGGTAGAGAAGTTAGCTCTCTGCTGTAAGGGAAGATGGGCTTGTTCCAAGAACTGTATCTCAAAGGAAACAAGGATGGTCTTACCTCTCATGTAGCTGGATATATTCTTTGAACTGGGGAATGATAAAGGAATTTGTCTCTAGTAAAGATGTTCAAAGCAGGAAGACTCCTCCAGCACTTCATTTACCAGCCTTGAAGTCAGACTCAGTGGAGGAGGCAGCACAGAAAGTATTTCAAGATCAAATCTACCTCCAGTAGTGTGACCACAGTGAAAGACAGAAACTGAACTAGACCTTCTAACATGATTTCTACTCTTTGTCTTCAACCATTCCACCTTCCTTTAATTTTTTATTTTACTCAGTATCCTAGACAACAATCCACTTTTTATACTTATAAAAATACTGACTGCAAAGGCAAAGTTAAAGGTGCTCTCAAGTAAAGTAGCAGAATGAAACTAGTAAAAGCTAAGCTAAGAGAAGTTTATTGTAGCAGCCATTGATTCATTGCTGTTAACCACTGTGAATAAAGTATAGACAACAAGCGTGCCACTTAAAACTGACTAGGTGTGCCATTTGCCCATTGATTGAGGGAATTAAATCAATGGTGCGGGCTCTGCTCCACAGCAATCACCCCACATAGGAGTGTATTTCAACAAGGCACCAATTAAATGGATTCTTCTGTTGTTACAGCTCCATCACGATCTGAGCAGTTTGGATCCTGAGTAAAAGCAATGGGCCTGTGGAATCACAACCCATTTAAAAAAAAATGGCAATCTATAATTTAGATTATTTTAGTGCAGGTGGCAAAGCACAAGAGCTAATATGAACTTAGGATATGTAATAAACTTAGGCCGTGATAGTCTTCTGTAGTTATATTTCCAAGCTCTGCCTTCTATTAAAAAGGCAAGCATCGAGAAGCAAGGCCAACCTGTGTATCTTGGGGAGACAAAAGGCTAGAGAAATTGAGAAGAGACCATTATCCTGCTGTTTGCTTTGTGTTGACAGGAGGTTAGTGAGTTCAGAGGGAAGTCTGTAAAGACAAAGGATCATTTCTCTTGTTATAAGAAACTCCCAACCCCTTCCCACTCCTCTGCCAACGGTTTATAATGAAAAATGTAAGAGTGGTTTAGGCACTTAAAGACTTTTTCTAAGTGTAGGCAAAATACCTTTCAAATTAAATAAAACTACGCAGATGCAAGCTTCCAGCACAGTGAGCACTGTAAACAATACTTACATAGAGTGGGTTTAATGAGTCATATATCAAAGAATTAGAAATACCCACCTCAAACAGACCCCTCATAGTAATCACTAAGCTCAATGGCTGAGCTCTTTACACTAAAGGCCATTCGTTATGCATGCCCTAGCAGTGAACAATAGCAATATTATGCTGAAAAGTTGAGCAAATGTATCTCACCTTTCAGCAATACCTTCATGAACCAATGAATTCATGGGGATGGATGGCATTATTCCACAAAGTATTGTGAAAACAGGCACCATTGTTAGACCCACAATACATTACTGATAATGAAATAGAGGCAGAGTGTAAAAGAACGTATCATTATTGCAGGTGAAGAAAAGAGAAGTGTTCTGCAAACACGTGTAGAGGAAAGAATATGCTATTTGTACTTCTCACTCATGGTTAAAGTATAACTGATTTTCACATTTAAGCCATGGCTTCCTAAATATAGCCTTGACAAACATCTGCCTTTCCTTCACTTTCCTGTCTGTTTTTGGAACGAATTCTGACCAGTGCTAAGATGATGAATTTAAAATTAAATGTAGGATGCTTGCAAAATTGGATCTTTTTTGAAACTCTATCATACTTGTACTGGGAGATCTAGCCTGAAGGCTAACAGTGTCTGAGGTTGGAAGGGGAGAGGAAGGAGGTGAAGGTGAGAGGGGTAGAGATGAAAGGAGAGGATGAGACTAAAGCCCCTGCATGGATGTCTTGTTAGTGCAAGAGCATCCCTCGCTGGCCAAGAGGAGGCAATGACCTAGAATAAGTTTTGCCTCTCTTCTGGATGAAATACTAATCCTGAAGCCACCAGTAGCAAAAACACTTTGAGATGTAAGAAAATGTGTTATAAAAATGCAGGTGATATCTGAGCAATTACAGACAATTAAGGATTTCTCTGCCTCATACTCATGCCTCGCACATTGCGTGTGTTTATGCAGAAAAACACGGGAATAGAGTATTTCCAAACAGGTAACATACGTATTTCAAGAGAGAGTCAACAAGTATGCAGTTATTTGTATTTAATCCAAATCATGGAAATTTCTTTTCAAATGTTACATCTAACTTAAATCAATTAATCAGATAAGGATATAGCATGGTCTAGATTTTGGCAATTCCTAGGGGATGAACATTAAAGTGGTGAAGCAGATGTAACAGGAGTTCTTATGTTTTAATGCAACTGCTCTGGCAATGAGCTGTACACACATCCCACACAGCCTATTTCTAGTCTAGAGGAGGCACAGAAGTAGGAAATGTAGATAAAAAAGATCAGACTGTCCAGTCACACTAGGCACCTTTACAAACACATTAAAAGGCAAAGTCCCTGGCTAACAGGGTTTATAACCTCATTTAGGGCTAGCTTTAACTTGCAGTAGATCTCTTGACTGCAGTATCCCCCTCTGTCATTTATATCTATTGGACGTATGTGCTGAAAGTGAACATAAAGTAACCACATCTTACTCAAATGTCATATACCCCGTAAGTGAAAATTAACTGGGCCCTGTGTTTATTACGATGGAGCTTGCAAGACCTCCTTGGGTTCAGGGTCAGTTGCTGTTTCTTTATGGACCCCTTTATGAAAGTTTTCAGAGCTTTATAGCTCAGCCATTAAATTTTGCTCCAGGCTGAAGCTTCTCACAAAAGGTTTAATTCCAGGAGCCTTTTTCTTCTTTTTTTTTTTTTTTTTTTTTTTTTGGCAATATATTTTCAAAGAGATTTCTTTGGTCATTTTTGAAATATAAAAACGAGTGGGTTTTTTTTTTTTAAAAAGTTAATTGGTTTTAGGCTGTCTTTAGGGCTCACCATAATTCAGAAACAATGTATTGCTGACCATTTTTGGCTTTTGAAGCCTGTCTACTAAGTTTGCACTGAGATCTTTTTTATTGCATTTCTAATACGCATATCTATAAATAAGTAGTCCTACACATTTTTATGGTTATAGTTTGGTTTTCATCCCACCATGGGCTAAAATCCTGCTTGTCTGACTCATGGAAATTAATCCCTATAAAGTAGGAGAACTGGTTCTAGGCCTCCAATGTTAGCGAATTGAATTCTAGAGGATCTAAATCTTTGCTTCATTTAATTGCGTAATTTTAGGGTATTCTTTACATTTCATGTTTTCATTGAATTTCAGTAGTGTTGAATGTTACACAGCACTTCCACATTTGTGCTGAAATTAGCTCCTGCTCTGGCCACACTAGTGCTTTTATTCCAGTTCTAGGAAGATAAGCTTGTCAGCAGTGCTACCTAAAACAGATCTATTCAAACTGCCCTGATAAGAACGATTTCTGCATGTTTCTGGCTCCTGGAGTCAGGGAAAGTTACAGCTTGAATGTTTAATAACACCCCTGTCATATGTGACTAGCACAATGAACTGAGAGGCACGGCTTGTCCTTGTGAGCATTGGTGATCTTCACAGGAAAGGGACCAGGACTGACATTTGGTCTCTGTATGCTGTGTGAGCCTCCCCACACACTTTCTTCCAAAGAGCTATAAATGAAATCAAGACATATTTAAAAAACCATCTATGTGGATATCCACACTGAAGAAATTGAGAATAAAAAGTGCTGAGAGCTGTGTCAAAAATCTCCCAAGTGGCTGACTTTTGGTTATGGATCTCGAGAGCTGTGAAAGCCTAACAGCATGCTCTGCTGCCCTAGTCCTAGTGCAACTTGTACATGTCTCTCTCACAAGTTCCATCAGAGCCTTAAGCTAGTTTTAGTGCAGAAATCTGTTGGTTTTTTTAATAATTTAGTTTCATTTTCTGTCATCTGGGAGCCAACCAAGGCCCATCTTCAACTGGGTTTCCTCGCCGAGGGCCCATCTCCTCTCACTACAAACTGGTGCCCCACTCAAGCCTTGTGTCTCCCCATCCCTGCTTCACTCTTCCTGCCAGCTCCGCAGCTCCCTCCGCCAGCTCCATCTTCCTTTCTCTCTGTCTCGCGCCTCTTCCTCCCAAAATCTCCCTCCACTAGCCCCACTTGAAAGAAGAGTACCAGTCACTATTTTAAATAATGATACAGGCAACAACAAGTTTGGGGCAACTGATAAGTGGTAGCTGCAGCACACAGGCTGTGCATGCCTGTAGTTATCATGATCTGACTGCATTTATCATGCAGCAGCTGGTATGTAGCATGCAGAGAGTGTACCCTTTGCATCCTGCCAGACCTTGCGACATAGCATCTTGCTGGGAGGAGATGCCCTGCAACCAGAAGTCCAAACCTCTTGTACATGTTACGCTTTCCTAAGGGTGACCCTGAGCTCACCCAGGCTAGGAGGGTTACACTTCAGGTAGTTAGCACTGCTGCACACATCACATGTTTAACACAACAAGACTGATATTAAATTAAAGGAGCAGCATCAAAGAAAAGTTCTTAGTAATTTATGATAAAAGGAGAAACAGATGTTTATAAAGAGACAAAGGAAGCAAGGAAAAAATTAAAGAAATAAACTTTGACATGCTCTATTTTTGGTTAACCTAGGGGCAAAACTCAAGTTTGACCAGGAAAAAATATCTGTTGCATATTAAACTAAGATTTGTCAGGATTGTTAGGACAGCCAGCATAAATACAAACCTATATTTTACCTGTAAATTTAAACTTTTATTAGATGGCTTCATTCTAGAGCCGAATCTTCCTCTAAACCACCCCTTCAGGTCATGTCTCTATCTAGTAGATTCTTTCTGCACTGGAGTTCTAATATATAGCTCTTCCCATCCACTAATCACAGCACATCATGATTATTGAAACATACTTTTCTCTGGCCTTGACAAAAGCAATCATCTTCATGTTCGTTAAGAATATGCCTGGCAAAAATTATTTTCTAGCTTGTTTCTTTTAACCATTTCGCTCCCTCTTTGCATGTTCTTCTGTTGGCATCCTTTTCTTACTACATCAAATATGAAGCTACTTGTTATTTTAAAGGAACATCATAGTTGATCTCACGCTTCTTATCAACTTTTTTTCCTTAATGAGTTGTTTACTCCTGTCTGGCCTATTAAAATTTCAAACAAACACTTTCATGGTTAGTCTCATAGGCTGTCCTCACAGTCTTCAAAACAAAAGGTTTTCATGGTCATAAATATCATTTCAGTGCTCTTTTTCATACTGCTCCTTAAATCATTTTTTCTCCCTGAAATCTGGAAAGAATTGTCTGTGGTTAAACTGACAGTGCGCTGAGACCACCATCTACCATGCTGACCTATATTGTCCCTTGGTTTCCCTGAAATACCCTTAGTTATGTCTGCAGCCTTATGTTGTCTCTCGTTTTGGGCTTAGATGCATAATCAAATTGCCACAGCTTAATGACTATCACGTGTTAGCTGAGCCAAAGTAGTAATTTTCATCGTTTAAAGCCACAGCACATGCAAGTTTAAATACACTAACTTAAACCTCAGTGAAATGGGTTTAAGAACATTAAATTTACATCACAACATCTAAGAGTTTGCATGCAGTGAGTCACTGTGGCAACTTGTTAGACCACTGCAACTTAATCGTGTCTGGAGCTTTACACGTTGAACTGTGTTTGGAGCAAAACTTGTTTTTTTTTCATGCATCCATGTAGCACTTAGAGGTCTTATCCAGAACAGAGCTTCTAGGATTTACTGCCACGGAGTGAGTAACTACAAGAAATAACACCACAAAAAAAAGATGCTATGTGAACAGCCAGATGCACTGTTCCTGAAGTGAACTGATCTCTGTTCTTATGACAGCTCCCTGCTGTAGTGTGCTTCTCAAGAGCTGATAACACATTAGCAGGTTGCTCAGAGATCAAATGTTTCTCTCTACTCAGTCATTTTGACCATGTATTTGACTTCCACATCTACATCTTGCTATCTCCTTTCCTACAGGCTTTTTCCCCTCCCTCACCTTCTTTAGTACCTAAACCACATCCTCAATATGCTTTCTCCTCTTCTTCCTCCCCCAACTTTTTTCTTCTTTGTAACAGCAGCTCTGGGAACGAGCACTTTGTAAGGCAAAGAAGTGTTTTTCACCCTCTAAAGTTCTTGAAAGTTAGTACTGCCAATGTGACAAGCTAACACTTTCCTGGAATAAAGAAAACTTTTTTGGAGTTCCCATTTTTTGGGACCAAACTGCAGTCTGAAAGTCCCAAAAGGTTGTGTGACCAAGATCATGTCAGTAGATAAAAGTATATTCTTTCACTTGTGATGCTGGAAAAGATGCAGGCTGAAGTTGAGGATATCTCAACAAGAGCTTCTGAATTATTTGAAAGTGTTAGAGGAAGAGCTTTGTTGCCAATGAAAAAGAGATAATTGTTAGGCTTCTATTCTCCCATTCCTCAAGCGCTACTTCCCAGCACTTCTGCCTGGTGTACTTCTCTCTCTTCTCTACTGTCTGAGCCTATAAACTGCCTGCAACAGGAATCCTGGGCTGCAGTTGTATAAAGCAGTATAGCTTTATACATACTCCAAGTGACCAGGGAGAGATGAGAAAGTTAACGATTCATCCCTTGATGAGAAGATACAAACTGGCATATTGTTTTTTAAATAAAGAATTCCCTTTGTCAGCAATGCAGGCTTGTACAAGCAGCTATCAAATACAATTCTCAAAATTGCTAAAGTGTCTTTGGAATACAAGTCCAACTGAAAAGTACCATTAAAAAATGTGCTTTCCTAAATTGTTTAGCCATAAAATGCAACCAGAGGGTCTGAATGCCTAAGGAAAAACGTATGCACATGTTCAATTTCAAACACTCTCAGAGACAAAATAATTCTATCTCAATCTAGTGAAGCAAGCATTTAACCCTCTGAAAAAGAAAAGCCCAACCAAACCAAAAACAGATGAGCAGGGGAAAGGAAGAATGGCAGAAAGAAAGAGGAGAGGAATCAACCTGGCATGGTTAAGAGATTTGCTCATCAGCAGGTTTAACGAATGATTCAGCTTCCACACAAGATTCACAAAATGAGCTTGAAAGCTCCAAGCACCATTCTCAAATATGGGGAGCGTATGATCCTTCCCTGTCTACATAATGGATTATTTGCATAGGACCCATAGCTTAGGCCAAGAATGAAAGACTATGGGGCTTGTTATTAAGGAACGTTCCAATGTTTCTGTCTAAAAACAATGAAGCAAATATTGCAAGAAGACAAGCTAAATCATTGGCATTCTTACAAACAGAATAGCCAAATACTGATAATGCTACTGCTACAGATTTTTATATTAAAAAAAAAAAGAAGAAAAAAAAACCCAACCAAACTAAACCACACAAACCAAACAAAAACCCCTAACACTAAAATGTGGCTGGTTTGAAAACAATTTTGCAAGCATGTGCTTGGCTGTTTTCTGTGGTCACAACTGTTGCTATAATGGCAAACAGAGCCAGGTTATATTCAGGTCTGTTTCATAGCTGAACTTTGGCTATGATTATATTGCAACCTTATGTTGCATAATGTAATTTATGCAATAAAAAAGAGGCGTTACAACTTGAAAAGCATCAATCAGGAAGGCTACAAGGTATAGCAAACCCTTTTACTATTCCTTCTTACACACTTAAATATCCACTTCTGTCCTTTTGGTCCTTGTAACATTTCTCATAATGTCATTGGGTTAATCTACTGTTGCTGCAGCTTTTTGAGATGTGCTTGTTTATTGAAGCTCTCATTGGGAAGGATATGACATAGGAGACCCACCTGCCTCTTCAATGGCAGGTGGAGGTCTAACAGGATAACCTGGAATATCTAAAATGGCATTAAATGACTGTTTAAGCAAGTGGCTTGACACCTTTAAGTCAACAGCAAAGTACCTACTGATGTCAAAATAGGTAAATTGTATTACACTGGATATCTCCAAAATGCCATAAAGCAAATTCTGATCTAAGACGCTGACCAGTCCTGTCAGCTGAGGCTACCTGAACTATAATGGTAAGAGCTATTATGGTAACAGCATTATATCTTGGAACTGAATTTGAACCAAAGCTTGGACACAAAATTAAATTATTTTAACATTTTGAAGCCTGAGAAATAAAGAACCCTGGCCCTGCACTCCTGAGGTTTAGTATCTTTTGTATTTAGGTATTTATTGTGTAGTAGCTACCATCCATGTAGTAGGCAGAGAGATATTCATAGATTTCTAGGACCCCAGTCTTTAGAAACATTAAGATCCTCCCAGCTTTATCAGTATTTCCTTTGAGGAGGAATAAAAGGTAGCTTTGGCTTTTTGAGTGGTTGATTTATTTTCTGAGGTGAGAGAAATCTTATTTTCCACACTGGTTCACCTAGGCCTATTTGTAGTCCAAGAGACAACCCCTCTAATTACTTGTTTTATATATTTCTAAGATTCTAAGCCAATTTATTTCTGCAGAAAACCTGTATCTTTAAATTGCAAAAAATCACTCCATAAATTGTGAGTTAGAACAGTCAAGGTCTGATACCTTATCTGTGCTCTTACTGTGTACAAGGTCACATCATCAGCATGTAGATGTACAGAATATTTCATGAACTATACAGCGTCGACAGGTCATTAATAAAACCTGCAAAAGTAAAAGCCCTCTAATTAGCTCCTGAGGTAACTTCTCATGTAACATTTTCACCTCAGATTCAACACCATTAAACAAAATGACTAGTGTTTGCTCTCTAATGTAGCCAGAGAACCATTCTACTGTAGTTAAACTCAGCCAAATTGAGGGAAACATAGATAGCAATATGTTGTGATTTATTGGAACAAAGGCCACAGTCAAATCAATATAGGTAGCTCCAGCATAAAAAATTAAAACGTATGTCTATAACAACATCAAGGTTACCTTGAAAAGAGCAATGCAGCAGGCCAAAAACATGACTAAAATAAGGTAAATACATTATCTTTGAAAGGAATACTCATCAATTTTTGAGCAAGTGGAAGAAAAAAGAGAAAACACAAATAGACGATAGTTAGGGCAGTATCATTTCTAATGGTTGGTTATCCCAAATTAGAAAGCAGATATTATGATAAACATCCAGCAACAGGTTTGAGAAAAGCTTACAGAAAGTGTTTAAAGAAACAAAGGGTAATGTTCCCCATGGCTAGCACACTGACTAGGAGGTGGACCAAGAGCAATGAAGCCACTTTTTTTGTAGACTCAGTTTCTCCACTGCATGACAGTTGACTGAAAGGACATTTTAATGAGCATTATGTAAGGCAAGGTAAAGTTAAGCATACAGGTGTTATCAGATACAACAGGAATGTAGAAGACAGAAGATTAAACTGTCAACTCTTCCTCTTTATTGAAAAAAGAAAAAAAGCTTTTCATATGGGAAGGGAGGAATACAAGATTAACTGGGTGACACTGGCTGGGGTGAAAAGGAGTAAATGTCTCTTCTCACATCAACTCTTTGGGATTAGGAACAGCTTGCTCATTGGAAATTAAATGCTCCTGGGTCTCCAAGGCTGCACCTCTGCTAGGAAATAGAGCAAAGGCATGTTCAAAACAACATAGTCTTCTGTTACCATACTCCCTACCACAGCTTTGTCCCACTAGCATGTCCCATTTGATACCTAGGTATACCTTATGATGTAGCATGTGGAAGGACTATTTCCTATTGGCATTGTGGCCTGTTTTATTTAACAGTTTAGATCCAGCCCTTGAGTCCAATCAAGCTGAGTGCACACAGAGTGTTCCTTGTGTGCAGCAGGGAGAACTCGCTATTGTAAATAATATGTTTGGTAAATGTCACCCTTTCTTCTGTTTGCAAATTGCCATTGAATAATTTTTCATTAATGTGTTTGTTATTTGATGCTGTCTGATGAATAAGTTGTGAAAAAAGGTGTTTCAGTCTATCTTCTGGGGGCTTTTTGTTGATCATATTACTTTTTTACAGTTTGCTATTCAATATTTATAGTGGTTGGTCACCAAAATGCATTTGCTTCCTCTTTCTGGATTACTTGAAAGAGATTAATGAGAATTTAAGATGGCCAGACAAATCCAAGTGTGAAGGGATTAGCATGACTACCCAGGAATTACATTCTGAAACCATCTTGTAACCTGAAAGTCTTTAGTGTAAAAGGCATACAAGAGCTTTTGCATCAGTATCCAAACTTGAATTAAAGTAAATTAAAAACCTGATAACACAGTTCACTCTGATATAATGGAAACAGTAAAACTGAAATTTATTTTGTCAGTGTATAGCAACAGTAATTTTTCACACCTTTCCATCAGATAACTTCAACAATGTGAGTTTTTATGTAGTTTGTGGGTTTTTTTGTTTTTTGTTTGTTTGTTTGTTTTTTTAAAAAAGCATAACCCTTCTAAAATGTAGCATGATAGAAGCTAAGGCCCAATGTTTTCACATTCCCCTCGGAGGGACATGTTGCCAGTCTTTAAATGAGACTTTCTCTAAAATCATACTGCTCCTTCTGTCCCCCCCCATATTCAACTAAGTTGTTTTCACAGAGGGATGGTGGTCTTGAGCATAGAGCAAACAAATGGACAGAGTTGCAGATATGGGATCATCAGGTCTCATTTAGAGGCTCATACTGATACCCACCAACCATGAGGCAAAGAAGATAAAGGACCAGGAAGGACAAATTCTCTTTTATGTCAGTGACTTTTCATGGCAGTGAGGTAAATTTACTAAACATATGAAGAGTTCTTCAAAAGGAGCAGAGTCATTGCTTAGTCCTAGATGAAGTACAGTAATGGAGAGTGTATTCTTGGGAATCATTCTGTAGTGGCCCATAGAGGGTTCACTGCAGGATCTAATGGCTCTTTAGCCAACTACCCTGTGATTTCTTTCTACTCAGGCTTAATAACTTCCTTAACAAGTTTCTTCATATAACTATATATGAAGCTATTGGGCTTTTTTTTTTCCAAGTGGTAATTGCCCCTGATATACTGGAATAGAGCTATAATCACTACCAGTGTGGCTGTTACCATAGTTCCTGGGCAGAGGATTGCAATAATATCGCAGGAGCGTGCTGGTCCTTGAGCGCTCAGGCTGCGTCTAGTGTTCAATAGAACTTCTTTCTACTCTACCATGGATCTGACAGGTGCTGGTCTTTGTCTTATGTTCCCCAGTTTGTAAATGGATTAAGGAAATGAAACCCATTTACATAAAACTCTTTCAGATCTACTGCTGAGAACAGCTGTATTTCACTTTTGCATCCATGTGATTGGACAGAAAGAAAATAAAACTGATATTTATAGCTAATCATTTAGCTTAAGGAAGAAACATGGAATAATAGTACTATAAAAGAAACTCCTTACAGTGTTAGTCACAACTGTTGAATATTAGCCAGATATCGCTAAAAAGTTACCTTCCCATATCTGAATGAGATACACATAAAAATAAATACAAATTATTATAATTTACCATAGGTATTATATTTGATGAGGAAAATGCTAATAACACAGGCAATAGGAAGTAATATCATGTGTTAGCAATAAATTATTTTTACATTGTTACAGTATCAACTTCTTAATCATATTAAAATTTTCTACTATAATGTGGCAGGAGTTATGCTGCTTGAGTTGTCAGTGTTGCTTGCGGTTGCAAGAAATACTAATGTCTATGAGTAAGAGAAGAAAGTGGATAGCTTTTATTTCAAATTGAGAGATTATATGATTGAATAGGTAGTTACTACTTGACATGCTGAAGTCTTTTCTTACTAAACTTCTTCTAGATAGGGACTAATGTAGAGATAGTGTCACATTTTTTTGCACAAGACGATCAAGGGTTAGTAACCTGCTCCAACACGTGCTTATCTGAACTGAGGTCCATGCTTCCATGTGTCCATGACGATGGCTACCCTTCCAAACACAGTATAAGTCTATCTGTCTACATGAGGACAAGCTCCAGCGTACCACCCAAAGAACACGATATGACCTAACCATATTATCAGACACAGGTTTTTTTTCTCCAGATACTGTTAATCTGTGCTAAATTTAACTGAAGGAGAAAGGCTTACAAGTTTAGTCTATCAATCAGCCCTATTTCACTCCATGTTTCTCAGATGTGTGTTGATTGTGGTGTTTAACTAATGAATATGCACCTGTATTTACTCCAAAATTTGTAGCTGAATGTTATTTAATAGGCACTTCTAATACTTTCTATTCAAATGAACAGACTTCTGTAAAAGTAAACTAATTGTCAATTCAAAAGCTGATTAAAAAGGATGTTAAACAAATTGTAAGTTGTTAGTGGAGAATGAGGGACATACACTGGGACTGTAATCTCTTCCACTGAACAGCTTTCTTTCCTTCTGGAGCTACTGAGATCCAGGGATCCTCAGTTTGACTGCTGTACTGATGAGAAGAGACATTCTCACATGCTGTGTTTTCAGTTGCCCAAACTGGACATCTAATTGATTGCCAGGGCCCTTCATTTCTGCCTTAATTAATTGCTGACATAAGAATAATCTTTAATATGGATATAATTCTGAGCAAAATTAGAAGACAGTAAGAAACCACCTGAGAGTGGCCTACTCAACAGCTTGCACTGCTCTTCCCAGCAGAAGAAACGTTTGACAATGAATGCAAGACCTCATATGTGGAGATGATTATAGAAAGTGTCTGTGGATTTTAAAGAATTTGAGCAAGAAAAATGTGTGTGGAGCAGATGTAGACACATTGTGACAATGAGATTTAACCACAGGAGGCAGCAAAACAAATGGTAACGAGTTAGATGGGAAAGGAGCTAAACCAGTTTCATCTTAGCTGGCATTTCTTCCTTTTTTTTGGTTTGTAGCTGAAGGCAAAGCACTGCAGTTATTGAACACCAGGAGCCAATTCTTTGTCTGGAGGAGCTGAGCCCAAGTGCAAAACAAGGAATTTGATCCAACCGATATACGCAAATACGGAACTACACTATAATATAGAGAAGAAAATATTGTGTTGCTTTCTTCACCTAAATCTAAGCCTTCACAGAAATCTGATGATTTTATTTAGTCCATAGATTAAGATCTCCACAGAAATGTAATAAAATTACAATAAAGGTTATGTATCAATAAGGTGTCAGTTGTTCATAAGGATGAAGTATTTTAGTCATAATTAAATTTCAAATCTAATTATAATTTGAGAAGTCCTTTTAATTACATTGCAATATTTTGCTTTTGTAGGGGGATGATTGCCATAGCATCTTTTATCTGCAATTTTCTTTTAATTAAAAAATGTAAATAAATCAAAAGCTCCTTCTTACAATATTTACATCTTAATGGAAACAAACAAGGCAGGAATTTCTCCATCCAGGTCTTATCTACTGAATCACACCAAGGTAAACTTTTTTTTTTCCTAATGAATCGGTGAATTCTACATTATTACTTATTTCTTTCACATAACCAGAAATGTCCAAATTATTTTGGCCAAAGCAGGAAAAAAGAGCTTCCTCAAAGCAAAGCCTGTTAGACAGGAAAGATATCAAACCTTTCTCTTTTCAAAAGGTGTTGGGACTGTAAGGCATTCTTTGAAAAGCTGCTGGATGTTTCCCTACACTGCACTCTTCCATCCTGTCCCACCAGACTCAACTGTTCAATAGCACAGCAATTTCAGGTGTCTCTGCTTATTAGTACTTACAAGCCTCCTTGTGCTTACATTTCTTTGTCATCCTGAAGTTTCTTTCAAGCACTTAGTCACAGTCAGTTTGCATCACCTGCATGTGTGCTAACTTTGTGTTTCAAGTAATTCCTTTTCCTCCCTGACATTACACTTCCTGATGTGATGGCTCAGTAAGAAAAATCTTTCTTCTTGGCCTTTGTTTCTCTAAGCAAAACGGACAAGTGCCTTTTAAGAAAGAGTCTCAGTCTGATTGAGCATCTTCTCCAGTTTGAGTTAGTCTTTCCTGAATAGAAACACCAGATTTTTAACAGGAGAGAGTAAATTATGCCAGCATTAGGTACTGCAGTACCACATATCAGTCCAGATAGATTTAATATATCACTATTTGTTTGCTTGGAACACTAGCTATTTTATGAAAGAAAGCTATTAGTTTAGTCTGGCGTAAACCATCTTTTGTAAACTCATGTTGTACTCTATCTTATTTTCTATTTTCCCACATTTTTTACTCTATTCTACAAATTTTGCTTTAAAGCCTGGCTCACAGCTGATGCCAGGCAGCTAGGCTTATGACTGTCCAGATACTCTCTCTCTTACTCTTAAATATACATGTGTATTACAAATATGTATGTAAATAGATATGTGCATATGCTTGTATGCATATACATACATAGTTATTCTCTTTTCACATAGTACTGTCCTGACTTGTCAGCTGCTTCTGCCGTTACACGTGAGAAATTAGATGTCATTTCTTCAGAGTACTCCAGCACAAGTTATCTGGTACCCCAAGACTTGAACAAGTTAAACTCTTTGAGTCTTGTCACTTTCTAGGTGATAATCTCCACTTTCATTTTCATACCTTTGTTCATAACAGCTGACCTACCTCGGCTTTCCATATTAAATGTTACTAGGTTAATGGCAAAATGCAATTTTTTCTTTTTTTTTTTCCTTTTGGTGCCTTATACTATTTTTCATTTCTATCCCATCCTACTGTGGAGTAACTTGTTTTATTTTCACTTAGTCTTTTCCTATTTATAAGCTTTGGTAAAAAAAACCTTGCTATTTGTTTTAATGCTGTTTGCAAACCTTACCGTAGCTTTGCTACTGTTAATTCTTGCCTTATCAATGCAATTCCTGAACTTTCAGATATAATTTTTGTTGCTGTTCATTCTACTTTCTCATTCCTCCTAGGCTTTGTGCTTATTTCTACTGTACAGGTAGGTTGGGCACTTTTTCTTTCTATTTTTTTTTTTGTCAGATAATATTTCCCTCTTTGCTGAGATACAAATTCTTAACAGATTTTGAAATGTGGATTAGATTCTAAATTTATTTTGTATTTAAATCCATAGTTTCTAAACTCAAATAATTTTAAAGACTCTATTAATTAGTCTTTTTGAACTGAAACTTTGAACCTTCACTTACCTATCAACTCATGGTTACTCTTTGCAAGGGTTTGCAAGTTTTCTATCACCCTGTTCCTCTCAAGTCTAAAGTATCGATTTTCAGGTGTTCCGCAAATTTTGTTGAAAGAAACAATCTCCCATTGTATTCTGTTATAACTAAACTTCATCATTATTCCAAGGATTTGATCTCCAAACTAGCAGTTGATCTGTTATTTCATAATTGCTAGAATGAAAACAAATATAAGCACCACTTTGGAAAGGATTTGGCACAGAAATTAAATACTCCCTTTAAATTCAAGTAAGCTATTTAAACATATTCAGCTAGTCATATCTGTGAGTTATTCCTAGATCATGACAGTCTTGCAGACTGGACCAAACCAAATCATTAAAATCCTTGTGAATGTGCAAATATGTGTGATGAAAAAGTGTGAGCTTTCGATAGTACATTCAGACAGGTCCTTGGATCATTCAGAATTATTAACATGTGATCTGAACCTTATCCATAGATTTTCTTCATCAGTAATAGTAATAGAAATTGCTTTTTCACTTCCATGATCTGTTATCTCTGTGCAAGTGAAGAAGAGTGGCTGGTGAAGAACATGTATTTTTTTACGTAGTCTTTACATTTGTCAGCAGGAGAGTAAGGAAGAAGCCCTGGATCTGTTCCTGACCCTGACGATTTTCCTTATATATGGGATAGGAGGATTGCAAAGGGGCAGGTGGAGTAGGCAGATGGCATAATCCACATTAAATTGTACAGACTCAGAGACCTGAGAGTCACCACTGCATACCGGCTGTCATACAGAGATTTTTAGGTTGTTGGTATACATCCAGTTTATCAGTCAGTGACACTTAGGACATGAATGCTTCCTCTCTGCTTGCTGTCATTTTTCTGGTGGTGACAAACCCCACAGCAGACCTAGTGATAGGGAATCTATGAGAGGTTCTCATTTGTTTCAGTGCAGAATTAGACAGATTAGTTTAATCTGCTAATGAAGACAGATTGAGCTGACCTTGCTGAGTCTGCACTGGGGCCGACCAGGGTGCATTCACACATTGGTTTCTCCTGGCAAGACTGTGAAAGTGAGAGCTCACAGCTGGTAGGCAGCCTCCAAAGCAGCTGGGAAGCCCATAACATATTCACCAGACAGATGTTTACAAAATGAGTATCTACAGCTTTATTTTCCAGAGGGAAAGAATGGTGCAGAGTCTGGATTGGGTATCATCCGGGCCATGACCCTTCTTTGTAGGTATCAAACATGGGATACCTTGCACAGAAATGAGAGGCAAGACAAAAGTATGTACCTCAAGGTGTACACCTTGATGCCCTACCTAGTCCCTGGACTTCAACAGATACATGCTCCAAACTCCAGGAAAATTCAAACCATCCAGTAGTCACTGGAGTACAGCAGCACTCCAGGCTTGGCTTTTTCCCTCAGACTTTATTTGAAGTTACAAGAGTGTAACTTACATTGGATAACTGCAGTGTCCCACTTAGATAAATGAAGTTATTGGCTCGGTGCCTATTAGCATTACCTAACAAAATCTTAATTAGGCTAGAATTGCAAGTACTGTTAAAGTTCATGTTTGCACATCAAGTGACTATTGCCAGACAATTTTTTTTAATCAATGTCCCAGCTTTCCTGTTAACTGTTTTGGGTTGTTGGCTTTTAACTTTAGCACTAACATTTTCCAATTTTCAGGTATATATTATGCATCTAAGGCAACATTATAATGTCACTGTAAATCAACGGTCTATGTTGAACCTAAAGTTTATTTTAATAAAGTTCTTAACTGGGACTCTTTTTTGAGGCAACTTTTACAGCAGTATGTGAAAACAATGTCTTCACATCAGCAGAAACAGATTATAGATTGGCATTCATATACAGTATGTACTTTGAAGGCATTTTTGAAGGACTCACAAACCACTGGGTCGCACGAGGACTTTAAAAACTCTTCCTGTCTCAAATCATCCATAGATTAGCACTTTTATATTTACAAAGTAATCCATAACCAGGAAACAAACTTTAGTAACTGCAATGGATATGTAACAGAATCAAAAGAGCCAAATAACTCAAATATTTGACTCAACATTGTGTATACATTGACAGCACTTAGCATTAGGAGGGAGAAAACAATATGCCAAACCCAGAGTTCCTAGGTCAATTTACCAAGTTTTTCAAAAAGTCCAAATGCCTGACTCTCCATTGCTCCCTCTTTTAGGAGCAGCTCACTGATGGTGGTCAGAGCTGAACAGTAACAGCTCTAAGTTCTTCCTCAGAACAGCGCCTTAGGAAAAAAAGGATCACAGTTTTGTTTGGACTGGATGCAGCTGAAGCAATTGCCATCGCTGTCAGACATACTCAGCGCCAAAGGTCACCAGCCACTGAGGAGCCTTCAGGGTACACGCTGCTCACCCACGGCTTCTCACCCACGGCAGGTTGCTGCCCTGTGTATTAATGGAAAACGCCATAATGTTCCTTTTACTTCTATGCATGGAGAAGTAGCAAAGATAGGGCTTTTCTCCCAGTTCAGCCACTGCGGAGGTGACCTCTCACAGAGGTAAGGGACGTAGCTGGAGAGGGATGGTCTTTTGCTGCCACGGCCACATCCAGCCAAGTTGCTTGATCAGAGTCCTGGAGCGAATGCAGCCAGCCAGCCATCTAACAATACCACAGTCACTGTCACACTGAGCACTCTTGCCCTGAGCTTTTTAATGGATGGTTTATGGTCCAAATGATTCTGAGTGGGATTCTTTAAAAGCATGCTGTGTTGGTTTAACTTCCCATTAAAACAAAAATCCTCCTAAGACTTCATGGAACTTCAGTAGGAGCAGAATTAGGGCAAAGTCAAACACCTCTGAAAACCTGCCCTTCATATGCGCTGAGCAGGGCCACAGTGGGAGAGGAGAGGTATTTTACATTTAGATTGACCGCTGCAGCGCCAGTTTGCTAACGTGATTTTCTAAGGCGCCATCTTTACAGAGCTGAGTTTTCCTTCCCCCTTTTTTCTTTTCTTTCTTTTTTTTTTTTTCTCCTGGTTTACTTTGATATTATTTTTAATGTGACTTTTTTGGACCAGAGAAACCGTTAGCGTAGTGCTCTTTTGCAACTTGGCTCTAGCCAGTGTCTCCGGGTGATACAAAAGCTTGCGTTATTTTGCAATAACTCCCATCCTGATGCACAGTGTGAGCGCAGACCTCTAACAGAGGAGCTCAGGAGTTTCCTACACTAATTGTACCCCCGCCAGTTGCTGATTTCCCCGCAGCAGCAGAAGCCAGACTTTCTTACAGGCTGTTAATATTTTCCACTCCAATACCCGGTGCCAAGTTCTCCCACGGCTTGCTACAAGTTTCCTGACAAGATACGTTTTTAGCGCGACGTACAGGGTATGCAAGCAGGCAGCCGAGGCTGGGCTCCCCCAACCCCACAGGCTGGCACCTGAGGAGGGCCTGGGCAGTGAGGTGGGGGTGGCCTCCTCGGGCTTCTCCGCGAACCCCTCAGGCCATGGCGGGCTTGCACCACGATGGCTGAAGTCAGCGGGCTGCTCACTGAGGCCCACAGTTGTGCCACCGCCTTCCCCAAGGCACGATGACGTGACATTTGCTGGGGAAAGCAGACATGGGTGCCGCCAGCAGCTGAGGGGGAGACTGGGACACAGCTCCAGGCAAGCAGTGGTGACTAAGCCGTGCCAGGCCCCAAGAAGCCCAAGGGACACAGTGACTCAGAGGCACACCTCTGGCTTCCCATCCTTCCCCCGCGTCGTCCGGCATGGAGGGGGGCCAGCCACAAACCGCAGAACACCCCCGTGTCTCCCTGGAGTGGGCAGACATTGCTGCAGGGTGTCTGTACCCAGAAAGATGTCTCTGGCTTCCTATGCCCATGTCTGAAACTGCTGCGGGGCTGGGTAGCAGTGGGACATGGCCAACTCAAGGGAGATGGCCCTGCCCTTTGGGGCAGCCAAAAAGAGAGCTTGGAGCTGCTCTGGCCAAGGGAGTCCCACAGTTAAAAAATGATCTGGCAGGGGCAAGGAGACAGCAGAAACTCTGTCTGTGCTGGCCAGGAGACAGAGGAAGGGACAAGTCAGTGCTGCTACTTGAAACTAAAATAGGCCTAATGTACCAGTTTTGGGGGGTTTGGAAACATGCCCTCCAAGAGCTGTATGGCTGCTGATAAAGGCAGTATGAGTCACTTGAGTCCACTCATTCTTACTGTAACATGAAGGAAAAATTAAAAAATAAAAAGCCCCAAAATCTGGTTTTGGAAGTTGCATTAATGTTTTCCCAAGGTGGCTGGGTGAAGGGTT
The DNA here is from genome assembly GCA_017639245.1 of Myiopsitta monachus. NCBI lineage: Eukaryota > Metazoa > Chordata > Aves > Psittaciformes > Psittacidae > Myiopsitta > Myiopsitta monachus. Next base: position 83,205,201 of record CM029920.1, read on the forward strand.
GCCTGCTTGGCTGTCAGTGTGGGGCAGAAGACACCCAGTGCAGATGTAGCACCCAGAGGGGGATGGTGCTACCCTGCTACCTCTGTCCTGCCCACAAGCATCACCCTGTGAGACACAGTCACAACTGTGAAGCTCCAAACAGAGCTCAACCAGCTGCCACCAGCCTCTGCCAGCCCTGAGCCCCGCGGAAGGGTGCAGAGGCAAGCAGGAACAGCCCCAGGAAGGGCATAAGCTTGGCTGACAGTACTGTCAGTGTTGCAGAATTCCAAGCTCCAAGGCCTAGAGTCGGGGGGTTGATATGAGGGCCTATACTTTCAGTCTCTTATGTGTTGGATTTTTAGCCCTGGAATGACCAAAAGGCTACAAGTGTGATCTACAAGTATGTTTAAGGGTAAAGACAAAAAATGACAAATACACAAAAATCCCAAGCTAACCAGCACTGTAAATAATCTTAACTTTTAAACTGGCCTCGAAGTTTTTAGGTGAGTCAGTTTCTAGTCCTAACTTGCAGCTTTTTAATTTCTAGAGTTAGCAATACCCCACACCAAAAAAAACCATCGGAAAAAGCTGCAGCATGTATTGCCCTTCTTCTGCTAGTGAAGAGTATGTTTATTTGTAATAAAAGCAGTAAGAAAGAACAGCATATCACAATGAATGCAGGAGGTTTACAGCGCTGCATGTTCATTTTCCTGTGATATTCCCATCTTCCTCTGTCATCTGGTCCCAGGGGTGCTGGTGTACAGACACACACACTGTACCCCTGAAGTAGAGGGTCTTGCCTGTTCCTTTGCAAATCCAAGCCAGAACTGTGAGGACCTACCTAGTCAGCACTTCAAGTGGGGGAAAATGAGCTCCTGGAGCCATGGTGCACCCACCTCTTTTACACAGAAGTGTGTACACTAAGCAAGTGCTCAGCAGGTAATGCACACAGTTTTTTGCATACTTACAAAAAAATATACATTTCTCTCTGTATTCTCAATGCAACCTAATCAACGCAGAACTGTTTCCTAGTCTGCCACAGCCTGCTCGGTTCAGTAGTTCCCACAGTACTGTAAGTGTCCGTTTATCTTTGCTGGCTACAACTCTGTCAGTCTCCTGCCCTTTACTCTCAGCTCACAGATCTCTTTCCCAGACAGCTACTATTTTCCATGCTGCAAAAGCAGCCACAGTCTCTCAAACCTATTATGATTTTTCCCAGTACCATTGTATCTGCGTCTGCTGCTGCTTTGGAAGGGCACAGCTTCTCCCCGCTTGCTGATTTCCCTCTGATCTTCCAGGCTTCATTTCACATAATTTTGCCACTGCTTTACTGCCCAATCACTTGCCAAACCACTTGTAGCTTTTTTTTTCTTAGTTGCTCTGCAGAGATTCTGTGCTTTGGTTATGTACATGCCTCTCAGCATCAACTTTTTTTCCCTTGTACTTTACCAGCCAAAGATTATCCATATAAAGCAATGTTAAAACACACCATTAGAAGTCCTCCTTGCCATCGTGTTCCCAGTTATTTTAGCTTTAGGCTTCTGTCCTGGGTTACTATAATATTTTTTTAAGTTCATTTTTCCAAGATCAAGTCCAAAAATATCTGATCTGACAGGCTCTGGTAGAACACTGCAGAAATGCCGGCGCAAAACTCAGGAGTGTCTGCGTGATTTACAGCTTTTGTTCCCTGTTTAGTTCAAAGTTTGGAAATGCTGGGATCTAAGCATTTGACCCCAGTTGTTTTTTCTAATTTGACTGACAGCCCTTTATGGCAGAGATCTGCCGTCTTCTCAGCGCAAAGAACTAGACTAGTTCTTTAAAGAATAGGCAGTGATATCCCCAGAAATCAGGTTACTCGGCACATAGAAATACCCCAGAAGTAGAACATGCAGGAGTGTTTGGGTCTGCACAATAACTAATTCAAGCCCCTAAAGAAAGAAGATGTACTAGCCTGAAGACAGACCAACGAGGCTGTGAAGTGATAAGGTTACCTAGACTGTACATTAGAAAGTTTTATAAGATCCTGAGACAAACTGAGCACCAGAAGTGATGATGATAATTGCCCAAAGTAGTGGTAAATGCCTTGGCATCCCTGGCCATGTTCAAGGCCAGGCTGGACAGAGCCTTGAGTGACACAGTCTAGTGTGAGGTGTCTCTTCCCATGGCATGGGGGTGGAACTAGATGATCTTCAGATTCTTTCCAACCCTAACTGTTCTATGATTCCATGATGCATTGGAGTGGTGTAGTGTAAGGTGAATTAACACTGCTGCTGGTAATGTTGCTTTCCAAATGCTCTGCACTGAGCCATATGGGTGTACCCTTTCTAGGTCTGCTACTCTGAAACTGTGCACCATATCCCCAAGCTCTCTAGCTGCTGAGATCCTCAGATCGAGATTAGACGCTTAACAGATCCATATAATTAATTAAGGACAGTAAATTGTCTGTGCTCATTAAGTAGAACTGGAGAAACAGTTGGGGGAACAGGGAATGGCAAAAGGAATTAATTGGGATGACACATGGATTTTATTTTCTTAGGAATAAAGCTTGTTTTTATGAAGTAAAATGAGGAAGGTGGAAACACAATGTCATTTCAAGAAGGGACTGAAATAGAGAATAGAGCTCTGGGCAAGTAGCAACGTCTTCATCTCGGAGCTATTAGGACACTAGTCTTAGAAGGGAGGAAGCATCCAACAAGACTTATAATGTATTTCAGTATCATGTAGCAAAAACTATTAAGCTCCATTAATGAGCAATCTCTAGAGAGAAAAGGATCTGTGTCAGGTTATGGTTAGGGATTTGATTGGACTGTAGGATCATTGAGGAACACTTAAAATCTCAATTAATTTTTTAAAACTCCATATGTGGACTCCATTTCTTTTGCCATATGTAGTTTGCATCTTTGAATAGGTAATATGACGTATTTCTGTGTGAGATTATCAATTACTGTGTAATGAGTGATTAAATTTATATGTTCAAAACCTGATTGACTTTCACGGGCTGTTTTATTTAAAGAAATCCATGCTTACATGGAAAGCATAAATCATCAGCCTATTCTTCAAAGGCAATGATTGCAGAATACTAATTTATAATGGCAACATTAATATCAATTATTCTGCCTATAAGAACAATTCTCACATACACTAAAACATGAATGTGAAAGGTAAAAACTAAGAGTATATGCTCTTTTACTTAAGACTGTGTTTGCAAAGACTCAGGCACTGGCATATATGAAAGGGGCAAAAGCTTTCTATATTCCTATCTAGCTACACTTCTGCCAATGCAAACATTATTCATTTTGAAATTTTATCACTAACTACACTAAATTCAACATTGTGTTGGTGCAGTACCAGTAACTCAGCTGGAATTAGAGTAAGACTGCAGAGGGAGAGAATCCAACAAAGAACTTTGGATGGGTAAAATAATGGAACAGATTCCCAGAGAACAAACTAAATCCCGTTTTCAGAGCAATGGGTAAAACAGATGCACGTATAGATAGTTTGTTAGGATATTTTTGTTCTTGCTGCTAAGATTAAAAAATACCTTTGGTTGACCACACATTTAGCACAGAGATTTCTGAATGTTGAGAAAGCTGTGGCTTTTTTCCTAAGGACAGTTGATGCAAAAGACCTAACACATAAACAATGACACCTACTAAGAGTTTCTGCTTAAGGGTAGGGGTCAAAGGCAGTGTCATTTCAGTAGGTTTAGTCATTTCACTGTCTCACATTTCATTTTCTTCAATTTCAATCCTTACGATTTTGAAGGAAAGTTTGAATAAAAGAGATACTCATGTAAGATTTTGCCACGTCCCCATATATAGAGAGTCCTAGGGAAGAAGATGAAAGTGGAACAGTCCTGACAAGCAACCAAAAGAGAAGCCTCTCTTTTGACCTCTGAAACCTCAAAAGAGAGATTTGTCTTTGCGACAGACTATTGCAATGCAGAGAGTATGGGGAGTAGCAACAGTTTACCTCTGAATACCAGAAACTCTAGGTATTTGTTGGTCCTGTCTCTATCTTACTTCCCACCACTTGGCACAGTGCTGTCACAAGAGGAAAAAAGGTAAGTGAATCATCCCAGGCTAATGGAAACCTGCTTTGTAAGAAATCTTCCAAGGCAACATGAATGGCCACAGCAGCAGGGGAGAGTTGACTACACAGCAGGGTGAGCCTAAGTACATCCTCTACCTCAAACAGCCTAAATTACTATGAATTACCACAGAAAAATCCTGTGGTCGTTATTTAGTCCCTCTTTAGGTAAAGCTTCCCTTGACTTAAAGAAATAATCTGATATTAATTGAAGACACCTAAGAGAAGAGTGTACCTCCTTGGCTTGTTATGAACATATTGGACACTAACTTAGCAAGTATGTTCCCAAACTTAAACAGCTAGCTTTAGCAATAAAAAAGTACAGCCAAGAACCGTGTTGGCTTAAGAAATGAGTATGTTCACATAAAGTAAGAAGTGACCTAAACTAGAGATCATGATATTCTCTCAGATCTGTAAAAAAAAAAAAAGAAAAAAAAGATTGTTTTTGTATGTCTCTGCACTTCAACACTCACTGTAGAGACTGCAGTTATAGGTTCTTTAGAAATGCAAATTAGACAACAGCGCCTGATTTTGCCTGGCACAAGGAAAGGAAGCGCTAAAATATTTTGTGATGGGTCTGAGCCAGAAGTCTAGAAGACTAGATTTAAAGCTAGAGGTTTAGATGATCAATCTTTAAGAGAAAAGCTATTGTCACAGGTTGTCTATTCCCATGAAATTCAGGGTATACCGAAATCTCCTGACAACTAATATTCCTTTGAGATTTTCTACCTCCCAGTTTCCATTAAGTTGGTACAAAAGCACTATCTCATTTCATGGTTCATTTTGAAAACTCACATAAGAAATGTGAGACCAAACCACAAAGTTTGGATAGCGATCTGTACTTTTTGCAACTTTGTGGGGAGTATTAGGATCAGAAATGCTCTACTTTGAATAAACACCACTAGGTCTGAACTGAAAAATAAAACTAGACTTGTCTGCAAATACTGGAACACGCTCTGATCCAAGTTATGTCCAACAAAATAATGGGAGGTGGAGGAGGTGTTATTGGCCTGTTTCCTTCTTCCTCTTGGGACTACTTAATAGCTATACATCTATTCCATCACTGGGTATTAGTAAATTAATGGCCATCCGTTTTATAATGCTTCTCTAGCACTGCCCTGTACTTTTACGTCAACATACATATTTCTATTCAAGAGATCATTACTATTATTTTAAAACAGATGGTTTGAACATAATCCACATAAATAGTAGATTGGCACTGCCAGTCATAATGGCATGTGTAGAAAAGAGCTGGCTGATGCAACAATATTTAAAGATTAGCAGTCTGGGACACTACAAACGACAATGTCTCTTGCCACTGAACCTAATGCTTGTTCTATGGTATTCAAATAAAGGCATAGCAGTCATCATGCCAAGAGATCTGATAAACTCACAGATTTTTTAAAAAATGCTACATTTTACTGTAGGTATCTACTGAAAACAGTGAGGGGGTGGCATAGACTGCTCTGTAGAAAGGAGGTATGAAACTCACACTCTTTCCTGTCCTTGTGTTGGCATCAACAGATGGAGGGCTCACAAAAATCTGTGCCCTGACCACTTCTGTGAACATGCCAGGCATAGCTTTTCCTTTTTCTCTGGGACACTAGGAAATTACCATTTATATAAAAATATATAATTGCTTAAAATTACCTATAATCAGTGTCCAGTGGAACCTGTGAAAACACTGTATATTTTAGAAGTGCTTTCAGTGTATATGAGCCCTGTGGCTGACCCTACCGCAGCTGTAACTTCCTTAAGTTGCAGTTGATCGGGAGGAACACAACATCACTTCAAGCCATCAGTTGCATCCATGACACTTCATCAAAATACCCACTTAATAGCTCACATCTCTGCTTTCTGGTCAGTTTATTCCCTGTGCTTGGATTGCCATGCTGACTCATCTCCTGCTCCAAAGCTTGTGCATATTCGTGAAATCATAGAATGGCTTGGGTTGGAAGGGACCTTAAAAATCAGCTAGCTCCAACCTCCCTGGCATGGACAGGGACACCTGCCACTAGACCAGGTTGCTCAAAGCGCTGTCCAACCTGGCCTGAACACTGACAGGGATGGGGCATCTGCAGCTTCTCCGGCCAACCTATTCAGTACCTCACCACCCTCACAGTGAAGAATTTATTCCTTAAGGTAATCTACCCTTTTCAGTTTACAGCTATTACCCCCTGTCTTGACTCTAACTTGCATGCAGGTGTGTCAGGTATTCTTGACCAACCTAGGTCCAAACTTCTCCTAGCTACAAAAGCATCTAGGACCTGATTGCATCATTGGTAGCAGATGAATGTCCTGCTTACTGTTTTGACACGCAGGTCCCTATTTTGATTCCAAGAGCAACATTCTCACTGAGGTCAGGGAGGAGCACCAAGACCATGCAACACCCCATAAATACTAAGAAATAGTAAAACCAGCAAGACTCTCAGTGTGGCTTCCATTGCTGGTTAAAGGGTGGGGACAATGTGCTAGTTCAAACAGCAGAGCTAATAAAGGACACGTTTTGAATTTCAGTAGCTAGTCAAATGACTGAAAGCTTCAAGAGCATGACAAACCCCTTGAGGGTTTACACGCGATGCACATTCACAAGTCATGAAGACTGCCCACAACGCTTGTTTAACCACATGACACTTCAATAGAACAGCCAGCCACATGTTCGAAGTGCCACTGCTGCCTTCCTGGCCATGCACTGACATGCCTCAAGAGTATCGAGGGGGTTTATCCAGGACCCAGGGACAAAGAAAAAAAAATTGAATATAGAAAAACAAAAAAAGAGAGAAATTGGTTGAAAACTTAGCTTGCAGACTCCTAAGATCATTACAACATATGTGGAAATGTAAAACAACTTCTTGTGCAAGCTGTAACACACCAACAGAAAAACCACTTAAAACATCTTCAAACTATCAAAGTCAGAGATGATTTGATAGAAGCTCACAAATCCCATAATCTACCGTAAGTAGTAGCTAAGACTTTGGCTTCACCCATGTGTCTGCAACTGGGGAAGAAGCGGGAGGATAATTTATCCAAGTCTGGGGTAATGAAGTGCTAACAAAAACCATATGATGTTATTACTACAGCCAGAGGCCGCAGAATGTGAAGGAAGGAGGATCTCTGAAGGCCTACCTATTTTCAGTCATATCCTGCTTCATTGTTCATCAAAAGGTGTTCGCCAAAACAAGAAACAAGCAACAGAAATTAAGTGATTCATTAGGCCTAATGAACAATGTTGATCATATCATCTTTAAAATACAGTCAGCAGACATTGATATATACATCCTTTAACTCATTCTTCCCAACTTTATTAGGTACATATGCCTACAGCAGACACAAATGAAACATTCTACAACTAGGCTCCAAGCCAAAAACTAATTTATTCTTTAATGTGGTAGTGATTACTTGGTGGTTCCTTGAGCAGAGATGACAGGTCTGAGCTAATGGAGTTGTACTGTAAGTTAATATAAATCATGACAGAGCAATTAATTACAGAAACCACTGCAAATCCCTTTGTTAGTTTTCCCCATCACCAGAAGGATTTAATAATGTTCATTTTGCTAAGTTCCAGTGACATTTACAAGTCTTAAACCATTTTTAATCAAATCAATATCTCTGGCTGCTAAATTTAGTTGTGCTTTGCTAGCAAGTCCTGGAATGCGTCGATACTAATGTTTCCTACCTTCTGTTCAAGTAAACTGTGTTGAAGCGCTGCACTTCCTCTTCATTTGTTTACATTGAGTAATTGGGATTATTTTATTTTAATGAGCAACATAAGAAATAAGTGCATCCAAAGGAGTTAGGAGACAGTGAGCTAGACAGATATACAAATATCAGTGCTTATGATGCACATCACATAGCTGAAAAATGTAAGGAAATTTCCCTTAATTGGCTGAAAGCACTCCAAACCAAAAACTGTGGGTTCCTTGGGATCTGGGGTGCTCAGACAGACCTATGGATAAACTCATATAGCTAATACAAGGTACAAGGCAAAATGACCTCTTTCTGTCCCTGTGTGCTCCTGGATCTGTTACGTAAGTGTCCAAAACACTTCAATGACACCAAATTTCCATTTGTCTCTGTGTGAACTGAACACTTACCTAAATACCACTGAGGACTGTGGGTGGTGATCTCACACATTGTTTTTCATGGGAGAGTCTTTCTTTCTCTATCTCTTACATTTATAGCTGGAATCTAAGGATAATCATACTCCTTCTCTTTGTCATAGCCACTTTGATTTCAAGTCCTTTGAGACACATATGGTCTACAATTTTATCTGTATATTATACCTAAAAAAGGGGGAAATTAGCAGAAATACCAATAACAGTCCTGCATGGTTATATCCAGGAACTTTTTCCAGATAAGTTACTGTACAACATTGAATATTTGCAAAGCAGTTTGAAAAGTATCATTACAAATATCAAGAACAATTAGGTCCAGTCTGTGTTCTCCTAAAATGTTTTCAGTTTTGACATGGCCTTCCCTAAGAGCCACTATCTTTCAGTATGGGTTTTTTCACGTACATGTTTTTTAATACTATTGCCATCAACCCCCCAAAAATACAGCTGGTTTCTGAACTTTTCTGCAAAGTAATTCAGCAGAGATAAGTAATTTTACTCTGCAGAAGCAAAGCACAGAAATTTACCAGCTCTGGATTTTTTTCTCTGTCTTTAACAGCAACAAAAACAAAATCTGGAGAGATTTGACATTCTGTTGCATTTAGATCAGTATCTTTTTCTTCTTACCTAATGAACACATTCACAACAATGGCTCTCAGATCTCTGACATCCTCAAGGGACTGCACATAGGTCATGGACTCCGAACATCACCACATCAGCACAGAATAATGATAGTGAAAAAATAGGAAGTAAAACTTCAAAGTCACTGCTGGCTGTAAGATTTCTTCTTTAGAAACCTTGTAGCAAGTTCTAACTTGTTTATTTCATTTCAAGTACTTATTTAATTAATTTTGGTAAGATTCAGCAATAATGAAGCAATATAGATCCTTGGTCTATGACCTGTGTGCTATTTCAAATAGACTGGAAAGAGTTGTAGCTTTTTATTTCATTTTCCTGTAAGTGCAAAAACAAAACAAGAAGGTATAAAGAATAGGAGAGAATAAAAGAAAAAATCAAACTTTAGAAATAGAATTACTCCCACTGAGGTTCAAAGGATGAGCTGAGCCAGAGTTCCTAATCTGCACTTTTCATTGATGTTTGGTCTTTGTATAAATGGTATAGATTGGTAACTAGAGTTTAATTTCTTTTGTTCTTCCCCTGAACAATTGTTTTCCATTTTACCTCAGATGACACCAAATCATTGTGACAGAGGCCCTGAAGACCTTGCTGTGATTCTGTAATGACTTAAATTCCCCACTTTCCCAGAGCGCACTAAAACATCAGGCTTTTATGTCTTGAGCTGCTGCATAAAGTCCTAATGGAAAATTTCTCTCCTAACTTAAGAACTACCTTATCTCCCATGAATAAACAATGACAGCATATGTATCTAGAATGACCTCTGATAAATCTGTCTTTAATGGAGGAATCACTGTAAAAATTTATTTCCTTTCACCCTCAAGCAACAAGGTCTTCCCTGTGCAGAATTAAACACATGCAAAGCTTAAGATATATTAGAATGCAGTACTGCAAGTAGAGGCATTTCATTCAGTATGCAGCTATGCTAGAGGCTCGGACCAATCTGAGATTCAATTTGCATTATAATTCTAAAAATAATAATTCTCTAATAAGAATATTTTAGTGTATGTAAGTGCACAGACATAAAATTCACTCTAGGGGAAAAAAAAAAAGACAAGTGATTTTCCGTGGAGAGCTTAAAGGAAACTGGAAAAACTGAATAAACAAAATAGAAACCAAACACATGCACACACACAAATAAAAAGAACCCCAGCACCAAAACTTAAAGGAAATCAAAAGCTGACCTTTTTTGAAATTTGCTTAGTTGACTGTGTTTTTTCTGAAGTAAACACTGAAAGATATCTGGGCAGGGAATATATTCCCTTTTGTATAAGGACAATGTACATGGCATGAGCATGACTTTGCTCTTCTAGGCATGGAAAAATCATGTTTGGTATGTCGTTGGCTATATACAATCTAACTTCAGCTAGTTATGATCCACGTTTCCATGCCCATTTTAATCATGAACAGCAGTACTTCTGCAAGTCCCCACTAAAACCAACATGAATCCTGGACTTCGCCTGATGATATTATAATCCCTCACAGTTTTGCAAATATGCTAGAATTTCCCTGTAGTGCACAGGAGCACCTATTGTCTAAGTTAGCATTGCAGTTACAAAGGGATAGTTATTAGCAGAATCAATATTGGGTAAAGGAAAAAAAATGGCTTTTAGTTTTCTAGTACTAAAAATTGTTATTATTGTTGCTGCTGTTGTTGTTTACCCTTCATTCAATAAAAATGCAGCTGCTTAGAAAAAAAAAAGACCCAACTTTTATCTAAATACTAGAAACTATTCATACCTCACTTCTTTTCTGGAAGTTAACTGGACCAAGAAGCAAAAATTATTGCTTCTTCTGGATGCAACCAGTAAATAAAAATGAACTGAACTATCGTGTCCCTCTAGGCAACTAATTTCTCTTATTAATATGATACTAAGTCCACTCATTCCCCTTTAGCAGCCTATACCACAAAGTAAAAAATAACGCAATATTTAATACTGAATTATTAGTATACTAGCAAGTACTAATATGTTTTCTTCTTCACACTTTTCTAAGATCTGGAACTCAAGATACTGTGGAGTAAAATCGCAGCCTATAGTATAAATTATTTACATCACATCCCCTTTGTCTAACAATAGGTTCAATTTCTATCCAAAGATTATATGCACATGCAAGGAAAGCATGACAAAAGGTGTGCCATTTTAAGAAGACTTAGGAACATGTCCAGATTTTAAATGTGGCCACTCCCCATTTGAGGATATCCAGTTCAACGCTAAGTTTTTAAGTTAAATATTTAAACTGATAGAATTTAAGGTTATATACGTATGTGTTTGCATAAGAGGTAGAAATATTCTATTTTACCCTCTATATGCAGTTTGGTTTTAATTTGAAAGGCTTTCATTTGCTGTCAAGGTGCTTTAAGGACAGAATATGAGCTTTGGGGCTGCTTTGGGGCTTTTTTTGCCTCCTGTGAGAATTCTCAAAATCTCATTCTGGGAAGATGCATGGCCAAAGCCTTTCCCCCTCTTCTCACCTTATGCAAAAGCTCCAATAGAGCAGATGGTTTCACAAAGATATCCTGCCATTTCCACTGTTGTTTTTCTTTCTAAATGGAAAGAATTATCTGTATAGCTCTTCCTCCAATGGCAAAAATCTTAAGTTAAAATTCACTATTACACTGCCACACAGGTATAACATCAAACACAGCTGGACTTTGTGGTCCTTGTAATCACTAACCTTCAAATTATCCACCCTCTCCTGCTTCCTTAGACTCCTGCCCTGGTAAATAAAAACTCCATGCTCCCTACAAGAGCCATGGATCATCTTCCGCTCCCTCCAGCAGCATCACTTGCAGAGAAATAGGAAAAAGGAGTTTGTAGTTGCTGAGTGACCCTAAATAAGCTGCTTTTTTTGGCTAAGCAGGGCACAGCTTTGGGTGCCATTGGAAACCCTGGGCTATTTCGTATTGCTATAAATATTGTGAAGTATGCACGGAAGACCTTATCAGTGTAAAAAACAGAGAAATAAAAGCATTAACATCTAGATCAAATATCAGCCCAAATAAATCCAGACTATATTCATAAAGGATTCATATGGCCACATCTGGGGTAAAAACTGCAGCCAACACAGCATACAGCTGTAAGTTGAAAATAGCGTTACCTGACTTCTTCCTTTCTTTCTTAACTTCCAGATTGCTTTCATTGCTTCTTTGGATAGACTGGTAGCTGACTTGGGCAACAACATACTGGGGAGTATTTTAACGATATTGATCTTTGTTATAGTCTTCATTATTTGATACTTAATTTGCTTGTATAATTTCCCAAATAACCAAGCTCTCTAATGTCTGTATTTCCAGTAACAGCTCATTCGGTATTTAGACTTGACTTCTGGGTCAGCAATTTCTAGTATTAGATCTCCCCGCTCTTCTAAAGGAAACTGATGGTTAGATTCATCAGCTCAACAACCTTATTTTCTAGATGATCCTTGGATGCCATAGGGATGGGAATATCATGACTATTTAAATGGTTTTAAGTTCCCTGTTGCAATATCTTTGCCACAAAATATCATTTACCATATGTGCAGTACAGAGAACAGTGGGTTGCCAGCAACACTGAGACCTCAGACCCTAGATAAGAAGTAGTTTGTAACTGGCCACCAGTACACATCTACCAGCAAACTCCTCTTGAAGTGGCAGCTCACTATGAAATTAGAAGGGCTCAAAGCTGACATGCATCTCCAGCTGGTTTTGGTGCAAAGAGCAAAGCTAAGTACAGCTGCTCTGTAAGCAAAAGATGTTTGTGAAGATATGCCCACAGGCTCACAGACCAACACCGAACACATACATTCCCCTGCTGAAGACAGAGTCTTGCACTTCCCCCACAGGATGAAAGGCAGAGTGCTCCCTGCTGCCAACCCAGAGATAACAGCACCAGCATTTAAGGAAGCTTTCATAAAAGCACTCACTGGAGGACAGGATTACAAGTTAAAATGATACAGACCTGATACAAAGCCTATTTGAGTAATGGGCAAGACCCTCATTCATTTCAGCACTTTTTGGCTCAGTTTTTAGAGATAGCTCATAGTAAGGCAAAGGTCAAATAACTGTCACAAAAAAATAAACACTCAAAGGAGGAAGTAACATAGTATTTTGTGTGGCCAGATCAATCAGATTCACTGCTTCATGTCCCAAATTTTTCTTAGCATTGCAAATCGCCATCTGTAAATCACAGTATTTTGACACCTGACAGATAAATTTTCCTCCAAATAATAATATTACATACCTGAACAAGTTGCTTGTAATGAGGCTTACATTTTAACCTATGTCTTTTTTAACTTAAATAGTGCTGGCCATTGGAGGGAGTTGAAGAATTCACATATCCTAGAAGATGGTTTGATTAGAAGTGGTTGTTAAATTTTAAGATCAGAGTGATTCTATCTGCTCCTTGCTCACTCTCCTGCATTCTTGCTTTACAGGAAGCTCATTAATAGAACAGATTGCCCAGTTTGTCGTCCTTTTCATTATGCAAAATACATACTTTTCATTTACCTTTCCTGTGGAAAAAATCAGTTATCTTCAGCTAGATAAAATGACTTTTTTGGGTTTCTTTTCAACTCCTGATCAGCTCAAAAATCTCTAAAATCTCAACTGGTGGTAGAATATCAGGGAACCCTGATGTGTGCCAATTGCAATGTAATGATCTTTATGTTCACGTTTAAATATGAAGTGCAATAGCTTAGAAAGCTGACCACTAGGCAAAACTTACATTGACCTGAAAAGAAAATAGAAGAGTTTAAAAGCTCTCTGAATATTATCAAAAGATCTATTTGACACAGAAGTTAAAGAAGGAATTCCTAAATTGGATCTTTTGTTCCCAACTTTTTGGTTTTACAATATCTATGGGAATACAGTGCAAAAAAAGTTTTTCCATTGTTTGCTTTATTTCTGGACTTTTCTTAGTAAAGTTCTGGCTTTCACTTGACTAGATAGACCAGAAACTCGTAGGCCTATGGATCTACATCAGTATTTTTCTAAAATAATGGAAATCTGACCAGACTTACAAACATACCAGCAGTCTGCAGAATTGAGTATACTCTATTTATTGCTATTTCTTGGAGTTGCACTGCAGACTCATAAAGATGCTTGAAACACTAGAAATTTTAAATAATAACAAATTCCTTCCCCTAACTGCTCATAAATTAAGTTCAACAAAGCATTTAAACATCTATTTGTGAGTAATTTCATACAAGTATCTTTGTCCCTCTGACTTCATAGGAACTAGAAGAAACCATCAGTGTGATGAAGTTCAGTCCTTACATGTAAGCCTAGCAGCCTGGTGGCTTTGATAATTTAATACCTGACAAAACATGGGCAGATATTTAAGAGTTATGTTGTTTGAAGTCTTAGTCATGCTGGTAAGTATGTGCGAGACAAACTCTTTGTGCAAAAACCTCCATGGATTCAGCATGAATTGCTTTCCTACTTGCAAGAGCAAGGTTCAAATGGATATAACAGTAACTGACAGACAGAAGACTAGCAGTGAAGGACAGAAAAAGTCAATCAATAGGTTTTCATGTTCACTTAATACATAAATGAACATGAAATAAGATAATGGGATTTTGCCACAGTCAAAAGAAGCATGTGATTTTATTTCATATGAAGCCACTATTAACTACAAATGTTCACATTGATGAGAGTGGTGGAAACAGGGACTACAGGAGAATCCCTGCTGGCAGTTGCATGCCTTATCACTTCCAGGGAAATTCATAGAAGAATGCAGGATATACACTGCCCAGACACAGAACGAGAAAATAACATCTTTCATAAGGAAAGTAAAGTCTTATAATATGCTGCTGCAGAAAAGATATGTAGAGTGGGAAAATATTAAACTGAATTCTACTCTTATCACCAAATTATATTTCTTTCACTTGACTCTGTTTTCATTCTCAGTCCTGAAAAATCTGTATTTTATAGAAGAGTGTATTGCAAAAAACAGCTTCATAATTCCAGTATGTTTAAGCTGCCCTCAGATCTGCACTGTTCAGGAACATCAGAAGAAGTTTTTGTGAACTCCACTGGGCAGCAAACAGATCAAAGCTCTGCCCAGAAGAATATGCCCCATTTCTGTACAGGGTAACTATAGTGATAACACTTCTGTATCAGCAGGCTTCTTCATCAAGACTTCTGATACCTCAGGAGTTGTTTCTTTCAGCATCACCTTAACTGCCTCTATGCTTGCCCACAAAAATATAGCTACATACAAGAGCAACCCATATGTGACTTTTAACATTTACATAGTTTTTTATGCAGTCACAATATTGGAGCAGCTCCTGGCTAGATGGAGAGAAGGCAAACAAATCATTGCCTTACTTTTGTTTCTCTCTTCTACCTGCAGAAAAGCTGCAAAAGGAAATTTTGTCTGACAGCTTCCTCATTTTGGTGAGCTGAAGTTATAAGCTGAAACTCATGATTGTCACTGGAGTTATAAAGATAAAAGAGGTGTGTGCTAAAGAAACCAGAGAAAGAACTCCATTTAACTCCATAAGTGAATATGCATTGTTTCCCTGAGGTTTGCATGATCCATAAAACTAGTGCAAAGTTCATGTCAGGATTAGACTTTCATAAGGTTTTGGAACAAAGCCAAATTTTTCAAGATACAATCTCTGTATATTTTAATGGAGAGGAGATATTATCATGACCTCTGGGATTACGCAAATCATAGAAATTTGTTCAGTAAACCTTAAATATAACCTGCAAGTATAAAGACATTTTTGACTGGAAAGCTTCAGGTGATAAAGAACTACTACATCCTTACATAAACTGTTGCAATGGCTGACCCTCTAACCATAAAAACCTCTCCATTATTAGATTTGAATTTTCTAGCTACTGGATCTTGCTATATGTTGTGTTCTGCTATTGTGTTTTGGTTTACTAGCTTAAACAACTATCTCCTAGAAGTCTTTTCCTTATGCAGATGCTTAGAGCCAACAATCACTTCTAGCCTTGTGTCAAATAACCTGATAGAAACTTCAGAAGCATAAGCTAAGAGGCATGATTTCCAGGCCGCTTTCTTAGGTTGGGCTTTTTTTTTTTCCAATTTTAGTGTTCCAGTTCACACAGTTTACTTTAAATAGCCTCACTAATTCTGAACTCAATGGCAATTTTGCATTCCTACTTCTACATAACAGTTTCAGCACATGCAGCCAAAAATCACTTTGTCCTCTTTACTCAAGTTTCATACCAGGAGCAAATTTTCAGTTCTAAAGACTTCTTATTGCTGTTCTATCCTGCACACAAACCTTTAAGCTACAAACATGGTTTACATTAGTTTTAGACAAATGAACATATATTTAACAGTGTTAAAAGGTATGTTTGTTTAAATGTGCCCATTATGTCAAGCAATCCAGACCTCAGTGTAACAGGTGACCTGCTTCTATTAAAGCCTTTCAGTTCACAAAATGAAGTCAGCCAAGAGTTGTTCTGTTTTCCAGACAAAAGATGTTGACTAACCAGATCTGACCTTATGTCTTCTTGACATGATTTCCACTTACAATTCCTTTTGAACCAATTTTATGAGATTATAATTAATGTAGATGCAATTAATTTAACTTGCTGTCTTTCAAAGTTTTGCTATATTTTTTTCTGCAAGTCTATGTCAAATACTTATATTATTGATACAAATACATTGTATTAATATACGACAAAATAAGAGAACATCAGGAATGCTTGAGAAAACATTTTCTTTTGTACAAGCATTCCATTCTTCAATGGAAATGCCCACTTCAACTTATCCATATTTTCTCCAGAATCCCTACCTTAAGTAGCCTGCTCAGGTATTCCAACTTTTTTTTTTAATATTGGAATGACATTTCCTTCTTCCCAGTACTCTGGCATTTTGCCAGTCTGAAAAGATTGTCTCCACAATTGTCCTTTCAGACACCTCTTGGCAAATTCTTTAATAGAATTGGTATTAACTTATTTAGCTCTGAAGATCTGAAAATATTTCATTTAAACCATTACTGTTTAATCCCCTCAATATTAGCTGTATCATGTATTAATATCACACTAAATTATGATCCTGCTTCTTTCTTCTTACTGTGTGTACTACTGGAAAATTTTGTCTTTATCCAATATCAGACATATATCATTACTAAGATTTGATTTGTTCTTCATGTGCTTTAGAAATGTTTTACTGGTTTTGGTACTATCTTGGGCAGAGACTTTTTTTATTTGTGTATTAGTTTTCTCGACGGATTGATTTTGTTTCCTAAATGCTGGTTTATCCTCTCTGCCATGAGCTTCTCCTTTTTTTGTTTGCTACATGCTTGTTTTGTGAGGTTTTTCTTTATTTTCAGAGGGTGTTTGTAACTGTCTTCCTTTTCTAGCAAGATTTTTTTCAGCCATAGAAACCTTTCTTGATTGCAGAGCTGCGGGGTTTTGGCATCAAATAAAGCATTCTTAAACAATTCCTAATTATCATGCACATTCTTGTGTTTAAATTTTCCCCCCCCACTCAGTTTTGCTCATGATTGTTTTCCTCTTTGGGAAATTGGCCTTTTTAAAGCACCAAGAATATAATACTCTTTGCACAAAACAAATAAAATTAGATCATGATTGCTTGCACCTAGGCAACCATCTTGTTCAGTGATAATTCATCTTTATCTGTCAGAATATGTAATTAGGATTGGGACATTAGGAATGTCCCAACTTGGGTGCAATGCCAACACTACTAGTTTTAGAAACTTACCTTTCAAAAGTAGCAGCATGAAACTTCCAACACACATGCCACAAAGTAATACAACATTTTTTTGTAGGATAGAGAGGTGTTTCAAAAGTTGCCTCAAAATGCTTCCTTTCCTTCATCTCATGATCTGTAACATAGCTCCTGTTTTCTACATCTGTCATCAGCAAGACTCTTGTTTCTTAATGTTCACTTTGTTGTGCAAAAGCTAGTAATCAATAACAAGACATAATGAAGCAATACCTATTCTGAAACTATAATGAGAAAATATGCCCTCTCTGGTTTTGGCTCAGAACATGAGCTAAATCTTTTGGGGACAGATGCTGGCACAGGGATTTAATCCAGCCCCTCTAAATACAGGGTGCAGTATTCCAGCTTTTATTCAACATTTATTTTGCCCCCAAATATTGGAAGCAATATGGTAAATTGTCTGTCATCTTGAAACACAGACTATGAAAACAGAAGTGATGTATGTTCTTCAGCTGATGTCTGCTTTCAGGGTTTTATGGGACTTCACAATCCCTTAGAAAGACAGATTTCTGTGTTATGAGACTGTCATTGTGTGGTTAATATTCACTATATTTTGACGGAATCAAGTCAAGGCAGAGTACAAAACTCCCACTTTCTACAGAAAAACCTATAAATGTATACATCCCTTGCTTTCAACTTCAGGGGTTTTCAGGGAAACTTTAAAAATATGTTAGAGAGATTATCTTCTGCAACATCGCCTATTTTACAAAATAGTTCATTTGTACTTTGTGGGCAAAATCAAAGAGGACCAGATGAAAAAAAAAAATGACTGTTCTTGCAGTTTTCGTTCTTGATCTTTTCCTAAGTTTGTGTTGCCAATGCATTAATAATTAAACCACAGAGATTGCATAAAGACAGAACTCCCAATTCAGGAAAAGTGCTGAAAAGCCAAACACTTCTTTTTTCCTTCTTCCCCCACCACCACTCCC
Organism: Myiopsitta monachus; assembly: GCA_017639245.1. Classification (NCBI taxonomy): domain Eukaryota; kingdom Metazoa; phylum Chordata; class Aves; order Psittaciformes; family Psittacidae; genus Myiopsitta; species Myiopsitta monachus. Next base: position 83,223,654 of record CM029920.1, read on the forward strand.
ACCCCTGCCCAAGACAGCTTCAGTTTGGAAATTCAAAAATGTTCCCAAGGTAGGAACAGTCTGAACAGAAAAGTGCTTATTAGAATTTTTGGCTCTGCTTGCCCAGCTGCCAGGCTGCTGTACTCCTTACGTTTGGGGAACATAGAACCCAGGTAACAGTCAGGGGAAACTGGTACGCTAGAGGAAAGATAACAGGCAGCCTCCTTTCAGAGATGGCAGGCACCAGCCAATGGGAGGATGGGGGAGCTGCAAGCAAGGCAGTCAGTCCACCTGGTAAGCACTGGGTCCATTACAGAATTTATTATCTGAAAATCCAGATAAAAACTATAGACTTGGCTCTATGGTTGTTGGAAATCTTGCTATCAAAAGCTGTGGGAAAGTAAATAGCATATGCACAAATGTAAACAGCTTGAGTATTGAAGCAGTTCTTGTTTTAAAGTACTGATATGCAGAAAAGCTCCTCTCCCAATGACCTCACAAAATGATGCAGCATTTTACATTTGCCTGAGATGTATCTATTATTTATACATAGGTGTGCACAGATCTTGAGCATACCATGGTCTGTCTTACATCTGCCACCCTTTCAAATGAGTTTTTATCATAGAAATCATTCAGAGTTCATCACTTGTAGGGAGCCTGTTCACTGGAACTCATTATTGTTCTAATGAATTACACGCAAGAGCTGTAAGTGATTGTATTATAATAGTCAGACTCAGCCATTCAATGAAAATTTAATTACAGAGTACAGGCACATGACAACAACTCCATGCCTGTGTTCTGGAATGCAGCCTCCCCAGCCACCACTGGCTGCTGAAAGTCTTCATGCAGTTATGCTTTCTCTTAATCACATCCATTTTTTAAGAAGTGGAGTAGGAACTGAGTACGCAGCCGTTGGTAGCAGCTCCGCTGCCTACTGCAATTCTGAAGATCTTTTATTCACTGGGTGATCGACATCCCAGAATCTGAGAATATCTCACCCCTACTAAGTAGAAAAGATGGGATTCTGCAAGCCTGACCTGATTAACATCAACAGAGTTGCACAAACTTACTGTAAATGAGGATCCCCTCTTTATGGTCCCAGAAAAGAATTCAAAGACACCCTACTGGATATATTTTAAGGCACTGGTACAAAGACTTTGCCATTAGTCTCCTTTTTCTTCTGTAAAACACCACATAAGTCAATGGATTATTGTAAGCAATTAGTAGGTTGCTCTTTTAGTAAGGTCCATAGTAGGATCCATAGAAGCATAGGCTCAACTAAGTTGGAAAATACCTTTAAGATCAAGTCCAACCGTTACCCCAGGACTGCCATCATGCTAATATATATGCCTTGGCAATAGTAACGTAGTGCCTGATGGGAATGACTCCCTGACATTAAGCTGAGCCTCTCTGAAGGAGCCCAAAGACATCCTGAAATAGCTGCTCCTCCTTTTCTGCCTACTCCATTTTATAACCAATGAAGAATCACCCATTTCCTCTTCAATAACTGGACTATAAGCCAACACTACCTGAACATCAACCAAAACATCCTCTTAACAAACAGCTATGTGCTGAAGTCAACTGCCAGTACCACATTACCCTTGACTAGCAACATGAGAATACTGAGGAAGGAGAGATCTACCATCCTGAAAACAATCCCTAAACTGAGGGTATTGCACTTGTAACCAAGAAACACCCATTTGTTGCTTATGCAATAACAATAATCTCTGTATCAAAGCAATCTTTGTTAGCAATTCTGAAAATATCACCAAGCTTGTATATACAATGCTCCGAAGTTACTTCCTAAATCATAGTCACTCTTTGCCTTTTTGTGCCTCTTTATCATGAAAATATAAATGTTTCTAAGAAGAATTTTTGCAACAGATTTTGACATCCCTTTTGGAAATTCAGGGAAGATCTGGCTGAAGAATTTAAAATAATTACTGTATACGTCTTCCTAGCCGCATCATCCTTTTTTTCAGCTATTTTGAAGATGAAAAAAATCTTCATCTTATATTTGAGGTGCTTAAGAGAAAGTCTTTCTTTATCCAGAAGATTGGGGAATGGGAGAATATCGGTTAGTAACCATGACAGAGTTCACTGTTCCCTTCAATGAATCATCTATAAATCAGAATTTCTTCACTTTCCCTACAAACAAACAAACAAAAAAATTTATGCTTCACATAAATTTGAATTGTTGCTAAAGTTATATTGCAGTCTAATGAGATAATATAATTGCTAACACATGCCTCCAAATCACATACTGTGATTAAAGCTGTGTATGTTCCATGAGCACACTATGGAGTGTATGTCTGATATTAGCTGGTCAGTGTTATTAAAATAGATTATGACCTGCCAACATAGCATCCTTGCTGTGTTTTCAGTTTATTCTCTTCTATACCTGCACAGAAATGCCCTCCCACACAGAGTTCACATTAGCTGTGTCTCTGAGTGCTTTAACAGTCAGAGTATTTGACAACACATACTCACATTAGGAACATTTCCCAGTGGAGTATCGATGATGTTCAAAATTAAATCACATCTGTTTAACATTGTGCTTGTCATAGTCTGCAAACTATGAAGACAAATTTACTAAATTCAAATCACTATGGTCTTACCTAAAGAAACGGGCACACAGAAAACATCTGTAACCATGAGTGACAATATAGGCAGCATCTGGAAACTGGGAAGGTGTTACTGACATACTTCATCTCAGATCCCCTTGGAAAGGGCTTCTATATTTTGCACTGAAGTACCTGAAAGCCTGTGCCTGATTCTTGTTTCCACCTGATGCATAATTATAAATAGTGCGTTACTTTAAATACCAGACTTTTAAAAAGGACCTATTTTTACAAATAAGTTCCCAGAACTTACTGAATGTGAGGAGTGTATTGCGAAAGTCAAGATCAGCATCACCCAACTCAGTTTAGAGCTGCTTCAAAACAGGCTGGAGGCTTCTAAGGTGGCAAGGGCTTTAGCTGCAGCTCTGTTGCAATCATTCAGAGATGTGAACTGATTTAGGAAGATGAGAAGGAAGAGGTATTTTTTCAATTTTTTATTTTTTCCAAAATTAAAAATGAAAGTAGTTAAATAATAAAAAACGTAAAAGCCAGCATATCATTTTTGCCATCAGAGAAAGGTAGCCAGGTCTGGTACACTCCTAAATAAAAAGTTATAGCTTAGTCATGACTAATCCCAGATGCATTTTTCACAATACCAACACTTTGGGAAACATTACAGATAAGCAAGGAAGAGGGCAAGACATCAGGATTGTTACTGGGAGTTCACTTTACACAGAAGATCATGAGACCTTGCTAGTGAGAGACAAGCCCTCCTGGGCTTTTCTTTCCATGGCAGTTGCTAGGGTTCTCATTTCCCTGGTGCCCAGGTCCTGCTACCTCAGACCCACCAGCTTTCTCATACACTGCCTAAGGCCCAGGGATGCCCCCAGATCTCTTCTCAGCTCTAAATACATTGCTGAAAAGAAGAAGGAATGCTGACTTGGGTAGAGAAGGTATGGGCTGTAAAGGGAAGGGAAGTAAGAAGGTACACAGGACTCCATAAATGAGAAGGAATTTGACCAGAGGCAGAGCAGAGCATGAAAGCAGCACCATGACTGCTGTGATCCTACCACTACCTGATAGCTTTGGCATTATACTCATGACATACTGCAATACTGCCATGGCACTGCTTTAATGCCCCTCACGCTTGCTTCATGAGAAACCTCAGAGGATGGCAAGAAGAAATTAAACAGAAGTGTTGGGTAAACCACATGAAGATGTTAACAAAAAGCCCTGTAGACAGGCTCCTCGGCGAGGGTATGATTTGATGTGTGTGCTGCATTCTGCCAGAAGCATTCTGACATTCCAATCCAGAAGAAAATGATTCTGGACCCAAAAGCCACGATCCTACAGCAGGATCTATCACAAGCCATGAAACTTGTTCTACTCTACATGTTTTCTAGTTTCTTTTGTTTCTGTCCCCCATGGATGTTTGCACTCTCACATTCATCAAGCACAGCTTTCCTGGTGTTCTGATCTTCAGCTTCACAATTAGATGACAAAACACCGAATTCCTGGCTGCTGGTTCTCCCTGAGTATGTGGGCTGCCCTAGAGGATAGCGGAGACCATATACACAGCTCTGCGGCTGGGGCAGAATTGACAGCTTGCTCTGTAACACCTGTCAAAGTTAGTTATATTCTGGATATCCATCGGATATGTTAGATATGTATGTTTCAGGCAGCCCTCTTAAAAGGCATGTAAAACGAGGAGCAAACAGGTGGGATACTCCCTGGCAGTGTTCAAGGCCAGGCTGGACAGAGCCTTGGGTGACATGATTTAGTGTGAGGTGTCCCTGCCCATGGCAGGGGGTTGGAACTAAATGATCTTAAGGTCCTTTCCAACCTAAACCATTCTATGATTCTATGACACTAAGTAAGCTGAAATTGTAAAACTATGGTATACAAGCAGAAGCATAAGTACATTTATACAAAGTCAATCAGATGATTGTACCACAGTAGAAAAAATATAGAAAATATTTTTCAAATTATATAAGAAACTTGTTGTAACAATACAATTCAAAAAGTATCCCAACCCTTCCTACACTGTATCAGTGTTTATCTAACTCCAGAGAAAGCAAAGGTATGCGGACTGCTAGAACAATATTTTCCACTATCATAAGGGAATCTTAAGTTTGGATAATTTTCATATAAACAGGATTTTATAAGTTGGTTGTGATCCAAAACAGAGTATTTTAGTAAGTGAACCACTTCATTTTATATACTAGAGCAATTAATTATCCTTTTAATGAAATTGATTGTGGCAAGAACACATTTTTCCCCCTAAGGAAAAGAAAAAAGACCTACAAAATTTTAACCAATTAAAATCAAGGAACTGATAAAATCCAGCAGCAATTAACATGCAAAATGTTTTGCCCTTTTAATATGATTTGATCTAATTCTATTTGAAAAAGCAATACAGAAAAAGCTCTCTGCTATATCTGGCAAGGAAAGAGAAAGAAAAGAAATAAAGGAAGGAATGAATGAAAATGTTGGGGTGGGGTTAATGTAGATTTGATACAGTAGTGATAATTTAACTTGGTTCTAAGTACACTGGGCAACAAATAGCCTCATAAATGTCCTGGGTAAATTCTGAGGATACTGCAAGGAGCCATTTATTGCCTTATAACCTCAACGGCAAACTAAAATTATCTCCTAAATAACAGATTTTCTAGTTACACTGAAATATTGTGTAACTGAGGGGCAATAACTTCCCTGTATCTCTCCCCTGGTTACCAGTAAAATGAACAGCATGAATTAGTTCCAGGTACTGTTAGGTGCCACTATTTTTAGCAAATTCAACTTTGAAAACTTCTCCAAGTTAACAAAAGTGAAAATCAGGCTGGATTTGGGGTTCATTCATGTGATTTCCAGGAAAAATGTGAAGCGACTGCTACCTTCTGATGAGACTCCATACTGAAATTCATCTATGTATCTTCTGGCAAAGCCTCTTAATTTATGGTGCACTGCTGTGACACCACAGAGTAACAAGTCATGCTGACTGGTGACACCCAAACACCAGCAGCTTTGGGGGCTCACTGCTGGTGCAATTAAAGTTGTTGAACAAAAATAAATCTGAAAACTTCATGATATTTTCACCCATTCATGCACTGAACTATCTGTACCTCAGATTTCTGGGGAACACTAAAGAGCTGCACTGGGAGATGAGCTGCCCTTTGGAGGTGCATAAGGTGACCTTCACAGGCCACGCGCTCCCACAGATTCTCCAGCAGATTGCACTCAGTTGTAGTGAATGAGGTAATTAGCTAAAGTGTAGTAAGAGGTAGATACGAGGGTGGTGAGACTGGAACAGGTTGCCCAAAGAAGTTGTGGATACCCCATCCTTGGAAGTGCTCAAGGCCAGGTTGAATGGGGCTTTGAATAGCCTGGTCTAGTGGAAGGTGTCCCTGCTCATGACAGGGGCGTTGGAATTGGATGATGTTTAAGGTCCCTTCCAATCCAAACTATTCTATGGTTCTACGTAGGGGCTTATTGGGAAAACAGGAAAAAGACAGAAATAACTGATAATACAAAACCTCACAGATTACATGGGCATATTAAGTTCAAGTGGTCTTAATGTCTCTAATCAAGGTTCTCTCTCCCTCTAATCATTACCCAATGATACAGAAGCATGCACTAATGAAAACAGTGTTGTCATGTGCATTTCTGAACTTAAAGCCAAAACCCAGTTCAAGTTTTGGAAGAAGATTTATTTTTACCTAAGCTATCTCACCCTACGTTATATGCATCTGCCAGCATTGTTATGATTCAATAATATTTGTGTAATAACTAGGAGTTAACTGTTCTTACAAAATTCTATATATGGAAAATACTAACAAATAGCATAAGAAGATAGAACAAAATGCTCTTTGTAAAACGCAAGTTTGAGTTTGCACTCAGAAATACACAAAGATCTATGATAATAATATTTATCTTTCACTTATTTAGAATCTTAGACATTTTACAATGAAACAAACAGATAAATTAATAACCAAGTTACAAGAGTAAAACAGTCCAAGTTAGTAAAAAAAACATAAATAAAATCAAGATACAATGCCAAGAGCTTTTTGGAATGGAGAGGATTTTATTTATTTCAAAACAACTAATGCTGTGTTGGTTTGCAGGTCATAAAGTCATATAGGCAAAAATACTGGCAGTGCATCAAGTGCTCTTGAATATGCCAACTGTCCCATGCTTCCTTAAAAGGATGAATTTTCATATAAAAGAATTTTTGCACTTTGAGGTCTTCTTGGCAGCAGAAGGGTTTGTAGGCCTATCTGAATAAAACGGTAAATCAATAAGCAGGTAAATTTTTGATGCTTGGATTGAGCACATGGATTGGAAGGAAAGCAAACCTAATTGAGTTTCCCAAGCTTCAAACACTGCTATGTGAACAATCACCAAATACACTGTTTTTTCACATGGCCTGTATGGAATCTGGAGAGAAAGCAAGGCAAGATAGGCAGCATAGGTCTGGTAGAATAAGGGAAAGATGCCTAGCCCGAGGCTTTGGCAAAAAGAAAACCATCTGTGAGCTAAATGTGCTGCTTCTGTTCAGAGGATCAGACTCTCCCTACATTTTAATATATGGCATTTATACTAAGAAAATATACTGACTCCATGTCACTTTTTTTTTTTAGCCAAACAGAAAATAACTCCCAAAGCTCCAAGTTATCTTTATTAATTAGTCTAGGAAGCAAGAGTATAACACAGTAAGAGATTACAAAAAATGTCTCGAAACAAGTTCGCTAAAAACCTGGAAGTAAAAAACCTACTGATCATAAAACTGAATTTACTGGAATTGCATGGCACTCTTGGCATATCTCAGTTTCTTACATAGCTAAGTTTTAGAGATGCCCTTCAGGCCTTGTGGTAAGAGGTGACATTCAGTCATCTCCTTGGCAGTGAGATTTGCCAAGTAAAGCCACTGAATAGACATAAGACTCTCCAAAAGATGAAACACCTAATCAAAGAAAAGGTTTAGGCATGACACAAACAATATTATTATTTATGTTGGACATGATCTGCCAAAAAAACATTTGAACTGGAGAGAAAGGCATGGAATGTAAGAGAGAAAAGGAGACAGAAAGAATACCATCCTAGAGATACCCCTCCAGCATCTGCCAGAGGGACTCAAGCAAGGGCCAGTTTGGATAGTGGCCAGTACCATCTGTGTAGTATCTTAGACTATATGAAAACAAGAGCCAAACTGAGGCGCTTTACTTCGATTAATACCAGGAACTCTCCACTTCACCTCTGATTTTCCGGAACATTCCCCTTTCGAACTTCCTCTGAAACTCCCAACACACAAACTAACACCAAGAAGTAGAAAATTTCCTTATCAATGGAACTTTAAAATCAATAAATTGGACAACCATTTGATAGTACATTTCAAATTCTGAAGCTATAGAGATAAAAATGCTTAAATCTGAAACACAGCTGTTTCTGCTTCTTATAAAGACTCTAAAATTATGGATATCCTCTTACCTAACAAGTATATCCATAAATGGGTGATATCAATATGGTCAAATCGGATAACAGAAAGAACTACCAACATATTAGGGGAAAGTGCATCTTTTCTGTAATTCTGTTGACCTCAATGCTTGGTTTTGACTCCTTAAGTTAAATGTAGCAGCTTCTTTTTTTTTCAGTCAATAAAAAAAAATGAATGGACAAAAAAATTTTGCAGAAGGCACAAAGATCCTTTTGAAAGGAGGATTAATAAAGAAAAAAAATGCATTTACTTTCTGTTAGTGGAAGAATGAAAAATTAAAAGGAATCAAGTCATATGTATTAGCAGTGCATTACTTTCTGTAATACTTGATGAAGCACATACGTTGCCTTATCATAGTTATTAAATTTTGTATGGTATTCAGCATACCTCTTAATTTCAAGAGTTTGACATGTACATAGACCTTCTGGAGATGTAGGGAAAATTTCAGAAATGTCCCAAATGGCTCAACACTTTGACTTCATCCATGAAAATTCTATGTGTTTGTCCAAGAAATTCTTACTGGCAAGAGCAGAAATCTGTGTGTCTCATTTGAAAGTTCTCATAGAACTTAGTCCAACAAGGCAGCCAGAAAAAAACGCAATAAAAAGACAGACAATGAATCAAGTCATTTGCTCATTCAGTGAAAGTATTTCTGATGGCTTATTTTGCCACAATATGCAGAACTAACAAAGCAACCTTGGCAGAAAATAAAGTCTCTGAAGCTCTGTGATGAGGCTACAATGCCCTTTTCTCCAAATTCAGTCCTCCATCTCTTCAGCACCCACATAAGTGTGTCAGGTATATTGGTCCTTCCTAAGAGATTTTAAAAATTCTCCCCTTTCTCTATTTTGGCTTCTTCAGACCTGCCTGGCTTCTTTGTGCAAGGGAGGTTTGTTCCTAGAGGAACAAACTGCATTGGGCATGTTTAAAGTGCTTGGTGATGTTCATAGCATGCTATAAGAGCTGTTTCCTCGCTGCTATCTACAAAATAAGACTAGCATGGCAGTTCACAATGTAAAATGTGAGGAGTTCATATTACTGAATGATTAGTCAAATATGTTGTGAAGTGAATTATTTTCCTTTAAAACAGACATCTGAATGAATTTTAGCTTGGAAAACAATATGCCATGATTACTTTCAATGTTCATATTGTAATTTTCATCCAGGGAATTTTAATTAACATTTTCTGAATGCAAGCCTCTATGCCACCGAGAGCCTTTGACTTCCACTAAGGCCAAGAATTTAAAGTGCATTTCTTCCACATTGGCTTGAGGTGTACATAGATCATTGCCACTAGAGTCTGCCAATTTTTCAATTTATATTGAGCAATTCTGCATTCTCAGTTCAGTAAGTGACTTGAATAAACCTACTTATGAAAAACTGCTTCTCTGGGGAAGTCCAATAAGGGAATCTGTACAACATCCTCCAGGTAGCAAGTCAATATTACAACTAAAAACATAAATATATATGTGTGTACATATGTATGTTTGTGTGTTTATCTATTTCCATATGTACCTGGCCCTCATTAGAATTCCAAAACTGATACAAAGTTCACTCAAGTCTATAGAATAATTCCTCTGTGTGCCAAACACAGACTTCAAGTAAGTTAGTGAAATTGATCCACATACTTGAAATACATCCGCTTGTAAATGGCATGTGGAAATCTGAATCACAGTCACCGAAGAATTAATAATCACACACTGACAAAAGTCCAAGGATTGTGATTATCATAGATCTTCTAGTAAGTAAATCATACCTAGATATTCTTACAGAACAAGAATACATGGTAAGAAGTTCACATATAACTTTACTCTTTTGTCACAAAGCAGTTCAGCATATATGGAGGAAGCAATGTGGTCACTGCCACTTTCTAGTTATCAGTTCAAATGAAAAAGCTGAGCAAGTTAATACATGGGCTTCTCCTACCAACCAACATAAAACTGATTATACCATGCCAATTCTGAAATGCAGATTAGACACTCATTGCTATTCTTTGCCTGTGACATTTTATCAATTTTTTTAAATCTCCTTTTACAAACCTTATCTCAAGATTCAAATCTTGTGCCATTTCATGTCCTTCTTACAATCCTTTCCTCTAGAGTAAGGTTTTTAAATCCTTCTTTCTTTCTGTGAAAAAAAGTAATTCACCTGACTCACCTTGACCTTTCAGTGTTCCTAATTTACTCAGATGGACAATTTCCTTCCCTACTCTTCTCTTTGGCAGGCTATGAGAAAGTATGGGGAATAGCAAGCCTTTAAGGGTTGCTAGCACTTAAAAGGTTAATATGTTGTTTTCTTCCTACGGACTAGGTAGGATGGCTGAGATGACTGTCATCACCATAACACTAAAACTGTGCAGTCCTGACTCCCTGTTAACCAAGGTACTAGGAAAAAATTCCCCAAAACGCTGGATACAAAAATCAATAAAACCCCTACAATTCCCATTTAAGAAAAAGATATTCTGATAACCATATTGATCAAGACAGAAAGGGAAACTCCGTATAAATCAAAAGGTATTTAACTATCATGGCAGTTCTGAGATATCATTAAAGACACAGAAAATAGAGACTGTCAGAAAACCAAAGCACATAAAAGATTTGCAACATTTCAATATGTAATACGGGAATTAAAACCTTATGGGCTACTTCTTAAGCACAATTAATTGACTGTTAGAAATAACTTAAGAAAGCCGTGAAGTTTTATTTTCTCTGTATTGAAAAATGATCTTCCCCAACATGATTTTCAACATGAGGAATTAAATATGCACAACTGGTCCTGCTCTGGGTTACTAGATTACTGTGGCAGGTATGTGGTGCAGTAATTAAGAGCCAAATTTCGCCTCAAGATAACAGCGCAACTCCCAGTGAAGCATATGAGAAGCATTGTGGATATTAGATGCTTATACCAGAGAAAAGTAAAACTTATGTTAAAGGAAAACAGATTAACTTTTTTTTCATAATTTTACAGAAATCAAGCCAAATTCTTAGCGAAACCCATGGTAATCCTGCTGGTTTTGGGGAGCATTAGATGGTCCCTGGATGTGAGAAATATATTTAGTCAAAAACTCTGTGGAAAGGAGGCTACTAAGAGGTTTTGTAAACTGTATATTTGGGTTAGTTAGTTTATACAGATATATAATGAAATAAAGATCTTTGCCTGTCTTAAATAACAAAGCTTATGAGCTCTGCTTTTTCTAAATCTCTTTTATATCATATTTTCAGGTTCTTCCTTTTGGGATGCTCTGTGGATGCTTGCAAGTAATCAGGGCCGCTACAGAGGACTGATCAGAGGACTTTGTTCCTGAAGCTGATTATCCAGGAAAGTGCCTGCACCTCTATTTTGTGTAAAAAAAATTGCCACCCTTGACATGATTCTTCTGTAAATGCCTTTCAAGAAGGAAAAAAAAAAAGTTTTCATTAACAAGTTTGCAACTAAAATCTTTCTGAATTTTTAGATATTGAAATTACAGCATGAATATTTACTGACATCAGCCTTAAAAGGCAAAATAACCTCCAAAAAAACATGCTGAAAGTTTAACCACTGTAATTGCACTCCTTAAGGCATTTAAAAATACATCTAATATCTAAATACCATTAAATTCTTTTTTAAAACTATTGCTCTTAAAAGTACACTTTCTAGTTTCCTATTAAGTGGCTCAATAGTATGGTCCAAGATTTTTCAAGTATGAACTCAAGTTTTTCTAGCTGCTAATAACTAACAATAGTTTTTAGCTTTTGTCCAGCCCATTTTAAGACTTCTAAAAGATGCCTGCCTTTCACAAAATGAATGTTAGGAATTTTCTGGCATTCAGCCATATTTTAAGAGTTTCTAACCAGGAAACAAATTCAAGGATACTGAATCTGCAGCCACTCTAGTCATTGGCAAAAGAGCGTTAGTGAATGTGGCCACATCCCTGTCATAGAGCCCACTAAGGAGTTCAGGATCCTGCACTGCAGTGTAGGCAGTGTACTCCTTGTTACCATCAAGTTTTGCTGATCATAGCGCTGCAGACAAGGATCCAATTAAACCAATAATTTCTCTTCTTTCAGACATCCTCATTTGCCTTTGAAAAGAAATTAAGGGTTTATCCAGCGTCATTAATTTTCTACGTTGTGCTGCTGAAAATAAATGTGGCTTAGTGTAGGCTTACCCTTCTGAGTCTACTGAAATTCTTAGCAAGAGAAGTATGGGACTTCATGTCAATGCATCTTACCCAACTCTGAAATTAATGACAATTGGCAGCATGAACATCTCACAGATACTATCCCTTATCATCTGAGCTTTTGGACGTCAGGTGAAAACTGTTAAATAACAAGCCTCTCCAGCTAATGAGCCTCATTATCAATGTATCTGAGATTCATTTAGAAAATGAATGCAGGCACTGAAGTGTCAGTAGATGGACTTTGCAAGGTACTAAATCTATATGCGGAACTAAAAACCTCTCGAGAAATTAAAAGACTTGCCTGCTTAGCTCTGAAGCCAGCTCACCCTACATGTTGGACTGGCAGTGAATAGCACCGCACAAGCAGAAGTGGACAGCTGCATGCTCCAACCCTGCCTACTCAGAGAGAGCCCATTCTGATGGGCACTCTAAATCAAGCTGTGGTGGTAGATGCTGCTGCGAAAACAGCAGAGTAGTGTGAGCGTGAGGCACCAAAGTAGGACTGATACCACACATTCAGACTTCAACATGATATCCAGGGCATTTCTGCTTCGGCATGTGAAAGGATGAATTTAATTCCAACTCCTTGCTGACCCAGACTTCCTCACTCAGAGCCCAGCCAAAAGCTGTTAATAGTAAATTTATGTAGTCATCAGTGCAAGGTCTCCCAGCGCACCCTGGTGCTGAGCCTGGTTCTGAAGAGAAAAGGAAAAGGGAGGAAGGAACACCAACAGACAGTCGTCCTGAACATTTATTCAGGGTGCAAAATATCTACTAATGCCTCAAGCAACTGAGTCTTTTTCTGAGCTTCTGAAACTATGACTGCACAACAAAGGGAGAAAAACCCCAAAAAGCCCTGGCCCATCTGATCTGGGGCAGAAGCCCCTGGGTCTGTGTTGAGTTATTGGCTCATCCCAGCTCCCTCACTGGGGATCACCAGCCTTCCTTTCCCACCCTCTTCCTGCTGCACTGACCATAGTGACCAAGAGGCAAGGATTTTGGCACTCGCTGCTGTGGTGAGTGCTGTCCATGTGAGCTGCTGCTATGGGAGGCAGGGAACAGCCGCGTCTGAGGTGTTCAGCGCTAACCTGCAATGAGTTACATACCACGAGATGGTTGCTGTTGCTGCCAAGGCTGGATTATACTGATCTAAAGCCTTATGTGTGTCAGGCATTACACAGGGAATCTGACAATTTAAATTCTGTTAGATACTGAAGGAGAACAGATAGAGGCTTAAACACAGATCCTCTCCCAAAAGTAACCCGACAGGCTCACCTGTAACAAAGGAAGTAAAAACACAGAAACAGCAGTGGAGGCACATTGATGGAAAGAGAAACCATGTAGCAGGGGGTATAAGGATGCAATTAAAAAGACAAATCTTTCATGATGCATTTTCTGATATCTTCAAAATACAAGTTGGTCTGTATGGGTGGTAATTAGAGCTCTGACACTGGGAGGATGAGAGATCTGAAAATGCGCACGGGACAGACTCCTGAGACTCAAACACTCATCCTAATTAAAATATATTATTACAAATCAGTATTGCCTTTTTCCTGTCTTCAAAGTTACATTAATTTGATAAACCAAGCAGCAGAATTTCGAATGCTAATCAAAGAGATAACAGTTTCACAGGACAGATCTTTAAAATTCTCCCTCTTGTACTTTAACAGAGAAGACTGAAGCTGAAAAAAGGAAAAAACCCTGAAGAAATGTTTTCCTATTATTGTTTAACAAGAAATAGGCAGCTAATCAAAAGAAGATGCAGTAAAAACAAAAATACACAAAACCCCACATCTGCTATCTCAATAAGGTATCAGAAAAATCCTCTTCATTTCTGTGTAATGAGACAGCATAGTTTAAAACAAGACAGGGTAAATTTTCAAAGCAGCAATCTGATCTAACTGTACAGATCCTATTGTCTCTTCACCGGCCACACAGCTAAATCCTCAAGTGAATCTTTGATGACATATCCCTAAAGAATATTAAAGGTGCCAGCTGCTCTTGGTGTTAAAGATGTGGACTACCTTGTGGAAAACCGTACAGCAATTAAAATCCATTTTCATAAAATCATAAAAGTTACAGTAACATCCATCATCCTTTCACAGAGGATCATTCTTTTCTGTGCACCAGAATTTCTCTGGGAAGAGGAAATCATGTTTTTAAGTTACAGGCCACAGACCAAATACTTACTTCATCACTCTAACAGACTTTATACGCAGGATTGGAAATTAGGGTTTGTATCTAACAATTTTGCAGCTATGGTTAAATACCACATACAAGATGTGCACTGATATAGCCTATTATGAGGTACTGCAATCCTGCCAGACCACACTACTGTGCTTGCTTACACTCATTTGTTCATATGTGGTAGATGTAGGTTATAACAGTGCTTGACATAAGGGAGATTTTCTCTGAGAGAAGGCAGAGATGGCCCATAGATGAGCCGTTATAAAGCACTGAAATCAAAAAAAAGTGATAACATAGTAATGATTTCCACAGAAAAATGTATGTCAAGAGGAAAAAATGAAACAAATAATGAAAGAGATGGTCTTCTGGGGTTTTCCCTCCCTGTAGGGGAATATACCTGGTCGCCTTTAAAGATCCTGTCATTAGCTTTTCACAAACACAGCTCTGCATAATTCTGCTTTCAGATCATTCCAGGGAACTGTGTAAATATTTTCTTCAGCATGAGTTTTTTAGTGAGCTTCAGGCTTTTGAATTTTGCTTTGAATTTTGATTTTAAAAAATCATGAAGAAAACTAATTTTCCACTTCTGAAGGTTACTTGGTCTCACTTGGAATTGTGTAACCTAAACCAAAACTACACCAAGCTCTATAGCTTGCAAAGAGCTTTTTAAAATTAGGGTTGTGATTCAGGTTTGTATCGGTATGTGGTTTCACGTTCTATTGTCAAAGTGTTACACGGTTCTGTGTAAATAGTGTATTAGGGTTTGTGATAAGTAAGAGGAGTTCTCAAGTATAAGTAAATTATTTTAGGACAAAACTGTTTGTCTACTTATTCATGGTTTTGGAATGCCTTTAATTATTGCAGGACAACAATAAGTTTTACTTGTTTTTCTCCTTTATACCAGAGGAACTCAAACAAAGTGCTAGAGGAGAAGTTGTTCTTGGAAATGTATTTTAGCTAGAAGTAAGAAAATACCAACTGATCACCTCTAAGGTATCTCCAGCTATATTTCTCAAGCACATTTCAGGTACCTTTAACCCTACTCTCAAAGTGAATTCAGCTCTAATTCCCAGATCCTAAATAGCAAGCACTAAGTATTACACTTTCACAGATTAAAAATAAGCAAATAAAGGGAAGGTGTCAAAATGACAGCAAACAGAACATTTAAATGTCGGCCTGCTACAAAATTGAAATGGTAAACAAATATTAAAAGTGGCACAGAAGCTGCAGCCTTCTCTCCTTCACATAAGGGCTGCTAAATTACTACACTGCCCAATCTTGAAAACTGTTAAATAGAACTTCAAACTAAAAATAAGTACTGCCAGAAACACTGAATTTTGGAAATGAAAATGAGCCCAACGTGTAAAGACATTTTCAAACCCTCCCACAGCTCCAAGCAGCTCTGGAGGCCGAGTCCCCGATTCCCCTCCTCAGCTGCGTCTGCACACTATGGTCTCTCCCTCTATCTATCATCCAGGAGGACAAGCCCTCTTTGCCTGCCTGGCCAGCATCCTCTTCTCATCCAGTTGCAAGCCTGACACAGGTGGCTTTGAAAAGCAAAGGTGGGTGAAGGAGTGAGATGAGACCCATAGTCAAAAGAGAGGCAGAAAGCAGGGGGATGGAGACCAGCTTCAGTTTTGCAGATAGGGAGCAGGGACTTAGGGAACATGGCGGGGAGCAGGGGGGTGCCCACAGGGGAAGGAGCTGCCCCATATAGACACCAAATGGGACAGCCAGACCTGTGGTTCTGCAGTATATGACTTTTGGGGGAAAAAAAGTGTAGGGGGTTTCCACCCATGTACTTCTATTTGTTTCTACTCACAGACATGCTTGTTTCTTCCCCTTCCACATTACTCACCCATCTGGGAGCAGGTGGGAGCATGAAAAGGCTGACCATGTTGTTTGCTCAGCTGCATGCCAGGGCATGATGCTTTTCAAACCTGAATGGTGTAATTTGTCAGATATTACTGGTTTTCAAATCAAATGGGAAGATCCTCTACAAAGAAAACTGTGATATCAACAATATATATTAGTTAACTAAAACATTGCACTGGGTTTATGTGTAAACCCGTGTAAACCCACTACAAAAGTATATGTTGCTTGGTTTTTAGACGGGAAGAAAGAGTCTGCTTGAAAGGAGACTGGCAGCGTCTTTTCCCATCCAGGTAAGCACAGCACCGCATACAGCCTTTGCTGTCTGTACTCCACAGATCACGCGTTGCCTGGTTCCAACATACATATTATGAATGTGAAGATTTCACATTAAACTGGGTATTAGCTCTCAAGGAATTATTTTTATATTCATGATTTCATCACTGGAGGAAATGATAGCAGCAGATCTGAGGCTAAGGCAATGCAGGAAATAGCTTGCAATTCTAAAACATCCAGAAAGAGAGACTCAAGCCCAGACTGCCTGAACTCTGCCATCACCACATGAGGGAAATGAGAAAGAGCAACAGCTATTTCTGCATGCATGGATGAGGACAGACAGCTGTTTTGGGCTTCTGTTGGTAGAGCCTTGTCCCATTGAATGCAGCCTTCTCTTTTGACAAGCAGTTACCAGCAAGAGAAACCAACTGGCATATTTGCTATTGGTGTGTGTTTCATCAAAGCCACTGGGATTACAATAGGTGCAGCCTCACAGTGACTCTGGTTCAAATTGCTCTGTGATGCTTCTCCGCTCTTCCTAGAGAGACATCCCTACCTCCCTGCAGCTTTTGGACCCTTGGCATATGTCTCTGTAACTATCCTCTTCAGCATCAGATCTTCGGAGATACCTTCATTTGTGTCAACCATGAGCATCAACACTGTGCACACAACACATCCTCTACATTTAAAACACTCTGCCAGGATCACCTTCTCTGCCTAGAATTCAAATCATGTTATTTCCACATCTAAACCTCCAAAACTGGAAATCACTTAAACATACTATTAACCTAAAGTGTGTGCTTAAGCCTAGCACTTTTGAAATTCATTTCCATTGGAGCCTTTGGTAGTTCAGGGTGGCTTTGCTGAGACAAGGTTTGAAATATTCCACAGACAACTGTTTTACAGCAATTGGGTTTAGGATTAAGTCCTCACCATGTTAAAGACATTTTTTTAATTATCAGTAATTCCAAGTGAACAAATATTTGGGGTTTTGTTTTTAAGTTTCATGCTTCAGAGAGAAATTTGTTCTCTCCCCTCCTAACCAAATGTTAGGAAACAAACTACAGCTTCTGAAAATAAAAGTCAAATTTTCTTACCACTTCTAGTCCATAGCCACTATGTCCGAATATGACAGAAGTGAGCTATATGACATTCATGTTAAAATAGGGCTTGACAAAGGAAAGTGAGCTTTTCCACATAGTAGGCTGGCAGAGTTAGTTTGTCACTACCATTTTTTGGAGAGTAGTAGGAAAAGCATTGAGCTGTATATTTTGTACTGGTCAGTAACCCACTGGTAGCATTGGGGTGCAGAGTTCATTTACTGTTTCACAAACAAAACCCCACCTATGACCTACTGATGCAATATTCCAAGACTCCGTTCATGAAAGGAGTAGATTCTCAATGTTAACTCTTCTTCTACATCTTCAAACGTTTCCATCTATGAATCTCTGCTCATGGAGGATGCCAATTACTTAATACTGTACTCTGGCAACTACAGCTCTAATTTCTGCAATTCCAGCTTTCAGAGTTTTAGAGATTAATTTAAAGTATAAAGAGTTTACAGCTAATAAGTCGCAGGAGCACAAAGAGAAGTGAAGCACATCCCTAAAAAGAAAACATTTATAAAATGGTGTATACACCATCACTTGAGCATGCTGTCTCAAAAGTAATGCAAAGAGACAGAGTTTGTTTTCCTTTTTTTCTACAAAACGTCAATGAAGTGATAATAACCTCAGGAGTGACTGTGCGTGTTTATTCTATCTTTGGCCCATTTGATGTGGTTTTGGCCTAAGGAAAAGCTAAAGGCTAAATGTATTTTAAGTGGGCTAAAACCAAGATAAACACATGTCCCTGAGGTCATTATTTCCATTAGATGACAGCTTGCATAAAATATCAAAAGCATTGTAAAAACAGTGTAAACTTTAAAAAATATATTCTTTTGTATGTCAGCACATCTTTTAGAAAGTGTATACTGTTTCTAAGCAATTGTTTCTTCTATTGTCAGAGTTTCTTCTTCAGGAACAGAGAAACCAAAGTTTATTTGGACTTTGGCTATGCATGAGATAGTCTGGGCTTTGTAAATCCTACACATAGCACTGCAAAATGCAAACAGTGTATCCAAACAGTAATCATGCTCATCATGCACATAATAACTGTGTACATAGAAATATCTATCAGCTACACTTCAACTTCAAAGATCTGATCTACATAAGGAAGATTGTCAGTGCTTTAGAAACCATGCCAGGACTTGATTATGGGCACACAATGCAATTTAATAAGGTTTATGCCTGGTGTGGACTAAATCTATGCTTGCAAATGAATATTATGTTATCACAGTTTTGTCTTGATTTTTGGTATGTATTCTGAGGGGAGCTATGATCAGTGAGCCAAGAAAGCTGTTTGAAAAACACACTTCTACCTCTATAGGTGAGTTAGGGGAATAGGAAGCTCTTCCCTGGGGTTGGTGCTCTGGCTTTCCCCTGCAGCCTCGGACTGTCCTGACAAAGCTTGTCAATAGAGGGTTTATCGACTCCCTTTATCCCCTATTTTTCTTTTCAACTCCACCAGACACAAAATTGGCATTCTTTCTCTTGCTTGCTTTTGAGTAACTCCATCCTGCTGAATACCTTTAGAGTGTTTTAGTACATCACAGTTTGAAAAGTATTTTCTACATAGAAGGCTTCTGATGGAAATACTCACTTTTGGGGAAAAATAGCATCAAAGGACCTTTTTCTGCCCTTCTTTTTAATGTCCCAATTCTACAGACCTGATATTAACCCTGAGCTGCTTCACCCTCTTTTTCTGCACTCTGAAAATCAAAAAGAAACCCAAAATTTTACGTTTGTAAATTCTTAAAATTTTTTTGTCGATTCTGGGGTTGAACTAAAAGCTGCAAGTATTTCACAGTTCCCAGCAATGGAACCTATTTGGGAGGCATTGTACCTTCAAGATGTCAACTGTGCTGCAGTTAATTTACAACTCCTCTTTCCCAGCCACTTTGAATGGATAAAAAATTAAAAGTTGAGGCTTTTATCAATGAGTATGTCACAAGACAAAAGTATGTCTGACTCTAAATCCACACCTGGGATTCATCTATTTTCAGTCTGCCCATTTTTCCTTAGTCCTGTTATACTTTAATGTTGTCCACAGTGTTTCTTTTCTGTAATATTATCACTTCACTGTTGGTTTAGGCAAAATGCAGTAATTTCTTAACCTTCCCTGAGTGACACACAGAAGGCCTTTCTGCACAGGGGGCAGGGAAGCAAGGAAAACAGACAGCCTCCAATAGTACCATCACTTTCTTCTCTAATGTAACTTTCCCAAAATTAGCTTTTGGTAAACTTTTTTTGCAATAGACTGGAGGTCAATAGGCTATCTCAGCTAAGACTACTTGTCCTTTTCTTTAGATCATTCACTGAATACTACTGCACAAATATTTAATAACTTACCTATGCATGAGATAAGTGAGTTGCTTTAAATAAGTGGATTAATTTATATAGCCTCTGGAGTTCTGTGCTTTTTTGCATTTTTCTACAATTAGACAATATAAGACCATTATTAGGAGTGAAATAAGGTTTCAGTTCTACAAGGAATTTTAGGATTCAGATTGGAAGATTGTGTGAGGGGCTTAGCAATATGACAAATATTGCTTACATGACCTTAGAAGGCAGAGAGCAGATATCAATTTTGTGATTCCAGGAGAAAATTCTTCCATTATTCTTTGTTACAATCTCCTGAACTCTAATTAGCCTCAGTAAATCAACATTCACACTGAACTGGAATGATTTGAACATAAATCTGCTATTGTCACTTCATTTATACGAGCACAGTTGGAGCCCTGTTCAAAGTAAGCAACAATTACAGTGTCTATTTTCAATGTATGTATAGCTTAGCTTCTTCCGCACAGCCACAGACAATGATATGTTACTGCTCCATTACTAAAATACTGGCCCCGGTAAAAAAATTTATGGGGCCAGATGTGTCAGGTTGAAATGAAGTGGTGAACTATGGCTTAGCATTTTCCTTCCAAGTCCACCACTTCGAATTCCTGGCATGCTCACTGTCACTGGTGCCTATGATGGCCGTGATTTCACCTGTGGGCTGCTTGTTTGGCTCTGTAAAATGTGCCTCCTGCTGGTGAATAGGAGGAACCAACAGTTGCCTGTCAGTTGTGCTCGCTGTAACGAGCAGAGATGCTAACTGGAAAGTGCTGAGAGATAAAAAAGAAAGAGAAGGAATGAAAAAAGAGAAGGTAGAAGTAGTTCAGTAGGGAATGCCACGTGTGGACAGCAAGAAATGGGGCAAATAGAACAAGAACAATGAAGAGCAAAGGAAATCTGATCTCTTACAACAGAAAGTCCATTGATTTCAGTGGAGTTACTTCTGTTCAGCCCTTTGTTTTTAAAGAAAATAATGAGAGGTTCACAGAAAGGAAAAAAAAAAAAAGTGGAAGAAAGTACATAAAGTTCAGAAAGGAAAAGGAAATCCTGATATTATAAAAAAGAACCCAAGATGCTGTTTCCCTCACTCATGTTCTGCTCCAGCTGTTTCTTCAAGCTAACTCCATCCAAGCAATATTCCCTAGTTAATTTTGTTCTTTGGTTGTTTTTCTTTTAATTTCCCAGCACTGCCTAAGCACCTCTGTATATCAAAATACTGCAAACATGGAAACAATAGCTTTCCGCTTTAGGAAGTGGAAGAAATGAGGCTTGCAATATGTTGTTAGCATACACAGCTCTATTCAGGAATGGAAGTAGTGAACCTACCCTCTTAAAATTTTGCTAGCAGTTGCACATTTCTGAGTGTTTGCGTCTCTAGTATTTTGGTTGCTAGGATTCCTGGCCCCCTTCCCCTTACTTCTCTCTATCCCCCCCAACTACTTATGAAATGACACTGAAAAGGAGAAGGGAGGAGAGATGGCTTTAGATATTCGCTCTTATTTTCCATTCTCTTCTTTCCATGCCTAGGTCTTCTAGAATGGCAACAGTCAGACACTTATTTTAATTCCTGAAACAGTCCCATTCTGTGCCTTGCCAATGATTTCCTTATTTTTGTTTCTCTAATTTCTCAATTTCTTTTTATGGTCTGATCTTTATAGCATCTTCCTCTGAATTTAAAAACAAAACAAAACAAAGAAAAACAAAACAAAAAAAAACCCAAAATATTATTGATTTAAACTTCATGCTTTTTTCTCTCTCCTTTTTTTCCTCTTTTTTTTTTAAGAAAGGACTAAAATATGCAGGGAGGAATAAAAACGCCTTTGAATAAAAGGCCAATTACACTTATATAACGTTACATTTCCTGCATTGAATTTGCATACCGCATCAATAGTTTTCAGAAGACTTCCAAGAAATAACAAAGAAAAGAACAAGAACAGTCTATGCCAAGAACATCCCTAAAGAAAAAAAAACAGCCATTCTTTTTGAATACTAAGAAAACAGTGTTTTACTGCTCAGAGCTCATGATATCCTCCCTCATTAGAGAAATATCTGCAAGCTGTAAACTATCTGCCCTGGCAGAGGATTCACAAATCACAACAATTACCTGCTTCTTTTGGATATTGAATCAGCTAATTACCCACCAAAGTTTGGATTGGACATCTGCTACCTGACTTATTTTAGTATCCACCACAGAGTGCTTCTTGGCAAAGGTTTTCAGCTTTTCCCCTCACCCACCTCTCAATAGGAAAATGGAAAATTATTTGGATGCCATCACTAACCATTAAGTAAAACTAGGATAACTCTGGCCTTGGGTACCTGATCCCTGGGTGACCGACAGGACCTCTCCATGCTTTGGGCCAAAATGAGTATTAACGTAGGTGGAAGAAAACTAAATGAAAGAAAGAAAGAGTGGGGGGAGATGGGAAAAAAAGAGGTGGAGGAATAGTCAATTAGACTTCTAGTGGGCTGAAAAATAAATAACCAGTAGCCCCTAATGTAGTATGAATTACAGTTTGGCAAGCACCAGGGATGAATCACAACATCTGGCATCCTAGGTGTTACTGTTTATCTAAACTACCAGTAGCATCTGTGTAAGCAAGTCCTGCCAGTACCATTGCCTAGTATCATCTTTTATGTTGGGAAATGAATGTAAAAATGTTATACAAGGCTCTGTTAAAAACCCACTTTCAAAATTCTGTGCCAGAACTTCCTCTCCAAGGAGGAAATGCACTTCGTAGGCAAGGGGCACTACTGCTGAAACCATAGCAGGCTCCACCCATTGAGAAGAAGGATGGATTTGCCCCCAGTAATAAAGGTTGCTGACACTCTAACTAACTATATGTATAAAGCCAGTGACTCACAGCACCACCAGGGAAGGACCCCAGGCATCCTGACCAGAATACATATAACCCTGATAAAGATACCCATGATATCCACGATATTGTTTGATACATCAAACAATATTCCTTTCCTGCTTTCTGTTTGAATATACCAAGTTAAACACTCAATCTCTGTATTCATTCTTCAAATTTAATTCTAATAATTAAAGATAAATTTTAAATGGCAATATAAAACAAAAAAAAAAAAAAAAAAGAGGCTGATTTCTTTACACAAGCATCACATCCACCATAAAAAACTACTATTCACATTAAGAAGGATGAGCACTCAGACCTGAAATGGCTACAATTCTAGTTTCCAAGGTACTAGAAAACATAGAACAATGAAACCTAAATGAGTAATTTGCCCTGGCATAAGAATTAGGACCAGAATAACATTAGTCTAATGCTTAAAAGGTCAAGGCAAAACACTGACCATATTGCTGGGACTGACACATTCTGCTTTTGCATTTCATTGAAACTCATGCTTACATTATAAGACGACTCAAAACTGTGCTTTCAGCTCCAGAGGTCACCAGCCGAATTTATTGTAAGCTCAGTCGTTTTCTTATTAACCAGAAAGAAAGTCATAGACCCCATTACGAAGTCCTGGAAAGATTTCATTAATTACATGGCCACCCACTAGGCTCAGAAGATATTAAGTATCTGTTTCACTAGGAAATACACAGATATACTTTGATAGCTTTTAAGCATATTCCTATGCATTTTGCAATTTACATTGCAAAACATGTTCTAGAATTATCCTTAATGAAGTAATTGTAAAAGACATCACCTAATCTTAAAAAGGGGGTGGGTGGGGAGCAGCACATCCAAAAAGGATGTGTCACTCTACTGCATGTTGAAAGCCTCCGAAACACTAGCTCTGCCTGGTCACCTTTTCTTCTGCACAGCTGTGGACAAGTTGTTGTGTTTCTCATTGCTTCCCTTTTCC
Organism: Myiopsitta monachus; assembly: GCA_017639245.1. Taxonomy (NCBI): domain Eukaryota; kingdom Metazoa; phylum Chordata; class Aves; order Psittaciformes; family Psittacidae; genus Myiopsitta; species Myiopsitta monachus. The sequence continues at coordinate 83,247,450 of CM029920.1, forward strand.
ACACAAATTGTCTATAGGAAATGAGTTAATTCATGGTTCACTCCTGGGATCGAGGTCTACCCTGGCTTAGGTTCTGTATAGCATCAGCATGTTACACTGCATAGAATTGTATCAATAATCTCCTGAAAAAACCTGCAAAATACAGACAATGTTAGGTCCAGAAGTGAACTATGGCTATTTGAATGTCAGGATTAACTATTTTCACTTCAGGAACAGTTAGAAAACTGTTGATTCAAGATGCAGTATCGAACGTTGTAGCTGGAACATTTGGGGTCTATCAATTCATGCAGACCCACACAAGTAGCTCTTGGCCTAAAGCAAATGAAAGAGGGTGAGAGGGCATGTGCCAGGTATCCAAACCCCAAGTTATGTCACAAACTGGATGCAACGAATCTGAAGCAAATCCTGCACAAAACCTTGATTTCTTTTCTTCTGAAAAGTTTTACAGTGCAGACATACATTACCATAACAAAGTTTGGTGGCATGTTGAAAATGTAAGGAACACATTAAAAAATCGCATTTGATAGTGTAAACTGCATGATTACTGTACCAATTGTATTATTCATGTACATATTTAATTCAGGAAAAAAGAACTGAACTTAAATTTATTTGTAGCTGCCACAAAATTCCCATGTTATCATAGGATTCTCCAGGGTGTTCCAGGAACAAGAGGGCCTTGATGCAGAATTCAGATATAGTCTCCACACAGCACATGAAGTACGTGAAGTGCAAACCAAGACCAGGGAACGATGTAGCTTCTTTCTCCATTGACACTACAGTATTGAAGTTAGCAACACTGCACACAGTCATGTCTGCCTGAACCAAAACCCAGGCCAATGAACACAATTTAAGACCCTTTAATTCTGAAATGTAAGAACAAGTGATAAACAAATCTAAAGGGGTCAGAGATGGCTGTAGGTTTAGGTCATAAACTAGAAGTGAATTTATTTATCCAGAGCTCATTCACTTTATTTGAGCCTCTTCCTGTTCTTGATGAATTTTACATTTAGCTGAAGTTACTATTGTTGACAGTCATGAAACACTCTGCCCTAAATTAACCACAGCAATGAGCAAAACACTGTATTTGTCGTAAGAGTTTCTCAAGATCTGCAGGAAGGTACCTGCATTCAGATAGAAATTTAAATTAATGAAGATTCATTTGCTGTCCTTTAATCAAATGAACTGTAAGCATTCAACCCTGGTAGTCACCTTTTGCTATAAACTCAGACTTTTCCAGACATTTTCCAGCACCTAGTCGGAGGACAAAAAGCAAAAATGCTCTTTATCCTATGCACAAGTAAACCACACAATTTTATACCCTTTACGACTCTTCCCCATCCCTTTTCTCAAGGCAGAATTTCCTTGTCCAGGTGGTCAGAAAAGGCACAAGTTCCTCCAGCCCAGCTCCCCCAGTGTCACTCCTGCAGAGCCATCACCCAGTGAAGGGTTGAGCAGCAGGTCCCCACAGCCTCCCACCATGTTCTTGCCCTAAGGTGAAGAATTTCGGAGGCACCATAACAGCAATGCAGCACCACAACCACTGCAGGTGTCGGGCTTTATGCCACTGCTGTGGCCTTATGGCCTGAGAAAGCATTTGGGATCTTCCTTAGTAACTGTTCTAACTGGCTGACATTATTAGGAATTAAAGTTAATGAAAAAAAAATGCTAAAGAGGTCAATTTTTCTAAACATACATAATAATTTCTTTCTTAACTTTAGAGGAGTTTTGCATATGTAAAAGGCTAAAAGACTAGCAGGCAATACATACAGGCATTTACTCAGTCTTGATATTTTATGGACAACATAACACATAGCTCCAGAAGAATCTTGCTCACTCTAAAAGAAAGGATGATGGACAGACAAGTCAGACAAAGAAAGCAGGACAGAACACTCCTTCTTACCATGAGAAACGCTGGACAAAATGTCTACAACTCCTTTTTCATCCTGGATATTTTTTATTATTTTTTTAATCAGCTAAGTACTAATCTTCTCTGGGATCTAGGGAACCAAGAAATATGACTTACAAACATTTATCCTTCATTAACAAAAACATGGAAGAGAAGATTAATAAAAAATAGCCCTAACCCCCTGTTTAGCTTTAACTGTCACCTCAGGGGCTGACTACAACCTCTTTTAATCACAGAGATGGTGGTTCAGGATTCCCACCCTGAATCTGAAGGTCGGTTGCATTTTAAAGAATTAATAGTAAAGAATTAAAGGTGTATGCTATCACTGGGGACAAGGTGGAACAGGAGAGCTCAGTAAAGCCTTCAGGAGTGAAACAGATGGTTCCTGCATAACACAGCACTCTGAAGAAAGAGATGGCCAGAGCAGAGGCCTGTGCGTGGTGGAGCTACTCTGCCATGCTAGTGTAGCCACGCTGGGCTGCAAAGAGAGGCTGCCTTTCCATTACGGAAACCAGCTTATTATCTCTGTCTGTTGTAAGATGTAAACTGTTGTTTAGGGTTAATCCAGCACTGAATTCCACTCCTTATCTTAGATGGTGTCAGACAAATGAGCTTCAGAATACTTCTAGGTGTCCAGGCCAAGACAAGTTGAGCATGCAGACGATCAGTCACCTTAGATTTCCAGCCTCTTTGCAAACACTGGCAGAAATCTCTGCGCAATTATGGCTAATTCTTTCATGAGAACATTTGAAATCTTTCACAACTGATTTATGCTTTAAATGGCTTGAGTTTTTTCAGTGGAAAGAGTTGTAGAGATGTCTATCCTGTTCATCCCCATCAGCTGTACAGTTTGAGTCACTAACCCTACATTCTCCACAAAATTCTAAAATGCCTATTCTTCCTCACATATTTCTAACAACAGCGTATCAGGGTCCTTTGGCATATGACCAACAGGGAATGGAACAGACCTTATGTTCAGCAGTGATGAGAGAGCAAGCAATGCAAGCATCAGTTAAAATGGCATCTCACCTACAAACAATGATTGCCTATGCAGAGCACTGATGAGACTGCTCCTACAATCACCATTTCAGTTTGGGGTGCCTGACATCAGAAAGAGGTCGCAGAACAGAATAGTCTGTATTATGAGATGACATGAAAGGAGAGAAATGCAGGTGAGAATATGGGCACATAAGGATGGGAATGTTTGTTTATGGACTGGAGTCTGAAAAGAGTAAACTCATGAGAGGAATGGGAAGAGTTTAGCAACAGAAAGGGGTGAATTAGCAGCAATATGATAAAAATAAGCAAAGGAAAAGTTTAGTCTGAATAGGAGGAAATATTTCTTAATGGCAAGGTACGTTAGGCTGTGGAACAGCCTCCCCAGAGACACCTCAATTGCTTGAGTAATTTAAAACTAGATGAGACAAAGCACTTGAGAATTCACTTGGGGAACAGTCAAGCCCTGCCATTATCTAATAGGTGTTTTCCATCTCTAACTTGTATGATTCAACTGACATTAATTGGCATTAGGGTGTGAATCAAAATAAAATCCAACCCCTAAATGTTACCAGACGTCCCAGTGATCAGTTTTCTTGTTACAGCTTTTCAGCAAAATGGAAGAAAGTAACAGTAACTTCAGAGACTCAAGTGCCATGATCAGTTACAGTATATTTACGTCATGCTAAGAAATATTTTTAGAGTCATTCCATTCTGGTATGTAACACTGACAGCTAAAATCCGTAGCACCTACAAAAGTGCCTTTCAGTTAAGATGCTCCTGGCGCTCCACAAAGAGTAACTGAATCATAGGCTGAAGAATCTGGGGTAGGAGTAAAGAAACCATTTTCCTTAGAGAACTATGTCCTGAAGACGGAGAAGGAAGTTTGAGGTTTTCAAGTACAACAAGAACAAAATCAGCTTAGGAAAGGGCTAGTTACATCAACGATATTTCTCCCATAGTCTAACTACTTATATGTTTAATCTCTACCTTTCCAGCAGACATCCCAATTTACATGCTGCACTGAACTCCCACATGTTTTTCAGTCACCTTGCTTACATTTTTGCTGTACCTTTTATTATAGCTACAGTTCAGAAATTATTTTTCTTTACTGTAATTAGTTCTTTATGTTAGCTTAGCTCTGCTCCAGCAAAAGCCAGAACATTAAACTAATACTAAAGGCATTTTAAAAACTTATTCTTCACACATGACATGGCTACTGAATGTTTTCTAAATATTTAATATTTTAAAAGCTGTGTCTATCCAGGCAAGTTGGTAAATTTTATTAAAATACTGAGATAATAGCTTTCATTTCTAGAGGATGGGGATGGCAGAAAATACTTGCAAAGCACTGTGGCAAACTGTGAAAACTTTTCCCCCATTTTAGAAATGCAAAAACAGAAGGGAATCCAAGTAACTCGTCAAAGATGACTCTATGAGAACAAAAAAGTCATCTAGTTCAGATACTCGTCCTAGCAAAGTTGGATGCTCATATGTCCCAAGCGTCCAACCACAAAGCCTTTACTGTGAGTAGGCAGTGGAAGCAGCCAAGCCCCAGTGCAACCATAAAGCCCAGGAAGGAACCCAGAGCAAAGGTTCCCAAAATCAGAGGAGCCCTTGTGCTGCCAGCTCATAGAGCGATGGAGAAATAGTGGAAAGGACCAGAGAGGCATTTATGTCAAAAGGGGACTTTAGCCATGAATTGAAGTAAGACTGCTACAGCTGTAAAAGTGCAGTGAGCTTTAGGTCAAGCAATTTTGTGTGAATGTGCCTGAGGAGTGGTCACCTGAATGGACAATAGCTTCAAGCACTGGGCTACAAAGATTTTACAGAATGCTCTTTCCTCCCTTCCAAATAATGCAGGCTTTTTAAGCAATGACTCATGTTTGTGAGTTGGGAAAAATTAACTCATTTAGTGCAGAAGTTTGATTTTTACTAGTTTCAGTAAAGGGCTTGAAGTAACATATTAGTAGAAATCTCATTAAATTTAAGTCTGAGTCTTGCTAGCAGAAGCCACCGCCTGAGAAAAGATCTATAATATAGAGACTGATGCTCTGAGCCACCACCACCAAGCTCAAGATTACACGAGAATCCAGAGGACAGTAATGCATGGCTTTATGTCAATAGAGAACAGAGAGCAATTTGTATTCAAATACACAGCAGTGTACATTTCTCACCCTGACATCCCTCATCTCAAGTGGTCCATCTTTTCTAGGAGACTTCAGTGCTCCATTTCTGTCATCTGGTCTGCTCAGGATTTTTTAATTTTCATTAACTGAGTTTGTCTACCCACAATGGAAGTGTGCAATGTGGTCAAGAGTCTTCTACTGGCAAATGCACTCCCATTTAGCCAACTAAATTAATTTAATGCCTGCTAGTGAACCCTACACAGACAGTTTTAATGCTCTGTGTCTTTTACGACTTGGAGCAGATCTGAACTAGCAAAAGAAAAAGGCTCATGCAGTTAATAATGAACCACCTGAGCCACTCAGTTCCCTGCCCTAATGAAAATCTGCATTTTTAGAAGCCATTCCTAATTTATAGTTATTTAAATAACCTTTGTTGTATGAAGGGCTCTGTCTGAACCATCCATACCATACAAGGCACCCCACACTGAAAGACGACTCTTTGACCTTTTATTCTCAGGCTGCGAATGAGGCATGCCATGCACTCGTACACTCTGCCCCTGGGCACTACTCTGGGTAAGTTACTTGGACAGCACCTCTTGCCAGCTGATTCACAGAGTGGAATCTGCATAAGCTCTTGAAAAGAAATGCTCGTTAATATTCCTAGCCAGAGGCAAGTGTGCTACAACTCACTGAGAGGAAGGGTCAGGGAAAGGGAAAAAAGAAAAAAGAAAAAGAAGGGAAAAGAATCGAAGGCCTCATAGAACAAGTCAATACCCCAAGACAAGTGGTCCCTTTGTTGACGGAAGAAGAACAGACTATTCTGCTCTAGGAAGAACTGTGCAAATAGACTGAAAACACAGAGATATTTTCTATTCTACTTTTATCAATAACCCAAGAGTGTCTGAGAGACTAGGACAGCCACTTCCCCTAGAATAATTGAACAATTTAATAGAACCAAATAAGAGAATTGGGGACTTCCACAGAGCATCGGTCCTACTTTAGTCAACAAAGCAATTGCAAAAGCTGTCCCCCTATTTGGCTGAAAACATTCTAGGGGCATGCCCCCTTTCCTCAGTATGCTCTTTTCCTCTATTTGCCAGGCACCTCCTTTTGTCCTCCCCATGCTCCATCCCTAAAACTGTGCTTCATTTCAGCTATGGAAATTTCCGTCTCTCTACAGTAAAATGCAAGGATTTTGCTATTACAGGGAATCATAAGAAGACTGCAAAAGTACATGTTTCTATCTGAAAACAGGAACTGCTTGCCATTCCCCTCCCCCACTTCTAGAAAAAGGTAGAAAAGAGATAGTTATGTTATGGTTATTCATTTTCTTTTGATCTAAGTGATATATCACTTTTCCTATTAGGATTTAATTTGCTTTAGCATGAAGAGATCAGCAAGTGAGTTCTGTTTTAATTAGACAGGTACTAAACAGTTTGATAGTAATTTGAATACTGACAAGCTGGAGTGCTCACTGGTCCGTGAACAGAAACGGTATTACAGTGTTCAACCTGCTTGAAGATAAAAAGTCCCTTAAATATTTTACATGTAAGGGAAAAATGGAAGAGAAGATATGCCAACCATTGAGATGAAACATGGGCAATATGATACCAAGGCTGACCTGTAATCCACCTGCAAAACTTGTTAGCTGCCTGTCTGTACTTTCTGCTCCTTAGAATGAAGCCCAATTTAGAAACATTTACTGAGGGTAGGGGTGTAAAGTTAGAACAACACAGAACCTGGAAAACTGTCTCTCACAAATAAGATTTTGGAGCAAACAGTGTAGATGCCAATGCCCAAGAAGAATGAGCCATAAATGTGTCATTAAAGACAGCTGCATGAGCAGGCAATGAGAAGTACACAAATGTTGAACTTGTGCAGGTTCACAAGTTGTTGAATAACAAGTTGTTCAAATGTTGAACTTGTGCTGCTCCTTACCACAGCACAGCCTTTGTGTGCTCCTTCAGAGTGCCTGTAGTTATTGCCTCTTCCTGCTCCGCAAAATTTTTTCCACTGGAGCTTTCTACAAGCAACCTTTTTATGACAGTATGTTCTCCCACCAACTTTTGCCTCAAACAGCATGTGTACCAGCTTGCCAATGATTAATTCCTTAAAAAGAAGGCTACCTAGGAGCCTTCTCTGGGCTGCAGGAGACTCATCTCTGGGCTGCAGGAGACTCATCTCTTCACTCATCTCTCTGTCATTGCACCTACAGGAGCAAATTTTTTCCTTCTCTGTCCTTGAGGCAAGTCATGCTTCCAGAAGCAGTGTTTGCTATCAAGCAAAGGCTCTGTTTTGTTTAAGGTTTCTCTATTACTGCTGTTCAAAGACTAGAATAAAAAGCAGTGCACTTATATTCTTACTTAGCCAAATAGAAATATACATACATATATATACATATACAGACCCACCTTTCATCTGTTGAAAAGCTGACATCTCCAGCTTCTGAATACATCGACATGAGCCATTATAAATAGTATCAACTCAGCTATGCTACTCTGCTTTGCACCCACCAATAAGGCACTAAATTGATCTAGGAGAGACTCTCTGAATCATTAAATACGTCCCTTGCAGTACAAGCTGTTACCTTTCCTGTTATCATTTCCATAAGAACAGATTCACCATGTCACTAAAGCAATGAGATGGGTAATATAAAAGATCCAATAGCACCAGTAAAAGTACTAATGCAATATGAGAAGTATTGAGCTAACAAAAAATCTCCTCAAAAGATATAATAGCCCTGCCCTTTTAGTGGGCAGAAATGCTTACAAACAAGTGGTTGAAATAGTCTATCAGCCTGGTGCACTACCCAGATTCACAAACCCCCCTTTAACATTTTAAATGAAGGACCTAACTGCTGTCTTCAGGAGTGAGAGCTGGAATTTCAAAGCTGCCAGAGTCTTTTAATTTCTTTGGGTTATGAATGCTTAACTCCTGCAAATTTCTTTGAAAATCCTATTATAATATTCAAAACTGGGATTTGTTTGAAGATACTACATAGCTCTAGTGAGAGGCAGAACTGCCTAGTGACTGGAAGAGGATCGTAGAGCAGTCACCGTTATTCATTTCCATTCAGGACTCTTTGTCTGAATCACTGTGTGATCACAGGCTATATACAAGTGTGTTTCCTTAGTTCATACACACCTGAAATAAATGCATTTTTTTCTATTCCCCCAGAATTATACTGTAAAGCTTACTTAGTTTCAATATGTGAGGTCGTGTTTTCCTCACATAATCACCTGGAGTTAAGCCAATCCAATCACTAAGATGGAGACCTGCATCACTTAATAGTGCTCTAAACTGCTCAGCCTGTATAATAATGATTTCCCACTAATTAAGGACACAGCTTCTAAAAACTTCAGTTTCCCACACTTTGGATTTACCTACTGAAAAACACCAGAAACAAAGTACTGTTAACTCTAGCTATTCTATATACTCTCTCATTCTACCTCCTTAGTAAACTCTTCATGTACTTCCTCTTCATTTTTTTATTGAAATGCATTTTGCTTTGAAGATTTGAAGATTTTGATTTGAAGATTTTTTTCTTTACTATTTAGCACTGATGATCAGCACACTAAAACTTCTCCAACTGACCCCAGCCTTTTGTCCAAAGAACAAGTATATTGTATTCAATGAAATCATTAAAAAAAAATAAACCACAGAGAAAAGCAAACAAATGCTTTGCTCAGGCTGGTAGCTACCAACTCTGCAAATGCAAGTTAGAGGGTATGTTCTGTTGTTTCTGCTGTCTTGTCCAGAGTTGCCACAGATCTGTACTGCAGACATCTCCTGAAAAGCATCAGGGTTTCATGCTGGTTGCTGTAAGAACAGTCTTACAAGCTGGCGTGTTTGTAAGACAGATATTTATTTTCTGGCTTTAGTAATCTGGTGTTAGTCAAATTTTAGAAAAATCACAGCAGTTCAGTTCATCAAATGAAGAGACAACAATAATAGAATACAGAAAGGACATGTGTAATGATATATTAAAATGCCAGTGAAGGTAGACAAGGATTGACTCACGGAGTTATATGTCAATCATTTTAACTTACATGTTTCCAATACTTAATTTTTCAGCCTCAAGTTCCTCTCCTCTTGACTTTCCAATAAACATCCCTTCTTTTTCCAAGTTCTCTCCTCCTCCTTTTTAATTTTCTGGAATTCTTCTTGCATCTCAAGATAATCAGCTCTAGGTAAACATCTCAGCTTCCCACTTTCTTCCTGTTCTCATCCCTTGAAAAGTCTGGCTCTGCTTTTCTGACACTACTGTTTCTACGTCCATTCTCACTTAGAGGCCATTTCCCCTTCTCCTATTTTCCTGTCCTTTACAGTGTGGAAAGGTTTACCGTGATGGAGACCCACAGATAAAAGAAAATCGTGATCCTTCAGCTCTCAGCACTGTCATACCCTGCCCTCCTTACACCCAGTTTAGTTTACCATTTCTGCCAGTTTTTACTTAGCTTTATCTCCAAGCCCACTTTTTCTTATGAAATATCCTTTGGGATCTAGAAATCTTTTCCATCCTCTCCAGTTGTTTTTCTCTATGAGGACCACTTGTCTTCACACTGTCTGGAACAGAACTGTCAAACAGTAAAGCATAGGTAGCTGGACAGTAATAACTACTCATACTTTTTGTTTTACATCACTGATTTTGGTGATTTAGAGCACTCAGGCTCATCTGCTATCTAACACTCGGTGTTATTTTATTCTCCTGCAACTGTCAGTCTGAATTGGATGGCAAACACAAACTTCCGGACAACTAAGCACTTGCCTTTAAATGGAGTGCTTGATCTTATTCCCACTGTTTGCAATATATTCTAAGATGATAATCCATCTCCATCCTGCTTCCAGAAGGGAGTTGAAATTCAATGGAGTGTAGGTTCCTAAGCACCTGAATCACTTTTGAAAACAGGATTTTAGAAGTTGGGGCTTTTTAAATACTACCCTCTTTGGATTAGCAATCCTATTTATTCCGTCCTTGGTCATAATCAGAGTAGGACAGACCCATGACCACAAGTGCACAGTCAATAATATCAACACTACTCAATTGTATTTTGCACTCTGCAATATCTAAAAGTGCAAAAGTAAAACTTCCAAACTCTGCTTTTACATAGAGACCTGCCAGACTGAAAGGTTTCTTTCTAGAAATAATAGATTACTCTTAGCCCCTGTGTGTCTTGTATGTCACGGTGTCCCTGATTTTTCAGTGCTACGTAATGACTCTTATTGCATTATCTGTGTGAACTTGGATCATCCTCAAATGAGGCAATCCAAAGGTTTTCTAAATACTAAAATGACCAACAGTTAGACATAACTGAAATCCTGTCTTTATGAGGCTTCCATCTAATGCTGTATTCCCTAGCCTTTGCCAGGGAACATGCCTATTTCACATGAAGGTCCAATGCTTGTATACCTCCTCAGAGCATAATCACCAAATCAAGCCACCTAGGACAACTGGGATAAACACTCTGCTGCTGAGCTGTAGGAAAGCCAGATTTATGTCTTCTATATAACTATTTTCGCAGTTAATATAGATATTGAGATTCAGATCATCTCAGCCATGCTCAGTACTGGCTTATCATTCTGCAGCTTGTGTGCTGAGGAAATGTGGGAGAAAAGGAGGGCCTCCCTTGAATTTTCAAGGATGGTGAGATATGAGAGCCTAAGAAATGACTTGCTGGGACCCCCTGTGGTCCATGAAGCCCAGGACAGCAGCAGGAGTAGATGTTGTTTAGGGAGAGCATGCCAGCTAGGCCACTACTGCCACCCACACTCCTTGCACTCTCCTGGCACTGCTAACTACTGCATCAACAAGGTTAGAAGGAACTTACCAGACCATTTCCTTCTGCATATGTTTAAAGACCTGGTGCCCACGTGTTTGTCTAATCCCTTTTTGAATCTGCTAAACAAAAAGGCTGGCAAAGTTCCAGCAAGCAGCAGGAGAGGGTTCATGACAAAAAGCCCTAGACAGGGAAAACCACCTTGTTCTGGTCTGAACCTAAGTGCCAAAGTAAGTTTGCGGGAAATGACGTAGGCTTGCCCCAAACCCATATCCTGTTGATTATGTCAGGTGTTCCATACTCATTTTGCTGTTTGGGGTGAGATAGTGATTAGAAGCTAGCTCCTATGTGATGTATGAAGATTTACAGGCTAAGGAAAAAAAAAAAGAAAAGCTGGTACAAAACAGCTTTCAGATGTAGCTGAAATATTAATGTAAAAAAAGAGAAAATGATAACAATTGCTTGTGGGAGAAAACACACAATGAGTCATGCTTCATCCTACACATATTTTGAAGTCAGACAAGTATCTTCTACCTAGCAAAAAGAGAAGTATGAACCTGTGTGTGTCTGAAGAATGGATACAGCCAGGAGAGAAAAGGTTACTTACATCTCAAATAGTGTTAAGAGAAAAGGAATTCAGCAGTGGCAGCATGATACGAGACCTGTGTAAGTCTTAGAAAAAAAGCTGTAATATCACTTTGTCTTCTACGTTAGAGCAATCATTGACACAGGGCAAAATCTTGGCTGACCTTGGAAAGCTCCAATTTAGTTAAAGCCATGATGGCACCCATTAAACTGCCCTTTCCTTTCCTGCCACTCTCCCAGTGCCTTTGGTCATCATAATTTTGCGCAGAATATATTTCTTTCTCCATATCTTTGCTTCCTTTTTTACTTAACTCTGACTCTGAATTTCCTGACTACGCCATGCTCGTTTTCAAAGAATCATGGATGAACAGAGCTAGAAGGGACCTTGCAGGGTCATCTTGCTCCTTTTCTTGTCTCAAGTCAGGGTCTACTCTTCCTGTATCAATTCTGATGTTTGTCTAACTTTTCTATAAGAGACCAAATGATGGAGTTCCCACATCTCCCGCGAGCTCCCTCTGCTTTCATGTATTTGCATACAGTTGACATGCACCCACCAAATCCTTGTTTTATCTTAGAAGATAATTCATCTACTCTTCCTTTGCCAGTCACATTTCCTGGACCTTTGATCACTATCACTGCTCTCCTCTGGATTTTCTCCAGTCAGTCTACGTCTTTCTTGAACTGCACTACTTAAAAAAAAAAAAAAAAAAACCACAGAAATAAAGCTGAGGTGTTATGGATGCTAAATAAAGCAGGAAAATTTCATAGGTTATGTAGGCTTTACTCCTCTATGCATCCTACTATGACGTTTGCCTTTTTCACAACAGCATAACAGTGTTGGCTTCTGACTGGCTTATGCTCTACCATGTATCTCGGATCCTGTTCTGTAGAACTTCTATCAAAGGCTTTTCATTTCTCTTAAACTATGAATCCATTTCGATGGGAGCTATTTTTTAACTCTAATCCATTTTTCCAAAATACTCTTAGTCTCTCCTAGCACCACATCATCTGGGAAAATAATAAGCATGCTCTGTTTTGTCATCCAAATTGCAATTGAAATATTGGATAGTCCTGAACTCAGGACAGACTCCAGCAGAACACCTTAAGCCCACCCTTTTATTTTGACAGCAAGCCCCTGATAATTCCCTGCATTCAGCTTTCTAATTGATGCTGTGCCCAATCTACAGTAATTTCACCAATATTAGGTTTCCCTAGCTTACTTATCAAAATGTCACAAGCAAGAGTGTCAAAAGCTAACAAAAGTGAAAATGTGACATCTGCTGTTTTTCGTTTATCTACAGGATCTGATACCCTCTCACAAAAGGAAATTAGATAGGTTTGACATGATTTGTTCTTGACAAATCCATTGGTGTCTATTCATTTTGTTAACTTCACTGTGCTTACAGACGATTTCATTGGCTGCTGGTTCCAGAATTTTTCTGAGAGTTAGAGGAAAGACAACATGACGAAAATGCCCTAGCAATTTTACTCCTCCCATGCAAATACTGACACAGCACATGGCTGTCCCAAGACTTCAGTCTCTCATCCAGTTCTCAAAGACAAGCCAGTGACAGCCCTGAGACTACTTCATCCATCCCAGGAAGAAGTTCATCAAGCCCAGCTGACTTCAAAAACATTTAGGTATTTTCTCATGTTTTAGAAACAAAGAAAACACAGCAAGTGATCTTTACATTGAATTATTGATCATTAAATCACGGGTTTTGCATGGAAGTATTCATACGTCTGACCCAATCTGCAATCCTGAATTGGACTGCAAGCCTGAACCCAAAGGGTGGCAAGTGCTCACAAGTTCCATCATAATTAAGCCTGTTTAATTGACCCTGTTATGGCTCGCTTTCTCAGCTCTCTTGTGACTTGAGAGATTATATTTTCCTATTTAATGTCTTTGAAAAAACATGTGAGTGGTGTTTGTGGTGGTAGGTCAGCTCTTTCTTGACTGTGTGAAGAATCACAGACAACCGCATAGTGTACTTGCATTGAGTTAATATTTCACTGCCTCGAAGAAAAAAAAATAAAAACAAACAAACAAACAATCACCCCTTTTGTTCCCTGTCCTTCTTTTCAAGTATTGGTTATATCACAAGACACTTGAAGTTAATAAAAACAGGGACAATAAATCCAGAGTAATACCAGCAAACCAGTCATATGCTTCCTGCTTTTGTGGCCTCATCATGTGTTGCCTCCCACAGCTAAATAGGATGCAGTTCTGTAGGTACTGGAGATCTTTCTGAGATACTGTGGTTATCAAAGGGTTTTTGCCTTGAGGTTTGTGACCATTACCAGAACATATATGCTGGCCATTGTTGCTAGTTCTGCTCACACGGTAAAACCCCGGAGGCGTTTTTCAACAGTTATTTTACTTTCAAGGTCTACTTTCATTTGGATGAAGGTCAATCAATGGATTAATTTCTGTTCCCTTAAACCTACTGACTTCAGCCGAGTGACAAAAGGCTAATCTCTTCTTGGAATAGACTCTTCTTTTCACCAGTACCATCAAATAACTAAACTTTTTGGAAACTTGCCTCAAAACTTGCCTCACTAAAACAGAAAAAGTCATCATAGTGTGATGTTGTCCACCAAGCCTGGCTTGCCACCTTCATGCAAGGTGGGCACACTCCTCAACAGAGACACCTGCACCTACCTGAAGACAAGTATGTGATCCTGCACGGGGTTACCATCACATGGAATGGACACTACCTCCCTGTTCCTTCAGTAAAAGTAGTGAGATTATTCAAGGTCCTAGTAATCCTCCAAACCAAAGGTGCTTGGTAAACCTCCAAAGAAGAAATACCTACAGACAACAAATGTGGTCCTCCATTACTGAATGGCCTGGTCAGCTTTTCTCCCCATGTGAAATACTACTAAAACCATATAGTAGCTATATACAGTTGTGCCTTATATAATGTAGTAAAAGTATCCCTCTGCAGTTCCTAACCAGATCTTGCTGAATCTTCCCGATTAACAAGCTGAAGACACCTCCAATAAATGTGTCTGCTTTTCTGTCTCTTTTTCAGACAGAGGACAAAATTGAAAACAGTTTCTGCTTGGTAAAATACCCTCACAGACATTGGGAAGAGAAAGTAGTTTTGGAATGACAGCACCAGGGAAACTGGAAGTCAAACTCCTCATTACTCTAATCCCCACAGCTTTCTCAGAAATATGATTCTTGATTTTCCTTTCCCTCTGTCTTTGATTCTTTCAAATATTTGGATGAAGAACTCATTTTGCAGCCAGAATGACACCCCATTTGCTTTCTGCCTTCCCCAGGATCACATAAATTTTTTTGTCTTTAAAAAATACAAAGCATTCTTGAGTTGCAGCTCTTGACGGGCAGCGATGCCGCATCTCTCTATCTCTTGCGTGTACACACAGCAAGAGCAGCAGCAGCTGCCACTGGTGCGCAAACCTCCCCTCGGACTGACAACCTGTCTTAATGTTGAAAAACAGTTCAAGGTAGCACTTGAGACCAAACGTGCCATTTTCCTTGTCAAAATGAAAGCTGTAAATTTTAAGCCTAATGCTTAATGTATCCAGATATTGAACAGAGGGACTTTTATCCTCAGCTTAATGGTCTGTCTAAAATCATCAAAAAAGATTACTTAAAAATTCAAGGTCCTCAGAGGTCCCATAAAAATTGCGTGGAACATTTTTTCAGGTTTTTGGGGGGGTTAGAGGGTCCTTTCATTTCTTTTTTTTTTTCCTTCCTTTTTTCCACATGCAATGGAAAAACACATATAAAAAGATTTTAATCTCCTTTTTTTTTTTTTCTCCTTAACTTAACAAATCTGACTGTATTCAGGGAAACCAGAGCTTTGGCTGGAGTAAATCATCCTAGCTCCACCAGTATGTAAGAAACAAAGATGATTTACACCACCAGCCGATCTTGCCCTAGCCGTTTCCTTTAAAAGCTGCACAGTGAAGTGAGATCTAATACTTCCAAGTACTCCTCAGAGACACAGATTCTAGAAATCATGTCTCACTCAACCTGTCTGCTTTGTGGGTTTTGTTTATTTTGCCAGCGATGGTTAGATGTCTAAGGATTTGAAGGTTCTGTTTATTTAGTTTTCAGATGTTAAATTTGGAGAATCAGCTGTATTTTCTTGCAGGGATTTTAGAGAGGGTTTGCACAAACCTACCCTCTGTTGCAATCCTGAGTGCAGAAGAATTACTGGCAACGTATTTAGAGTTAGTGCAAACTTCCCCCCTCTCCCCGAAACAACAGTGTCTCCCTTTTCCCGGCACTGCAGTACCTTCCAGTGCCCAGAGATACTTGCTGAGAGCTAGAACTAGGATTTGCACCAGAAAAAGGCAAGCCGCATTCAATAACAGTGCATTCAAAAACTTCAGTTCTAATACATATTTACCGAAACCTCCCATACACTAAAAATTTGCATAAATGTATACTGACAAATCTTTCCCCCTCACTGCTGCAGTGTGGCAGAACTGAAATCCAAATGTATTTTGAAGCCATACAACTAAAAGCTTTTGAAGTGTGTCGACATCTGTCCATACCTACAAGCCACATTGTGCAGCCTTTATTCAAGTATTTGTCCGTTTGTCTGTAACTTGCAATAAAAAGCATTATTGAAATAACAACTATACATGGATTATAGGCTGCATTTTGAAATGTTAGTAAACACAGTGTTTATATGTCAGACCTCAATGCTTCCAGAGAAGCTGTCGGTAGGAGTCAGCTTTACAAAAACTTTCTAATTGTTCCTTTATTTCTGTTCCTACCTTTTCGTTACACTTTCTTCAGAAAAAAATTGGCACGTATTACTCACATTGTGGCAGCTTCTCAGACCAAACACATTCAGATTTAAGGCTGACATTGTATATCTGTGAATGGCAGTTCTGTGAATAAGTAAAACCCAGAAAATTCCTTGCTCAGTTATGCTTTTGCAAAAAGCAAAAATACCAGGCAAGAACTGCTTCATCTGGTTTTCCACATGCGAACTGAAACCTTGCCACGATTTTAGAAAACAGGGACATAGTTCTCAAAGTTTAAGGTTATAATTCCTTTAATCAAGCATAGCAGTTTGCATACGTGTGGCTTTAGTGAACTGATAAAACATACTTAGCTCCCTCTGTTCGACCCTGTAAACTATCTCTTTTCCCAAAGTCTGAACTACATCAATTTATATAATCTGGGGATCTGCCCCTGTCTCTACAAAATGGTGCTGCAAAACTTTACCAGGCTTACTTGCAAGATTTCTAGCACCTCCAGTTTCTATTTTTGGATAGCAGTATCATGTAAGCAACCTGATTTTTGTTTTTAAAACAGTCTTTGTGTCCTTCCATGTCCAAACTGCTTGCACACTTTGCCAGCTCTTCAACAAGCTGAGAAGAATTTGGTCTCACTTCAGGGCTAAATAAAGGGCAAAGGTTTGGAAATGTATTTGTTGGTGATTTGTTGAGGTGCTTTTTCCCCATAGGTAAATTTGTGCGATTGCTAGGTTTAATGCTGGATATTACATAAGAAAAAGTACGTTTTCCACAGCCTTGTCTCTACAGATAACAGTATCCAAAATATACAAATTTGAGTTTAAAATTAACTGTAAATATTATAAACATTTTGTAAGCTTTTCAAGAAAATACAAGAGCTTGTAGTTAATGTTCAGAAAGAAAAATAAGCTTGTCTTTACAATAACTGTCTCTCTCCAAAGGGTGTGAAATATACTTTAATAGTGCCGGATCTCCTATGTCGGGAAACAAGACAAACCCAAGGAGGAGGCAGATGTGCTGCTCAGAAATCCCGCGGCAGTCCCAGTCATGTGTCATTCAAGACGAAGCATCAGGCAAAGAACAGTGTAGAATTGTTACTGTCTGTTACCTGTGCCTTTCCTCCTGGTTCAGTTTAGCATTAAAAAAGAAACACAGCACTATAATAAATGCATTCAGTAATTGTTTGAATTGCTGCTGTGCATTCTGTCATAAATGGTTTATGGACAACCATCAATTCGTTCTGCTCATCACTCTAACAAGTTCAATGTACTATTCGGAGCAAAGGATGACTTTATTTAACAGCTTTTGGCAGGAAAATTTGTTGCGTGCCACAACTTTACAAAGAACATTAAAATCAATGACAATTTATAAACCAAAGACTTGGAATTATGCTTTGGATTCCCATAATTCATCAGAATAAAGCTGTCAGATACCTTTTATTATAAATTAATAGCATGCTGTCTAGCTCGGCAGTGGCAGCTGTTTTGTCAGGTTAGGAGTGACATCTAGTGGATAGTTAAACTTATTGCTACTGGTTTGATGTCCTTTCCCGTAGATGCTTGCTCGGTATTATCTCCTGCTAGTATAGAAAAAGTGGATTACATTGATATCACTTAGGTATTTTTAATTATAAAGAAGGAGTGGTGATTTATACTATTACTAATGTGATCGAGAAATTTGGACTGTGAGAACATTTTTACATACTCTTTTCTCCAGTCATGTTGAATACTTTTTGCTCTTACATATTGAATTTACTAATTTCTTAATGCACAATTTTGTATCTTTGTCAAGATTAGTGTAAAAAAAAATGGCATTTATCTCAAATTATATTGAGTTTGGAAATACTTTTAAATGGTTTGAGATCCATCCTTTAGACTCTCTCACTTTCAAGATTCTTTAATCTTTTGCACGTGCCTCTCCTCAGAAAACACACTTCTTGAGTGTCAAGGATCCCCTTAAATTATCTACAGAGAAGTAAAAGGCATTACTGGATAATGCAGGATGATAGATTTGGGGGGGTGGAGGGGAACAGAAGGGGGTGGGTTTTGTTTGGAGTTTGGAGGTTTTGTTTGGATTTTGGTTTGGTTTCTTAATACTCTGCAAGGCAGTTACTCTCACTTTAACATTAATAAAAATGAAGGAGCAGTTTTTAATACATTCTTGTTTTCACTTTTTTTCCCTCCCTTTATTTCCTGTGACTACAGAATATTATATAGAAGTTGTAAAGAATTTATCTGTTTCCAGCAGCTTTGTTGGCTTACAGAGGTCCTGATGATAAAAAGAATACATGAAAAGATAATGTGTGAAAATGTTCTTTCTACTGTATAATGTCATGGGATATAGAGCTGATAATCTTCAACCATAACAGCAAATGGGAGCAGATGCATATACAGTAGTAATCTTTACATACTCACACACTTATTTTTCTATGTATTCTGATCTTATTATATTCTTAAGAAGAAAAGCCTGTGTTTATTTCTCCACTGCGAAATAAAAAAAAGCAATAATCACTTGTGCAGCATTCTCAGGCTAACACACTCCCGCATGGCACACACAGCAACAACTGGGCACCAGATCAGTGCAGGCATTGAGGGGTGATAGCCAAGGGGGTACATGCCCAGTGCCTATGGAGATCTGACGGAAAGAGCCACATGCAACCTGCTGTCAACAGTGGCTGCCCCCCATCATGGGCAGCTTCAAAGTCATCTTTTCTGAATTTCACTGCAAGCAATCTCTAGCTGTAATAAGGGTGTGCTATAAATGGGTTGGGGAGGCTCTCATTTTTATAAGGATGTGATCCCTGCTATTAAAAAGCATCTGCAAGTCTGGGCTAGTGACACACAGCTCCTGCCCACTCACATTACTCCTATTTCTGCCTCTCCAGTTATGCTGTTCCCAGTTTTGTGGGCTCTTAGCACCTCAGAGTCTTAACTCCTCAAACAACTCTTTCAGAAAGGGAAAATATTACTGTCCACCTGAGCAATGATGTGGGACTTGAGCCCCAGGTCAGTTTGGAATTGCACGGTGCAGCTGAACACTCATTTCTCTAAACCAGTGCTGCAGTCATGAGAACATCTTCCTTTGGTAAGATGTTGTTCCTAGTAAGCCTCCTAGTCCACTTTACAGCTCAGCCAATCTTTGCAGAAACACCTGAAGCTTCACCCAGGGTCAATAGTTTGCCAAGGTACTGGGTTAGAGGAACTGCTTCCCTTGCTATCTATCTATCTATCAGTCCTTAGCTAGAAAGTTCAATTCAAAAACACCCAAGTAGTAAACATCCTGCATAACTTCAGCCATCTAAAGACAGACATCAGGTCTGAACTACCTTTCTAGGATTCTTCTGTTGTCAATGGGAAGGGATATGCATCTCCAAAAGCTGATTTATCTCACCTTTCTGAGATAAAACACTGTCTGGAGGTGCTTATCTCTTTCTATTAACTACAGAGGGAATCCAGTTGACCAGCTTAGACTGGATGCTAGAAAGTTGAACTTAAGTCAATTAAAACTCACACATAGACATGGAGTTGCAAGAAAAATAAAGTAGAAAGAGTGGGGTTTCCATGTGGCCATAAATCAGGCAGCTGCCTCATGGGCATTTTGCTGCCAGACTGAGTTTTCATTTTAACTCCAAACTAGCATTTCTACAGCAGACTCTAATGATCTTAAAAAAAAATCAGTATTTTAATAACTGAAAATACATTGTCAAAAACTAAACCATAATACATATCCCAGCCTCTTAAGAGATCACTGGAGAAGCCTCTTAAAAGGAATCTACACAGAAATGAGAGCTTTTAAATTTTACCTCAAGGGACTTTGAAATACTGCCTTTTCCTTCAATTTTACAGCAAACCTTACATGGGGGTGTTCATCCTGAAGGCCCAGCTCTTTTAGCACGCAACACGTCAAGATTTTTGGGAGGGAATGGGGGGGGCTACAAGGAAACACATACACACCCCTCCCCCTCCCCCTCCATGATCAGAAAGTTAAATGGGAAGATGCTAAGCCCACTATGAATAGCAACATTTCAAGTTCAAAGGGCAAATGAGGAAAACTCCATGCCTGTAATTTTATAAAAACATCTCATGACTTATAACAGTTATCTTACACCAGCACAGCTGATTTATGATTTTTCTCATGCAACATTCGAAAAACAGTTTTACAAGTCCCAGAGGCCCCTTACCAGGCAGAGGCACGGATTATAATTGCTAATGTTATACTACTCTTAAACAGAGTCTATCTGCTCTAACCTCCAAGATTTGTTTACAGCTAACTCACATGCTGCTGAAAATGATCCCCAGGAACAGCAACCCGTCTACTTTGCAATGTTTTCATGAATGATTTTTGCAAGGCTTTAGCCCATACCTGTCCTAAGATCTTCTGCTCTCTGCAGACTCCATTGATATTTCACAATTTATCATGTCTATCACTTGAGCACTAACTTCTAAAAGCTGTATTTATCCTGATGATCAAGCCATCGGGACATCCTCTGGGCCTCCCCAAGGACCCCTACCACTAGCCTGGCAGAATCAATGGGGGCCATTTGTGTTCAGGCAGCTTGTGACACAATTCTTTGCCTATGCCAGTCTTTCTGAGTGAAAGCACAAGCTGGTGTGAGAGAGTCCTAGACTTAATAATATGCAGTCAAAATCATAAACAGAGACACTAATAAAGATAAAAATGGGACAGAATGGCAATAACTTGCCATAAAGAGGAAAGCAACTCATGGGATCAGCCTGTGTCCCCAGTGTGCATATATGTCTGAGAAGGGCTGTCACAGCGTGGTTTTTAGCAATATATTTAGTAGAATTGGGGAAAGATTTCCCCACTTGTCCCTGCTTTAGCCACTGCAGGGCACTGAGCTTTTTTCCACAGTGCGCCGTGCAGGGGACAGCTTCCACAGAAGGAGAAATGGCCTCTTTGCGGCAGTCATCCCTGAAAATTGAAACTCTTAGAAGGATTCAAGGGGCCAAATTCAGGAGTGATGGGTAAAGTGGAATAATCATACTTCTTTTGAGCTATGCAAATTAATACTAGGGTCTCTGCGGGAGACAGAAGCAGCTCTGTGGGAGCTGGAAGAAGGACCACACTGCAACAGCAACCTACACCTTCAGTGTCGGTTTTCCCCCTGCCCACCCACAAGCACTCCTCTTTTCTGGCCCATTACAACAAAACTACAGTGTAGGCTCTTTCCTTTGGTTTGTTTTTAAACCATTTTCAGGATCCATGCATCAGCTATAACTGATCACTCTGGCTTGATAGGTCAGCTCTGTAATAAAATCAGAAAATTACACAAAGAGAATAACTTGCAATCAGCTAGGGCACAGCTGCAGGAATCTGCACTGTATCCATCACTGGCTCGTGCTACTTTTGCCTTCTTCATTTTCAACTTAAAATTATTTGCATTGTTTCCAAATCTTAATTTCAGCCCGAGATTCATACTTATCCTAGAAAGCTTTTAATAGCCTATTTTCTCTGGCCTTCTGAACAACGTGTGTAGCCTCACAAATCACCTCTGGTTCACCACAGCTAAAAGCATCTCAGTGAGTCACATCTGCAAGTCTTACATGGGGCTGAACCGCATGTTTCGTTTGGTGTGGCAAAGCACCCAGACAGTAAAGTAAGCACAAGAAAATACTTCATTATTCTGTAGGGTGCATTGCCATGAGTGTTACTGAGGCGCAGATGTTAAAACCAGTATGACTAAGTAAAGTCTTGTGGTTTGTACCATCCATCACTCACAAGCAAGGAAGAAGAGACGCAGTTTGTTCTGGGCAAGACTATGTAACAACTGTCTCTTTGGGAGTGTCTGGAATTGCTGCTGAAATGCCTAGTTCTTGTCCTACCATGGCAGCACCCCAGGATGAATGGACTGCTGGTCAGAACCAAGCATGAATGTCCCTACTTTCCTAAATACGCATCTAAAAGCTTAAAAGAGCATGTTCTTGACATTGGCTTTCTTCTAGAAATCAACGCAGGAATACTGCAAACCTTCATTTCTTATAAGACTGGAATTTTCTGTTCTTGTGATTCAAGTGGGGCTAGAATTATTGTATCACAAAAAGGTGATGTATAGTGATAAGGGACAAGCTAAAGAACTCTTGAAAAATGCACATATACGCACGTACCATAATCCCAACTCATTCAGTGACTAGGCACCTTATTTTCAAAATTACTTGAAGGAGGAGGTGAGATGTCCCTTATTTTTTGAGAGCTGGACTAGAGATACCCGAAACCTCTGTTTGAAATGGAGGACAGTACACTACCATCAACGGCAGCCAATACAAGACCTAAGCAGTGACAGACTCTGGAAAGCACATCAGTTGTTGAAATACAGGCAAACTAAGCAATAAAAAAAAAAAAAAAAAATGAAATCATGTAAAGCCACGTTCTCTAAAACCTGGTTTACATCCACTTTTGCTTCCAAGCCCCTGTGTATTAAGCAGGTCATAAAAGCATGCTGGGAAGCTGAATTCCTCAGATGAGGCGTGCCAAAAGCTTTATCCAAGCTCAGAACTAGAGCTACTCAGAAAACAGGAAATGTTTTGCATAACATTTTCGCAAGCCAGGGAGCTGAACATTATCCATGATTAAGACAGATATCAAACAAATTTGTTTCATTTTTTTACCTACAAGACAAGCAAATTTTATGTACAGAACCACACCTTTAGGTCCAGGCCAAGAGAGAAAAGCTAACTGCTAACTACTAACTACAACTAGATTCAGCTAAAGCATTTTTCTTTTAGTCCGCTCTAGTTCAATCCCTTGGCAACAGATTTTTTCTCTGGGTGCCCAGGTAGTCAGAAAGCATGAGCTTCATCCTCTATTGTCACCTAAAGAAAGCTGAAAGGGCACAAAGCCAGGGTTTGCACAGTCTAACCCACAAGGCTTTGTTCACTGCTTCTGGCAACATATCTTCCATCTTTATGGACTCTTCAGCCCTTCTGATTTCCTAATACAATTTTATGTTTAAAATATGTTACAGAAGGAATAGTGACAAAGATAGCACACCAAGAACCTTTTCAAACTAAATACAGCATACGATGTTTGTTCTATTTCAGCTAGTTACACTAAAAATAGGAAGAATTTCCAGCCCCAAAGACAGTCTCACCAAGAATGACAACAAAGGAATGCTACAAGTACCTCCCTGGAAACAACTGTCTTAATACACAGCAGCATTGTACTTTTTAGTTATTCTGCCAACCACATGGAAGAAAAGGGTTGGTTGCATAAGCACAAGTAAAAGCAAAAGCAATGTTCAAGGTGAAGGCAAAAGTGAACCAACTTTAGCAAATAAAGCAGGGAACAGCAAATAAGGTGTCCACAGTTAGCTTTTAATCCTCATAATTTGAAGCCCTCATTGCAGAACTGGCACAAGTGTGTTCTGAGATGCATCCTGAAGTACTTGAACATGTAGTAAAACAGGTCCAAAATTCCTGCTTCCAGGAGCCTCTATGCAGAGAAGTATCAGTGAGCCAAGAGCAACCTTAAAAATATCTTCTCTTTTTGTATTGGAACCCTTCAGCTGAAGTCTGAAGATGAAGCAACATGCAAAAGGAAGAAGTGATTTGGAAAGCAAAGCTAACAGCTAAAACCCATATTAACCACCCTATGCACTGGATTTAAGTGTACTGGAAAAGGTCTGAGTTCTGATTATGTAAGTGTTGAATAAATAGGAAAACAGGTGACCATTTCAAATAATCTATGTTTAAAATAATTTTAAAGAACACAAGATACATGCTTCAATCCTGTAACAATGAAGTTGAGTAACAACGAAGTTCAGTAACAACATACAGTGATTTTGAATTTAAGGAAAGGTAAAATTCCATGACTGGTGCATTACTGTCTCTACACATTGAAGTGAAGCATAAAAAAGTATAGAAATCAGTGTTTATAGGACCCTGGGCAGCTTATAAATTTGAAGCCTTTTCCACAAAAAATGAAATCATGACAGAGACCTTAAACTGCCAAAGATGCAACAGTCCATCAGCAGCAACACTGGAAGAAATGTGGGTATTCGCCTGTTCCGAATCTGTGCTTGTCCTCTACATTGTGCTGTTTCTCATAAACGTAAAGTGTTTTAAAAAAGCTAAGCACACATCAATACAGAACATGCTTTGAGCATAGTCTGAAAAAAGTTGAGGGGTATGGCCTTATCTTGTAAAGTAAAATAGGAAAAAAGCAATAGCTAGCACATCTGCATTACCATATGGGCTTGTGAGATATTAGTTACAAGAAGATAATTCAACCCCATAATCAGAGAAAAATCATTGTAGGAAAAGAAGCTGAACAACTGCAAACAGAAACAAAAAAAGCAATGTTGACATTGAGTGAGAATCATCAGTTAGCAGCAAGATAGTATTCACCCAAGGGCAAAATCTTTTCATCTGATCAAGGATGCAAATATCAAAATCAGAAGTGATGAAACAAGTTCAGGTATAGAAAGATGTCTTTCTTCATTCTCCTTAGATGCCAGATCTGTGTCACACTGTCAGTGGGACAAGCACACAGCACAACTAAGAGATTACTTACCTGGTAAACGGACTTGGGTTTTTGGCCTGCTACATTCAAATGCACACTGCTGCTCTTTAACATATGTCAAGTAGAAAAAAATGCTGTCTATCCCTCGTGTGGTAGATGAGAAAGTATCTTCAGCAGAGAAGTTCAAATTTCCAAATTCTAGGCAGTACTTTAATAACTACAAAGTGAGAAAATTTAAACTACTTAGCAACACATGAGCTATCATCACAAACTTGTAACTGTGGCTATATAAGTCTCAAAGAAAATACTGTCAGACAAGTACACAGAAAGGACAAAAATTAGTTCTAAAGAAGCCTCTGCAAAACTCTCATTGACCTCCCCAGAGTCAACATTAGCGCTATAGTATGTTTTGCAGCTCCCTCTTTCGGAAAGATAAAAAAAGGACTTGTTCAAACATACTGTTCTTTAAGCTTCTCTGCCAGAGTTAAGTGCAGGTATCTTCCCTGGCTATTGGAGGGCATGCCCATGAAGACAGAGTTCACATCATCCTTGGTCACCCTCCCTCTCTCTTCCAGCTTCAATCACATTCACCTCCCTTCTTCTGAGCCAGTACTGCCCAGTCCTTCCAGAGCCACTGCTGCTAACAAATAGGGAACTAGGATGCACGGTAGGCATGCAACTTGTATGAGAGCTCCTAGGTGGAGCAGAACTAAAATAGGTAGCAGGTCAGTCTAGGATGCAGAGACAGCCCATATAAAACTGCTGTTTATAATCAGAAAATACTACCATTCCCAAAGAGGTTATTTGCCCAAAGACAGAACTGCTTCACTTACTATACAAAAAGTTAATAAATAAGTATAATTACTATATATGAAGTTCCCTGATTCCACTCAATAAAAATATTTTTTGCAAGATTTATGCATGACTCGCCCCTTCTGTCAGTTACACTAAAAATACCATTCACTGAAGGGCACAATTGACAGCCACTGACTTTACTATATGTTATACTGTTTAGTTATAAAGTATACATACACCATTTAAGGCTAACTCTCCTAAGCTTCCCCATGATACATATAAAACATGACAATAGCTTTTCAATTTAGAAAGTGTTCAGATGTTACTGAAAGAGGAAGTCACAGTCTGATCTCTTAAAAAATGAAAGTGTGGAGAAGGTGTCTGATTATCTGCATAAATCCAGCATATTTTTTCAAGCTATGAAAGGATAAAACTTTCCCTTTTCTTCTGAAGTCTTCTTTTTAAATAGCAACTTAAAGATTTTGCTTTTTCCTCCCCCTGCTTTATAAAAGAACGTAAGTAACCTAGGATTGCTGAGTTTAGAACATGTGAATTATAGAGGATCTTCAAGTCTTCACAGCAGCTGTTTTTCAAGCGTTGTTCTTAAATCATAAAAGATAGAATAAAATGAAAAAAGAAATTCAGAGCTCCAGGAAGAAAGAGTATTTGATCCTGCAGGATGCATTTGAGGAAAGCACTTCAGAATCTTCTTAATTAATTGGGATTATTTGCTTCTGCAAAAAGGCATCTGCCTAAACACTTTGCTGGACTAGGCTGGAGTCCTGGGGCTCTGTAATACTGAGATCTTTCATTCCTGATGGTCCTCATCTTGTAGGAAATACTGCTGCAACACTGTATCAGCAATATAGGATAGTAAGATGATTTCTTTTATTATGAATACTGAAGTGAAATGGTTTTCACTCTCTCACACACAGAAACACAAGAGTGTGGGTAGTACCAAGAAGCGATATCCAGCTATTAGGTCCAGAATCCACTGTAATGTGAGAAAGGACAAGGGACAACTAAGTTTTTCCTCTGCCTCCAGGTTTCTTCTCAGGTGGGCAATCATGTGCATGCAGGGTTTGTTCCTTTTTGTACCCTTCCAGAGATAAAAGTGATCAGTCTCCATCCTGTCCCACCTCTGCAACTCACTGGGATTTGTTCACAGTTCTTTGCCCGCACAAATGTGCGACAGGTAGACATGGTGAAGCCTTAACCAGCTGCTGGCCTGCGAGCCACCAGTAGAGCCTTTCCCTGCCGTGCTTCCCTTCTCAGGCTCCCACACCCAGCCACTGCCATCTCAACCTTAGCCTTTCATTTACATTTCTCTGTACTACCTCAGACTTGGATTGCTGATGTGATGCAGAACAAATATCAGTCATCCCTCTCAACTATTTATTTTTCACCTGGTGGATCCCACAACACTTCACTGCAAAGCAGGGGAGGCAGAAATTGAGAGAGAGAAATAAAATCCAGACTAACTAACCTCTATCTCAGATGGCAAAGCTGAGGCAGACCTGAGTGCCATCACCCAGAGGCTGGAAGACGCCATAGTCTGATAGAAAATACCTGCTGCATTGCCAGTAGGGGACTGGAGACATACAGCCACTATACTATAGCTGCAGCAACAAGGAGCCCAGCTCTAACCTGGATAAACCTTATTTACCTCAACTGTATTTCTTTACCTGACAGTTCTGCTATTGGAATAAGCTACTCTTTCTTACCAAATTGAAAGAAGGAGCTTCCCTCCCATAAGGAAGCTTTGATAAGCTTGAATGCCCTGAATTTGCAGAACAGAAAACTATCGAAAGCATTCAAATGGATATTCATGACTGAAAGCAATAGCAGGTATAGACTTATAGCATGCGTAGTCAAAGATCTCACTGCATTGGACCTCAGCCTTCTTTCCTGTTTTCCTAAGTCCCTAGATTTTAGCTTTAGCACTTCATTTCTAGCTTGTGAGAGAGGACATGTGGAATGGGCTACTTTCCCCATACAGTGAATATAGAGGAAAAGGAGGGGGTTTGACTGCTTGCTTTTCCTTTGTCCTATAAATTTAGCATGACATTTGTTGGCCTGTTATCATCAACAGCCAAAATCCCAGGAGCCTTAAAAGCAACTTGAGGAACGTTAGCATTGAGAACAGGTCAGGGGGGTTTCCTGGAGCACAGACTCAGAGAGTGCCGGCTGTTCTGTATGCATCTACATTTAGCCTTTTTGCTTGACTTGTGATCTCAAATTCTGGGAGCGGATACATAATAAACCAAAGCAGCTGGAGAAAGCTCTTCCTGGATTGTGCCCAAGTAGAGCAGTTGCATGAAGGATTTCAGCAGCTTCCAAGGAAGAAGTTCAAAGACATCAAGGCGTGTGACAACTCTGGCAAGCTGCTGCAGTCTCCTTAGTGGAAAATTATGTTGAATATGAACTGTCGGAAAAAGTGTCTCTTTCTCTTACATACAGAAGACAATACAATTTATACCAGTGAGTTTAATCATATGACTCTCTCACCAAAGAAGCCAGCGCTCCCACGTAAGAGATCTTAATTTATCCCATTTCTAGTTATAAAACCTGCTCATTTATGTTTATGAAATATCGAGAATCTTTACACAAATTTGATGCAAGTAAGTGTAAACAGACATAACTCTACTGTAGTCAGGGTTACTAAACCAATGTGTAGATGCTCACTGGTTACAAAGCAAAAACATTTGCAGAAGCCCGCACTGGAAACTCTACAAACAGGATCAAGCTCTCTTCAGCAACACAGCTGGACAGCAGATGAAATCTACTGACAGCAGTACAATGACTGTGATTCACAGTGAGGTGACATAAAGGCAGGATATGGCCTATATATTTTTGCATATATCATGAACAAAACAAATTCTTTGGCTATAAATCCAAGAGAAAGCTTTTAAACAACAAAGGGTCAAAGGAAGCTTGCAGCATCACTGAAGCCTGGTCTTTTGCAGATGCAAATCAAAAGTAGCTTCACTGGAAAGCACGTGCCTCTGCTGGTGTTTAAGAGTTGAAGATCTGGCTCTCTAACTGGACAGCAGTCTCAGCAGCATTCTTGGTGAGGAGAGCAATGGAGGAAGGATTTACAAAAGAACTTTCAGAGTGTTTTATGAACTTCTCCCAATAACCCTAAGGTAACCAAAGCCCTGGTTGCATTTCCAATGTTCTCTCATCTTTGAGTATAGAAGGAAGATGTTGCCAGGCCTGAAAAAAATAAAAGTGTGTTTGCATATGTAAATGTACACAAATTCCTCCCTGTTGATAAAGAACACTATTTCTTGACTTTTTAAAAATCACACCTCCAGCACCTGGCCTCCGCTCTTAACCACTTGCTCTTTTCTAGAGCCCCAACCCATCTTCTCCAGCAGGGGTGGCATTCATTGGAAGAGCACCCCTCACTCCCTCAGTACAAATCCTTTATCTGTGCTGCCAGTAAGAGCAGCTCTTATCTCTTAATGCAGATTGTGTTTCAAGGACATGGATCCTAAAATTGTGGGGATGCAGGGGGTGTGGAATAAGTATCCTTTCACCTGCATGTGTTCCAAGGTCTGCTAACAGTCTGTGGCACTATTCCTTCTCAGAGGAGGTTCCTCCTCAGAGCCTCTGAGCCAGCTCAGCTCTGCCCCCGCTTTCCTCTCTCTCCCACCCTGCAATCGATCCTTGCACATGCAAAGGCCAATGATGTGCCTGTTCTCCTGGGCAAAACTCCACCCTCTACAAATCATTCTCCCTGTTACGGTTAAATGTCAAAAGCATTTGCATTTTTTTTAGCTTGGTGTGCTTTTTCTTCCCCACCTATTCCTAAGTTAAACCATACCCACTGGAACTGGGGAAGATCAGGTTTCTTTAAAAGAACAAGACAACATATTTTTACAGAAAATAGTATGTGGAACAGAAAGACCAGCTGACTAAAAATTTCCGAACAAGCTCTTAAAATGCAAATCCAGAAGCTACGTTTGCATTACCTGCATAACAAACAAAGTATAAATCTAACATCAGCTGGTCATAACCAAAAAAAAACTCCAAAAAACACCAAATACAGAATATTATTGTACAATGCTGTATTAATGGCTCATTCATGCAATAATGTCCTACATGTCTTAAAAAACTCCCACTGATGCAACTACATAAACCCACAAAAAGGTTGTTATGGGATTCCTTATTTAATAGCAATAATTAACCATACTTTTCCAATTTTGTTCTTTAAAAGAATGTTTTACTAACTCAGGTTTAAGACTATAAATATTCAGCCTGCCTGGTCGTGTCACCATCATAGGACAATAACCATAATTAGCATTACTAAGTTATTTTCCTAGAGGTGCTCACCCACTATCACATTTTAGGTGCCTTAAGTAATTACTGAATAAAACAAAAAATTCTTTTGAAGTATACCATTAACAAACTACAGCATGAAATAATTAAAACCAGAGTGTGTCATGCTTTTGTCTCTAAAATACTAGAAAGATTATTAATAACACCTACTGTTTAAATAGCACTTCTTAACACACAGATGTCAAAGGACTTCATAAAAGCATAAATCATCATTATATCCAACTTACAGACACAGAAACAGAGGAAATGTGAAGGGGGCATGGGCCAAGGTGACCCAGCATATTGGTAGAAAAATCATGGTTTGAAAACAAACAGGCAAGAGAAAAATTGGAAGACTTTAACCCTCATTGTTAGAGGGAGGATTGCAACAACACTGCAATGTTTCAGGTGCATGCATGGTACAATCACTGAATTAATGCATGGGGTATTTTCTACTTTAATGTCTCTGCCACACAAATCTTGTGGTAAGGACCTAATTCTGGAAGACAACCTTTCAGACTTTATCATTCCAGATACATAGACACCACAGGTACAGCAGCAGCACTTTCTGGCTTACAGACCATTACAGAGCATTGCATACCCAAAAGTGCCTTCCAAGCAAATGAGATCTTGGCTGAATAAACCCAGCTCTAGCTGACTAGACTAAGCTGGCATTAGCTGGAAAAGCAAGCAGTAGATAAACTTTGTTATGTAAGTGACATCAACTTCATGCTTTTTGGATTACATCTGGGCCAAAGAAAAAGAGTGGTAGAAATCACAGACAAACCTTGTATGCCCCTAGGCATGGAGAAAGTGAGAGACTTTGAGCTGAGGGTACATAATTAGCAAAGCCTTTGATAACTTATGCCAACAATCTATTACAGAAAGCAATAGATACCTAAGAGAGTAACCACAGAGCAAGGAGTAGACCATCCACGTGTCTCATGCTGAAGGCTGAGCCTGAAACGGACTCACTGCATATAGGAATCTGCGCACTGGCAGGGACCCAAAATACACCACTGGAGCAAGGGTCCTGATTACCTCCATCTGTGATATTGGTCTAAGCTGGTAGGGACTCTGATCTGTATAAATTTGTGACATGACTGAGTCAGCAAACAAGCCTTGCGGGCTCAAAAAAATAAAAAAAAAAAAAACAGAAAAGAGAAAGTTTCAAATAACTTCAAATACAAAACTTTCGATCCTCACCAAGTGGTGGTTCTGTTCCTGCAGCCACCCCACCCAATTCCCCCTTACACGTTCATAGCAAGTGGCCCCCTATTTGCTTATTAGAGTCTGAGCACTTCCATCTTGGTACCTGGGTGAAGTGGATTATTCCTACTTTATACAGAGCAGGCTTTTCTGTTTGTCAAAGAACATATTGAATAAACAAGGAAAGTCACTTCATCATGGAGCTTTTAGTGTGTCCCACAAAATCTTTGGGCAAATTGATGAAGTACAGGCTACACAAACAGACAGTGAGGTGGACTGAAAATTGGCCAAACTACTGGGCTCAAGGAGTCAGCAACTCAAAATCCACATGGAGACCAGTCACTAGGGCTGTGTCCAAGGGAGGTCACTGCTGAAGCCAATACATTTAACCTTCTTATTAATGATCTGGATGATAGGGCACGCTGCCCTCAGCAAGCTTGCAGTTGATACAGAACTGGGAGGAGTGGTTGATAGACCAGATGGTAGTGCTGCCATTCAGAAAGACCTCAAGAAGCAAGAGACATGGAAAGAGAGGAGCCCCATGAAATACACAGGGAAATGCAAAGTCCTCCAGCACCTAAGGAGAAATAACCCCATGCACCAATACAGAGTAAGGACCAACAGCGTGGAAAGCAGATCTGCAGAAACAGGCTTGGGGCCCTGGTGGACAAATCTACCAGGAGCCAGAAATGAATACACCTTTGCAAAAAGGCCAACAGCATCCTGGGCTGCATTAAGCAGAATGTTGCTAGCCAATTGAAGGAGGTGATCCTTCCCCCTCAGCTCAGTACCCAGATGTAAGGCCATATGTGGCCTTATATCTGGAGTGCTGGTTCCAGTCCTGTTCCCCCTGTTCCAGACTATTCCCTCTGAAGAAAAGGTGGCTTGAAGGTGTGGGTCTAATCAGTTTGTACAAGAACCTGAGGAGGATGAGTAAAGAAAACCGAGTCAGGCTTTTTGCAGCAGCAGCAAGTGAAAAAAGGCAAGAAGCAATGGGTGTGATGAAATACAGGAAATTCCATTTAAACATAAGCAGATTTTTTGTTGTTGTTTTTCTAATACAAGCATAATCAAACACTGGAAGAGGTTTCCAGAGGGAGATACTCAAAATCTGACTGGACACAGTACCAAGCAACTTTATAGCTGGCTCCTCTTTGGCCATGGAAACTGGACTAGAATCTTCGCAGTCCCTTCCAGCTTCAACCATTCTGTTATTTATGGTACTACTAAATCCCACGGACATTTGTTACTGTTTTCCCCACTGCTGCCTTCCCCTAGACTGGCAATAAGTTATTTGTTCCACATACACACAACCAGCCCCCTTTACCAGCAAGCTTCACTTTGACTTTAAAGAAAACCCAAGTTCAGCAGAGCCTTGTTGCACTCATGGGGTTTGGTTTTTCTGATCCTCCAGTTTCACAATAAACTCTCTTGATAGCAAATGTTGCAACAGTGTTACTTACTTAAATAAACCCTCTTAATAGCAAGTGTTGCAACAACATACCTTGCTTTGTTCTCTAAATAAGTAACTAAAGAGCTCAAATAACTCTCCTTTGTGGTTGGAAGTGCATTGGGCTCAGTTGCAGGGCTGGTTTCTGGAAAAGACATTGAGGGTTAATTACCAGGTTTCTGCATGGTGACAAGTGGCCTTCACTCCCTTTTAAGCAGACTCTGCTTCTTAAACATACCAGTCAGATGGAATTATGTCATGTCCCACTATTTACAGTGTCAATCCAGAATTTACAAGTGAATAATTAGCAGTGAACTTGCTATTTTGAAGGCAGGGTGGGGGAGAAGATAACATTTCTCCTCTCAGAGAAATAAGGCACAGAAGTTCCCAAATAACACGGAGAAGACTCAGAAATTAACTTCCCCCCCCCCCCCCCTCCCCTTCCTCTGCTACTGGGAGAAAGCAAACTCAGAACACCCACTCAGAGGGTGTAAATCCCTCCTGGTGATGTTTTTAGCTAGAGCATGACGAAGTTCCTCTTTCTGTCTCCTCAACCTCTGTTTCAACCTCCTGAGGGGACAGGAGACCAGAGCTCTTCTCCCTTTCATTTCCCTGAAGCCATGAGCCAATAGGAGCTAGGGCAGCCAGAGGAGCAAGGCCTTTGGAAGGGAGAACAAAATGCCATACCTTGTTTCTGTCTCCAGTTACTTAAGGCTGCCCAACAAAAATCAATCCAACGAGGATATGGAGCTTGTCTCACTCACTAAGTCCTGTCACATAACCCAGGTCATGCATGGTATAAAAAAAATTAAAAACTGCTTTGCTGGCAGCACAGCTTAGTATCAGTATTAACCTCCAACAGCTAGCTCACCATAAAGACCAGTATAGTCACATCAGCATGGTGCGGTTTCAGGTCCACACATCCATGCTAAGGAGCATATATTTTTTCAAGGCCTCAGCAAGTACCTCTGGGACTGCAGCTACCTTAGAGCATTTAAATGTTATGACCAGGCACAGCTACAGGTTGAGCAGAGAAGTGGTTCAAAGCAGCCATGCAGAGGACCTGGAGTAGCTGGTCAATGAGAAATTGAACGTGAGCTGACAGTGTGCATTCACAACCCAGAAAGCCAACTGTATCCTGGACTTCATCAAAAGGAGTGTGACCAGCAGGTTGAAGGAAGTGATCCTGCTGCTCTACTTGGCTCACATGAGAGCCCACCTGGAGTAATGTGTGCAGTTCGGGTGTCCTCAACATGAGAAGGACATAGAGCTGTTGGAGTAAGTCTAGATGAGGGCCATGAGGATGATCAGAGGACTGGAGCACCTCCCGTATGAAGACAGGCTGAGAAAGTTGGGGCTGTTCAGCCTGGAGAAGAGAGGGCTGCTTGGAGATCTCATAGAAGCTTTCCAGTATCTGAAGGGAGGCTACAACCCAGAGAAGGACTCTTCATCAGGAACTGTAGCGATAGGACAAGGCGTAATGGGTTCAGACTTAAACAAGGGAGATTTAGGCTAGATAAATGGAAGAGATTCCTCACTGTGAGAGTGGTGAGATACTGGCACAGGTTTCCCAGAGAAGCTGTGGCTGCCCCACCCCAGGAAGTGTTAAAGGCCAGATTGGATGGTGCTTTGAACAACCTGGTCTAGTGGGAAGTGTCTCTGCCCATTGCAGGGTCCTTGGAACTAGTTGATCTTAAGGTCCTTTCCAATCCAAACTACTCTGTGGTTCTATGATTATAAGTGAATTGCTGCAAACTACATTCATTTTCTCTCATTTAAAAAGAGGTGACCAAGAAGCAGAAGTGGATAAAACCAGAGTGCTAAGAATGATTTTAAAATTTGGGTTTGTTTACTTCTCTTGAAATGGGTCTAAAACCTCAGCTTGATCTTTAGCTCAAAATAGCTTCATAAACATCAGTACTTATCCTTGGCAACAAGATAAAAAACAGTGTTTTCACAGAAAAGGAGGAATATAAGATCTCAGATAGTAACTGCATTGTTTTACTTATCTTGTGCAGGATTAAAATTTATGGGTATGTCCATCATCTGAAGGCACATTTTTGTGTGGCCATGAAGAACAGCTTATTTGAAAAGACATTTTCTACTAAATTTCCTCTTCCTTCTTGACAAATTATGTGCCACAAACATTATTTTGTAATGGTCTATCCACTAAAGTAAGAATTTATGGCAGTTTAATTCCCTGAGTTAAAAGGTAGAAAAATATAAATGATGCTGCAAAGGTAACTGGGCTATCAAGAAGCAGATGGCTTTAATTACCTATTTACAGGATTGTTTATACTGGGAATTTGAAAGAGACACACAGCTTAGAAACAATACTCATTGTGGGAACATTCTGTACATTTTAATTAAACCAGATATTAAATGGGAATAAAATATTATTGAATGTTACCCGAAGTAAAATTGACACTTCAAAATCGTATGTGCCTTGCACACAAAGATTTAGTTATACCAAATGTGTACAAAGATACACAAATCTGTACAGGCTGAGCCTCATCCTCATTTTTGCTCCTCTGCATTTCCTGCTGCTCCAGCCCTGCAAAGAGGCCACAGCTGCGTGAGGCAGCATTACTGCACACAAGAGATCAATTCACCAGGTCAAGTTTGTTCCTGGAACTCAGTAGAGTTCTCTCAGAGGTGAAGTTAACTCCCAGCGCTGGACTCCAGTAGTCTGAGCCTCATCTTCCTTTCCCTGGCAATCCTTTCACAGTGCCAGAATTCGAATTAGCGGTGCACGACTGGCCTTGACCAGGTGCTGGGCAACTGCTAATCCAGACTAGCACTAATTTGGGATGAAGTTACAGTGATAACACATTGAGCTGATCTAGCAGTTGCTGCTGACAGCGTGAGAGGATGAGCTTCCACTCAAAAGTGTTACCGAGCTTTCTCCCCCACTCTCAGGTGTTGTGCCCATCTCCCATTTACTTACATAGGTGCTCAGACCTCTTCCAGGATCCAATGTACATCACTTATCTGACAGAAAGGTAACTTGGCCAAAAGACAAAGCTTTCTGCAGCATAGGGCTCTCATGAGCCCGATACACAGCAGGAAGAAAATGCAAGACCACATGTTCAGTGGGAGATGCTGTGGGGTAAAGGCACAGCAGCAGCTGTGGGCACCAAGGCCTCCTGCTAGCAGATGCAAACAGAGCTGCACATGAAACCACAGCTTCAGAGCAAATTTTTGCAATGCAGTTTACACAAGTGCAAAGCCCTGTAGGGCTACCCAGTATACAGAGTAAAACACGGTTTCCTTTAGATCTTCTGTCCCATTCATTCCTTACCAAGTGCTTTTATGATCCGAACATACAGCCAACAGCAACCAAGTTAGCAAGCAGTAGCTAATCCAACAGCATGAGAGTACTGGCTATGTGCATGTTCTTTAGTGTGCTAAATCCCAATCAAAAAGTGTTCATTTAGATCACTTGAGCCTACACCACCTCTTCTACCTATTTACTAGATCAGTTAAAATTACACTTTAAATAAAGCTGGTTAATGGATGCCAAGCATTATCTACAACTCAGGGCAAGAATGAGAGCTTTTTTTATAATCATGATCAAACATAAGTAGCATAAACATGCTAATAAATCAAGTGAGCAAATTATATCTGCAAAGAAAACATGCATAAGGAAGGGCTATTCAGCTTCAGTGACTCAGTACAAACAAACCCCTGGGGCAAAGAATAATTACAGTACACTGTCTACAACTGAACATAACAACCAAATCAAGCCAAAATTCAAACTTGTGGCAGAGGCACTGAGGTGCTTCTAAGTCAGAAAGAGCAAAGACATATGGAAGCAGTTTGCATATGAGACAAGTAAAAAGCAGCAGAATCACTATCCCTTACCTCTCCTGGAAAAACTGAAAATACACCTAACTTCACAGAGAAAGCCTGAGCCAAAATACACTATTACAAAGAGAAGCACAAAGATAAACAGTCGTCAGGAACTGTCCTGGCAGTTTGTGATACAACAACATGCCCTCCACAACTGATGCCTGACTCAAAATGAAATATCTGTCCTCAAGAGTGGCGCAACAGCAGAAATCAGTGGCAATAGCTCTTCAAGATTTCACAAGTCTGGATTGCAAAATTTTTCTCAAACTGCTGTATATTCTCAATGCCATTGTGTAAAAAATCAATTAATTCTGACTGTGGACTCAGTTGAATACATCTAACCTCACAGACATTGAGTTTTTCTGCTCTTGCAAACTATTTGGACACATCCTTGCCTTCACTCTTGGACTGCAACTGGCAAGACTTTGGGGCCGAGACTACATTTGTTTCCTAAGCATGTACACCATAAGGGTCTACTCACAGATTAGTCTATTACAACATGGATGCTTCTACATGGTGATGTTTCCAGTTTAGATACCATTAGTGGTTAACAAGACCTCAGAGATCACTTGCAAATTCTTCACAAATTAGTGGGGTTTTTTAAATCCCATACAAAAAAGCAAACAAACAAAACTAAAAGGGGAAAAATGAGAGTAATGAGCATTCAAAGCTTGGCCTAGTATTTTTTTTTTTTTTTGAAAGCCAATACAGCAACAAGGGGATGTCATTTTTTCCTTCTGTAAAATTTTCATTGGTTGAACTTCCTCACATTGATTGTGAAGGCTGAAAGCCTCAAACCAAGTCCATTTTATATTGTTAAAAACAATAATTCCATGGAAAACCATCAAACTGGAACAGTGTGTGACAACTGGGGGCCTATTGTTTATGGAAGAACAAAAAAAAATATAGCCCAGAAGATGTAAGCAGCAGAATTCCCACTGCATTCAACAGGCCTGGATGCTGTCCTTGAGAGTTTCACATATTTTTCATCTGTGACAAGTTTCCAAGATTTATCTTTACCTTACCTCTGGATTCCAGGTACAGGTTTACTGTCTCCTTTTATCTGTAGACATTGCCTTTCTATTATTTTTTTTAATACTTTTTTATCAGCCCTGCTGTTATGATTTTTTTGGTGTACTGACTGCAGCCTTCTGGGCTATGCTAATCTTTGACAAGACTGAGACACAGACCTAACTAAAATTGTCTAGTACAGCCAACACTGTGCTTAAAATAGTTGCACTTTTTTTTAAGTATATTTTTACTGCCTAGGGCAGGATTTAATCTTTCAATCATAAGGTTGTGCCTTAAATTTTATTTTAAAATGTGTTAGAAACTTTTTATATATCTGTTTTACTACATGTATTTTCTGATGCAGGTTAGATAACTTCAAACTAATATAAAATTAGGATACACAAGTTAGACTTCAGCAAGCAGAAATA
The DNA here is from genome assembly GCA_017639245.1 of Myiopsitta monachus. NCBI lineage: Eukaryota > Metazoa > Chordata > Aves > Psittaciformes > Psittacidae > Myiopsitta > Myiopsitta monachus. The sequence goes on from CM029920.1 coordinate 83,285,135, forward strand.
CCACAAAACTTGCCATTTCCAGAAGAGTGTCTTATATTGAAAGTCTGACTATCATCATGCCAATGTATGGTCATACCTAGAGAACATTCACATTCTTCACACGCAGTCATGCTGCCTCTATATTGTGATTTATTTTTCTAACAAATCAGTTGCTCTGTGTCGTATTTCATCCACCTTATGCTGTTAGAAAAAAAAAAAAAAAAAAAACCAACAAAAAAACAGAAGAACAACAGTTTGGGTTTTTTATTAAATTTAAAAGAAGGAAATTGTGCAAAAGTTTGCCCTAGCTTCCGCCAGCTTTCTGTACCCCTATGGAAATGGGCAAGAGTAAAAACCTGCAAGAATCCCTCAATGGCCATGTAGTCAGTTTTATTCTGAAAAAGAGCACTATCTGAGTGTATAGACAGTGATACAAAATATGCCACACATGTCCCTTGCCCTCATTTCTGAGTCCAGATTCATTATTTCTCACTTGATGACTACAAACTCTGTATTTGCTTTTGTCTGTTGGATACCAATCAGTAGCAACGTTGAATATTTTTATGGAGTTTGTAATTGAATATGTAGTTTTAAATGTTTTCCCCCCAGATATTCTAAAGAACCTTTCAAGCCAAACACAGGATGAGACCCTGGCAAAACCTGTGTGAGACTGCAATACCTGAGCCTGGGACCACCTTTCAAATGAGGCACTATAATTGTGGTAATGAGACAGGATAGGTGCAAAACTTATTATGTCCTAAATGATATACCAAAAGATGGCACTTGTATGCTGTGACTGACAGATTACTAGGATGATAGGAGTGTTTCGTACTGCAGGCCTCCAAGAAAGAACATAACTTGCAAGGAACTGAAGAAGTACTGCTTAAATATTAAGATCTTAGTATGAATTCCTTCACTAGTAGAAGTCAGAAAGTCATTTTCTCTAGATATGCAGAATCATCTAGAAGATCTATGACTGAAGTCATGAGACATTAGTGCTACCTGCAAGTAATATACAGGCAAACAAGTTTATGATTTTCATTAGAGATTTACTAAGGTTGCATTAATCCATAAGTATATACTCATTAGCAAAACTCCTACATTTCTAACATCTGACAAGTACTGCCTCTAGCGTTACACTGTAACTGGGACCTATGATCAAAGATATCAGCCTACAGCATAATGGATCCTAATAACAAAGTTAATGATTAGAAACAATACCCGTTATTGAAACAGGCTTTTAAATTAATAATTTGAATATCAAAGTCACTTACATGCAGTAGATGTATCCACTAAATACATATCTTTTCTGCAATATTTCACATCTACAAAAAGCGTGCGTTCTTTTACCAGAGAAGTTATAAAGCTTTTTGTTCTATCAGGACTGTGTGAAGCTGATTGTAATGTGACATCTTTTTTGAATGGAAGTTGTGTCTTGCATAATTTTTTTAAAGAATTCTTTTTTCCCCTCTCCTGCGAGATAAAAATACACATTGAACGTGTTTCTATAAATATTTTTTTCAGGGTTTTGGGTGGGGGGTGTTTTGATTTTAATTTTAGGGAACCTGAATTTTCTGCTCGTGTTTTTTATTTCCTTTTTGTAGTTGAAAACAGGGAATGAGCACCAAAAAAAAACCCTGTTAAAAAAAAACACATTTACATTAAAGTGCTGAGTACTTCAATTAGTAGAAGTAATTTGATGGTTCCTCAAAATTTTTCAACAATATTTGTTCTTCATTGGGAAGTTCCAACAGTACTCCAAGGGCTGCTGGGTTGTCACTCAGTCAGTGGGGCAGCTATAGTTAAAGATTCCTGTAGGAAGCATTCAGAAATAGCTAGTACTTTCAGTTGTTACCAGTAAAAGCAAACTTACTTGATTACGGAAAACAAGCTACTTCTAGAGCACAGATCAACTCCTAAAATACAGCCAATCTCTCTACTTACTCAAAGCAAATGAAAAGATGATATTAACATTTACATGCTTTGAAAACCTAAAACATTGCATAAACTAGTGCCAAGTGTAAACTTAATATCTGTTACTTAAAATGAAATAACTTTTCCTATGTTTATTAATCTTCTGTCATTGTTTCAGGTTAACATATTGCTTGTTAAAAACAAAAGATTGTGGCTAAGGAAAGCATAAACCCTTTATTTTATTGGTTTTTAAATATATAAAACGATATATTAGGCAGAACTGTCTTCACAGTAGACCAGTAATGAGGATATGCTGAACATACGTTTCAAAGCATGCATCCAAAGATCCATTTGTTTTACTGCCTCTGAAATCTGATGTTCCCAGACTAACACACTCATTATCATCCTCCCTAGAAAATTAGAACCTGTTAGTTTTATTAGAAAACTGAATCTGGCTTCTAGGCTCTTCCTTTTTTCCAGTTCTTCCACTTCAGATAAACAAGGCAATCATGCTTTGTAAAATTAAGAAGCATCTCTGTTACTTTAAGTAACTTCTCAGAAAACATCCTCCCCCCAAAAAAAACCTGTGCATGCTTCCTCATTGGTTTTAATAAACACAAAACTTTCTAAAATACACATTTTGAAACTATGTAGTAGTCAACATTGTCAACTTAAGTGCACTGACTTCAAGGTGCCTAAATAGAGACACCCCCGAGAGCTTGGCTTTAGGAGAAACCATGTTTTTAATCACTAGTCTCCACTGAAAATCTTGGTCCAGGCTTCTATTGAGAGTAACCGGTATTAGCCATTGTGCAACAGTAGCTGTGCGCCAGTTTCTGCCTGAGAAATTATTCCTTTAGTCTCCTGTGCAGGCAGGGACTCCACCATTTCCCTGCAGTTGGAACACACCTTCAGTTAATCCTATACATAATTAAAGCTGACATATCTTATGTGGGCCATTCACCTTTTATTCAACATGAGCAGCCTGCAAAAATGGCTGAGAAGTTCACAGGAAGGAAGCAGTTAAATGATAAAAATGTGAAATGTTATGCAGCAAGCTGTGTACAATTAACTAGAATTCAAATATACACCTTGTTCCCATCCAAGCCATTTATCAGATAAAAATAGTCTGCTAGAAGAATGTCATGATTAATGAGGTGAGACTCCAGCTAATTACTGTTTCCTCCAGAAGTAATTAGGTTGGCATTGCTAATCAAGATGAATGAACACTCTGACCCGCTTTTTTAAATGTAAAACTATGAGCTGCAGCAGCAATAACATCGTTTAGTTCAGGCAATGTAGTCTTTATTAGGCTTGTAGTTTGATTAAATTCTTTTGTTACACCAGGCTTTCCACACATGAACAGATGAATGCTGTGATGTTCAAAGAGTTTGTCACCCTTAATTAAAGACTGAAAAGACTTGTTCAATTCACAGGGCAATACACAGGACAGCTCTAAATTGATAGCTTTTAAGTGGGGGATAACTAAGGGAGTCAAAGGGTTTGCCCATCTGCAAAAGAATGCCTTCTCCTTCCACAATTTTCCATCATAGTAGCTAGAAATTTAATATCAGATATTTTTTGTATTGATTCCATTAGGCAACACTCATTTCATCAGAACACCTTTTCTCATACAACTATAGACTTTTATTTGTATGGAGAGAATCCATTCTAAAGTAAAAGAAAGCCATAAGAAATGCATTCAAAATATAAACTAATTTATTGTTCTGTTTGACTGCGACCCTTTTGCACAACTAACAAGTCCCAGAACAGCCTCATCCCCCACTATCTCAGCAGTTCACATCATGACCACATACGTTATTTCATACTGGAGGGGTGGTGGGGGAAGTGAGAGTCAAGTGTCTGAACGATGTAGAGATACAACATCTCATAAAGCTGTAGGAGTTAGCACCTAGCAATTTCCTTTTTCACCTTTTCCTACTATATAAAGAGCTTCCTTATTGCAAGGATTTTAAGTAAACACTAGGTCCAAAGTTTCACCTGAGAACCTTAATTTAAAAAATTAGCACAAATCAGGCTGGATAAGAAAGTGAACCTCCTCCCACAATAGCTTTTTGAATATACTTACTGTCTGCTTAGCAGGAAGCACTGCAGCTGAGAAGGTGAGGCCTCAGGGCCAGGAGCGGGGGCAGAAGGAAGGAAAAGGGGCCATGGACACAAAAGCCCTGCCCCTCTCTATGGCAGCAGCCATAGGTTTAATTTCAGCCAGGCAGTTAGGCCACCATACTCATTCAGCCCAGAGCAAAGCAGCGGGTTGTCCTAGCTGGAGCATGGAAGTAGCCCCTGCTCCTCATAGCGAGAGGGAGCAGTCTCATGGCACTACCATAACCCAGCAGCACCATCAATAACAGCAGATGATCCTCTGCCACTGGGTAAGTTGCTATCAACTTGCAATACAAAGATCAACACGAGTTTTCTCTCACACACATTTGGTTGGCCACGGGCTCATCCTGCTAGTGGAGTGAGATCTGGCACTGGGCCTTCCCAGCCAAGCCTTTCCCTGTATGTATCAGTACACAGCACACAACATGAAAGGCACCTGACCTGAGCAACCTCAGATCTATAAGTATTTGGCTAAGAAGCTACCCATACACCTGAGGTGAAAGCCAAAGCTTCACCCCTGGGCACAGTGGCCACAGACACCAAGCAAGCAGAAGATGCCATTTGCTTCCCTCAGCACAGCTTCCCTCAGGTGCCGTTCACAGCAGACACAACACCCCACCCCAGTGGGTAGAAGTTGCTTGCTGCATCTCACACCTCTACAACATTTAGTAGGACCACAGTTTCCTCCATGAGCCACACTACAGGCAACAGACAGACATCATCCCCACCGCACAGCTGAGGCTTATGGACCTTGCTACCCCCATGCTGCCCTGGCACAGGGCTGCATGGTGCCTCCATCTTCTCCAGCTTTTTGATACTTAATAATTTAACAGAAATCCTTACCTAGAGGTGGGAATAGCATCTCTTTCCTTCCTCTGCCATCTGGTTGATATTTCCGCTCGCTAGATTGCAAAATCCTATTTTTAACCTCTTCTGCCTAATGATACTGCAATGCCAGCCGCTGATTGACACACGCCTGCCTCCTGCTGCTTCTCCCCAGCAGCTTCATCTATGCCAGGCCGGCCTCACATCCAGTCTCTGGAAGCAGAACAGCAGCCATGCCCTCACAGGTACTAGCAGTACCTCAAGAACCTCTGCACAGGCTTTTCCGAGGGAGATCCAGGTGGTAGCCCTGAGAGCTGATTTGGTGTGTGGTGTCTTAAAGACCACACTATAACATATAAAACCTCTCCTTCCTCACTGCTCCCTGACACAGCCTCTAACTGCCGTCCTCTGTTTCACCTCACACACACAGCCCCTCAGTATTAACATGAATACCTAAAGCCCCCCCAGGAGGTGCAGTGCTCTGCCCTGCTACCTGTGTGTCAGGCTTTTAGCCTCACGAATACGTGTTTGTGGTGTGGGGGTATTTAATTCCTAATTTATATGTTACTTCTTTTGTTGTTTTTCTCTTTCCTGGAAAGTGAGGGTGTTATTTCTTTTAGAGTCAAGTCTTCCTCCAGTTGGAGCCAAGATGGCGGCACTGCCATCCGACAGCTTTGACTCATTTTTGTTTTGCTTACTGAATCAACTTGCTAGTTACAGATTCTGTGATGATGAATTCACTAGGAAACAAGGAAAGGAGGCACACTCATCAGTCCTAAATGCTCCACTTCTCATCCCTGAGGTTACCCCTTCATTGCTGCGGGCAGGGTATTGCAGCTAACAGCGCTTGCTGCCTTACAACTGCATGGTACTAACTGCAGGGCAGAAAACTCACTTTCAGGATGAATTTGTCCCTTTTAGTGCTTGAACAAGAAAGTATGCTGTGTAAATGTAAACCCAGTAAAAGACAGAAGATTCGTATGACTGCACACCTATTCTCCCAGACAGGCATGCTGGTCTCACAAATGCAGAGTTCTGGTATCCTCACAACACAGGAAGAGGCGTGAAAGGACAGACTTCAGGTACACTGCTCTGATGTGCACTGACTTGGCTAAGGGTGCTCAGTATATTTTTATTAATGCAGTTGGTTCATGTCAATGAACCTGGGATGTCAATGGCTCCTTTATCTCTGTGCCTCTTCAAAGCAAAGCATGTCATTTCTGAGCTGCTACATGCTACCAAAGTAACTCCATGGATTTATCTATGAAAGGTTTATGGACCTACCCAAGTTGTAGATGCTCGTTCATTTTTATTGACATGTACCCTTAATTCCTGTTGTGAGGACATTGGTTAACTGAGCCAAATTAAAAGAGAGTACCCTATATATAGAAGCAATTGATTTCTAGAACCTGTTTCCCTAGTCATAGCTGTACTATAGAGGCAGTTCTTTTTCTCTCTATGCATTATTTCCATGCATTCCTGTTGTCTGAGTATGCTTCAAGGTTGTTCAAATGATCCTGCTACACAGAGCACGGGCAGCAACGTAGTGCTGCTTGGACACACTCATCTATATCTCTCAGTTTGCTGCTGCTAACAGTGTAGGCATTGTATCAGTGTTGTTCCTTAGACTACTTCAGTCACCACTCTAGAGGCTGCCCCAAGGACAGACTGGTATAGAGGGATTGCTAGATTTTTTTTGCTCGTCCCTACATGCGGTCTATGACCATTCTCACAGCAAGCTGTGATGTCCCCTCAAAGGTCTGCCAGGAAACAGACCTGTTTAGACAAGGGCTGCTCCAGATGAGCTCTCATTTTGTTTAGGACATATGGGATCTGATTTATTGCCTTTTTTCTTTTTTGAAGTAATATTTGTATTAGTAGAACCGCAAACATTTTTGCTGCCAAAGACTGACCTCTACTCTAGCAGTGTAAGCAAAATTATTCTTAGTTCCCCTTTTTTTCTTTTTGCTGATAATAGGACCCAAGGGTGGCTTAAGAAATACTGAGAAAATTAATATATTGGATGGGTAAATGAGAAACTCAAGTGAAAAAATGCAAGTGAAGTAAGAAGCAATAATAAGCCCATGAGGTCACTGATCATGTCCAGACCGCATTGGGATTCAGGGAACTTGCAGTCATTCACACAGCAGCTATCACCCCCCATGGAGAAAGGAGGGTGGAGTCCAGATCTCATCAGTGAGGTCATCTCCTTTCTAATCCTACACTCTTCGTGCTTTTGGAGCACAACTGCTGTGGTTTTAGCAGGAACTGGGCTCAGCCCTGCCAGCCAAGGGGTGCAGAGTGTCAGGAATTTCTGACTGCTCATCAGTCCAGCCCGCCCCCCCAGCTGACGTTGTTTATAAGTCCCTGGACCCTCTCTGCTTAAAGAGAAATCTAGATCCACCTACTCCCTGCACATTTTGTGCTGTTGGTGCACCACAGGGCTGAACTTGGCCAGCCTGGGAACCTGACCCACAAACGCCATACACTGGTAGCATCTGGTTAGTGTGGGTTAGGTGTCTCTGGGTGCGTAAACCACAGGGAAAGTAGATCAGTCACACTTCTCAGACCCAAAGTGTATTAACATGAAATGAAGAAATACTTGTGCAGTGTTCTGGAAGGTCCTCAGTTCACTGCACTACTATTAGACAAACTACCAGGTACTATGCTTATTATGGAACACGCATTGCATTCAGTCTGGTTTGGACAGCAGAGATCAGAAGGAGCTGGTTTTCCTGCCTGCTCTGCATAAGCAGCTGGAAGAGTTTGTCTCCATCCATAGATAAGGAAGCTTTTTAATATAGGCTCCAGAGCTGAGTAAGTAAAAATGGAGAGAAGGAACACAGTCCTCTTCCTATGAAGTTTTTCTGATGTTTGGGGTTTTTTTCCCTGCAGCAGTTTTCCAGCCATGCTCCAGAGCCTGTCAGATTTGTGAAAAGCACAACCTGGATCTCCTAAACACTGTTCTCGCACTTTTCAGATGTCAGAGCCCCCTGCCTATTGTGCTGCTGTAGCTATGGGTGAGAGTGTGGGCACACAACCAGGCTTGTCTGCTGCGTGTTTTCTTCAGCTATTTTTTTTAACAAATCTAATTCAGGTTTTGCAATTCTTGACGTGGGGTTTTCTTCCTGAAAGAATAAAATAGAAAAGTCACTGGTGATTTGTTCTTTCACTATATTTCAGTGCCAATGCATCATTTAGCGCTGCAGCAGCCGTCAATACCCACTCAGCCACTATCTTGCAGCTTTTCCCTGTCATTCACTGTGTCATTTAGAAAGTGATAAAAATCCCAGCTTAGAGCAGTATATTCGCTTTTGTGGTCCCCTACTTCCAGCAACCTTTTAAAGCACTGAACAAAATTAGCAACAAATTACTTTATGAATACCAAGCCCTTTTGTTACAGGGTTCTAAGAGTCTGCAATACTGTCAGATTTCAATTAAATCTAAGAAAAATTAAGCTACTCTGTGTGGCTGTTTGCTTAGACAGTGAGGCAATTATATGTAATAAGGAGATCTGTTTAACAATTGCTCCTAGTCATGGCAACGTTGCACCGCTATTGTGCTTAACAAGAAGACAGACTGTTATATTGTTTTTGGAATGTGGGAAACCAGCAATAGCAGAGGCACACCATGAGCTTAACACATAGAGTAGGACTTTTTTACATTACAGCTGCAGTGAATTAATCGTTATGACTTTCTTGTTCTTTAAGGGAGTCTGGTTTTGAATGTAGGTTAAAAAAGTACAAGATCCCCAGTAACTTGTACACTGTGCCTTCAGTATTAAGCAGGCAGCAAAAGTACCATTAAGTCTAAGGTTTTGCAGATCAAAACAAAAACAACTCTATGGGTATCACTTCCTTCTTTTTTGAAAAGAAAAGGAGGCCGCAGGATAAATAGTCATTGTCCTATCTGTGTGTCCCCATGAGATATGATGGCAAGTCGTAACAGAAAATATCCTGAGTTCAGTGCCCCAGTGCCTTCCTTTCAACCATCATGCCATGGCGTAAGATAACTAGAGTATATGCTACTCTGATATTACAGTGCAAGTGATTCTGTGTATTTGTGAAGACTAATGGATATGGAGAGTTCAGACATAATCTTTCACACATGTAAGCAACCACTTTGCTCTCTCTGCCCAAGGGTACACACACTGTTCCCCTGGCAGTGTAGCCCACCACTGCACAGAGGAGTCTGGAGTACTTTACCCTGGAGGACAGAAAGAGGAATTTTACAAATAGTGCCATTTTTTCCTGTGTTGATAAAGTGTCATGTTTAGCATTAGAAGAAACCAGTTCTATTCTGGGACTCTTCTTCATGGTAGCATGGCATTTTGAACTCAGAGAAGCAGCTGGAAAAGAAAATGTCAAAGCTCAGTTCTGTTCAAGACTGAGTTTTGAATCTTGGCTAAGCTTAACTCACCAATCAAGGAATGTAAGTCAGCTTGCTAATTTGTGCCATGAAGCGAACACAAAACAAACAGCCATGCTTTATCAAAGGAGACAATACAGAAGTCTGTGAAAGGGTCTTCTTACCGTAGCAGAAGAGCTGGGAGGGAGAAAACAGCAAGGAGGAACATATAAAAACTCACTTAGTACCGAGGGGTTTTAAGAAATATTTAAGATTCATTTCAAAACTGAGAGTGAAAACAGAGTGGAAACTTCTTTTAGGGCAGTGGTAGCCAAGTTGAGCTCCCAAACATTTCAAGTGCAGCTCCCACGCTGGAACTGTGACAGAAGCCAGCAGCACAACTATTTGGCACAGGCAGCATCTTGGAAATCCAAAGGTCCATATGTGGGAGAAAGTTATTGGGTGAGTAGGTGATAAGGTAGCCAGGAAAACCACATAAACACTAAGAAAAGCAAAGAACTGTTCTCGGACATGGAGTCACTAATTATCACTAAGAAAAGAATTTGGCATCACTGCAGATAGCGTTATAGGAACATCAAGCCCGTGCTTCATAATGACCAAAAAGGCAAATAGGAGACTGGGAACCATGAGGGAAGGAAGAGCAAACAGAACAGAAAGGAGAATTGCACACTGTGACTGCGTTTCTTCAAGTTCCTGTCATTCCTCTCAAAAATGACACAAAGGCTATAGAAATGACAGGGCAACAGCCACAATCACAGTTACAGAGCAACATCTGTGAGGGGAACAGAGGGGTACCCTATGACCCTCCAGCCTGGAGAAGACAGAACTTGGTCTTCAAAGTGGTAGCTGCAGCAAAGGGTGAGAGGGTAAAATTCATACCTCCTTCTCAGTATCTAAGACCTAAGGACATTAAATGAATTATCTTGCAACAGAACTGGAATGAGCAGAGGAAACACTTTTCCATGTGGCACATAATTAAGCTCAAGTACAGATAACTCTGGAAGCCAAAAGTATAAATTGGTTTAAAACATGATTTGACAAATTCATGGAGGAATATCTGTCAAGGGTTGTTGAACGCAAAGCCAGAAGTCTCCAGCTCAGAAAGTTCCCGAGCAACAAGGAAGAGGAAAGTTTCATGACACATTAGACCTCTTCCTGCCCTCCCTTTTTAAACTCCTACAGGAGGCAGGAAGTGTCATCTGTTCTGACATCGTACTGCTGTCCCAGTGTTCCTAAATTATCTTGTGTCAGGATATTGGACTGTCCTGAGACTCAGATATATTGCTGGCTGTACCCTGAGGGATCTGTTGGGAAATTTTGTACCTCCTATTTACAACACACTTCCAGAACTACCTGTCCCCATTGCTCTGTAGGGTATGCTGTGTGTCTTTTATATCTCAGCTATACAAAGATTTTTCTGTCTTTCAAGAGGAAGGTTGCTCACACTGTTACAGGGAAATGGCAAACAAGAAATTACTGTGAGAAAAAGAGGTGCTTTGCAATAAAACCAAATTAAATTCCCTGTTGAAAACTCTGACTCATGGTCTGAAGTCACACAAGGGAAAACACAGGGAAAATTATGTCTATCAAGCCCCTTAAAGTAGTTATATGAAGTTCAAGAACAAAGGCTGCTGGGAACGTGTCTGTCAGAGCAAAGGAATTGGGGAGATTGATCAAACAGGACAGAGAAGTTGCACTTCTTAGAATCCGAGTCCAAAGAAAAGGTGTTAGAGCAGAGCCAATGGTTATGCAGAATGAATACACCCAAGAAAATTCCAGTGGTTTTATATGTCTTTAGAAACAAATCACAGTTTTTCTGACTTATCCCATAGCAACTGTTTCATTTCATTGCATTCAGCTGACCTGTGACGTGCCATTCTGAGGCAAATTGGGGTATTCAGTGTTTGCCTTCTTTGGCTCAGTGTCTACATGAGAATCATTCAGGAGCCCAGTGTCTCCATTTTCCTCATGGGATTTACCTGCTTGTCATTCACCAGCTGGCTTGGTCACAGGATAGTATTATGTTGTGTGACATGTGGTCTTCTAGGAAGCCTTGCTCATAGAATAGAAGAGAGTTCAAAAGTCTCAATGAGACAATGTGCTGAAAGAGAAATATAGTTTAGAGTTTTATTTCAGGAAGAAAAAGTAAATGTTCTTTGTAATGTTATGCATTAACTCTTTCCACTTGGAATCAAACCGGCTAAAACCGTATTTTGATGCTTTCCAACTTCTTTTGCAATATTAATATTTTCTTAATTTTTTAAGGTTGTATTTTTCATCAGAAAATAATTTTTCAGAAAATTTACAATAAATTTTAACAATCAGACTTAGGCAGGTAATTTTTCATTCAATGATCTGAATGAACAGTTTTTTGCCATAGATACCTGAAGGACAGAACCTCACTCTGAAGCAATCTAGCAGAGCGTGATAGTTCAGAGGAAGAATAAAATCTATTAAAAAGCATAGTAGCTAAAGAGGAGGGGCAACACATTTGATATGTATGTCATGAGTAAATCTATCATTAATATTGCGACACTGGTCAAAAAGCCACTGAGGTGGCTGTAGTCAAACTCAGGAAAGGAAATGGGCTTACCAATAAAAGCATATGTGACAACAGCAATTAGTTGACACCTAGCAGAAACTACTGTGGAAAGACATCAGAGCATTATATTTTTGGTTGTGTTTGCATATAACTTTCAACCACAGCAATGAAGGTGAGAAAGAATAGTTGGGAAGGGACCTTGCTGTGCCACTTGCTATACATACATAAGCTCAGCATACCCTGGAGGCTTCCAGTTAAAAGACATGTGGATGATACGTAAGAAATGTGAAAAAGCCACACGAGAAAATGAATACAATGGAGTATTAGCCCAGCACAGTCCTCCTACATGCTGTTCAAACCACTACAGGACACACACCAGCATCAGATCATATGTAGAGTAGAATAAAAGACTCATTTGAAAAGCACATTCAGAGTCACATCCTAAATTAGTAGAAAGAAAGAATCCTGTCTCAATGTTGCAGAAGTTTAGGGGTGCAGCCAGTCTGCATCCAATTTCAGTCCTATTTTCTCCTAGAGTACATTGAACTAATCATCACATTGAACCAGCCTTAGCAGTGAGCAGCTGTGAAAAACTTAACTCCAGAAAAGTCTGCATGTAGATGGGGAACAACACAGTGGTCTTCCTCAGAGAACAGAGCTATCCACTCAAAAAGTGAAAGTAATCTAGTATCTCTTAAAAAAACCCAAAACACAACAAACAAGCTGAAAAACATCTTCTTTTCTTTGATTGTAACAATATTTAAACATATCTGATTTGGATGCAAAGCTGGCAAGGAAAATTACAGTCCAAACAGTGAAAGTTTGAGAAAGTTAGACAAATTTGAAAATGAGGGGGTTATAGATGAAACCAGGTTTTCAACCCTACCTCAGGCAGAGGCAACTGGTCCTCTCATTCATGGGTGTTAAGCCCATTTTCTCTGGTGGACACCAACCAATATATCACCAAGCCATGGAGGCTAACAAGAGAGGTAGATATACTGCGCAGTAAATGAGTATTTCCTTTGCTGAGACTGCTGCTCACCTACCTCCCTCAGACCTAGTGATTATACTTGGAACCAGGCGAGGTCAGCACAATGTCAGCTATGCAGCATGTACACACCATGCCCAAGCTCAAAAAACTCCAGTCCTTATGTGCAGCCCTCAGCGTATATAAGCACACTCTGAAACCAGCTGCTTTGCACACCAGCTCTCTGTACGCATTCATGTCTCATGCAATCACAGGGTTCTGAATGCAGATGTGGTCAACATTTCAGACTGATTAAACTGAAAATGTCTTCTGTTTTGCAACTCCTCTTTTCTGTGTCCATCTGAAAATAACGATTCTGTTCTTGAACTGCCCAGAGATCTCAGGGAGCATCTGGCAGATTTTGTTTAGAATTAATTTCGTGTTACTGTTTCACACTTTCGTTGCTCTCCTAGAACAGGTTCAACAGGCTTAGAGGCACAGAACCACAGCTTCTAAGTGTACAACTTAGAGACAATGGTGGTCACCACAGGCTGCCTGTTGGATCTTCGGTAATGGAGTAGTGAACTGAATGGCATCATGGCCACCCATGAAGGCCTTGCTATAGAACAGCAACCTTTTTCCTTTGTAAAACAAGAAAATGGTATCTACGTGCTCAAGTTATACTGAAGATAAAGCACAAGCTGAATAACGCACACCAGTTTCACACATGCAATGCTTCCAGATGTTGATGTTGTCTTGCTGTTTGCATTTCTTTTCTGATGCATTTCTTCAGTATCATTATCTGAGAGGCTTGTTTTCTTTAGGTTGTGGGGTTGTTTAATACTCCTTCCCTCTTTATTTTTTCTTAATTTATGTTAGGCATCACATTATGGGACACAAAAGCAAAGCAGGAAATATCATGAAGTATATTTTTATCTATTTCTGTAACACATGGCTTGAAAAGCAGAGCTTGTGTCCTCTTCAGATAGAGGAGCTACTTGTTAAAGAACTCCAAAGTCTGGGTCCAAAGTCTGGGTACAAACTTAATTTGGTCGAAGGAATGAAAAACTCCCAGTCAACATTTTATTGAACTTGAATACAAGCCAGAAAAATACTTCCAGACAGGGCATAAAACATAATACCAGAAAAGTGAAAAACAACCAAAGATCAGTTGTGAAGATTTTATAGAGAATTGTCATCTTATGGTTATACATACAAATTGGGGGATGAGAGGCTGGAGATCAGCCCTGCAGAAAATGATCTGGGGGTTGGGTTGATAGCAAGTTGAATACAAGTGAACAGTGTGCCCTGCAGCCAAAAGGGACAATCGTGTCCTGGGGTGCATCAAGCACAGCATAGCATAGCTAGCTCAGGGCAATGATTGTCCCACTCTACACTGCACTGGTGCGGCTCCACCTCGAGTACTGTGTGCAGTTTTGGGCACCTCAGTATAAGGGCATCAAACTATTAACAGTGTGTCCAGAGGAGGGTGGCCAAGATCGTGAAAGGCCTCTATGGCAAGACTTGCAAGCAGCGGCTGGCGTCCCTTGGCTTTTTCAGCCTGGAGAAGAAAAGGTTGAGGAGTGACCTTCCTCAAGGGGACAGACAAGGAGAAGGTGCTGATCTCCTCTCTCTGGTAACCAGCAATAGGACACAAGGAAATGCAATGAAGCTGCCATCTGGGGGAGTTCAGATTGGATATTAGGAAAAGGCTGTTCACTGTGAGGGTGGTCAGACACAGGAACAAGCTCCTTGGGAAGTGGTCATGCCACCAACCGTGTCAGAGCTCAAGGAGATCTCAGATGATGTTCTTAGTCCTATGGTTTAGTTTTAGGTAGTCTTGAGAAAAGCAGGGAGTTGGCTCGATGATCCTTATGGGTCCCTTCCAACATGAGATACTCTCCAATTCTCTTAACATCCATATTATACATACTATAGTCCACATACATAAAATACATTTCCATACATCTGTACTATATCTTTTTCACATATCTACCCCATGCATATTTCAGCAAAATGTTTTTCTCCCTTGTCATGTTCATAATTTGTACTAAAAGTATACTTCTCTTCTGTAAAACAATCAAGAAAGAAATAGTATTGTGTATTTATAAACTGCAGAGTTTGTCAGTATGTGTCAGCTCACGCATACTGCTGCCAGGCTTAAAGATGTTATCTTAAACACAAAGGACCAAGCATTCAGAAACCTATCCCAACCTGAATCAAAATGTAACCACTTACCCTGTCTTGTCAGTGTTCTTTACTGCCCCAAGTGCTACAAGCAAAGCATCTTCCTTATGCATCGCTAACATTAAAGGCTCTTCAAGAAAAATGGGTCCTCTATTAAAAATGTGTTTTACAGAATTTGCATGAAAGAAATAGAATAAAGTTTAGTAAAATTCCCCTCCTGATGCAAAAGAGCATCTAGTTCAGCATATTATTTCTATGCAGTGTTAATGAGAGAAAAAGCAGGAACTTTTTGTCACTGGAAATATGACTCAGAATAAGAGACAGAAGATCTACTAGTTAAGAAAGGGGGTTTTGTTAATTAAGTAGTTATTTAATGAAGTAAAATGGCACTTTAAATATAAGTATGTAAGCTTGCAAAGAGTTTAGGAACACTGTGTTTGTGTTTCAAAAGTACCCTGGGTTAAGATTATTTCTCCTTAAGGGGTGACATCTGGGTTTTGCAGATGGAGAAAGGACTTTGAGTTCTAGCGAGATTAGTCATTGCCAGTAACATCACCACCGTACAATAGGGAAAGTATATTTTTGGGTATAAAGTTACTTCCTGCTACACAGGGACTGCAGTCGCATAGATGTGGTAAAAGATTTCTTCAATATTTTTTCATAAGCAGTGTTGACAGGGAAGACAAGCTCATTTCAACAGTTTTGCTTAAATGTTCCCTTGTCCAAAATCTCAGACCAGAAAGGTTTGGACATGTACAAACTGAAAAGCTAAAGCTGAAAATAGCGTGTAATTTTTTAGCCAAATATTTTACCAGGTTGGATACAAAATGATTATTATTAAAAAGTTTCAAAGTTTAGCTGTACTTTCGAAAGAAAATGCTTTTATTTAAAAAAAAGTTTCTTAAGAATAGTTTCTTAAGAGAATATTTTTTGTTGAGAAAACCAAAGCAGCAACAGATTTAAGTCTTTGCGCCTGATACAAAATTGAAAACAGACATTTCCCTTAGGAATGGCCATTTCATCAAGTTTTCCATTTTTACCAAGCAGTTGTTTTTCTACACACAAGGTGGGGGAGAAGTTTAATGGCCACTTTTCTATTAGTTCTATTGTCCTTTCTTTTCCTTTATATTATGCCCACCTTGGGCCTGGGGCTACAGCGGTCCTAGCTGCTCCCACCCCATCGGGGTTAGGCACCTGCCTGCTAGTTGCCGGGAACAAAAGTTCTTCACTCTAAGCTCATTTACAGCTCACTGGTTTTAAAGCGAGCTGTCTTCCACCACAGCTAGATATAAGCTTCCGCCACACTTTTATTAGCAAGCAGATGCCTTCAGTTCCTCTGCATGCATGAGCAAAATCTTCACTCAATTCCTAATGCCGCTTGGTCATGCAAAGTGCCATTTACTATAGAAAAGCAGGTACTGCGCTGCCTCTCTTCTCACTGTGCTTTTCCACAGCTATGGGACCCTGTGTAGAAAGTCAGCTATCCCACAGGAGGCTTCACCTCACTTTTTCCAGACATGTTGCACAGAGATAGGAAAAGAGGTGACTGGGGCTCCTTGGGCACCAACTGCACCTGGGAGGCTGTTGGGTGGCTGCCTGCCAGCACCAACTGCGCAGGGACGGACTTGGATGCCGCTGTCCTATGTGGACAGAATAACGGGACTATTCTCTTGCATGTGGGCAGATATTCAGCCACACTGCAGCAGGGACAGGAAGAAGGGAGAAGAAAAGAAAAGACAGTGGGGGAAAGAGAGGTTGAAATAAAGAACCTAAATGCAAGCCAGAAACTGCAGGAAAAGGCAGGATTGTGCCTGACAGTCTATTTTTAAATTGGCTGACAAGAATCCGATGTGTTGTTTGGGTAAGGATACTGTGCTGGCTTATAAGCAGAGCAAGTCGTGGGATGGAGAGAACATTGCAAATCCCCATGTTTTGCTCCTGCTTAGCCTTCCAAACAGCAATGCTGGTCTCCAGCTGCTTTGTACCAGCTGGAGCTCCAACTCCTGTCATTTCAGGAGCACTGGGCCTGAAATGACAGGTATTGGAGCTTCAGCTGGTAAAAAGCCTGCCAATCTCCAGTGATTTCTCTGCAGCTTAGTGGCTGAACACAAGCCGAAGACCTGGCCCTTCATTACAAAAATTATTGTGCCCTGTTAGTTCTAAAGAAAGGGAAGACACCCAAAGAGGAGGGAAGGGACTGCAAGGGGATGTCAGGCGAGCCAGCCTGCCTAACGTTATCTGGAGTTTTGCCATGGGATCCCCATTGTGCCAGAATTTGTCTTTTAATTTGTACTTCCTAATGGAGTGAGCTTTGGCAAACCACCTACCTTTTGTGCTCCTCTTTACCCGTACACTAACCACAAAATGAAAAATGCTATCTAACCTCCAGGTCAAGGGAAGCCTGTAGCTTTTAGCATCCGTATTGATTTGGAAGGCTTTCACTTGTTACTTTGAAAATACACAGATGTTTAGTAGGTGAGGTACTATGAGATGTCATGGGCACTTGAGTATTTCTGAATCCTGCCCATGATGGGAGTGCAGTGGGCCAGCCACAGCTATACACCTGGGTAGGTAGACCAAGAGACAGCATCATCTTGGTTCTAGCTGTTGCTATTTACTATGCAAACAGAAGCTTTTCTTGGAATATTTAGATATTTTACAAAATAAGCCAGAGAGCTGCTGCAACACAGCAGCCACCAAGGCTTACAGCCCAACATAACTACAGGCTGCTGACCAAAACCAAAGCCTTGGTCTCATCACGGATGCCAGTCTCACAGTGTGCCCTTCCTGCATGTTTGGTCCCACAGCCACACCGTAAGGCAGGTTAAGAAAATGCCCTGGCTGAAAATTGAGCACTCCTGAAAGCTGACTTTTGGGGTCAGGCTACTCCCGCTCAGGCTCGGTCCTCAGGTACCCCACTGCACGTGTGAAGCTACATTGATACTGAGGTCTTCCTGGTGAAATTGTGAGCAACGCAGCTCCAGCCTCTGCTGCACATTGTTCATACATGTGGTAGGAGATCTGAAAGAGAACTCCCCCATCTTATTGCTGTGTTTCAGTGAAATGGCTCTAGTTTTGCAACACTTGGTCTGTAGTTCTACTGTGCGAGGCCTCAGCTCCAACCATCTTAAACCATGATCCCCCCAGACCAAGAACTCTAGGCAGCTTGCATAGCTAAAAGCTCAAAAATCCAGCCCTTTAAAATACATATTTTTCCATTTAGAAAGTGACAAAATGGGCTGACTTTAGTAACCAAAGCAATTATATAATTACAGCACTGTTACTGCTTTTCATTTATAGAATGGATGTTAAATGGATCCAGAATGCGAACTTACCTTGCAGAAAACGCAGAGCTGTGAAGAGGGGCTGAAAAAGTTTCCAAATCGGAGCAAAATTTTGTGACTTGCATTAAAAGTTCCTCCAATTTGATTTAGAACCACCAACATATTTCAAGTAGTTCATTTGGATAATGTTTATCCATCTTGTTTGAGCTTCTCTTACGTTAAGTATGATGTGTTAGCTGGTATATTTAACATGAAGCATGTTAAAGATATTTTAATATAGAAAGAAAACAAAATGAAAACACGATAAAGTCAAAACAATTTTATCTTATATCAAAACAAAATCTTTTGATATTATTAAATCAAGAAAGTAAAAATGAAATGTTTTGACTTTTTCTCGTTAAAAATATTTGTCAGAATTGACACATTCTTGCAAAACATTTGGATTTTGACAAACAGAATCCTTTTTTACAGAGGAATTGTTTCATTGAGCTCTAATTAAAAACTGGCTAACTCACAGAGCTCGAAAAATAGTTGTCAGTGCTGAATTATTACCGTGCACCAGATCTATGGTGAACAGGACCAGGTCACTGCCCAGTGCTATTTAATATTAGCATACGTGATGCTGAAATGAATATTAAATGCTTTTTGAAAAAATTCTAGGTAATAAGCAGCTTGGCAGAGCGGCCATAGCCATGGTAGTGTGATGGGGACCACCTGGGGGGACTGGCAACTCAAGCATCGTGCCATTTTCATCTAGGAAAATTTAGACCCCACGAGCAAAGATGCTGACTGCTGCCTGACAGCAACTCTGCCTTAGCAGGAAGGGATCGATGAGTTTTAACTGATAAGTGACTAAGCAGTGAATGAAAGCAGGGGAGAAACAAGCAGGGTGCAGAGACAGGACCAACAGTGGAATATGGCGTCCGGCTCTGGTGCCAGCAATGTAAAACTGTAAGCGTGGAAAAGTGTGATGAGGAAAGTATAAGCTGAGTTTGTGTGTGTCATTGTTTTGCCTGTCAGAAAAATGACTGAAAGGCGATGGGGGAAAAGTGAGGTTAAAAGGTCACTTTTTTTAAGCAGAGATTTACAAAAAGGAATGTAAGGCAGACAAATGCTTGGATTTAAAATACTGTCCTGGACATCCTTTCACAAAAGCATTTCCAACTGTCAAAATTTTGGCACTGTCTCCAACAAGGCTGAGTTTTTAACCTTCATTTTAGGGGAGGAAGACAGCCGATCTAGAACCACTGCCCTGAGGCCTCATGCAGACGCAGGAGATCCCTGCTTTCCTTCCCAACTCAAAGCCTCCATGGTGCCTCAGGCATTGATCAAGATCCCAGGAAATTTTCAGCATAGGGAACCTTATTGTAGAAATATTTCGTTCTCAACGAGCACCATTCTCTTAGGGGGAAAATAAGATGTAATTGAAAAGCTTGGTCAATTTAGTATCTATGTTTAATTCCTGCTCATGCTACAAAACTCAATTGTGTGAAGCTAGGTTTGTAATTTATATTTCTATTATATTCTTCTCTACTTGTAAAATGGCAAATGACCTTCTTCTACCTTTATTTCTATTGTAAGGTCCTTGGGCAGAGGACTGTGTTTTTCTCTTTGTGTATTTACATGCAAAGTAAATAGCAAAACAGCTTTGGGTTTTCAGCTCATTTGTAGCATAGATAATGTCTGTCCTTCTACTGCTCTATTTAAAAAATATAGCCAACAGTTAGGAAGTGCAACTTGCAGATATTATCTGCCATCCACGACTTGAATATTATATACTTAAATAAAATAATGAATTATCTGAAGGAAAGGAATTATTGTCTGCCATGTGTTTCTTTGCAGAACAATGTGACAGTAAGATAACATTTTGCAATTTCAGATCATTTCCCACGGCAAGGAAATTGCATTTGCCAGCCAGCTGGGCTTTTTGCTCCCTTTAATGTACACGATACATACTGGTTAGAACTGATGCTTTTACTAGAACATTCTTCAGAACCAAGCCTGATAACTGATACAGTGATAGAAAACTGTGCATCAGCTTCTGGTATTTTCAGCTTCTAAAACCTAATCATGCTTTTGAGTTTTAGAAGTCTTTGTTTTGTTTTTAGAGTAAGATAGCCTTTAATTAATTTATTTAACTATATGTTATTATAATACACAGCATTATGCAAAATACAATGCATAGTAATAGCTTATCATACATAATAATATATATTCTATGTTATATATTAATAGTTTAATAATATTTAATGCATTTCTAGGTATGTATGTTTACATTTATTAATTTTTGTGTTACATTTTTATGCAGAATTATATATTAAGGGATTTGCTTTTAATTGTGACAGTAATAGCTGTTTGCATCTATTACACAGGGGATGCAGCCCCTGTTTGCCAGTATCTAGGACAAATCTAGCACCTTGGCAAATCTAAATACACAAAATATGGCAGAAAATGGGAAACAAAGAAAACAAGATGGGCCCAATTCAGGTCAGTTAACAGGTTAGTAGCAGAACAAGGCATTAAACTGAATCAGTTGCTCAGAGAAATACATATTTCTGCTAGCGAACCCAGCTCTTAATACGTGTGTTCACAGTCCAAAGGAAGATTTGAAACAACAGTAACACCTTATTTAGTCTGGCACTATGAAACATACATAGCAACAATAACATTACTCAACAGCAAAGTTTAACATACCACTTATTTTTGCCACTTAAAGTAATTCTCCACCGACAATATCCTAACACAAGCATATACTTCTCAAGTGGAGCAGACATAAATCATGATAGTGAATGACACTGCCTACAAAACTTTGGCATGAAGAAATGATCTCAGTAGCCTCCACCTCAGCAATCCATTGGTGCAATCCATATATTGTTTTTTATAAGCTGAATTTCTCTGCCATCTCCCCCTGCCAGTTTTCTCTGGCCTCTCTTGCTGAGGACCAGGCTATACAAAGCAAGAGGTGATATTTACAACTCTCTTGCTACACACACCACCACCCCCCCCCCCCGAAAAAGCATTGACCAACAACTTATTAAAATTTCAGTCTGCTTCACAACACACAAAGCCAACTGCAGGAGGTTTTGCCAATCTTAGCCATAGAAAATAAGCTAGGAGGAATTCTGCAATGCTCCCCTGCACTTCAGGCCAAAGCCAGCCAAACATTGAAAGAAATCCTTTTATCCCAAATAGCCTTGTTTTATTTGAGGTGATCTATGAGGTTACTTTCTGCCTTTCTATTTCCTCCTCAAACTCTTGCATCATTGGCTGGGCTAGGTAAAGGTTGGGTACAGATCTTCAGTCAGATTCATGTTAGCACAACATAAATAGCAGCAGTTGAGTTTTATCCAAGGAGTAGTGCTTGGACTAAATGTGCACTCACACTGGAGAATTCTCTCCTACCTTTCATTTCATTTTGCTGGAAGGATCAATGGACATCTAGGCCATGTTTGCCTAGAAAGGTTGGCCCAGACGATCCTCGAGGTCTCTTCCAACCTGGGATTCTATGATTTCTACATTTCCCTCTCAATTTTTTGTCCCATAGAATCCTAAGCAGTTGAAGGGAACCCTATATTTAATGAATCAATACGCTTCCAAAACATGGAAGCTCAGATCTTGCAAGCAGACATGGGTTTGGGACACTGTAGCAAGCTGCTCTGAACACTGCTGGATCTCTAATTCAAACAAAACATTCAAACAAAGATATCCAAAGTCACTACTGCTTTTGAGAATATATGCCAGAGAAACAATAGTCAATTTACTACGACACCTTTATAAGGAGGTCTCAATCTTTTTTTCTCAGCTGCAACCAATCATTTGCAGCAAAGCTCTGATTTATTCTTGACACTATTCAATATCTTCTCCTCAGCTTCAGTGCTCCACCTTTATTTCACGTTCCCACTTTTTAGCCCACAGTCCCCCGTGTCAATACACCTTTTCATTAATCACTCTTTTTTCCATTCTAGTTTCCCATAATCCAGTCCTCATCTTTCTCCTCCATGGTGCTAGCTCCTCCTCCTCTCATCAGAGGCACACTCTGATCGCTGATCCTTGCAAATGAAGACCCCTTCTTTTACTCTTCCTCCTATACACCACTACTTTAGACAACTCCCGTTCTAACCACAAACGTGAGCATTGACATAAGATTAGGGTAAAACATTTTCTTGGTCTAGGGCCCAATTAGAGAAAATACTTCTTCATTGTTGTGCAATATTATTAAGACAAATCTGGTACTAAACAGCTTCTGCAGTGAGACTCTGCACTATTTGGGTCAGTTATGAGTAGTCTAGTGCCTCTGACACACACAACAGGGAAAAGCTTTCGTCTCCTGTAAAGCTCTACCAGTCTGACACCTGCATGACAACATAATTCACCCACCTCTGAGAGTTAGCCAGCTCCGTTCTATACAGAGTCAGTATGAACAGCAAGACAGTTTGGTGGAGATAAAACATCACCGCTGAATAGTTACTGGAATTGCTGAATCCAGACAAGGAGCCTGATGCTCCTTCTCTACATTCCAGACACATCCAATTGCACAACCCAAACAGTAAAGGCAGCCAGTAGATTCCTAGTCACCATTTTTGCCTAAAAAGCTTAACTGAATTTTGTGGCACAAGCCAGTTATCCCGGTTAGTCTATCTTAAGAGGCCAGATCAGCACTGTATCTTGGACCAACACAGGTTTGGTACTGAGATCGATTTCACAGTATGTGAAATCTCACAGTATTACCATATCACAGAGGTGAGCTCTCACAGTAGGACCACAGCCCAGAGAAAAGTGGGGCAGCAGCTGCTTGCAAGCTGAGGTTTCAGACCAACTTTCACAGAGCATCTTAAATACTTAAAAGGTCAAATACATGAGGTTTTTTTGGTTTCACTGCCTCCGTGGACTTTTCTTGTTGTTATTTTACTGATAAAATCTGGGGAGAACATGTTGCTGGTTTCATAGTGCAACACGATTGGCAAACCCCCACTTTACAGAAGTGTAGGCTGTAGCACGCATGACTAACGATTAATGATGCTCATTAAAAAATGAAGTTCCGATGAAATTCATTAATGCTTGGCTTGAGTCTTGCTAACAGTTACGCAACATTAAGAGCCAGGCAATTACAGATCTTGGCTGCAACTCATTGAGAGATATAAGAATACCCTTTTTCCTGTTTAACTCAATGTACAACATGCTGTACTACAAAAATAAGCCGTCTTGAAAAAGCATCTTCAACAATGAGACACAGTCTGTAGTTCCATTGCCACCTGCGGGTAAGTGCCGGAGTCTGTCAGAATCATAGAACGGTTTGGGATGGAAAGGACCTTAAGGTCATCTAGTTCCAATCCCCCGCCACTGGCAGGGACATCTCCCACAGACCACCCTGTTCTGTTTCCCAGGGCACAGAGAAATAAAGCTATCAATAGAAAATAATAGCTAATGAAGAGCTGTGCTTCTGACTTGCCCTGGTTGGTCATAGAGTCATTCGAAGCAGACACCACCTTTGGCCGCGCAGGTGACTGCAATTATTTTAACAATTTAATGCATTGCTTCTTTCACACTCCTAAAACTTTAACAAAACACAACCAGATGAGCAGCTTTAGAATAAAGAGCAAAGTAAGAGAGCAGGATGAGGATGGACTGCCGATGAATCACAGAAAATGTCAACAGGGAACATGCTGTGGTTAGCAGTTTTGGCCTGGAGTCTCAAGGAAGGCATCCAGAAGAGCACACAGCAAGAGGTTTGCACAACTATCTCAAAACCAGTTTCCAATCAAAGAAGTGGTTTTGCCACTATGCGTCAGCAATAAAGCACACTTTACAAGACAAACCCTTCTCTACCCATTCAGGAGCAAGCACTGACTCTGAAGGGGGACTGTTGGCAGTGCATACTCATGGATGTGTGTAGGAGATTCCAGGGCACTCTTAGAATCACAGAATAGTTAGGGTTGGAAAGGACCTTAAGGTCATCTAGTTCCAACCCCCCTGCCACAGGCAGGGACACCTCCCACTTGTGCAGCTAGGCTCTGCAGTGCTGATGGGAATGAAGCCTTGTATTTAATACAGCTATTAACGTATAAACCTATATATATCCTATGTGACTGAAATCAGCTTTACTACTGTTATCTACTATTACGCTGAATTCACTCAGGGAAACTCCTAGGAGTGCACATTTTACAGAGCTAATATTTACATACATTACATACTGGAGCTCACTACAACATGCCGTTGCTTACCCTATTTTATGCCTGCGGACAGCTCTTTATCTTGAGGAAAACAACCTATGTCAGGACTGCATTTTCTGGGGTTACCTCAGAAAGTCCTCATTAGATCCCACAGACAGCTTCTAGCTCAGCAAGAGCTTGCCCTACATTTCCTGACCAACTTGTGGAGGAAGGACTTTTACCTAAGAAAAGAGATTCCACATTACAATGGATTGGTTCAGCAGCACAGGAGATCTCCTTTTCAGCTGCAAGTATGACTTGTTCACTAAGTCATTCACTTGTATGTAAATATTAACACTAAGTCATTCACTTGTATATTCTTTGTTCACTAAGAACAACCACAACTTAGCCCCATGGGAAGTTTTGAGGATTTGCACAGTGGATGCCAAGGAAACGTGTCTCTTGGCTCTAAGCAGCGATTCAGTAGGGACCAACAACCCCAGATGTCCAGACATAATCTGATGTCTTCTATTAAATGGAAGAACAATATAATTCACCCATTCTGTAATGGTAGCACTTGAGCATAAAAAAAGCCCACGTTTAGGTCAATGAGAGCCAGCCATGCCTGGAGCATTTGAGAATCTCTGGCTGCATTAGGTTGTATGTACAGAGCATTAATTACTCTGTGATCGTGACAGTTAAAAGGTGGAGGCCTCGCAAATGAAGGAATCATTATATACAAAGACTTCCTTACACAAAACCACATAAGGGCTCAAGCCTCCAGCTGGGACAATGCTTTTTCATAGCCTAAAGGTTACTCTACCTTTGCAGTCAGAACTTTTAGATTTTGCTTTAGGTGTCTGTTCTGTCCATCCCTTGTTACACCCACCCACCCACCCTCAGGGAACACCTTAACCAAACCCACTACCGACAAGACCAAAGTTCTGTGATCAGTGCACATGGGAAATACCATTCCCAGTGATGAGGATGGCAGGCACACAATGGAGCGCAGACTTCAGCCGAAGGAATGTTTTCCTCACTAAGTGTACCACAGGCAACTGCACAGGTTAACTCAAGCCCAAGAAAAATCTGTATCTTGGTGAAATCATTCTCTTTAGAGTGCACAGCAATGATGAATGAAGCAGAGTTCCGTGAAATTGGTCCCCCATAGTTAACACAGTCCTTCTGGTTAAACTTCTGAGCAACCCAAACTTTGTACGCTTTCCTTCACTTCCTCAATGGCAAATGATCCCTCTGGACAGCCATGTTCCACCCAGTTCCTGCCTCACTGATGTGCAATTTTAGTGGTCAATGACCAAGACTACTTAAAAATATGCAAAACTGTTTAATTAACTTTGTGCAAACCAAATACTGGCTTTAAGAATTTATTTTTAGCTGGGTTGGTAATCCAAGAAAGAGGTATGCATTTAAACACAAGACAAAAGCCTTTAAGAACTCCTATTAAGTGCTTTCAAGCCTGAGAGAAGCCAAATAATCACAATATATGCCAATGGTGCAGTTAGAAACAAACTTTATTGTTGCAGTTTGAAATTATTTACACAATATAAATCTCTTTGAAAGGTACATTACTTCATTTAATCAGTGGTAGAAGGCCTTATAATAGCTTCAATAACATTTAGTTCAAAAGAAACACAATTTCACTCCAATGGATAAATGATGCATCTAAACTTCACAACAAACAAGAAGGGTCATGGGGACTTTTGGGGTGATGACAGTGCTGGAAGATGACGAACACTTACTTGTAAATCGAGCTAATTTATTCACATGACATAAATGGACTCATGTTTAGAAGAACACTGAAAAATAGGCACTGACAAAAGAAATGACACAAAAGAGAATATATCCCTAATATGCTATGGCCCTGTTTCTACAAGTAAAGGGTTTTAGAAAGTTGGATCAAGAGGCCTGAGACAGAACCCATCAATCTAACTTTTAAGTTATATTTAAGAAAGATCGGATACATTCTTGGTGCTGAGACTATTCAAAGCACTTGTGTACAAAGCAGCATTATTAACGACCACAGACTGCATTTGAGATACTAAATGTTAAAAGGAATATTTCTACCAAAAAATGATAATCTTTCGCACACTGGAGACATGACACCTACCATTTTCTGGTAACACTTCAGAATTACTACTACCAAAAGCTTAGAAACAAAGTCTTTTTTCCAGTTCACGCTGCACTTTATACAGTATTTTTTATGTTTCTCTTCCATGGTCTCTCTCACCTTGTGCTTTGCAGGGATCTTTATGTGGGGAAAAAGACATTTAACATAGGAAAAATGCAGCTGCAATACCACAAAACCAGGCTGGTGCAGTACCTGAAGCGATTTCTCATTTATGAAGTCATTTATTTTATGAAGTTATTTCAGGATTTATCTTCAAAGTTCAGGTAGATTTCAAGTAACTTGTTTGCTTTACAAGTGTTCACTCAACTTATTTCCACCAAGTTCTTTCTCCATCATCTCTATCAACATCAAATCAAACCCATTTGGGAAGGCCATGAATTAAGTTCCATACCACAGGGAACTTAAGACAGCAGCTCAACAATTTTAGGCAGCTATAGAAATAGCTGATGTAAAATCTCAAACCAGGAGTAACCTGGTGTAGCCTGGCACCTGTTCTAGGGTCAAAATGGGCCTCAGGGCCATTCCAGTCAGTTTTCTGATGTTTCACAATAAAACCCTTTATCAGTGACAGTGGTGCAGACCACCACCGATGCACAGAAAAAGCCCAACACACTCAAGGGCTGCAAATTAACAACATAAGAGTTTGGAGGTCTTCAATAATCTTTTTGAACATTTCTTCCCTCTCCCCCCAGGTTGACTGGTTTCCTAGTCACATAACTTATCATCTCTACAGGTCAGACCAAACTGCAAGAGCCACTTAAACACACACAAGGCTCTTTCTAGTGTCTCATCCCATCACTTAGATGGAGCACCTCCATGCAACTGGCATATGCAAACACTCTGGAGGTCTGTAAGCCACAAAGTTTGGTTCCATCCAACATGTTCCACATGGATTTCTGTGGTTTCTCCCTGCCAAAAGCCTCCTTCTTAAAAGTTGTGGCTGGCTAACAGAAATCCTACAGTGTACAAGATCACAGGTTTTTGGCTTTTTATATCTTTTACAACTAATGAAGATAATCAGCTTCCGGACAATGGAAATAAAATGGGCACCAGGAGGAAGGTGTAAGTATCAGCTGCCAGCCTGCTCAATATCAGCCTTGCATTACCTCAAGGTTTGATCAAACGCTTCTGTTCTACTACTACAGTTACAACCTGCATGGCATGGAAGAGGTCACAGGAGACAGCAGCTAACTCCAGTGGTTTAGTAATTTAGCACACCTTAGAAGGCATCCAAGAACACAGTAAACAATACAAAACCATGGAGACAAATCAAGACTAGACAGCCACCTCAAACACAGGCGAGATGTGGCAAACCTCCTCTGCAAACTGCAAGAAGGAGTATCTCAAGCAAGAGATCACATTCCACTGGGTTACGGAGCAAACTTATTTCATCAGTTATCAAAATTTGCTTGAAGACTTCTTTTTGGGAGGAGTAACAGAAGAGTATTCTGTAAGCTTCTGTTAGATACCAAAGGCTTTAAAAAAAGCTGAACTTCATTTTGAAACAAACATTACCCTTTGCAATTTGCTCCCATCCATAAAGCATGCAAGCAAATAGCATATCTAATACCTTGCTACATCAGAAATTCAAGCTTGAATTTCTATGTGAATGATTTCCTTTCACTTACATTTACTGAGCCCATCCTTCCTCTTGACAAATACTCGTTTAATAAACTCACTTCCCAGAACCCAAGTAACTTAAAACATCAACACTGACAAGCATGCATACCTGTCATCCAGTGCAGGTAAAGCTGACAGGGTGCTCAAACTGTATCAAGATCCATCTGTCAGACAGACAATGAGACTTGCACACCAGTATTTTCCAGCAGTTGTTAAACACAGCAGTGACAAGAATAAACTAAGAGCCTGAAGGACCCTATGGACTTCAAAACAGACTGTGAAAGGCAACAGTAATTAAATACAGTTAGGAATTTGGGAAAAACTACGCTTCATTATGTCTGTGCTTCCAAGATTAAAGGCCTCCTCAGAATGGGACTTCATACACAAAACAAATTCTGATGGGAAGTCAGGTACTGACAAAACAGAACAGCCTTAGTCAGAAAGGAAATAGTGATGATTACATATGGAAAGGAAGCTTTTATATCCATGTCTCCCCTAACAAAGAAAAGCATGGGCACAGGGAGGAGGGGGAAGGAGTAGCACACAGGGAAAATATCTCATTTACGTTTCAGTCTAGAGGGGCTACCGATAAGCTTAGTGTGGAAGAAAACATGGCAGAACTATTTTTTGTGATTCGGGCATTTACCATGAACATTTACAAGTTAACAACTAGTCCTGTTATAAGGCTATAGCCACCAAAACTCTTTTAAGTTGGGGAACTTCTATCACAACTAACGCAACTGCTGCCACCATGGGAGCGCATTCAATTCAACATGCTCATGTTTAGAAGTCACCAGCAATCAAGAACGTATAGGAAATTTTTGGAAATTTAAGTAAACAAATTTAACAGCTTCCCCTACACCACAGGTACTACACGGACCTCTGACACATAGTTTGCCCATTACAACAGACCTTCTCTTCATCTTAGTACTGCATGAATTCCTTTATTCCCAGAATCATTCCCAAGAGCAAGATGACAAAAAAAGCTAACAGGAAGAAAAAAAGACATTGGATGCCCAAGGCTATAAATGAATACCTTAAGATAAAACTATTATGCTCTGTTACAGGTCAATTTAACAAAAGAAGTTTGCACACAGATTTCTTCTTTACATCAGGATTTCTACAAAATAGGAGAGAATACAATGCAATACACGTCCATAAATGCAAGATACAGTACAATTCACACTAATTTACAAATGGTTATTTACACTGTTGTATATACATATACAGTCAGACCTGGTTAATGCAAATTTTTGTAAGTCCTTTTAAAATGCAAATCAGAAAGTGTCAATGAAGGAATTCAAAGTTATGTGACAAAAGGCCAGTTATCATTCAAAAATCTTTAATGCTTCGGTGACCTAAGAAATTAGCCATGGATTAGCCAGATCTGACTGCAGAAAGGAGAAGAAAAAAATTCACACTATTCTGCTTTACAAAAGCAACCAGGCCACTATGGTCTATTGACTTGATGCTATTTGTGCAAGAATGCCCTTACTAATAACCCTCTTCATATTTACAATACAGGTTTAACTACAGCAAGGATTATTAATTTCAGCATTCATGCCCTTAGCTTAACATAAAGGCAACAGAGTATCTTCTTGGCAAGTCACAGTCAAAACTACTACAGGATGTTTCTAGAGCTCAGTCATTTGAAGTATCTTAACATTGCTATTGAAGAGACAGATAAATTAATTGAAACAAGTACATGTTCTCTAGTTCGGTGCTCTAGTACCTAACTTACATTCAGAATGTCCTGTATTCACAGTTTCAAGCTACCTTATGATCTGCAATGCTACTACAAACTACTGCTTCAAACTTAACACGTCTGGGAGATATTCCTTAGCAAGTGAGAATACTCGAGCGCTACTGGCTCAAACCGATGCGGAAGAAGGTTCAAGGCAACCAGCATTTCATTTTGTAAGATGTTTTACAGTATTTCCTCAGAACTTAACAGGAATTGTTTTAATCTGCGCTTGTCTTGAAAGAAAGCTGATGCAAAGCAGCATTTCAGTGTGTAAAATGAATTTCAACATGCAAAATGAAAGCCTCTATCAGTACTGCAAAGTCAACCACTGTAACCTGTGATAATCCTTGTGCTTCTTTGAAGTGGCTCAGGAAAAGCTTGCAGTATTTACTATCTGCTTCAAAGTGCTTTTATGAGATTCAGTGGAAATTCATTCCACAAGGAGATTGAGCTGCACTCATGAAGAACTTTGGCTCTGCAGAAGCAAGCTTCCACTCCTACAGTTATTGCTACTCGAGCTATACTAACAAAAATGCTATTGAAAAAAATTACACTAACTCCCAACTTAAACAGTACTGGTACCTAATAAGGGAATGTGTTCTGCTAACTGTTGGGAAAGTTAGGAGCTGTCAAGTGTTGGATTTCCCAGGACCAAGTGAACTTGCACAGCCTTTTTCCAATATTTCACAAATACAAAGCCACACTGTCAGAAATAAAGCTACCACTTGAAGAAAATAATAGGAGTTTAAATATCTTTATCAATCTTTACTTCCAAAGCGGATCTTGCCGAACGTAAAGGAACTATCAAGACCGCAGGGTATTACCCAACATACACCGATAATATCAACAGGGAGAAAGTACAGAAAATTAAAGTTTTCAGTGCCTTCATGAGCTCTAGCAACATCCTTGAGAACTGCTACAAAGGAAACTGTGTCTATGTTAGCAATTTGATTCTATTTAACTACCAAGAAAATTTATCCAGTATAGTAGCCTCCAGCTAATAACTGCTACTGAAAATGGTTGCAGAACTTCAAGTTACAAAACCAGAAAAAAAATACAAAATCCCAGTTCTCCCACTGGTATTAGGATTTGTAATGTCTTGAGTGAAGGAAATTAAAAAAAAAAAGGGAACATTCAGAGATGAATATAAACAAGAGGAATAAAAAAGTTCCAAATCTTGCTTTTGTAAAATAATAGAATGCCATTCAAAATGGTCTTTCAAGGTGAAAATTTTTCATTCACATCAATTTCTTCTCCTGAATCAATCCAAACTTTTGCAAAGCATGTATGCATATATATGTGTACATACGGATACACATATACACACATACACACACAGCAGTATGCCATAATGCAATTTGGAATAAATATCTTTGCTGAGGTCTGTACAACAGACTCCCCATAACATTTACTCTTCAGGTAAGTTTGTGCTTGCACCTGTATATGCACACACACAGACTTTGTACATGTGGGCACTTATGTGACCAAAGTGCAAAGCTTTTCAGAGTATAATCAGAGTTGACTACACTGCGTGCCCAACTCCACACTGCCTTGTTGGGTCCTATTTTTCTGTTGTGGGTTTCTTCCCCTGCCCGCCCACCCCCCTTTTCCAGATTTAAAGCCTCTTTTCCATACAAACTTATACATTACTTTGTTAGGTAAACATTTTCTTTTCAATTCACATTTTGAAATCCAGACCATTCTTGGTATAACAGCTTTAAGAAATAAAGAAAATCTGTGATGATCAAAGCCCCATTGTTCAAGTCATGAACTTTTCCAGATTATCCTTCAAGCTGGAGACTTCGAAGGTAATTTGTTGCCACAGGGAAGAAGAAAAAAAAACAAATAACAAACAAACAAAAACCAACCCACCAAGAAAAAGAAACCCCAGAAATACCAGAAGTTGCAATTACAGGACCAAGTATTTGAGACTAGAATCCAAAGTTAGAGGGTAACAAATCAAAGAGATGTCAACAATATACAACTGTAAACCTAAGTGTCTTGTTCCCCAGTGCAACAGGACCTCTGTTCACTAGTCTTTAGTTCAAAAGTCCATTCTGCTAGATACTGCTGAAGCACATCAAATATAGACACCAGAAGAGCATTCAAATTTAGAACCAGGTTTCAAAATGCGATAGGTTCGGGATAGTGGTCTTTTGCTTTAAAAGTACACTTAATAAAGCAGCAGCTTTCCCACAGAAGTTAGAGACAGTACATTGTCCATCTAACACTATGATGGTACATATCCTCAAAAAAAAAAAAGCTTAACAGCCACAGAACTTTAGCATGTCTACAGCTTAGAAGGAAAAAGGAAAAACCCCCAAATGTTATGTATCATTTCAGCAAACTCATTAATTCTATACAAAAGTACCATCATATGGAAAGTTAAGTTTTTCTTAAGGGGGGGGGGGAAAAAAGGAGAAAAAAGGGACAAAAAAAAAAATAAAGATGATTCTCACCTTTCTCCCTAGTTACACCACAGTGGTGATCTCAAGTCTATCATCACTTATTTTGCCTGTACACATCTAAAAGGTTAATATTCTCTGACCATGTTTTCTTTAATATAAGTTAACACAACTTCAATAAAATAAAAGTTGTTAAACAAATCCTTTGGAACAACGGCACTGTCTGCACCCAACTCTTACAAAAAAAACTGATGAAAGCAGCAATGGAATCATGTTAAACTTATAATAAATAATTCACATACAACATGTTAAATTACAAAGAAGGATTAAATTGCCATTTCTACAACTTTTTATAGATTTAGCAAGTTTCTAATCCATTTTATATCAACAGCAGTATGTATGCTCTTCATATTAAATTTAACATTGAAAGACTGTTTAGAGGCATTATTTATAAAGCAAAAAACACCAAGTGAGCATTAACAGGACTTCAACAAATGTTTAGCTTTTTTCCAGTATCTGTTCTTAGAAAAGATTCAGGGGTTCTCTATCCACTTGTTAAGTTTCTTCCTCTTCATTATTCAGGAAGAGTTAATGTCATGACCTCCAGCTTCATTTTGAAATACTGGTTAAAGCGAACAATCGCATACCTATTTAAAGGGAAGAGATCTGAAGTTAAGAGCAGGTAACTCCTTACATGAAAACAGCCATGATAGCTAGGACTAGTCAGAAGTCCACCTAGTACCCACTACCTTGTTTCCAACAGCGACCTGTAGCAGCTGTCGAAGGAAGAAATTAAGAACACATCAACCATATTACGGTATTTCCTTCACCACCACACCTCGGTCCACCTTGCTGCAGTTTTCAAAACAGATGCTGTGCCAGGGTTATCAAAGGTAGCGCTTTCCTGTTTAATACTTCTTAATAGACTGTTCAACAACTGACAATTGCAATTCCAGATAATTCTGATCTTGATTATTGCAAAAAAAATGACTTTAAACGGACAAGTTCTTGGACTCTACCACCTGCGCTTTAGCTTGGGTTGTTTTGCCATCTAGCGGTGACAAGTACTTCTACTTGGGAATAACTGATCACAAGAACAAATTCACACTTGTCCTAATTACAAAATAGCACAACTAAGCCTAATAAACTGGGTTAGTCAGTGCAAAAAATTCTGAAGTGGGATCTTCACCAAGCTAAATCATTTATTTTATCACCTTGCCCAGTCCTCAGTAGAGAGATGAACCCCTCTGCTTGTGGCCATAAAAGACCATTTAAAAAAATGCCCAAGACACATCCACCTAATGGCTAATACCATTAGCCAGCATCTCACAAACAAAACTTCACATTCATTGGCATTATAAAGACTCTTTAAAAAATATTTGATATTTCCCAAGATCAACACTCCAGGCAATAAGAAGTAGACAGATGAGCTCTTTTGTACAAGAGCCCTGTTTCTTGACTCTTGCAGTTGGAAACATAGGTACTGTGTCTGCCATAGGACGGCACACTGACCACTTCGCTTTTACACTTCTGTCTCTCCAACAAATAATGCTCAATGCCCCAAAGTATTTACTCCTCCAGTATGTCCCTTGCCTTCCTACACCATGTGTTGTAGCCCAGGGGCACATACTAATTTAGAGAACTTTCAGTGACAGCTAGCTTTTACTGTCTTGTTTTCTCTTGATTTTTAAGAGTTAGAGTATGGTTACATTGATCGAGTCTGTCACTCAGACCTTATAGCTTCTGGTAGCTGGAATGCCAGACTAGGTGGTCCCACACGTACCTCCCAGCCTCAAGTATCCTATGGTTATACGTAGCAAGCACACTTACCCTAGAAAATCAAAGTCAATGGTGGAATATTTGGCTTGAATTAAAGCCCACAGACCCCAAAAGAAGTGGGAAGCCTGAAACAAAAAAAATATTCATGAAAGATGTCATTAAAATCCAACCTGTAAGCATATTCTCACATTGAGAGAAAGTTATCCGTAAAAGAAGTCTCAAAACCCAATCTTTTTGTAAAGTTATTTGATACTTCTTGACCAAAGAGATTGGCAAAGTATTAAAGAATTAATTACTGGCAACTGGAGTGTCATGGGTTCAGCAGCAGCAGTCATTTTTTCTCCTTGGTAGCTGGTGCAGCACTGTGTTTTTGATTTTGGACCTGGGAACAGCACTGATAACACCAGTGTTTTCAGTTACTGCTTGGTGATGTTTTGTCTGGCCAAGGACTTTGAGCCTCATGCTATGCCAGGGAGGAGGGGGAGCCGGGAGGAAGCAGAGACAGGACACCTGACCCAAACTGACCAAAGGGGTTATTCCATACCACAGCACGGCATGTCCAGGAGGTGAACACAGAGAGCAGAGACCCGGAAGGGTGTGGTGGTGGTGGACTGGGGGTGCACGGCATGGTCAGATTTTTGGTATTGGGGGGTTCGCTGCTGGGGGGTGCACTGGCTGGGTCGGGCTTGGTGAGCAGTTGTATTCTCTTTCCTTGTATTTCTCTTGTATTATTACTGGTGGTAGCAGCAGTGATGTGTGTTATACCTTAGTTATTAAACTGTTCTTATCTCAACCTGTGCAAGTTGAATTCTTTTGATTCTCCTCCCCATCCCCCCAGGGCTGGGGGAAGAAAAGAGGGAGTGAGTGAGAGAGTAAAACTGCGTGGGTGGGGGGCTTAAACCACGACATGGAGGAATAAGTCCATTGGCCTCCTAACTCTCCATGCACCATTTGCAGGAAAATAAATTGATGACCTATTTCATAAATGCAACTTTAAGTAGGCTAATGTACAACTATATACGCTACATTAGAAAAATCACACAAATACAGCTATCATTTCTTCTGCTGCTAATTAAATATACATTATTTGACATGTATTCAGCTCTACTGCAAGTACTGCAAGAAATTCCTTTTGAATCTTTGATTACAACCCTTAGGCCATTAAAAATACAACTCACTTTCACTACTGACTTAGACAAAGAGATATGATCTGTAGCTATGTAAGACAGCTTCTGACTCATAAGCATTTACATCATACATTTCTCATCTGTTCCAAACTGACTTCCGTTATGAGTCCAGATAAGTAGTCTGGAGGCCTATGCTCAATTTCAGATTGAAAATATAAATTACATTAATATGTTTGTTAGTATACTACAGATGAATAAAAACACAATGGCTTGATAGTCTCCTTGTGGAAGACATTTCTGGACCACCCAGGTTACAAATTATACACTTCAGACTTCTGTTCAGTAAACAGCTGCTTACAGTAATTACCTAAATTGCTTCCTGAAGCTTGCATGTTAACACTTTGCCAAAAGTGTGGAAGACACATGCACACACGCCTGGAAACACCTTAAAATATCAACTAGTATATGTACATGTGAATCTATCCTGCATCTCTAGAGAGCTTCACCTGACAGCAAGCAGTTTAGCATCTTACACCAGCATCCATTCACTTCAATTTGCGTTGTCTCTTAACAAAGCTTCCCACATTAACTGACACAAGAGTATTTGGCAGTATTTGTGCATCATGTGTGGTCCAAAGGCAGGTCTTTAACTGTTCTCTAAACACAACTTTATCCTCTTAAACAGTAGTATGACCATAGTTCAAAACTGACAAAACAATGCTATATATTTTTAAACAGACCACCAACCTACTTAATAGCGTATCTAACTTTCCTAAATGAATGGGACAGTTGAATTCAACAGTAACAGTTGATATTTTTAAAGAGTAAAAGCAAACAAGCTAGTATTTTTAAGGACTTGTTTAATAATCATCTTCCTAGAATGTGAACTGCATTTCCTCACTGCAACCAGTAGCTTTTACCAGAAAACTGAAGGTAATGCAGTAGCAATGGTGTGTCTGGATTACCTAAGAGGATTGAAATAAGGCCAGACTGGCTTCTTAGCCTTAGTCCTCCTGTGACTAGTTTGGCATGCTATTCTTCAGGAGGAAAAAAAAAGCAATCTAGCTATTGAGTAACGGACACTTTTGCTATAACATTTCCTAACACATCCTCCTGGCAAAACAAGATCAAGGCTAGATGGTAAACAAGAAAAAAAATGTGAACCTGTAAAGTATCTTCAGAAATCAGAGATGAAAATTGGGGGGGAAAAAAAAAAAAGAAATAAAAGACTGCTTCTAACAGTATACATAATTGGGACATGCAAAGACCCAGTGCTACGCCTATTTGACTTCTGGGGAACTGCAGAAGCACTTTGCTACAATTTAAATCAGTAAGGTGACCGA
Source organism: Myiopsitta monachus (assembly GCA_017639245.1). Lineage (NCBI taxonomy): Eukaryota > Metazoa > Chordata > Aves > Psittaciformes > Psittacidae > Myiopsitta > Myiopsitta monachus. The sequence goes on from CM029920.1 coordinate 83,321,641, forward strand.
AAACCAAATCTGAAAACAGCTCCCAGCTCGCCAAGACACTGCAGGCAAGGGAAGTTATGGCAGTACTGAAAGACTTTAGAATGATCTGATTATCTGTATTTAAAAAAGAAAATACAGTTAGAACACCATATATCCTAGTTTAACAAAATTTTATCATCTTATTTTGAAAAGGCTTCTTAAAGTTGGAATATTTATAGGTCTTTATGAAGCACTACCTTGCTCTGTCAAGAAAAAAAGGTCGTAAGCTCTAGCCAACTCAGGGAACTTGCCAGACCAACAGCCAGTCAATGGAAATACTCAATAAAAGCCCATCTTCTCATTTTCTGAATGCTCACTGGCTCTTTCACTAGGAATATTCTACAGAGAATTTTTAACAAACGTAGTAGAAACTTTCCATAGAACAGGCTAAGGAAGTTTTTCCTTCACATGACACAGCACTCAGAATAAGAACCTGGAAATTACATTTGCTCATAGAGCAGCAGCCTTCTGTATAGTATTAAATATATTCTAATCAAGTGTTTGTTACTTACCAGTGCAAACTGATTGACTTGGACATACAGAACTTCAACTTCTTTTTCACTGACTTCTGTGCCAAACCCTTTATATTCTTTGTAGGCCTCAAGGTAAGATCTGAGCCACTGTTCCTGTAATTTTCTGCTAGGATAAAGGCTGTAGTCTACCTCATTTACCCCTAGAGAAAGAAAAAATACCTACTAGAACCTTATGGTATCTCAGTAATGCGATTACAATCATATTACTGGACTATTTTCTCCTTCCCCACGCCCAACACACACAGACTGATATGGATAAGCATAAATATTTTTACTTAGATCTATCAGTTACATGTTGACAAGAATTTCTCACACACAAATCAGAGCATTCAACATAGCAGAAAGATTTGCACTGTATATGTTTTCAGCCACATACGTAGTCTACTTCTATTTGGAGATTCAGTGAGTCTGGCTTTGAGAGAAACCTCAACAAAAAGTATTTGCATTATGAAACAAAAGCTATCCCAAACAGTATCAGACAAATTACACTTCATAGAAAAAGGGACTTGTATGCAAAAATATCCCAGGTTGAATCCAGATGTATACACACTGTCACCAACTAGGCTCGTATTTGAGAAAAAAATGTATTGGATGTCTACCTCTCTCCACAAACTATTAGTGTGATTAGAAGTTTTATCTTCATAAGCACTCCTTCCAACCTATTTTTCTTTCTATTCTAGAAATAAGTCACAGATCATAAGAGTCTTGCCACAAGTCAAACCTGGATCACAGTTCACTCCCAATAGCTATGATTCCCAGAGGATCTGAAATTCTTCTTAAGTCTTACTTTTATGAACAGCACAATTCCCTCCTATCTAAACTCTTTACTGCATCAGATCCACTTAAATTTCACTTTAAAAAAAAATTAATAATCTGATTTTTACTGGATGCATAGAGAGTAGCAGAGATGAAGCACAGCTGTTCTTCATAGGCAAGGAAAAGGCCACATGAGCCTGCCATTTGCAACTGTGGAACCACACAGCATATTCTCAATATACACTTATGCTGCAAGGGATGCATTCACAGTATTTCATTATAGCAGGCTGTCTCTGCTGTGTCATTTCACAGAAGGACATTGTCAAAGCTGTGAGTTCTGTATCTACTAAATAAACTTAAGACATGATATTCCTTTTTCTGCCTTAGTAGAGCTGCAAAGGAAGGGCATAACTGGCCTGCAAGATGAGATATTAATACATCTTGATACCAACATGTATCTAGATAAAACAGAGAAAAAGCAAATGTGCAAGAATGAGGGTTTGTCGGTGGGGTTTCTGTTTGGGTTTTGTTTCAGTTCTTGGGTTTGTTTATTGTTTGATTGGGGTTTTTTGTTTGGTTTTAGATTTTTTTTTATGAAACCAGTTTACCTCAGAAATCCACTTTTTACCTGCAAATTCATTGAAGTGATTTCCAATGTCATAAGCCAGGTAGTTGTATCCAGAGTACTCATAGTCTATGAACTGCACATCACCTATGTGAGACACAACAGCAGCAACATCAGAGTCCATGTCAAATGAAGTCACAGCCCTAATCCTTTGGTCTCCTTTGAAGTTTTGAAGAAAAACAGAACACACCCATACTTGTGCCCAGTTGAGTGCACTGAGACATTCCAGGGTAAGGCTATGATTTTTACATTATGAGATTCCCATGAATATTCACTCAAGAAAGCTCTTAAATAATTACTTAGAGCTTATAGTTCTGTTTTTTAACTCTGAATAGCAGAGTTTCAATTTTAACTTCTACCACATGAGGGCATCCTCTACCTTCAAAATAAGATACAGTAGAGGATCTTCTATTAAAACTTTATGTAGAAATAGCAGATCATTTTTTCCCTGACTTAAAAGAACAGTCCTGTTTATTCTCACAAAAGTGTGTAACCACATTGGACTAACACATTGCACCATGCTGGTATTTCCTTTAACATATTGGTATTTCCTGCTTTCTCCAACCACACTTACAAAGCAAGATTATTCTTAATAATTGCCTTTTTTAGCTGACAAACTACTCTGAAGAAACCATCAGGCTCCTCAAGTCCTCAAAACTATGAAACTATGTACTCTTATGTAAACAAGGGCTGTTAAAGCAGCAAACAGCCCCAAATGTTTCCAAGTTACATTTACCTGTAGTGAAGCTGAGGAAAATGCTTCACTCAGGGTAACACAGCACTGAAGCTGCTCAAGAATGTTTACAGCACATGAAACAGTCAAAACATTAACAAGATAAATTAGGTAAAACTACAGCTCTTGTATTTGAAAGGAAACCAACAAAATCATTAACATCAGAAAAGGAACCAATGAATTAACGTAAGAGCTCTTTGCATTAGAACATTAAAATGTAAAATCTTACATTTCCAACTGCTATGCTGAAATGGGCAATTTTTACAGTTGCACCTTTCTCCCTCTCTGTACCCATTCTTTTGAGAACTACCTACATATTTACTGAACAAAGCCATATTCCTATTACAATGAACAATCTTCTTAGCATGACTTAAAAAAATGCTAACTTTCAGAATTCCAGGTCAAAAAAAAAAAATCAAGAGTAATGTTACATGTTTCCTAGACTAAGAATTCTAAGCATCTAACATACTGCTGTCTCCTTAAGGTTTATGGGTATCACATGTATCAAATACCAATTTTGCCAAATAAATGTCCTGACCGAGTTATCACAGAACAACTTTGTTAAAAGTGTTCCTTCCTACACAGTTCATCTTTACCATATTTGAAATACTAACATACTAATGTTTTCCAGATGGATAAATCTTCTCATCTAAGCACTTACAATGGAAGTGAAACCCTACAACACAAAAAAAAACACTTAATCACAATCCTCCCAAGTCAGAGTTTCCCCTTACTCACACAGTAAAGGAGGACTGCTTACTAAGGTTATGAGGTTAAACCTTTTAGGCTCTAACAAGCCACCATGCAAGGGGCCTGGAAAGTGGCAAGCTCCTCCCAGGGAAATCTTGTTGGCAATGCAAAATTTAAGTTTTCCAGAACTGAAGGGACAAGAAATTTTACAGGAGCTGCAACAAGATCTTAGAATTAACTTCTGCCACTGCTTGACATCCATATGCTTGTGCTTCTCACTGGTTCTTCAGCACTACTTTTAAGAAGAAACTCCTGTAAGCTACAAGCAAGTTAAAATATAAAGCCCAACCCTGGTCAATATTCTGCTACACTACTGATCTCCTGAACCCCCAAATATTTTATGTTGATTGTATTTACAGGGGTTTTTTTTCTTCCTCCCTCAAAAACACAGCAGGTAAAAGATTACTGGAAAAATATCAACGCAAGAAAAGCTTAAATACTTCATGTGCAAATTTCATCCTGAACATACTTATGTGCTATTTTTAGGTATAGGTAATATTTAAAACTTACTTCCAGATATAAATGATATTACATACAATAAGAAATTGAATGCAATGAGATACAGGTGATGTTGTTACTAGGCACTCTCCTATGGAGAAATAAATGCATCTGAAAAAGTGACGGGATAAGCCTTCAGTCAGTGCACAAGTAGCACAGTGCATGGCTCCCCAAGGCAGTAACAGTGGCATGCCTAATCTGTAGCAGATGAAGAAAATCTGGCAAACTCATTTGACATGACAAAAGTTCAGTGAAAAGTCCTGTATTTTTACTGCTCTCTTTTAGACTTGTGCTACTGCGGAACTCAACCTTACATTTAACTTTTCCATGAAGGCTCAAAATAAAAAAAAAAAAAAAAAAGCACAGTTCTATCTGACAAATAAAGAAGGCAAATGCTTAATATTATAAAGTAGTAAACTTTATAGTTTACTTCATAAAAGCATAATGCATATCTATCCCAGCTATCTCGTTTCAGAAGCAGAAGCAGCTTCACATTGTTTAAATATCCAGGGTATTAGAGGTTATTTTTAAGATTTAACACAGTTAAAAGATTAAACTGTGATTTCAGATACAAGATTAACATGGAAAAGCCACTCCTAAAAGGTACAGCTTAGACTAGTAGTTAAGCAGCTAGCTTTTGTTTTGAGGTTTCTATTAAGTACACAGAACTTGTACATCCCACTGTTTCACTGGAAGTACACAAAGCAACAAGAGACACTATTCTAAGTGCATTTGTGTCTTATTGAAGTGAGACATGATTTAAAACTGAGCTCTATCATCTCTCTGAAGAAGCTACTGTTACCTATAGGACTAGAGATAGCAAGAGTATTGAGTATTTCAAGTTGAAACATGTTCCTTTCTTCCAGAGGTCTCCCAGTGTAGGCAACATGCAATGTAATCTACAAAAAACATGTAAAGACACAAAATGGAATACATGTGTCCCATATACCCAAAATTCTCTTTTTTAACAGATCAAGTAGCAGCCAATAGCACATCTGCTAGATGATCTCAGGGATCTGAAAGGTAAGAGGATAATGACACCTTCTGGCTGCTCTTTACTTCCAATGATTTAAACAAGATAAAACACTTTCAACGTGCAAGTCCTAGCTGTAGTTACCACAGCAGAACGACGTATCCTGAGTTCTCTCCCATCCTGTTCATCAGGTGAGCCACTGGGGCCCTAGAAAACAGCTTCAGTAAAGATAATGATCTATGCTATGAACATACGTGAAAATTCACAAAAGGGTCATATACCCGAAGAACAGCTTTAGGTCTAAATACCCACTTGAGCTTTGCAAAACAAAACAGGTTTTTAGATCAAAACCAGAAGCCTTAAACATACCTCAGTCTTCAGAAGCACTGAGCACCCACAGACTCCTACCAAAGATCATAGAAAACATTGGGTAGGCAGAGGGAATAAACATAACAAAACCAGCCATCTACCTTCACACTTAACTTCCTGGCAGGTGATTTTAATACATTCAAAAAGAGCACATACATAGACAAAAATTCTGGCACTTGGTCTTACTGAATAGTAAATATTTGAATACTTTTAAAATAGCACGTATTTTTGGAAACTCTCGGGTCACGCTGAAAAAAACAAACAACCCAAACTTTAAGAGCATCAGAACATAAGGTCTATAAATCAGCAGTAACAAGCACCAAGCATGTTTTGACTATCTTGATGTCCAAACTGTAATTAAACCCAACATGAATCTCCAAGTTATATCCTTCAAAGAGTAGATTACACTGATAATTATGAGTTACGTAAAATAACACTTGCAAATTTTCATATCCTGAGTGACTGAAAACAGACATTAACAAAACAGCAAGACACAGTTCTCAGCCACAGCATGAACAAATTGAAATCAGATGAGTGAAACTCCACTAAATGAAGGTAGCACTCAACATGCTATTCCAGTCTCATAATTAGAATTTTGTAGCCTGAGACTGATTCTTCTTAAAAACAGAATGTGGCACAACTATGATTTTTCTTTCAAGTCTGAAAACTTAAGATTAATTTAGTGCAGAGAAAAAGTCTAAAGCAAAGCACTAGGACAAGCCATAATCATTCTAACTATATTGGTCAGGAGTGCTAGTATCTGTTGATAGTCTGTAGCTTAAACATACCCCCCCCCCCCGTAAACATTCAAATCAAGCATTCACAAACAGTGTTTCTAAAACTAATATATGGAGTTCTTTTGTTTGTGCCAGCTTCTGGAAAAAAAAAAAAAAAAAAGATGAGCACTACCAGCTTTGCATGAACTTTACTGAGAAGAAAAAAGTAGTTAATCTTAGGAAGACCATTTCTCTCTTTTAATCCCATTTTAGGGTCACCAAGGTCTTTTTAATACACAGAAGCCTTTATAGATGGGAGAACAAATTTAGCAAGAATACAGCATCACCAATGCTGTTAACTACCTAATACAGTTTGATGCCATTCCTAATGAAGCACATCTTTAAAAGATTCTATTTTGTGCTCTTGTAAAATTATTTAGTACTAAAAAAAGCTTTTGCTTTGCTATACAGAATTCCAGCAATACATTTATTTACAGCTTCTGCTTCTAAAATCATGCTCCAAGACTGATACTCTTTTTTGCTCTGTAAAAAGTACACTATTAAGAAACAGCTTTCAAATGAAAAATATTCTTTTCACATGTCATTGAGGTTTGGTTACTATGAAAACAGTACCTGCCATACCCAGATTGCAGAAGTTTTACAACACAGTATACTTGCAACATTCAAACATAAGCTTGATATATTTATTTCATACTTTCAAGTTCCGCCCAAAACTGTTTATAACCAGTTTGAAGCCAAAGCAGTTTAGATACCTCCCTCCTCCCCACCCTGCCCCCAAACACTAAGCACTCACACACTTGTTATTGTAGGATTGCTCATAAGTGATGCACTGCTGGCATTGTTTTTTTTCCTTCATTCTGTTTACAAAAAGAAAAGCATATAGCATTTGTTTTTAAAGTAAGAACTTCAAGCCTACTGATCATGATATGAACCTTTTAAAGGAATTCCTCCTTTTATTTTGCAGCATGGTTTTACTATGAAAAATTACTCCAAAATATTACTTTTCTCTCAATGGGTCTGTTCTGGAAAGCTAAAACTCAAGGTAGTTTCAAGTACTGAAAATAACAGTAAAAAAAAAAGGCACAAACAAACAAAAACAACAAAACCATTTTTGGTACTAAAAAAAAAAAAATCACAACTCCAATTTGTGTAAGACCACAAACTGATGGATTTTTTGCCTTCCATGTTTTCCCCCACCTATTTAAGCAGAACTATAACCCACCATTGAAACTAAGTAAACCCACTAAAGTTTGGTACTGAAGTCTTAGAATTTAAAGTTTATGTTAACAGCATTGTATATGCTTGGTTTATGTTAATGCATTGTACATATACATATGTATGCATATACCTATTAACTAGAAGTTCTAAGAATTCCCTCCACAAGTGGTATTACACAGAGGAAAACTTGTATACAAACCACTGAGAGATTATTTTCTCAATTCACATGTATTCAGTGCTATTTGATGCAGAAACTGGTTATACATACACAGCCAGTTTTCACACTAGAAACAACTCCAGCATGTCTGTGTAGGTTTGTATTTAAAACTTAAGGTGCATAAGCTGAAGATGTCAAAGACCAACAATGACTGACGGAGAAAACTTCAGTTCCATTCAGTCAGTCATTTACTGCATGCACTTCGGTCTTCCACACCAACAATTTAACCAAACTGTCACAAACTAATATGAAGCTACTAGAAGGAATGGCATCCCCACTTTAAAATAAAATCTTGATCTAATTTGTTAAATTTGTTGTACTCAGCTGAGCTCAGGTATTTGAAATAGGAGGAAAGCTGCGCATTTTAACTGAACAATAGCCATTTCAGTATCACAAGTTTGCCTTTAATAGATTCATTTAGTAACCGAACCTCAAACCACTAAAAGAAACAAAAGAAACCAGGTTTATACAGAAATTTCATAAATTATAATGAAGGCAATTTTTAATAACGTGAATTATGAATTACATTTATTAGAATAAAAACAAAAGTAATTTATCTTTGCCAAGACACGTATTGCCTACAACTGTTCAAATAAAGTAATTATAAAAGAAATCTTCAAGATGCCTATGTTCCCCATGCAGAAAATAATGCTACGTTCAGCGACACAGTTTAAGTATCACTAAGATACTTCAGTATGAAACTGCCTTCACACAGTCACAAACCAGAACAATACACGTATTAAAGGAGATAAGGTCTCCAGGCTATTTTCTATGCTGGCATGATTACTCTTTCTTCCTAAAAACACTACACAACTGGAATAAAATTAACATGAACATTATGTACTTTGAAGCCTAGTCAGACAGGTAGATTAGGTATTAATAAATTAATTCATTAAAGAAAAGGAATGCCAACATTCTTCCTCTGTACAGAACATACAGATGAGAACTAGTCAATTAAGCATTTGCACAGATACCACTACCATTACATTGGGTCTCGAAAGCTCAAACTGAGTTCATTTGAACACGTCAGTAAAACACCACCACTGATGTAGCAAATACAACTACAGCATAAACAAAGCTATTCACTACTTACTGTTTAGTTCAACACCTACCTCTTTTCTTGTTGTAAATAATATTCTTACACAACAGGTCATTATGACAGAGTACCACTGGTGATCCTAAATTTGACAGTCTTTCCTTCATCCAGGACATCTCTTCCTGAAGAACTTGAGGACTTGGAATATCGCTTAGAAACCTTTCCAGGTATAAGAAGTTTTAGACTTAGTATTTAGCACAGTTGTTCCACACCAACCACTTGTAATGAAATAACTTATCTGCAACAATAGTCTACATGAAAGTAATTCAATATATCTTCTCTGAAACCAAGGCACTCTTGCCACTGGCAAAGCAGCAGTCAAATGATGACAATTATTTCCCCCTTCCTCCCACCAAAAACCCCGACTCTGAAAATTCTGTGCTGTAAACATGACAAAAAGTCATGAGTACAACCTGAATACAATTCTGCGCATTTTAAAGGAATAAAGATCAAAGTGGTTATGGCTTGGATTTTATTAGTTGTTTTGCTCACACTGCATTACTTCCTTTGACAAGAACACACAACAGGAAGTAATACAGGTATTTACACAGAGGAAATGAAACTTCCATTTTTAGTTCTAACCACAGTTCGTACTATTGGAACATGATGAAGTAGCCATTTTATCTTCTAGATTTTCAATTAACTGAAGTTTTCTCAGTTTTCTTAAGAATTTTATGGTGTTAAGCAAAAAGCAAAACCCAAAATCTAAACAAAAAAAAAAACCAAACCCCAAAAACCCCCACAATTTTGATAGATCATTCTTCAATTACAATGCAGAATTCAGTTAGAAATGAAGCTGCCTTCAGATTTCCACTTTCACAAAGAATGTTCTTAGGCTAGAATCTGCTTCCTAAGTGACATGAAGTTTGATGAAAGTGTACAGACACTTCCACATTACAGTTTTAGCTTAAATATTTGATCTCTGCTCCCAGAGAGACACTGTCTTCAAATCAAGCTTACAGCACAGAAATTTTATTTAGGCTAAACATGGCTCCTAGTTTTGCCATTCCTCTCATCCCAATCTTCCAGTGACTGACACTACAATCCCTAGAAATACTTTATTTTGTTAAGCTCCTAAGAAAAAAATAAAAAGTTTTATTTACAAATCCAGAGCTACACTTGGATGCTAAAACCAAAATGTAATTAAACCCTTAAACTCAGGTGACACAATTATTCACACCCAATGAGAGCAAGCATCTAGAATGACCTCTTCCTCCTCTGGAAGTCTGGGAGGTGAAAACAGCTTTTCATTAACTTACCTTTACATCACCATGTACTGGACAAATTCATAAACTAAACAAATACAGAATAGCTAAGAGGCACAGGTTAGAAGGAACAAGTAGTACTACCACAACTCCAGGAAACATGATTTTGGTATTTACCACAGAACATAGGTCTCAGTTTGAGACTAATGACTCTCTTAAATACCGTTGAGACAACTGCCTGAAGTAGTACTGATTTGACATTGGCTCTTTAAAAAGAATAAAGAAAACTACCATCATTTAAATGTCCAGTCAAGCCAAAAGCTATCTGTATAGATCCACAATATACAAATTAAAGGCTCTCCTTTTCATCTGACAATTATGTGTATAGCGGCTTCAGTAGACAAGAGTATGACAAAAAAAAAAAATCAACTTTTTACAAAGTTAAGTGGTTTGCTTTACCACATAATGTTGAATATTCTTCTACCCCTCACCAGAAAGAATAACAAGTCAAGAAAGCACATAATTAAATACCTACCTTTTATTTACTTCCTCATCTGCAAATTCTGTGGGTATGAGAGAGAAATATTTCCCCATCTTCAGCCACAGATTAGACTTAGGGATCCATCCATTATGTGCATGAATAGTATGGATTTTAGCAAGCTGTCTGGCAATGAGTCTAAAAAAAATAAAGTTCAGATTATTGTATTTTATGTGCATCTGACAGTCTTTGCTGTATCTTCCCCATCAACAAGAGAAAATAACTACAACATGTTTAACAGACAAAAAAAAAAAATCATCAAGTGAATCTGAATAGCAGTACAGCTGCAAAGTAGCACCTTTCAAGACTGGAAAGGTCATTAACAGCACTACTTGAGAGAGGCACCAGAGTTCTGCTATAGCATATATATATCACCCTGTATTTTCAGTTTATTCTAACTTGCTTTTTTTCAGAAGAATTGACTCAAATTAGCTGCCATCCTTAGGCAAATACATTCCAGCCATCAATACCTAATACATGGAAACACTAAATACATTGAATACAGGCTAAAACTAAAATCTTAAGACATCGGCACTTTCTGTTCATTGCTAATAGTTTAACAAGTTGTATAGGAAGACTACTTTGAATCTATTCACAAAAGGAACATATAAGAAAGAGCTAGAAGTATTTGCCTTAGTGAAGTCCAGCCCCCTACAACTCCACCATGTTAAATGATCTCCATAATGCGGATGTGCAGGTATTAAATACAATAAGCAAACCTCTAATGAGTATATAGTCTTCTGCAGAGGCAGCAAGGATCATTTGTTCAGCACTGAAATAGTGTGGTAACTAAAATAGGAGGACAGTGAGCTGTCAAGAGTGTAAAGCATCAACTTAATGCAGGCTTATATGCTTTTTCCCATGCTTATTAGTAAAACTTGAGATCTTTAGACCTGACAGAACACCATAAATGCATCATAGGACTTGAATAATGAAAGAATAATTAAATTTTTTAATAATAGAAAGCTTACCTGAAAATATCTGGATTGCATACATGCTCTGGATCCAGTGCTTCACCCTGCATGAACTCGTAGCACAGGCCATTATTGAAAGTACAGTATAGTTGAGGTGCGCAGCCATGGGCTTGTAACACACGGAAACTCTTCACTTCCTCATCTCGATCTACTAAGAGCTCGGTCTTATTTCCATAGATCCTAACTAGAACAACATCATCTGTTATGTCACCCACGTAGCAGCCAATTAATTTATTGGTGATTCCATCTGTGAACAGCTGAAAAGTAAAAATAATGCATAAGGAACTTAAATCTGCATCTGTATTTTCAATGTGCAGGAAAAGAATGAAGTGTTGCTCCTTTGTTCGCAAAAGAAATGTTTACTAAGCTGACCATTAACAAAAGAAATATTTACAATACAGAAATACGGTGAAGAAAGTTGCAAGGATTTTTACCATGCCTGGCAAAGCACATGGTACAGCACATGAAAAGAGGGGGGGGAACCAAACCCCCCAAAAAGCCTATGCTACAGTGACCTACAGAAATATTACATATAAGAGGCCATAACTGAAAGTTCAGTATTGTAAAATGAATTTCCACACAACTACTCTGAAATTGATGGATTAAAATGGCTGTAAATCAAACCCCCAACAAATCAGTATGAAAAGTCTTAAATATAGGCTCACGAAAATCAAAAATAATTTTGATGTATTTCAGAATTTCCGTATTTGCTGATCAGTGCACAGTTAGTAAAAGACACTCCTGGAGTTCTAAACTACTCACTCCTTTTAAAAAGCAAGACTCAGGTCAGAAACAGTTCCTAGTTTGGTGGTTATCATCTTCCCACTAGCCCTGAGCTACTGACTGAGAACAATTCAACATTTGTTCAACATCTTTGTCAGTGACATGGACAGTGGGATTGAGTGCACCCTCAGCAAGTTTGCCAATGACACCAAGCTGTGTGGCTCGGTTGATATGCTGGAGGGAAGGAATGCCATCAAGAGGACCTTGACATGCTTGTGAGGAGGGCTGATACCAACCTGATGAAGTTTAACCATGCCAAGTGCAATGTCGTACACCTGGGTCAGGGCAATGTCAGGCACAGTTACAGGCTGGGCAGAGAAGAGATTCAGAGCAGCCCTGCAGAGAAGGACTTGGGGGTGTTGGCCAATGAGAAACTTAACATGAGCCGGCTTCAGAGTGCACTCGCAACCCAGAAAGCCAACCATATCCTGGGCTGCACTGCATCAAAAGGAGAGTGACCAGCAGGTCGAGGAGGTGATCCTGCCCTTTCACTCTACTCTGGTAAGACCTCACTTGGAGCACTGCGTACAGTTCTGGTGCCCTCAACATAAAGAGGCCATGGAACAGATGGAAAAAGTCCAAAGGAGGGCCACAAGGATATCAGGGAACTGGAGCACCTCCCGTATGAAGACGGGCTGAGAAAGTTCGGGCTCTTCAGCCTGGAGAAGAAACCACACAGTAGCCTTCCAGTATCTGAAGGGGGCCTATAAGGATGCTGGGGGGGACTCTTCATTAGGGACTGTAGTGAGAGGACAAGGGGTACCGAGCTAAAACTTAAACAGGGTTAGTTTAGATTGGATATGAGGAAGAAGTTCTTTACTGTGAGGGTGGTATGGCACTGGAATGAGTTGCCCAAGGAAGCTGTGAATTCTCCATCCCTGGCAGTGTTCAAGGCCAGGCTGAAGAGAGCCCTGGGTGACATGGTTTAGTGTGAGGTGTCCCCTGCCCATGGTAGGGGGGCTAGACCTTGATGCTCTTAAGGTCCTTTCCAACCCTAAATATTCTATGATTATACAACTCCAAAAGTTACCCTGGCTCCTCTACAATTTTGAGAAAGTACTTAAAATTCAAGACCCTAGCCTTCAGGCTCAACCACCATGCCAAATATAAAAGCATTTGACAAGACCCCCCATCCTCATGTTGTACTTCATAACTGGTACACATCATTTAAAAGATTCAAAAGGCATTTTAAGTCTATATCATTAAGATGTACATAAGTGAATTTTTTAAAGCCCTGCAATTTACTGGACTTTGACCAGTCTTGTCATTGATGCCTGAACATACTGAAGATGAAGCAACTAACTTTCTACAGAATAGAGCATTACGCTTATATCCAATTACAACCTACTCGCCGCTTTTCAAAAAATGAAGGTATGGATACAACAAGTTCCCAGCTAAGAAAAGGGGGGAGCAGACCAGAAATACCTCATTCCTTGACTGCTGCTTGTCCTTTTGTACATGATAAGGCCTAAAATAAGTCACTATACAGGCTGAACTCCTGGAGATTCTACCAAACATCAGGCTAGACCCTGAGTCATTGGGCTTCATGCACCCAGTTGCATGCAGTCAGGCATTTGAAATTCCACTTGATGCCTGCAAGGGTAACACAGCAGCTCTTAATTTCAAACTACAATCCAGGACAGATGTACAACTCAGAAAACAGATGTTTGGCACTTTAAATCTCTCTGCCCTCTGTCAACTCAGGCAGAACTAAAGAACTTGCAAGCTGAGCAGTACCCATACTAATGCTAGCTATTAGGAAAGTAACTGAATGACAAGCCATTAGGATTCTCAGGTGAGAAGCAGCTTCACATGCAAGAATACCAATATTCTCATAACTCCTGAACATTCTCCTGCAGTCTTAAACATAAAAAGAGAACAACTTAAAGTTGAGGTTCTCATAGCAACTGTAATTATATTCTATTTTTCTTTAGTGTTTACAGTTACGCCTCTTCTACTCCATTTCTCCCAAAACCCTAATTAAAACTTAGTTAAAAAAAGATTAAACCTTCCCACAACACACAAAACCTCCTTTCAGGACCTTGCATTAGAACAACCAAGAAGTAGCTTTAAGTTGGTTAACATACAGTTAAGACATACACAATTTTCCCTTGGGTGGACTTCCTTCAAGCTTAACTTACCACCATTCTTTAGAAGTGCTTTTATTACAACTACATGACAATAACAGGCAACTTCTCTACAGGTATCATTCCTTGGAACCTTGGACAATTTGGGTGTTTGCTTGGGGTCTTTTGGTTTTTCTTGTTGTTGGGGGGGAAGTGTGTGTTTTGTTTTCTTTAAAAGCAAAACATAATTCAGAAATTTTTACTCCTCCTGAGAAGTACACTTTACTTTTAAAAATAAAGTACTATCACTCAAACAGAAGTGCCAGCTTATCTGCAAGTCCCAGAGGTTTAAAGAAATCAAGCACTAGAAGCAGTTTTAATTCCTAAAGAAAAAATTCAGAAGCTGGCTCAAGTCAGAAGATGGCTCAGAGCAGAAGATGCTATGTTTTAGCTACTGTATCTTGCTTTTCTCAGCACCCCTAGAGATGAGATGAAAAACCTCAACAATAAATGCAGAAAAGGACTGGGGAAGATTTAGTTGTCATAACAAATTACAGCTCAAATTCCTGAGGAAAGATAAAGAATAGCAGAGAATATGAATGCCCTCCATTTTCTTAAATGGTTAAGAACACGCAATCTTGCAGAGATAGGTTCAGCATATCAGGTCACTTTCATCTACACAGGGTAACAATAAATTCAAATAAACCTGCTTACTAAGCCTCCTTGATTGACTCAAAATTAAGACTTCATAATTTATGGACACATTTTATTACTAGCTATTATTCTAATGACCCAGAATAAGAGACAAGTAATGAAGACTCCTGTCTAAACTGTCTGTATAGAAACTGTTACAATGTTAATTAGTGCAAATAAGAATATTGTATCATTTAGCACACTATCCTATTTTTTTGCTTAACACTTGTCACAGATGTTTTACGCTTTCTCCATGTACATAAGCATGCTGTTGCAGCAATGCACATGCTGTATCAAAAGAGGGAAGATGTGCTTGAGCAGTGTTAACCTAATTTGAACAGACAGTATTTAAATGCTTTTTAAGTATGACCCACAAATTACACCTTTATGGTACATTTATAACCTTTCCCCTTGTAAGTGCATTGCTATTTAGATCACAAGGGATCTCCTGTAAATCATCTAGTTCATCCTCATCTCAAGAAGGGACATGTAAAACCAGTAGCACAGGACTGTGTCCAGCATCTCCAGGAATTCCAGAGACTCTACAAGCTGTCTGGACAACCTGCTCCAGCATTTTACCACTCCCCCAGTGAAAAAAAAAAGCCTTTTCTTGCGTTCAGATGGAACTCCACATGCATTTTATTCCACAGCCAGAAACTTGTCTGTTACTTGGTATTGAGAAGGGCCTGGCTCCCTAATCTTCATTCCCTCCCATCAGATATTTATACATACTAAGATCCCTGCAAGTCCCCTTTGCTCCAGGGGAAACAGTCCCACCCTCTCCTCATAGCAAAGATGCCCTTCATGGCCCTTTGCTACACATGCTCAATGAGTCTGCATATTTCTCACACCGGGGAGCCAAGAACACAACACAGTGCTTCAATATGGAAAAACAATGTAGAAGCAGTGATTCTTATATATTTCAGCATAAAACCAAAATTAACTCATTAAAAATTTCAAAGAGCATTTTGCAGAAGTGATTTATGTTGAGCTGTCAATGAAGTTACAAAGTACCTTGTCTGCCATACTTAAAGGAAGACTGAAACACAGCATTAGAAAAAGCTCTTATCCTGTTGTTGCAGGGCCAAAAGTGAAATCTCTGTTGAATTAAGAAGGATGAAAACCACTGTGTGATTTTGAAAAAAAGAAGAAAAATTCTATTATCTCATCAACAGGGCAAAGGCAACAAAAAAAAAGCAGTAATTTCCAACACACAAGAGGACTATTTTAAATCACTGGAACTTGTGCTAACTACTATTTTCTAGTTATAAAACTATCACCTAATAAAGCTTGTTTTTCAAGCCATACAAAATTGTATTATGAAAAAGACAAGGCTCTAAGGTCATCAGAAATAGTGATACTACCAAAAAAAACCCCAAGCCCCAATCCAGACACTAAGTGGTGCTGATGCAAAGAAATACTAAGAATTTGACTTGTTTATGCTTGTTAAACTTCTGGCCACTGTACAACTTTTGTCATACTGCACAGGTCTATTATCCCCTTGAAACAAATCTCATTAATGTTAATAAAAAGAAATTCACAACAAGGAAATTGGACTCCCTCAACTGATAATTTAGCAACTCTACTTATTAGCATCTATTTGTAACATGCTGCTATAAGTAATTATTTACACCCAGGAGTAATTTAGTTACTGCTTTTTACAAAGGCAGAAGGGTTTGCTTACTTTTCTAATAGCATTATTCAGAGTACAAAATTTCCATATTCCATCATGAGAAAACATCTGATGTTTTCTACCAGTAAAAGAACATAATACTTTGTCCTCAGAATGCCTTTACCATAGCATTTAAAGAATCAGCTTAGAATGCCTTGCCCGAAACATAACTTGAGATGCAACAGAGCAAAACACCAGCTCTGTAACAAAAGCACCAGTTGAGCAGCGTATAGAATGGACTCAAATGACATGGATAAGATAATCAGTAAACTCTGAAGGCTACACAGAAAAAGATGGAAAAATCTACAGAATGTTATGAATAGGAGGTAGAAGATTCTGGATATAAACAACATAGTGAACAGAAGTCAAGAACATGATGCAACACAAAAAACCCAGAAGCAAGATTCTGGCACCTTCATAATCTGTCAGAACATATTTATTGTGTTGCATATTTAACACATTGTAATACGCACTTTCAGGTGAGGTGATACAAAGCTTAAACTAAATTCTGAGAACATTTCTGAAAACGGTATTTATACAGGCCCAGTCTAATCAGACCTAGCTGAAAGTTCAGGCTTTCTAGCTCTCGGGAACAAACAAACTGCTTACAGAAATGCAGGCTTAAAGCGAGAAAGCTAGAAATAAACCTGAGTCACTCAAACGCAAACTTAGAAAGCAAAGCAGCACATGGTAGAAACAAGACAGGCCAAGTGAACCCAGGAAAAGCAGAGAAAACTCAACCAGAACATGAAGCATCTTTGAGACAGAATTTACCCTAAAAGCACTCTTTTCAGCAATGATCAGGTTATTAGATTCCTGAAAAAGGCATGTAATGGATACATTACTATTTCATAAGCAAGTGGTTCAAGAAAAGCTTGTATCTGACCCTATCGTTCCAAGTGTTGAGAAGAATAAGAACAGAAGTCTGACCACATGTAACAAGCACAAACAGGCAGAAGCGTCACAGGGCATATCCCACAAGAGAGATGTAAAACCAAGCAGATTTTTTTCTTCCACACTGTTATCACATCTGTAGAACTATAGAAGGCAGTATTGTACTGCAGTAGAAACAGAACAGGTAGGTGAAGTTTCAGCATACATAAATAAGTAGGAATAATGCCCAAATCTCCCCCAAGATTGCACATTAAGATCTCCAGAAAGGAACAGACTTTTAATACATGCTTCTTTAATGCTCACAACATTTCAAGTTTGTACTGCAAGATATAATTTCATTTTTTCCCCTGGAAAAATAACCCGTAAAGGCACATCCACAAGTATACATCTCTCAAGAATTTAACTTCTTGACACAAAGCTAGTTATTTCTCCATTTCTTCTTTCTGTAGATATTCACAAAAAGAAGGCCCAAGTACAACTAGTAGAAAATGCCAGCCTTTGGTAAAATCTCATATTCAGCAAGACTTAACAAGGAACATCACTCAAAGGTCTCCAGACTCTGGAACTATATCCTCTAGATCATTACACTAATCAGGTGAAAGCCATTGTCTACATGATCTTGGTGGTCATGGTCAGATGATCATGAACAAAACCCATTTAGCATTGAAAGTACCAAAGCCAGCAAGGAGCCAATAAGTAAAGCACACCATTCACTGGCAAGTTTGGCAATAAGCTGAACTAGCAGTTACCTACTGAATTCTTAGGGTCCCCTGCCATGATAGCAGCACGGTGAAAGCAGTACCACCACTACCTATGCTATATAGTATTACTTCAACATGGCTTTGGCTACCAAATCATCAATCCTGGCATCTTCCTTCTTCAAGGAAGAACTCAGGGTGGTGGGGGTGGGAGAAGGGGGAGGGGGGAAAGGCTCTTATGGTGTGGGTTTCTTATTTTTTGTTTTGGGGGCTTGGTTGGTTGGGGTTTGTTTGGTTTTGTTTGGGTTTTTTGTTTTGTCTCTTTGCCCTCCCTCCCCCCCTTAAGATCTTAACTGAAGTTTCACATTCTCCATATTCTCAAACATGAATACCATTTAAAATTACATTCAATAGTCTCTTATAAAATGCTACAGTTGTCACCCCTTGGAAGGACTAGTTGTGATCTAAATGCATGAAGATAAAGCTTCCTTTAGTGGCAGAAGAAAGTCCCAAATTATATATTTTTCATCTTGTTCCTGAAGAATATTCTCCTACCTGAAAACAGTAAACATCATCAGATAACTAGGTAAGACTTTTAAAGTGTTCTAGGTCTTTTACAGATTTTCTGATACTGCTGAAAACAACTACAAATAAATCATGGAACAGTTAGGGTTTGAAAGGACCTCAAGATCATGTAGTTCTAACCTCCCTGCTATAGGCAGGGACACCTCACCCTAGCCCATGTTGCCCAAGACTAGGTCCAACCTAACCTTGAACACTGCAGGGATAGAGCAATTTACCACTTCTTTGGGCAAACCACTCCAGTGCCTGAACATCCTCACAATAAAGAACTTCTTCCTTATATCTAACCTGAACTTTCCCTGTTTTAAGTTTAACCCCATTACCCCTTGCCCTGTCACTACAGTCCCTGAGGAAGAGACCCCCTGCAGCACCCTTGTAGGACCCCTTCAGGTACTGGAAGGCTGCTATGAGGCCTCCACGCAGCCTTCTCTTCTCTAGGCTGAACAAGCTCATCTCTCTCAGCCTGTCTCCAAAGAAGACATGCCCCAGCCCCCTGATCATCTTTGTGATTTCCTCTGGACTTGCTCCAGCAGCTCCATGTCCTTCTTATGTTGGGGACACTAGAACTGCACACACTACTCCAAGTGAGGTCTCTCAAGAGCAGAGTAGAGGGGCAGGATCACGCTCATGTTCAGTTCCTCATCAACCAACACCCCTAAGTCCTTCTTCCAAATTTTGAAAGCTAATAGAAATGGAGTTGAATATGTTATTCTAAATCAAAGAAATGTTTTGCAGCTCCTCTCCCTGAAAAATTGAAATGCCCATGTAATGAGGGAAGAGGAACAAGAACATCTTTGGAAGAGGTACCTTCCTTAGCAATGTTAAAGTATACAGCGTAAAACACATGCCATTAAATAGTCACATGCAAGCTGTGCCTAAGCAAATACCAGTTCTCTGTAATTAGAACCAGTCACCAATGCAAATACCTATTTCATGCACAACTGGATTACCCCATGTACTGTGATGTGGCATATTGATTGCATAAAACATCATCAGATGCACAACTGCTGCCCCACCCACTGACAGCACAAAACTAACCCTTTACAAGGGACTGAGATTACCAAGCTTCAACAGTAATTTAGTAAGAATGGAGAAACCAACCCACCCTTCAATGATACCTAACATTGCCTATATTTCCCACCTCCAGTAACACTGCATTCAAGGCACATCTCAAATTACTTTTTTCTTCTTCCACAACACATTAGCAATGCAGCTCATTCTGCAACTCTTTATCTTTTCTTATCCTTCCTTTCACTCATCACTTTTCCCCTTAGATTAGGCCCTCAGAAGGTTAACTAGTGAACTCATTCCCTCCTCTTTACATGCTTAACTACTTCCACAACTGCCTCAAAGTGTGATGCCCTAAAAAACAGGTAAGCAATAAAAAAAAAACACCTTGAAAAATGTAATGACACTGAGATACAAAAATAAAAAGTTTCCTTCCCAGAGACAAACATTTTGTTTCCACTCAATTATTTCAATGCTTCAAATCCCACACTCAGTCTGTTTATTTAAACTATGAAATATTTTAACTACTTCAGAAATCTGAACCTAATCAGTTTGTTATACAGAAAATACCAGGATCAACACAAAGGAATTGGAGCAGCAGCTACACAACACTGCCTGAGGAAAAGCTAGTTACTGCAAGTCAGGAAGAAAAAGCAAGAAGGGAGAAAAGCTAAAAAAGCTAACCTGGCACATATAGAGAAAAAAGGGGGAGGGAGGAAGGAAGGTGTTTTATGGTGAAAGTACAATTCTTTATAGGCATGGCTCTGTCTCATACCGTCACATTTCATAGCTACAGGAACAAATTTTTGTAAAGAATTATAAAAATGCTACAGTACTAAAGTCATGCAAAGTGTTGATAAATGCAAAGACCCACATGCTGCCAACAAAGATAGTACCACAAAAGCAAGCAAGGTCCGATTATTTCAGAGAATAAAAACCCAAACTTAATTACACTAATCTGGAGATAAAAGTAGCTTGCAGGATTCAGAAAAGTCTTAATAAAGGAATTTATCTCTTTGCAAACCTCTCCCAGTTTGGGTCAGGAAAAGAGCACTGTTTGCTAGCATTATCATTTTTACCACTTTGTATCACTGATATATCTCTGCTGGTCTAACCAAATAATGGTTTAAATTAAAACAATATTAAGCCTTTTTACCAATGAAAACAAGCAGCCTTTATTGAGAATAAGAACTTAAAATAGATGTTAGAAACTACTTCAAAATGGAAAAAAATACAGGGTGTTTTTTTCCTGCACCATAACATTACATTGCAAAAAGGATATTCTGTATTAACTTACTAAATCCTTCATTATGACCAGACCTACCAGATGTAAAATAGGTCATGGAATAAAAAAATTCCTGAATCCGCACTTACTAAAATGGTAACTAAGCTTCCCATACTGTAAGCAAATACAGATTCTCCTTCCAAAACACAACTCCAGAAGAAAAACAGAAATTTCTTAAGGTAGACAACAGATCAAGTTGCAACAAATTCCAAACTGTGATTGTATTTGTTTTCCATCAGGAGGGTGATACAACCTCTTTAAGACAACAAAGAGTTTAAACAATTATGTGTTTATATTTGATTAATAAAGAATTGTCCACAATATAAAAATTGTCATGTCACAATTCAGCCCACTTCTGGACTTAGCAAGCACTTCAGCAGAAGACTGGGAGAAAGGCCTCTAGAAATCCCTTCCAACCTGAGCAACTCTACAACTTTATTACTAAAATCAGAATCAAAAGTGACTACTGAAAAAATGTTTTAACGATATTGCTTTGTATTAGTGTAAAGCAGTGAAAGCAAACCTCAAGAATTTAAGACTTAGAAAATGTAACACCCTATAAACATAAGGTATAATAAAATCCTAGAAAATAAAAGTTCTACTCAGCTCTTAGCACCTCCTCAGACAACAAATGCACAAAGTATCTACATGAAGATCAGCATTCAGACATGAAAACTTGTTTCCCCTTACCTATGTATAACTTGAATATTTGTACTGTACTGTAGAGATAACATTCACCTATAACTTCAGACAGAAGAGTTAAAGCAGAGCTGCTTGTGATCCAGCAAATAACTAGAAATGCTTACAGGTTCTATAGACTTTCTGATAAAAAATGCAATGAAAATTAAAGCGATAAATTTCTGTTCTATGCTAGCTCTATCTATGCTGTGATGCAAATAATTTAAAATGCAGAAATATATTCATGACTTCAGACACTTATCTTACAGAAAGCAAGGATTAAGCACTAAAATTTTTGAACTACAGTGTTACAAAATTGTTTAGCTGACTAAGCAATTTGACACACAACAGTAAACTTTTACAAGAGAAGTTAATTAACTTTCTAAAGTCAAACTCTGGACTCTTCAACTTCTTACTAATTGTTCTGACCCAAGAAGTACCAAGTGCAAAGGTAGCTAACAGCAGAGTTCAGCAGAGGAAGCAGTAGTTAGCTCCACCTATCAATGTTCTTTTGTCTACTTTGCTATGATGCTGCCGTTTCAGAGTAGTCAAGCATATTTTCCATGCAATAAATGATTTTCACTCTCATCTCCCCCTAAACACATGCTCCTCCCGTATGGTGACTCCAAGGTCGACCTTCTGTTCACTCGATCCTCTTAAAAACAGTCATCCTTCATTTCAGCATCAAGCTGCTTGATGCATGTGTAACAAGCCTGCGTAACAGATTGCAGCAGCAATGGTAGTAATATAACTGGTTTCAAACCACATGCATTCTTGCTTGTTATGTATGCACAGTGGTTTAAACACAGACTAGAGTTAAAAATAACAGGCCACTGATGAGCTTCATGAACAGGATGCTCTTCTGCTGTTCAAAGGGAGCAAAAGGAAATAGAGTTGAGAAGTTTTGGTCATAAAACAATCTGGTTTAAACAACACTCAGACAATTTTTAGGCAGAATCCTGTAATCACAAACAGTAGTCTATTACTTTACCATTGCATTACCAAATTAGCCCCTATTCCACACCAATGGTACCAGTGGTTTTTATTCTGTTAACTGCTTCTTCCAAAGAGCATGCCACAGGAAGGAAGCAGCTTTTTTTTTTTTTTTCTTAAACCTACTAGAACTTTCTCAAAATGTTAGAGCTATCCCTAATAAATGTTTGTTTCATTTATTAGAATTCCTCTATGAAAGTAAAATATTCTGTTGAGAAGTGAACAAAAACATGCATAACTTCAGGTAGTCCTGCAAGGAGCAGGGAGTTGGACTCAATGAACCTTACTGGTCCTTTCCAACTCGAGATATTCTATTGATTCTAACCCTTAGTATTACATGCTGTAAAGCTATTTTTATTGCACCTCAAGATGTTGGGACTCTGCTTAACTTATGGCCTCAGCCTTCAAAGAAATTACCTAGAAAAACCTCCTTAACTTTATTTATTGTCATACTAACTGGACTGTTACATGTCAAGTTTCTTTTCCTATCAAGAAACTTCAGAAAATTTCAGTCAGTACTTGTGCTACCACCTCAATGTGCTCAGTTGTTCTATATAAATAAGTTCCAGCAGCTCTCTTCAGAGGAACTTTACTAACTTAAGACTCTTCCATTTATTAGTAACTGCTAAATAACACAGTTTAAGAACATACAATAAAATGCTCAACTAAACGCTGGCTACAACCGAAAGGCTGCGTTAGCGAGTTAAACTGACTGAAGGCTTGTATGGGGCCAGGTTAAGTATATTCTAGAAGCACAAAGGCAACCAATCCTCGAGCAGATGACTCGTCATAAATACGAATGACTGCTCACCTAGAGAGCCAGAGCCTAAGCGGCGATACTCTTGCATACGGTCACGAATAAGAGATGTGAGCAAAGACGCTAGCGCGGCTGCTACCGATACCCTCAGCCTAAATGCAAATCCGGCAGCTAATACAGGGCCCGTATTTACACTTATTTATTTACTACTTGCGCGGGGAAAGCCCGCCAAGGGAGCGCCTCAGCCCCGCGGCCGTTATCTCGGTGACCGTTACCACCAGCAGCGGCCGCAGCCGCCGCCGGCCCCCTCTCCTCCTCCGGCTGCCTCTGCCCTTCTCTGCCCCAAGGAGGAGGTAGGAAGTCCCCCACCGCCTTACGAACACGCCCTGCTCGGCACAGACCCGCCGAGGACGAAGCTTACCCCTCCTCCCCCTCAGCCGACACCGCAACCCTCAGCCCCCTGGGTCGGCGGCGCGCCGGCCTGGCGAGAGCAGGGGGAAGACCGCTGCCTTTCACTAACAGGGGTAGTCAAGTTTCAGCGCGGAGGGCGCGGAAGGAGGAAGAGGAAAGAGAGAGGTGGGGAGGAGTACCGGGAGGGGGCAGGGGATGCTGCCGCGCCGGCACGCCCCACCGCCGGGCTGCCTGGCAAATGGGGCTCGGCGCAGGGGGCTGCGATCGGAGAGCGACGAGGGAGGGGGAGGGGAAGGAAGCGAGGCGGCAGCTCCCCCGCACAATGGCCGCCCGCCCTCCCCCCTTCCTTCCCCTCGCTCTCCCTCTCTCTCTTCCCTTCCTCCTCAAGCTGGGGCTGCCGCATGATCCGCTCGTGGGCCCCGCGGCGCCCCGGCCTCCCCGTACCCCCCGTACCTGCAGCGTCACCTCCTCGGGTCTCCAGTGGGGCCGCAGACGGCGCAGGAGCTGCAGGGCGCCCTGGCGGTAGCCGGGCCCCTCCCGCTCGCTGACAGTGATGTCCAGCTTGGGCACCTCCGGTGAGCCGGGCGGGACGTGGATGTAGTTGGACATAGCGGCGGGCGGGCAGCGAAGGCGCGGCACAGGATAACAAGGACAAGCAGCTCCCGCTGGTGTGCTCTCCCCGGCGGACCCGGCAACTGAGGGGGAAATTTCCACTTGGGCTCTCGATAAAGCGGCTCCACCTCCCCCCGGCTGCCGCGCGGAGCAGCCTGGGACAGCGGGCGGGGCTGGGCGGCGACCGCCCTCCTCCAGCCCTGAGCCCCTCACCTGCCTGCCCGCCGCCGGAGCCCGCGGCCGTGAGGCAGCCGCGGCGGGGATGGATGCAGAGCGCTGCAGCGTTGGAGGGGGAGCGGCCCCCGGGTTTGCTGGGCGTGAAGGAATGCGGCCGGCACCGCCCAGTCAATCCCGGGGCGAGCCAATGATTGTAATCAGGCTCTGAGTTATATGCTGCGGTTAATTTCTGCCTTTAATTTCTGTGCCAGCCTTCGTAGTTTCCCCCGCTCCCCTGCAGGGTGCATACCTTGCTCCGGTTCCAGCCGGTTGCCGTTTGATACCGTTTGTGATCCCTCAGGGCACTGGGAAAAGCTTGTTCTCCCGCCCGCCCTGATCTAAGCGTCTTCGTAAGGATCGCCCTTTTCATGAGCAGTACTGAACAGTTAAGTTCTGGTTTATGCTGAAAAACTCGCTGCCTTAAAGTTCTTTTCAGTAAAAAAAAAGAGCCCACAGCATTTTACCAATCAAGAAGAAAAAGAAATAAAATTTATAAGAGAACAAATGGTCCCTCTTTTAGAAATATTTTAATGTTACCCCTAATACTCCTGCAAGTACCTGCTTCCCCTCACATTCTGTGATCTTCCCACGTAGGAAATACCGAAGTCTCAAGAAGTTCCTCTGTTGTAAAGGAAGTTTATTAAGATAGGATAAGACACAAGAGCTACACAAACAGAATAATGGCTGGACTCTTCCCTGAAGAGTTGTTACTTTAAATAGACCCAGGTCAGGGGAAAGGGGCGTAATTTACGCTCAGAATGAACAATGAGGGAACTAGCTAGTTCTACAGCTTTAGTTCTCATTTACTTCACACAAGTTTCTCTTCAGAAGTGCAATGCTTTTATAACCTTTCCATTGTGTCACCCACTACTGTCTATTTGTGAATGTGTCTTGTCTGTCACCAAGAATCATTGTCACCTTGTCACTGAAAGGTTTTGCAGGACCTCACCATTTAAGTGCATCATTACTTCTATCCATTTTGTTCCTGTTGAGCACCTCACCTTAACCAAGTATTTCTTCTTTATTCATTCACCTTCGCCTTTTCCTTCATCTATGATTGCACATTTGGAATAGTCTCTCAGTGATTTTTCAACTAATTTTCTTCCTTTTTTTTTTTTTTAAATTTCCTGTGATTCCTCATGATCATTAACCTTAGTGTCCACTTCTGTCTAAACTTCAGTTCAGACCAAGTGGTTATAACCTTTAGAGCCAGGAATCTTACCTCTGTGAGAGTTCAATAACCAAAATTTCCTTCTGTTTCACTTTAAATGAAAATGTAGTGTTTACTGGGTTGGTGTTACTAGTGTATGTTAATACATTACTACATTAATGACCTTTCCTTATTAAGGATTAAAAGGGTAAGAATACGCAGGTCTGAATCAAATTTCAAATGTCGTAAATTTCCAGATCTAAAGGTTGAGTATATTTCTAGTGGCAATATGCTTTTAGCTTGCCTTTGTTTAATTCTGTTCCCTGTTTAAAATTTAATAACCCTCTTTCCTGTGATTTTGTATTTGTCTTTTACATACACTGACTCACCACTCTATGAAAATCTTCTTTCTCCATCTCACCTCATCAGACCTAACCATTTCTTCCATTAGACCACTCTACTTTTTCTTCTTTAAAAGTAAGGACATTTTGAAAGTTAAACTCCCTTTTTGTTTGGGAAAAACAAATGCTTTATGTACACTCACCTTTATACATTGTTCAGTCCTGTAAGTTGGAACTACCACAGTAGCATGATATCACTCTATGTGATCAAAGATGTGACACATGGTGCACTCTGCTTCTGCACAGGCAGTTTGGTAGATGATAAACTAAGACTTGCTTACAGATTAAAGGGCAAAGTGACATTTTTGTTGAAATAAAATACCAAACGTTGAATGCTTCAGCTTTTGTATGCTAATTTCAACAAGAACTGGTTGAAAGCTGATGCTGAACATAATACACCTACCAGAAGCTTTCAGTTGTTAACTCTGGGAAGCCCTGCTAACTTACCCAAGTCTGACTAAATTTCCAAAAGTTGGGTGTGAGTATATTTTAAACATAAAAGGGGGAAGTTGGAACAGTCATGGAGCTTGGATTATTTGGGAATGAAGGAAACTGAACATCTGACAATTAAATATTTATCAAATAGGTGAAAGAACCAATAACATGTAGGCAGTAGCAGCCATCATCTTTGTGATCATGGTATAAAGACACATCCTTTTTGCTTGTCTACATGATGCGCTGGAAATTTTTAATTCCTGTTTTAAACCAGTTCAATAAAAGTTATAGCTAGCTACTCTCTCTATTTCCTTAAACCACAACAACTTTTTACTTTTTGTTTCCTACAAATATTTGCTGTGTCCTAACCAAACCACAGAAGATACCTTCTGACTGGGTCTCTTTCTCAAGTTTCCAGTAGTATTCCTTTCCTTTTTGGAAAAAATATTTTCCTTTTTTGTCTTTCCCCCCTTTCTGACACCTGTACTCTACAAACTGTGAAATGCATTAATAAGAACCCTGGTGGGTTCCTCACAGGCTGTACATTGTTCACAGGCTACAAATAGACTTGTCCTTAGAAAGACCTGATGTCACCTCCAAGTAAGGACCCAGGAATAAAAAAAAAATGTGTTTTCTCTTAATGCTTGATATTTTTGTAGGTACACCATGCTAAATTAAAATTATTCTGACTGACAGTAGATGTGCACAACACTGAACTGAAGAAAACAAGGTGCTTTAGATCTCTCCCAGGCTTATATACTGGCTATGCAGCCTGTTTGACCTGCTTATCCTCACTGCTCTGCCATTCTCTTTTCCTTCTTGTGCTAATCAGAAACCAGGTTGTGCCATTTCATTTATTCCTACATTTTTCACATTGCCTTTAGGTCAGTGCTGGATGCTTTTTAAGCTCTTAAAAAAAAAAAAAAAAAAGAAAAGAAAAGCACAAAGGAAAGAGCAACATCAGGCTCAGAACCAGTTTTAACTTCCCAGTTGCAGTTTTCCTGGCTGCTTTCCAAACCCAGTAATTCAGTAATTGCTTCAGAGGAACTCAGTGCATAAGCGTAATTATAAATGGGAAGTGTACATCTTATAGCCATAATTAATAATATTTTCCACAGCAGAGAGTTTCAAAATACTTTATATTGTTCTAATCTCACAAATCCAAAAATTGAGTCATCAGAAGTTTAAACCTGCTATTAGACCAGTCAGTAGCAGGCCTGGAAATAATTTTTTACTTCCAGTCCAGTCCTTTGATTGCAAGCTTTCTTCAGTGCTTTAAAGAATGTCATCTCTGTTGATTATCCAGCATGTACTATTTGTGTCAAGATGAATCACATCCCTGTACACACAGTGTTAAACTGTAATTCAACTCTTTATTTATTTATTACATCGATTTTTAAAGTGTCTGATGCCCTAGCATCCATATTGATTTACCAGCAACAACTCTCAACACAGCAAGTTGATAGATCTGTCATGTGTTTATTGTACTCTATAAACAGATTTCATTTTAATCTTGGTGAAGACTAGCTTGAAATAGATCATTTTATAAAAATCTTGACAGTTTACAAATTTATCCAAGATGGATACTGGCTTGGTATGTTGTTGAAATGGTAAAAAACCTTTTCTTGTGCAAGTTGCTTTCAAGAATAATAGGTTATAGCTTTCTCAAGAATATTTTGAAAGCTACATACGATAGCAGAGTAGAAGCTTAAATGCTCACTGCAGTTTTATGGCTTAATTTTATAGTAGGCTGCCAGTTAGCGACACTTATTTGACACATTCCATGTGATAACCTAGTTCCTGACTATCTAACCCCTATTTTTGCCAACATCGAAGTGGTGCAGTGCATAATGTGGATGTGATTATGTGTGAAAATAGCTCAGTGGTTTCCAGCTCTTTCAGCTTTTCATGATTTCACTCGTAAACCTCAGAAGTTTCTAGTGGAAGTCTGGACATCTGTGCCGACTGGCTTGGTTACCTCCAAAGCCACGTCTGATGAATGCAGAGGTATCTTCTCTCTGGCTCCAAGTCCATGAACTGTAGGCTC
Organism: Myiopsitta monachus; assembly: GCA_017639245.1. Lineage (NCBI taxonomy): Eukaryota > Metazoa > Chordata > Aves > Psittaciformes > Psittacidae > Myiopsitta > Myiopsitta monachus. The sequence continues at coordinate 83,350,262 of CM029920.1, forward strand.
AAATGCCATGGGTAGTTATGCAGTTACATGTCCTGCAGGAAGCATAAGCAAACTAAACAAAATACCTAAACATGCATGTTAATTAATCTATATGTATGTTAATTAATCTCAGTGCAGTGAAGAGACAAAACCTGATTAAAACCTGATTATGTCAGTAGGACCAAAATCATGCTTATGCTTAAGCAGGTGCTAAATCCAAATGAGCAGCTCAGCAAGGAATTCTGCAAATTCTCCATCCTGGTAGGGCTAAACTGTATATTTGTTTAGGGCTATTTATAAAACATTATAGCCACTGGGTATAAAGAAAGAAGATAAAGTCTTAGTACTAAGTACACTGCTCAAAAATGCAGGTTAAATAAAGCAGCAAAAATATCATAATTAAGGCCAGCATCTGCATTCATTTCAATATATGTATCTGTATTTTAAAATACGAAGAGTAATTAGAAGTTGACTAATCCTTGACTAAACTTGAACTGTACACAGGTCCAATGAGTTACCATATCCTGGAGTTTTTTTCAAGGGCAACAAATACACATCTGTATAACTACCCAAAGAGAGCCTACTTAGGCGGTTTCAGGATACCTTGCATGCAAGAATAAATTCACCTGCAGCAATATAAGAGGAACAGTTAAATGGCTTTTGTGTCCCTTGGAAATTTAAGGTTTTCTAACATTTTATTGACTAATCAAACATCCTCCTATGAAGAAAAGTTATAAACCTCAGCAATTTGACACACTCTCTGTGAACAAAGACAATGTGTACTTAAATGTTCTGCAAGCTTGTAAAAGAAGCCTAGAATACTATTTTCCTATTTTTAAGGTACTATCAGCATGCCATTCTATAGTCTCTAGCAAAACCTCTAATCAATGTTACAGCATAAAAAGAGGGGGAGGATTTAGCTGAACTAAATTAAAACAATTGAAAAATGTGCACAGAATTATCTTGAGAGGCTGAGAGTATGGGTATCACATGTTTTGATCCTCCTGCCTTGTTTCTCATGCTTTTTGGCTGGTAGAGGGGGAGTATTTAGCTCCTTATTGAAGGAGATGCATTTTGTCCAAGGAACAAGCAATTTAGCCCATGGCTCTGCAGACATTTTCTTTTTCCAAAGCAATCCTTTTTGTTTTATAATAGACATGCTGCTTTTTGTCTGTTGTTGCTTTTGTTGTCTTTCTTTTGGGGGTTCTGTTTGGGGGTTGGGTTTTTTTTTCATTGCCTTTTGGATTTTTCTGGTTTCTAGCCAATTACTGTTTCCTTGTGGTCTCCTCCTTCTTTTGTGGTATACCAGCCTGCTTAAAATCAGTTTCGCCAGAGGAGCAGACCTTTGAGCAGCCTGTTCAGCTTCCACTGCCATCACCAGAAAACCACTACCATTTACTTCATTAGGAGCCAAATGAAGTGAGACAGGCTGTGTACGTCTGTACAGTCACATGTGCTTGGATTAAAGTTCAGAGCAGATCACTGCTTCCTCACTGCTGTCACCCCTCACCCAGAAAGGGTGCAAATTCCATCCACCTTTTGGGGTGCAATGCCCTGGGGGGCTGGGGGCTCTGTGTGCTCCTCTGGGGTGGCAGGCAGGCAGGGCTTACCCCACCATCCCCACCAAAGAGCAGGGCAGGCAGGCCATGAAAGTCCATAAGTGTGCCCAGGGCCTGGTTGCACCCTCTGTAGTTCCACCCTGGAACCTGCTCTCCAGGGGGCTGTGGAGAAGCAAAATCTGACTTTCAGAGGGGCAGACTCATATTTCTATTCTTGAACCTACAAGCTGTAGGTCACCGTCTTGGGCTGCTTTTGAAAGTCCTACAGATTTTACTGTTTTCAGTATGGTTTATTTCATTATTTATCCTACAGATTTTATTTACTCCTGAGGCATTGAATCTTAGGAGACTTGCCAAAGAAGTGCAGTAGGCATAAAGAAGAACAGCTCAGAACAACCTGATATTTAATCATAGGCTGGAAATATCTTTTTACAGACTTCTTTGTTTGCAACTGTTGCTAAGCATGGGAAATTGCTGAATTAGTCAGCTTCATTTGAATTTCTGTTAAGGGAGAGCTTGGAACATTAATTAAATTACATTTCAAATTTCAGGATAATAAAGTTATGCATTCCCATTGAAAAGTAAAATGATAATATGATAAAAAAATATATACAATATAATAAGATAGCAAATATGTGAAGAGGAAAGGACCAAACTTTGCCAAAGTCTCTGTCTTTACCTCCATAGGTTTTTTGGGCTCAACAACCACAGAAGCACAGAGGACTACAGGGGAGAATTGCTTCCCAGGCTCCTGCCAGCTCCTACACCAAGGAAGAAGGAAGAAGGTAGCGAGAGCTGCTACTACAGGAACATCATGTCTTACTTGGAGCTTTCCTAGATTTCATTTCTTTCTCATGTTTCCTGTAAGATAGTTTGGCTTGTGCAGCAGTCTTTACACTTGAAGATGCACCAGTTTCAGGTTTGTTTCCACAAAGCTTTTAACATGTGAAAAGGAAAGAATATTCATTCTAGCTTCACCCCCACCCTCCACAGGAATAATGCCTCTGGTTCTTTGTGGAACGCTGAAATTTTGCATTTCTATGTCAGCTGGCCTTCCCAGCCCACAGTCCCTGAGGGCATGAGGTTCACCCGGAGTACAGCAGAAAATCTTTTGCAAGCAGGTTGCAACTGCAACGTTTTGTTTCACTGTGATCCATGTATCTTCGGCCTCCATATTAGGCTGAAATTCGCAATTTTATCTTGACTTTAAGTTTCAAAGTGAGCAGCATTTTTGTTTAGAAGATACTGTTTTCCCTGGTATTTGTTACAATTGACTGTGCTTCGAGTATGTCAGGAGCTTAGTCAGCTGTTAGCACAACCAGGGCTTTTTTTCTTCTTTTTATTCCTTTCATCCAGTGGAAAAGTTTCCTGCTGCTCTTCCTACTGATATTTGATATCCTGTCTCCAGCTGACGTAGGTCTTTAACTTTTAAAGAACAGCGTGTCAACTAGCTCTGTTAATTATCACTCATTTGGGGTTGTTTTTTTTGGTTTTGTTTCTTTTTGCAGTGCAAGATTATTCTGGAGGTGCAACTTCTCAGGGGAATGACTATTTCTAATCCAACTCCCTTTTCTGTAATCATAAAAATAAAAAAATAATTTAAAAAGAGAAAAAAGATAATCACTTTCTCATGCTTTGCAACAATGTATTTATTTAATCCACAGAACTAAAGGAATGCTTAGAGTAAGCAAAGCAGCCAGTCAGCAGCTTTTCTGAATGTCTATAACAAGTAACACTGTAATGCAAAAAAGAAGAGAGAGAGATATTTTTTGAGTTTCTCTTGAAGCGGTTTATATTCTAATAGGTTTTCCTGATAACCATCTTCCATCTTCTTTTACCAGAAAGCAGCACCAGCAACTACCTACATTGGAAAGAAACAGTGGAAGCCATTACTATGCAGTTATTGATCATGTAATCAAATGTATCACTAAAAGCCGTGCTAAAAGCTGTCCGCTGGTCTTTTCATGATGAGTAAGCTACAAAAACATTTCCAACACCTTACTCACTGAACACTGAGCTCTCTGCTTACCTTAACAACTACTTGTTTCCAAATGTCTTTGGGAACAGGAAGCTTCAAGTGCTAGAAAAACAAAATTGTACAAAAGCCAAAATACTGAAGGAATGTTTGAAAGGTAGATTGGACCTACCCTACAATTACATAGATTGATTGCCCAGGATTATGTATTTATGAAAACACCTGTGATACCACTCATAAATCCGTAGCAGTGGACAAGTGGAACCTATAAGATAGCTTTTCTGTGACAGTCACTTCTAGTTCAATAAATCATTGTGTTACTTTTGCTAAATTGCATAAAATCGTTGTCTCAAGGTCAATTTCTGGGTGATTCCTGAAGTGTTCACAAACCAGCTCTGCCACAGCCTCAACCAAACCATACCTTAGAAGCCAGTACCACATGTGGACCTGTGATAAAGAAAAGAAAGAATACACCCAGATGTTTGAACCATCAGAATCTCTAAAACAAACAAACAAAACAAAACAAAACAAAAAAAAGAAGAAAAAGAAAAACCCCACCTTTAAAACCCTTCTGATGAATTTAAGGTCATAGCTCTATTTGTAGTTCCCTTTCTGCCTCCACCAAGGAGGAAAATTCCAACAAGAAAAGTTCTCCTTAATTGTGTGTGTACATAAAAGTTGATGCGAAAAACCAAACCTCTGGCAGAAAATACTTTTTCTTACAATAACATCTCCCTTGCTTTACTTTTCATAAAGCAAACTCTTTAATTGCTTCCAGAAATACTCTGGGTTTCTGCTCTTCTCTGATGTATTTCAACCTTCTCTTTTTTATATTTGTGGGTTTTTTCAGCATTATTTCCTCAGCTGTTCAAATCTGATCCTCAAAATTCACTCGATTTTTTTTTTTTTCATAACAAAAAATAAATAAATAACATGAGGCTTCTCTTGGAAAGAAAAGCTCACAGATAAGAAGTTTTACCTGGCCAAAAGAGTCTGGCAAAATCTGAATTTCATATGGGAAGGATCACGGAGAAGAACACAAATACAGGAACAAAGCACGCTTTTGATGCAGTTGCTGAAATTGTAAACAAGTTCAGAAAAGGGATAGAAAATAGAATGTAATTAGTACAGGGTTTGGGTTTTTTGAATACTGTGTCTGAAAACACAATCTTAACTTTAGGGGTTAAAAAAAAAGGGGGGGCATAATAGAAAAACTGCATGATAGAAAAGCTTAGGCTCAAAGTTCAGACAGCAGCTAAAACAGGCACAGAAGTAGCTGCGGAGATGCACTTCTATGTCTTCCACCGAGTTTTTCAAAACCCTGAAGTTAATTCCAGTTTTATGAGCAAAAGATATTTCTGCGTGGACACAAGGTGAGTGAAAGCAGTACAGGCATTTAAAAAATAAGATAAGCTGTTTCCACAGCCATAGCCTATGGAAACCTTTTCCACAAACTAATAATGATTTTATGTCTCTTATCAGCAAAACAAGGAATTCATCCAATAAAATTATGCCCAATGAATTTAGAATAAATTAAATAAAAGCATTTCTAACTGATACAGGTGTATGGAAAATAGTGCTTTGGGCAGTTTAGGTAAATTTTGTGGCTGAATAATTTTATGGCTGATAATACCTGCAGTTATTGTGCATACCATGTTAAGGACAATTAAGATAAGGGTAATTAAATCTTATTCTTGTAGGGTATAAATTAAATCGGCAAAAGTCACGAGGGAATTTCTTTCTTCCAAACATTATTTATTATTGCACTCTGCACATTTTTAGGGAATATTAGAATATGTACACCTATTTTTGGAAGCCTCTAGTTCTTGGATACTGCTGATAATAGAAGAGTGGATCACTGATATCATCGGCATCAGATTATTTTTGTGTCCTCCATGGAAACCCACAGGGCCTGCAAACACACAGGCAGAAAATCATAGTGAGAACTATGTACTACATCGTGTATATAATCAAAAGTCTGTTAAAACATTAATGTAGCTATATTTAGTACATTTTTAATTTCTTAGGTTTGTGCTCTAATTAGAACTTATTTCTACATTGAGTATTCAGAACACATGCTGCTGCACGTTGGCGTGGAGATCTGAGAGAAAAAGAGAGTTCTGCCACTGAGCCTTTCTGCTGCCTTAATGAGCTCCCCTGCCCTTCACAGACTGCTGAGCAAATCTGGGTCCTCGGAGGGCTCTGCATAATTCTCAGGGGTTTCTTTGTACACAAGCACAGCTGCATATCAACTGGTGCCACATGTGTGGAACATACATAGACTAGATTTTATTTTTTACACCTCTGTTTTTATATTTGCACCCTGACAGAGCATTGTTCTGTTTTTATAAACTTGCCTGACATACAAATGTAATATGCTTGTCAAAAGGAAAAGGAATGCCAGGATGTATCAGGTGAGATAATCCTAGCAGGGGCTACCTACAAATGCAGAGGTGCATGGGATACAGAAATAGGGGGTTATAGTACAAAGCACCGTTGAGGCCTTATCAAAAGTACCGCGTACAATTCTGTCCCTGTGTATTAAAAACCAGAAGAGATATGGATAAAGGATAACAACATGATTAGGTAAATGGAGACCCCCATTCTATTGTAAGAGAAGTCTGGAGCTTGACTAGTTCCATCTATTACAAAAAAAGCTGTGGGTGGACAGAACCACCCACCACAAAACTATGTGGACAGATGTATCTTAAAGTGAAAAGATCTATTTAGGCTAAAACACAATGCTGGTGTACACAAAATAGGCATAAACTCACACTGGAGTTCTCGTTGGAAATTTCTAATCATATACGAAGGTTCTGAAACAGCCTTTAAATATAAGTAATGGGGACAAGAAATGTCTTTTAACCAAAAAAAAAAAATCAACAAGCCTAGTTAATCACAAGAAATTTGATAACTCTGTCCTCTTTGATACTGAATCAAAAGTAAAGGGCTTCTTAATATTGGGTAGTATATTATGACATTCCCACATGTTTATTCTCATCAGAGAGGGAACAGTAGAATAACAGCTAGCTAGCTGTACTTTAAATTTAGCATCTTTTCAGTGGTGGCCATTTGCAATGGTTGAACATAGGAACATAACCCAGTCTACATCCACCCCACCCCGGGAGTTAAGAGATTTTGTACTTCCCCATAGCTAACGATATGGTTATCTGATGTGGCTAAAATAGAATTGTTCTTTTACATAATTACTTTTCAGCTGCATCAACTTCAACTACCTGATTCTGCTCGTCACAATTTAGGTACTGCCAGTTAACAAAGCTGTGAATTTTACCACATACCAAAGTACTTTCCAGTGACTGCATGCAAAAAAAAAAAGGATACAGCCACCAAGAACAGAAAATGAAACTGTGACACGTATCTGGTTTGTGAGCTCGAAGTTCCCTTTCCTCTGGGAGCCATTCACTATCACAAATAGTTTTGAAATATAACTTCTGTAACACTGTGCTCTGATAACAAAGCTTCAGTTTGAGACCAGAGGAGATCACAGCTGCAAAGGTTGCATCTGAAAGACCAAGCTGTTACTTCTTCACCGCACGTAGATAACAAAAACTGTCCATAGGCACAATTTTGTGTGTTTATCTAACACCAACGAGCAAAAAAACTTGCAAGAGATGTGAATCACAAAGGACAGGCAAGTATCTAAAATTGCAGGGGGAGTTATCGTCCTTTCCACGCTTATCTGTCAGTTCCTCTGGCTTGGTAGGATCACTCCCAAACAGATCTTGCCTCAGACTTTTAGTTCTCACCCATGTTCCAGCCTGTCTAAGCTAAGAATTCCTGGCTCAGAAGATTATCAGAGTAAATGGCATCCAAACATGTCAATACATGTGTATCCCAACCACTTCGTAACACGTGCTTTAAAACTAATGCCCAGAGATCACAAGTAGTATGCTTCCAGTAGATTTTCCCCCTAGGCCACCAACTCTGCTTTCAGACTATGAGTAGTCTGACAACACCAGCTACCAACCCTGTATCAGTGACTATAGATCAATTCGAATAGGCAAGCTACAGTATAACTCAGCTGCAATGACAGTTCATGTGTCATCTTACCTCAATGACACCTAAAAAACAAACCCAAGTGCTACAGATGTATTTTTATAACTCAAGATCTTACATGGCAGATAACATTTGAAACATTTTTCTTGTGATATCTGGGACAGTTCATGCTTACATAAACTTGAAGATCAGTGTTATCAAGCTGTTTCCCTACACATGCAAAAAATAACAAGGTTAAAATAATATAAGGTCTGTCTTAATTTCAAAGCAATCCTCCAAAAATGAAGTGAAGGCTGATAAAGTGATTAATCTCTTGATTTGAAGCTTACATAGTGCATTGAGATAATCTCCAGCGTAAATGGAAAATCACTGGAAAGGAAGGCCACAGACAAAATACGATCTTACAGGCAATAGCAGTTAACTCTTTGAATTCAGAAGCTGTGCGAGAATTAAGCCTTTAAAAATTCAAGGCCTTGTCTTCGCACAGATCACAGCCGCGCTTTGCATCAAATTCTTCAGTCATTTGACCTTTGCAAAAATCACATGGAGGCTTGTCTTTGCAAACTGCTAAGATCAATCTTGCTTGCCTTTCCGAGGGTTCTGGAGTCACAACAACAAAATCAGGAAAACCACTAGGTTTCATTCAGACTGTTAAATTAGCCAAGACAGGTCTGTTCTTAGTCTTTACATTTATTAATGGTGACATAGCAGAGATCTTTCTTACTCCAAGAGCCTAACTATAGGATACAGCCCTTATGGGATGGCAATCATGTACTTGCATGCATGAAAACTCTTCTTGGCTACTGTAAAGAAAATTTTTTTGTTGCTCCTTAAAAAATACAGTAGTATGTCTCCTTATTTTGTGTTAAATATGAATTTATTTTTCATTTTAGCAAACTTTTTCCAGCTGCTAGCTGCTTTGAAGCCAGATATCAGCCTTCTTACCTTAACTTCTGACTTTAGCAGCGTACCCACATCAGGGCACCAGACACACCAACACGATTAGACCAGATGCAGTAGCTCTTACCAGCCTGTATCCACCTTCCTCCACAACTCTCTTTTGCAATCTCTTCCACGTCTCTCCTTAGTCTTTAGCTGTCAGCATCCAAGGCAGGCACTAATATGCCATAGCTTTTGTGAAAATGGGTAAGAAGTGGTGAGAAAATCCTCACCTGTGGCTTTTGTAGCTCCTGCCCCACCTCCCAGACAAGGAGCTGGACACTGGCTCAGGTCTCTGCCCTTGCTCCTTCCTTAGTCCTTGCTCAAAAGATCTGGTGGGTTGGCTTGCAGCCTTACACATCATGGCCTTGCCTCGCTGTCTTGCCTGGACTTTCAACCTGCCTTGTTAATATAGACCTGATTTCTAGTTACCAGGCTGCTAACTGAACCGTTATCACTGCTGGACCTGCTCAGCTCTTCTTGTTCGGGTGCTGTGGGATGGCAGTTGGTGGGTGATGTCATTGCTGCTGCCTGATGTCACCTTTAGTTCGCGGCTTGCCTCATTAAGGTCTGTATTTAACTTTCATGCACTGAAAGATGCTCGGTCATTTTACAGAATCCTTATGTATAATTAAGCAATGTACTTAGCATATATTTCTCTAGTTGTGCTGTTCACAATAATCTTTGCTAGTAAAATGAAGGCAGTACCTCCCTCAGCTGCTATCAAGACAGATCAAGGCAACGATCGTAATTCTCCTGTACATAAAAGCAGAGAAAGGCAGAGCAAGCCTGATGAATGACAATTTTGTACTTTGAAGGCAGTCTGGAGGCACTGTCCTTATATTTCAAAAGCCCTATAAATTGTCCTTAACGGGGTCAAATGCAGCATTGAACACAATTCTGTCAGGAATGAACTAAGACTCCTCAAAGAACAAGCACAGATGACAGGGTTCTATTTTAGTTAGCCAGGTTTTACTCTACAGGAGTTTTAACTTAAGAAATGAGGTGTTGTGTAGGGAATATAAGGAGTTTTTTTCCTGCACATCTTGAACTTTTATACTTTCTCTGTGAATGGGTACTTCCTTCCAGTGGCACTCAGAGCACATTCAGGAATCATGATAAGACTAGAAAAAATACTTGTTTTGCTAGAAGTAGTTACCTTTATGGCTCCAATAATTGATTAGCCACCGATAAGAAGACTCTTCTACTTTAGACTTTTGTGTGGCTTCTTAAACAGTTTAAGATTTTATCAATGAAACTCCTTGATGCAGAGCCACACATTCTGTGGCTGCACCATTCTTTTGCCACACCACAGAGTGCACGTTCAGTAGAAAACACACACCAAACTTGGGACTTCTTACTGGAGCTCCCTGCCCTTTCTAAGATCTCTGGATAAGAAAAGTACAGTTTCTTCTCTTGTTCACCTGCTTCTCCATCAACATGTGCCTGGAGGGTTTTTCTAATCTAGCTTGTAAACTGCTTCATCTCCCAGCAATCACAGTTCCCCCTACTTTACTCGCATGATGTACCATGACCACTTTGCTAAACTGAGCTTGACTGACATTTCTGCAGCAGTAGCACATACTTTTCACGATAAATTGGATGTGATAAAAAGTGAATTATAAGGATATTACTTTTGGTTTATAGTTTGGACATATTTCAGTTTTGTCTTAGACAGGGTGCTGGGACACCTAGTCTATGTCACGCTTCGCCAAGAACGGTTGGACTGGATGATCCCTGAGGTCCCTTCCAACCTGGTGTTCTATAATTTTAAGCTTCTGACTTTACCCACACGAGTTAGGAGCCTAGTTTTTCTGCTTCATATGTATATGTACTTATGGAGGAGTCAAAATTCAGAAAATGAGTCTCCTCTATCTTCTTTGGCTTAGTATGAGAGTTAAACTCTTAAAATAAACAATGTGAGCCCTTCTGTATCAGAAGTTTTGACAGCAAACGAGTATCACTGTTTAAACAGAAGCCTGTATTCCACTTTTGTAAGATGCTAGACATAAGGCATTACATGCTCTTGAAAAACAAAACTCAGCGGTTTGCCTCATTAATACATTTTTTTCTATGTATACATTAAAAACTTCAGTGTTTAGTAACTCATATCACGTCCATTCCGACTGGAACACAAGAAGCAAAAGCATCACATGGTTATCAAGAATTGCATTCACTCCATGTTTTAGAATACAAAGATTTATTGTTTTGATTGTAATCCAACTTAATCTCTTTAATGCACCAAGAAATAACTTGCATATCTTGTGAAGGATCTTGAAGAGCTAGTCTATAGATAGTTCATGCAGAGTTACTATACTTAAAATAATGTCCTCCAAGACACAGACTTGCTGAAGAGTACGTATGTACTCTTGCTGCCTGTACCATAACAGTTGATGAGACAAACTACAAGGATCGTAGCTTTAATAAGCACTAACCTACTTAAAAATTTCAGGATCATCATCTTTGATCTTGACAGCATGTTCAAGATATAAATATACACATTCATCACTCTTTCCACGGTTTGGGATGGGACGTGAATAAATGATCTATTTATGACATTTATACAGGAAAAAGGAAAATACCAATAACATTAAGCAGAATATAACCATTCTAGTAACTGCAAGTCTAATATGTACTACAATCACAGCTAAATATTTCGTTTCTTTGTCTCAATCCTTATAAGGAGGAAGGGCAGAAATGTTGAAAGTGTCACTGGAAGACTAATTATCTTCTACTGACAATTATATTTAATTAAATTATTAACTAGGTGTTGACTAATCAGGGCTTTGTAAGCCACTCTGAATAGCTATTTTTATTGTACTCCTTGTAACTACATATCTTTGCTAGAGCATGTGTACACAGGACTCAGCCGCAACCTCTGTGAACTGATATCTCAATCATGCCTTTGCCACTCATTGCTCATAAAATGCACAAAGTCATATGCACTGTTATTAGTAACTGTAAGAAAGATAAATGACATCCAACTACTAGCTTGGAACATGACATCAGATCCAGTTTTCTGATTCCCCCAGTAGGCAATTGCGTACATTCCCCTGTTAGTGAATATTTATTTTATACGATTTCTTTTAAGAGTAGATGGAAATTGAGACCTTCATACAGCCATAATAGCATGAAATTGAATATTTTCATGTCTCTGTTCCTAGAAACTGGTTGATATGGACCAGACCCCAAACTGCTGAAGTCAACGCAAGATTCACTTGAGTGGACTGTTCGAAAGATGTCACTTTCAAAAGACTGTGAAGTGTTGAGATCTCATTTCCAAAGGAAATAGTTGATATCCAGAAAACAAGTGCACACAAACAATTCAAAAATATAATTTCAGGACTAAGACATATTGGGCTTTATTTTTACCCTCCTAATATAAGCCTTGAGACTATTTTTTGGCTTCTGGTTTTCCTCAAAGGACAACCAGGTTTTATTCAATTCATTAGATCTGTATGGGAATAATGTTTTAGAATATCATTGGAATGAAAAAGTTTTCAATGGATAAACTTACTTCATACATATTATACAATATTAGAACATTTATCTGGATCTATCTGCTGTATCACCAGTACAGTATCTGAATTTCCTGACAACATTTAACTTCAAAAATTAATTCCGAGATACTGTCTCCAAATGAGCTCCTTATTCTGTCTCTATATAAGAATAGACTGTATTATCATCTATCACCAATGTCAGCTCAACTTAGTTCCATTAGCCTTGAATATATCTTTGAATAGATTCAGGACAAAAATAAACACCCATGTATACCATTACTCACATGATGTATGAATTAAAGTAATTCTATCAAGGAAATCACTTACTATAATAATCTGCTTTTTACCTAGTTGTTACAGCACCAAGATTTTAAAGCATTATTGACAGATGCAGCTTTAGGCAAAGTAGGATTAAAGTCAGCAAAACTGAGCCGTAAGATCCTCTCCGAGTAACCTGGAGTCAAAATGAACTTTTTGGATCATGTACCAAGTAGCCACCATTCCTTGACTGCCTTCACAGCCTCTGTGTAGTCGTCCCCAGGCTCACTCTCTACCCTTTCAGGGAGGGAACTGCTGTAGCAGCAAGGTGACAATCATGGAGGACTGCAGCCTGCCACAGCCACCTTCCCTCTTCATGTAGCACACATCTTTGCAAGGCCGTGGGCCTTTTCTTGTTTGTTCTTTCCTGCAGCTCAGCAAAAAATGATGTCTCTGTGACAGAACTACAGATTCTAAGTTCTACCAATGACCTATGATTACAGGCAATTAAAAAATGCCTGGCTTCCACACCTTGCTCAATAACTCATATTTCCATTAATCGCATCTACATATTTTGAGTTTTAATTTGTCCTGCTCAGACTTCCATCCTTTCCTTATTATACCTGTTATATTAGAGACCTCTATGGTAGTAGGAATTTGCTCATGTAGATAGTAATAGACATTAATACTGCTTTTAATCTTCTGCTTAAACAGGCTAACTACAGTGAACTCCTCCAGTGCAAATCAGAAATCTCAGTAACAAAGCCGTGTTCATCCCAGTTCATAATAAAACCCATCTCTTCATTTCAGTGAGAGTTTCACCTTAATGATTTTATTGAGACAGAGTTTCACTCTGTGTCTTTCAATCTAGTAAGAGAGATTAGGGGTTGCAAGGGCACATCAAATACATACAGGCAATAATAAATAGGGGGAATCAGGATTTTGCCCCTGTTTAAATCCTTGCAGTGAGCACACAGCAGAGCAGAAACAAGGCGGGGTTTTTCTTTTGTTTGGTTTCTTTTTCCCTGGGATGCTGGGGTCCTTTGTTAGGAACATGCATATATATAGCTATGTGTATATATATCTATGTGTGTGTGTATATATATATATATATACACACACGTCACTCTGGATATTGGACCCCTCTGATAATTTTTAAGGATATGTTTGGATTGGTGTCCTGTAGATTTCAAGCAGATGCCTTTGAAATACGTAGTTTTACAAAGAAATACTGGGATTTTCTAAAAGCCAAAAAACTGGCACTTCAGAATTTGCTTTGTTGATAATAGTTGACAAGGACTCCTGTTTCAAAGACTACTTATCACAGTAACTGCAGTATAAACGGAGCCAGTATCTTCTGTGAATGCTAACAAGCAAGCAGATATAAGGTCTCTTTGGTATGTTGAAACAAATTAAAAATCAAAAAAACCCTTTCATTAATTTTTGTTCAAATCAGCTCAATGCAATATAATAAAAAAGCACTTTTCCACATGGGGAAGACAGAGAGGTCTCACATCTCGCGTCATAGTGTAACCTGAAGAAAGCCTAGACCATGATCTTCTACTCTGTATCTTGAAGAAGGCTAGTAAGCTAAGCTAATTGAAACCTACCCTAAATGGGTAGCAGATTGAAGTTATGGGAAAAATGTTTTCTTTGGAGTATCAGTTTATAAGCTAAGGGTTCAACATGCATGTCCATCAGAAAGGAAATCTCTCTTTGTTGGAAATACACACACACATTGAGCTAGCAGTGAAGCAGGAAATAAAACACAAACCAAAATCCTATCATACAACAAGTGGAAAAGAAGGGATACATGCATCTTTACTTTTAGATAGTAAAATCTCATAGCTTCCCCACACAAAACTCTCTTATTTTCATGACACTCATTGTTCCACACAAGATGTCTTTAATACTGTAACTATCAATACTCTTGGTTTGTATAGTTGGTTTATTACACTATTTAATATGTGACAATACCTGCTCAAATAAGACAACCCTGTTCTTTAAGCATATACTTGTTATCTTGCTGTAACACGACTTCTATTGTCATGACCTGCTAAAGCATCACATCTAAGCAGGAGGAAAACTCAGCAAGAAACAAAGTGGATACTAAAGTACAGAGTCAGATGTCACCTCTCTTCCCCTCTCCTCTCCTCCCCCCATGGTGAAAATACACCTCTTAATATTTTTTGTGGTCTTCCAACATGTGTATTACCAAGAAAGTACATATTACAGCTTTAGTTTCAACTATATCCGTTACATGAATATCATTTGCCTAAAGCAGTGGGAAATCTAATGCTATTTTAGATGCCTCAAATATTTTATATATTCTAGGGCTTCGACTAAACTTTTAGTTGAGACATTTTTACCTTTCACTTTGTGTAAGTCCCTGCTGGCCCTAGAGAACTGGAATACAATTGGCAGGAAATGCGTTAAGTACCATGCTAATTTATGGAAAGACAGGTCTCATTCTGCCAGTATAGAAACTTCTCAGCCCTAAGACAGGTATAATACACCATGCAGGTTTCTTAATGCATTAAATCGTATCTAACAGATCATTCCAAGTACCTAAAACCCAGATTTGAACTGTTTCTCCGAAGCAGGTGTTTCTAATCTTTTGACTGCAAAATCTTCCATTGAAAGCTGGATCCTTGGGCAGATTTATTTATTTATTTTAAAACCAAACATGTATTTCATAATCCCAGGGAGATATTCACTAGGCAACTGCGGTAAAAATTCCCTGGAACTTTATTTCATGTTTGAAATACTACACTTGAAGTATTGCTCAGACAGTCTTCATGGGAAAATAAAGACTGTTCAAACACATGAAAAAAAGACCTATGAAGAGAGTATGGAAAAAAATAAAGTTACTTTCCTCAACCAAGTAAAAAAAAAAAAAAAAAAGTTAGACAGTAGGTCCCTTAAAAAGTCCATTAAAAACTGTATGAGTAAAGGGAACAATTACGCCTTCTCTCTCACAACGTAAGAGATAGGAGTCCTAAAATCAGTTTGTAAGTTCAAAATAAAAAGGAGGTACGTTTTCCCATAGCAGGTAGTTAACTTGTGGATCATATCGGCCCAGATGCTTGAAGTTAATGAAAAAAAGATTACCCAATATGTACCAGTTATTACCAGTGTAATCCAGTAAGTCTTCTAAAAGGATAATCTGTTCTCTAGGTTCAGCGGGTAAGACAAGGAGAGATTCTGTTTCATCACAAAAAAAAAAAAACCAAACAAAAACCCAACAGTTTTAACTTTAGAAAAATCTTTAAAAGTTTGAGAATAAGAGGCATTGAGGTGGATTGTCTGGGAAAAAATGGAGAGGTCCAAGTCAGGAATGCTGCTGGTTTACAAACAGGTGGCTGGAAGCCTTTACCACCTTAAACATTCTTTTAGATGTTTCCTTTTTGTAATGCTTGCACTGTTTAAGGATTGTCCAAGTTGTAGCTATTCCATGTAACAAGGCAATACATTTAGCCAGGTATTCACCGTATTAACTGGCCATTAGTCAGGCAAATTGTCCAATCTTCAGTAAACAATGAAGAGCTCCAGAGTTTTGTCTGATGTGTTCAGTGGTTTAAGAGGGGTTTGTGATGCCAGGGTCTGTTAAAGGCCATGCTGTAACATTGCAGTAACCACACAGTGTTTCTTAGTAATTTGTTGCATTATAATTTAGCTAGCAAAAGAAGCAAAGAAATGGGTGTTTTGCCAGAAAAAAAGACAAACATGGCAGAGTTTACCTTTACACTGTTTTTATTTGTTTGTAGTCAAGAACTTGTTTTACACTTCCTAAATCTTAGGCTACAAAGCAGTACGTGACCAATTAATGAAGGCCAAACAATGCTGTATCTAACATAGGCAACAGAGAATGTCTTTTTGTAGTCCATCTGCTGACAGTTTTCTATTCTAATAGGGAAATTCAGACAGGAATGGCTATGCTAACAAGTAATCTAGTGGATCAACAGCCCATCTTTAGGGTGAAACAGTGCGGACCACACACACCATATGCAGGTCACAGGGTTTAATTTCATACTAGCTTTAATTCACTCTTACAGCCCAAATGCCCTTAAACAGCTGGAATGCATTTTGTGTATTGCTAGCTTATACTTTTCAATTCAGTCTTATCCAAATTAAATATTCATTTTAGGTGAGCCGAAACAACATTTAAGCAGATGAGATCAGGAGAGTCTATTCAAAACCACATTTTTGGTCTAAACTAATACCCTAACATAAGCAGCATGTTTTCTGGGTTTACATACCTTCCTGGGTCTTTGCTCGTTGCTGCTATCCTGCTTTGGGAGCAGGCTCAGCAGTACTCAATCATTCAAACAGGATACATGAGGAAGAAACACGCATGTACCCTGTTTGTAATCTATTCAGAGATGTGATGAATACCAGCAACAGTATGACTTGTTTCAAAGATAACTTAGGAACAAGCTCAAGAGAGGAAATGCTTTATCAGTGAGACTAAATGTGGCTAGCCGGAGGACAGATAGCCAAAGATCTTCTATACAGTAATTTGCTATGCCACACACTACTGTATTTTGTTCATACGGTTCATGTTTGCAGTATCGCATACCAATGATTTAGTCTTTTAGTAGGATTAGAAAGAAGGGAAAATGATCCAACTAGAGCTACTATTTGGCGCAACATCTGGAGTCTCTTTTATCGAAACACAAAAGTTCTTTTGTACTCCTGTTCACAACCACACCATGATCACAGATCCTCATACCTCCTGGTTTCACACTCCCAGTGGTGGGCACACACCTGAAGCAACTCTTGGCCAGCATGGATCCTTTAGGTTCCCCCAAGCTTCTACAGCACTATTTCCTAAACAAAGAGCTTTTCAAGAACCAGAAAGTCAAAACCTGGCTAGGAGAACCGTATGAAATCCTACTTCTGGCAACTAAATTCTGTTTAAACTATTCATAATCCCTCAAATACTGCACGTACCTGTCTTTAAGAACCCCAAAAACAACAACAACAACAAAAAAACCAACCCACAATAAACCCATGGAGTTTGGTTTAAATCCTTTAAAGTACTCTGCCACCAAGTGCCCGGAGATGCACGTATATCCCACGCCTCTCCGTTAACGGGACCTCAAGCCCAAGGCTGCATAAAGGGGCAGAGCGGAGGCAGGGCGAGCCCGGGCGATGGGATCAGCCGGCAGCACTCTCCCAGCCGGCCGCACCGCTCAGGGCCGAGGGCTGTGAGGGGGCTGGAGGAGGCCCTGACCGTCCGATCCGCCACCACCGGCCGCTCGCAGCCCCAGGCATCGATGACTCGGCGCTCAAGCACCCTGACTTCCCTTCGAAGCGCCGCCGCAGCGCTAGCGCAGAAGCCATCGAGGAGTCGGCGTTCGACTTCCAACAGGGTCCTCATAACAGCGGCGCCATCTTGTCCTAGGGGCCGGGCGCGGTGCCCCAGGGCCTGGCCGCCAGCTGTAGAGGTTGGGGGCCGACCCACTCCCGCCGCCGCCGCCGCCGCCGCCGCCGCCGCCCGCTTCGCCGCCCGCTGGCACTGGCGACCCGGTGAGTCGCGCACGCGCCCCGCTGCCGTCCCCCCCTCCCCCGGGTGTCGTCCCTGCGCGCGTGCCCGGCAGGCGCTGCTGTGCCCCGGCGCCGGGCATGGGCGGGCCTCCGCGGAACCGTTGCTCGCAGCGGCGCATGCGCCCTCGCTGCCCGCCACTCCTCCCGCCTCCCTCCCCCGCGCGGCGCCGGCCGTGCCGTGCCGCGCCGTACCGCTCCATGGGACGCGCGCGGTTGTTTTCCCCCTGCAGCCGTCGGGAGGCGGTGGCGGAGGCGCAGTGCGAAGATGCCGGGGAAGCTGAAGGTCAAGATCGTGGCGGGGCGCCATTTGCCAGTGATGGACCGCGCCAGTGACCTCACCGACGCCTTTGTGGAGGTTCGCGGGAGGGGAGGCGCGCGGTGCTTCGCGGGGGGAGGGAAGGAGAGCGGGCAGGCACCTGCCGCCGGGCCCTGCCGCGGCGCCCCGAGCCGGAGGGACACGGGACGCACCCGCCGCCGGCCGGCTGCGCCGCGGTGACAGGTGCCGCCGCGGTCTCGTACGGAGCCGGCTGCGGCTCCTCTCAGCTGCTCCGTCCCGCCCTTGCGCGCGTTTAGTGCCTCCGGCCTGGGCCCGGGAGCTGCTCCCTTGGCCGCAGCGTCCCCGAGCGGGGAGGGGAGGGCGCGGGCACGGCAGGGAGCATTTCGAGCCCCTGTCGGCGGGGGTGTTGTGAAGGCAGTCTCTGGTTTATCCTTGTTTTTTAGCTGACCGACATGTAGAATTCGAATGATGTTTTAGAAATAGGCTTGCTTGTTTTAAGCCTCTTCTGACAGGAGGTTGTTAATAAATGGCTCTTATTGGTCTGGCAGCCAAATGGAATCAATTTCGGGATTTGATGGATGTGTGGCAAGCCGGATGAAGAATTAATAAAAGCGTGTTTACGGCATCGGTGTCCGTGAATATATGTATGCAGAGTGGTTGTACAGGCCTTACTCTTCGACCAGTATTCTTATTTCTATTTAAAGTATTTGAAATGCTAAAATATTTCCGAATTGGATTTTTAAACTGTGCCAGGGAACATCTAGACTGAGCATTAGGACAAATTGCTTCACTGAAAGGGTGATCAGGTATTGAACAGGCTGCCCAGGGAAGTGATGGAATTACCATCCGTGGAAGTGTTCAAAAACCACGTGGATGAGGCCCTTAGTGACATGGTTTAGTGGTGGACTTGGCAGTCCTAGGTAACAATTGGACTTGATGATCTTAAAGGTATTATCCAACCCAGTTGATTTTACGGTTCTGTGATTCAAAGTATTTAGTACTGCATGCTTGTTTAAATCACTTTATCGCACCAGAAGTATCTATCTCCAGCCTTCTTTACAATTATATAATTAACAGGCAATATATAGGGCATTTCATAGGAAGGGATTGTAAAATAAGTTGACGTGAGCCTTCTGTTTTATGATACATTATTTCCAGTATGAATAACTTAGAACATTTCAGGAACGTTCCATAGATTCAGAAATAGTACAGAAAACGCAAAGAGGTGTTTAAAAATGGAATTCGTGCTTCTACCACAAATTATAATTGAGGTTGACGCAATACTGGAATTAAGGTAGGAAGACAGAATATTGTTCTAGAACTGTATAAATTGGAAAGTCTGATATTAATATCAAAATAGATTTTTGGTATGTAAGTCCTGATTTTTGTTTGGTGCTTAAAAATTTGATTGACATTAGACACTAAACACATTGCTTTGGGGCATTAAATCGCTAATAAAGCAAAAATACATTTGGCATGCTTTTCAGTGGAGCTGAAATAGTACGCAGTTCTATTTTATTACAGGAATGACAGTCATTTAACTTCATATTTAGTGTCTGGTTTCAAATGTTTCATCAGTCAGTTTTTCATTTATAAGGACTTCTCTTTAATTTCAAATTTGATGAATAGCCTATGACAACTGACACGTGTGCTACTCGTGAAAACGGGAAGTAGGAAATGCAGTTCTCTCATGAATTTCATTTGGCCTGTTTTTTTTCTGTGGAGGAGAAACAGCTCTCCTGTCTTGGTGGCCATTTGTTCCCAACCCTCCTCCATCTGTTTCAACCCTACTGTCTTGGGAGTGTGGCAAGGCAGATTGCAAAATTCTTCTAGTTAAAAGACTAGCTTAGCATAAAAGGAAATAGGACATTTCAGAAAGATCAGTTTGCTTAGCTGGGTTAATGTGCAGTTTCATGAATGTCTTGGCACAAATAAGGCTAAATAAATACGTAGGTGGGGCCTTGCTGTTGAGACTGTTACTTAGGAAGACTGGGAATTGCCCTTTGACATTTATCTCAAAATAAATTGATCTTGAAGCTATTGTTTTATTTTTCTGCGTGAGGTTGATGAAACCGTTTACAAAGAGTTTTCTCTTAAAAATGAAAAGCAGAAGTAATGTTAGGGTGCTAGTTAATTACTGGCCTTTAGCTTTCATTTAGAATTAGAAAATAGGAGAAGACTGGAGCTCTTACTTGGCTCAGGTTATGCACATGGGCTTTGCCAGCATGTGTGATCCGGAGCAGAGTAGCATAATTTCTTCTGTAATTGTGCTTCTAAATTTGTATTGCAGACAGCAGTGTAGTGCTTGATTATCTCTACTGACTTTAATGAACTAGCTTGACTACTGGAGAACTTAAGTTATAACTGCCTGGGGCTCCAAGGAAACTAATTTACTCCCTAGATAACAAGTAAAAATAGGTTGGGTGGAGCTCTGGGCTGTTCTGTCTTGGCAGCTTCTGGTGCATAAGGTAGCTCATTTAAAACTAGTGTCAGTATCACTTTATTATACTGCTTTGTGTGAATACATGTTCTGAGTGGCACTGCTGTTAGTTTTTTTGTACACATATAGGCTGCATCCACCTTTTTATATAGCTAGGTGATTTTTTACACTCAGATTGCTTGGTCCTGTGTTTTCATACCACTCTGGCTTTTAACTTTAAAACTTACTTTGAAGCAACTTTTTTGAAAAACATTACTGTTCATTAAATCAAGTAGGGAGCCCAATGGGTTTTTATTTCTTCGGTCATAAATGCTGTACAGAGTTCTGTTGACTGAGGTATGTACAGTTATATATACATAGCTCAGTGTGAAGTCATAATCCAGTCCTGCGGTGCTTAAGTACACCCAGCTTAATTAAAAAGCCTAAAGCATGTGCAGAATCTCTTCAGAGTTGGGGTATGCACCTGTGCAAAATAATCACCACATTACTGAAAGGTATGAAGTGTTTATTTAATGATTTCTTGAGCAAAAGTATTTAAAAAATTACTATAAAGTTTTCAGAAGTTAAGCTTAAATTTAGTCTCCAAAATCTCTTTAGACTTTAAAAAGAAAACAGTATTCAAAATCCTCAGCTGTCTTTAACTACAGCATTTCTTTTATATCAGCACACTCATTATTTTCTTAAGAATTTTGAATGAATTAAAAACCATAACTTTGAGTATTTGTAAGCATTATCAGATACTTGGTATGAAGTACTAATTAATTTTAGAATCAACATTCCGAGAGCTACAAGTGTTTGTGAGTGGTTTGGAGTAAGAGCTTTCGTGAAATAAAGTTGCCTTTGGCAGCATTGTTTCTTGATGTATGGAGCACCGCAGAAATTGTTTCACTTTTTAAAAACAAAACAAACAAAAAAACCCCAAAACAAATGGAGTTGTCTTGAAATAGACCAATATGGAGACCAAATGGAGATTCCTGATATAGGCTATTATGTGCATTAATCAATAGAATTATGTAGACTATTTAATCTTCAGGAGCAGAAGTTTACAGGGATATATAGAGAGGTACGTATATAGGTGTATAGTCCTTCTATCCTTCTTGCCTATATGCTTTTTGTAATTTTTTATATTTTAAGAAAAGTAAAAACCCTGATAAGGTTCTCCGTTGCTGCTCTGAATTTACTGGTACATGTCCAGCCTATCAAGATTGTAGTTAATGGAGATGGTTTCAGTTATTTTCTGGTGTGTATCTATGGAGATTTCTTAAATTTAAGAGATAAATTCACAATGTTACCATTCTTATTTCTACATTTCTTTTATAAATTGTCAGTGAAGTTGATTTAGAAACCCTAGAGAGAACAGTAATGGGACATAAGCGTTTAATATTTAGATAGAATACTTTTGCTTGCATGATTTCTAAACAGAAGCCAAGGAGAGTATACAAGTGACTTTGAATAGCGAACAGAAGTGATATTTTTATTTATCAAGTGATTAAGGAGGAAAAAAATACTAATATTGGGAGGTATATATGAAATGGTGTTGTTACATGAAAGTTACTTACTGATGTATTTGAATTGATTAAAAAAGCTGATCTCACTGAAAAGGATTTGTTGATATTATTGAAGTAATGTATTTGAAATTATTTGCGTGTGTAGAATTGATGACTTTCTAAATTTATTAGTATTTGTTAATAATTGAATGCTTGTATTTTTAGGTAAAATTTGGAAATACAACATTTAAGACGGATGTGTATCCCAAATCACTTAATCCTCAGTGGAATTCTGAGTGGTTCAAATTTGAAGTAAGTATTTTATAAGAGTTTGTGTCTATATATGCATGCTGGTTTAGATGCCCTTAATGAAATAATTTCATTTCAGGGAGAAAATGAGTTTGAGAGGTGAAGTGTTTTTTGTTTAAATACACATGAAGCCTTTTCAGCAAACCTATCTATGGTGAGACCTTGTTTGCTAAAGGTGTCTCTTCGGCTTTTCAGAACTGTTTGTAAAGATAAAAGCTTGCCAGATTGGATCCACCTCAGGTATTATTCTGGGTAATACTAAAAAAGACAAGGCAGAGATGAAAGTAGGGGGAAAATAGCATGAAGGATCAGGCTTTCAAATATCAGTATGCTTGTATTTTTTTTAAAGGGGTAATTTTAGTAAGGAAAGTTAATTGCTATTTAAAATGCCACCATGGGTTGCAAAAATAATGCACTTGACAGAGAAGAAAACAGAGAATTCCTATGAGAAAATTACCAAATAAAAGAGCTTGGACAACAATTGTTGGGCATTTTGTTTTCCCATTTCCTCATGTAATAATGAGGGCACCCGGTATTTTCTTGTAATTGCTTCTCGATGCTTTCCAGGATATAATTCATTGATGCTCTTTGACATTATGCCCTGAACAAATGTTCATGTATTCTTCTTTTTAATTATTTTTTTTCCTTCATTTTTTAATAGCAGAAAAAGGCATTTGGGATAAATTAATCGTTAAAAAAATTGAATTAATCATTCTGTCATTTATAGCGTTCTAAGGTAATATCACAGCATAAACATAATTGAAACTGTGTACATGTACTAAGTGGTGTAATAGCTGGTAATGTTAGAAACATTTTTGAGCAAATATAAAATAGTAAGGTTAGGCAGATTATTATTCAATACAGTGCTTAAGAGCATCTCTTAATCAGCAATCCATGTTGACTAAAAAGGTAGTAAAAAGGTGGTTTTTTTTTTTTTTTTTCTTCTTTTTATCTTTCAGTGCCTGGGGTCATTTTTTTGTGGGGAGGAGGAAAGAGCTGATCTGTGTGGAGGGTTAACTCTGTTCATAGGGAAAGAGGTTTTTTTGACAATAACAGAAGTCTCAAAATTCTGTCTTTTTGCATGGAAAAACGGATTTGGGAAAGAAAATTGCTAAACAGCAACAGTGGTGGTGGGGGAAAGAATTCCACATTTCAAAGACTGGAAAAACACTAGCTCTTTAAGGCATTGTATGTGTGTGTGCGCGCGTGTGTGCAGTTTGATCCTTTTGCAAGGCTATAGTGCTGTAAGCACTTAGATGAGTCATCCCATTGCACCTGGCAAACCTGATTCATGGTTTGTGACATTCAACATAAAAACCTGTAGAATTCCTATCTTTGTATGTCCTAAAAAACAGTTGAGGTGTCTGCAGGTAGATTGTTGCATTTATTTAATAAAGTGCATATCTGAAATGACTGGATTTCAACAGGGGGGTGTATAAGATGTCCTCTTTTAAGCTACTGACCAGTTTGGGAGGGTGAGAACACCACTAATCATAACTTCAGAGTATAACAGTCTTCTGAGATGCTTTATCTTAAGTTTTACTTTTTTTCTAAATGAAAAGCGTACATACTTTTTTTGTGGAGATGGGTAAACAATCCAGGGAATGTGACTTAAAACCAAATTATATGCAATTTTACGATGTATAATTACTGTAATCTTGCTTTTCTGTTCTCCCAGTGGTAACTGTGGCTTCAGGCTCTCACTAGTCTGTGAAGGGTAAAATCAAAATAAGTGAATGTGTTGTTTAGATACAGGAAATCAGAACTGCAGATCTATCTCTGTCACATCACTGTAAATAATTAACTCTTTTTTTTTTTTTTGCATTTGTTTTTCAGCAGCGTTTCCCTGCATTTTTTTAAAATACTGAGATTCCATGTTAATTTTTGTTTCTAGGTAGATGATGAAGAGCTACAAGATGAGCCTCTCCAGATCACAGTTCTTGATCATGATACCTACAGTGCTAATGATGCCATTGGCAAAGTGTACATAGATATTGATCCTTTGCTCTACAGTGAAGCAGCTACAGTTATTTCAGGATGGTTTCCGATCTATGATACCATTCATGGTAAGACTCGCTAATTTGAAAGTAAAACAATGTTGTTTGAGATGTAATCTGCTTCTTACAGTCTTCATTTATGTAAACTGCCTTCAGAAATTTGTAATAATTTTAGCCTTAGGAGCTGCAAAGCTACTTTTCTGGTGTTTTTTTCCTTATTTCTGGCATGGTAGTTCACACCAGTGCTTGGCAGAATGTCTTCCATAGAACTTGTGACAAGTGGAAGAAATCTTCACGTGGTATTTAGAATAGTTACTGCAAAATTGAGATTACAATAAAGAATAGTCCAAACATACTTTTTCAATTGCTGTGTGTTTACTAAAGCAACATGCTCTTGCTGAAGGCACTTGGGGTGTGCCTTCCTGAGATGTGAGATAAACTCCATTTGAGATGGAGGGACAGGACATGACATACCTTCAGCGTGAAGTACAGGATGAAATACATTTTCCCTGCAGAAATTACTCTCAGTGCTAAGTGGATTTCATCAGAATATCCTGAAGGTATGAGAACATGAAGTTAATGACGCTTTTGCCTTTGATTTTAATGAAACACAGCTTTTGTTCCAGAAAGTCAAGGTTGGTTTACAGCAATTAGCTTGCTGCTTGAATACCTTATTGCAAAACATCTGTGTCATTGCTGTTACCACCCTTATTCATTATCCATTTTACATAGACCTAACAATGTTAAGAGCTAATTATAAATCCTTGTTGGAACATAATTAACGGTGTTTACTAGATGATCATCATTACTGATGCGAACTATTTTCTATGTTTAAAACAGTTATATTGAAGAAGGTTTTTTTTGAGAATTATATGTTTATTTTCTTATCCTTTTATTCCCTTCACATTTTACTATTACACATTGCTGTTTGAAGTTATATTAGGTGAACACTGTTCTTAGGATGTGTACAACTTGTATCACTGAGAGAATTAGATTTCTCTATATTTTTCTGGATCTGTTAGTCTTTCACAGTTGTTTTCTATTTAAGTAAAATTAGAATTCTTGTATTTTCATGCTCATACCAGTAGATTCTAACTATTTTCATCTTTGTCAAACAGTAACTGATGCTTCCTTTAAAAAAAAAAATTATAAATTTTTTTTAGTTTTTTTCTTTGCACTTCAACACGATTATCTATGAAAATATATCAGCCCAAGGCACTTCCTGTTATAGTAACTGAAGTCTTCTTTCTATTGGAATTTTGGAAGATAGAACTGGTTAACTTTATTGTATTAATGTCAGAGTCAGTGTACAAATTTAATGCTTTTGTTTGAGTGTTATATGCTTACGTGGTGAAGGCTTCTGAAGGCACTAGAGATCAGACTCATCAAGAAATTTAGCCCTCAATGTGTCAGAACCTGTAATATGTGAAATGATTGTGTTACTGGGTGGGGAAAAAGAAGAAGCCCTTCAGAACAGGAAAGTAGAAAAATCAAAAAGGAATGGCTGTGTTTTGAGAAAATATTCCATTAGTGAGGTTTAATTGTGGCCGAAAATTAAGCTTTACCTAAAAAGTCTGTAATACCTTATTTTTTGCATAATTCTTCTCATAGTCAAAGTATTTTACAAACATTTACTGTGCCACTTTGTGGTTCTAGAAAGAACCGTTGCATGTTCTCATTAGATTCAAATTCAGAGAGTAGCTTTGCTGCAGTTTTGAAATCATTTCAGGGAGAAAATGTAAAATTTTTTTGGTGTTGGTAAGAGCTTTGTGATGTGGACAGGCTCCAGCTTTGAAGACGCTATACTCAAGGGTAATACTTCCAACCTTTTGTGCTAGGATATCTTGGGATGGTCACAGTCCTTATACTAATTTATACCCATCCTGCATTGATGGTGCAGGTCACAGGAGCAGGGAGACTGTACAGGAGCATCGCACACCGTAGCAGAGGCCACTGCAGTTATCAGGAGGCTGGTGGCTTCTCTTTTCCCAATCTCATTTTAATTCTGAAGTCCTGTTCAGTGCAGCATGTATTTGAGGACTGTTGCTTGCCCAGCTGCAGCCTCAAAGGTTTGACAGAACTAGACATATCCTCTGATGCAGCGTCACTGAAGAAGATCTGAGAGGCAAGGAAATACCTTCCTGCTCCTCTGGTCCAGGCTAGAAGTGACACATGAACTGCAGGTTTAGCTGAACAGTTCTAGCAGGGTTGTAGTACCTTCTTTGCAGAAAAAACTAATTCACTGTTAATAGTGCATTAATTACTAATAATAGGTATTAATTAATGTGGCTAGTTTTATATTAGTTTCTGATACAGTTTCTAATTTTTCATGTTTTTCATTGACAGGTATACGTGGGGAGATCAGTGTGGTGGTGAAAGTAGATCTCTTCAATGACTTAAACAGATTTAGGCAGTCATCCTGTGGAGTCAAGTTTTTTTGCAGTAAGTAGAGGAAAAAGGTATTTTTGAAAAGAAAACTTTCCCCTGCCTATCCTTCCCCCCACTGCCTTTTCTTTTTTTTATCCTGTTCTGTCAGTTTCCCTTCTTTTACCAGGTCATAGCATAAGCCCAATGGAGATTACATTGAAGCCAGTAGCAAATGCAGAAAATTGTTTAGTTTGTTTAAATTTTTTAAATAAATATTTTCTGTCTGTATTTTAAAACAATGTAAATATCCCCCTTGGGTATGTCCACATTTTAACAGAAAGTTGTGTACATTAATTTCTAGACTCGTTAGCATCACTTGTTGTGTGTAATTTTATGTTTTTCTTGGAATTCTTGGCTCACAGACTTATGCCTTACATTTTTTACATATATTTTTTTTTTAACAGCTACATCTATCCCTAAGTGTTACAGAGCAGTAATAATTCATGGATTTGTGGAAGAGCTTGTAGTTAATGAAGACCCAGAATACCAGTGGATAGACCGAATTCGTACACCAAGGGCATCAAATGAAGCTAGACAAAGACTTATTTCGCTCATGTCAGGTATTAAACATGTAGGCTATAATGGTTATTGCTACTTTGAAGCATATTCACTATTTAAATATGTGATTTAAGACAATATTGCATATTATTTTTAGTAGTAATTATGTTTATTATTTTAGTTCACAGTATGATCTGTTTCTGAAGGTTCTTTTGTCCTAACTATGGCCATTATGCCTGGCTTTTCCCCCTGAACTTCCCCTGTTTAAGTTTAAAACCATTGCCCCTTGTCCTATCGCTAGAGTCCATGATGAAGAGTCCCTCTCCAGCATCCTTGTAGATGCCTTTCAGATATTGTAAGGCTGCTCTTCTCCAGCCTGAACACAGCTTCTCTTCTCCAGCCTGAAGAGCCCCAGTTTTCTCAGCCTGTCTTCATGTGTGAGGTGCTCCAGCTGCAATTATGAGCTAATTATGTTTTGTTTTGTAGGTGAACTGCAAAGGAAGATTGGCTTGAAAGTGCTTGAGATGAGAGGAAATGCTGTTGTTGGTTATTTGCAGTGTTTTGATTTGGAGGGAGAGTCTGGACTAGTAGTACGAGCCATAGGAACAGCCTGCACGTTGGATAAACTAAGTAACCCATCAGCATTTTTACCTGCATGTAACTCCCCATCCAAAGAAATGAAGGAGTAAGTATGAATTAATATTTTGTAGGGAAACAAGTTTCATCTCTCTTTTTTTCATACTCATTCAATTTTACATAACTGGTGTGATTTCTTCCCCCCCCTGAATTTATTTTTCTTTTGTAGTTTGATTTGTCTGCAACAAGGTTTATAGCGAACAATTTTGAAGTGTTTTAGGTTGGATTACTTGTTTCCTTAGAAGCTGGAGTGGTAATCCTTACTTAATATGACTTCTTTGAATAACAGTGGTATTACATATCCTTGGGTTGCGATCCACCAATTTTCAAACTAATAATTAGTTCTACTTTGACTGTGTTTGTACAGTTAGCACTTACGTGAGGGCTTCTTATGACATAACTCCTGTTCAAGATTTTTCAAGTTCAGTACAATCAAGTTTATGTGTTTATGCTGAGCATGTAAGAAAAGATAAATTTTGAATTCAGACAGTTCTGTCAGTGACTCAGTGGATGACCCTGAAGTAGTCTTGTCTTTTTTTGTGTGCTTTGCTTTTTACTGTTGCAAAACAAGTAGAGCTATTACAAAACAGGTCTAGTTTAATAGTGTACTCGCAGAGAAAACGTCATGATGAGAGATAGAATTTCTTGATCTTCTCATACCCACTGCAGCACCACGCACAGTTTGAATACATTTTTTTTAAATATGCACACAAATTAATAGACAAATACTTGCAGTCATCTATAAATTGTTACTACTTTGTTGTTTGGATAAATTAGTTAAATTCTATTTGGTAGAGCTATCCAATTTCTGGAAGGAAAAAGCAGCGCCAAAAAGTATGCTGCTTACGCTATGATTCCAGAGGTATTAACTGAAGTATCCATTGTCATGAACTGTTGTGTCATTGCAGTAGTGATTAGGCATTTTTGTCATGCAGGCATCAGTATACTCTCACTTTGCAAAATTACTGGTTTCTCTTTCAAATCATAGCTTGTTTAACTTGTCTTAAGTTTAAAAATTTACCATCAAAAGCACTTCTGGATACAGTGCAGTGTAAAATAACAGTGGTGATTAAAAAAGAAAAGGTGGGCCTGGTAACTACCAATTTAAAAAGCATTCATAAATAAATCAGTAGCTTTCACCCTGGAGCAACATGTGCTAATGCTACCCCCCAGGTAATCCATGTTCAGCTTGGTGGTGGATATTGTAAGAATCCCTCAGTCCAAAAAATGGGAGTGTTTCTCAAAACCAGCAAAATCAACTAATGCTTCTTATTCTTGGCTTTACTAACTTGATGCCCTGGTGCTAGAGAATCAATTGCACATTCACAAGCTAGTGCTTAAGCTGTTCCTTTCTCTCTTTTTATTTCATCTGGACTCTTGCATGCTAGGAATTTAAATTTACTTAGAGTCTGCTTACAATAAGACATCTTCTCTAGCTAAACTTCCCTGAAATCATTTATAACGTAACTTTGCAACCTGTTTGTATGTATTGTTTTCTTTTCTTCCACCTTGGCTGCAAATTCTCTCAGGTCTCCGCTGGTTCATCCGCCAAGCCATGGATGCCGTTCGACTCACAACAGCCCAATTCACACTGCTACTGGCTCACGACTTACTCAGAACTTCTCTGTGTCTGTTCCCACTCTCATCTACACTGGTACGAGACTGCTCATACTCAAGAGCTGGGGAGAGACAGGCCACAGGCAAAGTGGTCGCAAAGTGCAGGCAGGCAGGGAGTTTAGGCAGGTACCACCCATCTTTTCTTCCTCATTTTCTCATGGAGACACCTGTTGTCAGTGAAGAACTACTCTGTGCAGCTGCTGAAACAAAGCAATAGGTCCTTGCAAATGCATTGGAGTCTCTTCCACAAAGCCACACTCTTCATTTCTTTTAACAGGCTTCCTAAGTAATGATGTAAACCAAGTTGATGTATCTGGGAAACATCATGTTATTGAAGGAAATCATATTTTGATTGGAGTTCATGATTGCTTTCAGGCACAATTCAGATACGGTGTTTAGGTTTTGAAATAGTAATAGGAAGGGTATGTGCCATTTGTGGAAGAGATGGTTTTAGAGAGCAGGTAAGTCAATCTGTGCATAAGTGAACTGTTTGTCAATATAGTTGCTCCCATAAAGACTCTCCTCTTTTCTCTTGTTTTTAGCTGTGGCATGCTGCTGATGCTATAGGATAAGGAAACATATATATTTTTTTTTTCCTTAAAATGCATATGTGTGTATATACATAAATGTATGAATATGTATAAACACAAATGTAATTTTAAATCATTTTTTCTTTATTAAACTAACTCAGCATTGTGTATTTGACCAGATTTTTAAGCCATAAACTGTTTTTAATTTTTTTTTTTTTGCATATATATATTTTATTTTTTGTCGCATCTCATGCCTTTCATTTGGCTTAATTGTCTCATTGTAGATTATCAGCATCTAAATGTAGAATGCTGAATGAGTAAACCAGCATTTCTTTGCCTCTGGCCTCATCCCCAGTCTCGCACCTAAGGAATAGCTGCTGGCCCTGCCCCAGTCCCATCCTGGTGTTGGATCATGCTGCTGTCAGCCAGGTCCTTTGGCACAGGATTACTGAATATGTTTCCACCTTCTTCTGGCAGGATTCCCTTCAATGAAGATCCCAATCCCAATACTCATTCATCAGGACCCTCCACCCCTCTGAAAAACCAAACCTATTCCTTTTCACCTTCCAAGTCCTACAGTCGACAGTCCTCTTCTTCTGACACAGATTTGAGTTTGACACCCAAAACTGGTAAGGCGCTTCCACCCACTTTTTGTTTAATTTGTGTTTCTCTTTTTATATTTCCATTCAACCCCTTTTTGCTTTTTGGCATTTAAGTTATCAAAATGATGTGGAAATTGGAGACTTCAGGTAGCATACCTCAAGCCTGAAAGGGTTTCTGTAGCGTTAAGGTTTAAATCCTGCCTGTATTTCCACTATTCTGAATAACATTAAAATATCATTTGTAACACAGCTGTATTCAAATAAAAATTAAAAATCTGGGAGCACTGAGGGATTCCTAAGTAATTACCTTTTTCATATTTCCTCCATTTCATATTGCAAATCATGGGAGTACATTTCTCACCACAATATGTTAAGGACAGTAGTACTAAAACTGTGTAGTCTTCAAGCCAAATGCATTGTGCTATAAGTATATTGGATAAGATTTATCTGTGATTTTTAACTCCTTTTTACAAATGCAATACTAGGAATGTAGCAGTTGCTGTCGTCTTCTCCTTGGTACATGAAAATGGCTTTCCATACACAGTACTATACATCTTGAAAGTAACTTAAATTATACTCCAGCCACCTTCAAAAAACATTTTTCTTTCTCCATTGATCCATCGTAATTTCTTCAACTTACTGTTTCTTCCCTACTTGTTTTTTAGTATGTGGTTAGAATCATGCCAGTAATAATGTCAGCACAACTCAAAGAATTATTGTCTGTTTATTTTCCATTATGTGGCCAATGCCTGGAGTTTTGCTACCATAGGGCAAAATATTTTGCGGAGTTGTTGATAAAAGTTTTGTTGCTTTTAAAATGATATTTTAAATTGTGGTATTTGAAGCTCAGAACTTTCTTGTCTCCATCTAATTAGAGGGGGTTTAAGCATATTAAAGAGGTTGATTCAGCTTTACTTGGGCACCCCTTTCAAGAATTTTTCCAAGTAGATAAGTAAAATGTTACATTCAAATGCAGCTGTATTAAATATTTTACCCATTTCCCCCCCCCGAGGCACCTGTTTTGAAATGCTTCCAGTTAGAAACCTGCCTCTCTTAGCACTATCTTCTCTGCCCTGTATTCAAAAAACAACGAACAAAAGCACTTTTTTTTTTTTTGGACTGTTTTTCAGATGATCTGAGGTGGTCACTTGTATAAAGGACCCTACAAATATAAGTGGGTTCTTGTTACATAGGAGAACCATAAATTCATGTGTTTGGCTTACTGAATATTTAAAAACTGGCTTCTTTTAGTCAGTTTTTCCCTTGTAAGGATCATGTCATGTAAACAATTTAAATGTAACATAAGTGGTCGCCTTTATAGCTATAAATGTTCTGATTTTGTGGAGGTGGCAGCTCACTGAATTTGTCAAGTTTTTTAAAGCAGCAACCTTATATCATTCCTGACACTGTTATATAGGTGAATGTGGCTCTTGGCCTTTTCATCTTGAATCTGTTTGTTCAGAACTGAAACAGATTGTGTAGTTGGTACCTCTTATTTTTAGGGATTTTTTCAAGTATATAAGGATTTTTTCTGTTGTCTTTTTAGCAGCAAAGCTAACAGTAGCTACATACTTTTGCTTACTAGTGCTGTCATTTTAGCAGCTTTTAACTATGCTACTGAAACTTGTCTTAAGAGGTTTTTCTGGTTGCATTAAAAATTCTGTATCTTGGTGTGACATACTAGATTATAAATCTTACTAGCTTAAAAGGACAGTATGTCTTGAGTCTCTTTGTTTCCCTTTTACCAAAAATTCGGTGATGTGCAGAAGATAATTCCGTAACATACTGAATTCAATATGCTGGGTTTTAACATTTCACTATATATGTTTGGGCCTCTGTTCTCATTTCCTAAGACTGTTGCTAAGTTGGAATATTTCAGTGTGAAAGTTGGTGATGTAAGTGTTTAAAAAACATAATGAATGCAATCATGTCATATGACACAGTAAATATCAAATTTGTGATACCCATTACTCAGAATGGCTGATGTGAGAAGTGAAGTATTTTCTGATGTACATTATGGCCCTCCTTATTTCTCAGTCAGTAGCTAGTGTGTTCATGTTTTTGAGATGGAGACTAACCTGGAAAAAGAGTCCAGATACCACAATATGAATAACTAAACAGAGGAGTCTGAAACTCGCATCTGCATAAGCATCTAGTTTTCGGTAGCTCCAGATGAGAATATTACCTTAATGTCTTTTATAAAATAGAATTGTGATTGTGTTATCCATTCTGGTCTATATCTGGTCTAAATATGAGGGGAGTTTATTTTGTGCTGAGAAAGCTTGTTTTTGTTTGAAGTTAGATTTCTTCAGTGAAGTGATTTATTTTATACCACTGCAAATTAGGGGAGTATCAGGCTGGCAAAAAGCATGACATTTTAAATCAGGTAATACATTTTGATGTGACATAGTATATGTATGGAGGAAATTGAGAAGGTGGGAACTCCTTTTCTTAATGGGAACTTAGAATTCTACAAGATAAATGACTTTTAAAAGTCATAAAACAAATCCATGACTTCCGAAAAATTAACTTTTTATACCTAAATAATCAAAGTAATCAGACTAAGTGTGTGAGAAGACGCTGTTATTTAGCCCTTACTCCACAGTATTTTATTATCAAATTGCGTATGAAAGTTGAAATATGTGTTAGATTACCATAGCTTAAAAAAAAATAATTAAAAATAAAGGTGATTAGGTCATGATTTTTAAAAACATGCTTCTCATTCACCTTGTCAAGCTGTATTGTCATTCCATTTCTTTATATGTTGAGAAGTAATTTAACAGTAAGTGCTAGTTCATTTTGAGAAAAAAAGCTTCATTTTGATTTCTGTCATCTGTTTCTTTAGTCATCTTCTGAACCTACATCTCTTTGTCTCTATTACTTTCCTCCACAGCACCTTCCCCACAGGGACCTAGGATTTTCCTGTTTCCCAGCTCCCCTACACTCTCTTGTGATTCCCCACATCTTAAAAAGTCCTGTCTCCTCTCGGGGTCTAGCCTTAACCCTCTACACTCTAGCCATGTCAGCCCAGTTGTTCTGAGGAAAAGTGTTTCTTTCACTGAAGAGCTGCTTCTGGCTGCTTCTGGTAGGATCAATCTATTATGGCCTTTTAAACAAACTTTTAAGAAAATGTTGTTGTTACTTGATATAGGGGCATTTAACACACAGCCTTCTATAACCCTGTGGTTTTTTTCAGTTAGTCTCTAAAAACTGCTGGCTACAGGACTATTCATGCCATCTCTCACCTCTGCCCCAAAAGCTTGAAATAGCTTCAGAACTTCTTACAGGATTTGAAAAATACATAGTTTATACTACAGACCTTTCTCCTTTATCCTTGAAGAATTCTCTTTGGTAATTGGACTAAAATAATTGCCATTTTTAACATCATCTCATTCCCTTCACTTTGTTGTTCCTGTATTTTGCATGGAACAAATACTTGCTCATTAATTCATTCATTATTTATTGAAATAATAGCTATCAGGTAGCTAGCAACTTTGCTCTTTAATTTTTTTAAACAAAGCCCGTACAAGCTTTTTATTTGTACTGCCTCCTTTTCCATTTCACTGACATGCATTATTTTCATAGATTTAAATTAAATAGTTGATATTACTGCTTTTTTCTGTAGAAATTTATTTTGATTAGTTTGTATTTTGTTTTATGTCCAGTATTTATGCTGTGTTTGTCTGTCTTTAATATTGTATAGTCCCTGACAATGTTTAGAATCAATGTCAATTAGTAAAAGCACTTTAATCTTTTTTGATGGGACTATACAGATACTAATATTTTTTGTTTCCTTATCCAAGAACAGCTAAAAATATTTGTTAAAAATAGTAGTATTTTTACATATAAGTATATGGTAATGGTAGCCTAGTAATTTTTTAAAAAGCTAGGAATAAATTAACATACATGATTAAGTCTGGTATTGTTTCCAGATCTCCCAGTCTTTGGTTAAGAGAAATAACTACATTTGGATGTATATGGACAGTCTCATACATGTTTATTAAATGCTTGATCAGAAGAAAAAGGAAACTAGCAAGGAATTGTTATGTTAAATTAGTTATAAATTCTATAAAAGAAAAGAAAATATTGGCTTCATTCATAACTGTTTGCACTGTGGTGTTTTATTCATTCTGCTTTTGACACTTTTTTGTTCTTTATCCTGTGCTTTCCTATGCAACTTAGGTGCTTATTTTTGCTTTGTCAAGCTAGCACTGATGGGTTTAGATACGAGAAGTGATAGTATATTTTTAGGCATGAAATAGTACCAAGAAAATCTGATTCACCAGCATTGTGTTTACTTTAGGAAAAACACGATCTTGGTATGTGTTTATTTTTTAATTTTGTGATTTCTACCACAGAGCAAATAACTTACTGTCAGGCATATAACCTGTATCTCAGCACTCCCAGGGAACTATACCTAAGAGTATAGTTCCTTGATAACAGGTGTTTCAATAGCAAAGATACTCGCATGTATGATAAACTTTCCATCTCTTCAGAAAAGCTCCTGTACTGTAGGGGTGAGAGTTAAATATATGAAAGAAGAAAAGAGATAATTGCCCATGCTATACAAAATTGGAGTTTATTTCTCATTTTTAGTTTATGGATAATATGCAGGTTATGTATGTGCAAATACAGTAATCAAAGTGTGGCAGTTTTAAATGCTGAGCTTATTATTTATTAAGGACTTATAAGTCCTTAGCTTATTTGAATGGATCAGATGAGTGAATATTTCAGTACATAGATCTTAAAGAAAATAAAAATAATTGGTGATTTTTCCAGGGTTTATATTTCAAATCAAAGGGTTTACACTGCCTTTGCAGTTTTGTTTTTGGCCCCAGTCATGTGTTATATAGCAACTGCTGTATTTATAAGTACAGTCTCCTTCCAGTGGTTAGGAAAGTTGTTTTGGTTTCTCAGAAACTCAGAAAGCCAGATTTTGATTACTGTTTTTTTTTTTTTTTGTTTTTCTTTTAACTGTACAATAGTAGAGGGAGATCTTTGACCACAGGTTAATCTGGCAGAGAGACATTATTAACAGTGTGGAATTAATGGTGATTTTTGATAAGGGCTGAAAATCTAATTATGTAAAAACTGTGAAAAGTAGAGAAGGTAGATCTGTGTTGAAATCATTTCAAAAATCTCAAGAAAAAAAAACATTTCTATGACACAGGAAAGAATTGCAAGCCCAGATCTTTAGTTTTTATAGTTTTCAGTTTTGTTTGGTTTTTTTTTAACTCAGGTTGACAGCAGAAAAAGATCTTGGATCAGAGGGGTTTTGTCCAAATGCTAAAAAAACACTGCTAGTCATGTGAAAACCAACCCCTGGAACACCCTCAACCCCAAATTAAACTATGATGCTCAGAATTTGTTTTTCATGCTAATTTAAATTATGGGGATAATATGACTGTTCTCAGTGACTTTTATATATTCTTAATTAAAAGTTTTATTGCAAATTATAATATGTATTTCTTTGAATGTCACTTGTACTAATACTCTTCAGGAATGGGCAGTGGGAGTGCTGGAAAAGAAGGGGGGCCATTTAAAACTCTTTTAAGACAACAGACTCAGTCAGCTCTGGAACAAAGGGTAAGGCATTTTCTACTTCTGTTTCTAACCTACTAAAGTGAAAATTTAGCTTGTAGTAAGTTAAATGTTTCCTGTTAGTTTCTGTTTAAAATTATGTGTAATTTTTAAGTGTGAGAGCTTATTGCTAACGTTGAACATTTAATAGCCCTTTTATACACAAATTATTTAATTTTTAACCTCTTGCTAAAGCATTAATGAAAGTGGAGCAAATAACTGAAACGTCCACGGTACTCAAGTGAATACAGTTGGCACTGCAAAATCCAGTTATTGCAAAAATTACCTTTTAGTCTCTGTAAGTTACTAATGCATGTGCAAGTTTAATATTTTACCGTTACATATTTAGTTTTTACAAAAGCCAAATCTTGCAATAGATTTGAACAATGTGAAAATCGCATCTATAATTGCAAAAACTTTTAGTTTGAAAAATGGAGTTGGTGCATAATTTAGCCTCAGTTCTACATGAAACGATGTGCGTAGCCTTTAAAAATAGTAAACAAACCTAAATAACTTTATTTAGCAATAAAAAGGCTTTACAGATTTACAGCTTTTTGATGAACCTCTATTAGACTAAAAATGCCATCTGTTATTGTGCTGACTATACTGTATCATAAAAAAGGTGGTTTTCACTTTTTATTTAAATTTGGAATGAGTCCTTGCAACTGTGTACTGCTTTTGTCAAAATGTTATTGGTGGTGTTATATTCTTGAAGGAAGAAATGTGACTGTTTTCCTATTCAGAAATAAATACTAGTTTATAATTTCTGACTACCTGAACTACTTACATAGAACCATGTATGTTTGTTGAAAACAAGATCAGCTGCATCTGTGAAATGTAAGTGAATAGCTACTATTTTAAGTGGATGATTCTCTTCTTATTTTTTGTGTTATCCGTTGCTAAGGGAGGATCGCCTCATAGGTTCTGTAGAAGGCGGGTATGTTCCAAAACATTGCGTGACTCTTTGTAGCCCTTTTTTCTCATCTTTAGGATTTCTGAACAATTATGTGATTCTCCCCTGTCCCCCCCACCAAGTTTTGCAGATTTCTTTGTAAACTTGTTTATGCAAGATTCTTCCATGTTCTGTTGTTTTTAGGAGCATTTATCAGATTGGCATATTTGTCCTTAGTTACTATTTTGCATGCTGATACCTTTTGGTTAAATTTTTAGTTTAGATACAAATCCATGGCTTTTTGCTTTTAATGTTTTAATTTGGAAAAAAAAATGCTTTAAGAAGATGCTTTTCTCTGTTTACCTTTGATTTTTGCTAGCATTTCAGACATTTCGTGGCTGATCTGTTATTTCCTTAGGAAGCTTTTTAAAAACAATTTAAAATGTAAATAAAGAGCACTTAACTATATTTTTACAGCTTGAATTATTTGCATGTTGTTTTGATAAGGGCTGTATATTGCCTAGTAGGAAAAAAAAAGCTGTAAAGTGGGAGGGAAACACATTGAGTCAGTTTTTGATGATGATGTAGCAAAGCATGTGGACTGTTAATGGATAAAACATGTTCATATTGGCTTTCTGAAAACTTCCTACTGGATTTTTTTTTTTGCTATGATTACCTCATATGGTTACCTTAAGGTTTAGTTACCTAACTAGAATGAATAACACAAGTTATTTTGGCTCATTTAGGACCATGCACGTAAATAGTGAGTGCATTGTAGTTACGTGCCTGGGATAGGTTAGCACTTATTCGGGGGAAAAAAAGGAATAGATTAAATAGGTATTTTGACACGCATGAAGTTCTTTTGAGTCTTAGTTGAGTTTATTTGGGTATGTGGTATTGTTTATCAGATGTGGTTTTAATGTGTTACTTAAATTACCCTAATTGCAGACCAGAACAGATTTTTTTGGAAGGGTAATATTACTTGATTTCTTCTGGAAAAATACATCAGCTGTGGAAAACTCACAAACATGTTATGTTGTACATTACTGTATTTTTAGCAATACTCAGGGTGCCTGTTGATAGCAAGTGTAACAATAGCACAGCTATCTTTGTGTATATTTTTATCTGTAAATGTATATGCTATCTTTCCGTCAGTGAGAAATGAGCTTACTTTACTCATACAAAAATTAGCCTGTGTTTTTGTAGACATGGCCAAATGCTGCTCTTGATGGTATTTTACATCTCTGTTGATCTCAACTTGGACAATTTTTATTCCTCCACGTCTGCATTCTGCAAGTGCTTGAGAGATCTTTACTGCTGCTTTTCCAAAATGGAGATCTGTTGATCTTCACCTCTGATGAGCATTGTCAGATAACTGTTGTGTTAGAGTGCAGTTCTCTGTGTGATTCCTTTGGCTGAAATTCTGACTTAAGCAACTGTTCTTTCCAGCCCATCCCCTCAGTTCAGTTGAAGAAAAACTGTAAGATTGTTTGACCACCTTGTGAGATGGCACAGTAAATGTGCTTAGAATAAAAATAATTCAACCAGAAAATTAACAATGGACCAGTTCCTTATTCTTGTTCAGCCTAGAAAGCTTTATGAACGTACCTGAGCATTTTGAGCATTACCTGAGGGAGTGGTACAGTGATGGGAATGAGTGAATGGCTGGAAGGGAACCTGAGAACTGCTTCAGCTGCCACTAACACCAAATAATATGTGTGTGTAGCCTTGTTCCATGTGCTTTTTCATTGTTTTGTGTGACTTTGTATGTCATTTAGTTAAAAAAAGAATACTAGCAATACATGTATGCGTCTGCACAAATATTTTTAAACACAAATATTTATGAGGGTTTTATTGTAACCTTATTAAACTTTCCCTAAATGCCAACTATAAAATCTCTATGTAGTTGCAAGGATTAAACCAGTGACAATTCTTTAAGGGTCAATGCAGTCAATGACTGACATGGCATAGTGAATTGGTATTAGTAAAATGACTAACCATTGTAGCTGGGAAACTTTTGGATCATTGTGTCTTCTGGCACACAGAAATAATCTGTTCTTGCATCACCATGATGTAAAGATAGTCCTTTGCAAATTGCAGTAATATAGGAGATTTGTAATACGGGAACACCACGTTTGGTTTCTAGGACTCTGTTTTCCATGTAACTAAAGCTTTATAATTTCGAAGTATTACAGACTACCACATGTAATTGAGGCTGGAACTTGTGTTTGAGGAATAGAATGATAATAAAAACCC
The DNA here is from genome assembly GCA_017639245.1 of Myiopsitta monachus. Lineage (NCBI taxonomy): Eukaryota > Metazoa > Chordata > Aves > Psittaciformes > Psittacidae > Myiopsitta > Myiopsitta monachus. The sequence continues at coordinate 83,389,587 of CM029920.1, forward strand.
CAAAGCCTCCAAATGAGCTTAAAAAAGAAAAAAGGAAAAAAACCATAATATGATGATCTGCGTCAGAATGAATAAGACATTGTTCATGGAATCAGAGCGTGTCAGAATGGTTCGTTGAGTCAGTTACCCAGTGGTTAATTGCTGCTGGAACTGACTGCTAGGACAGAGATCTGATTTTAGCATGTATCATCATGTAGATTTTTAAGTATCAATATGTTGATTGAGATAAAACCATGTTATTACCTTAAAATTTTATTTCTGGATTTGTAGCATAGGAAATCAGGCAAACTGGAAGTCTGAACATATTAAAGTTACTTGCACTACATAGCCTTATGCAAATGAATGAAATTAAAGTAACTTTTGAATATATAGATTAAAAAGCATCAGATTTGCTTGTGCTTTAGAGCACAGTTGTTGACTTATTCACTATGTACTGCTTTAGCACAATGTGAGTGTATGTGTATGTATAAAGTACAGGCTTAATGGAATTGATGTAGGTGGCATATGCAGTAGAATTTTTGTTGATTTCTGTAGTTCTGGGAAAGGTATTTATTTTTAATGTCAGTGTGGGATAACTATATTCAAGGGACAGTAAGCATGTTATATATTTAAATGTAAGTTAGTAGAATGAGTGTCATGGAATTATACAGGCACAAGTATTATCAGTATACTTGTGAATCACTGAACAGATTGTATTACAGAGCCACAGTGAAAGAGGGTTCTAACAAAGTGCTGATGTACTGCATTTTTTCACTTTTTCAGCATGTAAGATGTACAGAAAAGGAGTTCAGGCTGTGTTGTAGTCAAAGAGTTTTCTGGACTGTTCTGATAACCCACAATGCACCTTATGATCTGTTAGAGCCTTCTGGGGGGAGGATCCTTCTGTAGCCCTCTCTAGAGACTCATTGGTGCTCCTGAAGAGGGCTTAGTCAAGCAAGTTTGCAGAGTCCTGTGGTGAAATTTTCCTTCTTTTCAGTTGCATCATAAAGCACCACTGCAGGTTTTGGGGGGGTTCTTTTTTTTTTTTTTTTTTTTTTTCCTTCTGGTGGTTCATACTATGATTGCCGATTTCGAAGTTTGCTTCTTAATTTTGGAAGTCTTAAGTCAAATGAAAATGCAGAAAACTTGAGATCTGTAGGACCTCTTGAAAGTTACATGAGTTCTAATAGTAAGAATTCTGAAGTATTAATTTTTTAAAATCTACATCAGGCCTTTGTTTAAGAGGACTTTTCATGCCATGTATTGCTGGAAGAACAGTGATTCTCATTTAATCTGCAGCATGTATACTGTTTCAGTCGAAGCTCAATTGAACTGTACTGTTGCAAGTGCTTCAAGTATGTGAGAAAGAAACCTATACTATACTTTCTCCCATATGAAGTTGTGGTGTTTATTTTTTCCTTTTGACCAATTGCCATGACTATACAAACCATGATTGCATGACTTTTATTTTTCTTTTTTTGCCTCTGTGCATTTAGAATTGCTGAACATAGATCTATTGCCTTTCCCCCATGAGTGTGTATATTAGACTTTTCCATAGAAGATCCCTGTAGAAAATTATATCTTCGAGTTTTGGGCTCACCTCTTTTGAATATGACTGTTTTATTTCATCATGTGTGTCATGAAAAATTACTTTGCCTCTTCTATGAACTACATTTTTGAGTAGTTGCTGGAACTTCTTAGTTTTTAATTTTAATTAAGAATTAGTAAAAACTAATTTATGCAAATTAATTGGATGTAAATTTCCTTAGTTTAAGAACTTAGTTGGATTTTGAAGACTTATGCTTTATTCCAGAAGTTAGATACTCGTTAAGTTTAGTGCTTAGGCAGCAGCAGAGCAGGTACGTTTTCTTGTAATAAGACATTCATCATTCTTGCAAGACTACAGTTTGTTCTATTCTGTGCTTCAGAATCAAACTGCAGTCAGTTGTAACGAGACCTAAAAAATTGAGAACAATGTTTCTTCATTTTATATTACTTAATGAAAGTAGAATTATGTTGTTTAGCTGCCATCCTAAAAGTGGATGGCTTTAAAAGTAAACCAATAGAGGCTTTGCTAACAAAATGCATAAAGTTTTGATTATTTATTAATATTGTACTAGAAACAACTCTATGGGGGAAAAGTATTCTTACACTGTATAATATCTCTGCTTTTATTATACTATGGGTACGTGAAGAGTTGTGGTTACGTAGTGCTTAATAAGCCTGAAGGACGTTTGGCCTAATGTAACTGCTTTGCTTGTATTTCAGGGAAGTTATCAATTCATTGCATGTTTATTGGCAATCAGCAGTAGTTGGTAAGCAGTCATTTGATGTTTGTTTTTAATCATAACAGGAATTTCCATTTTTTACCTTGACGACCTTTCCACCAGGCTTTCTTGTCCACGTTGGTGGTGTTGTCAGTGCACGGTCTGTGAAGCTCCTGGATCGCATTCACAATCCTGGTATGTTACCACAAGAGCAAATTCCTTGCCCAAGTTCAGTCATAATGACCATGTACTTTATCTAAAATCTATTCAAACAATGTATATTAAAAAGCAATATTTTTCAGCCAATTTAAGCTTGAAAAATAATAGTCACTCAAGGGGTATGTTTTTAGTGAGAAATTTCAAGTTAATGAAATAATGAAGAATTTTGAATCCAGTAACTTTGCACTAAAAACAGTCTTTGAATTATTGAAGGTTTAATTATTTTTTCGCATCAAGTTTTAATATTAAAAAGCAAGTTTTCCATTCAAACACAAGTAAGATGAAATACTAGATCTTAATTATGAATATTTTCTGATTTTCAGCTCCTTGAAATCCTTAAGGACTAATGACTACAATTAAGCTAAATGGGTTTTTAACCTCTTTTTATAAAACCTTTACAGCTTTGTTTCTGTTCTTAAAAACATATACTGAATAGTACTTTGAGATTTTTATTTAATATTTACTTGGAACTCCAGTACTGGAACATGTGTATTTTGCATGTCCTGGTTCTGACAGCAGAATTAAGTGACTTGACTTTGAAGACTTTGTTGTTATGTTTGCTGAGACAAGCCAAGGAATACTCTGTAAAAGGTTGGAATTAACAGTGCACTCAAAAACGCAGAGTAAAAAATAGCACCTGTAGTGGTTTTGCATGCACTAGTCAGGAGTAATAAACAAAGTTTGTGCAAATGCATCTTTAAAAGCAATCAAAAGCAAAAAAAAAAATCCTTTTTATTATTTTTCATTTTATTTCTTCTTCCTGTGGCCCAAGGCAAGTAATCCTGCAAGCAGGTAGATGTTTGTAGATTTAAAGATCCTGTAAACTGGCAACATGAAATAAAGTCTGAGACTTAATGTGAATTAAAACCCCTACTTTAAGGGATTTTTTTAAAGCATATGAGTACACAGTGTTGTTCTTCCCCTCCCCCTTCCCCCCGATTTTTAAGATTTATTTCCACAGTCTGGAGAGAAGATTAAAAGGAATGCCAAAGTATAAATTATACGTGAGTCCTCCCTTTCTTTGCCGCAAAGTTGTCTTAGGCTTCTGTATTTTCAACAGATTTCTGATACAGGTCATTTATGTGCAAAATTTACTGTGTGGTAAACTTTAGGTCAAATCAGTTTTGCTCAGAAGTTTTAAAAACGAATTTCTTGCGCTATGCACTTCTTTATTTTTACCAACTGACTGAAGGCAGGATCAGAAATAAAGAGAAGGTATTTGCACAGAAGGTAAAGAGATGCATATTTGCATAGCTAAGTGGCTCTTTGCAGTGTTTCTGCCATACTTGTAGATTGCTCCTGACAAGTGAATGTAAGATGCATGATACTTTGAACTCAGTATATTGCAAAACAATGAAAACAAAATGGGAAATGAAGGCACATGGCTGTGGGAGGGAAGGTGAAGAAGTAGAGAAAAAGAATTCTGATGCTGTGATGAAATACTAAGTCAAATAATTCTGTAAAAAGGTAAAGGAAACTGGCAAATAAACAGGAAAATGTAGCAAAAGGAAGAACATTTGAAGGTGGATCAAGAACTTATTGATATGACAATAATTGCTATATACTGTACACTTTGATCACGCCTAGTGCTAGATTGCTATAGCATGCTCCTTTTTTCCCTTTCTATTTCAGCCTCTTATTAACTCTGCTGTCTGTGTCTTTCCAGTTCCTGTGGAGTGGTGTTGTCAATTGTGTTCTTGTTGGTAGTTTTTTTTCACTATTCTGCTCCTATAACTGATCTACTAATTTGCTGTTTTGAACTCAGCCTTTGTCGGAATTATGGGTAACACAAGATCATACAAACTGCTAGACTGGAATAGTTTCAATTCAGGTATTTTACTAGTCATTCAGTACTACATACGCTGACAGAAATTATGGCAGCTCAGTGAAGTTCTTAGAAATGCTGTAGGATGTTTAGGTTAATGCTTCAAATTTAAATCTGTTTAATCATTGAATGCCTAAATGTCTTGTTTTAATGTTGTTAAAGACTTTCTTTAAAATTGCAAAACATTGTTTTAGTATAAAGTAGTACTGCTAAGAATAATATCAGTCTGGAAAGCTGAATGTTCAGCTGATTATTTTGTAGTCGCTTTCAGCTCAGTGTCCATGAAGCAAGTAATTTAGGGAAAGAGTTTTTTATAAAACTGGGATAATATCAGGTGTGAATATTTTTGTTGTTTAATTTTTTTTTGTTGGTTGCTTTGATTTTTTTTTTTTTTTTTTTTGGGGGAGGGTGGGGGGTTATTAGGAGAATTTTGTTTTGTTTTGCGTGAGCTTGCACTTTCTTCAACAATGGTTGTACTTCTGTTAAGTTCAGGAAATTGATGGATGTGTTTGTTCTAAATAATAGATATAAAAATTGTCTGAGAGAATGGAAAATAGACGAAGAGGACTAGCCATTTAAAGAGAAAGGATAGTATATCATCCAGGATTGGTTGGTTCATAAATCTGGTATTGTAAAATGCAGTCAGCTTGCAGATCTTGCAGCTTAATTATTTGAACTTTTTAATCACTGTAACACCTAAATTGAAAAAGAGCCCCAATATTCTATTTTTTATGCAGTTTTAGGGATCAAAGCGTGCAACTTCCTTATAGAGTGGCGCAGAGAATAATGGATGAGTTGACGAGGCAGTCTACTGAAAAGCTACCTACAGTACTGGCCTGCTAGGGGGTGAAATAAAGACTTCTACTCCCACCCCCCTTTTCCTCCGGAAACATAACACGCTTTAGAATAAAGACAGGCATAACTTCTCTATAAAACCCAAACCAGCAGACCTTGCCAGTAGTCAGTGTTTTTAAAGCTGGTATGGTAAAAAAGTATGAAGCTGACCTCTGGGAGTTTGTTTCTGCTTGAAGCAAACTTTCCTTCTTGGTACTTCACTGTTGCAGTGCAGCTCTGTGTCCTGCTCTAAACTTCAGTTTGAATTTCCAGGTATCCTTGTTTCTTGCTGCAGTAACCATCATGTAGCGTTATAATGATGAGGATTTCTGGTTTCGCTGGGTTTAATTGCTTGTTCTAAAGGGATTATATTTTAAAATTAATTTTACTTTCTGTATGAGATGAATATTATGAAATTCTCAGATCTGTTACTGGTATAGCATAGTCTGAATCGATGTGTAAAAAATGCATCAAAATTTTTTTGTCTCATATGCTGCCATAAAAAGTTCAAATTAATTGTTGCCTCTTCAAGATAGTGTTTAGTAGGGTGTTACTGTGGAAGGGTTTTATTAGAATAATGGAGTGAGATATGTGCAGTCACTAAATATATATTGAGTTAGGCTAGAAAGTGATTCAGAAATCTAAGCCTAGGAAGGTAAGGGGAAGTCATGTGTTCATTTCTTGATAGAATACCCAAAACTGTGCCCTAAATTCTTTAGAAATGACAGAAAAAATAAGGCCAAATATATTATACTCAGAGGTGATTGTTTCCCAAAAATGTTGTTGTAGGGAGGCTTAAACCCAACAGTAATTTTGGAGTTAACATGTCGCTGATGAGGTCTGTATTTCTGCAGCCTTGATGTATATCAGCAGCTGTGTAGTGACAGTCTTGATTAATCCTACTGGTTAGGGGCTGAGCAGGTTATGCTCATATTCCTGGAAGTATGTTTCTTTTCAGAGCTAGGTGTGTTGCTGAATGAAGAAGAAAGGAGGAAGACAGCACATCAGTTGTTACATGTGGTGTGTGATGTATAGTAGAGTTGCAGATTACATACAAGTTAACACTGTCTTAGACTGGAATAATGAATATGCTGTGCAGATCTGTCATCACTGAGAAACCAAAGGAGGAAATTTCTATTTATCTCTACCTTCTAGAGCTTATTGCCAACTCTGTCATTGCTGGCTAATACTTGGCCTCAAGGAGAACAGGGGTTTATACAGCTTAAGGAAGATAATACTGCATCTTCACATTATGCTCACATTCACAAGAATGTTATCACAGCCATAAGTAAGCTAGAATTATTTTCTTTTTTGAAAGTGTTCAGGCTTTGTTTAAGCCTTGCTAGTAACCTGCATAGTAGCATAGAAGGATATTTCATTTTTTTTGCCAATGGCAAGGAGGCTTAATTAATTAAATTTGTAAGGTATACCAGGACTATCTGATCATGGTGGAAAGTAAAAGATTTAAAGATACTTGAAAATCAAACAGTGGAAGTAAAGAATGTTCCTTGAATGGAAAAGAAGCTACTAAAACATCTGTGAATTGCATATTGTTCAATGACAAAATTGTTTAAGTGCTTGTAGAAATTACAAAAAGGTGATGATCAAGATGATTCTGAAAAATGAAAGTAGACAGACAAAGCAGAAATGTGTAGAAAAGAGGGTATGTAGTAAAGTGGAGGAAATACGCTGGTGCTGTCTCTGAAAAAAGATGTTGAAGATGTACTATAAATATGAAAACAAGAAAGGAATCCTGGATCCAGGAGGCAGGATCTTTGTTAAAGTTTCTCTGAGGTTCAAGGTTCCTTAGAAGTGCAAGGAACTTGCTTTTGCAGTATATCTGTTTCATAGCACTAATGTATGCAGTGCTCTCACGTAATTGCATTTTTAAACTCCTTGTTGAGGGAGCTGCTTCAGGAGTGATTCTTGAGCTCCAGGAGTTAGAAATGTGGAAGGAGAAAAGATCGTTAAGAAAATTCCTAAGGATCTTGTGTGATACCCAAGGAACACAGGAGTTGCTGTGGGAGTGTGGAATCCTTCAGAACTCTTTTTTTTCTTTTTTTGTATATGAGGAAGTGCAAGAGGAGAGCTTGAACATGTTTTGGTTCTGCAACCTGAATGCTTTTCTTTCACAGAAACACAAACACACAGTGGAAGTGCGAATTACATTTCATGCTGCTGCCTGGGGTGTAAATGTGGCATGCTTGTAAACACAGTAGAAAATGTCAGAATGTTTCTGGTTTTGTCTGATGTGGCTATCGTTCAGAACTAGTAGAAAACCAACATTTTAAGCTTTACCTCTTGCTTTTTCTTGGAGAATTTCCAGGTTGACTTCATATACATCAGTGTGTGTTGATACAACAGTGGGAGGTTAAGGCAGTTGTCAGAGGCTTTTCTAAACAGAGAGAGGGGCGCGATGTTTTTCAGTAACATTTTAGTCTGTTTTTTGCAGTCTTCCCAGAAGAGTGCGTATTCCTGAATGATTTTTGTTGTTAATGTGAGCGGTGTTTGCATATTCTTTTTTGAAGCAGTTGCACCCTTATGTTCATTAAATAATTTGCTTTGGGACTGTGCATTATTTTTCTTTTGGAAAGTTCTGAGTAAATACTTGTGTAACTCAATAAATCATGGTCACTGTCAGTATAGAATAGTATTCCTGTGCTCTGTTAGAGGTTTGTAACTCAATAAACTTGGCATTTAAAATATTTGGTTTAGAATTTTTTGCCTAATAGTAATTCTATTTAGTGTGTTCATATTGATTTGAAAGTCTCCCTGAAATTTAATCAACAGTGTGAAAGCCATCATAGACTTCTTACTGCACAAATGCTCCAATAAAGCTGTTGCTTATTGCACCACTACAGTTTGTATTTGAATTGATGGTACAAAAGAGAGAAAATCTAAATCTTGCAGAAAACCATATTTCTTGCTCATAACTCTTCTTACTTTCAAAACACAGGACTTGGATAAAACTGATATCTTGATATAATTTTCTTCATGGGTTACAGTGAGATTTTTCAGCCTTATGATACGTCATTCTGTAGATGAAAAGATACAGTTGTAGAACAACTTGTCTGGCTCAAAATATATTATTGCTAGAAGAAAAGTAGAATGATCCTAGTTGAAAGGATGCCTTCCCAACTGAGTTACAGATAAACATGTCACTGTAAAATGTCTATAGACAGTATTGTAGGAAAATGGCAGGTAACACAAATTCTAACTGACCATAACAGTATCGTAGAAATAAGTCTGGTTAAATGTTAATGGATAAGATCATTATCTGAGCTGAACTAGGCACAAGAGATTTTCCTTCTAAGTGCTAAGACTGAAGATCCTTGATATACTATGTTTCTTTAAGGAAATACCATAGTTACTCTTTCTACTTTGGGTTCTGTTACTGCAATTTGGTTTCGACCTTTTGTACAAATATTTTCACTGGTTTTTGTAAGTTTCAAGGTTTTAGTCTCTCTTAATGTGGCCTCATTTTGGTCTTGAACTCCAAAGACACTGTAGAAAAGGCTCCTTGTATCCAAAAGTTTAGAAAGGCTTCTCTGACTGGTTTGTCTTAAAACAAACGGTTGTGAGTGTATAGAAATAATGAATGCAGAGGTTCTGTGAATGTATCAAATAAAAGCCTGAGGAGTGTAAACAGTGAATAGGAAGTACAGAGGCGGTATAATTTTCTGCCAAGTAATAATGTCCCATTTCTGCAGTTGTGCAGTGGGGTAGATAGTGTGCATAGCGGTCACCAAGAAAGCAGCAGTCTTGTCTGTGAATTTTTATCCGTGTTTGTTGGGAGGTGACTTTTGTTTGAAATTCTGTGTGTTTCTTCCAAGGACTCTGTTAGATAAACTAGTATTATTGTTGCTTGTTTTCACGTTCCAGCTAGTTTGGCTTGTATACAGCTTTAAATGATACTTGTAGTTAATTTTGTGATACCAGTTATAAAATAGATAAAATGTGGTTTAAGCAGACTTGTCTTGTTAGAACCTAGCATCTCCAGCTTTTTGTGGTAGCCCCTTTATTGCCGTCATCTGAACGGCAATAACCCTTTAAAGATCAAACACACGTATTTTAAAACATGTTCATTGTGCCAAGATGACAAAGCAATGGAGAGATACAAGATAAGAGTAAGTTTTGGTTTTACCTAGCAGCTCTTCAAAGTGATAGACCATGCCCTTGTTACTGTAATAGGGTCAATTAAAACAGATTCCTAGATCTTCTGTAGTGTCCACTTGTGATTAGAGGAACAAGCTGTGAGGACTTCACCATTATAGGATGAATGACTGATGGAAATAATAATTAAAAGCTGGAATGACAAAGTTACATATTTAGGTCTGGCAGTGATGCATTAATTTCTGATATTTAACATTTTATGATTCCTGGAGAGTTCTTTTGAACTTTTATAATTCTAAGGAAGTATGGTGAGGTTTGAATATTTATATGATGTTAACTTAATAATAATTGTGTAATTTTTAATATGTACATTATAAATATTTTTTTTGTCTTCAAATTCTGGGGTTTTTTTGTTTTGATTTTTTTTTAATTTTATTTGTCTCAGATGGTGGCTTCCTTTAGCTATAAATTAAACTATTACTACGGTTTTGGTACTATTGCAGGATTTTTGTTTGTTTGTTTAGAGATGATACTTTTTTTGCAGCTTGTGCAGTTCTTATCAGACCTTCATCTATGATTAAAAGTGTAAATTATAGGATGTATTACTGTTATGGTAGTTGTGGATAACGCGTGTTGGTATTGGTAGCAGATTTTGTTGAACCAGTTCATGGAAAACTATTGCCTCAAAGATTACCTTTAATATTTAGAAAAGATTAAATTATGCTGTAGTCTCTCCAGGTGATTCTTGTACGTTTATTCCTAAGATTGACTACATATGCAACTTGTAAGGTGTCTGATAGGCAAAGTGTAGAATGGTGGAGGTTTGCTTTTTTTCAGTGTGAAAGTCCAATAAGTTACTTTCTGTTTTTAATCTGGAGCATTCTGTTTGTATTTACAGAGTTAAATTAGTTCATGTCACAGATCTCAGGTCACAGTAGACTGTATAAAAATATTTGTGTTTAATGATGTTGGTCATACAGCTTACAAGATCAGCCAGTTAAAATATCCTGTCCTGTAAATGCACAAAAGCTGGATGCAGTTTTAATCCTAAATGTTCCTAAATTTGTTTCTTCAGTAATTTAAGATTGTTGTCAACATCCAAACTTAAACCTGCTTTTTTGCTCGTTCAGCATTGTAGTCTTGAGAAATGGGATATGTGCTGTCTGACCTCATCTGGTAGAAAATCACTGATTAAACATTGTTCTCTAGGCTGGATGCTTTGTCTGTAGTTTAAGCTTTGTAGGAGAAAGTAAGTATACCTGTTCTCTTTGGTGGTGTGGTTGCACTGTTTCCTGCTGGTTTAGTGTATCTTAGTTTTCATTGGATAAGTCCCAGTAACCTACTTCCTTCAGTTCCGTATCATAAGCAAATTTCATTTTTACATCGTTTGGTCTAAAAGATGAATAGAGAGTAATCTGCAAAAAAGGATGGGATGGCTTTGAAAATCAGTCCAAAGTTTAGGTTAGTCTGTTGTAGGTTTAGTTACTTGCTGCCCAAGTTTTGTGTTTAAACTTCACAGCCAAGAGGATATGATTTTTTATACTGCTATTTAATCATATTTTAGAAAGATCAACAAATAAAACAAAAAACCCAACCTCCACAACCCACCAAAACCACCAAACAAACCTACAAAAAAATCTCACACTTTTTTCTGTATAAGCAGATTAATGGGTTTTGAAGAAGAAGATGGAAGAATAAGGGGATAAGGAAGGTATGGATGATGGCTTTGGCTAGTGAAAGTCTCAGAGATTGAACTTGAAAGACTATTATTGGTGTCTCCATTGCCATTTTTGAGACAACAGAACAATGAGTCCTTGTAGATTTTGGAAATCTTCATAGTATGATTTTCCACCTCATTTCAATGTGATATTGTAAATGATGATACTTACTAATTTATACAATATTAAAATACGTTGAAATTAATCATACACTTCCTACTTGAGAGTAATTGTCTCAGGATATCTAGGGATTCAGCTTCAATACAGTAACTCTGAAGTATGATTTCTGCAGTCAAGAGACCATTCTTAATTTTTCTGCAGTATTAAGAAGTCAGTATGGACCTAGCATAATGCAGATTTTGGCTACATCTTGAAAGGCTCTGTAGGAGTGAACCTCTAGCAGATAACCTTGGAAAGGTGTCTCTTCTTATGTATCAGAAAGTAGAGATAGTGTCTAGGGTTATCTCCAGGTGAAAGATTTGGACAGGGTGTTGTCTTGCCAACAGTACAGCTTCATAGAGGTATCACCTCTATGACACCTCATGTTTTAAAGGACAATGATAGATGAATTACAGTGGATAGAATTGCCTCAAAGGACATTTAGGGCACAAAATAAATACAGTGCTGTTTGTATCTTCTAAAGCTGTTTAGTAAGTTTAGAAAGTTTCAGTTGGAGGGAGTTGGCATTATTTTGATAGTATACTGTACTGTTGACATTTTCTCAAGTCTTTAACTGTAGAAACTGTGCTTTAGTTCTACCTTGCTATAAATATCATGCCAATTTAGAAAAAAGTTATCGAAGTAGGTTTAATACTCAGCCTTTGGTTTCCATTAAAGGGCTCATAAGAGCAGTGTAACTTTTGCAGACTTTTTTGCTGGAAGTTGTAGATAAGCCTTGCTATAAACTACTCAGTAGATTTGCTAGAAAAGCTTGTGGTTGAGTGCTATGTATGCTTGCCTTTTTGCTTCCACCTAGAATCCAGGGCCATTTCTTTCTGTAACCATTTCAGTGAGCTGCCATAGTTTTCAGTCTGTACTGTCACCTGATCCAAGCATGCGCCAAAATACCCACCGTTTCTGGCTACTGTCTGCTGAATCTGCTTTGCAAACCCTTAGTTCTTAAGCTTTTGCCTTAGCAAAAAACCAACAGACACTCTTACGGAGTGTACTGGACACATGCCATCCTGCTTCCCTAACTCCTCTAATTGTTTATGTAAATCCTTAGCTTTACTAAACTTGTAAATGCTACAATGGCATCCCCATGTGAAATTGTGTGGCTCATGTGTCAAAAAAGGCTGCTTGTGAAAATATTTGTCAGAAGAATATGAATGCTACACATTGCACTGCATTCAGTGTTTTGTATCAATTTATTATTGCAATGTCATGGTGTTTGATTTGAATTGTAGACAATCATTTTGTGTTTTAATATGCAAAGGTAAGTTCATGTAAACTGAATGTACAGTATTTATATATAAGCATACTGATCTGTATTTTTGGCTTCTTTCTGGAAGAAAAAACCCACTTGATTAAATGTTTTAAGCAGAGGACCCAGGCTTCTTTACAAACACTTGTTTATGCATGACTCTTACAGAGATTTTTGAACTTGTACAATTAGAATTTGTTATATATATATTTTTTAAATAACACTGAAGACAATGGCTAGAAAATTATTCTTATCTCTAATAAGAATAAAAATTATCCATTATATTACTCTAGTTAATAGTTAATTCTGATATTGAGCAGAGTAAAGGGTCAAATGTTGTTTTAGTAAGACAATGTTGAACAACCTCACAAGGATATGTGCTGTCTGTTATGATATGGCATTCTTTTAGATGATTTAGGTGAGAAAGTTGTGTTAACTCTCCTAGAAACTCGTTCCTAAACTTTAAATTAAACTTAAATTTATGTGGAGGAAAGTTGAATGTTTGCATAGGGTTTGGGACCCGTCATTATTTCTGCCTTTTCTTTTCCCCTTAAGCATATCTGTTCCCTTTCAACATTTCTTTCTTTTTTTAGTTTTTACTGTGGCTACATACCTCTTTGGTGTCATATTCTTGTTTGTAATCTTATTCTTTATTCCACAGCACTTTCCCTATTCATTCCCAGTCACTTCACCTGTTTCTCACTTCCAACTCCTTCATCATGACTTTACATTTTCTTGCACTTTTTGTCCTAGAAAGGCCATTGTGACAAGTAGGACCAGTTTTTGCCGAATGCTAAAGGTGTGAAGAGAAAAGTGATGATTTAGTAAAATTGGCTTTTTGTTTTTATGTCTAGAAAAAGGTTACTTTGCAGGTGCTCTTCTGTGAAGTACAAAAAGTTGTGTGGCCGTTAGTCAAGGTTTATAGCCAGCTGCCTGTGATCAAGTCTAATTGAGCAAGAATTGTTCTGCATAGTGAACCACTTTTCCTCTTAGTGACACTTTTCTGTTGTAAATACTGATAAGCAATTTTCTTGTCCGTGATTGGATGGGGAAAGAGGAATTGCTCCCAAGACCCGTGTCCATTCTACCATAAAATGTTAGTGATAACATTTACAGAATGTGTTTGTGGTCTCACATCTCTGATCCATTTCTCTATTTTGTCAGATGTGGTAACTTTTGCTTTAAAGTAGATTTCCAAAGTTGTTCAGTGCACCTACCACAACTGCGGTTAACTGGTGGCAGCAGTCACAGCCTCTGTTTAGACAGGGATGCACATGCAGAAGAGAGACATCTTGTGCCGCCCATTTCCCTTTGTGTGCCACAAATGGTTCTCATAAGTGAGCTTGGGAAACCCAACCCTATGGTGTGATGGGTTATTTCTGCATGAATCTCATCTTCTGAAAGCTGGAAAGTGTGAGACCTTGCTAGCAGGTACTCCAGCCATCTGAGTCAGGATTACTGTGTATCATATCAAGCATGTGATTTTCCTAGGCAGTGAGTGTTTAAGCAGTATTTTCACATTGAGACACCACAAAGTGCAATGCCTCAAGATTCTATTAATAATGCATTGAAACCTGCTGAAGATGAACTTGGATATAACGGATCATGGTTGATACAGTTCATGGAGATGCTAGTTTGTTTTGTGTATTAATTGTGTATATTTTTGTCTTGATTGTGGAGAACCTTCCTAAAAACTGTCACTGTAGGGTTTTTTCGTGTTCAGTGTTAATTTCTTAAAGCAAAGGTTGAATAAACTTCAGTTTGGACATACAAGCTTGCTGTTAGTTAGTACAGTGCTATGAGGTATACGAGCATTAACATCTGAAGTTAGCTATAGTTGAATATTTATGCCTCTGTACTCTTTTTTTAATTAGAAAGAGATCATTATTTTAGAAAGCAGAATGCCAGTTCTAAACGAAAAGTTGAGGTACATTCATGAAAGAATACATCTTGCCGTACAATATTTTTGTTTCAGTAAATTTCAAAATATGTGTATATCTACATCTGTCATTTTTGTTTGTCATGTTGTCAGAGAACCTAGTGTATGATAGAGGGTTATCATACACTGTATTTATAATGTTCCTGATAGTACAAAATTGGTTCCCAATGAATCTCAGGTTTTGACGTTGATATTTTAAATTGTGAGTCAGCAGGGAGATCTCAATGGTTCAGAGTTCGTATCTGTGCAAAGTTTAATTGATTTCAGGAAAATTGTGTAAGAATCTATCTGCTCAGAACCCTTCATAGCAAATGAGTGCTTTTTGTTTCTTACTGTTTTTCCCCTTATTTTATCTGTCAACAATTAATATCGTTTTCAACTAAGTTCGTTGGTACAGGTAAGCCGTTTTGAAAGGAGAAGCAGTTGGCAAACTTAACTGTAAATGACAATACTCATTGACTTTATATGTAAAAAGCTTGTGAGATGAGCTTTAGTTCTGGGAAGCTAATTGCAAAACAGTTAAAATAAATGAATTGCATAAACTTATTCCAGTAGCACTCTTTCTTTTGCATTTTTAGTGTAGTATTCAAGAAAAGCAGGTAATATTTTAATGTACAAGGTCAAAGACAGTAAAGGTTATCAGAGTCTGTGGGAGGGAGATGGAAGGTGCAGTTGCCAGCATACTGAGGCAAAAAGGCATCAAAAACCACATAGTTAACATACATCTTGTACTTAATGTTGTTAATGTGGAAGTAGTTTCAAATAACCGGCTTTTCAAAGTTAGAAGTGCTGAAATAAGGAACAGAGAGCTGTGTGCTTGATTAGTGATAATACAATTAACAGAGAACTGCTTGCAGTAGGGAAAACTGTTTGAGGTTATTTCAAAGATATCAAGTGAAATACAACTTCATTACTACAAATACTGTTCGTTACTACAACTACTTCTTTGGTATTGCAGCGTATCTTGTGATGCTTTGTTGTAAGTTACATGCATCTCTTGTGCTTTTGGAACTGACAGTATGGTTTTCAAGTGGGTAGAGATTGGAGCAGTATCTACAGTATTTTAGTGTTATTTGTCATGTGGACATCAACAAGAATGCGGTAATTTGTCAGAACCTATTCATGTGGGTGATAAACAAGAAAATTGATAAGTATGAAACACCCGTTAGTGTTTGCTTGAGGTATGATAGCTAGGAAATAAAAAGTGTCCAGATACAGCAAAACTCTTAAATATGAAAAATTCAACTTTTCAGATGAATTGCATGAAGCTTTATGTTGACATAGTGCAGAATAGTGAACTGATTCATACTTTGTCTTTCAGATGAACCAGAAACACGAGATGCATGGTGGGCAGAAATCAGGCAAGAAATAAAATCCCATGCCAAGGCATTAGGTTGTCATGCTGTAGTGGGCTACAGTGAATCAACTAGCATTTGGTAAATCATGTTGATGATTTGATTTTCAAAATGCCAGAGAAAATTTGTTTCCTCTTCAGTGGATTAAAAATGATTCAGCACAGTTGTTTGTATTGGGTAGTATACCTACTTCAGAGTGTTTGTTAAAGTAACTTTCTGAGATTTCAGTATTGTGCCTTTTTTTTAATGTGTTTTGGGTTTTTATTGGGTTTTAAGTTTTTTCTAATGAATGTTACAAGTTTTATTAAAACAAGAAAAATCAGACCTATGTATTTGCTTTGGTAGTAATATTGATTAATCTATGAAGTTTTGTAGAGCTAACCTACCTAAATAGTTAAGACTGTTCTTGAAAGTATATGTATTGTAAAATTATTAATGGGAATAACTGGCAGACCAGTACTTAAAAGGTGAACTTCAAACTTAAGGCACAAGTTAGTATTAATGTATTAATTGTAAGTTAAAGGAGAATATGCTGTGTGATAGATCTAGAATACCTTGGGTATAAATGTTCTGTATTTCTTAGAGAACATGTGCAATTATTTTTGTTTTTCAGTACCTCAGTAGTGTTTAACTATTGAACTGCAGCTCTACAGTAGTCACTCCAGTGTCTTAATGTATTCCCTTTGGCTAAGAATATGCCTAATCTTGTGCATTTTGGTGGCTTAATAACAAACTTTGTAAGAGGCTTGGAAAATGGGAGAAATAATTTGGGACTCATCTGATTACCTGTCCTTGTGTCTGTCCCAGGAAAGGTTGTGCCTCTTTCTAGCTCCAGAAAGTAACCTTTGAAAAGCTCGTCTAGGGGCCAAGCATGTTTGCTGGTTATCTAGAGAAGTACTCTGGCTCACTAGTTGTTTTCGAATTGCTTTAGGAGAGTACCTGAAGTGACTCAGACATCTGCATTTATTTTCTGTCAAGTTGTTTTTGCCTAAATACTTTAAAGAAAAAGCAGAAAAGATTTGGAGGTTTAGCGTGGCTTTTCTTGGTTTTTTTTTTGTGTGTGTGTGGTTTTTTTTGGGGGGGTGGGGGTGTTTGTTGGTTTGTTTTTTTGGAAAGAAACAAACCCCACCAAATATAATTGTTTTTTCACAAAGCTTGAATTTTGGAAGTCAAATACTTGTGCTAGCAGAGTAAGAAAACTGGAGAACTTACTTTATCAACAAGGCATCATTTATTTTCCCAGTGCTGTCTTGTCTGGTTAATGTTCTGTCTTGGTGTATTAAAGTCCATATTTTTACCTCAGGATTGCAATGTGCAAGTTCCCATCACTGAGGGATGAACTTGCACTAAAAATGAAAGTTTTATTCCACTGACTGTCAGTCTCCTTGTAAAAAGCATGAATATTTAATATTTTTTTCTACCTTAGCTATGAGGAAGGAGTGTACACAGTGTAGATGGGCAGTCAGTTATTGGGTTATTTCACACTTTCATTTTTTGTTAAGTAATTTAATGGCTTAATATTTGATTGTCAGCTGATTAGTTCTAGAGTTCCCATGCTTACTTGCCAGTTCAGCTTAATTCCATGGTTAAAGAGTCTGTGTCTGCAAGTCTGTATCTGCAAGTACTGGTCTACCAGACATGTTATATATGAAAAATTATTCTGGAAAGAGAAACAACAAATAAAAAGGCACATGTGTCATTCCAGAAAATGCGGGAAAGCTTTTCTACATATTTTTTCCAATATAATATTTTTAAGTACTGCATGTTAGATTTGTTTCTTATTTAACAATTTCAGAAATACCAAAAGCTCTCTGATCATGGTTTGCGCTTTTGACAGCTTTAATTCTGTTATATCATTAATATGGTCAGTTACTTTATATGCTATATGTACCATTACTGTAGTTGCTCATAGTAAAATTTTACTGTTTTGCTACTTTTTATCCTCCAAGAAGCACCCTTGTCAGTGTTGTATTGTAATTTCATTTGAAAGGGAATGTTTTTATGATGATGAGGCTCTCAACTTCCATTTTACTTTGGTAAACAATTATGTCCAAGGTTTTTTTTAATGTTTCTTTTGCTTTTGTTGGTTGTCTGGATTTCTTTGCATTATTAACTATAGTATTGAAAACCATACTTAAACCTGATTAGCCTTTGTGATGTTACAGTGTATTATTTACAACATAGTGCAAAGCTCTTTAGTCTTTCTGAATCTCGTACTTATATATTGGCTTAAATACCAGAAGAGCATTGTTTGTGAGATTTAATTGATGAAATTGCACAAATACGCAAAATTAGTCAGTATATTGAATTAATTGACACTTTTGTACCACCCTTTTAATCTTAGTAGTTTTAAATAAAAGTAGCACTAAGTTGTAGGAATTCACCTTGTTGTAATTCTTTTCTCTTACAGTGAAGAGGTCTGTATTTTGTCCGCATCTGGCACAGCAGCTGTACTGAACCCTAGGTTTCTTCAGGATGGCACCATGGAAGGCTGTTTGGAACAAAGGTTGTCATGGCAGCCTGGCTTCTTTTCCATAGGGTCAGAGAAGGGAGAGGTTGATTTTTTTCCTCAGAGCCAAGATAGTTCTTCTCTATTAGGGTAGGTTACAGAGTTACAGTGCAGGATGCGGGATCAACCACTTTACTGCTTTTCACTAACAACAACAACAACAGAAGTAATGGAACTCTGCACCAAATTAGATATTCTGTTTTTATTTCTAACAGTCTGAATAAGGTAACACATTTGACTACTAACCACAGATCATAACTCAGTTTTTTTTCTTTGCTGCTCTTCAGGTATCTTTCTGAACTTTATATCACTCTACAAAAAGTGACACATGTATGATAAATTATGGAAGCCAAAACCTGCAGTGGCTGTAATATGTGTATATATGCTCTATCTATACTCTTTAAGAGCTGTGTGGGAGATAAAATAGCTTGGTTGTAAACCAAAGATAGTGCCAGACTTCTGTAAAAGCTATATGTTTTAGTTAAGTTAATGAACAAAATCATAAAACTGAAGGAAAACCATGAAGTTTCCCTTTGTTTTTTGTTCTTGCAAATAAAATATGAAGAATGAGTATTGACAAACAGTTATTTTTTACAACAAATAAGTAATGCATATTGGTAATTTATTATGTGTTTGTCAGGATAGTAATATTTCAAGGAATTACTGTAGTCGTAAATAAGGCTATTTATTACACCTTAACACTTGCATTATGTTTTCCATAAATAACCTGGCCACCATAGTATTATTTATTATTATTTTACTTTGTTAGCAGGAGGACATTATCTTCTTGTATAAATAGACTTTTGAAAAGTATAGCCAGAAAAAAGTGTTTGTTTTGTAGTCATTATATGATAGAAAAAATTGTCCTGTTAATAATATGAAGAAAATTGCAATTTTATCAAAATACGTATTTTTGATGCTACTAAAAGTTCTAGTATAGATTAGAAATGCCAAAAAAAGGTAAAACAACTAAACAGACAAAACCTGTGTTTGACACAAAATATACTTGGCAAAGTCTGTAATAACTAATGTTCCAAATCTGTCAGATTTGCTTAAGCATCTCTTCAGAATTCACTGAGAAGGATTGTTTATGCAAAGCAGAACAAATTTGCAGTGATGCAGTTCGCCTATGCTTTCTTTGTTCATGTTTTTACAGTGGTTACTCCTAGATATTTCATATGGAGGAGTGGGACTAAGTGTTCTAAGTGTATAACAAGTTTTATCCAATACCTTACATTAAGAAATAATCTTCCTATTCTTCTTAAAATGTTAATATATATTGTGCTGCTTCTCAGTAGGATTGTTGATTGTTGTTTATGTTCTGCTCGTTAGGTTTGTGTATGTTTTTGGACACAATCCGTATAAATGACTTTTCATTGTATTTGGTACATCAGATTCTCTGTACAACTGTTGTACCATGACTGCATTTAGAAATTGTAGTGCCTAAAGCCAGCTCAGTAATGTTTCAGGTTTATAGAAATTGCTGGTCATTGTATGTATCATTTTTGATCCCTGTGTAACAAATTTGATGCAAGTTTTATTTATAGCATTTTTTCTAGTAGCGTGCAGCCTAATTCTGTTCTTCTAATTTATAAAATGCAGTACTTGTCACGTTGGTATAAGGTAGCAGTGTGTGATTTTTATAGGTATCTGTAGGTATTTATACACATATGCATATATTAATAATTGTTACTGACATGCAGATATTTTAAGTATGTTCTTCATAATGTATTTTTAGGATTGAAGAAACTTCACCACCAGGTTGTGGATTTTGCCATATACCGTATGATGAACTGAACATGCCATTCCCTGCTCACCTCACTTACTGTTGCAACTGCAGAAAGCAAAAAGTTCCTGATGTTCTTTTCACCACAATTGATCTTCCTGTAGAGGCAATAGTTATTGGGAAGGGATGTCTTATTCAAGCCAGGTATCTATAGAAATGTTTACTTAGTCAAGTTTTGGAGATCTTTCAAAGAATTCCTCTTGCTAAAATTCAGTATGTTATAGAATCGTATCATAGAATCGTCGAATGGCTTGGGTTGGAAGGGATCTTAAAGGTAATTTAGTTCCAACTCCCCTGTCATGGGCAGGGACACTTTCCACTGCACCATGTTGCTCATCAAATCTTGATTAATGACAGTGTATTACGGTACAGGAGGAAGAGGAGGAGAGCCTTCTCCTCCCCTGGCTACAAGTTGTGTCTGTTGATAGACAGTCTGGTGACTTATTCATGTTGATGGACGTTTGGTGTGATCATACAGCTATTGCACAAAAAAGTCAATGAACCGGTTAAGTCGTGTTAATTCTGTGCTGATGTCCATAACTGGGGGCAGGATCTCTAGTAGAATTGTTGGCTGTGTACAGCTCATGCTGTGGTATATGAACTTGGAAAAGGGGATAAGGTGGTTTACAGTGGGAAAGAAAGTTAGCTATGTAGGATCTGTATGGGTGGCTAACTACATGGATAAATAACTGTTTGGATGGTCAGGCTGAGAGGTAGTGATGTATGATTTGTAACCGGTCTGGATGGCCGTGACAAGTGTAATAGTCTGCAGTGGGATCTGTCCTGTTGAACAGCTTCATATTGTGAAGGAAATGATATACTGCGTTCTCTTCAAGTTTGCCAGTTACACCAAAATGAAAGGCACACCAGACAATACAATACCGTGTCCAGTTTTGCCCTGTGAGAGTAGGATGTACACCAGAAAACTAGAGCAAGTTCACTGATGGGTCACCAGAGGGGTTAAGGCGCACCTGCCCAATTAAAAGAAATTGTGGGTGCTGGATTTGTTCAGTCTAGAGAAAGGAAGAATTTAGGGGGACCTTATAGCAGCCTGCCCGTATCAATTAGGAGGTTATGGAGCATATGTATAGCCAGGTCTGCATAATGGGAAAGTGAGAAATTTGGCCTAAGCTGAAGCAAGAGAGATTCAGAGTAAATATAAGGAAGAACTACTTATCCAATGAGGGCAATCAGGTAGTGGAGAATATTTCATAGGAGGTATGAAGTCTCAGTCTTTGGGTATGAGACCTGACTGGATAAAGCTCTGAGCATCATGGTCTGAGCTTAGGGTTACTTTCGGTGTTGCCTGTTATTATTGTTAATATAAATATGCAGTTTTCTATTAAAAATGGAAATCAAATCTTACTTACTGAGACTCAGTGCCTCAGTCTGCCTTGATTTTCCTGATGAGAATTTAATGTTCTACAGGATTTTAAAATGCATTGAAAAAGAAACTGACTGTATCAGGTTATATAAGGAAAAATTAAAAAAAGAAAAAAGAAAATCCCCTGTGATCACTTTCAGACTTCACTTCAGTCCATTAAAACTGTTCATCTGCTGATGTGATGTACTGTTTCTTATTGTCAGGTTATGCCGTCTAAAGAAGAAAGCTCAAGCTGAAGCAAATGCAACAGCTATCAGTAATCTCTTGCCATTTATGGAATATGAAGTGCACACCCAACTGATGAATAAACTGAAGCTAAGAGGAATGAATGCTCTGTTTGGGCTGAGAATTCAGATCACTGTGGGTGAAAATATGCTGATGGGGTTGGCAGTAAGTATGGTTTTAGTCTTTGGATTCTTTTGCTTCAGTAACATAACATTATAAACATAATAAATAAGGTCATGGAAAGGAGTAGGGTGTCTAATTGTTGACAGTTCAGGACAGACTGTCTTTCAGCACCAAAGAAAGAATTACAGGATCTACTGAAACTCTGTTAGAGGACAAAATTATTAGAAAAGGGATGAGAGAAAAATAAATGGTTCAATGACATAAATTACAGAGAAATTATGATGTTCTTCAAAGGTCATGTCAAAGAGATCCCTGTACTTCAAGTTGCATTAGAATTTCATTACAAATAAGGTCAACAAAGTCTCAGTAAATCTTTTGGTTTGTTGCTAGCAAGAGACAGGTCTGTCGCATCGTCTTTGACGGCACCAAAGAAGTAAATGATAGATCAGGAGTGTCTCACAGATAGTCATGAAGTGTTCAATAAGTATTTTCCAGCCTCATTCTGTCGTGTGAGGTTAGAATAGTGAAGTATGATGCTTCTTCCTGCATCAGTATAAGATGATGTTTAAGTAATATAGACTGGCTTGCATTTTCTTTTATCTGAACTGTTGATCTATTTTCTGTAAATGAAAATGGGATTGTCACAACTTCAGTGATACCGTGAATGGTTTGGCCAAGTTTTAAATCTTTGAAGCCATCACTTGCCTAAGCAAAACATACTACATCAGAGGTTTTAATTCATAGTTTGTTTGGAATACTTAGGTAAGTTAAGGACTCCATGATGGAAAGAACCCATGAGAAGGAAAGGCTTTATTAAAAGGATAGTGTGGGGTGTTTGTTCGGTTTTTTTCATAAGTAAACAGAATAGAAAGATCACGGGAAGAGATGGTGCTGTAATGTGCATGTTATGGTGCTGTACATTGTAGCATAAGCATCATGGAAAACTTTATATGAAAATACTAGAAGTACATGTTTATGTAATTGTAACTTTTCTTAATGACTTTTTGAAAGTCTGCAACAGGTGTGTATCTAGCAGCTTTGCCAACACCTGGTGGTATTCAGATTGCTGGGAAGACTCCAAATGATGGCACCTATGAGCAGCATATATCACACATGCAAAAGAAAATAAATGATACCATAGCAAAAAACAAAGAACTTTATGAGATTAATCCTCCAGTAAGTAAAGCTTTTATATTCTTAGAGCATTCTGAGTCAGACAGATATATACCATGTGTATCCATGAATTCTTACTGAGCTAATCGTTCAGAACATAAGTTGTTTTTTAACAGAGATACAGATTCTTTTCACTATATTTTGCGAACCTACTGGAATTTTCAGATCTCTTAAGTCACATAACCAAATCGGTTTGTACTTATTTAGATTTATTTATCAGTAAATTTATTTTCTGAATGGTCTGATTCTTAGAACTGTTAACATTGTTTGTAGTTGAAATTATTTCTAAGCTACATAGTACAGCTGTTAATTTGTATATCCTTTTTAGGAGCTACCTGAAGAAATCATTGGGTCTCCCATTCCAGAGCCAAGGCAACGTTCCAGATTATTAAGATCTCAGTCAGAAAGCTCTGATGAAGTTACAGAGCTAGACCTTTCACATGGGAAAAAGGATGCTTTTGTCTTGGAGGTGATGGATGTTTTCAGTGCTCCTTTTCATATTTCTCTTTTCCTGAAATATATATGAAAATATGGAGTAAACTTTTCTCAGTTATCTCCAAAGGCAGTTATTAAATTATATATAAATTTTTGATTTTTGTATCAGTGGAAAATGTTAAGTATTTGATTTCCATTATCTCTCTTTTTCTTATTGTGGCAATGTCCGGAATAAAAGCTGATAAGAAATGCCCTTCTGCATACCTCAAGCAGGAGTCATGACTCATCCAAAATTTAGATATATTTTTATAAGCATTGAGCTTCCTGTATTGTCACGCTTAATGGCAATGACTTATGCTGCATTGGAATAGGCAGAGAATGATCACGTCAGTATAACACAGACCTTATGAGAGCTCCAGTAGCCAAACGTCCTTAGCTGGAAAAAGTTGTAATTTGTTGTGCGGAACCTTCAGCATTTTAAGTTGTTTTTAAAATCGTCTTTTTATCATTTTTGTCTTACCTGTTGCAGTTTCTCTGTGTTCTGTACATATTGCTTTATTTTTAATGCAATTTAATTATGGGAACTATTTTTCAAATGTTCACCATATCATAGGCTGTTAGCTAAGATTTACAGGTCTGGTTGATGGAATCCTTTTTTAAAACCTCAGCTTAATTGCCAGATACAGATCTCTTGATGACAAAGTTATTAAATTTTCTGAGACTTAGGAGTGGAACAGCAACATGATTTTTATCAATTACTCTTTTTCCAGATAGATGACACAGATGCAATGGAAGATGTACATTCTTTACTGACAGATGCTCCACCACCTTCTGGTATGGTTAAAACAATATTTTTCTGATTTATGTTGTAGGCTGCAAAGTTGTAGAATCTTAGAATGGTTTTGGTTGGAAGGGACCTTAAAGATAATCCAGTTCCAACCCCCTGCCACAGGCAGGAGCACCTACCACTGGGGCAGGTTGCTCAAAGCCTTAGGTTGTATGGGGCAAAATAGATGACAAAATTTAGACTGAATGGCTAATTTGTAGGTTTCAGGGTCATTGAAATTAGAAGTAGAGAGGGACAAATGGTCCTTAAGTATTTGTAGCCATGTAATCTGACAAGATTGGTGTTGTATTCCAGGAATGTTAAGGTGAGCAATTTGCCCTTCCAGCACTCTCGTTCAACAAGTGCATTTATTTTTTCCTTGCTTTGTGGTTGTGCCATGCTATCAATTTAGGCATTTGGCTGTTCGCATTTTGAGTCCATGTGTGCCTTCAGTGTTC
Source organism: Myiopsitta monachus (assembly GCA_017639245.1). Classification (NCBI taxonomy): domain Eukaryota; kingdom Metazoa; phylum Chordata; class Aves; order Psittaciformes; family Psittacidae; genus Myiopsitta; species Myiopsitta monachus. The sequence continues at coordinate 83,414,178 of CM029920.1, forward strand.
ACAGATTTTTGCATCAGGATGTGTACTTATCCAAAAGCCAGCTTCTTACACGTGGTTTCTATCAGCCACTTTTTCCTTTGTCTAACACTCAGAAGAGCAGCGAATCGTTGCTGTATGTCAGCCTTCTTTATGCTATTTGTTGTCATATAGATACCTGTCTTACCCTCCTTGATAGAACTCCTGGCTCTGGATGTAGTTGTCCCTTATATGGAATTTACTCAGCACATTTGGGTGTCCTTCTTTTCCCTCTCTTGTCTTCGTGAGTTTTCCCATGTTTCTTCTGAGCATGTATCAGTTCTCTTCCTATTAATTATTACCAGTGTTTATCATTGAGTACTGTTGAGCTCAAAACTATCCTTGTCGTAGTTATCTAGTATTACCACCAAATTTCTCGTTCCTCATCAATTATTCTTTGTTAGGTCCTGCTACATTTGATTTTACAACTCTAAAATAAGGCCATTAGCAGTAATTTCATGTTACCCTCTTTGCAGATTTATTATGAATATATTGGAAGCATACAGTCCTGAGTTACAGATCTCTCCACTGTGAAAATTGACCATGTATTTTGACCCTTTCTTTGCAGTTTTATCATAATTGCATTTCCTTCAATAGTGCTCCACTCTACCCTTCAGCATGTTAGGTTTCTTAGAGTCCTTGGTGGTCAATCTTACCAAATGCTTTTTGATGTCCAAAGAAGATTATATCAGTCAGATGCCTTTTGTTTACATACTTGTTGACAGCTTGTGAGCCATGACTGTTATTCAGAAAAGTGGTTTCTCTGAAATGTCTTTATCTATGCCCATGAGCTCCATTTTCTGGATTATCTTATATGGACCAGTAATACAGATACCTGTACTAAGCAATTAGTAGGTCTGAGTCACCAAAAAGCACCTCACCACCTGAAGATGTCTGCTTTTGACGCTCTGATAGAAAATCTATTAATATTTATACCTTCTGCAAGCTGCTATGCAATTTCTTTTCTAGCTCGTTTGGTGCATTTATATAGGCCCTACCAGATTTTTCTCTTTTGTGCCCATTTAGCTGTATCTTTAGATTTTCAGCATTGCTTATTGACTGCTTATGACTTTTCTTACCCTGCTGTTTGGTCATTATACCTTTTTTCTTTCTTTTTTTTTTCCCTTTTCAAGTCTCTGTTCTGTTTAGTAGGTGCTAGATAATTGCACGCATTCCCTAGATAGTATCTTTAGAGCATCTCTGTGCTCTCTGTCAGAGATTAGCTTTTTAGCTTTTCTTACCACACCTTTTTAGTAAGTTTCCTCATTTGTACATAGTTTGTCTATTAGAAACTAGGCAGAGTACTAGATATTGGGTGTTCATCCTTCCTACAAGAATTCGTAAGCATGCCTTGATCAGAACTAAAAAAAAATGAATTGAGTGCTGCTTCTTGCTGAGGACCAACTAGTCAGGGGTTTCTTGTTTTGTCGTTTCTACAGCAGTGGTTGTGTGAGCTGCTCAGGGAGCTTGTCTCACCAAGGTAGTCTTGGCATCAACCGGGAGTTACCCAGTCTCCATGTGGCGTAACTGTCACTGTTGCATTTGATGCGATTGTAGCTTCTTTCATGTTCCTCAACATGGTGATATTGGTGGCCTTGTTTTTGGCTATTGAAGAAATATTTAGACTAAGAATTCTGCAGTGAATTAGTGTTTCAGAAGTAAAGCTCTATCTTTCTTATCCATTTTTTTTTTTTCGCTGTAGTGTGAATAGCAAGTTATTTTGTATGTGGTATTGTATCCTTCAGATGCTATGTTTGTTTTTTGAATGTTGGTCTTATTTCTGGTATATTATTCAATATTGAAAAATACATGAGGGAAAATAGGTGCAAAACATCAAGTAAGATCCCATATTTTTCTTTAAAAGTATTTTTATATTTCAGTGAGCAACACAGATTTCCCCAAATATTTTCTTTACAGGTTTTTACAGTTGCAACACAGAAATAATGCCTGGTATAAATAACTGGACACCGGAAATTCAAGTAAGGTTATTAAAAGATGTGTTGAGATAGCCTGCAATATTTAAATTTTTAAATAAAAATAATATATATTAGAGATCATTAAGTTTGAAAGAAAAAGGTACTCGTGTTAGAAATAAAAGCAGTATTTTGGCAAGAAAAATAGGATATGAGAAACTGTTGCTTTGTGGGCTTTTTCCAGTGTGGTCATGTAACAGAGAACCTGGTGCAAAAATACAATAATTAGAAAATATTCACAGTAAATATGAACTTCAAGTGTTTGGGCATTTTTAAGAGCTTGGCTAGATTTTGACAGCTCTTGAAACAAGTTGTTGACTGTATTACTTAGTATGAAATACTAATATGATAACATCAATAGGCTAAGAAGACTTAGATAAAACTAATCTGGTAAGTAGAGAAAAATTCTATTCATAATTAAGTTTTAAACACATTGGTTGTGTTTGGATGACACAATTCCGTCTCAGAGAGAATAACTTAAACCAGATCTATTTAATGAGCTTTTGCGTCTGGTTGGCACAATGCGAGAATGCTTTGCAGAGGCACAGCTCAAACCTGAAAACAGTATGACTGCACCAACAACATACTGTTAGGTTGGTGGGGTTGCCTGTGTACTTATATGTGACATTCCATTATTGCCCACATGGTTGCACACAGTTAACGTGAGTTTTAACAGGAGTTAAAAAAAATATGTAGCTGGTAGAATGACTCCTTTATGACCTAAGTAAAAAGAGCATAGTGTATTTCTATCTTAATCACTTCTTTAATATATATTCATATGCATTAGTTCACAGAAAAATTTCCATTTGTTTGTAGAATTTAATGAGAAATAAGCATTTTACTTCACTATTTCTACAGTGGTTTTCCTTCTTTTCTGTCCCTGTCCTTACCCTTACTCACTCTCTCTCCCTCACCATGTTAAGCATTATTTGTCTTCTTTATGAATTTGTTTTGTTTTTAATATAACATAGAGGCACATACTGGGAAAAAATTAATGTGTGTTTGTTTCTAAATTAGATGTTCACAGCAGTAAGAGTATCCAGATTAAGCAATGTTAATCTAACAAATCAAGCTCTTAATAAGAACTTTAATGATCTCTGTGAGAATCTGTTGAAGGTAAGAATCTTATTTCAGATATTTGTTGAATTATTCAAATGGAAGTAAAGTGAAATGAGGCTATACTGAAAATAACATTTTCTTCATAATTATTTTTCTGAATTAGACTACGAAGTGTCTGTGATTACTCTGTAAGTTGCTCTAAAGATAGATTTCTCTTAGTATATTGAGGATTTCCGAAGTTTTTAATCTGCATGAGTCTTTTGACTAGTAGCATACTCTAGAAAGACTGTTACATTGCATTTTACCTTGACATTTTATAGAATAGTAGAATGATTTGGATTGAAAAGGACTTTAAAATATCCAGTTCCAACCCCCCTGCCATGGGCAGGGATGCCTCACCATAAACCATGTCTCCCAAGGCTCTGTCCAGCCTGGCCTTGAACACTGCCAGGAATGGAGCATTTAACACTTCTTTAGGCAACCCATTCCAGTGCCTCACCATCCTCACAGTAAACAATTTATTCCTTATACCTAACCTGAACCTTCCCCTGTTTAAGTTTAAACCCATTACCAATTGTCCTGTTGCTACATTCCCTGATAAAGAGTCCCTCTCCTGTATCCTTCTAAGCCCCCGTCAGATACTAGAAGGCTGCTATGAAGTTACCACATAGCCTTCTGTTCTCCAGGCTGAACAGACCCTATTTTCTCAGCCTGTCTTCATATGGGAGGTGCTTGAGCCCCCATATCCTCGTGGCCTTCTTGTGAACTTTTCCATGTCCCTGTTACGTTGAGGACACCAGAACTGCTCACGCTACTCCAAGCGTGGTCTCACAAGAGCAGAGCAGGGGGCAGGATCACCTCCCTCAACCTGCTGGTCATGCTCCTTTTGATGCAGCCCAGGATACGGTTGGCTTTCTGGGCTGCAAGCGCACACTGCTGCCTCATGTTAAGTTTGTCATCGATCAGCACCCCCAAGTCCTTTTTCTCAGAGCTGCTCTCAATCCAGTCTTTGCCCAGTCTGCAGCTGTGCCTGGGATTGCCCCAGCACAGGTACAGGACCTTGCACTTCACTTTGTTGAGCTACATGAGGTTGGCATTGACCCACCTCTCAAGCATGTCAAGGTCCCTCTGGATGGCATCCCTTCCCTCCAGTGTATCAACCAAACCACACACCTTAGTGTCATTGGCAAACTTGCTGAGGGTGAACTCAATCCCATTGTCCATGAGCAGGATGAGTCTCAACGCTGTCCCTGAGGGACACCAGTCATTACCCATCTTCAGTTGAGCATTGAGCCATTGACCTCAACTCTGCGAATTCCTTATCCACTGGGTGATCCATCCATCAAATTTATGTCTCTCCGTTTTAGAGGCAAGGATGTCGTGTGGGGCAGTGTTGAATGCTTTGCACAGGTCCAGTCACACCTCTGATTCTTCTTCAAGAGAAGATTAGTGTGATTACATGATTTCTACTATGAAAGAGTTGTAATTAGTTTCTGAAATAAACCATACATTTTTTGTAGAGAAACACAAATAATGTCTTGTCTTCAACAGAGCTTGTATTTTAAACTACGATCTATGGTTCCCTGCTGCCTTTGTCATGTGAATTTTACAGTTGCTCTACCAGAGGATGAATTAGTTCAGGTGAGTTAACTGCTTCTTTTGACTTTCAGCACATAGGCATGCCAGTTTTAGCCTTTAATGAACATTTGCTGCTCAGAGTAAGCTAAGCTAGGATTTGATTTACTAGTATGCCTGATGAATTCTGAAGTAAAATTTAAAGGCGTGTTAGGTGAAGAAAAAGGAACCTGTGGAATTCACCAGTTTTGAGAACCATGGTACTACATGATATTTCAGGAGCACAGTGCATCTTAAGAGTGTATCTTTTTAGTTGGATAGTAAACAAAAAGACAGCACTATTTATCTGTTAAAAGGTCTTATTGCGTATATACAAGGATATGGCACACTGCTTTGCTAAATATGCTTTTGTTATTCTTTTTTTCCTTGCTTCAAGGTGATGTGATATACTCTTTTTAAAGGAAATGTTTTCTTTAGAAGTACAGCATCATTCTTGTGTTCAATTAAACCTCTCTCTTACAAATAAAATGATAATGAGCTTCTATGATTCTTTTTTTATATTTGTTCACCAAGAGAGAAGGAAAGAATTTATGAACAAAATCATAAATGTGGGACAAACACTGTCAGGTGTATGTTCTAACAGTGGACTTTAGTATTACCTTTTATGCTATCCTGTGAAAGGTTTTTAGTATGTCTACTTAGATGACTTCTTTTCCTCTTATTTTTCTATGTAAAAAACTGGCTTGTTTGCAAAATTATTTTTGCAGATTGCATGAGGGATAATATGCCATGTATTTCTGATTTGCAGATTGCAGTCACAGCTGTTGCAATTACGTATGACAAAAACCAAGCATTACAAACCAACAGAGGCCCTACAGAAAAATCACAGCAAAGAGGTAAATGTTGAGGCATGTAAAGATAAGAGATAATTTTCTTTCCCTTTTTTCCCCCCAGTACCTAATGAGTTTGCATTTTAATTTCAATTACATGTACACATTTTTAGAGGGATGTACAGTAAGATCATAAAGTTGTAACATAGAGTTTTTTGGAGTTCATAAATGTGACCTCCATAGGATGAATTATATATGAAGTATTCCATATTTGCTTTATGTAGTTAACAAACTTGTAGTAACATGAAGAAATGCTAAGTATTGCCATATTCCATGTACCATCCTTCTTTGAATCATTTTTCTCTAAAGAATTAGTGTAACAGATGATGACATTCCCATTGTATTTTGAAAAATGTGGTACAAGTCATTAGAGAATACTTGTTCTCTTAAATAGCAAATTTTGTCCTTACTTCAAGAAGCCAGAAAATAAATTATTCATAATGCTTCAGAAAACTTCCCCAGAACCCTTAAGTAGGTCAGTAATATTTTTGGAGATCAGTGAAGCATATAGCATTGTAGAGGGAGTGGAAGAGACTGCTGCAATCTGCATATGTCATCTTGCTGATGAAGCACCGTCTTAAACTAGAAATGTATGTATGCAATCTGGATACCAGAATTTAGACAGAACTTTGAAGATACTCCATTCTGAAGAATGGAATTAGGTAGTTAGAGCCATATGTTTCTAAAACATTAGTTATACCTTACTTCAGTAGTAACAGTAAATTGTTTTCTTTTATGTGAAAAAAAATTGCTACTATTTAATATATAGTTAACTTGTCTCCAACTACAGAATCAAACCAAAAATGCATGAATTGACGTAATTTTTTTTTCTGAAAATACTAAATCGAATTCTGTTTACTAGAACATGGGTTCTGTTCAGTTTTGCAGCTGGATTTATTGTCAGACACATAACTGTCCAGAACTGCATCACTATAGGCGTAAGTTGAGAAAATTTGTTCTGGTCAGACCTTGACTAAATTGAATCTGGAGTGCTTACTATTAGTAGCAAATCTTATTTGGGGGTTTAATTATCAATTGGGTATGTTTTCTTTGTTGAAGCATCTACAGACAATGAAGAACAGCTACAGTTTCCTTTGGAACTTTGCTCTGACCCCCTTGCTTCTCAACCGTTCTCACCAGCTAAAGGTCTGTTGAATGGCAGAGTGCTGAACTATTGTTTTCTACTTCTTCTGAGTTCTGATTTTTCATTGTTGCAGTAGCTTTAAAATATCTGTACTGTTACATGCTTTAAATACTCTGTTACTTAAGCATAATGGATATGTTCATTCCTAAAGCTGAATTTTTTGTGAGTCATATAAGATGGGTTGGAAAATAATTCTGTGCATGTTCTTTTGTGGATTACCTGTAGTTCCTCTGTCTTTGCTTTTTAGTATCGAAAATGCTGCAAGCCGCTGGGTGTTGCACGTCATTTGACTTAAAGAATTATAAATTACTTAATAATTAGGTTTGCCCCATACTGCTTTACTTCTGTAAATGGCCCATGTAAAAGAACTCCATGTGTTGTCAGACTCAGGTAATTAACCTCATTGTTTTCATGGTGGGAATTACCTTATCTAGCAAACACTGCTTGTTCAGCTGAGCAGAATTGCATACGTTTTTTTTTCTGAAGTGAAAAGAGCCTAAACTTGCATAGTTAACAATTTGTGCAGTGCAGCTTGTTTTAGCTGTTAAAACAGTCACTTTATTTTACCTGTGATAGAGCTGCATTTCAAGACTGGTTGTCACAATTCTCCTGTGATTGTATTAAAAATTAGGTGGTTATTCACTGAAATCATCTCTTTACTTCCTCTGCGTTGCTGGATTCTCTACCCACCAAAAGGGCTAGTGATAGGCAAATTAGTATCTGGGAATTATTGTAAATGTTCTTTTTAGTAAAGTATTAGTGCTTCGTTTTTGCCCTTTGCATGGCTTGCATAAAGGAAAGTGCCTACCACATTCACTTGTATTTTCAGATGCCAGTTTAATTTCAGCAATAATATTGCTTTGTATTCTTTTAAATTTATTTTTACTTTTTGTGCATTTGTGTATCATTAACTTTTAATTGGTCACATTATGATGCTGTTAACCTTTGACTTTCTAAAAGAGGAGCTAGCCAGAAATTCCAGACCGGTGGTCTTTTTCACTAGCCTGTGCTACTTGTATAATGGGCACTGACCAGTAGAGGGTAGCCTGTTCGCGTGTATCACTTTTCCGGCTGTTCTTCACATTCCATATTGTACTGTATGTAGCTTTAGAGGCTTTCAACTAGATAATTATTTATTATATTTATTATCTGTCATTTCCTCACAAGTGGACTCTGGGTTTAATTTTATTTACCCAGTGGCTTATTTCATATGTTAACTTTTTTACATAATTATCTTAAGTTTGTTATTTTAAAAACATTTGTATACAACCTTATATGGTAAGGACCTTTAATAAATGATCATATGGCAAGGCAGATTTAGTAGAGTTAATTACTTATACTAATTTATTGTATGTTATCAAAGTTTATCACATACTATATATAAAAGAAGTTTTTCCTCGTATTTTGCTCTAAAAATTTCCTTTTATAAGAACAAAGCTGTTGTTCTGTGCTACATGACTCTGCTCATATATTACCTGAATGGAATTAATTTTGTCTTATTAGAAGTCCTGGAGGGTGCAAGTTCTCACACAGGTATTCCTGCGGCTCAAAGAGGTGAGTTTACTTAATTTAGCCCTACGCCAGAACAGAATGAGCATTCTTGGGATATTGGTACACTCTTTTTGGATATGTCTTAATCCAGGAAGTGTTTACTAGATAACTGAGAATGCATGCTCTGGTGTGGCTTAATGATACAATAATATTTTGAGGTGGTTTTTAATTACAAAAGTCAGATTTGTTAATAAGTGTTTCTCTGTCAGATACATTGATATCACTTTATCTGACAGAAAGTCCCTGAGAGAGAGCTTTTTTGCTTGTGTTAATTTGAAGTTAGCATGTGTTCCTTCTGTTTCTTCAGGATAATGAAGAAACTGTGTTTGCAAAACCTTTCTTTTTTTTTTTTTTTTTTTTTTTTTTTTTAAGATATGCAAACACCCTTGCAACTAATAACAAAAGTCATAGCAGAAACAACTCTACTTCTCATTGTAATGATAGGGGAGGGGAGAGGGTATTTTGAGAGGGAAAGGTTGGGGAATGAGGACAGCATTTTGTAAGGAAAATTCATTTGTATTTAAAACTGAGGTGTTGTTTCAGCATGTGACTCTTACCCTCATCACCAAAGGTTTTTTTACAGTCTCTAGGTTAGATATTGGTAAAGATAGTTAGGAAGTTTAAATCATGATCAGCAGCTCTTTGTCTTGAGGAAAAGAATAGTAGCAAAAACTAAAATGAAACAAGTCTTAAATAAACTTTAAAAAGTCAAACTTAATACTTAATATGATATTAAAATAAAAATCTAGTATTAGTCGTTAATGGCTGTATTTGCATGTTTTTTCAGTGATGAAGTCCCAGTCAGGCAGTTGGTTCACAGCTGGGACATCACCAGAAATCAGGTACACTGGTTTGGACAAATCAAACCTATAGAGTAACTTTTCCTTCAGACAGACCTGGAAAGGGATGGTTGTTCTCTCTCAGACACAGATAATTGCTTCCTCAAAAGGAGCATTGAGATGAGCAAGAGACATCATCCATATTTTTTTTCTTTGTTTTTTCTTTTGTTTTTCTGTCTGTGTTTTCAGCAACGTCAGTTGATTACAGTTCCTTTGCAGACAGATGCAACAGCTGGATAGAGCTCATTAAACTGAAAGCTCAGACCATAAGGCGCGGATCAATTAAGACAAGTAGGCGGCTGTTTCTACCACGTTATGATAATCTGAGACATATCTCTGATTTCCCAGTGGTGAATAGTGAAGTTCCCTGCCCAGCAATAGTATTGCAGATCACGTGTAGAATGACTACCTGAGTGTGAAAACTGCCGACATTATTAAAGTCTTTGTAAACTAATATAGGGTTTATGAACCAGTATCATAAAAAGCAAAATACAGTATTTCTGTTCACTTAGTAAAATTTAGGTATCGATAAATGTGTACGCCTACTAATTATATAACATACACTGCATGGATGTAGGTGTATGTATGATCTTGGAAAAATTTTGGTGAGAAACAGGAAGCAATCACCAAGGTGGCAGTCAAGGCAATGGTCACTAAATTAGCAAGTGGTGAGTTATTTTTCAGTAGTTCTTTGGCCACAGGTCTGACTATCTTGCTTAAATTAGCAAAGATTAATATCTGTTTTAATGGAAAATGCTGCACTGGGGAAACACAACAACTTTCACACTTCCTGTAATTTGTTCCTCCAGCAGAATATGTATTCCAAAATGTTGGCACTTTTTTCTTTACCTTCACTTTATAACTGATTTTTGTATGTGCAGCTACTCGCCTCAATGTTTTCCTTTGCAGGAATGCCACTCTTCCAAATAAATTCCATTTCAGCTTTTTGTCTCCTTTTGCATGCATTGCATGATAATTTCCTTTCTCACATGGTATGGCTGAGCATCACAGGCAGCTGAATGTTGTCACCAAGCTATTTGGAAACCATAAAGAAGAGTTTTTGTGTTTGAAAAACAGTAATCAATCCTACTTGATAGTTACTTGCTCTTCTTTTCTCCCGTCTTTTTAGCTGCTTCACTTGATAAAGCAAGTCCATTGGCTGAGGGGTACTTACGGCACCGTTCTGTTCCATCATGCACCAATTCTACCGTCTCAGTTGTTAAGATGACACCTCTTTCTTTTCTACCTGGGGCAAAAATAACCAAATATCTTGGGATAATCAACATGTTTTTTATACGAGAAACCACTTCTTTGCGTGAGGTGAGCTGTGTGTCAGGGATTAGCACTGTTTGTTAATTTTAATAATCAAAGGTAAATATCTGAAGGCAAGGGAATAGAGTTTTTGTCACTTGAGGGTGGGTGCTGAATGGGGAATAAATTGCATTTGCTACTCTTGTTATAGAGCATGTTAGAGCTGCTTTGTGTTTAGCAATATTAGGAAAGGGCTACTGAACCATTGCCATTGCTGTTGAATTTGAACATAATACTAAACCAATGAGTTCTTAAATAGAACTATATGGAAAAAATGGGCCTTTGACCAACCACAGTGCTAGTTGGGATTATTTGAACCCTAAACTGAGATTAATTTTAAATGCTAAAAATAATTCCATTCTTCTCTCATTTAGTAACCTCAGTGATGAACTTTCACAGTGCATTTAGATTTACAGGATTTCCTGTATCATATATAATTGTTATGCTGATTATTGTTACATTCTGTGCATTCTCAGTAAGGTAGCTCTGTGTGCTGAACATCTAAAAAGCAAGCCATAGAGTATATAACTCCACAACCGGCTTAGGGGGTGTAGCTAGTGATACTCAAACAATGAATTCCAGTCTGGATCTGGACAACAGATCCTGTGAGCATGCCAAAATGCAAGACATGTTCCTTATAATTTTCATGGTCTTTTGGGAAGTAGCATCTTTCTGATACAATTTCTGGCCACAGAAATGTAATGTACCTCTTACCTGGCTTGTCAATGATGAAGTGTATGCTGTTTCTTGCTAATTGCGGATTGATAAAATTACAGAGCAGAGGTTAATAAAAATTATCAGCTCTCTAAAGAAACTTTAATCAGACAAACATCTTGTTTTGATCTTGCAAATCATGGCCCCTTTTAACTTGAGCAATCTATATGAAAAGCACAGCATTTTCAAAAGGATGTATATGATTTCATCAGGGAAGTGGTTACATGACTCTCCTGTACTAGCTACAGCTTCTGTGAATACAAATTAAATAGCTGATAAGCAAGCTTTGGTATTTATGATAATAGAACTCAGCAAAGGTAGGTTCCTCAAGTATTTGATTCAACTCCTCCATGAAGTTGGGATGGTTGTAAAGTTTCTGCGGTAGTGTCAGTGTGCTATTTCCAGCACCCAGGGCAGCTAATTTAATGTTATTTAGCTGCATAGGCCAAGTCACAGCCACTTTTAGTACTAGTTGCACATTATTGCACTGAGGAAAACAGAGCAGTCATCATATCTAACTCAAGGAACTTTCAGATTTTCATATTCTACAGAAAAATAATTAGCAGCATTTGTGTTGCTTTATATTTTTCTTGCAGTAGTTTACAGGATATTGAGGCCCTATGAACACTTTCATAAGCTGAAGTATATGCCAAACACTGTGCTCCAAAAATTAATGAAAATTTTAAGTCAGATTTACCCATTACTCTCAGGTTCTGTTATTTAAAGTGGATATTCATAATCTTTTGTTACCTGTTGTCATCAAAATTTGTATTAGGTTTATATTATTACAGATTTTGTTTTGCTTCCCTGCTGTAATTGTAAAAACACGTGGACAAAATCAAAATTCCACAAGGAATGACAAACTTGCATTGAAATTTTGATTTTGGGCTGCAGTTGACTTCATTCATGCTTTATGCTTGGATTGGTGAAATTATACTTGCCCTTTTGTTTAATTTCATCCGAAGTATGTATTCTTATGTTTTTACGAATCTGTTCAGGGTAGATGATACTTCTTTCAGTAGATATGAGGGCAGCCCGTGTTTGTTGAAGTTCAGCTTAGCTAGCCTCTTCTTCTGCCTGCCTCTTCCATTTCTCAAGTGGCATGCACACTTGTGAGAAGTCTAGAAATCTTGCCTTTGATTTTCATTTTGAAATTTTATAGAGGTTTTGAACCAACAGTGAGCTTTGTTTGATCAGTTTCTTTCTTCATTTTTTTCCTGTGGATTTTGTATTTTTTTGGTTGGTTGCCTGTTTGTTGTGTGTTGGGTTTTTCCCTGCAATGTGATTGCTCACATTCTTTGATAAGGATTATGTAGAAAAAAACCCCATACTTCATTGTTTTCCTTCTCCTTCTTTCACAGAAATTAAAATTACTCAGCTTGTACCAAAGAAGTAGAAATCCCCCAAAAGCTCCATCAAGTCAAAAATCCTAATGAAAAATAATGGCTATAAGTTCTTTTGGGTTTCAAGAAAGGGAAAAAACACCACCAACAAACCAGCTTGAATGGCTTGCTTGTCAAGTATTTGCTTTGTCCTTTGCTTACTTTGTATTTTGAGGGATAATTTCTTTACTGAATGTTGAGAGCTACTGACAGATGAAGTTGCTGTGACGGCCACTTACAAGTAATTTCCAAGAAGTCTAAATCTCTTTTAATCCTCAGTAGAAATTATTCTTTATCTGCTTCCCAGTTATCGAAAAAAAAAAAAAAAAAAGGGCACTATCCTCCTTTTGGAAGAAGTAAAGTCATTATTTAACTGTCATTGAAGTATTAAATGCAGAGGCATAGAAATGTCTGAAAAGTACATGTATGTGTAATATAGTGGCTGCAAGAAATACCAGTCACAAGTGAATAACCTTGTGATTCTTTTCCTCAAACGGTAAGTTGCATTGGTCTGATTTTTAGCTGTGACCCATTTAACAGTGAACGGCTTTGAAGTTCTATACAGTATACCATTTAGGATTCACTGAAATATTAAGCTGATAAAAGTGTTAGAAAAGTATCCGGCATCTTGTAGCTATAGCTAATATAAAATGTTTGGGTTTTTTTTTTCTGTTTCAGGAGGGTGGTGTCAGTGGTTTTCTCCATGCTTTTATTGCTGAAGTGTTTGCAATGGTGAGAGCTCATGTTGCAGCTTTAGGAGGGAATGCAGTTGTCTCCTACATAATGAAGCAGTGTGTTTTCATGGAGAATCCAAACAAAAATCAGGTAAATTATAACCTGAAATAACAGTGCTTGTGATTAGTATGATGCAATTAAACATTTTATACATTTGAAAAACAATGACCCTGTTATATCTGCATAACACTTCTGGATCTCTCATCATAATATTTGGTTAAAGAAGCCAAGAGTGTTCTTGAACACCTGAGAAATGATGAATATGCTTCATAAATACCCAAATGGGTAAAATACTAAATTTACTAAAATGAAGTAGATTATAGGAAACAATTAAACAATTGTGCTGAACTTTAGCATTTGTGATGTTACAGTGTTAGGCTTTTTATCCTAACTCCATGTAAGAATACCTGGAGTTGCTGATATAAAATGCTCTATTTTGGACAAAAAGGGAAAACACTTACTTGGTAAAGACAACACCAGAATATGGTTGTTTTGTTACATGGCATATGTTCAAAACAGTAGTGAAAGGAAGTCTAGCTGTCCAGATATTTCATTTGTGGTGGTCTCATGAGAATCTGTCTACATGTTTGAGAGCACACGAGTGAATATAAAAGAAAATATGGCAGAGATTGCTTCTTTAATAAATTCTAATAATTTGTCCTTCTGATCTCTGACTCTTCTGTTGTCTGTGTAGTACTATGTAGCAAATATAAGTAAACATGAAATATAAATAAAATGTATTGGTAACCATTTATTGTCTTTTGTTTTTCAGGCACAGTGTTTAATAAATGTCAGTGGTGATGCTGTTATCTTTGTACGTGAATCTGAGCTAGAAATGTTACCAGTCCAGCCTTCTACAGCTGTTTCTCAACCCACAAGTACGGGAGGAGATGTCACAACATGAAGAGAGAAAAAATTAAATATTTTCTGCCAAATATAAAGATTATTTAAAATGTGGGAATGTTTAAGTTTGCATCTTCAAAACTGGTATCTACCCATAATGTTAATAGCCAAAATCTGAGACAATCACTATCCTTTGTCCTTTAACTTTATGTAATAGTCAGGGTAGCATATCTCAGGTATGCTGTCATGTGTTTGTTGTAATTACAGGCCCCTGTGAAACCTAGGAGCATGGATTGAAATAGTAAGCATCACATGGCATTGTGGAAGTGAACAAAAATTCTCTTGCATTTTTCAGCTGTTGGACAGGACCATGAGAAGCTGTAATTTGGAACCATTTCTGAGTTTGCATATTGTATTAGCTGAGTTCCAGCTCTGTTTAAGAAACAGGAGATGAGTTGGGGTGGGTGGAAGATACTAAGAAGCCTGTGTTGGCAACCGTCGCTGAAGGAGCAAGAGAAAGACGCTAAGAACATGTGAGCTGAAGCCTGAACATACATCATAGAGTGTGAGGAGGCAGAAGCAGCACCAAAACATTACAGTTTGAATTTCTTCACACTAAAAATATTCTTAAACTGTTTGTGAACTGCCGATTTATTTTTCTAAAGATAATTGCTAAGCAGCAAATGTTTTGGGTGGGTGTTCTGGGTTTTTGTGTTGTTCTTGGTTTTGTTTTTAACAAGGTGTCAGACCATGATGCAGACTTCCTAGTCATTCCTGTGGTTAAAAAAATGAACAAAAAGTTCCGAAGTGTGTTTGGTGCTATAATAAGATGCTCACTTCCACATTGACAAGACAAATCTTTTTTTAATGTAAGATTCTGTGAAAGAATTGCCCTGAGGCTCATTTTCTTAAGGCATGATCTCTTGCAAGGATGATACGAACAGTCTTCCAAAAGTCATTTATACAGAGGTAGTCTCCAGCCTCCTTCCCATTTAACAAGTTGGCAATGCCTCGTTAATAGGAGATTAATGTATGTTTGTGATGCTGCTTTCTGTGAGTTGAGGATTTTGTTGGTTTTTGGTTTGGGGGTTTGGGTTTTTTTTTCCAGTACTGTAGCCTGGGAAATGAGGGTACTGCAAAGAAAGGAAATTTGTCATTTCCAGTGAGTGTCTGAAAGGTGGTGGTGTTTTGAGATACAAAATGCAAACTTTGACTTGAAGATGCATTCTTACTTAATTCTGACAACACCATACATGGAACTTGAACAAACATGTAAACTTGAATGTAAATATTCTGCTTGCAAAGGCATGATTATTTGTTAAAACTAATTATTTCATTGTAAATGAGCATGGAAATCATTCTTGCACATTAAATTTCTTTACAAAATTAATTGCGTTTTGATATGTATAATAATTAAATGTGTACACAGGAGATAAACTAAGATGTCCCCCCCATTCTCCTCAGAAGAACATTTTTTGTATAGAATGTTACAACCTGATTATTTAAAATTTGTTGAGTTATCATTATATTTAAAGTGAGTGCTTGAATTAGGTGCTTAGCAGAACATTTTACTCATACAATTAATTGTCTTTCTAAATTCTGTAGTGGTTGCAGCTAAAGCTGCCATAAATTAAGTCCCTGGTAAATAGTGCATCTCTTGATTATTTTGCAAGGCAAATCTTGTTCCCTTTGAAACTTATGGCAGAATATTAATAACTTCAGAAGGTCTTAGAGCTGACACAAGAAGCTGTTTTCAGCATAAGTGTTCAGCATGGAAATTATCTCTGAAGTAGCACATTAAAATTGTGGTTCTTGACTCTTTTTCTGCCCTTTGTTTTGGTTTGGTGGTTTTTATTGGTAGCTTCTATGGAAGTATTAATACTATCTTTTAATTTCTAGCTATTTAAAAGGTCACAATTTCTTCTAGTGTATTTCATTAGACATAGAGGATGAGCTTTCTCGTCTAGAAATTTTAATTCTTCTCTAATTATTATTCCAGAAATGACAAAGGTGTTTTTTAACTGTTACTAATTGAGATTTAGCCTTTCTTAATTGATTCAGCTGGGTAAATTTAGCCATGCTAAATAGTTAGTCATGACTTACTAATATGCAGTTTTGATTGTGGGACAATCATTGATGTTTCTGCTGAACTGGGAGCAGTTAATCAGTGATACCCTGCTCTTTACTCAAAAGGGACTTCCCAATGTGGGGAAACACTTGTGGCTGAAACAAACATTGCTTTGTCATGATTTTACACTGAGAGCAGCTGTCTGGGGGTAGGAGCTGATGCAACTTGCTTGAACTGGTTTTGTCTGGGAGAGAGTTGATTTTCTTTGTAGCAGCTGGTATGGTGCTGTGTTTTGGAGTTGTGACCAAAACAAAGTTGTTAACACAGGGATGTTGTAGCTATTAACTGAACAGTGCTTGCACAGCATTAAGCTGACCCGGGTTGACCTCTGGAATATCCCATACTGCGGAACACTGTGCTCAGTGGTAAACCTAGGAGTGCTTTTTGCATCACTTGTTTTCCTTTGTTTTGCCCTTTTTCTCTTATTAAACTATCTCAGTGCATGAGCTTTCTCGCTATTGCCCTTTCAAGTATTTTCCCCATCCTGCTGGAAGGGAAGAAGCAAGTGACCAGCTGTGTGGTGTCTGGCTGCCCACCAGGGTTAACACACAGCATTGCTGTTTTCTCTTGAATTGAGAAATCCAAATGACAGTGAAGTGAAAATAGCCCTGCTCCTGTCTCCAGCCCTTGGAAAAACTGCTAAGCTTGTGTTTAAAACCTTCACATCAATATTGTAAACAGATGGGGTGGTATTCATTAGGAGTGGTAAAATCTGCTGTAAAAGACTTCTCCAGGCACTACTTTACTTAGAGCAATGAAGCTAGATCTGTGTCAGGCTTTCAGGTGACTGTGCAGTGTTCAGGACCTAAACATCTGTCTCCTGTTGGAGAACTGCAACAGACTAAGGAAGAGTGTCTTCAGGTGACTCTGATGCTTTCTGATTCTTTCCACAGCTCTCTGTCCATCACTATTTTCAGAGATCCATAGTGCTTGCTGAGTCAGCCAACTCGCTTGCAGGTGGGCAGGAATTAACTTGGACGGAGATGCTGGCTTCATGGCTTCATGTCCCAACCAACATAGTGTTTTAGGAATGAATCTTCTGGAATAACATCCCTCTTCTTTTCACTCCTTTTTTTTTTTGATTCTCAACTAGGAGCTTGTTGTTAGAGCTGATTGCAAAGTCCTCAGCTTGCTTTTTCCCCTCCTTCTTAGCTTTCAAGTTTATGAACTCCAGTACACACACGTGAAAAGTGCCAAGTGAGAGCAAATGTCCTCTAGAGAATGGTGTGAAATTAACTGTGGTTCCCCTCTCCCTCAGGTGGAATCGGAAGTTTTGTCTTGGCGTTCAGTTGGAATGAGAGTTTCTTTGGAAAATAAACCTGAGGATCTGGTTCACGTTTGTCAGACTGAAAGACACCTCTGCACCAATCTTCTTAGAAACTGAGAAACAAATACATGAAAACAGAAGCAAGACAGATGCAGGGAATTACAAACAGTTGGGAAGAGTAAGATGTCAGTAGCTGAAATCTCTGTAGAGCTCTCAGTTCCCTTTTGGTGTTCAGATAAGGACAGACAAGTTTTGATGACTGATCTGAGTAAGTAACAGGAGTTTTCTTGGCAAGCCCATTATGAACAACTGTGCTGCCGCAGCATCTGCAGATCTGCTATTAAGCCTTGGGTTGTGTGGCAAGAAAAGTTTTGCTGTGCAGTATTTGTAGTATTGGTAGATAGCAGAAAGGTCAGTTTTGACTACAAAGCAGAAGTGAAGTAAAAAAGGGTGAAGTGACTTGCCCTGTCTGCAGAAGAGTTCCAGGCCCTGGGAGCACCAATAGGCCTTGCAGTCCCTCCTGGCCTCATCCCACCCTGCCTATGGCCCAGGGCCCCATTTCAGTCTCTGGGGCAGGAGCCCCAGCCCCTGTGATACTGCCACAGGACTGACCTCCAGCTCCCCTGAGCCCTGCCCTGCCTGGCCATGGTCACTGCTGTGCTGGGGCTGCCCCAGTGTCCCCATCGCTCCCTGGGGCCCTGAGCCAGTACCGTGATGCAGAGGTAACGGCTGTTTCAGGATCTAGGCTGACAGAGTAGCTTAGATACTGCACTACCATTCATTTTTAAGCTTGTATAAGCTGTGACACGTCTGACACGCTGAAGGTTTCCAGTGGCAGGACTTCGGCTTTCTGGGGCTCTTCCATGTGCAGGCTAGCTTTCTTCCCAGGTTTTCAAGAAGCCAGCTGTACAAACCCTGCCCAGTGCAGCAGCAAGCCAGGCTGCTGCTCCTCGTCAGGTGATGCTTTCCATTGGTATACATTGAATGTTTCACAGAATCAATTGGTACCCTTTCTCCACTTTGCTGTTGAAGTAACTGAGATGTGGAGGTGTGAAGCATCGTGCCAAGGTCATGCTTGAGGGCTGGTGGGAGAAGCAGGTCCTGCTCCAGGCATCAAGATGCTATGCTTGTAAGCAGGGTGTAACAAGTGATGATTGGCTGAAGGCAGTTTTGCGTGGTGCTTGGTCTGTTGGTGGTGTGCCTACAGGATGAATGAATTGCCTGAAAAGCAGACCTCAGATTGCGCCGATGTGGCTGGAGTTAATGCCCTCAGATAAGAATTTGCTGTGTGTATCAGTCAATGGGCAATTTGCTGAGTAGAAGCTGGAGGCTGAAATAGTTGATTTCATTTTGGAAGCAGGAGTCACATTTCAGTTGACTTGCAGGTTTTTAGCGTAAACATGCATATTCACATCAAATGATACACATTTATTTTTGTTGCAAAAGCATTTCCATTAACGTGTACAGAAATATCTCCTTACATTGTAGGGAGGAGAGGAGGTAGGGTGATTCCAGTTTTGGTTTCATTTTCTTAAAATCAGCTGTCTACAACACTAATCAAGAAGAATCTTTGCCTAAAAACCTGGTGAGATTTTTGGAAATGGCAGAGTAACTAATTACAACCCTGTGAGCAGAATAATCAGCCCTGAGGAGCTCTTAAATTTTGAGGGAGTGCAACCGCGCCTGGTAAGCTCTGAAGAGACACCATCATCTCCCAGCGTGCACTCTAAAAGCCAGAGGAGCGAATGAAAGCACTTACAGACAGCAACCCTTACTGCCTCCCTTCTCTGCCTGGACTGTCTGTGCTCTCTCCCTGCCCAGCACCATCCTGGGATCCTGCCCTGGGCTTCCCCCTTCCTTCTCTCCCTGCCCTGCCCCTGAAGGGTTTAGTTAACCGCAGGTTGGCAACACTGCACACACTTACCTTCTTATTTTGCTCTGCACAGAAGAGAGGAGGCTGCTGTGTTTAAGTCTGGAAGTTGCAGATTCTGTTTACGCTTCTTGCAGGACAACAGGCCTATGCATTGCAGAGCTGTAATTCAGTTTTCAAGCTTTTACTGAAATTGATGTTCTGTTTATACTTAGGCCTCAGTCCAAGGTTTAGTGCTGTTTGCATGAGTGGAAATGGCTGAGAGAAGATGAAATGAAGAGTTGCTTGTTATTAAATTTCGTAATCTCCTGCCTCTGTCTTCCCCAGAGCTCAGATCCTGCCCTTGTGCTGAGTACTGTGTGCTTTGTTACCGATGTGCTCTGTCAGTTGAAGTTCTGTGTGTAAAGTGACCGGAGTACGCCGGTCTGGAGGGATCTCTTGTATGTGCCACAAACCTGAAAACAGGCTTTTAAATTGTCACTTTAATTTTACGTTTATCAACCGTTAAACTCATCTAGAGGCCATGTGAAGAGAATGAAACTTAGCAATAATGCGCTCACGCCATTATTTCTGTGTTAGAGCACTACTTGTTGAAGAGGAAATGTTCATGTGTTTCTTATGCCACTGCTGGCTTTGACTGTCTCCACAGCTAGCAGCATAGCACATCTGTGCTCCAGATAACAGCTCAGGAAGAGTTTTGTGTCTCCAGACTATTTCCATATTGCCACTGCAGAGGAAGGGGGGCTGAGATAAAGAAAGGAGCGGCAAAAGATGGGTAGATGAAAGAAGGTAATGTAGGCAGGAGAAGCAAAGAAAAAGTATATAATGAAGTTGATTGAATAATGATTCCTCAACCAACATAAACAAGAAGTAATAAGGTATGATAATGCGCTGTTTCAGCAATCACTACAGAAATATCTTGCTCTCATTCAGAACTCATCTTTAGGGCTTGAATCACTGCAGAGATCTCGATCATTGTCTGGATTTACAGTGAGGGACAACAAGACTCACAGGACTTCACCTCCTGAATCCTATTTTGAGAGTTACTATGTTTTATCACAGTAGAAGACATGGCTGATGGTCCGAGGTGTCCCCACTGCACTTCTGTGCCTGGGATTCATGGTCTCCCTGATTTAAATGCCACAGAACAGTGTCTAGTTCTTTGCTTTTTTGTCTTTGAGGAGATCACTGTCAAATACAATTGAACTTTTACTTCTGTTACTTGAATAGCCATATTTTTGTACCAAGCTGTATAGCTATATCCAAAGAAAATCCTTTATCTGATATAAATCTAGGTATTGTTTGTAGGCTTTGTTTCTGGAAGTCAATGAGCCAATCTTTCAGTGTGCATGTTTGACATACATACATTCTCTTGTGTGTACATACACATGCATTTCCACCTTAAAGGCAGAAGGTGCTGTGCCTGGTTTTGATTTTGATTGAAGGTTTTGATTGCTGTTCTTCGAGAAACACGCGGCCCAACAGGAAGGAGAGCTCAGAAGTTCATAAGATCTGCAAGGAAAGCCTGACTCAACAAGAGTGAGTGAAACAGTGAACTAGCTAACTGCCTTCATGGGCTGTTTCCTACATCTGCAGCAGATAGCAGGGGAATTAATGGGCTTGAAGTGGAACATGAAAGGTTCAGGCTACATGCACAGGCATGGCTTTGCAGTCAGTGACGGGCAGGAAGCACTGACACATTGCTTGGACAAGTTAGTGTTACGCTTTACCAAATGCCTTAGATTGCTGGTTAGATGGGCATCTCAAGACTTCCATGTGTGCCTCTGAGCAGGGGATGAATTGGGCTTTCTCCTGGCATCCTTACTCCTAGGACTTCACGCTCTGTAGTTTTGCATGGATTTGTGAATGCTCCATCCCTGGCAGTGTTCAAGGCCAGGTTGCACAGAGCCTTGGGTGGCATGGTTTAGTGGGAGGCGTCCCTGCCTATGGCAGGGGGGTTGGAACTAGATGATCTTAAGGTCCTTTCCAACCCTAACTATTCTATGATTCTATGATTTAGTTTTGAACTGAGAAGAAGATCCTTCTTCACAAGTACTTACATCAGGCCTGAGATGCTGCTCCTAACCTAGCAGGAAGTAATAAACTTAATTATATACTGGGAGAAACAGACATTGCTTTTTACAGTTGCCTTGCCTACAGCTAAACTGACATTATTTTGATAATGTAATTACAGTGGTATGAAACCCAATGTAATTGTTCCTTTCCTAGGAAAAAAGGTTTATTATGATAGTTGCTGGATGATAGTTGCACTGAAAGAGCAGTCAATGGTTCAATGTTCAGGTGGGGACCAGTGACGAGTGCTGTTTCTCAGTGGTCAATATTGGGACTGGCATTGTGTAGCAACTTTGTTGGTGACATGGACAGTGGGATTGATGCACCCTCAGCAAGTTTGCTGATGACACCAACCTCTGTGGTGCATTTGACACATTGGAGGTAAGGGATGCCATCCAGATGGACCTTGACACACTTGAGAGGTGGGCCAGTGCTAACATTATGAGGTTCAACAAGGCCAAGTACAAGGTCCTGTACCTGGGTTGGGGCAACCCGAAGCACAGCTACAGGTTGAGCAGAGACTGGATTGAGAGCAGCCCTGAGGAGAAGGACTTGGGGGTGTTGGTCGATGAGAAATTGAACATGAGCCGGTTTCACAGTGCGCTTGCAGCCCAGAAACCAACCGTATCCTGGGCTGCATCAAAAGGAGCGTGAGCAGCAGGTCAAGGGAAGTGATCCTGCCCCTCTGCTCTCATGAGACCTCATTTGGAGTACTGTGTGAAGTTCTGGTGTCCCCACCCCAACATAGGAAGGGCATGGAGCTGTTAGAGCAAGTCAAGGGGAGGCCACAAAGATGCTCAGAGGGCTGGAGCACTTCTATGGAGACAGGCTGAGAGAGTTGGGGTTGTTCAGCCTGGAGACGAGAAGGTTAGGACAGCATCCATTAGCTAAAGGGGACCTATGAGAAATCTGGAAAGGGACTTTTTACATGAGCATGTAGTGATAGGACAAAGGTGAATGGCATAAAACTGAGAAAGGGGGGATTTAGAGTAGATATAAGGAAAAAGTTCTTCACTATGAGGGTGATGACACTGACACAGGCACAGGTTGCCCAGAGAAGCTGTGGCTGCCCCATCCCTGGCAATGTTCAAGGCCGGGTTGGACAGGGCTTGGAGCAGCCTGATCTAGTATAAAGTGTCCCTGCCTATGGCAGGGGTTTGGAACTGGATGAGCGTTAAGGTCTACTCTACAATTCAGTGATTTGTTTGAATTCATTATAGAGTTTAGACTTAAAAAATATCAACCAGGCCCCTCTGAAAGAAAAGGGTTTTTTACTACAGACATTAAATCAGTGTCCAAATCCTGTATGTTTGCTCAAATCTCAGCAATAATGTTATTTCAAACATACATTCATAAATTAAAACTGATATTTTGCAGTGAAACAGGAACATTGTCTCATTTATTTTGTTAAACCATTAAGTGGTTCTTGCAATTAAAAAGGTATATGGGACAAGCAGCTGGTTTCTCAAGCACCGTCTCTGTACTTAAGGAAGAAATTTCTTAGACAAGAATACGTGTGAGACTTTTCAAAGCAGTTGCCCATGCCATTAGGAAGTCTGACAACAGAGGCTTTGAATGATTAATGGCTTTGGTAGGTTAACCATAGGTGTGTTTGATATCAAACAGCCAGTCTGTGAAAAATACTAACAGTGTGTCGTTAATTTCTCTGCAGCTCATTCTATTGAAAACTTACGTGACCAACCATTCTCAAACACTGGCTGTATAGTGAGGTTAGTGCAGAATGTATGTTTCATTTTAAGCTGTAACGATCAGTTGCTATTGTGATCATTTTGCTTCCTTTGAAACCTTCAGATGAGTTGGTTTGTTTTTTTTTGACAGTATTTAACAGCAACGCTCAAGCCCAGTCAATGAAACGTCAGTATAAAAGCACAATGTAGTCCTTTTAAGGAAATATGGGAGATTTTCATATGGTGGTGGAACACAAGAACATTGAGGTTTGGCCAAAATGGATATTCCAGCTGAGTGAATACAAAAGAAGTTTCTAGTGTGGCCATGCACAAGGAAGTACCAGGTTCTTACTTTCCTTGGTTCCAGTACAAGAATGCATGTTTCACTGCAGCACTTCCTTAGCCCTGTGTCAGGTTGGACTGGGCTTTGAGCAATGTGGTCAAGTGGAAGGTGTCCCTGCCTATGGCGGGTGGTTGGAACTAGATGGTCCTTAATGTCTCTTCCAATCAAAACTATTTCTGGGATTCTTTGATTCTATAGTGCAGGTATCTCGGCAGGCGTCTCAGCAGATAAGAGCAGGGTACATGGGTTTGTTTGCTAGGTTGTTTTGTTTAGAAGTGTGTTCAAAATGAGCAGCGTCACATTTTTCAGTAGGAGCTTCAAGGAAGTAAAAGTAAATATTTCATGAGAAATAACAGGAAAGTTAAAAGATGGTATTTAAACAGGAGAACACTGTGAGTGTTGCTCTTTCTTTGCAGAGTAATTGTCCATGGAACGTAACCACATAGGAACAATTTTTCTACTGTCTTGTGACACTACTTGAGGAGGGGAAAGAAAAAGTACACTCCAATGACAACACAAGATATTTTTGGTTGGCTAGGCACAGATTTAATTCATGTGATTTGCCTGAATGGTATAATTATGATATTAATTTTCATCATGTTGCCTAAATACAAGTGCAAGTGCCAGAAACAGAAGACTGAATTGGCAGCCAATGAAATACAGTTAATGCACAGGAAATATCTCAGCCTAAAGTAATTTACAGATTATGTGAGAATGAGTGGGAGTGAAGCAGCAAGAGAAAAGAAAAATATAATCTATGAAGATGACAAGAAATCTAATTAAACACAAATTTCACTCCTATGGCATTTACCAGCTACTCTTACTTTTCCCCCAAGAAAATCGTGCATTGTATTAGTCCTGACTCACTTAACGACAGGGAATTCAAATATTTCTGACCATTCTCCAGCATAATGTCCAAAAAAAAAAATTCCGTAGTTGCTAAAAAATCCTGTTGTTGTAGCTAAGCGGAGCCTGAAGACGACCAAAGGCTGTCTTAAGATCAATGAACTAGTGAAAAGACTGTGGAGTCCCACAGAAGATGGATAGAGGTGTGTATGGCTGGAATAAAGAGCGGGAATACCCAAGCGCTGATGCAGCTACTAAGAGTAGTGAGATATTAGCTGTAAATTTTCAATCATCCAAGGACACAAAAGACTGGGGAATTAGCGTTTGTGGGATTGACGGAACTTCTGAAAATATCATTCTGAGACAAACAAGGCAGTGCAATACTCATAAAATCTATTTTCTCCTTTAGTTTTCTTCTTTATCAATCTATCTAATAGATTCTATCAAATCTATATGTGTTATTTCTGGATGCATATAACATAGCTGAGCATATGCAAACATATTGTTGCTGTGGGAATTCTTAAATAAAGACACAAACACATCCATCCAAACATTTTTTTTACTGTTAAAAAAATCCAGCTAACATCTGAAGATTACCCAGCAGTCATGTTGAGAGGCACAACTGGACGGCTTGCAAAGCAACCAGGACAAAACATGCTGCTCATTAAAACCAGATTAGAACATATGAGGAAAACACTACAAATTAAACACTGGTCTGATACAGAGATAACCCATAAGTCAATAAAACAGTGAGTCACAGATATCATGGTACTTTCTTTTGGAAGTGTTTAAACTTATGCTTGGGTTTATTCCTGTCTTATTAGAAAATAGAGTTAATGGATTAGTATATTGTTTTACAGTGCTTGAGTGCTTATAAATTAACAGTCAACAGAAAGAAAATTTTAACAGACACATTCACATTGAAAATCAATTTAAAACTCCATAAGCTACTAAACTGTTGGATTTTTGGTTCCCCTCATAAGATAAGTTTCAGTTCCTTATGAAATTAGGTAGTATGCTTGGTAGACTTTGGTCTACAAGGTCTTTTTTTCACTAGAGGTGTTGATGGGTATTCAGTTCAGAAAAGTCTTGCTGAGTTTTTCTGGAATTGATGTACTTTTCCTATGGTCTTATAATGATATTTTAGTGCTACTATGAATCATTTGAGTTGTGAGTAATTAACCCCTCTAGAAATCTGACTCCTAAGGATGTCTCATGTTGTGTAATCATAAATTAGTCACTGAAAGCAGACATGTTGGGAAGATTTCCAGTTGAGCACCCAAAATTTGGAGTCACTCTTTGAGCAGATAATCACACAAAACACAAGTGTATCTGCTCCCGTGACCTGTGTCATGCAGAAAAATAAGCAAGATATGAACCAATCTAGATGGCACCCAAGGAAGAGCAGCAAAGGCTGTAGTTAAATCCTAGGACTGAAATTTTGCCAAACTGTAGCCTCTATCCTTGCTCCAAAGTTTGCAATCATAAAGCCTCTAACCCAAATGAATAGAGCATCCTTTGTTTCATCAGTTCTGTGCTGATGTGAAGTGTTACTTGCAGATGTATTTTGCTGTTCTTACGCAGTCATTTCCCCTTCAGCCTCTAGCAGCTAACTTAACTTTGTGAAACTACAAACTTATACAAACAAAACTCCCGACTTTCCATCCGTGGAATTATCTGATGCTTCAGTGTTTACGGATTTTGCAAATCTGTAGACAGAAAAAAAAATGCAGACTTTGCAAGATGTTTGATATTTATAACTATTGTAACTGCAAAATGCAGCACATTATTTGTTCCAATAATAGATCTCAGCAGCAATAAAGCGTATGCCTCTCCTCCAGGTTTCAGCTGTGGGAAGTATTTTGACAGTTGGGTCCACTATGTAACTATGTGGGCAGAGTTGTGTTTTCTTTTTGCTGCTGAGGAGAGCCTTTAAAGTTTGCATGAATCTTGTGTATATGAGCATGTTCTTCTACTAAAAATCCTTTCTTACATTTTCCTTCCCTTCAGAAGGAAGGATGATGTTGATACCCATATTTGTACTTAGTAGCATCACCCTCTGGAAACGCTTCCTCTGCTGCTAGTGGAACACTGCAAAAACGTCAAATACAGCTTACTGTCACAAAGCTGTGGCAGCTGGCACTGTAAGATAAAATTCTTCCCTAAACCTCGAGCCAGTGCACTGCTCACACACTCCTTCCATATCTCAGGCCCCTTTGGAGGCTAGCACCTTAGGGGCTGAGGTTGTCTTGGGCCTTTCCAAGGACAGGTTTAATACAGTTGTGGTGTTAGCTGCTATAAGTCATGACCACTGAGATGGGGAGTGCACCCTAGCACCTGATGATGTTGTAATAAAACCTCTCTGACATACCTTTCCTCTCTTTCTTGGGAATAAAGAGCAGGGTGATGATCTCTGCACCAACACCCAGCACATCCACCGTAAAAACCACCATCAAATAACCACTACAGGAGTTGTGAGAGCTCCTGTTTATCCCCATGACCTAGAAGCAGAAGTCAAATCTAAACCCAGTTCAAACCTAGAAGTTGAAAGCAAGTATCCAGAGAATTCAGCATCAGCTTAAAGAAATCCATCCTCCAGCTTGCAAACCGTGGAAGTTTCTTTGTTTTGACTCTTTGTTTACTTGAAGTCACAGTATATATATACTCTTTTATACTTCTCAGAGTACAGACAGGTACTATTTAAGGATTCATAGATAATGTTTTCATTTCTACTTCCTTCTCTGAAAAGGCGCAATTCTAGAAAGTAAGATCCACCTTTTTTCCCCTTAGTTTGTGGTTACAGTAGCTATAAATCATAGCTTTCACTCCAATGGTGAAAGCTGCTTCCTGGTGTCCTGACGTCAACAAGCTTGGTGGTTTCATGCAGTTTGGTTGTGGCCTACATTTCAAAGCTTTCCCAAACACTGCTGGGTTATGAATCTTATGACCGTAGACTTCCCCACCGT
The DNA here is from genome assembly GCA_017639245.1 of Myiopsitta monachus. Taxonomy (NCBI): domain Eukaryota; kingdom Metazoa; phylum Chordata; class Aves; order Psittaciformes; family Psittacidae; genus Myiopsitta; species Myiopsitta monachus. The sequence goes on from CM029920.1 coordinate 83,441,390, forward strand.
GGTTGAGCTATTTTGTCTGCCCTGCTGCAACCAAGGAACATGGAGAAGAGAGAGAACAGAAGTTCAGTTCACTTTGTCAGTCAGCTTTATCTTTCTGTTGCATTTTTCTAAGCTACTTATGATAGATGTCAATATGCAGACTTTATGGTCTTCCCTTTCTTTCTGTACCTCAGGCTGAGCATAGCAGAGTGGCTCAGGGGAAGGAGTATGTATTCATTTGCGGAGCATATTGTATGTGGCACTTCACAATGTATTTTTTCCCAACATTTTCCAGGGATATCAGGTCTGCTTGAATCTTCATCTGCAGAAAATATTGGAGGTAAAGAATAATATGTACTATGGAGGTAAAGGACTTTGTTTATTTTAATAACTGATTTTTTGAATGACACTCAATAGTGCGTTATCTGAATTGCTTGGCATTGAGACTCTTTATTTTTTACCTGCCAACCTGGGTTTTGGCCCTTCCAGTTCAGCAGAGATCATGTTAATGATGACGCTTGCCATCTTGGTGTAAGGGGACACAGTAACAGATGACTGCTTAATTGCAATTTGTTCTTTGCTTACTTTCTGGTATATGGGCAATTTTCTGTTATCCTCTCTGAGCCCCCCAAATTATTCTTTGTGCAACAATGTCAAAATACATTAAATTCTTTGAGATCACATTTTCCCACAAGGTCGAAAAGTACACTGTGTCTCTCAAAAGGATTTAAAAAGTTTATTGATATTTATGTTCCAAGCCAGATTATGTTATCTACTGGACTCTGCACCACCATCTGGTTGAATTAATGACTTGTGAAACTCGCCTTCTACATGGCAGACGTCAGTGTGACATTTGTAAGACAAAGTAATCCATCTCCTGTGTTTCTTTTCAAACTGTTATTTCCTTACCTTTCAAATGTTTTGCAGGACCAACCTCAAAAACAGAGTGAATGCATGACCCTTCAGTTATTTTTAAAGGGAATCACATTTGAATACGTAACTTGAGAAAAATAAGCACTATGAAGCTCCAGAACTAACCATGTCTGTGCATCCACAGTCCATGTGACCTGGGTAGCACTGGTGGGATCATGTTATTAACTGACAGCTGTGGAAGAGCTGCTGTGCTCAGAGATGTGAAGTACAACTGAAGTTCAGCAGAGGAAAGTGCAGGTTGCCCTAGAGACGGTTCCTGAATCCTTGGTTGCTTGAGCTTTTAGTGGCAATGTTGACGTCCTCTTTGGGAAATGCCGCAGACCTCAGTATGAGGCTGCTCTCCCTTGGAAACTTTATTAAACCACAGGATACTTCTGTCTTCCTTCACTAGAACGTAGTATTGTTTCCCAGCACAAAGAAGAGTACTTCAGGGGTTTTCTTTCAAGTTTCATATCTGTCCTTCGGTGGACAATCTTTGTGTCTCATCTTCATTATATTTGTGATAAAAAGGAATAACTTTTCACTATTGTTTGCTTATCCACCAAACTTTAAATTGACTGCCTGGGTCCTGATGAAGTGATGCTGCATAACTTAGAGTCCTCAAAAAAATTCCATTGCAGTCTTGAAGCACTTGACTACTATTAGCTGTTGGCGCATCTGAGAGTTTGAATTACACCTGAATTTCTCTGTAATGTGTGTCTTACAGCACTACTCTAGGCTTGAAGAAGCCTCTATTACAAATCTAGCCCAGTTATCAGTCAAATCTTTTCAGGTCTTTGTCTCTGTTTCCCCGATTAAATCATAGACTGATTCAAGTTGGAAGGGATCTTAAAGACCATCCAGTTCCAAGCCTCCTGCCATGGGTAGAAACACCGTCCACTAGGCCAGGTTGCTCAAAGCCACATCCAACCTGGTCTTGAACACTGCCAGGGATGGAACATTCACAACTTCCTTGGGCAGCCTGTTCCAGTGTCTTACCACCCTCACAGTGAAGAACTTCTTCCTAATGTCTAACAAATCTACCCTGTTCCCATTTAAAGCTATTCCCCCTTATCCCATCCCTACATGCCCTTGTAAAAAGTCCCTTTCCAGATTTCCTGTAGACCCGTTTAGGTACTGGAAAGATGTAATGATAAATTTCTTCTGACACCCCCCCCCCCCAGCTTCTGAGACACACGTAAAAATTCTAGAGAGTTACTGGTTCTGGCTCCTGTATCTAAATGTTACTATATGCATATTGCTACTGTACACAAGTATGCTTTATATATATAATTGGAAAACTTTTGTGAGGCAAGCATGGAATTTTTGCCCTAAGTAAATGGGCTAATGGAAGAGTTGGCTAATGCAAATGTGGCACACAACCCAAACTCTGCCCAGAACTTGGCAATTTCTGCATTAGTTCTGTGCCTCAAGTCTCATCTAGCCAGGCTGTTTCATTTCCCACCACTGAAGCCTTTCCTTTTGTTCTGTTTTAAGTTAGGTTTCAATTTCTGCTGTGGATGCTGGATCTGGCTTTACCCATGATCCTGCATCCTTCAGAGCAATAAGTAATACTCAGGATCCAAGTGCTTGCTGGAGGAGGCCACAGACAATAAGAGTGTTTGAGAGTCTTCCTCTGATTTGTCATCTTTCTAAGCTTTAAAGGTTGGAGCCATCCTTGCTGGAACTTCTCTTTAAACACATTTCTGCATCACCTCTTTTGTTTCATCTGTTTCTACATCACCATTTTCAGGGACAACTGAATAAATCACATCAGTCTAGATCAACTGTTAATTCTCACCTAGTCTGGGAAGCAGAGGGTGACTCACAGAAGTTAACGATTTTCCCTAACAAGAGCTAAGAATCATTTGTTATAGGAAGAAAAGATACAGCAACAACATCAACAAGCTTTTTCCTCTCCTCTGCTTTTCATCTACACACTTCATCCTAGTCTAGAGGGATTACTTCTTGCAAGACCAAATTTATTATGTTTCTCTCTATATCAGACATGACCTTCTCATGAACAGGCATTCTTAAACAGTGCTAAATTATAAATGAGAGCTTCCTGACAGCAACAGCTCAGATCGAAATTTCAGCAAATGTCAGACATGAGGTCAGAATCTGTTTGAGTCCCCAAGGAAAAGGAACTCTGCTAGCAAGGGAAAGCACCTGCTTGCTTAAGAGACGTGCTTGGAGTCTGTCTGCATGTGCATGTGCGTGTTCCATTGTTACTTTTATGCACATTTTATTTCCTTTTTAAATAATGCATAATAAAATAGGACCCCTGCAGTCACAATATTTTTGGCATGACGGTTCTAATACATAATTGATACTAATCCAGCAAGTCTCTTACTCTTCCATGTAGCCCTTATCTTTGTGATTAAACCCCTTCAGCACAGCTTGCTCCTGTCAGTAAGGCCAACTCATAGAGCAGGTGGTTTTCCCTATGGGAGAATTCAGGAAGGCTGCTGAACCCATCTATCTCCAGTAATGGATGTTCATGTGTGCATTGTAATTTTTTTTTCCTACAGCTTTATAGCTATTCTTCGTAACTGATTTCTCAGTTTCGAGGAAGTATGCTTTGTAATCAGAGCTTATTCCAGGCTCCCATGCTTTTCAGTTATAACTGTTGCAGCGGCCTGGCTGGAAACATGTTTTACCTTGGTTACAACAGTCCAGACTTACTGGACCCAATTATACTGAAGGTCAAACCCTTTTAAGGACTGTAATAACTGTGAATACTTGTGATTTATGGGTGCATCTACTTCTATTGGATAAAACTATGCCAATTATCTGAGTATTAGTATTATGAGCATGAGAGGAACATCTGGATGTGCACTGTGAATAAATACATGTTGACTTTCAAAGGGACCTTTCTTGTAGTGCACATGGCAGGAATCTGACCCAGAATTTCACTGTACTTCTGTATCTATCCTTTACTGGTCCTCCTGCCTATCTCTGTCTTTCACAGGCACTTTTACATGTATTAAAACATGCCAAAGGCATATCTGAAGCCAGTGCTGTAGAACAGAAGTGTCTGGTCTTTGCGGCTTTGCTAGAGGTACTGTAATGAGTTACAGAAGTGATGGCAAAGCTGTCAAAAATTGCCTGTGCTCCTCCATTTTATGGGAAAGCTTTTTGATATGTCCCACATTACTTACTTCTGCACATTTTCACTCGTTCTTTTTCCACCTTGCTACTAGCTAACATCACTGGTTGCATAGAAAGATGTTTTGAAAGTCCCTTCAACTCTGCTCATAAAAGCAGTTCTCTGTTTTAGAGACTGAACTCTGTCTTTCATCACTAAGATGCTTTTTTCCCATTTCATACTTCTTCCTTGTGCATTCTGACTCCTCTCTGCAGCTGGAAGGATGACTGTAGATGTTGTCACAGTAATGATATTACACCATGACAGCTGAGGGGGAAAGAAAACAAGTGGCAAAATTTGTTATGATTTTTCAAAGGCTAACTGATACAGCCAGGTAAAAACAGATTACCCTTTGGACACCACTCCTTGATAGAAATATTAATTCGATATTGTAGTTATGATTCTCCCTTCCAATAGGACTATATAAAACTGTCCATCATATCGGGGGCTTAAAACACTTTATCAGTGAGAATACATGTTTGTTGGTGCAGAGTATATCTGCAGAGTAAATCCTGATTGGGAGAAGCATTACAGGAATTTGCCAACAGGTCATTGTACAGGCAGCTGCCCATCCATTCATAATGGCATTCACACACTGTGTTATTCTTACACAGTGAGATTCAGATGCCAGTTTCTCAAATGGCATCAATAGGACGAATGCAGAGAAATCAGCCTGTTCAAAGGTGACACCACACAAAAGCTGACTGACAATAATATCTCTTAACACTTTGCTGTTGTACCTTTGGAGCACTGAGGATTTATAGCAGCAGGGAATAAAGGCTGCCATTTGACACTAAATACCAACTGGCTGAAGTTTTTTTCAGCTCCTTTGTACCTTAGGAAACAAACCCAGCCTTCACATAAACTCTACTAATGGAGCATGAAATACTTGCAGAACTGAAGGCCCAGCATAAAGCAAGATGTTTTAGTCAGGTGGTAACTGGGCACATTTGGAAGATAACAAATATACCTTGTAGGAATATGGCATGGTAGCACTTTCATCAATGGAAAGCATGCCATAGCCTGAATGATGATTCCAATGTAACAACTCTGCTAAATTCAGCAGAGCAGAGAGTGAGTGAGATGCTGAAGTGGAAGGGAAAGCCCTGTTCATTTGAAACTGAGAGGGCTTGAAAGGGAGCAAAGACAAGGTACAATGGGATGTATGCAGGAGTACAAGATTCTACAAATGAAAGTAGGCAAAGACTGGAGTTTTTGAAGGATGCAGCTCTGACTTTTGTGTGTGTTTTGGGCTGAGGGTAAGGGAAAGGACAGGTTCTACTTTGTAATACTTGGGAAGGGTTTTCATTCAGCTCTCCTGAGCAGGGCTTTCTCAGCTGCAGCAGCAGCATGAAGCAGCTGAGCAGAGTACCATGTCCACCTCAAGGGCACAGGAGGAAATGTGAATGGTGGATCAGGAGGGTAGGGGGCTCAAGGATGCACCCTCTGTGAAGGAAAAGGCTCAGCAAAGAAACAGGCAATAGAAGACAGGAGATGCAGATGCGTTTTAAAGTGAACCAGGAAAACCACATGCTCAGAATAACTAGCCTTTCTGGCTGGGGATCTTGGGACCAAAGCAGTAGAGGTGAGGCTAAATCTCACCATTCAATTCTTACTAAAATGGAGTACAACAGAGAAGAATCATGCCTGAATTTCAATTTTTGCTTAGATTTGAAGACATGGATTGTTGATCACCACATCTCTATGTCTTCTCAATGACTTGCAAAATGTCATTGAGCTACTTAAGACTATTTGCTTGCAAGCAAGATTCATAGTTTGGCAGTTTATTCTTACCTTCTGTTTTTTTCTCCACCAGAAACTGTTATCCTCAGCAGAAAGGAGCATTGATGTGCTTCTCTTCAGGGCTCACTGATGGAAAGAAAGGACAGAGATTGATAACATTCCCTAGAAATAGATTTGACTATCAAGTAAAAGACCTGGCTTTGATCTTGTCCTGGTGTATCTCTAATTTCCACCTGTCCGCGACCAGAACAAGGCCAAGCATTTGTAATTCACCATGATGATTCTGTAGCAACCTAACAAGCTCTGCCTCATCCCTGTTTTCGATCCAGCTGCCTCCTCACAGGTGGCAGGCAGGGCACAGTGATGGAGTTATCGCCGCAGCATTATACAGACCATGGACTGTCATAAATTCAGTGAAGGGCCTGGGGGCTTCATGCTGAAATAAATTCAGGAAAAGTGGAGGAAAAGCTCAGGAATATCACACAGGTTCATAAATAAAAGATATCCCAAAATACTGTCTCACTGCGCAAGAGTTTAACCCCTTTATTAAAGAAATCATCCTTCCCTACGAGGGATTACATTACTGAAGAAATTAACAACTAATTTTATCAGTTTTATTCTGACTTACTGCATTGCAAGCAGTTTGGACAGTGAAAAGATAACAGTCATTCCTACTTTCTCTTGGTCTTCTCCGCTTTCTGGTTTCCCAAGCAACACTGAGCCTCTGGTGTGTCTCCTCAGCTAAAGGTGAGCAAAGAGGCAGAATTGAATTTGGAATACAGTTTTGCACATTTCAATCACTCTTTTTTAATTGTTTTTATGAGTCCAGCTAGCTACGTCTTGAATTAGTCTCCAGAGATTGAATGGTTCTCTTTGGTTTTGATAGAGGTGACTGGACAGGTTTGGATTTGTTTTATTGTTGGTAAGTAGCTTCCTAACCAAAATAAAAACATTCATCCTGCTCAAAATATTTTTTGTCAGATGTTGACCAAAATGCCTTGCTCCATTTCTTTTCCCATTTTGTCCAAAGAAAACAGCTCTATTGCTATTTCTAATGTCATTTTCAATGACAACTCTAGCATGTCAGATATGAATGAAAACAATATTTCTTCTGCACTTACAAGTTTCTGGCAATTCTGTGTTCATTAGACATCATTATGTTAATATTCTTTTTGTCAGTGCAGATTTCTCAACAGCAGCACGCTATGAGAGAGAGAAGGTTTTTCCTCATCTCAAGCACGGAAAGCATACTGAGATTTCCATGTTTATTTTTTATTGAGAAGTAAGCAGTGCCTATTTAGGATCTCTATCCAAAAAATGCTGTACGAACAGCCAGCTAGAATTTATGATAATTATATTGTGAACTATGGCCAGGATGTACTAAACTAACTGTGTCAAAATGTCTGCTTGCCTCCCTTCCTTTCCTTTCCTTTCCTTTCCTTTCCTTTCCTTTCCTTTCCTTTCCTTTCCTTTCCTTTCCTTTCCTTTCCTTTCCTTTCCTTTCCTTTCCTTTCCTTTCCTTTCCTTTCCTTTCCTTTCCTTTCCTTTCCTTTCCTTTCCTTTCTTTCCCCTTTCCCCTTTCCTTTCCTCCCTCAAAATTTTTTCAAAGCTTCCTTCAATCATTAGTAGAGGGGAAGTTCTGGACTGTGGAATTTGGGGTGGTCTATTTTCAAACTCTAGAGCTTTTTGACTGAATCTCTAATTGCTATGGTGAGAATCTTAACCTACAGATTTTTCTTTAGCCACCCTTTGCTAGGTGACCAGTGGCAACCTTCCAACGTATCACTGTGCTTCCGGCAATGTTAGCAGATGAGCTGGGTTGTACTTCCCTCCCCAGCACCCACCTGCCATGGTTGACCAGTCCCTGCAAGATGTGCTGCGCTGACATGCCTTGAGCCAGGCTAGAGGCTAACTGCTGTTTTGCAAGGCTATCAATATCTCCTTGCTACCCTGAGTCTACCAAGTTTCAGGCTCTCGAAGCTATCCCTTAGCTATTGCTCGACCCTGAAAGCGCTGAAAGAAGCCAAGTCCCTGCATGCTCCTGGAAGTCTGCAAAGCAGCCAGCTACAGACTCATACAACACTCTTCCTAGGGTTATGTGGGAGTCCTTGGTGCTCCTCAGTGGGTCTGACAGGTGTGTTCGGAAATGCTGAACAGAACCCAATGGCACCAGCCCAGGCTGACTTTGCCTTTCATGCAATAGCCAGGTACTAGTGACTGGGCTCTGAAACTGGGGACTGCCTCCGAGATTCTCACTGAGAGAAGCTGAATATGTCTCCCATGTTTCAGCCTACCTGATTACCACAAAGAGGTACTGCTGGAGTCATTGTGTTGGCATGAAGAGACCACTCTCTCCCTGCTGGTTTAGGAGGGCTGAGGGCTACACATGGGGAACCCTTGTCCTGTGGGGCCCACTGTGGGCTCCTGGTGGGAAGCCTGTGCTGGGCATTGCCGCAGGCGTGCAGGTATCATGCTGCTGCTTTTTCGCTTGTGGGCAGCCTCTCTGCTCATTCTCTCATGCACTTGGCACTTCAGCAGCAACCCCAGCAGGGCTGGGATGCCCCAGCAACTGCCCACATCCCACCCATGGGTATAAACCAAGCGTGTTTTCTCCAAAGACCAAGCCACTCCAGTAGGCACATGCTGACACAGAGCTGCTGGCTCAGTAATGGTGCTCCTGGCTGGAGCATGCTTTAGTTTTAGGTTTTGTAGAATCATAGAATGGTTTGGGTTAGAAGGGACCTTGAGGATCATCTAGTTCTAATACTCCTGCCAAGGGCAGGGACACCTCCCACTAGACCAGGTTGCTCAAAGCTCTGTCCAACCTGACCTCGAACACTTCCAGGGATGGGACATGTACATATGAGTCACTCCACTTCGTGGAAGAAGAAAAAAAAAATACTTAAGAGTTTTACATAGAGATTTATGAAGGTGTCTAAGGGAATAGGGCACCTCCACCTCCACATTCAGGGGCCTCAATAGGATTTGCTAAATTAACCAGAAAGCACCTTTACAGGCTGTACTTTGCCCGCATGGGCAGGGTGACCCCTGATTCGGAGAAAACTCCAGGAACAAACTTGTCAACAAAGTTTTCTAGTTGACAAGCAGGTAATCTTTATCACGGGCGCCGAGAGACATGGGGGATAGCTCCTCCTAACGTGCGTCCACCTATTGCTACACAAGCAGTACTTATATGGCTACAGAGCATATATACATATTCATGAGACTACGTACAGATTATCTCATTTTCCAGAAAGTTCCCCGCATGCGTACAAAAATATGGTGGTGGTCTCTGAGGGTCGTTTACTTCTTCCAACAATCTTCATCACTGCTGGCAGCCTTTGAAGCACAGGCAGTAGATGCTTATACCAACTTAATCGGTTCGTTAACACCACAGACCTAACAATCATCCCATCCTCCTGCTTATCAGTTAGTTTAACTGCAGCCTATCCTGGGCCCCTGCCTTTCCAGATACTCCCTATCTTTATGTCCTGTTCTTCTTACACTCATTTTGTACTAAGGTCATAGAGGCCTAAACTACGTCAACTACAGCAGTTCATCTTATACAAGGATTCTCCGCATGTTCTCTAGCTGTACTCCGTATTTTTTTATACCTTTCCATTACTACTGTTACAAAGCCATCACACTTAGCATTACTTAAAACTGATCCTAAAGGTTTACATATTTCATTTTGTAATTTTGTACCCCCCCCCGTCTGACCCCGGACCCCTGACTTGGACCCGGGGCTGACCAGGAGGGACCCAACAGGCGTGAAGCACTGCCGCACCCCGGAACGGAGACCTGGAATAGGAGGCAGGGAAGGGAGACTGCTGAAGGTGCCTGGGCCGCCACCGCCACCCCGGCAGTGGCCTGTGTCCGGACAGGGCGCGCTGGAGAGCGGCGCGGCCGGGGCTGGCAGCAGCGGAGGGGAAGCGCGGTGCGGGAGGGAGAGTGAGTGCTGGGGCGCTGCCCGCAGCGGCGAGCCCGGAGCGGGACATCCTCCCTTCCCTCCACTGCGCTCGGCCGGTGCCCGCGAGTCAAGCGGGAGAAGCAGAGGGAAGGCGGGGCGCGGGGCCGCACGGCCGGTGGGGAGCGGAGCGCATCCCCGCAGAAGCCGGCCTCTCCGGCCGCCGTTCCCTCGCTCCCTACGTTCGTCTCTCCCTTCCCCGGCGGCGGGGGACGGGGCACCCCGCGGCCGGGGAGGGGTGGAAATTTACCGGGGCTGTCCGCAGCTCGGCTGCGAGCGACTGAGCGCGAGAGAGGACTCGGCGGGAGGCGGAGGCAAGGGAGGGAGGGCGGGGAGCGGCGGAGCATCGTCTGGCGGGGAAAGCGAGGGACCAAATGACTGTGAAGAAGGGCGGCAGCCGCCACCGCCGAGAGAGGAGCCAGCCGCGGCGCACCAGCGGCAGCATCCCCGGCTCCCCCCCCGGCCGGCTGGGCTGCGATGGCGGCGGGCGGAAAGCGGCGGGCGGGCCGCCGGGCAGTAGGGAGCGGGCGGCGGCGGGGCTGAGCCGGGCCGGGTACCCCCAGCCCTGCATGGCGCGGGCCTGATGCCGGAGCGCGGCCCGGCGCCGCGGCGGTGCTGCGGGATGAGGATGGCGGGGCTGGCGTGGAAGTGGCCGCGCACCCGCCTGCCCGTGGGGGCCAGCGCCCTGGGCGTCTTCGTGCTCTGCTGGCTCTACATCTTCCCCGTCTACCGGCTGCCCGACGAGAAGGAGATCGTGCAGGGGGTGCTGCTGCAGCAGGGCAAAGCGTGGAGGAGGAATCACACTGCGGTCGCCCTGTTCAGGTAGCGCTGTGCGCGGCCCAAGGGCAGCCGGGGACGGGCGGCAGCGGCGAGCAGCGGGCGGGCAGGCGGCTAGAGCCCTTCCCACCCCGCCGAGCCCCAAACTTTGTGTTTTCCCACCCAAGTCTTAGTTGTTTTCCCATAAGGAGAGGGGCAGGCGGGGCCCCTCTTGCCCAGCAAAACTTTTTGTGTGGCTCTGCTCGCGGCGGGGAGAAGGGTCTCAGCGCTGGGGATGGAGGCTTGCGTCTCCTCACAGGGAAATAAACTCACCTTGGATGCCTTTGCGAGGAGAGCTGAGGTTTCGGAGGCTTGCGGGGCTGCCTGCACAATAGCTTTCTGGAGGAGGGCTGCACCGGCAGTCCCTCCGGCCGCTACCGGAGCGGGGTCTCGGAGCCTGCTTCGCCTGAGGACCATGACTGCCGGGAGGGAGCTCCTGCAGCTCCCGGGGACCCGCGGAGGAAGGTCTGCGTGGATGTGCATTCCTGCCGGCATCCTCGCTCCGCGGAACACTTCGGAAGCTCCGCGCTGGTCCTTGACTCTCTGCGGTTTATTATGGAAACCACGTGAAAAGGCTCTTCTGCGTTTTTTTCCTCCTCTTTTCTTTTGGCGTGGCTGGGAAATGGCGATAATCGTGGGAGCCCTTTTCACCTTCCTCAGCCTGACGGGAGAGACGGAACGTTGCAGTCAGGGTGCCACAGGCGGTAGCGGTGGAGAACCAGGTCCCTGCAGAGGGGAGGGTTGTTGGAATGACCCTGGCTGAAAAGCGTGTGCTATGGAAGGAGGTTTGCAACCCCTCGAAAATTTCTCAGTGTGCCTGGGTAAAATGCAGACAATTGGAAGAGAAGTCGATTTCCCTCGCTTTCCCGGAGGGAAGCTGGGCTTTCTCTCTGTCCTCTAAGTAGCAAATGAAAGATCAGAGTGAGTGGTAACCAAACTGCCTGCAAAAAGGCCTCTTTCTTTAATAAATGCTAAAATGAATAATTCTTCAAGGGACTTAGTTGTGGTTTTTTTCTTCTTTTTTCCCTTTTTTTTTTTTAACTGATTTACAGCTTTTTTTGATGTTCTTCAATATTTTTTGAATGCAACTCACCTTTGTTGTGAGCTGGAGCCAGACCGTGGTTGTTTAGTATCTCATCTGCAGGGATAAGAGAAACTTCACGTTTCTTCAAAAGCACATTCCTCCTTTAGCCCCGAAGCTTGAAGGAAATGTAAGCCATGAGAGGTGGTACGCGGGCATGTGTTAATACAGTCTGTTAGGTAGGCCTGGTGGAAGTTCTCTCTAACACAGAGCTAGCAATAAGGTACAGATGCATGATCTTTTTCCTAAAGCAATAACACTAGAAATTAGGTTGATCTTCTCAGTTACTATTTCATGTTAATCCCATTGTGCCACAGATTCCCTTTATTGGGGGTAGATAAATGTAGGTTTTTAAAAAAGTACACTGATAGGTGATGTAGGGAAGAGTTTGATGTAGTATTTTTCGTGTTTGTAAACCAAATGTTTGAAGATTGACAATGCTGCTGCCGCTTCAGTTTAAAAAACAGTTTTTAGACCATTTCCACCACATGGTTTAGTAACAAAAACTCTGCATGGCTTGTCAGCTATTCCACTTGCCCATATGTTTTTCCACTCCCTAAGCAGAGTGATTATCTCAGAGATGCTACTGAAGAGAGTCTGTTGTAATAAAAGGAGCTATTGTTTCTTGTCTTGATGAGCTGGTGCAGTGCTAAATACAATGAGATTTAAATCAATCTGCTTAAAAAAAAAAAGCTGTAAGAGGAAACGTGCATGGGAGAGGTGTAGTGAGTATGCCATAGTATTCAAATAACTGCGACATACAACTTTTGTTTCTCTTCATATTGGTAGGAGGTTATGAAATTGAAGCTCAGGTAGGTGGCTCTACATTGTCAGATGATTAACAGAAACAATCTTCTGCTCTTTGCTGTGATCCTGCTGTCTCTATGCAAGAGCACTGTAAAAGCCCCAAGTTTCAGTTTCTGCTGGAAGCTGCCCATGAATGTGAGTCTGTTTTATCTGGTAAGGAGGTATAGAGCTTCAAAGAAATCCCACGTGTGGACTTCACACTAATATGGCTTTCCATAAAAGCCTAATATTAAATGGGATCTAATGTATTATGAATATATTATTATTTCAGAGTGACATTAATTGCCATTCCTGCTTGCTCTTCTGCCATATTCTGGTTGCCAAACAATTTTGGTTTTCCTCAGTTTTGAAGGATAGATTTCAATTTGTCTGTGTTAAAAATCTGTATGAGAAAGTGCAAACTTTCACATTAGTGCTTTGTGTAATATGGTGGCATTTGTAGTACTGTACAGGGGTTTGAATAGCTAGGTTTTTTGCTCGGCAGAGAAAGCATTTGTCGGTCTTGTCAAATGTTTTTGACATATTTTTCTCCTCCTGTAAACTTGCTGGACCCCTATTGTTGAAGTAGATTATTGTCACCAAGTAATTAACTTGATCAAAACATACTTTTCAAATCTCAGAAGTGCCATTCCCCACTTGCCTTCTGTGCTGGGATCAAAGACAGCTGCACTAAGTAGCTTGGTGAGGTCAGTGAAAATGTCTGAAGGTAATTTGGGTTCAGCTGAGTGCCGGGAACTCCTCCATCTCCACTGCTCTTTCCTTCTCCTCTGCAGTCAGAAACCTTGTGTAAAGATCTGACCCATGTGAACTCTTGCTTATGCACGACTGTCCTGGTGCTTCTGCACCCTTACATGAGAGTTTTGTCTTTGAATATGGATTTGCAGAATTGGTTTTCAGAAATAAATACCTCTGTAAATAGTCACAGATTGCTCCCTTTGAGGCCTGTTTTGCCTTACTGAGGGAGTAACAAAATGAGCAGGATTAAGCCTTTGACTCCAGTGTGAGTCTGTGTTAAAAGCATGCTCACAGTCTTGACTCTGCATATGCGGCTTCCATGAGTAACCATGGCATGATGTGTGCGCCAAATCCCACTGCCAGTGGAGCAGTGACTGTGCAAAAGCTGCCTTGGTTCTTAGATGGAAGGGCAGATCCTGGAAAGCCTGAAGATACAACTGCGGTTATCAGAAGAGCTCCTGCTCCATATAGCTTCCTTTAAAGTCCTCAAATTCTGGGCATTTGGAGATGAGCACAGTTTAACAGCAAGCTATTTCTATTAGTCTCCTTCAAATTTTAGGTCACTAGTGGCTAAGGGTGGTCAAACTCTCTGCTCTCCTCTCTGACAAAGCTGAATAATGGTCTGTCAGTCAGATGGTAAACTGCTGGATCTTGACCTACAAAGTGGCTGGAATAGGAATGAGATCGTCATTAGAGTCACTAATGGCTAACATGTCTAATTTACCTATGGTATAATGGCTTGTCATCCTCTGAGGTGGTTAATGTTATTGCACCCTAATTGTTTTTATAGATTGCTTTTTTTTTTTTTAAGGGTGTAGAGCTGCTTAAATTATTTAGGCAAAAATGTTGTTGGTTGTTGTTAGTGAAGTAGTAGGGCAGAGGTGGATCTTTTCATCTGCCTTAAAAGCTCCACAGCAGCCACAAATCCCAAGTGCTGTACATTTATCTGACACTTCATGCTTCATTTGTTGCCCCGGGTGGACCTCCTTTAGGGAGTGAGTATGCTTGTGTGGGGCAGTGGGTTTTTGACTCTCAGGACTCCCATCAAACGATGGTGATAAGTGACTTGGGTTAGAGGTTCTCCAGAACAGATGGGACAATCTTGTCAACAAGGCAACAGAAAAGCTACCTTTGAAATTCAGACTGTGTTCGTGCTTCTGCTGCAGTGTTTTTGTGTGATCCTGAAAGGTCACCCAGGGCTTCTTCTGGGGGTGGCTTGACTGAGCTGATGGCAGGTGTCTCTGTGAACACACTGTTGGTGACCTGCCGCCAGTCCAGAGCATTTGCTACAACTTAGCTCTGCTTCCCATCTGCTGTCCCCTCTGTCCCTAGTGTCAAACCAGCCACACTTACCTTGGCAGGTGGCTTCTCCACTGCTTCGTTGTCAGGTTTGATCTCTTGTCCGTTTTCCAGGGGCAGAGAGGAGAAGCTACTTGGCTGAAATGGCTCAACAGTGTCAGTGGCTCAGCTGGATAGAATATCTAGACGTGCTGGACTGCGATGCTTGCAGTGTGGATATGGACACACTGCATGAAGCCTCTTCTACTGCCAGCTTTCATGTGCCTTGCAAGAATAAGGCTCTGTCATTGCTACGTGCCATGCTGGAGGAGGGCTTCCTACTGTAGCTGTCTCTGCCAGCTGTTAATGTCTGTAGCTAGAGTGCAATCACAACAGGTGCCAAAGAACACCCCCTTGTGCAAATAATTCTTCTTTCTACATTGTATTAACACAGAAATAGAATTCCAAGTCACTTCCTTGTCTGGTTAAGACAAATGCTCTTGCCAAGTCAGCAAGACTTTCTTTATTTCAAATGGCGTTTTTTTTTCCTTCTCGTTTGATGTGAGCATTGCAAATTAGAACCCTTACTGCAGTATTTCAAGGCAAATCTGAGAAGAAACATCCTTTGCTCAGGTTGGCTAGATAAGAGTTTTGCCCTGCTTGGACAACTTTATCAGGTACTCAATTATCCCTGCTTCTTTCACTGAGACATGTGAAGCGCAGAGTCAGGATTAGAGCAGGGAGATGCTATATTAGATTAGTTCTACCTTTGTGGCCCATGAAGCCCTATCCTGAAACCATTGGATATGCTCAAATGTTGTTCGCTGGCAGTGGCCAAATCCAGCTCATTTGCTGTCCTGAGTAGGTGCCACTACTGCCTGGCTCTGTGTTTAACTTGGTTGTTAATATTTTGAATGAATTTCTTTGGTTGGTTTTGCTGCATTAGGGACAACTCAGTATTTGTAATTTGTAGTTTCTTGGCATCTCCAGTTGAGATGGGAAGTTGTTTTGGTGAAGAGGTACAATTTGAAGAGCAGGTTAAAGGTGAAAGGAAAGAAATGTTCTTATCCCATTTTATCATTTTGAGGCTGGGACAAAGAAAGCAAGCTGTAGAGATATCTGGCTCCATATCTTCAACGTCTTTTGATGTCTTTGGATACCTAAATTACATGAGAACAATAAGAATTAGTTATCTGAGTTAGCTCACGACATCTTTGCAGATGAGGAATGTGGTGACAAGATAGGAACTGGCTTAAATTCTGGAGACCCAGCTCATGATATCCTCCTTCATTGTCCCTAAGTAGTGTTTTCTTGCAGACTTTGGTTCTGCCTTCACAAAACAGACAGCTGAGATCCCTATTTCTAGTATCTGCTCTTGCAAAGTTTTGAGTTGCTACTTTACTTTGAATGTGTAAAATCTCCAGTGCTGCAGCGTTTATGGGAGGGCGGAGCTAACTCCCTGAGGCTCTTTTCCTGTTAGGTGGGAGCATCTGAAGGCCCAGGGCCAGGCACTGGGGAACAGGAGGAACAGAACCTTTACTGGAATTTAGGATACCCGACTAGGGCCTCAAAAGTCTGGTATGTATGTACAGAGACACCACTGGATGTAGGTATTTTCACATCTGTGCTTTCCCTTTTTCTGCCTTATAGTGGGTGGAATGGCCCCTGAATCATACACACAATATAGTAATCGGTGATATATTCCTCTACTTGCAGTTTTCATCTTCAGAGCAGCCAAGAGTATTGCTCCAATTTGATGTGTGTTCAATGACATATAAAAAACGACTAATTTTTGAGCGTAGTTCCTACTAAATGCATGGAAAATGAATTGTCTTCCCCCACTCAGAATTTATCCTCCCACAGTGAGGTTGAACCTCACTGAACTGAGGAGGGTGTTTGGACTGCGGTCTTCTGTTGTTCCAGTTTTCTAAGCACCAAAAAATACTTAATTTTTAATCTTTGAATATAAAGCTTTTTCTGCATGTATTTTCCAAAATACAAGAAAAGTGCTCCTAATGTTACATCATTTTCACATAGCTGCATGCAAGTAAATTCCTACTGAAGCACATTAATTGTATTACGAAGTATTTGCAAGCCTCAGTGGAGGTTCAGGTTTTGTCATGTCATGATTTTCACATATACAAGGCCAAAGACAATTCTTCTCCCAGGTCTTGGAATCTAAACTGATAGATAGAGATGGTGGGGTGGCACATGGCACTGATAAGTCCCTTAACCCTAACAAAGTCTTTGTCGAGTAATTATTACAGAAGCTCTGACCTTCATGAAGAATCTGAGCTTGTTGCCTTGACCTTAGTGGTATCTGAAATTTTTAACAGGGAGAATTACACTGTGGAGAACAACATCCTGTCTTCAACCAGGATTCTGGAGTTCATTTTCCCACTGCTAAGTTCAGGAACAAGGTGAAGGGTGTGAAATTAGATTGTTATAAAACATTTTATGGCCAGCAGAGTGGTGGTGGTTGTTGTATTAAATAAACAATAAACAATTTTGACTTCTATTCCATCTGCCCGGAAAATGCCCTCCTGAATGTCTTGGCTTAGAGGTTATCTTTTCAAATGGAGTTCTAGCTACACTGAGGTTTTCAAAGCTGCTGGGAACAGCTGAATAGAAATGGTTGACATTTTTGCCTTCCATGTCTGCTGAGAGCATCATCTCATTTCCTGAACAACCATTTCATTTATCTCTTTTTTTTTGTCTCTCTCTTTTTTTCCCCCCTCCGCCTCTTCTTCAGTCAATTTCCATTCTCAAGTTGCTTGGTGTCCTCCTCAGCTTTCAGGAGAGCCCCAGACTCTTTGGATGGCGCCTTTTTTAATTATCCAGTCAGCATTCACAGCAGTGATGTAAAGAACTTGTGTGAAATTATTTACTCCTTTATCTCCCTCCCCTACTGAGATGCCAGTCGCCTACTTCAGAGCCCTGCAGCTCCCACTGATGCTCAGGGCATCTGTCCTTTTCCGTCCTTGACGTGCCAATTGTTGGCTATCAGTTTTTCCAGGTAAATCGCAAACTTTGCCTTAATGTAGTAGCAAGATAAAGTCTCTACTTATCAGGTTGCCTCTGCTCTGAGGATACACAGCCAGCTTTAATTTAAAAGCTGCTATATAGCTTGCCAATATTTTAGGGAGTGCTGGGAAAACAGTTCAGCTATTTTGCTTGGTTTCCTGTGGGAAAAACTTCCTCTGCCTATTTCTGGAATGCCTGAAGTGACCATTGATGTAATAGTGGGGCAACAGCTTCATATTTCCTGTCAATGAAAGACAAACAAAATATATATGCTTAAATTTTTTCCCAGTGAAAAGATTTTAATGTTTTTCTGTGTGCTCTGTCTTGGCCAAATGTCAGCTCTGGTAATTCTGTTTCCCCTGCCTTAGTGCTTGGAGATTCCATCGTGTACAGTGTTCTACTTGTGCTGTTTGTCCTGTGGTGCGCTATGTCCCAGTGCAGGGTGATGAAGTACCTGCTGCTATAGAGGATGCTCAGAAGTACCACAAGAGTTGAGAGCACCAGGCTAAGAAGCACTCAAATAGGCAATGAGGAGGTGATGCTGAATCCAAGGCTCGTTGATGCCTGCCTCTCACAGTAAAAGTTGGTAAGACTTATCCTGAATGGCAAATGGGATGAAGACCCTCTAGTTAGCAATGTTTGAATCTTTTGACTGTTAGGGGAGACTTGACTCTCATTCCCTAAGTACTTTTATACAGCTAAGGAAAAAGACTTGTAAAGGAAGTTAGGGAAATTGTGTCTCCATGACCTAGTTATCTCTTGTAACTGAACTTTGGCTCTTGGTCACCATTGAAATCAATGTGAAATTCTGCGAATATTTACCAGTATGTACATAAATTATCACTGATATGGTGCCTTAAGCTTGCAGAGCTATTCCGTGCCCTGAAGGATTTTCAGTCCATGAATGTGTAGTGAATTTATCCCAGCTATGCAGATTAGGAATTTTGATTAATGGAGTGGGTTTTTCCTCTGTTACTACAATTTTTAATGTGAAGAAAGGGAGCTGTTTGCTAGCAACAGGCTGCCTGAATGTTCTCTGGAAGAACGATCCAAATACTTGTGCTGAGGGTTTGGTGGGTACTGGTCCTTCTTGCTGCTGGTACCCGGAGGTACCAACTTTCTATTTGTAAAGTGCTTAATGCTTTTGTGTAGTTTCTTGTCTTTGTTCTGTGGCTTCCTCTGAAGCACTAATCTGTTTAAAAGAGAATAGAATATCTCTTTATTCCTTATGTAGTATTCACCTGAGAAATGAACTCCTGATCCTGGATGGTAACTTACAGTTTTGTTTTCCCTAATAAGTTGCAATATTAGCAACTCTGACATTCTGTTCTTTTTTCTAAATAGTGATAAACTTTTAATTACCAATGGGTATTTCCATGACGTTTTGTGCTCTTACATTTGTCACAAATCCTCCCCAGTATTTAAATGATGGTATATTACCATTTGTAATAGGTTGTATGCTGTCTGGCTCAGTATTTAAAAGCATGCATGTGGAATCAGGCATGTGCCTTAGGGAAAAACATACGCAAGGATTAACCAGAATTGAAGAATGAATCTTCAGCTACTGATGAAATTCACATTCTCTACTTTTGATCATACTTTTTATTCCTCGGGCTAAGTGACTGTTTGCTATATCCATTGTCCGTTTCCTTTATCTGCTCTTCTTTGTTCCCTAAGTCCCATCTGGGGAGTAAGAAAACATCCATCATAGAGCTTGTACTGTTTCCTGCTGTAGCCTGCCTCAGCTGCCTGGTACTTGCATTTTCCTCTCCCCCCCAGATCAGTCTAGAGTGTTTGGTCTCTGTCACCTGTCACCTGCAAAGTAATGCTGCTGATCAGCCTTGCACACCTCAGCCTCATGCCATCACATTGCATTCACTGGCAGCCTCCGAGCAGCAGTGCTCCTTAATGCCTCATGGTCCCTCACATGGTGTTCTGCTTTGGGCCCTACAGCATTGCCCTGTGCCTGTGACCCACTAGCCCCATAGCACAGGGATCTTTTCATCCCATACACAATGGGCCCACTTCCACATAATTCTCAGGTGCTCCTCAAGACTTCTGCTGTAGTCACGGCAGTCGGAGGGTGAAATGGTATTTGGTGAGTAGCAACTTAGAGCACAGTGAGAGCTGCTTGTGTGGAATGGGAAGAAATTCAGAGCTGAAGAAAAGCAAAGAAGAGAAAGGAGGTATCAGGCTAATTGGGGAGATGAGCATTTGTTATTCTTTCTCCTTGAAGCATCTTTTCAGCTGGTCTTCATGTTCTCTTATGGTGAACCTGGCCTGTGGGAGTCATCGACTTAGTGTGTTCAGTCTCCACGTCATGGGAAAGCTTGGTGGGAGCAAAAAACCTGGGAGCCCCAGGAGAGGTGGGAGCTGCAAGATCTGTGTGCTCTATTACTAGATTGTTGCATTGAGTGCTTCATTAGACATCCCTAGGTACTTGGAAGTGTAACGGTTAGGCTGTAATCTTTAGATTGCTTGTTTATGGATGATTTACTGCCAATCTACTCAGGCAACATGAGGTTCTTGTTTTTCCGAGTGAGGTTCAGACTCTTTGCAGTCTCCTGCATTGTGCCATTTGTAGTTAATGACACTGTAAAAGGCATGAGAATAAAGCCATATAGGGTATGGCCATAATATGGGATAAAAAGGAGATGCAGTATTCATGAGGCAATAGCCGGCAAGTGCTGTTGGGTCAGACAAGAATGGGAATGATGGGGAGAAGTCTCTTGCTACAGCTTGCTTGAAGGTCGATTGTAACCCTGCATGCGCAAACACATGCAGGGCTCTTTGCCTCTCCTGGCCTCCCTCTGATTGCTGCTCTAGGGGGCACATAATAACAGAGCAACTTGTACAATTGTTAACCATGAAGACGAGCAAACAGGGAGCAGACACAAAAGGCTGTGAAGTGGGGAAAGTGTTGGCTTGTTTCTTCCCCTGTCTTTAAAGCACATGAATGGGTAAGAGCAGAGCTGTGAGATCAGTGAGGTGGTGCAGTTCTGAAGCACAGAGGATGCCTCTGTGTTATATTATGTAGGATTCTTTGCAATGAATGCTACTGTCTGGCATGGGTGAAGATTTTCCAACTTTTTTTTCCCCAAATGATTGCTGCATGTGGGAAGTCTAGGTTAGTATACGTATGTGTGTTTGATGGGTCTGATAAGGACAGCTGTTACCGGAGTATGTGAGTGAACTATCAAGACTGGAGTTCATGCCAATGCTTGAATAAGCCGGTATAGGTAAATTTATAACTAGAAAGCTTGCATCAGTGGAAAACGCTATGTTTCAGTGTGATCCAGTGTCGTGGTTTAAGCCCCTCACCCACGAAGTTTTCTCACTCACTATCCCTTCTTTCTTCCCCCAGTCCCAGGGGGATGGGGAGGAGAATCAAAAGAATGCAACTCGCACAGGTTGAGATAAGAACAGTTTAGTAACTAAGGTATAACACAAATCACTACTGCTACCACCAGTAATAATAATGACAGAGAAATACAAGGGAAAGGGAATACAACTGCTCACCAAGCCCGACCCAGCCAGTGCACCCCCCAGCAGCGAACCTCCCTCCGTGCACCACCACACCCTTCCAGGTCTCTGCCCTCCCTTTTCCCATCCTGGACATGACGTGCTGTGGTATGGAATAACCTCCTTGGTCAGTTTGGGTCAGGTGTCCTGTCTCTGCTTCCTCCCGGCTTCCCCTCCTCCCTGGCAGAGCATGAGACTCAAAAGTCCTTGGCCAGACCAAAACACTACCAAGCAGTAACTGAAAACACTGGTGTTATCAGCGCTGCTCCCAGGCCCGAAATCAAAAACACAGTGCTGCACCAGCTACCAAGAAGGAGAAAAATGACTGCTGCTGCTGAACCCATGACATCCAGATGCGTTTGCAGAGCAGCAGGATTTCCAAAAGAGTCAGAACAAGGACAGTTTTGAAAGGGAAGTGAACAAGTAGGGAAGGTCTTCCACTAAACTAAGTTGTGTCTTTTGCAGGAAAAAGAGGGGTAAAAATGCCTTTCTAGCAAGGAGGGGAAAAAAAACAACACGGAAGGATCTGTGAAGTGTACAGGAAGATTCTGGGCCATGCTAGAGCAGTTGATTGCAACCCAGGTTGAGTGAAAAATACCTTTGAAAGAAATATGTACCTTAGTTATGTGGAGTTTAAAATTTGTCACTGAGGAGCTTAATTCAAGAGTATTGGGAGACCTGTTGCAAAGGGCCAGGCTCTGGAGATGTGAGGCTCAGCAGTGCAGGGCATACCCATCAGTGAAATTTCACCTGGGTTGGTGATGGTTACTCCTCTCCTAGAGCAAAGCAGGCACAGATGCTGAGCTATGTATACTTGTGGTTAGGGGCAGTTAAGACGACTTGGGGAATGCTATGAAGTCTGCTATTGCCCACCCTTCTCGTAGTTGTGCCAGCTCCTGCAATCAAGTGAATGTGTGATAGTCTTAATTTCATGGAATAAAAGTGAAGAAGATGTTTTCTAGTCCTCATAGCTAAAGTGGAGGGCTTGAAAACATGAATGGCTGCTTGTGCCCCAAAAGGCAAATGAAAATCCACCTGCGGGTTGTTGTTTTTCAGATGCCTAATTTTTGTGCCTTAATCATAATTTTGGGGGCCTGACTCATGATTTTTAAATGCTAGGGATTGCTATAGTGAGAATTGCATATCAGCCTATAATTAGATGCTTTTATTTTTTAACTAAGGAAACTGCAACAGTGAAGGGAATAGGAGAAACAAAACCCATCTGGGTATTCCTTTTTAGGCCATAGTATTAATTGAACGTTTTGTCTTGGCACCTAGCAAGCATCTAGCACAAACACACTTGCTGAGCCTTATGGACAGCTGCTGAATGTCTCCAGGGCTTGGTATGCCCAGTTGGACAAAGCATTAAAAATGCACATGAGATATTTATTCTTTCTGTCCCACTCCAGTCATTGCATTTTAATGTTTAAGCATATCCAGAAGGGAACAGCAGAGTGTGGAACTTGAGCTAGCTGATCCAAAAATGGTAACAACAACAAAAAAGTAAACCTATCATTAGAGAAATCATGTGTTTTGATAGTTCTCTTTAGACAACAGAACAAGTGAAAACACTTATCTAGTGTAGTTCAGTAAATGCTAATGGGGCCAGCATGTGATAACATGTTTATTTTTGCCTTGGGTCTTTGATGAGTGAACATAGTGCTTTTTCTCATTTTGTTTTAAAAAAAAGCCTGGTTTGTGCTTCACTTGTCAAACAGGCCATTGCTAGTGACAGTCTTGTACTAAGAGGGTTGAGATTGTTGTTCTTCCCCACATAATCTGTGGGAAAATATATCTGTTGGCCTGCATGGTTGTTCTGTCAGTTGGTTTTATAAGTTTAGTGCAAATTCTGTCTCTGTAGAACAGCAGATCTGCATCATGGAGAAAAGCAAAGCTTATCCTCTGCTGGCATGGGGACAATGGGCTGGTGGGTGTAGGTGAGCCCAGTGGAGTGTGGGCTCTTTTCTCTGTAGGATCACCAGGAACATGTGTGTAGTGTGCTTTCACTTGAAATTAAGGGTAAGCCTAAGTGAGTATGGGCTTGCTCAGGACTGCAGAGCTTAATAAGTTATTTCCCAGATTTGACTTAATCATTTGGTTTCGGGTGGTGCCCTATGTGGCTGTGCAGTTTGTCTTGTGAGACTCTTGCTCCAGACTCTTGCTCCTTTCCATTTAAAGAGTGGTAACATATTTTGCCTTAGAGAAATTGAGAAGAAATCCTAAAAGTCCTAAGAAGCAAGTAATTTCCACTCATGAAATACCCCCAGTCTATAGGTAATTATTAAGCAGTTTCGTAACTGCTAAAACCAGATTAGTTTTCAACAAGTTTAATGAATAAATAGCTAGGCTTTGTAATTTCATTATCACTGTTTTGGGTCTAAAGTAAATGGGTTTAGTGTATTGAGAGGGAAAATCTTCCAAAATAGCACTGGCTCTGGACTAGGCATTGATCACATAGATGTGATTTAAAAGTATTTTTAAACCAACTTTCCAGCAATATTCCGATCTGAAGATGCAGACTTGAAGGACTGAGTAGGTTGAATGATTTATTTAATGAATTTTTACTTTAATTATCATATTTAGCAGATTTCTTGCCTTAACTGCTTGAAAGGCTTTTGCTTGCTGTCTTTAGCACCATCTTTTATGTATTGGTACTGTAAAAGACCACAAGACTTAAGAATGTTGATTCACAATTAAAAGTACTTTGAGTACTCTGGGCTCATCCTTCCCCCGTGAGGAAGCTGGCTCACTCTCAAAACAGTGCTAACTAACACTTCCTTCTTTGTTTATCAAAGTTATTGAGTATCTTGATAGCAGACCTGCACTGGTCCACTCATCCATTTACTTTAAACTGAAGCAGTTCATGAAGACTCAAAGTTACTGTCTACAGCCAGCATTGCTTAATGTCCTCTGTGCTTACCAGATCCTCTTCTGAACACTGGTATCCAGTTGCTGTTTTAGTAGCTCTTTGCTGGAGGGATCCCTTGCTGTCTCATGCCATAATATCTGGACCCTCCCAGTATTAGCAAGGTAAAGAAATGTTACAAATGTGCTGGTGGGGAAGTGACTTTTGGGTTTCTTACTTCCTTTTCCTTGTCATGCTCTCACAGTTGTGGATGCCCCATCCCTGGAAGAGTTCAAGGTCATGGTGGAAGGGGCTTTGAGCAACCTGGTGTAGTGGAAGGTGTCCCTGCTCCTTCCAGAGGTGGTGGAACTTGATGATCTTTAAGATCCTTTTCAACCCAAACCATCTCCGTGATCCATCTCTGCCTAGAGGCCAGGTGGTGGCTGTGGATGTTGTCCTGTGAGAGCTTACTCACCAGGTGACATTGCAGGCACGCCAGCCCAAGAATAACTTGTGCCCTGGTGTTTCTGAAGCGGATTACCTTAATGCTTTGGATCAACTCCAGAACTACCTCAGTTGTCACCAGCATCTCTTCCCACTTTAAGAGTAGGTTGTTCTATAAATAGAAGTGTTAGCTAGGCTTCATTTTGTCCCAGTTCCCTCAACTCCTTTTGTCCCCTGTGAGATGTCCATGGAGTGAGAGGGAGTGGGTGCTGACGGAGCAGCTGGCTGAGCTCAGGCAGGGTGCACAGCTCTGCTGGCATGGGGCTCATAAATTCGGGTCTCCCGCCCAAGTTTTCACAAAACTTGTAGGAACTTTATTAGACTTGGTACTTTCCCTCTTCCCTCTTCGAATGTTGCTGAAGTTAACCAGGAAACGCATAAGTCTGTGAGGTGGACAGGGTAGGTATGTCAGCCAGAGCCCTCACTTAATCTTTGTATTTAAAAGACATCCTTGTGTCCCAGGTGCCCTCAGACTTGCTTGCTGGCTGCCAGAGCTCTGCTTCTCTGTCTTCCTCAGCCTTTCTGGGATGGGCCAGCCCCTGCTCGGTGGGAAACAACCTTCTCTTTTTGGCTAAGGGCAGGCAGCCAGACCTCTGTCCTCCTCCTAGCAGGCCTCCCCTGCTGGGAGCCCAGCTCGAACCAAACCAGTGTAAACCACAGCGAACTGTCAAAGTGGGAGCAGACAAATTCATTTATTCTCAAGGGAAAGAGTGTGCTCTTTCCTGCCTGGAACAAACTACGTGCAATGTTCCTTCTCCTCCCTCCTCCCCCCGCCGTGCCAGTCCTGACCTGGTTGCTGGCTGTTAGGGGCCAGATGTCTTCCTCAAGCATTCTTATTCTTACTTAAAAATGGAGTTTTGTATTTGGAAATGCGTCAGAACCATCTTGTCAGATGAGAGGAAGGGATTGTGGAGATGGGGACTCCAGAAGGAAAGAAAATATGTGTGCTTGGAGGGTAGGGTGGGAGGGGGATGATGGTATGGTGATGAGATAGAGTGGTCTTGGGAGAGTGGAAGGCAGACGTAGGATTGGTAGGGCTTTAACGCAATAGAGGTAAGTAGTTTGTAATAGCAGGGGCACTGAAGAAGGAACATTAAAAGCAGAGAATAAAGTAAAGAAACATTTATGTGAAGAGGTATAACAGAGGAAGGAAGACTGTAGAAATTTGAGAACAAATATATAGCAATCAGAAGAGCAATCAGTTAAGAATGAAATATTCAGTGAAGTGGACAATTTAGGAACAGTTCAGCTAGGCAAGGTAACCTCAAGAGGTCACAATTAATTAAAACAGCATGGGTTAAATTATAATCTCAGTTGAGAAGATCAAGTATCAGATGGAAGCAGATCACTTGACTAAATTGGGGGTCCAGTTTCAATGGCCTATATGAGGTATAAGAGGCTGTGAAACTGTAATAGGAGAGGGCATTTTCATGCCACAAGAGAGGAGGAATAGGCATCATTTTGTTCTAGAGAGAACTGTTAAAGTGGTGAGATTTTGAAGTAGAGTGATGAAATATGTGGAGTACAGCCCACTCACTGCAGCTATCTCTGGTACCTGTCCTACTTAAGAGCTGTGGTAGGGAAAATGTCCATATGGTTAGCAATAAGACAGGAAAACAACATTTGTTGCTCTGTTTTTTTCATTCTGTGATTGCATGTTGCCAACCAGACTATCCACAGACTTGGCATCTAGTTAATTTTGTTTGCTGAGTTTGGACTGTCCTCTAGGACATAAGCAACTCATGCTTAGGGAGGATGAATTGTAGTGGGCAATTCTTTGATTTCTCATATCTAAACTTGGGGTTGGTTATTATGGTTTTGCTGTGAGACTTTAAAACAAAGGCTCTCTTTGTTCTGTCTGGATGCCACTTGTAGCATTTCTGCTGAGAGGACCTCTCGCTGTACTAGTAGGGTTGTACACATGGTTGGCATTAAATTGATGCATAGATAATGTATATTTAGAAACAGGGACTCAAAGCTGTGCTGTGCTGAGGATATTTAGTTACTCCAGAATTCTTTAGCCACCCGCACTTGGCTAGTTTTGGTTCCAAACTGTGGAACAGCTCAGGGAAGGTGAGCAATTTGTGCATGGTTAACATGGAGCTTCTACGCCTCTCATTGTCAAATGCCAGCACCTTCTCCAAACTGGTCTCACTGGGGTGGAGGCAAAATGGAAAGCGGTTGAAATTCTGTGTCTCAGGTGTTCTCTTGCTCTGATTTTCATCTAGCTTCTGCCCCAAATATGCTTGCTTTCCAGTGGCTGTGAAAATACACTCTTTGGGGATCTGCAGGGCAGATTTGTGAGAAGTGTGCTGCATAATCAGTTGATAATGGACTTTTATTGCAGTGCATAAGAACACAGAAATGTCTTTAGTAGGACAGATTACTAGTTGAAGTCCGTTTTGTTTCCTATCTCTGTCAAGGGCTGTTACAACCCAGACTGGCTAACTCAGGGGGTCATAGTGGTTTTGTGATTCCTTTGGGCTAAAATGAGGTGCAACAACAGTAAAAAATTGTTTAAACATTTAAATTTATGGTAGGTGCAACCTGAACTTGCAAAATGTAATGGTAGGCAGCCTGGGTTCTATTGAGATGTTTATAAGTGAGAGAGTGCACGAGACAGATACGGTGATGGGCACATATGTTGCTCTTTGGAGTTGTGCCTTTTATAGTCTAGACCTGACCTCCCCATCATGCCATTTGTGCCCCTTGAGAACTGATCTGATAATTCATCATCTTCTGTGCAGGTGCTATTGTGGGAGTGGTCTCAAAGGGTCAGGTGATTGTGAGCCCCTTCCTTGAATAAACTGTATGACCTCTGGTGTTACGTATGTGGTGCGTTGTCATGGTAGGCCTATTAGAACATGGAACATGCCCTCTGTGTCCAGCCTTAACCTTCTTGTTTGTGGTTTAGGGTTGCTATGCAGACCCCACAACTTGTTTTGCTACAGTGTCTGAGACATCAACATACATTAACTCTTTCAGTCTTTCACAAGGGCTGGCACCAAACGTTGCAAAGTCATGCAACAGATAGGGATATGTAGTATACTCTCCCGAATAAATCAATAGCTCACATTCTTAGAGTTACGAGGCCTACCCTTTACTAACTTTGGACAGAACCTTGGGTGACATGATTTAGTGTGAGGTGTCCCTGCCCATGTCAGGGGGGTTGGAACTAAATTATCTTAAGGTCCTCTCCAAGCCTAGCTATTCTATGATTCTATGATTCTAATAACTTAGTTTAATACTTCCTTCAAAATTATTTTTAATTATAACAACCTTTCATATTCTGGGTGTAGACATAAACTGTTAATCCCTTCCTAATCTGCATTATGCGTAATTTAGGAAATGCAGGTGTTCTCAGAATGGTTAGTTCTTAAATACATATGCCTTATTCTTGGATTGCTGCTTAATCGCTTTAAAAAATACATTTCCTCTTCATCTGGTATACTCTTTTTGTACTAATTTTCTTATTTATCTGGTTTATTTTTAGATTGTAACATTGTACCCGAAAACAAAATGTCATCGTGCTGTTGAAAACTAAATAGCTCATCTTCAGCCCTGTAGTAAACAGTTTAATTACTGTTCAGTGGAAACTGAATTATTGCTCTTTAAATCTGTTCAGTTATCACTTCGGAAACATGATTCTTCTTTCTAAATAACTAGCTGCTTGAATTTATTGAGATGGCTAGCATAGACCAACTGAAGGGCATTCCTCTGATAGCTCTATCACTTGTCATGCATTCTTGAGCTGCAAGGTGAATTTTCAAGAGGAGTTTGACACCTAAGAAGCTGAAAGTTGGACTGCCCATTTGCTGGATGCTTTCCAGCTAGTTTCAGGCCTGGGAGCTCTGAAGGTAATGAAAGAATCAGTCATAAGTGTCCCTAGAAAGCAAATATTGGGTTAATTTTGTGTAGCTCGTATCCTGTGGGGGTGAACAAGGAAGTCTCATGCTGGTCATCAAGAGAAACATTTATCTGCCTGAAAGGAAATATTTTCCATGTTCACTCAGTAGCAGGAAGGAAAACCACAAACCCAGCAACTGTATCAGAGTCTATTGTTCATCATGAAATCAGTCTTGTGGCTGCCCTGTCAAGCTGGGGAAGAAGGGGTCAGAAACAGCATCCTGGGTGACTGTCTCTTTGTGCCAGTAAATGTCTCTGCTCCATGTCTCTGCTCTGGTACCCTTCTTTTTGACATGCAGATAGCCACAATGCTCATAAAGTGAGCCACTTCCAGTCCAAACTGGTGAGTTTAAGGTCAATCAATAAATTACTGAATTTGCTGCTCTTCTTCCTCACTCCCCTCAGGATCTTGAATGCCACTGTTTCATGGGCCAAGATTTCTATTCATTATCACATCCCCAAACACTGCTTCCTTGTTACTGATAGTAGATGCAGTGTAAGTTGACCTATCAATACCTGTATCAAAAATTATCCCTGACACACACCAGAAATCTCCCAAGTTGCTTGCATCACTCTATGTTGCCCTTCCTATAGATTACAGGGCACTGTGAGTCTCCTAGTGAACCCAGAGATTGTGACCTAGAGACTTCCTTGAGTTGTTTAAAGGAGATTTCTGTTACTAGCGCTATGCCTCACGCTTCTGGAACTGACAGCAAACTGGAACTGGAACTCACTCTTCTGGAACTGGGCATCTGGGTAACAGTAAACTCAGATTACCGGTCTCTTTGTAGGAGAGATGGGGAGTGGCTCAATACCCCCTGCAGCTGAAGGTGAAGCAGTAGAACATGGGAGGCAGACGGGAAACAGGAAGATGGTTCCACCCTTGGGCTGAAGAGTAATACTTGGCAGTGGTTAAAGCATGTCTGCTATCTTGAAGCAGTTTTTTTCCCATGGTGATGAACTAGTGTGAGATGAAGGTTGAAAGTCTAAGCAGATACACTACACTTCAGCTTACTGCTTGTTTGCTGTGGAGAAGGGCCCTGGTTGTTGGAGCTCCAGCTGTGCAGAGTTTACATAATTCTGTAGGAGCAGTACAGCTCCTCTTCCCTGTTGAGTCGCATCCCATGTACACGCTAACATGGCTGTGAGTTTTATGTTTTGTTTGTAACTCCTGGTTTAGAAATTCCCCTCTTGGCTCTTTTCAGGATCTATTTCCAGTATTTTTTATTATTTAAATTTCTTCGGATTATGGGTACTCTGTGAAAACTAGAGCGTGGCAGCTAATTAAATGTAGGATTTCAACAGTCCGTCAAGAATCATCTGTGATGTGTGTGGCTGTATATGTCAAATGCTTCAGGTTTCACATTAATTTAGAATTTCATAATGTTGCACTGTATGTAATTATTGCAGGCATCACGAGGTAGCATGCTTTCTGTTGCTGTTGTATGCCAGGCACCTATTTATATATTTTTATATATGTTTTTTTTTCTATATATTTATATATGTTGTATACCAGTTTACCTATTTACTACCTTAATGCTAATGAATCCTGTAACTGGGTTTTTGGGACTGAAGAAGTTTAAGAAGGGTGGAAAGGTTTAAACCAGTGGAGCAGAAGCAGGAAGGAAAGTAAAACCCCAGGCTTGAATTCTGACACGAACTTTTCTTGTAGCTGTGGGGAGGCTGTTTTGCAGCATTGGAATCCTAGGGTTTCCCAAAAACGCCCTCTCAGCGCGCGTGCCTGTGCAGGGGAGGTGTGAATGCAGAGCTGGGGGAAGGTCCAGCAGATGGCACAGGCAGGAGAGGTGGATGGGAAATAAGCATCTTGGCAAAGTTAGGTAGGAGTCATAGCATGTGGCAGTCTGCAGTTTTATGTTGGACAGGCTTTTAGGAATTCTTCTCTTGCATTTTGCGTTAACCTGTTAAAGGCCACCAGATTAGACACAGTGGTGAAGTTGGACACATTGCTTTCTTCTCCAGGACTTCATGCCTATAAGAGCTTAGTACATAAATCATGTTTATCCCCAAGGAAGCTGTTTAATTGCTCTGGATAATGGGGTTTGTGCATTCCTGACTTATTCCCAACAGGACAGAGTATAGCACAAAAAAGTAGTTAGATTAGGATCGACTCAGGCATGGCTTCTGTCTCCTCCTCACTTCTTTTTTACTGCCAAGCAACTGCACTGTTTCTACTTCTGCTGCTGCTTCTATGCCTGTTTAGGCAACCTTCCCACCCCTAGGTCCTCCAAATCAAACCCAAACCACTAAACATTGTGGTTTATTGTGAAACTTTTGTCCTAGTGGTGAGTGCTGCCAAATACCAGTTGTTTAATGGTAATGGCAAAATAGCATGCAGTGAGTTGGAAGCTGGAGTTGTAAATACGTAATGACCTTGATGGTCAGAGCAGTTTGGATTATTGGAGTGTTTGAGAGCCCTGACAAGACACAGTGATGTGCCTGTGAAATTCTGGAAGCTTTGGAAATATGAGTTTTGTAAGCTGTGCTTTCAGCTCCATGTGAATATTTGTCCTGAAAGGTTAGGTTTACGCTCCCTGATTACACTTGCAGATTCTTTCCAGCTGATTTGGGGTAGTGTTCAGGGAAATCCAGTCAACATTTCTTATGGTCTGGAAGAGCTCAGATGGTAAGTCTCTCAAAGTCCTTTGAAAGCAGAAGCTGACTAATAGAAATGAAGAATACATACTCAGAGGAAAACAGAATGTTTAAGTTCTGGCTACTTGTTTGACCCATGAAATTCCAGATGTTTTATACGTCCTGGAATCAAGGTGTATAGTTGTGGTGAACAGTGAATTGGTGCTGTGACTATAGCCAAAGGGACTTGGCTCAAGTTAGGCTGCCAGTAGAGGAGGGGCGTGACTCAGAAATACGATGATGTGGGTAGAAAGTGAGGAAATGTCTGCTGGACTCTTCCACATCTCCTGTTGGTGGCTAGGTTACTTTGCAGTGAGGATTGGTTACAGTGGAGGTCTGAGCACATTTTAAGTAATTGCAAGAGACGTTTTACATAGCTGTCAGTATGTTGGTGGCACTCTTGAGAGCAAATGCGAAAGTGTACTTCTGCAGCAACATTTTATCCTTTATAATGAGGTGCTAGAGGGAGTAAGGTCTATGGCAGTTTTTGTTGCTGAGATATGTTTAGAAAGAAAAACAAAACCCATCACTTTCCTGTGAATGTGTTCCTATTGTCTAGGCCAGGAAGTAAGCAACAGATTTTAATGATGTATAGTCACCTATGGATATAGCAGGTTGAGGTTTGTCATGCTTACTTTAGCTATCTGAAAGTTAAATTTCTCTGTTAGTACTCCTAATACAGTTTCCTCCTGCTATAACTAATGAACAGGCAGAGGTACTCGCAGATACTGACAGCCCTCTTTTGGTACCTCTTAGGTACCAGTATTAGGGTAGGGTAAAGTGTCCCTCTGTTGACTGGAAAGTCTAGATGAGCAATATAAAATAGATGCCTAACTGTGGTGGCTGGGCTTTGGGGGTATGAGTGTTTTAGGAAGAACATTGAGACTTGAAGCACTCTTACTTGAGTGTAACAAGGGGCTTCAACCACTAAGAGCTCCTGCATCACGAATCAATTATTACAACACGTAGCTGGTGCTCAGCCGCTGATAATGGAAGTAGGAGAGCTGCAATAAGAAATCCTGTGGTCCAGCAACTTAGCATTTGTGTCTGCGTTTGCTTAATCGTACAAGCTCTGCAATGTACCCAGGTGATCATCAATAAGCTTGATCTTTTTTTTTTTTTAATTTTTTTTTAATTTTTAAGTTTTTTGCTGGGCCTACAGGAGAGAAAGCTGTGAAGACAGAGAAGGTATGTTGCCTCTTGTTTCTGGGACAGGTATTTGGAGATGACTGGTGAAAGTATCTCAGCTGACCTTCCCTGTAAGAGCAGACTCATTTCAACCCAGAGCTGATGAGATCCTTTCTGATTTCAGGAATTCTGGCAATAGCCAGAACTCAAAAGAGATGGAGTTAAAGATGAGTGCAAGATGATTGCCATTTGACTTTTTTCTGTGGCTTCACCAGAGGAAGAGAATCTTAAAAAGACTTGGAATTGGAGCTTCTAATGAAAAGATGTTCTCATTTGGATGTGCATTTCCTTTATTTTATTCCACTTCCTGCATATAGCAAAGTATTTGCAACAGTGAAACCGACTTTCTAGCACCTAGTACTCAGGCAAGTTTTAAAACGTGTTAGCAAAACTACTTTGGAAATGAAACTTGTAACCACAAACAGTGAAAATGCAAGTTCAAGGTATCTTATAATCTCTAATAGTTTTACTATTCATTTTCAGCTGTTAGAACCCATCTGCCCACACACTGAAGGATCCCTGAATTCAGTTCAGAAATATCTCTGGATACATGATCAACTGATCATCAGCTGTTTTCAAAAGTGGAGTTGATGGTTGCAGCAACTGGGGCTGAAGGTGAAGTCCAGTGTCAGTGCTTGACAGTGCAGTAAATCATGGCTTTCGTCTAAAATTGGACTATTACAGCTTAACTGGTGTATAATTCTGGGTATACAGGGGAAACAAAAAACGTAATTTTGTTAATGTCCTCTCCAAGAAAGCTGAAGCAAGGCATTATTTGGCATTTATTGGATTCCCTCCCCAGGCAGTAAGAAATGTGATATATATGACTGGAATCTCAGTAAGCCACCCCCTTTATGAAATTTGCCTCTCTGGCTAATTTAATCTCAATTAGGTAGAATAATAGAAGTCTTAAAGGTAGGCATTTCTTACAGGTTTCATGAAAAATAATGGCTAGATAGAAGAGAGAGATCAAAACTGAGGTTTCCTATTTTGTTTGGCCTCATGTTTGGCCACTCTGCTTGTCCCGCAGGCAGGGTTATCAGGTGGATGCTTCACAACCAGGCAAAACTCACTCTGTCTCCTAAACAACTGATAGTTTTGAGATGTGGAATACCGGCTCTGAAAAGTGAGAGGAACAAGTTTCTTTTCAAAACAGGGCTTCCTTTAGTTGTTGATCTATTCATATGTCTTTGACGGATTGAAGCTTCCCCCCAAAATGCAGCTTTGTATGCCTTTGAAAATATATATATCTTTCATGCCTTTTCATGTGATGCTTTTACATATTGTCTCTGTCACATGTATGACACATGTGGCTCCCTGGTTACCCACAGGTTTTACATCTAAAAGCTCTCAGACTGATGAGCGAAAGATTATTCCCCTCCTTTTCATTTCTGTGCTCTCAGATTTTAGGCATTTCAGGATGTTTAAATTTGTGTTATGAAGGAATTTATTATTATTGTTATTACTATTACTACTACTACTTATGGCAGTTCACCTTCTATGGAGGGGCATAACTTTAACCGATCAAGGTAGTTAAGGGCTCCCTATGGACTTTCTTGGATTGGAGCATTGGGGCACTTTTGTGAGGAGCATTATATTATACTTACGGGGCTTTTAACTGGGTTGCAGCAGCAGGTGGGGAAGTCACTGCAGTGTGATAATTGACTGCTTGGATCTAGGTGGCATGTATCATCACTCTAGATACTACAAGCTCAAATGTAAGATTAGAGCTGCTTGATTTATTTTTAGTGAATCTTCTCCTGGAAGAATGCAGCCAGCCTGTGCCCCTGTGAAGCCGAGTATTTCTTTGTAGCGGTGCAAAGCAAGCAGCAATTTTGCTGAAAGGAATGAGGGAAGTGGTGAGACCAACTTATTTCTACCCCCTGCAGCAGCACTGTCATGTACTGTAACTTACTCTCTCAGTTGATGGTTCTGCTGTTTTGCAAGACAGTTCTTCACTAATTTCACCTCATTTCTGTGAAAGTCACTCTACTCCTGCCGGGTTGATGAGATTGAAAAACCAGAAGAATAGCACATGAAGCAATTAATCTGTTCCCAGTGCACCGCTCCCCTTTGCCTCTGAGTTCTCTCTGACAGAACTACCAGTTCATGCAGTTGTACCATCTCATCTTTCTGACAGCTGGCTGTGAGGGCTGTATGAACAGAGCTGGAAGATCATCAGGTGAGGCTGCTGGCAAATAGCATCCTTCTGTGAGATGCTGTAGACAGGCAGAAGGCCTACAGTCCCTCCATTGCAGCACACATTAACTGTAGAAGCCTTGGTGGGCTTTCTAGGTTGGGCTTCATGGATTTGAATTAAACTACCAAAGGTAAATAATTCCATCTAAGCTAGCTTGTCTTTTCATGGTCATTGGAGAGGAAATAGGTGTCTGTGGAGTCTGAGCTGAATCACACCCTCAAGCACTCTCCGCTACAAAACAGCCTCAGAGTGACTTGGATGGAAGTGTTTACATTTCAGATACTGTAAATGAAGTGAGATGTACCGTGTGTCTTCCCTGGGATGGGCCCTCAGACAGAGTTGTATTTAGGGGATGGTGGTGGTGGCATTAGCAAAGCAAAGGAGCAGTCTGGTGCAGTGCCAGTGAATTCCAGCATCATGTGTGGTCATTTCTCTTGGGCTGCTGTCTGCTGCCTGGACGCCATCAGCTCATGCTCAAATTCCTCACTTCTGAAGGGAATGTGGCTGTTCATTGCAGTTCCTAGGTGAGAGACAAGTCACTGCTGCCATCTCCCCTGGATGTGGTAGGGGTTTCATTCGGAACAATACAGACAACTTCGAGGCATCCTGCATTCCAGTATATTTTACTGCATGAGTAATAAAGCAGTGCTGCAGTGCTACAGTGCTGTTTTTGCTATTGCAAGTCACAACTTGTGATGGTTTCCTTATATACAGCTCGCTGTACATCTGGTATGAGAGTCTTAGAAAAACGTCGTCTGACTGAATACTTGAATTCATACTCTATTTCATACATTATAATTCATACATTGTAATTTGTGTTTCAAAGCTTATAGGAAGGTTTTGTGCATCGCAGTTTGAAGCAGTTTGCATAAACGAAAATGTATTTTCTCTGAAAAGAGGCTGACAATATGTGTTCCAGTAGCTCTCCAGGTCAAATCTGCTCAGTTTGTAAGTAGAAGAAGAATTGGCAGGAGGACAGGTAAACTTAAGGCTTGTCAGATGATCAGGTGCTATTCACTGAGAAATGCCCTGTTTTTTTTCTAGTTCATAAGCATTGTTGAATAAGAAAGATATTCCCTGGCAAATTTGGCCTCATCAGTGCTCCTACAATCTAAATGTTGCACAGTTTAGTGCTCCTTTGCACTTAAAATATTAACAAAGGTATGGAATAAATTGGTGTAATGCTATTAAAAGTATCCATGTCTGTTTACAGTGTTAGAAAAGTGTATTTATTAATTTTCTTAAAATACAGGGTTTTGATCAAAGAGAGGATGCATAATCAACTGAAGTAACTGTGTATCTTTATCAAGCTATCTGAAATTTGAGTTTAAATTCAAAGGAGGGTCTAGTAGAGATTCAGTAATCTGAAATAATCTGAAGATTCGGAGGTTGATTTTGAGAGAACAGAATTTAGGCAGGTTTGGGGAATTAAGAAGTGTGCCGTTTGATACCATTGCTATTGTTGTCTTCTGAAAATGGTGAAAGATTTAAGATCCTTGAAGTTTTAAGCACTATGTCGATGTTTGTTTGGAAGGAGGTTACAGGAAAAAAATGCAAACATTTTCCAAAGAGCTGGACAAAATTAGTCACAAGTTAGGATGTTCCACTGATGTAATAGCCATTACAGCTATAAGGGCTGACAGCTCAGATTTTGCCTACTGCAAGGCAGCAGGGTTTATTTGTACTGGGCCATTGTAGCAAGGATAGGGTTGCGTAATACACAGGAGAAAAAAGCTGGTTTTGTATTTCTTTTGCAGTCTGGAAAACAGAACTGCTAACTATACCACATGGGTAGCACCAAAATCTTTGCCAGTGATTTTAAAATAAATAGTGAAAACCCAAAGATACAGTATTCTCCGGTTAAGTAAAATACTTCATTTCCCTTTTGTGCACTTCAGAGAGACCTGGAAGAAGGTTCTAAAGAAAAGATACTGATGATGTGGAAAAGACAGGAGTGCTTGATTTCAGGATTTCCACCACAAATTATTTGGCAATTTATAGCAAATCATCCAGCAGTTTACAGTTAAAATTTCTTACTTCAAAAAGTCACATACAGCTCTACTGCTAAGCCGAGGAAGGTGGTTTCCAGGAATTGCCCTTACTCTGAGAAGTAACTGTGGTCTCTGTGATCTGTTTCCGTTCACGGACATTGCAGCACCCCGCAGTTCAGTACATGATTTGCTTCTGCCTATGATCTTTTATTGTCCTGATATCTTTCCTCTTTTGAGGAAGATAGGGTAACTGTCACATGATCCTTGTAAAGTCCAGACACCAGGAATTACTGCAGGAGGCATTGAAATACGCTGAAAGTTTAATATACAGAAACAGCAACATAATAAATGTAAGGAGAAAAACTGTCATGACTTTAGTCTTCCTAAAATCTTATCATCTTGCAGAAAGCTCGACTGGGAAATAGATTAGATTATTTCTCTGTCCTGCTCTGCAGTGTCCACTCTTTTTTGTATTTCTTTTTCATTGTATTTAGACTTATTCTTCAAGCTTAGCTAACTGGGGGTTTTTAAAAATGAGCTTGAGCAGAGCAATGTCTTCATTTAGATGTTGGTTTTGGCAAAGGTCTTAATTTTAGATAGAGCTCAAACTAGTATGGATTTCCCCCCAGAAACCAAATTGATATGTTTTTGTGAATATCAAGAGCATTTGCATTGGCTGTTACTGCATTGGTAGTTGTCCATGATGTTCTTAGGAGGCAATTTTATGATCATATTCCTGAATAGTTGTGCTGAAGGTAGTCTTAAATTTCATCTGAGGTGGGGTGGAGTCTGTTATGGAGAAGAGTGGTGCCAAAAGACTAGACAAGGCTGAAGCCAGTTTTGGGTTCGATGAGAAGAAGAAAGAGCATGTGGCTCTGTGTTGTGTGATTTGCAGCTCATTCTGTCTGTCCCTTGGCATCTGATGGTAGCAGAAAGGCACCAGCCTCTTTCCTTCATTTCCCTAGTAAATTCATAGTGGTTACTTGTGTTCTACCCACAGCTTTGGTACAAGGGAAGTGAGGTGTATGAAGCAAGAGTTTGACGTGTGTGCTATCTACCCTGATAAGAGAACATTACATTCCATTGTGTTTCCTTATACTTGCTACCTTCTGCCCTGCCTGAGGCACAGGCTAGCATGCCTTGGACCTCTGGAATAGTAAGGTGCTTAAACACCATGAAAACCTAAATGCCTCTGACTTCTTCAAGCTAACCCCCAATTGCAAGCATTATATTGAGCTTTTTAGCAAAGAGGAATTCAGTGTGTGGCCAAACCCAACTAACGATGTTTTCACGGAATATTGAGAGCCCAAATGCCGACGGTAGCTTCAAGCTCATACAACCACATTGATTGCAACCGAATCAGTGATTTTACTGTTATTGAGTGGCTTCTACACAGCCGTAATATTCTCAGGCTGCCAGCTTAGAGGAAAAAAATGGCCACAAGCATAACCATTATGTGGCTGTATGAGAACACTCTTTTACAGCTGTAACTGTTGGAGGTGGGTTATGGGGCTAAATATGTTTTCTGTTCTTGGATGGTGATGGTCATCAGATGGATGAATTCAGGATGTGTGCAGGTGTGAACTTGCCCAGATTAATTCTTGATCCTCTACATTTCTTTTAATCAGTGATCTGCAAGACAACATTAAAATATTGCTGATAAATTTTTCAGACGAGAAAAGGAGCAGGACAGCAACTGATCCAGGGGACAGGCCCAGGAGACAGAGCAGCCTGGGTTTCCTGCTAAGCTTCCCATTTTTCAGTAGATTCATTTAGCAAACCAGCTTGCAGGTTGCAGTTACAGATAGATGACTCCTTCCTGGGAATCATTGGCAGCAAAAGGGTACTTAATAGTCAATCAAATAAATGTGCTTTGGCCCTGAATTTGGGACATATGAATAATAACAGAGTGGTCATTTTGTCCCTGAAATTTTATTAATTTAAGATTAAGGATAAGTAGTTTGGGATTTTTATGCAAGTTCTTTCAATAAGTATGAACTTAGGTTTAGGCTTTGCAAAGAGGTCTGGCTTTCCCTCTGTTTTTAGATGGAGGAGGGTGCATCTGTATTAACCTTTTGGTCAGAAGTGGTCTTCTGAGGCAAATCTCCTAATTATCCCTAGTTACTACACTTCAGTAATGCACTCAGTGTGCTACAGCCACTCATAGGCTTTTTGTGAAATCAGACCAGAGTTAGTCGGCAGTAAATCCCATGACAATGAGGGAATATGGATGTAGGATCCTTGTCACCAGTTATTTCACTCTGCTTCTTTCAGTGTGCAATGTCTGCTGGGATAACCTCAGTGATGTGTGCCACGGGGGATATGGCTGACGTCTCAAAACTTCTGCCCAGCTCCTGTCTTGTGCACGGGTTGCTGCTTCAGTTGATGTGCAGAGCCACTTCAGTGCTAGTGCTGCCTTGCAGTTAACGACCTGCCTGGTGCCCACTTCCTGCTGAAATCTTAGAGATCTGAAGTGGGATTCTCCAAGTAACTTTATTCCTGCTTCTCTTACAAGTAGGGATTTGCCCTTTAAATGCTTTCAGATCTGAGAGCCCCTAGTGTGTTCTCAATACTGATATTCAAGTTGTTAACTCCTCTCATTTGCAGATCTCTGCTGAATTGGAGATGACTTTGAGTCAAAGGTATATTATTTATGTCCTTGAGTGAGGGAATGCTTGTAGTGAATTGGAATCCTTTGCTAAAAGCTGCTACAGTTTTGCAGTATTCTATCATAACATTTCAGCTGTATATTTTACTTGAGCTCAGCAAAATCAGTTCAGACTCTCTGATCCTGTCAAGTATCCTGCTTTAGGTTCACCTTTGAATCCGTTCTGCTGTTTAATGCACGTTTTCCTATGGAGCTTTTCCCACTTTGTGATGTTGGGATTTGGATCAGAAAGAGAGACTGAATAATGTGAGGCTTTTAATAATTTTTCTTTTCTGACAGAAAGCACAAGTGAGTGCACAATATTTTTGTGCTAATACATACAGATACATGCTTGAACTAGTGACCTGCCTATCTGTGGACTTTCCAGGAGGCACTTACTGCTTTTCATAGCAATTTTATTAATGAACGGGTGCCAGAAGAATGCATTTTTGGAAAAGGGAAAGAGTAGGTATATATATATCTAGTCTAATTGTACCGAGAGCTGCTCCTTAGCTCATTAGTTTATGCTGGCTAAGGAAGATTCATTAATTTAAGCCATTCCCTAAAGGCTTTTCCACTGAGTTATGTGTTATTTTTGTGCTTCTTGCTCAGACCAGACTTCCAGAGAAGGTATGAATTGCTGGATTTCACTTGGAAATTTTAATTTCGTTATACAGTTGCATAACAAACAACTATATGAAGAATTGAGGCTCCAGCTGATCTTGGATTACCTTATGCTTTCTTGAAAATGTTGCTGTGGGGATAGAAAGGAGGAGAAAGACAAAAATTTTCTTTCCACTTGACAGAGTTGAAATAATTTTCCAAAGGCTATGAACTGGTGCTTGTGGACAGCGGGAAAAATCTCTGCCTTCCAATCTTTTATTTAGAACAATATTCCATGCCTGTCTTAAACTGTTTTGCAAAGGTTATTTGGCAAGAGATTTCAATTTTCCTCTAGTTCGATTTTCACAGTCCTGTGATGAAGGCTTTATTTGGGCATCAGCAGGGGGATGATGTGAAGCCTTTCTGTGGGGGGTATATGTAGACCCATTTGTGTTTCTAGGAATGGAAATTGCTGGTCTGGCTGACACATTTTTATGCTCAGAGGGAGGCAAGCCAGCTCTGCAACAGGCAGTATAAGGGAAAAACAGTTCCAGAATCACAGAACCATCAAAATGGGAAGGGCCCTTTAAAGATTACGTGGTCCAACCTTCTGTGGGAAATCGAGACTAGGATAAGACTGTCGTCTTGTCCAATTGTGTCTCAAAAACCTCCAGTGTTGAGGACTCCACCACATCCCTGGGGAACTTGTTCCAAGGAATGATTGTTCTCACTGTAATTTTTTTTTTATATCAAGATGAAACCTTTCACAGTGCAACATGTACCCTTTGCCCCTTGTCTTTTCCACATAGCTCCTTATGAAGAGAGACCCTCCATTCTCTTTGCTGAGCAGCAGCGTGCTCTGCAGTTACGAGCCCTGAACCCTCACAACATGAAGTCTGGATATGTGGTGGAGCATCACGCTTTGCAGTGCACTGCAGCAGGGTCAAATGGACAAAATATTGACATTTTGAGCCATGAAGCACTCTGTCATAAGCTTCTGACATATAGAAGTCTTCATAAAAATCGCTCGCCTCTTAGGCTGTCTGTGGGGACAGAGGGGCTGCTCAATCTGTTACAGAATGAGAGCTTATCTTGCGGCTCTTCATGGAAGGTGGTCTTGGCTTACAACACAATATGATACCCAGTCACTTTGTGTTATTTACTTCCTTTCTACAGTTTAATCTGCCTGCATGTCATATGCAAAGGCTCCTCTCAGGTACTTGTTTTGGGAGGGGAGTAGACCTCCTACCCTCCATCCAGTTTCCCCATGCTTTTGTCCTTGCTGTTCCTTGAGAGCCTTCCTCCATGTGAGGAAGTGCCCCAGGGGCTTATGGTATTGGTGGGAGCAGTTGCCTGGAGCTGAACCATGGCAAATCATTGACCTTCCCCAGTGGGGAAAGCTAACAAGTAGCACTGACAGCCCTAGTTTGTTTTTTTCTGGGTTGTTTCCTCTTCTGCTAAGATTACAATGAAAACTTTAAAAAAAAGCTAAAAAATGTAAGCATTTCTGTGAATGATTTCATGGGTTTAAATAAAATCTCCTCTTTCACAGAGAACCGCTATACTGAGCAATTTAGTAGTTACTAATAACTGATGTTTTTCTGCCTTCCGTTTCCAGCTCTTGTGCAGCCACTGGAAATGACATCAGTCTCTTTAAGCTTCTTGTTAAAATAAATGAAAAATGTATATATTATTATACTGTAATGGCATCATTCTGCAACGTATGTTTTGCATACATCTACGATATATAAAAACTCATATGAGTGTCACTTTTTCTTTAGAGAGCTACTTCCATATGGGGTTTGGAAAGATAGGATGTTCCTGTCCAGTAGAAGTCTAGCACTTTTTGTCATTCTGTATTTTAGGATGTTAGTTGCTGAGTTTGCTGTGATGCAGAATTTTTGCTAAATGCACCTTTCAACGATCTGACCAGCTCTCAAATTTCTAGTTGAGCTGAGTAATAAGTATTTTTGGGGAACGAATGTGTAAGAGGATATGCCATTTCATTGAGGAAACAAGAAGTATAATATTCACTCTATATGTCTGTCATACTGAGATGACTCAAGTTGGACTTCAGTTAGAAGGCAGGCTCTAATACTGCTGTAAATGTAGCACAAGGATATTTAGTAACTGGAATGAGATGCTGAAATTTTCCATGCAGAAGTTAGGTAACTGTGGGGTTTTAGGAGGCCTGCTTTTCTTGATTCAGGTTTGGTACTGAATTTTCATATAGCTCGGACTTGATTTTCAAAGGAGTTCTCCAATTTCTGTATGTGTTGGAGATCAGTACTTTATTCATTAGAATAGGTTGTAAAGGAGCAATTTTCCTTTTCTGAATTTTGGTTCTGTTTCTATGCCACTCAAAAGTGAATGGAGGTTTAAATTTTTCACTGTCTGTTTCTAAGGCTTTCTGAAATAACATCAGGCTTTCTGGCCCTTCTGTGAGTAAAACAGAGTCATTCATGGTGCATCTGCTGGCTGGGAAGGTGAATGGCTTGCTTTGGAGCATCTGAGAGCAGCAGGTGTGATGGGTGGTCATTAGAGAAGGTGTGTCAAGGCTCTAATTAATACAGCTCTTTCTCTTTTGGTTGCCTTCACTAGGAAACTGCTGGAAGAATGCTGTGACCCTGCACAACTCTTTGCTATGACAAAGCTGAACTCCCCAATGGGAAAGAACCTCTGGTTTGATGGGGAATTTTTATATTCTGTTACTATCGACAACGCGACTTACTCTCTCTTCCCACAGGTTAGTAACCTTTTTTTCTTCTCACTTTAAGTAATAATATACTAAATGGTGATATGGTACAAGTGAGCAGGCTAAATGTTCATGAAGAATTTGTATCTTCACGTCTCAATCAAAACAGCCTCTTCTGCTTTCTTACTTCTTTGTTGTGAAAATCATAAAATGTTTGTATGCGTGTTAATACTTCCCTGACCACTTTTCAGGCGTGCAGATGGGATGAGATTGGGCCACCTGCCTTGATGTTTAAAATGCTAAGCTGTGGCTATTTTAATAAGGTGATTTCTACATTTCAGTCAGTGATCATGCTCACTGGAAGCATGGTCCCTCATCTAGGATTGCTTCAGATCTGTTTAGCTAAGATGTGACATCATTGCTTTGTGTGATGTTACTTCCAAGTTAATGAGGCTTATTGATGGCACGCAGTGTGAGCTCAATATCAGAAGCCAGCAACTTGACTTTGTTGATTCCTGCTGTGTTTTGAGTATTAAAATTGGTTTGTGGTTGTTCAGCAAAGGTGTTTTGAGTTAACCCTTGAAACCCCAACAAAGGGCAGAGTTTTCAAGTGCTGGGAATTGGCAATACTGGCCTAAGCTTCATGCATTTTTAATTAATATATGAACTGATGTTAAAAAATGAGTTTATTCAATTTTGCATGTGGAAGGGAGGTATTTTTTGCGTCTACACATTAATAGAAAGACAAACATTTGAACATATTAGTTTACACGTTATTCTAACTTATCAAATTAAAGGCATAGGTATTTATTAAGCCTCCCAGCCAGTGTTGAGTCATTCACACTGGGCTTTTCTCATTTATTGTTGTTTCAGATAAACATGTAGCAGAGTTCTTACTTGTTAAACTCATCCTGCAAATAAAACATCAAAAAGGTAAATAAAAAAAGGCCAGCAGAGTAACAGCTTCAAATGTTTGTTTTAGTGGAGATAGAATGGGAGGAAATTGCAGAGTGGGGAAGAGGATGTGGGAGCAGCTGCTTTCTATGTTAAAACATCATCTGGAAGAGGGGTTTTAGAGCTGTGTCTTGTTTAGGCTGCCAGCCTGCTGCCTTGTCACTTGGCTGTGCCTGTTGCAATGCACTGCTAAATGGACCTTTACCTCCCTCAAGCTGCTCCCCAGCTGCTGCGTCCCTGCAAGCTCAGCAAACAAGTAGATGCTGGAATGTGCATGGCGAGTGTTTTTTTCCTGTTGTACAGCTGCAAGGGGGCTGCCCCGCAGGAGTGAATTTCAGTCCCTGCCTTTGAGACTGGTAGAAAGTTTATGGTGTGTTGCAGAGAGGCAGCTGTAAATCCTTCTTATGATGATTAGTAGGATTTGTTGATACAATATTGCACTGTTTATTGGAGAAAACTGAAATCTTTGGCAGAGCTGTGAACTTTGTTCTAAAGAAAGATATTGGCAGTGACTGCTCAAAATGTGTACATCCTTCCCAATGCTTCAGAAAAGCCCCCTGTGGGCCAGCACAGTGAGGTCACTATGTTGGATTTGGGATTTCAGATTTGGCTTTGCCGCATTGCTCTTCCCTGTGAGAGGAAGTAGGACACCAAAGTACTGGATGGGCTTCTTCAGAGATGTTAGAGAGAAATAATGTTCTTTGGAACTCCAGTGGTTCCAAGGCTCCCAAGCCCTACCCTCAAAGTTTATCAGTTTAGGATTGAGAGTGAGGATCTGGGAAGCCCTGGGAAGGCAAACTGCTGAGGGACAACATGAGCTAAGGATCTGGGACTTCAGTGTCTCTTAGGCTTGCCAAGCAGGCTGCAAAGAGGATAGGTAGGTGCAGTTGTAGGGGTGGTGGTGGGAAAGGTGAATTTTTATAATGTTCCAAGCTTAGAACAATGCTAGAAAGCAGCTCTAGGCCCGGTGCCAGAAACACTATTCCTTTGATGAATTGACAGGCAATTAATTTCTGACAAATGCTACTTGCTACTGTTCCCTCTTTTCTTGCAAGTACCACTGCCCCTAACTTGATGTGTTATTCCTATGTATTTTGCCAGAGGAATTTTGTGGACCTTTTTCAGATTAAACCCTTCTAGGGTTAAAACCTCAGGAAGATTTATTTGCAGTAAATTCTTAAAGTATTTTT
This sequence comes from Myiopsitta monachus, assembly GCA_017639245.1. NCBI lineage: Eukaryota > Metazoa > Chordata > Aves > Psittaciformes > Psittacidae > Myiopsitta > Myiopsitta monachus. The sequence continues at coordinate 83,485,777 of CM029920.1, forward strand.
CTACCTCTCTGTTTCAAGAAAAATACCTAAATTTTTCAGTCTTCTACTTTGAAGAATGGTGTCTATTAGCTTGCTAGCAACCAGAAAGTGATTTTTGTGAAGATGAATATTCCTTTCAAAAGTATCCAGAAGCTTAAAACCCCTCATAAAACATGGGTAATACTCTGAAATGCTCAGGGGAAGTAACAGGAATGTAAAGGGCTGCAGCTGTATTGATATAATCGAGAAATATTTCCTCCGGAATAAATAAAAAAGGCTCCATCCACCTCAATCTGCTGGACTTAAGCCATTTTGTGCTTGCAGAAGATTTCTCAGTCCTGAGCCATTTATTAGCTTATAGGATAAAGTAACTGAACTAAATAGGAAACTTGGTATATTTTATGGCAGAGAATAAGATGGCTATGCATGAAGAGAGACTTATACAGAAGTAATTTAAATATGCCAGAACTTAATATTTAAAATGTCTCTTATTTTTGAATCTAAACAGTGCAAAATAGACTATTTTTTCTTCTCAGTAATCTGTAGATAAAGTTCTTGCAGCTGGCTCAACATTTTCTGAGGGAGTGCTTTTCCTATAAAAATGCTATTTAATCAAAATATATATTTAGTATCAGCTCACTGTTTTTTCAGTTTTTCTTTGAAGTGAAAAGGTTAAAAGGTTTTGGAGTGTTATGGCATTTAATCTTACAATTTTTTGGATGTAATATTTCAACCATGTGGGTGGTTTATCAGCTCCATTGTTACAGGGTTTTTTTTTCCACTCAGACTTTGCTTGATTATATTCCTCCTCCTTTTATTTTTGTTTAAGTTTTTTGGTTGGCCAAGGTATAAATTTGCAGAAGAAAAGAGCTTGATTATGGAAATAGTAATCCAGTCTTTCATTTTGTTTTATGAGAACAAAACTTGCAGAGTTTTGTTGTTGCAGTTGCAACAGTTTTGAAGTTGCAGAGTTTTTTATGAACCAACAGTTCCAGCTGCTGGAATCACAACATGATTGGAAGGGACTTCAGAGCTCATTTAGTTCCAACCCCTCTGCCATGGCCAGGGACATCTTCCACTAGACCAGGTTGCTCAAAGCTCCAAGTGGGTCCTCTTACTCTTCTCCTCTCTGTGTTATTTCCCCCCTGATTTCTAGAATTTATGTTTTTTTGAGACAGAAATTAAATACTACACGGACTGCACCATCTTTCCCATCCTGGAGAGAAACTGTTAGTGGCACTTTGTCAATACCTAATGGTCAGGAGAAGTCATGGTGCAGGACCTGGGTCATCACAGAAAATAGCCTAGCATGCAGTGAGGGTGGGCATCCTGCCTATGTCTCATCTCCCTACAGTGTCATTGCCTGGAGCTGCTGAATAATGGAATGTAATTTCAATTAAAGTCAGACATTTGTTGACAACAGCTTTGTTTTATTATGTGCTGTGATCTTCAGCATTACTCTCTTAGGAGACCAAAAGTATAGAGTCTGCAGGTAACTGTAGGTGTAGTTTCATACTACTAATGAGAAATTATTCCTACTGTGTACCTACGAGTTTTCTAAAGTGTTTCATGTAGACGTGAAATTTCAGTACTAGCCAGTAATTTTGATAGGTGTCTGGGGGCACTGACCGAGATGCAGGTGCCCCTACTACAGTTGAGTTCAGCAGTGTGGTCGGACAAACCTCTGAATAGCCAGGCTGCCATGTCTTAGGTTGACCACTAAAGGCCATGGGTAACTTACAAATGTATTTGCTTTCCGTTGTGGTCCAACTATTATACAGAAAATGGATCTGTGTGTTGGTGAGTGTTCAGGTGTCCTGTCCCTGACAGAACAGAGATTTACACCCTCCTCGCTTTTCATCTTTGAGGTTTAGCCATGCAGCTCTGGTCCTGTTGCACTGTATTAAGGCATGACAGAAAGCATGATTAGCATTTTCCATCCTTTAGATGGAAAATGCCTAGACCATCCTGACTAGAAAGGAAGAAACCAGGCTTCCATATATTCCCACAGTAACTTTTAGATGCTATGGGTAAACATGATGTAATCACAGGAAGAGCAAGGATATAACTCAAGACCATGTGAGAGAAATGTGAACTACCACTCATCCAGCTTTTGAGTTAGGGCAAAAAATAAGCTCCAGGTTCAAACATTTTCTAGAATAATTTTGCACTCTTTCCTGTCTTTTTCTTCCTCAGAGTCTCAAAAGCAAGCTCCAGACTATCCTTACCATTAAAGGGGAAAAATAATAAACCCACCTCACCCCAGGATTTGGCTGCTTATGCAAATAATTGATTTCTGTTGCTTGTCGGCAAAAGCTTATAGCAAGGAAGAACTGAGGTGAATTTCCAAAGCCTCCTTTCCCCTTCCCCAAAAGCTTAAAGAAATAGTTAAATCAAATGGAACTTTTCACCCTGCCATGTAAAGTATTATTTTGGAGGGTAGAAGACTGAATACATTTCAAAAGACATTTCCAGTGTTAAGCTTCAACTTTTTAATTTGACAAAATAACTAATTGAAAAATTTCTGCGTTTATTATGTTTCACCAGGAGGAGCTGGACAAATTTGGCACCTGTAAATTATCTGAAATTATTAAGACATGGTTTCCCGGCTGCTCAAATCCCTTCTAATATTTCAACTGCGAAATACTGTCAGCTAGAAGAATGGCTACTTGCAATGATTCTCATGAGTAGCCATCACAAGTAGTGTTTGAGAAATGCAACAGAAATAGCTTCAAGCCACAATTAATTTGGGAAAGCTGGCAGCCATTTATGGATATCTTCTGAGCAGGAAAAAGGCAATATTTTTCAAGTTATTAATTAGAGTTTCAGTTCTTGTCCTAAGATGAAGACGTTCTCTGGGTACCAGGGGGAATGTTGTATTGGGTAGCAGTGAATGATTTTGTGACTTTTATTCAGGGCACCTGTTAGATTCTGGGAACTTATTTAATTTTTCTTGGTTGCTCACAGCCTTCTTCATTTGGCCAGAGATTTTATCATATCCTCCTCTGATGCTGGTATTTGTGCTGTGTCAAAGCAAGTTCCCTAGTCTTACATCTATAGCCCACAGTTAGTAGAAGAATTTGTATTATTTCAGGGAAAAAATTCAGGTTTGGAAAGGGCATTCGGTGTAGCATCTGCAGGCTTTTCCCCTTTTTGCATGACAAGGATTACAGGAAAAACATACTCTTCCTGAGGAAGAAAATGACAGTTCGATTCACATAGAAATGACGTCTAGGAGCAGTAAGTACTGGGAAGGGTTAGGTGGAAGAGTGACTGATGCAGGGTGGAATGTAAAGCTGCAGCTGTGTAAGGAATGTGAACCCCATTAAGATGACAGTGTTAACTTGCTTAGAGCAAATGCTGTGTGTTCGTGGACCGATTTTAGATTCAGGTGATCCAAAAATTGTGTATAAAATGAGAAACCACCTGAAGAGGGTTAGGATTTGATGGACTGCAGTGCTGCCAGAAGGCATGAATTACTGCCTTGGGCGTTGATTTTTGGAAGTGCTCTGTTAATTTTTGCTACCAGTCTAAACAACGTACTCTGTTCTCAGTAAAGCTCTATAATTAATAGCTGCTTGGAGATGTAGATTGAAATATTGGCTGTTATATGTGTCCTGATTTGAAATACAGCAATATGAAATACTACCTATAGAGACCTGACAAACTGTACTCTTCTGGACCATGAGTCTTCCCTTCAGTCCTGAATAATCTCTAGCTATTGGCATCAGGGTGATTGAGATAAAGAATCTGGCTCAATATTCAGTTAAGTTTGCCCTTATCCTCACTTTGATTCCATGCTCACTAATTAAGCAAAGCTGGAATAGGGCATCATTTGGTCTATCTGGTCAGTTAAGCAAAAGCCACAGACCGTCTTAAACTACTCCACATAGACAAGAGGAAAACATTCCTGATGGTGAAAATCAAATTTATGCTAAAAAGGCTGAGATGCCATGCGTATAGTTTGAAGTAAAGTAGAGGGTGGGCAACATGCTCTGTTTGAATTGAGTTAAAGCAGATCAAATATCAAATCATGGCTTACTGTCCCTATTGATCACTGAATGTGTGATTTTTGTCTTTCTGGGCTTGCTAAAATGTCTGCAACCAAGCTGCTTAGCCAGGCTGTCTATGGTGAGCCTGATATTCTGGAGTTTATCTGCAATAATGGACATGCCAAGTAGGCTTTATCTCAGTCCGTGCAAATACATAAATAGATGTTGACCTTTCCAAATGTAACAGAGATGAAGGGAAGGGCTAGATCTGGCTGCAAAGTGTCAGTTTGGCCCGTAGGCTGAGGAGGAGGAATGGCTGCCTGAACTCAACCTTTCTATTTCCAATCTGAAGTGACTGAGCACCAATCACTCTCTTTCCTAGGTAACACAAAATGTGCTCTAAGCACACATCAGTGCCTTTTCCAGATAGACATTTATGCCCTTGGGCCTTCAAAAAAACTCACAGATCAATTCCACCTTTGTTTAGGATTTTGGGGATAAGAGGGTGTGGAACAACAGATATGGTCTAGCTCCTGTGTTGCTCTGGATACTGAGCAGTACTAAAAGAAGTACAAAACCCTGTGGGATTTCAGGAGGATAATTCAGCCATGAGGCTGTTGCAACTTGGCATGACTTTTATATTTGGAAAGCTCTTCAGAGAGCGTATATATTAATTTCTATTGCTACCCAGGATTGTACCCTTACTGACTGGCAAAATGCAAGCCTGTGCATAAAGCAGCCCCTGCATGTGAATAGGCCATAAGGCAGCTGAAATTCCTTACCTCAAATAATGTTTTTGATGGTACCTAGAAGTCACAACTACAAATGTTATGCTGTGGGATTGTAAAGTACAGAGCATAAAAGCTGAACCTGAAGAGGAAGTGGGCAGTGTGGTCAAAGATGACCAGAGAGGCTGTGCTACTGCCCTGGGAATTTTATGGGCTTTTTAGTCGACGTTCATCTGCTTCACTGTGGCACAAAATTGCTGCTTTAGATGCAAGACATATTGTAAGCAGAAAAATAATTAAAGGAGGTGGTCACAGATAAGAAACTACAGGAACAGCAAACTTCTGATGGCTGTAAGTAACTACAGGGCATATAAGCTGCCTGGCTGAGGGTATAAAAATAGAAGTAAGAGTGGGTTCTATTCTGCCCAAAGGCAGCACAGTTAGGGTTTTTTGTTGGTTTTATTGTAGCTTTATATAGCTGGTAAGATGCTAAAAGGAGGTTCTTCCTCCATGCAGGGTTTTTTTCTGGCAGTGATCTCATTTATATACCAAGACTTCCACCTACAGGTGCAATGAGACCTTTGCTTCTTTGGAGAAGTCGGTGTCTAAATCTTGAGTAAACTTTTATTGTTTACATCTTGGTTTACAGCTGTTATTATTTAATTTTATAATTAAAAGTAATCTTGTTCAAGTTCATAGACTTTTTACTGTATATGTGACTATATATTCACTGAATAGATTGCATTACACTGCTGTATTCAGTAGTTAGCTTTTTTTGTGATATACTTCTAAAGTAGGCTTAATATGGTGTTGGCTTATTTGAGGCTTAGGTTTGGTTCCATTTCATGCCTAGTGCTTACCACCTGGCAGAACAATGACTAGGAGTTGATTAAATACTGCTTACAAGTGTTTGGTTTCTTGTTATGCCTCATGTAAATTTTACTGGAGTGTGGCAGGATATCAGATTATGTTCAGAAAGTATTTCACCTGCAGCAAAGATGTAGCCCTCCCCCTTCTCCCAGGTATTCCTAAATACATGTAGAAGCATGGCTTAGCACAGTCTGCAGCTCTGCAGAAAGTCAGGGAAGGTTATACCGTTGCAGAAGCTATTAAGAAGAGGTATTAAAGTTACAAATCTTGTAGGAGGATTATATAGTGACTTTCAAGAGATCTTTTATGTCTTCTTGCTTAGGGGAGAGTCTAAGCCCAGCTTTACATTTAGTGAGAAATCTGTTGCATTACAGTTCAGGAGTTGACTTATGTTGCCAGGCATAGTTGATTTAGAGTCCTTATAGCCTGACACAGTGTGGAGGGGAAGGGCTGTGGTTCTCTCCTAGAACAACTGAGTGGCTCCCATGAGGCAGGCATTGGCTTTCAAATGACATTTTGGACATTGGGAAAAGAACACAGTGGTGTGGTTTTCTTATATCGGGATGCACCAGATCAATCCTGTGAGGCTGGATGTGTAGGTGAAGTAACATCTAACTTGCTGTTCCTCAGATCAAGATTCCAGGCTGCTTTTTCCTTCTTGATCAACAGACCCTATGCTTTTTCAAAGTCTTTGAGGACAAATTTGACAAATCTGTGCTGCAGATTATCTGCTGTCCAGTAACTACCAATCTGAGGTGAGTGTTTTGTGTGTGGTGGCTGAAACGATAGCCTGTAGTGGCAGGCAAAAGCAAGACAAGTGAAAGCACAGGTGTCTCCTCAGGTGAAATGAGTCGGGATATGACATGTAAGAGCCTTCTGTAATGTAACTGTGAATCCCAAATGCAGAAGGAATAGTTCTTTCTGTTGTGGTTATGGAATCTTTTTCTTCTACCTTTTACATTTACTTTTTAAAGATACTTTTAGACACCCATGAAAGATGGGCATTTGGAGCTAGTGACAGTTGGCAGTGCTAGTCTAGGCATGTTGTAGAGAAGAGCAACTTATATATTTGCATATCTGGCTTTGCAGGTGATTTGAAGGAGGAATATGTGAGCCCAAGACCATGGCTTAAATTCACTGGCCTTAGTCCAGTTCAGGAATCCCAGAAAGACTGCTGCAGACATTTGCAGGATGATTTTGTGTAGAGTACATTATTGCTAGCATAATTCTGCACAAATTCCTAGGTGAGCCCTGGATCTATAAGCTGAAAGTCAGTTTTAAAATCTGCAATCAGGGTTAGTGTTTTTCTCAGTGTAAATGTACCAGACTAGTGGTCTCCAGTTTCGGAAGGTTCAGATGAAAGACACTGTGTGATCATTTGATCAGGAGGAAATGACCTGAATTGTATCCTAAATACTAGTTCTGTGAGACCTGAAATGTTTTCTAGGAACTCCCAAGTAATGCAGATGCATTCAGTTACCTTCATTCTCTGGTGTGGGAATTGCATGATAGGTGAAGAACAAATCCGTATGTGGTGGTAGTGGGTGGCTTTTTCTTTTGCCCAGAGAATATGCCTTTATTAGGAAGGGGACAGAGAAGTTTTCTGTATGAGTAAATTATCCATCGTTGTGTGAAGGGGTAATGGTTGTGATCTCAACAGCCTGATGTGAAACAGCTCTTGGAAGTCAAGTATCTTAATATTAGCATAGCACCTGGTCCGCCTACTAAGTTGTCCTAACTAGTCTTCCTAGCATAGATCCTATGGCTAAGTGCGAATGATTGAAGAGTGTAATTCCTCACATCCTGTGCTTGAAAGGTATGTGCTTTGGATTTTGTTTAAGACAAGTTCTAGATTCACAGAACAGCTTAAGCACAGGTATATTGCATTGAAATGTGAGTGCATTGCTGTCTGGTGCTGATGGGTCTATCTAGTGAGCCATTCAGTCAGATAGAGATAAATGTACTACCTAATGACCAATTTGTCATGTGTATAACATCTCCTTACTTATGGCTTATGATGTGTGACCAAAGTGTTTGCAACCTATAAGTCCCACTTAATGAGGCTTTCCTGCAGCAATCAAAGGAAAGAAGTCAGTGCAGTGAAGGTGATAGTGGTGATACTAATATTACTTTGGTGCTATGCACTGGCTGGCAGCTCCCTCAGAGATTCCCTCCTCACTTACCTTTGCTATATCATCTCACTGATTTTGTTGCAGCACGTCAAAGCTAGCTGCAAAAGTATGCTGCAGGATGTCGGAGAACTACATGCTGTGATTTGAAATATGCTTGTTAGCTCCATCCTCTACTTGCTGCACTTGGGTAAGAAGCACCAGTTACAAGAGAACAAGGGTTTCAGTTGTAGCCACTCAATTGAACACCACTGAATCAAAATCAACACCTATTTTCAAACAGTTCCTTTCTCACAAAGAAATGTATTCAATCACACCATATAGTCCAGAAGTACAGCACTATTTCTGATTTTACTTTTACAAACCCAGGCTTTTAAGGGGAAAAGCCTTACACCTTCATATGGGGATCCTCTATGCAGTGCTGCACCAAAACACAGGGGCACTGTCAGTTCATTCTGATGGGATCAGTGAAACCTGGGCAAAGTCATTGTCTGGAGGGGATACTTGGAGGCTGCTGCCCTCTTGCATTTGCCCCATGGCAGACAGCTCTACCCTGGGATGTATCCAACATATTTAATCCTTTTTTACAGCTTTCAGTAATAGAAGTTCTGCAGCCTCCTAGACAGTCCATTCTAGTACTTTGCTATCCTTATGTGTAGGATATTTCCTGAAGTCTAACTTAAAATTCCCTCTTGACTATAATTTAAGAGGGTTTTTTTTTTTCTTATCTTTTCCGTGTATGACTGCTATAAAGTCTCCCCACAGTCTTTTTCTCTAGGCTAAACAACCACAACTCTTAATCAGATATTTCTAAATCTCTCAATGTTTTTGTTTTTCTAATAGTCTGCAAGGAAGATATGTGACAATTAACCGTGTGTAGCCCTCAGAAATGTATCCTCAGACTTTCTCTTTGGAGATGATACAAACCACCAATGCATATCCTCTGAAAGGCAGAGCTTAATGGCACCTTTCTGCTTGAACAATCTTGTATTTAGTGTTGCTGATTATTCCTGTAGCCAGGAGATCACTGGATGTCGCTACTAATGAGGTAAACGTAGTGTCCCAACATAGGTGCTCATTTTCTTTCTCTGGTAATGAGGACTGACCAGAGACAGAGCACAGGAATCTTCTCCTTTCCAGGGTGAGGTCTCTGTGTGCTGTAGTCTGCTCCAGCTAATTTCGCCCAGCTGTCTGCCTCAGTAGACTGAAAGCACTTTATGTAGCTGGAGACGGACAGAGGGACGGTTGCCAGTGGTGTGCCCCCTCTCCAGGAGTCACAGTAAAGATTGCATGGTGTTACTATTGTATGTCTTTATTTCTCAGTGTAGAGAACCAAGCTGAATTAGACCTGCCTGCAGGACATGAAATAATACCATGCAATGCTTTCTCTCTGTTGATGATTTTAATGAGGTTGTGAGCATGACAAAAATGTAGAACAGGAATGTGTAGCATATTCTGGTTTTTAGGCTGGCAAACCTATTTGTAAGCTAATTCATTAATAGACATTCCTATATCTGGACCATCTCCAGCCTTTTCCTCAATCTAAAACCCACTGGCTTGTCTCTCTTCCCTTCTCTTGCAGCAGGGTTTGATGAATAACTTGCTATTCAGGAGCGATAGTGCAAAGGTAAGTGATGCGCCTAGGCTTAATAGGAGACAGTTTAGGTGAAAGGAGACAATAAATGCAAAGGCTACACAGACCTATTCTGTGGTCCATTATTGTACCAGAAGAAGAAACGAGGAATCCTTGCTATGATTACAATGCTCTTTGTACCAGTTCCTTCGAGCACTTTACCGTCATTCAAATTCAGTGTTACTGTGTTACTGCACAGCTAAATCTATGCAAAGAAATCTCTGGAGACAATTAAAACAGGGTTTCTGCATGGGGAGTGTGTAGGGAAGAAATACTGCAAAACTCCTTTTTTCTGTACAATAAACAGGTAGAGATGCTGAACCACTATTCCTTTTGCTTCAGAGACAAAAAATTGGAAGAGACCTAGAGAACCCTTGTGATATCCTGGGCAATATATTAAGAACCAATTTCAGCATGGCCAGGATTTAGCCAGCCGTACCCTCTTGCTGAGTACAGTTCTGCTAGTATTATATTTTATATATTATATATATATCTTATATATATATCTTATATAAGATATTATATATATATATATAAATATCTTATATATTTTGTTTTGTGACTTCTTCCTTGGTAACAAAGAAGGGCTTCTTTTTTCCATTTCTCAGCCTTTATTAGCTTTTGTTTTCATGTAGTGAATGCGTTATCTTCATCTAGTCTAACTGAAAGTTGTACCCCTTAAGACAGACCCTGAGTGAAAGGCAAGGCAAATTTTAAACAGCCACTCAGATGAGATAAAGTATTTTTTGTCACTGCTCTTCCTTACCCCCATCCCAGCTAGCAACATCCTTTCTGTTGCTCATGCCAGTAAGTAGGGAGTCATCCCTAACTTGATGCTTCACCGAGTCCTTGCAAGCAGTCTATGTGTAAGACTGTAGGAATCTTTGCATGCTTTTCTATTTCTCCTTCTATTTCATTCAGAGGAATGAGTTGATATTACTCTAAACCAATTACTTTTGCAGGGCAAATCAGGCTTTATTTGTATGCTTTTCCGAGTCTGTGTATGAGTATGATGTATGCAATGATATGGCACAATGGTCAACGTCACCATATTAAAGTGGAGTAATCCATAATTTTGTTGGCTTTATTTTTCATTTAGTTTTTAAGTGGTACAGAGATCCTCAGCATGTGACCCAATGAAAGAAACGAGATCACTGGTGTGCTCATTTTCTGGTGCAGTAGTGGGAATCTTAAGTTTCTGCAGCTTTTTCTTGAGAGAGGATCAGGTACTATCCTCCTCAGGTACAAACTTACCAGAAATTAGCATCAAGATGCCTAGATAGCCTCTGTGTTTTGGGATTTTCAAATTGAATATCTGGTTACTTGAGGTATATATTTGAGAGATGACGAAGTTATAGAGAAAACGTGTGTAGTGATAATTAGCAATGGTGGTTTTTCTTCATCTAGTCCCACTGGACTCTTGTAAGGCTGAATACTTTTCTGAAACCTGCTGTTGTGTGAAGCCTACAAACCAATAACTTTTCCAGTCAAGTTCAGAAACTTGCTTTTTGTGATTTTAAAGGGTCTTCTTTTACTGGAAATGAAAAATGTAGTGGCAAAGTTAGAAAGTGTTTGGTGTGGTTCTACTCCCATGTAAATTATATTCTTCCTGTTTGCTTCATTGCTTTTGATCCCGCTAAGAAGATAGCTGTAGAACTTCTCATCCACAGTAATTAGGTGTGCAAGAGATAATAACCGATTTTATTTTTTTATATATGTTTTCACCCCTTTTAATTTTTCCAAGTACTCTGAAGTTTGATAAGCCTGTTACCTCCATCCAGTGTTACTCTTGTTGATCATGTAAACTTTCACACTGATTTACTTTGTAAAATGCATGTTAATAAGTACATCCCTATTGTCCTTCCTCTTTTCGATTACCTACTTGTGAGTACTGCTGAGTCTGCATTTCATAGAACGTAACACTTTATTCTCTTTGTCGCCTTTAGTTGTGGGTAATATTTGTTTAGGGTAAGGTAACCTGCAAGGCCAGCTTGATCTGGTGGGGGCCCTGAATGATGGGTGTTACTGACTCAGGTTTGGTGGTTCCACTGAAGTGCTGAGGGGAGCTGGAGTAAAGGGGATTTAGTGCAATAGGCTCTCCATAAGTGTAGCTCTATCAAATCATTTAACTCACACATATTTACAGAAATGTGAGCTTGTAAAAATGGCACCTTTTTATTCAACAGAGTTGCCACCTTCTTTCATATGTCCAAGGTTTATCTTCCCACTGATAAAAGCAAGTTTTTATTCCTGTCATTCCTTCAGAGTGCATTCAACTACAGAAAGCATTTCAGGTTGTATGTTGTTGCATTGCTCCTAACTAGCCTTGCCAACTTAATAGTGGTTTTATCATACTTTTGTCAAGTGCTAAAGTTTTACTATGATTTTGTTACCCTTGCTTCTCATGGAGCTGACAATGTACAATGCAGATCAAAGTTCAACCCAATTTAAGAGACCTAACAGGGTCTTGATTTCAGAAATTGCGTGTTTTCGTAATAGGCACTTTCTCTTTACTTCTGTAAGAGAAAAACTCTAGGCTTGTCTTTTGAGACAGGATCTTTCTATGCCAAAGCTGAAATTTGAGCTGGTGGCTGACTGAGAGGGAGAAAAAAATGTAAAACTGGAGTAAATATACCTTTTGTCTGATAGGTATATTTACCTTCTGTATTATCAAAATCCCTGATATCACCTTGCCAATGTAAGGTGAACTAGTACGTACGCCATACCATAGCATGTATTTGTGGATAATCCTCTTGCAGGTAAGAGGGTGAGAATAAATATTTTTTCAAAACTCACTCATTCCAGTGTACTTTTTGTGTTGTTTTTGTCAAAGACATCTGCTATCTACAGCAATCCCAGTGTCCTTCTTTATGATAGAGATGACCTTTATTTTCTTTCCTGCTACATGGCACAAGGAAAGTTACCCCAGACACAAGAAGCTGAGCCTTAGGTTTGAGTGTTCAGAGGGACCCGAGGTCATTACTTCTTAACATCTGAGTAACTCCGCTTGTTTTTCTCCTGGGTTGCAGCCCAAGCACCCTGTATTGAGCCATTCCTGACAGCTGCCCACTCTGCCACTTCAGTTCTTTATCATGCTTTCCTCACCACATTTTTGTGGCTCTTAAATTTCCCCTGGGTAGTCTCCAGCCCTCCTCACCTGCTGCTGTTATTCTTCAGTCTTTCTTAGGTGTCTCTTTCTTGTTGGTCTTTTAATCATAGTTAGGGGGTCAATTGACTCCCCAGTTAACACTTTCTGGGCTGCTGTCATGTTGCAGTGGAGTTCATGATCTTAATAGACTCTAGAGACAGAGTTGTTGCAGCGATAAAGATGAGATGAATCTCATTTTGCATCTGTTTCACAGCAGCTTAACTCCTCTGGCCTCTCTGCTTTATCCTGCTGTGGGGATTTGAATCCTGCATAAAGATGAGACAACCCCCTTCCACATAAGTGCTATTGCATTAGTTCGATACTGAGATAGTTGGCACACCTGGAGTGAAATTCAAAGTGTTCTAGAAATGAATTACAGGTTTTCATTGCAGTTTTTCAACTTTAAAATGATTTGTTGATGGGTGGTGTCAGGTAAGAGTTGCAGTTGCTTTTCTGTTGTCTGTTTCTTTGTTATCTGGATGTCTTTATTTCTCCTGTAGTAATACTGTGTAATAATGTTCTCCTGTTATTCTGATAGCTTTGTTATGGCTTTGAAGGTATAAGAACACAGATAAACCAGACTTTGTAAGGAGAGTTAATATTTTTTATCTAAAGCAACTTAAGCTTAGATCTTGTGAGGCACTTTTTCACTTCAGATTCCACAATACAGGTTTTACTGCTCTCTGTTTTATGGATGAGGAAACAAGTAGTTACCTAAGGTGATGACGTTATTAGCAGAACCTAGAGCAGAACTTCAGTTTGATGAACATATGTGAATATATGATGTATGTTATATGGTTGGTTTGGTATATCCAGAGGAAACAGCGCACAATTCTTCAATGTTTTAAAGGTTTGTATGAGGTTTTGGTACATTCTGTATTTGCCTGATCTAAGCCACTGGGCTTCCAGTCTTGTCCAGTAAAACTCAGTGATGAAAGAGGGCTAGAGAAGGTTCAGTGGCCTGAAAAGGTTTTTGTTTTTGTTTTCAGATTGGTGGATTTTAAGCACATATCCAATGCTTGACACACTAACTTCTGAAATGTAACTGGCTAGTAGCTAAATTTCATCAAGCAATGTAAAGTCAAAACAGGCAGGGTACTTACTAATCACAGATAATACAAGCTGAAATAATGATTCTGCAGAAGGACTACACATGCAGTCAGGAACTTTGATTAGCTGGAGTTTACCTAACTTCAGCTGAGTCTTGCTTTTCTTTAATCATACTGTCCTGGGTTCAGCAGTAGCAGTCATTTTTCTCCTTCTTAGTAGCTGGTGCAGTGCTATGTTTTTGACTTTCAGCCTGGGAACAGCGCTGATAACACCGATGTTTTCAGTTGCTGCCCGGTAATGTTTACTCTGGCCAAGAACTTTCTGAGTCTCATGCTCTGCCAGGGAGGAGGGGAAGCCAGGAGGAAGCAGAGACAGGACACTGGATCCAAACTGACCAATGGGGTATTCCATACCACAGCACGTCATGCCCACTATATAAAGTGGGAGGCAGTTACCCGGAAGGTCTAGATCACTGCTTGGGTTGCGTTGGGTATTGGTCAGTGGGTGGTGAGCGGTTGTATTCTCTTCCCTTGTTATTTCCCTTATCATTATTATTATTGGTGGTAGCAGTAGTGATTTGTGTTATACCTTAGTTACTAAACTGTTCTTATCTCAACCCATGGGAGTTACGTTCTTTTGATTCTCCTCCCCATCCTTCCAGGAACAGGGGGGAGGAAGGGAGGGGAGTGAGCGAGCTGCTGTGTGGCTGAGTTGCCAAATAGGCTTAAACCACGACACCTTCACAATTAGAATCTTGTTGCTCATACTTAATTTCTGAATTTTCTTGCAGTGGGAAGATCTTCTTTATGACATTGCACTGTTTTTCTAATGATGTTTTTCTTGCATGTCTGAACATGTGGTATCCCCTCTTGTTAGCTGTCTCCCCAACCCATTATTTAACAGTATAGGCACCTTATTAATTCCTTTCTTTGCTCTCTCTGTTTCTATGTGATTTTTTTTTTTTTAAATCCTTTTAGATCACAAAAAGACCCTGATTCCATTCTCATTTAACATGTTGTGATGACATTTGTCTGTGGCATTTTAAAGTGAATTAAGTATTATTTTAATGAGCTACAGATATTTTGGAAACCATATCAAACTATTTTGTTAAATACTAATGTTGGCAGGCCAGTTATGGCTAATTTTTTAAACTTTTAAACTTTTTGAAACTTGAATACATACAGGAAATCTGAGATGTGCTGCATTCCTAATTTGACAGAAATCCAAATCAGTCATTTAACAGCCCTTTTACTTAGCTGTAAACTGAAGAAGTTTCTTCCATCTTCTGGCAAATAGGTCATTCCACTTACTGTTGTACTTCCAGGGAAGCTTAATACAGTATAACTTGCAAAAATATGACAGGTATGTGTGTGGCTTTGATGAGTAGCCTTTCTGTCAGAATTCATGGATGTTCTCTTTCAAAAAAGCATTTTCTCTGAAATTATGCTTTCAGGGTCTTTTTCATTTCACTAACATACACCTAACTACCATTTACTGGCAGTGCACTCTAAATTTGTGTCAGGAGGAGTAAATGTAAAACCCATAGTTTCATACTTTAGAAATTGTCTTTTGATTGCCATATCTTTATGTTTTGCTTTCAACAGATGTTTAGCTACTTAGTCAAGAGAGAAAAAAGCTGTCTCAGCAAAAATGATGAGCTCAGGAAAAAAGATTGCTTTGCTTTGGTGGTGTGTTAAGAGCAGTTTACACTGGGCATTGATATTCTTTCCACTCCTTTGGGACTTGTCAGGAATCATTTGTGACAGTTTCATTTGAATGGGGAAGAGGAATTTTAATTTGAGGGAAGGAACAGAAAATAAGTCAGTTATGAATGAGGCTGTATTGCAGTCTATAGGATCTCTGGGGTCTGGAAATCCCCATTACCTGTGCTTGGAGTGCCATGGAAAGGCTGCTTGCAGATCAGATCCCAGTCGTATGTATGATGATTATTATTATTCTGTCTGACACACTTACTTAACATCTTTCCTCGCATATTTTGACACCTGCAGATGCAAAGTGCTCTGTGTCATTATCTCCTGTGCAGGAGGCTTAAAGGTGGTGGGAACCCGTATGACCAGACCCGACCTCAAGCTGTAGGGTTGCATCTGGTGATTTCACAGTCACGGTGCTTCAGCTGCAGCATGTTAGTGTTACAAGGCTGAAGTTATCGTGCTACAGCCCAGTTACTGCTTCTGGATACAAAGGACTCCTTATGCTGGAGCATTTAACATACTTCACTAATGAGTTGCAGTAACTCAATATTGCATCCAAACTATATGTTATTTCCACCATCTCCAGAAGTATAAATGTGGGAATAGAACTGCTGACTTTGCCTGTCAAGCTGCAATACCAAAATACATCACTATAGCTTAAGATACTGATTTTCAGCTCATTTCCTACCTAGGTCTACAATGCAGACAAGAGACATAAAATATATTACCCTACGAAATCATTGAAATGCATGAACAGTCAAAACAGAAATTAAATACAACACACATCCTGATTGCAATCAGAATACTGACAAATGCTATCCATTATCCTAAATTTAAAATTCACCCTAGAAAATACAGATTTTTATGGAGAAAACATTTTAATTTCTATCCTCATGGCTGATTGGGCTGTTAATTGAATGATTGAACTTTACTTTTTTTTTTTTATATATTCTTTAAAGCACTGATCTGGATGTGCAAGCAGATATAAATTACATCAGTGTTTAGAGACAATGAAAGTCAGGACCTCTTGGGTGTCCAATCAGCTGTGTCGGATATTACCTCATCTGCTGGGTCAACAATAAGAATTTGCCCTTCTGTTATATTTATTGCAAAATCATTGCGATATTCTTTTCATTCATTTATGGAGCTTGTTTTTTTAACTTGATGCATTGTAATTTTCCCTATTTAATGCTTATTCCCAGCCATTACAGCTTGCAATTGCATTTTTGTCTTTCTGCTAGGTATATGGATGGGATATATATGAATATAAAATTACATCATTCAGCACTTTGGAAGTTATTGCCAATATTGTACTTACCAATGAAATCTCTGTCGGAAACTCACTGTGTTACAGGTTAATATTTCTTCACATATACTTGTGCTTCTGGTTAGAATTACAGGATTTTTTTATCTGACTAAGGTGTGACCTTTTGTATTAGAGGTCTGTCCTTCACACCAACCAGATCTACAGGCCTGGGATAAAATCTTTCTGTCTGCCTGCCTGCCTGTGTGTCTTCATTTTGGAATGCTTTCTTGTGCATGACAGCAGAGAGAAAGGGAGAGATGCTGCCTGAAATCTTGCGTCTTGCTACCCAGTGCTCTTGGAAAGAGTATCTTCTCAGCTTTTGCAGACCC
This sequence comes from Myiopsitta monachus, assembly GCA_017639245.1. Lineage (NCBI taxonomy): Eukaryota > Metazoa > Chordata > Aves > Psittaciformes > Psittacidae > Myiopsitta > Myiopsitta monachus. The sequence continues at coordinate 83,502,653 of CM029920.1, forward strand.
AATATAGAAACTCCATGGAGCTATTCCCTGGGCCTCTCAGTGAGAAGAGGCAGGGAGGTGTTTGTGGAGAAGTTAACCGTACTGCGAGATAGTGGGTGTGACTGTGTGTGACATTTGCGAGAGGTTTCTGGGAGGCAAGGCTGCAGCCCTGGGTGAAATGTCATTTCATGGGTTTTTCTGGGCACGGAATGTGGCGGGAGTCACACTTCAGCTTCTCTCTTTTTTTTTTAACAACTTGTGTGCTTGTCAGGCAGTGTACTTGGGATGGAGTCCTAAAGCAGGAGAGAGTGACTAACTTGTATATTAATGGCACTGTAGTGGGGGAATGTAATGCAGGGGGTGTCTCACTCGTAACATCTGAAGCCTGAGAGGTCTGAGGAAGTTTCATCTCAACCCCTGGATGACCTGACAGAGAATGGCTCCTATCCTGAAGCACATGGGTTTTGTTCTGTGAGATTTCCGGGAATGCAGCAAGCTTGTAGCTCCGTGTGAAGTCCCTCTATGTATCAATTCCTGCAAGTTCAGTGGAGGTGTAGCATTTCTTTGATGTGGTGGATTTGGTTGTCTGAATTTTAAGGAGTGGGAGAAGTGATTTAAACAAAATACTGTAGCCTGTGACCCACCACTTCATCAAACTCAATGTGAAAGACTTGCCCATTTTGAATTCTGATGTAGAATAATTGCTAATTTATCTTTAGCATGGTGTTGTAAAACAACCTCCTCTTCACTACACTGCAGTATTTGTAGTGCAGTACTGCCAGTCAGTTCTATCTACAAGTACACTCTTCTGGCATAAAACTTGGTGAAATTTTTAACTGCTTAAATGGAAGCTTTGTAACTAGAGTTTGTTGTGAACAAAAAATGCAGGCCCCTAATTCATTAATATCCATAAACTTTTCAGCTGAATCTTGATTTAATTTATAAAAGGGAAATTGCAAGTTTCACAGGCTTCCAAGATTTGAATACTCAATGGAACTCAGTAGTTTTGGTATTATTTTACTTTGGGATTGAGCTCTGAAATGAAACAATGTGATTTTAGAGGGAAAGAAAGGAAGATATTGTATGTGTGAACTTCTATACAGTAAGACTGATCCCTATTATCAGGCTCTTCAGGCAGTTTTATGTAGTACTGTTATTCTGCTAGACATCCAAGGGGCTGAGGGAGTACCAATGTTGTGTGAGACCTTATCTTCATGTACAAGTTGCCTTTTCTGTCATCAAAACCCACAGGGCTTTCACTCCAGCTCAAGAAGGAACTTTACTTTTCCTAGATTTTTACCATTCCTCCCTACCAGAAGGCTCAGATTTGGTGAACTTTTTATGGGCATTCACGCTATCTCTACACTAGCCTTAAACAAAGATGATGGCCCAGCTGATCTTATTTCACACCAAACAAGTGGTGTAAATCCAGGGAACTAGCACAGTTTACTACGGAGGTGAAGTTCGGTGATATCAGCAATGTTTTTTCCAGGACATAGAGCAGACCACTTCTCTTCACCTCCTCTTTTGCTTGCTTTTAGCCTTCTGCCTTCAAAACGAGTGCAATTTATCTTTGGTAAAGCTGCTTCTCAGAAAGTACTCTTCTCAGTGTGACAGCTCAAGACAGGTCAGAAATATAGCTTCCAGCTCTGGTTTATGAACTGGATTATGGCCATGACACTATCCCATGTGTGGTTGCAGGATGCTAGTGCCACCATGTATGCAGTATGCTGCTGTGCCCAGGTGCTCTTCTGCATTGGCTTCTTGTTTTGGCAAATAGCTTCCTTCCTTTTTCAGGTGAGCATGCAAAGGACTCCCACTGCAGTTAAACCAGCCATAGCTTTTGACTATGTATCTTCGAGATGCATCAGACAGAAAAGCTTCATAATAGGTGTTTTACACAACTTACTTGTGTTGGTGGTAGAAACAATGAAGGTGAATACCCAAACATGCCGTGCCTTGCTAAAGCAATGGAGAAGCTGAGTAAAACATATGAGAAAATGTAGGATATGGCAATCCAAGACAGAGTTGCATTTGTTCCTGGTGAAAATGGTATGTTGAAGGGCATGAGAATGTAATTAGAAGGGAAAAAAAGAATCTATTTAATCTACTTGTCCTCTGCATATTCTGAAGTCATTACACTCTTATTTACTGGAAAAGAAAGCACAGTGTTGTTGTTAACTTGGCTGTTACAGTAGAATGGTCTAATAGTCTTTTGTTTCTGGGTATCATGAATGGTATTGTCAGGAGACCAGCACAAAAATGGAAGATTTAAGAGGTCCACTTGTGCAGAAACTTTACTTGTGATGATGCAAATACAAAAAGAGAAAAGAACTTAATCTGATTTTCTAATCTCGGGTCATACTTTGAGAGATAATGAGAGATTTTATCCCTAGGGGAAAAAGCATCTCTGCTTTTTTGTTTGTTTGGTTTTTTTTTTTTTTTTTTTTTTTTGGGGGGGGGTGTTTGTATGGTTTTGTTTTGTTGGTTCTTTTAGTGTGACAATTTTCAGCTGGATACAATTGAGAAGAAATATAACGTAAACACTCACAATGTCATTTTAAGTCTGCCCTTTAAAAGCTATTCAGACATGAGTGGAGAGCAACATGTCTTGAATGTCTCTTTAATTGACTGAGAGAGCTCTAAAAATAGAGATACTGTGAGAAGATTAAACTAGAGGACACAGTTACATGTCTGATCAAAAGCGAACCACAAGCCTGTACTGTCTTTTTCCATGAGATTCCTCATGTGAATAAAGGAAGTTAAAGTTAAAGGTAAAAGTTAGAAGATTAAGTTTGGGGAATATCAAAATTAGACAAGTCAGTTTTCAAAGGGTGGAAGATCATGGTGTTTATTCTGACTTCTTTGTAATAGGATGAAAACTATAGCAGTACAATGAGTATAAGAGGCAGAGTGGGGTGGTCTTAGCCAGAGAAAGAAGCCTGTGAAGAAGATATTTATGTCTGTCATGTTTGAATGTTAGTGCTATGTGCTAGCAAGTACTGAGACTGGGTTCAGCATGAGACTGATTAATAAGCTGTCATCCCAGTTGGAGACCTTCTACACTGATAAACTCCTAGTCATTTGTTCTTCTACCTCTCTCCTCTTCCAAGTAACAAGGCCCAGATGTTTACTGTTCAGAAACTTCTCTCCCCAGCCTGGTGTTTGAAAGTGGCTGAAGCAGGTCCCAAACCTAACAGGAGGGAAAACCCTCTAGAGACCTTAAGTATCTTCCTGGTCTGTAGCGCTCAACAGTAATCAATCCTGCACATTCTTATTATGTTAATGGCTTCCTGTGGAGTGAGTCATCTTGACATTCATTAGATTGTCCTAGATTTGCTTGTGCTTTGGGAATAGCTTTTAGTGAAAAATAAAATTAGTTTTAATTTAATATAAAGATGAGAAACTATTTGCTGGGTCTAACAATAACTTAAAAAAAAAATAACAACCCCAGAGAACAATATGATTTCTCCGTGGCTACTCTGATTTCCAGTGTTTTGTTCAACTGGCAGAAGAAAGTTGCAGTTTGTTAAAACTTTTGACATTGTCGTTGCCAAATTGCAACCTCAAACAGAGAATAACGTGTCGTTCAGTTTTAAAACTCTTGTCTCAGTGAATGTAATTATGCCTCTCAGAGTTTGGGTTTTTTTTTTTTTCGTGGTTTGTTTTTGTTTTTGTTTTGGTTTTTTTTTCCCCTGACAAGTGGAATGGAAAGTAGAACATGAATGACATGAGCAAGATGTGCCCAAAGTGTACTATCAAGAATACGGGGCTGTGTTTGCTCAGGATAATCAAGATATGAAAAAAGTATTAAAAGCTGCCTCAAGAGAGCTATGCAATTCATTACTACTAGGAAAACCAGACCAAAAGCTAAGGCATTTCACATTATGTAGACTGGAATAATCTTGGCGAGTACTTGAACCAACCTTGCAGATTGACAGGTCCCAGGGTCGGGGATGGGACCGGACGGAACAGGCGGACGGAAAGGACCTATCTATGGGGGGAGCAGCAGCGCCGGCGGCTCGGAGCTGGCCAGGGTGCTGACGCGGGGTGTTTCTCTGCAGGGGGTGGTCAGCGAAACAACGCAGTAAATGACAGTTAAAGACTTACTTGTCTGATGCAGAGACACTGAAGCACGTAAGAAACACCATATATTGACCAGTTTTCAAACTGGAGTAGGAGGTTGGACTAGATTACCTGAATTACATGATCCTAAAACTGAGGGAAGCACCAAGTCAGTGGAAGAAGTCTCGTCTTTGTGTGAAATCAATTTTGTTCTGTATTGCCTTTCAGTAGGTTTGCAGTTGCCTCAGTGTGCTTCAGTTTATCTTGACTTCTAGTTTTCAAAGTCTGATGCAAAAGCTACACCACTGAGACCTCAATCTTGGGTTGGGTTTTGTCCCTGAAGCCTAGCACCTCTGTTTTGCTGTGCTCTCATCAGAGGAGCTAGCCCCAAATGGACTTTCGTTTAGGCTTGCAACAAATGACACTTCCTGTTTGCATTTTGGGAAACTACACCCTTATAGAATGAGATGACACTTTTCCCCATTTTAATCTTATATTACTAAGTGATTTATTATTGATACAGAAATTGTTGTTTATTTAAATCAGATTATGATAAGTTATTCAAACAAGGTCATGAATTACTCTCATGCCTTTAGGTGAAAAAAATTTTAAAGAGTTTTGTTTTCTTTACTGGAAAAAATACTTTATGGAAATTTCACTGATTCTGTAATTGTAACTGCTTTTTCTCTCAGCCTCCCTGGACTTCTAAGCTTCTGTTTTCATAACCTTTAGACATGACATTGCATGTCGTTGTACTTTTGTCTAATTGCTTCCTTGTTTGGTAAATATTCCTTGTGAGTGACTACCAATTTGTTTAACTATATGTAAATCCGGTTATGCTGCTAACCACTTTCTTTACTTTTCAGCAAGGTCTTTTAACCTTGGCTCTGCATTTCTGCAGGAAAGCTGCTCTAAACAAAGACAGTGCTCTAAATGAAGACCTATGCCCTTGTTTCACGTGCAATCCTTAAAATTCTTTGTGTTATTTTTCTTGCCTATGTTTATTTGCTTTTCAATTCTTATAGGTCAGCTTTTTTGTGGTGTTAGTTACATGAGCCAACTCACATGCCATCTAGGTTTGTGAATGAAGGATAAGCTAAAGATGTAAGATACAGACTGATGCAGTCTCCTGACCTGACACAGATGTAATGGCTCTTTGGAGCTGGGTACATTTACTGATTCCTCAAGCTGTTTTTTATTTCTTAGTGTATTTTATGTATTTGGTTTGACTGTGTACTATGAGAAGAAAAGAAGTCATTGCTCACTTCTTTGGATTCATGCTATTGTTTCAATCAATTCAATAGTGCATTTAAATGAACCCACTCACTCTGTAAGATGGTCCTGCATGTTGGATTTTTTTAAAATGTTTCTGGGCAACCCAGTATCATAAAGCTTTTTCATCCAATCACTACCTGTAAACTATTCCAAACAGCTTGAAATACCAGAACCCCTAACATATATCCTAGCTGTACTATCTTTGCTGTGGTTATCTTTGCTGTTTAACTACATTTACTTAATTGTAATAAGAGGAAATGATTTTATTTTATTTAAACAAGAAAGATCAGTAAATAGATCCTCATCTGTATTGTAAAGTTTGTCCTAAAGTAGTTAGGAATTTCCTCCAAATCTGTAGTCAAAGCTTTCTTAAGAGGCTCAATTTTTCTCATGAGTAAAGAAGGAAAAAAAATGAGTCTGCAAGTATTAAAGAAAGTCAGCAGTGCTTCCATGCTGCCAGAAACCAATCTCAGTGTTTAAACTCTGCTCAAGCTCTAATTGCAAATTTCCAAGAAAGATCAATCCTTGCTAGTTGTCTTTGATGTCTTTTTAACTAGTGAATCTCAATAGATGTCTTTGATTCATTTGAACTGTTTAGAGGTAAAGCAAAAGCAAGAAAATGTTTTTTGATTAGTGGAGCTTTTCCTTGTAGAAGCTCATTGTTTAATATACCAGCTAAGTGGAAGTGTACTGCTTTTAAGACAGTCTGAAAAATTAAAGCCAGAGCTTTAAACTTAGCTGTCTTATCACATGATAACTAAATCCCTATTTCGGCACCTATATAAGCTGATTGATTTCCTTTACTGCAGCTCCTTATTCGTATCAGTGAGGTCAGAGGGCCTTCAGGAATTCAGAGAGCCATTCCTTTGTTTGGGTGTTATTGTCCTTTATACAAGTAAAATTGGAAGCCCTGTATATTTTTTATGAGCTGAAACTGACCTTATTTATTGCATATACTGTGTAACTGTGTACTACTAATAATATTTTAGAGAACTTTGTGTTTCTATAGATGGATGAGCTTTTTAATAAATCAACCACATACATGCAGATGGGTCTCCTGACACCTTCTTCTGAGTCCTCCTGCATGCTGTCTTTCCTACCCCCACCCACGTTCAATGCAGGCTGTTGTTGCGTTTTGCAAGCATTTATATTCTGCTCATGAGATTGTAGAAACATTCATCTAGCATCAGTTCTTCAGGGTTAGGGTTGCTCTTGAAATGCTTAGTAACTTTGTGTTTCATTGTGGATTGGTCCTGGCAATTGTTTAGCAGTTACTGCTAAGGATTCAGTGGAATGCAATATCAAACCACTGGAATACCTGGTATGTCCACTGTTTTGCTACCATCAAGTGCAAGAGAACTGGGGGGGTGTGTGTGTGTGTGTGTGTGAATTGCTGCCTGATGTGTAAACGCTGCACAATGTGAGCATTTGAGTCTGAGTCAACTGCAATATAAGTGGGAGGGTGTTGTGTACCTACTTTCGAGGGTACTGGCAAGGCGAGAACCCCTACACAGTGAATGGTGTTTTCCTCCAAGCTCGTCATGGCATCTGGTGGTGCCAGGAGGTCAGGTGAAAAGAAGGATTTGCTGAGTGTCTCTCAGCAAATGGCTGTTGGCAGAGCTTGATTTGACCTATGAATCAAAGTTTATCCTTCTTACCACACAGAATTGAAAAAGAAAAAAAACAAGTGCGTTGTTCAAGTATAGGAGCAAGCAGTTGGGGAAGCCAACGGAGGCAGCTATTTAAAAAGTCTGGTCAAGCTGTTTCTTGAGGAATTCGTACATTTATTTTTTTCAGTTTTGTAGAGCTTACAGGGAACTGGGTTTCTCCATGGATCAACTAAATGCAGCTCAAGCCATGGAATTGTTGAAAGCTATAACGTCTTTCAGAATAAGAGACACCCTCTCCTCACCCAGTAGGCTGAGTTCCTTTTTTTAATTGATCATGAAGCAGTATTTTCTTTTTTATCATTTTTACTCTGAAGTTTGGGGTCCTAGCGCGTTGCAAGTCATAAACTTTGAATCCAGAAATCTTCCCAAACTTGCATTTTCCCACCCATTAATGTCTCTTTCGTCTTATAAGGGAGAATTCTTTTCACATTCCTGGAGCATTCATGGTTTCAAATGCTGTTTATGATACACCTTCAATAGTCTGTTTTCTAAAATAAACCATTACAATCTTCATATGTACATGGTTTGGCTTTGGGGGGGGTGGGGGATGGATTTTTTTTGTTAAACTTTTCTTTTTTTTTAATTTTCCTTATAATCCCCACACTGTGCTGGCTGATTCCATTGAATTAAATGCCATAATAGCAATTTGAAATGTTCTTTTAATTCACGGCATGTACTCACTACAGTGACTTCATGCTGGGTGGAAAGCTATTAGACATCACACCGTTTTGAAGTTCCTACTGAAAGTACAGCTTGAGCTAAAAGTGACTGCCAGCTAGTTAATGGTACTCTGTGTCTTTTGTGAATATGCAGATGTGTTGCAAAGTGTTCTTTCTTTGGTGTGAGGTTGCTCTGAAGTTAATAACCCATGTATTCTTTTGGGTACAAGATTTTTTCCTACCGCAGCAGAACAATGTGTTAAGTCTCCTAAGTGTTCTTCTGCATTCCTGTGTCCGTATAGAAATATTTCATGAGATATTAATCTCAAGAAAAAGTAATACTGTGTGAAGTACGTATTTATGAGGAGCACAAAGTTTACATGAGCGTGTATGTTTTGTTCCACTTCAATCCTGGATAAAGACACAGCTGTCGTGACTGAGACATACTTGTATGGACCTACAGAGAAGCTTGCCCCACCTGGACCACTTTTGTATGAGAACTGAGCTTCAGATTTCAGTATTTCTTAGTTGGCAGTGCACCTGGGGAGCAAAGAAACTAGTAAAAAAAATAAATACAGAAAATAAGGTAGCTGGAGGTCCATGGCAGGTTCTCTTTCTTGTCTCCTAGAGGGATTTCATAGTCGCCATCAGTTTCTTCTTGTGGCAATTGCTTTGTAATCAAATATTGAGGTTTGGTAGTATGAGTTCAGAATGTGAAAAATCATACCTGGCTTATTTATTAATATTCATAATTATTATACACATGACCATAATTATCATACACATGTTACAGCATGTGCCAGGGTGCTACATGCCTGGGATCAGCCTGACAGGGTCTTAATTCTGAACTGTTCCAAAAAAGGACTGTAAGTATGCTTATATCTATCTCTCTGTTTTGTGAGAGCATTACCATATAGGCAAGGTTTTTGGCTTGCTTCTTGCTTAAAATGTCACACATTATTTCATACATTAGTGGACTACAGAGAAGTTTATACAAGTTATAGCTAGCACACACATTTAGCAACTCTCAGTGGAACATACATTCTGGCTCTGACAGATTTTGCACGTTGAACCTGTAACTTTCCACAGCTTCACTAATGTGCTTTTGTAATGCAACTTTATAAGAACAGAAAACAATTTAGGAATTATATGGAATTTAGTAAATCTGCCAGTAAAGTATCAATGTGGTTTCTTGATACGTTCAAATTCATGTATCTTCCAGCCCACAACATTTGCTCAAGATTTATGATACAGAAAAGATTTTCTCCCTTTCCAGCCCTCAAGACACTTTCATTCTCATCCATGTTTCTTCTGTTTCTGTATACAAAAGTAAATTCTAAATTGTTGTTAATAGTTTAGATGCATTTCAAACTTTGTACAGTTATTTTAATGGGTAGCTATGAACAGAAAGGCCAGGCTGAAAATAAATAGGTTTATATATAAAATGTCTGAAAAGCTCCCACATGTGAGACCTATTGGATAACAGTGCACCCAATTTTAAAGGAAATATTCCTGAAAAAAGTGCATCTTTCATTTAAAAAAAAAAAAGTTTTCACATTAGAAAAATGCCAACCCTAAGCATTTTTTAAAGTGAAAACAGGTATCTTTCTGATAAAATAACAGTCACTTCTAAAGGATAGAATGAAGATTGTAATTTGTCTCCCTGTGGTGGTGTAATGTAGGAGATGGGCTGAAAAGCCCTCTCTTTCAGGAGGAGCAGCTCCTCCCATCCTCTTTGGTGTCCGTTGCTGTCAAGTTACTTCTTGCTCTGGCTCCTGTACAAGGAGCCGCAGCCACCCTCCACATTCCCCTATAGAGAATACTGTCCCCGACAGTGATGGTTTTTGGAGCCAGTTGCTGTCAAGCTGTCACGTCTTGACAGCTCTGTAGGAGGAACAAAAGGCCCATCAGACCGAGGATGATTTGTAAACAATGAAGAAGGAGTGTTTGCCACCCTGCCATGTCTGACAGTGTAAAAAGCTGAGGCCGCTGTTGCCTATGGTTGAGGCATAGAGAGCTAGCCTTTAAAGTGTCAGCTGCATCCTGAAGGTGCAAGAAAATGTTTTATTAAGACCAGAATTTGGCATCTCATTAATTCAGGGTTTTGCTGGCTCCTGAAGAAAATCAGTTGAACAACGCCCTTCTCATCAGGATTCTGCCTTCTCAAAAGGGACAGTAAAATCACAGCATTTCTTGCAAATTCAGGATGCTTGTTCAAAAACAATAAATCTATTCTAATTTATGTTCTCAGTGTTTTCAATTTTATTTGACATTTTCAGCATTGAAGCAGGCAGAATATTGTAATTTTTCCTGTTTTCCCAGTAAGAACTTGGTTGCTGATTAATGTCTTTGGCAGAGAGTGGGCAAAAATTAATGCATTAGCAATGTAACAATGAAATCAAAGCAAATTGGAGCAGCATTATCTAAAATAAATTGTATTTTGTCAGTACTGTGTAATGTTCTTTTAACTGATGACGATGATTTATTTCTGCTGAGATGAATGATGAAATTAATCAGTGAATTGCTGGATAGATGCTTTGTTAAATTAGTCCCATATTCAATTGGGATTCTTAATTGCTTTGTGTGCTTATTTGTCATTGAATTTGCAGGGATATGTGCAGGTTCTTTTGTTTGCATGAATATGAACTGGAACATCTTAATTGATCATCAGTAGATTTTCATTGTTGTAAACCAGGGAAAATGAAACAATGGGGCCTTTTCATCTTTTTGCTTGGAGATGCCTTCTAAAACCCCCTTATTAAATCCTATTTGAAATTATTTGATATTTAAGGGAATTTACCCTGCTTATTCGCATTATGCAAGGCGGGTTTAGTTAACAGTATTTGCATATTCTGGGGTAACGATTGCTTAAAAAAACGGGGATGAGTTGGTCTTTATTCTTCTTTTTTCTCTATTCCACCAGGTAAACTGCTGCTGTGCTATTTTTTTTTTTTCTAGTCCACCCACAAGACTCCAGCTGTTCGTTAAAATTTTGTGAATGAAGAAAATAACAAATGTGTTGGCGATGAAAATGAGAGTTTCAGGAAGTTAATATTAATGGAGATGCTTTTGCTACAACTTTACAGCCCAAAGGCAGCATTTGTTAGGCCACCTTATAATTCTAAGGAGAAAAACAACTGAGCTTTTTTGTGAGCATTTAGCACAGATGACAGCTGGGTCTCCACAATGTGAGAACTTGTATGCTGTTAGCTATGAACTGACAGTTTGCCTAGCAAAGAGTTACACTGTGGGAGGTAAAGAAGGAAAGCATGAGGAGGTTTTTGTAAGTCCTGTGAAACATTTTGCTGGTAATAGAAACCTAGAGGCAAACTTGGGTTTACTATATAGTATTATCTCAAAATAGCATCATCATCTTAGAAGTCTAACACTTTTGATTGAAAACTGCCTCTTACTGAAATTACAAGGAATGCCCAAGTCTGTTTCACAAATAAGTGCAACCGGTTTAATTCTGGAGGAAGTTGTAGCATTCTCTAATCCTTCAACCCCAACATAGCATTCAAAAAATCTGAAGGCAGATCACCCACACTATGAAGATAGCATAAGATCACTTGGTATGAGGAAACAAATCGTTATTGAAGCCCATCTTTGATGTTTTTTCACCCTTAGAAGGGTAAAATTACTCTAGGTTTTGATAATTAGTTAAATATTAAATTCAACCTTAAATCCACAGTGCATATGCTGACAAGCCAGCTGTGGGAACAGCTAGAGGATGCAGGAAACGTCTTAAAAGCCCAGGAGTGATGTGGACAGCTAGTAACAAGCTGAGTAATTCTGCTGCATGTTAGGACTGGAGCTACTTTTAGGTAAACTGTGTTGCAATTTTGTTTAAGCTTTTTGCGCCTCCAGTTTTGGGCAGCTCAAAGGAAAGAATGAGCTGAATGCTTATGGGAGGAAGTCAAAAGAATGAAGGCCGCAGCATTTTGGCTTTGAAGAGTCTCTAAGTGCCTTTATCTGTGCTGTCTGTCCCATTAGCATCCTTTGGATGGGGGAGGGGACGGAAGTGTGCCATTGCAGGAACATCCTGCACCAGGGAGGAAAAAGATAAATTACTTTTGCAGGGAGAAAAGGGAGGAATATGTTTTGTAGTTACTTGTGGACAGCACTTGAGTTTCACTTGTATGACTTGTGTATGACCAGGCAGTTTGTTTGAATGAAGAGGCTCAGGGCAGAGTTCATGAAATGCCCCTGCAGTCACAGCAGTTATATAGATCTGTGATTTAAACGTTTGAAGAAAAATCATGTGCAAGAAAACAAATGCAGGTTTCTCCCAGGTCATCCTAAGCAATTGCTCTCCATTAAGCTCAAAGGAGCTGAAATCCCACCAAGCAGCAGGGGCACTTAATCCTTAGGCCTCTATGACCCCCCACCCCATTATGGTGCTGGGACTAGGTCTTTTGCATAAAAATGTCTGTAGAAAGTCTGTAAGTATGGTCTTCTGGAAAATGCATCCATTGAACATTTTAAGGTAAACAGTGGCGTTTAGATTCTGTCTGATGCCTGTGCCAGGTTGTGAACTTTACGGGACCTCGCTGAGCGAGGCGTAAGTGTCTGTGGCCTCTTGTGTGTATGCTGCCTTTTCACAGAGAACTGTGTCCAGCCTCATTTTCCTCCTATGTCCACAGAGCGAGTAGATTTCCTTGCAGGTTAGACAGAGGGGCAACCACTGTGGTGATTTTATCTGCCTCTTTTTCTTACCTTTGGCTCCCCCAAAATCACCCTGGCAGCCCTGATATTGTTCTTTTCTTTCTTGGACTCTCTGGAGGACTAGAGTGTCAGAGCTTCATGTCATACCAAAACAGAAACAAAAGTATGTATGCAAATGACAACGAATATTATCATCTTTGAACATAATGGTATATAAGCCTCCCTTAAAGGACAGCGGGTCATGTCAAACAATCTCAAAAGCTGTTTGCAAGTCAGAGAATTTCGAGGCATTTAGTAGCTCCTAAATGTTTATTTTGGGATGTCTACAGCCACTCAACCTGTACTAAAGCCACAGAATTTATAGGACTGTGTCCACAACTCTTAAAAGCGAAGCTTAATAACTGCTGCCTTTGTCTGTGATTTGTCACAGACTTGCCTGTGTATAACTAGCTGTCTTGGAAGGAGCTTTGATATATCTTGAATAAGAAAGGTACTGTTATTTATAAGACATATCTCTTCTACATTTCCTCTGATTCCGATCCCCTCCCTCCCCCATCCTTTACTGAGTATCTGAGCTCTCATTTGGTCAGGGTCACCTCAGAGATGAGAAGTCCTTTGAATCTCCAGATATGCTCCTAGTTCAATAACTGTGTAAATTAAAAACTGTTCTTGAGAAGGCAGATGCAGAACAAGAGTGCAGCTGCATACTTAAAATTGCACTGCCATGTTGTCACTCACTGGGCTCCTAATGGTGGCTGGGCTTCAGGAAACTAAAATTTGTTTTTCTGCTTTAGCATATCTTTATCCAGATTTAGAAAAATGCTTTAATATTTTTCATTAGAAAGCAGGTTGTGGCTTTATACTGGCTGAATGGAACTTAGTTTGCTGAGAAAAGAAGATAAAACAAATAAATCTAAGGAAGAATTAAGACAGTAGAGATAATTCCTAACAAATACAGTTTATGCCATAATACAGGGTCTGTTTCTGGACCATGTACACTATTGCAGTGCCTAACAAATACATGATGCAATGTCAGACATTGTTCTGTACATGTGAGTGAGGACAAGTGCTGCCATCATTCTGCCTTCTCCTCCTGGAGAGGAGAATTGTTTCGTGGTGGTGCATCCTGTTGCTGTGGCATCTGTATTCTTGGAGACCTGTGTAGTAACTTCTGCCTCTACTGTAATGTCAGGTTTTGACAAGGTTGATACACAAAAAATCCCTATACAATTTTTTACATTAAGAAAATATGAACTCTTATGTTGTAAAAAAATCTATTCTGTAACTAAATCCCACTGCTTTAAATTAATGTGCATTTTTACCACCTTTTTGTTTTTTTATGTGTTGGGCTGCACTGTGTGCTGTTTAAATGACTGTCCTGACATCACTGAAAGTGAATGACTTGGGGCTAACAGGAACATGTCCCACCCATAATTTTGGATCCTCTGGACTGAAGAAAACTATACAGATCTAATTTATTACTGCATAGGCTAGCGTGACAATTTGACCTTGTTCTTTTATGCCCTGCTGAGCGGCTACAAGAGTTCCTTAGTTAAAATTGTCTCTTTCTAATTTTAATTTACCCTGTGTCTGGGCAGCTGACTGTATAAGAAATTGCTGTTGAGCTCTAAATATCTTTGCCTAAGGCTTCACAGTGACCTATCCCAGCAAAACCACCACAGAGCGAGCCAGGGTGACCCCTGATTCCCAGTGCCCTTCTGTCATCACCTCGTTCCCTGTTCCTTTCTTCCTTTCTTTCCCAATGCTTTTTGTATATCCGCTCAGGAAGGTCACTTTCATGGACTTTTTTTTTTTTTAAATTCCTTTTTTTTTTTTTTTTGCTTTTTTTTTTTTTCATGTTGTCTTATTTCCCCTGTGTCCTTGCAGCTTGGCTAGAGGGCTCACCGAATGGCTTGGTCAGTATCTATCTCATGACCTTAGGCAGTGTTGGTTTAGCAGAAATGTTGTTATTTTCTGTATCACGTCTGTTCTGTCCTGCTTTAGGGAGTGAGGATAAGACCTGTCCTACATCTACTTACCAGCTAATTTCTGTACTTTGGTTTTTCCCTAGCTCCTAATTCTCCCTTTTCTTTCCTCACTTTGAGCCCTGCCAGCTCCCCGGCTTCTCCAGGAGCAGCTGCTACAAAGATGTGTGTGTTCTCTGTAAAACTGGTCCTTGTTTTGTGTTGCTAGGCTACTCCCTTCCAGCTGCCACTGAAGAAATGCTCTGTGGTGGGAAACGGTGGGATCCTGAAAAAGAGCGGCTGCGGAAAACAAATAGATCAAGCAGATTTTGTGATGCGGTAAGACAGAAACCTGAATGACACATTGTCTCCCTTTCCCCTGTTAAGTCTTGGACTTTTCAAAGCTATTCAGTTGTGATTAATCAGTTATAATTTGCTTTGTTTCCCTGCCCCCTTTGCAGGATGCTTTACACAAGTGATTGGGGTCAAAGTGTGAGGAGAGGCAAAAAAAAGAGTTTTGACTGGCTTCTGTAAATGGGTGTGTAGAGTGGGGGGACTGTCTGCGTATGAGTGGGGTCAGGTTGTGGCAGATTATGCAGTGTCACAAAGAGATACTGAGGAGCTGCTTTTCTCTTTCAATTATGCAGCATTAGGCAGGGTCTCATCCTGCCACTCATCCTGTGCTCTGTCTTCTGCAACTCTAATGCCATCATATGCATCAGTAGGTACCGAATCATAGGGAAAGGCTTAAAGACGTGAGCTGGAACAAGCTAAAATCTCTGTGTTTTTCTTCCCTCAAGATTGACTTCTGGATGGCTGATAGAGGAAAGGCCAAACCTTTCCTTCCCTCCTTGTTGCAGAGCTTTTGGAAATCCTCACAATTCCTTTCCCTCCAGCCTTCCTAAAGTTATAAGAACCTGTCAGGAGGGACGCTGAAGCAGCTGCCATTTCGTGATTGAATTTGGCACCTTCTATGTCTGCATTCTGTAAGGAAGAAAGACAGAAATTAGTTCTTCCCTGTTAAACATGAACAAGGGAGAAACTGGAGGAGTGCTCCCAAAGAGATTGAGAAATGGGGTTTCTTTAGGGTTTGAGATGGTTACATAATGAACACCCACTTTAGCAGGTCTTCTCATGAGATCCTGATGGCTTATTATAAAGCCGTTCAAATTTTCTGCAAACCAAACAGTATTATTGTGATTTCAGGTTTGCAACTCAAAGATGCGAAACGCCTTCAGTGTTAAAGCAAAGCAGTACAACAAACTAAAGGCAAAAGGAAACATATACTTTGAGCATTTACGGAAGAGAAGATGTAAGGCACAGGGGGAGAGTGGCAGTGTGCTGATTGCCATTACTGCAAAACTCCTTGGGTGATCCACAGACTAAATATAAGAAACTGCAGGGTATATACCATGGTAATATTATCTAGATGAAATGGAAAATTGGAATGCTGCAGGAGCAATCAGTTACAAAAACAATAGAAACTTTTTTATTTAAGAAACCCTAAACAAACCCATCAGTTGTTGCTGCTTGATCAGAAAAATCCTTTTCTTTCCAGGCAGGGTAGAGCAACCATTACCTGTGCAGAACTTATTTTGAATTGGAAATAAGTGATGGGGAGAATACTGCAAAAATCCCAGTAGCTGCCTGCAGGCTGTATTGTGTCAGTGATGTGCACTCGTATTTATGGAAAATGTTTCAGTTCTTTTGGGTCACAACCAAGGCACTACTGGGAGAAAGTATTTTTATAGCAGGTGGAAGACAGGATTTAGTTGATCTTTTCTAAAGCTGATTTTGATAATCTGAGAGCTGAGAGAGAAAGAGCACAGCAGTGAGTTGCATAACATCTTTCATTAAAAGAAAAAAGAAATTTGTGTAACATCTTGAAAATATTTCCGCAGTGCGAAATGTCATGCCAGGTATTGCCCTTGCTCTTTCCTTCCATTCACGTGGTTTTTGATTTCACTTGAGTGTACTTCCATAAGCTTTGTCATATGACTGCAGCCATCGTCTCTCATCTATTGTAATCCCCAGGATTGATTAATGAGTTTAAACTGAGAATTTTCTACAAATGCAGTTGTACCAACATAGAGATTAAAAGAGCAGCAGTTTTCAGGCCCTAAGGCATAGCACACTGCATCTGCAATGAAAAAGGTGCATAGCATTTGGTCTACGTGTTTAGGTAGTGTGGTTATAATAGGCTATTCTGATATCTGGCTAGTTTTCAAGTTAGTAATCTTTATTTCTAAGAAAATAAATTTATTTTTCCCCTCCCTTCATGCTACTGATTATTTTGAGAGAGAAGTGTTGGGTACTAAACCCTAAGCAATGTTTTTGTCTGTATCTTGACAGAAGAGCCACAATTTTCTTGTCATTAGATTTTTAAGAAATATTCCTACATCTCCCAGTTCTCCTTTTCCTCCAGCCACTTTCCATGGCTCTGCTGCAGTTTGCTTGTCTCCCAGAGAGGTGGAGAGGAGGCACTTTGGGGTTGGTAGACATTTAAACATGGCTTTCAGCTGCCTTATGCAGTTACTGTCTTGATGTTGGCCAAGGTGTCACAAAGGAAAAAAAAAAAAGAATGTTTGCAGTTACATATTAAATTCGTATTAGTCCCTAGCGTTTAGTATATGATAACATTCAAAAATAGTCACACAGCATCTACCAAGCACACAGGCATCAGCCAAGTTGCCTAGATTCTCTGCATCTGCAGGGAGATAGGCTTCTGTCTGGACGAAACCCAGAAGAACCATTTCTGCCTGGTGAGGGTTGAAGGATCTGTTTCATTTTACCCTTGCAGCTGTTCCTACCTATAGGAGTTGGAAAGTCTCAGATGTGAAAAAGACATGGGCCACTCTGCTTCTGGATGCCTTTTTTCCCCACTTGAAGGCTGTGTCTAAGTCATATTGTTCTTCTATGTGGCAGACCAATATGTTCCAGTCTTCTGTTTAGGCTTGTGTGAAAAATGCTGGCCTGAAATGCCCTGTGCTTCCTTCTTTTCTGTACGTTCACGTGCTTACTCCTGAGTACTAAATGCAAGAGAAAAATAACAAAGAAGAAATTTCTTAGGATGAGTCCTTTGTTTCTTGGTGTATACCTCACCTGTGCAACACTTGGCACTCTGCTGACCTGTTCAGGAAAATGGTCTGAAGATTGCAGAAGTTTCTGTCAACTGACTGATTTCTTGCAGGCCGTTTCTTAATATTTCATGCAGACAAGGTGGGAATGAGACTTACTGATGAAAGGAATTAGATGTGTTTAAATAATGCACCTGAGATTGGCCTGTGAAAGAAATTCAATTATTGAGATGTTAAGATAATAAGAACTAGGGAGAATTCTTGATCCCTCACAGTGCTTTTAAATATGCTTCAACTAAAACTGGCTTCTTACAAGCTTGCCTATGAGTTTGTGTTTATTCAAATCAGAAGGCATTGTATTGTAATCTGCCTGAGGTCATTTATACCATCTTTCTCCTCTGACACACACCACCTATATATCTTGCTTCACAGATATTTGTTTAACCTGCCATTAAAAACTGCTGCTGAGAGAGTTCCTACAACCTTTTCAAATAGTATTAATTGTATTAAATTACTTTTTATGCTACCCAGTGCAGGTACAGGGAGCAACTTATTGTTTTTATTTTATTTTTTTAATTTTATTTTATTCAAACCTTTCTTGATTTTTAAGGTTTTATCATTCTTCTCATCTGGGAATTTAATTTCCTTCATGTTTCTAGTCTTTCTTGCCTTTTTTTTTCCTTTCCTTGTCAAAATTTGCATTTTCTGAGACCTCTTATTTGGATTCCTGTTTTCTGGCTTCTTTTGAAGTTTTCTGGCTTCTTTTGAAGTTATCTAGCTTCTCTTAAACTGTGGTAAATCAAACTAGAAGCTGTTTCCTAACTGAAATCTTTAAACATTGTGCCCATCTTAACAAATGTAGTCATGTGACGAAGAAAATATTCCTGGAAATGTTAAATTTTTATTGTTTGTTAATGTTTTATTGTTAATGTGTTATTGTTTGAATGTGTTTGAATTCATCTATATTCTATATCATTGGGACTTTGTTGTCCTTGGCATTTCCTGATGATGTGAATTTAAGAATATGGTTTTGAGAGCTGGCATTTGTATGCAAATACATGCAGATGTAGCATGTGTCGTGGTTTAAGCCTCACCCAGGCTAATAACTCATGAAGTTTTACTCACTCACTCACTCCCCTCTTTTTCTTCCCCCAGTCCCGGGGGGGATGGGGAGGAGAATTAAAGGAATGCAACTCACACAGGTTGAGATAAGAACAGTTTAGTAACTAAGGTATAACACAAATCACTACTGCTACCACCAATAATAACTCAAGAGAAATGTAAGGAAAAAGAATACAACTGCTCACCAAGTCCGACCCAGCCAGTGCACCCCCTCCAGCAGCGAAACCCCCAGTACTAAAAACCTGGCCATGCTGTGCACCCCCAGTCCACCACCACCACACCCTTCCGGGTCTCTGCTCTCTGTGTTCACATCCTGGACATGCCGTGCTGTGGTATGGAATAACCTCTTTGGTCAGTTTGGGTCAGGTGTCCTGTCTCTGCTTCCTCCCGGCTCCCCCTCCTCCCTGGCATAGCATGAGACTCAGAAAGTCCTTGGCCAGACAAAACACTACCAAGCAGTAACTGAAAACACTGGTGTTATCAGTGCTGTTCCCAGACCCAAAATCAAAAACACAGCGCTGCACCAGCTACCAAGAAGGAGAAAAATGACTGCTACTGCTGAACCCATGACAGCATGACAGTGTTTTTTCTTTAGGGAGCCTGGATGTTTTGTATTAACAAAAGTAGAAGAGAGTATTCTGTATGCACACTACTGCCCTCTCCCTTGGACGCTGCACGAAACCAAAACACACGAAAGTGCAGCCAAGACTTTGTGCAGCCTTGCTTGCTGAGTAGATTTTTCCTGACTATAATTTTTGGAGCAGTGCATAGACTTGGGTACTGTTTGAATGTATTTCCATCTTTCTCTGCTGCACCTTCCTCCTTTTCCTAGGTCTTTACTACGGAGCATTTAAGACTTCATTTTCTCAAGGTTTCTCTCTACTTCTAGTTTTTGGAGTCTTAGCTCTTTGCTTTCCAAAGTAAATTTGCTCAGTCACTTTTTCTTTATTACGTTATCACCCAGAGCAAGACTGTGAGATATACATATTCAAATAGCCACTTAAATTTTTTCTCTGTGTTTTCTTGGTAAATTCTGTATGCTGAAGATACCTCACAGTCTAATGTTAAAAATTCCAGTTGCCTGTTGTTTGCAAGATGTGTATCTTAAAATAACAGAGAGTGGTAATAGTCTGGAGCCTGATACTGGTAAATAACACAGAATAGAGTGAAAAACAGAACTTTAAAATTGGTTTTTGGGGAAAAAAAGTCTTTTCTGTAGGTAATAATGGCATCTTCCACAGCCTTACAGCCCGTCAGAAATGCCAAGTTTGTGTCTTTGCTTGGTAGTTACATAAGGTTGTCTCTGCAAAAGGTATTATTTCTCCATTCCCAACAATCTAGTACAAAATAGACCTATTGTGCTTATAGTTGTGAAACAGTAGGGAATATTTGTAGCATAGTCTTATATTTATGCAGCACTTTCATGTTTTCTTACAGCCTGCTTTCTTAAAAAAAAACAACCAACAACAAACCCCACACCTGCAAACTTGCAGATTAAAAAAGACTGAGGCTGAAGCCTGTCAATCCTGAACGCCATTTAAAATCTTGACTGTCTTTCTGTGCACAGGTGCAACCTTCCTCCTCTATCCAGTGAATACAGCAAGGACGTTGGATCGAAAACACAGCTGGTGACTGCAAATCCCAGTATAATTCAGAAAAGGTAGAGAGCGCATTGTTCCTTCTCTGGTTGGGGAAACAAAAAAAATGCTTCATCTGTGTTATGGATATTAGTGCATTGGAGTTGTGCTCTTAATGATCTTCTGGACCTGGTAAAGGATCTAGAAATTATTGCATAGGCAGTAGCTTGGCATTAGGTGAAATAATACAAAACTAAGCCCCTGATCCTTTTACTGTAAGCAGGGAAACTTAGGGAAGCTGGCTTTTACAGAGTTATTTTGATTAGCAGGCTCCCCTCAGTCCTTCCAGCTCCCTTCCTTTACCGTGCGCTGGGCATGTGCCAGAGGTGCTTTGGCTGCTTCCAAGCCAGGCACGTGCTGATGAGTGGGCCAAACTACTCTGCTGGTCAGGTCAGTTGGCTGCTGCATCCCACAGTGAACGAAGATATTAATTTGGGTTTTTTCTTTGCTTCACCACTGTTAACTTCAGGGTCCTTGCTATCTTTGTATTGTTTGATACTGACTTATGGGTACAGAAGTGTCTAGGGTGGAACCAATTAGCAGGTTGTTATCTTACAAGCCTTACTTTCCTGAGAAACTGGGACAAAATTTTGTTATTTGAGTTGGTTACAATTTTCCAAATGTCAGTAGCTGATAAGAAAATGGAAGGGAGAGGGAGGGAAGTCAATGCTATCTCTCTGATTTTGCCTTCTTGAATTTTAATTGCTATGTTATTTGTGTATCATCCGGAATGACGTAGGCTGTTCTCAGTCAGAACAAGATCTGATAGTAACCTGCCATGTTCACTGAAAAGCACAGAGGGGGAAAAAAACATAAACCAAGGGGATGAACAGAAAATGATTAGGCATAAAGAAATGTATAATGCAGGTACTGGGTGGTGAAGGATTGTGAAAAGAAGCAAAGCAGGGAAATAAAATGAGTAACAGAAAGCCAGGTGTTTTAGAAAGAGGAAAGGCAGAGGCTTGGGAATGGATGTTTGATGGTATATAAATGTAATATTTTTCCTCTCCATCATGAATTGAAGGGTTCTCTAGTTCTGTGTGTGATAAAGATGACAGTCTTTGGCAGAGTAGAAAAGAGAGGGTGAGCAAGAGGGAAATGGAGTAGTAATCAGCTTCAAGAGCCGATTCCAGGCAGAGAGTGTCTGAATAGGAGAAGGCAGGGAAGTGCTTGTGGGATGAGATCAAAGCAAACCAAGCAGAACTGGCAGAGGATGACACCAGATGCCAGGCAAGAAAGAGCTGCTCAGGGCAGTGGACCTGGTGATGGGGAATCTGAAAATACTGTGGGATGTAGATGGCTAATGTAGTTGATTTAAAAAGTGGTATGAGTTGGCCAGAACACCCATCAAGAAAAGCAGATCAGTTTGACCATGGCATTTTGAATAAAATGGAACAGTGTGAAACATGAAGCTTACAAAATACTTTGCAGCTGTCAAGGCAAAGGGTTGTTAAACTCATGGATATTTATTTTGCACACACCCCCCAATAAGGCCTAGCATGGAATGCTTACTGTACTTACTATTTTTGAACAGAAGAGGAAAAGAGTTTTTAGGGATATTACAGGGAGACTGAGAAGTTACGCTAGAGAGACTGTGGAGTTATCCAGCAAGAAGGAAGGGAAGGAGTGAGCAGATGGTTGAAGAAGCAGATGGAGAGAGTGAGATGCTATTTTGTGAGAAGGGTATATCACAAGGAGGAGTTGGTGGGGGGAGGGAAATGGGAAAAGAGAAAGGGAGGAAGGAATAGATGGGGGAAAGGAAATGTGATTTTGGACAATGTCAGTTTTCAAAGTGAGTGGACAATAAATGGGATGCAAGACCTTTGAGAAAGTAATGTGGCATGTATATGCTTGTGTATTGATTAGGAGGAGATCTACAGCCAGTGACTGAGAATGGCACAGAGAAAAATTCATACTGCTGAAAATTGGCAGAAGCCTTTTCTGAGGCTTGGAGCTCTTGAGAGATATGACACTTTGCTTCCTCTGCCTTGTCAGGAAGCATTTTAGGGTTTTTCTTTTAAGAGAATATTTTCCTGATGTTTCCTGTATGCTGTCCAAACTCACTATTTTACCTCCTGTGTGTTAAGTTAGAGTTGGGAAAAAGGTTAAATCTTGGAAGTTAAAATAGAGAAAAAGACTGCTACTCTGTAAACAAGTAATCAATTTCTATGGAAAGAAGCTTTTTAAGGAATTAAGTTTGCTTGTAAGCCCAGACTTCCATGAAATTCAAGGACATTTATATTGGTGGCTGATATTTGTCTCTTTCTATGCTATAAGTTAACTAGCTTCACATAATGTTATTATTCATTATCATTCTTCCCCTCTCCCCTTGTCCTTACTTTGAGTCGATTGATATTGATGAGGCTTGACATCTCAATTATCTCTCAAGTGTGTTAAGGCAGATTTAGTGAATTGATCCTGCAACACCATTCATGGCTTCTAAAAGATTTATCCTTACCAGATAATTGATGATGAGGCATGTTGGATAGGACAAAGTTTTCATACCAGGGATGTGGAGGCAATTTTCTGCATTGTTCTAAACCCAGAATAATTGCCTTTAGAAAACAAAATTGTTGGTGGTGATTACTGCAGAGTGATATCTGAGCTACCACCATTTCCCTCTAGGCTTACAGCCTTAGGATGGAAGACTCCAGATTTTCATCTGGGAGTACATTGACTTTAGAGATAGCTTCAGAGATAGCTTCTAAACATTGTTTTTTTGCAAAACACAGAGATCAAGTTGTTACTTTGTTTTAAGCAGGAAATGTGACGCGTCAGGTAGTACAGCTTTCACTTGTAAAATATTGTGCTCAGTTGTCATTTGGATTTGAAAAATGATGATGAATTTCCTACCCTAACTTTGCTTCTTATAAGACAGAAGTACTGGAAATATCTGAAGGGGCCTATAAGGATGCTGGGGAGGGACTCTTCATTAGGGGCTGTAGTGAGAGAACAAGGGGTAATGGGTTCAAACTTCAACAGGGGAAGTTTAGATTGGATATGAGGAAGAAATTCTTTACTGTAGGGGTGGTGAGGCACTGGAATGGGTTTCCCAGGGAAGTTGTGAATGCTCCATCGCTGGTGGTGTTCAAGGCCAGGTTGAACAGAGCCTTGGGTGGCATGGTTTAGTGTGAGGTGTTCCTGCCCATGGCAGGGGGGTTGGAACTGGATGATCTTAAGGTCCTTTCCATCTCTAACTATTCTATGATTGTATGATTATGATAGAAATTTCCCCGGCTGACCAGGAGGATGCATGATGACAGCCCCAGTTGTTTTTAGTTTTGTTTTTTTTTGTCTAAAATATTTCCTGGGCATCTCCCATCAGTTAATATTGGAACTCAGTCCTCTGAGCCTGTGTAAAACTCATTTCATAGAATCGTAGAATAGTTAGGGCTGGAAAGGCCCTTTAGATCATCCAGTTCCAACCCCCCTCCATGAGCAGGGACACCTCCCACTAAACCATGCCACCCAAGGCTCTGTCCAGCCTGGCCTTGAACACCGCCAGTGATGGAGCATTCACTTTGCATTCAAAGCTTACTTCTCTGTCAGTCTCTAGTTTGAGATTGTAGTTGCGATTGAAATGCTGCATAAAGCTATTCCTGAGGCTGCTGTGACCTCTCCCACCCTCTACCCTCAACACTGTTGAGGGACTGCAAAAAGCTTCCTATCTTTGATGTTTCCGGTTCATCCCCCTACCACTGTAGTCAGCTTGGCCTTATCTGTATGGAACCACTTTGTAGGCAAAAGGTTATTCTCTATTTGTCCTGGTTTTTATTTTCTTCGTCATGTGCCTACAGCCATTCTTAGGCTCTGGGAAAAATCAGTGAGGCTATGCCATTTGCAGTGATTGTTTCTACATTCTGAACACATGTCTATAGCTATGGAGAGGGACTAGTCAGTGGATCGCACATGAATGTACAAATAATGAGGTAGTGATTATTTTTGACAAATGGCATAAGATTTTTGATTAAGAAATATAAAGAGTTACTATTTGGGATGCAGATATTATGTGTTTCTGAAGTCACTGGCTCTGGGCTGTTTCAGAGAAGCAAATTCTAGCAATTTCTTACTATCTTCAGCAGCTTTCGCAAATGTCATATGATAATACTCTTTTTCTCTAAACTTTAATTAAACCTGCAAATAAATGCAGTTTGCAGCAATCTTCCTTTCCAGTTGCCATTTCTGCTTACTCAGTCTAATCCATGCACATATATATCACCATTAATGTAGATATAATAGTCCAAACAGTTGGTTTTTCAGCATTCAGCAAGTTTCCAATTGACTGATGTCTGTTGGTACCCTATTCATGAGCTGTGTAGGTGTTTCTGACCGGTGTAGAAGTAATGTCGTTAGAAAATGGCACGATGCCTGTCATAGTTTTCCTTATTCCCCATAATTCAGTATTGGTATTACTGACAGAAGCCCCTAAAGTCTGTAACATACACTTCCCAACACTATCTTTGAGATGTAATCTGATAATTGCTTGAGTTGCATGAAGCTTTTCCCACTTCTCTTTTCAGGGTGCTGTATTTTCTCAGCACTGATGGTACAGGAAGGAAGACATGTTGTACTTTGGGGAGAGCTTAAATTCACTTGGATGAAGGCCAGGTCATCCTTTTGTGTGTTGAGGGCTTTGGAAGTTACTTTAATTAATTATGAAAATCTCTGTGAAATACCTGTGCTGTCATGGACAGGGTAAGGGTGTAGTTGGTCCATGGTTTTGCTACCACAGGGCTTCTACTAGAGCATGCCCTGTTGCTTTGAATATAGAAATAAGCAAAGGGTTAGCTGAGGTGGATGTGGAGATGTGGATATTTTTATTCAACTTTTTATAGTGGAGTCTCTCAACAGTTGTATAACATTGCCAATGGAAATAGCATGACTGAAACTTGAATAACCAGATTTAGAATCACTTATTACACTTTGCAGCTCAGCGTGAACTTGCATTACTGAATGTGAATCTTTTTTATCAGTATATTAGTTTGCATTTTTGATCTCTGCAATATTTGACAAGTTTTTGCTGCATCACGTTTCCTGCACTAAAGCAAAATGAATGAGAATAGAGGCTAAGAAATGCAATGATTCTGCTTCTGAGCTTTGAAATGTCAGTTAAATATTGCTACTGTTTATTAGGTTCCCACAAAATTTGAGTGGGATTAAATTTGCTTTCCAGTTCTTCTTGCATCTTGGAGACAGTTAATAATCTTCCCTGGATTCAGACCTGAAGAAATCTTTGAATCCAGTTGATTTAAGCTGTTAAGAATAAAAAGATGGAACTGAGGCAATTGTTTAATTTGATAAAAGCTTCCTTAATCTTTGATTAAACAAATATACAATATTAAGCTGGTTGCTGATGCTTATGAAAATGAGTGGTACACAAGAGTTCCTTATGATTATATCTCCAAGTAAAAAATCCTTTCCTAGGTAGTTCCATTTTAATTTGGTACAAAAGATAGAAAAAGAAAGAGAGAAAAAAACCCCAAAAAACAAAAACCAAAGGCAACTCACCCATAGAGTAAGTTATTGAAGGAAAACACTGCTTGTTCATCTTGTCCTTTCTTTAAGAGTCAGGTGATGAGAAGATCTTTTATTAAGTCATTTAATCATCAGATTTTGAATATTTCACAGAGGTTCTTATTTCATTCTTGCTATCTGAATATCTCTCAGATTATTTCATTGAGAAGTATTCCAAAGTAATAAGAATCATTGTTTCCATTCACATTGCGAAACTGTCCTTTTCTGTTTCTCTGCAAAAGTCTGTGAGCATTCTTGCCAACAGCACCGGGATAAAATTACTGGGAAGCGCTTCCTTAGGGGCAATGTATACGAAGGTTTTGTGAAGCCCCATCTGTTGGTATCATTATTTTGTCTTCTCTAATACAAAGTTCTCTAAAAAGTTTTAAATTTATTAACAACTGAAGCCTTAGCTTCTTTCTGTGAGGAACACCTATTTTTGTCCTCCCTTGAATAGAAAAGGAAGTGAAAGTGCAGTGATGGGGAACACTTGTCAGTGTCACCACCAGGGCAAAGGCAAAGCCAGGGAAAAAAAGATCCAGACTTTCGTATCAGCTATTGTGATTTATTAGCTGATGAACAGAAATGTGTGGAATTGCAACAAAGTCTGCTGTGATTGATTAGGTTAGTTTGATGTTTTTATAGACATGATTTAACCCCATTTAAATTGATAGCTTTTATTCTCTTATCCACCCCTTTTCTCCTTTATTTCTGGCGTGGACAAGTTTATAATCCATTTTAGAGTAAGAAAAGTATATAGAAGACTTCAAAGAAATGCTTATCTATTTCGTATTTTCCTCTGCTTTTTACAGATGAGATTTAGATGATTTTTTTCTTTGAAAAGTTGCAGAGTTTGGCTGCAAAGTCGTACATTCACAGGTATAATCAAAATTTAAACTAAACAGGAATGCTACCCAGAAATCAAATGTAGAGTCCTCCATGTGAGTAAGAATGTGTGAAAAACTGGGGGAGTTGCTGGTTAAGTGGCATTTCTGCTGAAAAGATGATGTGGCATTAGGTCAGTGACTCATCATGGATAGGCAATGCCCTACTATTTGGATAATAGCAAATGCTGTGTTGGGTTATCTAAATAAGTGTAATGCATGAAGAGATATATTTAAGCTCAGCTACAGCCTCAGCTTGGGTACTGTGTTTTAGCACCATGTGTTCAGAAAAGTCCTCACATCCAAACCCTGAAGGGTCAATTGCAAAGTGCAGTGAAGAGCAGGAAGGATGTATGAAGCCTAAGCCCCAAGGAATGGACTGTTGGATCTAGAGGTGTTTCAAAGGGTACTGATGGCTTCAAAGAGACATGTCAGTGGCTGTTGATTAGATGAGAAACAATGGACTGAAATTTTGGTTTAGGAAAATGAGAATGAGAGAAAAAGTTATTTAATCGGGTAGGACAGAAGAAGGGAGAAGGAAAGACTGAGGAGCGCTGCAACAGTTTCCTGGGTGTACAGTTAGCTAAGGTGGTGGATGTGAGGACAATACCTCATCAATAAAAGCCATTGCTAGATATTAGGAAGAACTTTACAGAGAACTTTTGTAAAAGTCACCATGTTACAGTAATTTAAAGGGCTAATTAATAAGGGGATGAAATGGGTAATTATAAATGAAATGTCATGAAGTCATAACTTGATGTTTTCACTCAAATAAAAGTAAATGTTTCATTAGTAATTATCATAAAGCAAAGATAAAAGGTACCAGGATTAAAATACTCCGTTTGGATTTCTGAATGAAATGTCCTCTATTTTCAGTTGTATATTTATTGTGGAATTGGAGAGAACTAGGATGCATTATCTTACACGCGCATTTGCATGTCTCCTGCCTTAAAGTGGGATTTTGATGATTATCATAGTTACCTCTATTTTGAATGGCATTTTAATTGTAAATCTTTGCCTTACCAAAATCACCAGTGCTTGCCCATATGTGCTGATATTCATTAACACATTGTCTCACACGTTTTCATTTTCTTGGCAAGCCACTGCAGGAAGACTGTTGCTTTTTTTTGCTCTAGTTTCTCTTTTCCCCCCGCCCTGCCGGTGTCTTCTGCAGACCACTGTATTGAAGAGTCTTCCAGCAGTACCAAGCAGAAAGACAACCAGCTGTCTGATTTTCCATTCTTAGGTTTGTGAAATGGGAAAGCTATATATGTCTTTGAGCAAATAATGCTTTCAATTAAGGTGCTGGGGATTTTTTTATCCTTACATTGCTGTAGTAAGACTTGATACGAGAGCTTCTAAATCCTACTGCCAGTATGTGGAATAGCATACCCAAGTACCTCATGTTTAGGTTTGTGAGTAAAATCTTCAAAGTGCGTGGAATAACTGATATGTGTTTTGTTGGATCAATCAGTTTAGAGGCTTGATGAGAGACCCACGTTTTTTCAGAGTATCATTCTCCAAAGACTTTTAGTGCCCAATCCCTATTTAAGTAACTAATTTTTCTTTGCAGTCTTTGACTGCAAAGAAACCTAGATTTTTCTATGACTATCCCGTCGCTTGGATTTTTTTCAGATATTGATTGGAAAGCAAATATTATTTTTTCCTTCTTTTTTTTTTTTTTTAAATGAAGGTACAAGGCACCCTGCAATCTGAAAGACTGCAAATAATGATAACACAGAAAACTACAACTTCTCTGCAGTCTGTCAGATTGTGACATCCCACTTTTTTTTGTTCCTGTCTCTAAAAAAATAACTTTTACCGTTAGCAGCATCTGCAACCATGTGATCCCATAAATTTCAAAGAAAGCCTCCAAATTCAAGAGACAATCACAGGAGTATAGGAATTATCCTCAGTAGGCTTAACTACAGAACAAAAGCTTTAGGTTAAGCATGGATGTCAAAGAGGCAGAGAGGTTAATTAGTACCTATTTTCTCATTAAATAGTGGAGGTGATTGCTGGGAATGAGATAATCTAGCTGAGCAGACTGCTAGATTTTATTCTTCTGCTAATCTTCGCTGATTTGTGCAGACCTGTGAGATCCCAGCGCTGCTGATCTCAGGCAGAGCAGCTGACAGGCTCTGTGGTAGGTGAGTTGTCAGTCTTCAGTCTGGGCAGCAAGGTAGGCTGGGGAAACAGTTGCTAGGCTGGTCATCAAAAGCTTATGCCTTGGAAGCCTCCTGGTTTTATTTTTGCACTCTCATCTGGGGAGGACAAAATCTGGCCAACAATTTTCAGACAGAATTTGTTATAATGAATGCAAAAGTGTCTGAAATGTTTTTCTGCTCTTACGACATTTTGGTTTTCACAAACAATATTTCCATTCATATAATGTCTGGAAAGATTTGCTTGTTTATTATCAAAAGTAATGTTTTTCTCAATAAAAATCTCACTACGCTATTTCAATGTGAATTTCAATTAGTAAGACTAAATTTGTAGGACTTAGAATAGACACTGAACAAAAGGACAAATGGAGAAATAAATGCCAATGTGGAGTCCTTCAGGGAAACAGATTCTTTCCTGGTGTAAATCACTGTAGCTCCCATTGGAGCTGCTTTACACCCACCAAAAACCCGACTTGGATTTTTTTTCTCATGAGGGAGGGTTGGCTCTTGCACTCAGATAGCCTTTGGCTGGACTTGCTTTCCATACCAAAAAGTCCCAGAGGGTGTGGGTGAGACAATCTTTTTCTCCCAGTCTGCTCTGGAGTCCAGGCAGCCTTCTCTTCCCATCAGTGCTGGAAACATAGCCTGTCCTTTGAGAAGGTCATGTAGGCAAGTTGATTTGTTGGAAAGCATCAGTACTAACAGGCCGCTAGTAGAGGCAAGGCAGAAGCTGATGAATCCTTTTACATCCCTGGGAAATATAAAGATCTGTTGGTATATGTTGTTTTTCAAACTGTTATGCTCCCCCTGAAGCTGGGTGTGCAACTTGAAAATCTAGGAGCTTGAGGTTGTGACTCATTAAATGTTTTTTATAAGCAAAACCTAAGCTGATTGAAAGGACAATTGGCTTGAGTCAGAACAACACCTGCAAGGCAATACTCTGATAGCAATAAGGAAAAACATAATTTGAGAGACTGTAATGTGCTGAAAGAAAGAGGATGTAGGCTAGAGCAAGGCTTAATACATGGTAGTGAAGGAATCAATACAGTGAAGATGCATACCGAGTCCTAACAAAGGGTTCAGAACAGTCATAAAGATGGAGATCAAACAGGTTAAGGGATTTTTAGGTAAACCAGAAATAAAAGGGATCTGGCGAATTTTTATTTTTTTTTCAGGAGTTATGAGTAAATCACTAGAGCAGTACCAGAACCACTAAGGAAGGATCTTCAGGACTACTTTTTCATATGTTCTTAATGAATGGTAGAAATGGAAGAGTGGGAAAAGGTGAAGGACAGAAGGAATTAGTTATTCTGACTTGGTTTAGTACATGGAAGAAGAGTACAAATTATTAAACACTGAAGGAACTATTTAGACATTCAGAAAGCCTTTCACAGGAGGCAACAAAGAAGTTAAATGGCAGTCATTATTGGGGGAAAAAGTATCATCAGGGATTAAAGTCTATTTTCAAAGCCAAGCTGTACAAGGTATATTGTAGGAGATATCTGTGTTTCACTTGTACGCAGGTTGACAGAATGAACAACTAGGTACCTGTGTATATGCAAAATGGGTAGAACATTTATGGAAGCCAGCATTACAAAATGGCGTAGCAGGCTTAAGAGATAGATTAATTTTTTTTTTTTACCAGAATGGCCCAATCTTTGTATTTGTCCTGTGACAAGTTGTCTTATGAGTTAGTTAAATCTGTGAAGAAACTCAAACTTAAAAGTGAAGGATTCAGTATATGACCAAGTCATGGACTATTCCTGGAAAACTCTTTAGAAACCTTCCAGGAGGAACAGTATGGACAACAAAGGAATATAGTAGGTATTTAGCACACCTAAAAAGAGCTTTTCTTCCTTTGTTGGTCTAGGAGCAGGTCCACTATCTTCCAAAAAGCGTGATCCTTCCTTAGTGATTCTGATACTGCTCTAGCTACTTATAAACTCCTGAAAAAAAATTCTCCGGATCCCTTTAATTTCTGATTTACCTAAAAATCCCTTAACCTGTTTGTTCTCCATTCTTATGTCTGTTCTGAGCCCTTTGTTAAGACTCTGTGTGTATCTTCACTGTATTGACTCCTCCATTATCATGTATTTGTCTTGCTGTAGCCTACATCCTCCTCTCTCTTCAGCATATTACAGTCTCTCAAATTATGCTTTCCTCATTGCTATCAGAGTATTGCCTTGCAGGTGTTGTTCTGACTCAAGCCAATTGTCCTTTCAATCAGCTTAGGTTTTGCTTATAAAAAGTATTTCATGAGTCATGGTTATTTGTAAATATGGAAGTCTGTTTTATCAATTTATGGTTTTGTTTTCTCACTAAGCTAGAAATACCTTACAAGGAGAATTTATCTTCTGCTTCTGCTCAAGGTGAATGGGAGCTGCATTTATTTCGGACCAGTACGAAAAATAGGGCTAGAAGAGAGCAAGAAGGTAATTAGGACCAAAGGTTGCAGTGTAAGTTGGGAAAAGCTTCTGAGTGTGTGGCATCAGCCATCTGACTGGGGAGGGATTACTCTCATGTGCTCCATCTGCCTTCTTGTCCTTTCCCCATGTGGTGGTGAGCTAAGTTTTCCCCTGCTCTTCCATCAGCACACAGGACATACCAAGGGATAGTGCGGCAATTTGAGCTTTGCCTCCTGTCAATTTTGTTATCCTTGTAAGACTGAAAGTTTTCAGCACACTTACTTGGATTAATTGGCATCCTTGCCTCACAATGCTTGTTAATGTCACAACAAAAGACAAAATGATGGAGCAGAGCAGCACAAAGAGCTTGTGGCGGAAGTGAAGGACAAAGAATAAAGATACGAAGACATGGGTGAGTTCAACAAAGCCATACTGGTTTGGCATGACTAGCAGCAGTTTCTTACCTTTCACTATGCTGTTCTTATGAACAAATCCCATTACTTTTTGGACAGAAGGTAAGAATTAAGAGTAGCCTTTTGAATGTTATGTCCATTTCTAAAGCAAAAAAAACCCTTACATTTACATTTACAGAAGCCTGGAGTGCTTCAGAACAACTTTCTCTGAAGTCCATAGATATCCTGGTTTCATGCAATCTGACTGCTCTGAACACAACATTCACTTTTTGAGGTTGCAATTAAATAGCAAACACCCAGCTACACTGAGAGTTCAAAAGAAAAGTCTGTGACATCATGGTAAAAATTAGGGTTTGAATGCCTGGAGACTAATCCTAAGTTCAGGCTTGCATGACTTCAAGTTTGATCAGTTAGAATACAAAGCTAGATCAGGGTGTGCAGGCAGTTTGTAATGTTGAACTATATTATTAACAGCTAATAAAAGACAGAGCTGTAAAGTGCAAGTATAAAAGAACTCCAGTAGAGTAATTTTAACACTCTCCCTTGCGTATGTGAATATACAATTGTAAGATTTGGCATTGGTGATTTTGGCATGCTGTTTGTGCATTTGAATAACTTGTATACTTCTTATTGAAGCAGGCAGGCTGCTAAAATAGGACCTTTAGGGTTCTGACTCTGAGCCAAACTGCATACTAAAATTAAGTGTTCATTTCACATGAGTTTTTGAAACAGTACACAAGATTCCTCAAGTGTCTTAGAATAAGACATTTTTGCTATTTTATGAACTTGTTGTGCATGAAATCTTACATTTATGAACTTTTTGTACATGAAATCTTACAATTCTTTTAAACTTCATCTGTGCCAGCCCTTCTAATTTGCTTATCTATAAGCATATGAATTCTTTGTGCTTTAAAAGGAAAAGCATTTTTCAGACTAGATGTTCCACTGTGACTTTCCTACCTGTTTTGCTTTACTCTGGCTAGATGGATAGCAAACAATGTGCAAAATACATGTGTTCTCTAATTTCTATTTCATTTATTTCATTTCCTGCTGGGAGGGTGTTGATTCTTGTATGATAATTATCACTTCTGCTATTGTTGGCAGGGTTTACTTTACAAATAAGACAGCATTTCTGCCTGGGTTTGTGCCCAGAGCAATATTTCAAATCAATAGTAGTGGTGAACATAGACTGTTCACAGAAAAAGTCTTGGCTCAATTTTTCAGTGCCATGCCAGCAGGTTGGCATTGGTGAGTGATGCTGATATGAAGCCCAGTGTTGAACGGAGAGCTGAGTCCATTGTAGTTTCTATGGTAAAAGTTTATCCTGTGGCTTAAAAGATTGTTGTTCATTTATAATTTAAATCAGAATTTCCCTCCTGATTCTGGTCAAACTCCATCAGCTTCAGTCTCTGCTATCTTGTACAATTTAGTAATGAAGCGCCGTAGTACTGTAATACAGTAATGTAGACTTATACCACATGGTTGTATTATGTAGCTAACAGAGGTAACAATCTAATGTTACTTTCTCCAACCCCACTACAGACAGATATTTGGTTAAATCCTGTGGGTAGATTTTTACATACCCAAATTTAAGAATGTAATTCGTAAAATTCTGCTTACTTTCTTGAGAGACTGAATGGATGCAGATTTTCGTAGCGAAGATTACTTGTCCGTGTCTTTGCAATGCTGTAAAGTCACCATTTTGGTAGGATTGAGTTGAAATCTTCTTTACAGCTAAGCTTAATCAGGATTCACAGAATGGTTGTGTTTGCAAGGGACCCCTGGAGGTCATATGCTCCAAACTGCTGCTCAAGCAGGGCCGCCTAGAGGTGGTGGCTCAGCACCATGTCCAGTTGGGTATTGATTATCTCAAGGAATGGAGACACTATCACTTATCCAGGCCACCTATTCCAGTGTTTGATCAACTTGACAAAAAAAGCTTTTCACTGTGTTTAAAGAGAATTTCCTGGTTTCACACACCAGATGCCTGTGTCACTTGAGATGTCTGATTTGATAGGTCTGCTTAGATGTGTGTAGCTGAGAATGCCATCTATTCCTATCTAGTAGCTCTTTCATTGTACTTGCTCCTCAATTTTGCATGGTAACCTACATTATGGTGGCGTTTTCCTTGTCATGGGTACCTTAGGTCATGTACTCTTTTAGAGATTTTTATTTATTTATTTATTTATAAATTGAAGTCTAGTCTAATGCCTGTAGAAATAGTCATAGTGCTTCTTCTGCTCACTCCCAAAGCCAGTATTAAAGACTGAGCTGAGCTAGCTGGCCCATGGAGCAGTGAGTTGAGTGGCACTTCTCTGCTGTGTCCTAACTGGAGGTAGATCGAAACCAACTAGAAATAAAAACTACCAAAATGAATGACAAAATGTAATAAGCAGGATAAAAGGATGAAATATGACAGTCATTTTTTCTTTTTATAAAGGTCATTTCAGTAACTGGAAGATCTACTTACACCATACAAGGTACAAGGGGGTATTTCTTACATTTATTAGGCAAATTAAACTATTTGGCTTGCTCTTGATAAGGTGAAGAGATTGCTTTTCAGATACTTGTGCCAAATTTACATCCTGTCTTCCATTATGTTTATGCCAGACTAAACTCTGGGGGAAGCCGCACTCCAAGAAGCAGCTAGATTTGTATCCTGACAGCAAGCTGCTTAGGCAGTAGTCAGGGCAAGACAGCAGGTAGGGTGAAGACCCATTTTTTAAGCAAGTGAGTTATAAAGAAGGAAAAGCAAACCAAGCCAAACAAAACAAAAAAAAACCCCACAAGACCAAATGCACCATTCTTTAAAAAGGAGCTGCACTGTTCAATTTTGTAAGAGCTGTGCCTTAAAACAGAAGATACAAATTTAGTTGATATACACATTAGAGGTTAACTAAAATACAGTGAAGACCTTGCATCAGTGCCAAGTTTGTTGTAAGCTCCCATTATCTGTGGAAGATAGGAAGGATGAATAGCCATAGTGTACATCTGTACATGAATAGCCTTGCACATCTGAATCAGGTTAGGGGCTAAGGCAGAGTAATGCTGAATTTTTCTACTGATCAGAAAATCATCATGCTGCATGCACAGATCCAGGCCTTTTCATGGATGCAAAGCACAACTGTGTGACACAGGAATGCTCATTGCTGTCTGCATAGAATCATAGAATAGTTAGGGTTGGAAAGGCCCTTAAGATCATCTAGTTCCAACCCCCCTGCCATGGGCAGGGACACCTCACACTAAACCATGCCACTCAAGGCTCTGTCCAACCTGGCCTTGAACACCACCAGCGATGGAGCATTCACAGCTTCCCTGGGAAACCCATTCCAGTGCCTCACCACCCTTACAGTGAAGAACTTCTTCCTTACATCCAATCTAAACTTCCCCTGTTGAAGTTTGAACCCGTTACCCCTTGTCCTCTCACTACAGTCCCTAATGAAGAGTCCCTCCCCAGCATCCCTGTAGGTCCCCTTCAGATACTGGAAGGCTGCTATGAGCTCTCCATGCAGCCTTCTCTTCTCTAGGCTGAACAGCCCCAACTTTCTCAGCCTGTCTTCCTAGGGGAGGTGCTCCAGTCCCCTCATCATCCTCATGGCCCTCCTCTGGACTTGTTCCAACAGTTCCATGTCCTTTTTATGTTGAGGACAGCAGAACTGCACACAATACTTCAAGTGAGGTCTCACAAGAGCAGAGCAGAGGGGCAGGATCACCTCCTTTGACCTGCTGGTTGTGCTCCTTTTGATGCAGCCCAGTATACAGTTGGCTTTCTGGACTGCAAGTGCACACTGCTGCCTCATGTTAAGTTTCTCATAGACCAACACCCCCAAGTCCTTCTCTGCAGGGCTGCTCTGAATCTCTTCTCTGCCCAGTCTGTAGCTGTGCCTGGGATTGCTCCAACCCAGGTGTAGGATCCTGCACTTGTCATGGTTAAACTTCGTAAGGTTGGCATCAGCCCACCTCACAAGCGTGTCAAGGTCCCCCTGGATGGCATTTCTTCCCTCCAGCGTGTCAACTGAACCATAAAGCTTGGTGTTATCGGCAAACTTGCTGAGGGCACACTCAGTCCCACAGTCCACGTCACTGACAAAGGTACTGAACAAGACTGGTCCCAACACCGATCCCTGAGGGATACCACTTGTTACTGGTGTCCAGCTGGACATTGAGCCATTGAGCACAACTCTTTGT
Source organism: Myiopsitta monachus (assembly GCA_017639245.1). NCBI lineage: Eukaryota > Metazoa > Chordata > Aves > Psittaciformes > Psittacidae > Myiopsitta > Myiopsitta monachus. The sequence goes on from CM029920.1 coordinate 83,538,335, forward strand.
GTGCGGCCATCCAGCCAGTTCTTTATCCACCAAGTGGTCCACCTATGAAATTGATTTCTGTCCAACTTAGAGACAAGGATGTCATGTGGGACAGTGTCAAACGCTTTGCACAAGTCCAGGTAGATGACATCAACTGCTCTACCCCTGTCCATCAGTTCTGTAGCCCCATCATAGAAGACTACCAAATTGGTCAGGCAGGATTTCCCCTTAGCGAAGCCATGCTGGCTGTCACCAAGCACCTTGTTGTTTTTCATGTGCCTTAGCACGCCTTCCAGGAGAATCTGCTCCAAGATTTTGCCAGGCACGGAGATTCATTATAAGATGATTCATTATAGGAGATGGTCATCTCATCATCTGCTCACGCTCTTCCCATCAGCCCTAAAATAGTCAGGTAAGTTCATTTTACTCTGGAGTGACTCGCCTGGGGCTTTAGTATGGTTGTGCCAAACAGATGGATACCACAGGAGTCCTAGTCATGCTCTGTCCTCAGATCATGCTCCACACTCTGTCCAAATGCATGTCATTTGGCCATGCTGCTTTTCACTGTCGTCTCATCTAGGTCAATAGAAGTTAATCTGAGTGCAGAACAGGCTTGGATCACTAAGTACAAGCTGTTAAGAGGTAGAACAGAAATAAAAATTCATGTTAATATTGGCATGGAGATGTCTGATAAAGAGATTAATGGAACCTGCCAGCGAACCTGTTTCTGTCCATACAGTTGCTAATTGCCATTCACACACTGGAAGAATATCGTAGGCTTTGGTTCTCATCTTTGCTACTTTTTCCTCAAATACAGAAGTGTACATCAAGTGATAAACTTGCTATTCAAGGAATTTTCCTCTGGCACGGACTGACAGGACTTCGAGCATCCCCATTCCTCCAGAGTGGATGATATGCATCAGTTGTTCAGGGGTGTGTCCCTTCCTATTAGTTTCCACAATCACTGAGCAGCCAGAGCACAGAAAGTCCTTGAACATCCTCCTTTTATTTTTGTTAGTGTTCCTGTATGTTGCTGGGTCATCTCAGTTCTGGAGTGCTATTTACCCTTCCTCTCATTTTGCTGTTTTCAACCTTGCCTGAAAATATGTCCCTGTGAAATGAAGCCTTAAATAATCACCATTAGCAACAGTCCTGGAAACCCCAAGGAAAAAGTATAAAAAAGCCATCGGTGGTGCTAGTGAATGTTATTTACTTACTTGAAATGAAGTGGGAATGAGATATTAATCCCCCTCTCTCCCCTTGTGTGCTTGCTAAAGGATAATTCTGTCCTATAGGGTGAACTGTCTCCACCTTCACATGGAGAAAGGCATGCGTGCATGACAACCTTCAAACTGTTTTTTGTCGTCTTCAGGTGGCTCTACTAAGGATCTGATGTATATGTTAGGCCAACAGAAGTATGGCAGCTGAAGACAGAATTTCCAATATGGATTTTGTTTTGCACTTTTCAGAAAGGCTTCTCATTCTCTGCAGGATACTTATTGTTCATAGTGATAGGGACATTGTAGTGGTCAGGGCTAGAAATAGGAAGAAAAATATCTTTTGTGTGCTAGCTTTCTGATGTCAGGAAAGATCATTTTTGCTTCATATCGCTTGTTTGGAAAGTTGGTTACAATAAAACTTCTTGCCAAAGAAAGGGTTGATTTTTAGAGTAGATGTTTTTTGGAGTTCCTGGTGACCTTGGTTAGAATGCAAATAACATCCTCTGCTTAAAACTGGAGTAGGACTGCTTTTACCTTTGTAACCGGGTGAAGTTCTTAAGGGAGTTGCATTGGGATATTAGGTAATCTTATACCCATTTTCTGTTTTATGCTTTATTCTACTCTTCTGTCTGGCTTTATACGTAAAGCAGCATTGTCTAAATCCGTGTGTGGCTGAATCTAGCCTTTGGAAAGCTGCTGTCAAGTCTATCTCCCTTTCTGTGGAGGAGATGGGAAATAGCTGGTAAAGCAGCAAACAGTCTGACTAGTCCTTCAGAGTCCCCTCACAGCCTGGGAGTGTGAAAATTGCTGCTGCTCCTGAAAGTAGGGAGGTATAGGGGGACTGGCAGCTACAATGCATTATAGAAAAGGTGGAGGAAGAACTTGGTTTGTAGATGGTTGGCAGATACAAAGATCTAAGCCCTAGATCTGCTTCTCATCTTTGTTGCATTATGTTTTCCCCTTTCCTCATTAAACACGTAATGCACTAAAATTGTAATGTGTGCGGCTAGAAGCAAAAACTATGTCAGCGCCATGGGGGAGTTGGCAATGATAATGTACCTGACTGATGTAGAGGCAACATGTGCCCCCTATGAAAGCACTAAAGTCAGCCTACTGAGTAATCATGAGTGTCCTTCAGTGGGTGCCTGGCAAGAACTCGTCTGTGAATTGCTCAGAAGGTTCTTTGCAGCTTCCTTTTACACAGTTTGCCAGAAGTTTTGAGTCGTGCAAAGTGACTGAACAGTTGCATGCATACACTGTAGTCATGAAGTGCAAGCTGTTCAGGCAGCTCTGACAGCAGCAGCCTAAAGAAAGAGGACATCCTCGTACGTGATGAGCTGACTGGCTGCTTTCCTGGTGCTGGCTCACTAACAGAGCCAGGTATATGTTGCCGCCATTTTTCTGTGCATATCCTTTAATTTGCTGAGAAAACTTGCTCAGAGCTAGATTTTTCTTCCCTTTTTGCTCACAACAGGTAAGCACATTTCTTCTTAGAATGTTTGCTGAATCTGTAAACTTGTCTTGAATTCTATAGGATAGTAAGGGGAGGTGAAAAAAATGTGGTTAAATAAAGAATTTTAAGAGCAAACTGTTTATAAGTAGGGACCCATTGGCTATCTCCCGTCTTGCAGCAGCTTTGGACTTTAATGTTGGGTGAGAACATCTTGAATATGTAGTGTTGAGTGCTCATAACAAGCTGCTTACAAATTGCACAACACGAGTAATTTCAACAAATAACTTTCAGTGTCTTTTTTGTGTGTGCATGGTCCACTGGCTTGTTTAGTAGCCCTCTCAAAACCTGTGGTGTTGGTTCATTTGCTATATTCACTGAGTTCTGAGTCATTGTTAGTTGAAGCAGAAATTATTTGTGAATCTCTTCTTGGTATTTAAATTATATTAAGCAGTCTTCTTCATGCCATATAAGTCTCGACTCAAAGGTCTGGCTGGATTAGCAATGCAGACACAGCTGGAGTTACAGATAATGGGTAACATCCTCAGCTGGTGTATTATATCTATATAATTCTACTGAAGCCAACGGAGCTACACTAATTCTCACCATCTGAACAGTTATAGTTCCTGAATTTGCTCTTTTTCTCTCAGCTGAAAAAGCTTATGTTTGTGCCTTTGTGCTTCTCCAACGGAATTTAATGATATCCCTTGTGTTTGCATAGGGCAGAGTGCCCTATAAACAATTGGTTCTCTTGCAAATGACTGCGTATTAATGCTGGGAGGTGCTTTTGCCTTTCCATGAAATTGAGGTGCATGCAGCTCTCTTAGAGGACCAGATCTAGGTTACTTGTAAGGTACTTGCAGTTTTTACTGCACTTTTCATTGGTAATGAAGATAGCATTGAACTAAGGTTATTTAAATTAGCAATTCATAAGACCATTTAGTACTGTAACCTTTAATTAATTAGAGACAGATTCCCTATCTCCTTAACCATTTTGTTTACACTTACGTATCTGCTCTCTAGATGTCCAGAGCAGAACACAAACAGAAATTATTATACAACTCTGTATCAAACAAGTCTATAGCTCTTAAAGACACAGAGCAATAATTTCTGAATACTTTTCAAATGTTTTTCCCTAGCCCTTGGGAGAATTTTCAGTACAGAAAACAACACTCAAGCATCATTTTCATTTTTGGCCGAATGCATTGGAAAGTGTAGGATTGGAGCAACATGGGCAAATGAAGCACTGCTTTGGATGAAGTTTGATAACCTTGCATTCCCATGTGACAAAATACAGATGTTGCTATTGTAAGTGCAGTTGTTCACTTGGGACAGCTGTAGAGCTTCAGATCCAGCCACACTGCAAATCCTCTCACCTAACTGTGGGTGTTACAAAATCCAGGGTTTCCTCTGGGCTTCTGCGGCTAATGGAGGCAGAGAGAGGGAGAGGAAGAGATGCTCTTCGTGAACTGCCTTTGGAAGGTCCTTATTGCTCTGAGCTGGTGACAGGGGTAGTTAAAATGACCTTAGATTGAAATGTGTCTTAGTCCTCCTCCAAAACCAAACCTCCTTGGTTTCTCAAAGAGAAGCAGCTGCTTTACCTGGTGAGCAAGTTTGCAGCTGCTGGGTTGCACTTAAAAAAAGTTAACTAACAGCACCTTTGGATTTAGGTTTGTTCCATGTAACACATTTTGATTTGTAACAGTTGTGCAGTGGACTTGACATGGCTCTTGTTACCTGTTTGCTTTCACCGCACAAAGGAAACTGAAATGGGCTGACTGTTCCATTTGAGGAAATAGTGACATATACCCAGCTCTTTCTCCCTCTGTCACAAATGTACATACACATGTGTATGTGTGTATATATAAAATATCAAGATTTACTTCTGGCAGTCTAATATCAGAGCTTTGCAAATAGCTGTTTATTTTGGTAGCTGGAAGGTCCAAAGAAAGTAGAATAATTATTTTGAGTTGTAGGAACCGTTTTTGGGGGATGAGACTGAAGTATTTAATTTTGTTTTGAAGCACTATAAATATTTGTATTTGAAGGGAAAAAAAAAAAGAAAGAGAGCTGAGATACAATTTGAAGCAAGACCTGGCTCTGTTTTGTTTACAATCTACTGAAATGTGATGATAATTTTCCCCTCCAGCTCTTACTGTGAGATGATTTGCATGGAAGCATTTTGGATCAAAGACTCCATCAAAAACATTGACTAAGTCTCATCAGTTAAGGTCAGGAAGCAGAAAAACCCCGAATCAAACTCTTAGTAGCCTTTTATTCTCATAGTAGCTTTTATCTGCCAAATCAGTTACACTGGATATGCAATTACACAATTAAAAGCAGAATTTGGCTTTGTTTTGCAGGAAACCTAAAGTTATTCAGAACCAGAAGCTATTGATTATTAGCTGAAATTGTAATTTCATGTTGTTATTATTCAGTGTTGAACTACAAAGTGATGAAGAGAGCCCTTCTAGCCGTGATTAGTGTTAATAGAATTCTTAGTGTTTCCAAAAGGCTGTCACGCTCAGTTCCTGTATAATTTCTGGTGCCTATACCTTTAAATTCACGTGATTTCTTCAGAAAGCATAATTGGATATTTTTACTGTGTGTAGCAGGGAAGGCTGTCTAATATTTTGGAACATGACATTTTGATGCTTACCCATAAAACAGCAGTCTGCTTTTGGCCACTGGAATGCTAACATTCCTTTTTTTTTTAGGAATCAGCCAGCCCGCAATATGCGTGGCAGCAGCAGTATATTATTTACTAAAAAAGGCTATGTTATCCCACTTTAAATTTACTGTAATGCATGTACAGACTCCCACAAAAGCTTTAAGTCACCATGTACATTCTTCTAATAGGTTAATGCTATGACTAAAGAGATAGACTCTAGTAAAGTAGTCTTCATTTTTCGGTACAACTTTGCAGTCTTGCAGAAAGAAGAGTGCGTATTATTTTGGGCTACTATTTTTTTAAGTGTAATAAATGCGGTAGTTACAATATTGGACCAATAAAACAGAGAAGCAGCCCTGTGACTGCCTAGTGACAATATAATTGGTGTTGCCTGTTATGGTTTATTAATTTCTCCTGCAGCTGGAGTTAATTGCAAATACTTTTGTCACCTTCAAAGCCAGTGTCTGGTGTAGATACAGGCACCATCTATTCTGCACCTTGCTGGACCACAAATCCATGACCCGTTTCTATGTATTTTTGCACACTTGCTCAATTTTGCTTTTGCCAGGGAATGCTTCGAGCGCCTTGAGCATGAAGAAAAGTTCCTTTACCGTTCTATGGATTTAAATGGCCATGGTGGGTGCAGTTTCACAGCTTCACTGGTAGTGAGAACAGTTTAACTGATTAGGAAGTGAGAGAGAAGACACAGATCTTTTACTGAGTGTGGAGAACTGAAAGTGGCACCTGGCAATCATAGGCTTAGATTGAGCACACTTGTGAAGCCCTGTTTTAACAGAAGTGAAACAGGAATTTATGGCCTCCTCCTAGGAGATTAGGAGATCCTAATCTGACCAGCTGGTTATTGAGATTTGCTGTGAACTAAGAAAATCAGGTTTTCCCTGTTTACTTACCATTCTCATGAATTAAAATTAAGCTAATCAGTGTAAATTGTTACATCTTTAACTATTCCTGTTTCAAAATAATGCCTATTTAAAAGATAATCAACCAATTTATAGGTGATGAATCATTCTCTCAGATAAAAGCATCTTTACACCAGTTCGTGAAATCGCTTTGAATTTCTGGCGCATTTCCATAGACTCAGAGGCATAGACACAAGCACCTTACGCTTTAGGTGTGCATTTACGTAGCCAGCACTGGAGGTGGATTTAAGTGCTAGCAGTGCCCCATCCCTAACTGCTTGCAACTGATTTGAGGCAGAATTTGTGGTGTGTGATTTGTGGCTGTAGCTCAATGCAACTCTGAATGTGGTGTTAGCAAAGCTGCAGAGCTTTGCGTTGAAGCAGCCCTCACAAGTTTCCTTTTGTTATAAACGGCCAGAGTCCAAATTACAAAGTCAAAGTAATTTATTGTAAGCTAATACAAAAAGGCAGTAAGCAAAGCAGCGCTGGGTGCGCGGGGAGTCTCCGCTCCACCAACACGCACACAGAGGATGATACAGTCACTCCTTTTATAGAGCTTATATATGCATATTCATTAGGATGTTGTAATATGTAATTTTGCTCCTGCTTCGTATGATAATTAGTTCTGCAAGTCTTTTCCGCATGCGTACTGTCTCCTGGTGGTCTTGGGCGAGGGTCTCGGGATGAAGTAAGAGTCTTCCTCAGTGACCTTTATACAGACTTTTTCAGTTGAACTCTTTTACCCCTTCTGTATGCAGCATGCGCAATTGTCATCCAGCTGTTATGTCCTAAATTTGGCTAATTAAGCAGAGTGTTGCGGTTATTATCAGTACCTTACCGGACACTAGGTATCCTCCCGGACTCTATGCTCAAGGATACTTGGATTTATTTTTTCCTGTGGCTACATACTTATCAAGAATACGCTATATGTTATTGTTTAATTATATTTTACACAGTCATTACAGACCTTGAGTAATTTTCCTTGTACATGCGAATTCTTCTGCATTTGGAAATTTACAGTCTCATAGATAAGGGGCTTCTGTAGTTTCTCAAAGACAGAGGAACATCTGTAATTTGTGATTACCCAAGCTTCATGTACGGGCCTTGCTCAATTAGTAATTAACATTTATTACAACTTCAGCAAATTATGATCTACGTTTACCACACATTTTACTGGCTTTCTTTGGGGGTAGTAATCCCTAGCAGGAGGCAGGAACAAACAGTTGGGAGAACAGGTCATTACATTTTAAATCATCACAATGAGTGTGAGTCAAAGCCTGAAGCAATTCTGCAAATCCATCCAACTCTTTTGTTTTCAACTGTGTATTGTAACCCTTTTTAAATAGGCATCCTTTTTCTTGTCCTTGCTATAAGGCATCAAATCTACGAGTTGCTGTTGTGTGGGTGATAGTCATATACACCTCTGGGACATTAAATTTCTATTCAGTGTTGTTTGTCTTAGCACTTCAAAAGCTTAGGTGCTCTTGCTAAATGTTACCTGTTGTAGAATGAGAGAGGAGATTACAGTAAAGCTTTTTACATCAGCAAAAGTGGGAAGTTGATTCCTGAATTACACACCAGCCATGCAAACTAAAAATGGATTGGAAGCAGTTGTTTCCAGTATCAAGGGGTTTCTCCCCAGATAACCAAAAATGCTCTTTTAAAAAATGAAAGTTTGTTGTTGTTGTTGCGCTGATAAGCTGAGGCAAACACATGATTCAGTGTTTCAGGACTGGAAGAGGAGTAGAGGTCCTTGATCATATTCTTCTCTGTTACAAGGAGCCCCTTTTTCTCTGTTACAAGGAGCTCTTCTTTCCCCCAGCCCTAGGCCAATGTAATATGTCTGGCACATTTATCAGACTCATGAAGAAAGGGACAGTGTGTCTGCCTTGCTTCTGGCGGTAGATCTAACCCCAGGAAATAAACATTCTGAGCGAGGGTTCAATGATGGCTTTGGAAGCAGTAAAGCTACTTGGCCTTTACATGTTGTTCTTCACTCACTTCTCCTTTATCTCAGTACAAATTAAATGAAAGAAGTTCTGTAAATGTATGCTCAAGAGATCTGAGGGTGAAAGCTGTTGTTTGAAATCACAAAGATGATTAAAGCTTATTTCCTCACTGATCTGTGACTCAATTATAACGTTAAACTTTGGTTCCTGTAGAATATCACTTCCTGGGAAGCAAAGTCAAAAATACCCTTGGGTCCATAGCTAATAAGACAGTTGTTTGTTGTTCTTGGAGGCCTTGTTTCAAGGCAGTCAGTGCAATCAGTTGATAAAAACACTGTGTATGTTGCTGTGTGTAATTTTTTGTGGTAGGAGCCACTTGTGTATTACTGTACTGTGGAGGATGTCAAAAGATAAATGGAGAACAGTGATAGGACGAGGGAGAGAGAGTGCAGGGAAATGGGCTTGTGGTGACATTTGAGAGTTCATGAGATGCTGTGGGGAGGTCAGGAGGAAAGGCAGATATAGGAGAGAAAGAGAGAGCAAGATGGTGAGAAATATTGTGCAGCGTAGGTACTTCCTGCAAAGTAATTCACCAGGAAACATTAAAAGATGTTACTTTGTGCTGTAAGTCAATTGGCAAGAGTGCTCAAGAGAGGTTTGTGGGGCAGGAAGCATGTTACTGAACTGTCTCAGTTTAATTATGACTTTGCTACTGTTCCAATAAGCAAAACAAATGCTTTTGCTGTCACAATTGCAACTTCCATTTCCAACAGAATAAAATGAAAGGTAAAATCAGAGTATTTATTTACGTATTTATAAATCCAAGTGCTGCAGAATAAAGCATTTGAGGTAGGATTTTGCTTTTTCTTCCCCAAACTCTCCTCTGCAGTGGTTAAAAATGGTTATTCCAGAATCTTAAACCTCCACAAACCTATCTCTTTCCTGAAAATGGATGCAGGTGGGAGCTTCAGCACCACACATGGTATGAGCCTGCTGGTTAAGCTGAAATGCTGAATGAAGTTGTTCCTAGGTTTGAAATAGGAAATGGGAGCAGCCCTAGCAGATTTACTGTTATTTGCTCATTAAAACCTGAAACTTCTAACAAACCACCGAAAGCCAGTCTGTCCTCATCAGCCTAGCTACAAACTCACTTGAAAAGATGTCTCCTCATCAGCCTAGTTATAGAGGATGTCCTTGCACTGACAGGCCTTTGATGAGGAAAAGCCCTCACAGTCATAATGAAGGTATTGAGAGATTTGGGGGTATAGAGAAATAATGGCTAGATTAATTGTTACTATGCAGTTAAAACCATGCTCAGAAGAGCTCCACAGTGCTGATGAGGAGGGAGGTTCTCTCTCTCTCTCTGTTTTTGTGTTTGCTTGGTTTTCTTCTGGCGTGAGAGAAGCAGATCAGAATGACCAATCTCTGCACTTGCAGCTGTGGCTTCTCACATAGATGTGGGAGAAGGGGCTTCCAGGATCCTGAAAGCAGCTCCAATAGACATTTCTAGTCCTCGATGAACCCTGATGTTAGCAGGAACCGTCTGGTTCCACTGAGCAGCAGCTCTCCTTGGGTGACAGAATGAATTAAAAATTGCAGGTGGGTCCCATTCATTTCACATCAAAAGCAGTTGGCTGCAGTCTGGTTGGGTTTTGGTTTTTTTTTTTTTTTTCAATTTTTTTTTCTTTCCTTTCTTGTTTTTGCCCTTTACATCTGTATTTAAAAACAGCATAACGACCGCCAGCCCTGCTTCTCCTTTGGTTTGCCATTCCACTGGCCTTACCCTTGTCTTTGGTGATGACCAGATGTCAATTACTCTTTACTGCCTTCTATTTTTAAGTAGTTTGCCTGAGGAATTTGCCTGGTCACCCTTTTTCTTCTCTATCTGTTCTACAGTGTTTAAAATACACTGTCCTTCCTCGTGAGGGTTTGTTCTCTGTGTACATTCCTTCTGGCTTTTCTTCCTTGCATGAGCCTGTCCTCTGAGGAGCTGAGCACATCCTACTATGTGCAGTATATTTCCTTCGTCTTTGTCTGTCTTTTCTCTTGCCTGCTGTGCCCCCAGCAATTTCAGAAAGATTAATGGGAATAGAGAATGTGTAACAACAAAGGCTGGGCCAGGTCCCCGTTTGTAATCATTAAGCCACATTATCACAGCACATAGACAGACGCATGCAAAAACAGCAGATCCACAGCTGGGATAGGACTGTCATGCTACGCACTTGAGCTGTTGGACAAACTGCTCCAACAGCTCTTTGCTGTCTCCTAAAAATATTTTTTTTTACAATTGTCTTTAGTTGCAGTATTTAGGAGGGTTTAATTCCTTTGTGTAGCCACTGCTTTGGCTTTTGTTTTTGCTGGGTCAGTAAAAGTGTATAAAAATACCTGACATGCCTGTATTCTGTGGGGCTTTAGTTATAGCAGTCTGAGATACATTTCTTCTATATTATTTGGTGTTTTGACAGGGTCCGTAAGCCTGATTCATTTTCTCTCCTGAACTGTAACCTTTGTGTTACAGAGCTTATGCTGGGGACATACTACACTAACTATTTCAGACACCACTTACTGAGTGTGATAATGGTGATAAAACTGGAAACAAAGAGAGGAAAATAATGTAGTTCACCATGAACAATGTTTATAAAGCTATAGGCGCCAACACATCCTTTTCTTAACTAGGCTGTCAACTGTCTGGCCTTATGATTATGCTTGATGAAATAGGAGGCAGCTGGATGGTGGAGCTAACTGTTCAGTGCTCAGGCAGCATGTATTTTGTAGGGACAGTGGTGGCTTCCAGGGTCTAGAATAAAGTCCATTGAGGCTAGGAGAGAAAGAAAAGATTTTGCTAACAGATGTTATTAAAACATGAAAAGGTTCAGAAAAAACCTGTCGTGTTTGGAGCCTTTGGGCATGAACCATAGCCTGGTGAAGGCAACGCAGAGATTTTTGATAGGTGTTTATACTTGCATATAAACCTGTGTCATTTTAGGTCACCTTTCTCTTTCTCACCTTTTCATAAATCGAACTCAGCCTGTGACTTCCTTGAGGTTTTTGCTGGTTTTAAAAATCTATTTCCACATCGTTGCTTTTTGATGCTTTATTGGAAATTAGCTCACTCTGCTTTTATGCTGCATCTCTCAAAGCATCATTTCTGTGGCTCTGACCTCAGTTCTTTCCTAGGTGATCCATGTAGCCTTTGCATCTTTTTTGCCTGTGCCTTTTGCTTGTCTCATTATACGATAATCCCAGCTTTGCAACCAAGGCATGATTAGCCATTTAAACAGTCTGCATCTGCTAGCTGATGTTAGTCCATGCAACTAACTCACTCCATAAAATGCTCCAAGGTACAGATAATTTTGCACAGTGTAGTTTTTTTCCAGGGTGAGGACAGTGTGTTAAACAGACCAACCGATATCTTAAAAATGAAGAAGCAAGAGGATAGCACATCTTCTGGGCAGGACATTGCCTTGGGGAGTTAAAAACTGGTAGGGCACTGTTATACCTGATCTTTGACCACCTGCGATTGTGCTATACAAGCAGGCTTTCAGGCTGTACTGATGGGGGTTTGTTTTTATTCATGATTGCAGCTGCAGTGTTTTCATTGCGCCAATGGTGAAATTGCTTTCATCATTCTTGTTGCTTTCTGCATGATAGGCATCTCCGCATAAGTCCTTTCAAGATTTATTTATGTGCCTAAGTAGTTAAAGGCAAAGGAATTTTTTTAAGTGGTCACCCTTAAGGGGTTAATTTCTCGCACAGGGTCTAGTGAGGCTGATGGACTGTTGTTGACTCCAAAAGGCTTGGAGAAGATCCCAGAGATTGCTCTTCCCTTCCTTTACTCCTTCCCCTGACAAGCTTGCATGTTTCAAAATGCTGTTGGTGGACTAATTGTGCCCTAATTGGGAAAAATCTTGGAGTGACTCCACCAAAGTCAGACATAACAGCAGCAGCATTGCTCAGGCAGCAAGTGTCTGGGTCATTGTTCCTGTCCCACAGCACACTTCCGTAGTCCTGAATTACGGTGGTGTGACTGCACCAAATGCATGACATCTTTCAGTAGGAGGTGCAGCCTCAGCACTTTAGACGCAGCATGGGGATTTGCATGTGGTCAGTGTTTGTACTGGCGGATTTTTTGTCATTTTCATGAATTCTCTTGTCTAACCAGCATGTTTGGTGTAAGATCATGGCATTAGATAAGGCATTATTCTTTGCTGGGAAGCAGATTTCTTGTCATAACATGTTCAGTGTGCACTGCTGGCGCATAATATACCGATCCATCACCTGCTAAATTCACAAGGATAAATGCAATCTCTCAAGCTAAGATGATATATGTCATCTCAAAAGTACATTCACCTGGGATATAAATCAGGGTGATATTGAATTAATCTTTATTGGGTTTAGATAACTTTATCCCAGTGAATTCCACAGTGTGACAGTGATGCAGCTGGATGTTAAGTTCGCTTTCATCAAGTGATGACGGCTTCACTTTCCAGACAATTCTTACCACATTTGATTTGTTCTTTGTGCTCCCATATGCTGAAGGCAACAGGAATTTATTTTCCGTCCCTCTGGGAGTGGGATCAAACCCTTTTGTCTGAAAGAAGTTGTTGTCTTTTTTCCTTTGATGGCATATGTTTCTAGAGCATATCGGGGTTTTCTGTGTTTCACCATCACTGAGCTGTTTGTTTCTACATGCATTTTAATGTCTCCTTCTGGCAGTTTTCCCTTAGTCTCATCATAGCTTTCTCTGTCTCCTATTGAACTGATGAGGCATGTGTTTTATGCAGTGCTTTTTCTCTCAGTCCCATTGAAGATACAAGACAGTTAGGACGTCTGCTCCCTGCCATGCAGCCAGCATGGGTGAGCTTGTATCTGGAATCAGCAATTCCAGGGTTACGAGGACTGGTCACTAACATTCCATGTTTATATGCTGCTCATCACAAATGTGCATATGACTCGCATCAGTGATATTCTTAATCCAGCAAAATCCACTTTCAAAGGTTTTTAAAGTTTGAACGCAATTTCTGCCTCTGTTTCACAGAGAATTGCAGAAGCCTGTGGAGATACCTTTTGCCCCTCAAGTATCTCAGCATGCCTTGCTGGCCTTCTTCCTCATTACCTTACTTCATCAACACCCACCATGTGCATGCTGAGATGCTTGCCCTGGCTATCACAGCATCTGTCATTTAGGGCAGCAGTGTTTTGTTTTGGAGCCTGCTTTCCTCCTAGTGCGTCTGTGCACACAGTAGGGCAGCTGTGTCCTAATTACTGACCAATATTGGCTCCTTCTCGCTCTGATTTTCTCAATCCTGTGCTCTTCTGGTTCTGTCCATGCCCAGTGTCCTTGGAGTTTAAGACACGTATTTTTTTCTTTGTGTTTTTCTTTTAATATGCTTGTGGTTTGGTGAGGATGGGGGGGCAAGGATGGAAAATGAAGGTTTGATTTTTTTGCTCTGAGTTCTGAAGCTGTATTGATCATTCATCAGGGGGAACCTGTGTCTTTCTGATGCTTGTGGTTATCAGGCATTATTATAGCATGAGTATAGCTTTGAATGCTTCTTCTTGAAAAGATTTCCAGAACTTGGATTATTATTGCCCTTCAAGGTATAGGAAGTAGGGTTGGGGTCCATAACTAATTTTTTTTAATTATAAACAGCTCCTATGCCTTGATGTCGGTGCTACAACTTCTGGATAGCTCTGAGGTACATTTTCCACAAGAATAATTTATTCATTGAAAAATAGAATTTAATATGTTTTTTCATCTTCCAAAGCTGTTTACAAGTTCTTCTCAAGACAGTAGTAATTTATTCAGTAATAAACCTAGTTTATTTTGACATTTTCTGGATGATCTGCAGTGAAGATAACCAGGAGTACTGAAAGAAACAAAAAAAAGAAAGAAAAGGTCCAAGTATAAACACAAAAAGGATGGCAGTCAGGAGATATCAGGTGAGGAAATGATTTTTGTATTGCAGAATGTGATAAGATCCCTCTCTGGGATGTATTGAAGATGCATCTGTAGATAAACATGACATACAGGGTAACAAAAGCAAACAGAGCACTTTCTATTGGCTCGGGTAAAAATGAAAGAATAAAAGCTTTCATTTTGTTCTTTCCAAGGCAAGAAAAAATATTTTTCCTGTTAAGGGGCACTATGAGCAGCCGCCTCCTCCCACAACCCTGGCCAGGATCATCCTGCTTTTAGCACTGGAGCCCAGCCCGGTGCTCAGGGGTCTCTGCCCAGGCTGAAGGGATGTGGCTGCTGCTTTTTCCCTTTCTTTGCTTTGTTTTAATTATTATTATTTTTTTATTTATTGACGAGGTCCTTGACCAGGTGTCTTAAGAAGCAGACAGTCTCCTTCCTCTTATATTTCCTATTTTCCCCTGGATTTGTCTAGGAAGTCAAAAGCAATTTAAAAAAAGAAATAAAACCCTGCTGTATCTTTCTTTATGTAAACTTTAAAGAAGAAAAAGCTTTTATAAAATTGGTTGTTCAAGTATTTAGTGAAGGAGGATATGAGAACCAGATGGATGTATGTTAAGGGAGAGGAACACAGGCACAGTAGAAAGATTTACGTAATTGTTCTAGTAACACCAGGGAAAAAAACAGGTAGCAGCTGAAAAGAGTAGATTGGAGTAGAAAGAGGAAATAACATTTTATGCTAAGATAAACAAAGGTCCTGGCAGAAACATCCTAAAGACTTAACACAGGGGAAAGAATGTTAGAGGAAGTATGTGCCGGAAACGGTGCTTTCTACCAAGAACAAAAATACCTTTTCACACTTGTAAACACAGAGTTCATGATGAATTGTCTCTTTTGTGTCTGACACTCAAGCTAGCCTCCAGGATTCTCTTTTTTTAGTCTGCTTTGATGTACTCTTCCATATTTAGTACCAAGTGCAGGTGGCTTTCATATGTGCTTAATCCTGTCTTTCAGATCATGTCTCCTGTATTTGCCCATTAGATCCTTTTACTGCTTCATCAGTAGGAAATTGAAAGATCCTTTAAGGGAAGCATCCTGCAATCTTCAGCACATGGAGAGTGATTTAAAAATGTTGGCAATCGTGGTTTTATCCTTTTTTGGTACTCTGCAAGAAGCATAATAGATGTCAGCTGAGCCCAGGTCCATTGTCTAGAAATAGTCAAGTGGGTGGTGGGCTCAATCCTTACTAAGAAACCGAGCTGATGATGTGCAAGATGTAAGAAAAGTCACCTTACTCCCTGTCTTTCTTGGCTTCTCAAAACTGACAGGAAGGAAAAGCAGTAAGAAGTTACCTTTCCTTAGAGTAGTTACAGTTGCAAAAATAGTACATTATGATTTCTGTACATGCTTTTTTGCATAAAACTTTTATTTTTCAGCCAATAATTCCTCTCTGGAATGTTGTCTTTTGATTTTTATACCAGCAAACACACTTGCCTGTAAAAGGAAAGGAAATGTATTCTTTCCCATATGAATGTCCCCAGCTAAGTTAAACACATTCAAACTTCAAGATTGAGTTTCTAGATCATGCATAGTTTTTTTGGGAAAAGTTAAATGATTGAAATTAGCTCTGACTATTGGGTTTGGATAACAGCAAATGGCACAGACTGCTTTCGTACTAAGTTCAGTAGCTCTCATTTTGAGGAAGCTTGTTTTAATCTGGTTTTCATGGCAGCTTTCTGCCATCTGGTTTGGAATGTATTACAGGCAGGAACTTCTACAGAATCAGTTGAATGGGAGATGTGCCACTCTAATACTTAATATCTTCTCCCTGCTTCCTCTCTCTTTTTTTCAAGAGCTGCAATGCTTTTTTAATTCCTGGTATGAAAGAGTAAGTAGTGAAAGCCCAGCGATTGATTTTCAAGATACAAGGAGTACTTTGGTAGGTTAAAGCTGACCACTGGAATTTTTCATCTCAGTTTTATAGTTTTTGCACAATAGCTGGTTTGTTGGAAGAGGAAACAGAAACCTGCCAAAAGCTGTCATTGTGCTGAGAAAGAACCAAGTGGTACTTGTAAAAGGTAAAGCAGGATGGAGAAAATCAAGCTGTCAGTATGTATAGTGCAATTTAACAGAGCAGAGAATAACAGTACAGTCCTCATAGAGGAAAAATTGCCGCAAAATGAATTAAAACTAGAATTTGAATCTATGTGTTTTATTTTAGTAGCAATTAAAAATAATAGCAGTTTCAAGTGACTCTGAGAACAGAGGGAGGTAAAAAAAACAGATTTGAACAGGTTTTATTTGCCTCTGTAGCCAATTCCTGGCATGTGGGTCACAGGGAGAATTTTCCTGGTATGCTAGCTCTAAAACCGATATAGCTTTAATTGATTTCATAGCTAAGGTGTATTTCACTAACGACAGTTACTAATCTTCCATTGAGCACACAAATAGCACTGCAGATGCCTAAAAGTTTTTTGCCACTGAAATATGAGGATTTGTGGAAGGAAAACAATAAAGTAACTTCTTCCATTATGGTTTTAATAAGCTTTTCTTATGTACTAGATTCCTTGGTCAGTTATGGTTTAGCTGTGACTGCTCAAGGCTGATCTTAGAAAAACGTAAATAGGGAGCTTTCTAATACAAATCATTGGATTTTTAAGTTATTTGGAAGCTTTATTTAAAATACTGTTGTATATTTAGACATGTAAAACTGGTAACTTTGAAAATAGTGAGTTTGAGTACTGTGATCCTATAGTTTTATTTTTTTATCATCATTGGTTTTCAAATATGACAAAGATAATTCTTTTTTTAATGAGGTCTTATGTGGAGAGTATGGGCTGTTAGTCAATTACCTTTATATCAGAAAATATATTATGCTGTGAAGTTTCAGAATACTGTCGTGGAAGAAAGTTGAGGGTTTTTTTTGTGATTAAGGACAACAAATCAGAATGTGGCTACTTGAATCTTGCAGGAACTTTCCCAAAGGAAATGAAATTCGAGAAGATGACAAGCAGGATATTTTAAGGAGAAGATTGTATGCATATGGAAGTTGAAAGCATGTGAAAGCATATAGCACCGTACTCAGCATAAATGTAAAAATAAAGTAAAAAACTGTTGACAGTGCACAGATTGTGCTGTAAAGGGTATTACACAATCCTCTGTGCCTTCCTGAGGGAGTGGGGAATACATTACTGTGAGCCTGAGAGAGATCAGTGCTCTGCCCCTTCCCCAGCCTTTGGTGGCTTTCCCCTGGTTTTATTTCCTGCAGGCAATATCTGTAGAATGAAGTTTACTCCCAGTTTCAGATGTGAACTTGGGAGGAAAGCAGATCAGTGCCTGTGGCGGGCTCAGCTCAGTAAGCCTGTGTGTGCGCGAGCTGTTGTCATGCGTGATCGCAAACCCTTTACCAATGTGGGGACTCACAGCAGCGAAGTGTTCACAGCTTTGCTTTCAACTCCCTTGTAAAATCCCCAACTGGCTTGTATAGGCATCACGAAGACCCACATTAGATTCTCTTGGCTAGTAAAGCTATACAGCCTCAGGACAGGTCCACTGGCCATCTACCTGTGATGCCCTAGGATCCCAGCTGCAGTCCCAGGGATGGCTTGTGACAATGGCAACATGTGCTTGTTTCGCACCTCTCTTGCACTGCACTCGCGCATTTCCCTTATCTGATGTGCAGTGGAGATGTAGCTACTGGTAAATAGAGAGGGCTAGGGACCAATCCGTGGCTCCAATGCCAAGCAGCACACATTGGATTATGAGGACTTTGATTTAGTCCCTGTAGTGTATTTGTCTTGGAGAGAAGTAGCTGGAGCACCTGGAACAGAGCCAAAGGTTGAGCTAACATTGTTCAGCTATGTGAGCAATGAGGAATCCAGCTCTTCTGCTGGCTTTGAGGCCCTTTTACATTTAATGGAGACAATACATTTTGCAGCATTATTGCATCACTGTGTTGCCAGCAGTTATAAGGTATGGCTGTACAAAACTGTTGTCCTGAAAGTGGATGCTTGCACAAGTTCTTGCTGTCCTTTTGGGTAGAAGGCTTTGTAGAACAAAGCTTAAGACTGTGAAGTGGCTGCACTCAGTTGCCTGTACATTTGACTTTGTATGTCTTAATTTGCTTAGGTCTGAAGCATCCAGTCTTAAAAACTGAGATGGCTGAGTTTGGAACCATGTTAGGTGGGGTTTGGGAGCTGGAGCTTCAGTGTCCTGAGCTGGAAAGGAGAAATAGTTTAAAGAAAGTACTGGGAGAAAACTGATCTGTGCTTCTGGGCTGAGCAGGAAGTTTTTCTCCACGTCACTAGTGTGCACTGTGGGTCTGCTCATAGATTTTGCAGTATAAGCCACAGATGCCTCTTTAAGATCATCAGTGAGCTTTTTTTTACAGCAATTATCATCACAGCTTAGAGACATGAGGACCCTGATGATGTCCCTGTTTTCTTCTGGACCCCGCTCCCCTCCTTGTTTTCTAGTTAAATTTTTTTTAACCCAACATCTGACAGTTGTAGCATTTGATTCTTTATCACAGGTTTTATGTTAGTTACATGACATTATGAGCATTTCAGGGCTGCTGGAAGCTCCTAAAGAGCCTCCTGAATTCTTAGTATCTGTTACAGTGCTGACACTGCAGGATTTCTCACAGGCTCTTTACTCTGCACCTTCTCTGTTCCTTCTTGGGTTCCTTTCTGGCATCTCAGCTCTGTCAGAATGCCTACAGCATGTGCCTAACCCAGCCACAGCAGAAACAGCAAACCCAGATGATCCCTTCAGTTCTCTGTTCCTGCGCCTTTCTTCCTCTATCTTTGGGGAAATTTGTACGTGTTGCTACATGCAAATGAGTTGTTCACGAATAATTGAGGTTAGATTGTGCTGAAAAAGATAGCACTGCTGGGCTATCCCAAGAGACCTGGTGGTTGGTATACCATAGCTGAACTAGGTCATGCATCTGCCTTGTGTATGCCTAGTACTCCAGCACTTAGGACTGCGGAGGATGGTGTTGAGAATAATCAACCAGAGAGTTGGCTGGTGTGTATTGACTGAACTATTTGTGCCAACTGGCTTTCTGAAAGGAAATTCATTAGGCACACTAGTATGCCCTCATGCAAATTGTTTATGCTTTTGACTTCATGCTCTTAGGTCCATTAAGCTGGAAAGGAAGCTCAGAACTGTTGCTGGAACAGAACACATGGGACTTTTCTGCCAGAAAACTTCTGCAGTGGTTTTAGTATTTTTACTCACTTCATGCTCCAGCACAGTTGCTGCCATCCCTCATTTCTCCTGGTACATTAAACATCCAAGGTTCAGGAATGCAAATGATTATGCTAAATGAATCATCTCCATAGCCTTGTGCATCCAGATAATATCATTGTCTTTAATTGTATGTTCACAGTGTGCTGCTTGAATAATGCACTGCACTGGTAGTTTCTGAAACTTAAGTATCTGGCATATGATATCATGAAGGCTGGCCTATATTTTCATTTGATGAAAGTTAGCTTAAATCTGTTGGTATTGGGGGAATTGTGTCAATTTAAAGCACCAAGACAGGACCCTAATGACTGTATTTCTACTCCATTTCAAGGCATATTCAAAGTAGATGAATCTTTTAAAATGCAACATTCCTTAGGTTGTTCTTTTTAACATAAAAAATATGGATGCGGGGGGAGAGGAGTAGAAGAAATAGTCTAATTTTTATGACAAGCAGGACCAGCCTGAAGAGGATTTGGTGTTACAAGTGAAATGGTAGATTTGCTGGCATACATAAGGTTCCTGACCGTAGCTTGGTAAAGCAAAGCAGCACTGCACTGTGGTTTACTAGAGTAGCTGATTAGGGAAGGGAAATTTTGGCCTCAAGGTGAATTCAGATAAAAATATTTCGCTTCTTAAAAAGTATATTCCTTTTCCAAATCATTACCTGCATAAAGCCTCTGGATAAAAACCTCAGCAATAGCTCCCGAGTGTTGCGCATCACTGTACAAACTATTCTGGCTCCTGTCGTAAAACAAGAGGTTGAATTTCACCACTTGTGCTGTTTGATTAGCGGCTTTGGGAATATGTGTACTGAGCTGCTAGGGATGTAAAGGTCTGTCAGCCAAAGCAGCTGATCACTGAATGATCCTCCTGGCATTTGGAAATCTTCTGAGGGTGTAACTACTTCCTCAAGAGTGAGTTTATGGTTGTGGCTGATTTTTGTCCTGTGTGATTCATGGCCAACCTCAGATTCTTCAGAGCTGCTGGCAGACTTGACATTTACAGCTACTTTCAGACCTGCAGTTTGGCTTTATCTGAAAACCACTTTAGCCTTATCAAACAGATGCCTGTAAGAAACTGTTTCCCTGTTCCTGAGTTGTGCTGTGGACCCCAGACCATGCTTTCCTCCTCGCTCCAAAACACCCTTTAGCCTGGTTGTAAGGTCCAAATATAAAATTTTTTCAGGTAATGTGTTACTGCTGGTTCAGGGAAACAAGCCATTAATGGTAGCTTTTATTCTAGTTTGATTATTCAGTAATACTTTAAGATAATGGCTTAATCTGTTTTCACATCTTTGGTGTTGTAATCACATAAAGCATGTGGAAGCTATTTAGTATTAATGTGATTGTCAGAAGCCCTTTGATAGAATTTTTACTGTAATTCATTGTTAATTACTCTGTGTATTTAAAAATAAAAAGGAGCTTATTTTTTATGCTGACTGAATCTGAAAGGAATCCTGATTCTGAAAGGGGATGGCAACTTATTCTCCTTAATCATTTGAATGTGAACATCTGTAAAAGCTGATGTTCTTTGGGTTTTGGAGAGAAAAGAGCTCAAAAGCATACAAACCCAGGAGTTTATAGTTTGACCGTAGTTTCACATACAGCTCTTACTGATAAGGTGCTTACTATCTCCTCTGCAAACCCATGTGATATCAGTGGATCACCTCAGTCTAACCCCTGTTGGAGTAGTGTTTTGGCACCTTCATGAAGGGAATTGGTGCAAAGACCTGAAACAAATAAAAAGAAATTAAGCTAGGGATGGATGTATTCTTTTTTTTCTGACTAAAACTTCCAGGTAATATACTTTAAGTTATCCCAAAGAAATTTACAAAACCAGGCTAAGTAGTTTCAGCTGAACAATGTTCGTTCAGAAAACTGGCCAAGGCAGATGTCGTATTTTATAAGAGGCAAGTAGTCACCTCAGACACTGAAGGTGACTTGGGTAGACCCAAGTTCCATTCTCTTTTATGTGTGAGGGGACTTATATCTGTATTTCTTATCTAGTAGGAGGCAGTCCTGACCATCGGCAAAGGGGCATGCTGGGCTGGTGCCATCAGAGTTGCCTGCTGATACTGTTCCTGTTTGTGTGACTAAACGTGGAGAGCCTGAAGGCTGGGTGACTCCACCACCAGTTACACACTCTTCTTCTCTTCCTCTCTGATTTAATGAGTATTGTACGTCCAGTAAAATTAGCTTTCACAAGAGGGATTGAAAGACCCTTTTTTACTCATTGCTGATATCTGAGATTGCATTGCCCAGGTGAATATCCTGCCAATGTTGTCTTCGGGAGTCAAGATCCATCCATTTCAGACAATTCATTGTTATTGAGCATTCTCTGAGCTAGGGAGCGAAAGAGAGAAGGGTTTTCTTTCCTGGTATTTCAGAATGTGAGAAGGTGGGAGCATCTATGAATTATTGTGTATTTTATAAAACAAGAGGCAGAGCCCCTCTAAACATGTGACATGGGGAGAACACCAACTACAGTTGCAAAGCTGCTCCTATATAATCTAGTATCAATGCTACTGACCCTTCTCTGGGATTTGGAAACTAAGAGAAGAGGAGAATTGACTGTTTTGTTTCACTTTCCTCAGCTAGTGAATAGAGGGCTGTAAAGTACCAGTGACATGCTCTGCTTTTCAAAAGTATTACTTTGTCCTAGAAAAACAGCATTTATTTCCTGCTACCTTAAAAGAAAAAGTTTGGTTTTACTACTTTGACATTGTATCTTCTTTTGAATTAATGAGGAGAAAAAAGGTGAAGAAACTTCAGCGCTTTCACAGGTATCAAAACAGTTGAAGAGATTAGCAAAAGCTCCAGCATGTTTCAGGTATCTGTACTTCGATTTTGGTTGGTTTTTTTTTTTGTCAAGAGTGTTCTAGCTATAGCAATTTAAATTGAGTACAGGGTGTACTAACAGTTGAGGAGAAACCTTGGCAGTTTAATTGTGTTGAAAAAAGGTTTAAGTGGCATTCTCAGGATTAAACACCATACATCTTGGAAAATATATTTAGGTGATTTACTCAAAACTCTGGACCTTCCAAAGGGTACCATACTGGAAGCACAGTGCTAGGAGCATCTATGAAGCCTTAAGAAAATGTAAAAGGAAGTTGACACCACTAAAGGGCAAAGAAAAGGAAGATTAATGGAAACAGAGAAACATCCTACCAAAAGCTGAAGTTATATCTAAAGGAAACAAAATTTAGTATAGGCTCTGGCTGACTAAATATTTTATCTATGTGGCAGGCAGAAAAAGTTTCCCAAAAGAACTAACTAGGAGATTGAAACCCCAATACTATGTCCTCCTTCCAGCAACAGCACAAGCCAAAAAAGAGCAAAAATCACCCATATGCCATGTGTATATGGTTAGTTGATGATCAGGTAGAAAAGTAGTGCTTGGAGAAGACACAGGGAGGCTGTATGAATTATTTGCATCTGTGTTAACTGAAACAGGAAATTCCCTGTGTCCATGGGCAGTCTCAGCATGCTGAAACCAAGATAATTATTAGAGCATTTATAGTATTGGGACAAGATGGATGTGAAGGTATTGGCAGGATTGAACTCATCTGTGAATGCTGAAGAACAGTAGTGTATACTTCCTCACTTAAAACTGCTTTGGTACTTCAAGTCTGGAAAGTGTTAAAAATGGGATCAGTGTCTAAAAATGGTTCAAGTAGATCTGTAAGCCTGACTTCTCTACCAGCTGAATTTGTAGACTATATTATAAGATAATATTAGTGAACACTTGACTAAATGTATGTGCTTCTGTGAAGATTCAGCACTGTTGAGTCCTAGGGAAATTTTACTTCGTAAAACTTCTGAAGTTCTTCATATAGAGGCATGTGGATAAGGGTAATCTATATGCAGTAGATGAAGTCTGTTTGAATTGTTAAAAGGCTTTTGACAAAGGGATCAAGGCAGCCATGACGTAAGCGGGAAGGTATTGGCAGAATAATTGGTTAGAAGGATGTGGAGAATAAAAGATTAGGCAAATATTTGGAAGTAAGTTTCACTGGGATTATTTCACTGAGAAACTGCACAAGTGTCAGAAAATCTTCTGAGCTGAAAATACTTGGATGTGCAATTTAAAATATATGGTTGTGTTCCTACTCTTCCCTAGGTGTCTGCATATGAGTTACAGAGTAAAGGGTGGGCTCTTTCAAAGATCAAGCATGCAGCAAATCAACATATCTCAGACACTGTTGGAAGCCTGGAGAAGCATCTACTAAGACTTCTAGGCACAACTGAACAGCACCAGAGTAGCTGAAAAATATTGCTGTAAATTGATGTTAGATGAAAGTAGAACCTTTTACTTCAGAAGGTCCAATTTGAAAGTTCACTTAAGGTAATAACTTCAAGGTATATAGCTGCAGCCGTTGGGAAGGCTTGAATTCTCCTGGCTCATTTCCAGGAATTTTACTAATGGCAAGAGCTCTTGGACCAAGGACTGGGATAGACTTCCTTTTCCATCAAACTGGTTTTTTTTTCTCTCTTTTTCTATCTTTTCGACCTTATGTTTGGCTCCACTAATCTAACTGCTTGAGAGCAATTTATCAGCTCTTCTGTTTATACTCAGTTAATTGCTCAATTGCAGCGCTCATTGCCCTAGAGATGCAAAACTGGTGAGGTTGCCCAGGAATGGCTAATAGAAGAAATAGGGAGATCTTATTTTGCATATTTTAGAGTTGTGTGAATTGATCTTACCCCCTTAAAAATGTTGTAGAATCACCACATATTCCTACGGGCTCTGAACAACTGTTTCATTACCAAGCTTTTAGTTGATAGTGTTGTTTAATAGGGATCTGCACTCCAGATGCAGACCATGTGGTATATGTCAGATATCACAGTATATGTAGTATAAAAAAGGTGCTCAGATGCTTAAAAAAGGCCTAACCTAGTTGCAGTTGTTGCCATAACGCATATCAAAGCATCTGCTGTTTTAAATAATTTCTCTTAGGCCTACACTTTTCATAGCACAGGGCATCTTTAAAAGAAAACACATTCATTTAAAATGCTTTTGTTTTCTCTCTCTGTCCATGTCTGTTTGGAAAGAGCTCTAAGAGGCTGAATGTCACCTTCACTTATATTTGCAAATTGTTCATATGAGAAGGACGTCATGATGTCAAAGAGAAAACTCAATAGCCTTAGCAAAAGTGTTCTCAGCTATGAATAGGTCTTTCATGGCTGTAATCATTTGGTATGTTACTTATATGGGTTATAAAGCATATAAGGCCCGAATAAACAGACAGCTAATGTTATTGGCTTTGTGTTTGCTGCAGTGCTGTTGTGGGCAGTGATCTAGGGACCTGTGTCTGGACAGCAGCTGAGTAAAAGACCTAGACCTGCAGGAGACGCCACACTGTTCTGTTCCTGTTTGGTTGCTGTCCCAAAGACACACCAGACTATCTTAGGAAATCCATTTTAATCTAAAGTAAATAAGATAAAGACTATCTGGGCATTGTTGCAGTTCTTATTCTGATTCAAACCTGAGAAAACGTGTGATCTGATTATGTTTCTTCTCGCAGGCTTGCTCTGACTTGCAATGCAGTGAAGTTCAATCTTAAAGATATCAGACTTAGTTCTGTGCTGGTTTTTTGTCTTTTTATTTTTCTTTTTTTTTTCCCCCTAGCTGATTTCATTGGTTCTCTATTTTTTCATCTTCCAGACTTTCAGCTGTAAAAGCTGTGAAGTATTGAGAAGATTTAGATATACTAGGTAGTAATTTCATTTTGACAATACAAGAAGTTTACAGCCATGCTGTTCTGCCTATCCTTTTATATTATTTCCACTTATGTGGGACTCAAGCAGCCACAATCTTCAAAGAGACAAACTAAGATGAACAGCTCATCTTTTGGAAGCTAAGATTCAGGCTGTCAGATAACAGAAAGGATTGATGTTAAGCTCTGCTTGTTTTGGAAGGAGTAGCTATTAAAAGCACATTCTAATTTGAGTTGGCAGAATAAGGATCACACACATTCCCAAAATACCAGTGAACACTGATTTTAATGTTTCATTGCTTTGGTGTATAGGATAGCTGTGTGTTCCACTGAAAAACAGAGAGTCAGCTTTCCCTTGGCACTATATATAGTATTCCCAAGGTGACACTGCAGTGCAGTGATGGGTGGAGGTTTAGAAAAACCCACCCTAATTAATACTGAATTCAGTCATAAAGGGATCCTACCTCTTCTTTGAGGTTAGAGCTTACTCTGCTGTGTCTAACTGGCATACTGAGTGCATCACACTATGCTGAAGGTCTCATGTGCTAAGGACAGAATGTCATTAAGAAACATGCTGAAGGAGGAAGATGTAGTCTGCAGTCACTGTGGAAAGAGTGAGTTTCCTTGCTTTTGGGTTGTTGGAGTTGATGGTGGGAGTAATTAGAATCCTTGACCTGGAAAATGCTATTGAAGAGGTATATAAAAAAGGGAATGAGGCTAATATATCTTTTATCTTTGAGACCAGAGATGACAGGAAAGCACAGGCTCTCTAGGGCTGGAATCCCCCATCCATAAGAAAGAGTAGGCAGTGTGGGGTCTCAGCATGCTGCAGGATGAACTGAAGTGAGTTTGGGAGTCAGGCACACCTGAGAGGAAGATTTGCTGTCTTTGGGTCCCTAAAGGACAGTCAGGTGGGAAGGGAAGAAGGCAAAGGAAAACATGGGAATAGCGTCACCCCACCTGTGCCATCAGCTTTTGACTGGGGGACTGTAGTGCCTGTGGAGGGACCTGCAGTGAGAACAGAGGCTTGTGCTGAAGCTGTGTGAATGAGATTAGACGGAGCACTGGAAATCTACCTCAGGAATAAAATAATCCTGCACTGATGGAGAATGTTGGCATCTGTAATTTTATTGGTTTAATGATCAGTCTTTGTGACTGATCATGTTACTTCATACCTTTTCAAATCACTCTGAAGTTTATTGTAACCCTGATTTTTTTTTTTGCCTGAGGCTCTGAGCACACTTTCAGTGAGGTTCTTCCGTTGAGTTTAATGGGATTATGACTGAATCTTAAGTCAGGTAGCTATCCTTAGGATAAGTAAACAGTGGCTTCTGTAGTTGGGGAAGCTGGGATAAAACAAGAAAGGGGGTCAATTTATAGCACCTTAAGTGCTCATTTTTGGCTCCTTGTGTCGACCAGTAGAGTAGTATACCTTGCACCTTGTCCTGAACCCAGGACACATGATAAAAGTGCCTGTATGGAGAATGAGCACATGGAAACTAGTACAATGTTAATTGAGACACAGTCTGTGTCTTAGTAACATTTGCTACACAATACCAAAGGGGCAGATAATCAAGAAGCTCATGATATGAATGAGAGTGTAGGGCATTTAGGAGGGTGTCACTGTTTGAAAGCTTAAAAGCACTCTGAGAAATGAGTGAGGTAAAACTCTTCGATCACAGCAGTGGAAGCCAAGATGAGTGGTTGCAAGCTGACTTCATGTGACTCCAGCTGTAGGCGTATTCCAACAGCTGCAGCAAATTGCTAAATCATTCTTGGCTAATGCTGACATCAAATTACCTAAATTATCTTTGTAAGGTTATCCTTTGCCATAGGGACAAATACATAAGCCTTTATATGCCTTCTGCTGTCTTCCCTTGAGCTCTATTTGTCTTAATTTTAAAATAATACTCTATTTCTTTGCAATCTGAGCTGTTCCCCTCATTACTCAATATTATTTTTTCCCCCCAGTAAGTCAACTTGCAATTAATCCAGAATGCTGAACTTGTACTTTGTGGATGCCAACTCAGGAAGTGACAGGGATATCATCACAGGCATGAGATAATAACTCTCCAGGGAAATCAAAAGGAAACCAAGATGTAAGAAACTGCTGCCATTATTATCTGCAAGTGCTCAATGTCACTGAAGCAAAGTCTTTGTGGTTACCACAAGTCATCTCTTTGTACCAAAGAGCAGCCCTGGCCCTGAATATCTGTTTAAGAACATCAATAAGAACATTAAAAACAGATTAAAAATGAAACCCAAAACATTTAATGCTCTTAAGTCTTTGATTGTACTTTCATAACAATGTGTTGTGGCAGTTTCCTCTTGGATGCATTTTCCTCTGGAAAAGTAGAGCAGAGCATTTAAGGGAACTCTACAACTGGTATCAGGGAAATTATTTCCCTTGATATCTGTGAAGCTGTGCCTACATGTGCCTGTTGAAAGTTGTGCTTTTTAAGTTGATCTTTCATATGGACCTGATGGCAAAAATGTGTTGCTGATGACATTTTATTTGCTCACTGTCCATTAACGAGTGTAGTAGAAGTGAAGTGCCTGGGCTGAATGTGCCGTGATCCACTTTCACCACTGTCCATGGTCATCAGTGCTTCTCCGGGCTGCTGTCAAGCTGCCTGGATGCATTTACTGCAAGTTTCTCATATAGTCTTCAGGTGCTGCTCAGGAGATTCCAAATCCAGTTTTACCTAAATGCTGGCAACCCACCACGCATTTGTGTAAGCTTAACTGAAGAAGGTGAGAGGATGACCCTAAAAGCATTTCAGCTGTTTCTTGCTTAGAGTTGAGCTAGAGAGATAATGTCACCCAAGAGGCATTCTTGCGTGAGGGGTTGGATTATTTGATGCATTTCTTTTGAAACCTGGTGTGTAGGTATGAGCTGCACAGCTTCTGGGCTGTGCTGCTGAGAGTACCCTGTGCTCAAAGCATGTTGGGTAGATGCAAGCACTAATTAGGAACTAGTGGCTCCTCATTCAAAGGAGGCTGGGAGAGGACTGGCATGCGGGAAGGTGTTTGTGCACATGATGAGGCTGTACCTTGAACACTGTATTCAGATCTGGGCCTCTCACTACAAGAGAAATATTGAGGTGCTGAAGTGGGTCCAGGGAAGAGCAGCAAAGCTGGTGAAGGATCTGCAGCACAAGTCTGATGAGGAACAGCTGAGGGACCTGAGGGTATTTAGTCTGGAGAAGAGAAGGTTCAGGAGGGACCTCATTGCTCTCTACAGTTACCTAAAAGAAGGATGGAGGGAGGTGAGGTTTGGTCTCTTCTTCCAAGTAACAAGTGACAGGACAAGAGGTAATGGCCTCAAGCTGCCCCAGGGGAGGTTGAGATTGGATATTAGTTAAAAATTCTTCATTGAAAGGGTGATCAAGTACTGGAACAGGCTGCCCAGGGAAATGGTGAAATCACCATCCCTGGAAGTGCTGAAAACCATGCAGACAAGGCCCTTAGTGACATGGTTTAGTGGAGGACTTGGCAGTGCTAGGTTGATGGCTGGACTTCATGATCCTAAAGGTCTTTTCCAACCTAGTCGATTCTATGATTCTATCTGGATGCAAGGGCTGCACCAGGCTGGAGGTGTCCATGCCAGGACAAGCAGGAAAAAAAACACAGTGTCTTGCTTAGCATGGTCAACAGAGCTGCTCAGCTGTAGAGGAAAACCTCTCCTAGTCTGTCAGGCATGGGGTAGGCTCCTTGCTGTCTGCTAGAACAGATGCGTATGCTACCCTCAAAGCCACCTGGAATGAGTTGCCTGAAGGACTCCCTGTCTGAATTGGGAGTTAAAGGAAAATATATCTGAGCTTCTAGTGCCATTTCTAGAAACTTGCTGATGCATAGCATTTGTCCCCAGGTTTCTCAGCCTCTAACCAGTCTGTGAAATGTCAGGAAGCTGGCTGGGGCTCCTATTTTTACAAATGGGGAACAGAAAAATTCATTTGCTTCTTATATCTCCTCGCACGAGGAGTGCAAGGTGGGCAGCAGCTTTTTGGCTGTGTTAGGCCACCAGACCAGCCATAATCAGCATGTTTTATGTTTCTACGTGGGCTCCTAGCCTCCTGTATAATGTCCATCTGTTGAACTGGGAGTGATGCCTACCAACACTGCAGTCTAGATCATTGGAAGAAGGCATGGTTTTGCTGGAGGTGATGGTGTTCCTGAAGGACAGTTTGCAGCAGCATGACAAATGCTGTCCCTTCTGTGTGAAGTCCTTCTCATGCACTGCTCCTGTGGCAGTACTATTCATTCTCATTACTTCAAGGCACTTGGGGAAATTAATCTGGAAAAAATGTAAATATGTTGTGGCCGTTATAGCAAATGAATATTCAGAGACAGTCCCTGGCCCTCTGTGAAGGCATCTGAGCAATTTTAATGTATTAAACTTAGAGCTGCGCAGTGTTTTTCTGTGAATGGTACGATTGCTGATAATGCAATTTTAGAGTAACCACATCCATTTGCATTCTTGAAGTCAAATTTGTTAACTAGTTCTAAGTGGGAAAGGACATGGTACAACCAGCCATCTCTGGACCATCTCTGCCTTCCCCTCAGCCAAGGTGTGAAGACTCCATCGCATCAAGCTATGTGCTTGAATTCCTTTTACTGTGCAGAGAAGTCTGAAACTGTATCACCCACCTTCCAATGGATGTCTCAGGTTTCGGGGAGGGTTGGCAGTCCAAAAGCCTGTTGTCGGTCATAGAATCATAGAATAGTTAGCGTGGGAAAAGACCTGAAGATCATCTAGTTCCAACCCCCCTGCCATGAGCAGGGACACCTCACACTAAACCATGTCGCCCAAGGCTCTGTCCAACCCAGCCTTGAATACCACCAGCAATGGAGCATTCACAACTTCCCTGGGCAACCCATTCCAGTGCCTCACCACCCTTACAGTAAAGAATTTCTTCCTCATATCCAATCTAAACTTCCCCTGTTAGAGTTTGAACCCGTTACCCCTTGTGCTATCACTACAGTCCCTAATGAAGAGTCCCTCCCCAGCATCCCAATAGGTCCCCTTCAGATACTGGAAGGCTGCTACGAGGACTCCATGCAGCCTTCTCTTCTCCAGCCTGAACAGCCCCAACTTTCTCATCTTATCTACCTTTTAAAAGAAATTAGGGTTATTCGAGCAGGGTTTGGATGCTGAGGGTCTGAGTACCTGGGTGAATATTGGAAGTATTAAGCTAGGGTTTCTTTTTTTACTCTTAGCGACTATGTCCTGATGAAATTGAAATAAGTTTGTTAGGATGGACCCAACTCCTGTACCTTATTATCTGGCAAGTTGTCCTGCTTCCTCCTTTGAAAGAGAGGATGGTAAAGCCTGTTTTTTGGAATACTTACTTAGAAGTCTGATAGTGATGGAGTGGCAGGGCCCATATGAGAAGATACAGCCAGACAATGAATTTCTGCCAGGGCACCTTGGTCTTGGCTGGCCTTCTATTTTCACCTGTGTCTTGGCTACTTCTACAGAAAAGAATGCCAAATGCAGTAAGTTATGAAATTATTTTTATTGCTTTGTTTTGTGTGTTCAGGTTGAATTGATTTCTTGCTTGGAAGGCAGTGGCTTTGTTACATTAGCAAATAGCATCATGTAGACAGAGCAGATCTTCAGAGCAAAACAGTAATGAAGACCCAGGCAGATTTCATGGGCTTTGCTGTGGAACAGCTGTTTTCTAATTCCATGTGAAGGAATTTTTGAAAGAAACTTATAACAAATCAGGAGACCAAATATAGCATGTTGAAAATGTCAACAAAACCTTTAGACTTATTAGGAATATTTTGAGTTTTCTGCTAAAACAAAGACTTCAAAGAACCAGGCATATATTCGTGAGACACTTCAAGGCTGCTGAAGCTGTGTATATTTTGTTGGCAATTGTTTCAGCTGAAAGTTTAGATGGTGCTTCTTGGGGTCATCTGGCATTCTGCTTGAATGTTATGTTGTTGTGTGTGTGATTCTTACTATTGTTTCAAAGAGCTCTTTGAAATTGGTTCCCTTCATAACCATTTAAAAAAGGTATTCTTATATGTATCTCTCTGCCTGCACCTCCTTTCTGCTGCCTGGCTATGAAATCCATTGTGACACATTTGCCTCAGCTGCAGAAAACAGAGAAGAGGTAATAACAAGGGCAAGACAGGCATTTGGGAGCTCAGAAAAAAATCAGGGAACATAGGCAGGAAAGCAACCCAGCTGCAATGAAGAGAGTGTAAGGCTTGTGCAGAAGTGACTTCTAACGCAGTAAACTGTATGTGCTGTCATGAGTTAAAGGCGGAGAGGGCTTACTGTGCTCTCAAGATTGTGTGGACTGTGGAAAGCAAGCAGACTATCCAGAGTAAATCATAGTGACTTACTCACGTAAAGGTACCCTCCAATACAGTCAACAGTAAGCATTCCTGTCACTTAGCAAGTTTGTGTTTTAGATACTATATTTTATTATGACCCTGGCTGACCTCCATATCAGTTACATCCAATGATACATATTTGGGATACTTCAATATTTTACTTAAAAGTGATTTGTTTAGTGTCAGATGTCAGGACAGGTCAAACATCAGTGAAGGGTTTGGGGTGTGTAAATGACCTAGGATTTCCTGCCAGATTCTCATTCATCTTGGCATATCCAGGAGCATATGGCAAAGGCAGGTATCTTGATAGGATACTGGTTTTGGAATAGAATCAAAGTCTATATTCCCATCAGAGATAAAATAGATATCAGCAAATCATTATCAGCAATTAAAAAAAATGTAACCTGATATAGTTTTTATATCAAGCAATAAGGAAACTTATCATATTAGAGAAATAAATGGTACATAGGCCTCCTCATAGTTGCCAACTAGTTTCCCCTTTAACTTGCGTGCTACAAATACCAGCTGCTTTTAAATCTACTCAGTGTGTAAACTGTGACATCTTAAACACCACAGAATATTGTCTGGTGCCTATTGCTGTTTTCTTTGTGGTGTCACTTATCCTGAACAATTAATCAATTTCTGTCTTATTGTTTGTAGCAAAGTATGTTCCTTGAGAATTCTTTCAGTTCCAGAATGAGAATTAACCACTATGGTAGTGCAACCTAAGTCACTATACAGGCATAGCAAAAACAATTTCTACAAGCGTTACAAGTTTTAGCAGCCCAAATTTTCTATTTAAATATTTCTTGGTATTGCTTGTTCAGTATGTAACTTGCATGCTTTTTTTAGTATACTTTTAAGAAGCAAGAATAGGGTGGACTTTAAAATTTCTCTTTAAGGTTCCTGTGCCTGAAAGATGTAAGTTGGTTTTCAAACAAAGGAAAAATGTCACTAAACAGGATTGGTTTTAAGGAATATTTTCTGTGTTCAGTCAGGGTTTTCAAAAATTATTCAATCAGAAATGCCTTAGGGTTTGGAGTTAGCAGGGTACCGGATAGTTTTCAACTGTCTATTAAAGTTCATCTTCTCAGAAAAGGGGCAGTGTCAGACAGTCAGAAGTTTATCTGGGCTTTTTCTGGGCTTGGGAAATGTGTGCTGTTAACTGTAAATATGGCTGTGGAGAGCAGCTTTTTGAAATGACTGGGAAAACTTCTGTGTGACCAAATTGTTTTTCTCTTGTTGTTTTACAGGTTCCAGAATCTGCTGTGGTCTCGAAAAGCATTTGTGGATAGCGTGAATGTGTATAATCACAGCTACATCTACATGCCAGCCTTCTCAATGAAGACGGGGACCGGACCCTCCCTACGCGTCTATTACACCCTGAAGGACTTTGGTGCCAAGCAGGCAGTCCTTTTCGCCAACCCCAATTTCCTACGGGACATTGGCAAGTTCTGGAAGAGCAAAGGTATCCATGCCAAACGGCTTTCCACAGGACTTTTCCTAGTCAGTGCCGCCCTTGGTCTGTGTGAAGAAGTAACTATTTATGGCTTCTGGCCATTCTCGGTGGACCTGCATGGGAATTTTATCAGCCATCATTACTACGACAATGTCCTGCCTTATTCTGGATTCCATGCCATGCCGGAGGAATTTCTACAGCTCTGGTTTCTTCATAAAAGTGGTGTACTGAGAATGCAGCTAGAACCGTGTGAGGACCCTTTAATCCAGTCTTCTGCCTGAGGATTGTAGGAGTCTGTTTGGGAGATCCAATAGTTTTTAATTTCAACTCTCTACAACAGAGTGTTCTGTTTTCTGTTGTTTCTTTTTAAAGGGAAAATAATTGTGCATCTGCATGGACCATAAAAATGTTACTTGAAGGCCAAATGGAATACGTCCTTAATGTATAGTGCTTTATGGAACTGGGGTGGGGGTAAGAGGATCTCTCCACCAAGTCCACTCAGCAGCATTGTGAAAATAATGTCAGGAGCAGCACAGCTGAACTTTCTGGGGGATGTTTTTAAGTGACCAATGTAAAAAGGGCATTAAGGCTCGGAGAGACACAGGGCCACCCACAAGCTTTTACTGGCAGTGCCAAATATGACTCTCTGCTCAAAAATCCATTTCATTCCAGATTGGCCCCTCATACAACTTTCCTTTTTTCTTTTTTTTTTTTTTCCCCTTTCCCTCTGTTTCAGTGTGTTTGTGTGTAGGAGAGCATGTGTATGCTGTTGACTTTGATTCTTTCCTTTTCTATTCCCCCCCTTTCTTTCCCCCCCCCAGTGGAAGAAAAAGGAAAGGCTTAAAAGACACAGGAGCCAAGTACCATCAGCTCCTCTGAAGACTCTTGGGAGAGTGAAGGGTGCTAAGAATCTGGTTAGAAGAATGTCCTAGGAATGCCCTGCTACTGAGTATGGATGGACCTACCTATTGTAGTTTTTATCAGGGTAGTTTAGGTCATTGCACTTATAGTTATGATAATGCTATATTGTGGGCAAGCGCTGGTTAAGGCAGATTGGTCTCAAAATGAAAAGTGTGTTACAAAACCGGTAGTGAAGTACAGCCTGGTTTCAGTTGACCTGCTGCAAGATTTCAAAGATTTCCACAATGACTTTTGTAGTAGGGATGGTTCCTGATGTGTTTTGCTGTCCAGCCTTAGGGATTAATTCTGTATTCATTTGGACTCCAGATGTTCATTGACTGTCAAGGGTATTTGGGGTGTTCAGTAGAATGCAGAATGAGGTTCTTCATTTGCTTATATGCAAAAAAACTGCAGAAATGAATGTTAAGTGTCATTTTAAATGAGTTGAAGCTTTGAAAACCCTTTCTCTTTGTGTGACTAGCTCTTCTGCTTGCATTGTAACGTTAGCCTTAAAGACTTGTACTTTTCTCGCAAGATTGTCTCTGGTTAAAGGTAGTCTGAGAAATGAAACAGCCTTTGGGAGCACTGAAAAGCTGCATAGCCAGCAATTAAAAAGGAAAACGGCAGGCCCTTACATAAGGCAGCCTCTCTCCTCGCAGCAGGTGAATTATGTCAGTCTGCGCATTGCATGCACGCTGCTCCGGCTAGCGCAGTGCCTGAAGGACTGTTTTATTTTGGGTTATTACTTGGGCAGCAGATGGTCGTATCGCCATGTAAGTGAGAAATTAATCATTTGCTTTGGTTTAGCACTGTAGGACAAGAAGAGAATCCCAGCTTGGTCCACAGTACAATTTCAGCTGCAAGATGTTATCACCATTAACTTTAAAAATCCAAATCAATGTTCTCTTTCTCACCCTTCCATCATTAGTAGCTGAAATTCTAGTCAAAGTGTTGAAACAACAAAACTGTCATCAGGTTTCCACAATTTCCTGTGCTGTTTTAGCTCCAGAGTGCTAGTATTTTGGGCTATGTGTCCGATCATATGTTGACAACTCTTTGTAGACTACCAGCTGCAAGTTACATAGATATAATTAAAAAAAAGAAAAAAAAAAGGCAAAATCCATGGCTCTTCTTTGAATATGAATAATTCAACTACCTATCTAGGACACTGGGGAAAAAATATCATGTTTTGCTTTTTAACCTATTTTTCCTAATAAAAATCTTCTTACTAAATACGGATATTCCAAGCATGAAATGGGCACTGTTCCATAGGCTTATAGAGCTAAGCTGTGACATGGAGATTTGGACTAAATAGCATTCATAAAATCCAAATGTGCTTCTGTAACCTGTTTATCTTTGTTTTTTTTGGTTAAAAGTACAGTCAACATGCTGATGGAATGTCACTTGTATATTTGTTCCCTTTGTTATGTTTATCTATTTTGTGGGTCCTAGATGAGGAAGGATTTGAAAGCAAAATATTTTCTATGCTGCTTGCTATGGTAGAATTTTGCTGAGCTGCCTTTCTTAGAGAAGAGGAGGTGCCTGTATGGTTTTTATTGAGTTTTGTACTTTTTAGTGCTTTAAAAGTTATATTATCTGTGAGAGCAACAGTTGAAATATGATGTGCTAGAACATCACTTCAGCAGCATGCCAGCATTTCCTTGAGGTGGGAGGGAATGAGAAGAGTAAGGGGGAACTGCCTCTTTGCTGGTCATTTTTCTGTATTTTTACCAATACTTGGCTTTTTTTTTTCCATGCCTTGGGAAAATAATTGGATTAGAAGAGCAAGAGAAAAATATGTATTTTTTGTAGGAAAACTTTGTGCAGTGTTTCATAGCGTCTGGCTTGTTCATCTTCAGCTGGTGCCCTGGGTATTTGAAGATGTTGTATTCCCCGCCTCTGTCAGACTGAGGCAGACTGAATCTGTAGCCTGTGGTCTTTGTCCCTTCTGATATCTGCAGTCCTGATGTCTGCAAGGAGATAGCTTCCAAAAAAAGTATGGTGGTAGGAGAGACCCAGGATATGTGATGTGTGACTGATGTTGGAGAAATTAACAATTCTGGTTCAGTTCATCTTTATGTATCGTGAATATAACTGCATCTTACAAAGACAGCCACATTTAATGGGGAAGTAAAAGCTTCAAGGATAAATAATTTGCTAGAGCTTCCAGAAAGCTGGCAGCCAAGGGGAAAAAAAAACCAACAAACACAAAACCAAACAAAAATAAAGGCCTCTTTTGAGAGAGCAAAATCTGGTTTAGCTGGCTGACTTGTCAGTCAATACAAACAGTGGCCAGTGATTAGCCTTTTGCCCAGCCAGTACAAAGGGATGTAGGAGAGCAATGTAAGTGCTTTGAGGCAAGAGCAGTCACAAAAAAAATGGCAAAAGAGCTGGGAACATGAGAGTGGCAGCTGCCTGACAGAAGTGTTGGAGTAAATATGCTCTGTCTTGTGCTGCTGCTCAGCATGTGGCTTGCCTTGTCTAAATCTAGGGGGAGGAGGGGTGTCCATGTGAAGGATCATTGATGTGAAATAGTGCGTTGCATGCAAATGTCTGAAGCTGTATTCTTCTTCAGGAGGGAAGTCACACCAGGGAATAGGATCTTACTTCTGCTTAAAAACAGGCACATGCAAATCCAGCAGGCTAAATCTTAAGTGTTAACCATGAAAAATCAGCATCTTGCAATCATGGCAAACTTTGGTCAGAATGATTATATCTACCCAGCGTTTACCTACTGATTGATTCCAGTCCATTAATTGCAGTGACCTTAGTTAAATTTCATTGCTTGCGTTGCTATATTTTCCTTAAAGTGAATTGAAACCATAATGTTTATTTTGTTAGTGAAATTCCCTACTTTAGTGTCTATTTCCAGTGCCAGTCCCTGAATTTGTCTGATAGTATGGCTATAGCTGTACAAGTCTTTGCCAGTTTGAAAACTACGGTAATTAATCTTCAATAAAAGCTAGTTGAAACTGGCCAAATTATTTCTTAATGTTTCTGGTTATTAGTTTTGTCACAGAGATGTCAGGTACAGAAGTTACAGAAGCACTGGAGTCATTGCTCTGCATAGGAAGAAATATATGCCCCACGTTTGTAAATAGAAGAAGAGCTGTGCATGGAAGATATTCCATACTAAGATTGCTCTAGATATCCTATTTTTGGGCTTGCAAATGCTTTTGACGAAATCAAGACCAATTTTTGAACTTGCACCAAAACTATGTAAAACTTCCTATTGATTATGAAGTCTTTGGAGCGTCTTCTAAAGCAGGCAAGCAAAACACAAGCCACCAAACTAGAATCATAGAGGAGTGTGCATGCTCATGAGAATAAAAGCATTTATAATTTTGGCACAGACTAAGGACTCTCGTTCATGAATGTTGTATTTTTGTTGAAATGAAGATACCAAGCTTGGGGTGAACCAGCTACAGAAGTCAAAGGTACAAGGTTGTTACAGTTTAACTTGTGTAGAATGCAGAAATATTGGCAATTTTGTCAACATGACTACTTTCACTTTTTTGTTACCTTAATCAAAAAAGCGTCATAACATACACTGTTGAGCTTGCACCTCTGTGGGAGCTGGAACTAAGGAAAGCATTTTCTTTTTTAAAGTGAATGTCTGAACTATAGTAGTTAATATAAAACTCTTCCTCCATATATCTTCATGGAAACCAGTTTATTATTTGGCTTACACTCACCTGTAATTAATAAGAACAGGAGTGAGGAAACTTCTGATCTAAAATGGAAGATAATGAAGGATGTGAATGTTATGTCACCACTTGCTGCCTGCTTTGGTTCTTTTCTTCAGCTCTGTATATTAGTAAGCATTGGAAGAAGTGCAGGTTATATGAAGGACAGGCAGTTCTTGAAGAGCTGGATGATGGTGGAAAAAAAGGAAGATCAAATTAGTGGTGTAACAAATTGGAGTGTAGCAATTCTTTATAAAGATACCCAGTTCAAAGCAACTGTAAGATATTTTCATCTGGTAGTGACTGCAAAAAATGGACTACCTATGACCTACTGATGGTTTTCTGCAAGATGGCAGCAAAGCAAAATGCTACGAGGAGGTGAAACTGATTAAACAGAAAGGGAAATACAGTCAAACAAAGAATGATGCTGAGGAATCTTTCTTTCCCTTTTCTTCTGCCACTCTCCCCAAAACACACATTTAAAATGGACTGACTAGCTATTATCCTTGCCATCTCCTTCATGAAATCACAACTTGGGATTTCCATTAGCTGATACTTCCTAGTGAACAATATTCATCAGTCCTTGTCCAGAAATGCCTATGCCCCAGGTCCATGGCTCTTTGGGGGATACTCTTTGGGCTGTGGCCTCTCTAATGGGACCTCTTTGATGTCATGTAGTTTCATCAGATCTTCATCTAGGATCATCTAGACTTACGTTCGTGCTTGTCCTAAAGGATCTCTGTTTTATACTTCCTGATGACCATCCACCTTGTGGTTAAAAGTGTAATTTAAAAAATCAGTGATAAGGTATCTAATATACTCTGTCATTTTGAACCATCTTTTTAAGTGGTGTTAAATCCAGAAAGAGTTAGCTCCAAATCAATAATATGACTTCAGTTAGGTGCTGGTAATTCCATCACTGGAGAAGAGAAAGAGGATGGAAGAAGCATTTTTCAAAGCAATTGTTGCAAAATTACTTCTGTTTCCTTGAATTCCCAGATTTTATCATTTGGAATCTGTCAGATGTTTGACTTTTTTGGTAGTTTTTGAACAGAACAATTAATAAAAGACTTTCATGCCTTTTTTGTTTAATATTAGCAAACTCACTTTTCAAAGTGTAACACAAACACCAAACATGAGGCTTAACCTATCCTCCTTAGCTGATGTTTCTTTGGCAGCAGTGAGAACTTAAATAGCTACTTATTTCTACCTGATTATTAATTTTCTTCAGTTTTTGTTACAACAGGTTGAGCCTGTTGTATTCAGCCTCTTAGTGCATATACTTAAAAATGAATCTCACTCTGTCTTTTCAGCTGGAAGAAAAAGAAAGAAGTGTTGTTAATTGAAAATGGTTGTGTGGGCCCTCTCTACAATCAGGAGAGACAGACACCTCCAGATGGTGACTCATGGTTTTACTGAATATGGGCTGCATTCAGAGGTCTCCTCAGGGCTCTGAAAATGCTCCAGCTGTGTCTGTAAGGCTATGCTGTGCAGCGCAGAGTAAAAGCTTAAGCTTTTTCCCTAGTGGTGTATAGTTTGTGAGCATACAGCTGTGGCTTTGTGAGGCACCCACTGATGCTGCCCTAACCAGTGTTCAGGCTTTGCATGGGGTGGGGGATGCTGCTCCTTGGTTGCAGAATAGGTCCTAGATAATTGCCAGTGGCAAGGCTGGCTTTTCCTGCTTCACAGTCTAGAGTGCTGGGCCCCTCGATCGCAGTTCATCCCTCTGGAGACTCGCCTGCTGCTTACCCTGGAACACTTAAGATCCCTGGCAATTCTCGGAAGAGCTTATTAAACCTGCATTTTAAAATCATCTGAGTAGTCACTGCCACTACTGAGTTGGTCAGCTTTCTTTTGAGCTGAGTGTTTATCCTGTTGGGTCTCTCTAAAGCAAATGAGTATTTGGCACTCAGATCACCTGGGATTTACTCTGTTATTTGGTTTCTTTACCTTCCATGTTAAATCTCTTTTTTTGTTTTAGACTACATTTAACTACTGTGAATGAGTCCAACATGCATATAAGAAAGCAACACCACAAGTAATTTTTCTCTGGGTTTATGAATAAGCTGGTGTTCAATAAAACACTGAAGTACCGTTTTAATAGTTCCTGTTGATTTCTAATTGTATATTCAATGAATTGCCTTCCTCAGATGGGGCCTATAGCAAAGACGAGTTGCATTATTTTCTGTTTATTGGAAGGGAGCAATTACAGATACATAACATATATTAAATTAAATTCTTACCAAGAAGATGGGGAATCTACATATTCTGCAAGAGCCTTTTTTGTTGTATGATTACAGTGGTAATAAAGGAAACATTTTCACTGAAAATAGATGCACAGTGGAAAACAGATTTTGATTAGAACAGCATCATCTGAAATACTGAGACCTATGTGCAAGTCCCTGCTTGGATGTCCTCAACCAGGATCTCAGTGTGCTGGAGAGTGCCATAATAGCAACTTCTTTTGCTTCTCTGCATGTAATAACTTTTGTAGGAAATGCTTGAACGTTTTTTTATAATCCCTGCATGTGCTGAAAATAAACATTCCTTTTTTCAGGAGCACAAGTTTTCTTTTTGGGTACCTATAGCTTTTGGTATGCAGAGCAGAGCTGACAGAAGATGACTGATTTTCAGGAGAACAATGTTTTGGAGTAGTCTGGCAGGGATTCTGCAAACATGCAAGTTGATTGCTGCCTCTTGACCTGTAGAGTTTCAGCAGATGATACAGAGTGTGCTGCACTGCCAATAAAAAGAAGTTATTTTAGCTACAGCTCTGCCTGGTTCAAGTCTCCCATATGGTGGCATTTCTTAGTTGTGAGAGGGCTCTTCAAGCATGGACTTTGATGCTGAAGATCATGTATTAAAGAATTTTAAAGGACTGGACTTTGAATGTATGAAAAACTGAAATGAGCATTGAAATGGCTGGAAATAACTCCTTTAGTGTCTCATTTGGTCACGCTGCATGCCTGTTATAAAACAGACCTGTCCATAGCTGAAAGCCATTTTATCTGAGTATGAGGCTTGTATATACGAGGAGGTCACTGAAAGGTGAATGCCTCATGCTGCACAGGGCAAGAACTTCCAAAAAATACAGTGATTTTATTTATATCAATAATGAAATCCCCATTGAGCCAATAATGGGTTAGGTCAGCAGTGAGTGCTCTCGAAACTCTTGCCCCATCAGCATTTCCAAGAACTGTTCTATGCACAGGCAGAAACAGTAGGTTTTTTTCTTTTGTTTGTGCTTGTTACCTTGCACTGAAAATGGAACGAACTGTCAATTAGAACTCTTACGTACCCTTTGTAGAGATCTCTATAGACTATCTAAATAATATATACGCACACAGTTATATAAGCAAAATAGCTGACACCACAAAGTTTATTGCTCAAACACTGATGAGTATCTTGTAGAATTACTTTAAAATCATTTAGTGAAAAAAAATTTGCACAAATTTTATGTGTGAAAAAAGATCCCATTTTTATTCTCCTAAAATACAGCAATTCAACAAACTCTATATTAGAGATATGTGTTTCCCCTGTTTTTTTAAAGTTATTCTGCCCTTCTGGATTTGTATTCAAGTCCATATGTCTGCAAAGCTTCCAGTTTTAGACTACTCTGTGTGATGTCTTTAGATAAAAAGATTAAATGTTATATTCCAAATGTGGCCGAAAAAAGAAAGAAAAACAAACTTTGGACAGAGGTTTATATCTTTTGAAGTCTTACTGTCTATGTACTGCCATTTAGTTGTGGTTTCTAAAGAACTAGACAAAGATCAAAAAGGAGAAAAATATGCAAGATGACAGTCTTTGCCATAAACATAAAGGGATGCATTTAGATGCTTGGCTGAATTAGGATCTAAAGTTAGTAACAGATGTTAAGTCTTTATTCTTTTGCTTCTCCTTCCCTCGGTTCTTGTTGTACTAGGGAGAAACCTGCTGTGTTTGCAAGTTTAAAATCCCTGCACTACAGTGAACTTTCCTCTGGGCTCTAAACCTAAAAGCATAACAAGAGAGACGTAAAACACTTCAGGTTTGGTGCAAACAAGCTTGTAGGCATTATTTCACATCTTGCTAGTGCTAATGACTATATTAACTCAGAATTAAAATTCAGGTTTCTTATTTCAGCACTTACGCCAGAATGTTTGAAATGTTTCTTCCTGTGGTGATTTCTCTGACCAAATTTAGCCTAGATGTCTTCAGAGTTAGTTAATTTGTGCTTGGCAAGTAAAGTGGAAAAAAAAGTCCCAAACCATTTATAAAATTAAAAGGTTTATCTGTTTTACACAGTGAAAACAATGAAGAACAAACCTGTTTATCTGAGTGAATTTATGCTTCTCTGTTAAAATCCACCTGCATTGTTAGTAAGTACCATAAGGACATTGCCTTCAGATAACATACAGATTGTAGGAAAGTGAAAAACCATGTACTCATTAGGTTTTCTTCTCTCTGCCCTGCCCTTCAATTTATAAGCCAAACTCTCTGGTCTTTTATCATAATGACTCCTGTCAAATCAATAGAATTGCCTAGGTTCTAACTAGCTGCCTGTTCTCAAACCTGAGGGAATTCATCCAATGAAAATTTTGAATGAAGATGTTTTAAAGCAATGCCAGATTTTTGTATCTGTTCTGCAAGCTACTGATTTTTTTTCCCTGCAAGTGTAGATTATGAGTTGTTTATGCTATTTGTTGTTTTTGTAAGGCAGATATCTTACTGCATTTCAAACATCTGCTGCACTAGGTTGTCACAGACTGAAATCAAATCATGATCTAAGTCATGTCCTTGTTTCAGCAAGTTGCATAGAAGTGATCCATGTGCTGCTCTATCTGTCAAATATATTGTATGAGCCAAGTGAAAATGAAAAAGGGATTTTCTTATGGTGTGCAGCCTCACAATTGACTGGCTGTATCTGGGAATTAGATATTTTAAGTAATTTATTGTCCATGATGGATGTAATGCCGGCTAGTATTTCCATTCATTGTCAAATAATTTTGTTAGACTTTATTCATGTAATGATATGATCTTTCCCCCTGCCATTTGTCTGCAATTTTTCTTTTCTGATAGTTTTTGCAGGGAAGAAATCTTTCCTTATTATCTTTTTTTTTTCTTTTTGGTGACAATTTATATCTAAGGCTCGATTCTATTCTCAGATGCTGGTTGTCTTAAAAATGTTGGTCTTACTTTTTTTTCCTGTGTAGTGCACCGTATCTTCTTTACATAACACTATGTATGATGATCAACAATGAAGTCAATGCAGACAAATTATCTTCCTCTTACCCACTAGAAGTCAAAAAAGTCTTCTGGCTTTCATAAAACCCAGGCTGGCTCTAAGTGTCTTTGGGTTTTAGCCTAAGTTGCACGCAGTACAACCTTGGCTGCACAAACTTGAGTGCACTCATAGTAAATCTAGTTGTCCTTTTGGTTTTGGTATGTATATTTTTTCAATTGATCTTGCTATTTTTCATCTTTTGTTTTGTTTGCATGTCATGAAAATCTCTCAGATTCTCATCCAATATCTAAATTATTACTCTACGTAGTGTACAGCAATTGCACTAAGGAAGATTTCTGTACCACTGAAGAGTTTACTAGTAGTCTACATTTTAACTTAAGGGGGATTTACTCATTTTATGGAGTGCGAACTGTTTGGGTGAGAAAGCAAGGCATTAAAAACCACTGCCTGGATACTGCTGAATACCTATGCGGGGGGTGGAGGACAACCCCTGTCTCCTGAACCTCTTGGGGCTTTGTGAGTTGCTACAGGTTGCTGTGGGTCTTTCCCTTGTGCTGAGCAGTAGGGTCAGGCTGGCATAGGGGTTTCGGGTCCTGGGGCTGCTCGATGCTCTCAATATAAGCAGGCAAGAGGAGAGCCAGGAGGCAGTGAAAGGTGATGTGAGCCCTGGGATGAAATGTGCAGCATGGTCCTAGCCTTTGCTTCGTGGGGGCCCAGCAGGAGCCACTGCTGTTTGCTTCCTGCTGTGTGTTCCCTCCCTGGGACATGGCATGGGGTGCCTAGACCCTGCTGGGAAGAGCAGTTTTGAGTCTGAGAAGCAGTCTCCCAGCTGGAAACTCATGAAGCATAGGTACGTCATCCCCTGCCCTGCCTTTCACATTCCTCAGAAGCTCATTAGCAGAGCTAGGTGCTGGGAGCTCCCCTTGGCTGAGTGACTCCGTGCTGCAGCTTCCTAGTGCTGCAGTGGAGCTGAGACATCTGCTGAAGGATGATCCAGCAGGTGTCTATATCCTCTTGAAATCTGAAGAATCTTCAAGTGCAATAGCTATA
This sequence comes from Myiopsitta monachus, assembly GCA_017639245.1. Lineage (NCBI taxonomy): Eukaryota > Metazoa > Chordata > Aves > Psittaciformes > Psittacidae > Myiopsitta > Myiopsitta monachus. The sequence continues at coordinate 83,582,080 of CM029920.1, forward strand.
ACAATCAAATAGCTGATCGTGGCTCTTTTTCCTTTGCTGTGGAAGGGAAGACAGTGCAAAGTGTTTTCGTGCCATGCTTTAGTCACTTATGGGTCAAGAGCAAGAAGTCTGAATGTGCAAACAGTTCACTGTAAATTCTGATTTTTCACCCTGAATGTAGGATAGAGATGTCTCTTATTTTTATTTAGAAAACTAGACTTTTTTATTATTTTTAAAAGATGTATTTAAGGACAATTATGAATATATAAGTTAGCAACTGAAATCTTGTAGAGCCATTTTCATCTTATCCGGCTCTAGCAGTTCAAGGTGACACATCAATCCTGCCTTTGTGGTGGAAGTCCTTTAGGGACTTATAAACCTTTCTGTTTCTTATGCATTCTGGGCACCTTGCTTTAACCGGTGTCCATGCTGGTTCCATCTAGCTATTTCTGAAAGCTTAAGAGAAAAGCGAACAAACAAGGATATGAAGGAAATTAAGGGTGCCTCGCTGTGATATTTTTATAGAGTGGTACATGGCTTTGATAATGAAATGTGAAACGTAGCATGCGGATGATGATGATTATAAAAGACTGCATGTGTTTCTATTTGAATGTCATGTCCATGAGCTGGATTATTAGTATGAGCTCTGTAGTGTAAAAATACTGAAAAGAGAAGTGAAATGGGAAGAAGATATTTCTAGTAGTTTTTGCAGTGAACCACATCCTCTTTCATCTCTTTCCGTTTTCATGACCATACTCAGATTCTGCTAAAGTAAGCTTTAATCTCAGGATGGTAATAAACAAACTGCTCACTTCCTAAAGTTAAATAGGCTTCTTTCCAGCATTGTGAGGGAAAATCTATCTGAATTTCCAGCAAATCAGACTTCTTCCCAGGTGTGGCCTCATAGTGCTGCACTGGCTGGAAAGATAAGGAGCTTTGAGGTTGACTGGAATAGAAATGGGCTAGACAAAGGTTTTTCAGAATTATTAAGTTTGCATTTACCTGACTGAGGTATTCATGAGAGGTCATTGATTTCAGGAGGGACATTTCTTCCCTTATCCCCAAGTTACAACAATCCTGAAATACCTGCCCAGCCACAGGGGACCAGGGAAGCCGCAGCTGGCTCTTCACTGGAAAGAAGACACCAATTCTCTGGTATTTTGCTTTTTGAAGGCAAGGAGCCTGGGAAGCATTGCTTTAAGGATCAGGAGTGGCTTCTGCTTGCTTCCACCTAGAGCAGGTCCCTGGTCTCACCTTCTTTGTCATACCATCTGCACATCTCAGATCTCCTGTTTTGTAGCTGACCCATCTGCAATGCCTGGCTGTGAGAAAGGTCAAGCCTTCCTCCTCAAGTGATGCTTGAATCAGTGGTAAAATATACCAAACCATACACGTTTGGAAGGAGCTCAGTGTTTGTCTAAAACAAGCTTACTTGGGGTCAGTTTGTGGTTTATAGTAATGCTGGTATACAATAACCCAGGCAGGACAGATACAAGGTGTCTCCTGTCTCTTCGGGAACTGAGCATAATTGCCATTTTCACTCTCTCACACAGTATTTCCAAAGGAGTAATGTGATGTGGGACTACGTCAGTGTTTGCTGGTGAATTTTGCCCTTGCATAATTCTAGTACTTTCATTTGCATTCCTTCTTATCTTGCCCAGTTTATTGAAAAATGTGATGGTAATGTGGTAGTTCAATGTCTTGAGATGGTTTTAAAGTAGTTAAGCAAATTATTATGCCTCTGAGGTTGCATAATTCCATGGATTTGTCTTACCTTCCGTGACAGGCATGTTATATTTATTGTATCATTTATGATGTGTGTAAGCTGTACAGGCTGGATGTTGTGTCAAAATGACGTGAGCACTTGGGTACACATCTTGAATCAGCATCATTTTAGCATTCTCATGGGCAAAAGTACTTGCGTGGATTGTGTTAAACATCAAAAGTGTGTTGTTGTTTAGAGTCTTGTGATTAGGGCTTTTATCTAATTTTCTCCAATGTAGCAAATGTTTGCTGTTGGCTGACACTGTTACAAGGACTAAGGGTTTATCTTTCTTTGCCCGGCAATAATGTATTTTCTATTATGTCAATAGAATTAATTTTCAAGTAGTGTGCAGTGCTCCTTTAAAGAACGTCTCTTTTTCAGGTGGTTACATGGTGACTGTACCCCCAAATGTCTAGATGTCTCTCAATAGCAAAAATTGCTTTGCTACTGAATGTATTATTTATTAATGGTATCTTGTTGTCTTTTTCTAGTTGCATTTTACAAAATATGCCACAAGCATCTCATGTGATTTTTATAAGGAAACTCTTATGTATAATATTCGTGCAAGTGGACAGAAACAAATCGCAATTTTATAGTAGCCCATGCCTTTTTTCATAGCTGCGGGGTCTCAATGAGCATGATCAGAAGGGACAGGCTCATTGTTTTGTTTAATTTTGATGGAATTTTTCAAAAGTACTATTATGTTATTTATAATTTGGATTTAATTATCTTAACAAATAAATATCTCCATTTTAAGAAATGAAAATAGTATTTGTGGGGCTTCTTTTTCTTCTCTTTCCCCCATTCTCTGAGTATGTCCAAACGATCAAGGTAATTTCCTCTTTATGTCGACTTGCATAGTCTATTGTCATGTCATGATTTACATCTGTTGTCCTCATCTGATATTTCTGGTTATTCTGCTTACTCAATTCCTTTTCTTTGTAGCTTAGTCAGTGAGACAAGTGCATCTACAGTGTTCGTCTGAGAATAGACCTTGGGCTGAACATATGCATTTTTGCCTTCCCAAAACAACCAAGAAATGTTGGGTGCACATAGAAATCCCAAGGAAACATAAGCATTTTATCATAGAGGTTCCAGTTCTCATGCAAATCAGTGTAACTCAATCCAGTGTAACTGGTTGTTCCAGTGCTCAGTCTAATAGCCACATAAGCGGCCTTGAGTACGTATTCTAAAGCGAATGATCATTCTGGTTTCTGAATGTCTGATTGACCTAGCTTAGATGTCTTTAGATTTTCAAGCTAGAGTTTCAAGTGCAGATTTTCTGATCACAAGCCTCTTCAAGATATCTGTAATTTGATACAGAGTTCCTTTTGACATTATAAAAACATTCTTTCTCGCTTTAACCTCTCCATGCCGTGCCCCCTTAAAACTAATGGAAGATAAAGGATGAAATGGTCCTGGCCATTCCAGGGACAGTTGGAGCAGGGTTCCTTAGCCTAATAGATACAAAAAAGCAAGCATCTCTATCCATCTTAATTTGATTGCATTTATGGCAAAGATGATCATTGCTAAGGGAAGAGGGGAAGACACAAGCTCCCTTTCCTTTAGCCACAATTGTTCTTTTTAAAAAACCTGGCAACTAAAGATGAGAAGACCATTTAACTTCCAGTTTACCCAGATGTGGGCAGATATAAATTGTTGAAGCCAGCTAAAAGATAGTCTTGGTAATTATGTTCATGCTAGAAATCCTCAGATGTTGTCTTAACTTTCATTGGTTTCTCTAGCATGCTTATTTCCTTTCCCTGAATGCATTTTCCTAGCCAGTGAGTAAATGAGAGTTCCTTGTTATTCTCATTTAATATTTCTTATAACATACCATCTCCACTTGGGTCAGTCTTATCCCATGGGGACTCACAAAATGAGAACTCCCCACCTCCAAGGGCTTCTGTCAATGGGTGGAAGATTCTGTGCCGGGTCTCTGTTGTGTGCTTGCTTGTATAGTGCGCATTGTCAATACTGCCATGGATGGTGAGAAATCTAGGTCAAAACTCCAAGTCCTTGAGGCTATGTTTCCCTTTCAGCTGGTGAAGTGTTACTTGAAAGCTATGTCTTGCACCTTCTGTTTGGCTTTTCTCTCCAGAAGGCAATTGTACTTTAGCTATGCAACTGACCTCAGGTATTTATTTTAGCCCTGTGCCTCTTCTTCCTGGCCCTTTAACCTTGAGAAGCTAATATTCATTCCTTGAATGAAAATGTGCTGTGGAAAAGCAAAATGCCAACAATATCAGTGCCTCAGACTCTGTCCATTTGCCTTTGACAGGAAATACTTGAATGTCATAGGGAAGGTCATTGTTGCTGCAAGAGAAACTTACCCAATGCAGAAAATTCTCTTGATGTCTCACTTCAAATCCTCTTCTACCCAGATTTCCAGCTCACTGTCACATACCGAGCTCAGACAGCTCAGTGAGGGTGTTATTTAAGCACTTTGGCTTCTGAGTATCTTTTTCCTTTATGTACTTCTCCAGTTCACCTCTTTATGGTATTTTAGCAGAAGTGTTACGCGTCTTCTACTGCTGGATCTGGATGCCTGGTAGAAAACACACCTCTAAATGAAAAGACTGTCAGTGAAAACTGCAGTGTAAGTATTGTGGTATTAATGAGCATGGTTTAAAGGAGAAGTTCCTACTTGTTGCAGTTGTGCCTAACTCTGCTCAGAAGATTTATGAAGTTGCTGCATCATGCTTTTGCACGGGGATCTAGCAGTTGGCTGTGGCCTGTTTGCTTGGGCCTGTTCAGTAAAGATGTTTTTGGCTGTCATCAGGTAGCAGATGAGGTACAGCACGTGCTGTCTTCCTAGTGATCATGTAAGTGGTTTATGTGCAACACGAGCAACGACTTAAAGTAGAGCTTTTCAAGAGAAGATACATAGGTCTTAGGATTCAGTAGGAAAGGGGTTCACTTGTGATTTCTGCTACAGATTGCCTGCTTACCTCCTCAGACTGATTAACCATGATGTGTCAAATTGCTGCTACCTGTCCACAAGGACTAATTCTTCCCAGTCCCACGAATGTTAAGGTAAAATATTTTTCATACATTTTAAAAAATGCTAGCAGAGGTAATCTGAGTCTTGAAAGAAGTGAGCTGCCCTGCCTATAGAAGTTCATCCAGTTGAATGCTAGTCACAAGTAACCACAACTTTTTGCTTTGTCATAGCTGGGTAGAGAATATTTTAAGTGCACCACGAGCATGAGAGGATGCATAATAACCATTTTGATTAAATCGATACTTCTTAAAGTGTATTCTTGTATTGCCCATCCAGTGTGATAATTAACTTCTCATCATGTAGTACAGCTTTTTCTCCCTCTATCAAGCCAAAGACCTTGAATCTTCTCTTCTGCAGACTAAGACTTCCTAGCCTATTTAGTTATTGTTTTAAATGAAAGCCATCCAGTAACTGTGATTGTCCCTGTTGCTCTTCCCTGCAGTTTTCCTGGTCCCATTTCTTTCTTTTTTTGAGATAGATAGTTTAGAATCCTATGGATATTTAATTATGAAGCTTCTTTTCTCTATTTTCAGTGGTTGTCAAATCAGATCTTACTCATTTCCAGCTTTTAGCCTCTTGCCTGACAACCTCAAGATCTGCAAGTCTGGTGGGGTTAGCAATTGAAACTGATACTTAGAATTATAACATTTTTGTCTTTGCATCCCTGTTGACCCAATTTGATCCAGTTCTCAAAAAAGATTACTTTAGTATTTTTAATATTTTGATCTGTCAGTTCATCTACTTTGTACTTTTCTTTTATTATGTACCCATAAATGAGTGAAAACCTAGGGTTTTCTTAATCAGTACCAGCAATGTAGGCAACTTGCAAAATGGTTAAAAAATAGTCAAGCACGTGTATATACTGCCAAAGAAAAACTCAGTACTGCAAAAAGAATTCCACATAATTTTCAGGCAGGATATATGCATTTGGATTTCTTGAAACTTTGTATTCACTATTTAGAATTAAAAGTGATGATACATACAGATGTACTTGTTAAAATTAATCTATACCCATATTATTACACAAAAATATTTCAGAAGACATAGAGTACTTTCCCAAGAAAGGGAGCTTTCCTTTACTGTATTATGCAGGCTTATTACAAGAAAAACGTTGTAGATGATGAGGAATAGCTATTCAGAATCCCCGCTTTAGAAATTATCTGTCATGATACTAAAAATAAAATACAACTGTGTATGCCAAATCATCATCAGACTGTGTGTGGTGTTTAAATTTCAAAAGAAATATTTTAAAATAAAACAAATTACTTGCAAATCAAGTGAGAGTAACATTTCCCAGTAAGGAGATGAGTCTGAAAATATGCATGGGACAGACAACACAAACTTCAAAATAGTTCTATCACATTCGCTTTTACAATCTTATGCCATAACTGAGCATTTTCATCTTGGGTTAATGTGATCTTCAGAGTCCCTTTTAGAATCTAGATATCTAAAAAATTGTTTCATCAAGTTATTAAAATCAAGATTTTATTTGAAGGTTTGCACAGTTTGCACATTTACTATTAGCAAAAGCAAATTAAGAAATCTGATAACTCATCTATGATAGATCAAGTGCTTTGCCCTTCAGTGTTAACCACTTGCTTTCCTCACATTCCCCATCTCCAAATCTACCATTCATTGCCATTGTGAGCACTTGCTGGCTACTGATGAATGCTCAATGAGGAAAACCATCTTTGGAGACATCCCAGACATGTCTGGGGACCTGGGAAAGAGTCACAGAAACATTACAATGAAAAGAAATCATAAGTGACAGTGGTATGGCCTTAGGTTCATCGAGGGACGTTGCACTTTCGGCTTATATTGCATGTGGCCTGTCAACTGTGGTTTGGCCTTTGGAATTATTAACTGTCTAGATGAATACTTGTTAGAGATATCAACCATCAGCAACTTTCATGGCTGATAGAAGAAGACAAGAGCAAAGTTTTTCATGTGGGACAGACTCCATCAGACTAGGGCACAGTCTCTGTAGCAAGAGGACCTCGGTTCCAGTGGAGAGCAAGATGAACTTGCATGTGGTTGCAAAGATAACCACCAATCACTTACAGTAGCCAGGAGGTTGAGGTACTACAGCTGATGTTGGATGCCCTGGTATGACAGATATTGAAAAAATGGAGTGACTCCACAGAAAGGTGGCATGGCCATGGGGTGGGAGCATAGGTCATCTGAAGAGAGTGAGCCAGCTGCCCCATTGTTCCAGCTTGAACAGAAGAAGTCTGTAGAGGCAGGTAATGGTGTTCTTCAGCTTTCTAATAGGAGGGTGAGAGACAGCAGGGCCATGTGCCTCTCAAGGGTAAACAGTGAAAGGGTGAAAAGCAATAGCCACACATTGCAGAAAGGGAATGTCTTATTATATATAAGGAAAAAAACATTGCTGTGAGGGTCATCAGACACTAGACCAGGCATACAGGCAGGCTGCAGGATCTCCAGCCTTGGAGACCTCCACCCAGAATGAGACTGGACAAGGCCCAAGCAGCCTGTGTGAACCTTGTATTTAGATCTGAGCTCCAGACATCCCTGCCAACCTGAATTATGCTGAGTAGTAGGGACGTCAATAGTACTGCTGTGTGACAAAGTGGGTTCCAGAGCGTCAATCCTAAAACTTGTCTGGATGTAGGAAGCTACTGCAAGATAGGAAGATATGTTCCTTTACCCATGTGACATAGGACTGTGTCCTGGGTTCAGCAGTAACAGTCATTTTTTTTCTTTTGAAGGTGCTGGATAGTGCTGAACAGAGCACTGTAAGCATAGGCCAAGCCCCAGCACATTGCCATGATTTGTCCCTCTCTGGTGTGACCAGAATGACAACACACCTCCTTTAAATGTTTTACTAATTTTTCTGGATTTTGCCTTTGTTCACTGGTGAAGTTCCAAAGCACTGGAGAGGCCCACTGGCCTAGATGCTTGCCATACTCCCACACACCCTGCCACTTATGGCTATCCAGCCTCAGGGAAAATCTCTTGGACCTCCTATATTGTTGTTTAACCCTAGACAAGGCCCAAACCCGACTCTGCATAACTCTCGGGACCAGACGAAATGGTCGTGAGTTAAACATACTCAGTGTATACTCGTATATACTATATCTTAATCATACTCGCCAACATGGCGATTCCCATCACAACCAGCAGGCAGGTCTCAAGGATATCTAAAGGCCATTCAAAACCTTCAAAATTCTCAAATGATGCTGCAACGGTCTGGTGGGGGAGCTAGGAGCATAAAAGAATGTCTCCTTCACAGGTTGACCACCTGCGGAGGGGAAAAGAGATGTGTAATTGCCAAACACTTCCATTATATACCTCCCAAGGTATAGAGTTGGTGACCACACTGGAAACAAAAACCGGGTCAGTTTCATGATCACTGAGTCTATTGTATTAAAAATCAGTGCAATAGAGTACAATGTAACAAGAACCTTAACCCAAACCCCAGATCTGAAAAATGTTAAGATAAAAAATACCGGCTGTAAGTAAAGTGTCATCCGCTGAACCTGTGAGATCCAGAGCAACTACTTTGAGAACCAATAAATCAGCATTGTGATGAGTGACTATTAATCCTGTTGTTATCTCAACCCTTCGTGCCCCACGTTGGGCACCAAAGAGAGCTGTCGTGGTTTAAGCTGTAAATCTCACGCAGCCCGTTCACTCACTTCTCCCTCTTTCTTCCCCCCCACTACGATGGGGGGGGGGGGGGGGGAATGGGGAGAAGAATCGAAAGAAGGTAACTCCCACGGGTTGAGATAAGAACAGTCCAGTAACTGAGGTATAACACAAATCACTACTGCTGCCACCAATAATAATTATGACCAGGCAAATACAAGGGAAGAGGATACAACCGCTCACCACCTGACCGAGCTGAGAGAGAGAGAGTTCTGGGTTCCTGCCCCCAGTTTTTTACATCCTGGGCATGACGTGCTGTGGCATGGAATAGTTCTTTGGTCAGTTTGGGTCAGGTGTCCTGTCTCTGCTTCCTCCCGGCTTGCCCTCCTCCCTGGCAGAGCATGAGGCTCAGGAAGTCCTTGGTCAGACCAAAACATTACCAAGCAGTAACTGAAAACACTGTTCCCAGGCTGAAAGTCAAAACCACAAGCGCTGCACCAGCTACCAAGAAGGAGAAAAAAAATGACTGTAACTGCTGAACCCAGGACAGACTGCCAATAGAAAGGCTTGGATTTCCTTTCCTGTGAAATGCAGGAGTCTAGAGCAATTACACTTGTGCTAGTATAATTAGAAAAGGGAGCAGAACATCCTTCGTAATCTCTTTTCCTTTCCAGATAGACTTGTATAAGAGCAATTCTTTTGATACCACTGGCCAACCTATTTGGAAACAAATTGCATGAGTCTGCTGCTATTTCTTCAATGGGGCCATTCAACAGCCTAAGGGACCTCACTGTTTTCTTTTGCAAGTCCAAATTGTCTTTTGCTCAAACCTGACATGGAAGACAACCAGGTGGTGTACAGGTTTGTATCTCCTATGTGGGCAGCAGATGGTGCAGGCTGTCGGGACAGTGCCAGGGTGGCTGGGAGCAGGGGCACGGAGCATCTCCCTTCAGGTTTCATGGGGTTTGAGCCCCAGTGAGTGACGGATGGTTTCCCCTTTACCTTCCAGATCCCTTCGTGCTCCCATCTGCTCTGGCCAGCCCCTCTCAAGCCTTTCATCTTTCCCAGTCTTTTGCAGTATGCCACATTTCACCTTCTTTTCCTCCACTTCATCTGCTACTTCTTGCACCTTCCCAATTCTTTCTGGTCTCCAGCATCCTACCTCCTTTCTGGGCCCTGCTGTTTGCGTTGCTCCCTGCCTGCTCCCCCTGCTCTGGCCACAGGCTTCATGTCCTCTCAGCTCCCCACTTGTTTCAACTCAGATCCCTAAGGCATTGCTAAAACTGCCGCTCTGAATCGAAAGATATTTGACAGACTGAGGCAGATGCTGCAGGGGAAAATGCCACAAAGGTAGCCTGGAGGAAGCAAATACTTTTTCATCAGTGCATACTTTGATGGTATGAACTCTAGAAAGCTCAGGGTAACTGCACTGAATTGAAAAGAAGTATAAATAACTGTTTATTCAGTGTACAAAGAACAGATTCCTGTTTGGAAAAAAATTAAAGAAGTATCTAACTTAAAGTGTAGGTGTCGTGGTTTAAGCCTCACCCAGGCTAATAACTCACAAAGTTTTACTCTCTCACTCACTCCTCTCTTTCTTCCCCCAGTCCCGGGGGATGGGGAGGAGAATTAAATGAATGCAACTCGCATAGGTTGAGATAAGAACAGTTTAGTAACTAAGGTATAACACAAATCACTACCACTACCACCAGTAATAATACAAGAGAAATACAAGGAAAGAGAATACAACTGCTCACCAAGCCCGACCCAGCCAGTGCACCCCCCAGCAGCGAACCCCCCCAGTACCAAAAACCTGACCATGCCGTGCACCCCCAGTCCACTCCCACCGCCTTCCGGGTCTCCGCCCCCCCACCTTAACATCCTGGACATGCCGTGCTGTGGTATGGAATAACCTCTTTGGTCAGTTTGGGTCAGGTGTCCTGTCTCTGCTTCCTCCCGGCTCCCCTCCTCCCTGGCATAGCATGAAACTCAAAGTCCTTGGCCAGGCCGAAAACATTGTCAAGCATAAACTATAAACACTGGTGTTATCAGCACTGCTCCTAGGCCCAAAATCAAAAACACAGCGCGGCACCAGCTACCAAGAAGGAGAAAAAATGACTGCTACTGCTGAACCCATGACAGTAGGGAAAGTGGAAGCTGCTGGAGCTGAATGTTGCACAGACAAACTGAATTCTTCTGTTTTCTAATTCTGAAGTGCTTAGCCTCGTCATTTACTGTGCTTTGAATGTACGTATTTTGGATATCATTTTCTGTATGTTTCTTCAGGAATTTATGTTGCTAATTTCAAATATCTGTTGGTGATGGAGAAAGAATAACCAAAAAGATGGAGTAAACCTTAATGTGATGTAGTCCACTGACTATACCTAGATAAACTTTCATAGGTACTTCTAAAAGTACCCCCCTGTAAGCAGGTCCTAAATCTAATCTAAGCATTAATATCAAAGCTTAGGAGCATTTTGTTAGGGTGTGCTCTACTCTCACACAGTCTGTACTAAAGTCTTCAGATATAAGAAAGAGAGCAAACTTTGCAGGCATCCACAAGCATATGAGGATGCTAAGGAAGTGAAGGCAAGTAAGACAAATTTTGACTCTCATGCTGCACTGTGAGTTCTCCCAGGCTTGGAGCAGCCTCATCCTCTTGTGGCCCTAAGATTGCCTAGTTGGAGTCAGTGAGGAGCAACAGGAATCTTGGGTGTGGTGAATGTCCTAAACTAGATCAAATGACCTGTGCCCTTGAAGTGCTTATTCCTTGCTTTATTATCAGGAGACCTCTTTGAGCCTCATAAGGTCGATGTTGAATTCTTACCTCTGGTACTGAAGAGTTCCCTTTCTGTCTCTGTCTCCTACCTGTAAAATTCTTCACCTTCCCTTAGGTTTAGCTTGATAGTGTTACAACTTCATCCAGAGTCTTTAGATGAAACCACAATGCAAATAATATTGTGTAATAATACAAACATAACATAATCATGATATAACATAATGGGTGATCTTGTCCCTGTGATTTAATTCCTTTCACATTTTGCTGCTTCTTAAAACAGGTTATCCATTTCAAGTACAGAAATAATTTTTGCATTGTGTAGTGCAGCAAAATCAACATTTAGAGTGCTCCCATTGCACACACAGTAGTGCCTTATTTTCTAATACTTGATTCATATTCATATGATTGAAAATGAGTGCTCATCCAATGAAAAGCAGCACTGGAATTGCCAAAAATTGCAGAAATTGAGTAAGACATCTTGGGAGGCAATCTGCTCTCTTCTCCCTCCAAATAAAACCTAACAACCAAAAGAAACCGAACCCATATGTTGTATTTTTCAGAATATATTGCTCTCAATTTTATCCTGTAAGAATGGCTGGCACTATATATCCTGAGCTTAGAAACACAATTTAGTTAAACTTCTTCATAGGCATTTGACATTTATGTGCTTCTTAATAGCAAGTAACTGGGACCAGCAGCACTTCAGATGATTTCTGCAATCCTGCTATATCTTTCTCAATTAATCAGTAGAAATGAAATATGCTGAATTATTAGTGGTCATGAATTGTCACCACTAGCTGTTGTGATGCAACCTCCAGTGTAAAGTTAGCAGATAGGCAGCCCTGGGTTGAACTGACTAATTTGTCGGGTTGTGTTACTGATCACACTCATTATTGCAGACTACTTGAAGCTATCAAGCTCTAGGATGACAAGTCACATAAGGGTGCTATCTCCATTTGTCTTGCTGGCATGCTGTACTTCTCAGGGGGTCTGGAGGTTTCTGATGGAGCTCCCTGAGCATTCATGGGTGTTGCTGTGAGAGCACAGGAGAGCATATGTGTGTTAGCTCTTCTGGGGGCTGCACCTCCACACATGTACTAAGGTTCATTTGGTTGAGGGTCACACCTCAGCTTCATCTTCTTGATTTGGGTTTTGGTGTCTTTCTAAGATAGTATCTAACATAATTCTGTCACTAGTCTAGGAAATTCCCCACTATTGATAACAACCTCTATCGCTTTTCCCAATTTGAGCCATGTATCACTGTGAATCACTTGGGGGTAGGGAAGCTCCCCAGTGGCATGTTAGGATCTTTGTGGTTGAAGACAAATTGATGTCTAAAACTATCTTCGTCTATTCTTTCTATTAGTGATGCTTTTCAGGCACACAAGGCCTAGCATATTGAGAACTATTGTTCTGAGCTTTTGATGGATGTACCAGACAGACTTTCGTCCTTGCCTTTTGGAAACAGCCCTGTCGCACTTGGTGTGTGGAGGGTGACATTGCATCCTGTGTATGTCAAAGGAATTGGCAAGTCTGTACTCCCCTGCCTCACAACAGCAAATCCACACTTTATGCTTCCTGAGATAGGGCTTTCTAAGGAAACTGATAGATGTCTTCCCATTTTCCTGCAAGCAGTGAACACAAAGAAGACAAAATCGACAGACTTTGTTTCCTTGGTGTCATCTTCCTTATTTTAAGAGGATACACCTGTGGTCCTGCCTCTCTGAACACAGCCAACAGCTCTTTCCTCAGAAAACTCTCCATGTGTTGTTCCAAGCAGCTTTGTGTTTAAGCTGCTCTTTTTTTTTCAAGTCCTCTCGGCAGTGCAAGGATGGGGAGAGAGAGCAGCTGCTGCTGGAAGCCTGGTCAAATCTTGGTATCTGATCTCCATCCCTTGCCTCCTTGCACAAAGATTCAGGTGTCTTCTTTCTCATGCATGGGTAAACCAGACATTTAGACATAGAAGTACAGATCCTTGATGGCTTTGTAGAGCTCTTCTGCATTTCTATGCCTCATTGCAAAACCTCCAAAACAATTTCAAATTAGTGCCTTCCATACAAAGCATATAAGAAATGAGCATAAAAGAGTAATAAAATTTCTGATTTGCCACTGTCCTATGTCTGTGCTACACTGTGCATTGCTCCACTTCATCCTAGCCCTCTGTAACTTTGAATATTGATAGCTCAGAATAAGTCAGGTATATAACTTATGTACACCTGTATACTGTGCAGTGGGGAGAGAGCAAAGGGAGTACAGAAAACCAGTACTGTTAAAAGGGTGCTTTTGTAGATTATGCTAATGTCACACTTCCGACAAGTACTGGTATCCATCCATAATCCAGACGGGTAGTACCTACTGAGTAAGCCTGTTATGAAACTTAATATTTCTAAAAGCATGGGCAATTCTGAGTTCATAGATCCCCTGGGCTTAATTCTGCAAACCCTGCTGGCACCAGGCAGGGCTCAGAACGGTTGTGTTTAGAAAGCAGAAGCAAGCATTACTTCAGCTTTTCCACAGATGCCTGGCACAGGCTGGCTATCTCCAGTATCTACTGAGAGCAACTCAGACTCATTGAACAGGGCGGGATAGCTGATCTAAAATACTGTATGCATAGTGGCAGAAGGAAGCCTTGTAAATAAAAATTATTATTTGGTATCACAAGTGATGTCTGTGAATTGGTGCATGTCTTCTGCTAGGGCATCCTTAAGGGCATCATCCCTGGCACAGCTGCATTTTTCCCTAATGCCCCGCTGCTCTAGGAACCACAACAAAGTGGTTTACAGTAGAGTAAGTACTACTTACTCTACTATAAGTATATTAGTAAGTACAGTACAGTAGGTTTACAGTACGGAGTAGTTTACAGGTCCCATTAGTGATGCCCCTCTGTGCTGTAGTACAAGGCACAGCAGTAACCTAATACAGAGAGGATATTAAAATTTCCTTTATGAGTAGGAAGATTTTCCTCTCTGGACTTAGCAGGAAAGAGGGAAGAGTACCACAAACTGTGCAGGGAAAAGCAAGGGTATATCCCAGCCTTGAGCCTTGCTTACCACATAGCTGTGCAATTGCTTTGCCACAGCCTCAGGAAGGGATGGAAGGTCAAGGACATGGTGGGACCCATGAGGTTATGCAGGCTGTGATTGGTTCAGGCTATGCACAACATGGCATAAGTGTTGTAGTATGAAGCCTGGAAGTATCAGTGCAAATTGCTTTAATAGCAGGTGCTATGCACAAGAATTATAGTGCTGCCTTCACCAAACCAGAGATCTTTCTTTGCTGCTCTTCTCATTTCAAGGCCAGAGCTCTTAGCATTTCAAGTCAATACTAATATACACAAGGACAGTTTAGAAAGCAACCTCAGGTAAGACCCAGCAGCCTCAATGTGTATTTTCAAGTCCAGCCCTGTTGAACCACTAATAGTTTGATGACATTGTTAGCCTTCAAAAGATTGATCTCTGTTTTTGTGTCTGGTATTTTATGTTGTTATTGACTCTCACTGGTGCTACTTCTAGCTGCTCCAGTGAAGAGACTGCAGGTCCATAAGGGCTGGGAAGGGGCAAGAAAAAGGAGAATCCCACAAGAAATGAGATTTCCTTGGCCACAGGAGTGCCCTGTATGTACACATAAGATTCATGTATGACATAACATACTTGGAAAGCTTCAGCAGGCAGCAATACATGCTGGGCATGTGAAAAGAAATAGAGCAGATCTCTTCCTTTTTTCTTGTGTACCACAAGAAAAGCCTCATAATTTTGATCACCATCCAGCTAAGCTGCAAAGCCCTTTGGTGAAAGGTCGTCGTTTGATCATACTATAGACTCCAAGAAGCAGAAATAATTCATAGACTCTGGAGCCAGCAAGGCAGTATCTGGAGCCTAATGAAGATGAAGTTTATGGAGGATGTTAAATAAACAATCATCTGCAGCAAAAAATTGGTGGAGGAATAGATTTGATTAGCAGGCAAAATCTGGGAAGGTATCTGCAATACAAAGAGTTGAATCGGAGAGTATGTAAATGAAAGGAATTCTGCAAGTCCAGTAACTAAAGCTGTATCTGTTGTTTGTCACAACTAGCTGATTTTCTGGACAAAAATACTCTTTGCTTGGTTCAAGTTCAAGCTAGATAATAATTTCTCTTACAGTTGTTGAAATACTGAGTAACCAGCAACTGATGACAATTGTTTGGGCAGTTTCCCATCACTGGCCCTCTCCACACAGCAGTAGCCTTGTGTTGACACTGCAACAGCAAGGCTCTGGCAGTATGGAAAAAAATCAGGCAAGATCTTTAGGTCCTTGTTTCTTTTCTATGTGTGGGTGTGCACATGCATTTAGCCTTACTAATGGACTGATACAGAAGCAACTACATTCTGCCTCAATCTCACTTCTGTGCTGAAAGGACTGGGTTTTCAAGGCTCTCACTTGTCTCCTATCTGCAGGATGCCTTTTGTGTACATTCCCAGATGTGTCTCTAGCTTGAAAATGCTGAGCTTTAGTGCAGTCAAAGATAAAAGTTTGAGCAAACAAAGCTTCTGGAGAAAAATGTGGAAATGTTCCTCATATGGAGGAATAGGTGGATCTCTTTTTGCAGCTTGCACTAGAAATAAGGGCATTTACTATTCCGTAATGTGCCAGAGCAATGTTTTTTCTTTCCCTCCTGCTTCTCATTAAGAAATAGGATTGCTGAAGTCTGTCTCAAGACCTAATGCAATTAGGAGGAATGTGTTCATATTTTAATCCATTTCCAATAGTTCATAAGCTTTTTGTCATGCAATTAATGAAACAGACTATGAACCAGACCTTTTAGATTTCAGATTGACTGTGAACCATAGAAATCTGATGTGTAAATGGAAAAGTTCACTACTGTGTTAAAGAAACTTGTGGACAGATGGTTTGGATTTAAAGAGAAAAATAGCAGGATTTCTGGCAAAATACACAGGATTAATAAAAATGTAAGCTGAGTTCAAACTCAGTTCACCAGAAACCTGAAGGCAAAAGAATTACAAACTCTACTTCAGTTTGATTTGAAAAGAGCAGAAAGGAAACTGTCCAGAATTACATATTGAAAAATCTGGATAGTAATTTAAAAATTGTTGGGAATCATCAACACCCTTGTAAGCCCTTAAAATTGCTGTCAGGCTAAGAAGATTATTGTTTGTAAAAGATTAGTATACATTCACCCGTTGAAAGACAGACTTCTAGAGGAAGATTAAACTGCACTCAAGTGCTGTATGAGCCTCACTGGAGATGCGCATATGAAATAGAAATCATTAGCAGTGTTGAGAGTTGCAAGTTATTGATACTCTCTTGACATATCCTTTTTCAGACGTGGTAATCTGAATGTAAATACCTAATTTTAACTTTTTGTTATGACAACAAAAGATTAAGGTCTGAATTTTCCAAAGGATCCAGTTAAGCTAACTCTGGACAACTCTCAAATTCAGGCTGGGGCATTGTTGGGACCTGGTTTTCAGCAGCCATCTGCTTTACTCTAAGAACAGTGTTGCTCTTGGACAGGTTCTTTCACTTAAATTTGCAAAAATTGACCCTTCCAAAATCACTAAAAATACAGATGTCTGGGAGGAGGATTTATTGTTCCTGTTTTCCTGAAAGAAGTAAATGTCCCTTACAGCGCTCTCCTGTCATTCTGCAAGAGCTAGGTATATTAGCAAAAGCAGGGGTCTAGGAGGGCAAATCCCATGTAACTGATTATCGTAACCATTATTCACAGCTACTGACACTCTCTGACATCTGGAAGCAGGGGGGTAATTTGTACAGCATTTAGAGGGCCATGCAAAAAGCTTTTTGTCTAAATACATGTGAGACTACTTAGTGGCTGAATAATGACTTGATTGTAGCAGTAAATGCCAGAGTGAGGGCATTCATTTCAGTAGGGAGAGATGCGTCTAAACTAGTGTAACAGAGTGGCTCCTGGTGTTTTGGGCTGTCCTCAGTGGATCCCCATTCTAGAGAAATGAGGATGAGTTACGATCCACTACTTGCCATTGCTGAGACTTTGTGGCTGCATCTCTGCTAGTAAACTCTGCGGTGCTGGGGCTGGCTCCCAGGCACAGGAACACATTTATACTAGTAAGTAGACTGTCAGCATGATCCCGCACCTTTGCTAGCCAGGGGTGTCCCAAACGTTTTCCAGGCACAGTTCAGGAGTTAGGACAATCCAGGGACCGTTCCCAAAAACACTGCATGCCAGTCTCTTGTTTTGGGCAGGAGTTTATTAATTATGGATATGGGCAAGACTGGCACAGGGTCCCAAGGAAATCACTGAGCATAATTTATTGGTATAGATGTAGTCTCTAGGTGTATCTGTTGAAAGAAGGTTTTGGAATTGGATAATACCTTTAGTTTCTGCTTTGCACATGAAGAAAATTGTTGCCAGTAGTTATGGTAAAAAAAAAATGAACCAAAAGCATCTGCAAAGCTCTCATACTCTTCTGGATCTGGATTTGGGAATGGAGTCATTTATAAAATGAGGTGAAGTAGTTTGAAGTCTGTGTGGGAGGAAAGAGCAGCAGATTGGTTGGGGGTTTTCTTATTTTTAGTTCCCAAGCCTGACTTTTGACATTCCCATGATATGATGTGGAGCACCACAATATCAGAATTCATAGATTCATAGAATGGTTTCGGTTGGAAGCGACCCTCCGAGGTCATCTAGTCCAACCCCCTGCTGACTCGGTATTCCCACTGGTCTGAAATCCAGGCTCCAAAGCACAGCATTCTCACGGCTCATGGACTTTCTATTTATGGTCCTAAGGCACAGTAAAAATAGCGCTGGGAGTTTGAGAGCAGATTAGGTTGTGAGGTCTGCATCTAACTAGAGGATTAATTGAATCATCTCAAATTAAAAACCTATTATTACTATGGTCTATGGTATATATTGGCAGGTATCTCAAAACCAGTATTAGAGCTGATAAAATGCAGAAAGGTGCCTTCCTTAGTCCTGGGTGCACTGAAGCAAGCACAGCCCTTTTGCCTGTCGTTGTGCATGAGCCTGTTGGTAGAAGTAGGGGAGTTAGGTTAGAGACAAGGTAGTGAGATCCGCCAGTGTAGAGTGGAATTGTTTCCTGCATTTCTCCCTGAGACAGATGTTGGGATGAGATGAGGCATGAAGAACAGCACCCTGTTTGCCTAGTTTGGACAGGGTCAGTACAGATCATATCCATGCTCCCTGCATTGCCTGTGTCAGAGAACAAGAGATTTTAGCAGCTTTTAAATTTCCTGCTCCACTCTGCCAAGAGAGTTCCAGGGCAAAGCACAGGACAAAGCTATTTGCAAAAATGCACACTGGTCACTGACTCCAGTGTGTAAATAAGTCATTAAAAAAGTAACTGTCACAAGACAGAAACTCTGCAGCAATTAAAATGACCTCTGCAGAGCAATTAGATACACAAGGGTTGCACAGACATTCATCTAACGCTAATCCTAATGCTGCTTCTGATAGATGAAGGTAATCTTTGGCAGTGTGTAGCTATGAGTACAACTGGTAGTCTGTTTCGATGTAGTGGGGATACTGTGGTTTTCCTAGAGCAGTCGTGCTGTTCACACAGCAGCAGCCAGGAAGCCACTCCTATAATCCATGTATTTGCAGACATGGAAATTATAGTTAGAGATGTTCTGAGAAAGGACATGGGTAAAAGTCCTGAGCCTAAAACACCGTTCTATCTGGGGCAGATATATACTAGACTATAGGGAGGAAGAGCATTAGTGACATTTACGAAGTAAGAGCAATGGACAAGCGTGCTGTCTTGATTTGGAGTAAGATGTGCTTTTTTGGCTAATTGGTGACATTACTCTTTTAATGAAAAACAGATTGGAAATCTCAGAAGGGTAAGCCTTTGGACAGGAATTCAAAGGTATCCTAGCTGGGACAAACCAACAACACAGGGACCCACCCTCAGTGTTTTCCCTCTCCCCCCCTGTCTGGCTGTCTGGGATTCCAGACCAGGCTCAAAATTTTGATCAGTATCTGCAGCTTGGATCTCTCTCAAAGGGAGAGGTCCATTTGTGATGGAGATTGTTTCCTCGTGACTGGCTTGGGGAGGTTGAACCGTTGAAAGCAACACAAAAATTTCAGCGCCTCTGAAACACTTTTTGCAAACCGGTAAAATGCGCAGCAGAAAGTTCTGTCCTCCTGAGGAGCTCAGGGGAAAATCAGTGGAAGTGAATTTCTTTTTGCTTGATTTTAACTAATTTTGAAGGAGGTGATGGAGGGGCTGAAAAACTCCCTGCACTTGTTTTCTCATGCTCCTGCAGAGCTAAGGTGATCTATCTTGATCTCTGATTCAGCCTGACACTGCAGTTTATTTCTCATGTAGCTGTCTCTTTCATTTTTGGTTTGCTATTTTCTGCCTTTTGTTTTTTTTCAGTCCACTTCAGGTGCGGGTTATATTTTGAAACAATTTTTCCTTTCTCTTCTGTGGAAAAAAAAAAAGCCCTGGAGCACTGGTCCGAAGGCAGCAGAAAAGCCCAGGCTGCACGCTGTGCTGACAATCTGACTGTCTTGGCAGGACCACAGCCAGTTGTTGGCTCCGATGCCAAGAATGCAAACTTGTGCTGTTGGCAGCCTCTCCCATGACATTTAGCAGGGTGGACAGCTGCTTGCTGGGAGCTGTGCTGGAACCTCCAGTTCAGTTCATAGCAGCTCTCCAGAAACCCCATCTGGTAGCAGTAGCTTTTGGTTAGAACCATCTTGCAGGTTGCCACTGCAGTCAGTCTCAACGTCCATGTGCAGCTGGAGTTGTGAAGGTATACAGGTACACAGATGCTCAGGAAGCCACTAATGTAAGAGCACAATCCAGGTTTGCTCTAAAACCAGTAATCTTATGCTTTCTGACACTAACAGGTTGCCTTCTGCAATGTTTTCACCAACTCTCATTTGCAGATTCATGGATGTTTCTAAAACTGCACCTGTCCCAATGCATCTGGTACAATTGTTGCTCTCACTTCACTTTTAGAATGCTTTCTTTTTACTATTGCTGATTTTTATTCCATTTTCCCATACTTAATTACTTGTCCAGTTTTATTCTACTTGCCTGTGGATTTTTTGTTTAGGTCATTCATTTTTATGCTTTATGTATCCTAATCTACATTAAGCCTGTTCTGTTCTTAACGTCCATTTGCAACATGTCATGACTATTCAGTTGTGAGTAGTACTGGAATGATACATTTTGTCACCAGAACTGCAATTTGCCTTCTTCCAGTTCCTAAATTAGCTGCCAACTTTAATAAAGTCAAATGTTTCTTAGCACAAACATAAAATATCTCCACATCTACTCACCTCTGGGTTATCCGCAGCTTGATTCTGCTCGCCTCACCGTGGTGCTCCCAAGGAAACACTGCCCTCCGATGTTTCCGACTGGATGCGTTTTGCTGGTCTGAATCCAAACTCAGCAGTAGTGCTCAGGCAGGTCATTTGTTTTCCAGCTGTTTAGAGCACAGATGTTGACTTGGTGAAAACTGCCTGGATGTTGTTCAAAGCTGGCGAGCCCCACTATGACTCTCGTCATGTGCCAGCCATCCATACCTTTGCCAGAGCCCTGTTCCCACACAGAGGGGTGGTGATCTTCACCAGTGAGAATACAGCTTTCTGGGGAGCATTTGCCAACACCAGCATCTTCTGCTGGCAAGCAGCACCTTATGTAGGACTGTGGCAGAAGCCGGAAGAGGTGAATTGGAGCAAACTGCCTCTGCTCTGAAAGAGTCCTTATTGTAGTCGTGAGTAGCAGGGCTTCATTCTTTAAAAGGGCAGCTAAGCCTTTGTGTTTTCTTTCTTGGCTATGTTGAGCTGACAGAAGTGGAGAAAACAATAGCAAAAGAGTTATTTTGGTGTAACCTCAGTGCAGCCTAGTGAAATCAAAGCTACCTCAAGTCCAAATTGCTTTCAATTACTGCAGGCTATTGCAAGGTTATTCTGCTGAGACTGAAACCTTACCTCTCTTGTGGGAGCAGTGGAAGAGAATCCACACAGCAATGGCTTTCTGCAGCATTTATTCTATTCTCCCCTCTACAAGGTGGTTCTGACATGTGAAAGTGGCTATAGAGCAGCCTTATGAAGGAAGTGGCAATTAGGGATCCTGGGGCTGTTTTGTTGGCTTTCTGTAAGCCTGAAGATGTTCAGAGCCAACTTCATGTTGCACATGTATGGTGAGCATAGCAAAGCGGGCAAAGAGGAGCTGTTCTTACTGAGGGTGGATGCATAGGAGTAGTCTAGATCCTACCCAAATCCCAGCACAGTTACTCCCCCTCCATCCCAGTGCTGGGCCCTGGGGCGTTCGCTTAGGTCAAGGCAAGGTGATGGTGCCAACCACCATGTTGACCATTATTTGCAGCAAGCTGGGCTAGACTAGGTAAAACTGAACATCCACATAGGTGTGGAGGGCAGCCTGAACCCCCACCACCCCAACTTCTGCTGCTTGCTGTGGCTGCCTGTGCACAAGCCTCTGCCAGGGGAGGCAGCTACCTGAACTTCCCCAAAAGTGCTCTCTGAGCTCTTCTCCTGCAGACATCCCCTGCTCAGAAAAACCATGCCCTTATACATACGAGCACCTCCGTGGGAGAAAGTGCTGCTTCCAGAAAGCATGCTGGCTGAGTGGGACTCCATCTATACTGTATTTTGGGGGCTGCAGAGTACTTTGAGGTGGTAGAAACAATTTAGAAATGAAAGCCATTATTGTTTTCAAGGCATTGCTGGTAGGATGAGAGAGGCGCCTGGTTCTCAGTTTCTAACAAACAGTGATATATATATTGCAGGCTAGATCCCATGCAATCACATGCTCTGTTCTGTAGCCAAGAGACAACTTTCAATAGAATTAATTTTTACAGCTCCCTGGAGTCTTGCCTTTCACATCTTGTCTTTTTTTTTCACTTCCCTCTCATTGCTCCTTTTTTTTTTCAGTCTCAAGACCTACCTAAGATGAAGAAGAGTTTTTGCTGGTTTCCTTTCCAGAATAAGCTGAGACATACATTTAATCAAGTATGCCAGGATAGTCTCCCACATTGGTTCTTAGATCTCTTCTGGTTAATTGTGTATTATTTGGAAAGAGGTCTGAAGTAAAGTAACTTAGTCCCTTGACTCTCATCCTGAAATATGGGTGTTGGCATAGAGGATTTTCACCAGTAGACCTAGACCACCTCTACTACTCCCTGTTTTGCTGGGGTATATGGTGTATGGATTCCCTTTTTGCTCCTTACAGCAATTCACAACAAAATAGTTGCTGTAGCCATGTGAAGGATCTTTTTCAAGCCTCAGAATTTGTTCTGCAGGGAGGTAAGATTTCTTCCTTTTCCAGCATTGGTGCCGAAAACCTTTGCTGTGAGCCCGCATGCTCCTGTGTGGCTACACCAGAGGTTCCTTTGTGGACAATGAGGGCCAGCCAGTCCCAGCCTTCCTGCCTGCTTCTGCACTTCCCTGCACAGAGGAGATCTTTTATTTGGTAACGTACTAAATTTTTCTGACTCAGAAATCTGCAAAGAAATTGGACTGTCAGCAGGTAATTTTATAGCTCTTGGCTTTCTTTGCTGTAGCTGCAAATAGCAGAAGAGGTACATTTCTGTCCTCTCTGAGGATTTCTGAATGCTCAAATGATAGAAGTTGAGGTAGTAAATCCTGTCTGTATGTGTTATCAGGTAATACCGAAAAATAGATTAAAATAATATATTGCAATTGGATCAGAAATCTAACAAGCAAAGGCCTGTGTACAAAACATGTGGTTGTAGTTTTGCTAAGGAAGCTTCCAGAAATGTTTAATTTTTATAACTGCAGTGTCAGGATGACTTGGGGGTGATGTTTACTCAAAAAAACCCAAACCAACCCAGAGTTCTAGATGCTCTATCTCCAGAACTATGAATTAACCAGCGTACTAATCAAACCCATTTTTGTGAGTCAACTGACAATTTAAGAATGGGAACACCTTACTCCCCCTATAATAGAGAAATAAGTATTTTAAGAGTTCCTGAAAAGAGTTAACTGATTTTACTATATACTGAGCCAACTGCTTTTAGAGGTCACCTCCTCCACACATGAAAGCAATGCGATTCTGGTTCTGTGTTCATTTGACATATCATCTGTATCATTTTCCTTTTGTGCCTGCTAACAGAGAAGTACCAAAAGTGCTGACCTGAGAGCTGACAATATCTGACATGATCAAGGAGCAAGACCATGGCAGGTCCACATAGCCCTTTGAGGGTGGGGAGGCAGCTGAAAGAATCAGGAACATATCAGGAGGATCACAAGAAGCCGTTGTGTACTGGGGGAATGTGGTGCCCCCATCAGCCTTTGGCACAATCCTTGCTGAACACTCACCTACATAAGGGAAGATCAAGAGAGTCATGACTCATGCATCCTAACCCATGTCCTACCTTGGGAGTGGCTGGTGTACTTAAGCAGCCTGTAAGGGTGTGCTCACTGCTTACTTGTTGTGCCCCGTTCATCCTCTGCAAACCACACCCCATGCAAGGCTGAATGATCTCCTGGTGTCACGCAGGTGATGGAAGAGGAGCTTCATACAGGGGCTTGTATCTCTTGCCCTGGCCATTTCTTAACTAGGAAGTGTCCTGTTTTGTCCTGAGCAGCTCTAAATACAGCGTGGGCAACTGCAACACCGTTGTAGTTAGCCATGCTACCTCACTGAGAGTTTTCCCAAGGAGAAGACTGAATTTTTCTGATTAAATTCCACAGACCTTATTAGGATGACTCTTATTAATGTTATACTAAAGAGACAATTACCCAGAGGAGGAAATTATGTGCTTGGTTTGCCTGAGCCATTGTAAGAACCAAGGTCAGTGCTGGAATAAAGATTCAGGATCAGTTTACATGCAACCTTCATCAATGGGCAACAGCCTCTGAAACCTGATTATGGAGTGTGCTCTTCTGCTTTCCTATGCAAGATTGCTACCCTGTAAAGTGGATGCAGGGAAGCCTCAGTAAGTAATTTCACTAACTAATTACTCCAGGGTCACAAAAATGGCCTCCACACTTCATCTTGGGAAACTGTGATTATAAGAGGAGAAATGATTTTAGTGGTGTCATCTGAGTTTGTGTGCACGTGCTGTGAGCAGCGCTTCCAGCTGTGCTGACGACACAGCAATTCTGCTAGAGGGAAATGATCAGTTAAAATTTTCTCACTGACAAGCCAGGCTCTCTGTAGCAGACTTTACAGAACAGGTCAGTGTTCTCACTCCCTCAGTGGCACAGTTTATACCCCACTTGAATTCTTTATTTGCTGCCTATCTAAGGGATAACTGAGTTTAAGACTTCTTCAGCACTAACATCTGCATGTTAACCCTCTTGATGTTCTCAGCACCCCACACTGGACGGTTCCCTGCCTCTCCAGGACTCCCATCCAAGGTACTGGGAATATCTGAGACCTCTACCGAAAAAACTCTTATAATGAACACTGAATGGTCCTGCTTTTGCTTAAACATGGTCTGTAATAGTCTTCAGCACATGGAGCTACCCCACCTCCCTGGAGCCACCTAGAATAAGATGTTTTCCCAGCATAACCATAACCCCTTCCCTAGAGGTCTAGCTGGTGGTGAGCCAAGGCCCAGTTTGGTTCAGCAGAGCTGTGTGGCTGTGATCACATTTACTCAGAAAACTGTTTTTGAGTTGTGAGAAAGTACATAGGCTAAAGCCACGCAAGATGAGAAAAGCGACATGGTGGAGCAAAGTTGTTGCATCAGTGATACTTGCAACTACGGGATTCAAAAGAGGATAACTGACATGAAATTATACAAAATCCTAAGGAAAAATCAAAACAGAACCAGAAGCAACTCAACGATCAGCCTTTCCCAAGAAACCAGAGGTCTACACTTGTCCAGCTGGTTGGTACCCGGCCAGCAAGGTGAGTTACATTTACCCTAAGAGGCACATAGTTCTTGATATCTCTGGGACTGTCAGCTGAAAAGACATTGCTCTCTACTCTCAGAAACTGTGTGTACCCACCTTGCAAAATCCCTTTGCACCTGTTTGAGCAGAAGTGATCCAGTGAGGGATGGTTACAGAGGGAAACTTTCATAAGCTGGAAGGGAACCAAAGCAGGCAACTGGTATATGTGATGGCACAGAAGTATTGATAAGTGAGTGCTTTCAAGATGGCAAGCCAGTGAAAGCCACAGTAATTTTTTTGGAAATAGTTCCAGTGATGACATAACTTCACTGGTAACTGTTTTCAGCTCATTTCTACTCTAAAGTCATCTGACTTCATGGTAAGCTCACTGGATCTTCTTGTGCCTGTGTGCTAGATAGAAGAAAGCTACATTTGCACTTATTTGCCTCCACAGAAATACCTGCAGACCTATGATCATCATGTCCCTGATGCCTCACTAAAACCTAAATGCAAGCTCCCCAAGACTGGCTGCAGAACGTGTTGTAATACTTCAACAGCTCCCAGGTTGCTTTCCTCAGCCTTCTACTTTTTCCAAAGCTTTCTTCAAATGTGAGCAAAAAAGCAGCTCGTAGTACTCCAAAAGCATTTGTACTAAATGTAGATTTAATAGAGAATGAACCATCATTGTCTGGATTTTATCCTAACAGAAGGTGACATCTTAATTACATCAATTCATGTAGAAGTTTTTATTTCCTTCCTTCGTATGGCTTATTACATTCTTTGAACACAATGATAGTCTAATATTGTTATAGATTTCATATGACATATCAACTGAAATAGATATGTTTAGAGTGCAGCATTGTTCCACATGGTAAGCCTAGACTTCAAAACCTGATTAAGATACTAAGTAAAAAGGTAGACAGTTACTCTGAGCAGGTTTCTTTTTTGGTTTAAAGTTAGCTATGGTTTGTGCTGTGCAGCCACAGCATACGTATTGATATAGACAAATATAGGTTGGAAAGTAGCCTGTACTTCACAAGCAATTTTATACTCTTCTACTATGTATGGGACATTCTGCCCAAGGATGTATATATTCACACACAGTCATGGTATACTTATACAGACTCAGCAATGAAGCAAAAAGACACATTTTGATTTGACTCATGTGGTGGGCATTTGGTTATTACTTTTGGCTAACCAAGCTCTCTTGAATGCTCTCTCTTTTCCATGCAGTGTGAACCTTCATGTAAAACACACCATTTATTGAACAATTAGTCAGCTGTGCAAAACTGACCATGGGGATGGATAATCAAAAATAGAAAACTTTTTCAACTGTTAGACAGTTGATGGCAATTGTCTAAATTGGTAAATGACTATTCTTTTGGTAATTCATATTAGTTTGGCCTAGAGCAATGCAGATTGTTTGCTGCTGTGAAAAGGAGACACTTGGAGATGGGAACAGTGGGCACAAATTAATTGTTATTTCAAATGCAAAACATACTTGGGAACCATATCAAACATTTAACTAACACCATCCAACAAAACATGAAATCCCTCATGTTGATGTTATTCCCACTGCATATGCCCAATATAATATTGTTGCTATGTTTTCTTCATCCTGTTGTTATCTTTCTGCCTTCTCCCAGATAATAGCTTTTTCATTGTTTTATGTTTTGATTAACTGGTCATTTAACAGACCTGCAAAAAAAGGAAAGCTAATCAGATGCTGAAACATCCAGCTTCCACTCCGAGCCAAAATAACATGCTTTGATCCCCCAGATGACAGCAGGCAGTAGGATGATAAGGCTTCCAACTTCCTTTTCTTGTTAATCATGGTTGCAAGCATGGGACCTAATCTTTGTGGCAGGAATTCTAATTGGAGAAGATAATTTTCCAAATTAGAAAGTTCTTTATGAAAGCTCTCCTTTAGTGAGAGTATAGCACCACCATTTACGTGAATTTGCAAGTCAGGGGAGCACATACAGGACTGAAGAAATGTTGAATTCTTGGTTCAGATGATTATAACTGTGCAGCAGTTCTGCTGATTCAGGAGGCAAACTCCTGAAAACAAAGCCAATCTGTCTTTGTTTTCATGGACAAGCTTAGATAAGTTCATAAAGAACTAACTGCTAGGGATTTCACAATTAAAACCAAACAAAAAGTCTGGCAGTCAGTGGGAAATTAAAGTTGGCCCTCAGAAGTCTTTAAATCTCTGGCAGCTGAATATTTTGGGAAGGTAAAATGTATATATGCATACTTCTGACTAAATGTATTAATTTTTCTGCAGTTTTAAAAGAGAATTACAGAGGCTGTGCTGTTTTCCACTACCTAGACGTCCTGAAACTCAGTTAAAAACCTTAACCTGAAATGACTTGCACCGAGCACTGCTTATTTTCCTGACTCATTTTTATTCATGAGTTTTATGGTATATTACTTGGAGATGGCTGCGATAATAAAGAGAAAAAAAATTTCTTCGTTCAAAAATAAGGCTTGGGAGGATGATGTAGTGTCAAAGTACCATAATAGAGTGATTGTGCTGGCTTCTTTTACTAAATATTTTGTGCTACTACTTCCCCATTTTTTCCTCTTTTCTCTGCATGGTGAAATCTTTCATCACATCCTTAGTGCTTCACTGCAGAAAAACCTTCTGAGAAGTTCACTCTCACCCACTTCCAAAGACACATTTGATGGTCTTTGGTATCACTGTTTGTGGCTTTTTTATGGCCCTGAAAGACAATTATAGCAGAATTGTGCTTCTCTCTCTGTTTCTGTGATTCTATTGTAAGATTCTGTGATTTTAATATTATTTAACAGTTGGTGATTTCTGTTTTCTGTTAGAAACTGGAAGGAATTCACTGTGATAGAAATATAGGAATGCCATGTTTGGTTTCCCCTCATCTTCTATTCCTATGTGTATGGAACTCATTCAAACTCTTCGTGGCAAGCTTTTCTGGTGGAACAGCTCCATATTGCCCCTGTATCCCCATATTGCTTTCTTTTGGACAAGTCATTATTTGTTTGGTACAGCTGAGGCTGAACTGTGGTATGATCTTTGTGATAAATTCATTTGTAACAAGAGAGTTTGTGCATTTTCAGTATAGCTTGGGCATCTTGCTTGATCCTGGTGCCCAAGGTGCAAAAGAGAAGAAACAGGCAAGAATGACTCATGATGAAGTACAGATGAAATAACAGTGGGTGTGATCCCTGTGTTGCTAATGCATCCTTGGTATAAAGCCAGAGCTGAACTGTGATGTTGAATTAGTGAGTAAAAATAAACCCCTAGATACTGCACTACCCTCATGATGAGTGTGTTCCTTTACAAGAACCATCTTTTTCTATAATAGAAATAATGATTCAATTACTCTAACACGAAAATATGAGTTCTCTACTAAACCAAGGGGAGAGATACCTAATTATTATGCATATAAATCTTGCTTTCAACAGCACTGATTTGGAAGCTCAATTGTAAGTGCAAATGGATGTAAGCAGCAGGTCTAACTGAGTGATAGTACAAACTACATAAAAGAAAAAAATACAGAGCAGATGAGTCATAATTCCCAGTGTATGAAAGTAATTTTAATGTTATAGTAAAATTATTGTTTTATCATTACTTTAAATTATTTTTCTTTCACTAAAAAAATGAGTCTTCCATGTGGTTTTATGCAAGTTATTAAGCAACAGCTATTGGAATCTACAGAAGTGTGAGAAATTTATTTTATTTTTCCAACTTCTGTAAGACTTATAACAGATGTAATATTATGACTATGCCAGGTCATTTAAAAATCTGATTAAGTTATAAGTAATTTCATAGCTCAGAAGGAATTGTTTCTGTAGGTCTCAACATCTGAGCCACTAAAGGATGCCTGTGATACATATGGAACTTGTTACAGGAGTGAGGTTTGTATGGATGTCACAGGGCACAAAGTCTTTCATATCCCTGGAGGACCAAAATGGTGCCTTAATTTTGTAATCAAAAGTACTTGATGCATGGTTCAAAAACATTGTGTTGTACAGGAACAGAATATTTCAATTATGATACAAACAAGAGGGTTTGATGTAGGCAAATAAACTACGATCAGTGCAAATTATCAACTTTCACAATTTTAAAGATATGGTAATAGAATGATTGAACTGATGGGTGTCAAACACTAACCCTTAAACCATGTTTCTGAAAGGGGAGCAGAGAAACCAACATATGTTTCACTGTGGGTTGCTGATATTTAAGCAGATGGGTCTCTTTTGTGCCTTCACAGGTCCGAGATATCTATTGGTTAAAGAACATCCCATTACCATTTTGATGTATCGGTAGCTGATGATGCATGACTACTTACATAACACAATTTAAAAGCTAAGACAGAATGAAAGCAAAATAAGGACATACAGAATGAAATTCAGAAAAAGTCATTTCAGTTTTTTCTTGAAGTAGTCTTCACTTATTGATTCCCCCCTCCTTCCCACCCCCCACTAAATTAAATGATTTTGACCAAAACCTTCACTTTTTCCAAAGGAAAAAAAAACAACCCACATTTAAAACCAAGTTTCCTCTAGTTTAGAATTGTGCCTACAAAAGGAAGGCATTCAGCATTACCTTGTCTCTTACAGCTTAACAGTTCAGAGGACTAGGCCTATAGTATGAATTTTGGTTCCATTTAAATGAATGTTGAAATCAATACTTAAATTGTATCCTGTAAGAATGATTAATAAGAAAACTAGCAGAGTGTATCAACAAAGATCTTCCTCTTCATGTTGAAATGGAGAAGGCAGAGGATCTTAAAGCCCAGAGACAAGTAATAAATAGAGTATTTTCTAAATGCGTGGGAAGAAGATAATCTTGTAGCTGTATTACAAAGTGATCTATAATTCTTATTGGTTCAATTACAGGAAGCTTTGTGCTAATCCTATTACTTCTTGTTCATGAACTATTCATCCAAGGTCTGTAAAGAATCATATTAAAAAAGGAGTGCAGTTCCTACGAACATTGGCATTTCCTGGACAGCTCGTTATATAGCATTTGAAGACGGCAGGAAAGACAACATAATTGAATATCCAAGGGGCATGTTTTTTGACATGATGTTGCTGGAACTGTCTCAGCCGAGATGACAATTGTAACAATAAGCAGAAGAAGAATTTCATTTAGATATGACAGATATTGTCAGAACTAGAGCAAGCAAAGCTGGAGAAAGCATAAAGTCATATGGAATAAGCTGGAACAGCAAACGCGTGTGCAGGTATTTAGGAAGTAAGTTTATTTTCCACCAAATGGACAGATAATATAAACAGGAATTCTATATGCCTGACTTACTCACCACACACTCCAATGCAGCCCCAAGATCAAGCTTCTGGTTTGCTGAATTTTCCTTTTTCTTAAATGAGAAAAAAGAATGCTATAATTTGCAAATGACAATAAAAATATATTTTGACCTTACAATATTTTTCACCTAATCTGATCTCCTGAGTAGCACGAGGCAAAATTTTGCCCAGTAGAGCTCTGAGTCGAGCTAAATAAGAAATGTTTAGCAACTTTTGCCTTCCAGAGGGGCATTCAGGTCTGTCTGGAAATTATTTGTTTTAATAATTTTGCCACTTTTTCCAGTGATTTCTTTTTAATTGGTAGTAACCTCTATTGAAAATGTTTGTGAAATTTTGCCCTCTTTCTAATTTGAAGCTTTCTGGATTTTGTTTCCAGCTATCAGTTTTTACTCTGCCTTTTCAAAGCAGAATTACTAAGACGAAAAAATAAAGTATGGCAATGTCAAAGATGAAAGCAATATCTACGAACTTCCCTCCTTCTCCAATATTCAGTTCTAAACAAACTCACTGGTCACTTCAAGGTTTAATTTCATTATATATGGATGTAATATCAAAAAAGAAGATCCAGCTGTTTTCATAGTACTAACCGGCCACTAGCTTACCAGAAATATGATGTATAAAGGTCTGTAGACAGGTCTGAAACTGGATCTTACGTTCTTTAATAAAAAAAAAATAAATTGATAGAAATGTTAGAAAATTCTATCAATTACATTACCTCTGAAAGAACAGTGATTTTGTAGAAGAGGGGAGAGCCAGAAGAATATGGTTCCCATTAGATAAGATTGGGCTTATATATATATAATTGATGGAGAATCACAATTAAAAGAAAATGAATTGCATGCTGGGAAAATCCCCATTTCTTCCATCTATATCATCCCTCTGATAAAAATTTCTTTTAACAGATGAATGACAAATGACTGCTTCAAGATGGAGAAAATTGATTTGCCCTATACAGATTTTGGGCTAGAACCAAAATCAGATTTAATTACTGCACTGAACTTGTGCTGGTCCCATTTACCCTCACATAATATACCTAATGCTACTCTCACACACATATTAATCAGCTCTGAAGTACTTGGGTACCTTAGTTTGCATTGCTAAGCAGTAAAATCATGTCTCCGTTTTTACTGTCATTACACATATTCATTATACAGTGCTCCACCTCTTTCCAAATCCCCAGGGAGCTCAAGTATGCTCCTAGCCAAGGCTCCTTCTCAAGACCAGGAGGAGCCCCAGGGAAAGCACTACCATATATGCTTATAGCGGAGATCTTGGCTCTGCTAATACAGGGGAGATTAACTACTCCCAAAGGCTATACCAGCAATAACTCCCTGCTTGGTGTTGCTTTCAAGCCTTACTCACCCCCACTTCCACCATTTTTCCAGGAATTGCAGGTATAACATCAATTAAAGAAGCAAAACTCCAAAACACCTTCCTCAGACTGCCTTCAGTCCCATCTTACTGACTTCTATACTCCAGCTAGTAAAGCTTTCTCTTCAATTACCACACTTGGTCCTAAGTCCTAATGATTGGCTTTTATCCTGCTGGCTTTTTAGTGTGCATCCCTAATACTGGTTGACAAGGATGTGTATGAAGCCTGCTGAGGGTCAGGAGCACTAACAGCTGGATGAAGGAAGATGACAATGCCAGCAGCAGCTGGGAGGCAGAAGGACATGAGAAGAAGGATGTGATGTCTAGGGACTGACAAAGCTAGGAGTAGCTTTGACTGTCCCTCCCCTTGAAAAGTTGCAATAATTCTATTATCACCTTCAAGAAGGGCTTCCAACCTTGCTGGGGTAGCAGTGTCCAGGGAAGATGGATGTAGCAAACAGGCTACTCATTTAATTAGAGCAGCACAGCTGTTTGGCATCATTTTGAAGCATGCATCACAATAATACATTTTAATGACCTTCCATCAGGTACTACACTAATGAAGATGTGCAAGGAAGGAGTGCAAGGTAGGAAACAAACCATCACAGATGCACTAACATGGTTGAGAGTGATGGTGGCATAAGTTCACTGATTATTGCTAGATGCCTTGCCAATTCTGTGCTTATTTGAACCCAGCACGAAAAGGACAGCTTATACAGGTATATCTTAATCCTCGAGATAACTCAAGGAGCATTTGTCAGTGTAAGCAGTAGGTTTCCTCCACAGATGCTTCTAGCCAAGCTGGGATGTTCTGTTTGTGTGTGTTGCTGATAGAGTGCCTTGTTTTGTTCATGGGTTGGTTGCTCATTCACTGGTTTCTTTTTGGCAGTGGTGATGGATACACAAGTGTTATAAATCATCTTCTTTGTGCTTGAGAGCAAGAATTGCAGTCCAAAAGCTTGTTTTTTTAAAAAAGATGGCTAATATTAGGAAAGGAACTGAAGAGACTGTTTATTCCTTTGTCCTATGCCAAGGTCTGATTAAGTCTTACCTGAGCTATATAAAACAAAAAAATAATCAGTTCATTTGCTTTAGAAAGTCTGGTGTCTCCACAGTCAACTCTGCTAAATCTATTCTGGTGGCTTGCTGCTTTCATGATTGGGAAGTTATTTTTTAAAATCACTATCCTAAATCTCCCTTATGGTAATGTAACCTCCTTGCTTTTTAACCCTGACAAGTTCTGCACTTGGAGAACCAATCATCCTCTTGTTTGCTGCAGTTGTTTTGTGTATTTGAGCACTGCCATTGCAGCTCCCTTCAACTGTTTCTTCTTTGACCAAAAAATCTGATTTTCTGTCTAGAGCAATGCTGCATTTTTAGGTACATTTGTGGGCAGGGATCAAACCCTGTGAGATTGTAATGACTAAGATGTACCTTCGCCTCTATTATCCTCACTGAGTTTCAATTATCTATTGTCCAGCTGGAAAAGTTTGTTTGCACAAAAGTAATGCAAATGTTGAACAAGTATTCTGTAGTGTATAACAGGGTTCAACAAAAATTAACCTAAAAACCTACAGAGCTGGACAGAGAATTGGCTTCTTGATGCCTGCTATATTCCACCACCTGCAGAATTCTCCAGGGGACGTTAGAATCTTCTATATGTGATAAGACAATTTCTGTATTGACTCTCAGCAAGACTGAAGCTCTTGCTTTTAGCTAGGGTTTTGAAAATATCACACTCTGCGCTCCTGATTCTCGGTTGTGAAAGGTGCTAATGGTATTACTCAGTTTTGTGGGGATGTAGAGAAGTCAGATATGGCAGACCATCATATGCTGTGGTGCAAAGGGATGCTAAAGGCTTGATCCTACATCTCTAGCTTCGGTGAAAGCAAAATGCCAGCAATACCATGTTCAAACAGGTTTGGACCTGGGCAAGGCTGCGTTTAGTGTTCTTACTTTTTACCAAATGACCCATTGTCTGCAAAGTCAAAACTATAAAAAAAAGAATAAAGAAGTAAACGGTGGAGGGAAGAGCTGTGAAAAGTGGAACGAAATGCAGTGGCATTCCCACAGCTATGAGTCATTCCTTTTTACATTATATTAATTTTGGTGGTGACCAAATACCCTTAGATCTGTGGGCTTGCATTGTTAATGTCACTGATTGCAAAATTCGCCATGAAATCTTGTATGTCCTCTCAGATTTGGGATTTGCCTATTCTAAATGCCTTGGAAGAGACTACACACTGTAGGAAAATCCCCCAGTGATCTAAGGCCGAACCAGGCCTTAAAAAACAGGAAGTGCTATTTAAGTACTTCCAGCAGTACTCAAAAGATTGAAATGACAATGGTTGTGAAAGGCAGCAGGATCTCCTGCTCTCTGTGTTTTGGTAATAGGTCCCCTTACTCTTTGTTTTTAAGGTATGTTCTTTTTGTTTGTGTGTTTGCACTCACTAACACTTTCCCATCATTTCCTGGTCCATTCTGCTGACGCTGCTGACACTGGGCTGCAGACTCCTGCCCGCCTTTGGAAAGATGAGGGCGCTGGAGGAGTCCGAAGGCAAACTAGGTATCAGGATTCTGAAAGTGCCATCAATGTTTCTAGCAGTATCCCCTTTCTGGGAGGTGCATTGTGAAGCCAGTGCCAGTAAAATCTCTGTCACTTCTGTGAAAAATCACGGGAATAACTACTGCAACTGGAATACATATTTTTTTTCTTTTTTTTATCTAAGAAGGCCTCAGTTCATTTATAAATGAAGTTCAATCCTATTTTGCCAGTGTATTGCAGGGCAGTAGAATCTGGGTAGAGTGGCAGTCAATTCTCTCTAATAGATGAGCATTTATTTAGCTTTAAGTACCTTCACGGTTCCTGGTTTCATAACCTCCCTTAGCTCCTTGTTTTAATGGTTATAAACTTTTTTCTCTTGTTTAACCTTAATTTTCTCAATTGCAGTTTAAGCTCATTACTGCTTGCTCTATCTTCAGTGCTAATGAGAAAATTTTTTATCCCGGTTGTCTTTAAAGCATCTTTTTGTCCATTAGTAAAATGTTAATGTCTCCTCTCAGTCTTCCTCTCTGCCAATGAAAATCATCAATCTTTGATATTGCTGGCCTTTTCCAGATACTTTGTTTCCTTACTTGAAATCTTTAATTTGCCTCTCTTTAAGCGAAGCACCCAGATTTTAAGTGCCAGTACTCCTGACTGAAAGCCAGTCAGTACTGCAGAGAAATCTCCTCCCTTGGTTGATAAGCACTACTCCTCCAGGCTGCAAAGCAGAGCTCTTGTGTCACATGTGACAGTGATAACCTGCCTGTAGCTATCCATTGGGGTAATGAGAACCTACTGTGGTACAGTTTGCTATCTGCTGACCAGGAAGTATTTAATACATGAGTGGTTTAGATCACAAATACTGTTCTCTTGTTTCACTGATTTCAGATTTCTGAGGTTGAAAGAATAGAGATTTTTTCCAGAGCTGGAGGATGTAAATAAGGCTATCTTTAATCCCTTGAATAAGGGGGAGCTGGTGCTCCAGAGTGGACTTAGGAACCCAACCTCACCATTCCTGCATGGTAAACAAAGGACCTTGTGGTGACCCACAGACTGGCTGCAGGAGTTTCCTGAGTTCCTGGTGTGGGGTTTTTTGGGGAGCAAGCAGGTAGACACCGGAGGTAAGCATCTGGGCAAAGCCAAGAGGCAACCGAAGGAGCAGACTTGTTCAGCCAGTGCAAAGAAGTGGTAAATGCTTCATCCCTGGCAATGTTAAAGGCCAGGTTGGGCAGAGCCTTGGGTGACATGGTTTAGGGTGAGGCGTCCCTGCCCATGGCAGGGGGGTTAGAGCTAGATTGTATTGTGGTCCTTTTCAACCCTATTATATGATTATATGGTTACTGCATCTTTTAAGACATGAGAGACCATTACTAGAGCAGCCTGGAGCTAGGAGAACTTTGCTTTGTTTCGAGGAAGAGCAAGGCAGGATGAGAACATGGTGGGTTTGCAAGTTCACACTGTGGGCCATGTTTCCATCTGGCATCGCTCAGCTTTTATCTTCAGTTATTTACATAAAGTGAAGATTTTGGACAATGTATATGCCTGTTTGTGCCTATACATATATTAGGTTCACATTAGATATCATAATCATGCTGCTTAAGAGGTCCTTTTTATAGCATCTTCATTTCAACAGAATTTGTCATCTTGTCAGATTACTATTTTTTTAGCAGCTGATATTAAAAAGTGGCATTATGATAAATTATTAAGAGTTTCCATGGTGCTATACCCACTTTATAACTTCGCCCAGCCCCAGGCTCTTGGCTTCTTATCTCTCCGTATAATTTTCCACTCATCATGTTTGTCCTTTGGGAAAGGGCTGCTATTAGAACCAGGAAAACAGCAGTGAAAGTTATTTATTTTCCGTCCTTGGTAATGACTCACTTTTACTTAATGAATTGGAAAAAGTACCTGAAATTAATGGAGCAAGGTGTTGTCTAACTGTAAAGCAGGCAGTGCTGTTCCCAGCCCTGCGATTCCTCCTCAGGTAAAGGTCAGAGTTTCACTGACTTTGGGCATGTTTTGCTTCACACTCTGTTTCCCAGCTGGAAAATAATGCCATTAATCCTATTGCTTGTGGGATTGGGAGAGATTTTAAAAGGCAAAGAGAGCAATTGGCCATCTAGCATGCATTGCAAACTAACAGGTGCCTAATTCACATTTGTCCTTTAAAGAAACCCTCTCTTAATTACTATCATAGTGCTTGGTAATCCTGGGATAAAGCTTCTGTTTATTAAAGGATAAACCAGAATTACAAATCCTAGCTCTATGGGCTGCTGGGCAGCCAAATGTGTATAGGTTTCAACTAGGACACTTCAGATCTGCTTCTATTTGCAGCTCTGCTAATAACCTACCACAGGGCACTGGGCAAGCCACATTCCCTTTCTACAGGCATCTGGTAATGGGCTTCTGATGAAGTAATACCTGATATCAAC
The DNA here is from genome assembly GCA_017639245.1 of Myiopsitta monachus. NCBI lineage: Eukaryota > Metazoa > Chordata > Aves > Psittaciformes > Psittacidae > Myiopsitta > Myiopsitta monachus. Next base: position 83,618,713 of record CM029920.1, read on the forward strand.
ATTGTGATATTGATCTTTTTGAGTTCTATAGATAATAAGTGCTATTTAAAGTTTAGCAGGCATTATGATTATTTGCTTTCCTCTCACAGTGGAATTACACTGTATTTGCAGTTATTTTACCTTTTGGCTTTACTAAAGCTTACTGTGTCCATTCAGGTCTTCTAAAATGAGATTCCAGTGTACTCTCATTTTAGCAACAGCTAAATAGAAGTAGAAAAATTGTACTTTTATTAAAGTATTAGCCCTTTTTATACAATTACACTTACCTATTCTACTCAGAATATGTGATTAGTTTGGGAATATGGTTGCAGCTGTGACATGCAGAGGCCTGCAAATTAAGGTTCATAGGGAAAGAGATTTCCTCTTGGCACAGACTGTACCATATAAATCTGGGAAGCAATGTTGCCAACAGTATAGCTGCCTGAGCCAGCAGCAGTGTGCTCTGAAGTCTAAGTTCCCTCACATGACTTTGGTAATGTGTTTCTTCCTTAGCTGTATGGGTCTTCTCAAGAGCAGATACTAGTAGGCAAGGGTGAGTCCCATGAAAATGTGAAAAGGAAAAGAAGAAACTGCTCTGGAAATTTCAGCTGAAAAAAATGAGATTCATGCAGTGTGCCTTTTCCTAGACACAGTCCTGTGAAGTTGGTTTGAAGTACATAAGCAAGGTTTCCTGTGGAAACTAATGGTGTACCTGAAGCCAGATAATAAAATGTGGGTTTTGTTTGTTGGGTTTTTTTTTCTGCTGTGTGTGAGTTTTTGGTTGGTTTGTTTTCTTGGTTTATTTGGTTGTTGTTTTGGTTCCCCCCCCTCTTTCACCCCCCTGCCCCCCAATTTTTTCCTTGTCACTGCTGGATGGACAGGAAGAACAACAAAGTACACTTGAAGTGGTTAAAAAAGATGAATGTCCATAACTTGTATACAGTCTGCATCAAAGCCCCTTCCAGACAGGAAAAAGAAGGGGTAGAGATCCATCTACAGATCTGAAGTCAGGAAACACCTATACCTGAACATAATACCAGGTTTTGAAGTTTCCCTTTGACCCAGTGGTATTGGCTTCATTTGTGTGCTCTTTGTGCTACATGTTACAGCCTCTCAAAAGGCCATGGACTCATGCCCTGGAAGTGAGACTACTCTGCCTTCCATGCTTGCTCTGGATTTTTCTCTTTTCAAAGGTAAGTTTCTAGTTTTCAATTAAAGAAAGTTTGGCTTGAATTTGAAATACTTTTGACCTTTTTTAGAGAGCTCATTCCAGGTAAATTCAACCTACAGCTGTTCAGAATATGTCACAGTCCAACATAGCACCTTCCTCCAGTCCGTCCTTCTCCCCTTCTTAAATTGTTTTGCATTTTGGCTGGGACACATGGGAGTGCCCTAATCTATGTTACCATTTGTGGCATGCTGCTCTGACATGCAAGAAAACAGGGTGAGCAAAAATTGGAAACCCAGCTTCCTGAATGAAGTTTCATTTGGACAGAATTGTGAGAAAGAAAAGAAATATGTAACCTCAATCTACACACACATTCATCTTGTACATATTCTGCCTTGCTGTTCTGACTATTTTCTAAGAACTTAAAAAGTGTCAGGCTAAAAGAAAAGGGTGTGTTTGGCATTGTATGATTTTTGTACTAATGATGATATTACCTGATGAGAGAAAACACTGCAGAAATTATTCATTGACATTTAGCGACGTCTAATAAACAGGAGTTAAAAAGACAATTGTGTCAAACACCATTTGTATTCAGTATGATAATTGCAAGTAGGAGTCTGATCTTTCTTTAGGAAAATCAATGGGATAGATAGATACGATTAACTTAACTTAAACCCAATACTATTTTGATTTACTTATGTGGCAGCTTCTCGATAGCTTGTCATGAAGCATGCCTGGGAAGTACGTTTAGAAAGCACTCTAGCTCTGCAGAAACTGCTTTTCTGTTCCCCAGTGGTGCTGATTTTGACAGAAGACAGAAATAGATGTGAGAGATGGCATGCAGAAATTGTGGGGAAAAAATGAATAACATCCCCCCAAGGGGAACAGATTTTGGGCAGTTTCTCTTGAGGACACGTCTTGTGTAGACTTAAAGGGTATTGGAATTTGAGGTCTGATCTACCTCCTGAGAATAACCATACTCTGCAAGAGGAAAGTCTTAGTCTGTGTTTATCAGCAAAATGTCTTTTGTATGTCAAGGTTATTGCAGTACATGGAAGAAAAGTGATCATGTCATATCATCCGTCCCACCTGCTTGTGCATTATGGGAGTGTCTGTGTGGCAGACAACATCTCAACTCCACTGTATTTTCAGAGGTCATACGTCCTCTTAACAGACAAGCAAGATACAAACTCACTGACTCTGCAGTACTTTTCTTCAGATCTCACACTTGGAAAGGAAATCATCCAAGGCATCCAGTGGTATCCGGAAATAAGTGAGCACTTCCTGAAAATGGGAAAACCCAGCAATAGAAACAAGTATTATTTTTTTGACTAATTAAATTGGCCATGTCAGCAATGAATGTGTAGATATTAGTATTTCAGAAGAACAATTACATAAAATACTTTGAAGTGTAGGTGAAAAACACGTCCCTGTTGAGTGTAGCAGAGCTGTGATTTTCAACAACACGGTAGTGTTCACTTTCTAAGTTTAAAGCTGTAAAGCAACTGAGGGTCATTTTGGGCAATGTTAAGATGGTATTGAAGTTTGCAACAAAAATGAGTATGAGGTGCACTGCTGTCTACTGTATGTTAGGATCACTGTAAGTTAGTGTAATAGTCAGCGGTATTTTCCAGTAGGATCTCATTAATTTTTGAAGATGTACCTGGTGCCCTTCATTCCCATATATTTTAACATGCTTCCTTCCCACAGACTGCTGTTTTGGTTTGGGGTTTTTTGTTGTTTTGGTTTGAGGGGTTTTTTTACTTCTCAGAATTTTAAATATATGACACTTTCTGTTTCCTTTTTTCTCTGACTTAAGTGACATTGACAACTGTGTATTCAGGAAGGAATGATCCCCTTGAATTGAAGAGGTCCATACTGGTATAACCTGAAAGGGAAAAAATGGGATTAAAAATTACAGTGTTTATGTGCCAGCAAAACTTGATCTGGAAGAATGATTCAAAAATCTAAGGGTGCCTCTTAAGTAATGATGCAAGAAATAAAGTTTAATAAAGGAGTAAGATATGTAAGCTATCAAGCAGAGCTGCCCGTGCCAGCTGTGGGTCATCTTTTGTACCTAAAGCTTCACTTGGAGATGAGGGGTGGGAGAAGAAAAAATTGAAGGAGAGTTCTTTTAATGAACTGCATCACATTTCTTACTGGGAGAAGAGTTGTGAAGGTCTCTTTCATATTTCTGGTGGGGAACAGTGAGGACGTGACCCCCGGTTTTGGGCCTATGGCAGCTGATCCTGGGCTCTGATCCCTATCCAAGAGAGGCTCAGCCCTTCTCCTTCCTCCTCTGAGCTGCATGGAAAATAGCATCCCCCATGCAGGCCACTGAGAGGCTAAGAAGTAAGGCTGGCATGTAGCTTTGGGTCCCAGCATTGCACTGGTGTGACACCTGTGCAGCTCACAGGAGATATGAGACCTGGGAAACCCAGGCAGAGTTCCACACACAGATGTAGAACTGGAACCTCAAGGAGGGGGCAACAAAAAGCAGCTGTGGGCAGGAAGGCAGCCAGAAGCCAAAACTGTACCTTAGCCCTGGCTGAATGGATTGTAGCAACTTGCTAGACTTGTATTTCGGATTTGCTTTCAAAAAGTCCTGAACTGGGTCTACTGAATCATGCATAGAACATCTGTTTTAGTAATACAAAACTTTTTGGGGAGACTCTGTGCTACTCACAGATTTATTTATTTATTAATTAATGAAAATACCAAGATATTTAGTGTTTTGCACTGGCAACAAAAAGCTGTTTATTTGTCTACTACTGAGATTTCTTAATTATTTAAGACATGAAATACTCATTATCTGGCTTCCAGCTAACTGTTTTTTCCCAATCACACTGCACCATTGAAATGGTTACATAATATTAATAGATACTTTATATAACATTCCTGAAATAATGAAAAATGATCATAATTTGTAGCTGCCATCAGAGATTTCAGTAGCTCTAATAAATAATGATAATGGTGACCTGGAAAAATATATTCTTCAGCAAAGTTTCTAATTCTTGGCTGGTTTAAAAAAATCGACATAGCATATATTGCGTGTTTTATGTACACATTGAGTAACATCACGTGTAAAAAACTGTTCATCATCTCTATTTCTAGTGCTACCTATAGTTTTTATTGTTTTTTTGAGATGAGCCATTTAAGTACTGATTTTATATTCATAGAGAGCTAACTGGAATGTGTCATAAAGCCCAAGAATTTCTTTTTAGACGATAAATGTACTGATATTTGTAACTGATGGTGTGTGAATGTAAGCGTAAGAGTTGACACCAAACTCATACCACTTGCAGTTAGTTTTTCCATTGTAGTTATTTACTTAGACCAAGTGAACAAGGTATTGCAAGCATCACTTGAAAGCAGACTAAAAAGAAGAGTATCTGGATGATGGGTGTGTACAATTAGAAATGTCGGATTCTTGATAATCATTTTGTCATCAACTGTCTATGAGAAGGATTCTCAAGCCACCTGTTTCTGTAGATGTTCTTCAATATCTGAGTTGCCTTTCAGCTACCTCTGCTTAGGATAAATCTGTGCCATTGTTTGTTATTTATTTATTTTCAGTAGTTTGAGATTTGCAATTTTTTTCTGATTGCCTGTTAGCTCTGAGACAAAGCAATTCTGAATGAATGAATTCAGAATTTCTGAATGAATGTCTAGACTCCTGTTGCAGCTGCTGCTGTACAGAATAGCTGATCTTCCTGCATGAGCAATGCCAAGTGGCTTGTTGATCACATCAGTATTGATTAATAGCTGCCAGAACTCTCTTTCTGGTGATATTATTATTAGCATGAAATTCTATTAGCTACTCAACAGCTATTTGTACAGATTGCCATTTTTAGGCATAGTAAGCATACCAGCCCTAATAAAATCTAAGTGGCCCCCATTATATCAAGACTGAGGTAATTTTTTAGCATTTGTGTCACAGTTCAGTACTGCTGAATAGATGGACACTCCATAGTGCTCTGGGTCCTGTGACAGTTCAGATATCTGCATGTGCAAATTACACGTTGGTGCTGCTGGTGGACAGCTGGCATTTGGTAGTGGGCGTTAGTATGTTTTCACGTTTTCTTGCTGCTCCATTAGAGATGAAGGGTTTTCAGTATTATTTAGCATGGAAACCTCAGCAGGGAACTTCCTATTTGTAGTAATTTTTTCATAATATAATCAATGTTATATAGTTTGTGACATCAAGTTTGAGTTTGTCAATTAGCTGGATGGTGTCAACATAGTTCAGGCAGACGGGTCAGTGAAAAGAAGTGCACCTTTTCACCTGTGTATGGAAAGCATCACTTTCTCCTATAGAAAGCCAACTGATTAGGGCTACTTATTCTTTCTGGGAACCAGGCACCATGCTACTTTGATGTCTGATTTGACAAGAAGGTACTGTCTCATGGCAAGGTAGTAGGGAATCAGGTCTCAGTAAGTTTGATATAAACAAGGTGTGAGAGGTTGGTAGTTGCAAGCAAGACAACAAAGAGTTTAAGAGTTGAACAATGAAGGTGGGGGCAGTTGTATGATAATGGGATTTCCATGTTTTACGTCCCTAACCACTGCTGATGTGACAGCTTGTCCCAGTGGATTCACTTGATGCAGCAGTGTGATAGGTTCAGCAGTAGCAGTCATTTTTCTCCTTCTTGGTAGCTGGTGCAGTGCTGTGTTTTTGATTTTGGGCCTGGGAGCAGTGCTGATAACACCAGTGTTTTCAGTTACTGCTTGGTAATGTTTTTGTCTGACCAAGGACTTTCTGAGTCTCATGCTCTGCCAGGGAGGAGGGGAGCCAGGAGGAAGCAGAGACAGAACACCTGACCCAAACTGACCAAAGAGGTTATTCCATACCACAGCATGTCATGTCCAGGATGTGAAACCGGAGGGCAGAGAGCCAGAAGGGTGGGGTGCACTGTGTGGTCAGGCTTGATATGGGGCGGTGAGCAGTTATATTCTCTTTCTTTGTATTTCTCTTGTATTATTACTGGTGGTAGCAGTAGTGATTTGTGTTATACCTTAGTTACTAAACTGTTCTTATCTCAACCTGTGGGAGTTACATTCTTTCAATTCTCCTCCCCATCCCCCCTGGGACTGGGGGAAGAGAGAGGGGGAGTGAGTGAGAGAGTGACTGTGTGAGTTATTGAGGGGCTTAAACCATGACAAGCAGTTAAGTATTTGTCTGTATATTTTGCCCAAACTCTGTATTTTCTTAAACAAGCTGATGCCAAATTGTACATCTGCTTGAAAAATGCATTTTGTGATGACTCTTAATTAACATTTGTTATTTCTCTGTGTAATTGAGTAGGCTATATAATTTACTAGTAAGGTATTTTTAATTTACTTATAACCACTTCTTTGTCAGGTGCGATCAGAGCCAGCTTCTACATTCTTATTTTTTATCTGTTTTGACTTAATCTTTTCTTCAGGGAAGAAATTACTGTACATAATGATAGACAGTTACTCTGACGTGCCCCTTTACATGAATATCTCAAATGCTTTCTGCTTCTTCATAACACATATTTTGCTTAGGCTTATTATCCTGAATTTCCTTTCCTTGTGTCTGTTCCCTGCTTTGTATTACTTGGCTGTCCAAGTGTTCTTATTCAACTGCTTTTCTTCCTTGCCTGTGGATGAATGTGTTCCCTTCATTCATGTGCTCTCTCATGTCTGCTGCCTTTATTGCTCTTACTCTCATCTTCTAATTTTTATTTCCCTAAATCAACCATTAACTGACTTATCTGGGTGAATGTTTGAATGATGTAAGGTTGAAGCTAATATTCATCTGAATGCCATTACAGATTTGACATAAGTTCATTACTCTTATCTGCTCTATTCACATTCTTGCATCTTCAAAAGGCTTTGGCTATTTATACAGTGACACCCATTGCTTATTCAGAAAGAGTTTTTCCAGTTTCTAAGACTAATACCTAATTTTAAACCAGTGTATCTTGAAAACTATGACTTGCTGACATCCAATTTTCTCTGCAAAAAGACTTGCTGACCTAAATGACGCATCAGCCTGCTGGCTCTGTTCATACTGGGGTAAAATTTTAAAGCTGAGTTAGGAGCCCAGTTCCCACTCATTTTCTTTTGGATGGGGGGGGGGGGGATGTTAAGAATACTTTTGAGAATTAGCTATTTCTCAAGAGTTTGCAAATGAAAGGGTTTGAAAAGCAAAGCTCTTGCTGCTGCACAGGTTTGTGTACTATCACACTTGGAAGAAGCTGGGATTGAAAGCTTCTCTGGCTCCTTCTACTCCTCCTTCCTTTTTTGTTTCCTGTTTCCCAGTGTGGCTACTTTATATTTGGACTGTTTTTTTCCCAGCTTCCTTGACTATGAAAGCACAATCCTTTGAAATTGATTTTCTGAGTCATGTGGATGAAGGGCTTCTATATTACCCTTACTCTGTCTCCCAAACCTGAATTCCAATACCCTTCAGCCTTCATGACAATGCTCTAGGACAAATAGTAATTTATTTGATATAGCATTTCTTGAGAGCATTCTTGCCAGCAGTTGTTCATCCTGTGTTTCATTGAGAGAAGCAGAATACGGACTACAGACAAGGCAATGAGCTGGCACTGGGGAACTTTCCTCTTCTCTGGCCTGTGTTGCAACCTTGCCCTCTTTGTTTCTTCTCTTTCCCTTTGTCTGGTTTGTCTGTTTAGACAATAAACCTTCTTTATTTTTTGTCAAAGTTTATTTATGCTTTAATTTTACAGTGCCTACATCAATTACAATAACAAATGGAGCCCCCAGGTGCAGCTGTAACACAAATCTTTAAGAAGAGTAATCTGGTTACAGCTGATTTGAATGCCTATTGCTTCTGAAGGAGAGGATAATCCCCTGAAGTAGGTAGGCAAGCACTGCATATAATGCCTCCAATTATGTGAGTTTTTAGTCTGTTTTTTATTTCTTCTCTTACCCTTTCCCCCCACTAAGAATTAGAGAACCTATTTGGGACCATAATGAGGCAAAATTTTCTGTTAATCCCTTCCATTTCAGTCTATTCAACTCAATATTCCAGCAAGATGAGGTCTGAGGTGGATATTTTCAAAAGCAGACCTCCTGAATACCTGTTACAGTCAACAGCAAATCAGAGCTGAGCTTTAATTGCTTTGAATTGCCCCCAGAGAGGATCTGGTTAAGATGGAGGAAGCCAGGAGACTTTGTCTTCCTAAGATAGAGGTAGATTTGGGAAATAAATTCTTCAGGTTAAAGAACTCTGTTTTCTTCAAAGCCTGTAAAGATTTTTTTTTGTCACTTTTATTAATGGGCAATCCCTAACCTGGAAACATGATTAAAGAAACAAGTTAAAGTTGAAATTAGTGTTATGCTCTTTCAGCTGCTGATCTAAGACAAGTCAGTTCATTTTATGTTACCTTGCTGTGCACATTAGATCAGGGTGATGGCCTTTGCTTGCACTGACTTTACTATTATGTAGGAAAGGATGTTTTTAACTGCCTCTTTCATCTTGCATTCATCCAAACCCTCTGGAGAAACTGATACAGCACTCTAAAGATAATAGAATACCTCCTAATTCCTTCACTGGGCTTTTGCTAAGGCTCCCTTTAAATGAGATCAAGACCAAGGGTTTTCATAAACCTCCAATGCCTCTTTCTTCAGTGTCAGCTGTGTAGTACCCCACCAAGTGTTGTGCAGTTCTCTGCAAGCCTTTTTGTTTCCACACTTACCCTTTCTTGTCTTCAGGAAACATTTGTCACATGCAGCAGAAGCTGAATAGTTATTAATGCTGCACACAGAAAAGCCCTTGCTAATGACCTGGAATACAAGGCAGGGGAGTTTAGGCAAGTGGCAGCAGGTTTCCTTGCCAGAGCTTATCCTGAACTGACAGTCCTGCTCTGATGAAAGGGGAATTTATTATGCTGTTACATCTTTATGCCTCATATATGATACCCTTGGCTGGGTGGCATGCCTCCCCAGAGGAGACTGCAAGAAAGTAGGCAGAGGCAGCAGCAGCCTTTTTCAACATGTATCATCTCCAACCTACCATTAGGCTTCATTTATCTTTCTTTCTTATTATCTGGGTCTGCCTAATCCTCGGTGAACCTTGAGCTCAAATGAATCAGCAGTACAGCCAGAGCCTGAAGGAAGAATAGCTACAGAAATAAATATTATTATAATTGAGATAAACATAAATTGGAGGCAGTGTCCTGGATGAGTTTTTGCTGTACTGGCTCTTTCTCTAACAGTGTTTCACAGTTGTTTTAATTTTTTCTTGCCCTTCTCCATTTGTGTGTTTTCATTTGAGATTATAAAATGGGAAAGAAGCCCTGCCCATGAATTTTAGGATTATATCTCTTGGTAAAACTGAGTTTAGTTAAAACTCAAAAGAGCAGACCTGAGGGCTCTGTTAATATGCTCTGCATAGAAGAAGGGCACAACCCGAGAATTTTGTATCCTAAAAATGGGAACACTGAGAATAAGGAAGCATGAAGAACTGAGATTTTGCTTTGCTTATGGAGCCTAAATACAGCCACTCCCTCCCCTACCTCTACCCCAGTCTCTTCCTCCAGTAGGGATTGTATTATTTTCTTGATAAAAGAAACCCAATCATTCTAAAATGTTTTCCTTTCTTGATTTCTTCATTCTGTCTTAGGCTGGAGGTGGACATGGGCCACTATCATAACAAAGAGCATTTTAAACAATTTTAAACATGGTAGCACTTAGCTTTGGAAGAACTTTGCATTCCTTTGGCTGCATTATTACCAGGAGACTGTATGAATGCCCTTCAAAGTTTGATTAATGGCCTTTTAATTTTGCAGTGCTGCTGATGTGAACAATAAACATTAACCTGTAGCTCCTTAGCGTGTTCTCCTGTGAATGTTGTAAAGTTGATAATTTCAGTTGGGTCTGCGTGCAGCTTCCTTTCTCTTTTCTAACATTCCCTGGTAGATTTTTGAGTTCTCATCTGGTAGTTATGTGTAACTTAGGAGTTATTCAGCCTTTTTAATAGAAGAAGAAATTTCTCTCAATACATTTAAGAGAATGTGCTACATTCTTTTGTTTCTGCAGTTTATTGACACTAAGAATTTATGAAAGCTGGTGGCTTCCCAAGGGGTTTATGTAAATATGTTTTATTTCAACTCTCTCATTTTTTCTCAATTGAAGCCGAACATTTTGTGTTGTGCTTTCTCTTGGAAGAAAGCAGAAAGTAATTCTAGGGGATGCTACTTAATCACACCAGCCAAACATCCCTGGAAAGTTCTCTTGGAATAATTCTTTCGTAAGAAAAAACTAATCAGAGCGTTGTTAACTGGATCCCTGCAGACAAGTGTCATACCCATGGTTCTTGCATAGGAGAGAGATCCTGAACACAGACAGTGATCACATCTGGAATTTGGCTCTGGGTGTTTATTTTTCCATAACAGGCCAAACTAGCAACTTTGGTGGATGTAAAAACCAGGGGCTTTGAGAAGTACTGGAGGTTTGGATATGATAAAGGTCAAATTTATAGGGCTGTTCTCAAAGCTTTTATTCTTCTCTGCTCTGTAGGCCATTTCATGCCTTTCCTGTCAGGGCAGGGGCAGCAAGGCAAATACAGGTCCTGGTGGTGCTAGCCTGGTAGGGATCTGAACTGCTCCAGATTCACAACACTGCTACTATCATGAGAATCCGAGTTTCATTTTAAATTGAAGAATTCAGAAAATCACAAATAAGTTTGTTAGAAAGGACTCTATCCGTGGTTTAGCTGTCATTGTTGATAGTTATTTCTTTTCCTAAGCAAAGATCCATGTGAGAAAGGTCTATGTTTAATCAATTTTTACATTCATAGTCAAAGGCTAGACTTGGATGACTTCTGATCTTGTGGTCCATTGAGTAAATATGTGCTTATAAAATGCTTAAATGCACATTTACAGAAGCTTAGACAGACTTGAGTCCAGGAGAATGTAGCTGCTTTAAAGGAAATGTTAGTCTCTTGTCAGGCTTGGGACAGTCCAGTGGCATGGTGCTTTGCACTCCAGATTTCCACCAAGCATGTTCTCAGATGGAAGGAAAATACTGGTTTTGAATTGGCACCCAGGAGGCAGGTGGAAAGACTGTGACATGAAGAAGCATCACCCTTACATCTGCATGTAGCGATGGCCAAAACTTTTTATTTTGAAACCCAGAGGAGACTTGCCAGGTTCAGGACCTCCATCAAACACGTTCTGGGCTAGCTGAATGAATGATTGTTGCACAAGTGCTGGCTTTCTATATGAAACCAGACAGAGCAAAACGGTCTAAAATAGGTCTCAGGGTCTTGAGAGCACCTCCATGAAAAGAACCTCAAAATGCATGTCTGTACCCATCAGAGACACACCACAGACACTTATTTATGTCACATGGCTAACAGTGTTTGCACTTCTCTATTTCAACTTGTGCTGAAATATCCTTTGAGGCTTTGGGGTAAATTCTTGCACCCACTAGCATGCTAGTAACAGGCAGTAATCAAGGGGAATGACCTTGGTTTCAAGTAGAACCACTGTTTAGAGGTACATCACTGCGTGCTACCACGGAATTATATTTGTCTTCTTTTTCATAATGGACTTCAGTTAACTGGAAGGAAGTATATCCATGATTTATCAGTGGAACGAACAAGATTGCTTTCTTGACTTCAGTAAATAACCTAATATTCACTGTCTGATTTTCTAGTTTAACTACTCTGTGTTATTGAATTTGTACTGATAGGGATAGACGTATTGACAGAGCTATCTTATGCACTTATTTTCTCTAAAGAGCTTAAATAATTTTGTTTCAACAAACTTGCTTGGTATGTCAATCTGTGCTGTACAATACATATCACAACACTTTTTCCTCAAGAGATGGTACATAGGAAGATATGCCTTTTAAATGCAGTCTAAAATCAGAGGTCAGAGAGGGCAGAGAGGTGTTAGAGCTATCCAGTCTGATTTTCAATTACAGTGAAAAATCATTCCCTAAAAAACCCCACAACCAACCGTGTATGAATGAGGGTGTGTTTATGTATTTACATTTGAATACAAAATACATGCGTTTCCTCTTTCTATGGAGAATATTTTGTTCTACTCTTTTTAAAATGAACACTAGCGAGAGACTGGTCCACAAAAGAGAATCTACTGTTATTTATGTTGCTAATGACTGTCAATGTTAGCAGTAAAATAGAAGGGATACATTAAAATTCAGCAGCACCTGCTGTTTCCTTAGAAATACTGCAGCACATTTTTGGTAAATGTTTCTTCATTACCTTAAATTTTTTGCTACCAAACCCATCATTCAGGAGATTACAATATAAGGAAAGAAAAAAACATATTTTCTTTTAATGGCCATCAGTTTCTAATTTTTTTTTATTATTAGGCTTACATCCCTCTCTAATGAGCTCTGCCTCTCCAGGGAGCGGCAAACCAATCACAGAGGATCTTGGTCCCATCTGTGCAGTAACAATTAGAAGCATTTAACTCTGTGTGCAGAGGGATGAAATTACATTATTCATGAAGTGATCCCTTGCAGCTGTCTGGCATTACCTCAGCTTGTCTCATGGATTTGTCATTCACTCGTTTTCAGTAAGTGGCAGCTATCAGCAGCTCCGTGGCGTCCCCCAGTTGTCCTAGAGTCAAGGAAACACCAGTTTTATCAACAACACGAGTTTTAAAAATCATTTGTGTTCCGTAAGTTGGTAGTTTCATTCTCTCACACTCAAAATGTCCATTGACACCACTGAGGACAAGTAAGATTGCTATGGCCAGCTTGCCATGCTAGTTTAAATTCTGGTTTGGGTGTTGCATAGCTTTAAGGAAAAGGATATTGATTCTTTAATCTGTTAATATGAAAAGGGCCGTTTTCAAATGACATGAAAATAAAGTCCTTCTCCTCACCTTTATCTATTCATTGCCCAGGCAAATTCTATGCTGAAAAATCTGAGTCACTTGCACTTGAGTCAAACAATCTCCCAGTCAGACCCCATGTGCTATGCATGGTTTGGCTTATGTTCTGATACAAAGACATGAGTGAAAATTGGCATTTCTCTTAGAGCTTTCTGTGGTTTGCCAAAATACAGGGTCAGGCTGATGATATCATCATCTGATGACAATAATGACATAGAGCTTTGGCTCCATGTAGTTACTATGTGGATAGAAAATCCAAGCTGTCCTGGCAACAGACCTTGTTTTGCTCATTTTGTATTGCTCCTTCCTTCCTCTTCTGTGGAGAAAGTAGAGCGATAGAGGGACTCTCTCCCCAGTTCATATCTGTGATACAAGTTGCCTCTTACCCCAGCTGGGGTGCAGGGTACCAGGAATGGAGAGCTGCTGTTTGTCAGATAAATTATGACCTGTAAACTGCTCACTCAGCTCTCCCTCCATCTCCAGATTAGTTAATTTCTGAAAAGGGCTACCCTATCAGCATAACATTCATATCCCATTTGTATGGGAGTGAGCCAGGTTTATCCTCAGCAGGACACGTGTATACTGCTATGTATTATGTTGTCTCCCTGTTCTGCAGATATAAAAATGAGTGATTGCTTCTGCCAGTGTAACATATTTCTTTATTGCTGGTGGCTGGAGAAAAAGAATAAGCCTGTATTGTGTTGTATCTTTGAGAAAAGCAATTGGATGTGTGTTAGCTCTAGCTTTCAGCCACATTTGCACTAATTCCACATTGACAAAGAGTTTATCTATCTTTGACCTTGAAGAAGCTGGAGGTCATAAAGCAAAAAGAAAAAACATTCAATTAGAGATAATAGGAAAAAAAATTCTGTGGTGCAGAGTCCATTTCATGGCCTTGGTGACTTCTCAAAACACACAAATTCTACTTATCTGAGTTGTTTTCTTAAAGAATTTCAGGTATCAAGCATGAACCAATTAAGATACTAGTTAAGGTCCTCTCTGAAAACATTTAAGCCCTATCCTAAATTGGTTTTTTTCAATTGAAACTCATCCAGACAATAAGGCTAGACTGATTTCTTCCCATGCAGACATCTAAGCTGTTACTGTGCAATGTTTCCTGAGAAATGACCCAGTATAGGGACCACTAATTATTAGGTTTTCAGCCTGCTACAAAGTTCAGCTGCGTCTCTCTGTACCCTCTTGTTTCAGGTATTCAATAAGAATGAATTGTGCTGACAAAGGCATCCTCATTATAGTGAGACAAATTTTCTTCACAAGGAAATGCATTCTACAGAGACAGAAAGAAAATCCTGTCCAATGACTGAATGACTGATCTGGAAAAGTTAAAAAGGAGGGAACTGATCGTGTAGGTAATAGGGTTTCCAAAGAAATAAGGCAAGGAAACCCCCATATGATTAATGCATAACAAAAGATATGAATCAGAAGAAATAACACTGATAGACTGGTAGACAAGTATAAATGTTGCAGTGAAATACTTCTGGGTGTTTTCTTGTTCTGTCTTTTCTGTAGCTGCCAGGCTTCTTCAGGATGAGATCTAAGCACTCACTGAGTTTGAGCTAATTTGGGTAGGAGATCTTGAGCACTCATTTCTCTCTCTGTTGCACAATGAAATAAGTATGTAAAGGAAAGCTGTGTTGAGCTTGGGGGGCGGGGGGGGGGGGAAGAAAATAGAATCTTGCTAGTCCAATTCTGCCAGTCCTTTAGAAACAGCTCTCAGAAACAGCTGCTTCAAACTACGGCAGATATTCCTTTTTTCCCCTCAGCTCTCCAGTGCATTTTGTAAGGCTCCAGATCAGGCGTCAGTATTGAAGCATTAGGGGGAGTTGGAGAAGACAGTGGTGATTTAACTACTAACAGAATGGCCCAACTTCCGCTTGCAACCACCACCACACCACCTCTGCTGCTTCATCATACAGAGTGCAAACATCCCTCTGAGATTTATCAGCCTACTAATTAAGCAGCAGCTGCGACCCGACATGTAATTTTGTCTGCTAGTGGCATGCGCACTGTTTGGAGAGCTGCAAATTTCCCAGTCACCAAGTTTACCAGGATGTGAATTTGCTCCCTCTGATGCTAAGAGCAATATATATATAAAACATACCCATTGAAACAGTACACATTTACCTTAACATTATGGTGAACCTTAATTGTGTGTGCGATTCATTTTGCTCAAGGCAAATAAGTAATTATTGTACAGGGCTGAAATACCAGCTGTTGCATAAACACAGATCATGTACTTGTGAACAATTTTGTTGATATTGATAGGTTTGAAGGTTTAGTTATTTGGAAGTTTCGCTACATAAAATGCATTCCAGGTAATATGACTATAGGTAATATTTGGACCATAGCTAGTAATCTGTCTTCCCCTGCTAGATACTGAAGTAACACTCCAAATTGAACTATATTCATTATAAGGTTTATTAAACGTTTGGTATTTTGTTTCCCTATCGTCATTTTGCTTTTTTGCATCACTTAGTATATTAAGCTAAATTCATTCCTAGTTCTTAGTGACAGACATCCAAATCAGAATAGTATTTTTCTAAATCCAACTGTACTCATGTCTAAGATGGATGTACAATGCAAGGCAATGCAGAGATAGCAAAGTCACTTGTGAATTAATATGGTGATACCAGTAAGACTATTTTCCTGAATTAAGTGGCTGGGTCACCTGACTAATTAGCTGTAGCACAGCACCACAGTTAGGTGCCTGCATGTCCCTCCAGGGCCGTTCCTAGTGCCTCTGTACTCAAATACGCAACATGGCTGGGATTGCTTGCAAAGCACCATCACATACGGCTGCTCATTATCCCGCAGAATGCTGAAAATCTGAAGACGACTTCATAAAACAATGACAGAGTGCCTTCAAGGCTTGGAAATCTGCATTATGTTGGGACATTTAGAAATTTGTTTGATTTATCTTATTGGAGGGAGCATGAGTACATAAGCTGGTTACGGTCTGAAACAAAAATATTTTTGTTTGGATAAAATTATGGTCCAGATAAAGGTAAGGGGGGATTCACCTTTCCAAATGTAGATTTCTACAGTGCAGAAATATACTTGAGGCTATATATCTTGGAGTTCAGGTATAGAGACAATGTATCTCCAGTAAATATACTGAGTTTAAAAGCATATACCTGAAGTAGAGATCCTTTCAGTCAACTGGAGAATGAGAAATATCTTGTGTAGGTCAGTCTTCAGCTGTTGTAAAATAGGTCAGCAGAACTGTGCTTTGGCAATGCCTGTGTTTTTCCACTGTCTATAAAAAGAGTCTAGCTCAGGCGTAGGTGTCCGGAACTGACAGAGAAAAATTCTGCTCACAGCATATATTTTAAAACAGTATAGATCACTGTGACCTGGAACAACGTGCAAAGGGAAGTGAGCAGGGGTTTCTATACCGTTTGCCATCTTTAAATCAAGATCAGGTACTTTTTTTAAAGATATGGTCTTCTTCAAACTGAGCTTTGGATAGCAATTATTAGGTAGGATGCCTTGGCTTGTGACATATAGTTGTGACCATTACACTTCCATCTGGCCAAAAATAATCAGTGGCCATAAAGGATGACGCACATGAGGAGTAAGAAAGAATCCTGACAAGTACTTATACTGTAGCACTAGGTTTCTTCTATGTCAAAACATATCCTGAAAGGTTTTAGTGCCCTTGACTTTGATATTAAGAGGTGGCATGAATAACCAGAACTCTTAGCACATTGCAGATCATATCTGGGTATGACACAAAACAAATACAGCCACCTGAAAGCTGATTGAAAGATGAGGAGTCGAAACCTAATCTTTAGTGCCTAGTAGGGATGAACTGAAGTCAGTAATGACACAATGCACCAAGAGGAAGAGGCCTACCAAGCCTCTGCCACTTGAAGGTAAATTCTTATTTAGAATATCACAGCTCATATTCTTACTGAATGATAAGTCCAGTCCCTTTAAACTGGACTTTCTTTTGTGACCCATTCTTTGCTGGAAAATAGTAACAAGGAAACACCCCCAGCGCCCCCATAAGGAAGATTTGTCTTGGGGAAAATATGGTTCTCTATTCACCTTAAGACTGTGACAATCCATGTTTCTAATAAATAGAATTATAGAATAGTTAAGGTTAAGCTGTTGGGAAAAAGGCTATTAAAGTAATTTCAAAGAATTTAATTGCCAATTTTGTTTAATAATTTCACTTTCGATTATAAAGCAATGGAAGGTTTTATGGATGCCTGGATTTCCATGTGCAATATGCTAATTAGAACTGTGCCAATTTGTCAATATACTGAATTGAAAATGCTCAGCTTTACTTCAGTGTCCTCATGCACATGCAGAAGTCAGTACAATCAGAAATAACTTGGTTTTCAGCATTTTCTGTGAAATCAGAAATAAAAGAATTCCACCTTATTTGTCGCAAAACAAGAAATAAAGATCATAAGTTTAAAATATTGTTTTATCTTTACCAAGCACAAAGTATTGCCTGCATGTATTTTAATCAGATCACGTAGAAATAAATCCTAAGCCAGTCGAGAACTGCCGATAAAAATCCTAACCAACTGGTGAACTTGCTGTCTTGCTGGAAAAGAAATTAAAATATACTGCTTATATTTTTCTATTAAGCTTCTTTTTACAGTTTGCAGTCAATTTATATTTCTGTATGTAATACCCTAGAATACAGAGGTAAAAATGTACTGATAGTGTCCATTTCACTTTGGGAAAGCTGAAAACCCTTCCTGATCAATAGCAATTCACTCTTTCAACTAAATGTTGAAAGTGTAAATGTCACACCTGAAATAGGCTGGAAAACCCTGTGAGGAGCTTAAGTTCATAAGTTGCTACCTTCTACAAATGCACTTTTCTTTCAAGGAAAAAAAAATCATGAACGTACCTGTAGAACCACAAGCAGAATGGCATAGGAGATGAGTTAACTGGAAACAGATTTAACCTCTTACTGTCCTTTAAAATTATTTCTCAAACAAAGACTGTTTACCACATAAAAGGCCCTTCTCAGGCCTGCTCTTGCACATCTCAGCCTCTCCTCATGCACCATGCTCAGTTTGTGCTGCCAATTGCTGCAAGGAGCAGCAGGGAGAGGTTATCAGGTCTGGCAACTGGAATATTTTGGTAAGTGTAGGATGAGTCTCTGGTTCCCTTAGACCGACAGGGCATGTTATTGTAGTTTTAGGTATAGTTACATCCATCATTAAAGGGGAGAAGGTAGTTGCTGCATCATAACATACATGAGCTTCAAGAATGGCTGCAGCATCTTAAATGGTTCTTCAGTCTTTCAGACAGAGGTCACTGGAGCTAACAATCCAGTCCCAAAATATTAATGGGTGTACTCTGGTGTCTGAATACTCAATCAACACAGCTGTGTGTTAGCATTTAGCGCTGGTGTTACTTTCCTACAAGGGCTGAGGGCTTGCACATCAGTAATCAAAATTGCTCGTTCTGATTTGGATGCTGCTCCTCATCTGACATGATGCCTATGGTGTGTGGGCAAGGAACTGGGATTCCTTCAAGCACACTCAGAGAAACTCCCTTAGAATGGTGCACGTATGGTTAAAGCATGTATGCATGTATGGTGCTGGTGCCAGTGAAATGAAGGTAGTAGGAAAAGAAGGGAGTAGGAAAGAGGCCCTAGTAACAAAACAGAAAACTTTCATTTCTTTGGACCCATCCAAAGTGTGTCAATCAACTGTGTAATTAACAAGACTTCAGAATTCATCACGATGCACTTATCTCTTTTCTTTTCTTCCCTCCCTTCTCCCTCTACCTCCTCTCCCGAGGTCTCACTTTTTTTCAGACATCAGAGCTTATGTATTTGGAAGAAGTCTGAAAAAACTAAACGAACATGTCATTGGTGTAAAGCACAAGGAGTTAGGCTTTTAACTGCCTCCTCTTCTAGGCCTCCCAGAGAGGAGTCCTGCCTGCCACAAAGCATAGGAAGATGGAGCCTTTGATACACATTCAGAAATGTTGCCTTATGCTATTGCCCCCAAGAGGCTGAGGCAGAGAAGACCATTCATGGGTAGCTTAGAATCGATGTGTAGATCAAAGCTGGGGCTTAAAAGAGAGCTTGTTTGAGGGGTTATCCATACCCTAGGCTTTTCCACATGATACACAGCACGGCATGGGAAAGAAACATGAGACTGGTGCAAAGAGAATTTTAAGTGTCACAATTATATACTGAGTACAGCCATTTTATCAAGTGAGAAAACAAAACTGAGATGTCAACATGTATGGGTGCAGGTCTCACCCAACACCAGTTTCCACTCTGGTCCTTTCGTACATGTCAAGAGGAAGGCAGAATTAGTAAAAGTGTTTAGCAGATCCCTCTCGGTGTTGCTTTGTAATAGCAAGACACATGTTGTAGTATGACAAGGCATATTATTGGAGGTTAGTGAGCCGCTCTGCCTCAGACTATGGACTTTCAGTTTTGAACTATTAAAGGGTTATAGTGGGCAATGCTCTGGCCGTCTATCCTCCAGTGCTTCTCAGAATCTTTTTTAAATGCAATAAAAATAAATGCCTTCTGCTTAATCCCTGTGGTTACAATGAAAAGCAGAAGTATTAATCATAATGACAAAAAACTAGATATTTTTGTACAGCAATGTGGTGAGAGTTGTCACAGCAATAAACTTTTAATTGAACCTTTTTCTCAATTGCTGATCTCCCACCATGTGTAAACACATTTGGTAGTCTCAATTTCACTCCGTTTGTCCAAGCACATGAGTTTTCTTTGTGGCACTGTAAATACAGACAGTCTCTGGGGGAGATTTAAAAGCTAATAGGTTCCACATGTCCAAAGTGCAGCCTGGCTCCAGTATGCCTGTTATTAGCCACATACATCCCTTCAGTTTCACATCCAGGCTGCTCAAACGGTATGGTGCCAACACAGAGAGGATGACAGATTGGGACTGGGGATCACAGCACAGCATAACAGATCACCCTTTCCTTCAGAGTTTGAGAAAATGCACAAATGCAACCTGGGGTGCCAAATAGGCCATGTGTTGCAAATGCCATGCTTTCATTTAAAATGTTTTGGGTCTGGCATCCTGACTCCATGTTAGTGTACATAAGAACATTTGCCAGCAAGGAGTGCTGGAGCAGCTCAGAAAAGTCTGGGGACATCTTTCCCATCTAGGCCATCTATGCAAAATTTCATAGGGCCTTTTTCAATGGGCACTTGTTACAACTGTCCACCAGTTTATATCATGTTTTAAAAATTGCATTTGTGCTCAGGCACAGCATTTAGACAATGCGGATTCTCCCTATGGATCAATCTGAAAGTTAAAAGTGGATGTCTAATTTATAGGAGAGAAAGGAATTTTGTAGTGGATTTTCAGGCTATAAAGCTAACAGGGTGAAAGCTCTGTTTCAGTCACTTCTGAGGTAGTGTCAGGCTTTATGGCCTCTGTGTCTTCCTATGGGAAATTGTTTTGAACCTGCTGCTGCTCTCTTGAATTTGTGAGGAGAACAAGAAGGTTGGAGTTTTTTCCAGATCTCAGACAGATCAATAGTATATATTTGGTGCACTTCTGTAGGATTATTTTTTCCAGCTTGTGGACTGCTTTATTAGTGTGATGGATGCAGTATGAGATTCACAGATGAGGGAGCGTAAGGTAGCTGCCAACTCTCTCTTCTGAAGCATTTGTGTAATTTGGAAGCTGCTATGATGACTGATGTACACACCATGCAATGGAACAGTATCTTCCCTGTTATTGGCTAGCAAGACCACTGACATTTGTTGGTGTCTAGAGTTGTTACCATTCAATGTCTTTATTTTCTGAAGTTACCAAAAGGTACTATTTATGGCACTTGACTTATATCAAGCTTTATCCAAGAGACATTTTATGCAGGAAAAACAAGCTAGCAAGCTTTAGTCCATTTTGTGAAAGAATAGCATCAGCTGATTGCTTAAGGTAAGGCTTGAAACATTGCTAAAGGAATGGAATTTTGAAATTCAGTAGTAATTGGATGTCAAATTCCCGTAGGTTCCTTTGAAATTCCAACTCCAGTAACTTGGCAAGAGGTAATGGGCTTCTGTTTACTGTAATACACAGTCTTTGTGGTAGATGTGTCAGTGGGAAGGCCCCAGTTCAGGACAGAAGCAAGCATCCCCTTAACTGCATACCCGTAGCCGTTTTCACTTCATTAACCATGTGTGCAAGAACTTTCCCAATAGAAATGCTTTATTTAATGGTTTTTTTTTTTAAGACTTCTTGACAAGTCTACAAAATATGAATATTTAACTTATGGAGGTGTCATAAGGTTTATTTAATGAATCATAGAATGATTTGGGTTGGAAGGGACCTTAAAGACCATCTAGTCCCAACCGCTTGACACCCTGACACCCCCTGAAGGCAGGGACATCTTCCACAGGACCAGGTTGCTCAAAGCCCCATCCAACCTGGCCTTGAAAAGACCTGTTTTGTTAGGAAAAAAGAAATGCAGAAAAATTCTAGTTTTAGAGTTTGTTTTTTTTTGTATAATCAAAGTATACTCTGGAAGTTGCACGCTTTCTGTATATCCCATCATTTTTATAAATAGTTCTACCCAAAATGCCTCTGCCAGGTGATTTTTTTCACATTTTCCAAAAATCATTAACATCAGCCAAGTCTGAAAGGTTTTAGTTATAAAAAAAATAAAATGCAGTGGCAATGAACAGCTGCACACTTTTTCTCGTTATACAAGAAACAGAGTGTGCCAAATGAACCCGAGATGCTGCCAGTTTAAAACAAATAAGGTATATTTTTGACAGAGTTTGCAGTTAAACTGCCAATCTCACTGTTGCAGGATATTGGGAGACCAAAAGTCTAAAGAAGTTCAAAAATAAGCCAGACAGTCTCACAGAAGAAAGCTCTGCAATCAGCCATTAAACAATCATAGCCTGATCCTAAATGACCAACTGCCAGAATTTGGGAATATATAGTAGTAGACTGGACCCTTCTTTACATGCCTGCCTTGTTAAAAAGGGGCTAGTGGGCTATCAAGGCGCTTTACTGGACCTAACACAGCAGATAAGGTATTCCTAGGAATTCTGCTTGCTGGAATAAAGCAGAAACAGAAGCAGAATGGGTAAATAATCGAGGTATGAGCATCTGAAACTCAAGACGACCAGGACCACTACTCTGTCCTCCCTTGCTCCCTCACCCTCCAGGTCTCCTATGTGACTTCTGCTTAGAATTTGGGCACAGATGCTCTGGGGTGTCTGGGATTCAGCTATAGCAGTCATTTTTCTCCTTCGTAGCTGGTGCAGTGCTGTGTTTTCGGCTTTACCAAACTGCAGGTGCCTAAATTCCTCCAATGCTGTGGGTGTCAAATGTACTTGTACACTATGTCTCTATCTGTAAGGTGAGCACTTTCTTTCTTTAGCAGTTTATGGGGATAAATATGTTTTTAACACTACAGAAACACAGAGACATTACTGTAATATCGGAAAGATAAATACTTTATAAGAGGTAGCTGCGTAATAGGCTGCTCTTTTAAAATCTGTGAAGTGAATCATCAGATGATGCTAGCAGCCTACTCCACTGGAGTTGAACTGATGATCTGGGACCTTTATCTTCATGTTTTCAATTACCCTCTAAGCATCAAATTTCTGTGTCTCACTACACCCTGCACATTGCACCACTGCCAAAAAGCTGTTCCATCTTGTGTTCTGTGCAAGAAGGAAAAAGGCAAATGCAGTTCTTTGGCTAGATTCACATACTCTGGACATGTCACTTCATATTACTAGGAGGCAGGATAATTGGATGGGGTAAATAAGAATTTCAATCATCAAGTCAGAGAATAGGAAAGTCAACGTACAGCATTCATATGCCTCAGCACCAGCCAGATATTTGTGGGAGAGCCAAAACTTGGCCTTCCTCCTCCTGTTTTAAACAAAATGTGAAGGTTATACACTTGTTGGTGTTATATTCAGATATAACAGTATAAAACCAGATCAGCATGAATTTAAGCCAAAAATCTGGTTCCTTATTCTTCTGACAGAGAAGTGAGTAGTCAAACAGTGACAAGATCTTAAATTCATGCATTTGCATTCCTAATAGTATTACCCATAAGAAAAGCAAGAAGTAAACCAAGCCTAATTTGCCTTTCCTTCAGAGCAGATGCTTCTTCAGATTTATGTGCTGAATTATTCATATCACAGTGAGTTGAGTCCTATCATTCTTTGTTTTAGAAAATTTCCATAGTGGACAACATACTGCATATATGAATTTACATCTCTTCATAACAGCTGAATATCTGGTCTGAGGCCTCCTGGGACTTCTGCAACTGCTCTATTTTTATAGCAGGGCTGCAAATTAATTTCTTCTCAGTCAGTTTGAAATTCAATATTAAATTCATATTGGTTACAAACCCTCTTTAGATGTTAAGGGATCTGTACATTTTTAGGGCTATTTGCTCTGTATTTGAGATCCAATATTAAATTAATGGTGGCTCTTAATCTTTAGATGTGAAGTATTCTGGCTTATAACTTAGGATTCCTCACTGATGCATGAAACAAAAATGTCTGAGACATTCAGGGCACTGTATAAACAGATAACATGTAAACTAAGGATGCACTTTCATAAATTCAAACATTGAAAACTGTAACTTCACACCAATCCGTTTCCAGATTTTGTTTTGAATTGTCATCTATAGTTTGAATATTCTTTGTTGTACAGTTGTATGTTTTATTTGTGTAGCTTACAAAAGCATTATTAACCATTTATATAGGACCATAACTTTGCCATTACAGAGAAAAGCATATTCACTGTACAGATGTTTGTAATGTAGAGTTCTGGGCCATTTGGATAACTCTGAATATGTCAACATCTAAATATACAGTCATTAAGGATTGTACATTCTTACTGCTGAGATGCTGCAGTGTCCTCTGTGTGATCGGGTATCAAAATTTACTTCTGAATTCAGTGTAATAAGAACTTTGGCATTCTTAATGTGCTCATTCTTAAACAGATGCTGAAGGAAGCGCAGATTTGTCACTGCAATGGTTTTAGATGAGGTAGTATTTATCACAAATTATTTGTATTTTGGTCAGAACTGGCATTAACGTAAACACACAACAAATGAATAGAGTTCAGAGTCTCTCAGCCACCCATGTTTTGCCAGTGTGAGGCTGTTCGACCTGCGTTACTGAGTAAGGTGAATGCTGAGCTAAGGCAGTCTCTCTAAAAAGGGACATGGATGCTAGAAATACTATGTGCATTACAGGAAAATTATTTTTAGTATGTTTAAAAATTATGGCAAATGGGCTTGAAATTAGTATTTTCTTACCTGAATGCTCAAGTAATTTGAAATTATACCCGCTAAAGGCCCTGCAGTGGCAAAATCGTTACATAATTTCCTTACATAAAATTGTCACACATTTAAAGTCAATTCTAGCAGGGATGTCCTAGGATCAGATTAAAGCACTTAAATGCCTCACCCAGATATTGTACTACTTGCTGCAATGTCAAGTTGATAAAAATCAGCAATTAGAGTTTTGTGGACAGGAATTCTCTCCTCCAAAAGCCCTGGAAATCTTCCACTTCAATTCTGCTACCTTACTTGAAATCACAGCATCGCAAAATTGAGTTTGCTTGTCCTGAAAATGTCTCTCACTGTCCTTCCTTCTTTCTCTCTACCTGTCTGCCTGTTTTCTGTTTCTCTTTCAGCAGCATGGCTGAGTAATTTCAAAGTGCAACACCTATTTTGAGGATGTGAGAGGCTGATTTTTCAAACCCTACAAATCCTAGTTGTTAGCGAGCTCGACAGGCTCAAACATGTCCTGGCAAAGGATAAATGGCCAGAATTCAGGGTGGGGAGGCAGGACCAGTCCTTTGTTATGTGGCAACATAGCATTTCTGTTGCTAGCGGTATCAACACACATCCTTCAACTTAATTCACTCTGCTTTTAAATCATCGTGGTGGTTTTGCTTAATATAATTTTTTCCTATTCGACAGTCCTTCGCAAAATCACCAGTGTCTTAATGGGCTTCTATTAGGCACGCAGCTTCTGCAGCTTCCCAGTGGGAGCAGCACTTTATAATTTATGGATGTGCTTTCTGACATAATAACTCAAAATTACATTCTGTTTTATTTAATCTTTTTTTTTAATTGGCATCTCAGAGGCTTTGCAGGAGCCTGGCTGCAGATTTTCCACTTGCTATTGGATTATACTTCTTTCTTTTACTATTAACTACTGCATGCAGAGAAAAGCACATTCTTTGACAACAGTCCCTGCATGAAGATTCTTAATTAAATTGTACTCTGCATGGTGTAAAAGTTGCAAGGTTTTGGAGACATGAGGTGCACGGATAATGTGGCATTTTACATGACAGCTTTGCATTTCAGCAGGATTCCACAGCACTTTCTTTGCCTCCAACGTAAAATATTGCTAAAGGAAATGACCTGAAAATGGCATACAGCTTGTCGTCTGCTACGTTTTAATTGCTTATCTTACTTAAAGGTTGTTAAATAGGCTTCTTACCACTGATGTTAGGGTATATACAACATTTATTCATGCATACAAATTAGATTTAGGATATAGACAAATTCTAAGCTCATACATACAAATATCCATTGATGCATGATTCCAGCTGCTTAATTAAAATAGTTGAAGACCCCTAACTTTTCAAATGGAAAACAAAAGAAAAAAAATCAAAATGAGTCCCTTATCAGACACATTTTGTGTGAAAATACGGAATCCCCACAACATAACTAGCACCTTTTCCTCTTAACTCCTTCCTGTCCTCATTAGGTTTATCACAGGTACACCAACTGATGGTGAGACCCTGGGCATTTGCAGAGTTGCCACTGGTCTGCTGATGCTGAACGCTTGGAGGAGGCTTGGTACAGGCAGGTGCAGATGGGTATGCTCTTGTTTTGTGATCTGTCTGCTGAGGTGCTGCAGTAATTTGATCAGTCATCATTTAGATAATGCCATTTTCTCCATTAATCAAGAGCTCACATTTCCCTTCCTGTGGGGTGTTCCCTTATACTGGACCACTCCGGATGCAGAGCATGGGGAGAAACAAGGTTCTTTTTTTCCAGTAAAGCTCAGTTTGTGTTATTATGAGGCTTTTGTAACACTTTTTTCTCCTTTGGCCAAGCTTGCTTGTTTTCCTGGTCAGAAGACTCCACTTCATATGAGTGCCTCTTTAACAGACCATCTTGAAGCAAAAGAGAAATTATAGCTTGCTAAGTGCAGTACAGCTTACTTTAAGGACCAATATTAAGAATAAATAAATAAATAAGGAAATAATAAAAAAGTGAGAGCAATGGAAATAAGCTGAGAGAAGACAATACTCTGATTAATGCTGATGGTTTTGAAACCCATTTACTTAGCTTTGAATGATTTGCAGTGTTACCTGGATGAAAGTGCAGTCTTTCATCCATGCCTGCATGCCCTTTGGTGTTTATTACTAATATTGATCCTTTTTCACTGCAGCTGCAGGTCACAAACTCACTTGGATGCCTCCTGGCAGAGTGCCCCACAAGTCACACTGCAGGGGAAGCATCTGCATAAGGGATGCTACATATACAGCTAAATGTGCTAGGGATAAGCAGAGCACCCATAAGCATCCATACCCTGCATGCCAGCAGGGTATCTCCTGTCCCCTTCTGTGAAGAAATGCCTCCATCATAATGCATCAGGAGCAGATCTTTAGAACATGCAGCAATGGAATAGGCAACTTGCAACAAGATGACTGGTTTCCTTCCTGACCAGAAGTACATACCTGCCTGCTGGAATGACTGCCTGGACATGAAATGCACATGAGTGGGAAAGAGCTTCCCAAAATAGATGCTCCTCCTTTCTTTCTCAATCAGGAAGGGCTGTGTTCTGAAAAGCTACACACTTTTTTCTTATGGAGATAGTTAGACAGCGGGAGGGAAAAATAACAGTGACTCCTTTAGAGGTTTCTAGGGTATGCTGTGCTGATGTGGGGAACCGTTAACTGTCCTTTCTCTTTCTCCCATACAAGTGATGATGCTGTAAGCCTTGCAGGCAGGCACGTGGGAATGGCACCTTCTTCAGGAGCTTTGGTGGATGGGAAATGATCCTTGCTAAGACAAGGCAGACCTCTAGCCATGTACCCAAGGGAGCCTTCCCACCAGTTCTGTACTGAGAGGAAGTTTGACTCCTAGGCTTGCATGGGCTTCAAAGAGAGTATCAACATGACTCAATGTCACAATATGCAATGCTCAACAGAGCATAGACAACCACCAAGTCTTGCTTTTCAGGAACTTCCTGTGAATTCAGCCCTGGCAAGGAACCCCTGACTGTGATCCTTGCAAAGGAAGGGCTCTGCTTATCCGTAGCACATTTGCTGTATGTGTAGCATTCATTATGCAGATGCTTCCCCTGCATTGTGACTTATGGGGCATTCTGCAGGAGGTGTCCAAGGGAGTTTGTGATCTGCAGCTGCAGTGAAAAAAGATCTATATTAGTAACTAACACCAAAGAAAGTAATATTCATAGTCAGACCATCGTGCCTTACTAGGTGTTGTAACATGTACAGTCTGGATGGGTTTCCTAAACAGAATTGGAAAGCAGGGTATAAGATGCTTACACTAGCTTTGAGTTAAGAAGTTTGCTCATGTCTGTCGTGCCAATCCACCTATCCCTGGACTTCTTTTGATCACTCTATAGGAGTGAAATCAGTCAGTGACAGGTGTATGGTTTTACAGATATCAGCCATTATGATATGACATTGTGATAAGACTAAACAAATGTTATATGAAGATGAAAATCACTAAGAAATACAGACAACTGTAAAGTGGAAAAATCTCTTACTTTTTTGTTGCCTACTCCAGTCATTGACAGGCATTCACTCCTCTGTCTGTCCTGCGTACTAGGCATAACAGAAATACCCATTCTTGATCTCCATGGAGAAGATTTCATGCCAGTATAGCACACCTGGGTGCAACTTGAAGTTCTCACATAGCCTCAAGGGAACCTGAAACAAATCTCAGACAGCTACTGTTTGCAATAGGCTCTGCATAAACCAGAAACAAATTCTCTCTGTTTTGTTTTCCCCTGAGGTGGATACGTTCCCCAGCCTTCAATATTCAGGTCTCTAACTGATCACTGAAACAGTCTGGCATGGATATTCCATAGAGAAAAATAAATCTGCAACACTTACAGACGAGTTCTTTAGGCTGCACATCTATCTCCAGTTTGTCTATTGAAAAAGCCTTGTCCCTACATGTGAAAAAACCTCCCCCCCCCCCTTGTAATTGCTTGCTTTTGAATGAAAGCTCTCCATTAACAAACACAGAAATCCAGATATGCCCTGTTACTGCTTCCCTGCGGTAAACTCTTCAAAAAAGGCCATTAAGACCTTTATAAATTCAAGTAATCTGTAAGAACAGCTCTCATTATTTCTGCAACAAAGTTTTTGCTGCAATGTATAAGGGTTGTGTGGGAGGCAGCTCCTTCAGGGAGGTAAAGAAAACCCCTGTAATCCCAGGAGCTTGCTGGAAAAATCCAGTCAATACTTTTCAGCACAAGATTTAATTGGTCATTTTCAATTATTGCAAAGAATAAGACAGAAATACAACCTTTGTAACCAAAAAGAGGCAATAGCAGATTTTCTAACTCCCAAGTCTCTTGATACAAATGTCTTGCTCCTTAAACTCTGTCTTCATTTGCAGTAGCTATGTGTTGTTTTAACTTTGTTCTTCTTGAACAGTTTCCAAGTGCAGCTCTTCCGAAAATCCAAGGAACTGCCCTGGATCCTTTACTTGCATAACTCTGTTTACTCCATATAATTATAAGGGTGGTGAGGCACTGGAATGGGTTGCCCAGGGAAGTAGTGAATGCTCCGTCGCTGGCAGTGTTCAAGGCCAGGTTGGACAGAACATTGGATGACATGGTTTAGTGGGAGGTGTCCCTGCCCATGGCAGGGGGGTTGGAACTAGGTGATCTTAAGGTCCTTTTCAACCCTAACTATTCTATGATTCTATGATTGTTAATAAGGCAAAGACTGGATCTGGTCCTTATCCAACTGGTTTTTAATTGGTTTTGGGGTTTTTATTGTCTAAGACAATCAGTATGTGAGGCAAGTATGGGAGTGCTTCAGTTTTCAAGCTAGCATTACACTTATAAAGTGGGTATCCATATCCACAGTGCACATTTGGTCCTTTTTTGAATATGAGAATAGACTGCCTTCTTACTCACTGTTTTCCTTGAGTATTAGCAAGTTAATTTTGCTGATTTGTGTGGATCTGGATGCTGTGCACAGAAAGGCTGATTCACCTCACGTAAGGACCTGACCAAGTGAACTAGGTTTGTACAAAAGGAAGGAGACTTATCTTCCCATCAGGCAAAGAAAGGGAAGTTTCCACTGATCAAGAACATTAAAAAACCACCAGTCTTGCTTGAGGCTTAACCTGACAATAGATGCTCATTCAAGCACCCATTCACATACACTTCAATTTAGATTTCAGATTAATTTTAGAGCCACTTGTTCATTAATAAACTAGTTAATTAATTTCACTGTTAGCTATTTTCATTTCTCAGCAGAATAATCAGATATCTCTTCCCTACTAAATCAAACCTGCCTACAGTATATCAGAATAATAAGACCATCTATTTAATTTCCCAGGCATTAAATAATTAAAGCTTCCTTGAAGGGGAGAACAGTGTGTTACTGCCACTGGTGAACAGATATGACAGAGATGTGCTTTCTTTAGGGAAATTACAGAGGATGAAATATCTCTTACCCATGTATGCCATGGTTTATCTCTATGCTTTCCATTTATTACTAATGAGCACTACTAATTAACCGTGCTAAAATACCTCTCAGGGAAGTGCTACATTCTGAAGTGTGATACTGTCCAGTGGATCATTTCAGGATACTTGGATCTGCTGTCTTTCAGTACCCAGCAGAAAGCCCATGGGAAACCACTGTGCTGGAAAGGAGTGTGGAGGGCACTGTGGGAAGATCCTCCAGGCAGGGACTGTGTTGGAGCAACATCACTGTTCTGATACGCTGACACAGAGCAAAGCTACCCCCAGAATTATAGCCATGTCATACTAGCCTTGCCATGAGGAGTGAAGGACCTCAGGTCCCTTTTATTAGGACCAACTTCTCTATTCACATGTTTAAACCCCTTTTACCAGGAGAGAATTGTAGGGACCTGAAGTTCACTTAAACTGTGAGGGGGGAAAAATCAAAAATTCCACAAAATACAGCAAATTATATTAGAGCTCTGTTGTGCTGTGTGGTGATCTTTGTGTAGCTACCTGGAATAAAATCTAGTGTCCTGATGTTTGCCCTCAGGATGCAAGAGAGATGCAGTGAGATTTGTCAGGAAAGAGAAGTTACGGGAAGTTATGACACACCATCCTTTGAGATGGAGATAAAAGGCTGAAGCCAGGACATATTTTGATAACTAAAGTCACCATGATAAAGGGCACGTGAAGCTGATCTGAAGGCTTTTCCCTGATGAAGCTGTTTTTCTTTCTTGGAGAGTGGTCATTAAGGTCTCCTCCAGTAGCTTTTAACTTCCAGCTGCCAGGTCTTGGAGTAAAGAAATGGTCTTCCCTAAGGTCAGTTACAGAAAATACTCCATCTACTCACCTTGGTGTCAGGTTTTGCTGGGCTGAGGGAGGACACCTGACAAAGGATCTTGTCCTGCTGGAACCATAAGAAGCTGCTGAGCAGAGCCAGGGATGGGAACATGCCCTTGCACCCGTTGTTGGGTGATCGTCACCTTACCAGTGCTCCTCCCAGTCAGGTAAGTGAAGTCTACATATAATCAGGTAGAAAAAGAGAAAAATGCCTCTGCTTCTTTTACTCAGTGCTGTGATGGCTCCTTAGGACTTGCTTGGCCTCCTTTCCTGTGGAAAAGAGCTGAGCAGCACACCATAGACCTCACAGACTTAATATACTTCTGTTCACAATGCCTTTTTAGGATGGAGGGTTAGGTTTTTCCCTCAGTAAACAGACTGTCCTCTGATGTAAAGATAGTGAAAGGTAGGAAAGGGAGCTTATTAGGTGCCAGGTTAACTAGCCAAGTGGCTACAAACACAAATTTGCTTTATAAATAAGCCAGGCTTGTAGCACAAAATAATTAAGGAAGTCCCTTGCAAACAGAGATTAATACTGAAACCACACATCTGACCAGATTATGTGGCTAAACCTCAAACAGACCAGATAACTTCCCTTCTTTGTGCAACAGGAGCAGGTTTACCAGGCGGCCAAGAGTACATTAGTGAAGCACTTATGGCACTTCTGGCCATCTGGAGGTCTCAAAAATTGGCAAAGGTGCAGGGGAACATCAACTCCATGGTGTACTCACAGCAAGCATGGAGTGATCCAGTGGTGTTGGCACTGCAGTGGGGCAGAGACAACCTTGGCCCCATCCTTGTGTAAGAGGGAAGGCTAGGTGTCTGCCACCCTCTCCCTAAGCAGCCTTGAGGCTGGTCTCTGGCCATGGATCAGCCTTTGTTTAGCACTTCTACCTCACCATATTTTCCAGATCTCAGGATAAAAGCAGGCCCTTGTTTTGTGCATACTAAGGCTTTGACTTTCTTTCCCTTTCTCAACTGTTTTAGCTTGAACTTTCTGATAACGTTGCCCCGAGTCAACCTTTCAGACAAATGACACATGAAATTCTACCATGGAGTGAGACCAAAAAGGTTTTGGCAAGCCTTGTTTTTAAATGTTCCTTTTAAAGGCTTCAGAGATCATGGTCTGTTGAAGAAACTAAGTGTTTCTCTGCAGCATTTGATACTGAGGTAATGCCACATGTTATGCTAATTCCTTTGATTCAGTCACATAACACAAATGAAAGCAAGTACTATAGTTGCCTGGGGTAGTGCCAGAAAAGCAAGACAGCAGCTAGTGAAAGCTAATGAAAACAAGTGCAGCTTTATATGGTCTAGAGTCTAATGAGCTGAGTTTTAACCACACCAGTCAAATTGAAATGATTGCATATGCAGGCGTCCAGCAAACCTGAAAAGTCAGAGCACAGATTCCTATATGCTCATTGCTAGCTCATCTGTAAGTTTAGAATTCCATGTAATGCATGGGCATGTGCATCTATACATTTGTGACAGGTTTTTTAATATTTCTTCATTTAAGAGAATGCTTCACAAAGACAATATGGAACACTCTCATATCTGAAGCTTATTCACACTATTCTTATTCCCACCTTCAAAACAACAGACTTGGCCATTAAAATGAGCTAAATTCATAGCTGATTTCTTATTATTTATGAATATTGGATAATCTGCAATGAAACTGAGTATAAATTCCAAATTGTAACAGCCAGGATTATATATGCAAATTCAGTGAAAGGCTCATTTTTCCTAGTTCTTGTTTTCTGGTTTTAGACGTTTCATCTAGTTAGGAAAGGGAAAAAGCGCCAAATGAGCGGAAGCAATTTGCTACCCAAATAATGATCAGTGAATAAGTGAATAAAAGTTTTCTCCTGGTAAAAAATAATGTTAGGTTGATTAACTGGCACAGAATTGTATGTGGTGGATGCTTTTCCAAACACCAAGTTGGCTACTGAAAATATTCAACCATTAAAATTAAGACAGCCTGATAATGAGGAAGTATGAAAATCTCAGTGATGCTGCCCCTTGGTTTTCCTATGACGTCACTTTCTTGAGTAATTTTGAACATTTGCCTCTTTGTTCAGTATAGCACATAAAATGCTGCTATGTACATTTAGACTGATAGCATGTGTCTGAAACAGAAAAGCCAGAAAATGGAAGGTCCAGTTATTTACTGGTGATGAGAAGCTGGATACGTGGGGTGTTTTCTCTCCACATCTGTCGATTGTTCTGCTCAGTCATAATCAGATCTTATTTCTGCTTCCTTTCCTCTCCCCATATAGTCAAAGTGAGAATGCTGCTGCTTACAGGGTAGCTAGGCAAAGACTATGAGTCTGCCCAAGGAGGTCAAGAAGGTGTCTCTCCCTGATCAGTGGTTGGAAGGAGGAGACACTTCTTACACAGGGAAAGGCACAAAACATCTTCTTTTGGGGGGCTACCTATTTTTGGAAGCACTTAAATCAATTGGTGCCACATTTTGTTCCCTGGTTATCTAAATGCCAGCACTCTGGGCCAGCTCTCCAATGGCTGTGTGCAGGAGGGTCTGCTGTGTTCAGAGGGAGACTTGTACCTCAAGGAACAGGAGATACTGGTGAAAAATACCCAAGGACGTAAAATGTGGTTCCAAACAAGAAGGTAATAGGAATCACTGTGCTAATGTCAAGTGCCTATTTTTCATGCTGTTACCCTTCTGGTCTGCATCTGGCCTTTAAGCCCAATTAATGTCTGTTTTTTTCTTTGAAGAAAGTTACTTTCAGAAACATTCAGCATCAGCACAACTACGATTCAGGGTAGTTAAGCAGGCAGGATATAAGGAGCGGTAGGCATAGTCCGTGTGTATTTGTGTACATTTCTGTCAGATTAAGTAACTAGTGTAAAGATATGAAACCTGTTTCGCCATATGAAAGCTTGTGAACAAACCACCCTATCTCCTGTTACGGCTGTACCTGCAATTGCGCAGCTCCTAGGAATCCTCTTTATTAAGAATTTGTAGTAGCCTATGGATTGCATGGCAGGATATACTTTCCACTCAAACTGAGTAGTATACTTGCAATTTATAGAAAAGTAATAAATGATAACGCTGCTTGGTAAAAATACCAAACAGAAAGGACAATATGGTCTTATTGGTACCAGCAATGCTGGCACACCAAGGGATAGATAGAGATGTTAGAATTTGTTATGTAGAATTATGTTCCAAAAAAGATAAAAGGCTGGGGGAAACTGACTTGCTGGCTGTGATGATGTTCAGTACATTTATTGGTCTTTTTTGTTATAAAGAGAGAGATCTAGGTACAGGAGTATTACAAAGATACATTAAAGCTTTTCCACTCGAGTTGCTGCAGCTTCAGAAATTCCCTAGTTTGGAAGTTCACCTCTGATTAGTTGGGTTCTAAATCTCTTTAATCAATACTTAGAGAGTTTGGCCAGCACAGCCAGCAGGCTTTTATTCTTGTTAGCTGCAAGAAACAGATACTGTTGCCAAATATTATACACCCACACATGCAACGCCTGTGCAGTGAGTGCCAGTTCCAGCGCCTCAGCCTCCACCAGTTTGAAAGGGCAGCCTCCAGAAGTACCTCCTGGGTTGCCCCACTCCACGCACAAGGCAACATGTTTTACTATGTACAGTGGCAAGCCTGAGCATGGAGGGTCTTTAGCGCTCAGAAGGGCACCTTCCAGCAGTGCTCTGTACACCGCGGCTTGCTGTCTGAGAAGTCAAATGTGGTTTTAAAGGTAGTTTGGAGCACCCCTCAATATAAAATTCGGGCATATCTGTTACGAGTTCAGGCTGCCATGCTGTTATAGCCTTGGTCATGCATGAGTGAAGGCTGATGTCTGCATTTGTATCAATAAATCATCCTCCTTGTCATCACAGTTATTAATCTTCTCTGTAATTCCTTGATAACCTTACAGACATTTTGGTTTAGTCTAAGAGAACAGTCTATAATATCACCATTTTAATCTGCTGCATATATTTTAATCCATTAGCTGATGCCTGATAACAGAGCAGAAGAAAAAATGATTGGATCATCACAATTAGTGGAGAAAATGTCTCAATGACATTCATATGAATTATTCAGTTTACTTCATAATCCACAAAGTTACAATCCTTTTGTTATATGACAAAGCCAATGCATTAGAGACCATAAAAAGTATGAATTATGTCTGAAATGTGAAGCTTTATGATTATCATTGCTTTCCACTAACATTTTTTTAAATCCATCCTGACTTTTTAAGATATCATAGTACTTAATCTTTCCCCATCTTTCCCTCAGGAGGGTTACTTAAGTAGTAGATCTTTCTACGCTATAAAACAAATTTGCCAAAAACAGGGTAAGCATTGGCTTTCCAGGCCAAACTTCAGCCTTCTTTGCATGTATATTTTTTATTCTTATCTGAGGATAGACAGGCTTATGTATCATTGCATAGCAGGGGAAGAGTTATTTATTCAATGGTTTGTAGGGTTGCCAGTATCAGAATGACCCAACACTGCATTTACATTGCTATCATGGTGATAACACTGTGTAATATACTGGATGTGGAATACAATTTGCCAGTGGTTTTATGTGCTTATGTGGCATACTAATGGCAAAATCTCTTGCTGAGGGATTTTGTTTTGATATATAAAAGATTAATTTGGGGAGGACTTGTACATATGAGCACTAAGCTAAACTGTAGCACTGTTGCATTCAGTCCTCAACAGCAGGATCTGCATAAGGCTTTTATTCATTACATTTCTTACTGGCAGGAAAATAAATTAAAATTTGATACATAGTTAACATTTATTTTTAGTCACCATGTGGCTTAGCAGGTCTTCATCAACAATCTGAGCTCCCATAACTAGCGATGTATGTACTTTCAGTCTAATTAAAAAATTAAATGCCTTTGTTCAAGCTGTCTTCCTTCTTGTGTCCATATAAATGGCTGTGATTAACCATTTTGTTATTCTGTTTTTAATGAAGGAATATTTGTTTCACAGCCCATGACACCTTAAGCATGCTGCTCCTGTTTTCAGGTAGAAAGACTTAGTTTCGTTTTCTAAACCATCGCAAGTCTTTATTTACTCCATTTGAAAAGGAGGAAACCAAAAAGCTTCATCCTCTACCAAAGTGAGAGAAACTCTGTTGTTGATAGAGGTTTGTTATGGCCCCCACTGTTAAAAGACATTTAGTCACTGTGCATTTGTCACTTGTAACCATCCCACAGGAGCAGATTGCCAGTCTACATTGTTCTCACATTGAAACACACAACAAAAAAGATTATGGTAGATATATACTCAGATGCTTATAGATGTATCTATCTAAGCACTAAAAGCATCATCATACTACTAATTTAACTACTTTTTAGCTTAATATATATAAAAAAGGTCTTTCCTGGTTTAGGATTTCGTAACCTATTTAATTTTTTGTTGCCATCTTCCAAATTTTCCTCTCTTGTGCTTTTCTCTATTTTTATCATTCCTTCCCTGCACTATCCACACCACTTGCAAAGAAAGAGACTGCACAAAGCCCAGGCTGAGGTGGGAGTAGTCGATAAGAGCACGACTCCTTCAGAAGCTAAAGTACCCTATCTGTGCCCTTCCATTCACAACCTTAAATCCCGTCACTTCTGCAAATAAGCATGTCAGTCCTCTTGTAAATATATGTAGCTAAGACCAGTCATCAGGGTGAGGAAACAAATGTCAGGCAAGCAGCTACAGTGGCAGACAGATTTCAGGTGGCAGAAGTCAAATATTTGAGGAAATTGCTCTTTTAATTAAAACCTATTAAGAAATAACTGCCCACTGACCCACAGTTCCGAGACCCCCCTGAGCACACCTGTAAAATGATTCCTTGTGGAAGAAGTCCTGTCCAGTAGAGATGCTGTGGTACATTTTCACTTATAGTGGTTGAACACTTTTTCCTAGAGCTCTGTACCCTGTGGTTTCCTCACAGAAAATTACTCTTTCTGCAGTCCATCAAGTAGCTAAAATGGTTCGTAACAGCCCACATCGATGGCAGCTATTAAGACATTACTCATTTTTTTCCCCCTTCAATACTTCATACAGTAAATGGCACAGCTATTGACTTCATGCAGGCAGCAGGTTTAGGGAAATGGAGACGCTTCAAGATATTTCCTTTGTGGTGGATTTTTCCTGACCATAGGAGGTTAGTTGCAGATTGCTGCAGTACAGTACTCTGATATAAAAGCTACAAACTTCAGATGACAAAATAAGCACCCTCAATGCAAGTAAATGACTAGATGACATACCACAAGTACATTTCACAGTGAGTCTCAGTTTCAATTTGTGTAAATGTTTGACTCCTGAGTTTCAAATGTATCCCTGTAGCTACACTCCCTGTTAAGCATTTTGCCTGAGCTGACCAGAAACTGAAAGAGCCTGACAAAAAGCAGGTGATAGGAAGACTGAGGCACTAGGCAGCTTCTGTGGATAGAAGAGAAAGAGGGGCTCAGGGGATGTTGGGAATATCCTTAGATTTACAGGAGGTAAAGAAGATCAAAGAGAACAGCCAGTCAAAGGTTCAGGTTCTCCATAGCCTATTTCAATCTTAGGGCCAAAACTGGGCACATCCAATATGCAGTCTTGAAGAAAGCAAGGAAATACCTGTCTTGAGGCTTTTGCAATGCAAGCATGCCCATGTTTTCTCAGCAATAGGCTCTCGGTTTATCCAGTTTATTTCCAGTTTTCACAGTACTTGCAGCTGCTAAGGATTATTGCAGATGCTGTAACAAATTGAGAAACATTGTGGATGAAGCCCCCCAGTGGGAAAGTTCAGGTTGCTTGTCTTATTTATAGAAGATATATCTGTTGCCTACAGCAGCTGCATCCTTACAGCACTAATTGGATTCAGATTTTAATTGTACTGAGTCTCCTTAATTGTTAGTCATATGGGGTAATCATAAATGCAAAAATATGGACGATCATATGGATATGCAGAATGTGTTTACATTTTCTTAGAGTCATGGACCTTATGCAGAAAAAAATGGGGCACAGTGATTTAAAGGCCATTTCAAAACATGAGACCTTTTCTTCTGAACACTCACTGACTGAAGCAATAAAAAGCTAAACCTATGCCAGATTTTGATTATTCAGTAGGCATTGTTTTTGAATAAGAAGTCCTCTTGTTTGGATTTTGGCTTCTTGAACAAGAGTAGCCATGCACAGAAACCCGGTTTTGAACCTGGAGATGCTACAATGCTCTTTTCTTGACATTTTTCCCCTGCAGGAAATTGTAGCTTTCAAGCACTTACGTCAAGCTGCACTTCAGAATATAAACAGGTCTTTATCTCAAAACAAGTCAGTCACCTTCCTGCCAGCTTCTTAATTTCCTGTGGCAGCAAACGCCTTCCCATGCAGGGTTCTTCCTGGCTGGTTTTCAATTACTCTTCTCCAGATACCCAACTGTTTGTGCAACTGAAGAGAAAGAATCCTTCAGTCATTACTGAGGAAAACCACCCCAAGGTGGCCAAGGTTTAGTCTGCTGAAAAAAAAAGGAGGCAGCCTTTAACCAAAGTCAGACATGGAAAGTACTCTGTTTGCTGGAAAAAGTCAAAGTACTGTAATCTTCTCACCCACTAAGAGGACAGAGCAAAATATCTGATTATCAGTGAACTGCAGTGTTGCAGGAAAATTTACTACAGGAAGGCAGGAAGGAGGAGTGGAATGGACTGAACTGAAAACACAGGGGAAAATGGACTGAACTGAAACCACAAGGGAAGGCTGATGTCCTGCGTGTTATTAGCAAAGTGGGAAGTAAAGCCTCCCTTGTAACTTCGAATCTTGGGTTGTGGTGGGTTGGGGTTTTTTTCTGAAGAAAATGTGATGATTTTAGGATTCTA
Source organism: Myiopsitta monachus (assembly GCA_017639245.1). Lineage (NCBI taxonomy): Eukaryota > Metazoa > Chordata > Aves > Psittaciformes > Psittacidae > Myiopsitta > Myiopsitta monachus. Next base: position 83,657,123 of record CM029920.1, read on the forward strand.
ATCTGTATTTGTTGTTTGGGTTTGAGTGTCTCTACTGTTCTGAAACATGAGATTTATTCATAGGAATAACTTTCTGTTCTTCAGAAGGAAAGAAAAAAACCACAATTATTTAATTTCTTTTCATCTACCATGCTATGGCTATTTCTTGACACCCTTCCAGATACCCTGATATTCACCTCCTTTTTCTGCAAAACAAAGGGGAAAACATAGCCATGGCTTGGCCTTCACAGGGGGAAAAATACACTATACATGCCCAAGCTCACATGACAGGCTTCAATGATGTCTTTCATGTTTTCTATTGCAATTCATAATTATTCATACAGGAAGCAGAGTCACACACTAAGTGAAATTAAGAAACATACAGAGAAACAACTATGGGAGTCCCACAGGGATGCATTAGATTAACTATTAGCTTGTTCTGTCCCTCATTCAACTAGATGCTTCTGCAGTCCACCCTTATGTAGGACTGTCTTTTGCCTTTGGTCTATTTATACATCATGTACAACACAAAAAGTAAAGGGCCTTCTGAACAGGAGGGATTGATCAGAAATGTGTTGTCTTTCTTATCTGAGCTGTGATGTGGCTGGTTCATGCAGAATGATCAAGGTCCCACTTGCTGATAGCAGTAAGCTGACCTTGCTTCTTCAGGGAAACTGCTTACAAAGATTTCTAAACGCAGAGGAGAATTAGCAGCTTTCCAGTCTAAGCTTGTCTGAAACTGTTGCAGCATCAAAAACCAGACACCAGAGTTTCCCATCATTTCAGATTGATGTAGATTCCTCTTCTGTCCCTTTCTCAAAGCTCTGGGAACCTACCTCTCAAACTAATGCGATAGAGCAGAAGGCAGAGGGCAGGCATCCTACTTGGGGGCATATAGTCAGGCACATGCTTCTCACATCATGTGTGACCTGATACAGGGAATGTTTAAGCTTTTTTAAGCCCTAAACTAGCTGTCCCTCTTCCATGGCATAAACTGTAGACTTTCCCTCTTTGTTTCTACCTGTAGATGGAAACTTATTTCCTAGGCAAAAGAACCCTGTTGTGCTTCAGCAAATTTCAGTTAAATTGAAACGTATCTTTCAGAAAGCCATCGCATCATGATTTAAGGGTTGAGCGAGGATGAATATTTTTCTTTCAGTTGGTGCCTGTACTAAGGAGTTGCTACTTTCCATTTTTATTTTAGCTTTTAGCTACTGGATATTTCTACAACTTGTGTTCCTCTAAGGGCCTTTTAAAATTAGCTGTTCCCTGTACATGTTCACACAGGATGTTGATTGAGGACACTTGCTCTGACAGACTAGGCCACCTCTGTGTATTAGCTGGTGAGACGGTAGGTGAGTGTGTAGGAGGACAGAGAGACAGAGCTAGAAACTAATTGGTACTAGCATGCTTGAAGGCCCTGCAGTTCTCCAGGAAGGCTTGACTGCCTCCCACTGACTGCCCTCAGAGAGCCAACTCATGGACGCAGATTTACAGAGATCAGAAGTAATGCGCACGCCTGTGGATTTCCAATACACTTTGTAGCCTTCAGTGCAAGATACTCCTGCATTAACAAAGAACAAGCTGTCACCCTATTTAAGTTTTGTGAATTTAAAGCAAGAGGAATGGAAAAGAAGAGGTCAGAGACACCATGTGCTCCAGACTTGAGCCTGTGGCTTTGTTCAGTTAAACTTCCATAGATGTAGTATTGAAGATAGGCCTGAGAAAGAAAAACCAAAGAAAACTTAGATCCAGAAGTAAAGTACAATGTTCATTAAAATCAGCTTTGATTTGACTGGGGCTTCTCTGTTTTAATGCTGATCCATCTTACCTGCCTTCAGAATGTGATAAATTGCAGCCAGGTTTCCTTGCCACCAGCTTTGAACCTAATAGTTGAGATTGGTTGAACCACTGAATAATTTACTTGATGAATTTCATGCTGGTTTTGAAAGACTTATCTTTGAAAGTTGTTTTTCACTTCCATATAGCTCTGCTAGATTAGTGCTAGAGGAGTTCCTGACAAATTTCTTGTAAGTAAAAGCAATTACTGTTAGCAAGCAGCCTTCAAAGAAACATATGTTTATCCATTTTAGTCCTGCCTATGTTGTTTGCCTAAAATTGTAATGTATTTTCACTGGAGAAGAACCTGCACTGTTAAATCAGTCAGTGCACTGTAATAGGATGGTGTCAGGCAAGAAAATGTATTTTATAAAAAGTGGACACCTCCAGCTCTTCTGAAGACAATTGGCTTGGCTGTTTGAGACACGTGTGTTAAATGAAATGCCAGTGTGAACAGGTTTAAGAATGATTCCTCCTTCTATGGAATCATCAATTTGAATCTTACATTAATGGTTTAAAAACCTACCTTAACAAAGCGGATATCTCAGAGAATTATTGTGTGCTTCCATCTGACTGCATGAAAAGTAATGCATCTGTGGAGAGAAACTTAGTGTCTCAGTCTCCACTGAATCTGTCAGAGTTTCCACCCTCCTAGCAAGACTGGTGGTTTCCACAGTAGAGGATTATTTTGGGTGGTGGTGAAGAATAGAACTGTAAACATCTGAAGTTTTCATCAACACTAAGAAGATTTTCCACCTGGGAACAGCAGTGTGGTAAAGATGGAAAACAGTCTATTTTGTTCCCATCAATATGTCATCTCCCACATGTCCTGTTACTTCATTTATTTCAGTTCTAGAATAAAAACAAGTAGTGGGATTTCCAAGGCAATCATTATTGGTTTTTTATCCTACGTGTCTACCTCATAGTGTGTGGAATTTATGTTTTCTCTTCTCCTTTCATGTCTCTTCCGATTACTCCTTTCATAATTTCTGCAGTTCTCCTTTCTCCTTTGCCAATCCACAATTACTTATCTACTTAGAGACAGCATGACTGACTCAACAAATAGTGCCATCCCTCCTGGGAACATGTGCAGAACATGTGCAACAAGCCCGATGTCCACAAAATTACAAATCTGCGTATATATTATCGTTGTCAGGTGAGGAATCAGAGACTATAGAATGTAGGACTCTTTCAGATGGTATATGTGCCCTGCTTTACTAAACATGCGCAGCAAATGGAGTGAGGAATGCAAAAGCCTACTGAAGGGACGGTCAGGCGTGTTCAGAAACAGACATGCCTGGGAAATACTGACTGAAACGTCTGTGCCAAGAACTGGAGACACATTGGTGCCTAAAATAGGACTTCTTCACCTAAATCTGCATAGATACCCCAGTGTAGAGTCTTACCACAAGTCATGTACCAATGTCATGACAAACAGTGGAACAGAATTCAGACTTTCTGGAATCCAGGCCGGGTAATTTGCCAATATTTTTTACTGACACCGTTTTTTTTCCCAGACACTTTACGTTTAGTTTTGTTCTCACAGTGACAGGGATCCTTTGCTTCAGTGCTTTCATTTCAAAATTAAAACAATTCATTTATGCTTATACATTAATCCAGAACTGATTGATATTTAATCTGCAAATTTAATGTAGCATTTCCTCATGTCCTAATGACTTCCTCACTTCCGGAAAGGAATATTGTTTCTTTTAAGAATCGGTATGAATAAATACAAACAGAAAGTGTTCCTAATTGCTTCAGAAACTACCAACAACATGGTGATTTCACATTGTGTCAAGAAAGAAGAGAGCAATTCCTGAGAAAATATTTTTTCCATTTCAATTAGGTGCTTGGCTGACTTTTTCCCCTTATTTCCTCTCATTTATTTTATCTGAACAGGTAATACCAAGCTTGTTACAAGACTTCATCTTCTCAGGAGAAGTACTGTGAAGATAAGGATACAGTCAGTGTTTGTTTTCACCTAGAGAAAGTGATGTTCTCAGCATTTTTTCCTTAACAAGTGGATTGCTTCCCTATTTGGGATCCTTAACTTTCCTTTGTTTTAACTCAGTTAAAAAAGTAGCACCTTTCATGGGGCTACATGGGACAGCCAAACATTGCCAATTGTAGGATTTGGGAAATAAATGCTGTTCCTATGAAGGCCTTACACTTGGCTTCCATGGCAGCTGTTCCTGCTTTTGAGAAAGCGTTGCCTCTGGGTTATCTTTAATCTGAGACAGTAGCTAACTTCTGAAAGAATATGGCTATATTTGTGGAAGGAATATGCTAGTAATTTGCCACTCTTCCACTATGCTATACTGTGGTAGAATCACATTTCCATAGCTCTTGTATCCGGATAACCAGACAAGACAATGTAAGCTATGAACTGGTGCTAAGCCAGCTCTTAGGTGAAGGCATATCTTATTTTGACTTGGGAAAGTGGAAGACTAAGACACAGCTATGGATAATAAGTTTTCCCCAGACCTTTCAAGCCAATATATTTCCAAGAAACTAATTAAAAGTTTCAATGAGCAATCATGTAAGAAATCTCCTGAAAGATAAAGTTATGTTCCTTTAGCTCTGGAGCACAAACAATATAATGTGACTCTGTGACCAATCACAACCCTGTAGTGCATCCTGAATATCTCATTTTAAAATAAATTCACAATAGAAAAAAAATTTAATGTCATACACATCCAGACACATTATTCCAATATGAAATTGAATATTCAGATACTGTACCAAAAGAAGAACGCAAAATTAACTGGTATAACTATCCTTTACTGTTCATTCCTTTCTCACACATTGCAAACTCTGAAGTGAAGTAGGACTGAAGCACAATCTCCTCTTACCATGCCTTAACCACAAGACTATCCTTATTTCTTTCTATACGGTAAAAATAATTTCATTAACTATTTATTCCTACCCATAGAAGAGTAAGGAAAATTCTTCAAGAATTTTAGGCTAGCCTAAAAGAAGATATAAGAAAAATTTCTGATCTAAAGGATTATTTTATAGTAATGTGGCTAAGACAAAGTCTCTTCTAGGAAGTGTTTTACTGCTTTCTGCAAGGAATTAATTTTCAGTGAAAGGAAATGAGTGCAGATGAGGTAGGACAGCCAGCGCTACAACTCTAACAACTTTAATTCTCTTTGATCCTGGAGGTACCACTCCTTCATTTGATAGTCTGCAGATTAAAACAAATGTGCAAATGAGCAACAGAACCAATGAAGTCAGATTTCCTACAGAATTGCCTGCTATATCCCCTCTTCCTCCACTGCCACTACTATTTCAGGGAATAATTTTTTTTTCTCTAAGTCCTTACTGTACTCCTTCAATGACTGTCGTGGTTTAAGCCCAGCTGGTAACTCAGAACCACACAGCCACTCACTCATTCCCCCCACCTCGTTTCCTTTGCCCTGCTCCCAGAGGGATGGGGAGGAGCATCAAAAGAATGTAACTCCCATGGGTTGAGATAAGAACAGCCCAGTAACAAAGGAATAACACAAATCACTACTGCTACCACCAGTAATAATAATGATAAGGGAAATAATAAGGCAAGAGAATACAGCCACTCACTACCCACAGACCGATACCCAGCCTGACCCAAGCAGTGATCTAACCCTTCCAGGTAACTGCCCCCAGTTTATATAGCAAGCGTGATGTGCTGTGGTATAGAATACCTGTTTGGTCAGTTTGGGTCAGTTTTGTCTCTGCTTCCTCCCGGCTTCCCCTCCTCCCTGGCAGAGCATAAGGCTCAGAAAGTCCTTGGTCAGACCAAAACATTACTGAACAGCAACTGAAAACATCAGTGTTATCAGAGCCGTTCCCAGGCCGAAAGTCAAAAACACAGTGCTGCACCAGCTACTAAGAAGGAGAAAAAATGACTACTGCTGAACCCAGGACAGTATCCACCCCTAATTCCATATCATTCACGTCATGCTCAGATCCTGCATTTTTCAATATACCATCGCTCTTGTCTCATATACACACATATATATATATGCACATACACGCACACAAAGTGAGAGAGATATCATTTCTTAGTGCATGGACCAATCCCTATAAAGCTGCTGAGTTCATCCTGTCTGTGATGTTGGGCTCCATCTCTTGTAACAGTCTTTCAGAGTAAGAGAGAGAGTGTGCAGTGTTGGACTGCTTGCCTGCTGATGACACCACTGGAACTCGTCTGGTCACTGCTGAACTCATCTGATTTTGTCAAAGTTCATTCTTTGTTGGGATGATGGTCGGAGGAAAGGCAGGCCCAGCCACTGATGACCTGAAGACATCTAGTTGGTGGGCTACAGAAGTGCTACATAGCAAGCAACAGCATACAATTGAGTTCATTGGCTGTTTTCCCCTAAAATCAAAGCCCCTTGAGGTACACATCAGACTTCCCTGTCTTCCCACATTACCCACCAAGTATATCCGAGTCCCTGAGCAAAAGCAATCCCACAAGTGGGTTTGCCTTTACCTGAAGCAGGAATAACCCAGACTGTCTTCCCCAGCAAATTCTTTACGTGCACCACAGGAACTTTATCCCCTTCTACAGTATGTAAAAGTTCTGACTGGGCTGGACCAGCCCTGTTGGCAGATCCTCTGGTGTTGACCAACCAGGTGGCTTTTGGTAAATGTGTATCCCAATGTTTGAAAGTCCCACCACCTATTGCTCTGATTGTAGTTTTTAACAGTGCATTGTACCATTCGATTTTCCTGGAGGCTGGTGCATGGTAGGGGATGTGATATACCCCCTCAATGCCATGCTCTTCAGCCCAGGAGTCTATAAGGTTGTTCTGGAAATGAGTCTCAATTTGAGTCTGACTCAATTCTCTCTGGGGTGCCATGTCACCACAATATTTGTTTCTCAAGGCCCAGGATAGTGTTTCGGTCAGTGGCGTGGGGCACAGCGTATGTTTCCAACCAGCCGGTGGTTGCTTCGACCATGGTAAGCACATGACGCTTGCCTTGGTGGGTTGGCGGGAGTGTAATATAATCAATATGCCAAGCCTCCCCATATTTGTACTTCAGCCATCGTCCTCCATACCAAAGAGGCTTTCACCGTTTAGCCTGCTTAATTGCAGCACGTGTTTCACAGTCATGAATAACCTGGGCAATAGTGTCCATTGTTAAGTCCACCCCTCGATCACGAGCCCATCTGTATGTTGCATCTCTGCCCTGATGGCCTGAAGTGTCATGGGCTCACCAGGCCAAAAATAGTTGACCCTTATGTTGCCAATCTAAGTCCATCTGAGCCACTTCAATTTTAGCAGCTTGATCCACTTGTTGGTTGTTCTGGTGTTCCTCAGTAGCCCGACTCTTGGGTACGTGAGCATCTACGTGATGTACCTTGACCACCAGGTTTTGCACTCGGGCAGCGATATCTTGCCACAGTGCAGCAGCCCAGATGGGTTTACCTCTGTGTTGCCAGTTGCTCTGCTTCCATTGCTGCAACCACCCCCACATGGCATTCGCCACCATCCAAGAGTCAGTATAGAGATAAAGTACTGGCCACTTTTCTCATTCAGCAATGTCCAAGGCCAGCTGGATGGCTTTCACCTCGGCAAACTGACTCAATTCACCCTCTCCTTCAGCAGTTTGTGCAGCCTGTCTTCAGGGGCTCTATGCAGCTGCCTTCCATCTCCAATGCTTTCCCACAATACGGCAGGACACATCAGTAAACAGGGCATACTGCTTTTCACTTTCTGACAGTTTATTATATGGTGGCGCCTCTTCAGCACGCATCAGCTCCTCCTCCTCTGGTGACATTCCAAAATCTTTGCCCTCTGGCCAGTCCATGATGACTTCTAGAATTCCTGGAGATGACTGGGATTTCCTGTTCGAGCTTGTTGTGTAATTAGCGCAGCCCACTTACTCCATGTAGCATCAGTTGCATGATGTGTAGAGGAGACCCTGCCTTTGAACATCCAGCCCAGCACAAGCAACCGGGGTGCCAGGAGGAGCTGTGCTTCAGTGCCAATCACTTCCGAAGCAGCTCGAACCCCTTCATAGGCTGCCAATATCTCTTTTTCAGTTGGGCTATAGCTGGCCTCAGATCCTTTGTATCCCTGACTCCAAAAGCTGAGGGGTCGACCTCGAGTTTCCCCTGGAGCTTTCTGCCAGAGGCTTCAGTTAGGACCATTCCCCCTGGCTGCTGTGTACAGTACATTTTTAACATCTGGCTCAGTCCAGACTGGTCCGAGGGCTACTGCATGAACTCTCTCTCATTTAATTTGCTCAAAAGCTTGTTGTTGCTCAGGGCCCCATTTAAAATCATTCTTCTTCCGGGTCACATAATAGAGAGGGCTTACAATCAAACTGTAATTCTGGATGTGCATTCTCCAGAACCCCACAACACCCAAGAAAGTTTGTGTTTCTTTCTTATTAGTTGGTAGCGACATCGCTATTATCTTGTTGATCACATCTGTGGGGATCTGGTGACATCCATCTTGCCATTTTATTCCCAGGAATTGAATCTCCTGTGCAAGTCCCTTGACCTTACTCCGTTTTATGGCAAAACCGGCTTTCAGCAGGATTTGGATTATTTTCCTCCGTTTCTCAAAGACTTCTTCTGCTGTATCACCCCACACAATAATGTCATCAATGTATTGCAGGTGTTCTGCAGGTTGACCCTGTTTCAGTGCAGTGTGGATCAGTCCATGGCAGATGGTAGGGCTGTGTTTCCACCCTTGGGGTAGTCAGTTCCAAGTGTACTGGACGCCCCTCCTGCTGCCAAAGGAATTGAGAAAAATGCTGTGGCAATATCAGTCATTGCATACCACTTGGCTGCCTTTGACTCCGGTTCATACTGAAGTTCTAGTATGTCCGATATGGCAGCACTCAATGGTGGTGTGACTTCATTCAGGCCACGGTAGTCTACTGTGAGTCTCCACTTTCCATTACACTTTCACACTGGCCTTATGGGTCTATTAAAGGGTGAGTGGGTCCTACTGATCACTCCTTGACTGTCCACTCTATGGGTGAGCCTATGTATGGGAATCAGGGAGTCTTGGTTGGTGTGATACTGCTGCTGGTGCACTGTTGTGGTCATGATTGGCACTTGCTGTTGCTCGACCTTCAGCAACCCCACAACAAAAGGATCCTCTGAGAGACCAGGCAAGGTGGACAGCTGCCTAATTTCCTCTGTCTCCAAAGCAGCAATACCAAAAGCCCATTTGGTACCCTTTTGGGTCTTTGAAGTACCCTCTCCTAAGGTAGTCTATGCCAAGGATGCATGGAGCCTTTGGACCAGTCAAAATGGAGTCCTTTTGCCACTTCCTCCTAGTCAGGCTGATTTCAGCCTCCCGTACAGTCAACTCTTGGGATCCTCCTGTCACTCCAGAAATATAAATGGGTTCCACCCCTTGACAGCCTGAAGGCATCAGGGTGCACTGTGCACTGGTGTCTACTAAAGCCTTATACTTCTGTAGGACTGATGTGCCAGGCCATCTGATCCACACAGTTCAGTAAATCCGATTGTCCCCTACCTCCACCTGGCTGGAGGCGGGGCCCCTCTAATAGTGATCACAATATTGGTCACTTACATCTGGTAGAGAGGGATTAGTCTTCTTTATCACGGGATCTGGAGTAAAATCAGCTCTTCCACTCCATCTGGTAACCTGCTCAACAGAGACTGAGGCTGCAGCTTTCATGGGATGATCATTCTTGGCCTTTGTTCTCCTCTTCAGTTCATGCACCCGTTCCTCCAGATCTGAGGTAGGTTTTCCATCCCACTTCCTCATGTCTTCTCAGTGATCCCGCAGGTAAAACCATAGGGTGGCCCATGGCTTATACCTCCTATATCTTCTGTCTTAAGCAGTAGGATGCCTTTTGTTAATAGCTGAGATATGTGTTGTTACACATGAGGTGCTGGATAGATCAGATAGATCGCCTCTCAATTGTTTGATCTCCTGAGACAGTTTTTCCACAGCTGAAAAAATGGAAGGGGTGAGATTGTCTTTGAACTCTTGGAGTTTATGAATCATTTCATTCACTGTTGGTAGTACTACGTCATTCCAGGTTACTGTTGCCAATGAATGGGCATATGATGACGGTGCATTCCAGATAAATTTCCGCCATATGGGCTGTGTACATTAGACTTCATCTGGATCTATGGGTGCATTCCTGGCATCCGGCCTGCGATAGATCATCTCTACAATAGCTGATTCCCTCAGAGACTGCATGCCTTTCTCTAGAGTCATCCACTTGGCCGAACGACTCATAACATTGTCCTTGTATGGAAACCTTTCTTTCACAGATGCCAAGAAATACCCCAAAGGCTGAGGGACCGTTTCTCTTTTGCAACTGCTTTGTCTATTCCCCCTTCCCTAGCAAGTGATCCCAGCTGCTTCACTTCCCTACCTTCTAGTTCATGACCATTAGCCCCATTGTCCCAGCATTGGAGCAACCAGGTGATGATGTGCTCCCCTGGTTGACAGGTAAAATCTTTTCGCATATTCTATAACTCGGTTGAGGTCCGGGGTTGAGAAGCCACCTCTTCTTCTTCTTCCACTGATTCACATAATAATTACTCCTGATCAGATGCTGTCCCGTGTAGTAAGTGCATTGTTTCTTCATCTTTCTTCATTATACGGGTTGCTTTTTGTGCCTCTTTTTTGCTTCTCCCCTTGTGTACAGGGGCAACTGTCACTGGCACAAATTGGTCCCCTCGTTTAGCTGCAGTGATTATCACTGTGGTTGGAGTAGCTGCAGTATCTGTTGTTGGGGTTGGTGCAGCTGCTGTGCTTGGGGGTTGAGTAACACCAGCAGCTGTGCTGTCTGTTGCTGTCGGGGTTCGGGTAGCTGCTGTACTTGTCACTGGGGTTGGTGTAGTTGCTTAGTTGCTGTGCTTGGAATTGGATTAGCTGCGTTGCCTGTTGTAGTCAGAGTTTGAGTAGCTGCTATACTTGTCACTGGGCTGGTGTAGCTGCTGTGCTTGGAGCTGGAGTAGCTGCACTGTCTGTTGCAGACGGAGTTTGAGTAGCTGCTGTATTTGGAGTTGGAGTAGCTGTGTTGTCTGTTGCTTTGCCATCAGATCCAGAGCCATTTTTTTCCCTTTGAAGGTGCTGGATAGTGTTGAACAGGGCTCTGTAAGCATAGGCCGAGCCCCAGCACGTTGCCGTGATTTGTCCCTCTCTGGTGTGACCAGAATGACAATACACCCCATTTAAGTGTTTTACTAATTTTTCTGGATTCTGCACTTTTCAGTGGTGAAGTTCCAAAGCACTGGAGGGGCCCACTGGCCTAGATGCTTGCCCATGCTGTTCCACACACCCTTCCGCTCATGACTGTCCCTCCTCAGGGAAAATCTCTTGGTTCTCCTACGTCATCGTCTAACCTTAGACAAGGCCCAAACCTGACTCTGCTTAACTTTTGAGATCAGGCAGAATGGTAATGGATAAAACACACTCTGTATGTGTGCCAACATGCTAATCCCCATCACAATCAGCAGGCAGGCCTCAAGGGTACCCAAAGGCCGTTCAAAACCTTCAGAACTCTCAAACGATGCTGTAAACGGTCTGGTGGGGGGGCTGAGAAGGTAAAGGAATGTCTCCTTCATAGGTTGACCACCCAAGGCGGGGAAAAAAGATGTGTAATTCCTAAACACTTCCATTATATACCTCCCAAAGTATAGAGATGATGATCACACTGGGAACGCTACCCAGATCAATTTCATAATCAATGAGTCTATTGTATTACAAGTCATTACCATAAAGTATAGTGAAACAAGAACCTTAGCCCAAGCCCCCCTGCTGATAAACACTAAAACGTCAAATACTGGCTGTAAGTAAGGTACGACATGCTGAAACTCCGAGATCAAGAGCAACAACTTTGAGAGCCACCATTGTGATAAGTGACTATTAATCCGAAACAATAAATTCTTATCACAAATGTGATTAGGCAAGCCCTGGTCATATCTGCTGTCATCTCAACCCTTCGCGCCCCATGCTGGGCATCACAAAGATCTGTCGTGTTTTAAGCCCAGCCAGGTAACTCAAAACCACACAGCCTCTCACTCACTCCTCTCCCCCCTTTCTCTCTCCACTCCCAGACACACAGTTAAAGCATGTGCTTAATGTACACCAGGCATTGCTTCCTGGTACATGGACAGAACTCCTGCATCGTCAGCAGATATTACTCAGCAAAAAGCAAGGACAGCAGCTGCTGTAGACAAAGTCAGACTCTTTTCAACAACTTCACAGATAGGAAGAGTTAGATTATATTTATCAGTTTCATTCAAAGATGATGGGGTGAGCACTGTTTGTGATCTTTCTTTGCCGAACTGGTTGTATAAATGCTCATTAGCAGTCAGCTTAATGAGTTAGTGACCTGCCATCATGAAAGACCTCTTTGAGCCAGGACCTTGCACCAGTGTTTGTTTACAGAGCAATCTGTTGTTTGCAGGATTTATATGACTAGGAATACTCTTGTGGCATGAGGTATTGTTCAGGCTCCATAACACAAGAACTTCCTGTTACAATATTTGTCAAAAACATGCCTCAGAAATTCTTTCTGCCTTTAGTGAGGGGTTGACTGATTTATGTCAAATAAATGTATGCTTTTTTTGGACATTGAAACAAATTGCAAGAGAACGTAGGACAGGATTACCTTTTCTCTTCCCCATTCCCTTCTTTTCCCTTCCCTTCTCCTTTCCCTTCCCTTTCATTCCCTTTCATTCTCTTCCCTTCCCTTCCTTCTCTCCACTTGATTATTTTGTTAGGGTTTTATTCTGCATCTTACCAGATCAATACTACATCTAGTTAAATTACTCTGTCCTCTATAAGAAAGAGAAAAAAGGAAGTGAGCAGGACTGCAGAGCTCTGTTATCAAAACAAGCTTCCACCTTCCAAAGTAACTTCCCAAATTCAACTTTTTCAGCCTATGAAAAGACATAACATGTTGCTATTAACCACTTCTTTGAAGAGAATAATACCCTATCCTTCTGTAATGGCTTTTGACTCTGGATTGCACAGGAGGTCGGTACCAATATCCCTGCTATACCTCTGCTGCGCAAACAGGGGGATAGCTGGGGCCACCCAGCAATTGCTGATTCAAGAACTGAACATTAGTCCAATAATCAATTCACTGTCTGCAAAACGCCAGAACACTGTCCATATGAAATTTGCTATAATTTTGCTTAGGGATCATACAGAGGAGAATTTGAATGAATTCTTTAAATGCTCAGTGGATTTTCTGGTAAAATCTTTGCCTCTCCAAGCAGCACTTCTTTCTTTGCAGGAGACAGACATGAAATAAAAATCTCTTCAACTTCTCTGACAGTCACTGGATTCCTCACAGCACAAACAATAAGGTTCACTGTTGATGCAGAAATCTGCTGTGTGGGCAGCCAGGGAATGTTTCTAAGAGGTAAAATAGATACCCCAGAAAATCAATAAGCTTTAGCGTAGGGAGTAGCCATTGCAAAACAATGTGTTTGCAAAAGCTCAGCCTCCACAATTTCTGCTGGTGTGCTCAAGGGGGAGAGAACTGATAGTCATTCACACCTGACCTTATTAGCCAAGATCCTGCTTTCTAAAGGCACTTCTCAGAGACAGGTAGCTTGGGAAACAATGATGCTGTGCAGGTGTTGGGCAATCTGCAGCCTCTTATATGCATGTCAATGTCTTCTGATGCAAGATAGAAAAATTCAACTGGCCTGACCCCTAATAGGGCTTATATATGGCTCATTTGTTAATGGTATCAATCAATGGCATTAGTCCAATGCAAGTTAGTTGAGAATGAAGCTTTGTACAATTATAGGGCTTGAAACTAGACATTCAGGTAGAAATAATACAAGATAATAGACACATTTTCTTCTAATGATAATTTCATCTGATGCTAAAATTCATGGTATGTCACTAATCCATTACACAGCTGTCTGTCACAGTTACTCTGGTACATGGCTAGACATCTCTTGGTCCCTGTGCTGCTATAGTGTGAGCCAGGCAATAAATCTGAAAGCCTATACATGTTGGAGGGAAGCCATTATGTATATGTTGGGGAAGCTGTGCTGTGATTTAAGTGCAGTATTGAGGCACCTAAGAAATGGGCTGGTCTTGCGGACATGGAGCCAGCACACTGCTCTGTGCTGAAACGGTTCCTGGGAGTGAGCAGTGCACATGCCCTGAACTGCTGTCAGTGAAAAGGGGATTTATCCTCTTTCTGGAGGGCAAAGACAGTCCTGCCCTGGATGGAGGGATGCCACTGTTCAGTAAGAAAAGCTCTGGGGAATTGGATCCACTCATTCTCAGGTCAGAGCAGACCTGCTAAGTGCATTAGCAGCATCAAGAATAGTAACAGGACTTTTGACAAAAATAATGAAATAACTGTTAGATTTACAGTTGTGTTTAATCAAACAGCAGCAATATGGTTTTTACAAGGAGAAATTTAATACAATATCAATACCCCTCAAAATTAGGTAATCTGTAGCTTACTTCGGTTTGCTAGAACCCCTTTGCCTCTTTCAAATAGCAGATGGAGCACAAATCAGGGTATGTTAGTACTACTGTTCAAACATGTGAATCAAGAAATGGTAACTGCAAAGAAGGAATTTCAATTCCTTTGTTCAAAACAGGCAGTAGGTATTGTCCTATGAAACTGAAATGTGCTTTTACCCTCTGCAATTCACTTCAAAAATTTTAATGCTGCCTCAAAGTAAAATACTGAGTTCTGCTCTGCTTTGGGAAGAATGTAGTGTTTATGCCTCTGGGGATCCTGAAGAAAAATTGCTTGAGTAGTCTTTGCATTACTTTTCAGTAACTGGGGCTGATGTGATTATATTGACATAACAGAAGTTTAAGAAATAAGACCCACCAAAATTATACTGATTTTGAAATAACTTCTCCCAACATTTTGCATGAGTTATTTTTCCAATTTTCTACCTTTCTACTAAAAGTCCCTAAATTTCACACTAAACACCTCTTAGCCTTTGAGCACAGCTGCAGATTTCACCCTGGCAGCTAGCTCAGGATAAGCTGAGCTTATAAATTCACAGCCCAGCTAAGTTAAAGTTAGATTATCCAAATAGGCAAAAGCACAGGCAGAGCTCTGCTACAGATGCAGGAAGAGACAGACTTCATTTCAAGGCTCCATCTGGCCACCAACCCCAGGCTTCTAACTTTCCCAGCCCAGCCCAGATGTAGGGAGAGTTGCATCCCCAGATTGTTTCCTTATCAGAAAAATGAATTCCATGAGGAATTGGCTCATGGCCTCTAGCTGGAAGACCTCTTCTTCATTCACTTTGTTACCAGTTCATACTGCTATATCCCATATTACAGCCAAACCTTTGGTTACTAGAGCAAACAGAAGCATTAGAGATACAATTCTCTTCAGCAGTAGGAAGGTAATACTTATGCATACAGTGCTGCAGGGTGCCAGAATGATCATTTCTGCGTACCTGATTCTCGAGCATTGATGCTTGCTCAGCTAGTTGTTTCTGTTGCAGTCTTTGCACGCTTTAGAAGATGTCTTTGCGCAAAATAATCAGTTATAGGCATATGTGGCATATATGGTTTTATATGTTTTTATTGTAGGATGATTTTACAATTATTCACCACGAGGTTCCTGTTCTTCCACAGCCTTTAAGACTTAACATCCCCACAGCATAACTTGTGGCTTCATTAACACTGTCTAGCCTTTCATACCTCTTTGTTATAGGGTTATTTATTTTGTTAGGCCCTAAAACTTGTCCCTCTCCTAGTTCTATTCCTTTAGTGATGAGTAATCAGCCACTCAAAATGTCTATTTATAGCACTGGGGCTGCTGACTTCATCCTGTGCCTGCATTCTCAAAACCTCTCTTATCCTCTTATGAGAGTTCACTCTACATGTTCTTCTTTTAGGACCATTGATACTTCAGCCTACACGGTAATGGTCACTTAGGAAATGTATATAATCCTTTGCTAAGTGTTTGTTATTAATACCTGCAGCAGTCCCACTAGCGTGTTATTAAAATTGCTTTACAACAACATGCAATTTACAGCCACTCTTCTAAGTGGCTGATATAAATAGAAAGCTCTTACCAACCTGTCACCTGCTTTTCTGCAACTTCTAGCCAGCTTTCTCGTTGCAATGCTTCTCCTGCGTATGTCCACAGGCTCATTTCTGAGAAGTGAGCTTGCAGCACTGCTGGGTCAGACTTCAAGTTTCTGCACTTCTATTCCTTCACATCAGTTATTTTGAATGGCCTCCTTTTGCTTACATATTTTTGTACATGTGTATCCCACTTCCCATTTTCCACATCACACTTTTTTTCTCCCCCCACTTCCCCATTTTCTTTCCCTTTTGAGCAACCACCCTGACTACTAAAATAGTAATTTGGTTTGGAGACTGTGGTGTCCTTGCTGCTGACTACGTAACAGGGGGTATTTGTTTCTCAAGACTGGCATCTTCAGTGTTCTCTCACATTAGTTATATGTTTGTTTGTGCACTAGGTAAAATAAAGGTTGCAATGAGCAGCTGAAGGTAGCAGTGAGATGTAGGTGAGCTGCCAATATTTCCGCTCAGGAATCAATGGTTTCTGATACCATTTAGTTCACTTTGTAATCAGTCTGTATAAACAAAGAAGGATTTCTCCTGTAGGCCCACAGTCAACAAGGCAAGAATTGTTAAAATATTATTTCCATGCAGTGGTTCTGCTGAAAAGATGCTGCTGGAGGGTGACATTTTTCATACTTCCAAAAGCTGTATCAATACTATAACTTGAAGATAATGACCTGATGAATATTAAGCTCCTTATCTGAATATAAATTTTCATTCTATTCCGACAAACCTCAGTGTTAATTCCACTTGCCTTTGCAAATGACCTGATCACTACCAAACACTTGTTCATCTAAGCAAATCCTCCCGAGCTTTGCTCCATATGACTGTAGCTTTGGTTAGAAATTCATAACTGGCATTATAGACTGATGGCATCCTGAAAGAGGTCCCCAAACTCGGTTAACTCAGGGCAGTTGGTTTCAGTTAGTGTCCGAAAAGCAGGGATGAGCTGTGCAAGTTATATCATAGATGGGATGGAGTTGTGATGCCCATGCTGCTGTGATGGCACCAAAAAACATTGCCCTCCTCAAAACCTCTCCAAGGTGAAAGCTAGGGAGGGAAGAGTCTCTTTTCCAGCCACCAAGGTACCTCCAGGATGCTCCAATGCTGAGATATTGGATTTCTGTAGGAGGAGTGAATCTCTAATTGCTTTCAATTCCCTTCAAAAGGCTGAGCAATGCACATTGTCATTGCAGTACTTCTCTCAGGATGCGCCTTTAAAAAAAAAGCCATCCTAGTTCAGAGGGCAGAGTTAGGTATGTACAGTAGGTCAAAAGGGACAAAGACTTATTCATCTTTTCATAACAATTAACCTTTGAGATAACTATTAAACTTACCAGTTTGACAGCTGCACATGGGTGCTGAACGGGAGGTTGTTTGACTGAAATGCAAATGACTCAGATTTTCCCTGTAGGTTTTGCTTGGGCAGTGAATAGATAAAGGTGAAGAGAAGGACTTTATTTTCTCATCATTTGGAGATGACCCTTTTCACATTGATGGATTACAGAATCAATATCCTTTTCCTCAAAGCTACAACTGTGATATAAATTCCCCAAGAAGTGAAAAACTCTGACCTAGCTAATTTTTTGCCAGAAAAATAAATGCTTATATCTTCATAAAACATGTATTGGTGGTGTTTTTTTTTTACTGTAGTTGACTTGATAACTACAACAGGAAATGGTCCCTCTATAAGTATGACTTTACTCTTTTTTAAAATGAGTAAAAGTCTCACTAAACTTCAGTTAATGAGACTAATATGACTGTGGCCATAGATACAGTTAAATTGCCTGTATTGTTCCTTTCATTCTTCACTATGATGTCACCAGCACCATCATGTAAGAAATTTAACATAACGTACAGCTACCTGAAACAGCTGTATAAACTACTGCACGGCTAATTCCTCTCTGCGGTAATTCCTTTGCTTACAATGACTTACCTCCAGCAGTGATTTTGCATGATTAATAACACATCTGACATTTGTGCCCACAAGTGTTCCATCTACTTAGAGAGATTATGTTTCAATTAGAAATTTCTAGTAGGTCAACCAGACAGAAGTACATGAAAACAGACAGAGTAAATTATCCACATTGTTAGATCCAGATGTTGTGGCTCTCACTGCGGGACTTAGCTGCATGTATTTTGGTAATGTTAATGGGAATCACACATTTGTCCCCCCTCATATCACTGACCTTGCTCTCCCCTATGGCTAGAACTGAGCAGAATATTTATTCTCAGAATAAATATAATTTTATTATATATAATTTATCATATAATTTATCATATAATATTCTCAGAATATTTATTTTCATGGCATTTTGCAAGCTGAGTGTGTTGCCTGCCACAAATGTTCCTCTTACCCACATCTGCTCTCCCTTTTTCTTATATATCTCCTCAAACCTTTTATATCCTATGCCATTTATATATCACAGCTGCACACAGCAGCTCCAATTGCAGTTGGAATCCTAGAGTGTTACCTACTACACACGTAATAAAGATACTAACTTCAAAAAGTACCATGTAAGTAGATGAAACATTTACATGAGAGGCAAAGATTGACGGCAAGTCCAGATTTGCTGCTTTTTAATGTAATCTATCTATCTGATTAAGCTAGATCTTCCTCATACGTCATTCCTCAGGTCATTTTCCTTTGCCAGATATTTGTGTGTTGTGTCTGTTTTCATGTTCTTTCTTCTCCCTGTACACATTTAAATCCACTTATTATTGTAACATCTTTTTTCTTTATTTTCTATAACTTTTCCAAACATCTCCATTAACAGCATGATGCTTTCTTCAGTTCTATCAGTCAAAATGTCCTGCCCCTGCTCCTAGTCTTCATTATGGCTCAGTCCTAAGGAATAATAGGTAAGTAAATACATATGATACCCTTAAAAACATTATCTAGTGGGGTTAGGAATACCTGGTGACCTTTTCTTGCTGAAACTCAGCACCAGCACATTTTGGGGAGCTTGAGTTTGGGTCAATTTTCTTCTGGCTGGGAGAAACATACTCTCTTTCAGTAGGCTTCTCTTTTGCCTGAACAAAAAAGCTACAGTGATGACAACTGGGAACAGCAAACTAAGACCAAGAAACAGGTTTGAGTTGGGATTTAATAATTATGCTGTGTTTTAAAGAGTAATGGCATGGCTCCAAAGTTCTTAGTTCTGTATTTGTCACATTGGCTTTGACTTGGGTATACTCAAGAAGGTAGTGGGAACACTATGACGGGCAAAGGGTGAAGACTGATATAGATGGAACTAAGCTGCTGAAAGGGCACTGGAGTCACTTTTCCCACTCTCAGACTAAATTGTATTTATGGTCTAGAGAGAATATTTTTATAAATTGCATTAAAACTTTCCCCAATGCAACTCCCAGCACCTGGGGAACAGAGACTGTCACATCTGACTTTTTAATAGGTTTTATTTTGTTCATTTGCTTGGGATACAATCCCTACTAAAATACCAAACTGTTTAAAGATTGCATCTTTTCCTCTTTTTTCAATGGAAGTTCTTCTGCTAAACTTTGCTAAACAGGCTTCTGACAGTCAGTAGAGATTTGATCTAGAAACATCAGAAAAACCCAAGTAAGATGCTAAATTCTTAAGCAGCAAATCAGACTGGAAACCAAAACAAAAATGCACACAGAAAGACTGAATAGCTTAAAGGATTAGTAATAGATTTGTACATCTCTGCCACCTGGCTCAAACCTAGCACAGGTTAATAACAAGGGAAGTTCCACTCTCCTGTCAATGCCTAAATACATGCATTCTTTTCTCTATGGCTGTTACGGGACTTCACTTACTGAAGACACCTGGGCACTAATCTCTTTAGGCTCCATGCATTTTCAATGTTTCTTCATGAAATCCACCGCGTAAATCATATCTGTGACTTTTTCTGCTGCTACCTCACTACACTACACTTCACCCAATTTAATCAAGTTCAACTACACTACACTTCATCCAATTTAATCAAGTTCAGCTACCCTGTGACAGCATTCCATGCCCTCTAGTCTGTATGAAATAGTATCGGTAGGTTCGTATAGCAATGCGGAGAATTAAAGACAATATCATACTTCTCTGGGACCAGAGTCGAGCTCAAAGAGCACAAAATGAACACCACCACCACCAACAGAAAAAAAAAAAAGACACCTACCTTCCGGAATGAAGATACGCAGAGATTGATTAGACAATAGCCTAAATTCCAAACACCGGAACTTCTCACAAAGTTCAGTGTTTACAAAGCACTGAGTACCATTTGTGAGTGAGCACCATTTGTGCTAAGCACTGTGAGTACATACCCGCTACAGCTGGAGATGTTGTTAAGTAAAGTGATCAGACAGAACAGCGGCGATGTTAATGGAACTGCTTAGAGAATTGAAGACATTATTTCTGCTAGAAAATGCCACCCCATCAAAACCCAAGCAGCCTACAGAAACATATACTTTCCAGTATAAATGTTCACAGAATGTAAGAAGGTAGCTGATAAATGTAATGTAAGGATCTGGACCATTTTTTATGGAGCTGAAGAAGGGAGTTTACTATATTCAATATTCATGTGAACATAATGCTTGACCCAGCTGTTGGCAAGTGACTGATTGGAGTTTGGCCCTTTTTGCAGAGAAAAAATTGTAATGGTTCATTTTTTGTAAAGGATATCGAAAGAACAAGCAAACCAACAACCAAAACAGGGTAAGAATTATCTCTTTTCACTAAGAGCTTGTTTTCTCTGCAGCTCTTATTATTACCCAGAATTCAGCTGATTGATAGATTCTTTACTGAAAGAAAGGTTAGAAGCTTTGAAAGATTTCTACTGGAAATAGGATCCTTCTCAGTTAGTGCTTGTTAAGCCAAATCATTCAATCCTTTATCACTCTCATGCATTTCAATAGTAATTCTACAAAGAGGAGGATTGCAGAAAGGGGTGTGTAATGAAGATTTTTCAAGCTGGCTCAGTTGCAAGTCCTGAGCTGTTTAGCATTCTTTCTAATGGTTTTCAACATAGTATATGTTATTCTAACTAAGCCCATTTGGGCTGAGCACCCAGGAGACTGGACTGCCTGAGCCAGCTAATTATATTGGGACTGTCTCGAAATAAAAGAAGAAGAGGTCTATATTTCCATTCAACCAGATGAATACATGAGGGTCTTCCTTTTGATTTCAATAGGCTTTGGAAGACATATCTGCTTTGGAAATCTACCTAGTACAGTTGATCCATCAGCTTTTCCAAAATGTTCTATTGTATGTCAGAGAAGCAGAAAACAAAGCCCCTGAAAATAAACAAACAAAGCAAACAAACAATAAACATAGAAACAAACAAAAATTAATAGCAGAAGAACTTTCCAGAGCAAGGAATCTGGATTTCTGAGCCTGATCTCACTGTAGTGCCTTTTGCTCTATTATGCCAGAAGTAGTAACTCAGGTATTTGTATTTTTGCTTTCCAAGATTGAACTTTTTTAAATTTTACTTTGTTCTTTTGCAAATACACCCTCATTTTTCTCCTTGCTCCCTGTAAATCCCGACCAGGGCAATTATCCAAAGCTTGCACTGATGTGTGATGCTTCATTTGTAAGGAGACTAATCTAAGCCTGCTAGACTCTGCATCTAGAAGCATTTATAGCTGTCAAATCTAATGAAAGTCAAGTGATTGATCTTCTAGGTAGCAGCTGCAGAGTCCTCCAGAAACTAATTTAATATGAGACCTGTGGCAAAGTCCACAGAAATAATGTTGTTTAGATGCTCATTTTACTTCTCATTTTTTGTTTGGTTTGTTTAACACAATGGGCCAAGAGGGGATAATGTGGTTGTAGAAGCAGACATGAGAGGAGAATTTGGCCCAACAGGTGTAATGCTATTCAGAAGGAGCTGGAATGGATTGGACATTCAGAGAATCTCATCTATTTTGAGTATTTTGTGCTCCCTCCAATCCCATGTTGCAAATATTTTCCTGACAGCTGTTTTGGTTGTTTGTCTTATGCCAAAAAGATGCCGCAAACAATCTAGTATGTTGTGGAGTCAGTGCTTCTGTAACTCCTGAAGTGATCGCTATTAAAAATATCTTATCTCTCTCATCATGCAACTGTCATCAGTTTCTGTTTATTAACATTTCCAGTATAGCAAATCATCTGTCAGGTTGCAGATGCATTTCAGGCTTTTCTGTGATTTGGCCTGAACTGCCTCCTGCACATGCCAAAGTGTAGCTGATAAGCTATAAATATTCAGCATAAATCCACAGGACTTAAGTTCTGTATGAGACACGGGTCCTAAAAGTGTCTTGTTCTTCTCAAGCACAGAATCATCCTGCCTGTGATCCTGTATCATTGTGGATCATCATTTGCATTTTCAGTGCATGACGAGAAGACAATTTAAACATAAATTTGAAGTATTCTAAATCCTCGTTCTCTTGAAATTTGCTTGCATATTAATGGCTTGTAAAGCTCTATGGGGTCATTTAAATCATGGGCTTCTCCAGTATAATCATGCTGTTTTGAAAAAGGAAATTAAGTACTTCTCAAGGTTTCCTATTCTTCTGTGTTTTTATAATGGTTCCCAGATCTCAGACATTCACAATTTTTTATTTGCTACACAGTTGACTCTACACATGTAGGGCAGTACCAATATAGTAACCTTCAAAAAGAGCGATGCTGTCTGTATATGTCTATGAAAAATGCTCACATACCAATAAACTGTCCTGCATATGTGCAGGAAGACTTTTAAAGATGGCTTCAAGAAGGCTGGTTTTTGCATGATTTGTACAGTCCGAAGGGCTAGGTCATGTTATCAAAGCTGAACTCCACTTTTTTCTTTGAACTAAAGTGGGGATTATGAGGACTGCATATAACCAGAAACAGAGAAGAGAGGTATGGATGAGAAGAAAGTGGAAGAGGTATGGCTGAGGTTGATGTGGATATGAGAGTGAGACGAAAGATACTGGGGGATCTGAAAAGGAGATCCTGAGCTGGTGGGGAGGGTCTCAGGTATGAGAAAATAACAAGAAACATCTCTTCAAGGTGAAGGCATGGCTAACCCATTCTTCTTTCCTCTTTTCATCAGAAATCTCCAGATCTCCTGCCTAGAAAGTGGACAGACTGATTCCCTTTCACTGACCACAGCACATATGCTGGTATGTATAGAAGCCCACAGCCTGTGTGCAGGAAATTGGCCTGCAGTCTGGGAGAGACCTTCACCTACTCTGAACGTGTTCATATATAAACAGGCTGGGGGACTTAGCCTTGGGGTCTTGAACACCTCTCCAAGACCACCAGACAAGTTATAATTGTCTTGTTTGTCTTTGGGTTTTGCACCTCTCATTACCTCCCTCATATGAGAAAGAGTACAATGTCTTTTATCTTTCAGAGATGTTGAGTGAAGTGAGAGAGCAATAGTCAGCAGGAGAGATGCAGCCACTATTAAGGACCTAATCTGATATCCTCTAATAAGCTGCTGGCTGTGATGTGCCTACACAGCAGCAAGAAGTGTCAGTCAGCAAAGATCAGCTTTTTTTCTATGTCATTACTACTAGACTAATAGCTCAGTAGCACATAACTGCGAGGGAGTGGTATAAGAATTGCTGAAAAGGGGAGGAGAAGGAGACATACATGTTGAAGGGAAATTACTGTAGAACAAGAGAGAGGTGCCAGCTTCCCCCAGTTAGCTACCAGGCTCTCTGCAGATAATGCCTGTCAAGATCTGGGACTATTGACTAAGGCTGTATCTATACAGATATATGTGGGTAGAGTTTGGTTTTTCATGGCTGTAGCCTACACCAGAGCAGAGCAGACCTGATTCAGAAGCACATTCATGGCAAAGCTCAAGACCCATCCTCCTCTTTCCCTGACAGCAGACAACGCTTGAGGGAAGAGGCCCTGCAATTCCCCTCCAGGGCATGACAGATGGCTTGCTGCTCCTTGTGCTGCTCCACACCTGAGACTGAGATTACCATGCAAAGCTTGTCTACCAATGCACTATAAGAGAGCTACCAGCATCAGGTAGTCATAATAAATGTTGTCCAGCCTTCACACCAGAGGAAGAAATTCATTTGCTCAACTTCAGAAGACAAACACATGTTTAAGATCTTTAGACTGACTATATTTGGTATTTATATTTGTCGTGGTTTAAGTCCAGTCTACCACAAATTTTCTAACTCACTCACTCCCTCTCTTTCTTCCCCCAGTCCCGGGGGGATGGGGAGGAGAATTGAAAGAATGCAACTCCCACAGGTTGAGATAAGAACAGTTTAGTAACTAAGGTATAACACAAATCACTACTGCTACCACCAATAATAATACAAGAGAAATACAAGGAAAGAGAATACAACTGCTCACCAAGCCCGACCCAGCCAGTGCACCCCCAGCAGCGAACCCCCCAGTCCACCACCACACCCTTCCAAGTCTCTGCTCTCCATTTTCACATCCTGGACATGACATGCTGTGGTATGGAATAACCTCTTTGGTCAGTTTGGGTCAGGTGTCCTGTCTCTGCTTCCTCCCGGCTCCCCCTCCTCCCTGGCACAGCATGAGACTCAGAAAGTCCTTGGTCAGACCAAAACATTACCAAGCAGTAACTGAAAACACTGGTGTTATCAGCACTGCTCCCAGGCCCAAAATCAAAAACACAGCGCTGCACCAGCTACCAAGAAGGAGAAAAATGACTGCTGCTGCTGAACCCATGACAATATTATTTTGTTTTTTGTATTAGTATCTAAAGCCACGATCTCCACATTCCAGAGCTCAAAACTGGGAGATAAGGTACTCCATTCAATCCCTAACATTTGCCACATCTTAATTTATATGTTTATAAAAAAAGGACTATCTATTACCATGATTTGTGGCTGGTCAGTAGAAATATACCTTAATTGTAGAACTGGCCTCTGTTCAGTAAGCGAATACATAAATAGTATAAATATAATTTGATGGTTATTTGGAAATTAATTCAAATCAATCAAAATGTTCTCTAATAATTTAAAACCAAACAGTGGCACAATGCCCAGCATAAAAAGTACACTTCTAGACTTATGTCTCATAAATTAATAAGTATTAATTCTGCATTAAGTTGCAAGATACTGCTGGCTGCACTTTTTTTCTGGTGCATTTCTCTTTCACATTTCATCAAAACAGCAACAAAAGTAATTGAAAAATAGCTTGAAGATTTTAATACGTCTTCATAAATGACAGTGATGTAGTCCCTCCTTATTGTGCTGCCTGATAATGAGAACAGACCTCTGGTGCTACATCTTTCACTGTCAGCAGGATAAATCACTTTACAAGCCTAAAGAAAAGACATAGACCTAGTAACTGTTTAAGATGTTTGCACAAATCATAAATATTTATTGAAAGAACTCTTTGATTTTAAGAATAAAGGAAAATCCATATTACAATTACATATATTCATTTTATATATTAATGTATTCATTTCTAAAGTCATATCTGTAACATATGTGTATGACTTCTGCATACATATTTAAAGAATTCATGCACATAACTATTTCATTTTATATTCAGCAATAAAGAA
This sequence comes from Myiopsitta monachus, assembly GCA_017639245.1. Lineage (NCBI taxonomy): Eukaryota > Metazoa > Chordata > Aves > Psittaciformes > Psittacidae > Myiopsitta > Myiopsitta monachus. The sequence goes on from CM029920.1 coordinate 83,682,477, forward strand.
CTGTTGCAAAGTACCAATCTTGCAGCTGGGAACATTTAATATTTTTACTTCCTTCCTCCAAAAAAATCTTTTCGCGTCAGTCAGACCTAGTAATGAAAAATCCAGATTCTGCCACCCAGGCATAAACTTCCTGCTCCCACTAAACTCAATGTTATTTCCTATTTTCGAACATGAAACATGTACTGAGCCTAGTTACATTCATGCAGAAAAAGGAAGAAACATTTTTTAATTAAGTATATGGATTTGAGTGAAAATTCTGGATACACTTGGAACATTGAAGAGATACAAGTCTGTATTTTGATATTTGTATTTGCTATCTGTATTTTATTTTATTTTAAGGATCATTTTATGAATTTAACTACAATCCAATGTGCAGAAATAAACCGCAGTCTTTCTCTTCCATTAACTTCCCTTTGTATCCCTCAGCCAGCTACTTTTTCTTCTTTTTGTATAATCATAACAGGATGGTAGAAGTATAAGAAATAATGATCTAAAAACGCAGGAAATTGAGGGCAATTTTGTGAAAAGCAGCTAGAATTCTTGAACTGTAAAGCTGGCGCTAATTTTACATTTAACCTGTCATTCTTCAGAAGCATTCGCTTTTCTTCAGAGAAAAATAAAATAGTTCATGAAGTTATTACTAAGCTGACAGCATGAGAGAATGTTGAGAAAGTTTGCTCATTAAAGTGCATCTGAAGAAATTATTCCCTAAGCCAGTTAATAGAGATGCTGCTATTGTGAATGGAAGTTACTGAAGCAGGTTAGCCCTGATGAAGTGCGGAACTCCGCGAGTCAACAAGTAGAATAAAAAAGAAGAATAGATCATCCAGCATTACACCTTAATCACAGACCTTACTATATCTTATGACAAGATAACTCTGAAAACAGAGAGAAAACCAATGTGAAGTATTAAGCCTAGAGGGCTGGGTGACATTTTAGAGATCTTAATGTGGGTCCATGGTTTTAAAAATTCATGTAGATTTTGCCCCAGCAGTCTTTAAAGGTTTTCAGCCTCGTTAATCTGGACCAGATTCTGATTTTTTAATTGCATAAGACAAAGATAACTATTTCAGCCAAGTTACACCACAGTTTTGTGGTGTGGTTACATATAATTCTTCAATTATATTCTACAAGTTAGAAAGATTTTAGAGGCCTTACCCAACATTTTTAAGGCTGAAAATGACCATTTATTAGTGGTGTTGGGGAAGACATCTCCACTCTGCTTAAATTAACTTTGGAGATTTTCTGGTAGTCTCATAAATTGCAGAAGAAAGTGATTGCTAGTAAAAAAACTTTACCTGGCCAGAATATTAGTTGGAATTGGGGCGGCTGTTCTTTTATTGCTTATTTAGATGGAAATTTCACATTTAAGATCCAAGTCAGACAGATATGATCTTGCACTGCCTGTTATCCTGTCAATATTTTAACTCCATTTATTTTACTGAAGTTTTACATTTACATTATCTTGCAGTTCACAGAACACTATATATATCAAGACAACATTCATCAGATGAAAATATCACCTCCTTTGAATTTACACAAATGAGGATTGTGTTTCAATAGTGGTCCTACCACTCAGTTCTGAAATACAGAACCACGGAACAATCCAGGTAGGAAGGAAACTCAAGAGAACATCTATTTCCATCACTGCTCAGACCAACCAAAGTCCCTACTTAGACTGTTTTTTTCAGGGCCTTGGACACTCTAGTCTTGAATCATTTTGAGGATGGAGAAGTCATAGCATCTCTGGCAAACGTCTTCCAATGTTCGATCACTTCAAATGGTCAAAATTTCAAATGGCAAAAAAGTTTTCTTAATATCTACTGTAATCTCCCTCAGCACAGCTTGTGTTTGTTGCCACACCTCCTGTTGCTGTGCACCTATCGAGAAGAGTTTGGATCCACCTTCTCTAGAAGCACCGACAAAGTAGTTGCAGGCAGCACCGCAGTCTCTTCTTGACCTCCAGGCCGAATAGACCCAGCTCTCCCAGCTTCTCTTTGTACATCACGTACTCCATCCCTGGCCAGTTTGGCAGTCCTCTGGTGGACTTATCCCTGTTTGCCGATACCTCTCTTGTACCAGGGGATCCAAAACTGGACACGGAACTCCACATGTAGCCTCAGAAGTGCTCCACAGAGGGAATAATAACGTTCTTTAGCCTGCTGGCTACGCTCTTTCCTGTGCAGCCCAGTATGCATTTCATCACTGCAAGGGTGCACTTCTAACTCACATTCATATCTGAGTAAAGACCATGGATCAGCCTCCATAGGTCAGGGAGAGGTAATGCTGAGATTGGCACTGGTTGATTGTGGATTTACTTCCTTCTGGGAGAAGAGAGATGTTTGCAGGGTTGTCATAGTGGGCTGGCTGGAGGGACAGCAAAAAGAAAGTTGTGTGCTCTGGCCACCAGGTTTTTGTTGCACCCCCTTAGATGGCCCTTTGCTGTCATGCGAACATGAGCAAATGAGACATGTCCTGTGTCAGGGTCTCTGCAAGCTCTGTGGGCAGCTTGGGGACCTCGAGGTCTCCATACCATAGTGGCCAAAGTTGGCTTCTCTCTGGAATTTGCAGGAACCAAAGGTTTCCAGTCAGTTCCCTCAAGTGCAAACTACATTGCCTCTTACATTTTATGATTACACCACTCATTTGGGTTGGACCCACCAGAGAGCTGGCACAAAGTACAACAGTCTGCATGCTGGGCACTGCCTCACTGTGTGTATGGACGCATGTGCTCCTTTTCCCTTTGGTACACTTCCCCTAATTGTGGCCCATAAGCCTTCACAGGGGTAGCTGTTGTTAGCTGGACTGCTGGTTTCCTGAGCTGCTGGATTTGAAGGTACTGTGTGAGCCAACAGGATAGCATTTGCCACCTGACTTGTTTGCTCTGATTTTGCTGTGTGTAGTGATGCTTCCACAGGGTGTAGATTTCTGAAGGACATGCATACATCTCAAAAGGCTTTTTCTCTGGAATTTATCTGGCTCTCTATAGAATACTTTAGCCTATTATTATATGTGTGCTTTCAAATATTAGACAATTTCTATGCAGTTATGCTAACAAATCAAAAGGTGGAACCATTTCAAATCACTGGTGAAGTTATTCTAATAACTTTGAGTGCTAGTGTGCTAGCAATATAACAAGGTGACTCATAAGTTTCTGTCATTTAATCCTATCCCAGTAACCCTCCACATTAGATATGACAATAAACAGAAAACAAACCAGGTCTCCAATGCCTCTCCTCTCACTCTGGGGACTTAGGAATCTCCCAAGGCTATCCCAACCTGATAGGCAAGGACTTGCCAGGGAGAGTACTTGGCTTGAGCCCTTCTGCATGTACACAGCATTATCTTTTTTACCCCAATGAAGGTAAAAATCCTGTCTGCTTTTCTTTTTTTGCTCCCCCACCCTCACCATGTCTTCGTTATGTCTGTGTTCATACCTTGCATCATGTGAAGCTGCAGGGCAGGAGCCGGGGCAGTAGAGGTAACCTCAGCCATGCCATTTGCCTGCCAGCTCTCCAGAAGGCACAGCTCATTTGCTGGCAGCAATGGGATTGTTATCGTTAGTTCTATCAGTTGTGGGTTTGGCACATAATAACCTAAAGCAATGATTTGTTGTGAGAGGGATAAAGAAGGTCAAGGAACAGATATGCCATAAATGCAATATGACTGTACACGTGGTTGACTTCCTTCACAGTATACCTAAATGGAGGCATAGCTGCTACAGATAGCAATGACTATGAAATCAGAGACTTCTGAAATCAGAGTTGTCAAATCACAGAACTCGATTAGTATTGAACTATGAGACAATGAATGAAGGCTTCTCTGGAAGAGTCCAGAAAGCCTACCAGGTATGGAACTGCTGTTGGAAGTGTAAAGCAATCCAGTGCCCCTCCCAATTAAGCAGTTTTAGCTAAGTCATGCTACCTGATATCTGGGAGCAGCTTGGGGTGCACAGATGGACAGTTAGTATAGCTCATCTGAGTCTTCATGTATTTTGGACAGCCCTATATCCACCCTGCAACTGAAGGTTTTTTAGAACCACATAGAAGCACAGGTTAGGTTACTAAACTGTTGAAATCTAGGCACTGAGGTGCCCTAACTTCCTTATCAGTCTGAACACTCATGCTGTATTTAACATTTTGCTGGCTGTCTCTGTTAAATAGTCATTGTCCATAAACTTATAACAGAAACCTAAGTTGTAACATTAAAATAAATAGGGATGACATCCTGCATTATGGGAAAGCAAAGGTTGGATGGCATGATCCCCACCGAAAAGACTGTGGGGTCCAGGTCATTGTGGAGGTACGGAAAAGAAGGTATAGAGCTGTGGAAAGAACTACACAGCTTACCTGTTACGGTGGATTTCCTAGCTGAACTTTAGTCCTGGAGATCAGTCTTGCACACTTTGTAACAGCACCTGTGCTTGATACGCTGCACTAAAATAGTCTTGAAAGATGTCATTTCTTCATCATGGTTCCAGAGCCTGCATAGAGATTTTACATAGATGCACAAGGACAATCTTTATGGATGCAACTTCTACTAATTTCAGGTGACTGGTGTATCTGCTGGAGAATGAGCGCAACAAAACCATACGACCAGCCCTGTCAGTTTTACCTCTCCATTAATTAGTCAATATGACAAAACTGAAATATTTCATGGTTTTTAGGACATTTCAAAAAATGAGAAATCTGATGCTTGACAGAGCTGGCTAAAAACTTTCAGAACCCTATGGATGCACATCCAGAGTCTGACTTGTGCAACATATGACTTTATCTGCATATTTTTCACAATGTCACTATTTCTTCCAGTATGTGCAGCCTGAGATTTGTTGGGATGGAACAGTATTGTGATTTGCTTCAGTTGAGAAACCTGCAGTTGAAGGAGATGTACACGGTATTGTCTTTTATCAAGCAGAGAAGAGTATGATGAGCCTGAAGTGGAAGTGACAGAATAGTCAGGAACAGAACAGTCAAATTCTTTGAGTCATTTAAAGCAACAGAAGGAAGTTACTCACCCAGACAAGGGTATAGATGGGAGAACGTAAGTCAGACATGGAGGCAGAAGGAAGCAGCATCACTGAAGCAGCCCAGGAGTTCAGCATACAGCTACCAAGCTGTATTTTCATCAAACCATAGAGAAACTCCAAACTCCAAGTTTAACATAGCTCTCTTGTTAGAAAGTATCTATGAAACTTGTTGGTAAAATGTGCATGCCATCTGTACCGATAGCAGGGCCAGAGACAGAAACCAGGACCAGGACAAGGACTTTGGGAGAAGCTCCTCAGAGCCTGTGGCAGAGATCTAGGCAACAGATACAGGAATCCATCTGTATTAGCTTGCCATGCCTATGTTCACCTGGTTCAAAATGTACCAGTTGTAGTCTACATTCTGTGTTGTAATGCTAATAAAGGAGAAAATTAAAGTTGGATGGAGGATTTGGCATGGAATTCTTTAAACCCGTGCTCTTTTTGTATAATGTAGCTATAATAATGCACTTTTTATGCTAATGTTAGTGTAGTTTTATAATGACTTTCCTGCAAGATGCTGAATGTCCTTCTTTTCCTTAAGTCACAGCAATTCAGGATACCATACACTTGCAGGGATGGGCCCTACTTTCAAGCCGCATTTCAGGAAGACCAGTTTCAGTTTGATTCCCCTGGATTAACAAGCATGCTGAAAAGATAAGCTAGTATAAAAGCAATTGAGATGAGTTAAGAGAATGGGAATTTTCCTTGCTACTGTATTGCTTCTGTTTTACACCTTAGCCATTTCATTTGTGAATGATTAATTAAGGTCCAAGTGATTAGATTAGGCAAATGTGCTGAGTCAAAACATAATAGGAATGCAGGAGGAAATGGAAGATAAAAGGCAAAGTAATGGAAAAAACAAAGTAAATATGCAATGCATTTTGCAGTAAGATTATTTTTGCTAGGTCACGGTAATACAGTTTTATTAGCTTACGTTAAATGCATATGGCTAGACTGATGACTGCAAAATTAACCTTAGAAATCTCTGTATTCAGACTAATACAGATGTTCAGAATAACACAAGATTACAGGTGTCTTTATGTCTCCAAGCATACTTTGTAGACCTGTGGTAACCGAAGTGGTATCTCTTCAGAGAGCACAGATTTTTAAGGACTTACATCTTAAGGCAGAAACCTATGGCTTAGATCTTCAGATTAGGAGGAAGAGAAAAACATTGAGCTTCTCATCCCTGAGAGATTGCCTAACCCTTACCTGAGCATCAGTACCCACTGTATTTTTTGTACCCTCACTGACTCACTTGATCATCTCCTAGAAAGACTCCCCACTCTCCTCTCATACCTAATGGTATGGTATACATAATATTTTCCATGATTTTCATCCCCACTTGGCCCTGCGTAACTGGAACTCATAGTTTACTGATGGCACAGGGCACATTTTGCAGGTAATAACTGTTTAAGAGCAACTTTATATGCAAAAAAGGCAAAGAGATCTGACTTCACTTATTTTTGACCGGTAGGCTGGAAATAGAGAAAAGAAAAGGAAGGGGAGGGAGAATCAATACTATATTGATGTTTTTTCTGGAGCTTGAATTAGAAAAAAAACAAGTACAGAAGCTGATGACTGTCCTTATTCTTTGTAATTTCACTTCTCAGGTGTTCCTTGGAAGGGATTCTCTAATCATTAACTTCTTACCAGGGGTCATAAGAGGTACTTTCAGTAATGGGAGGTACTTAGGTAAACCCAAGTTGTTATTTCCAATAAAAAAAGATCTGGGACCTTGGTAACTTGGGAAATTCCTGAAAGAAATTTGACCAAGATTTGCATGCAGGTTCTTGCACTGAAGATACTGAAAGGCCCCAGCTGAATATATTGTAGGAGGTTTTCAATACACCTAGTGAAGACAATGGATGTTTGAGGAAAATTATGTAAAAGTTAGTAAATTAATTTGTGACCATTGAAAGGAAAATTGAAAATATTAAGCTTTAAAAGCAAAAAAGGTTTGATTGAAAACTGAGCTATTTATTTCACGGTGGTGCATTAAGATCACTTTAGATAGAAGTGGAGCTTTCAAAACCCAATAATGATATTTTTCCACAGATGCAATTTTTTTTTCCAAAATACATTTCAAAGCAGGTAATTAATTGAGAAGTGCCTCTTTCCTGCAAGCAACTCTTATTTTGATGAATATTTTTAATATCTGATGATATTCTGTTGCAAGATTTAAAAATCTTCAACCCCTTCAAGTCATGAGGCATGCAAGATTCAAGCCAATGTTAAATATCTGTTTTAAATCGTGATTTTTGTTGTCTGTACCACTATTATGGATGCATGTAACAGCTTAAAAAATGATTGTGCCTCAAAGTGCCTCTGTTTTTAAGATGCCTCAGGCTGAAATTCTAAAACGTTCAAAAACCTCGTTCCTTAATATCACAGAATTCAAGCATTTGGAACTGATTTGTACTTTTGAAAATTCAGTCCGTTATGTATTTGGTAAAATGAAACAAAAATATTTCAGTCACATAAAATAAGACATTGGTTTTGTATTCATAAAAAGTATTTTAAAATGCATCTTTTTCCTCGGAAGCTAAAACAGCTTCCAGCAAGGTATAACTTATAGAATAATCATATTAAGCATATTTTAAGGCAACATACAATGTTCATTCTTTTAATTTACCATAGTTAATATATTTTAACTATCACCTCATTACTTTATCTGGAGAGGTAACAAATGACGTACTTTTAAATGACGACATTTCAGTTATTTATCAAATTACCTCTAATACTTCAGTTGCCTTTATCAACTACCTGGAAAAATCAATATCTGATATGACTCTGTGGCACATAGCAAAGTATATAAGCGTGAAGTTTCTATTGCTTGGTCTCAATTTGTCACTTCAGACCATCTGACTGAGAAGTGACTCTTAAATCCTCTTCATTTCACTGCTATCTGGTTTGCAGGAGTCCAAGACTTAAGCAAACATGTCCAATCCTAGTGAGGCAGAACTCATTCACATATTTAAGGGGATTCCCTTTACCACCAGGTCTTCTCCAGAACTTTTAAAATCCTTGGATACTTTTGATGCCAGAGAAGACGATGTCCTCTTGGTTTCCTATCCCAAATCTGGTAAGTTCTACTTTTAGATGTAATTGCAAGAAGTCTCAATTGTTTGTTCTCTGCTTAAACTAGTTGGGAAATGTTCATTTACATGAAACAGGAAAGTCTGTTTGAGTATATGAATATATTATTCTGTTTGTAAGTGTTCAAGTACAAAAAAAATTAAGTGATATTTATCTAAATTTGATCCTTTAATTGAAAATAATCTCAGGTGTTTTCATATTGGAAAGCAAATAAATATTTCTTTCTTGTAACCAAAATCTGTCCTTGAAGAATTTTCCTAAGGACTTTCTACATACTATTATGAGCAAGTCAAGAGTCACATTAAGTTATTTGTATGGGTCTTGGCTGTAGATGTATTTATTTCTTATTCCCTCTCCCTCTGCCTCATTGTACACAGAAGCGCATACTAATGAGGAAACTCAATTAGTATTTTCCAAATATTATAAGGATAAAAAATCCAAATAATTGTAAAAGAAATAACTAAAATATACACATCTCAGTTGACAAGCGTTTGTCTAATGATATTGGTTTGGTACCAACATGAACGCTTCTCATAGAGTTACTCTGTACTTCAGCTACAGCCCTAACTTTTCCTGTATTTATTTATTTGGAGTCAATGACATGACTCAGCTACGTAAAGTTTCTTGAAGCCAGGAGATTAGAAGTATTACTTGTGCACTAGGAAGCTGTTTCAAAATGCATGTTCCACATGTTTTTTCGGTAACAAATATTCTTTTCTTTGTTTCTTTCTTACTTTTCTGCAGGCACTCACTGGCTTGCAGGAGTTATAACAAAGCTTTACAATACTCAAGTTACACTAACATCTCCCATTGAATTTGGAGACATTTCCAAACTGGAGGAGCTGAATAAACTCTCGTCAAAGAGAATCATTCCAACTCACTTAGACTACAAAATGTTACCTCCAAATTTTAAGAATAAAAAATGCAAGGTAAGTCAAAAAGATATAAAAGCAGTAAGATATATTAAGTGTCTATTAGAAATCTATTTTGGAAGAAAATTAAGTCTATCCCACTTGAAACTAGGGCAATCCTTATTCATTTTTAAATTATTTACAGTTTCCTGAAGTGGTTTGCTGTGAATTTTGGAGACACAGCTGATGAACAGCCAAAAGCACCATGAACAGAGACCTGGGCTAGGGACTGTGTTCTGCTCCTGCCTCACTGCTTCCATGGGGTGATTTGTATACCAGGCACCACACAAAATAGAACATCAATGTCTTTCAATCAGAAATGTATTATTGAGGATGGGGGTGGGGGGGTGACGGGAGTGTTCTCATGGCCCTGTTTCACTGGAGGACTGGCGTAGAAAATTGTTATCTTGGGTAATTACGGGCTGTTCTGGGGGTGAACGTACTCTGCCCTTCCTCTTGAAGCTTTGTGAAGACTCTGTTGTAAAGATCTACGGGGCAAGTGGAGAACTGAAATGTGGGAAGCAGATTCAGATCACAGTTTTGAGTTCCTCCCATGCTAATGTGGGAGATCTTTAAAAAATAAGCTCTGGGTCTCAGATTTTATACTAAAAGCTCAAAATTTCAGGATTACTCAGATCCAGACTTTTGAGACACAGATAGTTTGAACGAAAGGTCAAAATTTATGTTTTGCAGCAGTCCTGTAAATGTTAATTAGATATTGGTTTCATGTGTTAGTTACCATACTGACTCATGAGGTAAAACAAACACAGGTATTAGCATTAATAACCATATCATCTTCATTTACAGATGATCTACATCAGCAGAAATCCAAAAGATACTGCGGTTTCCATGTATCATTACTACAGAGATAACCCAAACCTTCCCACTATAGACACCTGGACTGCTTTCTTTGACTTGTTCTTAAAAGGAGATGGTAAGGATAAATGTTACATTTTCTCCTTGCAGTTTACATTAGCTTGTTATGCACGGGAAGAATTAAGAAATGCGAACTATGTGAGAACTCCTTATTGAACTCCTTCTTCATACATAGTTGTTGGGTTTTTTTCAGGATGAATTCTAATGCCAAACTAAACAAGAACAAATAATAGGATACTATCATCAGCCCTGCAAGGAGACACTTTGATAAGTGGCTGCATTATTTCAGCACAACTGCTCTTTGCAGGGTTTTGCTGTCCTCTGGCATATCTGCTTAAAAACACAGACAAGATACTGATTTTATTTCTTCCCACAAACGCTCTGAAATCCCTGCCAGTTTACTGATTCTGATGTGTACTTGCCTGTGTTAAAACATTTTCAACCTTGTCTTGTGAACCACAGTAACAGGCTGCTTCCCACCAAGACTTCATGTTTAAACTGTGACAGAGGAGGTGTGCGTATGCAACTCCTCTGCCATGCACAATGGGCAGTGAGGCACATGGGATACCGCCCCCAGGCTGCACTGAGAGCTATGCTTGCAGGTCTAGCGCCTTTTCCAGTCTTGCAGAAAGCCTTTATTGCACCTTCAAAGGGAGTCTAGATGCTTTCATAAAGCCCAGCTGCACATGCTCTGCCTGATGTGTTGTCTTAGTAGTGGGGTCCAAAGACCAAGGACAAGAGAGAGAGAATTTATGAGTGGCCATTCTGGCATGGAAACTGACAACAGGACCATATTGCACTTATCTACTCCCATTTTTAGTGCTTTATTACTTCTTTGAGAACGTGTTCCTCCTATACAACCGTACTGAAGATAACAGCAACAATGATAGATCAGCTTGAAAACTTCGAAAGAAAAATACCATTGCAGTCATCAACATTAGAGCTCCAGAAGTCAATCTATCTACTGCCTTGTATACACTTTGGCTCAGATCTTGTGTTCCAGTTCAGGGAATGTGAATGTGATGTGATCACCTTCAGTGATGTGCAGTATCTTGGCTTGTTTAGTACCAACTCTCAACACATGATAGTGAAAAAAATAAAAGAGGATTATATTAATCTGTAATTTATCTGTAAATTAGTAGCCACCTTCTATTTTCTGTGTTCTTACATATGGCGTAAAAAGATAACTATGCTGGTTACAACAGAAATTTATGTAAGAGGTGATGTAGAGATGTTTCTGCTCCTAATAGAAACACATTAAGGTCATTCAAATCCTGTAGTACTCTTGCAAAGTTAATCTCAATTCAGAAGAAGGGTGAGGACAAACAGTGACAACTGTGATGCTGTCCCTGGAGTCTCTGAGCCTGTGTGCTGTACCCCTGAAGCCAACAGGGCTATTCTACGCTATTGCTGGCCACATCCTCAGTGTGGCTGACCAGGAGAGCAGGGTTTAATTGCATACTGTGGAGCACATGTGATTTGCAATTAAACAGTACTTTATGTGCAGGAGAGGTCCACGGTCTGGAGTATTCAGCAAAATACTTAATTATAACTCACACTTTGCAAACAAACTGACGTCCCTTACAATATTATACTCTTCTAGTGGGAGTTATAAAGCAGGGTCACAGTTCTTGAGAATGCTAGCTGTGATTGCTCTGTCCAGGCCTCTTCTCATCACCCTACAAGAGGCTTTCAACTCAGCTTTCAGTCCATCTTCTCTTTCAAGCAGAAGGGTCAGAATTTTCTTTTTTAAAAGAAAGCTGAAATTCAGCTGTCCTCCTATGGCTTAGCAAAAGGAGTATTCAGACAAAACAAGTACTATGAGTCAGCTGTAAAACTGGAAGTTATCTATGTCATTTGCTGAATGATGTATTTGCATACCTTCTTTACATAATTGTTCTTTGATGTTTAAAAATAATACAGATTCTCCCTGCTGGGACAAAACAGAGCTAAGGAAAGTGTGTTCCATTTAACAGACTCCTTATTTCATTGCCTAGAGAAGCGATCATATTTCTAGCTGTGACCATAGTCAAACAGATATTTGCTGAGATGCTCAGATCTGATTAGGCCAATACGTTTTCCCTTATTACTGGCCTTTTCTTAGATTTGGAGACTGTTCCCACTGCAGAATCATATCTCGGAATAGTATCTGCATCTCTAATATGAAAACGTATTCAAACAGGAATGGTGAGAAGGAGTCACTTCACAAAAAGAATTTAATCTGTTTTAGAGGAATACAGGGTATATATTATGAAGGCATCACCCCCCTAAAATGTGTGAGATACCATCAGAGTTATTTATGAATAAAATTTATGTGAATCTCTTCTACATGGGTTTTTTTCTCAGTTGTCTGTGGATCCTGGTTTGATCATTTCCTAAGTTGGGAAGAACATGAAAATGACAAAAACATCCTGTTTTTATTCTATGAAGACATGAAGAAGGTAAATATGCTCTCTGCTCTTATTTAAGAATGCATTACTTGTAAATTAACATTATTAAAATATCAAAGAGCAAATTATAACAAAAAAAGAGAAAGAAGGAAAATGTGAATGTATGTCTTTGGGCATATTTTCTATTTGCACAGAACTTTATATTTGTGAATTATTTCTGACTGCACAAGTTATATAAATATCAAATCCTATGAGAGCTGCATTTCACAGATGTAGGGTGGGACATATATTACACTGTTTTCCCCAGGCTACAGAAAGAGTTTTAGATTCTTTGTTCTTTGTCCTATGGAAAGATCAACCAAGGACATCTGTTGAGGGCCACACATTAACCTGCTATACCTGACATTTCGGGTGAAATTTTCATAAAGTAATGTAAGACAACAGAACTACTCATGCTCAGTGGGACTTGTGCTCCCTATAGACAAGAAAAGTAGAGGCTCAAGAGGTAGGGAGAAGATTTTGATGAAAGGAGATTATTATGCAGAAACTGCTTTGTTATTCTTTAAGAAAGACAAATACCAGCAAACTTTAGCTTTCATAGAGTGAAATTTTGGGTGAATAGAGAACATTTTCTACTGTTTCCATTAAAATAGTTTTGTGCCTTTTTTTTGGAGGCAAGAGAAGGAAGGAAGGAATCCACTAAGGTATATAAATAAACCAGTTGGATCTGTAGATATAGCACCTCCAACGAAATAAGTTACTTACACAGAAGCGGAGCTTAAACAATGTCTCTACTCCAACGAAATAATTCTGAGAGACAGGAGGACACTTTACCTGCACTGGGAGTAAAATTGGCAATGTAACTAACTGTATTTCATATCACATACTTAGCATTTACTCATTTCTGTGTGTATGGGTAAGAGGAAAATCAGGTTTACTGCACTCATCATCTACACAGTCCAATGACATCTTTAACTTTGCTTGTAAGCAAATAAATGTGTGATAAACTTAGTAGGAAATAAAAAGAATCACTTTCATATCAGCTAAACGGCTGTTAATCAGCTCAGAAATGTAAAAGCTTCATTTTTCTTGTATCTCAGGATCTCCCTAAGGTTGTAAAGGACATGAGTTTGTTCTTGGGTTTAAACATCAGTGATGATGATATCCAAGACATCTGCAAGAAGTCCTCATTCTCAGAGATGAAAAGAGACACAGAAAAGGAGAACAGCAATCCCAGTCACACTGTTTGTGCACTGACATCCAACAGGAAGCTGATTTTCCGAAAAGGTGAGTTCCTTTGGCTGGTCTCAACAGAGAAGGAGTGGGAATCCAGCCAGAGGCCACTCTCCAGGTCTCTCCTGGACTGTAGTGATATTTTGAATCAGCCCCAGGAAGCAGTGACAAGATCCTTCAATTCAAAACCATCTTAAAAATCACTTTCTTTGTAAGTTCTCTGGTTGCAAATGCAGACTTATGCTAAGAAAGCACAGGGGAGTCTGAAAAACAGTCTGACTAATATTGCTCTGTGGGAGCTTTTATGCCAAGAGGAAAGCTTCACGAAGCATTATTCTATATCTTGTTTATCTAAAAGTTGACCACTTCAGTCTTTTACAACGTGTCTCCTCTGATATCACCTGCAAAGGTCACTTAGTTTTAGAAAGAGCTAGACGCATTCCTTCCAAAGGAGACTGCTTGTAGCCTTTATCCTCCATACTATCTCTTATCTTATTGAAATGTTCCTGAAAAAGGAATATGCTGACAATGACAACAAAAGAATGGATGACTCAATGACCTGATGGCCTCTCAGGTAGCCTTTAGACCTTGACCAAGCTAGAATCTGTGGTAAAATCTTGAACAGTGCTTAGCTCAGATGGGACTTTAAATTACCTGCAGGAGCTGTTTTCTTGCACCTAACATTTCCTCAGATTTGAATAAGTAGATCAAACCATCATGTTTAGTTGCGGTTTGGTTATTTTTACTTAGTTAATTTTTTGAACAATAATTGACAGTTTAAAACCAAGAGTTGTTTCAATTAATACATAGGGAAATGCTTTTTTCCATTTTGCTAATTCAGAATGTTTTTATCAATAAGCTAAAGCAAATGCCAAAATACAATCTCTCAGTAAAAAACACAACAAACAAAACCCTCAGATACACTTTTCTAAGTCAGTGAACTTTGACAGAAACATGCTGAAAAGAACTGAAAAACACCAACACTTTCACTTCCAATAGCTGATTGTTCTCATTGTGAAAAAATTTCCTTTAGCGTCCAGCCAGAATCCCACCAGGATGCAGGCTCTTTAGAGGATGCATTGTCTCATGCAAACATGTCAGTTTAATAAACAATTTCCTGTTTGCTGAAACTGGGTAACAGTTGAAACACTTTACTGAACATGAGTGTGCGTGGTCACCCAGAAGCACCTAACTGCCCCCTTTTGTAGTGGAACATCTCTTCTGTAGAAAGACTAGGAGTGGGTGTGAGGGCAGGATTCATCTATCAGGTCATTCTGGGCTCCTTTTTTAGGAGTCTTCTTTAGCCAATGGAGACATATGGCTGCTTCTGGGGCACCATTCATTTGATGAGTTTTAGATGCTGAGTAGGATGAGTTTAGACAGGAAGTAATCATTTCCTCTACTGCCTGGGAAAGAGCCAAGGCAGACCTTTAACTGCATACATCTAAGGTGCAGAAGATGGCTCTCTGCTGAGATGACCAAAAGCTCTAATCCATCTAGGAAACCTGCTGCTCTTCATATACCCCTTAGCTGTTGGCACTAGCCAAGCATGGGACTGCGGGTTAACAGCCTTTATGGATGACAAACCAGCTGCTTCCTTCAGAGTCCCACCAGACCAATAAAAAAATTACTTATGATCATGATTTACCACAGAGACTATGGTTAATAATATATTAACAATTTGTGCCAATAGCAACATTAACCAAACTGGGCTGCATTTAAATCATTTTCTACACTATATATTGCTAACCTTACTATTCTTTTTCTGCTCCTGCTCTCCTAGGCACTGTTGGTGACTGGAAGAACCACTTCACTCCAAAACAGAATCGAAGGTTTGAGGAGATATTTAATGAGAAAATGAAGCTCAGCAAAATGGCAAAAAGTCTCACCTATGAATTTTGACTGCATGTGAAAAACAATATCCAGTTATCAACAAACACAGATAGAGCAATCGGTGGGAAATTCTGAATGGGAGCTCCCACTCAGTTTATAAGCCTCCCAACAGAAAGGATTGTAAACTTGAGATTTTGGGGACAGGAAAATTCTGACACTGTGCCAGAGTTGAACTAAGTTTTCGGTGGGCAGATGTATATGGTTTTACAGAGTCAGGAGTCAGACTCATTTTTCTACAACTAAAACTACCTTATAATTTATTTATTTTTTCCTCTAGAGGGATATGAATGGACGTCTTAGATATAATTAAAGGAATTTTACATAAGATGTTAGGAAATAGAGCCTAAAACCAAACCCATAAGAATCTTAACATATGAAAAGTCTAAACCCACATCATCAGAAAATGACCAAAGATTTGACCCCAGCCCTGTTCCCTTCTTGATCTACCATGATTTGTAAAGTGCCTATTTTATCAGACTGTTATTGATACTGAAGTTGAAAACTGCAGCTTTACATTTGACAATCTGAAGTGAAGTTTGTTTATAAAATGTCTTTAAAATGTCTTTTTAATATATATAACATGTAGTTCTTTGATGTAACATTTCTGGGTTAAGTACTGTATAGTGTTTGTGTTTGAAACACAACTAATATAAATCCATGTAAATTTCTGCACTATATGCTGGGAAACTACGAACATGTTTTTTCTTCCAGTTGACTTCCTTCCTGCAAAATGCTTGTTCCAGTGTTTTGATGAGAAGTATTTTACTTCACAGTCCTTGTGCAACAGAACTCAACAGTTCCACTGTGGCAAACAGACTGTACTCAGAGACAGTTTAATCCGAACACAACTTACTTATTTACCCTGCCCTGATAAGAGGTTTTCCAAGAAACACCTGTCTGTGTTCATATCTGAGGGACTGTTCAAGGACCCCAGAAAGGACTTTTCTTCTGGTTTATTCCATGATACGTTTTCTGTCCTCACCTTCAATTTGCTTTGTTGGCTGGCTTTAAAGACTCTTTTCCACAAATTAGATCTCCCCAACCATGCAATGCCAAGGCATCATCAAGCAGAAAAAACATAGCAAAAGCTGATTGAAAAGAAACTTGTGCAGACAAGCACGATTACTCTGACTCTAGTGTGCTCTGAAGGTACACATCAGTAAGGCAAGCTTGTCCTCTGTTTCTGAGAAGCTAAGGTATGGCCTTATTTACAGCGAAACACTAAAGCTTTCTCTAGCCACACATTTCACACTTGCCACACAGCCCTCTTATTTCATACCTTGCTTGTGCAAGCTGACCTATGGATTTTGCATCTGCACAAATGCTACAGAAGTTATGCACTAAAGAAATCAGCGAGAGAAAAGCCTGTTCAACTGCAGTCCCTTGACAATTACCAATTCAACACAATCCAAGTGAGATGCTACCCTGAGCACTGTTTTATGCAAATGCCCATTTGGAAACCAGAAGTTTGTTTGTGTTGCTATGCAATTCTGACACTAAAATCACATTCTCTTCCACTAAAATGCCATGGACCATCACTGCCTTTTCTTTCAGATGTCACTCTAAAGCTATTAGTAAGTCGCAAAAAATCAGCTAATGCAGATGCTTGGACTTTTTACTTAAAGACATATTTCTAGCCCTTTCAGTATGGAAAAAAGCCTTGGTTAAGATTAAGGACCTTAAAAAAAGGTCCTTGGGCAAACGAAGTTTGCAAGTGAGTTTATTAACTGTGTGACGAAAATCACTGTAAGCAGCATCTACACATATATTCACTGTATGAAACCATGTGTGAAAGGGACAGGGTGAGGACATTCCATGTGGATCAAGGGTTAAAGCATACAGTCCTGAACTGGCTGAAGAGACAGCATTAGAATATAAAGTAGCAAGCACTTTGCCAGCTGTTTGACCTCTAGCACTGCACTGCAGAGTTAAATGTGCTTTCAAAATAATGCTCCTCTCAGTAATACTTTGTACTCTTACAGCACTTTTAATCTCCAAATATGGCTTTCCTCAAGCTTTACGCAATGCAGCCACACCTGAGGTTGAGCGCAGCAACTGTTTGCAGTGCGTAATAGGAAGAAAGCAGCTTCTGCTAGTACAACTACAGGGTAGCAGGTTCACGCTAGGCACTGGCACAACCCAGTGCAGCCCAGGACAGCATAGCAAAACGTGCCTGCATCAGAGGTCCAGAAAGCTAGGTTGGGCACTGTTACTAAAGGATGGGGGGGGTGAGATGCTAGCTACTGGCAACCAGGGTCTCCCAGCAGTTGCCACACTTACGATTTCTTTCATCTTCTTGTCTCTTGCTCTCCCCACGGTGCTGCTACACCCCTTCCCCTTACCGTGACTGTAGTGGAGGGATTCAAACTGAACTTTGCAAGGAATTGTCAGTCTGGCTCCACAGCTCATTTCGGCAGGTCACAGAGATGTTAAAAAATTTCAAAACTTCCACAGTAAGGTGTTGTAAAAATGACTTTCCCCCTCCATTTTTCTTCATTTTTTTTCTGTAGCAGTTAGAAGTGTTGGAGAGAGGGGAATTTCAACTCTACAAAATATAAAAATGCAGGTCCAAAATGTACCTAGACCACAGCAACAGCAGGTTTGGAAGAAACAAAGCCCTATGCAATCTCTATTACATGTAAACAGCTACAATACTGCTTCACTATTTGGGTAATATATTCCTTCTTCCTGATTGAGGGCTCTTCTAAAGACTGATTTAATTAGAGAAGACAGCATTAAATATTTATGCCATCAGAGCTGAGACAAGAGGCTTCTATCACCTCTTGTTGAAGTTACCCTGCTTTGTTTGCTACCTAGGCTTATTTGGCCTTTAGATCAGATCAAAAAGAGGGCAAGACCATTTGGAGAGCCAGAACTCTTGGTAGAGGAATGTGTGAATTTCAGGCCTTGCTTCAAGGATCTTTTTCCTGAAAACAGCACACAACTAGCTTCTGAAGTAGCTCTCAAAGAAGAAAAGGTGCTCAGATAAACACCCTAGTGACCTGACTTAGAGTTACACTAGTTCTAATACAATAAGTTTGATGCCTAAGCAGTTTATTGGAGGAAAACAATGACTGGTGAAAAACAAATCTCTCTCTGAATAGCTTCTTGCCTTGCAGAAGATGCAAGTGAGTCTGGAGAAATGAGGGGCAAAAGCAGGTGGGGGAAGGAATCCGAGCCAGATCTGGTAATCTTTGAAACCAGAAGTCATAGGAAAACAGAGAAAACTCAGGGCAGATCAATTGGTGGGTTTCTACACTGGGTCTAAGTAAAGCAGAGATGCTCAGGGGATCAAGACAAGGGTTTACATGTAACCATCTGTCAGCTGGAAAAGCAAACGTGAAGGAACAGAAGGTATTTCCACAGGGATTGCTTTATGACCAGCTGATGAAAGACAGTCACAGACAACAAAGAGCCAAGGATGCTCCTGCTGCGAAGAACAGCGGGATGTGGCAGAAGAAATCAAGCCTAACAGAAAGGGCTGAGCATGGTGGTGAAGGACAACTGCTGAAAGATTGTGTTCAGAAAGGGGAAAAGAACTGAGTGGCTGTGTCACTCTTCTACCAGTTCCAGCTTCACAGGTGACAATCATCCACCTTCTTTCAAGGGACCTGCAACCATAAGACGCAATTCTGCAGCAGCTTCTCTACTAACTTGGATAGGAGACAATCCTCCCCCTTTCCTGAATCTGTTTGCCCGTCCTGCGTATCACAGACTATACCGTAGGAAAGGACGGGCAGAAATAGCGTGTGCGCGGTGAGACATTGCCCTTCCTGGGCTCCCGCAGAAGGTTTCTCCTTGGCCAAGCGGTGACGAGCAGCGGCACCTCGTGGCCCCAGCAGGGAACCAGCAGGAGCTCCCTACAGCTGCTCGAGAGAAAATCCCAGCAACATGAAAGCATGAAGTCACAATTAACATAGCTGTGCCTCCTTCTGGCCTTTTAACAAACTGGTCGCACAGGCCAATGCCAAGCAGAGAAACAGCTGCCTTGGAAATGCCTGCAATCCCAAGGCACCAGAGACATGTCCACTCTGGCGCAGGCTTTGCAGCCATTCAGGCTTTGTGTCAGTAGAAGGAGAGCAGAGCTGCCACTGAAAGGAACAGAAATGCTTGCTCTTCACTGACATCCATTGACTGCAGTGTTTTAACCACAAAGCTCTGCACAAGAATTAGGCATTCATTTTTGCAGGATGCTCAAAAACAGCACTTTAAAGTGAATCAGACACAGGTCTGAGGGGAGTAGGTCTGTGTCTGTGTACCTAGGGACAGTCCTGATGCACAGCCTGTTTATGAAGTCTTTCATTTCTGACTGCCTGTGTTTGCAAGACTGTACCCAGGAATGACCAATCCGCACCACTGAGAATCTACCAGCAGCCACAGTAGAGATAGGATGATAGGACAGATGATGGCACTCCCATATAAAAAAATATAAATGCTGAGGAGTAACAAAATCAGATTTTCCCTTTCTGCCTGCAGGACCTTTCACTAAAACTTAGGATAACCGTGGTTTGTTGTACCCTGTCATTTGTGATCTTGGTAAACTACTTAAGACCTAACCCAACAGCCAGGTACGTATCACTGTGCTGTAAAAACTGCAGTTAGTTGCCTAGCTACTTAAGAAGGAGGAGGAATTAATTAGTCTACAGCATTGCCCCTACTGGCTAAATTAAGGATTTACCTACATTATAATAATAATAATTAAAAAGGTACAGCATGACTTCACTAGCAGGTGAATGAAATGCAGTTAAGAGCTAGCTCGTGTATCTCTGTGCTATCTAAACCCAGACACTGATGATAGTACCTTAACTGAAGCAGCCCAGACTTTAGTTCCCCTGCTTCCCTGTAAGAGCATAAGTACAGATGCACTGCAAGGCACAGATCCTGTTAGCCTGCCCTCTATATTGCCATGCACTGCCTGCAACCTTATCCTGAAACCCCCTGAAATCTCTTGGTTTTCATTATAAATCAAATGTGTGCTTTCTCTAAACAAATAAGAAACTTGAGGAGATTCACTCTTACGAGCTGTAAGGTGCTCAATGACATTTAGCAAAAACCTGGCAGGGTATGAAGCATGCAAGAATAAGAAGTAAAAAGCAGCATGGCTTGCAGACAGCCCACAGGTGTTTTACAGTGAGAGTGCACAAAAGGTATCAACAAATGGCAGAATTCATAAAATGGAATGAATCCAAAGACAGATCATGAAAAACATTCTGAAGAAATCTTTAAGTTCATTAAGTCAGATTAATTGGAGTGCTTTATATTTGTCTAAATCAATTACTTCATCCCATTCTTCAGTTTTTTAGATTGGGCTTCACCAAATCAATCACAACAGTTGAGAAGGGCATCACTGATCAGAAAAATCAGTGACTGGTGATGTATCCCCTTCCAACTTGAGAGCGTGCTGCTGAGGACAAGATATAACTAGGCAAAAAAGGTAGGAGAACAAAACCAGTCACACTCTTATGTGGACTGTACAGGCAATAAAACATTGTGCAACTACAGCCTTAGGTAAAAGTTACATCCCTGGAGAGACTATATCTATATTTAACTTTAAGACAAAAGTGACCGTGTTAGCTCAGATGTACATCAATTTAGCCCAGAAACTTGTCTGCAAGAGTATGTGAGCAAATAGGATGTGATATTTTCCTGAATATTCTCCCAACCTCCAATTTGTCCAAGAACTTCATGAGCAATTTACCATTAGCATCCATGAATGATGGATGTTGATTCAGCTGATGCCATGCACTTTTACACAGTTCTGTGTGTGTACTTCTGCCTTATTTTCGAGGAGCTTTGAGGATTAAAGGATTAATTCCTATCGGTAATAGCAATGCTGTGTCCTGCTCCGTGCTGTGTCAGAGCTACACATTGACATTTTAGAATGAGCGTTTTAGAATGTATACAGTGAAATAAGGCTAAAAATGCACTTGGGTATTTCCTGTACAAGTAAGAGGAGGAAGAAACCAAGGCTCAGAACCAGAGGAATCCTATCAGGTGTCAGATCCATGGAACATATGGCCAAAGGCTGTTTTAAGTGTGCTTACAGACATTTATTAAATGTCTATAAGCCAAGTCCAGCTGTGGAAATTCCTGAGCTGCAAATGTTTTGAGGCCACAGGAAAACTGGAAAGCACTGCCCAATACAACACGATAAATTTATATTCCTCAGGCATACCTTTTGGTCTCTGCTAGTTTGTTGAGCAGTCTTTCTCTGTTAGGTATCTAACACAACTCCCTGCAGCCCTCCTTCTTCCAAACTGAAGAATTCTTACCTGGTTGTTGCTCACACTGAACCAAATTCCTTTGTCATCCATTTTATCCTCCCACAAACCTTTTGAGTACTACAACCTTTTTAACATGCAAGAAACAAAACACAGTATTCAAGATACATGCAAATCACTGACTTATATAGTGGAATCATTACTTTCATCTTTTTTCTTCTTTTGTATCTTTTTGTTCTTAATTCCTAAAATTCACTTTGTTTTTTTTAACTGCTAGCTGTTCTTTGCTAACATAAATGATTTGGTATCATTGCCTCCACATTGCTCACTGCTCATTCCCTATAACACCCTTTATTTTTATAAAGAACTAAAAAAATCCTTCCATCTGCAAAAAGAAATAATGGCACCCTTTTTAGGGAAGTGGTCTGTAATGCTATAGAGGTGTGGGAGACAGCCTATAGAATGGGGATGCTCTCAACTGTTTCTCTTTCCTCCAGCACCTAGCAGCGGGAAAAGCTCTACTGAAACAGAGCCACGTACACAAATGCATCTAGGATCAGCAGTGGGGACAGACAAACCTATCTGAGAAAAAGAGAGAAACAAATGTTACCTAATCAAGGATTTTTAAGACACGTGCATTACTGACAAGATTTTTCTAACTAACTCATCTATGCAACAGGTTTCATGCTTTATTATTGCTCCTATAATGCTGACATTTACGATAATTAATCCTGCTGGGTATAAGCCAGACTCATTTGGAATTATTTCTGGAAACAGGAAATAGTGTTTTAAGAGAATACTAATAGAAAATATAATTGAAAAAAAAAAAAATCAAACCCAACAAACCAACAGAACAACCATCTTACACAGGCTCCGGAAAAGATTAACTAATGTCTGCTTATGGTTTAAAAGTATTAAGCAGCTGAAATCACCAACTATTAGAAAAATCTCTCTGACCTCAAAAGGTTGAGTGATATATAATTCATATTGATTTGAAATGAACTAAGGTCAGAACACGTTGGATTACCCTACAGGAAACAGCACAGAACTGGAGAGAAGCATATACTGAATAGGACAAAGATCAGATAAAAATAAATTAATGGATCCAGAAGCAGGTGAAGGGGTAACCACTACTCCTTGTGCTGCGTTACCAACACTCTAAAAACATTTCTGCATTTATTTTTGATTCATGCAGAAATTTTGGGTAGAGGCCCAGTGTATGTGCAGCACATTCAGCACACAGCTGAAATGTTAGAAGAGCTATTGATTCAAACAGTAAGCTAAAAACAGTACTGCCAACTCGTATTTTTATTGTAATTGCACTTACTCATTTTTGCTTTCTCTAACATAAAAGGAATGGGAATCACAGTCACCTTGTTTAAAGCAATCTATTCACAGGGAACTCTTGTCGAAATTTAAGTCAGCAAGTTACTGATAATGACACAAGGTGAAATAATGAAAAACTTGGCCAATTCTATGACATTATCAAACCTGAATTGTTCACTGAGTCTGGACTTCTGAAGCTTTACCTCATAAGTCTATAAAACTAAATAATCCATCTCCCTAAACCAAAGTCCACAGTTTGGTCTAAAATGTGCCTCTCTTGTTATCAAAGTTCATAATATTTATCCAGCACAGAACCCTAAAACTTCACTGACAAGAAATACTTAAATGATAAGTGAGAGTTGATTAGTAAACTATTCATCTGTTACTCTTCCTGCTGTAAATAGGCAGTAAAAGAAATTCAGTTTAAAATTTTCCTTTGTAAAAGGAAGTAAACGCAAAGTTAATCAGAGAGCCATCTGTCAGGTGATAATATAGTGGGAGTGTCTACTTAGCAGAGAAACAAAATAACAAGCCACTATTATTCAACTCAGTAGCAATTACCTGCATACCACAGATATTTTTTATTTTTTAGCATAACCCAAAGCAGAACTTGATTCACTCATAATACTAGGATTGAAAACTGATGCTTATTCTTGAGAGTCAGTTCTAGGAATTTATTACAGATACCAAGACACAGTAAATCAAGACTCAGTAAAAACTGTATTTTCCATAAATACAAGCATACACATACACCAGCTTTAAATTAACACACTAAAAAGTCTGGATATATATACCTTTTATAAACCCACAACAACTATGCTTTGGTTGTTTTCTGGTTTTTGTCTTTTGTTTTTAAACAGCATTTAGTTTTCCATACAATACACATTAAATGTTAGAGTGTTTTTAACTCAGTGATTGTAATAAAGGCCTTCATAGATAGAAACCAAGTTTCTACAAAGGAAAGATCTCAATTTTAGTGTGAAATTTAACCCCAAATTTGACAAAGCATTCAGGTATGTTAATTTAATCATTTGCATAAACCCCAATATAAACAAACAAAATGGCACAATTCCAGATGCCATTTAATGATTTATGAGCTTGAAATTTAACACATGCTTAAGTGCTTTTCTTAACTAATATTAACTGGGTTTACAGTAACTGAGCTTTCTTTTAAAAATACAGGAAGAAGTTTGATAGCTATTTTTCCTCCTGATCTCTCCAGCATGTTAAAACTCTTCCTTACAGAGATGAATCCTGCAAAACGCAAGCACACAACTACACTACCATGTTGACATTTGATAAAGGAAATGCAATCCAAATGAGGAAAATTATCAGATTTTTTTTTTGAAAGTCTGAATTACAGATCTTCAAGTCACGCAAAATCATTGATCCCTGAAAAATGTCTGGATTATGAACTAAAGACACATCATTCCTGTAGGACAGGTGTAAAGATTAAGATTGGATTTACAGGACACTACTTTTTGTGACATTTCTTCAATGGCTTTTAAAATAATCCTGAATATGATAATTATTATCAGCATACAGTCACCCATATCGGCACTTAATTGAAGTGAGACCTTAAATTAGAGAGAAACATCTTTGTAAATCATGGCAATGTAAAACTTGAAAGATAAGCCATCCTTTGGGATACAGACTTACTGAGAGAGGAAGAGAAGCAGGACTGACCAACTGTGTTAGTCCTTTTTCATTCATTCCTTATTTCCTCTCCTGCTGTTCTCATTTCCCCATTTTCTCTCCTGCTGAACTCATTTCTTCCATTTGCTTCCTTGATGAGTTCACCTTTTCTAACAACAGGAATATGTGTTCTGCAAACTCCCGGACAGCTCCACAGCCACCATTGCTTTTACAAATATAACCAGCAGCTTTCTGAGCAACTACACAAGCATCAGCAGGCACACCACTCATGCCAGCTTTCTTCAGGCATTCTACATCAGACTCTTCATTTCCTATGGAGGAAGATGACAGACAAGGCAAAATATCACAGAGGGGAAAAGCTGAGCAAGCTCACTTACTGTATGCGTATAAAAAAAAAAAAAAGAAAAAAGATTAACATTTGTATTCGTGCCACAATTCTCATCTGAGCAGCTCAAAAGCAGTTTGCACATGTGAATCCTTGGAAAATCTTAGTGATAGATGTAAATGCTGATCACACTTCACACAATCTTCAGGTAAGAGAACGGTACTTTTAAGAGTAGTAAAATTATCTGAGCAGCTGAATAAGCATTTGCTAACTGTACACTTAAGCTGTCACGGAAATATAGTTTTGTACAGAAACATATGGTTTTCAATTTTAATTCTGTTCATTTGTTTCCATTTCAGAATATAATCTATACAACATCTACCTGAAATGAACTACAGCTCAAAATTGTGAGCATTAGCTGTATGCTTGTGCAATACCAGAAACTTTCCTAAATCTCATTATCAAAAAAATATCTCTTTACTATGTCATTATAAATCTCCTTTAGGTGATCCTGCCCCTCTACTCTGCTCTTGTGAGACCTCACTTGGAGTATTGTGTACAGTTCTGGTGTCCTCAACATAAAAAGGACATGGAACTGTTGGAACAGGACCAGAGGAGGGCCACGAGGATGATCAGGACACAGGAAAACCTCCCGTATGAAGATAGGATGAGAAAGTTGCGGCTGTTCAGCCTGGAGAAGAGAAGGCTGCTGTGGAGACCTCATAGCAGCCTTCCAGTATCTGAAGGGGGCCTATAGGGATGCTGCGGAGGGACTCTTTATTAAGGACTGTAGGAGTAACGGGCTCAAACTTAAACAGGGGAAGTTTAGATTGGATATGAGGAAGAAACTCTTTCCTGTGAGGGTGGTGAAGCACTGGAATGGGTTTCCCACGGAAGTTGTGAATGCTCCATCCCTGGCGGTGTTCAAGGCCATGCTGGACAGAGCTTGGGTGACATGGTTTAGTGTGAGGTGTTCCTGCCCATGGCAGGGGGGTTGGAACTAGATGATCTAAGGTCCTTTCCAACCCTAACTACTCTATGATTCTATAAAAACAGCCAATACCTCCTTATCAAATTAGACACTGATTCATCAATGCCTTTAATAATCAGATTGTACCCTAACAAGCCTAAAAATACATACCTGCTTTTGGTGATTGGGTGCTGTAATTTACATGTCAATCATATTAAGTTCAGCATGTTAACAAAGAGCAAAGCACTGTGAAGCTGAGCAGCACTGTGAAGTTCTTATTTGTCTACACTATATAAAATTTTAATATCAAAAAAAAAAAGGAACTGACCTAAGTAAGAGACTTCTTTCCAGCTTAAACCCATGTCTTCTTGCCATTCCTCTAAGACTTCTAATTTATTTGTTGCACTAACTTTTGCTATACATCCCAGCTGCATGGCTGACAGTATTTTTGAACAATCTCTGTCAGAGATGAGTCGAACCTATTAATATAAAGTCAAGTTAGAATAAACTCTATATACAAAGAAATAAAACATATAAGATTATTTATTAACAAAACAGAAGTTTTGCTCATAAAAGCTCTCTCAGATATCAGAAAAGCACTGAATAACTGGTTTCTTCAACCAAACTCAGAGCAGATGTGATTAGCATCCAAAACCAACACTAGAGTCCTGAAGTTACTTTGGGAAAGTGAAACACCATTCTGTAGGCTTCCCTGAGGTTCGAAAAAATAAATTTGCATTTGTCTTTTTAAATGCAACATGTACTGAATAAAATACGGGGTATCACAGTACAGTGGCATGCTGACTCTTTAGTGCTATAGCATCTAGTTAAGCTACAGCGTGGAACACAACAATTACCAAGACAGATTTCTGTAATACTTGTAGAAGTAGAATATTAAGAAGTATTTTCTACTACTACTTTACCTAGTAACATCATTTATTTTAGTTACTGTAGGACTTGAGAGCATCAACAGAACCCCAAACAAACTTACGTAGCACAGCAGATAAATCTCCTGCAGTTCATTCCAAATTTGACATTTCAGAAATGATGTACGAGGTAAGCTAAACCCAGAAGATTTTTACAGCAAGATTTTTAAAAAACTCAGACACAACCCCTCCAAAGTTTTCTTCTTAAGCTGTGGACAAGATTATCTTCCCTAATTGCTTTTAAATACTAAGAAATACCTGGACTTTTTCAAGTACAGAATGAACAGAAGTGGTACATAAAGCAGTTGATCAGCAACATATACCAGAAATAAGAGTGGCACATAGACCAGAACGTTTTTAAGGAAAGACTCCAAGGCACAGCAAATATGGAAATGGGTCCTAGACACAACAAAACAATGATTACAAGCTTCCTTCTCCTTTTGCCTCACAGAAAATGAAGGTGAGGGAATTTTGAAAACCCACCTACTCCATTTTACTGCCCCAAAGCAGCAACAGCTGTATCAATGTCATGAATGTCTCATCTAACCTGTTCTGAAAGAATCCTATAATGGAGACTCCAAAAATGTGTCTGGAGAAGTCTACTTGGGGTATAGCTATTTTTGTCCTATCTATGCTTATCTTTACCTGCTACAGAACTGGGTTAAGGCTCTTCGAAGGTAACCTAAATCTTTACTTAGTTCTTACCTCCAAAAAATTCTTCCAGCTGCATCAAAGGCAGCAGCACAGACAGAAAATAGCCAGGAGGCTACATAAATCCAAGCAAAGATTTAGATCAGTAGAACTGAATAGTAGTTATAAAAGATAGTGAAATTAGGCATGTTACAATCTGCGTTGTTTCTGGTTTTCATTCACACTGAATTCTTACAACTTCAAAGCACAAAAGTTATGGTTAAAATAACCATGCAGATGAAAGTGCTCAGGCTTTGATTTCCCTTCTCTGCAACAATCAGTGGTGATCTAGGATGAGCCACTTGATTTCTCTGTGTATTTCTTCCTCTCTATAGTAAGAGGTAACAACATATCCCTGCTTAGTAAAGCTGACTTCTAATTAATGAGCGTCTAGACTATACAGAACACCACTACTAGTGCTAGCAAAACACTATGAGGAATTCTTCACACATTTTTCCAGGACTAAAAGATGCTATAGGTACTGTGAATGAGATTGAGAACTTTGTCAATACATTTTAATTTTCCAGTATGGAATCCAAGAATCCAAGAAACCAATGTAGTATGCTGCTTGATCACAAGTACTTTGAAGAAATTGCAACTTATATGCTGCAGGGTTTTAGAATCTTTCAACATTCAGTTTACATAAGACATAAAGCCTCACACTTCAGAACACCACATACCTGGATTCCTCTTTTCTTTAATAGGTCGATACCAACAATGTCTCTATAATCGTAGCAGACCATTTCCTTCCGATCTTCTGACACATAAATGCGACCATTTGTCAGGCATCCATCAATACTGCACACCAATAGCTTCACCTCTTTTAATGGCTCTTTGCCAAAATATCCAAAGCTAGATAAAGAAGTTATCTTTTTAGGATGAAAGTTTCTGCACACTCCAAACCCCAAATATTTAAAATACAAATGTGATCTTCAGATAATCAACTCTGAAATTCATTGTTTTTCTTATGTCTTCTCTCACCATCATCCCTCTCCAACTATATTCTGCCTCTTCAAAGAAAAAAACAGGATGATCCAAAAGACAGCTATGTTGCCTATGTAAAAATTGGGATGAGATTTATTTCCTTAGCATAACCTCTTATGTTCTGCAGCATTTATGTGGGGCAAAACCAAAATGGAGCAAAGGATGAAAAAGGCAGAAACATAGTGCTTTCTCACCAATTATGTCCTTAGAGAAGTGCAGAGTAGCTGCAAACAAAAGGCAGCTGACAATATGTAATCAGCTCATGCCATAGATGCAAACACTCTCAGTCATGTGCATCAGTAAACGTGTTCCAGATCATGGAAGCCTAGGACAACTCAGCTGGAAAGGCCAGAGATGATGCTAACACACCGCTATAGTAAAGTGAGGCTTACACTTTTCCCCAGGATGAGCTTTCAAAAAAACAACCAACAAACGAACAAACAAAACCCAAACCCAACACAAACCCAAACATATAGCGAAGGTAATTTAGATGATTTAAACAGATATAAGAAAAAATGATGCATGGAAAGCAAGCTGTCCAATTATCTTTGATTACTTACATTACATACGTTATGAATTCACAAGACCACACTCTGAAACTATCAGAGATATCAAAGAAATAAAGGAATAAAAAATGGTTTTACCTCAATACTCTCTGCTCTGCAATAGGCCAATCAATGTCTATATCAATATCCACACTGTGCTCTGCACGCATTTCATAGTAGGCCATTTTGCCACCCTAAATAAAATAGAACCCAATAAAATGTTCTGCTTGGCTTAATACAAGATTAAGAGACTTGTACAATTTAGCACCATGTAATGAAAACTAAGTATCTTGTTACACATTGGTCACAACAGCTTGTATATGTGAACCATCAGTAATTATGTTTTTGCCAGTGACACAGAACCAAGCATGCAAAGGAACTTTTATAGGGAACAGTTAATAAGTATTTTTATTTTACCATCAGACAAAGTGTGCAAGAAAGCTGTTACGCATTTTAGTCATTATTTCACACCAATTTCACCAGGTCTTTTACTACAGTAAAGCGGAAGTGCCTTTAGTACTTAGCTAGGAAAAGTATGCTTATATTTTGTTTGCTGTCTACACAAACAATGTCAATTGGAAAAATATCCACCACATCCCAATGTAATTAAAAAAACCTAAAAGCCCTAATCCTCTGAGAGTTAGTGGCCCAATCAGCAGAAAATGTAGAATTCAACACAATTGTACTTCCCAGATCAATGCTTGCAAGGCCACACAGGACTAGCTGGTACTGCATGGGTCTTTACAAACTACAGACCTAAAGCTAGCATCTCTGCATTAGTGAGGTATCTGGAAAAGAGCGAAGCAAGAACCTGGTATTCTTGACACACCTAGTAAGGTATTCCTGTTAGAAATATGGAAATATCTACACTGGCTTTTTTGCAGTTCTGCTAACAAATACCGGAAATGACCTGCAAGATGGAGAACTTGTCTTGCATGAGAAAATGAAGAGACTATACCTGCAGAAAAATAAAATGAAAGCTGAAGTAAATGCATTGGTTCTGCATTACTATACTGGGATGTAAACATCAGGAAAGGGAAAAAGACTGTTTAAGTTACAGTATAAAATGGCCTAAGACTAAACTGGCCAAGAATACAAGTTTCTAGATTAAATGAGAAACCTATGACACTGCATGAAGTTTTGCACCCTTAGTAACACTAAAATGAATTACAAGATGTGTACTTGCATCTTGGTGAACTGATGTGAAACTCAGTAATGTATTGTTTTAGGCTTACAGATATATACTGCTCAATATTATTCATAGAAATCTGTTTCCTGTGGAGGATGCTGTTACTGGAAGTGCAGCTAGCCCTGTTAAGTTCCAAATAATAAGTAAACTGTCCTGAGGTTAAAGTGCTGTTACTTCATACTGACTGCATCAGAAATAGAAGTACATTCACGAATTTAGAACCCTCTATAACAACAGTAAAAGGTGTATTATTCTAAAGAGCATGAAAATCAGAAGCACTAACCTGTAAGTAGCCTTTCTCAATCAGCTGTCTCCTGGCAAAATAAAATGAACCATTTTCATACAGCTCCCCGGGCCAATCTTGCCTTCGGTATCGTTTTGCTGGATTCAGGTTCTGGGGTTCTGTCATTTTGTTTTCTGTTAACAAAGAAAAATTACAAAATAAATTTTCTAGCATCTCTGTTCAGAGCCAATGAACTTTCTTAAAATAGTTTTCTGCTGAAAAATGAAGGACACAATGCAGTCACCAACTTCTTTCATTATGGCCTCTCATTGCTTAGCTTTATAAAGGATCATTGAGTTGCCTCTCTTTCTTGGAGCTGTGGATAACAAACCAGAGGACTGCCTTGCGGTTCTGGGAGAGGAAAGAAATATCTTTCATTCCAACATATTTAAAAAACAACAACAAAACAAAACAATAACAAAAAACAACCACAAAAAAATCCCTGAGAGGTCATCAGCTCCAAAACCGGCTACTAAAAAGAGTAGGGAAAGACATTCTTCTAAACAGTCAAAAAACCCAATTCAACTACCTATGCCTAAAACCAGGAATGCCCTGAGCTGAGGGGACTAACCTGAAATCTGGAAGAGCATACAAGAAGAAATTTTGCCTGTGAAAACATCATGGCACTTCCCCAAAATGTTTCCTATTTAAGGACACACATTATGTTAACTTTTCATAACCGGTTTAATCAGAGCCCACAATGCATAAACAAGTGCCTTTGAACAAACATGATCCCATATGATCCCATGTTGTTATCAATGCCAATAGTGCATGCAGCAGAAACTCAACCGGGAACCAGACTTCTGTCCTTACGCCACTCAAATTCACACACACAAAGCAGCTAAACTTCACCAGGTCTCATGATCTAGGAACTATAAAAAAGTTAGAGGGCATTCTCTAACATCCAAAACATCTGAGGCTTCAGTATATACACACCCACCTTGTACTTCTTAAATACACTACAGCTGGGTGCTCAATGAAGTAAAACATTTCCAGAGAGACACCTTTCTCTTTCAGAATGCATCAATATTAAACCTTAATGCAGAACTAACAACAGGAAGACACAGGAAAAGTTATAAAATTATTTTAACATAATAAGTATTTTAAAGCCATCTGGACAAAGACTATAAATAAATAAATACATAAAAAGAGTACAATACTAAACTGTATGATGTTTTGTTAGCTCAAAAACTTTTCCATCTGAAGCAATTTATATCACAACAGAGTAATTCTAATCTCCAAGTAACACATTCATTTTTAAAAAGTAACAATGTGACAGTATCTGAATCAACTACTTTTGAAAAAGCAAACATTTCTACTTCACTCACAGCAACAAAACTAATACAGATAATGCGCAGAATAGTTCTTTGTACAAGGATAGCTAAAAGGTACAATCTTTATTTGCAAGTAGAGTTCAGCCTTTAGTCATCTAGGCAGCTGCAGCTGAGAGGCATATTTTCACTGGGAAAAATAGTCACATCCCTCTGTATGAGCTAATTAACATGAGCTCTGTTCTCATGACTCAAAGGCAGTTCGCAATTTCACAATTTGTCAGCAGCCAAATTAGCAGGCTGAAACACACCCTAAGTCTCCAGGCTAAGAGGTTGCCATCCCATCTTCACTAAGACTTTAACTCACATTATTTGTTATTTGTTAGCTACTGCAGTGTAAGAACCAACACTTTCCTAGTTAAGACAGGAACTCAGTGTCATGTCTACATGCGCATGAATACCCACCAAGCAGAAGTTTACATGTAAAAATTTTGGGAGCTATTTTGAGCCTAGGCAAGCTAATAACATTTTCAATACCTTAGCAATTCTACAAAACAACTACAGAAAGGCTGAGCAATGATCAGTAATATCAAAACAGCTCTACTTAGAAGAAAATTCTAAGCCATTCCACACCTCCCACCTTTTACATTAGGAAGGATTATCACTTCCTAATATAAATATTATTGGCATGAAAATAAACCATTTAAAAAAATTGAGTAAGTGTAACCAGAAACATCTAAATATTACCTCCTTTTTTTACCTCGCTCCATCTAAATTGATGTCGTCTCACAACAGAGAAGACAGAATCAAACCCCTCCTTCTGGATCATATCCGCCACTTTTACAAGATCACTCGGATGCAAACAGGGAGATGTTGCTTGAATATTTCCTACTATATCAACCTCTAAAGAAAGAAATATTTATGCAACAATATTCTTAATTGGTATGAGTACATGTGACACAAAAAAAAAAAAAAGGAAGAATCTTTAGCTTTTATTTACTAAAGGGCTTTACTTATCTTTCTAAGTAACTAAGTAGCTTTACTTATGTTTCTGAACAATAAGTGCATCTTTGCTCTGGGGCTTCGACATAAAGGGTCCTGCATATTTCATTATTGACTTACCATGATGATGATTAAGAAACTCTCTGATAGCTTCTAGAGAAGTTGAGGAGTCTTGAGAAACTTCAGGGCTTCTTCGATGAACTTGAGCACCAAACTGCTTTGCAACCTTCTCAATTTCATCATGGTCTGTAGAAACCCATATACTGTTGGCAGACAGTGGCAGAAATGAATATAAAGAATAAATCTCAGCACTGTTGACTTGCCCACCATAATCTAAACTGAATGACACTCTGGCTTATGTACGCACTACACCTTGCAATGAAAGGAACTAGTTTTTATTTGCATTAGTGAGACTATCAAGCAACTTTTAACAATAAGGATAAAACATACAGATTCACATTCACCAGACTGTAAAGATCTCAAGCTTGGGCTGCATTTCAGTTTAATACTGTAGGGTGCTTGATCAACCTTCCATGTAGGAAGTTAAGCAATATAAAATTCAGAAGCGTTACCAGAAAAATCCAGTGTCAGCACACCACAATTTGTTAGGCATGCTAACAGACCAATGAATTGTGAATGGGTTGAATTAGGCATTCAAAATCATCAAAGAGTTCAGAAACAACACTGACAACAAGTGCTGTCACACAGATAGAAGATGAACTCATCTGCAAGTGTTTTAAAATGTGTTAATTAGGCTCCATACGATCCCAGAGAAAGAGCTGTTCAAGTTACAGCCACATATGTTCTGGCACAGAAAACCTTCAGTACTGGTAAAACAAGATTGTGATTGTTCAGGGTTAATAAACATTTACAAAAGGAAGGGCCAAGTCTGAATATTATGTGATGATAAACACTGTCTAGAGCACTGTGAGGCCATTACTGCCATCACTGTGACAAAGAAGCATGTGAGATATAAAACCAAAAAAACATGAAAAATAACCCTTCTCTCAGCAACACTGGCATTCTCAATGCAGTCTACATAGCAAGTGGTGCTTTAGTTAAGTATTTTTCATGCAAAGACATCATGGGATCATCAGAATAAAAATAGGTATGACAGTGACAGCAATGTCAAGTCACACCCAGCTGAACAAATGCAGAAGAGGTATTCTCCATAAACTTCTATCAGGCTGGTTAGCTTAAACACACACTCCAGTCATCTAACAGAGTATTGTTGTGTAACACATATCCCACAACACAGCTGCTTCAAAGGTGACTAGAAAAACTTAATATTCCATCTAATGCACTTGCTATGCCTCAAGAGTTAGGCTGCATAACCCTAAGTGGCTTCCTGTTGGGCAAATTCAAGTGCCAGATAGAAAATGAGAAGGTCGCCCAAACCACCATATCCACCATAGGTCATTAAGCAATATGGATTCACACACATTAAATAATTATCAGTAATCTAGGTCAGAAATGTTTTTGACTACTTCTTTATTAAAAATAAAATCAACTCAGTGATGCTTCCTCTGCTTTTGAGATACAGCTGAAAAGGTTTTCCAGAATAGATAATGGTACAGCAGCTATGAGACTCAGAAGGTTCATGCTTGCTTCAAGCTCTGAATCTTGCTGGGCTACACTGCTACTTGACTACATTCATGTCCCTGCTCTGATGTAATGCAGTGGGTTTGCATTAGGAACCTGCACCTAGGTATACTACATACCAAGTGCCTCCTAACCATGCACTGGTTTTAAGTTTATCAGCATGTGGGTAGAAAACTCCCAGTTTTGTTCTGGCAGGAAAAAGAAATCTCTAATGCCCATATTCTTAGCACTAACAAAACACTGTTTCTGTCTAGCTCTAATCATTGCCACCAAAGTTTCCTGCACTTTGCCACAAACTAAGCTTCTGTTCTGTGTCACATGGGCACACATGGTTATTTCCTTCCATTTGACATTTACAAGATTGCCTCTGATGTGCTGTGTACAGCTGTGGGCTCCCTGATACAAGAAGGAAAAACTGGAGCAAGCCCAGCAGAGAGCCAGCACGACGACTGGAACCTCAGAGAACACGCATATCAGGAGACGCTGAAAGAGCTGTCTTGATTCAGACTGATAAAGAGAAGGTGAGGGGGTGACTTTATTACCATCTCAACTACCTGGTGAGCAAGTGGAGAGAAAATAGAGAAACTTCTCCTGGATGACCACAGTAATAGGACACAGACACATGCTGCAAGAACAGAAGGGTCAATTCAACCAGTTCCATTAAGGGCTGTCCATCAATGGAACCAGTGCCAAGAACAGCTGTGGAGTTCTTGATACCCAAGAGTTTCGAGATACTCAAGCTCAGCTGCATATGGCCCCAAGCAATCCTAATGAGCTTGGCTTTACACAATGGGACACTGGAGTCAGGCTGCAATCCACTGAATTATACGATGTTACCTAGAGCCTGGCAGTTTTATTTAATGCAGCCATCTTAAGTAACAACGTCATAAAATCATAGACTGGTTTGGGCTGGAAAGGACCTTAAAGATCATCCAGTTCCAACCCCCTGCCACGCGCAGGGACACCTTCCACTAGACCAGCCTGCACAAAACCCCCTTCAACACTTACCGACAAACATCCTCAATCAGTGGCTCTCAACCACGAATCAGAACAACTTTAATTTCAAAGTACTGCACTGCACGACTAATTCCTTCATTCCTTCGCAACTCACCCTCACCAGGAAGGGATGGCAGAGTTTCTGTCAGGTTCAGCCTGCTTGCCTTGCCTTACCCTACCCCTGCCCTGCCCAATGCCACGTTAGCGGCACCCCCTTGCCTTCAGTGAAGAGCTCCTACTACATACCCGCCTCATTCACTGAGCCTAAATACGCCCCGGGGTGGGAACACACGCCCCACGACAGGGGCCTCAGAGCCTGTCAGAGAGAAGGCAGGAGGGAAAGCAAACCTGCCCCAAGAGCACGCTGTGGATAGAGACCACTCCCCCCAACCCCTCAGAGCGCCGCAGTCCCTCAGAATCCGCCCGCCCGCGACCCCTTCCCAGCGCCGACCAGACCGGAACGGCGGGCAGCGCGACAGCGCATGCGCACCTGTGGAAAACGCCGGCGTCGGCGGCGGCACGCAGCACCCAGCCCACGAGCGGCACCCCCGCCAGCAGCTTGATGTTCTTCAGCGGGATGCCCTTGCTGCCACCGCGCGCCAGCACCAGCGCGGCCAGGTGGGCGCACGGCCGGCCCTCGCCCGCCGCCGCGCCGCGATCCATCGCCCAGCACGGCCCCGCGGCCAGCCGTGCACGCTGGGAAGTGTAGTCCTAACGCCGGGGAGGGGCGACCCGGCCTGGCCGCGCCTGCGTGCTGGGAGCGCGGGGCGGGGGAAGGCGCTGTGGCGGGTGTCCGGGGGTCACAGGGTCAGCTGGGTTGGAAAAGGGCTTTAAGTCCGACTGTTACCCCAAGGTCTGCCGAGTCCACCCCTAAACATGTCACTGAGGCCCTCATCTAAGTGGGTTTTGAGCACCTCCAGGGATGGTAATTCCATCACTGCCCTGAGCAGTCTGTTCCAATGCCTCATCACCCTGTTGGTGAAGAAATGTTTCTTAATATCCAACATGAACCTTACTTGGTGCAGCTTGAGACCATTACCTCTTGTCCTCTCACTTGCTACCTGGGACAAGGGACTGACACCCACCTCACTGCAACCTCCTTTCAAGTAGTTATAGAGAGCGATAAGGTCTTCCCTGAGCCTTCTCCAGACTAAACAACCCGAATTCCCTCAGCCGTTTCTCTTAAGACTTATTCTCCAGACCCTTCACCAGCTTTGTTGCCCTTATCTGGACATGGCACAGTACCTCAACATATCTCTTGTAGTGAGGGGCCCAGAACTGAACCAATATTCCAGGTGTGGCCTCACCAGTAGTGAGTACAGGGGGATGATCACCACCCTAGCACTGCTGGCAGTGCTGTTGCTGATACAGGCCAGGATGCCGTTGGCCTTCCTGGCTGCCTGAGCACAAGCTGGCTCATGTTCAGTGGCCATCAATCAGCACCTCCAGGTACTTTTCTACCGAGCAGCTTTCCAGCCACTCTTCTCCAAGCCTGTAGCGTTGCATGGGGTTGTTGTGGCCTAAATGCACGACCCAGCACTTTGCCTTGTTGAACCTCATACCACTGGCTGCAGCCCACTGATCCAGCCTGTCCAGACCCCTCTGCAAGGCCTTTCTGTGTCATAGGGCAGGGTTGCTACTTGAGTGAAGGGGTCTGGCACCAAGGGGCACCTCGCTTAGAGGAGAGAGGCATCCTCCCCCCTGGTTCTGAAGACAGGGAGCCTCTTTGTCATGGAGCACTGTGCGAAGCCCTGTCCTGCACAGGGAGCAAGGCTCCATGTCTAATTAGGTAACACTGTCAAGGCGGGACGGAGGGTCCGTGTGGCCTCCGCAGCGTCCAGAGAGCTGCACCCGCTCCAAGCGGCCGGA
Source organism: Myiopsitta monachus (assembly GCA_017639245.1). Taxonomy (NCBI): domain Eukaryota; kingdom Metazoa; phylum Chordata; class Aves; order Psittaciformes; family Psittacidae; genus Myiopsitta; species Myiopsitta monachus. The sequence goes on from CM029920.1 coordinate 83,719,760, forward strand.
TCCAATGGGGTTTTCATCATTCACTGGCGTAAATCCTCACATTTCAGGGGTGCCTCCTGTGTCGTGCCCTTACCGCCTACTGCATCCCAGCAGAGGGCAGCGTGGTCACACCGGAGCTCATCGGCGTGGAAGGGAAACCTTCCCTGACTGCTCCACCTCGTGGAAAGTGTATTAAAACACAAGACCGTAAATAAATAACAACTAACATAAAACTGCGAGGTTAAGTTATGCGAATTTGCATATCGAAACCGATAGATCAAATAAACTAATACCGCAACCAATATAAGGCTGCACAGGAATTTGTCTTTTAATGTAATTTGAAAAATGGAAAGTTGAGGCTGTTGGACAGCATCATAAAGTCACTCCTGGACACTTTGGTGTCAGTTTGTAGTGGAAACATATCACATGCCATTCACTGAAATCCTCATCGGGGTATTTGAGATGTGTTGCAGAGCAGAAGGACCTCATCTACCACTGACTAAGTTATATTCAGCAGTAAGCAGGCCTTTAAGAAGAAGAACTATTGGGTGTTCTGTTATTTCTTTCTGAAGTGGATATCTGTTCAAAGAATGAGAAACAGCAGAGAGACAGCTTGTTCTTCTCCCATTCAGATCAAGGCAGCAGCTTTCAGGGGCTCTTTTTTCTTATTTTAGATGAGATTGAAACTCATAGCTGAAGCTGCTAAGTACAGTGTTTCCTGCAGGCCACTTTCCATGCACATAATCTTGACATTTTTTTAAGTCTAGAGTTTCAAGCCTTTCTCACAATGTAAATTCCTACCTACTTAGCACTGCTTTTCTGTTAGAGGCCTCTGTGCTCACAGCAGAGTGAGTGCAATGGAACACGTGCCTAGACAAGGTCAACTTCAGTGTGAAGTCTGATGGTGTTGCCATCAGACTACAGACTGAGAGCTGCCAATTCTGGTGCACAGGCTGGAATCTCTAGGAGTCTGTCAGTGCTAACTTTTTAACCTGGCATGACTAGTTTGCTAGATCTACCTGTCAACCCTTATAGGTATAAGAAAAAAGAATATCAGACTTCTGAACAAAAACAACAGCTACATGGTGCACTTCTGCTGCAAACAAGGGCCCTTTTTTGTTTTTTTGAGAAGATAAAAGTCCTTCTGAGGTCAGATTTGTGGACTGACTTTTACACTAAATCACATTATTTTGGGCAGTTCTCTGAGAAATTCCTTTAAAGCAGCCAGAGATGACACTTTTATAATTTAAATATACAAAGCTTTAACAATCGAAGAATGAGAAATCACGTGCTGTATTAAATGTCTTTCAGAGTTTCTTAGATAATTGTAACACTATTCAAAATGCCTACCTGTTAAGCAGCAACGGGTAAAAAATCTGTATGTTGCTTCATCACATTGTGAAAATCGGGTGATTTCTCAACAACAATATTTCAGCTACATAATCCACTTTAGTACTTGCTCATAGTCCAGGAATACCCCAAGCAGGGAGCTGAGTCTGGATTCAACTCTCATTTACAGAGAAAAGAAATTACATCAGAAGATCTGGCCTACATCAGAGATCTAGATAGGGTTCATAGTTCATCTAGTAAGAATTTCTTTTGAAGGTCTGTGCTTAATTAAAACCTCTTTGTTTGTGGTTTTGTTTTGTTGGTTGTGGGATTTTTTTCACTTCAAAAGCAAATCTTTCACTCATAAGACTGAAATGGTCCTCAAGCAAGTATCTTAAATACCTTTGTCCTTCTCCATAGACATGAGTCCAACCCAGTCCTAAAGACTATCAGTAATGTTGACTGCATAACCTGTCCAGGCAATCTAGAGATTCATATGAAAGCAAAGCTTTTCCTAATCTTCACTGAATCTTCTTTTCTGTGACATATGACCATTAATTCCCATCTTATCCAAAACAGATCTCGAGAATGTATTATTTCCTATCTTTCTGTAGCACACGTGTTTAAAAACAGTCACCATCTCACCTCTTAGACATTTTCTTTCAGGATCATACCCACTAGTTCAGTCTTTCTCCTAGTTCAAATCTTCCAGACTTCCAACCATCACCATTATTCTCCTTGGGAAATCTTATAATGTCATACTCAAAATTAAACAGAATATTGCAAGTGGGCAAAGCAGAAAGATGACTGCTTCATATACCTTGAGGGCTGTACTCTCAGTCATATATCTCTCTGTGATTTGATTTACCTTTTCTTGCACAATATTGTTATGATTCAGCCAGTGGTTCTCTATGACCTCATATTTGATTCTGCAAGAGCTGTTACATAGTCGGATGCTTCCAGCCTCTACCTTTGCATCTGGCTATATTTGCCCAAGTGCACTGTCTTGAATTTATTCCTGCAGCAACCAGATCCCCGTCTTAAAATATTTTAATGTAAAGCACATTCTTCTAGTTTATTTTTGTGAAAGCTGCGTGAGACCTTGGCAAGAGTTTTACTAAGCTTCACGTGCATGGTATTTACTCCACTTTCCTCTAGCTTCAGGCCCCTGGTTTTGGAGATTGAAATTATACTTATTTGACTCACTCTAGGTAATTTATTGTTGACTGCTATTAATTAATTTGATTTCTTTTATGTGCTTACCAAACTTGTTGATTATTTATTCCAGCAGGGATTTTTTACTAGTATCAATTGTTTGACTAATGGTTCAAATGCATCTGTATAAAATTTCAGTTCAGATCAAGAATGCACTTCTGAACTGAGTCTCAAAGCACATATAAACTATTACTGCTTCATACTACTTGCTAAAGCAGACATTGCAGGTAGTCACCAGGCTCTTCCTTTCTCCCCATTTTTAACACAGTGGGTATTTTATGCTTTCTAGTCTTGGTAACTGTACCTGGCTTTGAGATTTCATTAGCCAGCTGCTTCAGTATCCAAGGATGAAACTCAGCTTTGAGCTAGTTTGAGTACATATTACTCACCTAAATACATTCTGACTCACTTCTTCTGTATTTGTATTGATGTCTTGCTCCTGAAGGGACTGTGTGGGTAACAGTATTCAGTGAGATAAGAACATTTGCTATTCTAATAATAGAGCAGTAGAGAACAAAGCAAAGAATTTAATGCTTTCCGTTTCTTTGGAATATGTACCCTGTTTTATGTAATCATGAAGTGGCCTGCAGGCAGAGGTTTTCCAGGATGGAGGAAGGGATTTCAGCTTTCTCAGCACCACATCCTACATCACGTAAACTGGTCATGGTCTTGTGACTGTGGAGTCCTATCATGCCCAACTGTCCCTAAACAAGTGGGGCAAAATTGGCTCATTTCAAGGAAATACTGGTATACTAGTAAAGTTAGTGGGAATAAATCTATTTTTAAAGTATGTTCCATGCCATATGATTCCATTGGGGATAATAAAATCCGTGAATTGCCTTTCTGGTCACTATTCAGTTGCTATAAAATATTGTATTGTAATTTCAAGAAAGAAGTCCATTCATTCATGTGTGCAAAGGCAAATAAACAAAACTGAAGGCATTCAATAGGTCTGTGCTTGAGTGTTACTGTGATCACTTTTCAAAGGTTATAATCTACTAACAGGGAGCACATCATGGAATTTAAGCTATTCATTTAATGAAGGAAACCTCACTAGTAACGACGGCTGGCATCTGCTTTGTCAGCTATAAGATCTACCCTGCCCTTTCATTTTCTGAATTGCCAGTCTTGAGATCTGCTCTGCTCTGCTTTTACTGACATTCACCCTGATCACAACACTCTTCACAAGCTTTAGGGGAAATATGTAATAGTGATTCTCTGAAGCTTACATTGGAGCTCCATGAGAAGAGCCTTGTGGTGTGTTGGTCAAAGCCAAATGCCTTAAAAAAAGGAGTGGTAAAACTGCTGATAACCTAAGTGGGGCTAGGATTTAATTTTGTGTGCATGGATCTAATTTCTTTTACATTCATAGGGCTCCATAAGTAAGTATATAGTGGGTCCGGTTGCAAGGTCTTATCTTTTTCTAGGATGTTGTAACTTAACGAGTACTAAAGAAGCAGGTAAGAAAGATTCAGTGGAAGCATGCAATGGAAACCTCAGTGATTGCTACCTTTAGGTAAACTGTGAGTTACTCTTTCTATGCCTCCCTGCAGCAACAGGAAATCTCAGAGATTCAGATCTTCTTTCCTGATGCTGAACCATGGATAGCTCCAAACCAATGTAAAGGAAATAAGGAATGGGCCTGGGCAAGTCTAGAAAATCACCTCTTCCTGTTGCTGGAAGCTTCATGCAAGTCTTGGGCTAATGCAATCTGCCTATACATGACAGCTAGAATAAAGGATAACATATGCTCATAAAAAAGGCCAAGGAAGTGTTCAAGGGTCTCAGATTTCCTAAAAGCAGATAGATAGAAATATGATTACTTGGAGCTTACACTTGACCTAGTGTATTACTGTAGAAATTCTGTAGAAAGTACATGGAACAAACTGCCGCAGCATACTGAAATGCAGTGTTTAATTCAGTGCCTGCTGGATGGATTGTTGGCAATCTCATGTACACAGAAGAAATCATAAAGAGAAGAAATATGTATATTTCAGAGTAATTTCAAACTGCTGAAGTGAAGTCTTTATTATTGTTACCAAAACTATTACATAATTTGACAAATGGTGTTGATATTTCCTATCTGGCTGTAAAATAATTACTAAATCTTGTGATAACAACACTGATTTATATTTAATTTTTACCCAAAATAATCCAAACAACTTTGTAAGTCAAGTCAGCATTGTGGACGTTTACACTTGTACATAATTTTTGATGTGACTAAGATTCATCCTACTTAATTCTAGGTGTTTGAGACAATAAACTGAGCCTAAATACCTAAGGTGCTTTGTATAGCCAAAGAATATAGTTCAAGTAGCCTTCAGAAGGTACCTTTAGAGAACAGCTGAAGACACCTAAACTTTGGATTGCCCTCAGAAGGGGTACATCAGCAGCTTGCCCCAGCTGGAAAATTAATTTAAGCAGTGCTAGCTATCCCACGATACTCTGCTATTTCAGATGCCAGGTTAGTGTGTCCTGATAACATGGATATGGTTATGCTTTTAGCCAGATCTGCAAGCACAAAGAATTTGTTACCTTGGTTGGGTTTTTTTCTTCTTCAGTATGATTTAGTTGTGATCCTCCCTAAAACCTTCGAAAGTTCCCTCCTACTTAAGGGACTTAGTATAGGAATGGTATTTTCTTCCTGTAGTTGGTGGCTTTTCACTCTTTTTATTCCTACTTGCATTTGTTGTTACAATGTCAGGAAACCTCATGGTTCAGCATTTTGTTATCGTTTTTTTCTAGCCTACTGTTCTTACATCTTCCCTCCACCAACCAGCTGAATCGCAAAAATATGTTATAGTTGTTGCCAGCCGGTAAAGCAAAGGACCAAAATTCCTGCCTGGTTTTCCTTCTTAGGCTGAAACTGAAGAAACGTTGAGGGAAATGGAGCTCTTTAATCAAAAGAAGGAGAAACTGAGAGGGGACATGGCAGTAATCATCACACAGCTAAAAGATTGCTGCAAGAAAAAAATGAAAACACGTTCTTTGTCATGTGAGTGTGTTTAGGACAAGAACTTGCAAGCTTGAGTTAAACCACAGGATATTCAGGGCAGATATTAGAAATGGTAATTGGAAAGGTGATTACCCCTACGTTGCTTAGGGAGGATGTGACATCTTCCTCATCAGCAGCTGACACTGGCATGGTATTAGGATCTGGTTTAGGCAGCATTGGGTGACCTAGATAATCTCTTTGAGTCTCTTCCATCTCCCTTTCTGTTTAATTTCTTAATATTATGATTTGCAAAGAAGACATTCTCAGGAAGAAAACAGAGAGAGAACTCAAACTCACTAATACACACAAGTCTGAGAGAACATTGTAACAGAGGGGAGTTAAAAGAGGTGAAGGAGTCAGGGGACAGGGGAATATAAGTTTAAATTCATCATAACAAAACCTAGTGCTAGATCTTAGAGAAAGATAAATTTTAATCTATTTACAAATCTCTATGTAAGTTGATGTTATGCACTAATATTCCCTCAAATATTTCACTTGCTGACAGTCCCACATCACAGTTACAAGCCCCTATATCTGCCTCCCTGGCAAGGATAGCTTGTGTGCAACATAGATAGCAAAGGACATTGTCTGTTATGTGTTCATCATTTCTCTGGAGTTCTTGATTGATAAGAGTGAACTTGTTTTTTGAGAGATCTTTGATAACCTTTAAGAATAAATGCTTGTTACAAGGCTGTCCTTTGCTTTGGGTTTTTGTTTCCTTCAGCCTCCACAAATCTTCGTCAAAGTTGCTGGTTTTGCCTGGTTTTTCGTGTTTGTTTGAAATGTACATCTGTTTTTTCAACAGGCTGATGGGAAAAGAAATGCTTTATGTCATATGCTGCAGCCTTGTTGCAATCTTGCTGTTCTGAGGATGCAGCATCTTCTGCTGTGAAGTCTTCTTGTCTTAGAGTGCAGGCCTTTTGGGCTTGACCTAAAGACCACATTACTCAATTTTACTGCTGAGAACAATGTTCTGGGAACAGTGTCAAGGGAATGATGTCTTCATTATCAGTACAGGCTATTCTTTTACCCCTTGTTCTACTGTCTCATCTGGTGCTCTCACACACACATGTTTCCATTCATATTCTGTTCATAACACTTGATATTTTTTTGTTACAAATCTCTACAACTTTAGCAGCCAGCTTACTCATTTTATCTGTGCACTGGGTCATTAAACAGTTTATCTGTCTGAGTCCATAAACATCCTCAATCTGCTGCTGCCATTTGTCCACTATATATGTCAAAACTATGAAACACATGCTTATTTTGTACATTAACAAATTTTTTCACTTGATGCACAAGAATGTGTATATAATGCCTCCTTTTTTCTCTGACATTGAACATCCCTGACTGCTACTAATAGTTTTGGTTTGCCAAGTACAAGGCTTTGCACGTTGCTTCTTAGTAGAAGAGAAATCCACAATCAGAACAAAGCTTGCTTTAGTTGTACCTAGTCTAAAGCAGTTTATACCTTCCTTTCTCTAAAGCAGTAGATTTAGTTATAGATTCAAACCGCTCACAGTATGACATGTCTTCTGAAACTGCTCCTGTAATATAGCCCTGTATAACTCTGCATAAATCTGAATTAGCAGTCCACGGTAGTGGCCGCATGCCATTTCGGCAGCTGGTGGGAACAGTGCCATCTAGTGCCATTATTGTAGCAGCGTTAATACTATGTGGTACAGAAGCAGCTAATAATCAACTGAGAAAATCATCAGAGGTGTAATAAGAACTCTGCTTAAATTATCCTTCTTATTCTAACAATGATGTCAACATGTGTCCATGGAGAACTGTAAAATCACCAGCTATTTTTACTGCAGATAGATTTCTAAGGCAGTTATCTATGATTATTGCACGTGAAATAGATTCTGTAGATACTGTTATGCTATTACTGCTTGCAATTTCTAATTACTGTATTTTTTGCTTCTTTTAAAGTTATGCTGAATTGGAATTCTTATTCTGCACAGAGCACAACTTACAGGTATTGAGCAAATGGTACTTTCCCTTTAAGTGAAATTAATCCGTTGTGCACGCATGTAGCTCCTCTTCCTTTCAATGTAAACACCCTCCCTCGGTCTAGGCCTCCAACTGGATGGGAAACAAGTACAGTAAAGTGTTGTTGTTTGGACCAGTTCCTATTTCCAGTGTCATCACTGGCTGATGACCCATGGAGCAAGCCCTGGACAGAAAGCTCATGCGCAGCTTGAACATAATTTTGTGGGGTCAGATAAATAGTCCTTTTAATAATTTCTCTATAAGCATGTGAATCATGGAGACTGTACAAAAGATCAGGCAGAGATCAGGGTCTTCTGATGCTACCTTTGTAATTCACACTATTAGGAAATCTACTTCCCGCTCCCCATTGCTTGCGCAATGTCAGAAAGTCTTTGCTGCTCTCATGCCCCTGTGTTTAGCTAACTGTCTTCTCAGACCCAGAGATATTTTGTGTCACACTTCTGTAGCGCCACTTGCCTCAATGCAGCTGCTGAGAGAGTATTACAGAGCTCAGGTCTGCACGTACAATCTTCCTGTTTCACTGCAATGGAAATTTTTTGGAAGATGGTTCTCACACTCTAGCTAATCAGTTAGGAAATGGTCATTTTCGACTACCCATACAAGCACATGAGCCATATCTCACTCACCAGTATGTGAAAGGGGCTTACAAGGATACCAGAGAGGGACTCCTCATCAGGGACTGTAGTGATAGAACAAGGGGTAATGGGTTTAAGCTAAAGCAGAGGAAGTTCAGGCTAGATGTAAGGAAGAATTTCTTTCACAGAAGAAGTTCTGTGAGGGTGGTGAGGCACCGGAACAGGTTGCCCAAATAAATAGCAAATGCCCCATCCCTGGCAGTGTTCAAGGCCAGGCTGGACAGGGCCTTGTGCACCATGGTCTAGTGTGAGATGTCCCTGCCCATGCAGGGGGGTTGGAACTAGATGATCTTAAAATCCTTTTCAATGCAAACCATTCTATGATTCTATGATTCTCTAATATGCATTTGTAGATGCAGTCATAGATATGTGAGATAAATTTTAATTCTTCATTAACACTACTCAAAAGTAGCACTATGCTGATCATGGAGTAAAGAATTATTTTATTTTGTTAGTGAAGACATCGAACATTAAAAATGTCTATAATATAGAATGGTTTTATGTATTTATATTTTAAAAAAACCAACTTAATACATACAATTTTGGTTGAAGTGCCTCCCAAAGGGAAACAGGTAGCTGAGGTGACCATTATGGTCAGGAGGTGTCTAAAGGAACATGAGGTGATTCATTTACTGCATCTTGGAAAAGAGTTGGACACAGAAACCTCTACTTTATGGAAACAGACTTTATCTAGTCATCTTATTGTCTTGCATCTTACGATATGCTTACCCTTTGCAAGTTTATTGTCACTTTTCAATAAAATCTCTGAAAACAGTTCAGGAGGTTTTGGGAATGTGGGACTAAAACCTAAATCTGTCCTACCATGTCAATTCATTTTCCAAACCACCGTCCAAGCCTGGTACAGAGCTGGTCTATTTAAATATTCTACCATTCAGTACTACACAGTGCCCTACTTTCAGTTATTTAGGTTACAACTTGCTTTTATTATATGGCACGTGTTGTATACCATGTCTTAAAACGATTTAGGAGATTCACAATTGTTTATTCTAAGTAATCTAAAACAAAGATCTCTGTTCAAGCGCACAAACCAGCTCTCCTGGGAAGCCTAATGCAAATCAGACATCACTCCTGTGCCTTATCTCTAAGGAAAGAACTCCTGGAAAACATTAGTAACAATTGACAGCGCAGCACTTGCAAGGACCTGTCCCTTGAATGGCGCCGATTAGATCTCTTCCCTGTTGGAGTATTTGAAATGCATTAAATCTCCTTTAGCTGTCACTAACTGTGAAAGCTACCTAACAGATATTTTTTCCTAGGCTGGCTTAAGTGTGCTTAGGCAGAAAGTGCAGAGGTAGTTGCAAGGGGATGCCACTCAGGAGCCAGAGCTTCTCCTGATGCTGACCATGGCCATGCTGACCACAGGCATCCAACTGTTCTGTCAATCTTTTTTGTCTTCAAGCTAAATTGCTCCTGGAAATATCATTGCAGGGTAATTTTCCTTCTGTCTTTCTTCCCATTTTCCCTAATAAAGTACTCTTAACTCAGGCCATGAACCTTTGTCTTCGTTGGTGCATGTCTTATTGCTCAAAGGGACTGACACCTTTTGGTCTGATAGCAAGCACTGTTGATAGAGAGGAGAAATTTTCCCCTATATCACTCTCCTTTCTTCCATACATAGGTGGAAGATGCCTGGATACTGGTACTTTTTTTTTATTTTTTTTTTTGTACCAGTGTAGAATGCTTCAAACTACGCATGAAAAGGAGGTTGTTTTAGAATTATAGCAGGATCATTATTAACAGATACAGGCCAGGAACTTAGAGGAAGGTACAGTGATAGTAAGTAAACCCACCCTTCTTGGGAGACTTCATCAGCTTCTGTCTGTGAAAGATTATAAATCTTGGACTGTTAATGCCTTTGTATTTTATTTATTGAATGAACATCATGTTTTAGCTTCTGAGATTCCAGCAACCTCAATACTTGCTTCAAAAGGACTACAGAAGAATATTGTTGTAGATATCTACATGATATGATGGATGTTGTATTGAACACTTTTATTGGTGAAACCTGATAATGAAACACAATATTTTATAAGGGAACTATTCTGCCATTGTTAAAAGCATTGTAAATTTTCATGGTGAAAGCTGAAATGCATATTTTCAGGAAGGAGAGCTTTCTGAAGAAGAATCTTGTTTACTATTCAGAGTGTGTCCAGAAACTGTGGTAAACGTAGTAGGACTATTATGTATTATAAAATAGTATTTCAGTTTAGTTTATTTATCAGTATCCCATTTTACTGGGTTCCCCCATGCATAATAAAATGTGTCAGCACATTAAGTAACTGCATCTTCCCATACATTCCCCATCCTCTTTAACTTAAATTCCTATATATCTCTTTCTTCTTAGCTTTGGAGATTTCCTCTGAGAGTTGGTTCTCAGGGGTATCAGGAATCTGCATCTCCTCCCACCTTCAGTGGAAATGTACTTAACAGTGTTAGCACTGGTTGTTAAGAAGTTAAGATTTTCAAAATATGGGGCCTAAAGTTACTGTTTTGCATTTTGAAAATGCTAGAACAAATGTCATAGTAATCTGAAAGATACTTTTTTCCTGCATAAGACTTTTCACAATGTTATCATAATTTTCATCTCAACAAATGTGAGATACTAAGGACTCTCAAGATGTGAGAAAAAAGGTTTTCCAACTTCTCTTTGTTTTCCTACAAAAAAAAAAGAGTAGAAAATAACATAAATAGTAGAAAATATAGAAATGAGAGAGAAAAAGCTAGAAATAAGAAATGAGCCTACATAAACATTACAAAAATACTTTGAATTCTTTTTTATGGGTAAGACAAAAGCTTCTCAAAGCAAAATTCCAACCAACTCTACCAGTCATGGTTTTCTTATCAGCTTGTATTGAACCAGCTTAATTAAATACTAGTTACTCAGGCTGAGCAGCAAGGATTAGGCAGAATATGAACCTGAGAAACTTCAGAACACAGCTGCTCCACAGTGGACCTGCTTGTTTTCATCAATCCTGAAAATGACCAGATTCCTTTCTTTTTTCTTTGGATCTCACTGGGGTATTTTAGTCAAACATTACTTTAGTCAAAGCCACCTTGTCTTACAAGAGGGTCTGCTTAAAGGAGGTAAGAAGGTTGTGCAGCTGTATTATTCCTCGAAGTCACAAATGTTCCTGTAGACATGCTCTGAAGCATCTGTCCTTTCTCTTCCCCTCATTTTTTCTCACAGTTTCTTCCTCTGTTCTGTGGAATAACACAAATTAGAATATCATTAGCTACTTTTTCCAATAACATAATATTGCCATAGCAACAGATATAGTGAGTTTGGGTTTTTTCAGTCTAAATAAAAGAGTGTGCATACACATCAGCTGCTGAGGCCATAATACAATGTATGAAATGCGTACTGGGCATATTACATTCTGGTTTCATGAATTTATATTTCCATGTAGGATTTTCTGAAGAGGGAAATGGGAGTTTGACCTCTTGAAGATATCATTTAATCTGTTCAGATGTAACATGTCATAACTATATGATTCTCATCAGTAGTGGCTGCTGCCTTATGTTTCAAATCTAAACCAAATTACACCCAACTGCTTTCAGACCTGCATTAGCCAGCAGTTAGTTGCTGTAAGTTGGCTCACAGAATCTTTTTCACTGTAGATAAACACAATTTATTTTGAAACATCTGCTGTATGATGACGCATCTACACACCAGATTTGGATCCATTGTGCAGATGGAGTTCATTTTTAATTGCAGATGGAATGATAAGCAATACATTGCACGTAACACACAGTCATGCACATATACCAGTTTGATCTTCCTATCTCTGTGATAGTTGGAAGGATAAATCAGTTGATCAGAACATCTGAATGCAGAATCACATGCAGTCAATTGACACACCAATTCACAGACTGCAAATCTGAATAGAGTGATTCTGGTGGTGTTTGTTCAATGATCTCCAGATTGCCTCAGCATGCCAGCGTTTTGTATGCTAAGTCACAAAAGAATCTGTTCGCCCACTTGAAACGAGATAGCGCTCCCTCTCAAGCCCCTGACTGCTACAGGGACAAGATGTAAAGCAGAGAATGTACACTGACAAAAGTCTGTTTAATTCCCTTTTACATTTCTCGGACCATTTGCTTTATTACAGCAAATATGATGTAAATGTCCCTTAAGTCATATTAACAAACCTTATATTGTCTGCCAGGAGTCTGCCTTGAAGCATTATACTCTTCAGGGTGGTGTTTTACTACTTTTGTTCTACAGGAACTGTTTTCACCCCAAAGACTGCTTTATTTTCTATTACCATATGGTATTATCTTGTTGCTGTCTTGGAGCTGGACCAAGTTGTGTTGTAACAATTTAGCCCACTTTTTTACTTCTATGAACCCTTTGACCATGCTATCAGACTGCTGTCACAGGCTCGTGATGAAGTACTTACAGGAGTACTACTTTAGAAATGTCCTATCGAAGAGCTTCAGAAAGTAGGATAGTCTGTGGGGGCACCATTCCTTGTAGTATGTTTCTGCAGTGTGCTGATTTCTGGATAATTTCAGAAGTTTTTCTTTGTTTTCATTAATGGACTTTTGTGTCTTCTGCTAAGACTTTGTCAGTAGGATGCGTCAATAGCAAAACAGTGGAAGACAAAGTTTTATTCCAGGTTTTAAACCATGTAAGCATGGAATTTAATAAAGTTCTGTGTGCTGTAAGATGGACTTTAGACTTACCTTACCATTTCCTCATTTCCAGCAAGAGCCACAGGTGACATCAGAAAGAAGATAATAAGAAAAGATCCGAGGTCCAGGACATCAGTATTTAGTACCCACTACATACATGGGAAGCTAATAATGCAAAGAACAGGGCAATGCGTATTGAAGCCTCAATTACTGCACTTATACTGCAGCGGTTAAATTACCCAGATGACATGTATTTTTAACTGAAGTGCAACATAAATTGTGACCACAATGATTTTAAACATATTTTGGGTTTGCCTTTTTTATGAAAGTGAATTTTAATAGAAGTTCTTTTTTGTTCCCAGAAACCTGAACACTTTGTTAAAAAGCCTCAGCTTTGAGACATGCAACTTCAGACACTGGAGCATGAGGATTTAGATAAAAGCAGATGTGGGACCCTTTGCAGTTGAATGTTCTGTTGGAAAGCAGAACTGCATTACATATCTTGCCTGAAAAAGAAGACATGGATCTTCTTAGGGATTGAATGAATCCTCTTATGGTAGTGGTTTTCTGAAGAATGCATTATATATGGTGCAAATAAAAAAAAACCAAACTGTATTTTGTATACCGCGTATGTCAGATTTTAAGTTTAGTATCAGCAAATGACTTTCATCTTTTCCTATAAAAAAGATTTCTTACAGTTCTGATGATTCATCTTTCCTTGTGCTATACATTTATCCCAGCATAGGACATAGCAGTGCTCAAGTATGACGGCTTCTGGAATTACAATCAGAGATGGTAAGGGGTGTGGGAGAAGGACTGTGTGTGGTCTACCAGCTCTAGTAAAATTAGTGGGGATGACTTCTATGAGAAACTTGTCATGAATATTACCTTTTTAACGTATTCTCTTGCTATATGCAATAACATAAAGTAGACGCGTGCAGTACTACCTCAGGCTAAAAATTTATTTCCATACCCCAAAAAAAGAAGAAAATGAAAATATATAAGGTGAAATTTTCAAAAATGCTCCAGTGATTTAGGTTCATTTCCAAATGTAGCATAACATGTGTAGCACCAGGAGTCCACTTCCCTAACTCTATGTGTGAGAATTACTTTATCCTAATTATATAGACTCTGTCCTTTTCCATGGGGTGACATAGTCATACCCAGAGAGCAATGAGTTCCCAGTATCTTCTATACCTATGAAAAGAATTACCATCTGAAAATGTATTTTTTTTTCTCCAAATGCCATATAGGGAGTGTAGGCAATGGGCAGAGACATAAGCAATCTGCCATCTAATCCTGGGTGAGGCAAGTTCTGTGTTTAGTATCTAACTCCCCTTTCAGGCATCCACACTGAAACTAGACACCTAAACATATTTTTTGTTTCTGACTAATATGTATCTAAAAGCTAAAATTTGTAAATGGGACTAAAAATGTAGGTGCCTTGTTCCTAGTTTACTCCTGTTTTGTTTGCAGAGAGGATAAAATGCAACTGGTAGGTTTGCTGTCTCAGAAATAAGTGAAGAACACACAAGAATAGTCTGAATTGTCATCCTAGAGGGTGCAAATTCAATACACCAGAGATAAAACCAAAGAAAACCCTTTCTTCCAGCTCCACACATGCAGACACACATGCAACATCCACAGTGTAACTGTAATTTGTAATACAATTGGGTCTATGTGTTTTTAATTTAAATTTAAATTAATTTAAATATTTAAATAGTATTTAAATGAATAGTATTTAAATGAATTTAAATAGTAGTACAAACAGTCTTGCTTATGATATTTAGGATGAAACTCCTCTACACTTAGAGGATGTGGAAATCTTACCTTGCTCTTGAGAGCCTCGAAACGCCGTCCAATATTAAAAGTATAGCTGTTAGGTTTTGTGTGGCTTTTGAAGCAAAAAAAGAATGTAATCCAAACCATATGTATTTGATTGACAATGTGACTGATTTTTATTTTTTTTTCAACAACTTTTACCAAACAGAAAAGAGAAAACTGGAGATCTGAACATTTACACTGTGTGTAGCATCTAAGCTGCAACTTTGCGCGCAGATTCAGCCAAGATCAAGAGCTACCAAGACAAATTGTATCATTGCATTGGGTGCCTCTGACTGTACCATTGCACCGCTTAAAAGCAGTTGTCCCTCAAAGATCACAAGATTTGTAAATCGCTGTTCAAGTCCTGTGGCTTTATACACCTTTTATAGTGATGAACTCTGAGGTCTGGGATTTTCTTGTAGTTCCCCATATAGGGTCCTTCTCTACACTAGGTTGCTCTGTTGAAATTTTGCTGTATATATTTTCCACAACAGTTTTCTCCATAGAAACCAGGAATAATAACTTTCAAAAAAGCTGTGGAAAATATTTCAAATAATACTGAGCTTCTTCTGCTTCCCCCCTCCAAGCTTAATCACAATAAATATTTAAAAAGGACAGAGAAGTTATTCAAAGACCAGGCTACATTTTCCATTACATTAAAAAGTAAAAATAAAATAAAATGGAGTCGTTGCCTCCTCATTAACATTCATTTTTTTTTTAAGATAAAATGTGCAATGTGCAATTAAAACAAATACAACAAACCTTATTTTCTTTTTAAAATAGAGTTGTAAACTTTACATAAAATTAAACTTGAAGCTGTGTCAATCTGATATTTTTATATGATGGTGTGAGTTCTGACACTCTACTGTGGGAATTCTGTCTCTGTGACAAATGCAGAAGTAAAATAAAGACTTGATAGACCATAAATTACATCATTTACTCCAAACATTTGTTTATATTGCTGTATCAGCATAAAGCCCTGGTATAAATGGTATATGTGGGTTTAAAGTAAGTCATGGAATTTATCCCTGCTTGCTTAGCACAATAATCATGACAGGTTTTCTCCAAAACAGCTACTTTAGTGTCAACAGTTCAAACAAAATAACCTGCATGCATGGGTGAAATAATGGCCATTTCAGGTCTTCACCTAAGAAATGGGAGCGACTTGGAGCCTGCATACAACTACCCGAGTTTGGCTAAGAAGTGGTAGCTTGTTATGGTCCAGTGAGTTGACTGCTTAGTGTTGGTGTGCTGTAACGTGCATGGAGATGGACATCTATGGACTGATCCGCAATATGGAAAATGGCAGAGCGAGCTGTTGTCAGCTGAAACCAGAAGAGCTAGCTATGTGAACACTGTCCAGAGTGCAGATACCCTTCCCTCCCTCTTTAGTGAGTTACATAAACCAAGACAATTCAAATGGAGAGTGCTCAGCTGGGAGGGATGGAAAATTAGCCTAAACCCGCAATGGCTGTCAGGTCATTTTCCTCACATCAGTGAGTCCTCATTTATTAAAACCTTTTTCCACTCCTGCTATTCCTGAACCACTTAGGTTCTTTGAGTTTGAGCAGGTCACACTCAATGGAAGCCCACCACAACATGGAAATCACCGCTAGCTGGGACGTGGGCTGCCCCATGAGCGAGGAACCAAAACTCAGCTGTTTTGTTAAGATCCACTTAGAATTTGCGGCATATCCGTCCCACTCGTGTGTCCATCTCCCCCCCCCCCCCCCCCCCCCCCCCCGACCCCAATCCATCGTGTAAAGCAGCTTCTGTATTGAAGCTGCCCATCTGCCACGGTCACGTCCGCACGCTCCCCCATCCCCGGGGGAATGGACTCCCAGCCCCACAGCCGCTGGTGAGTGCCGGGGCCAGGGCCGGGTGGCAGTGCGGGCCGGGGGGAGTGCATTCCCTGCCGCTACCTCGGCCCGATTTGGTTCTTCGCTGCTGTCATGCCGGGGTAGCACCGGCCGCAGGAGGGTTTGGTAGCAGAGCGCTGGTCCCGGCAGGCTCAGCGGTGGGAGAAGCAGTGGCATTCACACATACCTGGAACCCGGCTTGTGGGTTTTAGCATTCACTCACAGGTCCAAATATATCCTGTAACAGTCTGAATTTCCGTTATTGCTTTGTGGTCGTGGGGTTTGGTTGGGTTTGCTGTTGTTTTATTTTGTTTTGTTTTGTTTTTTCTCTCTGGCACATTGAAAAACAGAATGAAAAGACAAAGATAAATGTTTCAGGTCAGAGCAGAATGCGTTCTGACATTGAGCTTTTTTGGTTTAATCCTTTTGAAAATGCATTTCAAAACAGTTCAGCTTGTCATGTAGAGGAATGAAAGCGCATCCTATAGAAACAGCAAAATGAAACATGCCAGTCGCTTCCACGCTCAGTTTCCCCTTTTTTTTTGGGGGGGTGGGGGGTGGGGTGGTGGTGTTTTGGTTTTTTTCCAACCTGTTTCCGTAATTTGGTAGAAATGACAGAGCAGAATGACATTGAAGCAAATTTGCCTGTTTTGGTAAAGAAAATTGTGACCATAAATTCTGCTCACTTCTGTCTGAAATTATATGTTTTCTCAGAAATATCACGACAACGGTATTTTAGATGATGACTTTAAGGATTAAAGATTTTATTTTGTATCTTCTCTAATGAAACATATAGCAGAGCTCAGAAGCTTTCAATCCACAATCTTTTTTCTAAAGCACTGTACTTTAATACATGAAATGAAAGTAAAAAAAGAAAAATGAAGTGAATGCAATAAAAGATTCTAAGTGCTGTGGAGGACTGCTGAGGACTCAGTGTAATGCTCTGTTGTTTCAAGTCAATAGGAGATAACAAAAGGCGCTAATTTTCTCTGGATCTGAGGTTTCTGCTTTCTTATCCCTGCAGTCATCAGGTAAGAAACATCAGAGAAGAAGGAGCAAGCTGGGTTTGCCAAGATTTTGGTAAGTCCTGCCAGTGTTTGGCCTCAGCCATCCAACTACTTTCTCAGCTCAGAGCTCACTGTAATCCCTTTTGTGGCATGAAAACATCTTTGACCTCAATCCATTGGAAACCATTTGCTCTCTAGTGATCTAGTTGCAACCTCAGGATTCTGCAAGCTCTAAGCAAATTCTGTCCCAAGGGCCTCCAGCTGTGGTACCTAAGGACTGAACAGCTCTGCTGGGTTTGCAGCCAAAAAATGTTATCCCATGTAAATAAGGGCTATTCTATTGAAAACCCTATTGCTGGTATGAGCATCAGATTTATTTTGTATCGTATTGCAATTTTTAAAACATGTTTCGAAGGAAGCAGATCTGTGTGATCAAAAAGTGGGATTTGTCTGTGTTTTAAGCAGAAGAGTCTGGAGGGATCTAGGGTAAAGTAAAACGTCTGAGTAGGCTTCTTTTTCTCTTCTGCTCATGATGATGGGAGACATGCAAAATGATGTTGTCAGATTCTAATTATCCAAGATTATTTCAAAAGAAATCAAAAGCTGAATCTCTGCAAGCCTGCCAAAAGCTAGACTACCTTGTCTAAATCAATTACTTTGGAATAGCCACGTGCTAATAGTCCATGCATTGTAATGCAGCTTTTTGGAATCTTACTACTCCAGTGAGGAGAAAAAGAAAATAAAAGCAAGCAGAAGAAATCCCAGGGGACTGTAGCTTCAGGGGGTGAAAAATTGGTGTCTTTTGCTTGCCTGTCTCTTCCCAGTTTCCTGCCCCCTTCAGTGTATGAGAAAGACAAGAAGAGTTTCTGCACTTTGGAAACTCGATAGGAGGCAGCAGCTGATCTTCTCATCACCAGCCTAAAAATAATCCGCTCCAGGGCTTGGAGCAGCTTCACTAAGTGGAGGAAAATCCTGCCATCGGGATGATATTGATCACATAGCACAACCGAGTGACAATTTGGGTTGGTATTTTGTTTTTGTGTTTACAAAGGTAAGCTACAGAGTTTGATCTAACATTCAGCAACCAAACGGGGCATGCGATGACCCTCCCCCATTATCTCCCACTAACAACCTCCTCCTCCTTCCCTTTGTATCTGTGGGACAGGGCTGCTCCTCGTTCTTTCCTGGATTACAACTCCAATCTCTTTTCCCTTTTCCTTTTCCATACTCAGGCATTCTCAGCCTTTACCGTCCCCCCCTGCTGTTTTCTTTGCCGCTGTTCACAGGGTTATGTTTCCTTTTTTAAGCTGTCCTGTCTTGGCATGTGAAGTCGAAGGTTTTACAGCAGGCAGAGTAGCACGGTGATGTTGGAAATTGCATTGTGTTAAGCAGCTTACCAAAAAAAAAAGCGATGTATTAGATTTGGGAGAGCACTGCAGATGTTTGTGTTGAAATGCTTTTCAATGCCACTAGCCTGTTTAGCACCACCGCTGCTGTGATTTTCTCTGTGTTTGGAGCCTGATTCAAAATCCTGCCAAAGTCAATGACATTCTTTGCATTGACTTCAGTAAGGTTTGGATCAGGCTGCTGGTATGCGGCAGTCAGGGACAAGTAATTTGCAGGTAATTCATCACCTTAAGGCCCAAGGTAACTGAGACAGTGCTTAGCAAGGGAGCGGGGTCTATCTACATCAGGTGGTCACAACTTAAATAGGAATAAAAAAGAAAATGATATTTTGTGCAGGGTTATTTTTTATCAAAAAGATTTTAAAGGTGCAGCACTTTTTGCCTTTACCTTATCAGAACTCTTAAAAAAATGCACAGACTATAGATCACATAGATTGCATTAGGTCCATAGGTTGCATATACATCACATTAGATTGCTTTTAGGAAAGTAGGAACAAATAGGTTTATATCTAGAAAGGAAAAACATTCAGAGCGTTATCCTAAAATCTGCAGCAAACTCAAGAGTGAGGCCTTCCATTATGCTTATCCAAACCTATAACTTCATAATTTGTTCTTAATTAAAATTTTCTCTGTGAAATTCAAGAAGACAAACTATTGCTTTTGTAATTACTTAATTATTCAGAAGATAAGAGCTAACTGCTTTTGTACATGTACATATATACATATATATGTGCATATATGGACATTGTATGTGAGACATGGCCCCAAAAAGACCTGAACTGTTACCCAAGTATGCTCTGTAAGCTGACATATTTTAATTAGTAAGTGCAGGTATTAATTTCTTTTTAATATAGGCAGCACAACTACTGAAATAAATGTTTTTCAAAATATTCTTATTTCCCCCAAACAAGGTCTACCTGAGGACTGTATTTATACTCTTTTCTATATAGTCATAAATATCTTGCAAAGCATGCTGAACAGAGTGCTAATCCAGGTAAGATGAAACTCTTGAGTATGACAACTTTTATGTTCACTTTAAAAGACCCTAAGGTACTCAAAATGTCTTTAACAGGGATTCTTACAGTGTTGCACTGGGTGAGGATGTTCTCAAAATTTTTATGGAAATTTAAATTCTCAACCATTTTCCAATTGTCTTCTTTGCTATTGCTTGTGGAAAATATATCTCAGGAACTGGCTCAGTGCCCTGAGAATCCCCATTTACGCTTATTAACATGAGACTTGTGTTTAGATTCAATGCTACGTCATGTTCATGTTTACAAATTTGTCTTATTTCTTTCTTCCCAAAACCTTTTTCTTATTCACAGTATTTATTCCTGACCCTCATTTGTACTGGTTTCTGTTAATCTTATTATGACTATATCTGTACACCTTAGCCCCCATCCAGAAAGTCTCAACTTGCCAGTGATGGGGATTTTAGCAAGCAAATTTGAATGTTCAAAGGACACAAGCTTTTTTAGCTATTTCATTGCAGGGTGAACTGCTGTTCAGATGATTCACATCCTCATTAAAGTAAACCAACAGGGAATCAGATTCCCAAATTATGTAAAGGGGAGCTGAAACTTGCCTTCCACTGGCACCATTATGGGCCCATCATCCTGATTGTTCTTTCCATTCCCCTCTTCTGTGAAGTTTTGCTTGTGGCTTTAGTTTGTAGTTGACGACTCAGCAAAGACCTTTTTCCAAAGCAGAAGGAAAAAAAAAAAAAGCACCTCTGAAAATTTCTGACCAGTTCTGGAGGTTGTGAGTTAAAGTGAGAAATTTGTCAATAACTTCAAAGGGCAAAGGCCCTCCAGCTTACAAGTGCTAAAACAAAAATTGCCTGGCACTTGGCACGCTTGTTGAGATGCTGAATATAGCTGGTACCCTCAGATAGCCTGTGCTTGTTATCAGGTGATTTCTATCACATAGCTGCATTTCTCCTGGCTGAAATGCTAGGTTAAACCTAGTATGCTTGGCAACATTCCTTCTAGTAGTGAAGCAAATATAATGTGAGATGCTTGCTTTGGTGTAATCACCCCAGCATAATTTAGTGGTCTGCTATATTCAACAGAAAGGGAAACTCAGAAAACCATTATTTGTCACCACTGTGAATAATGTTGTTTTCTTAAATGAGTATTTGAGGATCTCAACAGTTATTCTGAAGGGGTGCTACTGTGCGATGAGAAATAGTGGTCAGTAACTTCAGATGACCGAAAAATTTCAAAACAACTTGATACCCTTTCGTCTGTTTGGATTATGCGATTTATTGTTTTAATGTGGCAGTCAGACTGCTCCCATGTTTTGCAGGCATTGCCGTTCACTAAACAAAGCCATCTTCCTATAAAGAAACCTTCCGCTCCAAAGATTCTAATCTGAACATAAGCTTAGAGAAAAAGTCTTGGCAATCCATATGAAAAGAAGAGGCCTTTGCTTTCCAGTGACTGCCTCTTCCTTTAGGACCCACAGATAAAAATTGCTAAAAAAACTAGTGGAAATTTCCCTGCTGTTATGCCCTATGGTTCATGGGCCCTTGAGATGGTTCTGCATGAGCCAACTTTGGAATTGAAGTATGGCAGCTGCGACAACTCAGCACCAATGCAAAGCTTGCTGTGAGCAAGGCTTCTTATCTTGGAACAGCATCGTGGTGATGAAGACCACAAATTCTGAGGCTGAAATAAATATTTGTGTGGCTCTCCACTTGACTTCATAGCCTACAGTGATGCATGCAGCTGCCTATAGCAGCAGTCTGCTGGGGAGGATAAAACCATCTGGCTTTGCTGCTTAATTCACTTATGTACAGTACCAGGAAGCCCAGCTTTGTGCTGCTGCCAGCATTACCAAGGAAGGTGTCTTGGCAGGTGTAGGAGGTCAACTGCTGCTATAAAATGTGGTAACCTCTTCAGGTTGCAGAAATAACTGCTTTAATTTCTTCAATCCCTTGACAACAGAAGTCTCTACATTTCTCCTTGTGTGGCTCTGCAGCCCAGTTTTTCACCTTTGATCTTTTCCTGTATACGAACGGTGGTCTTAAAAGTCTGTCTCCTCATCCTTAGTAAGGAGAAGATCACCTTTGGCTACACTGTGGGAAACCTTGAGTCATTCTGACTCGCTTAGGGCTGTTTCAAAGGTCTTCAACATGGCTATTCATTACAGTTGCTGTTCAGTGTGGTCAGCATTCTGTCTTTGGCAATGACCAACCACTGGTGCTCACGAAAAATAGAAAAAGTTGTCAGTGCATTTAATTATGTGTTCGCACAAAGCTCAGCACTGAGCGAAACAAGCAGCGCTTCCAACACACAGGCAAGGTACCTGTATTCACCTCTCTACAGATCTAGCTCTGCCTGAAGCCCAGCATTGGCTTACCAGGAGAGTTAAAGCCAATGGAAGAATAGTTTAATTATTATTAAAAGAACCAAATTTTGTCAGTGATTGGTCATAAAAGTGTTCCATCTTCCTATCCATCTGCAGTTGGAGTTACAACAGTCAGAACAACTGAAATTCTTTATGCTTTTTCTAAATTTGTTGTTCTTCCATTTCACATTTTCATTTCATGAAATCTCACTGTTTTACAGTAGAAGAGGGAATAGTGTCTTTTGCCTCTGCCTTGCATTGGTTATCTGCAGTCAAGATCTTTCAAGCTGTCTTAATATCCAGGTTCAGTTTTCTCAGTGAGAATTTTCAAAACTGGAACTCATTACAAGTCAGTACAAATGAGCCCTTTTAAACCTTACAATTTTTAGAAGTATTTAAGATCCTCTTATCCTTAACTCACAATACTGAAATACTGTTTAAAAATGCAACTTAGTCTCTAAAATTAGTCTGAAGCTTTTGAACATGCTATGTGCACTGTTTGCAGCCCAAAGAATGTGTACATCTGTAGCTACGCTGAACTTTGCAAGCACAGAATGTGGGCACAAGAATCTTTGCCATTATCATATTTTCCTTTGAAGAAGACTGAAGGTAACACTGTTTCCTTGGCTGAACAATTGAATGTGGAAACCTGTCATGATCCAGCTCCTATTAACTTTGGTGGAACTGCACAAGCGTTGTTTAAAATGGCCCATAATGTCTGTCTAGAGAAATCAAGGCTTGTTCTTCTGCCTTAGGGGCTTTTATTTCTGTCCTTCTTTGGAAATGAACACAGCATGTTAAATCTTGAGGCAATGAAAATGAGGCATTCCCTTGTGCAGCAGAAGGTATTGGCTAATTCCAGCTTCAAACTGAATGGGAAGTCACTCACATGGACTGTTAATGCAAAGCATCCTCCTTACATCTCAGTAAAATTTCATCCAGTATATGGGAAGAACTGTGGAGGGTGTACTGGATCTGCCTTCTGCACCAAAAATGGATGGGAAGGGAATGACGGAGTGGTTTCTTGATCCCTGTGAGGCACACTGGACATAAAATTATTTCTTAGAACTCTAAATTACTGCAGTGTATACTTATACACCGCTCCTGAAGATACAGAGAACTACTAGCAGCTTGTCTGTGTAAACAGCAGAAGGTGTCTGTAAAAGCTGGCATACATCAACAGATGCAGAACAAGATTCCTCCACGTCCAGTCATAGTTCATTTCTAGCACAGTGGTGGTGGACAAATGGATGGAAAAAAGGAAGGGAGCAAGGATCACTGGACTATTAATGATTCTACAATTCTTATCTCTTCTATTCCTTATCAGTGCCATACTAGGTGTATGTCCTGAAGTGGGTGCTGCTGAAAAGGGAAGTTGTACCTGGTGAGCATTTTATGAGGCTAAATCATAAGCTACATTGGGCCAACCAATACCATGACACTGACCAGAATGTTTTGATGGATTTGAAACCTGTGGAGGTTTAATGAACATGGTCACTGAATGTTCTGAATAATGAAGTGTTCTCTGATTTAGAAACTTGAGAATTTATTGCCAATTAGCCTATCTCATTTCACTGGCAATGCATTCTTTTTGATTTTCTGGTTTTATTTTTTTTACAAACCAACCAACCTAGGCTCTTTGGTTTTCTTTCTCATTTTAAGAGAAGACTGTTGAATTCTACCTCATTTTTGAAATAAACCTGTAACAAAAGTATTGTGGATAGACTGCTTATTATACAGTAGTACTATGGGCACTGTCTCTATACATCAATATTAACAATAAGACCAGATTCTTTCTGAAGCCTTGCAAACATGCAAAGGACAGTGGGTTTTAAGACTATGTTGCTGGACATACTCCATCAGAAAACCAGGCACAACAGAGATTCTTGTGAAGACTCAGATGTGATTCTTAAATGGTGAATTTTTCTTGAGATCTGTATAGTTTTAGTCTTTTCTCCCAGATTTATTTTTGACCAAAAGCCAAAAGCCACAGTGGAAGTCAATGATTCAGTGCTCATTTGAACCCAGGATCCTCCTGCCTTTCAGTACCAATCCAACAACTAGTCCACAAAAGCATCTTACGCTGTCTCAGAAAAGAGTCCTCTTTGTGGGAAAGGGAGGAAAATTCCCAGCAGAACTCCCTTGGACTTCTGACCTTCGATAAAAATGAGGAAACAACACTTTTGATTTTCAAAAGATTAACATTACCATTATGTTTCTCTTAAAGGGGACATGTCACGCTTTTAGAAATTAAAAACAAACAATCTCTGTGTAGTTTTTTTTTAAGTTTCATATTTGTTTTGCTAATAAGTCCTCAGTCTATTCAGACAGAACTCACAGTAGCATGATGTTTTCGTTACTAGTTATATGCATTTATGAATATATTTTTATTTAAAAATAAGATGATAGAATGATAGTGGTCATCCCACTCTGTTCATTCTAGAGAATGGTCCAACATCTCCATCAAACTGTGTTCTACTGAAGACTGAGTGGGTTGCCTGTCAGCTTTTGTACCACAGTAAGTACGTGCATGCATTTTTGCAGGATATGGTCCGCCATACAAGTCTCAGTTATGTCTAACTTCTGGCAAATCTCAGACCATAAATTGCTACTATGTTTGGAAAAGGGTCTGCATCTATCACATTCTTTTTGATGAAACTCCATCACAGATTTCACTGATGTATTTCAACTATGGATTATGCTTTTCAGATCCAGCAAAAAAAAACAATTAAAAGCAAAAAGTGAGTTTAGCAGAATGTTCCTCTTTGAATTCTATATTCTTTTGAAGATCTGTGTTTCTGCTCTTCCTAAGGGAGTACTTGAGTGGTTTATGCTTACCTTGTTATGCTACCTTGTTTAAACAGCAAGGCTAATCGAAATAATCTGAACTATTTGAGGAATGAAGAAGAGCCTTTTTCTCCTCAATCAATGAATCTTTTTTTTTAAACTCTGTTTATACATTTTTTGTATGTCTATATTGTTCTGGTTCCACAGAACTCATTAATGCCAATATTGTAGCAGAAAGATACATTCACCAAAGTATACATATACTTTGTTTAATCAAAGATATTCTTCTCATTTTAGTATGTAAAATTTAGGAAAACAGGTGAGCAAATGAGTATACACAACATACTGTAAAGTACTATGTTGCTGTGTATAAGTCTTGGGCAAAGAAATTTGCAAGGAAACATAGAATCATAGAATCATGGAATAGTTAGGGTTGGAAAGGACCTTAAGATCATCTAGTTTCAACCCCCCTGCCACAGGCAGGGACACCTCACACTAAACCATGCCACCCAAGGCTATGTCAAACCCAGCCTTGAACACAGCCAGCGATAGAGCATTCACAACTTCCCTGGGCAACCCATTCCAGTGCCTTAACACCCTTACAGTAAAGAATTTCTTCCTCATATCCAATCTAAACTTCTCCAGTTTAAGTTTGAACCCATTACCCCTTGTCCTATCACCACAGTCCCTCATGAAGAGTCCCTCCCCAGCATCCTTATAGGCCCCCTTCAGATATTGGAAGGCTGCTATGAGGTCTCCCCACAGCCTTCTCTTCTCCAGGCTGAACAGCCCCAACTTTCTCAGCCTATCTTCATACGGGAGGTGCTCCAGTTTGGTTGTAGTCTTGTTTCATCTTCTCATAAAGAAAAATGGAAAAATAAACGACGCAGAGGTTGATAAAAGCAGAAGCTGGACATAACTCTTGCTCATTCGATGGCCCACACCCTGCAATCATGAACGCATGAGCTTATCTTGTTGCACAAAGATAATCTCCTAAGAAATTGTACAAGCCAGAGAACTGCTTAGATGAGACTAAGCACATGCATAAGGATTTGCAGGATCAAGCACAAATGCTGATTTACTGGCTATGCAATCTTCATTACAACCCACTTTGAGTAAGAGTTTGGCAATTATCTGGAATGACTCGTGTATGTGACCATTTTTCTATGGGACAATGAAGAAATATGAAATATTGGTGAATGCAAAGCTGCCAAATCACAAATATCAAAGTTTCAGAGCTTGCACTGAGAATGTAATGTAACAACTTGTATAAACAGAGATGTTGCACAGAGAATGCTAGCTCATCAAATAAGCGGTTACACACAGGATTCAGCTTATGTGTATTTGAGTTTTCTTATGAGAAATTGAAATATATTTTTTTTCAAAACTTTCTCATTCTTTCTCTATATTCTGATAGAGCATTTGCAGGATTGCATTTGTGCCTATAATGAACACTAGAAGACATAGCATACTGTAATAAATAGTACTTATAATAAAGAATAAATAAAAATAACTACAGACAAATAATATTAATGTAAACACAGCCTTCATTCTAATGTACTTATACTCAACAGAGATCCAAAGAATTTTTGAAATACAACTGAATTATTCTGTATGGGTTGTTCAGTGTGTTCCTTCTGTATCTCTATTCATTCTGTGTTTAGCTAAAGGGAATGCTAGCAGTCTTGGTAATTAACTATTCTCTCTTTTTTTGTAGTAATAGGACCTTCTGGAAGCAATGAGGCTTGCATTTTGTGGTAATGACAATGCTTCAGCCTATAATATCAGTGCTGGTGTCCTAAGAAATGTCTGCTTTGTGGATGCCCTCAACTTGGTTCCCCATGTCTTCTTGCTATTTATCACCTTCCCAATTTTGTTCATTGGTGAGTTATTCAATGGAGCTGTGCAATCCTACTAACGTTTAAGCATGTATTTGTACTCAGTTATGTTTATACGTGCTTGGAGGCCTGTGGTGCAAACCATTTGATGCTTTGCATTTGCTAATTTTAAAAAAGAAGAGACAGAATGGCTTGACCCAGAGCACATGACGCCAGCCCACTTGAAATGTTGGGAATATTAGATGCAAATCTGAACTAAACAGCATGAGAAGATGGCTAAAAACCAGAGCAAACAGATCCAAATGCTTTGAAACTTCTCTCTGGAGAAGTTTAACTCAGATTTCAAATCGGCAGCTTGCAACATTTGCTATTATTAGGTATTAGAAAACTTAGGGCAGTGGGTCTGGATTCCCTTCAAGTTACATGAATTGCAGAGAATATCCAAAATGTGCAACTTGGATCTAATGCTAGGAGAAGTGTAGGAAACTTTTAAAACAGAATTCTTTCTTCTTTTACCAATATTTGTAAGCAGAAATAGAGCAGAAGAGATAATGTTTTTCCACAGGAGTGAAGATGGGAAATGCTAAATCTATCTTGAAGAATTTAGGACAGGGGAGTGGTTCTAACTCACTCTTACAAAAAAACCCATCTAAACTAGAATTCCAATTAGACTTTTTCTCTATAGGTTTCTCTTTAACCCAGTTATTTGCAGTGGTGAAATAAATACTATTTAATACTTTTTCAGACCTGTCAAACAGTAGCATTCTACCTGATCATAAGAGATAAAGAGACTTGAATAACCATCAATAGGCAATACATATTATTACTGCATGAGAAATGGCATATCAGTTATTTCATGTTACCTTGCTGTATATTCATACTAATGTATATTCATACTAATAAATTTCTTCCATGAGGAAGATTTTAATTTGGGACTATATTTGAACTACAGATTTAAGGACTTCCACTATGCAAAAAGGCTCTGAAGTGATTGAATTATAGGCTACAAGATCCTGTGGGCTGAGACACACAGTACCTACCAATAAAGGATAACAAGATCCAGTGACTGAAAACTAATTAAGTCATTGAGGAGGGGAGTTAAGAAACAAGTTCTAACAAAAAGAGTAACTAAAGACTGGGAAAAAAAACCCCTAAGGATTATGGAGAACTCTCTCTAACAGTGCTGGATCTTTGCATCACTGCTGACTCTTTCTTTGAGATGAGATGCAAGTCATCCTTGAATTACAGGGGCTTTCTGCAGAAATGTTTGATGGAAATGCAATGCAAGGTCTGAGAGCAGAGAGAATCTTTTATGACATTCTGTGTTGTGCATTGAGTGGTAGAAAGATACTTTAATTTCCTTACAGGTATTAGCCAATTAATTTTGAAATAGTATTGCAGCCACTAAAATTCCATCTATTTTCTAACAATGTTAGAAAAAAATGAAAAAAAAAAAACCAAAACCATAATAGCTGAAATTGTGTGTTATGTATGTATTCTATGATTCTATCATTCTGTATAGGTAATTCTTTGTTTTCTATTTTGTACCTTAATTATCAGGACAAATAGTTGTTGAACAGAGCATTAAAAGCCAGCTGGAGTCCACAGTATTAACTGACTCCAAAACTGAAAATTGATAATGAACCATGTTTGTGCAGATGCAAAGAGCAAATAATAAAGAAAAGCATCTTGGGAGAGACAAAGATAGGAGCAAGGTCAAAGAACGCCACGTTAGATTAGGAAAATCTCAGGAAACTGGAAAATGCTTGAGACGGAAATGGAGAAGAGAGAACATTTTGTTCCTGTGGCATTTTGCATATTAAACAAGGATGAAGTGGTAAAAACCTGACAGTTTCCAAGAATTAATAAACCTGCATTCTGATTTAGGTGTCTCTGAGTCACCTGATGAACTTCTAGGCATGATAATATGCTGCATCCTTGTGTACCGAAAGCATATGCTGGATTTTAAACTCATCTGGGGGGGGGGGTATTTTTCTTTTTTTTTACTTCCCCAAAATGTGCTGTTCATGGGATTCTCTATAGGCTTTGGAAATTCTGTCAGGGAGTTCCAGGAGCTGCCTTACTAAGCGGAACACATACAGCCATGTAGGCTGACTGAATTATGACAGCCCTCTACCAGGATGGGAAGGAGCAAAGCCCAAAGCAACATGCAGGACAAGACTTACCATCATGGCTCCTAGTCAGTCCTCAGCTCCCCCAACACTATAATTTCCCTGAGTTCCTCAGTGCCCTGCTTCTTGCCAGTTTGCTGGCCTCAGACAGGATCTTGCCTGAAAAGAACAGGTGCCATCTGAGGTGATGACATGGAAATAAGATTCAAGATTAATTTGTTGATTGAATCAGCTGAGTGCTGGTGCTGTGCTGGGAGCTTTAATGTGCCAGGAATGCACAGGGCAAGAAGGCTGGGCAATGCCTGAGAAGCCGAGACTGAGAAATCACCATTCAGCATCCCCTGAGACAATGCCTGAAACAAAGATAATAAATGTTATTTGTCTGAAGGAAACGTGTTTATCTGAACCTCATTGACCATATCAATTGGAATCTTTGCCCATTCTTGTCTGCAGCTGGGAAAGACACTGCGACGCCATGAATTAAGATCTGACAGATCCTATTGTGAGAGGCCAAGACTCTGAGATTTTTATTTTGGTTCTCTCATCTTTATTCTTGGCCAGGGACTTCTTATCTTTGATTGCAATTGTGGATAGGCTGTTGTCCCATTGTCTACAGAGTTAGATTGAAATTATGGGGGGCTACACGGCAACTCAGACACCCCTTGTCATCTTATTAGTAACAATAGCCCCCATAGTCTTGTAGTGTTTTTTGCATTGACTGTACACTAGTATGTGGGACCTATGGATTAGAGTAGGGAATTGATAACCAGGCCACTCGAGGTCTGGCTGTGTGATAACTTTCCTCTTTCATTACTGTTATTTCCTAGGCTGGGGAAGCCAAAGCTCCAAAGTCCAGATTCACCACAATACCTGGCTGCACTTCCCTGGGCACAACCTGCGGTGGATCCTGACATTCACCCTCCTGTTTGTACATGTGTGTGAAATAGCAGAGGGAATAGTTTCCGATACGTAAGTGAGGTTGTCTGATGGATAGCCAAAGTAATTGCATTCATTAGTGTATAGTGATAATATGTAATGGGCTGGCTAGCAAGGCATAAGGAGTTTTTCCAAAAAAAAAAGTGGCATCATTTCATGAACTGTCAGGATTTTAATGAGATGAGGGTGAGTGAAACGATTATTCTTAGCACTTTGTTATTCTTCTCTCAAGCTATAATGTCAAGTAAATATTGACAAAATTTGAAACATTCACGTGGAAAATATCTTTTTATCTCTAGGAAAATCATACTTTTTCCTCTTAAATAGATTACCAGAACACCTAGGAATGTAAAAATGTTACATTGAAAGAAGATATCAAAATCACTAATTCATACCTTGTTTATTTTCAGACAAATGAAATCACGCCATCTGCACCTTTTTCTACCAGCTATAATGGGATTTGTGGCTGCCACCGTATCCATAGTCTATTACCATAATATTGAAACATCTAACTTCCCAAAGCTACTGTTGGGTAAGTCTTATTCTGATATTTATGTGCAAAACCTTACAAACCCCAGCAGTTTAGCCAAAATCAGCTGGGGTATATTGATACATGAAATGTGTGAGACTAGTAAGAGAGGAATGATCCTCTGCTCTTCAAATCAGTATTAGTACAGAAGTTACTGAACCTTTTATAAAGTATGCCATGAAAATTGTTTTTAAAAATGATTGCAAAAGGAAAATAATTGTATGCCCATCATATTTCTAGCATGAGCTTTTATGTATTTTTTAACATTGCTCATTATTTTGAGGCAAAATCATGCTTTCATTTGAAGGGGCTATTTGAAAAGGTCAGTTTTAACAGTTGTCTGATCACAAGCCATCCTGTGCAGATGGCTACTGTTTCTCAGCATCCTTTGCAATTGCTTCTGAGATTACTCAGTCTGCTTCTGAGTTTACTGTCTCAGTCAGGAGATGGTCAGAAGAATCTGACTAGCATAGCAGGGTAATGCTTCATACAAATATACTATCCAAATTACTTACAACTCAACTGAATGAGCCATTGACAGGTACAAGCCATGCTGTAGGATATAATTAAACTTTATAAACCCTGTTTCAAAATGAGCACATTTCCATATTCTTATCTGGGATTCATCCTCTTTTTTCAAAGGTGGAATATGATATTTATCAAGTTAAGTGACTTTTACTTAATTTGAATAACAACGCTCCCATTCAGAGTATCTTCAGTGGACTTTTGTAATTGTGCAAAGATCCACCATTGTGTGTCTCTTTGAAGGGTGTCATCACCTCAGATGGCACCAGGAAAGAGAACAATGACTTGGGTAAAGGAACTGCTAAGCAAATCTCTTGAATCTGAGTTCCTGACTTTGGCTGAGATCACGAATTGCCAGCCTACAGACTGGTACCAAAGAGGGTCACCATGCCTGCGTTCCACTAAGCCATGGAGTAAGTCTGAGAGAGCTAATACTTGTGCAGCACAAGTGTGGTTACGTATTTATTTATTTATTTATGCATGTGCACCTTTTTTGCAGCTCTCTTTCTTTACTGGATAATGGCCTTTGTCACCAAAACAATCAAACTTGTCAGATACTGCCAGGACGGTGTGCCTTTTTCTCAGCTGCGTTTCTGCATCACTGGAATTATGGTTATTCTCTATGGGCTGCTGATGGCTGTAGAGATCAATGTCATTCGAGTTAGGGTATGTGGTTCTTTATCATGATATGAAAAAATATCTGTAGTATCTTGGGGATAAAGATGGGTCTTTAGTCCCAATAACTCTGGCTTGTGTCAAGTGTAGGCCCAAGTTTAGCTTAGCTATAAATGTCTGATTAATTCTATAGAAATCAATGGGACCTGGCATCTCTTTAAAATATACATCCTTAATGTGTCCTCTAGACATCATACATATGTGTGCCTGTGTATACATATACACACAGAGAGTACATATGTACTTGTATAGATACACATGCATATTTGCGCATGTAAGGGTATATATGTGAATGGAATCTATACAGTATATGCTATGTTAGTGCAGATAAGCTATGTATGTAGTGAATGTATAACTTAGCATACGTTCTTACCCATGATAATTTAAAATGCATTTATATCTCAAGAATCCTTTTATGTTGTTTTGCTGTACTGGTAGGTAGTAGAGCTGTGTACACGTTCCATATTGCTCAATTTCTTGCTAGTTGTGCTGTCAAAATGGAAATGCTCTTATTTACATGCAAATTTATATTTAAATTCAAGGTATGATTACCTTTAAATACTGATTTGACACCATAGGTGTATTATATATAAGTTTTACTAAAAATTACTACCCATAAGATCATTCCTGAACACGGGCTGTCTGTTTCTTCTTCTCCAGAGGTATGTTTTTTTCATGAACCCTCAGAAAGTAAAGCCACCAGAGGATCTACAGGACTTGGGGGTGAGGTTTCTGCAGCCGTTTGTCAACTTGCTGTCAAAAGCGACTTATTGGTGGATGAATACTCTTATTATATCTGCTCACAAGAAACCTGTGGACCTGAAGGCAATTGGAAAGCTTCCGATTGCAATGAGAGCACTGACAAATTATGTCTGTCTTAAAGAAGCATATGAGGAACAAAAGGTAACCAAAGATGTTAATTTCGCTGTATGGCCTTAGAAACTATAGAGTCACTTTGAATTTATTCTGCTTCTATGAAATTCTAGTTTTAGGAATCTTTAGCTTGGGACTGTTTGTTCTGAAGTGAAACTTTGGTTAGGAAGTTCCAATCCAATGGATACTGTTTAGTTTTAAGTGAATTTATAGCAGGGGAGGGTTGCCAGATTGAGAGCAACTGAAAACTGAAAACTAAAACCATAACAGACTTGCTAGCTTTCGTTTTAAAAGTGAAAGCACTGTTTAAATCTTAGCCTCTTATGGCAGCGTCTTAAATTAGAAGACATTCTGTCCATCGTTTCAGCTGGAAACACTCATCTTCACTTTTTCCTACAGAAAGAGAAATAGCCAAAACCACACATCAAGAATAGCCAAAACACTCATGTCTTAACAGCATTTTAAGTCACCAACACAAAACACAGCACCAGACAGGCTGCTATGAAGAAAATTAACTCCATCCCAGCCAGACACAGCGCAAAATTCATTGTGGGCAAATTCACTGGCTAGGGCAGGAGTTCCCAGAAAAACTTCTGAATGCATTTAGGCAAAATTCTGGTGTTTTGTTTGTGCTTCAAGCTGATGATTCCTGCCCAAGACAGGAAGATTTTGTTTTGCAGAAAGGAGGAAGGGTTTGACAGCCTACCTCCCCGATTTTTACATGCGTATCAATTCTCAAGCATAATTAGAGAGAACACCAGAATTCAGAAGCCACTTTGAAAAATGTAGCACAGAGGACAAAAGCATACAAATCCTGTTCCTGCACACACCAGAGAAACACGCTTGCACACAGGTTATGGTTTAGACCTGCAGTGCGAAGGAAAGCCGGGAGGAGCAGCTCTCTGCTCACAGCAACTGATGGAGCTGCAGGCTTCTTTCTGTGCCCTCCAAAATGAAACCACAATCAGTACAATTATTTCTATTTCAATAGATTTAGGTTGCTTCTCTTTCCTTTTGTTGTCGATGCTTTGAGACCAAGACCTTTCTGCTGTAAGCAAAAAACTACTCAGTAATTGGAACTGAACTATTCATAGCAAGAAGTGCATCCCTTAGGCCAGCTCCTTAAAGAAGCATTTGATGCCTAAATTCTACTTAAAGAAACCGAAGAGTCTTAGGCACCTGCATACCCCAAGAATCTTAGTCTCTGTGCCATTCTTAATAAGTCATGACGACTGGGTGCAAGTATTTGTTTGTAGCTCATTTACATTTGCAGACACTGTGTGTGCCTGTACAAGTATGTGGTTCACATGCCAAAATGCAGGTTAAGCGTGCTATTGCTCATGTGCATGAACACAGTTTCAGTGTGTGGCTTCCCTTGGTGTGTGTCATGCACTTAAGAAGACTTGCATAGGTACCCCTGCAGTTACATGCGCTTACATTCATAAAGCTGGCTTACATCAGATATTTTGGTTTCCGTTGTTTAAAGTCTTGAATGTTACCACAGCCTGTAGCACATTTGTGCCAATGTTCAAAACCAGGCTGTAACCCTAAAGTAAACTGATACTTCACAGATAATGTAAACCAAAAGGCTAAAACCAATCCAAAGAGACAGGCAGTAAAGTCACTGCAGTTCACCTCCAACAGAGAAATATGTTGGCTTGTGCACTGTTGGGCCAGAGCACAACCACAGAATTAGGAAAATTCTTTAGGTTGAAGCGTGGTCCACAACCTGGATGAGTTGATATGTCACTGTCTCTGCTGCTGGAGTGTATTTTACACTAATCCTCTGCAGCTGGTGAGGGGAGCCCCCCAGAATCCTCTGCATTAAGTGGGGTTATCCCTGCCTGTGCCTGGTGAGAGCTGATCTCAGCTGTGCTCTATGGCCCCGCAGAAAGAACACTTCTGTTCCTTTACAAGCCCTTCTTATCATGCCTTGATGAAAGATGCTCAACATGACCGTGAATATTCTGTATTGTAAAATGCCTTTGAGATGACTCATATGGCATTGCCTTGCTATCCCTTCTGAATGCTACAAAAACTGAAACCAGTTGAGGTTCTCTACCAACTAGTAGCCCAGGTTAAATGAGTCAGGTTGAATTTTGATGACTGTTTTCTCAAAATCACTGTTTTCCAAACTTTAGTCCCAATCATATATGAGTGTAAACTAGAGGGTCGAGGTTAACTTTTTATGGCTGCTATATTCTGCTAAAATAGCATCTTGCCACTTGCATAACCATGATGTCAGCAGATAACTCCTGAAATCCGTATCCAGCTATTCAGGCAGAATTCTTCTGGCTCCTGCCATTTGAAGGTTTGGCCACTGACACAAGACCTGAGCTAACACTTCTTAGTGTCAAAACTAAATTCACTATTCTCTTCTAGGTTTTTTACATTTTCAGATTTTCACCATCATGTCTTAGCATTCTGAATACATTCACTACTCAAAATTCTTTAGTTCTAAGTAATTTTTTTTAAAGCATCAAGTGCTATCACTTTCTTCTATAATTTATAGAAGTTTAAAGCCAGTTACCAGTAATATATTATAATATTGAGTAATATAAAACAATACAATACAATGCTAAATAACTGGTGATCAGCATTCTAATTGACTATTAGTCTGGTAGTCACTACTGCAAAAGGCATTCCAACTCTTACTGTAAGATATAGATCGTTACTGGTTTTATATGTAGTTTGTGCTTGAAATGCGTATAAGAACATAGCATATGTTCTTCCAAATTTGAAGATAC
Organism: Myiopsitta monachus; assembly: GCA_017639245.1. Lineage (NCBI taxonomy): Eukaryota > Metazoa > Chordata > Aves > Psittaciformes > Psittacidae > Myiopsitta > Myiopsitta monachus. Next base: position 83,755,074 of record CM029920.1, read on the forward strand.
TATAAAACTACAGGTAAAACAAGCTGTCTTGGTAATTAAGCTTACTTAAATGTGTTTTCCTGATAAGTTACCTTAGCTCCTATCACGCTCTTAAAGTGCTATCGTTTATTTCAGGAGGATGACAGTAGACGCTGTAAGTGCAGTCTACATCAAAACACATTAAGCAACAAATTCAGAGCCTTTTGTCTGGGAAACTCACATGTGCTGTTTTCCTCATCAGAAGCAGCAGTTTTATTCTTAGCACTTTCTGAAATGTTAGCTCTAATTTGTCCATATGTTGCTTATTTCTCGAGCTTCCTGGCACTGGGTATGACCAGCCTGGCCTAGTCTCCAGAAGCCAGTAAACAGCGATCTGGCCCTCCTCTACACTTGTACATTTCTGGCACCATGCGCATATTCTGTCTCACTGCTAAAGAGGCATAAAAGTTAAAAATGAGAAAAGAGAAAATGAGACATGAGGCAGCCCAGCAGGATACGGCATACTGGCTTTTCTTTGGTTAATTTGTGGGGGGAGGGAGCCGTTATTACCAGGCTATACTTAAAATGTCTTGGTGAACAGTCAAGAGGGTTTGTCTTGGGTTACAACTTGCAGGCATGTATGCTACTTGAAAAATGACAGATGCTGTTTTAAAGTGTCAAAAGCTGCTGCCTGGGGCACAAGGAAGCGCTCTGCAGACCATGTATCTGTTCAGTAAAACTCTTCTACAGAGAACCTCATAAATATCAGAATTCCTCTGACTAGATAAAAGATAACTGCTGGTTGGTGTTTTAGGGCAAGAGTTGTGATACGGCATCAATTCACAGAACTGAAGGCTTTCTTACCTCCCAACATAGCCTGCTTCATCTTTTTGAGCACAGTAATTAGAGATCAGCTGAATTCTATCTTCCTGGAAGGCATGCAAGAAATAGATAGAAAAAAAAATCCAGATAAATTAAATTAAACTATATTCTTGTAGGTGTCTGTGCATGTTTTTTTTCTTTAATCCCTTTTTCACATCGGAAGCCTTTACTGGATCAAGTGGTTTCACAGCTCCTGTGAAAGCCAAGATTACCCCTATGAGCAAAGGGTGGAAAGGTCAGACCTTTTCCTGAGTGCGCATGTGACAAGGAGCAATGGCTAAATGCCTGTTTGATTAATCTGTGTTTGCATTCCTGTGTTCGCAGGTTCAGAAAAGTCGTAGGACTTAGAGGTGAGAAAGCGCAGTTACCAAGAGGAGTTAGAATTTGAATTTGCAATGGAGAATGTCAGAATCTGTTGATACCTGCAACATGTTTGCTACCTCACCCACCCAAAACACCCTTCAGGAACCATTTGGGCATCCAGGCAGGAATAAAATGGAAGTTGCCATGGAGGTCTTTTTGGTGCATTGATACCTCTTTCTCTGTTTTCCAGAAAAAGGTAGCAGACCAGCCCAATCGGAGTCCCTCCATATGGTTAGCCATGTATAGTGCTTTTGGACGACCAATTCTCCTCAGCAGCACGTTCCGTTACTTGGCTGACTTGCTGGGTTTTGCTGGGCCATTATGCATTTCTGGCATTGTCCAGGGCTTCCAGAATGCAACCAATAATACAAATGCAACAGAAAAGGTAACCTGACAACACGGATTGAAAGACTTTGTTTAGCAGTAGTTCTAGATTCATACATGGTATTTAATTTGGCTGGCTGCATGCTTTTATATGTCTATGATGTTGTCTATGATATTGTCATTGTATTGTTCCACTGTTTTTTTTCAAACAAATTGAGTAGGGGGTTTTGTGAGAGACAGTCAAGTTATGAACCTGAATAGTGGAAGTCTTTGGTATAAATGCAACACAGGTACTGGAGACTTCCACCCATTGCTCAGCTGTCTGCCTCTTAGTGGAGTCATCCCAGCAGTTCTAGGCAGAAGGAACAGCTTTTCTGCTCCCCTTCAAATGTGCCTCTTCATTTCAGGCAGGACACCTGCTGGTGGTGCCTCAGCGATGCATCTAGCAAGTAGGAGCCTGTGAATTTTGCTGAATTTCTGTCCATCTGTCCATTTGTAGTTCACTGGCAGGTTTGAGCTCTCTGGAATCTGTTTTCCACTGGGAAGTTGACAGTAGTCACTTTCTGTTTATGACTGGTTATACTGCTGAAATGGATTGGCACATGAGAAGTTGAAAAGCATCCACTTTATTTAGTGGCATTCTTGATATGAGAGATGCACAAAAGATGATAGCTCACAGCTCATTTCAAGTTTCACTGAGACTGATTTTTGAGAGATCTCTGAACACCGAGCAAGCATTTGACACAGAACATTTTCTATCCTAACAAAATACTTTAGTAGTAGCTAGTGAAAAGACACAGGTAAAATTATTTTACTAGCTGACAGCAGAGAAGACATGATGAAGAAATTTTCCTACATCTGTCTTCTGACACAGAAACATCCTGTACACTTTATGCAGTAAGTGCTTTGTATTTGAATGAGCAGATAGGTATGTAATGGAATAACATTTTGTCCTCCAGATAAAGCATTTCACTATCATAACTATCCAAATATCTTCCTCTGGCTGCTGACTCCTGACATTCATTTTCTTGACTGATGGTCTGAATTTGGCTTCAGACATACTCAGCCATTGCACTGAAAGAGAGTTTAATTGTACAGCTTATCAAGTAAAGCTCTTTATCATCTTTGAACCTCTATGTATTGGATTTGAGCCACAGAGTTAAAAGGCAAAGTGCATATTTTGCCTTCAAAAGTAGTGAGGTTTTGCATGTACAACAAAACAAACAAGTTATTTTATCATGAAAAATGATAATTTCTCAGTCTCAGCTTTAGGAATCTGCACCTTGACAGCTTCCTTTATCTTTTGCACTCTTCAGAGTAGTGGTTTTAAGGGGGGGGGGATGGATTAAGTTTCAATCCACACTATCTAAAGGGAAGATTAAAATCACTGGAAAACTTGAACCTACTCCAAGAGCCTGGCTTGATGACAGTCACTGTTTCTCTTGGATACATTTCAGAGTACAATTGCTTTTAATTTATGGATTTTGACAATCTTTCTCTTGGTTGCTCTTGCTATTGTGCATTTCTCCTTTAAGTTATGTCTAGTTTCAATTAATATGAATTAATTTAATTTTATGTTTATTCCCCCTTAGTACCTGAGAACTCTCTATCTACTGAGGTATACACAAATGTCATTTTATTATTGATATCCCCACTGTGTACGCATGGGGAAGTCAGATGCAGCAGAACATTACAAAAAGTTTTCAAATATGCTTATCTGACCAGTCATGCACTTAAGCAACCTCATTTTTAAGGAGCTGGGCTCGTTGAGCCATTTAGTTCTATTATTTTGCTGGGATTTAGGCGTTTTACAGACATTGAACCTTTTGAAAAGACTATTGGGTGCTTATACACACCTTTTGGGTGTCAGCTGCCTGCGGCAGAGGGAAGAGTGTGTGGTGAGGAGAGGCTGGGGCCACTGCAGTGAGGCAAGCCTAGGTGGCTTGGAGCACCTCTCTCCTGCCTGCAGGCTCATGGTGGCTGACAGTAATCCAGAGAGATGAAGAAACCTTCAAGAGGGTGGGTAATGGCTTGCTTCACAAACCTTTCACCTCAGGATCAGGCTGGGTATTTCAGTTTTCAGTAGAACAGGCTTTATCCTTCTTTCCTTCTTTTTTTTTTTTTACGAATTCCAGTGTATCCTGCTTCCAGCTGGATCGGAAATACCAAAGGAACAGCCTTCCTTGCAGTAGTTTAGTTCCTTTTCTGCCTGAAACAGAGCAGAATGGTGAATAGAAGCATCAGAAAATTAAAACAAATAGAGCTGTTCGGTTTTTTGCCCCTGTTGAGGCATTTAAACCTTATTTTGTGGGGGTTACTGGCATGCATATTCTTATTTTATTCAGGATTCCAGACTATAATTCTGGAAGGAATTGTTTCCACAATATGCAAATGCAACATAAGTAATTAATCACATATAGTAATAAATATTGTCTTGCAGCTTCTTTGTGGTGCAGGTGGAATGAGGTTTCTTTTCTACTGAGTAGCAGTTCCATCCTACAAATCATCAGAATTTGATGGAGAAACTAAAGATAAGGTGGACATGGTGATCTCATTATCACTTTCCTGCTATAAACAATTCATTTTAGAACTGCAAAAAGTAAAGATTCAAGTCTTTTAACATGCATAGAGTATGTAAGTTATATTCAAATGATTTTGATACATTGGACAGTGAGAAATCTGACTTCTGTAACTTTCCCATAATACCATCAATATTTTTTATTCTGTTGCAATAACTGAATTTCCAGTGTCTCAAGGATATACGATCCCTCCTATGCCACTGTCCTGGGTTCAGCAGTAGCACTCATTTTTTCCCTTCTTAGTAGCCGGTGTAGTGCTGTGGTTTTTGACTTTCAGCCTGGGAATATTTTTCCTGTCTTTTCAGGTGAAGGATCCATCAAATTCATACCTTTCCTCAGAGGAATTCCTCAGGAATGTTTATGTTTTAGCAGTTCTTCTCTTCCTGGCCCTTATCTTGCAGAGGACATTCTTGCAGGCATCCTACTACGTGACTACAGAAACTGGCATCAACCTACGAGGTGCTTTACTGGTGAGCAGATAATGTTCCCATGATCTGCAAAGAAATTCACTAATAATAGCTCCAGCTATGTACATTTCATTTGCCTTGTTCTTTATCTGAAGAGTTTGTTAACAGTTGTTTGAGGGAAGATATCCACTGTATTTTTATACAGAAAACTATATATATTTTTATACAAAAACTATGTATTTTTATACAGAAAAGTAGTATCACTGGCATAGCCAAACTGATGTCAGCAATTCCTTTTGCTAAAAATTAAGCCCATCATACTTACATGTTGAAGTTTAGCACTCTGCATATAAGAACGTAGCAGATGATATTAGGTATATGAAGATAGCTGTTTTGGCTCTGGCATCTGCTTTGTTCATTCTGCAGACTGTGGACAGAGTTATCTGCAGAGTAACTTGGCTGACCTATGTTTTACGGGAACATGGTCCATGTATCGTGAGTGATGACCCTGAGTATTTATGCCCTTTTGCACTGAGCCCTGTGAGATGGGACAGGAGCAATTCATCTGCAAAACTGTCTTCAAAAGCAGCATCCATTAACCCTCTGTGAAATTCATATTTATGAACTAGGCCCAGCAGCTCCAGTTTAGCATGTGGGTGGGTTATAGAAGGTATCTCCGCAGACAAAACTGCAGAGAGCAGTAGCACTGTGTGCAAAATAGAAGCTGGAACTGATGCTTTGACAGGTGTAACTAGCCATAGGAATATCATCTCAGTGTGAAAGCTTCTTTTTAGCTTTGTGCTCACTTTGATTGATGTAGCTGTTTCAAACAATTTTTGCCTTCTCCCATAGTAGACGGTACAAACTTTCCTTGTGCTTTTGTGGCTCCCTCTTGCCAAAATGGAGACTCTTATGACCATATGCAGCTGATGTAATTCATCATAACCTGTATGCATTTCTGATTAATTCAACAGGATCTACCTTGCTCTTGGACAAAACAGGGCCAAAAATATTATTTTCAAAAACTTCCTTGAGGCTTTAGTGTTTGATGTTTTGGTCATAACTGCGAACTGGGCTCACTGTATTTATCTTTAAAATTCTGGTGGGTATAAGCCCTGTTTAATTTTCAACCCTGTTAGGTTCCTATTTCATGGAAATAGGTAAAGGAGAGAAACCCAAATGAGTACATACCCACCCTGATCAGAATTTCATAACATGAGTTTAACTGTCATATTGGAAACAAGGATCTCTTTGACAGACCATGTCACAGAAAAGCAGGCTCACCAAATGTTTGTTAAAAAAGATCTTTGCCCCACCTCCTAAGTTTTGATGGTTTATTGTTATTTTGTTCTATTTTAGGTCTGCGTTAAGCAACAAACCTTTTAAGAGGAATTGGAGTTTTTAAAAGTCAGTTCTCTCTCATGTGCTTTCTCTCGCTCTATCCCCATCTCTCTCTCTGTCTCAGGTGAGAGATTGGGAGAAGGGCTGTCTTAGGTAAAGACTGATATCACAGTTCGAAACGTCCTTCTGCTACTGTTGCTTTATAATTACATCATTTTCATATCTTCCATTTTATTCCTTCCCTGCAGGCAATGATATATAATAAGATCCTGAGGCTTTCTACATCCAACTTGTCCATGGGAGAGATGACGCTGGGACAAATCAATAACTTGGTTGCCATAGAAACAAATCAATTAATGTGGTTCTTGTTCCTGTGCCCCAATCTGTGGGCAATGCCTGTTCAGGTAGAGCATCAAAGTAAGGGCCTGAGATCCTCCAGCCTTGTTGAAAAGAGTGTATGTCTGTATGACTACTACAAAAACCAGAGGGGAACCTGGACTTCACGCCCATTTGTGAGAAAAACTAACAAGCAGAAATGTGGCCCAACATCTCCTCCAAGGGCTGGGAGTCTCTCTCTGGGGGCCAGTGAAGAGAAAGGATCTTTGTGAGCAGGATTTCCATGTCACGGATGTGGTCTGTGACTTTAAGAATAATGACCTGTCACCCTTTCTTGGCTCATATTTCTTCCACTTCTGACAGAAGTCATTGCTGTTACTTCTGCCACATGGCTGCAGCACAGGCATCTGCCCAGCACTAAATATTGCATTTGCAGTGCCCTCTTGTAACTGAGTTTTGTGGTAGGAGTGAAAAGCAATTGAATCCTGCTCGGTGACTAACAGCAGCACTGACAATGCACTGCACAAAATGCTCAGAGGAGCTCTCATCTAAACAAGCTTACTTACCGTAAAGGTCTGGTTCTAAACCAGGCTGGGAAAGATCTGTAGGAAGGAAAAGTAAAGATTATTAGCCTGAAAGGAACCTTGGGAAGTTCTAAATGATGTAGTGACCTAAGCCACGCTGATTTTCCATGAAGCCTGCGCTCCTGTAGCACCTTCAGAATTTTCATTTTGGGGTGGGATTGGCATGGTCTTTAGTTATGGGTGATCCTGCTGACATCATACAAGTTTAAAAAGGGATAGAACCCACTCTTATAGTAGATTTGTTTTGCTGAAATTCCTGAAGCTCTATCAGTAATTTATTATAATAGCAATATTACTATTACTAGCGGATCAGGAAGGGTTTAGAGAGTCATAAACCAATTTCTGGAGAAAAAGACTAAAAAGATTACATGGTAGTGGAAATTAAAAATAATACAGAGGGTTTCATTTTAAGTCACTGTTTTACATCCAGGTTTATCCGGAACTGTTGCTGTTAATACTTTGACTGTTATTCAGTGAACAGCTGGTTTGTTTACTGTGGCTAGTGAATAATTGCGTGTAGCCTACATTCACCACTCATTTGTCTCTTCAATGAAATTTCTGCCCCAGCTACGGTAGAAAAGTAATGGCCTTCCTCACCACTACTATAAAACACTGGCTCAAGGAAGCTTCTAATGATTCACCCATGAATTTGCACCTTTTGAGTGCACTTGGTGAATGAGCATCTGTGGCTATACAGGGCTCCTTCTGCTCTTTAGCTCTTAATCATAGCAATTGCCTTACACCTCTCCTCTGACAATAAAATTGAAAGGTGAATACTTACTATTAATGGCACTGATTTTGTGGTAATATGTCTTTCTGCCTGATAAACTCAATTGGCTCTTTTTTGGAAAAATAAGGGTAGAAAGTAACCTTTGGTAAATATGAGCTGGATTATAACTATACCACTCTGGAAAAGGTGATAGGACTGCCCTGTCTTGCCTTATGCAAAGGAGCTGAGCTTCAAGGAATATTCCACTGTTGAGCAGCAGATCAGCTTGTAGCAAATACTGAACTTACATCCATCCAGTGTGGTCAAATATAGCCATAGCCTGCTGAAGATTGGGGTGAATCTAAGAAAATATATCACATGTATATATGTATAGGTATTGTATTATGTACGTATATATACACATATATATATCTTTATTTGAAAATGAATTGTGTACCAAGATGAAAACTTCATTGCAGGATCAGTCCCCCAGTAAGGGCTTCAGTTTACACAAGTACAAATTGCTACTTGTAACCTTGTATTATTCTGCTATGAAAATGGCATCTAGGTATGCTGATTTACATTACAGAAACCTGAAAAGCTAATAATGATTTCAAAATGTTGAACTCTACTGATCCTTATTTCCGATATTGTATAATAAGAAGGCAGATTTAAAGACAGAACTGACTTAAAAGATAAGAAGAATAAAATAAGAAATAGGGAACTAGTTCTCTAGGCCCTGTTAGACATCTCTGTACCACAAAGTGGAGCTTTTAATAAAAATACTTGCTTAGTATAGCTTATATTAGCTTGGCAACCAGAATCACAGTAGTTTCATCAGAGCCATTCCCAGGTAAACCTTTGTGGGAAGTTCTTTGCAGGGCTAAGGTAGCATCTTTGTATTTTCTTACAGAGCAACATGACATCAATGACCAAGTTCAGGTTTGTGTCACTCCCTGCACATCTGCTTTGTGCTTTAGTGCCTTAGATGTGCCTCTGTCTCCAGTTGCAAGTGGCCCAATACAACAGAACTCAGCTGTGATTCACAGCAGTCCTAAGACCTTTGAATACTTCCAGCGTGATGTAAGGAGCTCTAATGTAAATAAGATTTGAGGCCAGTGATTCTGTAAAATGCCGTGAGGAAAGCACCATCATTTTAGTGCTCTTTTAGTTCTGTGGAAACCTTACCTGTAATTAGAACTACTAGGCAGTAACACAAACTATGCAGTTAATGTCAAAAATAAAAGCTTCTGGGCTAATTTCCCACACTTTCCAAATATGACCTTCTGAAGTATGGGCTCAGCTGGTTCCTTGGAACCATCTGTTTATTAGAATAGCAAATATTTTTTTCTTGCCATCATTCTGGCATACTGAAATCTATTTTTTTTCCCCATGTTGCTTTTTTCTTCACAGATAATAATGGGTGTGATCCTACTCTATAATTTACTCGGAGTGAGTGCCTTGGTGGGTGCTGCTGTCATTGTACTGTTAGCTCCAATACAGTACTTCATAGCTACAAAGTTGGCTGAAGCTCAGAAGAGCACCCTTGTAAGTAAATTATTTCAGTGACATTTGTCATCCAGAAATGACAGGGAACAGGGAAACAGGAGTTCTGGATTCCGTTTTTGTTGTTAGGGAACATTCAATGTGGAGGTTTGGGCAAGCCATCTTTTAGTTCCATCGTCCCTCCCTTTCTGTTTTCCTGTGGGTGAGTATCTCTTCCTTCCAAACATTTGTCAGACAAGAATGTGAAAAAAAAAGGCATCAACCTGCCTTCCTTACAGAGTATTTTTCACCCAGCTAGCACAGTTTCATTTCAGTTCAATTCCGTGGAAGGGTGTTATTCCTACATTCAGATGTGCTATTTCATATGATGTTAGCAAACAGTACATAAGACTGATAAATTATAGGAGGACATTATTAGGGAATGTGTACAACATCCCCTAAAATGGCTAGAGACTTTATGCTCTTACCCTGAGCTTTTTGTTCTCTGAAAATCAGCTGGTACTGCTGGATTAATATCTATTGTACATTCTTAAGTGCTGTAAGTTTATGCTGTTGTCTAATTTAGTTCACCCATTGAAATGTTTTCTAGTATTTTGTCTAATTTTTAACTTTATTCTCACAGCCCTTGAATTTTTTTAATAAACCTTTGATGTTTGAGTTGTCAAATATTTAAAGGTCCTTTTTATCTTAATATTCAGTGAGCAAATTATACATACGTGGCCTCAAGTTGTGCCAGGGGAGGTTTAGATTGGATATTAGAAAAAATTTCTTCATCGAAAGGGTTGTCAAGCATTGGAACAGGCTGCCATATTTAAAAGACATGTAGATGTGTCAGTGACATGGTTTAGTGGTGCACTTCCCAGTGCTAGGTTAGCGGTTGGACTGGATGAACTTAAAAGTCTTTTCCAACCTAAATGACTCTATGATTCTGTGATTCTAGACATGGATCTAATCTGAAGCACACTTAGATCCTGTTGAGTTGTGCCAGTTTATACCAACAAACGATCTATCTTTGTATAATTTCAGAAATACTCTGAATCTTTCTTTTTGCTCTTTTCTAAGTTCCTCTGCCTCGTAACATCTTTTGGATTATGATTTTACCAAAACTTATGATTACTGTTTTATGATTCTGTTATCATAGAATCATAAATCATAGAATGGTTTGGGTTGGAAGGGACCTTAAAGCTCATCCAGTTCCAACCCCCCTGCCATGGGCAGAGACACCTTCCACTAGACCAAGTTTCTCAAAGTCCCATCCAACTTGGCCTTGAACACTGCCAGGGATGGGGAAGCCACAGCTTCTTTGGGCAATCTGTGCCAGTGCCTCAACATGCTCACATTGAGAATTTTTTCCTAATACCTAATCTAAATCTCCACTCTGTCAGTTTAAAGCCATTCCCACTTGTCCTGTCACTACATGCCCTTGCAAAAAGTCCCTCTCTAATAAACTTCTCACTTATTTTCTTTACCTGTTTTCTGAATCCCAGAATGGATCTTGTATCAGCAATTACACACATATAGTCTTCTATTGTTGCAGACATCATTGACTTAATAATCCACCTCCCGGAGTTTTATCCTCTATTTGAAGGATTCAGATGATTTGTTTTATTTTTCTTTTCAGAACAGAGTCACTTAATTTCCCCTCATCATTGTAAGCATTTTAATATCTCCAAAGAACATGGAATTTTATATTGTTTTACTCAATATCGCAACTGAAAGCCTGTACAAAACCACAAACAAATGAAATTATAGATCTTTAATGAATTTTACAAAGGAAGGGAAAAAAGCATTTCAGTAAATCTACAAACCAATGTCTTATCCTTGTTTTCTTTTGAAATTAAGGACTATTCTACTGAGAGATTAAAGAAAACCAATGAGATATTGAAAGGCATTAAGTTATTAAAGCTCTATGCGTGGGAGCACATATTTTGTACTAGCGTGGAAGAAACAAGAATGAAGGAACTCACCAGTCTCAAAACCTTTGCACTTCACACATCTCTGTCCAGTAAGTAACTGTGTTTTTAGTGCTCAGAAATGGATCCAGCTCTTCATGTCAACATTCTTTCTGACTTCAACTAAAGCGAGATACAGCTGTGCCTATGACACTATTTTTTTTGTGTGTAATGTGATTAAAATAAAAAGTCATGATTAATATATGACAAAGAAACTTGAATATACAGAACGTGTCTTGTGACTGTTCTGTGGCAAGTTTTCTGTCACCTTCATTATGACATTACAGCTATGAGTTGCTTTATAGTAAGGAGGCTGCAGATAATATTAGCAGCTCTGATTACAGCAAAGACAAATCACTGTCTGAAATAAATTGTATTTTCTGAAATGTAGGAAAGCTGCGAGGGTAATCTTTTGGTTGTGTTGCATAATAATTGTGCTCACATGAAAATTTTTACCCCAGTTCACTAAAATATGCAAATGAGATAATTTCTTTGTCTATTTGTTTGTGTGTTTAAGATTTCTGTCATGGAAGGAAACTTCTTCCTGCAGAGCAATTTTCCTATGGGAGTTTCAGTTATTTGAATTGGAAATAATTGGATTTTTCTAGCACCATACAACTAATTGTACAACTGTTTTCTCTTATTCCATATAATCTGATCCTTTTTTTATTTCTCTTTCACAGTATTTATGAATGCGGCCATACCAATAGCAGCTGTTCTTGCAGTAAGATAAGGGGTTTTTTAATTTTTCCTTACAAAAAGGGCCACTTTTAAACCTCAGCCTAATGAACTAGGGGAACTATGGTATGCTGGTCAGCAAGGAGTCTTCATAGACCAAACTCTGAGGGCATTACTCAGAATATGCTGACAGCATGTATCAGAATTGGATGAAATATGACCATAGTTCTGCATCTGTGAAAAAAAAACTATGAGATTTATTAGATTCTTAATGATTTTTATGGGTTGTGTGCTTCCTCTAAACCCTGAAGTCAATTACAAACCTTTACAAAGATTTTTTTTTCATTCTTAAATGTGTAAATCTCTTGAAATCACTGTCAAGTTTTTAAAATATCTTTCACTTTAATAGAAGACACCTTTATCTTCAGTTTACTGGGATTCCCAATAAATTGAAATATAATTATTGGCCTTAGTTGAGTAAAATGTTTTGCTTGCTGTCCTTGTCCATCTTTTTCAAGAGTCCTTATCCTGACATGCTCTTTTCCTGATGTGACAGACCTTTGTGACTTATGCGTATACCAATGAGAAGCCACTGCAGCCCGCCCAAGCCTTTGCATCACTCTCATTGTTTCACATCCTGGTCACACCACTGTTCCTGCTCTCCACGGTGGTTCGTTTTGCTGTTAAGGCTATCATAAGGTAAGGGGCCCTTCTTGTTTCTCCAGCTCTTGAGTGCCTATGTTCAGTAATACAACAGGGAAGTTGCTAGAGACAGAGGTGGTTTCTATCCAGAAGACTGGCCTTGCTGCTTCAAGGAAGAGCAACTGGGTTAACCCTTATCTACCTCCACAAAGGGTGCATTGGGCTTTAAGGGAGAGTTTGGTATTGTCTTGACTCTCATACTCTAGCACTAGCATGGACTCTTTTAGGAAACAGAGTGGATGGAGGAACATAGGACAATGGAGGATGAGTTAATCAAAGGAAACTGAACCATACAGGACTTCTCTTACAGGGGAAATTCCTTTCCCCTGAATGACAGTAAAGAGATGTAGGAGAGGAATCATGGCAAAGCAGATATTTGGGAGTTTCATCTGGCAAAACAAAAATTTGGCATAAAGTGGAAAAGATATGAAAAAAAGAAAGAAATGGAACTCATGAAACGTGTTGCTTCATCAGAAATGTGTATGAGGGGCTTCGTGGGTGAGGGGCTTAAACCACGACAACCAGGCATTCATTTCTGCAAACAGCCCAACAAGACAACTTCCTGTGTGCTGGCCTATAGAGCAGTTAATGTCAAGGGAGCTGGCTGGTAGAAAGTCAAATTTCAGACTTCTGGCTGTTGCATTGGAGGTCTGTATAGAAAGACTCATGGTCATGGGGCAGCTATGTAGACACACTGCTAGGATGTCCCACGAGGCACAAACTGACACCTGACTGGCAGTAATGTGTCAGATGCCAAGCACTAGGAGGATGTAAATACACAACTAATCTTCCCACCCAGAAACAGTTCTGTTTTGCCACCAGTGAGGCACATTGGCAAGGTATTGTTTTGCAGCTGCCACTGCTTGGTTTTGGTGGGTAACGATAATAACAAATAGCAGTCATGGGGACATCAGTCTCCACAGCTGTCATTTGCCAGCATCACACTCACTTTAAAGAAACATATATAATTATAATAATTATATATATAATTATATAAAAATATAATTATAATAATAAAAGTATGGTTTATTTTTATCAAAGCAGCAGCAGGGCCACATGAGACATTTTCCCTAGGTTTAAAATGATTTCTGATTAGTGGAAAACATGAAGGCTCCTTCATAAATCATCCCAGCCTCTACGTCTCTGCACTGTGTTTAGCATGGGCTTAATATCAAAATGGTGTGTATGTTTTCCTTAACACTGCTGGCCATGCCTAAGACCATATTTGCCAAAACAAACGTTACCCTTTGGCAAATTTATTTCCTAACATCTTTCTCCCATGAACATCATGTCCCCCAAGTGAAGAATGAAGAATGCATGCTTGGCCACCCAGTGGCTGTGTCATCAATCAAATACATGTATATGAGTTATGCACTCATTTGTGTTATGATTAGATGCTTATGCTTTGGTCAGAATCTCCATTTTATGTTAAAGAGTAGTTCTAACACCATGAAAGCTTCTCAGGTCATTCAAATGCAAAGTAATGGTTGATGTCTTCTTAGGCAGATGATCAGAACAAGGTCTCATCTTCTGTAAGAATAAATTCTTGCTTGGCACACTTATTTAAGACTCAAATTCTGGTATGGGAGTTAGACATACAAATTTTCCTTTCAACAAAGGAAAGACGCTCATGTCTTTCTGTGATAAACAATGAATTGAACCTGTGTGCTCTATTTCCCAATGGACAATTTTAAGAAGGAGGCAAAAATTGCTCTTGCTGCATTTCTCCAAGACTGGCCATGGCTGTTCTGAGCTGTGCAAAAGTTATGTTCAGGATGCACCCAGTGCACTGTCATTTTCAGAGGATGTAGGTGGGTGAATGACTCAGTTATGAATCATGACTGTGTGTAGGCATGAGAAAGGCACAGAGAGGTAAGTCTGCCAAGGTGGAAACCATATCCACAGAGCTCTAGTGCCACTCACATGATTTGCTCTCCCTTCATTCCCAGATACCAGTATGATGTTTAATTATTTGCATGTGTCCTTCCTCCACAGAAATAAATTGTCACTTGCCATCAAGGTGGCAGACAGTCCAATCCTATGAACTTCTTTTGGAACATTTCTGATACATCCTGCTGGTTGAACTGCACAAAAATGGGAATGTACTCATGGAAGCCTGGGTTTATTTAACTCACTGTCCTGTTTTCTTTCAAGTGTGCAGAAGTTGAATGAGTTTCTCCTGAGTGATGAGATTGGAGATGACAGCTGGAGAGGTGGCGACAGCTCTGTAGCTTATGAATCCTGTAAGAAGCACACAGGACTTGTAAGTTCTGATTATGACACTGATTTCAAAGCAGAGAGGCCATATAGCACCTTACAAGGCCATTGGCCAAGCTGATAGGGCTTGTGAGTTTTGGCTTTTAGTCTGACTCTAGTATAAACCAGTTTTGCCTCCTATGTCAGGATCTCTGTTTTTCTATGACATGAAGGGTCCCCAAACACATGTAAGCATTGCTGAAGTGCCAGTAGTTATAAAAACCCCATCACATCCCAACACATTTACACATGGTTCAAAATCATCCTTCTCAGTTTATATAAAAGACCCATGTGCATTTCCTGTGATTATGGGGTTTATACCATATATTGCCAGTGCAACCCATCATACATTGAGCGTGTTTAGGTAGGACCAATTCCCACTCTGGGAAATTCAGAATTGGAGGTGGGAGAAACAACCTCAAACTGTGTGAAATAGGAATTAATTCCAAAACTTTTTCTGGAGTGCTAGACATACAGTGAATTTGAGTAAAATTTGAAAGGGGAAATAACCCAAGAGAGATGATTAGGGAAAAGTTGGGTTTTTTTTTATTTTGACATTTTTCTAAAGCTAGATATTTCACCTGTTTCACTCTGATTTTTTACATTGAAGTGTGACTGAAACTTGTAGGCAGCAACAGAAAGAAAGGATTGGCACAAAATAAGTTTTATTTTGGGCTGAATTAAATTAGTTTACAAACCTGAAAGAACATTTTTCTGGGTCAGCAATTAAAGTAAACAAAAATTTAACTGTTTCAGCATTTTTTTGATTACTTTTGTCTACCTTTTCCATGCCATACAGAGAGAGACAAAGTCTAGATGATGAGGAGAGGGAAAACTAAAGGTAGTACTTGTAAAGGTTAAATCAATCACTGTACGCAGCCCAGCTATATGGAATCACTAAGATTACACCAATTTAGCTCAATACAATGGCACTCATGAATACCACAGGTAGCTCTGAATGAGCTAGTTCCATAATCACTATTATGCATTAGTGAGGTACTCTGCACAAGCTAATTTGATATGCTTCTTGCTCCTGTAGCTATTCTGCTTGCAATAACCAAACTGGTAACTCTGCATGCCATTACACTTTTACTGACACAGTTGTGTTTGGAGAGACCTCAGATGGGTTTGAGGAGGATGAGAAAGCTGAAGTTTGGGATGGTTATGCATGGGAAACCAAACATCAGGTATTTCCTGTGCTTCAGTAAAGGTGTTTAAAACATTACCCTATGTGCATCACAGTAGTGTGTCTTTATTATCACAGATGCTGAAAAGCACTGATTTCTTCTTCTCACCTAGAATGGTAGTAAGAAAGAGAATGGATTGTTTGTTTTATTGGAAACCAAATGCTATACTCTCTTGAGAACTCCAACTTTTCTCCTTTCTTCATTTCACTATGTAGCACACCAAGGCCATCAACAGGAGGCAGCCCTTAAGGTATCAGCTTGAAAGCTATGAGCAGCCAACAAGGAAGCAAACACGTCCTGTGGAGATAGATGATATTGCAATCAAGGTGGTAACACTGAAAATATTGTCTTGTTCTTTACAAGGAGTAGGTCCTCCTGCACAGTACCAGGTAGTGCCCAACAGATGATTTAACAGATGGTGCTGTTCTTCCAAAGGCAAATTGCCCATTGTACGAATAAGCCCCTAAATAAATTAGCAGTTTGGCAAAAAAAATGTGAGAAGAATTAGCTTCTGACCAGGTCTTTATAGACATTCCCCGTCTTCTCAGGAAGCAAAGAGGCATCATCAGAGGAACAACAGGAACAAAGCCTAGACAATCTGAAATGCAGAAATTAATACACATTTTTTTTTACTTTCCCTCCATGCACTACTCTTTCACTCTTAGAACCAAGACAAAACTTTTGAGTCAGGTCTTTGACAATTATTATTGAGGTGTCATTTATTATGATAGTATTTTAAGTCATCTTGGCCAGCTTTTCCCCATATATGTGCTCTGAGCAAAGAATGTTTCATGGCCCTGACAGGAAGTTTGCACAAAAAGGGGAGGGTCCACTAGGGAACACTTTACTTCTGCCCAGCCTAAACCTTGTGAATATTTTATTTGTACTTTGGGCATACATTCACAAGTGGCTATATATCACAATATGCAGAGTAATTCATTCCTTGATAAGCTATGCTATTTATATTATCACCTGTGAGGTCCTATGATCATTATTCTACACTTGACAGAATGAAAATATTTGGTAAAAAAAGTTCAGCTCAAGATCATCCCTTTATTTTTATTGCATTTCATACAGTATATACGCTTGTGTACATAACATTCACAAACTTTTCTGGGTTTTGCAGTCTTTCCTAACCTGACTTTGGGTTTGTTTTTTTTTTTATAAGCCTACCGTACCACATCTATTTAGCACAGATTTATTTTAGTAACATATTTTGAATCCAAACTAAATGTTCCTTTTTTCATTTTCCTCATATGTTTGTGTAGCTGACATATGGTAACTGTTTTGTAGGTGACCAATGGATACTTTTCATGGGGAAGTGGTTTAGCTACATTGTCCAACATAAACATTAGAATCCCAACAGGTAGGAGAAATGCATACCTCAATCATGAAATATGTAATATTCAGTTGTTACTAATCCCAATCCTTGATGTTGTGAAAAACACAAAACCACGCATTAAGATTTTTATAAGAAAAAGTTAGGGTTAAAAATGTATACAAAATCATGAACTGTATTGGTCATATAGCTGTGACCCATAACATACAATATTGACCCATAATATATATAATAGAATACCTAAAGTATTATAAATAAGTGAAAAGTTACATTTTTTACATACGCATATAGTTTTTATAGTTTTAATAATAACAGGAACAAAGTCAAGAGTAAGAGTAAATATCAAAAAGATGGTTATAAAAAAATTCATTATTATTTTTAATAGACTAAAAAAAAAGAATAAGGGAGAGCTCCAGACTCATTCAAACCGAGGATCCATTTAATTCAGTATTTTATTGCCAGCAGTGGCTACCAGTGCATACACAGGGACACAGAATTCATGTATTATACTTCTCCTGCCATTTTGCAACATTACAGTCTCTCAGTTCACAACTGTGTTAATCTCAGAAAATTCCTTGAGCCCCATGCAGTTCATCTGTCAAGAAATCCTCAATTGTTTTCTCTTTCAAAGAATTTATCTTTGTCCAGCTGAGTTCCTGTAATTTCTTGCATCCTCAATTACCTGGGAGTTCTACAAGTTTACAAAACACTTATTTGTTTTGGAAGACTTGCATAGCAAATGTGAAATGTAGCAACTATTATTTCTTACTATTGTGGTGGTAGCCATTATTAATGCTGTAGAGCTTCTACCTGTTGATATATCATGTTATTAATTAGTCGGTTATTTTTACGTCTTATCAACTGCTTAGTTTTAAAACAGCTTATTACTTCAGGTTGACATATTTTAGGTGTAATATCCGTACTAAATAATCCCAAAGTCTGCATCATTTCTTTCACTGTAGCATTAGGTATTCTAGAAATATACGGACACTTCTTTGGGCTGGCCCAGTGCCCCATACAACACCAACAGAAGGTCTTTGCTTCAAGGAGTTACTATCTAAGGCCATGGGTACCCAAGCTGGATGCACCAGTCTGAGAGATTTCCTCCTTTGGAAGGAATAAGACCCATAACTCCCTAGCTGGCAAGAAGCTTACCTGGCAAATGCACTAGCTAGTGCAGTTAGTGAGATGGGAATTAGTTTTCGGGACTATCTGGGAAGTATCGTTGCAATAGGAAGGTGGTGTGGGAGGAAAGGAGGTGTACAGAGAAACAGAAGAGAGCAATGGATCTTCTTTCAGTTTTGGTCACTTTTATTAGATTGGCCCAAATTTACATGCAACCCCAGACTGGATAATCACTCCCCACGTTGTATCATTTGACCCTAAATAACTTCCATACAGTAACAGAGTCCCATACAATGTGTGATAATGTATGTCAAAGCAATAGTCTCATTCCTTTGGAGATTAGTGTGTACTTGTACTATCCATTAATATATATTTCCATAGATGAATACATGCAATATTGCCCATTTATGTAGTGAATGCTAACAAATTTAACCAACTAGTTCAAATGCTCTAGAACTGGATCTGTTTGGGCCTTGTTGACTTGAGGTTTTTTCCTTTCTTGAAAATGTGTTTGTTATTCTTATTATAATAGGTCAGATGACAATGATTGTGGGTCAAGTTGGATGTGGAAAGTCATCACTTCTACTTGCTATACTGGGAGAGATGCAGACACTGGAAGGAAAAGTTCACTGGAGCAAGTATGTTTCATATAGCTATTAATTGCTGTATTCATTTAAGAAGGAGGTAGTTGGGATTTGCTGTGAGAAAAGTGAACTGCATGTCTCAGAACTGCATGTTGAAGGATTGTTATCACCCAGATCTTCTCTGGAATAAGTCATCTGCGAACTTAGAGAGGATTTACTTTGCTGTTTTGCCGTGGTTCAGAACAGGCAGAACAAAATGCTTCAGGAAGAGAAAGAGGCTAGTCTGACAATTAATATCTAATATATTAGACCTAGCAAATGACCTGAATAGAAAGGATTCCTGCTATCAAATAGGCTTCAATACTCACTATAATTGAAGTCAGCATTGTTATGCTGCTACTGTATGCATCAATGAAAGCATGACAGGATGGAACTTCTTCAGTCAAGTAGTATGCGCAGGGCACCAGCGTAACTGAAAGGTTGTATTTCCTACTCAGTGATGCTGCTGCTAGGAGAAGAAAAGGTGATACAACAGCAAACACGTGAGCAATGCTTTTCCACTTCCCTGGTGTCTGCCCAAGCCTTGCTTATGGAAGTCAGTGTTACTCTTCAAAGTAACATGTTCAGAAAGCACCCTGAGAATAACAAATACCTAAAGAGTAAAGGCTATGAAGAAGCTGTTGCTGAAGCGGGACTGCCAGTGAGGTCAAGCCTTGGGATCCACATGGATTCAGAACCAGTGAATGAGAACTTTCTACAGAAACTAAATGGGGCAGCAACTTACGCTTCCAGCCTAGGGAAGGCAGAGGCAGTGGAAGGGATGTGCTGTATCCTCAAGGCTTGTTCTTTGATTTTAAAGATCAATTCTGTTTCCTTAAAACTACCAAGCCAAACTCTTCTTAATTAGCTTTTCAAGAAGAAAGGGTTAATTTTGTCACAGAGACCAATATTTAATTGCCCCATCCCTTGACTAGTGACCTTGTCTGTCATCTTTTTCTTACAGCAATGTTGCAAGCTGGATTTTTTTGCTTTTCCTGTGCTAGTATGCGTCGCATTTTTGTTCTCTAGCTATATTTCACTGACTGCTATTCTAAACATATGATCTCACTGGAGTAGCAGGTACAGTTGGAGCCAAGGCAAGACTAACTTTAATTATATGTGAGTTTAAGCTTTGAAGGAAAATGAATATGTGTCTTATCATAGTTAATTTCTTTGGGATTTATAATGAAGATTTTGACATCACAATCTGGCATTTTTTTCTGAGTAGTTAAAATACAAGGAATGAGTAGAGTGTACCTTAAAATTATTCTCACAATTGTCTTCAAAGATATATTTGAAAAATGCTCACATTTTTCCTATAGAAATATATGGAATTTTTGGAATATTAGAGAAAAAGAGAATTCAAAAAGATACTAATGGAAGTTTATGAAATGTTGTATAAGTTTCACATTGTTTGAGAGAGATTAAGATCATTTTGTCAGTTGATTAGCAGTCTGTACATAACCAGGCAACTCAAGTTTTAGCAAGCATCTCAGGCCCTACTGAGTGACTTCTTTTCATTGCAAACTACAATTTGATACTGTGATATAGCTGATGCAAATACAGTTATGTTCTGCTGATAATTTCAGGCTGCCTGACAGACAGCTGAATACAGAAGGATACTTCAGGTATTTAACCAAGTGGATCCTGTATTTTACAAAACCATAATAAAGGTTCTATTTACACTCTTACATTCCTTTTCATGTGATTCCACATGCATGACTAACGCAGCTACTGATCCAGGGACGAAATGCAGGCTAGGTGAATTCCCCAGCAAATTTAGGTATAATAACAGAGTAATAGTAACGATGGAAATATTATAGCACAATATAACAGCCCGTTATATTGTGGTAATTCTGTAATGCATCATTGTGAAAGCCCATCATGGGGCTTGAATACCTTGTTGCTGTTGTGATTGGCTGGAGTGAGAGCTGTATGTCCTACTGCTAAGTTTGTCACTGGTTTGGGATCTTAGGGAAAGAAAACATCTTAATGTAACTTTCTGTAAGAGATCTTGGCCAGGGTAAATCTTACGGGCCAGATCTCACTTCTTCCCCGCTTATATAAGATATGCCTCAGACATATTACAAACCTTAGAGAAGGAGCTGGCTTTTTGTTTTCCCTGTACACAATCAGCTAGAGAAACTTCTTAAACACTGGAGCATGAGCTATCAGGATGCAGTGGTTCAGCTGATATTGTTTCAGATCTCAGTTATTAAGTCTGTACAGGAATAGACGTGGGGAATATGCAGAGACATCTATTCCCCTCATCCACACCAAGCCAAACAGTCAGAATAGCCTCCTCCAACTGGCGAGCAGAGAAGAGTAGCTAAGTGGAAGCCCTTCACCTGGTATACACTGTTCTGCACATTGAACTGGTTTCTGCTGCAAACAGGTTGTTGTGCTGGATAGTATTTGTGTAGATGTTTGGTCCTTGTCTTGCCTCAAATTTCTTGACTATATTATCAGAAGAGACTGGTTTGTTCTGCTTTTATAGTGATATCCTAAGGACTTTCTATCCCTTTATTCTCCTTCCTCTGCATTTTGTAGGCCAATGGAATCCAGGCCTGGTTAGAGATGCATTAGTCTTTTTTTGAAAGTCCAGAGTTTAAAGTTAAAAGTGTTAGTGTTTTTAGAGTTAAAAGTTAAACTTCTTTTTGACTTTTCCTTAAAACCTTGATTTTAAATTTATTTCTATATTATTTTCTTATATATTCAAAATCTTATAAAAATAACTAATTCATCTTATCAATTTGGTCTTTCATACTGTTTCAGACTTGAACTTATCATGCCCCATTTTAGGGAATATATATATTTTACAGTACAGATAAAAAATCAGTATAAATAGCCACATTTCAATAAATAAGGCAATTAAAGCAAAGATTACTAATCCCAGTGGGCAAATAAAATACTCACTTTAAAAACCTCGGGAGCTTCCGTTTCAGCCCACTCCCATGCTCTGCAATTGCATCACTCTTTCAGAATCAGTAGAGTGATGAAGTATAAGACCAAATACTTAATTTTCTTATTTGTGAGGGCCCTAGTTCAATAAAAATCTTACATGTGTTTATTCATGAGATTATTAATGAATCTGGGTTCTCTCAGAAATCTCATCATTTGGGAGAATGAAAATGTATTTTTCAAGTTAATCATGGAATGAAAGAAGAAACCAAGAAAGAAGTGTTTAAGAAACTGAGATCCTAAATGCTCATTCAGATAATCTATTTGATTATAATGACAAGCATATTAAATCTGTTTTGGAATTGCAAAAATTCTTGCAAGGCTTGTGTCCAGTTTTTGTTAAATTGTACTTTAGAGGGCACTCCCAAATGTATACATGAAAGCATTATGCCTTTCTTTGCCATTCAAATGCTCTGCTGATAAAAGTTTGGGGGTTTTCAGCAGAGAAAATTTAGGTTATCTTCTTTTTTGTTTGGCTTGACCTAATTTCCAACCTCTTTCAAATCTCTCTTTAGAATCCATCTTTTGCTTTCTTGTGACTTGTTTCCATTGTAGGGAAGACTGGAAGCTTCTGCTGAATAAAGGACCAACTCTAGTGAAGGAATGTTTATTTTCAGCCTCAATTTATAGCTCTTCTGAGATAACCAGCAGGGCCTATTCACTTCTGCTGAAGTATCTTCTCTGTTGATCGATGCATGAAGGAAACACACTGACTGTGTCCTTTAGGAGGCATGAATTATCAAAGTTCTTAGAGAGCTAATGTGCAGCAAAGAAAGGAACATGTTTCAGTCCTGGCATTTTGGGAAGATACATAGCACATAAGTCTGGCATTACAAGGGCTCTGCTATTAGAATTTTTATGCCCTTTGCCAGACTTGGATCCTCTGCTTATAAGTGCAGCTGCAGTTACTGGTTGTCCCAGCAGGCAAGCAGACATTTCTCTCTCAGCAGTAAAATATTTCATCTGGAGGACTCATAGACTTGGGAGAGGATGATTTGTTTGTTTCCATTTTTTCTTTTAAGTCTGTCAAATAATACATTAGTATCAGTTTTCTAGTCCCTTCTAATGCCTGTTTCCATTTACCTGGCATAAACTTACTCTTTTGGGTTTTGCACTTTGCAGTGATGTGTCTCTATGCCTGGACATGAGCCCCATTGCTGGTCCAGAACTGCTTTGACTGCCATTTCATGCCCTCATGCACTGTCATTAAGTTAATTAACAGAAAGAGCTGCAAAGTCATCCATGTTATTACTGCTATTGCATGCTCTTCAAAACATACTTCATGGATATGATCCTTAAGTGGAGGTTGACAAGGAAAGCCCATGTGTTGTAGTGCCATATACAGCTTGATGCAGCCTTAGTGCTATAAATAGGTTCAAAATCTCTTCTGATTCAAAAGTGTATCTGCAAAGCTAACCTTTGCTCCAGGGGAAGTTGGACAGTAGTTACCAGCTTTTGCAGGTCTGTGTGAAGAAGCTAACTTATTTGCTTGCCAACCTTTTATATGCCCAGGCAGTATTAGTAATTCCATTTTTAATAGGTTTTGCAGTACACTTCTTATTTTTAATGCATTTCATAACATAACTTGCCTGTTTAGCCACTATGCACTATAAATATGCAACTGTTGCATTTAGAAAAGATATATGCTTTTACTTAGAACTTATTTTCCCTATAAGAGCAACAACAAAAAAAAAAAAACAATAAACTGATGTTGAGTTCTTAAAATATGTACTTAACTCCAGTTTCCCTGTATGTAAAACTAGCACAGAATGTTATTCCCTGTAGTTTCTGCTTACTAAATGTCATTTACCGTAACTTACAGTGTAAATGAAGCTGAATCTTCTTTTGAAGCACCCAGAAGGTACTATTTCTATTTTCAGTGTATCGTAATGCACTCATTCATTTCTTCAGAATTTCCTCAAACCTTCATCTTTGTAGCCTTCAGCCATCTCTGTGTTTTCTTATTGTGTCCATGATCATTTACCATATGATTAACCAACAGATTGTGTTAAACCTAGTGGATCCCAATGTTCTCCAGCCATTGCACCACTACCTCAATCTTGTCTGAAAGATGTTTAGTGCTCTCAACTCCCATTTGACATCGCTGGGAGTTTAGTGTGTTCCATAACTTGCATGACAGGACTTTAGATGTAAGACATCATTACATGTACTCTCCCATGTGTTTGCATGTTTTCTGATCAGCAGTGGGTTTTGTGTTGCTTATAACCCAGTTTGACAGTTGTGTGATGGAGCAAGAAAGGGAGCTGGTTGTGCTCCAGCTGAAGTCAAGCACTGACTCCAGCCCTAGATTTAGGGAAAGGGCCTGCAAGTTGAAAAGAAGGACAAACTAAACTAAAAACATGTCATAAATGATAGAGAAGTAGTGGCAAACATAGCTGTGGTTGGGAGCCCACACTGTGATTTGCTATCTGATAACCCTGAAGACAGATTTCATACTGGTGCATACTGAACTGCTAAAACTCCTAAAATCTTGGGGCTGCTTCTAACTAGCTATTTCTCATACTCTAGCACCCTCTCTCTTGATAGCAATTCCTAGATGCTTACATACAAAGCTGTATCAAATGGTTGGTTGGAAGAAATACTGACAGAGACTGAGAAGGAAGATGGGTGTTCAGATCTACAAGCTGGTACCAATTCACACCAACTTCCTCACATGTCTTGAGCATCTCAGGAGAATGTGTGAAATTACATGACCTTTTTTGCTACTGTACATACACAAAACCACCAGAAGCAAAGACTCTTCATATCCCTACCATACATGTCATTAAGTATTTAAACATGTTTAAAGTATGTCTAAAAAATACTCAGGAAACCATAGTGATTCCTTTCTAACCTGTATTGAACTGCCCTCTTTTCCAACATCGTATCAGTCCACTGAAAATCTAACAGGCTTAAAGGAAAAAAGCATTCACTAAGAAAGAAGTATTTTGTGTGTATGGCCACGTGAAAGAATCTAAGACTTCAGAAAGCAGCAAGTCAAGCGTACCGATGCCATTATAACAGTGCCTTTTCACTACCTGGTATGATGTTAGAGGAAAACAAAAAAAATATTCTTGTGAGAATTTACTTATTTTGATTATTCATAATTTGCCTTTGGGTTGAAATTGCAGTTACTAGACTGAGGTAGGTACCAGCCATGTATAGTAGAATAGCATACAACTGAGAGTGTAGATTTTGCCATCAGGTGAGAGTGGGTGCTGTTCTAACAAAAGAATCTAACTTAAAATTCTTCCCTTCACTTTAGTAACAGTTGCTTGGCCTATGTGTTTCCCTGTATTTCTATGAATGCACATTCATCTAAGTAATTTTAAACTCATTCTCAGATGTTTCCTAATATGGGTGCTTTGCTTTTTACTAATGCTCTTTATCTGTCTGCAGTAGAAACAGATACTCAGTGGCTTATGCAGCTCAGAAGCCGTGGCTGCTGAATGCAACTGTGGAGGAAAACATTATCTTTGGGAGCCCATTTAATAAGCAGAGGTAAGTATCAACTGCCTTGCAAAAACACCTGGAAGCTTCTTTTAAAGAATTTTTTTGGCTTCTCCTTCTGGAAGAAGTTTGTAGGTTCCAAAAAATACCAATGCACAAAAACACTGGGGTAGATTTAGCTAACCTGACTTTACCTATCTCAAGGGAAGGTTTCTGTTTTAAATCAGTCTTTCAAGTCTCCCCTTCCAACCAGAGTGCATGTCTGAGATATTTGTGAGAAATCACACAACAGCAGTGGCTCTCCATGGAATACAGCGGAAGCCATATGTGTATTTTTCAAGCAGCTAAAGTTAGGTGAGATGAATCCCATCTTTGAAGACTACTGACATGTTTTTGTTTTGTTTAGTGGAGCCTGAGGTTGCCAGAGGAATCTGGAAATAGGGATTCTAGGCATGTTTCCACTGATTTTATGTGTTAATCCTGCTGTGATCAAGTTACTGGAGCAGCCATTTTACAAAAACACTGCACGTATGAAGATGGGGTGCCTCAAGAAAATAACTTTAATTCTTCCTTTAGAAATATAGGAGAAAGGAGTGTGAAAGCTGAGGTGCATGGCTTCTAGGTGCCTATCCAGTACTTGCTTCTTGTGTCCTTCGAAAAGGTCAGCTGACAAATGCAGTGGAAAAAGTGACTTGGCTTGAGGAAAACAAATTGCTGATGTTTTCAGAGGCAACACTCTCTCTGTTTAAAGTTATTAAAAATACATCTCGTTCGTCTCAGAGTGTGCTTTGCTAACTTGTATGACTCCATTCCTGCTTGGTAAAAGTTAGCAGATATCTTAAAATCCAGATAAGTATCTAAAATTTCAGGGACCAGATTTTTAAGCTACTGCATCCATCAGCCTAACTTCAAGCATATCAAAGGGACCAGGCTGAATTACACCACTCAAATAATCTCATCTCAGCAGATCATCTGTGATACCCCACAGACAAAGAAATCTGACAGATTTCAAGGTTTTGCAAGTGGTTTCCTGGTTCTAGCAAGATCATAAGGATGTATTTGTCCTGTAACATCACACAGAAGTAAATGAAGGGGCATCTAAAGGGAAAAAAACAATAGCATGTTGAAAAATGGCTTCAAATACTCGAGTCCAGCAAAACCCGTCCATGATAAGGAGGAATTTACTCAATAACTTACATAATTGAATCTTTAAAAAGCAGGCTTGCCAATAAAGATCTCTAATAAATGTCAGGTTTTAAATGCTTAGTTTACAATGCTCCATGATTAGTCACTGAATGATCTTTTTGCCCCATTAATTTTTGCAATTACCCAACCATCAGAGCCATAATAACTTGGCAGTAAATTCAAGCTGGAGCCTTTTGTGTTAGCAAAGTAAGTGGCTGGTTAATCAATTGCAATGCTCATGTTGTTTTTACAGGTACAAAGCTGTTACAGATGCATGCTCTCTGCAGCCTGACATTGACTTATTACCATTTGGTGATCAGACAGAAATTGGAGAAAGGGTAAATAATATGAATGCGGTTTTGTCTCCTTAGCATAAGTATTAAGAAGGTGCTCTCTGATGTCACTCAGACAGATCAAGCCTGTATTGGGCTTCCAGCCTGGCAGAGAATTGTAATTCACCAGGGGTTACTGAAAAAAGTTGAAAATACTTTCCTTCTTCAGATGTTTCTCAAATGGTATTTTTTGATCAGTCTCCTATATTCTGCCTGTGGAATTTGATGCTAGTATTGGTTGCATTTTTCAATCTAAGAAGCCTTCTCTGCTTAAAGAAGCTCTTCATAATTTACACTTACCCATAATTGGTTGCTGAGTAATAATTTTTCTTCTGATATTATATAAGGATTATGCTTTTTTAGCAACAGGATTAGCATTTTAATGAAGCTTTTTATTTTTATTCAGTTCTACACAGTTGTAAAAAAAAATCACATTTCCAAAGTCCTATCATGATGTTTTTTCAAAGATGGATATTTCTGATCCATTATATTCATTAGGGTATTAATTTAAGTGGCGGACAACGACAGAGAATCTGTGTAGCTCGAGCACTCTATCAGAACACCAACATTGTCTTCTTGGTAAGATTTTTCTTTTTCACATGGAGCATGGGAAGTTAGTAATAAAACTGTCATTCCTTGTATTTAGCTTTAGAAAAATGTATGTTAGATTAGAAAACTACAGGGATTTGTATTGAACTCTAAATCCAAATTAAGAGTTTGTAAATAAACATCCACTAGAGGCAGTGTCAGCACATACTGGGAGGCTGGTGAAGGGATTTCCCACAGAGACTAACGCTGGAAGAGCAGAACCAATTATCTAACTTCTGCTCACTCTCAGTGGTGACCTGCTATCAACATAGTCCCACTAAAATCAGCAGGACTTCTGATAAGAAAAAGCACCATAATGCAGCTACTTGTGAGCAATGAGCAGACTGAGGGTTCAGCACTCATGCAGAGTGCTGTGAATTTGGACAAACTTTTCCTTCTCTTTTACTTATTTCAAAACATGTCAGGAATTTCAGGAGGTTATTGCTCATGAAGGGGATGTTTGAGCCACTTCAAAATCAATGAAGGACTTCTGTTCTTAGAGAAAAAGTGTTTCCATATTCATATTCTTATCTGTCTTTTTGGCATCCACACTCAAAGACTGACACATCTGCAGTTTACTTTGGAGGAAATTAGAGCAGCTCCTAACTCTGCTTTAATTTTACTCTGTCAGTTTCCCATCAAAATTAGGCCTAAGTTTGGCTCTGGATCCTGGCATTGTCAAATTTGGATGGGTAATTTCAGTTCTGGTGCTCCTGAGCAAGATGACTCCATATTGTCAGTGTGGCCCTAGAACTGAACACACCTAGATGTCAAAAATTGAGTCCATTGCTATGAACTGAAGAGCAATGGATTATAGCTTACTTTCATAGTGCAGCTCTCTGACTAGGTCTTAGTCATTAGGGTGATGAAACATTAGTAATAGCAAATGCTTTCTATTAAAAAGAAAAACTCTTGAAAGAAATAAAACCAAATTTTGTATCCTGTTCTAATATATATTTTTATTTTTATTTAATTACAGGATGACCCATTCTCTGCACTGGATATTCACCTAAGTGACCATTTAATGCAGGAAGGGATTCTGAAGTTTCTGCAAGAAGACAAGAGGACTCTTGTTCTGGTGACACATAAGTTACAATATCTACCACATGCTGACTGGGTAAGAGAAGAGATGCCATGATGCAGATTTGCTAATGAGGAACGTCCACTTGAAATTAGCACCATAACACTTAAAGAGATCACTACTTTTCTCTGTTATAGAGTCTCTCCTTCTTAATTCCATATGTCATGTGGCTGCCACTTTATATAATACAGATTTTACAATAGAAGGGGCAATTTTATTTTTATATCATTTGTGTAGGGTTTTTTGGTTGAAAGCCACCAGAGAATTGACTTGATTGAGAATATGGCTATTACTTATTGTGTCTTGTCCATGCTTTTTACAAGTAAGAATGGCTTATAGAAATTTAATTTTATCAGCTGTGTCAACAAACTGAAGAAGTTATTAATAAAATACTGAATAACATTAACACAGAAA
The DNA here is from genome assembly GCA_017639245.1 of Myiopsitta monachus. NCBI lineage: Eukaryota > Metazoa > Chordata > Aves > Psittaciformes > Psittacidae > Myiopsitta > Myiopsitta monachus. The sequence continues at coordinate 83,783,936 of CM029920.1, forward strand.
TTTCCATAATGGTAATCTCAGCAATACTGAGACATGTGTTGTAGGATCCAGGTCAGCGATTATGGTATCTATGTTGCTGAGTAGAGCTATTGACTGCTTTCCTCCCTAGATCATAGCAATGAAGGATGGCATGGTGCTTAGAGAAGGGACACTGAAGGATATCCAAAACAAGGATATTGAGCTATATGAACACTGGAAAACCTTGATGAATCGCCAAGATCAAGAATTGGAAAAGGTAAAAAGGAGCATTTGGGGAAGGATGACATTTCTAAAAAGAAATAATTTTAAGTTAATTTCTGAAAAAAACTCAAGCAATGTCAGAAAGCAAGTTTTAAACTAGACATTAGAGAAAAAATAACACAAAGTCTAAGGAACTTTAAGGACTGGAATAGATTGCCTAGGAAGTATGTGGTAGAATCACAGAATCGAATAGTTAGGGTAGGAAAGGACTTTAAGATAATCTAGTTCCAACCCCCCTGACATGGGCAGGGACACCTCACACTAAACCTGCCATCCAAGGCTCTGTCCAACCTGGCCTTGAACACCACCAGGGATAGAGCATTCACAGCTTCCCTGGGCAACCCATTCCAGTGCCTCAACACCTTTACAGTAAAGAATTTCTTCCTCATATCCAATCTAAACTTTCCCTGTTTAAGTTTGAACCCATTACCCCTTGTCCTATCACTACAGTCCCTCATGGAGAGTCCCTCCCCAGCATCCCTGTAGGCCCCCTTCAGATACTGGAAGGCTGCTATGAGGTCTCCACACAGCCTTCTCTTCTCCAGCCTAAACAGCCCCAACTTTCTCAGCCTGTCTTCATAGAGGAGGTGCTCCAGTCCCCTCATCATCCTCATGGCCCTCCTCTGGACTTGTTCCAACAGTTCCATGTCCTTTTTATGTTGAGGACACCAGAACTGCACACAATACTCCAAGTGAGGTCTCACAAGAGCAGAGTAGAGGGGCAGGATCACCTCCCTCGACCTGCTGGTCACGCTCCTTGTGATGCAGCCCAGGATACGGTTGGCTTTCTGGGCTGCAAACGCACACTGCAGTCGGCTCATGTTCATTTTCTCATTGACCAACACCCCCAAGTCCTTCTCCTTAGGGCTGCTCTGAATCTCTTCTCTGCCCCACCTGTAGCTGTGCTTGGGACTGCTCTCACCCAGGTGTAGGACCTTGTACTTGTCATGGTTAAACTTCATCAGGTTGGCATCAGCCTACCTCACAAGCTTGTCTAGATCCCTCTGGATAGCATTCCTTCCCTCCAACATATCAACCGAACCATACAACTCGGTGTCATCGGCAAACTTGCTGAGGGCACACTCAATCTCACTATCCATGTCACCAACAAAGATGTTGAACAAGACCGGTCCCAACACTGATTCCTGAGGGACACCACTCGTTACTGGTCTCCAGCTGGACATTGAGCCATTGACCACAACTCTTTGTGTGCGGCCATCCAGCTAGTTCTTTATCTATCCAGTGGTCCACCTATCAAATTGATGTCTCTCCAACTTAGAGACAAGGATGCCATATGGGACAGTGTCGAATGCTTTACACAAGTCCAGGTAGATGACATCAACTGCTCTACCCCTATATATCTGTCATGGATGGGAAGTATTATTACATTAAGCAAACATGTTTTTGTAATATGGTACACAACTGATCATTTGCTGGGCAAAGGATGGAGTGAGAGTTTTCCTAAAGTATCTCTTAGCCTTTTATTCTGTTATTGCCATGAGCATTTACCTAAAAATTATTTTTGAAGTTTTTAACCTCAGAAGGCTGGGAATGAAAGAATGGAAGAAAGAGATGGGGAAGTGAACAAAGCAAGTTTTTCTGAAAGTTGTGCTTTCACATTCCATGAACTAAAAGATCCAAATAAAGTCTCTTTGAGGTTACTGTTGGTGCTACCACAGTGGCAGGCAGCTAAGCCCTCAATGAATAAATTTCTTTGTTGCAGGATATGGAAGCTGACCAGACTACTCTTGAGAGAAAAACCCTTAGAAGGGCCATGTACCCCAGAGAATCCAAATCACAACTGGAAGATGAAGATGAAGGTATGTTTTATCATTTCACCTTATTTTCTTTATTACCATGTTTCATTGCCTTTTCACTTGAATAGCTGGCAGTTCTTAGCAACGAAGTGTGAAGACATTGATAATACTTGATATTGACAGTGGAAAGTCCAATAGTTCTACTTGTTACAATATGACTTGTTTAAGGGATTCTCCATGTTTGTCAAAAATTGTGCAGCAATTAGAGTGTACCAAAAGAAGTTAATTTCTTGCTAACTCATACTGCCTAGAGGTATTGAGGAGCAAGATAGAAGTAAAGCAACAGGAAGAACTGTAGCACCCCTAAAGTGGGTCAGGAAGCAGAAGCTTGGATATTAGCAGCTGGCAATGAAACCCATCAAGAACATCCCTGGGATGTTAGACCATGCCTATAGGGAGTTGTCATCCCTGGCAAGCAGAAAGCTTGTGCTAGGGAAGAGAACAGGCAAACTGCAGCCTCCACCTTAACTCGGCAGGAGTCCAAATTGCAGGGATTATCACGGTGATGTTGACTGGAGTGATCACAGAATGGCGACTGCCTATTAACAGTGCTTCCTTATGATTCATCTGGCAACAATCCAAACAATGGATTGCCATCTGAAGTCATAGGTCTTTAGATCCCGGATTGCTCCATTTTGAAGAGTTTCCCAATCACTGTACAATAGGCAGAGCTGGACTCAGAGCCCTTAAGATGGAAATATTATGTTGACTTCATGCTTCTTTGGCAGAGCAGAGCAGGGCACCTTTTACTATGTGCAGTCATCAGTACACTTTCTCAGTTTAATTCCTGAGGAGTTTAGGTTAAGGTTATTCCCAAGCCCCTCATTTCGGTCTGTGGAAGACAACTTTGACAAAAACCTGTATCTTCATTGTGGGGTACAATAGAAAACACAGGAAGAAAAGGCATGTTCATATAGTCCACAGAAGGTCTGCAAAAAGCAGACATTGCATAACTCAGATCAGGAAACACACAACAGAAACCAATCTCTTCAAGACAGAAATACAACCCGGCATTGCATTCCAGGTCATCCATACTTATTATGTGGCCTAGGGAATACACACAAAGTCTCTGTGTCCCCAGAAGTGTAGAATTTCACCTTTCAAGAAATGACAAAATCACTAATTAATTTTTAATGTTCAAAATCAGAAATGAGTGGAAATGTTGTTAGTTCAGGGCTGTCAAGAGCAAGTCAGTGTTTTTCTTGCCCAGGTGCAGCCTTCAAGCCTGTGAGATGTATATTCTTACTACTTGGAAAAAAAACATTTTTTAAATATCATGTTTATGCACCTCTGAAATACATATTTCCTGTAGCAGAAGTCATCCACCAATTGTATTTCAGTATAATGGGAACTATTATAATTTTTTCATAGGCAAAACTGTAGTACTCTTGAATAAAGGAAAAGTTCAACTCTCATGCAACAGATGATGGAGACTCTGGATGGAAAGCTTTGAATAGCTTTCTAGAAATCTTCCATGCTACCCAAAGTGCTCTGCTGACTAAAAGAAAAGCAGCTGAACAAATTGGGAAAGGCCTAGTGTCTACTATAAGTAGTCTGTACTGAAGACCTGATTTACAAAAACATTAACAAAACTGTAACAAGTCAAAGACTGACAGTCTATAGAGTTGTACAAAGAGCACAAGGGAAGTCTTATGAAAATATGTCTGAAGTGTTTGTTTTAAATGACAAATTGAATTTTGCCATTAAAACAAAAATTCAAAACAAAAGAAGTTAACCAAATCCAGTAAAACCAAGTATAACTCTTAATATTGAATCTGCGCTAACTTGATCAAATGTCTGACTCACAGAGGAAGAAGAGGAAGAAGATGAAGATGATAATATGTCAACTGTCATGAGGCTCAGGACAAAGATGCCATGGAAAACTTGCTGGAGATATCTAACCTCTGGAGGATTTTTCTTGCTCTTTCTGATGATTTTCTCAAAGTTGTTGAAACACTCAGTTATAGTGGCCATAGATTACTGGCTTGCTACTTGGACATCCAGGGACAATGCAAATGAAGTCAGGAATGCTGACGATGATAAGAGCACAAATAAGGTAGGCCGTATCTTGACGCTTGACAGGGCAAAAATAGAAGAAAAATATATGTTCAAAAGTAATTATCTGCTGTTCATTTAGAAGCCAGCTAGACTGGATGGATACATATACTGAGATTGATTATTATATAGGATGGATGAATCATTCATGCTAAAAAATAAAGACAATTCAAATTTTATTAATCTTTTCAAACATGCAAAACTGAAACAGAAGCCCATGTTTGATGTAAGAAAAATGATTGGCTTTTCAAAGAAACAAATCTCATAGTAAACTTTTCCATCTGTATTTTTTAGCACCTAAGTCAATGACCCCATTTTCCTAAGTACTGGCTCTCCAGAAATGTCCTGTCAGGGAAAAAAAATAAGTCTTCAAATGTACTGCTTAAATACAATCTGCTTATAACTGTAAATTTGAATCATATACAAATATCTCACTGGAATCTACTCAGTGTACTTTCAGAAGACTCAAATGTGTTGTAACCCTGGTAACTTAGTTTGGGATCTGCTCTGGGAAGTTTTGTGGTACTTGAATTTAATAAAGTGGAACTTTCTAACATCTCTCAAATGCTTTAAATCTTGAGAGGTTCCACTTTGGTTGTCTGAGCTTCTTGATTGTCGGTGTGTATAATTTTGTATTTGTCTGGTTAGTCAATCTTCACAGTTTTAAGTACTATCACTTTAAGGTCTTGAAAGTTACTCATCAGTAGGTTGAGGGATCTTAGTGCTGCCAGATCTTCTAATTATGTGAAGTTAATGAATTGCAGTTCCATCATAGTTCTTTTATTTCTGAAAGATTCTATTAACAAAATTATGTCATATAAGAGATGTGACTTACTAGCTGCTTGGTACCACATACCTTCGGAACTTCCTAGTAGAAAACAGAAATGTGTGTTTATTTCTAAGATTAATTTTTTTGTCATTTTATTAGACTTATCATGTAGCTGTCTTCAGCATCCTCTCTGGAGCAGGAATTGTCCTTTGTCTCATCACATCTCTGACTGTGGAGTGGATGGGCCTCACAGCAGCCAAGAATCTACACCATAATCTCCTTAACAAGATCATCCTCGGGCCAATTAGGTACAACAAAAATAATGTTCCTCCTGAAGAGTTACAGTCAAAGTTATAGTCAAAACCTACTGCTTTTGTAAATGGGAGGTTAGTCTTGTGAAAAGTTCTTGCATTTGCCCTGTTTTCTTCAAGCCCTAAAAAATAAAAATGACTAGTGAGATAATCAGGAGAAAAAATTCATGTAAGAACATGTGAAATTCAGCTGAGTTCTGGTGCCCAGTGCTATGCAGGAAGGTTGAGTAGCAGCCAGGGAAAGGCCGTGATCTTTAGAGGGGATCTTCAGTCTTGAGGGAGCTTGGATGAAGGAGCAGGATGGAAGACCAAGAGGCAAGATGGTAAGTTTTTGGAAGAGGAGACTTAGTTTTTTGGGGGAATGCCAAAAGAAGCATTTAGAAAGTCAGGGTGCAGACATTATGATCTGTTATGTTATTTACAACTTGGTTTTAGAAAATGGCTGGACACAGCTCTGTGTTCTGTCTGACTGGGCTCTTTATCCAAAACTGGAATTCTTTTTCAGGTAACTTTTTGTTTCTAATTTGTTCAACAGATTCTTTGATATGACTCCATTGGGGCTAATTCTAAATCGCTTCTCTGCTGATACAAATATCATTGATCAGGTAGACATATCAATACATTCTGTTTTATTACATCTTGGCTTTGTAAATTTTCAGTTAGCTACTGAATAAGATGATTTATTAAAATATCACTGGAGAATGGCATAGCAAAAAGAGGCTCTGGGAATAATAATAGAAAACTCAAAATAGAAAGCATACACATTAGTAATAAAGGTGGGTAACTATTAGAATAGGCATGGTGGGAGATGGTGGCTCTTAATTTCTTCAGATGCAGTCTGGTTGCTTATGTTGGAAGACATGGATTAGAAAAAAAACTAAATTTTGGGCTTAAAACAGTATAGAATATAATAACTAACTATATGGGATTATACTTGACAAGTAAATGTTGCATCCTGCCTCTAGCAAATGTGAATTTACAGCATTCAGGGAGAGAAAGGGATGCTTTCACTATGGCTCTGAATTACAATGTCTGAATGAACAATAATCCTGAATGTAAGGGTGATGGGATCATGGAAGGAAAATTAAGAGGCTCTGAGAAAGAACATTCTGTTCTTCTAAATATTTGGGATATCAAGAATAATTTTGTCTTTCTTTCCAGTTAAATGAGGTGCAAATGTCTTCTATTTCCCTGTGATCTTTGAATCACTGACCTTTAAAAAAATTCACTACTGACTTTTTAACCCCTGCTTATTTGAATAGTAAACTTGGAGAAATATAAAGGCTCCTGACATAAGGAGAATATCAGTGAGCACAAGGTGGTATCATTCCACTTTCCCTACAGTCCTCTATAGGAAATGGCATATAGGGGTATTACCAGTAGGTTTTGTGTTATGTATGTTTTTCATTTCACTCTAGCACATTCCACCTACACTGGAGTCTCTTACCCGGTCCACCTTACTGTGCCTGTCAGCCATTGGAATGATCTCCTATGCCACTCCATGGTTCCTTGTTGCGCTTGTGCCACTTGGGATAGCATTTTATTTCATCCAGAAATACTTCAGAGTTGCTTCCAAGTATGTATTAAAAAGCTGACCTGAAAATTTCTTCTAGAAAAAAATGTACATAAGAATTGCAATGTATTGTGAGGCTATAGGAGCTAGTAGAAGAAGAAAATGGCCATGGCATCCCGCTTTTGATCCTGAGATGATTGTGAGACATACAATGGAGGATGTCTCCAGCTGACATGACCACAAATGGAGTATTTGGGAAGTAACACTGGTTGTATCACTTTTGTACACCATTGGCTGTAGAGTCAGATGAGCACAAAGTTTGTTAATCAACTGAGCCAGCTCACATCTGGTCAAAGGTCCTCTTTGATCTTTTGAGAGCTAGTAGAGAATGGAAAATAACTTCCTGGATAACATCAGTCACGGATTTTTCTTCATATTGGGAAAAAAAATCCACAGAAAATAATTCCCACTGTACTGCAACATTTCGTATTCGGAATGTCTTGGTTGGTTATAAAGAGTACAATTTTTTAGCAAAAGGAGCGTGATGATTTCTTAGTCATGCTTCTAGTGCTAAATTAATCACATAATTTGGTAAAACATCTTAGGAACGCCATTAGGAGTTTTTTTCTTAAATTTAGTCATGATGTATAGCTTGATTTGCTCCACTTTCTGATACTTAAAAATACCAATCAAGGTGCCTGCTGACTGTCAGGGAAGCCAAAACAGTTAGCAACTGTGTCTTCTGGTCCTGTCTTTGCAGTAGGCATGTGGTAAAGCATTAGCTGCTGTTTTGTAGCATCCAGTTAAAAGACACAGTGATTTTCAACTGAGCATACCAGTACATTTGGTTTCACAGTGAATACTCTTACTTAGGTAGCCTAAGAAATAATTGTGTCACTTAATTCATCTTAAATCAATGGAGCAGGAGGGGCACAGAATAGCATTTTAATAATTTAGCTTCACCTTGCCCTACTTTTCATCATCTTTCCTCAGAATTTATGAGATTTATTCATAAGAAAACCCTATAATCAGGAAGCACAATCAGAAAGCGTTTAATTCTGAAATAGTTTGCTTAAATTTTCTGACTTTTTTCAGAAACTTTGTTCTTTCTCTCCCGGGTTTCCAAAGTAAAGCTGTATGTGGCAGTATACCAGGTCTCAGGGCGGCTGAGGAATCCGCAGCCCTGATTTTTGGTTTTAAATTCATTGTTGTCTTATGAGTGACACCCTGTCTTGCCTCACATAGCAGTGCACACAGTTTAAACTTCTTACTTAAAATACACAAGAGTGGGCAAAATCTGATGTATTAGACCTCAGGGAAATGGTACTATTTCTTTATTTAATATATGAGAGTAAATTCTCCGTCTGTCTCCAAACTCAGTTTTTCCACATGCTGTACTAATAGTCATAACCATGCAAGCTAGCAAAAGGTTGATCAGCTGTAAATCAGCACACGCACACATACCCCCATTGGCTCTGCAAGTGCGTAACTACCTCAGCCATTTTATTCCCGTACAGTTTTCTGGGGAAATCTACCAGCAAATATTTTTTTCTTCTTTTTTTAAACCTGTTTAAATTGGCCTCTCTTAAGTCATTTGTGACGCATTCAAGGCTGATTTGTACTCTTTTGATCCATAACAAATTAATACATCCAATTTATTTCTAGAAAAAATAGTCTTGGAAAATGTAGGATGAAGGAATAGCTTCAGCCAGCATTTGTAACTTGGTTGCATGCAGTGCTTTCCGGGCATATGAGCTTCACTAATTTTTAGAAATGAAAATATTTACAGATTTCTTGCAGCACTTTGACTCTTTGTTGTATATTCCATTATATCTCTCATTCTGTGTATTTTCCATCATAAATTTGAAAGAGGGCCTACTTATCATCAAAACATAAGCAGCAAATTTAGTTCTGTATACTGTAACATTCAGCATCATGGAGCAGTTATTTCTCCTGGCCTAGCTAAAACAGTGTGCATAGTAAGAGTTTGATAAAGAGTTTAAATATCTAAAGATCTGGCTTCTCTTCTGTTTATACAACTGGCTGCTATGCCAGTGGCAGAGTGTCAGGGAAAGATGTATTTGTCTCTGTGGTTGGAAAACATTCCTGTTTCAGAAGACTGGAAATTTAGACTTAAGTATCCTTGCCCCACGCAGGTCTTGAAAACACCACTGCTGAATAATTGAGGGAATTTCTCATTCATATTATTTCTCTGTCATTGCTGTCTCTATTTAACCAATGTGGTAATGTTAATACTACTGTAATATTTTCCATTCAGAATTTTGTGCTATTTACAGATACTCAAAGTAAGGCAAGTCATCATTTTTGTTAGGCCAGCAGATAGAGTTGCAATAAAATAGATAAACTGACAGATATACAAACTCTATTTTATACCTGATCTAAGAGCCACAGATAACCCGCTATAAAGTTTAAAATCAGCTGTTCTGAATTTAAGTAATTATATTAATAAATTAGAATGTTTGAGAAGAAAAGGTAGTTAGGATCTGGCTAAAATGGACAGCAGGTTCTTAACCAGGAGAGACATGGTAATGTCATCACTGTGGGACAAAGAGAAGCCTAGGTTTGACCAGAAGTCGTGGATGAGCTGGGAGATGATTCAAAGGCTCCTGTGGCAAAAGAGAAATGTGATATTCCCATGTCAGTGTCTTTCTATACTACAAAACCACTATTTTGTGTGATCCTGAAAAGAATATTTGAAATACACAAAATGTCTGTTCTTGTGTCTGCTATGCAGTAATATTTCTCCAGAGATGTTCACATTGTAATGACTGTCTTGTTTTTCATTCTCCCAGGGACCTCCAGGAACTTGATGACAGCACCCAGCTACCTTTACTCTGTCACTTCTCTGAGACAGCTGAAGGCCTTACCACCATTAGAGCATTCAGGTGAGAAAAATGAATGATGAGGGAGGCTTGGGTTTTGGCCTGGCCCATGAAGCTTGCTTGGAGCGTGTCTGAGGGCAAATTGTTGGATTTTGGTAAACTTTAAAGAAGACATCTCAAAAAAGAGATGTTGCTTTCCTATTGCTTTGCCATGTCTCTAAACACTTGTGTGTATTTTCAGCAACACTGATTTATCTGTATGGCTTTTACACTGAATTAACTATTATGACCTTTTTAGGATACGATAATTAAACTTATAAGGTGCCTAGTTTAACCATGCTTTACTTGGACAGTGGGGAGCTCTCCTTTGCTGGACAGGCACAGGCACCACTTCTTCAGACCCTCCTGCTACATCCCACAAGCTGTGCTCTCCAAGTACCCCTGAATAATTTCTGTATTTAACCCACTCCTCAGTCAGCCAAACATCACTGTAGCACTCTCCAACTGAAAGTCAGTATGCAACATTGACAGACTTCCCAAGAAAACTATTGCAGAACAGAACTTGATGTGAGTATTGGAAAACCCAACCTGTCAGTCAAAACTGAAAAACAAATTCCACAAGATTCAGAGAATTCTTCCAATTTTCCATGCATATATTTTTTTCTCTACTTCCTACAAAAAGTATAGGCCAAATTCTCCTCGTGTATTCACTACATTATAGCTAGCATGACTGCCAAAGTGCCAGCTTGGTGTTACTCCCCAGTAAGTGTAACTTGCACTCATTCTGTACAATGTAGTAGTTTGAGCCAGAGCAGATGTGCTATTTACACAGCTATTTGATCAACTTAACACTGTTTCATCCTTTCAAGCTAGCTTTACTCCCTAAGGTATTAGTACAGAGTGCTGCTTTAAGGGCTGTGGCAGGATAAGGAAAAATGTTGCTATGTTGAAGCGATGCGAGCCAGTGGTCAGCAAGAAATGTTTTAACAAGCTTTATCAACCAGAATGATGTACTGAAGCAGTAATTCATAATTAAGGCCTGATGCGGATGCATTCTGAGTGCTTCCTGAGAGGTTCAGAGTGGCCTTTCATCACGTTATCTCCTGAAAAAGATGGAGGAGTTTAGCACTTTTTGGGAGTGGTTTAACCTTTCCTTACCTTACAAAAAGACAATGTGGGCCTGGATGACAGAGAGCAAGAGGCAGCCCTAGGGAAGGACTGAGCATCATAACCATCACTTGAATATTCCAGGATCTCTGGTGCTAATAAAATCCACTTCATTTCCCTGCCTGTCCTCCACTGTCAACCAAACCTGAAGTCTCCGGTGTTTTTTGTCAGCAGACTCATATTTACTAATACTCCTGTTAGTCATCCTCTGTAGTTTTAGTTCAGTATGTTCCAGGATAAAATAGAGTAGTCCCTCACACAACTTACCACAGAGTAGTACAACTGGATCAGAAAGCAATTTCAGTGACCTTTGCTGTTTGTCATCTGACAGGATGAAAGTCTAAAACTGCGGAGAAGATGAGCTGGACATGGATGAAAAGATACAGATTGAGCATGTCAGATTTTCCATTAGGAAAACAGGAGTTTTGCTGCCAGAAAAGCAGACAAGCAGAATAGTCTGTGCATCTTTGCTCCTCCTGGCGTCACTCCTGTTACCAGTTGTTGCCTTAGGGAGGTCGCTTGCCGTGTTTACAAGCTGTGCAGTGGGAAATAGAATATCAGTGGGAAAGCAAATAAAATAAAAGTAAAAAGCAGTTTCTGGCAGAACAAGTGTTACAGGTGGTTCACAGCAGGGCCTGAGACTTTAAAATGGAAGAGCTTGCCATGATAAAATAGATGATAACCTGCTAAATGAAGTTCAGCTAGTTTATTCGAGTGGGGGCATTTAAGAGACAGTAGAATATGAAACAAAAAAAATGGTTTCCATCTGCCTGCAGGTCATACCTGAAGTACTGCAAGGTGCTATGAATACACTTACAGCAACACAGATTTTCCCTGCCTTTCCCAAAGTGTACCTCAGCTCTTAGCACTATGACTTCCTTGCACTGCTTTTTAAATGTGAGAGACATTACCAGAATTCATTTTTGTAATTCAGGAATGATCTGTAGCTTTCCCTCATTGTAGTTTTCTGAGTTGCTCAGGCAATGTGTGGCTGGCTGAGAAAACAGCTGAGATGAGTAGCTGAAAGGCATGGATCTACTGTCAATCTACAGTCTGCATTAGTTGAGACCTTAGAGATGTCACTCCTGTTGAAGACTCCTGCAGCTGGCCAGGTAACTGGCTTGTGAGGAGAAAGTGAGGGACCATGACAGCACTCACCAGCGAGAGGACTGGAGGGCAGCAGCAGCCACAGTCCACAGCTATAGAAGTGGATATGCTATGGGGAGTAAAACCTGTCCTTAGCACATGGGCAGCACTGTCTCTTTAAAGGGACAGGCTCTGATCCAAAATCTTGTCGCACGAATTCCCCGCTGCTGTACGTGTTGCTCTGCCTGGTTAAGGAAAGCCCTGGCAGCAGGCACAGGTCCTTCGGGAAGAGTTTTTAATACAAAGTCCAGAAAAAGCAGAAGGAAAAGAAAGTTTTGCTTTGGTAGGAGGGGAGGGAGAGAAGAGAAGAGTTTAATGCTTAATCCTTGTGTGTATGAGTGTGCAATGTGTTGTAATATAACAACTTTGCTCTCGGCAGGCACGAAGCCAGATTTAAACAACGTATGCTGGAACTAACGGACACGAACAACATTGCCTACTTATTTCTATCAGCTGCCAACAGATGGCTGGAGGTCAGGACGGTACGTTCAGTTTCGTCCCAGCCGTGGTTTTGAAACCTTGGAAGCAAACAAAGACATTGCCTGATGCAGAGAAGTTGATAATGAGAATTAATCTCACAATGAGATTATACACACTGTTCCTTAAAATAGATCAGTATTGTTTATGTTAAACCCATAAAGGTTTTTCAGCTGGCTTGGCCAGGAGTAAGAAAATACAAGTCTCCCTCATCTTTTGCTGTTGTGATGTCTAGTGCCTGAAGAGAGCGCAAGAACAAACATTTACATAACTTGAAATGAGGTTTGCTCTGCTACTGTGCAGCCTCTGTAGACCCGTTGGAGCAGGACCTACTTTTAAAGCAGAACACGGCTATTTAGTAGCTTTGTGCCCTTATTCTGCCAGGTCTGTTCTAGGCACCACTGAATTTCCAGGTCCTGAAGCATCTCTCCAGTAACAGGTTTAATCCCACAGCTGTAATTTAAGCCCCTTCTTTGCAGTGCCCTTTCTGCAGCCATGAGGCCATACTCTCTGTGATTTTACTGTTCAGTATCATGAAAGATGGCAGAACTAGATTCCAACTGAAAACTAAATGAACACAGGGCAAAGCACAGCCACTGCCAGTGGGACAGGCTCCTGGGTTTTACAGAGGCTCTCCAGGGACAGCACACATGGAACTTTTCTGATCTACAAGCCAAGAAGACTCAAGCAAAGCCAATGTGATTTTTTTATTTACCTGACACTGAAAGGGCAGTGAATAAACAGAACAGTGACCTGATTCTGCTAGACACAAGTAGTAACAGGCATGATTAATCCTCACATCAAAGCCTGTATCCTCACCTTCCTGTCCTGATATGCTGGTGGAGCAACAAAGTTGTGCTCCATTTCTTATGGTGGCAAAACCTTCCCTTGTGCATGAAGCTTTCAGATTCCTACAGCATTCAAGATCAAGCTGAACTTGCTTCCAAATCAAGACAGATAAATAGCAGAGCAACAGTCAATCCTGGATTAAGCTGTGATGATGCCTGTTAACATCTCACAGTCTTAGGCTTGCTTACATGCGGAATGAATTTGATCAAAGCTTCATCATTGCTTCATCACAGCATTAGAAATACTGAGGGCTTGCCAAGGAATAGCTCATTTAGCCCTGCCTGGTGTCACAGTGGTACTAAGATCACTCAAAAGTTTGCAGGATTTAAGAGCAAAGTCCTGTCCCAGTTGCTGATGGAGACTTGAGACCATTGAGCTTCTGCAAGTCTGCCATCTGCTCATCAACACTTTTTACAAACAGATGAACTAGGCAGCCCTTGTAAAATCTCAGCAGGAAAGATTCCAGGCAGGATATTATCAGACAGGAGGAAAAAAAAAAATGGATGGAAAACGCTAACCCTGTAATCCAAAGTAAATACAATGCAGGGAGCAGTGGGAATACCAACAGTCTCATGAATCAGGCACCTTGACAACTACATGAGATCACATGTGGCATTCACTTCAAAACTGAGATACACATCAAGAAGATGGGTTCAAGCTCTTGCAAAGCTTGTGAGAAATCAGATCTTTCTAATACAGCGTACGCAGCAATTTCTTTAAAGCAAGTCATCAACATGCAACAGAGCTGAGATCCTGCAGGTATCTACCACGGAATCACTGTGAAACTCCCAAGTGCTGTGGCAGGAGCAAGGCTTACTAGCCCATTTGCAGCACCACAACTACACAGCTATACTGCTTTCAAAGTCCACACTGCCAAAACTGACATGGTGTTTCACTGCAGGCTGTGAGTGTACAGAAGGCTTAGGGATGCATTCACCATGCACAGTGTCCCCTTGCATGATGTAGACACTGTATGTCAGTCTGCCCACTTGTGCCAGTAAAACATGTTGCATGACCTGTATAAACTCTTCCAAAATTCTTTATGGACTTTGTGCAGTCACTCATACTTCTGTTTTTGGGAAGGCAAACCCATGTTTAAGAAGACCTGAAGAATGGTGGAGATGGAGGAATTGGTTTAGTGGTAGGAATTAGGGGTGCAGGAATTGTTATGCCATTATTATATTTTACCTTTTTTATGAGCTTATTAGATTTTTTGGGTAGCCACAATAAGATACCCTAGCTCAAATGGATTTCTAGAATACACTGGCCTGTTTCACTTGTCTTCAGCAACTTCCTTTAGAGTGTTTCTGGTTGGGCACCCCAACCCATAACCTCTTCCAGGAAAAAAAGAACAAAACAGAATTAAGGACTAGGTATCATTACAGAAATAATGCTCAGTAAAGCGAATCTGCTCTATGACTAATGAACCTTTCTCTCCCCCACTCTCCTTCCAGGATTACCTTGGTGCTTGCATAGTTCTGACTGCAGCTGTCACTTCCATCACTGAAGGACCTCACTCAGGGTTTGTGGGACTAGGTCTCCTGTATGCTCTAACGGTATGTACCAAGGCAAAGCGTAAGAACCTTCAGACTAATGTATTCATTTTATAATTGAAAAAGCACATATACATGGTTATCTCCCAGCTTTCTTAATCTTGAAAAAAACAATCTTGCAAATAATGGATTCAAGCCAGAGCTGAGAGAGTTCAGGGCAACTTGGACTTGCTTCAGTTTTTATGAGCCAATTAAAAAAACACAACCATTCCCAGGCCCTGTGTGCTCCCAAGCAGAGCAGGAAAATTAAAATGCGTAAGAGGACCTGCTGTGCACCCTGTTTTGCACAACACAGTGTTGGTTCCATCTGTACATAGCAAAACCTGCCTGAAAATACTCATAATCTGGGTAATCTTTAGCTGAAGACCAAATAATCCAATTGCTAAAGAATCGGAAATACCAGTTCCGTCTTCAGAGGGAAACCATTCAGACATCCAATATTGTCCATGCAACTCTGAATGGATTTGGGGATTGGCACCTTTGGGGCTGGTAGGCATGGTTCATCGTGACAGGTAGCAGAGGTGATGGGGTTAGTAATAATGAGATTTTGGTGGCACACTAGCTGATTTCATTGTGACACTGTCATTAGTACTGAGCAGTTTGAGCTAAGTTATGTAGAAAGAACAGTGATTTAGGGTACGAGGCTATAAGAGAGGCTGAGAGTGCAACATGAGCACAGTGAGTACCATCACCATCAAAAGTAAAAATGCCACTAAATTAACCATGAGAGTGGAGACAAAAGCAGGATGAAGGTAGTGGCAGAAAGAATTTTTGAAATCATGGGTGGCATGGCAAAAATCTGGCTGCTTTATGGCACTGGTATGAGGGAGGGATGTGGGTATGGGTCTAACACTGAGTGTGGCTTTGCACGTAAATGCTGGTGAGCCCATAGTTACAGGAGAAAGTTCTCAGCAGCTGCCTTAGGTGGACTTAGATCCCTTCGTGACGCTGTTGCAGCAGTGTGAGAACCTGACAGCAACTGGGAATTAGTCCTAGTGCTTCAGCTTCACTCTGAAAACATTCCTGGTAATCATGCTTCACTAGCAGAGATCTGGACGAGCCAGCATGTCTGCATCATCTTTGGCTTCTCTGTATTTAGTCTGTGTTTGCAAAAAGATTGTTAGTGTAAATCAGGCATGTGCTGAAGTCTGGCATAGCAGAGAAAAAAATGCTGTTGTCACCAAGCGATTACCTGTCTCTCTTCTGCCCCACAACAGCACTGATAAAATTTTGAATACAGTTGGATTATTACCTGTGTGTCCTCACACATGTTTTTGTATAATTTCTCTTTGGAGCTAAAAGAGGGCTGAGGTTTGGACGTGGATGACAGCAAACTGCACCAACATTGTGTTTACAATAGACATCCATAAGCTTATTCTCTCCCCTTGCATAGGCACTGCCAACTGCCTTGTACAACTACAATGAAGGTTGAAATAATGGGTAGAGCCTTTCTGATGACAGGATCTGTTATCAGATCCACCAGGTCTATGACTGCAGTCTGCTACTCCACAAGCAGCAGTTCTGCAGAGTGTTTAGCTTATCTGCAAATGTATGCATTTCTGACTCAAAGGCTGGGCACCAAATGAGCAGGTTTCTGATCAACAAAGAAAATAATATCCCCTTGACTGAGTCTTTCTTAAGTATAAAGCAAGCAATTAAATCCTCTAAATTGAAACTAATGTTATTGATGAACCTCAGTGAAAATTACTTACCCTATGCCTATTGCATCAATATTAGGTTTGTGGAAAAGAAGTGGGGCTGGGTAACTTCTTCATAAAGAAGCTCTTATTTGGCAGATTCGGCAATCTCCCGCAAATAAACAACAAAACCTTTCTCTGAATGTATATGAATAAGATATTTTCACTGTGTTACTTTTCTAAACCCTTGTTCAGGTATGTGAAATATCTCAATTTTTAAAGGTATTTGGAAATCAACTGTTCCTAGTAAGATCAGTTTTTCTTTAGACGAGCACCTAAATACAGACTTAAGAATGTTTATGAAAAGGTTTTACAATTTTCAGTCAGTCCTGACTAGAGATCAGCTTGTCTAAGCTATTGGCTATTGTTAGACAACTAATTATCAGCTATTATCTACTACAAGTAATACCTTTACTATTGATCAAATCCTTTACATTACAAATAAGAATAAAAAGCAAGAAGGAAGTACTGCTGAGCTGATAACACTTTTTTTCTCATATATTTTTCTGCTAAAAGCCCTTCACATTTTTCACAGAGAGAAATTAATTATTTAAATACAACAGAAACAGAAATGAAATGCCTATAATTTTTTTCAATCTATTTGCAAATAGTGAACTTTCTTAATCCTTAGTTGCCATCTTTGAAAGATTAGAAAATGTAATATTTACACATAGCACTGCTAATTTTGATTTCTTTTTTCTGTCTGTGTGCTTAAATATGCCTTTCAGTACTGATCACTAGATGCTGAGAACAAGAGATTCCCTTAGTCACATCTTCAGACTGTTGTTACAACCTTTCCATAGTTCTCCTTCAAAAAACAAGGATGAGAATACTGACTTATTATGTATTTGATGGTGTTGCACTGAGTCTTGAACTGTTGCAACATCAATAAGAGACGCACTGTATTGATTCAGGTCAAAAACTTTTGCATATTTATCCAACTTTTTTTTGCAAATAGGTACAGGAACAGACAGAAAGCTGAACGCTGTCCTTGTTTTCATTTTATGATGCAGATAACCAACTATTTGAACTGGGTGGTGAGGAATCTAGCTGATCTGGAAGTGCAAATGGGTGCAGTAAAAAAAGTACACAGCTTCCTGAACATGGAGTCGGAGAACTACGACGGCTACTTGGGTATTGCTATCAAATCTTTTGGGGTTTTAATGTGGTAATGTGAAAGTGAGATATTCTTGGTCATGCAAAATATATACTCCTCTTTGGCCAAAATCTGTTTTTATTTATGTGTAGGAGCTCCCACTGATCTGAGTGACAAGGATAGCCAAAAAAAAAGCTCTGAGATACGTAGCCCATGCTACTCAACATAAAAAAACCCTCTACCAAATGCTAGGGAGACAGAGCATGGCCCTGTAGTACAATCAGAAAACACCAGGGCACTGTTGTAGATGGGGTGAACAAAACATCCATATAGCTGCTTAGAAAACAAAAACATGGATAAAAATTAGAAATGAACCATCAGTCATGCTTCAAGATCTCTGATCTTTGCAGCAAATGGGGACTATAGGACAGGACAGATCAGTTGTTGAGAACATCAGACCTCAACAGCTCTTCCTTGAACCGCACATTGTTCATACTCCACGCTTTGACCACTATTTTAGAAGTGCTTGAAATGCAAGACCAAAAAGGCTTGCAGTTCAGCAGACCTCCCTGGAAAGCCAAGCCCCTTAGTCTGGAGAGAAATCCTGCCCGTGTATTTGGAAATCGGGATGAAATGCTAGCTGTGATAATGTAGTATGGCAGTAACAACATTCTTCCTTGCACAGCCCTTCCTGTGCTGGTTACTGACCGAAGAACATGTTAACACTGCACAGGCACTACATTCCTCTCTGCTCGTTTGGCTTCTCCCTGTTTTGTTGCCAAGAGCCACTTTAGCATCTGCTCTCTCTTCATATGTGTTATGATCTGGAAGCTATGTGCTAATGTGCACGCCAGGCTGATCCCAGCTCATCCTTGGCAGGGAACTGTAAGTCCATTTCTTGAGTGGCTTCAGGAGAGTGCCCAGAGAGAGGGGGAAAGGGGAATGTCGTAAAGAGTGTCCCTCAGATCGATTCATTTTGGTTTGTTTTACTGTAACTATTTCAGATCCCTCCCAAGTCCCCAAAGATTGGCCCCAGGAGGGGGAAATCAAGATTGAAAATTTGTGTGTTCGGTACGAAAACAACCTGAAGCCTGTTCTTAAGCATGTTAAGGCGTATATCAAACCAGGGCAAAAGGTAGGTACAAGCAATTGCCTATCTTCCTCACTCTGAAGCAGATCCCTCTTTATTGTTTTTTCCTTTCTAAGGTGGCAGAAAAGCAAGAATAACAACTTGCAGTGACAGCTATATATATTGATGGTTTTCTCTGAAGTCCCTGGGCATGGGTCAAGAAATTACTCTGATGATATCTTATTCTTGGCTGGGCTCAATTTTCCTTCTGGCAGTTCTACCTCTTTCCAAGCCCATCTCTCCACACAGAGTGAGCCTAGGTGGCCAGATGAGATTAGACAGACGTCAGACTGGAACTGAGCAGAAAATGCAAGAATATCTCACATTTCAGTGTATAGTATCACTGGAGTCCAGGTCAAAATGCTGAAGTTTAAAAAATGTTCCTGGGACAAGTCCCCATGATGCTGAGAGGCAGAAAAGTGTGCTTGCTTGCCTTGTCTTGTCTTTTTTTCCCCCTGGAGTCTGCAACTGGCCACTGGGAAGGATATTTCTCCTCAACAGTAGGGCAATCCAGTCCAGCTTTCCCAAATGGACTGCAAGTCTGATTTACAAGGGCTTCCCTTTATAAATAAGTAACATCCTGCTTTCTCTTGCAGGTTGGGATCTGTGGTCGTACTGGCAGCGGCAAGTCATCCCTGTCTTTGGCCTTCTTCAGAATGGTGGACATATTTGATGGTTAGTTTTCAATGGAGTATGTTTGACTCCTCACCTGCTCCCCTCTTTTTTCTTCAGAAAATCTGAGGAGACATTTTGCTAGTTTGGCTCTCTGGCTCAGAAGATACTTGATTAGAATGAGGCTTGTTATGTCTTATCCTTCCAAGTACAAAGTGTCCTATTGTGAGTAGTGCTCAGTTCTTCCAGGAAATGTTACACACAGATTATACTTCTATTTTTTTTTTAACTTTTTTACGTATGTTCTGACAAAATAATATGCCATTTTTGATATTGGAGGGAAAAATGTGCAACTCTCTCAAGCCTCTAAATTTTTCCCCTAATGGATAATTGCATTAACTTTTGATAGCTGTTGAAATATTAACAGAATAGAAACTAATACTCAACAAGTCCATTCCCTTGATACTTATTTTTTATTTTATTGTGGTTTTCCACAATTGCAGCAGAAATTGACTCAAGGTTTTGGAAACATTTTGCTGTGTTTTCGCTCCTGTGGCACTTCACTCTCCCAGCAAACTGGCCTGAACTTATATGCTGCAATATGAACGCTCACAAATTGTAATACATATGCATGTATACTATTATGGGAATATGGAAACCTACTGGAAAGTTATCTTTTTGTTTCAAAGATTTCCATGTTTCTAGTCTACCTATTGTGCATGGAACATTTGCGAGGGAAACCCCAGTAGTATGTAGGAGGATAAGTAAATCTGATGCAGGTAATATATGCTTTTGCTGTGGTTCTGTATCTGTATGTGTCTGTCTTAATAGGTTTCTGATTCATGACCAGAGCTCCTGGATACATATGAGTAGTGCAAACAAACAGCCATTATGTCCATACCCAACTTGAAGTTTCCTTCTACTTTAATCTTCTTTATATATCTTTTCTTTGTCTGTTCCTTCAGAATCTTGATTTTTCCCAATGGGAATGCTTATATCTTTTCTAAATGAGTTCTGTTTATCCTTTGTGCACTTCTCTCTCTCCCTCAGCTAGACCCTTATTTGGCCTCTGCTGGTCCACTTCTGGGTAGAGTCCTGGCTCTAATTAAAGTTACATAACAAGATTTGAAGTAACTTTACTAAAACCAAGTTTTTATTCATGTTGTCCATCTTGGTTCCTTATGTCTCTGTTATTTCTTTAAATTTGTATGTGTTCCATTTTATTCCCCTACTCTTGCTTCTTTCTTTGTTCTTTAGTGTTTCTCTTTTCTTGCCCTCTGTTCAAACTATGTCTCATTTCTCATCTGTCTTGCTTGGACGCCCTTTGTTACTTTCCCTCTTTCCCAACTCATCTCTAATTTACTTTTTCACATAAGTCTCCTTATCCACTCTGTTCTTTTCCTCGAGCACCCTGGCTTCTATCAGAAATGCGCTCCCCTATTCCCAAGGCATGCCATATTAATTTTTCTCTGATTAGTCCACCTTATGTTCTCATTTATGAAGAAAAGGAATTGCTTAAGTTTATGCAATGACCACTACCTCATTGCTGCCCATCCCTTCCCCGTAACTTGGAGGAAGTTTTGGTGCCCAGTGAAAGTCAGTGTGGCAAATAGTTCTTGGCTTTTCTTTGAGGATTCAAGGGAAAACATTCCTTCTGCCCTTCTCACCCTTTTTCTATTTTCAAAGTAGCCAACCAGTTTCTCTTGTACATTTCCCCTATCTCCCTGGCTTCAATATCAGCAGTTGCCACACCCTCCACATCATAAATCAGATTTTCAGGTGAGATCCATAGGCTTATTGACCTGAAGTGGTGACTAGAAAAGGAAAATCCTCTTACTTCACCAAGTATCCTAGCTGTTGCAGCAACTTCTTGCCAGGGAATGCAATACTAGGCTAAGGGGTGATTAATGTGACTGCTTCCAGTAATGTTATGCTAGCAGAACAGTATGTGGCTAATTCACAACCAAATGCTCAGATAAAACTAAGCTGTAGGAACCAGCATGAATAGTATTAAAATGCCTTGGAGTAGGACATCCTCTTTGTTTTTCTGATCTGCCTCTCGTTAAAAAGTTAATGCTACCCTGTTCCTTGGGTGTTTTGGTTCCTGATGAATGGATTGCAGATACATGCCTATATTATGCAAAAGAAATTGTGCACAATGTCAAATTAAATACCTTTGGCAACTGTTAAAGTCAAGGGGAACAAAGAAAGGCACAGGACGTAGCTACTTACTGAAGTTGCTCTCATTCTCACTTTGTTTGGCTGTAAAGCTCAGATTGCTCCATAATAAAATTTCCTTCTGGTGCTATCATTAATCACATAGCATGGAAGCCACCTACTTCCTCTAAGGGAGGAGCAGGGAAACAAATACAGCAAGGCAACAGTGTCACTAATAATAAGCTGCATTCCCTCTAGCTTGCATTACTACATACATTCGCCTTCCCTGTGTTTATATGATAGTGCTGAGAGATTGCAGAGACATGCTGCCTCCTCATTGGAGTCCAGCCCAAACCAGCTGTTTTATCTTTCCGTCTTCTACCTGCAGATCACATGCTTTGTGCAATTCCCTCACATGTCTTCTGCATCTTATTTTAAATAGGGAGGATAGTGATTGATGGAATAGACATCAGCAAATTGCCTCTTCATACTCTTCGTTCCCGACTGTCCATTATTCTCCAGGATCCAATATTGTTCAGCGGCTCCATTCGGTAGGTATATGCCACGGGAGGGGAGAAGCAGCATTGCATGGCATATTTGTGATGGGCACTGTGGAACAGGAAGGGATGGAAAAGGGTAGAAACCTTTCTAGCTGCATCCAATCATATCCAAGGGAAGTCAATTGATATACACAATGCCAAAATGTTCCTTTGCAGAAGACCTGAATGAACTGCAATTGCAGTAACAAGACCACTTTTATGTTTTCTTTGCAGCTTTAATTTGGATCCAGAATGCAAGTGCACTGATGATAGACTCTGGGAAGCTTTGGAGATTGCCCAGTTGAAGAACATGGTCAAGTCATTGCCAGGAGGCCTTGGTAAATCTGAACCAAGTCTCTGGGAACACAGGCCAATAATGAAATTATGCATGCATGAGCATGCACACATATAAACAGATGCGGGGATCTTACACTTTGAACCATATAGAAGTTGACAGGCACCTAATGAATATTCTGTCTCCATGCTATCCTTACTAAAAAGCTGAAGAGTAGTCTGGTTTTCCACTCATTGCAGAAAAATCCGCAGTACCTCAGCATCATAATGGTGTGACTAGTCATTAAAGAGTTAAAAAAGAGCAGCTTTACCTCCATACCTTCAGGAGAATCTGGCTTTGCCAGCAGAGCTGTAGCTCTTGTCTAGAACACTGACAGAGTGTTTTCCTTATCATTTTAGTTCTTGTTCATGAAGGACACTCACATATTTCATTCATATTACTAAGATATTATCCTGCAGCCTACCAGATTTGCTATTTGTGCCAACTATTTGCTTAATGGTATATTGTTCCTTTCCCAAGAAGCTGTACTCACTTTTTTTGGTATCATTCCCTTCCAGTGTACAGTCAGGATTATGCTAATTGGCTTTTACTGGAAATCTGCACAATCAGAGCTTTCATGATGCCCACTCAAAATCACTAGGTCCTCTCTGTATGAACATACAGCATTTCAGTGGTGTTACATTCAAAGTAATCGACTTTATTACAGACGCAATGGTCACGGAAGGAGGAGAGAACTTCAGTGTAGGGCAAAGGCAGCTCTTCTGTCTGGCCCGAGCCTTTGTCCGCAAGAGCAGTATTCTTATCATGGATGAAGCCACGGCATCTATTGACATGGCCACAGTGAGTATTACAATGAGCACCATTGATGTGTGGATGTATAAGCAGAGGCATCTTTCCTAAATGTCAGCCATGAGACCTCTTAGCAGGAAAAAAATTATAGCTTTTTTGCTTTTCTTTTGAGTTTGATTTCATCCATTGCTGTTGATGTATTTTGGGGATTGATGCCTATGGTGAGAGGAAAAAAGATGAAATGTTCTAGAAAATCCCTGCTCTCACAGGTGTGACATTTCCTTAGTGAGAATCAAGTGCACAGATCGTAGATAGTATGGAACATGATCCTCTCTCCTATGTGCTTAAAGACACATGCATTAAAAGGATGTGTAACTAAATGTTACTGGTAGTTTACTGGATGTGTAAAAGGATGAAATAACTGAAGTAAGGCTTTTCGGGTTTTTTAGGAAAATATTTTGCAGAAGGTCGTGATGACTGCCTTTGCAGACCGCACAGTTGTAACAATAGCAGTAAGTATTGTTGCCAGCAAATGCTTTCTTTCCTCAATCTTCCAGCGGTTAATCTCGCCTTTCACCATTAAACATCACTAGATAAAATTAAAAAATCACAAAATAAAACTAGAACACAAGGTAGGAATATTTCCAGGCACTAGAACAAGTCAAGACAATCAACCTGAAATTTTGCAGTGAGTGCTGTCTTGCTACAAAGTGGGCCAAATCTAAACCACTAAGTGTTTCCCTGAAGAAGGATTTTACAGGGAACTTCAGCCTCTACACTATCTCCAAAAAGATCTGAGCTCATTCCTGCCATTTCTAGAGCCCAGAAGTTCCATGTATGTGTGCAGGTGTGCATATACACGCACACACATACAGTGGATACCATTAAGAATAGTTCCACCTTGTGACAGCAGGCTTACTCAACAAATGGATGTTTTATCCATAAGATAAATACGTGTTTCAACAGCTGTTCCATTTGCTTTGTCTGGAAACTAGTCCTGTGGTTAGAGATTAGAGCTATGCCTCCTGGACTCCGGTTTCAAGTCTGTTTGTTAGTGACTAGTTTGTGTCAGGCAAACCACTTAACCTAGCTCACTGACAGTAGGCTCTAATGTTCTTGGATGTGTAAGTGCTGAAGATGCTATCGGTAAGCATAGTTCATTCTTAGTTCATTCTTCAGTTACATGCCTTGCATGCAAGTTTGCAGCATTGTCTTTCTGACTGGAATCTCACTTTTTGTTTGCTTTGCCTTTCCAAAGTCGGTGTCTCAAGCAAAATAGCACGTTAATATTTATGTTCCATCACAAAGTTGGCTTCATTTCCTTCCTCTTCATTCATGGCTGATCCTTTCTTCACCCACCTGTTTTTCTCTTCTTTTTTCCAGCACCGCGTATCTCACATCTTGGATGCCAGTATTGTCCTAGTCCTCTCCGAGGGCTTTCTAGTTGAATGTGACACTGCCTCAAACCTACTCCTCAAAGAGGATGGCCTGTTCACCACTTTGGTGAAGACTCACAAGTAGACTTTCTCAGTCCACACTGTTCACAAGACTTCGGGCTCTTTGGTGGTTATTTTTATCTCTTTAGTTTCCTTTCACTCCTTTCACTCTGCTTCCTTTCTACTGCACAGCTTCAGAGATGACAGTGCAAGAAGGTGTTTATTGTGTGGTTCCTAGGTTTGTTTAATTTCAAGACTATTCATGCTAATCATATTTCACTAAAGCTTAGACATGCAGGTAACACTGAATCTATCATGTCAAAGGAATTCCCCCCCCCCCCCCCCGACCAGTCCCTGACTTTTAATCTGTATAGTGAAATAGCCCACTTTTAGAGTTCGCCGTGTCTATACTTGACTGGCTGTATTCATATGGCACTGAAATCAAACTCAAGACTCATTACATTCCTGTTGCCTGTAGGGCTTAACTACTGCCTGCAGCACACTCAAATTTAATCTCAGAGGGACCTAATTCATTTTCAAATGGAAACAGCCCAGGATTGCCGTAAGATAGATGCACAGACACCAAGGACTGAAGTAGGACACTAAGCCTCCTGACAGTGCAGGCGTACCCAGGATATTTATCACCCATACTTCCTGAAGGGGAAGATGTATTTCAATTGTGCTGTAGGATTTATTCCAACAGCTGTGCTGTCCAGGATGGCAATTAGTGGACCAAAAGTGATATATTTGCATGCTTGGTGGCAGAGGCTGTAAAGTAAGTGGAGATCTCTTCAGGTTAAAGTTGTATAGTACATGGACTGTAAGCAAGGATAGCCTGTCACTAACCTAGTGTGCCTTGGATTAGGCCCATTAATTAACTGCATTGAGAATTATCATAATGACAACTTCTGTATGCTTTTCTGTATGGCAGCATCGGGTTCACACCATCCTAACTGCAGACCTGGTCATCGTCATGAAGCGAGGGAACATTTTAGAATATGATACGCCTGAGAACCTACTTTCTCAAGAAGATGGCATCTTTGCTTCATTTGTGCGGGCTGACATGTGAAGAATTGCATGATGCATCTTAATAGCTTATTTTGAAACAAATGAAATGCAAATATTTTTTATTCAATGAAACATCACTTTTATCTTTTATTTTTTAGAGACTTTCCTCACACTTCCATCTTCCAAAATAATAAAACCTATTGCAATACATGTATGC
This sequence comes from Myiopsitta monachus, assembly GCA_017639245.1. Classification (NCBI taxonomy): domain Eukaryota; kingdom Metazoa; phylum Chordata; class Aves; order Psittaciformes; family Psittacidae; genus Myiopsitta; species Myiopsitta monachus. The sequence goes on from CM029920.1 coordinate 83,809,651, forward strand.
CTGAAAGCAATAAAAATGTCACTTCGTTCAAAAGCTGTTAGAATACACACACACACACATAGGCAGAATTTTTTATTTGCTGGGAATTTGGCATTTCCTTAGACTTTTTAGTGACTTTATTTTTTTTTACAAAGAGCAAAAGAAAGCACTGCTCTTATGAACTGCATATGTTATGCTGGAACTGGCAATCAAATCGTGCAGTTTGACAAGGAAACAAGAGATCCCCAGAAGCATTCTGTCCCCAGAGGGGCAAAATGTAAAAAAAATCAAATCCAAACCCATAACACTTGGGGCAATCTGCTGCATTCCAAAGGCATAAACTTTCCTCTTCAAATTGTCATGGAGGAGCAGTGAAAGAGCGAAAGGAATTCCATCAGAAATAAGGAAACTCTTCCTGTCCTTCAATTCAGCTAGCACACGATATTTGTCACAGTACTATTTTCAGCGCAGTGATGTATTATCCCTACAGTCAATTCCTAAATCCATATTTGTTCTGCAGACTCTCTTCCATCAAAGATGCAACTCATACTATAACTATGCATACTTTGATAGGCCTATAGAGGAATTTTGTACAGTATCTTAAGACTTTGTATTCAAATCACTATGAATTTATAAACTTTATATTAGCCAATCTTTTAAAAATGTCCCTACAACTTTTCTACATAATATGGCACATAATTAGCCAACCATTATGTTTTGTATGTTTTTAGTCCTTCGCATTATTTTTTATCTTGGGACAATCTTCTTTTCCTTTACACATTTCTGTCATCTCTCTAAATCAGATCTAGTCCTGAAAAGGTATGATTTTCAAATTATTACTATATCTTTAAGAACTTAGGTGAATTTATATATGAATTTACATCATACAGCTTTTAAAAGCTTGCCTGCACCTGACTAGCATGTGGCTAGATTTTGAACCATGACAACTGCACAATGGAAAGTAAGCCTCCAGAAGGAGTTTCACAGACATAATTCCAACTGCACAACTTGAGACAACAGCCTCACTAGCACTCAATGTCATTCTTACTCATTTGTTGTTCTAATATATAGGAAGATCATAAGGTGCACTTAAGTGTGTTTCTAGTGTAATTAAAAGAACAAAAAGGCAGAGTACTTGGCACCAAAAAAAAAAAAAAGCTATAAATTTCAGGAAAGTTTTAGGATTTAAAGTTAGGATTACATTCAGTCTGCTCATGTAAAAATAGTAAAGCGGTTCACCTTCTTTTGTTTGGTTTTTTTTTTTTCTCCACCATAACTATTGGAAATAAAAGCAGTGTGACACAACCAAACAAAAAAAACCTCAGTCTTGAACATTGTGTGAAGGAAAGTACTTCTGTGATTTCCCTGGCTACTGCTGTGAAATGTTTTGTCTCTTTTCTGGATTAATTCCCTTTGTCAACCTTTGTCATACAAAGAAAATAAAAAAATAAAGCAGATGTTTCCAGTGGAAGTGTATGTTGCTACACAGATTTCAAAACCAAAAGGCCAGAATCATTCTTAATTTCATTGCCTTCAGCAAAAAGCTAATTGGGTTCATTGCTGTCAAACTCAGTCAGTATGAAGTACAAGTAACTTTGTTTGTCTGTGTATCCTTGATGACGATGCAATCCTGATTGATTTTAAGTGGTGACAACTAGTTCACTGAGATCCAGTACTTAAGAGGGGTCAATAATCAGTAGCTCTTTCCGCCTATATTTGTTATAGAGCCATTACAGGCATAAGAATCACCTTCTTTGCTCATCCAGCCCCCCAGACCTATTGAACTTAACACTGCTGCTTAAACATTTGGAAAAGAATATACAATATGACATGAGAAAAACCTACCAGCTTGCTTCATTCATTTTGATGGAGGTGTGCAGTATTGGCCCCAGTGCAACATTAACAATGGTCAAAATATTTGATGACTGTTGTAATATATCCCACAGCTGCCTAGAAGGTTTAAAAGCACTATTTCTTCTTGAAGGAATCAATCCTATTGAACACACACAAATCCCAAGAGAAATAGCAAACATAAACCAACTGCTATAGATATACCAGATCTCCTCACGTTATAGCCACTGTGCATATGATGTTACATACTTCCCAAGGGCTTATGCTGAACTTTGCTTTTTTATGTTTTCCTCTAATGGAGAGGGTGTTCCTAACAGCTGCACAGCTGTTTTATTACTTAGATGGGTGCAGGAGGGATGAATACTTAGAAATTCATTTCATTTCATGTAAAGGTCTTAAATGCGTGCCCTTTAGGAGCAGTTCCCTTAAGTTCTGGTGCATTATGGTAAAGGAGATTTTGCTTCTTTGACTTGTCACACCGCCTCTTCTGCTGGTCAGCCCTTATCCTCTTGCCACAGCTTCCTTGCTTTTTCTACTTCCATCTCCTTATATCATACCCTTTTTGAGGCTCCTGCTTGTATCGCTGAATGCTCCTTATTCTGCCTGGAGCCTCCCACTCCTTCCTGATTCAGCTCCATACCCTCTGCTCCGTTTCCTCTCTAACACAGATTTGCACTCACTCTTCTTTCACCCTGCCTTTCTCTAGCTTTCTATCATAGCATCCCTCCTTTTCAGGGGGACACTTACAGTAGTGTCATTATGTTATGAAATTAGTTCTTTTTTTCCCAAGCATTCCACTAAGCAAGCTTTCATTATTGCAGTATCATGCTCCAGAACTATTAAGTTCTTCCTTTTACAAGGGAGCTTTCAACGCAAACACTGACCATGGATATATTTCTTTTAACTATGGATTGAGGAAAGTCATCTCTGTGAGAAATCCTAAAGCTCATCCAGTTCCAACCCCCCTGCCATGAGCAGGGACACCTTCCTCTAAATCAGGTTGCTCAAAACACCATCCAACCTGGCCTTGAACACTTCCAGGGATGGTGCAGGCACAGCTTCTCTGGGCAACCTATGCTAGTACCTCAGCACCCCCACAGCAAAGAATTTTTTCCTGATATCTAATCTAAATCTACCCTCTTTCAGTTTAAAACCACTACCCCGTGTTCTATCACTATGCTACCTCATAAGCAGTCCCTTCCCATCTTTCCTGTAGGCCCCCTTTAAACACTGAAACTTCTTGTGTAACTGCTTGTGGAGCCACAGCAGCATTTCTCAACATCTGAATTGCAACCAATGGGTTACCTTTCCCATTCCTTGAGCCAGGTCCAGTGCCTGCCAGAGAGGATACTGCTCCCTTCCTGTATGTGGCCTTTCATCAGACTCATGACACCTATCTACCTATTACTGCTTCTTCTAAACTACTAATATCCCATACAACCTTTGTGTTTATTACTGAGCCAAAACTTAATTGCGCTGGGAAACACACTGTAGGGATTTTAAGCACTTTCTGAAACAGGTCCTCAAGCCTCTGAGGTGAAGCATCACTGTTGACAGGTAGCAAGGGGAAGCTTTTCCTCCTCAAGATCCATGACTTAAAATAGAAAACTCTGCATTCATTCACATTGCTGGGGTTCTACATCAGCACAGCGAATGCTGGAATTCATCTAAGGTGAATTATTTTGATGAATGTTTCCCAGGCAATTGCAGGACTATGAGAATCTCCTTAAGAATATCTTTGCCTGAACCACTTGTGTTCTGCTAATTATTATTTATGCTTCAGGGATTTGGGGAGCATGACAATTATTTGGACTTGGTATTTCAAACAATACACTTATGAAATAGGAAAGTTGCAAGAGCTGAGCTTGTTGCTGAGGTTTTGCAACTTCAAACTTGTTTTAGATTAATATTATATGTTACTTCAAATAGTCCCTTATAACTAACTTCATACTCTCTTTGCTGTGATATGAAGACCTCTTAAAACCACCTGGATAAGTTTTCTATTCGTTATATAGCTTGTTGTCTGTATGTGTACATGCTTATGTGCACAAACACATATGTAATCTTCTCTTTAAAGAAGCATATGGTACAAGCAAGGTTCATTTCCTTTGTGTTCAGAAGAAAGGTTTCTAAGGAACACCGGTATGTATTTTTCAATGTCAGGCAAAGATCCACATCGCAACAGCCAAAGTGATGATTCTCCCACTGGAGGTGCCTGTCTTCCACCCAGGTATGCAGAAAGAGCCCAGGCAATGAGCTTGAGCTAGATGTCTGCCTTTTTGATTGCTAGCTTTATAGCCTCAGGGAGCCCCTGAGAGGTATAGATAGACAATCAGTGTGTGATTTTTAGCCATGTATTAACCAAAGAGGACGCACCAATCCTACAGGCATTTCCTGCAAGGCAGGAAACTTCACCATAGGAGTTCAGGATAGCTCTAATAAGCCAGGGGCATAAGCAAGGCAAAGTCCGCAGGGAGACATCATTGTTTTGTTAAACAAACTGATATGCAAAAGAGGTATCTCAAAGGTTCATACGTTCCAATTTCGTTGCAGTCCTGAAAAAGCTCTTTATTTGCAAAGGTGTGCCTGCTTTTCCCAACTGAATCATTCTGCTGAAAGAATATTTTATCAAAAGCTTCTCAAACACTCCAATGAGCCCCTTTTAGGTTACTGTAAACTAGCAGAATACTTCTGCTGTAAATTAATACACCTCCACTAAATTCAATTAACACCAACATGAATATGGCCTAAAGGATTTAGCATCCTACTATATGTAAAACGTATTTCTTCAAACTTCTTATGCAATAAATTAACTAATTTTGTTGTTGGCTTTAGTACTTCCTTATGAAAAGATGACAATACTTTTGACATACCATTCTGCTAACATGTCATGAGAAGCTGAACATACATCACACATGCATTTTACATCACACATGTATTTTACACAAGTGGCTGTAGGCATTTTATCACAAATAGAGGTATAATATATTTGAGATTAAGAACTTCCTTTATAAAAAAGCTATGGACAAGGGCTATGTTTTCGTTATCATGTTTCCATTATCTAGTGGCAAAAGTTGGAGTGTGTTTCCCTTGCAAACACTATGGCCCATCGTCCCCAGCTTGACACTGCCAATAGAAATCAGCTCGAAAATAGCTACTGAAACCACAGCACTACTTGTTAAAATCTCTCTGGAGCAATGATTCCCCCATAAAATGTGTTTAAAAGCAAAAATTATTTCAGCACATGTACTAGTTTATATCCTCAAGTAGTATCTTTCAAAAGGCTAATTTAAAAGTATTAATGTAAATTCTCTCATATGGATTCCATGATGACATGTGAAGCACTCTTCAGTTTCTTTGCAAACAAATCTTTTCAAAGGCAAAACTAACAAGAGTACTAAAAAAAGTCTGAAAACAAAACTGTAAATCAAATTCTTCATTGCCATACAAACATCCCAATCATTTCCACACTGGTTTTTTACTGCTCTGTTTTTTCTCCACCAGAACTGACCTCTATGTGGTACTGTGGGGAAAGACTATCAGGTTTTCAAATTGTCAAAAGATGGTTGTGAGGCAGAAGTTCTCTCTTTTACAAATTATCAATGTGCTGATGCTGTTTTGGCAGGACAGCTTGTAGGAAACTTCAGAGAAGCTTCCAAATGCAATCCTTCAAGAGAAGAGGTTTTTAGAAAAGTCTAAACTTATTTACCACATAGTTATTATTAATTTTCCCCTATTGATAGCATCTGTCTGCTACTAGGCACTACCCATGCAAACATAACAGACATTCCCAGCAGGAGCTGTTTATTTCTCTCACATAATAAGCCACACTCCGAAGAGACAACAAACAAGCAGTCATTAAAAAATATATATAAATTTCTAATAAAAAATATTTTTAAATCTACTTTTATTTGGTTTAATTGACATTCATAATGTGCCAGATGCTTTCTCTCATTATCAGTTTAACACAGTTATTCATCCTATGAACTCCTATGTAACAATGCAGCATTCAGCTCACATATTACCATGTCGCACATTTCACTGCCCAATGCATTCATTCCCTTGTATGAATATTAGCCCATTTAATATACAAATACATTACTTTACATAGTTATACAACCTTTGGATAAATGGCATAAGTAAGTAATGAACAGCACCAGCTAGCACTGTCCATAAGAGCAACTCAGCTATTCCCATGACATTTCTCAACTCTCCTTTTAATTTACTTCAGGGTTTTCTGGCTGTACCAGCTTACATACATAAATATCACTTAAACATCCAGTAAAATATTTAACCATGTAACTAAGGAACTAATGCAGCTTAGTGTAAATGACATGGTCCAGAACCACCACCCTTAAGTATCGCAGTTACGGATGCCCCAAAGCAGCATATTCTTTGAAAAGCAGAAACTTAAGAGATTCATATTTAATAGTTATATGTGGGTTTATTGTACAAGCTAGATTAGGCCCTTCTTTTTTCAGAAATACCATCTATGACCATTAAACTTCTCCATCAGAGACAGGAATGTCAGGTTATAAGAGTCTCTGAGTATTGCAGATTTTCATGGGTGAATCATTTGGGTTTGGGGCCATCTACTTCTCCAGGTCTTGGCATCCAAGATCAGAACGCTTGGAGTTGCTAGTTATTCTGTAATATGATTTTAAGAAGAGAGATGACCCCTATCTTCATCAGTGACATAATCTTAATTTAACCCTCACTCTGCAGCAAGCAGAGATATCAATCACTTGTAAGCAAGGGGACCTGGAAACACAAAGATGAAAATACAAGAACATTCTATTTCATGAATCAGAAGAAAAATCACCTTCAGCTGGTGATACAGCCTTCTGAGCCAGCTCTGGGCTTCTCAGAAGAGAAGAAAAAAATCTATTATACTACTCTGAGGCTGAAGTCAGCCAGAAGCTTTCTGGCTCCTGCGACATTAGAGGAATAAGTGCAGGTTGGACAAGGAGACTGAATGAAAAGCCCATGATTCCACCAATACCTGGATTTGTTGCTCCAGATACCAGCTGGTAAAGGAGAAGAGAGATGGCACCTATGTTTGTCTCATCAACAGAAGTACCTATCCTCTCTTGGTTCCTGGGGTTTTGCTGCCTCCAGCATTTTGCCATCTCCAGCATTTTGCCACAAGTAGATCTGTTCCTAGAGTCTACTCTTAGGTGCTGCCTACACTACTAAACAAAATGGGAAAAGTGGCACAGCCTACTTGTGAGACTATATCCATACGTCTAAAATCACAGCTTTCCCAAAATAAGGTTGCCTTGTCCATCCTGTGCATTTAGAAGCGTTTCTGGAACATGTTTGGGGCTGCCCACATCCAAACTGTGTGTGGTTACTGGGTGGGAATGTCCCACCTGATACAAGCCAAAACCCTGCCATGAAGAATTGGAGAAACAACACTGCAGCGGAAAGTGTTTTAACAAAAAACAGGTGTTAGACACTTTGAGATGTCATTTAGTGAGGAAATCCCTGCCCTACAAGACTTAAAATTCAAATGTTGTCTGGAAATCTGAGATGAGAGGGAGCAGAGGAAAGAGGGCAATGACATCCAAGGAAGCATAGAGCCGTGCCTGCTTGCTGAGAATAAGGTTAGCAGATCTTGCTTTGAGAATTCTTTGAGCTTGGGAACAGCTCAGATATTTGGAGAGCTCTTCTGTTTTAGGTGTAGTCTGCTATGGGTAGACCTATGAGGAAAAAATGGAGCAATGCAAGAGGAAGATGATAAGGATCCCAAACCCTTGTTTACCTTTTCCCCAATGCCCTGGTGGTATGAAGTATAGGAGTGAAGCTTTCCACCTGAAGCTTCCCACCAGCTCTTCCACCACAGCTGGAGGGAGCCACTTCGGCACTGTACCACAGGTTAGGAGCTTGTAGGAATTGCTCGTACCCTGTGATTTCTCCCATCAGTGAACTTAAACTGTTTGATACCTCCATCTGATGACGGATCATAAGATTTTGGCAAAGAGTAGGAAAAGCAGCATCCGTATCTCCACTAGCTAGAGGAGGCAAAGAGTTCACCTATCTACTCAGCCTACTCAGGTGCTGGTCTGGCCCATAAACTCACAAATGAGAATCATCATAGAGAGATGGATCAGCAGACAGCTTTTCCCACAGGAAAAGCAGTCATTAGAGAAATAGCCAGTGAGCCAGAGGGGAGAAGTCCATAGGGTAAAGAACACTGCAGTGAATTAACACAGCTAGACACACACTGTAACCATGTTAAATCTACCTAAAAAATGATTTACAGCCTTTCCATAAACTATGACAGGGAGGCAAACAAACAATACCAAACTGGTCTCTTCCTAGAGCCTTAGAAGAAACTCCTGCTCCAGCAAAGGGGCATGTAGTGAACAAACTTCACTATGCAACTCAGTAATACTGGGTGAGAGGCACTAATTACATGTATTTTGACGATATAGACTAATTTTTGCTCTGCTGCTTTTGCATGAAACAGGAGGGGGGAAAAGCTGGTTCAGGGTAACAGATGCCCTTACTTTGCAGTTCCTGCTCTTTCATGTTTGATTGATCTACTGCCAGCTGGGGAAGAGTTCATCCATGCTGTCCAAATACAGCTTATCAGCTCTGTGTCTTTGTGGAAGCCTTGTGCTGAGTGCATGACATCTCTGGATGCCTGCAGAGTCATCCTATCTCTAAACTAAGATTAGAATTTCAAACAAAACTTATTACAAAGCAGGATTTTCTGAAAGGGCTGGACACAGCTATAATGTGGAAATTTCAGACTCATGTCTAAGCATGTTATTTAATCCTTTTTTAGATAAACGTAATTGCAAAGTGATATTTACCATAGTATCAGTAGCTCTCGTGGGTGGAGGGAAACAGCAGGAACAGAGACACATGATGGGCCATAACAAAACTGGACCCAAACCCACCATCAATTCTGATCATCTTTTGCCTGAGTTCACGGCACTCAGACACTATGCTCCTTACAAAATGGGTTAGGAAACATTTTGGGAGATTTTCCCAGCTATTACTTAAATCTTAGACTTAAACGTGCGTGTGGCAAACAAGCAAGTATTTAAGAGGGCAAAGGTGAACATTTTTAGTAGCTGTCACTCTCGAGAGCATATTCATCCACTGTAACTTGGGGAAGCTGATGCTGTGCTCAAAATCATGTTTCATAATGTTTAACAAGGAAAAGAGAATAGTTCTGGTGCTTGTGATCTACACGTCCCAGTGGTCCTGGCCCAGCATGCTTCCTCACAGATAATCCCAGGTGTAAGAGAGGAGGAAGGCATCCCCTCTCGTAAGGAGGAAGCTCCTTCAGTATTGAGCAGGCAGAGATGGAAAGACGGGATTTTATGAGCACTTGTGTCAGAAGCAAATTAATACAATTCAAGGATTTGACAAAAAAGGATGGAGGTTTCCATGCAGTTCCCAGACAGTTCTTTATTTTTGGAGAATCCTCTAGCAGCCATACTAGGGGACCTCAATCTTGTTTCTAGCCCTAGCATGGAACAAATACTTCATAGGAGCTAAAAGGGAGAAAGGAGGAGGAAAAGGACAAGTAAAAGGAAAAAAGAAGAAGGAAATGGATTTTTTTTCAGGTGAATTAAATAAGTTATTTCCAACAGTTACACCCAAGTGCAATGCCCTTTAGGAGGCTGCATCAAACAAATGAGACAGCTCCCCAGAACCAGTCTCCGCCACCCCGTCTGTAGCAGGGTAAAGTCACAAGCTCTCCCAAGCCCAGCCCATGAAGTGCCATAGCTGGCAGCAACAATGCTGATCCTGTAGATACCCACCCAAGTGACCATGCATGTGTACTCTGATCCTGGTTTGCATCTAAAGATAAAGGTAATTATATCCCGGTTTTTCAGACTGGAGCTGGTCATCTGCTTAATTTCATACACGAATGGTTAGCTAATTGCCTGATGTGACTGGGGCTTTAAACCTCTTTTCTGACTACTGGACATCTGGTATTAGAAAAGGATAGTGCTACAGAAGTTTCCAAGAATCACTCATCCAGTTAAAGTTGAGCACGTGCATATGTTCAACAGGGTGGATATCTTCAAGCTGAGGATTACACCGCCTGTCAAACACGCCTTCTCAATTTTTCCAGGCCTGAATACACTTAAAACCTTCCTGATTGCAGCAGGCCTGTCAAGCATTTTTTTCTCTAGTTTACAGAGAGGAGTATTTTGTTCTGTGTAAATTTTATACCATATAGGTCATTTGCTTGAGTCATACAGAGAAAAGTTAAGAAACTTCCCCAATGTACACACACACACACATTCCCCTGGACATGGGGGAGTTAATCTGGCACAATGAAATCTCTGCACTTTGCTTCATTAAAATCTAAATTTAGATCTTTTCATAAAGTTAGCGCACTGTTTATTCTTCCTACTACAAACCCGAAGACTTCGGAAAAAAAAAGCTGCAATTTCCAAGAATGCAAGTTTCCATTAAACACACGAGCCAAAACTGCCAACCTCGACCTGTGGGAAAAGGAATGAACTGTGATTTCACTGTTTGGTTTCTGCCATGAGGCATAATTTCTCCTATATCCATCCCACGTACAAATACTCATACAGCCCTTTTTACCGGCTGAACAATATAAGGGGCCTGGCTGTGCCCAGTGAGAGTGGTGAACCATAAAAAGGAATACTTCTTTTCTTGCAGAAACAGGTCATTAACTTTGTCAAAAGCAGCAAAGGCCGTGAGATTCTGGCGTTGGTCCTCCAATCTCTTACGCACGCGCTTCACTTTCTGCGTGCAGACCGCCTCAGCCAGATTCGAGATGAAGTAGAGTTACAAAGGCACAAGTCTGGGATTAGCAGAGGCAGCGAGGAGCGTGCCCTGCTGCAGCCAGGGGTTGGCTTTGCTTGCCCGGGCAGGGCCAGCTCCGCATAGGAAAGGCTCCAACCCCCCGCATAAGCACCTCACCCTTCTGCTACACCTGCTGGACCCAGCCCGACACGCGCCATCGTCTCATCCGCCGCACGTCGGGCGCACGGAAAGGACAAAAGAGCGCGCGCGGTGCCTACGCCCGCACAGCTCAGACCCAACCACGCGGGGCAGCCCCCCCCGCCGCCCCCGGCCCCGCTCCGCTCCGCCCCTCCCGGCCTGCCCTGCCCCGCCGCGCTGGGCGGGGAGGGGGGGGTGTGTGTGTGTGACTGGGAGGGGCCCGGTTGAGCTCCGTGCCGGGGCGGGGGAACCCAGCGAAGCGGCGGGCATTCGGGCAGCCCCTGCCCTCGCCTCCCGTCCCGCGGTGGGACGGGCCAAGCGCCGGGGAGCCGCGCTTTCCGTAGGTTTGTTCTGTCACCCGTCTGGGGACGTAGTTTGGGGATAAAGGGGAGGGTTTTCTCGCCTTATCCCGGGCAAGGACGGGGAGCTGCGAAGGGAAAGTGCGATCGCCTGTTCCGCGGAGTCCCGTTCCCTGCCTCCCGCACTGCCTGCTCAGCTCCTGCTTGTGATGCTTTCCGGGGACGGGATGGGGGCTTTCGGCAGGGCTGCGCTGCGAGGCCAGAGCCATCAGACATGAGCCTTCACGGTCTCCACAGACTAGCCTTGGTTCAAACCAGGGAAGTCTGATTCTTCAGATCCTTAAGGATGCAAATAACTTAGGGCTCTGTGTTGAGGTACTCACCTGGGCGCTGCTGTCTCCTGGAGAAACAACCTGAGAAACTTACCTGTTGTACGTCGTGTTCACTTTATGGCGAGTTTGTGAGACAGTTCTGCAGCCTCCCTTCCTGCAAGGAGTGTCAAAGAGCGTATTTTGTTTCTGCTATGAGCAATTGCCAGTTACTCATATAAAAATGATCTGAAAGAGGGAGTGCACTGTAGAATAAGTAGTGATGGAGAGACATTCAATGTTCTGGCTATTGGTCAGGGGCAACTCATCAGGGCTTCTTCCTGTAGTGCGCAAATCTGACCAGGTTCTCTCTTTTTGCAGGATAGTGAGCCCTGCAGAGACACACTAGAGGGACTACCCCACATTTCTCATCTAGCTGAGTGGACTATGGTGGCAGGAAGATGTTGGCTCGGAAGAGTATCATCCCTGAAGAGTATGTGTTGGCGCGGATCGCTGCCGAGAACCTGCGCAAGCCACGCATCCGAGACCGGCCACGCAAAGCCCGCTTCATCGCCAAGAACGGGGCATGCAACCTGGCACACAAGAACATCCGTGAGCAGGGGCGATTCCTGCAAGACATTTTCACCACCTTGGTGGACCTGAAGTGGCGTCACACACTGGTCATCTTCACAATGTCCTTCCTGTGCAGCTGGCTGCTCTTTGCCATGATGTGGTGGCTGGTGGCTTTTGCCCATGGCGACATGGACCCGAGCACAGAAAGCGCTACGAACAGCACGAAGTGGACACCATGTGTGACATGTGTGAGGTAAAACATGGTCGGTGGGATGAAGAAAGGGGGTGGAGCGGAGCTGCCTGCTGTCCTAATGATGCTAAAATGCAGCTTTTGGTTTACATGAACCATTGTGTTTGGTTGAGACAATTGAAAAGTGCAGTGTTTTCCTCTAGATTACATAAATTCATCAAGCCTCCTGGGCTTGGAAAATACTGTACTGTAGATTTCTTTGATTCCTTACAGGATCTGAAAGAAAGGGAGACCTGCTGCTTTTCATGTGTCTCCACACTCTGTGGGTAACATACCTTGCCTGTCGAGATAAGAGCCTGCTACAAGAGTGGGTATGTGTTATATGTATTGTAACCTTGTCTACGGCAGCGGGAGCATCCCCCAGCGTGGTGCGAGCCACTTGCCATGCCATTGAAAGGTGGCCACCCCAGGAGTGGTGTCTGAGAAGCAGGATATCAAGCCATGTGTGTCAGGCAGGGCTAGCAAGAAAAGCACTGCTTAAGGCAAAAGTAGTCTTTCAAGATGACTCTCAAGAGACAGATACATGTGTGGTGCTTCAGAATACCTTGGTGAAACCATAGGCCAGTAGCTTGACAGAGGAAGAGTTTCCACAGTGTGCATGATGTGACAGACAGTGAAAGCATAAGGGAGTAGTAGACTGAATGTCACCTGTTAAAGTGTTTTATTCCCCTTCCCCAAAGCCATGACAGTTTTCAAGGCACTGATGAACTGACACATCTGCACACAGAAGAGAGTTTAACTGGGAGGTGGGGTAAGCAGGAAGATCGCTTTGTCATCTCATTGGTAAAATCTCTTTTTATAGCACTAGGTCTTTCAGCAGAAAAATCCTGATTTGGTACCACCAGACCGCCCCAGATCAGCTGTCCTTTACACATTAAAGTGCTGTGAGGGACTGGGGGGTCTGCAGGATCTGCTGAGATATCATGGGATCCACTTCCCTTTTCTCTTTTCTCCTGCACATAGTTTTAAGGCACCTCTCCAAGTTTGAAGGGATATCGTATATGGCTCATGAGGGAGCGGAGGTTTCATTCTTCTTTGATTTTGACATTTTTTGCTAAACCGGGATTTTCCAAGCCAAAGGAAGTGGGGATTTTTCCAAGCTAACTTTGATTGGGTTGGGATGGAGGGGGTGCTGTCTTATTTCTTTTCCAATTACTGGCTGCAGTGGAATGAGATGTCATCACCCAGCTTGTGCCCACTGGGATGTTACCCCTGGCATTTCTGGGATTTGTGGAAATCATCCAACCTGCATTAGCAAGTAGCTACACCCCACCAGCTCTTCAGGGTAAGGCAGGAGGATATCCCTCTGCTTGGTTGGTGGCCCCCTCAGCTTGGCCTACCTCATGGGACTCCCCACAGCACTCCTGGGCCACCTGCAGAGCCTGAGCTGATTGCCTGGGCTTTGTGCCACTGGGAAAAGGGGGACCACGGCTGCAGATCTGAGGCTTGCACCCTCCCCATAGCTGTGGCAGCCCTATGCTGGGAGATGAGAAAAAGCAGAGCAGTTTAGCCCACGATGAAAGAACACATATTACTCCCTCATACAAATACTTGGGGTGGTTCAGGTAACATCTGCTCAAGCACCCATGCCCAAGCCATGGAAAATCTTTTCCCTTCATAATAAAATACTTCATCTTGTTAAATCTGGCTACTGCTTTAGACAAAGCAATAGAATAGCAACATGATTGTTAACATTTTGAAGAATGGTGAGTTGTTGGATGTAAACTATACTTCATACTGCAATGATATGTATGCCAAAATAGAGGCAAATATTTTTTAACGTACTTTCCTGAGATTTAAGCCCATGGATAGTTCAGGAGAGCTTTCTTGGATAGGTGCCATTACGGACTTCCAGGAAACCTGCTTTTGGAAATTTTAACCGGTGCCTAGACCATGCACAGCACTTTAATTTTTCAAAGAACTGGAGAAATGTCTGAGTCTCACAGGTCTTTGCCACACAAAGGAAACATTCATTCTACAAAGAGGAAACTTTTTACACAGGTCTAAAGGGAAAGACCTGGCTATAGCATGATTTAGAGTTTCTGGTTCCCTCTTCACGTGGTGAAAATGCTGTATAAACTTGCTGCTTCCATTACTTCCACTGTAAAAAGATGGATTCTCTCTTTTAATTTTTTTTTAAGGAGCAATATTGTTAATGGAAATCAGAATATTTACCCCACAAAGCTTTAAGTTTAATTAAGCTGAATTAAGTTTAAACCAGAAGATCCATTGTCCATGTAACTAAATATTCATAAATATAAGAAGTCCTTCATGGATTCTATTAATTAACTCCTTCATTCCTGATTTCTTCAGCGTGAAATGCAAAAATAAACCCCTCAATACAAGGGAATTTCTAAAACTACAAGCAATCAAAAAGGGAAAAAAGAAAGACAAAGATCTGTCAAAGATATCTCTACTGGATTTCTGAAAGATGAACTTTCTCATTCTACTGAAAATTATCCCTAATATTGCCTGAGCAATAAATAATGTCTACTTGTGTCCTCAGGTTCAATGAAAATATGGTTAGAACCAAAAAGAAGAAAATATTTGAAAGCAGATTCATTTCAAAGTAAATGAAACCAAATGAATAGTTTAGAACCATACTCCTGGGGAAGATGTATTTTCCATAGGTAAAACTGTGCTGAGCATGGCAATGCTTCGAATGTTGGTGTATAGCACTGTGTAAAAAGGATGACTATGACGTTAGTTCATATGAGACCCAATGTGCTGCTCGTCTCCTGAATAAACCCCAAGGTATTGATTTTAGACACAAGAGACTTTTGTGAAGGACATATCTGATTATAAAAGGAGACTAAAGACCCTGGTATATACATCAGATAGGCCGTTATGGACTACTATAAATAACGCATTGTGGAAAACTTGTGGACAGCATCCTCTGATGTCCCGCACTATAGCGTGTTAGGGACATTTAAGTTAAACCACACTTCTACAACCCACTTCTGTACTGAAATTTTCCAGCTATTCTTGCCACAGCAGCAAGCTAAACCCAAACCCTGGGTCACAGCATTGTCCTCCTGCCGGGATGTGCAGAGGGACCACGGAAGCCACTGATCTCTCTCGGCAGCCAGATCTTAAGGGCTCAGTCACAAGGCGAGCAAGGGTTTGGGAAGTGTCATGAATCTGGGAGTGTCCCCTTTCCCTCCAGGAAACCGTGCTAATGGGGGTTGCGATCAGGTAGTATGAGTGAAATGCTGCAGTTTTCCTGTTTTCTTTCCCTGCACAGGCTGGTGGAAGAATTCCACTGTGCTGGCGAATTGCTCACTATTGCCAAAACCACCATTCTCCACCAAGAGCTTCGTGTGCTGGGAGGGTGGAAAGCTCAGGTGTTACAGCACTGTCGACCAACACTGTGGTCACCATGTGTTCCTGAACAAAGGATCTGTTGATCTTCTCAAGATCACCTAGTTTGCCGATTGTCTTTTAGTAGCTCAGGCTCTGAGGTCTTCCTTGTCACCATCAGATTCTGCACGGATCACACAAAACCAAAGTCACCTAGCATGCAATGCTTTTTCTGGTGTTAACAGAAGGCATAAATGTACCAGGACTCTACAAAGAGATCCTTAAGTTTGTTTCTAGAACGTATGTGGTAATAGCTTCTTGGTTTGTGTTCAATATCCTTAGCTTTAACTTTGTCTTCTTCTCCAGGTCTTTCACCTCCGCTTTCCTTTTCTCCATTGAAGTTCAGGTGACCATTGGTTTTGGGGGCAGAATGATGACAGAGGAATGTCCCTTGGCCATCACAGTCTTGATCCTGCAGAACATTGTGGGTCTGATCATCAATGCTGTCATGCTGGGCTGCATATTCATGAAAACCGCACAAGCTCACAGGCGGGCTGAGACCTTGATTTTCAGCCGGCAGGCAGTCATTGCAGTTCGAAATGGCAAACTTTGCTTCATGTTTCGAGTGGGAGACCTGAGGAAAAGCATGATCATTAGTGCCTCAGTGAGAATCCAGGTTGTGAGGAAGACTACGACCCCTGAAGGAGAAGTCATACCCATTCACCAAGTAGATATTCCTGTGGATAACCCCATTGAAAGCAATAATATATTCCTCGTGGCTCCCTTAATCATTTGTCATGTTATAGACAAGCGGAGTCCTCTTTACGATATCTCTGCTGCTGACCTGGCACTCCAGGACCTGGAGCTCATTGTGATACTTGAAGGAGTCGTAGAAACAACTGGCATCACAACGCAGGCAAGAACCTCCTACATAGCAGAGGAGATCCTGTGGGGTCACCGCTTTGTGCCCATTGTCACTGAAGAGGAAGGCGTGTACTCAGTCGACTACTCCAAGTTTGGCAACACTGTCAAAGTGGCAGCACCACGCTGCAGTGCTCGGGAGCTCGATGAGAAGCCATCCATTCTCATCCAGACACTGCAGAAGAGCGAGCTATCCCACCAAAACTCTCTGCGGAAAGCGCAACTCCATGAGGAGGAACAACTCCATTCGGAGAAGCAACTCCATGCGGAGAACCAATCCCTCCCTCATCGTGCCCAAAGTACAGTTTATCACACCCGAGGGGAGCCAGAGTGCCTCAGAAACGTGATACACAGCTTTGTGAGAGGTTGGTGGGCTTTGGAAGGAGGAGGCACCTGTGGTGTTCTGTTTAAATTTCCTTTTATTTCAGAAAATGTGACCACAGTGCAGAAGAGAACTGCGCAAGAAATATTTATTCTGTTACTTACTGAAAGCACCACCTGATGGCATTAGGAAACACTTTAGCACTTAGTGTATGAATTCATAAAAAATGGCACGTACACTAAAGAAAACACTGTTCACTCATGTGATATAGTGCATATTTACACTTGGCTTAATGGCATGATAGTTTTTTTAATTACATTCTTTCTGTCAAGGGTCTCTTTCTTATCTTCTTCTGCCAACTGTCACAAAATATGCTTTATTTCCTATGTAAGTGGGTTACCCACCTGCAGGCAGAAGTGAGTGTTTTTTCAAAACAGCTGCATACAGTAGCTCCCACAGATTTTATGTGGGTTGCTTGGATATTGATCTTTTGGGGGTGAATTCCTCGTTCTTTTGAAAGGAGTAGGCTGAATTCCTCCATGATTTCACTGGAGAAGAGACAGTATCTTATATTCAGTTTTCCAGAACTTTTTCTTTCCGTTGATTTATTGCAAAGGCATTTAGAGAAGAAATTCAGGTCAGCTGAAGTGACCTGACCATCCCACAGGAAAGAAGGTGCCACTCCAGGCAGCACTGGCGGAAAAAGCAGTGGAACAGCATGGCCTCTTGTAGGGCACTGCTCTTCTCAGGGTGGGATGCTCCAGTGCAGGACAGCATGCATCTGTAATGTAGCTGTGGCCCAACCTGAGGATCTCAAGTTCTCCCAGCTGCCAGCTGAGCATCCGTTGCACTGAAATTATGCAAGTTGGAAAAAGCACACACCTCTTAAACATCCTCTTCATATCAGTGGAAGATCAAATCCTGTCCTGTTTTCTCTTACAGAGCAGAGTCATGTACTGCAGACAAGTGTACTTCCTTCACTTACAGTACTTTTTGTAGGACTAAGTCTGCTTCAGCAGGTTACTTTTGGCCAGTGAGAATTCATGAATGAGAACGAGAGGGAACCATGGCAATCATATTTAAGATAGCATTTTCAAAAGTATCTGAATAATTTTCAGGGAGACTTGGGTGCTACTGCTGAATTACTGGTTTTCAGCAGCATTTCACCTGTGATTCTATATTATATGACATCGAGAATTGGTGGTAAGCAGCTTTTCTCTTCAAATTACAATGGGCATTTGTTATCTAGAGACTTCACAAAAAATACCGTTACAAGGTTTTTTGCAAGAATAAATAAATGCATGACAACCAGTTGTATCAAATTTGACAATGCTAAATTGATGCATGCTGTTTTCCTCTGGGAATAAGAAGTATAATTATAGACAAATTCCTGTTCAATTTTCTTACAAAAGTTGTTATGTCTGTGGCTCAGGAGAAGTACTATCCTTGCACTGAATCTGAGCCATTCAACCACTTAAATACTTTTGTAATTTTAAGTATTTGCTTATTCTTACCAGGTAAAATAGTCAAAAGCAATGCTGGATTCTCATTCTCTTTGGAATTCAGTTCATCAGCACCTGTATGGATGACTTGCAGGCTTTGTGGAGTGTTGGGTGGTGGCACAGAGGAGCACTGCTCTCTAGCGTAGGCTCTTTACATTTAGAGCAGGTGCTTTCCGGAACATAAACACTGACAAAATGCTTCCTCTGAAGCAGTAGCGGAAAGTGAAGTTTCTGCTAAAAGCATTCATTCCCTGGCCTGCCTGTTACTGTTCTGGGAGGATGGATGGTGAACATCTGGAGATACTAATGTGTCCATTGTGTGTTCAAACAATGAACATCTGTAGCCTCCAAGAAAAGTCAGAGCAAAGCATACGCATTTTGTCTCTGGCCTCTGTTTCCAGGGTTGTGAATTTCTTTGAGGCTGTCTGTTTGATATATGGTTAAGTCAGATGCTGTACAAAAGCACATTTTCTACAAAATAAAGAAATGACAGTAATGATTTCTTCTGTCTCTGATTTTTCCCTACTTCTTCCCTCTGTATTCTCCATTCATTCTTCTATACTCCTACTCCTTCTTGTATCCCAGCCTTTCCTACAGTCCTTTGGAGTAATAATTCTGTATTACCTCAATACTGTCTCAGGACTTCAGCTGACAACCATTTTCTCCTTAAGTACACTCCTTCTTCCAATTTTTATTTTGCCTTCATCTCTCTCTCTGCTTTACACTTAATGTACTCTCTTTCCTGTAAGACTATTACAGGGATATTGGTATCTTGAGGTAACACTAACACCTCAGTCTTATGCAAGGATGCCAAACAGTAATACAAGGCAGACCCTTGTGTCATAAACATCATGTTCATACATGCTGCGCTCCTGTTCCTTGCAGAAAATCCCTTGGTGCAAAGCCCGTTTCTTGAACAAGTCTTGCAGACTCGGAAGATGCTGGTGGCAGAAGCAGTCAGGATAAACTGCCCAGCCAGCCATGGAGGGCAGAGGGGAGATTTTGGGACTGGGAGATGCATGCCAACTGAAGAATGGGTTTCAGGCCCCATTTTGCAGCATCATGCCTGCTGAGAGGTTCAGTATGTTTAATTACTTCATACTCCCTGGCAACTTTATCAGATGAAAGGGGCTTTATTATAAATCTAAGTTTTCTGTCTTTAAAGTTGTCGTGGTTTAAGCTGCAAATCATGCAGCCCGCTCACTCACTCTCCCCTCTTTCTTCCCCCCCCCAACTCTGAGGGGGGAGGGGAATGGGGAGAAGAATGGAAAGAATGTAACTCCCATGGGTTGAGATAAGAACAGTCCAGTAACTAAGGTAGAACACAAACCACTGCTGCTACCACCAATAATAATAATGACCAGGGAAATACAAGGGAAGAGGATACAACTGCTCACCACCCAACAACCGAGTTGTGAACTGAACTCTTCTGGGTTCCTGCCCCCAGTTTTTACATCCTGGACATGACATGGTGTGGCATGGAATACCTCTTTGGTCAGTTTGGGTCAGGTGTCCTGTCTCTGCTTCCTCCCGGCTTACCCTCCTCCCTGGCAGAGCATGAGACTCAGAAAGTCCTTGGTCAAACCAAACATTCTAAGCCGTAACTATAAACATCGGTGTTATCAGTGCTGTTCCCAGGCCGAAAGTCGAAAACACAGCGCTGCACCAGCTACTAAGAAGGAGAAAAATGACTGCTGCTGCTGAACCCATGACAAAAGTACACTGCCGAGTTCAGAATGACAGTTGACATTTCTACCAAATACTGCTAACAGTTCATGCCAGCATTTAACTTTCTGTCTCTCTCACTGGTAAGCCAGAAAATTAGAAGTAATAATGTATAAACATTATCTGACTGCCATCCCTTCGCACTTACTTGTATCCCTATTATTCCCATTCTCCTGTAAAATGATGTAACTGGAACTGCGTTACTCAACATCACTTATTCTGTGTATTTAATGTACTTTTTCTCTTTGAACAGCCTACCAGGCAGTTGTCACTTTGGAACAAAACTATTTCCCAAGGGTAGGAAAGTGATTATGAAGTCCTTCCAGGATAGGAGTAATATCTGGTACTGTACTTTATTTTTTCTTTCTATTTTCCTTTCATAACTTAAAGAACTTCTCTATTTTAAACAGAAAAATGGCAGTGAGACACTGTCATTTCTTTAGACACCAAGAAGATTCAGTTACCATAGTGGGGACACAGAGACCAAACACAAACAGTGCTTACAGGGGATATAAAGCTTGATGCTTCAGGATCAAAGCCAACATCTGAGTAATAGGATTTGGAGGAAACTTTCCCTGTTGGCAGGTGATTTTGTAGCTGTCACCTTCAGGATTTCTAGAGCTCTCTGTTTGAAACACCTGGTCTGAGGCAGGGACAGAGGCAAGGGCCCTGATCAGCACAGGTAGATCAGATCTCAGCTTGAGGGCTGGCAAACTGCAAACAAAGAGCTCTTCCCTTCCTCCCACCCAGAATGATGCCATGAAAACCTGCAGTGAAGCCAGCCACTGGAGACCCCCCCACCTGCAGCCAAGGCTTGCTAGGATGTGCAATGTCAATGAGTCTTTGAGTGCTGCCCAGAGCCCAAAAATTCTGGTTCCAGGGAGGAAGCCTCAGTGCTCATAGCATTCAGGACAGCACTGCTGAACCAGACAGGAGTCAGTGTGGGGTTTGGGGCTGCCTGCTGGAGTGGGTAACTTGGCTGACCAGGACAGTTGGAGTGGTCCTGCACCACAGGCAAGGCAGCAGGGTTACCCTTCAAGCCAAGGCTGGACTGAGCGCTAACCGCCAGTGCACACAGCTCCATCCTGCTCTGTGTACCAAACCCCACTAAAGCCTGCTGCAAGCCACACTTTGAGCCTTTCCATAACACTTAGCATCACTGTGTCCTTGTAAAGCAATCCCCCTCCTGAGTATTGCTTCATGGGCACATGTTGCACCACAGCAGTTTGCCCTTGCAAATACAGCTCCCTGGTTCCATCCACAGAAGGGTTAACCCAAGATTTCTGGGATACTCAAGACATCATACAATAAGACAGAAGTATATTCAGACTTAGTTAATACCTCATGTACGCAATGGGCCTTTACCCTAACACCATGTCTTACTGTAGTCCACTGGGTCATTTCAGAGGCATAGGGCTCAACTTACCCCCATATTCAGTATATTTCACAATATGATGCATCTTTATCTATATTGCAAAAGCTCAGGCTTTTCCATCTGGAAGGTGGTATGCACACACCATTCTGGCTGACTGAAAAAAGCACAGCTAATTCTGCATACCTTTTCTTCCTTCACAAACTAGAGATTGAGGACACTTTGTGAAACCAGTTTCCAAGCTCTCCAGTGATTATTATTAGCAAAAGTTTGTTGCTGCAAGCTGAAAATGTAGTTAGTCCAAGACCAGAAAAGAACTTTGACTGGAGAAAAAAAAAAAAACACATTAGATATTATATGATGAAAGGAACAAAGCTTTCATTATTTTTGACTAATTGTGTTCTCAGCAGAGACTGGTATTTTCAAAACACTGGTGAGGGTTTGGAAGGCACTATCAAACAATAAATCATGTCTTGTTGGACTCTGATTCTGTGCTGTGCTGCTATTAGCAACAGGGGTTTGCAGCCGCAGCATGGCATCCTGCAAGCATGCATCAGCCTGGCCTCTGGATGCTTGCAGTCAGATAACATGATACTGGGGGTTCACGGTGGTGCCTGCTCCAGAAGCTGCGGTCACCAGACTCTACTGTGGGGTGATGCTGGGGTGGGCTAGAGGCAGCAAGGACCCTGGTGTTTGTGCCCTGAGCTAGTGACTTGTCCCCAGGAGCAGACTCGGAATCAGTGTGGCTCCCCACATGCTTTGAATAGCATCCTTCACAGGAAGGTATTGGATGGATGGCAGTGAAATACAGCATGATGGAGCAAATTTCCACTTCTCTAAATCTCCTAGTCCGGGTTGTTTGAATAGTCAAGTGAGAGTTAACTTTTTCTTCCCCAGATGCTTATATTCAAATATATTTTCCATTATGTGTGTTTACATCACATCTAGACTAATTTAACCTGATAGGCAAGAATTTCTAATACCCCTAGCATATTAATAATGCTTTCCGGCCCTATCTTGCTGAATTGTTTCTACTTCCCCTGAAGAATTCGTTGAACTTGAAAAAAAAATAAAAGATTTCTCATGTGATAACTGGACAGTAAAGATAAAATATGTTCCCACATTCTCTTATTGGACAGTGTAGAGATTTAGCCTGCAGAGACGAGATCAGTGCTGTCCAAGAGAAACAGCCACTGAGACTGAGGCACTCACAGTCAGCACACATCACCAAGTGGCTTGGACTTAAAGAAAGATTTAAAATTACTAAGTATTTTTAAATAAGTGTTGAGCAGGTTTCTGGCTGAGGAGTCTTAGACCACTGATGAGTTATCAATTAACAGTGAAAGGAATATGCTAGACATCCATCAAGACATGCTGCAGTGTAAAAGAGACGAAACCCATGCATTCAAGGAAAACATTCTCCATACTTCAGTTATTGCTACCAATAATTTTAACATTTTAACGTTTAGGTTGTTAAAAATTCGAAGAGGCAAACAAAAATGTGATGGATTCTCCATACGCCTTTAAAAAAGCTTTTAACACATTTTTTTTTTCCACTCTAAAAAAGAGTTGTTCCAACTGAGGACATTACTTCTACCCACAAACGTGCTGGAATTTTCTGGAGGATGTATGTTAGTATCAACACACTTTCCTGCTCTCAGTGCAGGAGTAACTGATATCATGGCCTGTGTTGCTCAGGAGGTCAGGCGGGATAATCTAGTGATCCCTCCTGCACTTCAAATTTATGAATAGGGAGGGTTAAAGATATTTCATCAAGAGAAAGGCTTTCTCTGATTCAAAAGTCTTAATTTAAGTTCCCACTAAGGAAACAAATAAACACTTGGGGGGGGGGGGGGGGAGAGGGAGGAGAAAAAAAACCATCACCAAATTGATTTATTTTGACAAATGCATTTCAGTGCTAATGATGAATCCATCAAGCAGTACTGACAAATGTTCTTGGGGATAATTTGTAAAAATAAGGGTATCTTATCATTATGGGAGATTACTTTGCTTCCTACTGTTGTTAAATTTTGGTTTAGTAGGAAGGATAAGAAAGCCAGTTTCTGTGTGGGCCAAAGTGAAATTATATTTCTTGATTTTATGGTCTGAGGTCTACTGCAAAGATCATTAAATTGAGGAATGGCAACTGGAGCGACTGCAAAGGGCTGTCGCTGTTTGGGGCTCAGTGTCTTCCTCACCCAGGGAACATCACTGCTTTCCTCAGGCACTGCTTTGTAACCACAATAGCCATGAAAATTAATTGCATCCCTCCATGGCCCAGCCTCGTTATCCTTCAGGGTGTATTTTTTGATCTTAGGTCTTTGATTCAGGGTGATCCGGGTTGCTCTGTCAAAAAGGGGTCGATTCTGCTGACTGTCATGGTTTTCAAATTCATTCAAGGCCGGCACATAAAGCAAAACTGAAGGGTTGCAACGCCCAGTAAAAGAAACTGCTGAATTTGAGCAAGAGCAAGTGCTAATTGTTAGCCCCTTGGGTGGTCAGCTTTGCATCTCACAGCATTTCAAAAATATACCAAATACTAAAATATGTTTTATGCTTAGACTTAGCTAGTGTTTAAAATTGTGTTATAAACAGACACTATTCCTGGTCAATGAGATTAAATTATTTGTGATGTGCTATTTTTTCCATAGATAAAATCTCACCATATTCTTTAAATCTTTTGTGTTAAATTAAGAGAGTCATAAGATTTTTGAACTGAAGCTCTCCTTATAGTCAGCCCCTGTGTACTGTCTATACATCAACATGAAAAATGGAATACAAGTCTTGAAATATTTCATTTAACCTAATTTTAAAGTACGAGTATGCTTCATGTTTATACTGGTATTAAGTATGCCATTATCAGTGATGGGTTTTCTTTACTTCAGGAACAATAATCTGTTCAAATATCAACTCAAACATTGTGGTTAAAGAGAAAAATCAGGCAATGAGCAAAGAGTAAGTTTACATTTTGACATTATTTTTTGACTGCTTGAATACAACAAAATTGCTTATGGTACTGCATCATGTTTCTGTGAAGGTCTGTAGTAAGCTGTCAACTGAGGCCAAATTTTTCAGTGTGTCATTTTTCAGGGATTTATAAAAAAAGGTCCTTCCACAATCCTATTTATTATGGCATATCCTGAGGAATGATTCCAATGCTACCAGTGGAGACACTGACTCTTACTTATGTCCCTTCTGTCAATGAAGGGTCCAAGCAAAATGGGTTGTCTTCTGCTGTGTTTTTTCTTTCCTTGCTTCAGTCCTAGCAGATGTTTCACCCCTGTTTAACTAAACTTGGAAACAGTGCAACCCAAATCATACACAAGCCCCTGAAACATTTAATCACAACAGTTTAAAGCCTCTCATGTTTTTAAGTAATGGAAAATCCTATGTTTAAAATGTAAAGGGCTGTGCTGTACATTGTTTTCAGGGGGACCTGGAGAAGGTCCAAGGCTAATGTACTTCAGTCACATCAATTACTTGAGTAAAGGCACAAAACCAGAGAAATGAGAAGTTAAGGTGACTAAAATAAAGATTTCCTGACCATGCACTGAATGGTGCATGGTCAAAAGCAAAGGTGCAACCTTCAAGACAAAAGTGGCAGAAACCTTACTGATGGAGATGTTCAAAGTGAGACTATACACAGACATGTATAAAAATAATAATTTAGCATGGAAACATGTAGACTAAGTCAATTGTGTCTTTCTCATTTCAAATGCCAACATCTGAGCACTCCACTCACCAAGAGGCTGCTAGCAATTGTCAGCAAAATAGAAAGATCATCTTAAATAGGTAGCCACACCTTGCATGGTGCTTGCAATTCACTGCAAATCACACACATAGCAACTAGTGATAACTCTTTATGTCTTTCCAACATAATACATCTGTATATATTAATGCATTCTTTCCTATTCCACAGAACTATTAACTCATCAGAATTAATTAATCAAAGAACTATTAATTCATAAATTCCTTAAATTCTCCTTGAGAACATTATCAAATCAAAGCAAAAAGGCTTGTTTAACTTCATATTTATAAAAATACATATATGTAAAAAATATATAAGGAGGTAAATGTTTTCACCACTAGATTTGATGTTGGTGATTCTTCAGGTTATTGCTTACTTTGGTTTTCCAGACAAAAGATTCCATTTAAACCTCAGCCTCTGGATTTGCACACAATTTATATGTATGTCACAAATCCTCATATTTCAGAGACCCCCTCATGTGCTTTAGTGAGGAAAAGACCATCATTGTGATGGATTTCTCTCCCATCCAGGGCCACAATTGACTCCATTGACCTTTGAGCAAAGCTACCAGCTCCATCTGTTCTGACAGACACTAAGGAAGGTCCAACACAGCAGCAGATGCATTTTTTTGGGGAGACAACAGGCTTCAAAGGGGGAATTTTCATCCTTATTAGGGCAACCTAGCACTGATTAATGTGACATGATGTAACAGGAGCAGCACTGGTTTGGGGACTGATTTTTGTTTGTAACTCTTCGTAACGTGTTCGTTTAGATTTCTGTCAAGTGTCTCCAAGAGTTTCACATGGCCACTTTCCTCTTGGAAGTTTTTTGACCTGCCTTACATATGCATGCAGTGATGGAAAAAGGCTTGTATGTGCCAGTATACCACCTAGACAGAAAATGGGGCAGAATAGCTACAAAGTGAAACTTCATTTTCTTCCCCCATTGAAATTTCCAGGCATTTCATATGGGTACTTCAGAAATGCCATTTGGAGTACACAGGGAAAAGGAACTGTAATGGAAAAATGTGTGCATGTACAAGTGTGCATGTTCAAATACATAAAATATATGCAAATAAATGCAAAGATATTATGCTTTGCTCCTGAGCTTTTTTGTGAAAAAGGAAGGGCTGTTTAAGCACAAACAGATTTCAGACCTCTGTTTGAAAAACTTGCACAGTAGTAATTTGGGTTATGAAATCATCAAGAGGCTGTGGCAGTTCAGCTCAGTAAAATCGTCATACACATGGACCCGTGTGCCCCACAGCATCAGTCATGGCACGCACACAGAAGAGGGTACAGATGTATCTGAGTTTTTAATGGATAACACTTATTCTCAGTACCGCTTGTGGGCCCAGTTTGCTCAACCAGCGCTCACAGCCACAGATGGTGCTGTACGGGGAGCTGCACACACCACCATGCAGGACACGTGCTTTCAGTCATGAAGCATGGTAGTGACCACGCAGCTATGTGCTTCCCTGTTCACATCAGACAGGGACTCGCTTCCAGCTGGGTTGCATGCCATGGCCAGGCGAACTTCACAGCAACAGTGAGGATCAGCCCTGGATCTTCTTGCTCTCAAAAGTACGTGCCTCATGTCCCCCCAGGGGAAGGCTTGCTCAGAGCTGCCAGGGTGCAGTTCAAAGGACTGTGAAAGGCAAACCAGAATCCTGAATCCCCGCCATGGCTTTTGCTTTTCCTCTTGCTAAGCAATTGATTATAATATGTAAGGGTCTTACACACAATCTGAGCTGGAATAGTCCCCTTGTGCCCTCTGACTGAGCACTAACAACCTGGACTCCCTGGAATAAATAGTAGAGAGTGAACACTGACACAGTTTCTATGGTGTCAGTTGTGCCACTATGGTGAATCAGACCAACAAAGGGCTGCTGGGCAAAAGAAAGAGAAAAAATAAGAACAGTAAGGCAAGCTATCTTCAGGACACATAGAGTACTGCAGAGACCATGACAGGGCAAGGAGGAATCCAGGGGTATCAGACACCAGACTACTGCAGCAGACTTGAAAGAACACATCATCCAAGGGAGCAGAACCTTGGGATCCAGGGAACCAGCCCAATGTGGGGATGCATTGAAGAAGTCAAGGGATTGTCTGGCTTTTAAGGAAAGCAGAAGTGAATGTCAGCTGTTTTGACAGTTTTTAAAATATTTCTTACTAAATGTGCTATTCTTCTTGGTAAAGTAAGTGTGATTTTGGTTTATTTCAGACTAAAGACTTCTGAAAGGGAGATCTCTAAGTACTGAATTCCATATGCTGTGCTTAGTAGGACATGGTGAGACATAGGTACCTAATAAAGTGAGAGCTATAAAGTATCATCTACTAATATGAATAAATGTAAACATAATTAAAAGAGTGAGGATTCTGTTACCCATCGAGATAGACAGAAACACCTGAGCGCCTCTGAAATCCTAAACAATTCAGCAATCTCTATCCACTTGCTTTAAGTCCCCTTCAAATTAGGAGGATTCTCAAGGAAGCCTCTAAAGTTAAAGACATGCTTAAGAGTCCAGAGTCCAAACAGGAAGAGCATTCACAATGAAAAGTGGCAGGATCTCCAGAGCATACATCTGTCTAACATAGGAGTTTTCCCAATCCCGAAGCAGCCTTTCCCGGGCAGCATGGGTGTGTGCCTTCCAACCCCAGGGAGTTATTTAACCCTAAACTTACGTTCAAACACAACCATCTTTGTTTAGACATTTTAATGCAACCTCTGCTGGGAAAGAAGACGTTAGTAAGGTTCTAGCTGCTCTTTCCGAATAGCAGCAGTGTACTTTTGTTTCATAAGTTTCTGGTAAGGAAAGATTATGTAGCAACATGACCTCAATTAACATGAAAAAAATACATCAGTGTTCAAATATGTGACCAAAATTTGGTTTTGCCTATTTTATACCTCATGGTTCAGTACTGGTTTTGAAAGAATTATCTGCTTTCCACAGAGACAGAACTCCAGACACTGCAGGATAGGCTGGTGCTGTTTGAAATGCCAGATATTTAAACTGTGCAATGCAAATAAATTTAGGAACACTGTTTGGGTCACCTGTGTGCATTTGTTAGATCTGTCCTTTCTGCAGTTCTGTAAAGTGCCTTCCAAATGAAGTGGCTGCAAAAAGCTCATATCAGAAAGCAGTATCAGATAGAAAGTAGAGGTTCGGTTTAGCTAGTTTGCGAACATAACTCCTAACACAATGGGGTCTTCTGCATTAAGGTTTTCCAGATGCGATTCCAACATATTTTATAAGGATTATTCACACTGATCATGCAGTATTTCCAGAAGATAGATAGAACAAATATGTGTTTTCAGTTTATGAACAAAGCAGAGTTTGTTTCTGGTTCAACAACGTAAGTACACCGTGGTTACAGCAGGCATAAATCATGACTGACACCTTATGCCATGGGTGCTGCCCTGGTTCGCACTCAAGTCTGTTGGTTCAGGCTCCTAAGTTCCCTGTGGGAGAGTGTATGAAGGCAGGGATGGACCATGGCCCAATGCTGAACCAGGATTTCCTGAACTCACCATGCTACCTGCCACCAGACTGTAGCCAAATTAGCCCAGCCCAGCTCAGTCTTGCTCATAAAAGCACTGTGAGGACAAAGCCCTGTATCTCCACTGTCATATACCAGTTTACCCTTAAGCATAAGAGCCTTACAATTACATAATTAAAAGTGCTACTTACTTGTAGTCAGGGAAAGAAAAATTACAGTCTCTCATCTGGGCCTAGTAATCACTTGAGAAACAAAATGTCAAGCAAGAGGCATCTCCAGGGGGATTCCCAGAGGAAGCAAGAGACACATTTCTTCTCAGGAGATTTTCCCACCGGCAGAAAGCAAGGCCGTCATGCAGTTTACATAACAAAAAATTGAACAGATCCCAGTAGTAACAGATTAATTGAGGATTTGGGGGGGTCTGATTGTTTTGTTTTGGCTTTTTATCTACAAAGAGTATTTTATATTATTTTCCTGGTGATATGACTTTTAAAACAGAAGAGACAGGTCTGCAATGTAAAATCTCATCTGTATCAACACTAGTCTGCAGTGTACACATTCTTTTCTAACATTGTTCCGTTATATGAAAGGAATTGGAAAACATGGCAAGGGTGTAATAACTTAATTCAGAGGAACAGGTTTACTGCTGAATTCTCCCCTGGACTACACCCCAGAATATGGGAAAGGGAGGCTCTGTCTAGTCCTTCATGCATCAGTGAAAATGGGATCTGCCACAAAAATGGAGAAAAGCCTAGACACCCAAAGTATATGCCCTATTTTAATATAACCTGTTTTTACTGAGTGCTAAATCTCAACATGCTAAGCAGAAGGGTAATTTTTTGTTTCTCTGTATAACAAAATGAAGTCCTGGGATATTACCTTCCTTCCCTCAGTCTAGCCCTAAGTTTTGGTTACCCCCACATTCACATGCACACCCCCTCTTTGCCTTTGACTATCCTCGGCCCTGTCCTCTCCTGTTTCTTGTCCTCATGTGAGCAGCCCAGTGTCAGCATGGAGCTCCTGGTGTGGAGCCACAGCCTGGCTCAGTTCCCCCTTCTTCTGGAGGCCACATGCCCATGGTGCCACGTGGTGACCCAGCACTGGCAGTCTTCTCTGGTGAACAGCCTGGCAAAAAAACCCGGATATATAATATAATTAATAATAAAAAGAAATACTACTGAAGCCGTAGACTATGAGAAGACAGGGGAGGTAAAGTTTGAACTCCATACCTTATCTCTTCCACTGTTCAGGTTTCCAGGCTCAGGAGGTTTTGGGTTTATTTGTCTCTGGAACAGGAATGGCTGAACACTCCCAGAATGCTATTCATAAATATCTGTGGCCTGAATTTTGGCTGAAAATGGTAGACTTTTGTTTTTAACCTAAAGACTTCACCCATATTTTAATGCCATGGTAAGACACTACTGCAAAACTTGTCATAATTTTGTTTCTACCTGAAATCAAGGAATTGCGGAAGTTAAGACAGAGATACTTTACATTTGTCTTTCTTTTAATGGCATCTTTCATTGGATTCATGCCAAATCCTCCTGGAAATGTTTATCACACCAAAGGAAACAGCCAAACTGTTTCTGACAGACTGTAAGGTAGGATGAAATAATAGCCATTGGAATCAATTCTTATTAGTGACCAAGAATGGAGGCTGTTTATCAGACTGGCTTTATCAGAAACCAAACCACAGAAATCTCCAGATGTTAATTCCTTTCCACACATTACAAAGCTTTAAGAGAGTGGAAAATTAGCATAAACATTCTTTACTCTGTGTGTGTACATATCTACATAAACACATGCATGTATGCAGCTAAAGGAGCAATTTAAGCAGTGAAGATTAACAGATAGGCTACATTAGTCCTGTATGCTGATCTTCTAAAAACTGCAATGGATTTTTTCTTAAAGCCTTTAAAAGATGGGTCTTGACCTCTGCTGCATCTGTGCCTGGATAGAAGAAGATGCAGAGCAGATCAAGACTCATGTAAGAAATACAAATTATTCTCTCTGATAGAGCAGTATTAAGAAAGAAGTCACTAGGACAGTATGTCATCCTCCAGTGATAAGGAGCTATTAGATCATGTTTCGTTCAGAAGAGAAAGCATATTGCAGCATATTTCTTGTTGCACTCATCAGCAAGAAGGGCCATTTATCAGGTACTTTTGTAATCCATTCTCTGAATTTCCTAGCAGATATATTCTTCCATAATTTAGCAATGTCATACATCAATGGTCATTTCTCTTACTGAAAGATACAGGATAGCATTCAAATGAAGCTCACTTGCCTTCCTCATGATTTTGTCCCTGTTTTGGCTGAAGCAAACAGAGATAGGGGCAAATAGAGGTATTTGATAAACACACCCCTCATTTTGTTTGCTGAAGAGAAAATGGTGGATGGATGAACAATCTTCCCCAACTATTAAGGGTAGTTGGGAGCATTGCATTCTTCAGTATCACTGGCCTGTCACCTTGGGGAGTTCATTTCCACATAAATCCAACTTTAATCAGACAGGGTAAAACTGTTCTCACTGTTACTAAAGGAGGCAGCTGGCCAGCTCAAAAGGCCTGAATCTCTGTTCCTCTGGGGCATAGGGAAATAGTCATTACAAGGCAATATTTATTTATAAACACACTTGGCCCCGTCAGTTGGGCTTGAATATATAGAGGAAGGGAGCTTATTAGTAAGATAAAGCTTTCCCATGACCTATAGAGGACACTGCATAGGGACCACAGATGTTCCTGTATTAGAAAAGCTGGAAAATTTATGTCAATGACCATGAAAAGCTCAGCTTGAAAATAAGTAAATAAATAAATAAGGAGGTCACCAGCAAAAACAAGGTTAAGGACACTGGAAAATGGATCTTCCAGGATGTTTAACCTTTATTTATTTAATTAAGTGGATCAGATCCTGGCCTCAACTGCATGTGTCTCTGCTGAGCGGCTCTGATGAAGTTAACAGAATTATTTAGGATTTGTACCAGTGCAGAACTGGGCAGATTGGAATCTCTGTGGTGGCTGGTCTGTCATGCAGGTGAACACACAAGCACAGGTTTTCCACAGCAATGGGATTCACACAGATAGTGCCAGGAAAGGGTCAAGGAAGAACTTATGAAGTACATTCCACTTTCTAATGCAGGTATGGAAAAATCAGAGAAACTCATGAGGGCTCAGCTTCAGCTGCATAATTTCAATCATGGAGCTCCGTGAACACAGAATTTGTAGCCTATTTCAAGATAGAAAGCCAGAAAAAGCGACACAAAACCATCAGAAGACATGATTCAATTTTTATTATTATTAGTTCCTCAGATTGTGCAAGTCTAAGCCCATGGATCTGCTTACACCAGCTCTGAACCTCGCCCTGACCAAAAGCAAACCGTACCACATCCTGGCCGGCCTGAAGCCTTGAATCAAAGGTTTCAGTGTATCCATGCAGACGGTGCTCATGACAGTCAGTGAGCACAAGCTGATGTTGTTTGCACAGCTGCAGGCTCACTGTACACCCGTGGTCTGGCTCACAGCCTCCTGCATCTCAGCTGCTTCTACCTCCAGCATAACATGGAGCAATCAGACCAGCATCACCCCACCTAGCTGTACACCTACGGGACTTCTCTATCATACATGGGTGGTCTGGACCTGGGGCAGTCTTGGTTCTAGTCATCTGCCAGAGAGTGCAGGCTGGTTACCTTCCCATAGAGCCTTCTGAGAGACATCCAGCATTGTCTCTTGGAAGCATGTCTCTGCTTTTTCCTTCTCACGTTCAGGTGTGCCAGGCCATTCACTGGTGCATCAGGAACTATAAAAAAAAATCCCTGTTTTTCACTAGTTAGGACTGAGAGAAGCCTCATTAATTCATCAGGAATGGGAGTGAGGCCACAGAACACTTGGGATGATGAGGCATCTTCCTGACCACAGTTTTGCAATGAAAATGCTGCAGCTGTCTTATGCCTGAGCGCACCACACGTGTGTGAGACTGAAGTCTAAGTTCTTCTGAACTTTTACAGTGTTGCAGGAGGTTTCCAGCTCTTCATGACTTCAGAAGGCCAGGCAAGCATTCACACAAGTAAAAAGGTATGGTTGTATGCCTACTCTCAGTTTGCCTCACTTTCTATTTTTCACTAAGCATCCTGTCTCTCAGATATTCCCACCTTTCATCTCACTGTAGTCCAGAGCTACCCAACTTTCTCCCAGGCAGAGAAGGCAATATGTCCTCAGCCAGTTGCCTACAGAGGCATAGGCCCAGGCCAACATGCTCCCATTCTCCCGGGATCCACTGATACAGACCTTCCCATCAGCCCAGAGCTACCTGTTTTACGCCATGATGGATTTCTTGCCAGGCAAGAGCCAGAAAGTCCTGAGATAGGAGCAGTCATCTTGTCCTTCCCAGGGCAGCTGCTGGGGAGGTAATGGAGAAGCAGAGGGCCATGAGCACCCCAAAACTGGAGCAGGTGGACACACACTAAAGATCTGAGATTGTTGTACTAAACCCAAACAAACCTCACTGCAGTTCAGCATGTTTTAGTATCGTTTCCCATGGTAGGATAGATATAAAATATCAGTCTGATTACTGCAGCTCAGCTGGGTTTAATGCAAGGGCAATTAACAAAGAATTAATTCTTCTTTTTCTGTGAGCTTGGTATAGTTTACACAGAGAGAAAAAAATCCCACGGTTCTGTTTTGTAGACATTTTCCTTACATTTCTTCTATTTCAACTTTCCTAGGGTTTTTTTTAGAGTAGTTAAGAAGAAACAAAACACTTGAAGCACATATAACCCTTTGCTTCATGAGAATTGAAGCAATTCCCACTGCTTTTCAATGCCTATGGGAAATTTGCATCAGAAGTTTAATTGTATCTGCTATATAGACTTTGTTGGACATCGTATGTTCATTTCAGTTTTTGATCCATTGAAACTATGCAAGAAGACATTTGGGGGGGGGAGCTTCATGCAAGGGGACTTTTGCAATTGAAAGTAAAGCAGTATCCATAATCACTTATTATTTCCAATAAAAATAAATGAAAGAAATCAAATTGCCAGTACTTTTATAGCACGTCACCTCGGAGGATTACCAAATGTATCACAAACAGGGGCCACAGGCATTTTTGTAGACAAGTGATACTTCCATCAGTTCTTCGACTCTCCTTTGCTTTTCCTCCTCTCAAGCTTACTTGGAACTTTTTTCACTGGTCAATAAAAAACAAAACACTTGCAGTGTTTGGCCCTCTCAAAATCCTACAGTATAAGACAAATATACAGAATCACTGAAGGGGATGAGGTTGGAAGTCACCTCTGGAGATCACCCTGTCTAAACCCTTTGTTTAAAAGTAGGGTGAATGACAGCAGGTTGCCCGGGACCTGTTTTCAGTTTACCTCACTGCCCTAGCTATCTAAACCATACTTTATCAGTTTGTCTATGAGGGTGTTATGGGAGACAATGCCAAATGCTTTCCTGAAGTCAAGATAAACAGTATCCACTGATCTAATCACAAAAGCTTAATAGGTTGGTCAAGCATGATTTTCTCTTTGTAAATCTGTGCTGACAACTATCCCTAATCACCTTCTTGTTTTTTATATGTTTGGAAATTATTTCCAGGATTAGTTGCTCCATGATCTCCCCAGGGATCTAGGTGAGGCTGGCTGGCCTGCAGTTCCCCAGATTGTCCTTCTTGCCCTTTCTGAAGATAGAGGTGATATTTGCTTTCTTCCAGTCCTCAGGAACCTCTACTGGTTGCCACACTTTTCAAAGATAGCAAAGAGTGGTCTCCTAATTACATTGGTCAGCTCTTGTGGTAGCAACCTATCAGCCAATATGGATTCATACATATTCAGTTAGTTTAAGTATTTCTCCTTAGGGAAGGAAAATACTGACATTTACTCATTACTTTTCATTGGATTTTGACTAATTTCTCTGGTTTACTTCTAGAAACATTGGTGCTGAATTTGTCATCTCACATTTTGCAAATTTTTAAGTCCACCCATGATCGCATTAATGGAGTCATAAGTTTGAGACTTCGCTTCTTCCACACTGCAGTCCTCACTCTCTGCTTCATCCCTCAAGGTATTCTAGTTTCTGAAGAAGAGAATCTCCTGAAGAACAGGAGATTCAACCATTATAATGTTGTTATTTGTGCTTTTGCTTATAATGAGAGCCCAGAGCCTGTCTGCTTGTGTGTGCTACTTACTCTCACTCCTCTTGAAACAATCAGAAATGTTTCTAATACTAGTGCTCCCTGTTTTGCACTAATCTCTCCAGTTCTCACAAAGGCTATTCTATGTGGAATTAGAAACACTGATTCATCCCAATTAGTTTGTGCTCATAGCCATTCCTCATCTTCCCATGCAAGATTCTGAGTAACCCACAAAGGAAAAATACTATCACAATGCAACCTTTCTTTCCAAATCCTCTGCTGTCCCTGGATACCACAGGAGCCCATTTTAGCCACAGTAGGACACAGATATTTATTTTGATTTATGCTTTCCTATGTGCTCCCCGTTAGCCACAAGAGCTGATCTCCAAGCAGACACATCATCTCTACGTCCTCTGCTCCCCAACCAGACAGTGACCTACTTCAGAAGTCAAACTGAGATCAAATGTTACTCTCTGGTTCATGGGTAAAAAAACTTTGAATCACAGAGGAACTAGAGGAAAACGATGTTCATCCTGCACACTGCTGTGTTCACAGTGAGTACGGTTGGTTCCTTTCCCACACATCTTTGCTGTTTATTTGTTTTTTGATTAAGCTAACATGCATTTCAACAGCTGGATCCTTGAGAGTTTTAAAACATCTCAAGGAGCAGGTTAACCCATTAGCAGAAAATAGGACTGGGAGAAACAAAAAAATTGTAACCTGGCAGATGCTGAAGCTTGGGGGTTTTTTTTGTGGTGGCTCCCTGTACTCAAGGAAGTGGTGAGGTAAATACATGAGGGAAGATTTTATAAAGCATGGAAATGACAACACAATGTATGCTGAGCTGATTAAAAATTTGTTACTTCTAGAAGAAAAAAGAGGAGGAGGAGACAAAGGGAATGGAGAAGGTGAAGGCGAAGGAAAAGGAAAAGGCAAGGGTAAAGGAAAAGAAAAAGAAAAAAAAAAGGAAAAGGAATAAAAGGAAAAGAGAAGGAAAAAAAAGAGATAAAAGGTCTCAGCCAATGGCCCTTGTTTCAGCAAATGAAAGCTGGAGACATTGACCATAAATGAGCTAGTCATATAGTTGGGTCTAGGTCCCAGAGTCCATATGCATGAACTGGTAGGTAGATCATGGTCGGACTGAGGTTTCTTAAACCAAGGTACAGAAATAACACAGCAATAAAGCCTCCATACGTTAAAGTGTGTTTAGATTTGAACTCTATAATCTGAGCTTCTTGCCACATCTCTCCTTCTTCCCCTTCTGTTGCACCACTAAAGCTTCAAGCTTTTTATGTTTTGCTGTGTATGATGTCTGTGAACAAAAAAGATTCTCTGCTTTCCAAAGCCACTGGCTGAAGTGATCAAGCCATAAATTTGTCTTTGTTCAAAGTCGTCAAAGCATCTAAGTTAAATAAATTCTCTGTTTCTTTTTATATTCCTGACAGAAATAGTGCAGAACTTTGCCTTAACAAGACAGATTAACTACAGCATGTCTATAGCTTGTTGTCTGGATCACTTCTCTTTCTAAACCAGTTATTTGTCATAGATGGACATGAGTGAAACTTTAAAAACTGGGTGAAAAATGAAGGAGCTGCCTGAGAATAAAGCAATTTCCTAGGAGCTGCCTAAGCTTGATCAACTCAAATCTGTGTTATTTTTTAGGGTTACTCATCATCCTGGTACTGGAGGTATGAAGTCACTTGGTACTAGGTTCTCATTCTGATTGGAACAAAAAAAAAAGAAAAGGAGTGATTTCTCACATGTGTTGCCCTAGAAATAGCCACCACCACGTGAAAGGCTCTGCTTTGTTATGAAACACTGCACTAGCACAATCATTTGGTCACAGCTTGTTTAAAGAACAGCGGAGACAGGGAGAATGTAGAAGAAAACACAGTTTTACATGTATTCAGGATGGAGGCACAGATATTTCCAAGCAACAAAGCGATAACGTTGCTAAGTGCAGTTTCAAAGTCAACTTGTCCTGCTAAACACATCCCTGTTTAAAAAAAAAAAAAGAAAAAAGTGAGAGAGAGAAAGCTTGCTTTAAAAAGCAATGATAATCACAAGCTAATGTTCCAAAAGCAATTTATGTGCCAACTTTAACTAAATCATAATACACATGCTAATAGCAAATGTTTCCTTCCAAGATGCACCATGCTAGAGGAGTCTCTCTGAAAATGGGCTCTGCAGTATGCATGATAGACGGAGCTGAGAGAGGAGGCTCTCTGAGGCTCTCCTGGCCAGTCCTGAGTATCCAGCTCCTGTATGCCCTATAACCCCAGGGAAACAGATTGGAGGAGTGTCCTGGGTTCAGCAGCAGTCATTTTTCTCCTTCTTGGTAGATGGTACAGCACTGTGGTTTTGATTTTGGGCCTGGGAGCAGCGCTGATAACACCAGTGTTTTCAGTTACTGCTTGGTAATGTTTTGGTCTGACCAAGGACTTTCTGAGTCTCATGCTATACCAGGGAGGAGGGGAAGCCAGGAGGAAGCAGAGACAGGACACCTGACCCAAACTGACCAAAGAGGTTATTCCATACCACAGCACGTCATGTCCAGGATGTAAAAACGGAGGACAGAGACCCGGAAGGGTATGGTGGTGGAGCATTGTGGGGTTCGCTGCTGGGGGTGCACTGGCTGGGTCGGGCTTGGTGAGCAGCTGTATTCTTTTTCCTTGTATTTCTCTTGTATTATTATTGGTGGTAGCAGTAGTGATTTGTGTCATACCTTAGTTACTAAACTGTTCTTATCTCAGCCTGTGGGAGTTGCATTCTTTTGATTCTCCTCCCATCCCCCTGGGACTGGGGGAAGAAAGAGAGGAGAGTGAGTGAGAAAACTTCGTGGTTGACACTACTTAAACCACGACAAGGAGATAAACCAGTAGATCAAAACCAGTGGCACTCCTTGGACAGAAATTGGTGAGCAGTTTGCAGTGGAGCAGCCCAGCAAAGGAGATATACTTATTTAAAAAGTAATAATTCAACTTGATACAGAGATTTTTTGTGGTGTGTTTCAACTGCCTCATTCAGATCCTATAAAGAGGGCTTAAGATTTCACAGCCTTGTACAATTCATTGATCTTGTAAGAGCAGATTTACCATACTAAATAAAAGAACCTCAGTTTAGCCTAAGTTATGCATGGACTCAGTAGCTGAGTCAATGCATAGTCTGTGTCTCATAGACACCAGGCCCTGAGCTGGTTCAATTAGCAAACCATACATGCTGGTAAGAGTCTGTTCTTGTCTCCTGCACCAAATAAAACCCATTGCAGGTGACTCTGGGGCTTTGAGGATACTTCTGCATTGCTTGAGTCTTTTGTCACAAAGAAAGGGCACTAGAAAGTCTATTCTTCTGGCTGGGAAGCAGTAAACATTTCAGAAGTTCTAGGTCAACAAATCTTTTATAAAGGCATGGAGTTCAGAATAAAGCATGTAAAAACTCTCACTTAATTAGAAAGCTATGCTCTCTACCACTTTACAGAAGAGATATTTTTATATATACACCAAATATAAATACATACATGTAAAAAGACTTCTTGACGTGATCAGATATTGTAACAATAATCTAGTTTAGTACCAGTTTTTGAGAGACAGGGTTTCAAAGAGAAAGAAACAATTCCCTGAGCAGCCAAACTGATGACACCTCCTTTCACAAGGATTTTATGCCTTTAGTTACTTGACTTTGGTGTCCAAAAATGTATGATTTCCAGGTAATAGTGGGTATAATTGGGCATTTATTTATAGAGGCACTTTCATATGCACATCTCTACTGACTAAAAAGACGCAGGCTTACACTACAATTCTTTTCTCAATAAAAATACTAACAATGTCTCTCTACTTGGATACTTAGTTTCACAAAACTTGTAGTGTCTTAATTATCCTTGAAACCTTTACCTTTTGTGGTTAATGGTAGCCAAAGGATTCAAAGATTACTAAGGAGAGAGGAGGAAGAAAGGGACACTACACGCATAGTTCTGGCGATAGCATTTACCTTGTTTTCATCTGAAAAAGCTTTCACTGCAACACAGTTTCAGGGCATGAAGAGCAATAACATTTGCTACCTGTTTTTTTGTTGTGTTTTTCTTTTTAATCTGGGGAGAAAAGTGATAGAAAGAATAATGATTAGCTTAATCTTTGGGAAGACCCCGTGCTCTTGGACTAAGGTAACACAAAAGTACAAATTAAAGTAATGGAAACAACATACCTGGGGAGAAGCAAGTGTGTCACACCATAGTAAGGCTGAAAATACCTCCAGCCTGCTTTCCCAAGCCTACAAGGAAGGAGTACAGGTTCCCTTGAAGTGACAAAGTGAAGGCATGCTTGGGCCAAATCTCCCTGCTGGGACCTGCAGTCTACAGGCACAAATACCATGGTTTTAAGGGAGTTTGCTTCTGCAGATAATCGCTATCATCATCAGGTATCCTGGTTCCATTTCTCACTTGAATGTGTGTTTCTTTAATGCTAGCTACCAGCTCCATTTCTGACTGTCAGATTAAGGAGCACTTTGACTGTTTTTTCTCAGAAACTACTTGTATGCCTTTTACAGTCACACCTCAAAAAACTGAACAGATTTAAGTTTTCCATAGGCTCCCCATTTTGTTTAACACTGAACCAGTTTTTGTGACACGGGTTTAATCACCTCAGGTTTTTCATCTTTCTCTTTAAAAAGCAAGCATTACTAATCTCTGACCAGTACAACTGTAGCTCCTCCTCCTACTTGCTGCACCCCTATTCTTCTGCCTATGGATCATTGTTTGCCCTTTTACCGCGGTGTCGGGTGGCATCCAGTTTGTGTCCCCACTGACCTCAGCATTTGGTAAGGGCTTGCATTGTCTCCTCAATCTGCTTTCCTGTTTATCCTTTCCTGCTGTGAGTTTGGGCATAGCTTGGGCAGCCAGCAGCTTTGAGCAACAAAACATTAGGATACTGTATAAGAACAAAAGGGCATGTGTACTCAGACCAAATGCCCCTTTAACTCTCTAGGTTAGAGGACGTTTAATTAGGATCAAATGTGGCATCTCTTCTTGGTAGCTCAATATAACAGAAGCTTGCTGTGAGAACTTGCCGTTGAAATGTTTTGTTGAGCTGGGAGATGGATACACACACTGCCTGTTTATTACCCAGTAGTACATTGGCCTTTTTACACAGAAGAATGTCCCAAAGTGTCCAGTAAAGGGTGTCGTGAAGATTTTGGCTGGGGTAGAGTTAATTTTCTTCATAGCACCTAGTACAAGGCTATGTTTTGGATTTGTTCTAGAAACAATGTTGATAACACTGTTAGCAATGTTTTAGTTGTTGCTCAGCAGTGCCTACACAGCATCAAGGCCTTTTCTGCTCCTCACTCACCCCACCAGCAAGCAGGCTGGGGGTGCACAAGTAGTTGGGAGGGGACACAGCTTGAATGAAAGAGACAGTGAGGAGCAGTTTCTTACCCAGCCAACACACATCTTCCAAACATGTGTTATATGCTCCTTTGGGCATGTATCTTCCACACTATTGGTCGTCCTTGTTGTGTTTCTGACTGACTCTTTCAGTCTTCGGGTAACATTTGGATTTGATGATCTTAAAGGTCTTTTCCAACCTATTTGATTCTATTCTTCCAGTATGTCAAGGGGGCCTATAGGGATGCTGGGGAGAGACTCTTCATGAGGGACTGTGGTGATAGGACAAGGGGTAATGGGTTCAAACTTCAACAGGGGAAGTTTGGATTGGATATAAGGAAGAAATTCTTTAAGGGTGGTGAAGCACTGGAATGGGTTTCCCAAGGAAGTTGTGAATGCTCCATCCCTGGCAGTGTTCAAGGCCAGGTTGGACAGAGCCTTGGGTGGCATGGTTTAGTGGGAGGTGTCCCTGGCCATGGCAGGGGGGTTGGAACTAGATGATCTTAGGGTCCTTTCCAACCCTAACTATTCTATGATTCTACAATTTTATGATCTTTTCTGAAGTGAGAGGACCAGAATGATACAGCGTTTAAAGTACAGCATGGACCCATACAGGGACATCATGATGCTCTCTGGTTTTGTTAGTTTTCCTTTCCTAATGATTCCCAATACCCAGGTGCTAGAGAGCATCTGAAGCAGAGATCTCCAGGGAGGATCCTGCAATCCGTGTTTCTGAAAGGCCAGAAACAAGGGGTGAGGATTTTCCAATAATTGCCCTTTTCCACCAACAGCTTGAGTGCAGCTGTGTGAACTGATTAACAGGAAATTCAAACTCTCTCTTTTACCTTTGAAAACTTGAATTCAGGTTCAGATTCACTCGTAGAGCAGGGAGACAGATTTGTGGTTTTCAAACCCTCATTACTTGCCTACCAACATCATTAGGTGCTAAAGAGTTAAAGCCTGTATCAGATGGTTTTGAATAAAATCTATAGAGATAAGGTAATTAAACCCATACTTTCTACTTCCCATGCTGGTGGGAGTCAGGGCAAAGTGACACATAGTGCCTTAAGCTAAATGAATCGCTTTCTGCATCAGCTTCTCTGACAGCACAGTGAGCTAAAAGAGAAAAGGGTACTTCATGTAAAAGAGCAGGAGAGAGAGGGACTTTCCTGCTCAGTTTACTAGCCTGGCCAGCTCCAAGATGGGCATGACAGAGCAGAATCAACAAAAGCAAGCAGGCACCAGCCTGGCTACACCATCCAACTCTATCCCTAAATGAAGGGTGCAGGGAGCTTGCTAAGGGGTCCCAAGCTGCCAGTCCATACCTAAGTGCAGGGCCCCCACAACCTCTTACCTTCCATGGACTTGCAGCATGGGGATGGCCCTCCACAGATGTTGAACCTGCAAACTCTCTGTCAGCTTGCAGAGTTGTTGAGCAAAATCTTAATTTACCTGGCAAATGTAATGACAAATGATAGTGTTAGTGTGCTTCGGCCTATTTGTTACTATCTGTGGTGTAAATGTCCTAGGAAAACAACGTTTAATACCCTCATCAGCTAATAAAATGGCTTTTTTGATGGTTTCTACAGGAAGGGCTTGTTTCCTCTGAGTAAGTTTGCTTTGACACAATTGGGAGATGTTTTGTGGCAGATATTTACACTCAGCTGAATTCCTATGGCATCCTCCAAGCACATTTGACACAGGCTTGGGGCCCAGGCTGCCAGAAGATGAAAGAGCACTTTACACAGCACCTTATCAATTTGTTGCGCTGACTGAGTGGCATAATTACTTTTCCATGGCGGGAAAGCTGACTAACCCTCCCTGAACCCATTAATCTCAGGACAGTTTGAACTAAGAGAGATTTCTGTAAAAATAGACCACAAGGAATGCATCAGAGAGGAGAGGCTTTGTGTCTTTTACAGCTTCTTGACCTCTTCTGGGTGGATCTTTTTACTAATGGGAAGGATTAAACGGAATATGCTGGTGCCTGAGTGCAACACAGTGACCGGTTTGCACAGCTGTTGTTAGTCATGTCTCCAAACAGCGTGGGTCCTTGGGCTCTGCTGTCAAGCACACAAAATAAGAGCCTGGCTCATTGCTGCTTCAACTCAGTTTCTGAGCAGTAGCTCAGATTTTTCAGGTCTCGAACTCAGCCCTGACTTATGCTCATTGTTTTGAAGCTCAGTTTCACTGGAACCAGGCTGGAGGAAAAAAGAAAGAGGTAAAGGGCATGAAAGGAACACCTGAGAATGCTGCTATTTTCCTAGCTTACAACCTCTATCTAGTTGGTGGTCAGTCATGGTGGCAGGCCACCTGGATCTGATAAATCACAACATTGAGTAATCACTGTGAGCAGTAATGTAAGAGTCATGATAATAAACCAATTGAATGCTAATGCAACATACCCTGCAATTACAAAAAAAACATGAAGTGTGTGAGGCATAGAACTATTTGCCCCAAACTGAGAAAAAGAAAGCCTCCTACTTTAAAAACCTTTATTTGGTATATGGGGCTACTTCTTTTGTCAGATATTTTATCTGATACTATAAGGTAGAAGATAGCTTTTATATTGAGGGAGAAATGCACTCACCTGACCAAGTGAGTCTCAGAATGCTTCATTAATTTAAGAACTGGAGTAGCAGTGATTGCAGAATATGAAAGCGGCTCTTTAACAAGGATTCATTTTGCAAGTAAGTCTTCATTGCAGATTACAACTAAACACGTATTAGTGTAACTTCATTTTCATGTACTTCTAGATACATCAGAGACACTGTTAAGTGGAACAAACATGTAAGTACTCACATCAGATGAAGTGCTTACACCAAAACATATAAGTGCTAATTTAGATACAGAGGGAATTAAAATTTTACATCCTAGTATGATGGCTTGTGAATGTAAAGCTTGGTTGCATTATGGTTGTTAGTGTGCTGCCTGCGCAAGGACTTGGCTGCAGAGGTGAAGAAAATGCTCGGGCAGTACAATGTCTGGACATAGGTTTCATGCACACAGATCCATTTTCTTGATTTGGTAAGTTTTCTGTTTGAAAACCCTTAACTATCGGGGAATGCAAGAACATTGGAGCATCAATTTACTTAGATTTTGTTCCACTGGAACTAAACCAATGCCTAGTATCAATCTTATGACCCAAAGCTGCAGACAAATAAATATTCAAGCAAACAGGAAGAAAGATCCTTCTCTTATCTTCTATAATTTTTTTTTTTCATTTCATGAAAAAAGAAGAAAAGGAAATTAGTTGGGCTTTCAGGTTTTAAACATTATACCACCTGAAGTTACTGCATCATGAATCTTGGTGCGAAAGAACCTTTCGTCATGAACTTTGGTGCAAATGAGAAAGTAGGTTGCTACTGCAAAAGTGGGATAACCATGCATCTAAATCTTCCAGCCTTCAAATACAGAAGGCATTTAAAAAGTAAATCTGTAGTGAGCAAGGAAAACTAACCCTTTCCCTTTACAGTCAGCTGCTCTGTAATTAGCACTATCTACCCCCAGTTTCTGTAACGCAGCTGTTTGTTGCTGTTTCTGGGGGACCCACGTTCTTTCCCACTGCCGGACTATGAGGCTGTGGTTTCCGTTTCACATCTGAAGCCTGACGGGTGTTCAATCTCATCTGACAAACTGTTCACGCTATCATGAACACGCAAGATTGCCAATCCTTTCCTCAAAGAAAACAAACCGGCCAACCAAGACATTGCGTTGTTACCTACCATCTAGTGGTGGTCTTGGTAGGCTTGCAGCACTTTTATTGCAGAACTACTTCAGGAAAAGTCTACGTGCGCATGATTTATATGGCCTTTCTTTAGATTCATGGCTTTTTGGTATGGATACAATAGGCTCACTCATTTTTCCACTTGTGATGCTTTTAACTTGTTCCTGGTGATTCAGGATGTGGACAAGTTATCAGTAAATTACCAAAAAGCATTTTTTGAACAATTTTAAACGGAAGCTGTTAGAAGCAAACTGATAATGAGTGAACTCCCACAGTCATTACGACTTACTTTAATGTCTGTCCCTTCATGGTGGTTTTCAGTAGCCAGCACACCCTTGATGAAAATGGAAGGGGTCTCAAAAGAATGAGAGCTGACCCATTTGTAAACCCCAGAAAACAGAAATCATTTTCTCCATGTGGAAGTAGCTGGCCACAGCCCTGACTCTCCTAGAAACTGTTCTGACCTCACTTATTATCGGCAACTTTGCAGCACTCCTGGTAACTTCTAGGAGAGCTATTTGCAGGGGTGCAGCAGGACTCCCGAAAAAGCATTCGTATTAAAGAGTGTGCAGTATGCAGCCA
Source organism: Myiopsitta monachus (assembly GCA_017639245.1). Taxonomy (NCBI): domain Eukaryota; kingdom Metazoa; phylum Chordata; class Aves; order Psittaciformes; family Psittacidae; genus Myiopsitta; species Myiopsitta monachus. Next base: position 83,854,056 of record CM029920.1, read on the forward strand.
AACAATAGGTTTGTAGGAGATGTTTATCTTTCATTTTTCCAGCAGACTCCTTAGAATTGTAGACTCATAGAATAGGTTTGGGTTGGAAGGGACCTTAAAGCTCATCTACTTCCAAGTCCCCTTCATGGGCAGAGGCACCTCACGCCTCCCCTTCAGTAGACCAGCTTGATCAAAGCCCCACCCAGCCTGGCCTTGAACATGCCAAGAATGGGGCAGCCACAGCTTCTCTGAGGAACCTGTGCCAGCTCTTCAGCATCCTCACAGGGAAGAATTTCTTCCTAATGTCTAACCTAAATCTCCACTGTTTAAAACCATTCCCCCTTATCCTATCACTACCTACCCTTGTAAAATCATAGAACCATAGAATAGTTAGGGTTGGAAAGGACCCCAAGATCATCTAGTTCCAACCCCCCTGACATGGGCAGGGACACCTCACACTAAACCATGCCACCCAAGGCTCTATCCAGCATGGCCTTGAACACCACCAGGGATAGAGCATTCACAGCTTCCCTGGGCAACTCATTCCAGTGCCTCAACACCCTTAAAGAATTTCTTCCTCATATCCAATCTAAACTTCCCTTGTATAAGTTGTAACCCATTACCCCTTGTCCTATCACCACAGTCCCTCATGAAGAGTCCCTCCCCAGCATCCCTATAGGCCCCCGTTCAGATACTGGAAGGCTGCTATGAGGTCTCCACAGCAGCCTTCTCTTCTCCAGCCTGAACAGCCCCAACTTTCTCAGCCTATCTTCATACAGGAGGTGCTCCAGTCCCCATATCATCCTCATGGCCCTCCTCTGGACTTGTTCCAACAGTTCCATGTCCTTTTTATGTTGAGGACAGCAGAACTGCACACAATACTCCAAGTGAGGTCTCACGAGAGCAGAGTAGAGGGGCAGGATCACCTCCCTCAACTTGCTGGTCACTCTCCTTTTGATGCAGCCCAGGATACGGTTGGCTTTCTGGGCTGCAAACGCACACTGCAGTCGGCTCATGTTCATTTTCTCATTGACCAACACCCCCAAGTCCTTCTCCTTAGGGCTGCTCTGAATCTCTTCTCTGCCCCACCTGTAGCTGTGCCTGGGACTGCTCTCACCCAGGTGTAGGACCTTGCACTTGGCATGGTTAAACTTCATCAGGTTGGCATCAGCCTATCCTCACAAGCGTGACAACGTCCCTCTGGATGGCATTCCTTCCCTCCAGCGTATCAACCGAACCACACAGCTTGGTGTCATCGGCAAACTTGCTGAGGGTGCACTCAATCCCACTGTCCATGTCACCAACAAAGATGTTGAACAAGACCGGTCCCAACACTGATCCCTGAGGGACACCACTCATTACTGATGTCCAGCTGGATATTGAGCCATTGAGCACAACTCTTTGTGTGCAGCCATCCAGCCAGTTCTTGTCCCTCTCCAGACTTCTTGTAAGCCCCTTTAGATGTTGGAAGGCTGCTGTAACATCTGATGATGTAGTTTCAAGGACTCCAAAGACTGGCATTTGATATCATAGGTGACTATTTGTCACACCCTGGTAAAATGTGGTAAAAAACAGATTTGGGAAAGACAGCCCACTGTAGGCTCTGGTTTAGACAGACCCTTTACCCTGGGTTCTCACTATAGGTTTGGCTTCTCCAGAGACCTGGGAAAGTGGGCAGAAGATGCTGTGCTGCTCCTCAGTGCTGGCCTGCTTGGACTGTGCCTCCCAGCAGCCCCTAACCACGCATGTCTGCCACAGCAGCTCCTGGATCAAAGGAAGCTAAGGGCTGTGCTGCTCTGCAACATGCTCTCTCCTGGCACAGCCTGGAGCAGAGGAGTCAGCTCCTCTTAGTGGAAACTCAGTACCAGGAAACCCCAGTTTTCCAGGAGAGGAAATCTCTCTCCTATTCCGTGAATCTGCTCATGACCCAATTTCTTTATAATATTAAATGAATGATTTGATAATAAATGAAAAATGCAACAATAGAATTTAAATATAACCCATATATGCATACATACAAGTAAAGAAAAATTGAGCGATGGAGACCTGAAGTCAGGTTCGCATTGACCAGGACCAGGAGCCTACAGCCAAGAGGACAGGGAATGCTCACTAGAAGACGAATGTTGGAGCAGGGCACAAGATGAATGTGTTGACAAGGTACAGACATGCTTCTTTGAAACCTGGTTCATTTCACATACTGTTGCATGCTGTCATATCGGCGACTGACTGAGCCATGGCTGAGAGCAGACCCTCTGTGAAGGACACTAGGCTGCTCTTCTATTCCTTCATCTCAGTGTCTCACAGTCAAGCTGCTGGAAAGAGAAAAAGTCAGCGAATCAGCAGTCAGTTTCAGTGATGATGAGGGCACTGACAAAGAGCTCTTGTAATACAATATCTCAAATAATTCCATATACAGTTGCATTTTATTGCGGGTGACATCATTATAATCCATTACTACCACGCTAAGCACAAGGAAAATAAAGGTTTAGCTGCGAAACTACTACATAAAGAACTGCTTGTTGTACTATTCTTCATAGCGGCTGACCAGCCTTCCACAAACAAATTATTAGATCCACTCTTCAGGGACTGTTTGGAGCAGAAACTTCTGCCAGGCTCCCTTGTCAGCTCCCTGTCAGTGAAATGCTTAATTTTCAAGTCTGAAGTATTGGTATGTGGTGGTTTTGCCACCAGAGGTCAGCGTCACCTCATTTAGTAGCATCTATTCCCAGCTAGTACAGTATACGTTAAAAGGGAGAGCCCTGGGCAGCCCCCGAACCCACTGATCACCCTTCTAGGACTCAAATTAGTCGTGGTGAGCACAGATGGAGCTGAAATCTTTTTAACTGGGGAGAGGACATTTTCTGTGCAGCTCAGACAGGTCCGCCAGGCGTTGGGATTACACACCGCTGGCTAAGAAGCCTTCCTTTTCCCACTGGTGGAATGACATGGAGGATGCAAACCATACCTTTACTGAGCAAATTAAATGAGGAACATGATGATTGCTCTGTGATAGCCGCAGATGCATGACACCATCAATCTGGGCTTCACTGACAAGAAGGTTTCTTATCCCTGCCCAAGTATGGTGATCTACTTCCTCCTTTCTGGAAGGTATATTACAAATGTTCGATCCTTTCTCCCTCTTCCCCAAGAAAATCCAAAACCCGACCTCAAAGCATCATGAAATAACAGTCATAAAAAGCTAAACTAACCTTATTGTTTAGACAGACTTGAGTTAGAAATAGTTTTGAAAATACGACCCCTCATAATGGCACAAACCTTTTCCTCATCTTTCCAGATGTTTTTGGTCTGGGGATCTTACCTCTAATATTCAAATGAGTCAAAAACAAAGTATCATGGGATTTATTGGGGATGTGCTGGTGTAGTCTGACACTGTGGCATGAAATATTTATTCTTTGACCTAAACGTGTTCATTATGGTTTTTGCCTATAAGCATATGGTCTCGTTATTCTACTTTGAGGAATGTCTCCCTTACTCAGTGCAAGGAAGCCTATGGTCTTTTTTCCTTGTGTGCACTCCTTTCAGGCTGACCGATACTACGTTTCTGCCTTAAGAGCCAGCACAAGCTGCAGAGCAGCTCTGCACCTCTGCGACAGAGAAAACCCACAGCAAACAGGACTGAGCTTTTCTGTTCTGTGTCCCTAAGGCTGGGTCTTTATTGCCTCCTGCCTTTGTGCTTTGGAAAATGCTTTGGCTGAGCCTGGCATAAGCATATATAACCATTGAATTGCTGAGGTGAGTAGCTTGAGAGAGGAGCTTTCAACACCTGAGCAGGGAAAGCTCACTGTCCAGGAGCCTCAACTCAGAGTGGCGAGAGCCACCGAAGGAGCCTCAAGTCCTCGACAGGACTTGCCCAGGAGCTGGCAGCTCAGCTGACACGAGCAGGGACTCACAGGGGACGGTGCCAAGAGGAGCGGCACCAGCCCTGACTGGGTAAAAACCTGCCCCAGGGAGCGAGGCGACCAGGGCGGGTCAAGGCGGTTTGCGCAGGATGGTGAGCACTCCCTATGACCAGGGTCCGGTCCGGGAGCTTTGCTCCGGCTGTCCCATCGGTGGCCAGTGTAGGCACCCAGACAGAGCCGATGAGAGGGGAGGCTGCAGGGCAGAGCTCAGAGTGTAGAGCGTGCCTGCACTGGTCCGTGAGGCGAGGGTGCACAATGGGCAGGGCTGCCATTAATCCAGGAAGCTGGGAAATACTAACAACAAAAAAAGGAGGAAGAGGACAATTAAAAGCAAGGAGCTTCCTCCCATATCTGCTGTCCCCACCCAGAACCGCTTTGCTGTCCTGCAGGGGGCTGATGAGGAAACACACACCATGAACAAATGGCTGATGCTCTGGTAAAGAAAATCTCTACTGGTGCTGCCAAGAAAAAGCGGCAGATCATAGCAGTAGGGGACTCTACCTTGAAAGGAACAGAAGGCACCCATCTGTTAGGCCTGACCCAGTCTCAAGGGAGGTGTGTTGCCTACCAGGGGCACAGATCAGGGATGTTGCAGAGAGGCTGCCTGCTCTAGTAAGTCCCACTGACTATTACCCACTTCTAGTGATCCATGTGGGTGCTAGTGGTATATATAGCAGTAGCCTGGAGAACATAAAGAAGGACTACAGAGCCCTGGGAGAGGTGGTTAAGGGCCCTGGAGCTCAGATTGTCTTTTTGTAAATTCTCCAGGATACAGGGGAGGACCTTAAAAGGCTAGGAGGACTGGTCAGGTTAATAAATGGTTAAAACAGTGGTGCCATAGTCAGGTATTTGGGTATATAGAACACAGGACTCAATTTGGGAGGCCAGGTCTACTGGGGGCTGGTGGAGCTGATCTGACAATGAAGGGAAGAGCGGTTTTGGTAGGAGGCTTGCCAGACTGGTCAAGGATGCTTTAAACTAGATGTGTTGGGGGAGGGGGGCATCATTCCATCCCAACACACCCAGTCAGTTGCCAGCACCTATAATAAATGCTTGGAGCAATGTAGAGATATTCCAGCTGCTCCAGCCAATGAGCCGGCTTCATCTGGAGCTTGGCTCAGGTGCCTCTACACAAACACCTGTAGCATGGGGAACAAACAAGAGGAATTAGACATGTGTGCACGTCTATGGGGGTATGATATAATAGGGATCACAGAAACATGGTGGGATGGCTCCTATGACTGGTGTGTTGGAATGGAAGGTTACAGGCTCTTAAGACAGGCTCAGCAGACGCGGAAGGGGAGTTGCTATTTATGTTTGGGATAGGCTGGAGAGTATGGACCTCTGTCTGGGGACAGGTTAGCAGTCAACAGAGAGTTTGTGGGTCAGGTTTAAAGGAAGAACAGCAATGTGTAACATTACTGTGGGGATCTCTTACAGACCACCTGATCAAGAGGACTCTGTCGATGAAGAACTCTATAGACAGATCAGAAAAGCCTCATGCTCGCAGGCCTTGCTCTCACGGGGGACTTCAACCATGCTGATATCTGTTGGAAGAATTTGTGGGAGTCTAACCAGAAGCTGCAGGAAACAATAGAGCTATTGAAACAAGAATGTCAACAGGCAAGGAATCAGGCCGAAAAAGCTCAACTAGAAGCAGAGAAGTAATATTTTGTTTTCTTCCTTTTGGCTTCACTTTTCCTTTTCATACTGCTTGTGCTCCTCTCACATGGATTACCTAGCTATGGATTGTAGATTTTTAATAAAGCCAGAAGTTAAAAATGAACAGGAAATAGAGGGCAATTGTAATAAATGGCTATACATTCTGGTATGCTGTCTGTATAATAGCTTGGCTTGTGGTAACTTCAAAAATCATAGAATCATAGAATGGTTATGGTTGGAAAGGACCTTAAGATCATGAACTTCCAACCCCCTGCCATGGGGTCCACTTCTGCAAGCCCCCGTGGGAGTAATAACAAAATAGGAGTGTGTTTCCATGTATGTCTATGCAATAAATTATTGAATAGTGAAACACACTATTTGTATAAAATGAAATCCTATTTCTACTGAAATGAATGTCAAACTTACATTAGTTTAAGTGGATCTAGAGTTTCATACAGTTCTTTTAAGAATGTTTAAGCATTAAGGGTGAATAAAGCATTTAAGCATTGTATTATGCTTTGGTGGGATTTTTTTGGTTTAACTTCTCTTTTTCCTATAAATTAGTACTATAATTGCTTTGTTGTCTTTAGTTTAAGTATTGCTTTTCAGTTTAACAGTTGAAGAAATTACTGCATTAGGGACTGCAGGCTACGTTCAGTTGTCAGTAGGATGTTAAATACTTGGGATGTTTACTTTTGGAAGATGTGTTCCTACCTTCAGTGAGATTTTCCACTGTTACTTGAGTGAGACTAACAATATCATTTAGATATTTATGGGCCATAGACCAGCCAGGAATCGGTTTTCTGAGGAAGGCAGTGGAAGGAGCTTGGCAGTCCTCAGAGATCCTTGTTTAAGTAGGTAGGTAACGGAGATGCACCAAGGCTGATACTGCAGAAATGAAGCTGCTTTGGAGGCTACCTGTAAGTCCTCCAGGTCTGTCCTGCTGTTAGCCTGGGAGCCTTGGGACATAGCTCCATTCTTTTTCTGACTCTCTGGTGATAGGACTTCCTTCCTCAGCTCAGTAATTCTTATAAACTTGAACTCCAAGACTTAAGCGGCACCAGAGCAACTTGGCTTAAAGAGGAAGTGAAATAAAGACCAAAAGATAAGAAAGCCTGAGATAAAGTTTCAGATAAATAAAGTTTCAGCTAAATGAAATAATGCCAGATGGGCTTTAAGTAGGTAAAGCAGCTGCTTGGCTGTGTCAGTTTTAGGCTTGGAAATGAAAATGTGAAGTGGGAAACAGGGCTGAAAGCAAACAGGTTAATACAGATCAGGGACTAGCTCAACCAGGCACTTGTGAAACATTTCAGGAACAGTGATAGTAGCATTCAGAAAAAACAAAACAACGCAACTTGTGGCATTCAACCACTGTCTCCACTGAAATTCTTTTACTGGTAAGCAGTGCTTTTTGACAAAGCTCTTTGGCTCCTGGGTAGTAGATAGTTATTCACAGTGAACATTAAGGTACAAACCACACTGGGTCTCCTGAAGGAACTGTGACAGACACCAGGTGGCTCAGGATCCTAGCCCTAAGAATGGATGATGACTAACACTTTAGCTATGGGGAAGGGCAAGGCTGTCTGCTGAGAAACTGATGGGAGATTCATTCAGAGCCCCTGTAGGGGAACTGTACTCGCTCTGGATTGGAGTAGTAAGGATTCACTGATACTACACCTTGGACTGCATTTCCTTGTAAGGCATTACTCAAAAACTCTGATCTGTCTATATAACCTCTTAATCTTTTAACTTGATTTTTTCAAAGGACTTTGGAATACAAATGAATAGAATGGCTGGAGGAGAAGCACCTGCTTACTCAGTGTATGACAGAGAAGGAAGAGAAATACAACCAAATGAAGAACAAGCTATGTCGAGCTGCTGTTGCTCAGAAAAAGGCAGGTTGACTCTTCCTTCATCAATGCTCTAGCTTATGAAAAGTTCAACTTTACTTTGGCTGGCTAAAACTGTTTAATATTAAGAGTTCAATTGCAGTCTATTGTATATAATAACAAAATACATCAAGCTCTTGAAGATTAGCATAAAAATTGGTTGAAGTGATATGTAAAAGAATATTACAGCAAACAACTTTGTTATAGTGTCATCAAGATGTTGTGACGCTCTTTTTTGCGTGCGTGTGCATGTAGGGTTATTTAAAAGGTGGGCTCCTTGAATAGCAAGGATGATATTTTGATAGTAGACAAATGATGTTCTGCTTTTTCTTGATGGACTATGAAAATTGTATTTCTCCTGAGCTTGCTTTTTATGAAATAACTTGAAAGGCTAAAGCTGATTAATTGTTTATAAAAGCTCGAGATTAATTGGCAGTTTTATACATTGGACAGAAACGGGTCATGGAACCTGCCAATGGCTTTTAAGGTTGCAAACATTTGAGATCAACAAGAGGAAAAAAGGAAGAGGATACATTGTTTGGGTCATGTTTATACTTATTTATATGTGGTCATTTAGAGAATGAATTTTATAATTCTCAAATACAGTTAGTGTTTGTTAGTACAGCTGGTCACTGACCAATGAGTGACTGACAGCTACGGATCAGTTTCCCATCTCTTCTGTTTCCCATCACAGGATTTGGAACTTTCAAACAGCCCAGCACCCCTTCTTAGGGGAGGAAAATCCTAAAAACAGTCACAGCTTGAAACGATGTTGAGTGTAGATGTATTTTTTTGCAGGACCTGTATCAGGGTATCAAGGCATTACTTGACTGTTTGAAATATCTGTCTGACAGAGAAAGACTCTCAATGATAATAAGCAAAGGAGGATGAGAGAGAAGCTAGAACTTTTGGAAGCCAAGATAGAAGAACTAGAAAAAGCAAATCAGGTGCTAAAGAGGTAATAACCTTTGCTTTTCCTTTGCTTGTAAAATTACATGTGCTCAAGGGCTGAGTTATAAAGTATTTCTGAAGATACATGACACTTGCTTTAGTAAGTGGGATACAGTCTAATGGCATTTCAAGCACTAGAATTCTTAGAATGGAGTCCATTATGATGGGCATCTGCGAGTGTGTAAGCCAGCTGCAGGACTGTCTTTTCAGAAAGAGAGGAAAATGATCCGATAGATGCAGCTACAGGAATACCTGCAAAAGCAGGAAGTGAAGAAGACTTCAGAACTGCAAGAGAAACAGACTTGGCATCCTCTTTGAAATACAAACTCCTATTTTTTTTTTCTCTTCATTGAGCACCTACGGAGGGCTTGATTCAATACTTAATGTAACGCGGCTCCTGTGGCTCACTACTGTGAATGTTATTAAAAGCTTACTTTATTCCATGTAAATTCTAATCTGTAATCTGCAGATAGCTGTAGAATATGTAGAGGGACTTTTAGGCAGACATTTGGATAGAAGAATATACACAGATTTTCCACCTTCCACTTCTAGCATGTAATTTTGCTTCATAGGGATAGTGAAAAGCCAGAGTACTCGTGGAGAGAAGTGCTGCTGTGTTGGGCTAATAAAGATTTAAGAATCTTAAAGAAATGTAAGATTCTTAAATTTGGAAATCTTTTGATTTCTAAAAATTTTCTAATGCTAGGTTATTATTATTTAAATATTTATTAAATTATCATTAAATATTTAATATATTTGACAATTAAATTTATTAAATTATTATTAAAGGAATTCACTGTTCCATTTATTATTAAGATTTAATCTTTATTAATGTGTTGGATTATTAATGATTAAATATTTATTTATTATTTAAATTACTATTGTCTTAAAACAAATCCACTAAGAAATCTCTTCTTCCCTAGGCAGAATTTTTCCTCTGAAGAATATGCACGCCTCCAGAAGAGACTAAAAGACTTGCAACGTAGGCACAATGAATTCCGTAGTCTAATTCTGAATCCTAGCATACCGTCCCTCAATCCAGTTGGTACGATGTTGTCGTCTGCTTTGCCTCCTGGGCCTGAAGCGTCCTTCTCCCATTTTCAGGTGGGGATGTACTTACAAGCTGTGAAAATAATACAACAAAAGAGGGTATTTGACCAGGCCTTATTACCTGATCTTTGTCTTTCGGAAGGAAAGATCAAATGATCTTTGAACAGAGGGAGAAACTTTGAGGAACACTTCTAGCGACGTTCCCTTCCTGGCAGCAGGAGGGCGTTTTTGAGAGATGAATGATAAGTTACAGAATATAACAGTCGGGCAGTTTTAACCTGGCTCTCCATACCTGGTTCTGCTCCTGAGAGGCTTCAAATGGATCCTCCTCTGCAAGAAATACCACAATGGTGTTCTCACACCGCAGTTTCATTCTTAAAAAGCAGCACTGCTGCTCTTGACACCTTGTGTGGTTAAAAGCGTTTTAGTGAAGAGCTTCTGAGGGCTGCCAACTGTGGCTGAGGCTGACCAGCTCACAAAAGGCCGCTTTATACTCTAATTGAATGAAGTTTTCCCATCATCTGGCTAGTGATGAACTAACAAAAGTGTGTTAATACCGAAAGCTCAATTACTGGTCTGCTGTAAATGCATGGGCAAAGGTACTATAGCATCTTCAGTGGGTCATGCTGGAGTGTAGAAGGAGAAAACAGGCCTACCAGAGAGCACTCTTGAGGAGCCCTGGGAAGGCAAGTTTGATTTGAACACAACATCCCAGCCAACTCTTGTGCTCGTAGCATCAAATAGGTGGCCAAAGCAGCACTGTGAAGGAAGGTAAATTACTTCCAAATGAGATGCTGTGCCTTTGTGTAGGCAAAATATATCAAGTGAAGAAGCAGCTATTGAGAGCAGACCATTCTTCTCTGGTGTGGTGCTTGGTGTTACTGAAAGTGCTTCCTGCCGGAGTTGATACACACCGCATGTTGATGTGCCTCTTTCGTATTGCACCATTACTGTTTTCATTGCAACAAGTGCCATGGAACGTGTCTGTGTTGATACATGTAGAATGTGTCACTGAAATTTTAGAACAGGACTAGTTCCTTTTTTCTTCTTCCTTTTTTGTTTTTGGCCATTTCCATGGTAGCAGTTGTTATTGGAAACTGAAATCTTGGGGGTTACTTTCAAACAAGTGTTGGTCTTGGGGGTTTTATCCATGTTCCTTGAGATTAATTTAAGATTCACGGCAGACTAGTGTTAACTACATTTGGGCATATGCTTCATGTGGCAGGGGATAAGTGGGAAATTCTTGTCAATCCATATTTTGAATTCTTATTCCAAGCACACAGTGTGCTCGCTGCTGTCTGGTGTTTTGCTTATTTTGTGGGGGAGTTTCTTATTTCCATAGGCACATTTAATCCTATTTGACAGTGTTGCATTGTCTTCAGGTGCATAGTATAGAGATGCTCCTGATAATTCGTTTGGGAGGCTGAATTCACCCATGCTTACAAATGCAGAAGGCAACTGATGTTAGTCAAGTGTTTGAAATGCCTTTCTGCACTGCTTGGCTGCCACACAATGTGGAAGGATGGGCTTTACTGAAGTAGCTCTGGTTGCTGCTTCTGCAACTCTGGATCTGGGTGTCCTGGCAGAGCTCTCTGGTGTTTTTCAGTATGCTTCATTCTTGTGCGTGACATTAATATTTCACTCTCTCAAGCACTGAAGCAAGAAAATCACAACCTTCATAAAAAATTAACAAATATTGCTTCTTTTGGTATGGATTTCTGTGTAGGACCTTAGCAAGTGTTCAGTGTTTCACAGCCCGTCTGCACTTTGTGCACTTTTATTTAAATATAGATTTTGACTGTTATTAAATGTTGGTCTTTGCTGCATGTAAGGCTTGATGTTGCAGGTAACTTTTAGCTCTGCTTCAGGTTTTGCTTTGTTATTTAGCTGTTTTGCACAGGCACTTGCTGTTCTCTGACTGGCTGATGGAAATCTCTTTAATGAGTATATTTAATAGAGAGGGGAAAACCCCCAGCCAGACAGTAGAGTTTTAAAATAACACGAAGTGCTCAAGTATAACAGTTAAAGTTGAAACCAACAGCTTGGAATTCTTCAGTGGGGAAGATATGCACAGAGGAGTCTCAACAGTGACAGACCCCTGTGGCTTGATTGTGAACTAGAGTGCAGTCACCTCTTTAGTGGTGAATTATTTAGCTATATAAGCCAGTTTCAGCCTACCATGATTTTAGAGGTAACTAGATGGCATTACCTGTGTTATGCATTTACTGATGAGGTAAGAACAATGTATGGAAATCGGGGTCTGCCTGTACCCTGTTTAACCGCTCTGGCTTGCACACAGTACCGTTTTTCAAGTTATTCCTGTTAAGTAGTGATGGATGTAGCTCTTTGGTAAGCTCCATTCAGGTTATGGCTGGTGGGAGCGTGACAGCACAATTACTCGTTTAAAGGGAGAGACATGTGGCTCAGACCCTGCTAATTATGTACTGAAAGATTAATCCAAAATACAGTTTTATAGGAATAGGATAAAAATTAGGCTCAACACTGTTTCATGGAAATACTGCAGCATAAGTGAGCAGCTGCTGAACTGAGGAAAGGAGTCTGCTGGACACCTTGGGTATTCCCTGCCATCTTGGTGAACTGCCTGGGAGCTGGTGTTTGAGGTGTGTAATCTGATCAAGACTTCTCTGCCTCCGGGGGCAGGTTGGCTCCAGGCACTGCGGGGGCTCAAGGCAACAAGTTCCCTGCTGCAGAATAACAAGAGCAAGCCCAAGAGCACAAGGCAACACGCCAGAATGCCCCCTTGCAGTGACAGTGCATTTCTTCAAACATGGCTGTGGTGTGAGAACAGCTTTCCCTTGCTGGGACATGTCCTCGCTGCCCTACTGTCTTTTGTATTCGCTCCATGTATCTCAGGATCCAGTAGCCAGATACCTTCAGGAGGGATAGAGGAATGCCACTGTCACAGCCGTCAGTGTGGTGGCTGAGGTGTTCTCATTGAGTTTGGGCATGTCTTAAGCTGAAGAGAACCCAACTGTTCCTTGATGAACAATCTTAACTGGTATGCCTACAGGCTTTCTTTCCCCATGCCTGTTGCTGAAGGCACATGTGACTGAACACACAACAGGAGTCCTTGAATACTTCGACAGTGAAAGGATTTGTGACACTTGATCTTCTGTGGGTGGGAGATCACAAAATCTTCATAGTACAGGTATGTGCTGAGCAGGGTCAGGAGGCACTGACCAAAAGGGAAATAAATGGATCATGTTTTAACATGACTTGGGTTGAAAGAGCAATGGGGTAGTGAGCTTTGGTCTTTTCACCTCTGGCTTGCATTGCCCATCAGTGTGAGTGCCTTGGCAGTAGGGGGAAAGGCAAATTCCTATGGAACATATCACTGAGTGCAGCTGGCGTGGCTATCTCAATGCAAGTTGTGACATATGATTTGTCACTAGGGCTTCCCTTGAAATTAGTGGAGTTTGTCTAATATTTGCCCTTTCGCAGGTGTGAAATACTGCTCAGATCACTGGGGCAGCTGACCAGAGGCAGGTCACTAGAACTGCCAGAACTACCACTACCATAACTTCCACTTCTGCTGTTAACACTGTGAAGACAGTGATCATAAAAGCAGAATGCCCCAACTCCGAAAATGTTACTCTAAGACTATTTTGACCTTGCTAGACTTGCTCATGCATGGGATATTGGCAGGCTGCGAGCCTGCAGGTAGTGATTTCATGTATGCTCACATATAGCAGCGTCTTACGGGACCAGTTAGTTAGTGCACCTACTGAACCCATTAGATTTTCTTTAGTTACACTGTGAGATCTTGTCTGGCAGCAAGATAACTACTCGTAGCTGGGTCTCAGCGTTCTAGGCAGTAACAAAACTTCTCTGGTGGGATTAAAATATACATAGTACCTACAGGGTTGTTGCTGTGTGTAATGAAACTTCTGGAACAATGATTTTTCCAGGAAGTATTTCCAAGAAGATTCCTTTCATTTCACTACAGGCAGTAGTAAAATTATAAGAAAATTTGTGATCAGTTCTGACACAAGTTTCAACCCTGATCCATCAGGCAATCAAATATCACGATTTTGTGAGATTTTAAACAAAGTAGGACCTTCTTTTGTCTGTTACCTCATGTGACCCAGGAGCCATCTAGAGAACTAAGCATTGTTAAAATGGTATTCATTTTTACTTACACCACTTCATAAGTGTCTTCAGTTATTCACAGTCTGCTCTCACCTAGACCCAGATCTGCACTCAAAACCAGGATGCCTGCACTGCACTGTGCATGAATCTTCTAAAACCTGCCATTGTAAAGTCAGTACCAGAAACTCAACATGACCTCCGTCACAGTCAGAGTGAAACAGCTTCTCAATAAATCACTAAATAAATGCCAAAGAGTTGTTTTTACCAGTCTACCTGAAACTACTTTAAATGTGCTTAAGAGTTGTTACCTGGATATACTACACTATGGTGGCACCAGCAGGTGTGGCTAAGCATCTGAAAGCATTTGATCATACAGCTGCTTTTATTCTGGTGGATCTTTGGTTGTCAGATAGCAGACAGCTCTACCAGACTTCTCCAGTAATTTTTACCTTTTGTTTTCAGGCTCTATGAATATTGTCTAGATATGGTTAAATGACACAAAGGAACACAACACCTGGTGTATTTATTTCTGTACTGACCTTTATAACACTCTTGTTAAAGCAGTAAATGAATGAGAGAAATAGATAATGAAAGGCAAATACATATATAAAATCCCCACAGACCAAATGGGATGAATAATAACTGTGTCACTTTATTCCGTGAAGTTATAATGACAGTGTTGTCTGGTTAGTACCATAATGATATGTACAAACAGATGATTTGGAGAAGTCTCCTGGAACAAACTCGCCAACGAAGTTTGAAGTTGACAAGCAGGTATTCTTTATTGTGGCACCAGGAGACACAGGGGGATAGCTCCTTCTAACGCGCATCACCATATTGCTACACAGGCCATCCTTATACAGTCACTGGGCATTCATATATATTCATGAGGCTACGTATAGGTTACATCATTTTCCAGAAAGATTCCCCCATACACACAAAAATATGGTGGTGGTCTCTGAGAGTCGTTTACTTCTTTCAACAATCTTCATAACTGCTGGCAGTCCTTGAAGCACCAGCTTAATTAACATTACAAACATAGCAATCATCCTGTCCTTCGACTGAGCAGCTAGTTTCACTGCTCCCATGCTGGATATCTGCTAGTCCGGATACTCCCCATCCCCAGCTCCTGTTCTTCTGTTGTTTTTCTTACACTTTTTGTACTAAGGTCATAAGAACCTAAAACTATGTCAACTACCTTCAATCACCTCAGTTATTTTCCATTACAAAGCCATCAAACTTAACAGGACTGATTGCACTTTGTGCTTTCGTGCCTCCTTGTCTTACAGACCTTTTAAATCTTAATTTGGAGAGAAGATCAGTTCAGGAAGTGACTTGTTATTTGCTCATTCGGGTGAGGGGGCAGAATTCCCCACTTCATGTTTGCACTCTGCAAATCACTGCAACTCATTAAAGTTTCCAAGGCAGTTAATGAATATTTGTGAATCTCCAAGCTTCCTCCTGAGCTGATACAGAATATAAGCCTTCCAGGACACCTTGAGTTGCCAAAATGTCAGTATTCTTTCTTTTAGTTTACTGCCTGCCTCTTCTCCCCCCTCCCCCTGCTTTGTTTTATTATAAGCAGTGTTAAATCTACAGAAGCTAATTTTTAAAGTATGTTGCTGTCCAAACTCACTGGTAGCAAGTACTTTTCTCAGGTTTGGAAAATAGTTGGTAATCAGGAACCAAAATCCAAACTGAAGTTAGGTTGGTGCGTGTTACTCTCCTGCATACAGAAGGTGACACCTCTAGCCTATTTTTTCCACTGGGGGAAGGTGTCCCTGCCTGTGTCAGGAGGCTGGAACTGAATGAGTTTTAAGGTCCCTTCCAACCCAAACTATTCTATGATTCTGTGACTCATTCTGAACAAGCTTGAGTAGTACCAGTTATATATTGCCAGGGTAGTACTGGCAAATAAAAGCAGACTTTTCCTTTCAGAGATGTCTGCAAACTGAAAATACATTTATCTCCAGCCAGAATTAAAATGTCAAGGGTGGAATGAACTGCTGCAGAATGAACTCCTGCTGACACTAAAGGCTCATTACAGTGCTCATTGCCTTTTACTCCCATGGCAGGGTGCATTTCACGAACATCTCTTCATGTAGCTTCAATACAGAAGAAAATGTGTACTATGCACAAAATTTAGTCACAAATTCAGTGCTTGTAAACTAAATACAAAGCCAAACCAAACCCAAACAAAAACCCCCCACTCCTTTCCCTCTGCCATTCAACACAAAAACCATTCCCAAATGTAGAACTAGAAGATGAGAATCACAGGCAAGAAACAGTAGTAACTTTAATAGAATACTGGAAACTGCTCAGAAACTGTGGGGTTGCACAAAACGTTAAGTTGTATGGAACAGATACAGTAGGAAAACCTGCTTCCAAGATGATCTTTCTGAATCTGTGTCCGGGTTTCAGCAGCAGCAGTCATTTTTCTCCTTCTTGGTAGCTGGTGCAGTGCTGTGTTTTTGATTTTGGGCCTGGGAACAGTGCTGATAACACCAGTGTTTTCAGTTACTGCTTGGTAGTGTTTTGTCTGGCCAAGGACTTTCTGAATCTCATGCTATGCCAAGGAGGAGGGGAAGCCAGGAGGAAGCAGAGACAGGACACCTGACCCAAACTGACCAAAGAGGTTATTCCATACCACAGCACGTCATGTCCAGGATGGGAAAACGGAGAGCAGAGACCCGGAAGGGTGTGGTGGGGGGGCATTGGGGGGTTCGCTGCTGGGAGGTGCACTGGCTGGGTCGGGCTTGGTGAGCAGTTGCATTCTCTTTCCTTGTATTTCTCCTGTATTATTACTGGTGGTAGCAGTAGTGATTTGTGATATACCTTGGTTACTAAACTGTTCTTATCTCAACCTGTGGGAGTTGCATTCTTTTGATTCTCCTCCCCATTACCTGGGACTGGGGGAAGAAAGGGGGAGTGAGTGAGTGAGCGACTTCGTGAGTTTTAGAGACTTAAACCATGACAATCTGCTAATACCATGTTGTTAATCTTAAAGTCCCTTAGTACAATGAAATTAAAACACCTTATCTTAGGTACTGCAATTGAGAAGGTTGATAAAACACTATAGACCAACTTTATGCAACTGTGGTCAAACGCCACAAGGCTGGACTTACCTTCCTTAAGTTAAGAATTTCACACCCAAAGTGAAGCGAACCCCTGAGCCTGGGGAGAAGCTGTTGGAGCAAGGCACTAGCCCAGCAGCAGTCTGTGTTTACAATTCTATGGTCCCATCCTTAAATAAGCTGAGACACACTCATGAGCAGCTTCATATGTGCAACCCATGTGCAGCTGCACCACATCAGGCCACCCCTGGCATTTGATGAGGCAGCTGAGGAGGGCTGCACTTTGGTGCACAAACCTGCAGCTCTGCTGACTCCCCTGGCCAGTCTTGCCATCTATGTACAAGGTCCTCACAGATCTAAAGCCAGCATATTTGTTTTTCCAGGCTTTGTCAAAAAGAAAGTGCTAGTTTAATAATATTTGAGACTCGAAGGGCTGGTGTAACCTCTGTATGAGAAACAGCTACAAACATGACAGCTGGGACTGGGGAGGGGTGATGGACTCTGCCTTAGTCCTGCTGGGGTGGTTTTGAGGCCTGGCCAGTTTAGAAGGAGGGCACCCACAACATTTGCATTGGTGGCTAAAGCCACACCTGCTGCAGAGCAGGTGTGTGGCCATGCTGCTGAGACGAGACTGGTGCAGTGGCTCCTGTGTAAAGCCACCGTGGCTCTGGCTCTGCTGCCACACCAGCACAGTCCTGCCCTCCACTACAGAGCTGAAATGGTTAGTTGCTGTGCGCTCTGCTCCAGTCACAGGGAGGCACATAAGGCTACCACCTCCCTCAGATTTGAGGCAAGGTGTTGATGAGCCAGAGCTACCGTTCCACAGTTTCCAGACGGCTCCACCACTGGAGGTGAGTGGCATAGTACAGTGGCCCACGGCAGCAGGAAGAGCTGTCCCTGCCTTGGTGAGGCTCCTGTGGTACACATGGGCCAGGTGTAGTATAGAAAGCCCATGGTGGGCTGTGACCAACTGGAGATGCCTGAATGGGGCTCCTAGGCAGTAGAGCCCTCAAACCATTTCCTACTGTGCGTTGCTGCTTTGGAGGAGCCCAGAGGCTGCAGTAGAGCAGAACTGAAGCTGGCTGGTTCGGGTGTGAAGGCCTCCAGAGGCCGGGGCCGGGCCTAGCGCCGGTACACGCTAACCACGCTTTGGCAGAAGCAAGACTGCTGTGAACGTGGAAGACAAGGAAACACAAAACCACGTTGCCTAACGGTCTGCCCCCTCCCTACGACGTGATTGCACAAGTTGTACCTCTTGCGTACCAGAGGGCAGCCACCAACCCACACTGTGATGGCTTTTGGGTTTGCTTTTTAAATTCAAGTCTTACACTTGCTGATATGTTTACACTTTATACTTGATGGAACGTACGGCTTTGTTCAGGAAACTGCATTACGATGTTGCGGTACTTTCAGCAGTTCTCTTTGCTGCCTAGCACAGTACATTTTGATAAGTTTTAATTTTAATTAGAAAAAAAAACCCTCTCCTAACCATAACCTATCTTGCCCTTTGTCCTAAAGGAATGGCCCATGGCTTGAGTAGCACTTCAGCTTAGAATACCTGTACTTAAGGGCTTGATTTGTATCATTCTTAACCTACCACCTTAAAGCAGCAAATAACTAAAGCATGGTCATTAACATTAAAGAAGGGGCATGAGCACATTAATGACTCTTTCCATTCAGCCTGAGGTTTCAGCAGTTCCCTTCCACCTCAGGTGTTTGTTGGCAGTGCATTGGGATGAACTGTGATAGTTTTGTTCAACAGTAACTTTCTGTACAGGCAGAAAACTAAACCCCAACATTTCTGCTTGAAAAGAAAAAGACCAAAAAAGTGCTGTAAAATATAATCGTTTGTGTGGGTTTGATCCTGTGAACTTCACTCTGTGTGTTTACATGATGAGGGAACAAAAATTAGTCCTATTCTGTATTTGTACTACTGCTTGCTTGCTACAGTAGCTTTAATGATTTCTAGAGATGACGTATGTGTTGAAGCAGGCCGTGTAGCTTTAGCCTACAGCCTGGAATAGGATTATTGCCTTTTATTCAAGCCTCCTCAACAGCATCACTGTTAGTAAACCATTTAAAGTCATGCTGGGACTTTGTAACCCATTAAGTGGATCTCACAAAGTGATGTGAAGTATAATGAAGTGATTGTGGCTCTTTTTGGTAGGTTTGGGTCAGCACCGAAAACACTGGCACACCTTCCATATCCGCACCTCACTCTTACCGATACACAGACAAAAAAGAGCAACCTCTGAGTAAAGCTGTGTTACGGCAACCTGACAGTTCTAACAGCAGTCTCTGACATGAAAGCAAACTTCTCTTTAACATACGTTCACATGTTTACAGGCAAACTGGTACAGCAAAGAGCATATTTTCTAACACTAGCTTACAGAGCATTACTTTGCAGTCATCTAGTTTAAACTCTTACTAATGTGTAAAGTAATCCCTGTTGTTTAAAATGAATGGTTAAAAAAAGTGCAAATGACAAATACACGTTGGTGTTTGTAGGGCTTTATCTAGAATAAAATGCATTTGGAGGTTATTTTGATTGACATGTGTTATTTAAAATGGTTAAAAGCAAGCAAGCACAGCTTGTAGCAGTGCTGAGGTCATGCAAGGAACGGAGTGTAAGACACTGAAAGGCAATCCCAAAGAAGTATGACTGCAGTTCCAGCCCTGTGAGGCTCCAAGGGAGAGAAGAGCCACCTGGGTCACGACAGTGCGTGGCAAGCCCCTTCCGTCACTCTGAAGTTGGAAGGTACTGAGTTGCCATGACCTCCACACAGGGCTGGAGCAGGGGGCTGCCAGCAGCCTTCCCGCCTTTGGGAAGCAGTAGCAGCCAGCGGCCCCTCCCCACAGACTTCAGGGACCACCACGTCACTGCTTCAAGGTGCTGAGGCTGATGACACTTTAAAAGAGCTACAAGTGTTAAACCCAAGGATAACCGATCACCCTGCTTGAAGGAGAGGCTGCTGCAGGGACAGGAAATTGACTCATGTGCAGAGCCAGACTGGCCAAGGAGCCCACCACCCAGAAGGTAACCATCATTCTTCCCCCTGTGGTTACCCTCTTTCTGCCCCCAAGGCTTTCTCTCATTTATATGAACTACCCTCGCTGCCCTCAAACATCAGCTGATGTCCTACTGAAGGCCACACAGTTACGGTCAGGGTCAGGGCCTAACATGCAAGGCTCCCATGAGTCAGTTCTTGGCCCCCATTGCACACCTGGAAAATCACAGTGAACCTTAGCTTGGGCAAAGGCAGCTCCAGCCCAGAGCCTTATTTTCCCCAATTAATCCTGCAGGGGAGGGTTGAAGTCGCTGCTGTAACTTCCAATCACAGAATCAAGTAGGCTGGAAAGGACCTTCGAGATCATGGAGTCCGACCATTGCCACCACTAAACCGTGCCACTAAGGGCTTTATTCACACATTTTTTCGCACTTCCAGGACGGTGACTCCACCACTTCCCTGGGAAGCCTGTTCCAGCACCTGACAACCCTTTCAGGGAAGAATTTGTTCATAATACCCAATTTAAACTTTCCCTGATGCAGCTTGAGGCCATCACCTCTTGTCCTATCACTTGTTACTTGGGAGAAGAGACTTGTTACATAGGAAAAGCATGTACAAAGGATAAGCTACTGACCACTAACAGCATGGAGAGTGTGCTGCTTTTATTTGTCGTCCTCACTCTGGGCACTGCCTTCTCCAGTGACCTTGTTTGTAGGTGAGTCCCTGTGTGTGCCCACCAGTACTTGTTCTCTGGATGGTCCAAGATCTTGCAGCTGTTTTCTCTGTGCGGTTTCCAGTTCCTCCAACCGCTTGCGAAGCAGGGAAAGCTCTCTTTGATGCTGTTCCTCCTTGAAATTAACAACAACAACAAAGTAGCTCTATTACATTTTGCATACTTACAAGGGACCAAAATGAGCAATAATTTTATTTTCTTTCATTAGTGATTTTGAAATAAAAATTGTGATGTCCAAAATATTGTAATTTTGTTAAATTCAATGTTTTGTGGGCATCTTTCTGATACTCATGATGAACAGCATCAGCAAGAAATGTGTCTGCAGGCCTTCCTTCTCTCAGAGGAAGAGGACACAGACCTGAGGTCTCAGTTACCAAAAGTCTGTACAATCAGCCTGGTCAGCCTCAGCCACAGTTGGCACCCTCAGAAGCTCTTCACTAAAACGCTTTTAACCACACAAGGTGTCAAGAGCAGCAGTGCTGCTTTTTAAGAATGAAACTGCGGTGTGAGAACACCATTGTGGTATTTCTTGCAGAGGAGGATCCATTTGAAGCCTCTCAGGAGCAGAACCAGGTATGGAGAGCCAGGTTAAAACTGCCCGACTGTTATATTCTGTAACTTATCATTCATCTCTCAAAAACGCCCTCCTGCTGCCAGGAAGGGAACGTCGCTAGAAGTGTTCCTCAAAGTTTCTCCCTCTGTTCAAAGATCATTTGATCTTTCCTTCCGAAAGACAAAGATCGGTAATTAAGGCCTGTTCAAATACCCTCTTTTGTTGTATTATTTTCACAGCTTGTAATACATCCCCACCTGAAAATGGGAGAAGGACGCTTCAGGCCCAGGAGGCAAAGCAGACGACAACATCGTACCAACTGGATTGAGGGACGGTATGCTAGGATTCAGAATTAGACTACGGAATTCATTGTGCCTACGTTGCAAGTCTTTTAGTCTCTTCTGGAGGCGTGCATATTCTTCAGAGGAAAAATTCTGCCTAGGGAAGAAGAGATTTCTTAGTGGATTTGTTTTAAGACAATAGTAATTTAAATAATAAATAAATATTTAATCATTAATAATTCAACACATCAATAAATATTAAATATTAATAATAAATGGAACAGTGAATTACTTTAATAATAATTTAATAAATTTAATTGTCAAATATATTAAATATTTAATGATAATTTAATAAATATTTACATAATAATAACCTAGCATTAGAAAATTTTTAGAAATCAAAAGATTTCCAAATTTAAGAATCTTACATTTCTTTAAGATTCTTAAATCTTTATTAGCCCAACACAGCAGCACTTCTCTCCACGAGTACTCTGGCTTTTCACTATCCCTATGAAGCAAAATTACATGCTAGAAGTGGAAGGTGGAAAATCTGTGTATATTCTTCTACCCAAATGTCTGCCTAAAAGTCCCTCTACATATTCTACAGCTATCTGCAGATTACAGATTAGAATTTACATGGAATAAAGTAAGCTTTTAATAGCATTCACAGTAGTGAGCCACAGGAGCCGCGTTACATTAAGTATTGAATCAAGCCCTCCGTAGGTGCTCAATGAAGAGAAAAAAAAAATAGGAGTTTGTATTTCAAAGAGGATGCCAAGTCTGTTTCTCTTGCAGTTCTGAAGTCTTCTTCACTTCCTGCTTTTGCAGGTATTCCTGTAGCTGCATCTATCGGATCATTTTCCTCTCTTTCTGAAAAGACAGTCCTGCAGCTGGCTTACACACTCGCAGATACCCATCATAATGGACTCCATTCTAAGAATTCTAGTGCTTTAAATGCCATTAGACTGTATCCCACTTACTAAAGCAAGTGTCATGTATCTTCAGAAATACTTTATAACTCAGCCCTTGAGCACATGTAATTTTACAAGCAAAGGAAAAGCAAAGGTTATTACCTCTTTAGCACCTGATTTGCTTTTTCTAGTTCTTCTATCTTGGCTTCCAAAAGTTCTAGCTTCTCTCTCATCCTCCTTTGCTTATTATCATTGAGAGTCTTTCTCTGTCAGACAGATATTTCAAACAGTCAAGTAATGCCTTGATACACTGATACAGGTCCTGCAAAAAATACATCTACACTCAACATCGTTTCAAGCTGTGACTGTTTTTAGGATTTTCCTCCCCTAAGAAGGGGTGCTGGGCTGTTTGAAAGTTCCAAATCCTGTGATGGGAAACAGAAGAGATGGGAAATGATCCGTAGCTGTCAGTCACTCATTGGTCAGTGACCAGCTGTACTAACAAACACTAACTGTATTTGAGAATTATAAAATTCATTCTCTAAATGACCACATATAAATAAGTATAAACATGACCCAAGCAATGTATCCTCTTCCTTTTTTCCTCTTGTTGATCTCAAATGTTTGCAACCTTAAAAGCCACTGGCAGGTTCCATGACCCGTTTCTGTCCAATGTATAAAACTGCCAATTAATCTTGAGCTTTTATAAACAATTAATCAGCTTTAGCCTTTCAAGTTATTTCATAAAAAGCAAGCTCAGGAGAAATACAATTTTCATAGTCCATCAAGAAAAAGCAGAACATCATTTGTCTACTATCAAAATATCATCCTTGCTATTCAAGGAGCCCACCTTTTAAATAACCCTACATGCACACGCACGCAAAAAAGAGCGTCACAACATCTTGATGACACTATAACAAAGTTGTTTGCTGTAATATTCTTTTACATATTACTTCAACCAATTTTTATGCTAATCTTCAAGAGCCTGATGTATTTTGTTATTATATACAATAGACTGCAATTGAACTCTTAATATTTAACAGTTTTAGCCAGCCAAAGTAAAGTTGAACTTTTCATAAGCTAGAGCATTGATGAAGGAAGAGTCAACCTGCCTTTTTCTGAGCAACAGAAGCTCGACATAGCTTGTTCTTCATTTGGTTGTATTTCTCTTCCTTCTCTGTCATACGCTGAGTAAGCAGGTGCTTCTCCTCCAGCCATTCTATTCGTCTGTATTCCAAAGTCCTTTGAAAAAATCAAGTTAAAAGATTAAGAGGTTATATAGACAGATCAGTGTTTTTGAGTAATGCCTTAAAGCTCTTAGAATAGATGCATCTGTTCCTACCTTCATATACTTGAAGGATCTGATTTTAATTTGATGGTGATAATATAATTGTGACTATTGACATTCAAACAGGTGCATTAACATCATCTTAGGTTTTGTCCAACCACGAGACAAATTTTGAAAAGCGATTCCAAGAAGCACGTTACCAGTTGGCTGCTTGTTGGTTCGGCATGCTGCCAAACTGACAACAGAAAATTCCTGACTTTGGATCAAACAATCCCAGTAGAACGTAAGTGCAGACACCAATGACAAACATCAGTTATCAGAATAGCTGACA
The DNA here is from genome assembly GCA_017639245.1 of Myiopsitta monachus. Taxonomy (NCBI): domain Eukaryota; kingdom Metazoa; phylum Chordata; class Aves; order Psittaciformes; family Psittacidae; genus Myiopsitta; species Myiopsitta monachus. Next base: position 83,877,796 of record CM029920.1, read on the forward strand.
ACTGCCTTCTCTGTTTGGGAGGTAAGAAGTAAAGGAATGTGCTACTGCCCTGTGCAGACTACTGTGCCTTTGAAATAGAGAAGCACAGGCTTGACTGTACGTGCTCCCAACCAGAACAAACACCAACACAGCAGGAAGCTCACAGCAATATGGTTCTTAGACAACACTCCAGCTGAAAACATGCTAGCAGTGTATGTTATTTGGTTAGGCCTTTGCATAGTTAGAACATACTAAAGTTAGGCTGTGTTCTTTAGCAGTGGATAGGAAATGAGCCAGTTTCTCTCTGCTGCCTTGTTTGGGTTATCTGCATTGCAGGTCAGAGGAAACTAACAGCGTATTTAACTATGTGATAAAAAAAAAAAGAAAAAAAGTGAGATTTTGTGCAGCAGTTTTTAAGAAAAGCAGTCCAAGGTTTAGTATCAGTGAATCCTTACTACTCCAATCCAGAGCGAGTACAGTTCCCCTACAGGGGCTCTGAATGAATCTCCCATCAGTTTCTCAGCAGACAGCCTTGCCCTTCCCCATAGCTAAAGTGTTAGTCATCATCCATTCTTAGGGCTAGGATCCTGAGCCACCTGGTGTCTGTCACAGTTCCTTCAGGAGACCCAGTGTGGTTTGTACCTTAATGTTCACTGTGAATAACTATCTACTACCCAGGAGCCAAAGAGCTTTGTCAAAAAGCACTGCTTACCAGTAAAAGAATTTCAGTGGAGACAGTGGTTAAATGCCACAAGTTGAGTTGTTTTGTTTTTTCTGAATGCTACTATCACTGTTCCTGAAATGTTTCACAAGTGCCTGGTTGAGCTAGTCCCTGATCTGTATTAACCTGTTTGCTTTCAGCCCTGTTTCCCACTTCACATTTTCATTTCCAAGCCTAAAACTGACACAGCCAAGCAGCTGCTTTACCTACTTAAAGCCCATCTGGCATTATTTATTTAGCTGAAACTTTATTTATCTGAAACTTTATCTCAGGCTTTCTTATCTTTGGCCTTTATTTCACTTCCTCTTTAAGCCAAGTTGCTCTGGTGCCGCTTAAGTCTTGGAGTTCAAGTTTATAAGAATTACTGAGCTGAGGAAGGAAGTCCTATCACCAGAGAGTCAGAAAAAGAATGGAGCTATGTCCCAAGGCTCCCAGGCTAACAGCAGGACAGACCTGGAGGACTTACAGGTAGCCTCCAAAGCAGCTTCATTTCTGCAGTATCAGCCTTGGTGCATCTCCGTTACCTACCTACTTAAACAAGGATCTCTGAGGACTGCCAAGCTCCTTCCATTGCCTTCCTCAGAAAACTGACTCCTGGCTGGTCTATGGCCCGTAAATATCTAAATGATATTGTTAGTCTCACTCAAGTAACAGTGGAAAATCTCACTGAAGGTAGGAACACATCTTCCAAAAGTAAACATCCCAAGTATTTAACATCCTACTGACAACTGAACGTAGCCTGCAGTCCCAATGCAGTAATTTCTTCAACTGTTAAACTGAAAAGCAATACTTAAACTAAAGACAACAAAGCAATTATAGTACTAATTTATAGGAAAAAGAGAAGTTAAACCAAAAAAATGTCCCATTATATCTTTTGGAAGTTTTCTCTTTAACTGGGATGCTGACTTGTTTAAAAGCCCACCACACAATAATCCAACACAAGCTAGACATGTATTTGGCTAAATAAATACACACACATACAGACTGGGTTCCTAAAACCTACCAAAGCATAATACAATGCTTAAATGCTTTATTCACCCTTAATGCTTAAACATTCTTAAAAGAACTGTGTGTGAAACTCTAGATCCACTTAACCTAATGTAAGTTTGACGTTCATTTCAGTAGAAATAGGATTTCATTTTATACAGTGTATTTCACTATTCAATAATTTGTTGCATAGACATACATGGAAACACACTCCTATTCAGTTATTACTCCCACGGGGGCTTGCAGAAGTGGACCCCATGGCAGGGGGGTTGGAAGTTCATGATCTTAAGGTCCTTTCCAACCATAACCATTCTATGATTCTATGATTTTTGAAGTTACCACAAGCCAAGCTATTATACAGACAGCATACCAGAATGTATAGCCATTTATTACAATTGCCCTCTATTTCCTGTTCATTTTTAACTTCTGGCTTTATTAAAAATCTACAATCCATAGCTAGGTAATCCATGTGAGAGGAGCACAAGCAGTATGAAAAGGAAAAGTAAAGCCAAAAGGAAGAAAACAAAATATTACTTCTCTGCTTCTAGTTGAGCTTTTTCGGCCTGATTCCTTGCCTGTTGACATTCTTGTTTCAATAGCTCTATTGTTTCCTGCAGCTTCTGGTTAGACTCCAGCAAATTCTTTTCTGACTGAGAAAGTGAGGCAATCTGGAGTTGCATGTCATGAATTTGCTACAAAAAAAAAAACCAAAAAACCGAAGAGAATTTTTTCCATTTGAGAAGGTATGCAAATAACTAACAATTAATTGAGATACTGAGATAAATCAAAGCACAGACACCAAATAACTGCATTAGCTTTTCTTAAGCCTTTCTTATTTGTTCCTTATCTCCTTACTCAACAGCTTCTCCAAAAGCATTACAGTATATCACTACTAGACAAAGAAGGTTTTCTCTTGTAGTTAAAATGAGAAAGGGAGGTAGCAGTCTGCAATCATTGACGTGTCCCCCACAACTTCAGAAATCCAACATTAAGCCCCAGGAGTGGACAGAACTAGATACCACACATTTAGTAGCAGTGCTTTGGAGCTATGCAGACTCTTCTGTCTCTATGTGCTACAGCCAGCCTTGGCTGTTCACAAAAGCAAGTATAGAGCCTGAAAAGTCCAACCTCTGCAGTCAGCACATAGAAAGGGTAATTTCCCTTTCCTATTGCCTCTCCCCACATGAATACTCATACCCTAATTTCTGATATGTGAAGGAAAAAAGTATTTCCTGGAACTTCAAGTGCACACAGCTTGCAGAACACTTTGATGCACAGCTATGTTCTTGCCAACTAAATAACATCATGGGTGAGCAGGGGTTAAAAGAATTAGGTTTTCTTTTCAACACTGCCATCAATTCACTTTGCAATAGAAATATCTCCTTACAGTAGCTTTTTTTATTTATGAAACATCTGTTAAGCACTTGAAGAACCTCAGATGAGAGATGCAGTGCAAATGCAAAGTATTACCTAGAAAAAATTTATAAGTCTCCATGGAAACTGAATCTCCAGTTAAATAGTCCATAACCGTATTCAATATACCAGTCTATAAATATTCAGCTTTGAAATCCTTGGTACCCACAAAACAAATCAAGCAAAAAGCTGTAATTCATTTATAAAGATCTAGGAAAGCATGACTGATTTCTGAACACTTTTGTTTTAAGTATCTGTTTTATGTGTTTTGTCCCTCAGAAAAAAAAAGGCCTTAAAAATTCGATCTAATCTTCACATACTGGGCATGGTGACTGCGCGTCTTGGTTTAAGCCCAGCTGTAAGCCACTCAGTCTCTCTCCCACTCCCCTCTTCCTTTCCTCACCCCCACCACCCCCCTGGAGGGATGGGGAGGAGAATCGAAAGAATATAACTCCCACGGGTTGAGATAAGATCAGTCCAGTAACAAAGGAATAACACAAATCACTACCGCTACCACCAACAATAATAATGATAAGGGAAATAACAAGGGAAGAGAACACAACCACTCACCACCCGCTGACCGATACCCAGCCTGACTGAACCCCTGACCTTCCGGGTCCCTGCTCCCAGTTTTTATATCCTGGGCATAACGTGCTACGGTATGGAATACCTCTTTGGTCAGTTTGGGTCAGGTGCCCTGTCTCTGCTTCCTCCCGGCTTCCCTTCCTCCCTGGCAGGGCATGAGACTCAGAAAGTCCTTGGTTAGACTGAACATTTGAGCAGTAACTAAAAACATCGGTGTTTTCAGTGCTGTTCCCAGGCCAAAAGTCAAAAACGCAGCACTGCATCAGCTACTAAGAAGGAGAAAAAATGACTGCTACTGCTGAACCCAGGACACTGCAGAAAAGATTCTTTTTCTCTCTCAAACACTACAACGTAGTAAGACCTTACTTGTTTCAGATCAGCGCTTTCATGTTTCTTTTCTTCCAACTCCTCTGTCTGAATAGTTTGCTGTTGAAATTTTAATCTAAAACAGTACAAGACATCCTTATTTTTATCTAATCAAAATAAAGATGTTAGAAGTTAGGACAAATCAGCCTGGCAATAGACATGTTCCATAATTTGAAAGGCTGTTAAACATGTAACTAAGCAATGATTTAAAATGTATTTTGATTGATTATTAGAATTCATACAGGAGGAAGAAATACATTTCTTTGTTTACTTTTTGGAGTATGGCTTTTGCTCATTTTATCATATTGACCTTCATAAAAATACTGCAGTATAATGACTTCACCAAGAACTATAATAGCGAACTCAAAGAGGTATCATATTAGGATCCCAATTTGCCAACTGCTGATATGGTGCCATTGTGAAAAGACAAATGGTTTACTCTTGGCTGCTGGCATAGCCCCAGCATTATTACATGGACCCAATTTTATCAAAAATGAATATTGCAAAATTATGTCTTAAAAATGTTCAGTAAATTATAATCATTAAAGGATTGAATGAAAAATATTTGGGGTTTGTTGGGTTTTTTTTTTTAAACAGAGCATTTTTTAATTCTGCCCCCTTTTTACACAATGCAAAATATAATGTTTAATTTAACATAATGAACATTTGTGTATCTATGAATAGCAAACTTTTATACTGACTCCTATAAAGAAATAAGGGGGAAACTTAAGAAATTCGTGTTGGAAGTTAGGAAAGCCACTCTACCGCAAACGCTGAAGTTCCTTTTTGCTAGATTCTTCTGCCATCTGTAACACACGTAGTTTCTCTTCATACTGATCCTTTTCAGATTGTCTCAAAGTATCTTGTTCCTGTTTCATCTTCTCCAGATCAGCTAATTTGTTCTCAAGTTCTAACCTGAGACATCATTCAACACGCACACAAGAATCATGACAAAATGCCAAAGTGTTTAGTTGCCAAGAACGACATTTTAAGAAGTTACTCAAAACACTCTTCTGTTAGAAGGTGAGCAGTAAATCAACAAACATACTTTTCATCCTGTAAGACTGCAATTTTTTCAGAAAATTTCTCTTTGGCAGCTTGCACTTTACGAATTAGCTCCCGATCCTTTTCTACTAAAAGCTCCTTATGATGTTCAACAGCTGCCTTAAGAGTTTCCATGTCTGACAGCAATCCTGCATTATACATTCAGAAAAGGTTAAAATGTCATTATGAATATCAATCTGATGAAGTTCAGTATTAAAACAGTTTGATAAATTGATAAAAGGGAGCTAAAAATCACAATTCACATGACAGAATGAAAGAATAGGGGAAAAATCCAATGAAAACAGAAAAACATAGACTTTCTTAGTATAATAGCAACGTTTCAAAAACTTTCGAAGAGTAATCAGCGCACTGGAATCTCTGCCTATGAGAGTTTATTATTTTAACACACTTGCAGTATTGTGTACAGTTCTGGTGTCCTCACCATAAGAAGGACATGGAGCTGTTGGAGCAAGTTCAGAGGAGGGCCACGAGGATAATCAAGGGACTGGAGCACCTCCCGTATGAAGACAGGCTGAGAAAGGCGGGGCTGTTCAGCCTGGAGAAGAGAAGGCTGCGTGGAGACCTCATAACAGCCTTCAAGAATCTGAAGAGGGCCTACCAGGGTGCTGGAGAGGGACTATTATTCATCAGGGGCTGTAGTGATAGGACAACAGGTAATGAGTTCAAACTTTAACAAGGGAAGATTAAGTTAGATATAAGAAAGAAGTTCTTTACTGCGAAGGTAATGCTCCATCCCTGGCAGTCTTCAAGGCCAGGACGGAGTCTTGGGTGACATCGCTTAGTCTGTGGTGTCCCTGCCCATGGTAGGGAGGTTGGAACTAGATGATCTTAAGGTCCTCTCCAACCCTAACCATTCTATGATTCCATGATTATTATAGATTAAAGCAATTTCTGTTAAGCAGTTGTGTCTGGATAGATGAGAAAAGTGCTCCACAGCAGCTACGAAAAGGTCAAGCAAGAAAGTTTTCCTTTTACGGAAAAGTTTATGGGAAACAGTAACTGGTTACCAGAGAAACTGTAGTAACCTGACTACAACAAATCTCACATTTTAAACCACTTTTAAACTTTCTCACTTTTAAACCATTTTTAAACACCAAATGGGGTAATTCTAAAATGATGAATCTACAGGCTGGGACATAAGGTGCAAATTAAAAACTGGTGACCAAGGCACCTGTGTTCACTGGCAAATAAGCCAACACATGCAACAATGACTCCTGGTTAGGTAGCTAATTTAGTCATGCAAACTGGATTCCACAGCATGTTCAGGACAACTTAAATCATGTCTGTATTCAGTTTCGTATTTCATAGGGTCTGGTATTCTTAATTCACAATATACTGCGTATGCATTGTCAATAGATAAAACACTACCTTTTAGTTGCTCCTAGAGAACTTAATATTAAAGCAAGCAAGCAGAAACAACTATTCCAAGAAGATGAAGGTACTGTTTTGGGGTTAGGGCACATCTGTGAGGACGGTCCACCAAAAGCTGTGTAGTAATTTAAATCAACACATAACTAGTACTGGAGAGCTTTGGTCTTTTCACTCTAGAAAGCTATTTCAAGTTGCCTACGTACTCAGATGTACTGAGTAACTTTGAACATTGCCTATTTTCTCCAAAGAATGAGCTAGAAATTGTATTTTGTTTCACACGGCAGCTGTACCCAATTGTTATCAATTCCATGGACACAGAATCAGAAAACAAAACCACCACTGAAACCCTATGATGAGTTAAAGTTTCAAGCAAAGTGTAGAAGACTAGAATTTGGCAATAATAGAAAAAATAACCAGATGAAGTACGGGATTTGAAACAGATGATGTTCAAATTGTGTCACAGATTCACTAATTTACATAAATGTAAAATTGCTCTGTAACTGCTCTTACTCTAGTAGACAAAGTGAAACAATGCAACTATTTCACCTACAAAATGAGTTGTCAGATCTATGATCTAGACCAGAAGTAGAAAGCAAAGGTTGCTGGGGAATGTTTGGAGGAAAATAATTGTACTGTTCTACCTAGAAGTTATAAAAGAAATAATTAGAAAATAATTGCATGTTTTACCATCCATTTCGCTTTGAATCTTGTTTCTCTCTTTTTCTATTTCACTCTTTGTTCTTGCTGCCTCCAGTTTGACATTTGTTACTTCCAATTTATGTGAATGTTTAAGTTCTTCTACCTATGAATTATGGGGGGAAAAATAACCAAAATAAATATATATACATATTCACAGCTTTACTGAAATTTTTTCATGTGATACTTTGCTAACAAGAAAATCTCCCACACAATCATGGACTAAGCTTATTTTAAACATACCTTAAATTTTTTTTCATCTACTGCTTTCCTAAAGGCAATCCTGAATACCCACTCTTGTAGATAACTTTTAAGGGTGAGGTAAGTTTTAATGGTGATGATATAGATACTGTAGCACTAAAGCTGTTAACATGATCTGATTCTCCAAATTATAGTAAGTGCTATTACAGGTTTTTATTAACTCAAGTCACACACTGAAGATTACTGAATGCTAAGTCATCTTGAAATGCTATTTTCTATATTCTCTGATTAAAAAAATTAAAGTGCTCAAACACAACATCCATTCCAGGAACTGAGCTGTCCGACTATCGACGCGTATTTCACCTTTAACCAGCCAGTTATTACAAGCTACAGTGTAGAAAAGTTACTGTTTCACAAAGTCTTGGTGCTATATGCACAGATGTGCAGGACTGCCTGTGAAAACTGGGTTTCTGAGTAAATACTATACACTCTGCAAGCTAGCCTCTGGATATTTGGGTATTTCTGAAGTGACCACTCATTGGGAATATCTTGATATGACACCGATCCAAACTGCATAAGACTCTGATGCCTCGCTAACTCAAGCATTAGCATGTCAGTTTACACATACATTGCTTCTGACTACAGACCGCTCAAACTTATAGAAAGTTAAATAGAACCTCCCTGAGTAAAACAAAACAGTGATATGCAAAACCGTATTATCGATTGCTCCCCCAACTAATTTCAATTGGTAACTACTTAGAGTCACTCTGGACTCCTGGGGTGCCACACTACTATCTCAAAATCCAGGTCTTTATAGTTTTTTAAAGTGCATTTGAAATCAAATGCTTCTCTACAGCTGTGACGCACACAGAAAATGGCCCCATAAAAGCAGGAGTTTTAAGAACATCAAATCAAAGAAAATTACTGCTTGCATGGAAACTTTCTATAGTTTAGGCATTTGTATGCAGTAATTACACGGCCAATGAGAATTAAGTATCTAGAGAAAAGCACTTATAATGAAAATCTATTCACAATGACAAATGTAATTACAACCTGCTAGCATATACAGTGGCAAAAGGTTAAGAATGACATGCTAGCTTATTAAGTAACTACATGGTGGATTTGGTTGCTTAAATTCTAAATTGTGAACATTTCAGGGCAACTTGCAAAGACTTAAGGTGGGTTTTTTAAGGCACAATGTCTGAAAGACAAATGTACTCTGGAATAATTTTGAGTGGGTGCTGAAGGGGGTGGAGGTCAATATAGAAATTAGTACCTACTTTCTTCCCTTCAAGAAATAGCACTCAACGTTTTACATTTCTCTACTTCTTTCTGGAAGTGAGCAGAAAACACCACTTGATACAAAAAGTAAAGACTTTAAATGATTCATGTATTCTGATAGACAATTGATTAAAAAATGTTTAGCAGAAGTTTTCCTCTCCTATTTATTACTCCTGTGAGACAAGTACGGCACATTGTACAAAGTGGCTTTAAGTAATGGTAGAGGTATAGCCTATTCTTATGGTAAAGTAAAACTTTTTTGGATTAAGGACCAAAATGAAATCCCTCATACTCCTAAATGTGAAGTGGAAAGCCTGTTTTGAATTAAATCTGAGATTGTTGAAGAACAACTACGGTAGAAGTTAAAAGTTTTCTTCCTGTATTGTATCTTTCTTGAGGTATATTATGACAATATTAACTTCTGTACCCATACAAATCCCATGGCTTTGTCATTTTGGAAGGTACATTCAAAAATGCAGGACAGCTTTAAGTCAACGGAACTTAAAATACATCTGCATTCAGACATATATACAAGGCCAAAGTGCTTGGCTTTACAGTTACTTCATAACTAACTAAAGCCTCTCCAGGAAGGTAGGAAAACAGGGGATTAAATTTGCTATCAGGAACTGACAGATGTGATAAAAAGTTATCTCCCAATATTCTCTAGGGAAAGGATAGAAAGTAGAATAAAAGTAAAATAGATAAAAGTAGAAAGCTTCTATTTACCCAAGTAACTATTTCATTGGGACTAATATCCTGACTCAAATTTACATAAAGCAATGTAAGCATTCTGCAACACTTAAAGGAAAAACAGTTCACTAGTGTTTCAATTTTTCTTGTTTATTCAAATAATCACAATGAAATTGCATAAAGGATCTGTCCTTTCTAAGCTGTGTAGCTGAGGAATCTCTGCAACTAGATAACACTCTGAATCTGGCATCCATACTAACCTAATTATGCTGAAATTCTAAACAGCAATATCAAGTTTCTTAAGCACTTTCAGGTTTTCCTTAAAATTGAAGCCTCTGGTCCTTTTCTTTCTACAGCATTTTTCTAGAAATTTCTCTAAGATCTCAAAAAACCCCAAAATGAAACAAAAAACTCTCAAACCAACCAACAAAAAACCCAACAACAACAGCAACAAAAAAACCCCAAAACCAAACCAACAAAACCCAAGCATAGAATAAAACCTCTAAGATCTGGTGTCAACCCAACAACTAAGATAGAATCATAGAATGGTTTGGTTTTGATGGGACTTTAAAGACACCTCTTCAAGCCCTGTTCTGTTTAGAAAAAAGATCTAGAAAATAAAATAAGAACAACATAACTTCAATCTTTAGAGATACCTCTAGGGATGATGTTTTTCCTGTTAAGTCACATATTCTATGTCTTCCAACTGAAGCTGGGAAAAAAGTTCCAAGTCTATTTTAGGTCACAGCAGAAAACACTATTACTTTATTTTTAATGTAAAATATAAAAAGAAAAACTTAAACATTACAGGATATGAGAAATAGATTTCAGATACCATAAAAGCACTTACTTGGGTAACTAAGGAATTGACTTCTCGCTCTGATTTGTGAAGTTTAGTAGTTAAGAGAAGGTTTTGTTCATGACTCATCTGCAGTTCTTTCTCAACTCGACCAACCTGTAGTTCAGCAGACTTCTTCTCTGTCTTGAATAAAAGAGGTATTGGTAAGATTTTTTCCTCTTGCTGTCACTTGAATGGTCCAGTTAATCTGAGCTTTCAGATAATACTGACCCTTTATATTATATAATACGTATTTATCTTTGCTTAAAAGATGTTCCAATATAACAAGAGTCCTGAATTTTACTCAAAAGGCACAACTGGTTTTACTAACACTTCCTGGACAGAATCACACACATTTTCAGTCCTACTTCGCAAGAGGCAGAAGTAATCTGACTTGGTCAGGAGACAGCAAGGATTCCTACTAATAAATTACAGAGCTATAAACACCAGTATGACTTTAAGTAGTGCTCAAAAAGACATCATATGTTGGCCTATGCACTTAGACTAACTGAAGAATTAACATCATGGAGAGGAAATAAAATGCAATTACTGTATTAGAGACTTAAGGCCCTGAGTGTTTCTAAGTATCAAAAAGGTAATCTAACCTACAATTTCACCTTCCTTTTTCCAAACGAACCTATCTATAGCAGATCTTTTTAAGTTTTCTAACTTAAGAATATTACAGCACTTTTTAAGTCGTGATCAGAGAATTTTGTAACAAAGGTATACAGCACTGAAAAGAGTAAAAGAAAAATAGATTATCCATCGGTATGCTGCAACTGTGCAAGAAATCCACATGGAAAGACTCACTATTCAGAGAGACAGTAAGAACTGACAGGAAGTCTGAAGACCATAGGTGAGAAATAAAGTGAAGCTCTGGGAAACATACAACAGGCTAGAAATAACAACAGTTTTTTAAAGAAAAAGAAACAGCCAAGAGCTAAACAACTGCAGTAATGTGCTGCCAAAAGGAAAGACAAAGGTAGGCAAAAAAGATCACACATGAGGAAAAGATTAAAGAAGTAGGGGAGCACCATATAACATTTTTAAAAAGAATAAAAAATTTACTGTAGCAGATTGTTAACACATTGTCATCAGTTTCTAACTCTTGCCAAGTAACAAGTGCTGACATGACCATCTTCCTGACTGTAAACATGGATATCACTTTCATGTTTAGAAAGGAGATCGTTCAATGGAATCTCTCAGCTGAGCTCTCCACCTTTCCAAAGTGGAATTGGCAGCACAGGACTCCCAATGTACTTACAGATTGTTTTTAAATCTGAAATGTGCAATTTCAAACAGTGAACTCAATGGCAAAATTATCATGACTTCAGTGACAGTTCTATCAGGCCAAGTGTTACTGTCACCATACTCTGCAAGAAGGCAAAATCTGAAAAAGAAATACCCACAAAACCCACTTACCTCCAAAGATCTTGCCATAGTCTGCATCTCAGCTAACTGTCGGACTTGTACTCTTTGAACACTTTCTGCTTGCATGCTACAGTTGTCTCTTTCTGCTCTTAGTTCTTCTACTTCTGCTTCTAAGCCTTTTGTTTTCTGAATCAGTTGTGCCTTTTCTCTAGAGAGTGCCTTCATGCATATACTGTCCCTAAGCAGCTGATTATGGAGTTCTTCTTTATCTTTATCCAGCCTTGCCACCTGATAGTTGTTAATCAGAAAAAGAAAAGCTTTTACATTGGTTAGATGTCAGGCAGTAACAAATACAGCAGCTGACAACTGAGTAAAGCAGCAGCATGCTTTTAAAATATTAAGAAATTACATTCACATTTCTTTTCATTCTTAGAGTAGGAAAATCAACAGATGACTTTCTTGCTTCAGTTTTCACTGACAAGCCTTGTCCCGAGGCCTCAGATGTCCCTGAGTCCCCTAGCAGTTTGTGGTAGTAAAGCAGTACCCAGTGTAGAGGAGGAAAGTGTTAGAGATCATTTAATCCACTGCACACACACAAGTGGATCCAAGCAGTTTGAAGGAGCTCACTGGTATCATCGCAAGGCTGATTTTTGAAAAGACACAGCCACCAGAGAAGATTTCTGGTGACTGGAAAGAGGCAAACAGCACACCCATCATCAAGAAGAGCAAAAAGATCAAGAAGGATCCAGATAACTAGAGGACAGTCAGCTTCACATCAGCCTCTGTGGAAGGGCAAAACCGCCTCAAAGCCATTTCCAAACGCATGAAAGACAAGGTGATGGACAGCAGGGTTTACCAAGGGCAAATCACGCTTGACCTACTGCTCTGCTTTTTCGAAAGAGGTGACTGGCACTGCAGACAAAGCAGAGAGAAGTGGATCTTATATACCTTGATTTTAACAAGGCCTTTGATACAGTCTCACATAACCTCTCTCACCAATTGAGATATGTGCTGGAAAAGTGAATGAAAAAGCAGGTGGAAAAAGGCTGGGCTCCAGGCTCAAAGAGTGATGATCAGTGGTGCAAATCCCAGCTGACTGCCTGTAACTAGTGGGGTCTTTCTGGAATCAACACAGGGTCTAATACTGACTGTTGTCCTCATTAGTGACCGGGATGACAGGATGGAGTACACTTTCAGCAAGCCTGTGGGTGACACCAAATTGGAGGCAAATGGTCAATGTCCTGGGAAGCAGAACTGCTATTCCAAGCCCAGAGAAGAGAAGAAGATGCACTGTGATGGGAAGAGAGGCAACAGATACAAGCTGGAACATGTGAAAGGCCCATTAGATATTAGGAAAAACATTTACCCTGAAAATAGTCAAATAGTTTTTCTATTAAAAATGTTTAACTTTCTGGGATAGTTTTCCCAGAAAGGTTGTGGAATCTCCATCCTTGAAAATGTTCAAGACCCAACTGGACACGATCCTGGCAAACCAATCTCATTACACTTCAGTATTTTAAACAGGATGTTGGACTAGAAAGAGGTCTCTTCTGACTCAGACTATGATTCCACAATTCTATAGCCACAATGGAACTCATATCTGCTAGTAGTAACTCAAGACAGCCAAACTCATGATTGGGCCCTGACAGACAAAGATAAATAAGTAGATAGTCTTTCTGGTACAAGGTAGTACGATAAGGTACAAACTCATCTTGAGACTGTAGCTAACAAATGGGTTATAAATATATTCTAGTGTTTCAAAATGAGTTACGTGGACTGAATGCAATACTGGGGGCAAAAGAGCAAGAAAAGAGTTCTCTTCATATTTGGAGACTAGTCCAAACTCTGATCTGCAGCAGTGCTTTTAGAAGTCAACACACTGGAGAGAATGGATGTCAACAGAGGAATCTTGATAGGATTAAGATGTAGGCCAGCACAAACCTCATGAACTTCAACAAGACCAAGTGCAAGGTCCTGCATTTGGGTTGGGGCAAACCCAAGCACAGACACAGTCTGGGCAGAGAATGAATTGAGAGCAGACCTGAGGAGAAGGATTTGGGGGTGTTGGAAGACAAGAGTCATAGAATCATAGAATAGTTAGGGTTGGAAAGGACCCCAAGATCATCTAGTTCCAACCCCCTGCCATTGGCAGGGACACCACACACTAGACCATGTCACCCAAGACTCCGTCCAATCTGGCCTTGAACACTGCCAGGGATGGAGCATTCACAACTTCTTTGGACAACCTGTTCCAATGCCTCATCACCCTCACAGTAAAGAATTTCTTCCTTATACCTGACCTGAACTTCCCGCGTTCAAGTTTGAACCCTTATTCATGTTGAGAAGCTCACCATGAGCCTGCAGTGTGAGCTCACAGCCCAGAAGGCCAACTATGTCCTGGGCTGCATCAAAAGAAGTGTGGCCAGCAGGTTGAAGGAGGTGATCCTGGCCTTCCATTCCACTCTCGTGAGACCCCACCTGCAGTATTGTGTTTGGCTTTGTGGCCCCTGACATAAGAAGGATAGGGATCTGTTGGAGTGAGTCCAGAGAAGGGTCACAAAGATGATTCAATGGCTGGTGCACATCTCATATGAAGACAGGCAGAGAAAATTGAGCTTGTTCAGCCTGGAGAAGAAAAGGTTCTGGGGAGACCTTGTAGCAGCCTTCCAGTACCTAAAGGGGGCCTACAAGAAATCTGGAGAGGGACTTTTTACAAGGGCGTGAAGTGAAGGAACTACAGGGAATGGCTTTAAACAAAAAGAAGGTAAATTTAGACTAGATATTGGGAAGAAATTCTTCACTGTGAGGGTGGTAAGACACTGAACAGGTTGCCCAGAGAAGTTTTGTAGCCTCCTTGTGCTAAATGGCATGGAAGTTTTAAAAGGGTCTAAGAGAGAAAAGTCGATCACGTTTTGCCCTGGACTCAGGTAGCTTCATTCTCTTTAAGTTGTGCTAATTGGCTGCAGGACTAGAACAAGACCAAGAGAGAGGCAGGCTGTAAAGCAGCATGTGGGTTTAGCTCCAGGAAGGACAACTGTTCTGTTTTTAATGCACTGCATTTGCAAATTTGGTCTGATTTTGAAAGTGATGATTGCTTTGATTTGTGTCTCATGTTTGGACTAACACATTCAAATCTGGTATCTCAGGATATATGCTCCCAGACAAATACTTAAATGGATACGCTAATGACATATGCAACATCATTTACACTGCTGCATATATTTACAACATAAATAAGATGGCAGTTTATTTAGCTACACTTTTGAAAGTCCAATCCTGAAACAGAAAACTCATTAATTGTTTATTCAAGAGTTAACACAACTGAAATAAAGTTATCAAATTTTTCAGTATCCTTTTCGACTACCACTGTCATGATCCAACTCAGTTGCAAAATGTATCCTTGCCTGCTATTAACAGTATCTTCTGGTGCCTCCTCCCGGAGTAATCGCCACCTAAGTAATTTAAAATCTAAACGTCCATCAGTTGTCTGGATAATTTATTAATTTCAGATTAGCATGATGTCTCAAATTCCATTACAAATGCAATTAAAAAAACCCATTAAGCAAGGCTACTGACTGTCATTTATCAGAAGGCAAGTCTATTCTCACTTACAATAGCACAAATGATATAGCCACACATCACTGAACAAACCCACAGAGACAGCTTTAGGTTAAGTCATAAAAGTGTTCTGAGAATTGAGAGAACAGAAATAAGCACTACATTATGAAATGGCATCATATTGACAACCCATCAAGTACCAACATTTTCACAGTGTTCAAGCAGCTTTATCATCAGATATATTTTAAGCTACAGCAATTTTCTATGTACCTCAGCCTCGTATTGTATTTTCTTCTCTTCTAAAATACGAGAATGTTCTTCCTGTTGATGTTCAAATTCTGACTTCAGAAAAGCATGTTCATAGCGAAGTTTGTCATATTCTGTTCTGTATTTTTCCACTTCCTAAGTTAGACAAAAAAAACACAAAAATATCAATCAGTGATGTTTTCAGCTTTATTTCCTTCAAAAGTCCATTCAGTGTTCCTATCATTTCAAAAGTTATCCTTGATGAACTGAATCCCTCCCTCTCCCTCTTCCAGGGTTTCAACAGTCACTGCCTGTGGCAATAGTACCAGAAAAAGAATGTTATACTTTGCTCCCCTTTCAGTTTTAATTTCCCAAAGTTTGAGGAACAACTATAAACTGGTGATTACAACTCTAAAGGAAATAGAATTTCAATACATACTACTTACATTTTGTAGCTCCTGATTAAGTTCTGCCATACGAGATTCCAATTCCTCCTGTATTTGTGCATTTAACAATTCTAATTTTTGAGGAGTTATCACCTTAAGACAGAAAAGTATCATAAATAACTAGTCATAGTCATTTATTTGCACTGTCATAGGACAAATAGCCAGGAATAAAGTATTTCAAATATGATTTTAGGAATCCTGTTTAATATTCTACGTTTTTCTAAAGACTTTTCAGTAATAGTTACAGAAGAAAAAAAGATGTATTAGTAAACTAAAAATATTCTGGGAAGATAACAGCAGCATTTAAAACATCAGTATTTAGCGGTAGAAGCAATGCAAACATCAAGATGAATCGCCAAGAGATTTATGTCCTGGAGGGGTGGGGGTGCAGTGTCTCATCAAAGATAAAGATTTAGCACTTGGGAAAACTTAAACAGTAAGTGAACCAACCCCAAAGAATCAAAATGAGCAATACCAACCCAATCATTTGTAAAACACATTAGATACGACAAATCTCGGAGCTCATGCATTAGTAAAACACATTAGATACGACATATCTCTTGGAGCTCATGCATTAGATGGAAATGAAACTAAGATCAGGAAAAATTCCCTGCTTTAAGCTCCAGGCTGTATAGTCATTTGTTAACTTTTCTTGGGTATGGCTAATACAGCAAACTATCTACCAAGAAAAAGTGTTACAAAAAAAAAGTCTCATCCACAACCTGTGACATATTCCATTTATTCAACTTTCCTTCCACTTGTACCCTGAAGTCCCTGAAAATTAATTCTAGTTATACTAGCAGGGCATACATATATCCTCTGTTCAGAGACTGGGATCCTTCATTAGATGCTGTATTTGTTTTCTAAGAACATTAGAAATGTTCTTAGAAATGTCTGTGTATTAGTTTTAGGAAAAAAGCAGTTCTGGGAAGTGTCACCCAAGTTACCCTAAAGATTCAGGGGTTTTTGCTTGTTTCTGTGTTTCTCGGTTTGTTGGCATTTTTTTTTTAAGATAAAGAAAGTGATGATTCTCCCCATAACAGGGGAGCATGCACAAAGACTGAAAAGTCTTGCTAGTAACATAGGACGTAACAAGAGAATTTGGAAGATACAGTGAAACTGGAAAACGATAATTTCAACCCATAGTCACCCTAAAGAAGAAACATTACTCGGGTTGGGTGGATTTCAAGACATCTGAACTATATTCAAGGTAGGTATACACACGTTACATAAACAGAAATATATACATGGCCCTATTACAGGACCTAATAACATATTAGGTCCTGACAGGAAATTATCTCACCTGCATCTTCAGGTTTTCCAGCTCTCGTGTTTTACCCAGCAACTCCTCTTGATATTCAGAAAGAAGCTGCTGAACTTTCTCGTGTACAGTCTTCTTTTCAGCTGACAATTGCTTCAGTTCATCTTGTGATTTTGTATATTCCTCCTGTAATCTGCAAGATAAAAGCCATTTATTTTACATTTACTCTCTAAAATTAGATCTTAAAGTTCAAAAAACTCACATGCAGAAGCAAACATAGCAAGTTAGAACTAAACTATTAATATCCTCTTCCTGTAATATACTGGAAAGGTATCCCATACTTACAAGCATAACAAGTATTGCAGAAACATAGTCTGTAATGTCCTGAGGTATTCTGAATTGTTTATTCTCTAATATGAACAATGTTCTGTCCTTAAATACAGAAATAGTTAACAAACGCAGGCACAAATCCCTCCCACATATTAACAACTCAAATTAAGAAACCTTTTTAAATTACCTTAGATATTCCGCCTTCACAGTTTGATAATTTACTTTATAGTATTCGCATCGCATTCTTTCATCAATCAGAAGTTTTTGTAAGTTTTCTGAACCAGTGGTATCATCAATTCCAGCCATAGGAGGAAGGCGACTACCCAAAGCATCCATTTTATGATTGACTGTTCACGACGAGTATGGAGAAGACAAAAGGGAAATTATCTTATAACTAATCTACAATGCTATCCACTTTTTCTGCTGTTATCCCAGAAGATCAAGTCACCTGATGAAATACAAGGACACGTAATTAGCAGTCAAGTATATTCACTGTTCAAAGATTTCACATGCCACTTTTGCTTTCAAGTACAGAAGACTCCTGGCTCTGCTGTAACTCATGTTAGAGACCTTTACCGAAAGGGCAACTCTGTTCATTCCACCTAGCCCTACCAGGGACATGAATAACATGGATATTATTGAAGTCAATACAAAATAAGCACAAGCACTTCTACCTGACAGATTACATGGAATGTTATTTTTCCTTATGCTGTACACTGAGAATCAAACTGCAATGACAGTAATGCCTTAATTATGCCTTGTTAATCAGAGTTCAAGCAAAGGCCAAAGACATCAGAGGCACAGTGCTTTTGCTACTACAGGTTACAAGTCACGGTCTGTCACACTACCCTAACAAGTTGTACTACTCAGTACATTCATTTGCACATGCAATACATTCATCTTCCAACTGAAATGATGGTACTACTCAATACCAGTCATGTCAGTTGGAAGAAGAGGAGATCATTCTCACTGTTGAATTCTTATCAAGCCCTCCCTGGAGAAGAGCTAAGGTTTCATGGACAGTCTGGAAGATACCAGCCCAAAATTCAGCCCTGAAATATGTCATTAATACATGTCACTTCCTTGTTTTCTTGTGGTTTCTTCTGACCTTTCCAGAAAGAGTTTTGCTAAATGTGACAATATCAGATTGGTGTGAGAAAGCTGCAAATCAACAGATGCCAAGAAATGAGGAAGTATTCTAATAAGCCTCATTAGTTCTTTTCAGTATTAGAAGCAGGATACATTAATTTGATCATTACTGACACTTCTAAAGGATCTAGGAGAGTGAGGACTGTAACTGACTTTTAGGGAAATTAAAAAGTTTTGAAACTAACTCCTCTGCCATTTTAGCTTTTGGCATAGCTGGACTGATGCCTAAGAACACCATAGTTGCAGTGCACAAAGTGTAATTCAAAGTCACAAAGTGCAATTTTGTACAAAGTAAAACTCAGAAAAAATCAAGTTAGATCTCCACCATCACTGAAAATACGTCATTTTCTTTACATACACACTTGAATAGAAAATGTTTTCTTCCATGCCACTCTTTAAATCTTGTGAGACACTCACAAGCAGAACAGGCTCATGAAAGTGAGTTCTTCAACCACTACCCCTTCTCATCCCTGCTTAAGAGTCTACAATAAGACTAGATAATGCACTAATGAAAGTGTAATCCAATACAAGAGCTCACTGTCACCTCAAGGGGAAGGTTTCACTTTTCCTTTCTTCATTCCCACTCCAAGTTTTATTATTCATCAGACCCTTCCACAAAACGATTTAACTCAAGAAGCCAACACACTTAAACGAGCAGAAAACACTCAATGGTTTTTCTGTGAGGTCAGTGAGTCACACTAGCTCATGGAAGCATCCAACAAGCTACATCATCAGTGAAAGCAAGCAGCTGATACTGGGTAGGAGAAAGGAACAAAGATCCAAGCAAATAGGCAGGAGGAGGAACAAGGCTTTCTCCTTTAAGGAGCAGAGAGTTGGCCCATCATGAGCCCACAAAAACACAGCCTTGAACTAGACTCCTAGCTTTTAGACAGTCAAAGTTAAGTGAAACGAATTCTACCTTAAAAAACTATACAAGACACTCATGAGAGATGAGACTTCCCATGAACATCAAGTGAATAAAAGCCAAAACAAAACAATGTATCATTTGAGAAATATGACAGCATACCTCTCATTTCTTTAACAGCCCATATTCTACTAATCCACCATCAGCAACTTCCAACAGCCAAGGTAACCAAATAAAAAAATATAGAGGTGGAAAAATATGAAAGACAAATATGAAAACCATTATTATAGGAAGTTCCATATTCTGGACACTGCTCAGATATTGCTGAAGAGATTCCAGTGGAAAAAAAAACACTTAATACCTTTACGTGCCCAAGTGCAGAAATTCTAAAGAACATCTGTATGACTTCTGTATTACAGAAGACTATAAATCTTATTCAAACTATCACTTTCTCCACAACACTGTTCAAGCTACACATTCTGATAATACTTAAGCATACGTTATTTAAGTGTCCATCCCTACACACGGCAAGCAGCATTAATCACCCTTTCAATTTCTGTCTTACACTGAGAGATACAGTTTATTATTAGGAGAAAAGCAACAAACAAGGTTGTATCTTAGCTCAGGATTAGGATTTTTCCTTTAGCCACATACACTACTAAGTCAAACTGACAGCTGTTACCAAAGAAGCTGAAATGTTACATGGGAGCAACACTTGGTAACTAGCTGTATTCAAGAACAGCCATGTACGATTTCCGCTGTGTTTTCCTGACAAGGGACCTTCAAACACACACGAGAAACCTGTCCTCGCTCGAATCTCAAAGTTCTACCTGGGCCTACAGATGACCGCTTGATACATACTGTTCTATAGTCAACAACCAAAAAGCTCTTCTGAAAAATCACTTCCCTTTCATATTGAGTTAAAGAGATGCTCAGACACAGCAGAGTCTCCTGTTAGCATACGCATTCTACATCTCCTGGATATATGATTATATGTATGTTATGGTATGTGGGCAAAGAGCATATGAGGAGACTACGCGAGCTGTATGCCACCACGACACTTTTAATGTGGATTTTCCTATGACTTATGGACGTAGGAGCTTGGTCAGAGGAACAACACTACTAATTGGTGCCACACCTCCAGAAGTGCAGAAAAATAACCATTCTCCTCAAACTGCACACGGCAGAAGTCCGCTGGTGGAAAAGCAAGCATGCAAAGTGTAAACATCTGGAAGCCTGGCAGCGAGCGGGCTCTCCCTACCCCTGACCTTGCGCTGGGCGACTCCCAAACCCACCACCCCACGGCCAGCCAACAGAGGCGGCAGCACGCTGCTACCACCAGACGGAACACAAGCCAAAGACGATCGATCCCTACGATCTCTCTACCTATCTCTGCAGCCTTCTACTCTGCAACTAACGGTCGAGAGGCCGAGCGAGAGAGCAAGGCCGGAGCAAAGGCCGGAGCAGGGCCCGGAGCAAGGGCCGGAGGGCCTCCCAGCTCGTAGGCCGCGAGATGAAGCCCCAGTCATGCCGGCCACAGCTCGCCCACCCCTCCCGACCTCCCCTCACGCCGCGGCTCGCTCAGTCCACAGCAGCGGCCACCGCCACACAGAGGAGTTTAAAAACGGCGCCTCACCTCCCACTGGGCACTCCACCCGCCGGGGTACCGCGGGGAGCGGAGCATCCTGGGAGCCGGCGGGGGGCGGGGCAGCGTTGCCAGGGAAACGGCACCAGCGGGCTGGCCCCGCCCCGAGCCCGCGAGCGGAGGGCGGTGCCTGGCGCCAGGGGTCGCTGCGGTGTTGCGGTGAGGAGGGGTGTTGCTGGCCCGGCGTACCGGAGCAGCACCCCTCTGGTGAGCGCAGGGCGTTGGTGGCCCGGCGTACAGGAACAGCACCCCTCTGGTGAGCGCAGGGCGTTGGTGGCCCGGCGTACAGGAACAGCACCCCTCTGGTGAGCGCAGGGCGTTGGTGGCCCGGCGTACAGGAACAGCACCCCTCTGGTGAGCGCAGGGCGTTGGTGGCCCGGCGTACAGGAACAGCACCCCTCTGGTGAGCGCAGGGTGTTGGTGGCCCGGCGTACCGGAACAACACCCTTCTGCAGGACGCGGGGTGTTAGTGGGCCGGCGTACCCGAACACCCCCCTTCTGCTGAGGGCGGGGTGTTGGTGGGCCGCCGTACCGGAACAACACCCCTCTGGTGAGCGCGGGGTGTTGGTGGCCCGGCGTACCCGAGCAACGTTCTTCTGCTGAGGGCGGGGTGTTGGTGGGGGGGTGTACCGGAGCAACGTTCTTCTGCTGAGGGCGGGGTGTTGGTGGCCCGGCGTACCGGAGCAACGCTCTTCTGCTGAGGGCGGGGTGTTGGTGGCCCGGCGTACCCGAGCAACGTTCTTCTGCTGAGGGCGGGGTGTTGGTGGCCCGGCGTACCCGAGCAACGTTCTTCTGCTGAGGGCGGGGTGTTGGTGTGCCGGCGCACCCGAACAACGCCCTTCTGGTGATCGCGGAGGTGTTTGTTTAAAGTGGCGGGCTTGTGCCACTGTGTATAGAGGCTTCAAGCCTCTGCACCTAAGTGGCGTGCCAGTCGTTGCAGTTCCGCTTCAGAAGGAAGGGAAAGCACCAGACCTGCAGCTCACAGCAATTCATGGTAATAAGTATCTGAGGTAAAAAAGTATGCATTATGCTTTGTATTCCGCGATCCTAAGTAGTTGTTGTCCTGTGGCCAATACCGAGGCGAGTGCTCTGGCTTACGTAGCCAAGGACAAAACAAAACACATTCCAGGCGTTCCTGGCAGTGGTTGCTGTTTTCTGGCAGAAATCAGCTGGCAGGAGCGGTTAGGATGCCATAAACATGGTCTTCTCGTACATGTCTTCAATTTCCCCTTAAAGTCTCTGGCTAAAGTAGGAGATTGATCCAGATGAGTATTGACACTCTCCTAATAAGATTGACAATCCTTTAATAAGGATTAAAATTGTCTTCAAGTAGTATATTAGAAGGTGGGTATTACTGATGACACACAAACATCCCCAAAGAAAATGGGAAAAGAAGCCAAGTGTTAAGTTTGCCAGTAGCTTTATCAACATCTGAAGATGACAGTTGCCGCTGGCTCCCCTAGAGGGGGTTGTAAGCTCCGTTAATAAGGTGTCTAAAACATACTGCAGTCACTTCCATGGCTACAATGAATGACAGGGGTTTAGTACTCACTTCACTGAAGTCTGACTGTGCAAACTGATGTTGCTGTACAGTTATACAGGCATGTTGTGCTTGTAGTCAATACTTTTGCAATACTGGAAGTGAAATAACAGTATTCAGTCTATACCAATGTATACCTATACTAAAGTAGGTAACATTACAATGACTTAAAAACTCACCTTCCAAAATAAACTAAAATTAATTTTGAAGCAAAATAGATTTTGATGGTGTCGTGGTTTAAGCCTCACCCAGGCTAATAACTCACGAAGTTTTACTCACTCACTCACTACTCACTCACTCACTCACTCCCCTCTTTTTCTTCCCCCAGTCCCAGGGGGATGGGGAGGAGAATCGAAAGAATGCAACTCGCACAGGTTGAGATAAGAACAGTGTAGTAACTAAAGGATAACACAAATCACTACTGCTACCATCAATAATAATACAAGAGAAATACAAGGAAAGAGAATACAACTGCTCACCAAGCCCGACCCAGCCAGTGCACCTCCCAGCAGAAGAGCCCCCAGTCTACCACCACCACACCCTCCGGGTCTCTGCTGTCCGTCTTCACCTCCTGGACATGACGTGCTGTGGTATGGAATAACCTCCTTGGTCAGTTTGGGTCAGGTGTCCTGTCTCTGCTTCCTCCTGGCTTCCCCTCCTCCCTGGCATAGCATGAGACTCAGAAAGTCCTTGGCCAGACAAAACACTACCAAGCAGTAACTGAAAACACTGGTGTTATCAGCGCTGCTCCCAGGCCCAAAATCAAAAACACAGCGCTGCACCAGCTACCAAGAAGGAGAAAAATGACTGCTGCTGCTGAACCCAGGACAGATGGGAAAAAAAAAAAAAAAAAAGAAGCTGTAGTTCTACATGGTTTTACAATGAAAAAGACTTTTAAAAAGAATGATGAAGCTGCATGCCTGATTCTTGGTTCTGTATCAAATTTGGTTAATTCAGTATCAATCTTTATTCTGCATCAAATTTGCTCATTTTAAAATATTTTATCCACTATCAGCTCTAACAATATTAATGTTAACTAAGGTCAAACAGAAGTCTTCCTCCCTTTTACAGCTTCAGTAACAGGAATGGTAGCATGGCCCAGACTCTTTGGTTCTATTCGTGCCTGTTCACATCAGGGTTATAGAGCTATAATAGATTGGAAAACTATTGATTTACATGAGAAACATGACATCAGGAATCTCGGTCACTCAGCGCAAGCTCTGGGGGAGACATAGCAAAAGAATTGCAAAATTTGAAATTATTTAACTAAAATCAACAGACAAGGGTTGGCTGTCTCTTGCCAGCTGATTTGGTGAATAAGGGTGCAGTTTCTATGTAATCATTTCTGGTGTGTAATCTGATTCTAAAAAG
Source organism: Myiopsitta monachus (assembly GCA_017639245.1). Lineage (NCBI taxonomy): Eukaryota > Metazoa > Chordata > Aves > Psittaciformes > Psittacidae > Myiopsitta > Myiopsitta monachus. Next base: position 83,901,771 of record CM029920.1, read on the forward strand.
ATGACTCAAGATGGTGGAAATCATGTTACTTTATTTTTGCCTCCCTGTTTTTCACACTGATCCAGAAAGGGTACTTGTTTCCCTCCAAGGCCCACTGAGTCAGGTAATTCCAGTTAATCACCTGGTAGCTCACAGTTTTGAGGTACAGGTGGTAATGTTGCTGCTCTTGGTCACAGTGACCTGTCTCCCTCCATGTCTCACAGCAATGTGAGCAGCAGTGCTAAAAACCTGCTCCTACCTCTGCTTGACTTTAAAATAGAGTTGCTGTAGTGACTCAGATAGACTTGACCTGGGAATCTTGTAGAGTCCAGAGAGAAAGAGAGAAAAAGCAAGAGACAAGATGGAGTCTAAGGGCATGAGGAGAAGAGGGCTGGAGGAAGAAGAAATTTAGAGCGGGTGTGTGGGGCTTATGGACACAGCAGAGAGAAGAGGGTCGAGAAAGAGAGAGAAATAGCTGGAAAATTAAGACTATAAATATTACAGGACAACTAGGGGGAGAGTAGAGAGGTAAATATGATGTGAAGCTATCCTGTTGAGGAGAGAGGGGAAATGCATATTGGGGTTGGTTTGTTTGCTTTTTATTTATGTCAGTCTTACTCTTCTAATTAAGTCAGTACCTAAAGGAAGCAGGTATAGTACCTTTATAATATGTTAGATTTTTCCATCAATGACAAATTCCCCTTTTTGAAACATCTCACATAACAGAGAGGTTTTTATAGAAATAGAAATATGTGCAGCTATAGATGTCAGTAGTTTATTTTACAGAAAGTGACATCTCTTTAAGGTACACTGTTTCAATTCACTGTGAGGCTTAAGCAAAAGTAGATAAATCCTCAAGCTCCTGTAGCCTGGTGGCATATCTTTAGAGAAGGGTTTTGCTGTTATGCACACTTGCTGTTGGTCATACCTGTAGTTTAATCACTGCTTAGTTTATGTCACCTCGACCTGAATCCAGTGTAGCAGCATAGAGGCCATGAGCGGAATTAGTGTTGGGAATACAAGCTCTGTTCAGCCTATGGGTCAGCAGAGCCTTAAAGCATTCAGATAATTTCACTGTTCAGTACAATTGCAGCAGAGGTGTCTGTGACCGAGTAGTGTGTTCTTTGTGGTAGAGAGTTAAAATCATATATTTCTGTGTGTAGACTGCTTGAGAAAAATAATATCTTTTCCATTACAAAATCAGAAGATTAAATTGCTTTTAAGTGCCATAATGTTGTGATAAGAGTCTTCCCTGGTTAAACTCGGAGGAGGTTTCATCATTGAGCTCAGTAGGGCTGGAACGTAGTTTTTAACACGTTGTCGTGGTTTAAGCTGTAAATCACGCAGTCCGTTCACTCACTTCTCCCTCTTCCCCTCCGATGGAGGGGGGAATGGGGAGAAGAATCAAAAGAATGTAACTCCCACGGGTTGAGATAAGAACAGTCCAGTAACTGAGGTATAACACAAATCACTACTGCTACCACCAATAATAATAATGACAAGGCAAATACAAGGGAAGAGGATACAACCGCTCACCATCTGACCGAGCCAAGAGAGAGAGAGAGTTCTGGGTTCCTGCCCCCAGTTTTTTTCATCCTGGGCATGACGTGCTGTGGCATGGAATACCTCTTTGGTCAGTTTGGGTCAGGTGTCCTGTCTCTGCTTCCTCCCAGCTTCCCCTCCTCCCCGGCAGAGCATGAGACTCAGAAGGTCCTTGGTCAGACCAAAACATTACCAAGCAGTAACTGAAAACACTGGTGTTATCAGCGCTGTTCCCAGGCCGAAAGTCAAAAACACAGCACTGCACCAGCTACCAAGAAGGAGAAAAAAATGACTGTTACTGCTGAGCCCATGACACACATAGAACATCAGTAGATATAAAGCATGAGGCCGTTTATGAGGCCGTTACTCAGGCAATTACGTTATATGGGGCTGCTGATCACATAGGTGTTGTGTTCTCTATTTTTCTGTTCAGTGTACGTAGAGTATCTTGTGCTTATAAATACTGATCTGCTGTGTCCTTCCACTTCAACCATGTGTCTGTGACTGTGGGGAAAAACAACATTTCCCAGACCAATTTATTAAAATAGTATTCAACAGAAAAATACAGAGGGAATTCACTGGGCTATTGTTCATGTATATTGTTCTCATGCAACATAGGCATCAGTCCCAACTGTACTTTCATTTCCATTGGATTGACTCCATGGTAGCCACTAACGGAGTTTTTCCAAATTTAAACACACAGATGGGTAGAACCATGCACTGACCAACTGAAGGGATCACAGCTACATCAAATGCAAGCTCAGTTCCTGAAGTTACTGTCAAAAGTGTGTGAATACTTCTTTCAGCAGCTTAGTGCTGGCCAGCTTCAAAGCTTGTCCTAAGGCAGGGGAGTCCAGCCTCTGCTTTACTTCTGTCTGAATCTGGTAGGCTGCATATGAAAGGTAACACAGCATCAATCAAGTGGGTAACTTCACAAAACTAATGAGTTGTCACCTCAGTCCACAGACCAAACAGGAACTGATGAGAATACAGCATGGAGATTTCTTCTTTCAATTGCATCAACTCTGATGGCCTGCTGTGGGTGGCAGAACCTGTGCTTTGATTGCTGTCCTCTTCCACGGTAGCACAAGTAGAGCAATGGCACAGGTGCATTCAGGAAGCGTGTACAACCGAGTTTAAACTGTACTGCTCGCAGTGTCCAAACCAGCGAGTTCAAAACAGGTTTCAGGGTTGCAAAATGAGTTGCAGTGTAGCAGCAGATGAAGTCTTGGGTGCCTTCAGCTAGTTTCTGGAACATCAGTGCAACTTTGGTTCTCAGGGGCATTGAGGGCACTAACACAACGCGTTTTCTGTGTACATTGCTGGTAATGGTTATTTGTCTCATCCACTGTTTGGCAATGCTATTTTGTGACTACTAGTTGACTATGAAGGACACTTCTCTTGCTGTGCCAAGGCAAACAGCACCATTTTCCTCCCTGCCTTTCTATTTTTCTGTGCTAGAGCAGTTACCAGGGTGTGTTATGTACGCTTCAAAGCCAGAGTTGACAACAACTCTGAGAACAGCTTATGAACGAGATGCTTTTTTTTACATCTGGTTTGCCGCTGCACTGGCAGGGGTTATTCAACCCATGCCAGAAATGGGCAAAAGTTATTGGCAGCTGGGGGGAACCTGCTGCTTGTGAATGGAGTCAGCCTTAATACAGGCTGAGTTCCAGGGACCCATGTGAAACTCAGCATAACACAAGCCTGGAAAGTTTGCAGGTGACATGGGGAGCCACTGTGTGCCATTACTTCAAATAGGTGGAAATAGGAAGTACAACATGAGTGCAAAGCCACATGCTGTCACAGCACTATTTTTACTCTGCTCTTGGTATAAAAATATCATCATTCCCCAGGGCTGCCAGTGCCAGCTGAAAAGACCTCTGCTTTGCGAAAAGCACATGCAAATATTTTGCTTTATGTCAGCTATTGTTAGCTATTAGGCATGTCAGTATTACATTTTTGGCACATGTGACCGATTCCTGACAATAATATAAAAATTCAGCTTAAGTTTCTAACTCAGTTTTCCAAAACTAAATCCAAAGCAAGTCCAACTGCTTGGCACGAGAGCATCACATTTGCACAGCATGTTCACCCAAGCTCATACCTTATTTGATGTTTGCAGTTTTGCCATGGCATAGCTGTAAATAAAACTCCAATTACCACTTCTGGTCAAAGCTGCAGAATGCTCAGTTTCATAAGAGTTTGAAAGGTGAGGCCTATGCTGAAGTGAACAACTTTGTCACTATCAATTGAATAACTTTGTCACCAACAAATTAAAATGAAGGGGGAGTTGAGTGAACAGGCAGTATGTTTAAGAAACAATGCTCATCATCAAAGAAATGTAAATATTTTTATTTTAAAAAATGTTAATGGACCCTTAGAGGCAGTCATGGCTACACAACAAAATATACAAAAACTACATTGTCGTAGTTGCATCTTTCCACAGTGCTGCACAAAATGAAGATGGTATGAGAAACATTGTAGGTCACACACTGAGACAATACTTTAGTCAATAAAACCAGACAATTTTTGGTACACCTTGATACTACCTGACCCAGGTTCCCTGGGTGAAAAGGAAAGGTGGCTTTGTGCAAAGCTTTCCGACAAAGTACACCTTAATGCTAAACATACAGCAAACCTACTGTACAAGGTAGGTTGACTAAGTCCTCATGCGGTCTTTATATACAGCATCAGCTCAGTTCACTCAGTTTGCCTTTTCAGGGAAAAGAAGCAATTGCATTAACTAAAATGAAACTATTGTCTTTCACTGCTGTAATGTAAAATTGTCCGATTCTTTATGCTGTATTCTACTCAGCATCAAAGAGACCATTCAAACTTTCTCTAAAAGCAAGCCTTTTATAATCTCTTGCATTGTAAAGGGGAGCAATCTAATTAATTAAAGGCCACATTCTGGCATGATGGTAAATGAAAAAATGCAGATAAATATTCGCTTGCTTAAAAAAAGAGAATAAATGTGCCTGATTGCTGTTCCTAGATGGGCTTTCAGAAGTGATTACATTTTGTTATCCCAAGTTAAAGTGCTTAATTACATTAATCTGTGTTTAGCTTCTGTTGTACCATTGAATCCAGAAGTAAAATGTATTTGTAAAAAAATCTGTATCACAGAGGAAAGTGACTTGGTTTCCAAACCTGGTTTCCATACAACCTGAATGAACCACAAGCTTCCATGGGTTAAGGTACTGGGTTTGGTGAGGGTTTTTTTTTAAATGACTTGTCTATTGATTTTAACTTCAAAAAGCACTGCCTGTAGTTATGCAGTTGGCTTTGTATCAAACAGAACCTGAAACTGATTCCTCTTTGAGCAGCAGCATTCAACTTCAACTGTTGGAGTCCATGTTTATGTTACTCAGTAGCTACTAGCCACCCTTGCAAGTACAAAACTAAAGCTTATTGCTTTCACTGGATTTCTCTAGCTTCAACTTGTAGGAATGGATTGTGTATCTTTCCTACAGCAAGCTTTCACCTATTGAATGTCTGTTCTCCAGATAATTCCCCAGATAAGCAGTCATGGTTTGTTCAAAGAAAACCATTGGTCTTTAAATATCCTTCATGCAGTGTAGGTACAAGAGGAATTAGAGATGCATGCACGTCTACAGGGGTATGATATAATAGGGCATCACAGAAACATGGTGGGATGGCTCCTAAGACTGGAGTGTTGGAATGGAAGGATACAGGCTCTTTAGAAAAGACAGGCCTGGCAGACGGGGAGGGGGAGTTGCTATTTATGTTAGGGATAGGCTGGAGAGTATGGAACTCTGTCTGGGAACAGGTGAGCAGTCAACAGAGAGTTTGTGGGTCAGGGTTAAAGGGAGAACAGCGATGGGAGACATTATTATGGGGATCTGTTACAGACCGCCTGACCAAGGGGACTCTGTGGATGAAGCACTCTGTAGCCTGATCGGCAGGTTGAAGGAGGTGATCCTGCCCCTCCACTCTGCTCTCGTGAGACCTCACTTGGAGTATTGTGTGCAGTTCTGCTGTCCTCAACATAAAAGGACATGGAACTGTTGGAACAAGTCCAGAGGAGGGCCACGAGGATGATGAGGGGACTGGAGCACCTCCCGTATGAAGATAGGCTGAGAAAGTTGGGGCTGTTCAGGCTGGAGAAGAGGAGGCTGCGTGGAGACCTCATAGCAGCCTTCCAATATCTGAAGGGGGCCTATAGGGATGCTGGAGAGGGACTCTTCATTAGGGACTGTAGTGAGAGGACAAGGGGTAATGGGTTACAACTTATACAGAGGAAGTTTAGATTGGATATAAGGAAGGTGTTCTTTACTGTAAGGGTGTTGAGGCACTGGAATGGGTTGCCCAGGGAAGCTGTGAATGCTCCATCCTTGGCAGTGTTCAAGGCCTGCAGAAGGGAATCTATGCATAAGACTAGGCCAGGTTGGACAGAGCCTTGGGTGGCATGGTTTAGTGGGAGGTGTCCCTGCCCATGGCAGGGGGGTTGGAACTAAATGATCTTAAGGTCCTTTCCAATCCTAACTATTCTATAATTCTATGATTAGTTTTAACAAGAATTAAGATTTCTTTATTTATGGTTCCAGGACTTGCCTTGAACAAAATATAAGTAATAATAGCAGGCATTATGACTAGAGAGAGGTCTGGCAGACTCTTGACGGAAAGGGAATCAGAGGATTAAATATTCAAGTTAATAGGTAATACAGGAAAGATGGCTTGGGTGCTTGTTTTTCTTGTTTCTTACAACACACTGAAGTGGTGGTAAATAGAGTTAAAATTATATATATAAAAAAGATGTTCCTGCAGGTGTCTAATACCTTGGTTAATTATCTACTGACAGGGTATTAGACACCTGTAGGAACTTTCACAACTTCCAGAGAGGCTTCAAAAGAAAAAAACCTTCAACATTTGTATTTTAGAACAGGCGAGATTCATTAACAGGCATGGTGCAGGCCCACCAGTTTACTACATGTTTTCTCAACTCTTCTGAAATGTTTGGTATGCTCTTCAATCAGAGAAGGATTAATGGGCTTTGATGACCAGTATTGTGATATTATTGACTTTCACAGATCTTTAACCAAGGAACCTGGGAGAGACTTTTGCTACCTGCATATCCAACATCCTCCACAACCTATTTATTAACCAACCCACAAGAATGAGATATGTATTTGGCTAGACATGGATTAGATACTTAGCCTGCAGGTATCAGCTCATGCAAGTTTTTCCAATGCAGCCTTAGGACTGAATTTCTTCCCAGGTTATGCCTGTTTCCACACAGCTCTGCAAGGACACATCCTGGCTTTCCATGTTGTCCCTGGCATGAACTCACACCCCCATGGTGAGCACAACTCCTCTACAGGGACCTGTAGCCTCAAAGGTCTGGAAAATAAAGTAAAGATGTTCTGGTATGAACATGGTGAACTAGGCAGCAATGCCTGGCTGATGCTGGCAGTGGAGTTTCTGCTTGGCTTTCTAGGGAGAAATGCCCTAATACCACACTATGGATCTGGATTCTGAACAACAGAAGGAAGCTCGACATTTCGCTGTCAACTGTTTCTTTACCATTAAAATACACAGCTGAACGCAGTTCCCATTTGATAAGGCTGTGGTTTTTAACTTGGTCAGTAGATGTCAGTGATACCCACACACGACAAATTTTGTTTCAAGATAAAAAAGAAGCACTCTTTTTCTCCCTGGCTTCAAGATGCAGTGGGTGGAAGAGGGGAGAAGTAAATATATTTCAGAGGAAAAATGTTCCAAATGAACATTTGAGATTCCTGTGTCCTACCTGTGAATATGATGAAACAGCAAAACTGGATAGTGACAGTTTCAGGACTGACATACAAAATTTCAGTTTGAATTCTGGAAAGCTTTCATTCATTCTTTGTGAAAACATGAATTCTCACCTTTTTCTTCCTCCCCACCCCAGTTCCCACCCCCTGGATATACAATTGAAAGGTATATTAGGCTGTGTTAGGCTAATCCTAAATCTTTCTCTACTGAAAACTAGTTAAGGACTGACTCCTTACATTTCAGCCTGTTTATATACAGTCTATTAATAGTATGGTTCATTTAAATCATGCAGGCAAAACTGAACATCTCATTAAAGAATAATTACAACATGACTTTTTAATCCTCTAGCACCTTCATAGCTTCACAGCTTGTTGAATTGTTCCACAGTGCTGCTAAACTTTTCAAGAATCAGCAGGCCTGCCCAGGAAGTCCTAGATTAATCATTTGACATCCCCTTGGTGCAAAGTGAAGCACCAGGTAACAATGAATGTGCCAAATGCCAAACCATGATGCCTTGACAAATGGCTGAGAGCCTTCACCTCCTCCATGACTGCAGCTGAAAGTCCAACAGTTCTGAACCCCTTGCTGGTGCCTCTTGTGCTTCCAAGAAGTGGAAATAGAAGCACTTTGAGCTAATGCTGGGAGAGACCCAGGCCCCATTTGGGGAAAAAGTTTCCAGCAACTGAAGGTAGTAAAGGGGGCAATTACCCATTATGAATAAAAGTATAATGCATATAGCTCAAAGAGGGAATTATTAGAAGGTGTTGGGTTTTTTAATTTGGTCAATGCAAAGGAAGTTTGTGAGATAATAACTATTTAAACTATCTTTGATCTAAAACACATTTGTAGGTCCCACCTCAAGTTTAGATGGGGATATGAATGCTAAACCTCTAACCACAACTTCCTCATGCAGTATGTGTAGCAGAGGCATTAGAAAAAGATACTTGCTTTCAAGAATTATTTCACGCCTTTTTTATATGACAACCTTGGCTGCCTGTGCTTCAGGTAACTACGTTTGTTAATTATATAAGGCATACAAACCCCAAAGAGAGAGTTTTTTACATGCATTAAGCCCAGCAATTGTTGCTGAAGCCCTGATACCTGAAAACTTTTCTTCTTTCCCCCAAGTAATTTAATAGAAGAGAGTAGCACTCACTACCAGCCTAACATGCAAAGTGGTACTCCACAGAGTAAATCTGGCATCAGCATTAAAATATACAAGAGGCCTCCCATGGTATGCAGTGGATTACTATAAATTCATTTGCACTACTTTTGTGTTGAATACACCCAAGTTATGAATACGTTAATCAACGGGAAAGAAAAAGTTGATGTAAACTTGTTGTGCAAGTCCAATGCTTGTTTATTGTTTCATTTTTGCCTTTCACACATGACTTCCTCTCTTCCTGAAGTTCCTCAGTGGCCCGAGTCCCCCTTACTGGAAGTATGTGTGTTTATGGGTTGGCACCATGGGAGAAGCTGGCATCAGGGATAACGTGATTATGAATTGGCACTGTGCAGACCTCTGATGCCTGGCTAGGCAAAAAAGGGACTTCAAAACCCTTGAGCTCAGCACTGAACATCTGACTGGCAGAAGCCTCTATGCTGCCAGCTGTCTGAGTACATCTCCATTAGATCTTCCTGCCCTGGCTTTATACCTAGGGGCCCTTTGCACAAATGAATTGTCTTGCCAGTTTTATTTTCTAAATCCTGGCCCACTTGGGAACACTAAAGGAAGATCAGATTGGCCTAGAGACCTTGTAGCCTGCAAACGTTTGCAATATGCAAACCAGTAAAAAGAGTCAGTGAAAGTATTGACTTTTCTGCGAATAAGCCAACAAAACAGCCTTTCTGTGCTTGCTTTTCTGAGTTGTTGATACACCCACATACATGTGAAGACATCCAGACACAGAGCCACAGATCCTAGTTAAAAAACCAATTTTCCAAAGGGCAGTCATTACCAAACATTTAAGAAGTATACAAAAGGTGGCTTAAGACCCGTGTAAATCGAGGAAGCTTCTTAACCAAACTGAGGCAGTTAGAAAATGACTCATTTTTACAGATAAGAACATGTATTTCTCATGACCCTTTAGTTGGTGTAGGGCAAAGGTAGCTATCAGTCAAGTATGCCAAGTCCTTTTCAACCTCCTCTTGCATCCTGACTTTGTTTAAACATTGTAATATCAAAAAGTAGCACCCCACAAGCTGGCTGCGCTCAGACCCCACAGTAGTCCTGTCTGTGAGTTTTTGTTGTCCTGCTTCTTCATTTGTGCACCCAACTTGGAGACGCCTTGGAAATGCTTTTTTTAAAAGTAAGAAAGTAAATCTGTTAAACTGTGAAAGGAATACACAGAGATAAGGAATAAGAGTGTTGCAAGTCTCATACTGCACGCTCTCTGCAGAGCTGTGCTGTCAATGTTCCAGCTGACTCTCCTGCCTATTTTTAAAAGCTAGCCTCTCTAAAACCTCTTATCTTCATTTCTAACTATAGCATAGGCCAATAAGGTGGAGAATTTTTGAGTCAAACTTTTATACTGTTGCCTTTCTTTTCTAACTACTTGATTTGTGGAAATTCTTCCTTTTTAAAGGGATTTCTGCTAATGGCACCCAAATTTAAGCAGCAGCCTTGCAGAACTGCAGGCAGCTGGGTCATCCCAGAGGACAAATAGGCTTGTTATAGAAGGTAGTTTTGGTTTAAGGAAAACAAGGATGGTGAGTGTTTTCAGCAGGGTCATGGGACAACTGGTGTATGAGCAGGGAATGTACTGTAAGTTGGGGTATAACAACCCAGCAGGATTTTTTAATCTTGTAAGTGCGAGCAGCTCCTGGTGTTTGAAGACATTAAGCGGCCTGCTGTTCCTGAAATAGTGCAATTTTGCTAAAGCTGTTTCTGTTGCCTCCCTTGGTTTGACTCTTGATAAGATTTATCTGGGTATTTGTTAGTTTTGTTTCCTTTCCCCAGCCCTGGGAGGGAGTGACTGAGGCTAGAAACTGCCTCTTCAGAATGAAAGTTTGGGCTGAGTGTATTTGGATAATTCACGAGAAACTAAAAAAAGGTGGGTTTCTACAAAAGTCCTTAACCCCTTGTGTGGATTGGCAATGGCTTCATCTTAAGTGGAGTCCCTTTTTCTCTTCCTTCTCTGTCATTTTATAACTCCAGGACAGTAACCTGACTTCCATGTCAGTCGTATATTTTTTGAGGGGTTGGAGAGGGCACAAGACAAGACAATTGCTTAGTGTTGGCTGTTTAAAACTACAAGATAGAATTACTGCTGTGCTTCCCCCACAGAATATTATATGATCACTTGAAGTGTTTAGAGAGCAATTTCTTGTTACTGTTTCTGAGTAACTTTCAGGCAACTGAGGGTGCAGAAAAGAGGACAAAACAGGAAAGCAAACAAAAATAGAACCAGAAACCTGGTCTGGAAACTGCTTATTCTACCACTATATACTTTCTGCCTCCCTTGAGTATCTTTTGCAGATAGTCATGTCGATTGCATATTGCTAAACAGAAGATCCATAAGTGATCAGGATCTTTGCTGTTCATTAAGTAGACCCACAAAATTTAAAAGGCATGGCTTCCCCCTTCAAAACTATTTGACTCCTGCAGTGCTTTACCTTTATGACTAAGGTTGCATTTGCCTGATGCAGCCATTTGCAGCAGCAATTATCCAAAGCTTTTGTCCTTAACTCTGTAAGCTAACTAACTTTGTAAGCATTTATATGCTGATAGTACCATACCAATGATATACATATGTCAGCGCTTTTTTACAACATCTGCCCTTTGCTATTTATGCTGTGCAATCAGCCATGTGGGTAATGAATTCTGTTTCTTTCTACACATGGGTGACTGAATTGTTATAAAGCATGTGCCTTCCTCAGGCCTGAGCATCTAAATTTGCTGTGATTGCCCCAGTCCATTTGTGATTATGGCATTCAGACCAAGTAGAGCCATGCCCCTTGTTCACAGGAACCATTACCTAGTTGTGCAAAGGACTGAGGGCTGAACATCCCAAAGCTGTTTAGCAATCCTATGTTATCCTCTGTGGTGTTTTGCTGGGGTTTTCTCCCCACCAAAAAAAAATGCAGAATGAGCGGACAGAGGAAAAAACTGCAGTTCATCTTTTTTTTTAGAAGGCAAATATCTTACTATCTGGGAGACGGATAGATTGTGACAGTGAGAGGAAGGATTCTTTGCCAAATCCTCATCTGAATATTGTGCTGCAAAGCCATATGCCTTCTTCCCAAACGACCTCCGTTGAAGTCAGAGTTGGTAGCAGTCAGTTTCAACTGATGGCTGCCTCTGGGCTAGACTTTTCCTTTGTTCACTACAAATGAAATAGGGCTGCAAACTGTTAGACTTGTGCTTGTCTAGTCTACCTCTCCACACCCCAGGGTGCAGCAGGACATCTCCAGGCACTGCAGTTGTAAGCTGCAAGCCTCTAGGGTACCGTGTGAGGCAAAACTGGTCTAATGCACTGCTTAAGACATTTGCTGAACCCTCCTTGCAATGTATGCACAGCTCTAGGAAGAAAGGGATGACCCACTAGGGTATGGAAAGGAGGATGCTGAAAGGACAGGAGCCTCTGTCATGACCACGAGTGAAGTTGCACTTCCTGAGGAAGCAAGTTGTCTGCTCCATCCAGGCATGCAGAACCGGCCCTAAACAAGACCTTCCAGACACTAACTCAGTCACAAAATGGCACCAAGGCAAAATGACCCTGCTGGAGTCCAGGTAGATGGAAATATCAGATCCTGCTGAAAACATCATGAGAGGAAGGTTGTTCAGCTTTGGTTTACATATCATTCCCCATGTAACTGTGGGAATAACTTTATGTGCACTCACTTCATTGTGCACACCAGTTTTCAGACAAGCTTTCAGTCCATTACCTTTCTTATCTGAGCCTTTCCTTATCTATTGCTGTCACCTGAAATCTTAACCAAAAAAATCCTGTAATAGAATGTATGTTATAGATGTATTAATCTCTTTTGGCAGTCATCCTTAAAGTTTAAGAGAGAGAGATGGGTTTTTCCTTTTTCATGCTGGAAATCACCCTGGCTTTGTTGCTACAGAAATAAATTGTAACAGACGTCTCAGTACCCACATGGACCTACTGGAACATCACATCCAGGCACAGTGCAGAAGCTTTGTGAAGGCTGGGAGCTGAGCAAGGGCTTTGGTTTTGTTTTTTTTTTCAGTGGGTAATTACTTTAGATAGAACAAGGCAAGACCCCTATCTCTGTCAGAAACAGCTGCTCATTTGTGGTGCTTCTGCCTGGGGTCACTGTAGATGTGGTGTGAAGCCTCAATTAAACAAATTCAGCACAGCAGTGAAAACCAGACATTTCCTTCTCTGGACTGGGCAGCTAATAGCACCAGCTATTTTATTTGTTTTCCCTGCATATGTCATTGCTTATCTGGCAATAGGTACTATGAAGTACCTCAGAAAGTGCTGGGAGGCATGAGTAATCTCTGTTTGTAAAGCACTCTAAGGCACTTGACTGAAAGCTGGTAGGAAAGCGTCTCCCTTGGCTACCAGCAGAGCTGGGATCTATGCAAAAGCTTGGCTCTGGAAGGAGTAATTTCTGTATAATGAGATGCCAATAGCCACTAATTATATCTCAGAGCAGATAGCTCTACAAGGCACATGCCTTCTTCAGAGTGGCAATCCAACATGTGCTTGTACATGGGGGCTTTATCAGCCATATCATCTCATATTGAAGCTGCAGGGCATAACTCATGGCTGCTCTTCAGGGTGAATGAAACTACAAGCAGTTAGACAGGGGATATTCCATACCATGGAATGTCATGATCAGTATATCAACTGAAGGAAGAAATTGAATTGCTGATCGCTGCTCAGGAACAGGCTGGGCATCAGTGAGTGGGAGGTGAGCATTGTTTCTCTTGGGGTTTATTCCTCTCACTTTTTAGCTCCCTTCTAATGATTATTTTTATTCTTACTGTTATTATATTTTGCTTTATTTCAAACATGAAACTGTTCTTATCTCAACCTGCAGCTTTTACCTTTTTTCTGATTCTCTTCCCCATCCAAGCAAGGTGGGATGGAGAGGGGAAAGTGGGAGAGAAGCTGCATGGTACTTAGTCGATGGCTGGGGTTAAACCACTACGTAAGAAAAGGCAGAGTGCCCTGGCAGAATGCCTGGGCTGGGATAGCTTTGACAAGCCACTAGAGTTACTTCCTTGCAACTTATACCATCAGGACCAACCTGTCACAGAGGAGGAAATGCAAAGACAAGCTTCCAAGGAAAAGGTCACTACTTGCCAGTAGCAAAGTCAGAAATAGGAAGAACACTCCCTTCTGTCACACCACCATAATTATTCTGAACAAAATTATATTATGAGTGTCATTAGGACACTGGTGGGCAAAAATTACAACACTTAAAGGCAACAACTACTAGAATATAGTGTGGAGAAGTTATGGAACAAAGTTTTCAGAGAGTGACAAGGATATTACAAGTTTAAATGTGGGTGAAACAGGAACCTGGGCAGGAACCAATCATACTTCTGAGAGCAGCAACGATATGAAAGAAAAATCTGCAACAAGGGAAATTTTAGATGCATGACTCATTTGGTACTCATTTCAGGCAGGGGAAATGACAGTCTGCAGTGAGAACCAGTTGGTCACCTCTCTAACTCCACAGCAGCCCAAGATGTGAATGCCACAACTGCAGCTAATCAGGAAAGCCCAGGCCTCTGAAGAGATGTGGTTGTCCTGAGGCCCTGGAGGTGTAGCTCCTGCATTTTACAGACTCTGAATGAAGGCTTTCATGCTACTACCCCATCTGGAATAGAGCCCAAAATGCTCAACATAACCTATGGTATGTGTCAGTATCGTCAATTGAAAGTCAAGGGTGATTAGTATATGCAGCCAGGAATCCACAACTGAAATAAGCCAAACACTGGCAGTAAATCTTTAGTAAATAAAAAAAGCAGAGCCAAAATACAGGGAAAAGGGGTACCTCTCTCCTTCCCTCTCCTCAGAAGGCGGCCAAAGGCTGGTGCAGGTTTCCATGAGGTTAAGGGGAACAGCTGGGTGTTAGTGAGCCCCTCTGACTCCTTCATTTCTAACTCAGCTCTTACTAGCATGTTTTTAAGAGAGAAGAAAACACACATAAGAAAACCAAAGGAGGGTCTTATAGGGGCTTTTTTTGGTTTGTTTTGTTTTTAGGTCATCCAAGATGTTTCAGATTGTTCATATGAGTACAAAAAGTAGCAGAAAGGCTGCCACTCAGAGAGAATGAAAAAGCTAAAGGCAGCAGCAAACACTGTTTTAATGAATGCAAAGTGTCCATGTGACAGAAGCGCCCTTAAATGTAAAGGGTTAATAATTACCTACAAATAAGAAATAACAGAAAAAAACTCTGTGGTCTGGAATATTGAGTTTCATCCATCCTTTGCGTACTTAAAACTAATTTGAATGATAGCTATTTTCTCTGTTAAGAAACTGGGAGTAAGGGAAGCAGCAGAATCGGGCATAACCCTTCAAGTCAGTGGAAAATGAACCAGGTCAGGTAAGAGACAATTGTTCTTCATCCCATGATATGCTGATAACCCTGCAATTCAAAGTCCTATAGCATATGCTGTGAAATGTTTTCACGTTTGTTCTGCAATTAGGGGCCTCTCAGGCCTCCCCTCTTCCAGAGTGCACCAGCAGTCTCCCCATCTCAGAGCAGCTCGCACTTTCCCATGGTTTCTTCCCTTCGTGTTAGCCAAAGTGATGGTAGGGTGAAATTGTCACCAGAATTTTCCTTAGCTGGCTGGGGAGAGGGGGAAGGTTTGACCGGGACAAGAGTTTGGACCAAGGATTGCTGGTCTAGACAGTCACTCTTTCCTAATCTGTAGTTTAGCTAATATTCTACCACTGAACAAACAAAGCCATGCGACTGGTACGGAACTTTATCAGATGAGGATATCACTAGCAAATGTATGTCTTTCCAAGGCCTCTCTTACCTGCTAAACTACTCTGAGATTCTGAGGAGGATGCATTTGTGTATCTTGCTTAATAAAGTATCTTCCACACCTGGTCAGGAGTACTGAACAGCCCCCATGTTAGTGGTGTTTTAATTATCTGCCTTTGAAGGGCAAAATAATTATCTGCTTTTGAAGGGCAAAACAATCTACCACTAGCAGATACAAGAGGTTCTGAGAAACAGCCTGTTCCCCTTTCTTCTAACCTTTGCAGGAGGGTATACAGAAAGATGCTAGATTTCTGCTTGGTGCTTTGATACAAAACCAGTCTGGTTTTGTAAAAGCTTCATTTGCTGATTTGCTCCCTATTGCTTTGCTTCAAAAAGCAGGAAAGTGAGCTTCCCCATCAGTATTTTACAAAAGAGCTGGGGTTAACAGGCATTACAGCAAGTAATGACCAATTTCTGAATTGCTTTGTGTAGCATCAGACAGCTTATACAAGATAGAACTCTATTTTCTTTAAAATAAAATCCATATTGTTTCATACATGTATGAAGTATGATTTAAATTCCAGTTTGTAATTAACATACAAACCCCTTCTTAAACTAAAACTAAAAACGAAACTAGTGGAGAACATTGTCGAACCAAATAATGGACTCCTGGGGTTCTTCACCCTTGCAGTTATTATTGATCTCCTTTCTTATTGCTTCTTCTCTTTCCAAAGTCAGCATTTTCATATATCCATTGCCTCTGCCTGCCTCAACTGGGGTGTGCAGCTCACAGCAAAGGAAAGGGTTAAGGATGCTGTCTCACAAAGCAGCACTGCCACCCCTCCCCATTAACTGAGAACACAGGACTGGGGATTGATGATGCAAGAGGTAAAGCAGATGCCTGCCTGGAGACCCCCGCCTTGCAGAAGCAGAAGACAGCAAGTGGCAGTTGGAGGGGCTGAAAAGCTGAGAGTATTTCTGAGCAGGACTATACAACACTGATACTGGACTGAATTTGCAGCACTATGGCCCTGGGCTTGAAGAGCCTCAGAATCAGTCTTCATGCCACAGCGGCCACATTCCTGCTTCTGAAGTGACTTGCCCCTTTCTTTTCCCCCTGAAGCCTGGCCTACCACCTGGTGCTCTCCAGCAGCTGGCTTTCCTACTCCAGAATCTGATTTTTGTTACCAGCTCCTTAAACTGAAATTTCCTTTCTTGCAGTTTTCTTGTCTTTGTATGTAGAAGTCAGCAACTAACCATGCTTTGTCTTAACTAAGGTACAAAAGTTCCCAGTAACAGGATATTTTGCAACTTGCAAAGGCCTTCCAGGAATACCAAGTTAAACACAGGGATGTGTTTATCACTCTCTGATAGCCTATAAACTCTTTAAAGTGACATAATACTTTACAGAAGTCAGCTAATATACTGGGTGCTTTAATCAGGAGGGTCCCATGGATTTTCTCCCAACTGAGAGTTTCTCTTAGTTTCACCCAGCAAATATCAACTATTAAAACCACCAAAGCAACAACTTGCTCTATATGTCATTGCCTGCACTTTGAGCAAAGGTTCTGTGTGGTCCATGAGCAAAGTAAACTTCATCCTGTATCAAACACTTAATGGCCACAAGCAGAATTTTCAGAAAGATTTTCTGAGATACATTCTATGGCGAGTAAAACATGTGGCCACTCTATGAGTAAACTATTAATGTATGATGGCATAATTAGAAAGTTGCAGCAATAGGAATCAACGTGGTTTGAATAAGGATGACAGTTAAATCTTACATGGAGGCTACAGAAATGCAAGTCTTCATTAAGGCTAAAGGAAAAAAAAAGATGAAGCAAAATAAGAGCTTTGTTTTGGAACTTGAAAGTTTAAAAATACTCCAAAAATCTTAAAAACGTGGAAAATGTAAGCACTTTACACTATGCTTTAACATGGGGTTTTTTTTCCTAAAACAACAAAGTAAATTGAGTGTTGTCAGTAAAGAGTAAGAACCATTCATGTTCTCCTACAATTCCTTTTTGTATTGATCTATGCTTCCAGCCTTTTTGTAATGCATGAATAGGAAGTTGAAGAGCTTCACAAAGCAGCATCTTAGCCTAAACAAGGCTCTTTTCCTAATTAACACACACATTTCAATTATCAGCACAATAGGACTTTCACTCTGTTAATTACATGTGCAATGACAATTCAGGTTATTGGCATGACAAAGCATATACTAATTGCGCAGCAAACTCCAGGTGGGTGCTTTCCAACCTTCTCCATAAAGAGTTACAGATTCCTAAACATCATACATGTCTATCTGAAAGTTATACACTTCCATTATGAAAACACGCCTGGGTTTTTTTCCTTTCATTTTACTCCCCTGGTTTTTGCACTTTAGTATGGAAATTTTTTACATTTCTTGAAGAAGTTTGCACAACACAAGCACTGCTTTCACGTCTCGGAACATCCTGCTTTTGTTCCCAGATAACAGTACCACACTTCTTTAGCTCAGATAAGCTCAGATACTGGAGGGGGAGTGAAGAAATCTTCAGGCATCCTAACAAAGACTCTGCTGTATTTGGATTCCTCACAGCACTGGAGCACGAAACCAGGTAGTAGATTGAGCATCCATAGCTGCTTCAGTGCCTGAGGTGAAACATTTTGTAAAAGCCAGAAATGTAACTTCTGGAGCTATTGTCATTTTAGTTTCTGAGGGACTGTTGCACACCACAACAAAGCAGAATTAAAATGTGAGGTTTGTCTCCCAGGTTCAGCCTGCAGTTCATTCTGTGATTTGAAATAGCCACAACTCCCATAGCAAAAACACTGAAGTGGAAGCTGCCAAAGGTAAATATTTCCCATGGGATTATCTACCCCAGCTTTCCTCAGCCCAGAATTGCCCTTTAGCTGAGTGTGAGCAGGACTATGAGACTATTAAACAGTTCGGCTTTGTTTTGCACACTACGGAAACCCTAACTCCCTCCTGGGAGAGGAGCTCTGTAAGAGGAGAAGCTGCCTGTTAGCATCTGCAATCAAGCAGTACAGCCAGAGAAACCAGGAGAAACCAGCCGCATCTCCAAGCATGATCTCTTCGTCGTGTGTACTACACTGCTCAGCCCAGGCAGCTCCTGCCCGTGAGGCCCCCCCGTTGCCCCTGATAATGCTGGAGAAGCTGGAGTCCTTAGATTCATTTTGGTTGAGTTAAAATGAACAAAGCCTGCTCTGTGTGCACCAAAAATGTTTTACCTACTAACAGAACCAGCTGTGCTTTCCATGTTCTCTTTTTATCCTTCCTGCCCTCACTGTATTAAATCTAACAAAAATTGTCATGAAATACATTTTAAGTGACAAGTGAATCAAGTAGGCTAGAAGATGAAAAACACACCCTGAGAAGCACTGACTCAGACTTAGTGGCCAAATGTAAACAAGCTCCTGGCATGGATATATGCCCAGTGTTGCTCCCTCTGGCATTAGAAGCCCATGCTGTTCCAAGCCCAGCTCTGACCTCAGGCAGAGTACCCATCTGCTGCCTGCCAGGCACTAACAAGAAATACTCCTTTCCAAAAGGTCTGGCTTCAGTAATACTGGGTACTAAGTGGGTTTTTCGGGGTTTTTGGTTGTTTTCTTTTTTACTCTGTAACATCAAATATTGTCTACTAAGGAATGCGGAATGACGGTGCGGCTGGAATAACGTTATTTAAAGGGTCAAATCCTTCTGCAGAATTAGGGAAGGATTGCTGCACTTCTGCACGTGCACACAAAAGCCCACAGGGAAACAATAGAGAGGCTGCAAAGGAGGATGAAGCCCATAGATAATGCACAGATAAGCCACCACAACAGGCCACCAGTAACTGCCACTGGATTACAGAGCTTTTCATTCATCCTCATGTGTTATTGCATCTCTGGGGCTTGTATCTTGTTTATAGTCCCCTTATTTGGCCAAAAGCTGGCACCAGACCCTGCACTCTTTCTTCTCTGTTAAAGGCCAATTTCACACAGCTGACAGCTCATACCAGGAGGTTTTCTGGGCCTGACTCAGCAGCGACTCTGCATGTGGGCCTGATCACAGGCAAAGGCTGTGCCCTGGGGCACAGATGGTTTGAGAAGCTGAGTGCAAGAGTTTATCTCCCTTATTTCCAAGCTCCGTCAGATACACACCTTTGCCTTACCCGGCCCCTCCTCTCATATCTAGCCCAAATTATAACCACAGAGCTAACCACCTTCAGAGGGTGATGCTGCAAAGAGGGAACCAAGGGAGGACGTCAATCAAATGTGTCATCAGTCCACAAACCAATGCAAATCTGCCTTACTAGTCGGGAAGCCGAGATCTACACCTCCCTCAGCACTGCCTGCATCTGAACTTACAGCTTCGCCATTCACATACACATCTACCTCTGAAGTAGGTTCTCACCCATTCTTCCTGCCATAGGTGCTGCTACCAGCCTAGTGTCTAAAATCATTTCCTCTAGTGGAAGGCGGGGCTATTATACAACTTAAAATCAGCAGGGTTTGCATTGGGTTTTTTTACCAGTATTAGGAGTATCATAGCATAAACAACAAAGACCACTGCAAAATAAACACCTAAAATGCTAAGTGCATTTAGCTCCCACTGATGAGGCTTTTTGGCTGTTTCTTCAGGGAAGGAAGGTTAGAGAGCATCAAGCTGCCTATCCCATCCTGTCTTCATCTTTTCCTTCCTCCTTCTTCCATAAATGTTGGACTGGTTTGCCAATTTCAACCAGCTTGACAGAAGACAGAGAGATGAGGTTCCCAGAAGCTTCACTGACACATGGACATGAGTATAGGAGAGAGACCTTGTAATCATAGAATCATAGAATAGTTAGGGTTGGAAAGGACCTTAAGATCATCCAGTTCCAACCCCCCTGCCATGGGCAGGGACACCTCACACTAAACCATGTCACCCAAGGCTCTGTCCAGCATGGCCTTGAACACCACCAGCGATGGAGCATTCACAACTTCCCTGGGCAACCCATTCCAGTGCCTCACCACCCTTACAGGAAAGAATTTCTTCCTCATATCCAATCTAAACTTCCCCTGTTGAAGTTTGAACCCGTTACCCCTTGTCCTATCACTACAGTCCCTCATGAAGAGTCCCTCCCCAGCATCCTTATAGGCCCCTGTCGTGGTTTAAGCCCCCCACCCACGCAGTTTCCTCACTCACTCACTTCCCTATTTCTTCCCCCAGTCCTGCGGGGATGGGGAGGAGAATTGAAAGAATGCAACTCGCACAGGTTGAGATAAGAACAGTTTAGTAACTAAGGTATAACACAAATCACTACTGCTACCATCAGTAATAATATAAGAGAAATACAAGGAAAAAGAATACAACTGCTCACCAAGCCCGACCCAGCCAGTGCACCCCTCAGTAGCGAACCCCCCAATCCCAAAAACCTGGCCATGCTGTGCACCCCCAGTCCACCACCACACCCTTCCAGGTCTCTGCTCTCCGTTTTCACCTCCTGGACATGACGTGCTGTGGTATGGAATAACCTCTTTGGTCAGTTTGGGTCAGGTGTCCTGTCTCTGCTTCCTCCTGGCTTCCCCTCCTCCCTGGCAGAGCATGAGACTCAGAAAGTCCTTGGTCCAGACCAAAACACTACCAAGCAGTAACTGAAAACACTGGTGTTATCAGCGCTGCTTCCCAGACCCAAAATCAAAAACACAGTGCTGCACAAGCTACCAAGAAGGAGAAAAAACGACTGCTGCTGCTGCACCCATGACAGCCCCCTTCAGATACTGGAAGGCTGCTATGAGGTCTCCACGCAGCCTTCTCTTCTCCAGCCTGAACAGCCCCAACTTTCTCAGCCTATCTCTATACAGGAGGTGCTCCAGTCCCCTGATCATCCTTGTGGCCTCCTCTGGACTTGTTCCAACAGTTCCATGTCTTTTTTATGTTGAGGACACCAGAACTGCACACAGTGCTCCAAGTGAGGTCTCACGAGAGCAGAGTAGAGGGGCAGGATCACCTCCCTCGACCTGCTGGTCACGCTGCTTTTGATGCAGCCAGGGATACAAGTGATGGAAAGGCTGATTAGTTCACCCAGTACTAGACCTCAGAGAATCTGCAGATGACAGAGCCATTAGAAGCGAAATCTATTACTTTTCCTGCTCATGGAACAAGTTGGCTTTTCTTGAAGCACAGTCCTCAACATGTGGATCTCTATAAATGCCTTTATTAACATATTTTAACCAGAGCTGTCACCTGGCTACAGATTTCTAAGCTGCTCATCCATGTGCAGTATAGCCATCTCAGTATAAAGTGGTCTACTCTCATCCCAGGAGTAACTTAAAAATTATTTTTCTAGGCCATTAGCACTACTTAAGTGAAGCACACATGGTGTGATGTTGCTGAGTAGCGGAATTAATTCTGTCTCTTGTTACTTAGATTTTATTCTGCTTTCCCATATCAGCTTCTTTATCATCTCTGTGCACTGCACAAATCAGAACAAGCCCCTGACAGCTGAACACTGACCTCTAGTTTAGTAACATGGGCAGGGACCGCCTTGTCTTATTGCAAAGGATAGCTATAGGTTTTGGGGAGGTAACTAACTGAATTTGGCCACTTGCAACCAAAGCAGGATTTCAGCTTATTTAAAGATAAAAGCCTCTGTATCTCATTTACCAGCCTCTCCAGGCCATCTGACTTTCTGATCAGGAACTCAGCCACAGAAATAAACAGGCAAAAATTAAAATGCACTCTCTCACTATTAGCTCTTTCATTTCATCTGCATTAAGATAACCTATAGGAGTCTTGCTCCATACCCATTTGTTTTAAATGTACTTGTGTGGAAAACTTTCAACTGATGGCTTGTTTTGGAGGTGCACATTTTCCTAAATGCTTTTCTCAGGTTGTATATTCTTTGCTTTGCAGCTGCTGGAGTATGAGTACCACTCCTCCCGGCTTCCCCAAAATCACATCTCCCAGCCCAAGTGCTGTAGAGTCCTTATCCCCATCCACGGAGGGCCCTGGAAGAGAGTCCCCAGCTGAGCACCCACCACTGATTCCCTGGGGCATGCTGCACCAGTTGGGGCACATGGCAGGACAGAGTGCAGCACTACTCAGCCCTGGCAGCAGGAGGGTCATGTAGTATTTGGTGGTTTAGGTACCAGTGCCACTTACAACATGAGAGTCTGACAGTCTGCTGTGTTCTGCAGCAACAGCAGAATGAGATGGTGACAAGGTCCTCCCACTGGAACTGGGTCAGCTCTAGGCTCCTAAAGCTCCCAGCAAGCACAAGATGCTTGGGTGGGTGTGAATTAGGTGTCTATATCCAATGCCATTCAACTGTTGTTATGCCCCAGTATTTTGTGAAAATCTTTCATCTTCTGTGTAACCTGCATGGGCACATCCTGGTGGGAGTGCATAATGCACTTAGAGATATTATCTTTCGCCACTTCCTGGACCTTTCTCTCCTGTGCCACTTAGGTATTTCCCCCAGCCACAAGCAGTCATGGACATGACTTCACCTCACTACACCTTACCATGTCCAAAGACAGAAGCTATATTTTTCCATTTCACTTCTGGAAGCCAATCCGGTCTTAGAGCTGAATGAGACAAATCTGATACTGATAACAAATCTGATAATCCATTGTATGCAGACAGATGGTATATCAGTGTGAAAACATGAAGCAAGGATTAGGATTAGGTGGTCTAAACATTAAAAAGCTCCAAGCACTGTCTTTTCTATGCAATAAACCACAGCGCACTGCAAGCACCAGCTCCCCATATGAGGTTCTCTCTCATGGGCCAGTGTTAACAGCCTATATACCACTGTGTGATGTGATCACCTGCCTCCATCCACACATGTACATACACAGTCTGCATGGAAAAGACTAGCTGTTCTGGCACAGGGAACCACATACTGAGAGAAAAGTGGACATTGCTGCTGTTGCTGGGATCATGCAACAAGGGACGCACTTGGTCCTGGATCCCTTAGACAAGGCCAGGAGACAGATGTGCAACCCAGCACATTCCCCAGCAGAGCACTCTGCCACATGCTAAGAGAAGATGCTTGTGAGGGCTCAGTGAAATGCAAATGTAGCTGGTTCAAAAAGAAAATGAAAGTCAGAGGGTTTGCATGGGGAAACAGTCTGGGTGCAGGGAAAGCAGACTGAATGCCTTTCATTGACATGCAAAGCGGAAATTTTCCCTCACAGGGAGAACAAAACCCCCCTCAGGGTGGTAATTTTTTTAAGGGAGCATAACAGTAACTGGTAGCTAAACCTATGCTAGGTTTGTCCTGAGAAACAACTGGAGTTAAATCCTTGTGTATTCTCCCAAATGCAGCCTGCTGCATGATACTTTCTGGTTTTGTGGTCACTGTTGGGTTTGAATACAAGGGAATGGAAAAAGCCTACAGAGATTTAAGGAGAGTAGAAAAGATGCAAGCAGGACTCCATCCAAACTGATGCCAGTATGTCCCAAGCACATCTAGTGACTGCCATCTGCCCATGTTCCCCGTTAGCTTTAGTCATTATCTCTTCAGCTGCGTGTGCTGTGCAGCTTCTTGGTGGCTGAACCTCTCACATACAAAACCAACAAATGCAGAGGCCCCTGCTGCAGAACGCAAATGGGTTGGTGGCTGCCTCCCAGGCGACCGTTTTGCTGTCCTTAGAAGCTTTTTTAGCTTTGTTAGACTGCGTCAGAATGTATTCATTTTGTCCAGCAGATGAGAAAAAAATAGGAATGGGTCTGACAGGCAGAACCATAAGATGGTTTGTCTTAGTCTGAAAAAGAGACGTGCTGGTTAAACCAGCAGAGAGTATTAGCTGGCAGAAGGAGCAGCTATGAGGAAGCTGTCTTGGAGGGGGCACTGAACTTCAGCAGAACCTCTCCCAGTGAGCAGTGGTCTGTATCCACACATGTGCCAGCGACAGAGGCACAACTCCTATTGCCAGCAATTTCAGTGTCATTTCTCACAGAACACTGTACTTCTCTTTCAGACTCACTTGGTCTCCAGCCACTGTGGCTGCTGCACTAATTGGTGATATGTCTTCATAAATCAGCATCACCTCCTGGTTCTTGGCCTCAAAGTTTTGCTTTACCATTGCCCTAGCCACCCTTCTGTGCAGCTCCGACGTTACACAATTGTCTGCACTGTTTCATGAGGGCCCTGCCCCGGCTAAAGAACAAAGAAAACAAGCTCTGTGGGCAATGCTTTCTGACTAATTAACAAACTAGGGTTTGGGCTTTTCTTTAAAGCCTCCTTTGTATTTCCCAGCCAGCCACTTTCTGTTTCCACTGCATGCTTTTGCCTGTGTATGCATACCGGCCCACACCTACTTTTTGTCCCATTCCTGTGATGGCACCATTGCCGTCCTGCAGTGACAGAAGTGACAAAATCTCCTGATTCTTTCAGTCCACCTCTATTCTGATCACCATGGGTGTTAAACGATGCTACAGGCTGCAGAAGGAATGAAATCTGGTTTCCAAAATGTCTCTACCACATGCATTCTTTAACGGCTACTGAAGAAAAGCAAGCTCATTAACTTTCTATGTAGGAAGAAAGCATGAAAAATTCTTTCCTTTTCTGGCCCTCTTTTGCTGAGTGTATAGAAAGTTGGGGGGTTGAGAACCCAACTGCTCATGGTACTGAAATGGTCCAGGAGTTACTCTGTAGTTCTCAGGAGAGAACAGAGCAGCAGTCACACACAGGCAGAGCCCATAAAAATAAACCAAGCATCCTTGGAGAGAAGGAATTAAGTCCTGGAGCTTTGTGTCTTCCCAACTCTGGTTCAGAAGGCTGACAGCAGGAGGTTGGTACCTTACTCCATTTGTTGTGAAAGGAGGACGCACAAAAGCACAAAATGTAATCAGTTCTAAATAAGGTTATGGCTTTGTAATGGGGGTGCTTGAGGGTGGTTTTAGGTCTATAGGACCTCAGTACAAAAAGTGTAAGAAAAATGAAATAGAAAAACAGGACCTGGGGATGGGCACGGTTAAACTGACTGATGGGTGGAGGGACAGTACGATTGCTATGTTAATGAACCCATTAAGTTGGTGTTAACATCTACTGGGGAGTATCCGGGACCAGCAGATGTCCCGGAGAGGGAGCAGTGAAACTATCTGCTCAGCAAAAGGACAGGATGATTGTTAAGTCTAATGTTAAGAACTGCCAGCGGGTATGAATGCTGTAAACAACTCTCAAAGACCACCATCACCTTTCGTGTACCTACGGGAAACTCGTGTAACCTCATGAATATGGATGTGTATGCCCAGTGACTGTAAAAGGATGGCCTGTGAGGCAATACGGAGAGACGCGCTTGGAGGAGCTATCCCCCGTGTCCCCCGGCGCCGCAATAAAGAATACCTGCTTGTCAACTTGAAACTTTGTTGGCGAGTTCCGGGAGTTTTCTCCGAATCAGTTGGAGGACAGTTTCAGCCCTGGTTTTCTCCTGACTCAAATAACCATAGCGGATTGTAGCCATCCTCTTAAGTGCTGGAGATAAAGCTTATCTGGAGTATAACTGGAGTTTAACAAGCAATGAAAAGTGCTGATGTTTCTGGGTTGCTCTTACTCACAAAGCAGAGAGGACTAGCTAAGCAAACTCACTACAGACTTTGGAGGAACACGAAGGCACCTCAGGTTTTGTGTGCTCAGTGAAGACTTCTGGTAAAATTTTAAACTAACCTTCCTCCGGCTGTTTGTGTTCACAGAAAGATCCGCGTGCATCGATGCAAAGAGAAACAGAAATTTCACAAGGAAAATTTAAGATATATCTATATACATATGCTTCTCCTCCCTCCCCTAACTTTCACATTCTACAGGGGAAGAAAGCAGCCCAACTCCAGCAGGTCTAACTGGGAGATGGCTTAAGTGTATGGGGAAATTGAAATGTGATGAAACTCCATGCTCTATCTTTTTGCCTCTGCTACAGTCTTTCATGTGTATTTTAAGCTCTTACTCTGCCTTGAAAAACATGCAGTTACGAAAGATTAAGTCTATCTAGGGCTCCTATGTGGAACATAGTATAGTGGAACAATAGTATGTGGAACAACTTACTGAAAAGAAAGGTCAATTGTAAGCATTTAATATTTGGAGTTAAGTATTTCTGGATTACTAATATTTTTTGGATAATCTATATTACTAACACAATACATAAATGGACAGTGCTTTCTTCTAAACACTGTGTATAGTTTCTATTCCTTCTTGGGATGCTGCTTTCAAATCCTTTCACTGGATTCAGTAAATCCAGACTCTGAAGAAGAAGCACAACCCAAATTACAGTTTGATTGAAAGCCCTCTCTACCATGTGACATGGAAGAAGAATGATTTTAAATGGGGCCCTGAGCAACAACAAGCCTTTGAACAAATTAAACGAGAGATAGTTCATGCAGTTACCTGCAAGGGTTAGATCACTGCTCGGGTCAGGCTGGGTATTGGTCAGTGGGTGGTGAAGCGGTTGTGTTCTCTTCCCTTGTTTCCCTTGTCAGTGTTATTATTGGTGGTAGCAGCAGTGTTATACCTTAGTTACTGGGCTGTTCTTATCTCAGCCCATGGGAATTACATTCTTTCGATTCTCCTCCCCATCTCCCCGGGAATGGGGGGAGGGAGCCAGCGGCTGCAGGGTTCTGAGTTATGGCTGGGCTTACACCAGGACAGTTCTTTGTGCAGTTAGTTTTTCTTTTAGATTTTCTCACTTAAATGCCTCGGAGCTTACTTCTGCTTGACTGGCAGAATATCTAAATGAATGGCCCTTGGCAAAACCTTAATACCTGACATTCTGCTCAGGGGCAAGCTATTCTAGCAGTGAAAACAAGGAAATACCTGCCTGAACAATACTGTAAACTGCTTTAAACACTGCTTCAAAGAAGTGAATATAAGTGTAACTAGATATGAAATATTTTCTATCTGTTGAATAGATTTTTTTGTATTCATCTTAAGGAAAAATCTATAATGAACATTGCCAACATTAGTATTTCCTCTCCACATTGTCAGCTTCCACAGGGGGTAAACAGACTCTTGTTTCAGCCAGCTTATGATGCCTTTATCAGCCCTGATTACTTTGCAAGCAATCCCACTGAGGTAAGTGGAACTAAATAAGGAGAAGACCGTTACCTAAGGTAAAGAAGTTTACAAGCCCCTGAGACAAAAAGGCTGCAGAAACAGGACTTTTGTCCTTGCAAGGGGTCATGTGAGCTGAGGAAGATGGACTTACTTTCCAGAAGGGCTAGGTTACACAGCCAGTGGCATTGCTTGCTTGTGTTAGGGAGCAGTTTAAAAGGCCTAAGATGATCAGCTCTGTCCATTCCCAGTACCGGAGTGGGACATTTGGTTTCGCCCCTAAGTTACTTCTAAAAGTGCATTCCTGGATATGCCTTTTTAATGAAGTTAAAACAAACAGGTTTTATACAACTCCCTTTACTTGTAATGTAAAATTACTAGAAGCAGACATAGCCATAAGCTTAAAATTTTTCTACTGAGGAATAAGCTTGGATTGAATGTCCCAGGTGCTCCCCACGCTGTGACTCCAGAACTGAAGTGCTCTGAACACGGATGGTTTAGATCTGGATTTTTGTACCAGAGCTCATTCTGAAACAACTACGGCCAGATTTCCCCCAGGTTTAACCACTGTCCCTTCCTACTGCTGATGCTGCTTTGGGGACTCCTTGCCCGGGTGCTATTAGGACTGCCATTGTGATTTCCAACTAATGACAGATTCAAGCAGCAAACTTCATCAGTTAGGAGGATATACCAGAATTAACTTCCCTCAGTATTTGTCATGCTGCTTGTACTCCTTTTTCACTACATCAAGCCTCAAGGCACTGGATTAAATGAACCATTGCTCTGATCCAGTACACACATCGTTAAAAATCCATTCAGTGCAGCAGTCTGCTTGTTTTCTGCAAGTCTCAAAGCGCTTTACAAGGAGTGCAGATGCAGAAGCTGTCTCAGAGAAGTGAAGGGACTTCCCAGCAATCTCTGAGCAGACTCCTAGCACTCAGGAGAAGCACACAGATCTCCTTAGCTAATTTGTTGTGTTTCCTTCTCTTCTGTAGCTACTCCTAATTTACCTCTTGTAAAGCTCCTAGTTTATGATTTTGTTGGTGGTGTTCATAAGATGCTATCCCAGTTGTTCTGGCAAGTTTGGCATCCCTACAATCTCCAGCATGCTCTCTCAGCTTTATCTGTCCTCTGATTCCACTATTACCACCTTTCCCTTATATATTTTTCTGTCTTGCTATTACATGAAATGCAGTGGAAATAAATAATAGCAGAGGCTGTAACTCACAGTGCTAATTATGTATCAAGTTCTTCAGAGGTCCTGAGGAGTTGTTTCATGATAGTCTTGTTTTCTTCTCCATTTGGCAGCAAATCCAATTACATATAAACTATAAACCCCTGGATCTTGACACAACCTTTACAGCCCCTTTTATATTGTCTCTTGATACTGCTGTCTCCTGGGTGGCTAACCATATCTGGAGCCACCTATTTGCTCCTGGCTTACTTTTTTGCTGTAAAATGCTGTATTCCCTCTGTAAGAGATTTCAAGGTTCAACTGTAAGTCTGTGATTTTGGACCACAGAGTCTGTAGAACAATTTATTTCTGGGTTTACATTCTTCTGCACCTAAAGGATGGATATGATTTAAAAAAAACCAAACCAAAACACATTTTCAGAGAATACCCATATATGCTAAGAAAAAAATCTAGAGCCAAGAGGAAAAAGAAAGATCATTCAGGCTTAGGTAAGGTTTCCTAATGTTTCTCAGGTTGAGAAGCAATGACCTTGAAGGGAGGACCAAAGGGAACTTAAGTCTGAATACTACAGTTATCATTTAAGATAATGGAGCTTTCATACAGATTTCTGACACTGATTGAAACAAAAGTCTGCTACATGGTCAAAAGAGTAAGTGGATAATAGAAAACACCATGAAAAGAAATTATCAGCTGAGGTGTGATCATTAAATACTTTGGAGGTGGGTATACACAGCACACAAACATTACCTTGACATGGAAGTCAGGACAGAGTAGATTTCACTGAGAATAGGGCTGAAACATAACTCTGAAGGAGGAAATGGTGCTGAAGCAAATGGGCACCCAAGATAGGCAGGGCAGAGATAGATGCAACATGCTATGACACAACATCATATAATATTGCTTGTGCTGTGATTGTGCCTGGAAATCTCAATCAGATTGTGTGATCCAGAGCATAAAATGCCACACCAGCTGTTCAAAGGCATTCTCGCCAAAAGCCTATAAACCTCTATAAAACAGTAAAACTTTTTGTTCCAGATGGAGTTTCCACTGACTTTTAGGCTGAAGCTCCAAGTAGAGCTAGAGCAAAAGGTATCAGTCAGGATAATAAACATTACTCTGACACTCCCTGACCTGCCTAGCTAACATATTGAGCCCTCCAGAGCACAAACCAGAAAGATGTCATCAAAGATAGATGCCCAGAAAGCCATCCAAATGTATTTCTCTGATTTTCATTTTCTACCTGAAGGAAACCATAGATCAGTACAAGCTGGGCCACCTCTGCTGTGTTGTTCAATCTTCAGATCATTTGGAAAGGGATCAAAGTAATTGTGAGACTCTGCATACTCAGGGTGGGAGTAGCAGCAATAAAGAGCTTATATGAAACTCAATTAATAGGAAAGCACCCTTCAGTTCCTGACCCAGACACCTGAAATAGGTGACGGTTATACTACTGTCAATGAGAGCAGCACAATGTAAACAATACAGGCATGCTTAGTAACACAGTTAAACCACCTCAGTGTTTATACATATATACGCATATATATACATATATATTTATGTTTATTACACATATACTTCACAACTGCTTATTTAAGAGATGCTACTCTACCTTGCATCTTGAGATAGAAATACCCGTAACGTTTTATAACATCAAATGCTACCTTAGAAGACATCAGTGAAG
Organism: Myiopsitta monachus; assembly: GCA_017639245.1. NCBI lineage: Eukaryota > Metazoa > Chordata > Aves > Psittaciformes > Psittacidae > Myiopsitta > Myiopsitta monachus. The sequence continues at coordinate 83,931,874 of CM029920.1, forward strand.
AACAGGGGTCTAAGTAGCATAAAAATCCCAGAACCAATACGTCTGAGGCCCTCAACAGCCAGAAGCATTCAGATTTTCTCTTTTTATATTTCTGTGATGATAGAACTAGTGTCATTTTGCATGCTGAATTGCCATCAGTTCTATGAGGACTAGGCCAAACCCAGGTTTACAGAGCACTCTGCAGGAGTCCTGCTGTGTCTCATTCATACAGTAACCCAATCTGATTCAGTTGCTCTTTTTTACATTCACTAAGGAGATCATGACAGAATTCACTATAGCTGTAAACCAGACTTCCAGCACATGAGCAGCAGTGGGAACACAAGCTGGAGATGGCATTCCTAGACCTACTCATTTTCCTTTGTTAGTTTGCACTTGATGCTGCTTAATGGCACTGCCCTGCTGCGATAAATAAACAGGCACTCACTTGACCTTGACAGTTGTTTTTAGCTAAAATAATACTCCTTTGGAACTGGCAGGGGCACAACTGGCACGGTAGCAGCACATGCCTGCCATCCCCTGCAGCCAGCCACTCAGCTGGAATGAATGACCTTCAGCCTTGCTCTGAAGGTGCAGGTTCACAAGTGGCTTATGCCAAGCTAATAAGGGTTAAACCCAAAACGGTACGTGTCCCTACCTGCTTTTCTTTTGTCACTATTGGACTGAAAATACATATTTTTCTTTTTCCCCTGTGATTCAGCCCACTTTTAGAGTGAAGGGATGGAAAAATGCACATCTTACGATGCAATGTATTTTTTCCCCATGATAGACATTTGTATTAGAACAGATGACTCAAAACACCACCTTTTTTTTTCTTTCGCGATAAGGTGACTAGGCAGCTATGAGACAATGCTCTGTTTATCTAAGGGCAGGTGAGAAAAATCCCGACCATTAAAGTATGTACTCATCACTCCTGTATTTCCCCAAGGAGGATTTTCCTAAGCCAGCTGACCAGAATGCCTTACAGTCCTAGTGAGAGGTATGCATGCATCCCTCCAGGCACTTCATCCTCTTAGCTGGTATTTTAGGATTAGTAAAGTTGCCCTCAGGATCAAGTGTCATGTGCTGATATTTTGCCATGAATGACTGTAAGGAGCTGTGTTTTCCCAATTAAATTCCATAGGTCAACAGTTGACTATTGAGCAAGCTCAGGACGGCCTTTGTCACATCAGATTTCAGAATCATGGTGTCAGCCTCATGCTAGACTGATCTAGGTGCTTTGATGAGGTGCTTTTCTTCACTGAGCAGCCATCCATGGAAGCAAAAGTTGTCCAAGCCTAGTGCCCACAGGCATTTTTCAAGGCAAAAATAAGTGGAAGAGGGCTGGGCTTTTTCTGCATATTCTTTCTGCTTTCCTTTAATAGCTAACATCTTATAACTGAAATTTAGATAATATTACAGTTCACAAATGGTATATTAAAAGGTAACTGGGAAGTTGCCAGAAGTCACAACTGTGTTTTTTTGCCATTTACTACACCAAAAATAAAGCAGTGCCCTGATCTGTTATTAGAAGGGCCACCACTACAGTAATATTAATTTGAAGCTTGTCAGAATACTGCACTGTACCAGTAGCACTTCCTATATGTAACTACGCAATTGTGCCACGGTATAACTATTCTCTATCTACACATACTTAGGCACATGCTAGATATCAAATGTGGTTTTGTTGATAGAGAATGTTTTATATTGAGAGATGACATAAACTGCCCCAGAAACAAAAGGTGGAGGCTCTACAAAATGCACCTCCACCAAGAGAATGGTCTGGCATACTTTCTCAGTCTAACAGCACTGCCACATCCTTTCTAGCATTAATGAAGTCTTAGCATTGGCAGAACTGGAAGAAAAGCATTAGTGCAAAAAGTAACAGCAATAAGCAATTGATGATCATCCACTCTCACACAGCTTGTTCAGTTGCTATTTAGAACTCTTGACAGCAAAAAATTACCTTGTACAAGGGACAGATGTCAAGTTCCTTTATTACATGAAGCAATGTTCAGGGATGGGGGGCTGTGAATGTCCTCTTCATATACTTACTGTCATACTGCAAGACAGTTTAATTATGTTTTGTACAATGATGGAACAACTAAAGAGAAAGCTGAATGTAATCACCTCTGTGTATTAACTGGATTTGAAAGGTAAGCACCACATCCCCTAGTAGATACAACAGCACCAATGATACTAATTTGTGAAATAATACAGGCAGATACAATCTGAAATTCATTAAGCAGCATCACATAGTCAACTTTTTCAATTTGCAATAGGTTTGAAAAAATGAGTGACTACAAGATGCATCACCTGCATTGAGGAAAAGTAAACTAAGTTTAGGATGTCACACAGTTGTAAAGAGCTTTTAATCTACTCACTGATGTAGAAATAAATTAACATGGCACTCACTAAAGATGGCAATGAATAGAGTGCCAATCTGTAACTAAAGGGACGATTTGGAAAAAATGGGGGTGGGGGTTGATGTTTGGTACCTATCACCTAATGTGCATTAATTTTTTGTCTTCAGTTCTATGACCTTTTCAAAATAGGTACGATAATGGCCTCCAACTTTCAGGCACAGAACCAGTCCAACCAGGGGGAGCAGTCACAGTAAAGTTATAAAAGGACAAGTCACTGTCACACAAACTACAATGTTTACCTGCTTTCAGAATGCACTTCATGCAAAATACTTCCTTAGTTTTTTAACCATTCAAAATAAACCATTTCTAGTTGCACCTTTGGAAGCCAAACGCCCCCATCATCTAACATGCACCCTTTTAATCTATTAACTTTTATTACTATTCCAAGTCCTGACCAATAAAACTAAAACCCAGGCAGGGTAAATTTCTGCCTACTTTTCTTCAGGTGCCAAAAAGCAATCAACAAATTACAGGGAGCTTGTGACTTTCCGAGCTTATCAAATCTCCTGCTGCCCACATGTCTCAGCATTAGCTAGTAACTGTACAAGAAGACAGGGATTTTAAGAGTACAACCTAAATGTGCCCAGTAAATCTCGGGTACTTGCTAAGTCAAAAAATGATGTGCTTATCAAGCATAGGTGGTATTAGCTGATATTGCTGCTAGGGCTGATTATGCTATTCAAGACAATTTACAAAGTTGATGTGCATGAGTTATTATTAATAGGACATGTTGGAATTACAACACCAGGTACAGGAAAAGCTATTCACACAGATTAAATTTAGTTGAGTGAAGCTAATCCCCAGCTCCAGCTCCTTGTGTGGTCTATGGAAATGTAAGCTGCCTTAGAAGGCAGCTCAGAGCACAAGCTTAATTTAGGCTGAAGTTACAGGAATGGCAGAGATCTGATTTAGTGTTTCTCAGCCACCACAAAAGGAAGGGACTCTCTTTGCACCTGCTCATCCTGGCCCTTTTTGAGCTATCTCTGGTGTTTGCTGGGCACTTCACTGAACACAGTCAGTTGGCTAATGAACAAAAAACTACTTAATGGAAAGAAAAATTGTACTCTTCAGATTATTTAATGAGCTGAACTGGCTCACAAAGAGATCAGGGAAGAATCAAAGCTGATGGGCGCGAGGGATGAGCTGGGGTGGAGGGCAGATTTCTGAGACTTGCCTGTTCCCGCAGTAGGGAGCTGGTCTTTGACTTGGCTCTGCTGGGTAAGGTCGCCCTTGGCTGCTAAGTAAATGGAGAGCTTTATTGGTGGAAGTGGCTGTATTTGGTTTGTGCGGTAAGGTTTTGGTAGCAGGGGGACTACGGGAGTGGCTTCTGTGAGAATCTGCTAGAAGCTTCTTCTGTGTCCGACAGAGCCAATGCCAGCCAGCTCCAAGATGGACCTGCCACTGGCCAAGGTTGAACCCATCAGTTACAGTGGTAGCACCTCTGGGATAACATATTTAAGAAGAGAGAAAAGTTCCTGCACAAGAGCAGTTGCAGGTAGAGGGAGGAGTGAGTATACCAGAGGAATAGCCCTGCAGACACTGAGATCAGTGCAGAAGGAGGGGAGGAGGTGCTCCAGGCACTGGGGCAGAGATTCCCCTGCAGCCCGTGGTGCAGCCCATGGTGCAGCCCATGGTGAGGCAGGCTGTGCCCCTGCAACCTATGGAGGTCCATGGTGGAGCATATCTCCACCTGCAGCCTGGGGAGGACACCAACGGGAGCAGAGGGATGCCCGAAGGAGGCTGTGACCCCGTGGGAAGCCTGTCCTGGAGCAGGCTCCTGGTGGGACCTGTGGCCCTTGGAGAGAGGAGCCCATGCTGGAGCAGGGAGGGATGCAGGACTTGTGATCCCTTGGGGACCCATGCTGGAGCAGTCTGTTCCTGAAGGACTGCACCCCGTGGAAGGGACCCACAGTGGAGCAGTTTGTGAAGAACTGGAGCCCATGGGAAGGACTCAGTTTGGACAAGTTCATGGACGACTGTCTCCTGTGGGACAGACTTCACACTGGAGCAGGGGAGGAGTGCAAGGACGACTCCACCTGAGGAGGAAGAATGGCAGAGGCAACATGCGATAAACACACAACCCTCATTCTCCATTCCCATGCACTGCTGGCAGCGGGGAGGAGGTAGAGAATTTGGGAGTAAAGTTAAGCCCATGAAGAAGGAGGGGTGAGGGGAAGGTGTTTTTAAGATACGGGTTTATTTCTTATTGTCCTACTCTGATCTGATTAGTAATAAATTAAACTAATTTACCCAAGCCAAGACTGTTTTGCCTGTGACAGCAACTGGTGAGTGATCTTTCCCTGTCCTTATCTCCACTCACAACCCTTTCATGATATTTTCTCTCCACTGTCCAGTTGAGGAGGGGAGTGACAGAGCAGCTTTGGTGGGCACCTGGCTTCCAGCCAGGGTCAACCCATCACTGTGGCTTAAAAGAATCCTTACACCCACACTGTAATTTCCCACCCCTTGTTCTCATGCTGCTGTCACTGTCGTGGGGCTGGAAAACAAACTGACAGAAATGATCTCCCTGAAAACAGGAATTGCTTTTGAGCCAGCACAATCACAGCAATACTGATAAGACAGCAGCAAACAGCCATGAGCAAACAGCGATGCAGAATTGGAAGCTGCCAACACAGGGCAAAACCATCACAAGCTGGCTTAGTTTCTAAACCAGTATCTCCTACTATGCCCTAAATTGCTTCTGGAGCAATTCTAACTATGGATGGGGGGCTGAAAAGAGCTTCCCCAAGCAAGAACTAGCATTTGGAGAAGGCTCCATTTATTCACTCCCTGTAACGGGAGAGGTTCAAGTCCTCTCTTCTGCAGGCTTCTCACCTAGCTGCAAGTCAGGAGGTCAAAGCTGGGAGTCTGTGTTCCATGCTGACAGCAATGGGAGCCTGTGGTGGGTGAGGAGTGTCTGGAGGAGGTGGCATGAGCAGTGAGAACATGAGCTACATCTTAAACTTGATTTAGGGCTGACTAGCAGAACTGAGGAACAGTTTCCATGCCTTGGTTTCTTTGGTTAGAAGAAAGGGGTGTCAGTATCCAAAATAATGGTACTTAGATGGAGCCAGATAGTCAGAAAGCAACATCTTCTAATCCCTACTGGTCTGACCCAGCTTTGGAGCAATGAGTTTGCACTGAAATTCTCCAGGTCACATTACTGAATTCCAACCATGAGGTTTTTCACTGGCTCTTCTTTCAGTATATAGTATTGGTATGTGCTAAAGGAAACAACAGTTCCTCACAGTTACTAAAAAGAATCATAGAAATGATAAGTGGACAACTGTTAAAGCAAATAAAACATATTTGTTGCAGTCATCCTGAAATCTCATGGCTCACTTCGCCTATAGCATTGGCAGTGCTAGCTTAGCAGTTGGACTTGCTGTTTTTAACGGTCTTTTCCAATCTAAATGATACCATGATTACAAACCAAAGCGGAAGCTTAACTGGCTGAGTAACTGGGTTATGGTTTATTGTTTGAAGGACAAGATTCAAAATGTGTCCATGGATGTCTTACCTGATCTTTGTGTATCACCCTCTAGGACCACTACTGGAAAATGTAATTCCATTTGCTTCATGTGGGACTTGTGCCTGTCCCCATTCTCAGCAATGGTATTTTTTTCCCTGCAAACCCCTCTAAGCCACAGGAGCAGATGAGCAAACACAAGGGTCACTCTGGACTCACAGCACAGCCCTTTTTCTCAGCATGCCACCATCCATAATTTTAAAGGCAATGAATTTTATTTTCAGATTCCGAAAACCCCTTCCTTTGAAATACATAAAATCTCTCAGTAAGATCAACCTGGCACAGATACTTGCATACCTTCATGACCAACCCCACCAGGCTGACAGAGAGTGCTAAGCAACCATGCCTTCTTCGGGGAGCAGCTCCTGCGTTGCTGCCACTTGCCACCTCTCAGGACATATACTGCTCAGGTGAAAGAAGCCGTGACTGAGGACACTCCAGGAGTCTCCCTCAGCATTCAGATACACACGGGCACACTGCACGTGCCCACACTTCTCTCTCCGCTCTCCATAAAGCCAACACCATCAATGGTAGGATGTTCCTCCACATCACCTTGTTGCTCTCTACCAACTTCCATCAACAAATCTCTGCCACCATGAGTCCCCAGTGGGTTCAGTGCAAAGTGCATCTTTCCTAGCCTTCACAGGGGACTCGGCTGTAGGGATGAAGCCAAACATTCCTCACTACCAGGAAGCATGTTAAATAATGCTCACTGGCAGCTCATTTGTGTTCACAGTATTTCCACAAAGCTTGCTCTGTGAACTGCAGAGCAGTATGGGTCCAGAGTGCAGTGTGGCAAAGGTGAGTTAAAATATCAATGGATTCTTTCCAAACAGGAGGGAGGTCGATCCTTGACCCTTAACTTCAGCAGTCTGATTCAAAGGCAGTGGCTGGCAGCCAGTGGCCGTACTAGAGCATGGGCAGAAGTTCGTTTCTGCTAAACAGTAGGAAACGCGTTTGATCTGTCTTCAGAATTACAGTAATATCTAACAAGGTAAATTGTAGGATCATGTAAGTGAATGGCTAGGCGGAAGGGAGTGGGAGAGATAAACATGTTCTTTGGCAAAATTCAGCAAGCAACATTCAGACATGGTGAATTCAGATAGTATAATATCTTCTCCAAGTACAAGGTGCATACAAGGAAACCTGGAACTGACTCCTAAAGAGGCAGTAAGTCCTGCAGTTGCAGAACTACTTCAGGAGCCATTAAAGAGATTATATGTGTTTCTATGTAAAGCACTATTGAAAAACTCATGATAACGTGACACAATATACTATACAGTACTCCTATAAAAATCTATGTACCAAAATAAATTGTGGTGGCACATGCCACCCTTCAGGCAGACATGCTACAGTATGTGATTACAGCGGGTGATTTCACTAATGTGAAAAACTCTTCAGCATAAACATGACCTTGCACTTATGTCTGGAGAGGTGTTAGGCTGACAAAGCCATATTCACTTCTTCAGACATAAAATCCATACAGAAAAATCTTAGGACTACCACATTTTCTGAGAAATGCAGTAGTTCTACCAGTTCAGAGAAAATAAACTGTCCTTGCTGTATGGAAATCCATCTATTGATAAAAAACATTGTCCGTATGTCATACTAACTTTCGATTCTATGTAATTTTGCTCGCGTTTGAAAGACATTGGCTGAATGGTTCTGGTGAAAGACAGACTTCTATTTATTCATGAATGGTGTACAAACTGGATCATAACAGAGTAGAAAATGTTTCAAAATGTTTCTTAGATAATTTAAAGATGAAATTAGGATTTTTGACAAAAATTCTTTAGGATGTTCCTTCCCTTTTAAAGATTATATTTCACCAAGATGAGCAGAACAGAGAATCTTCCCAACAGTTACACTGCACAGTGGGGGGAAGAGGGAACCATGGTGCAAGGATATGAGTCATTGAGGACATGGGATGGAGGGAAGGTTCTTTGCCAGAGCCACATGTGAATATCATGTAAGTATGGTGTTGTCCCATTTCTGATTTATCACTTTATTTAGGAGCTGATGTTTTTCCTGAACTTTTTAATGAGCCAGAGCTCTCAATGCAGTTTTGTTGTTACAAACTGAGTGCTATTACTTACCTCACTGCAAAATTTTATAATCATTTTTTCCCCTGACATTGAAGAAGTTTATTAATCAAGATCATCGCATTTCATTCCTTTTGCAAGATAGTCCCAAATACTGGTACACAGACCACACTCCACTGTGATGCCAGTTTACAGGAAGAAGCCCCATTTGATCACTTGCCTTGGCTTCCCAGTTACGTTTTTCTGTTCAGCTTCTGCATGTCTGTGCAAGCAGTCAGAGATTGCAGGTACCTACGTATGCAAGTACCCCAAAATAGAGGGTAAATCAAGGTTACTTTCAAAAATGCAGGCTATTATGATGAGTTGATATGAAAGTTTCATTTAAAGGTTTCCATCCTCTTACCTTTTCCACCAACACTAGGAACTTCAACTGCAGGTGATCACTGCAAACTTGTGCGCACACGCATGGGATGCTTTTGTTTGCTTTTTTTTTAATTAACTACATTATAAAGCACTTAACTACTGAATGTGTTATCTGTATAACACTGTATAATCTTTAAGCAAAGATTAAACAGAAATTAGGCCCATTGCCAAAAATAAGACACCACTCCTTCAAATAAAACTGGGATAAAAAAAGCTTTTAACTGCCACTCCCAAGATAATTTTTGTTTATCGTGTGACGAAAAATCCACACGAATAAGCACAGAATTTAAATATAGGAGGACCAGAATTGTAATTCAGCATCTGCCATCATTGTGTGCATTAGCACTTCTTCATTTCCAGGGGGTGAATTCAGTTCTCTGCATTTTGCAAAGCTGGACAATTAATTCTTCTTTCTCCATTACAGCCATGTGAAATAACACTTGGAGCACACCTATCCTGCAGTCTGATGACCTGATCTACCAGCTCTAACACAGTGACAGAAAATCACCCTTTACCGTACCTGCTCCTGCCACCAGGCTTACATCCCACGTTCTTGTGGTAATGGGTTCCTTCCCTTCCTAGGTTACACCCGTCATGATGTCCACTACCATAGGACTACAGGCATCACCAGACCCTGACCATCAGAGCAGCAACATTTTGCTGTTGGAAGGCATTCTCTCAGTAGAGTTCTCAGTTTCCAATCAGGTTCAATTTTGGGAAAAAAAAGAAACAGGAGGGAAACCCTATCTACTTTCACGTGTTTTGGGAAGATGATGGGATACATACAAGTAGAGAAGTATCTTGACTTATCTGATTACACAGTTTGTATATAAGCAAAAAGTTAAATCTGATTAAAATGTACACACAAAAGCTATGTTGTAATTGTATGAAGGTTACCAGGCAAATTTATTTAGACTGTGTCCCTTAACACGAGGGTTTGTTTTTCCGGAAAACTGCACTTCATCAAAAATGCCAACGTTGCCAAACTAGAGCTGAACTTTGAAACGGTGACCCGTCACCAGGAAACTTCTCCTGTGACCTTAGGGAGATCTTTTCATCTCTCTGTGCCTCAATCCTCTGTTGTCTGAAACAATAAATAAGTAAATAACAAAAAGCTGGAAGAGGGAATAATCTTTCTTTGGCCATCCTGCAATTGCCTGGTCTATTTAGATCAGAAGGGCTTCAGGGAGGGGATTAAGTACCCTATGCTTTTAACATGGGGAGCTAATTGAAGCCTGATCTGAACAAGGGCCTAGGAGAGCTGTTGCGGCATGTGGTAAATGGTCCAGTCTGCCTTTAAAAGCTTTAAGATCTTGCAAATAGGAAAGTGGCATTTCCTTCTCTTTTTAATTACAAATGTTATCATGATAACTGATTGTTGAACGTGCATAAGGAGAGAGAAGGATCCTGTCCAAAGAAGACATTATGCAGAGGTGAGTGCTCCCCACAACAGGCACTGGCAGGACAAGCATGGCTCCTTGGTTCTGTTTCAGAAATGAAAACTTGCTCTGATCCTTCCCTACCCTCTCCTGTACCTTTCCTTCTCCCTTCCCCCTTCATTTTCTCGAAGTTCAACTGCGCATGTTCCCTTTGTGATTATACAGGACAGATTTTCTTACTCTTGCATTTTACTGTGTGATTATTATTTACCTCCAGCTCCCATTTCAGCTGCAGTTACCGAAGTCTTGAATCTATTTTCTTACAGCAAGCTTCTACCCGAAGTGTCATGTGGATGGCTTAAGTAATTTCGTTCCCTCCAGGGGACCCTTTGCAATGTTGTAAAGAAGTGAAGTAGGCCATGGTTAGGTAGTTACTTAAAAGCAGACCTCACCCTTTCCTCACCACTCATGCTTGCCACTTCTCCCCGCGCTGGTACCAGTGTTTGTTTGGCTGCTTGGAGAGCCAGAGGGAATTAATCCAGTTAGTAACGTGGCAAAATACGTGGCAAAAAAAATCAATGCAACCTTAAACTGGCCACAACAACCAAAGAAAAAGGCAGCCATAGCCTTACACATGCAGGGCTCGGCGCTCTGCCTAGTTACGTTTAATCCAGTGACTTATCTGGGATGACTGAAATTTACTGCTCTGTCTTCCCTCTTGTGAGAGGTGATGTGTGATGAAGAACCTACAGTTTTCTTTTATTTCGCAGCGAAACTAACTATATACAATCCAGTGTCTTGCCTCTACTCTCTTCCTTCAAAGCTAGAAAGAAGAAACGTTAAAGCATAAAGGAGAAAATATGCTTTGATACTCTCCTATTTCTCATGTGTTGGTCCTACATTTGACAAATCACTCCTGGAGATATTCAAGAGCCATCTCGACACAATCCGTGCTGCAAGTGACCCTGCCTGAGCAGAGAGGCTGGACTAGATACCTCCAGTGGTCCTTCCCTGCCTCCGTCATTCTGTGATTATTCTGTGCCCAGCAACAGTGGCAAATTGCATACCCAAATTTTCAGTTTTATCTGCTCCAAAGGTCAGAGGAAAAGTGAGTCCTATCATTTGATTTTTACTGCTACGTTCAGTGATGGATGTGCTTAATACTTTAACAAGGCACAAAATCCCATTAACGCTCCAGGGGCTCATCCCACGGGTCCCACATACTCGTTTCAAAGCAATGCTGCCCCGTGACAGGGTGGAACAGCCAGCATGTGTTTTACCCATTGACGCCTCGGCGTTTGTTCCAGCACAAAAAGCAATTCAGCCGAAGCCAGCAGCAGGGCAAAAAGCAGAGAGTGCACAAATCAGGTACCACCAATGCGAGCAACTTTGCCCGGGAACAAAATCGCCTAAAAATGCCTCATTTTTGCGCAACTGCTGGCTTGCAGGAAGTCCTCTGGACGTTCCTTCTGGCCAAGCCTGCGGCCCGAAGGGCAGGGCTAAGGCTTGCACCTCGTCAGCTCATCGGGAAGGTAAACTCGGTGTGAGCACGGGTCTCTTGTGGCCCCCACCGAGGAGCAACGCCTCCCTCACACCGAACCGCACCAACTGCTGTCACTGACCCAGGCCCCGCCAAGCCAGGCCCGCACCAGCGGCGGGCGGGCGCTTCCCTCCCCCGTCAGGCGGCCCTGCAGCAGCACACGACGCAGTACCAGACAGCAACGCCGGCCCAGTCCGCCTCCCAACAGTCACACAGCCCCGCACCGGGGAGTGCGAGCGGGGCGGAGCGGCGGCACCCTTGAGCCTTCGCCCTCGGCGAGGATTGAGCGCGGAGGCCACCGCCTCCCCAATGGCGCAGGGAAGGGCGGTGCGGAGGGCGGTGCGGCCGGGTCGGCCCTGCCCGCAGGGCCGCCCCCTCTGCTGCGGAGTCCTCATTGCCCGGGCGCCGAGCGCGAGGCGGGTTGTTTCTTTCGTCGGTCTCCGTTCTGGGCATTCCGGGTGGGTATGTGAAGAGCCGAGGTAGCGGGATCCCCTCCCCGGGATGGGGGACGCTGGGGGGTCGCCCCGGCCATCTCCGGGTGGCTCGGTCCCGCAGTGGCCTTGTGACTTCCCCCGGGGCCGAGCATCCGTGTGCGGCGCCCGGAGGGGCGGCGGGCGCTGTGTCCGATCCCTGCCTCGGTGGGTGTCCGGTGGCCGGAGTCGGGCTGTGGCTTCTGCGGGTTTGGGTGGGATGGCGGCAAGCGGCTGTGCGCCGCCCGCCGCGGGGTGACCGCGTGTGCCGGCCCCTCGGCGGCCTACGGTCTGGCGGGGCGAGGGCTGCACCCGCGGCCTGGCGCGGGAAGGATGGGGGGAGAGATGCGCGGGAAGGGGGCGATGAATGGGAAGGTCGGAGGCGCCGCGCAGGGCCCCGTGCGCTCCCTGCGGGGAGGCTCGGGGCCGAATGCAAGCGAGCTGGGGAAGTCCCCGCAGGCTTCGTGCTCCCGGGCTGGATCGTGGTTTTTTTACCCGTGCCGCAGCCCTGGTGGGCGTTCTGAAGGGAGGTGAATGCCACAGAGGCGTTAAAGCAGGAGGAGTTTTTGTCCTCTGCGGGGAGGCTCTGGGGAGCAGCCAGCGGTAAGATATTCCATTACGTGCTGCCAAAACAGCCCCTGCCCCACTTGAGCCTCTCTCTGGGCAGCGGCAAATGCAGGGAGGGATGGGAGCCAAAGCCCTGTGTCCCAGGAGGGCTGGGTGGGCTGGTAACTCGTGGGGTGAAGGAGCCCCGCACAAGGGCAGCGTGCCCCTGTGCTGCCATACGTAAGCCGCCATCCGCAGGGACTGCCAGCACTTCCATCGGCAAGTTTCCGGCAGTGGCGGATGACCTCTTGAATTCAGAGCACGCGTTCTGGTTTTCTGTGGCTTGCTGTGAACCATATCTTTCTGTCCTTGCAGAAAACGATGGCTACTCTCAGGGAGAAGCTGATTACCCCCATCGCTGCGGGATCCACAGTCCCGAACAACAAGATAACTGTTGTGGGGGTTGGACAGGTTGGGATGGCCTGTGCCATCAGCATCCTGGGAAAGGTACAGCTCAAGGACAACTTGCTATTCAAGTTCCCACTGCTGTCGTGTTATGCGCTGCTTGTTTGTCTTAGCAGATGGTGGGAAATTTGGTAGGTTAGTGCAGGAATGACTCATTTGCAATTCGTGTAAGCAGGCAGTGACCTACGCTGTTCATGCAAGGCTGACCTCACCATTCAGTTTCTCCTTGTGCTCTCCCCTTTCCATCTGTGCTTAGCAATAAATTTCTCATTAGGCAGAGTTATTTTGCAGGCTGCTGGGAGCATACAGTAAGCAATGGCTCCGAAGCCCCTGCCAGACTTTTGTTTCTTTTTTAAACTTTCTTTCACAACCAGGCTGGGTTTTGCTTGAGGGGAGATCTCTGCTGAGCAAAGAATGCGGACAGTAGGGAAGTTAATGTGACATGAGGGATAGGAATCAGGGCTATGTGTGTTTTGATTTTTGTTCTTTTAATACGTGTGTGCAGTAATAACTGAAAATGCCGCTATTCCATTTGGTAGCCTTTTGTATTTCTCTTAAGCCTTTGCTGCTTATTTATATGATTTCACTGTTACCAGGGAGGTTTAGGTAGTTTCCCAAAACCTAAGAATAGAGGGATGAATTTAGAGGCTGTTCTGACTTTTCCTGTTACTGGGTTTTGGGGGTGTTTTTTGGCAGCTCTTCTGTTGCAGTCTTTGAGCAAAGCAAAGGCTTGTGCAATAAGGATCTCTTATTCTTTGCACTTTGTTTTTAAAGTGTATTGTGAATGAGTTAAATTTGATTCTTACTCTGTTTTTTAAAAAACAAATGGGAGCTGCAGATCTTTTCTTAAGGGATAAACGGATTTGCCCTACTCACTTGCAGGGGCAGATCTTAAATTGGGTAGCGCACAATGAGAGAAAAAATCTTGCATATACCTCTGAAGCAACTGTATTTTATTTGGAGATCCTCCTTCTTCTACCTGTTACCCTGAGGATGTATGTTTTACAGTACCGAGCTTTGAATAATTACAGTTTTTAAGGGTTTTCATTTGCTGATGTTCACGAGCCTTGTGAGCAAGGAGAAACTGACAGTGAGAAAAGGTCACAGTGAAACTAAGTACTGATGTGAAAGTAAAAAACGGTTCTTAAAACCGTTTAACTAAAGGAGAAATAGAATGGAAAACCAGTGGCAGTTCATGGCGCTTTTTTTGTTTGAAGCAAATATTCAGCTCTTGTGGTCTGAACTCCTTTGTTTTTGAAGGAGTACTGTAACTGTGAGGTTGGCAGTGAGTGAGAGAGGTGGAGTTACCACAAACTCCACTACAATCCATCATTCATCTGTGTTTGATATGCTGCTCTAAGCAGGATCAAATTGTGCTTTCAGAAATGTAGGCACAATTAATGAGTTTTATGTGCCAAACTCAGAGTGAAAATGGCTTGGTTTATTTTTTAATTTTTCAAGCTTGGATTATGGCATGATGGAGTTTATTTCAACCAGGCTTGTGCTTTCTCTTATTCTTTCACAAGTATAAGCTGCAGTATAAAACAATTTTATAACAAAGCCCTCTGCTTCTGCTCACTGAATTAGAGTCATAGAATCATTTAGATTGGAGAAGACCTTTATGATTTAATCCAAATGTTAACCTAGGGCCATCAAGTCCCCTGCTAAACTATGTCCCTAAGCACCACATCTGCATATCTTTAAATCCCCCCAGGGATGGGGACTCAACCACTTCCCTGGGCAGCGCGTTCCAATGCCAGACTAGTCTTTCAGTGAAAAACTTTTTCCTCATATCCAGTCTAAACCTCCCTTGGTGCAACTTAAGGCCAGTTCCTCTTGTCCTGTTGCTTGTTATTTGGGAGAAGAGACCAACACCCACCTCACTACAGCCTCCTTTCAGGTAGTTGTAGAGAGAGGTAAGGTTCCCCCTGAGCCTTCTCTTCTCCAGACCAAACAATCCCAGTTCCCTCAGCTGCTCCTTATAAGACTTGTGCTCCAGACCTTTCAGCGTTGTTGTCCTTTTGTGGGCACGCTCCAGCACCTCAGTGTCTTACAGGGAGGGGCCCAGAACTGAATACAGGATTTGAGGTGCAGCCTCACCAGTGCCAAGTACAGGGGGATGATCATTACCCTGTCCCTGCTGGCCACACTATTTCTGATATAAGCCAGGATGCTGTTGGCCTTCTTGGCTGCCTGGGCACATTGCTGGCTCATATTTAGCTGGATGTTGACCAATACAAAGTGGCTTTGACTACTGCAAGATGCTTGGCTCCCCAGGATGTTTTTTCATTAAACCATGGCATAAAATTTTATAGTTGAATTTTCTGTAGTTTAATATGTAGATGCAGTTGAGCTTTAGATGGCTTTGAATTTTTTAAAATTGGTGTGATAATGCTAATTTCAGTTTTCTGGTGTAGTATTGAACATATAAATTTGAATGCCACTACTATTACTTTTACGTGCCTCTCAGAGATAAGTCACTGAGCACCTCCCGTAAGAAGATAGGCTGAGAAAGTTGGAGCTGTTCAGCCTGGAGAAGAGAAGGCTGCGTGGAGACCTCATAGCAGCCTTCCAGTATCTGAAGGGGGGCTATAGGGATGCTGGGGAGGGACTCTTCATGAGGGACTGTAGTGATAGGACAAGGGGTAACGGGTTCAAACTTCAACAGGGGAAGTTTAGATTGGATATGAGGAAGAAATTCTTTCCTGTGAGGGTGGTGAAGCACCGGAATGGGTTGCCCAGGGAAGTTGTGAATGCTCCATTGCTGGTGGTGTTCAAGGCCGGGTTGGACAGAGCCTTGGGTGGCATGGTTTAGTGTGAGGTGTCCCTGCCCATGTCAGGGGGGTTGGAACTAGATGATCTTAAGGTCCTTTCCAACCCTAACTATTCTATGATTCTATGTTGCCATGGTGTTTGCAAAATGGAAACATCTCCACAGTTGCAAAACAGCTGTTTTCAAATATGAATATTTTAAGTTGCACTTGGTGTCTGTATAGACTTTATTCATGTGTGTACTTATAAGTAACTGAATTCTAGGCAACACTGATGCAAATTCATTAAATTTAGTTGCTGGATCTATTCCAAGTGCTCTTCTGTTTCAGTGCGAACTGGCTCCTTGAACCTGCTGCGTCTGGTGAATATTGGCTGCTAGGTCTAGACTAAAATCCCATATTGTCAGACAGCGTATATTGTGTATATAAATCTATCCATAATTTCACATGTGCACACATTATTTTTTCAAATTCTGATTACAGTAACTTGGTTTAACATTAGTGATTTCAGTTAAGGATACATTTTCATCATGATTATGTAACTTTGACTTTAATTTTACCCTGCAGACTATTTTGAGGACAGAGCAAGTGCAGATAAAGATTGTTTTGTTTTTCTTCTGAAGTTGATCACATTAGCTGTGAAAGGAAGCAATGAAGAAAAGCAGTAAACTCTTAACATTATTTTAAAGTATAAAATGAAAAAAACCTAAATACGCCTGGTGTTAAATATATTTTTCCACAGGAAACCCAGTGCATATTGTTGTGTGTTTAAAGTAATTTATTTGATGCTAGTAATTAATATTTCCATGTGAAGTAATAAGTGTTACCTTTTATATAAAGGTAAACAAAGAAAGTTTCTTACAGTTTATTTTTCAGGGGCATAAAAACGGCTTAACTGCTTTCAAATGGGCTATAGATACATTGGAAAATAGAGGTAGTAATTTGAATCTTGGTATAATTTACTAAATTATAAGCCTTTAAGTACAGTAGAATTTACAAGGGTAGTAAATGCTTCTATCAAAAGGCAGTAAAAGTTTGCATTAGGGCAGAGCTGCTGCAATTCCCGTGTTCTGAAACTTTATGAAGTTATCTCCCAACTTAACCTGGCTGGACAGCAAACATGAATGGCTAAATCTGTTCTGCAAAGTAAATATGATGTAGTACCTGTAGTAGAGAGGAATTAGGTAAAGGATGTTTTCTCTCGATATTACTTTTAATATTGAGGAAAATAAGTCTGTGGCCTTTCTGTATTTTTGTGAAATGAACTGCTTGAAGGAATAAGAGAATACTTACTTGATAATTGACTGCTGGACAGATTTAGAAGGTTTGTTACAACTCTGAAAGATACAACTTTTTTTCCTAAGGTATTAACTAAATCATGAAGTGCCTTGCTATCAAAAGGTTAGCTGTACACTTAAACTCCCCACAAGTAATGTCCTTATTGGAAAGTCCGAGTTTTATGAACCTGTACTGTAGTCTCTGACTTTGTTACTTTGAGAACTGTACATCAGAACGCCAAGGTAGTGTTGTCCTACTGGTTTACCTTTGGAGAAGAGAGACTTTCAGGTCGGTAACATGTTACTTTAAAATGTAATATGGTTCAACTCAGAAGTAATTTTAAAATGCAAGTTAAATGCTTCACTGACTCCTTGAAATGTTGTTGTTTTGAGGACCTTTGTGATGAGCTTGCTCTGGTTGATGTTTTGGAAGACAAACTTAAAGGAGAAATGATGGATCTACAGCACGGGAGCTTGTTCCTTCACACTCATAAGATTGTGGCAGATAAAGGTGAACCTTAGTTTCTTTTATTTAATACTGATATTCTGTGTGAGTTTTCTTAATAATGGAGTATTAGTTGTGTAATGCTAAAGAAGTCTAAGGATTTGGCTTTGAAAAGTTAAAGTGTATGAAGTGGGATGAGAATTCAGATGAACAGGGTAACAATGGGATTGGTTGTTAATCTAGGTTTTCTCTTACATCTCTAATGGCCACTTCACAGTTTTCAGCTTGCTGAGTAAAGTTGATTTTCATTTAACTCTACTTCCTCTTTGTAGAATAAATAGTATTGTTATTTGGATAGTGGAAATGAGATTCAGAGGGGTTGATGTGCTTTCAAGACCCACATACTCATATACTGGCAGAAGGTTAATAGATGGCGCTGGTTTGGGGGTTTGAATGCACAGTGGAGCATAATACCTGTATGAACACAACACTATTGAAATCGGTGATAAGTCTATAACACATTCTGTGTCTTCTCTCCTGTGCTCTGTTGTAGACTACGCTGTCACAGCCAACTCCAAGATTGTGGTAGTAACTGCAGGAGTTCGTCAGCAAGAGGGGGAGAGTCGTCTCAACCTGGTTCAGAGAAATGTGAATGTCTTCAAATTCATCATTCCTCAGGTTGTCAAATACAGCCCCAACTGTACCATTCTGGTGGTTTCCAACCCAGGTAAGGCAGTCCTTTCCTAAAATGCTTACAAATTCTATTTGTTTGAGAACTAAATGTTTTATTTTTTCTGTCTTCTCAAATGAATATTGAATGTCAGAAATTAATAGCTCTGTGTGCACATCTGCCATGTAGTTGCTAACACCAGAGTACAGACATATGTTCTGTACTTTCTGATGCCCTCCTTATTCAGAACTTCTCATGGTGTCCATATTTTCAAAGCATGCTTCATGGTAAATACTTAGGTTCTTTACATGCTTTTAAGCAGTAGGTAGTTTAAAATTTTTATCTCTAAAGGGCACATCCACTTTGCTTTTAAACTCTTTGTAAATCAGAACTTTATTTGGTGTTGGTTATGATATGGCCATTTTTTCATGATGAAGAACTGACTGTATAGTCTTGGCTATATATTTACAGGAAAAATAATTTGCATGCTGAAGCTTGTGGTGGGGGAAAGTGTAACTGTACTGCACAGTTCAGTTAGATTAGAAAAGATGTAGATATTACACGTTTGTGTACTCTCTTGGAAGCACTGGAGGGGCCCACTGGCCTAGATACTTGCCTGTACTATCCCACACACCCTGCCACTCATGACTGTCCAGCCTCGAGGAAAATCTCTTGGTCCTCCTGTATTGTCATCTAACCCTAGACAAGACCCAAACCTGACTCTGCTTAACTTTCAAGATCAGATGAAATGGTCATGGGTAAAACACCGTGTATATGTGCCAACATGGTGATCCCCATCACAATCAGCAGGCAGGTCTCAAGGGTACCCAAAGGCCATTGAACACCTTCAGAACTCTCAAATGATGCTGTAAATAGTCTGGTGGGGGAGCTGGAAGCATAAGGGAATGTCTCCTTCACAGGCTGACCACCCAAGGAGGAGTACAGGAGAAGAATTACATGTAATTTTTCAAAACTACTTTTATGCTTTGTGTTCTCAAGCTGTGTGTAGTTTTGTCCACTTGTCTTATGTAGTGGAGGTTACTGTGAGTCCTTTAGAAGGGCTTCAGGGGTGTCTGCTGTGTGTGTGTTGGCGTGTGACCTTGATATACTTCCATTTTTAACTTCCTGGATCTGTCTGGGCTCTACCTCAGATAGCACTGTCCGCAGCCTGTCCTGTGGAAAGCCCAACTATAGGCCATCGATGAAATTAGAAAGTAGTTCTCAAAGTATGGATGTGTGTCTTAGCACCTAACTTGAAAGCCAGACTGTCTGGAGCAGCTGCCCAATGGCTGTTAGCTCTGTAGTCTGTACAGTTCACTGATCCTGGCAGGAGCTGCCCCATGTGAAGCTGTAAGGAAGCTGTGCTTGGTGAGCACGCTGCTTGCGACAGCAAGGTGTAAACTGTACTGAGATAATGTGCTTTTGGTACCTGAGCAGAACAAACTGGCAGTGCTGGGGAATGGTTGGACTTGATGATCTTAAAGGTCCTTTCCAACTTGGTTGATTCTATGACTATGTATTTCATGTACATGTATGTACATGTTTGTATGTACATACATGTATGTATACATACATTTCATGTATGTATGTACAGAAATACATTTCCTTCTGAGCATTGGCTGGCTTTTGAGAGAGTGAGCCATAATTATTGCAGTCTATTATTCTTGCTCTGACAGTTGATGTAGAGTTCTCTCTGTCCTTGCATCCCTTTCTCTGTCTGCCCAAACCTAGATTTGTTGTTGGTTTTGGGTCTTTTGGTTGGTTTGTTTTTCTTTGTGGGGTTTTTTTTGGGGGTGTGGGGGAGGGGGTTGGGTTTGTTTGTTTGTTTCTCCTATAACTCTTACTTTTAGGACCACATGCAGGTAAGTGTCCTGCTTATCTGGCTTTTTGTGCTACAGAGGTAGTCAGCCCAGAAACTGTTTAATGCACAGATCTGTTCAAGAAATTACGTTGAAGTAGTTACATACTCTTTCTAGTTGCTAAATCTCAACCATTTTTCATTGTACATTACTTTCCCTCTTGTTGTGATGGTGAAATGGAAGGTAACGTTATGTCAGGAAATTGCTTGAATGTTTTAACCATATGAGTTCAGCCCCAATTTTGGAAGCCCTAGGGGTTTTGCTATGACAAAAAAAGTTCCTCGAACTTTAGCTGGTAGGATACTAATCTCTGCAGATCTTGCTCAGTTTTCTCTGAACAGTAGCTTGATGGTCCTAAATTTCAAGTGGTGCATTCATTTTAATCTGCAAATAGTTAGACCTACAATATTTTGAGTAATGAGCACAACTGTTCCGAGTCCTCCTGATTGCACTATTACTTGCAGTAAAGTAATTGTTGGAGCATTCTCAGTATATGCAAATGGTTTCATTTACTGTGTATGTTTTTCTTTTCAGTGGATATATTGACCTATGTCACCTGGAAGCTGAGTGGCCTGCCAAAACACCGTGTGATTGGAAGTGGCTGCAATCTAGACACAGCCAGATTTCGCTATCTGATGTCTGAGAGACTTGGTATCCACCCAACCAGCTGCCATGGCTGGATCCTGGGAGAACATGGTGATTCTAGTGGTAAGGAGCACTCCTGACACAACTCCTTGGGAATAAGCAATATGATGTTAGAGGCCTAAGGGGTGTTGAAATATTCTGAAAGAACAGATGCAGCTGAGCCAAAGTAACTCTCACTTCACTGTATTCTCATGAAGATTAGAGTTAAGACTAGTCCAGGAAGTTCAGCTACATACTTTAATAAAAATGATTGTGCGTGTGTGATTAAACCCTGAATTGAAAAGGCCAGTTTTGTTAAAGTTTATCCTGGTTTTGGAGTATCACAACATAGCCTGTAGCACTGTTCTCTTCTGAAAGCAGTATTAGCTCTTGTTAGGTCAATGGCAGAGTTTGTTGGAAGTAGTAGAAAAAGGTATCAATTCAGATTCAGGCTAACAAAGTTATCCCTTATTTTGTGACCTTCTTGTGTGCTATTTAAAAGATAAGATGCCTTTTAAAACCACATTAAATGGAAGAAGCTTATTTGTCATAATTCAGTTCATGTATTTTGTTTGAGTCTGAAATGATGCAGCAGAACATCTATGTAGATTGGTACTGCTTTAAATTTTAGTGCTGTGTATTTCTAGGGGAGCCACCTCTTCAATGTTCCATTACATGTGATCAAAGTACAGTGTCTGTCTGATCAACAACAGTATTTACTGAAGCCAGACCTACACTGTAACAAAAGCAGAGCTTGGATGAGCACACACACAGCTCATCTTGCTTCAGTGTCATAGCTGTTTTTTGCTTTGAAGTAACCAAGAATTCATACTTCCTTCACAGGATCAGAGGAAATGAGTCTGCCTGTAAGCTGCCAAAATGAAAGGATATGTTAATTTTGCATATTGTTACCCTGTTATTCAGGAGAATAGGGTTAGTCTTCAGGAATTTTAATACTGATTAGAGGGACAGCAAATACGTACTTGCTGCAATTTTTGAATAAAATTAGCTTTAAAAGTTTGGACAGCTAAGATGTGCCTGTTTGCTAGAATTTGAGGTTTCTGACTTCAAAAGTAGTTACCTACACCTTCCAAGGACTGAAAGTTCTGTTGTTCATGTATTGTAATGGACTCATTAAAGTGTCAGCACTAAATATCTGTCACTACTACTTCTGTTTCCAGTTATCTTAGAGAGATAGAAAAAGTGGAGGGGAAGTTGCTAATTACTACGGAAACTTATGTCCTCTTTCTATTGCAGTGGCTGTTTGGAGTGGAGTTAATGTGGCAGGTGTTTCGCTCCAGGAGCTGAATCCTGCCATGGGAACTGACAAAGACAGTGAGAACTGGAAGGAGGTCCACAAGCAAGTAGTTGAAAGGTACAGTGGCTTGAGGAGTAAGGTGGATATATATATGATGCTGAAAATAGCTAGTCTGCACACTGCCTCCTTGTCAGTGCCTTTCCATTCTGCTGCAGCTTTCATGCCCTTTTCTTTAGAGGATTGTATGAATAAGTGGAACTACTGGTTTAAATACAGAAACGCAGGATTTCAGTTGGTCAGCTTTATTATCCTGCAGCAAGACAAGCTACTACATAACATATTCACTTTAGTACTGCACTGCTTAGCTCTGTGTGCATTTGTAGCTCTCTCACAAGTAGCTTCTTAAATGGTTAACTTTATTTAAAGGACACAAAACTAGGGAAAGTAGTATGTTTCTGTGAGCACAGTGTTGGAGTTAATTTGGGGAAAATTTTGTTCATTTTATTTAGGAAAACTTGTCTAGAGGTAACTAGACGTGTTGCTAAAACACTTGTCTGGCTTGTGAAATAAATACTATACTGGTAAAAACTGTACACAGATGTTGGGTAAAAAATTAGGATGTATGTAGGTAGTGAATGACTTTGACTTTTAAATGTTTACCTATTTCAAATGGTCTCTATTCAAGTCAGTAGCACAATCATTCTGAGAAGTTGTTCAGTTGTAGGTATCTGTTTTTCTATTTGACACTAAGGACTGTTCATAGATGGAAGGTATTTTTCGTTTCAGCTAATCTAGTGAGAACGACATGGCTTCTTTAATGTACATATGGGATAATGCAGACTTCATGCTTTATTCTCTAATACTGAAATGCGTAACTCTCCTACATTTTAACTCCAAAACTTACAGTATGTCACAGAAGTTTCAGATTTTCTTTAATGGGGAAACATTACTCTTAAAACTTCTAATTCACACAGTGTCTTGAAGACATCATAATACATTGTATTTCAATATTTCCTTAGTGCCTATGAGGTAATCAGACTTAAGGGATACACAAACTGGGCCATTGGCCTTAGTGTTGCTGAGCTCTGCGAGACCATGCTGAAGAACTTGTGCCGTGTTCACTCAGTCTCAACACTGGTGAAGGTAAGAAGTGTTGGCTGATTCGATGTTCTAGTTCATTTTGTTGTCAAGGCAAAGCTAAGTAGTCCCAGTTAGCAAGGTGCTGAACAAAGGTACCTTTGTAAAATACTGCTTTGAATTTAAAATGGGAGCTTGCTGTTGCAGATTTTTTTCTAGTCTGACCTCTTAGCCTGCCCTTATCACAAGCATGGAGCTGAAAATAAGTTCTCTGTACTCTATCCAATGTTGTACTACCCTTGCGTCAAGTTTGCTATGTGTGGCATGCAGGTTCATTAAAAGGAAGCTTCAGTGCAAAATGGAAAGCTTCATGGAGGCCCAGCTGCGATTCTATGAACCTAGGCAGAAGTGCTATAGAAGAGAGCTGTGTCCTTTTATATAGTTTTATAAGCGTAACTGCTGCAACTAGTCTGAACTAGTGTACTGTGCCATATAACCCCTGGCACAAGCAAGGACTCAGAGCGGGCTGAACTTGCAGCACCCTCTATATTAGGAAAAAAACCTGCCCTAATACTATTTGAATTTTGTCAGCCTGTGAGGGTTTTGGAGGTGGCGGTTTCTGGAATCAGCCATCTTGGTATTGCTGATCCCTTGGTCTGAGCCAGCTTTGTGCCATTGTTTTTTGTCAAACACGTTGTGACTGAAAATTTCTGCGGGTGGCAAAATGAGTCTTGAGCTCTGCTCTCCAAGCAGATCTGGGGTGATGTGTTTATATCTGAGTAATCTCTTTTGTTTGTGGCAGGGCATGTATGGCATTGATAATGATGTCTTCTTAAGCCTTCCTGCTGTCCTGTGTAGCTCTGGATTGACAAGTGTCATCAACCAAAAGCTGAAGGATGATGAGGTGGCTCAGTTGAAAAAGAGCGCGGATACATTGTGGAACATCCAGAAGGATCTTAAAGATCTGTAATCTATGAATCTTAGATCTGTTCCAGAAATAGAAAACCAGTGTGTTATGTGCAAAGTGGGCTCTACTCACTGTACATCTCTATGGTTTAAACATTTAATGCCATTCCAAACTGAGCTTTGTTCACAGTAGCTAAACTTATGCTTGCTGTAACGCACAGACCTTAGAACAAATAAAATAACTTTCAGGCATGTTCTGTTGTCCTGGTGATTTATTTTGCAGTACCTTAATTAGCTGGCTTGCTCTATCATTCTGCTTTATTGTATGCCGCAGACTACATGGAAGTGTTTAAAAGGTTAGAAACAAGGCAGTAATCACTCATGGTGGTATTTCACTAATACAGCCGTACTGAAAATGATTTCTGTATGATTTAGTTCCAACCCGGGTTTGAAGTGTAGTTCATTCTGAGACTTGTTTCTGATACAGTACTTCCTGGGTTTTTTCTGATGGGTAGATGAAATGGAATGGCTGTTTGCCTCTGGGCCACCTGCCAGGAGCATGCCAACATTAAGGTTCTGTATGCAACTAGCCTAGAAAAAGGGACCTCTAGATGCTTCTCTTCTGCTTTCAATACTTTGCCTCTCACTGGTGTCTAGTTTTCATAATGTTCAGAATAAACAAAATTATTTTCTACTTGATTGCCACAATCCAAGTTGTTTTAGAGTTAAAAAGACTGGAGTCCCATGGTAATCTTGTTTATAGAACAAGTCAAATTGGGCCTTTAACTTCTAAACTTCAGCAAGATTGTTTCACAAGTGCTTATATACTTGGGGAGAGGGTGGGGTGGAAGGGAGAGAATAGATTAAAAAAAATGAAGCCCGAAGTTTTATTTCTTCATCACATAACAATGAATGGAGTAGATATTAACCATGAAATGGCTAGTACTTGCTTGGCATGCCTAGAACTGCTCAACCTAAATGTCATGGGAGCAAACAGTATTTCGCCTATCTTGTATCATCATTCAGGAGCCTGCAAGTCTTGTGTAGTACCAAATGGTCTGAGATGAAGTTGAAGCAATGTCAAGGCTTTTTCTAGCTCCATTAAAATGCTTTGAATAGTGGACCAAAACACTTTCACAAGCAAGTAGCCTAATTTTTGTAGCTCTTTTAAAAGAAAAGATCATGCAAATTTTGTCATACTGCAAGAAAACTCCTTTGATTTAGGAAGTATCCTGCAGCTAATGAAATAGCATGCATGGGCTGTTAGTGACATGATTTATAAAAGATTTTTGGAGATGTCTTGCCCCAAGTCACAGGCTAAATGCCAGGATAGGAGAAAGAAAATCAGAGTCACTGCTTTCAGAATTTGCTATGGAGATCTTACTCTGGAAGGCTTTCCACACCTGGATAGATGAGCTAAGAACTGTTGATGATCCGCTGTCATGAGGTAAATGGCATAAGCTGCTGCTCTTTGCAGCACACACCCTTTGGGAATTTTCACCCGAATGCATTTAGCTGGCTGGCTTCCTTGCGCAGTTCCTTCCTGGCTTTGTTCTTACACTGTCCTCAGTTAATGAAATAATTAAAAGCTATGTTGTGGGATATTATCTTGCAGGATTCTTGAGACCGATATGCATGAGGAGGCACCAGTTGTCCTAGAGGACAGGGGGTGGGCTTTTTTTCCAATCTGATACTGAATTTTGTTTTTTTGTGTTTAAAGATCACACAGCTACCATAAAACTGGCTTTTGCCCCTGGTAGCATTAGTGAGCATCACCCATTAAAGTGTAGAGCCATACCTTGTTCTGTGGTCAACAAACTGAGACCCCAGAGTAGGTTGAGGCATATTGAATGGAACATGTTTATCAGTGTTTGAGCGAGAAGCTGCTGTCACCTAGTGTCTGTCAACTATTCCTTCAATCCTCCTGAGTCCACAGAGGCTTGTTGCCTATTTTTTGTTTGTTAATGATCATAGACTTAACAACAGTATAAGATCCTTTATGCCCAGACATCGAGCAACCAAAAAGCTAATGACAATCTACTACAAAAAAATGCGGTCTGTTGTAAAATAAGGTGAGTGGACACAGATAAAGCAAGGAACTGAAAGAATAATGAATGATCACTGTTACGCATGATGAGCACCTTTCTTAGCGCATTGGCAGCCTTGCTGTATCAACTTCTACTTCTCGAGAGATGACTTTTCAGTGGTGCCCAGCGACAGGAAGCAGTGGCCATAAAGTGAAACACGAGAAGTTTCACCTCAATGTAAAGAAGCTCTTCCTCGTGTTGAGGGTGGCAGAGCACTGGAGCAGGCTGTTTGGGGGGGCTTGTGGGGTCTCCCTCTGAACACATTCAAAACCCACCTGGATGTGTTCCTATGTAACCTGCACTAGGTGGCCCTGCCTTGGCAGAGGTTTGGACTGGATGATCTCCAGAGGTCACTTCTATCCCTAATGATTCTGTGACTCACTTGAGGTAAGACCAGTAATGTTATTTTAATTGCTATAAGGACCTAGACTACCTTGCATTTGCAGGTATATAGATCCTGGCTCCAGAATAGAAACTCTCTCTGACTACCTTGCAAATGTCAGACAAGAGACAAGCAGATACTGACAGGCCGCTGACATAGGAGAGGTACTACTGGCATGGTTGTGCCAGAAGACGAACTCAGTCCTCTGAGTTATGCTGAGCCTCAGATATATGCTATTACTGCAGTATTCATATCATGGCTCCCTAAAGAAATGTATGTGAAGGAGAGAGCTTGAGTTTTCCACCTGAATATCCAGAACGATGATGATGTAGCATCCTTTGCTTTATTATCAGTCTACATAGCCACTGTCTGCAAGAGGTGGGCTTGTTCTGAGCTCCAATGGAGTGTTAAATCAGCTGGATTTTTTATTAGTCAAAGGATAAAAATGGGGCAGGGAATGGAAGGCACCTTTAAACAGTGAAATAGTGTTAGAACATTTAGGTGTAGAACAGTGGAAATGCTTTATATATGCATTTTGCTAGGCTGGTAGTGCTTATATGACCTTCATACTAGCTAACTTAGAACTGTATTTTATAAGTATGTGACTTACGTCTCAAGTTGCTCACAGAATTCTTGTCGTCACTGTGTTTACCTACTTCATGTCAGCCTTGTGCTGCAAAGAAATGCTGTTTTCCCCTTTTTACAGATACAAGTCAGAACAATTAAGCCAGAAATTCTCAGTGGAATGTAGATCCTGAACTCTCACTGATACCAATATGACCAGGAGCCCAAAATCATTTAAGGGTCAGATCCTTGTATATGCTCCATAATGGCCTCCCAGGACAGTGTCTGATTTTGGATGTTTCTTTCTTCTATGAATAGTTCTCCTCTAATGCGCATTAACCTTTCAAAAGCATAAAACTTTTCAAAGCACAAAAACTCTTAAAGCTTTTCAGAGACTGCAGTAGTCACAGCCTTCCTAAAATCTATGTTGATCACCATAGTGTACTACACTTTCATAAACCGTTGCTGAGATACCATTGCTATGTGAGTTATTCTGTGCAAGCAAAGGAGTTGTGCAAATAATTAACTTAGATTGGTCTGTTGGAGAGATCAGACTCAGGAGGGCTGGATTTGCTCAGTGTCTGCAATGAATAATTTACCTGCAAACATAAACGAAGCACAGTCTGTCCCAGGCAATGGCTATGCAAAGTTAATTTTCTAAGTAAATACTTTCTCCCTTATGCTCTTCTCTTTAATAGCTCTTCAACATTATTTAGACATATTTACACATTCAATATCTGAGGTAAAAAAATCCAGAAAATCTGTCAGAATAGCATGAAGGTGGATTTCTAGCAGCATTAATTTCTGGAAGGGAATATTCATAATTCCTTCTCTGTGAGATGTGCTAAATAAAAATACGAAGGGAAGAAAAAAGACATTTTGCTCGAGATAGTTTTGTCCGTGCTGCTAATCCTGTGTTTCAGACAATAAGAAATGCAGTGATTTCCAAAGTCTCTGTTCATTCAGCAGTCTCCACCAGTAGTAGACACTGGAATACTCTCCCAGTATCTCTGGGAATCAGTTACGGTTATCAAGTCTAGGAATCACATCAAACTCATTTTCCTACTCACATATGACAATAGAGTAGTCCCTGATACTCTCAGGCTGAAGACCAGTCTACAAGAGTGTTTGTTGACCTGTTCATTTCCCAGCGTTTGTCTTCTCCATAGTTAATTGTTGTGCAGTAGAAAGAAATAA
The DNA here is from genome assembly GCA_017639245.1 of Myiopsitta monachus. NCBI lineage: Eukaryota > Metazoa > Chordata > Aves > Psittaciformes > Psittacidae > Myiopsitta > Myiopsitta monachus. Next base: position 83,959,787 of record CM029920.1, read on the forward strand.
GTATTTTTAAAATGACTTCTGTAAGAGGCTCAACTCTTCTACCAAGGTTAGAGTGTTTAATAACACATAATTTTCTGGTCTACAGTATTAGGAAAGTAAAATCAGACTGATAAGCACTTATAATCCATCAAAACTAATTGATGGAGGGGTGTATATCCCCATCAACAGATTTTTCCAGGTAAGCAATTTATCGTGAGTGTTGAATGGAGCAAAATCATAGCCATGTGTCAACTAGAGAGAGAAGGGTAGTGAGCTAACAGGCATGTGCCCCTACATCCTCAAAACGGGTCCTGATTGTATCAGTTACTGGGACTTGGGTGTAAAGCTCCCAGATTTTTTTTCCAGACACATTTACAACAAATTTTACTAGAGTTTGATCATATATTGAATGCCAAATGCTTTAAGTGTAACTAAAAACTCTCAACGTCTCAAGCAGTCTTACGAATACCTGTACGCTCCTTCTGCATTTCTTAATTCTTATTTATTAAGGAATGCCTGTCCATCATGATTCGGAGAAAACTCCAGGAACAAACTTGCCAACGAAGTTTTAAGTTGACAAGCAGGTATTCTTTACCGCGGCACCGGGAGACACGGGGGATAGCTCCTCCTAACATGTGTCCCCATATTGTTACACAAGCCCTCATATAGCGGCAGGGCATGCATACATATTCATGAGGCTACATACCTCAGTAATTTTCCATTGCTGCTGTTACAAAGCCACCGAACTTAACATCACTTAAAATTGATTCTAAAGGTTTATAGATTTCATTTTGTGCCCCCCCTTGTCTCAATCACAATCCAACTTTCCCATTGGGTTTCAGACCAAACAACAGCTTGGCAGGTGATCAGCAGGGCTAAGATGCCTGATCACAAAACCTCTGAAAAAACAGGAGGACGATGCTGGTGAATAGTTTAGACATACCACTTAGGCAGGTTTGCTCTATTATCCTAATTTTCTCTACCACTTTGGGATTTATAATGAGGTTTACTAGATTCTGAAGCCAAATATATTAACACTTTCTTCTCTTTAGAAGGGTTCAAAACAAGTGCAGCTGATACCTACTGTGGTTGTGAAACACAAAACTAAACCACATAGAATCATATAAAATAGACATTTCTACCTTAAAATTCTGGATAAGGTTTGGGTTGTTTTTTAATTAAGTAAAAATCTGTTGGTTTTTTTTTTTTCAAATATTACTAGGGAAGTTCATCAGTACACCTGAATTGCAGAGGTAATAAACAGTGAAGCCTTCCAGTACAGTCAAGGAGACAACTACATCACATGGAGACCAAAGTAATACATTTAAGAGTTAGGTAACTGAAGACAGGAAGTACCACAATGAAGTTCAAAAGGGGAGAAGAAAAAAAGGAAAAAAAAACCTGGGGTGAAGAGAAAAAGAAATATGTTATCATACTTCCTTCTTAAAGTCAACAGCATCCTCAGCAACGTCTGTAATGTGTCCTTTTAGAGGAATGGATTTTACTTGTAGGGATACAAAATAAAGCTCAGCCTTTAAGTTCTTTAAGCTTCTTCGTAAGGGTTGCTATAGTCTTGGCAGCTCACACTGCTGAGTACTGAGAGCTTTGTTTTTATTAAGAATCCCATCTTTGGTTGTTTCGTCTCTTCCCTGTGTCTCAGCCTGAGCCAAGAGCTTTTCTTCCAGATGGAGATCCCCTGTTTTGCTGAATGAGTTGTGGTTCTGTTTCCATGGGCTTCATAAAACTAAGCTTTATCACAAAGCAGGATTTAGTACGAGGGGTAGAACAGCCTTTGGTCAAATAAATCAACTCAGGCCCTGGAGAACTCATGTTAGTTCTATCAGTGCCACCTACTGCTCTATTTCTAAAGTACAGCTTGTGTACATCAGTAGTTGCTACAAACTACCGTAGCCGCCTCCAGTAAAATTTGGCTCAATGTGTATGAGCATTTTTAACATTTGTGGCTTATTTTTTCCCCTGCAATTAACGTAGTCAGACCTTGAACTGCAGTTATGTTTAGAACAAGCCGGACCTAGACAGTTACCTCATAAACTCCCACGCACTGAGGATGTTTCTTCCCCTAACATGCACATTCTCACTTGCAGCCAGGGAGCCTAAAGTTCATTTTCCAACAGAAAAGGCTGTCTGAAGTGGTTCTTCTGGGGTGACTGTGATGTGAAGACAACATCCATGACTCACTTCCTAATCAGGGTGGTGTGCTGAGTTAATTCTTGCACAAAACTCTTTTAACCTATAGGATGCTCTGATTTATTACCTACTCCAGGTAGCAAAAGCCACAGCTGCTCCAAAAATAATGATTCTCAGCCAGACTTTTTTTTGTCATAAATTAGTAAATAGGGCAACTCAGACCATAGGGACAAAAAGACACCCAGCCAATAAAACCAGAATCCTTCCCTGGGCAGGCTGTAATGCCTTCCAGTTAATCTAGAAAGGAAACCTCTTTTCCAACAGTGCAGCTGAGCCCCCATGTTCCCAGGGACGCAGCTCCATCCCTCCTTGCCAGGCTATTTGCTGAGTCAGCTCTGATTCCTAAGTTGGTATAAAAGTTTTCTGTGCCCTTAGGTTAGTTTGGCAAGCTGTCTCCATCGGGTCAGGGATGGTTCTGACTGGTATAAGTGCAGAGAATGCGTAGGAAGCATAAGTGGAAGAGCAACTCTTTTGGGGGGCAGTTAACAGTCAAGGTAGGCTCATCTGTATTATATTATGTCGAAGAGACTTCCATGCAGCTGGGCTGCCTGTCTTGTAAACTAATTGCCTTGGACTTGTTTTGTCTTAAGTGAGCTCAGAGCCTTCTATGCTACTATATAGTTCATGCCTGCTGGTGCAATGTTTATAGAATCATAGAATGGTTTGGGTTGGAAAGAACCTTAAAGACCAACCAGTTCCAACTCCCCTGCCATGGGCAGGGACACCTTCCACTACACCAGGTTGCACAAAGTCTCATCCAACCTGGCCTTGAACACTGACAGGAATAGGGCAGTCACAGCTTCTTTCGGCAGCTGTTCCAAGGTCTCACCACTCTCATAGTAAAGAACTTCTTGATAATCTCTAATCTAAATCTCCCCTCTTTCAGTTTAAAGCCATCCCCCCTTGTCTTATCACTACATGTCCTTGTAAAAAGTCCCTCTCCAGATTTCTTGTAGCCCCCTCTATGTACTGGAAGGCAGCTTTAAGGTCTCCCTGGAGCTTTCTCCAGGCTGAACCACAACAACTCTTTTAGCCTGTCTTCATAGGAGAGCTACTCCAGTCTTCTGATCATCTTCATGTTATTCTCCACATGTTATCCTCCACTGTGGCAGAGATGCCCTGAATCTCACCTGGAGATTTGCTCACTGCTGAACTTAAGATTTTGGGCAGGTTGTGCTCTAAGCTCAGAATCGGATTCAACTTACACAGCTGTCCCAGAAGCACTGGCTTCTCAGCCAGACGTGTAAGCACATAAGCATCTTCCAAGCAGGCAGCTGCTCTGTGGAGCTTTGGGGATCTCAGGTTCCAAGTTAGGGACCACCATCTCTGCAGATGTGTGTGCACCGCTTGCAGGATCCCAGCTACTTGCCAGAGTAACACAGAATCATACTGTTCCCTGACTTAATAATTTACCAGAGCAGAGGACATGCACTGGAGGCTAGAAAAGAGCTGTGGCATAGAAAAGCCAGGCAGAAAATCAGGGACCAGGACTGCAAGGAGGACCAAAGTGCTTGTCAAAGTAGAGATAGAGCCTTTCTAGGTCTGTTTGTAAAAGCTCTCAGGGCTGCTCAAGAGCACAATGAAGCCAAAAGCTTACACAGAGCCCTGGGAACACAGGTGGAATTTATTGTGGAGGAAGGGTATAAGGTAAACTAGTGCTTGCAGACTGGTGAACTGAACAAGAAGAGATAATAGCCTTTGGCCTGGCAAATAATCTAAGAGACATCATGTAGAACAAATCTACTAACTCGGTTGGTAAGTGGCCAATAGATAGAGAATGTTCATGGGTGTTAATGGGAGGGTGTATCTCGAGGGGAGGACGCAGGGGCTGGACTTAAATCAGGTGGTGAACTCAAAGTGTTGTCCCTGCTGGAAGTTGCTCAGGGCAGTGCTGAATTTACAGCTGTTGAGTTTGAGCTTTCCCTGAGGTGGTAGGTACTGAATACTGAGGCTGAGGAGCTCAAAACCATTTTTTTACCTCCCTTTAAGAGAAGAAAAAGAAAGAGTCCTGGCCCCCAAACAGCGAAGACCTTTCTCAGGTCAGTCTTAAATTCTTACCTCTACCAGCAGCTGCTTCTCAAGCCCTGAGGATTTCACTGAGCCAATTTAATGCTGGTGGTCAGACAGTTTAAACCCATTAGCTCTCAGCTATCTGAATAATTTTCTCCTGGGAGCCCAGCACTCTGGCAGACTGCTCTAACCAGAACTGCAGAGACGTGCCACATTAACTGGACATTTGCTAGGTTTTGTGGCCTGTGTGTTGAGCACTTGAGGGCTGAAGAAAATGCCTCTGGCTAGATCGCTGTCCATGACTTCTCTTAATGGGCTTCCTCAGTGGGAGGATGAAGACCTACCAGTGGAGGACTTGTTGCTCTTTGAAGTTTCTTGGGAAGTTACCAACAAAGGTTTGTACAACGCTCTTAGGAGGTAGTATTGCTGTTTTCATGGGAGCAGAGGGAGGCATGAAGGGCTTGGACAAGAAAGGCATTAAGGGGAGACTGGGAAGAAGTGTTCTGCAGAGCTGTTGTACTGGAAGGAGTGCATGTGTCGTCGTGCATGCGGTGTGTGGGCTGTGTTTGCCTGTGCTTGTGTGGGGTGAGCATATAGTCAGGGTGTCTGGATGTCTTTATATGTTTCACCACCAGGGATAGGTTGTTTAAACAAACATCTAAGTTATGCCTGGTTGTGCAGATGTAGGGATATATAGGCATTGCTTTGTACATATATTGTACCTTCCATGCAAATACATTTGGGAATATAACACATGACAGTGAGCTCTAAAACAGATATAAGATTCGGAGTAGTTTAACAGTCTCCCTTGGCCTTCTAAAGCAATGTGGAGGAGAGGCCAAATTTGAAATAGGTGTAAACAAGCATAGCCGCATTGAAGCCACTGAACATGTCAATGACCTGCAGAATTTATGCCAGCTGAAGGCCTTTTGGACTGGTCTCTGCAAACACAGGTGGTGCCAGACAAGGACTTTATGCTTTGTGCATGTGTACAGACTGAAAATTTGCTCACTGCACGCAGCTTGTCAGGCAAGGTACATGTGGCTTATTATGCAAATATCTTTCTGCCTCCATCTCTAATTCACTAATCAAATCATCTCCTTTCAGCTAGGTGTAGTTCACCAAGGGGAACAGGCTCTGTTTTCACCACAAAAGTGAGTTAAGTATGAGTAAATGGTTGACCTCATGTGCCTTATTGTCCTGACAGATAAATAGAGATTAGTCAGGAGAGGGGATCTGTAATCTGTTCAGAGTTTAACTTCAAAGGGGAAACATGTATGAGGTGAACAGACAGTACCAGGGTTTATCCCCATGGTGAAACTGGAATTACTATTCTGTAATAGCTTCTGGTATTTAATCTGCGCTGCAGTGCAATTTTACATTGTTCTTTTAAGGGTGGTGAGAGGTATCAATACCCAGCGGTAGTACAGAGTAGCTTTTGCACTTTAAATCCTGAGGGCTTATTTTTCAGTAGCTTCATTTAAGCTTTTTGTGTCAATTTACTACTGTCAGAATGGCGATCATGCAGCGTTTGCTTGAGTGTGCATGATAAGTAAGGCACTGGCAAGCAGATGGCAGCAGAAATCTAGGAAATTCAGGTGCTCTCACTCACGTCTCTATATTACAGTCTTTCTGTTTTTCTGAGTCATCTGGACTAACTGGCTATAGATATCACACAATATGTTTAAGAAAAAGTAAAATGTGATTAGATTTATCTTTCTGTGTACAAAACAGTGAATCTTTTAACCGCCTACATAGCTCTCGTTGACTTCACTGAAGCTGAATCAACTGATACAGCTGAAATTAATTATTCTCACATTTTATGAGAGAATTAATAAGCGTGAATATTTATTTAGTTAGTTTAAAAATAAGGGGCTGTTAACTATACCAGTTACCAAACCCATATATTCAAATGGGCTGACAGAATTAGTCATGGCAAACAATTTCTTCGTTAGAACCAAATCTCTGTGCAAAGTTTCCATTAACCAACCTTGACTGGAAATATCTGTGCAAAAGCCTTTAGTAAGCCTATTTCAGCTGATTTTTCTGGTAAATTCTTGATACTGATTTTTTTTCCGTGTATTTTCTAGGCAATTGAATGTCTAAATCACGTGGTGAAATACTGTTCCCTGGTGACTTTAACTTTTATAAACAGTTCTTGGAAAATGGTAAGGCACTGTGTTTCATAGAAATGACAGTAGCCAACAAAATACAGGGAGTCATCACAGAAGACAGATAGGCATAGGAAATAATAGCTTACACTGTATGTTTCCCACCTCCTTTAGCAGACAGATGAACTGTTTATTTGACTAAGTAGGCTGACCCCACATAAATTTAGTACTGCTATGTGTTTTAGTGTTAATGTTGCTGCATATGCCTCTAATATAGAGGGAAAGACAAGCATTAGCTGGGTTTATTGCCTGAAAAGCTAATTTTGAGCATTTATCCTGAAGGTTTCTTTCTTCCTTTCTGGTAATGCAAAGGTGCGCCAGAGTAGTTCAGTTTTGGTTTGTACTGCTAAAGTGGTGTAAAGCTGCTGCTGCCTACAGGAGAGAGTTGAAGTCTTTGTGTTAAGTTTGTGTACATCACCAGATGCTTGGCTGTGGGTACATTTCCTCATTGACCAGTGCTGCTTCTTAGTGGTTCCTCCACTTCTCTGTAGCAGTGACAATAAGGCTGAATATCTTCTTCCCTGTGAACAACATGATACCAGAGATTACAGGTGGCTGTCTATTCCCACACCTGCAATCAGCGCCCTTTGCAGGTTCTGAGCTGTTTTCTAAACCTCTTAAATATATATTCTCCTTCAGAGTCTGAGGATGATGAAGGGATCCTCCAAATTAGAGCACATCTGATTACATAGTGAGAGAGGGTCTTCATGTGCCAGGCTGCCCATGGGGGTCAAGCATTTACTGGGATTTCCCTGATGGAGCTGGTTGGTACTGAAGAATGAGATGCAGCTGTAGGAAAGGATAAGTCAGCTGTATGAATTCAGTGCTCAGAGACCTACAAGTTTCCATTATTTCCAGGGTCTCATCACCTCTTTCTCAGCAGCTGGCATAGTGAAGGTGTCTCTCATTTTTAAACTCCAGATCATTTAACACGTGCTCTAATAAGGCAAAGCTTTCTGCTTCTCCATGCTTTCTTTTTATACTCTCTGTCCCAGCTGCTGTCTGTGCTAAGTGGCAACCTCTGACATCTGTGTTGAAGAGCACTAGCATCTCAGTTGCTTTTCTTTCTTCTCTTCTGTCTGCAGCAAGCAAATATAAGGTAGCTGAAGAAGAAACTGAGAAACAAAAAAGACTCATTTGCCAGTGTCACTCTCCCTCCTCTTTCCCCCGTGTCATGTGAAAAGGAACTTGCCACCTAAACAAAGCACAACTTCAAGATCATCTTGCATTGAAAGCTCTCTGCCAAAGAAATAGGAAAGTGTAATTTGTTTTGTAAGATTTTCCTCACTTTATTTGGCTACTCACTGATGGGCAAGACCCATACTGTGAAGTGGATCTACTGTGTTTTGGAGGCATTAGGGCAAAAAAACAGGCAGGCAAGGGTCCCAGTGCAATACAGTGCCACACAATCTGGTGGTAATCATGGGCAAGCTCAGTATTTTTTGCCCTACCCCTTCTGTCCTGACCACTGTGCTCTGGTAAAGCTAGGTCTGATCATATATCTGTGCACACTGGAAAAGAAGACTGGTTTTGTTTCCTCCATAACATGAAGACCAATGTAAACTTTAAGGACAGGAGCTTCTTGTGTCGGAACCCCCACAGATGGAAATTATCAACAGGAAGCAGCCAAAAGCCATTGCAGGAGTAATGGTGGCAGTCTTGGACATTTTCCACAGTGAAAATGGCTCCATCCTTTTCAGCTTCTTTTAAATGTTTGTCCATTGAAAACTGAAGTATTTAACCTGGGTAGAGGAGAGAAGTCTGTAAGATAGAATAACAGTTAGTGGTAGTTTAATGGATTTTCTGATTCATTAATAAGAAGGGCTGAGAATGTTCAAGATCTGGTCTGTGCTCTATAAAGATGTCTTCAAAATAATTCCAGTAATATTTAGATTCAGTATCTCCTACTGTACTACTAACAGCTTTTAGACAGAAAATAGAAGAATGCTTCAAAATGTTGGGCAAACAGCCAGCTTCTGTCATCACTCAGTTGTGAACAGATTAGCTCAAGAGTCACTGGTAGATGAAGCTTAAATATTTTTCCCCATCCCTATTAGAATGAAGACTCTGCTAAAAACAAACCTTTTTCAGCTCTCCCTGGAGCAGAGCTTTGTGCACAGTTTCTTTAGTGAAAATCTGGGCTCTTGGAAATTAAATCCTAATCCACTGAAGTCAGTAGGAGAAACATTAAACCTCTTCTGTGTTAACTGTCTTTCCATGGTGAAAGTTCCGTGGGAGAAGGTGAATGCTGTTATCTGTGATACACCTGAACTAACACTGCTCTGGGGAGCTGGGCTGTGTTGGCATAAACTTGGCATCAGCACAACATCAAAGCTCAGTGCATTTTTTGGGTGGAGTGGGGTATCAAGCTCAAATCAAGTCTCAAATAAAATCTTGTGCATTGGGGATGATGCACACAGAAATAGCTTCTGTATCATGGACATATGTCATAAATTTCAGTGTTTCAGTATTATTTCAGAATATGTTTGGAATGCCAGAATTTCACAGAATTTGGAGAACTGCTATCTTCTGATGAGTCTTGGTTACAAAATTAGCAAAAAAAAATGACGTGAAAAACATCTGCTGTCAGAAGGTGCTGGGTTTTTTCACCTGACACATTTTACACACTTATTCTATAAATGACCCCTAGATATCAAAACCGGCAATAAATAAATAAACAAAATTCCAACCAAATGTTAGAAAAAAGTATGTCCAAGCCCAATTTTATCACATGTCAATAGATCAGAGACACATTCTGACGGGAAGGGGTGAAAGGATGGTTGGTGTAACTACTAATTGTGGCAGTGAAGTCAATTTGAATCCTGAAGATGGGGTCCCAGTGCTCTTTTGGATTCCATGGCAGCCATGGTCCTCAGGAAATCTTTATGGCCTTCAGAGTGGCCTGGTCAGGCCATAGCAAAGAAGCTGAAGAACCCTGAGAATACCCTGGTCCTTTGTCTCTGTGTAGCAAAGGTGCTGTGTGAAAGGACTCGTGATCAGTGACTATCTCCACTTATCTCTGTCTCATGTGCATAGCTTTGCTTCCTATCTCTCTCCTTCCTCTTTGGTTCCTGCTGCTCCTACTCTCTGTCCCTCTGTAACGGTTCATGGGTGGTAGAACTGGTAAAATGAATGGTGGGTATCTGTGGCAGTTTTGAGGAGTTTTGTCAGTTCCATGCTCAAAAGATTGCAGATCCAGAAGACATTTCTTTCCAGCACAATTCCTGGCTAATCCTGGGAGCTGTAGACCCTTCCTCATCAGGTGACAGAAGACACTGGCAATGCATCTTTCTGTGTAACAGCTTGCGGCAGAAAGAGCACATCTGCATATTAGATCTTGCACGAAGATCTCCAGTTGCATAGTTAGATCTCCATTTCTGCCTAATGTCATCATCAATAGTGATATGATATCATGAGACTGTTCTTGGCTCAGACTTTTTATTTAGATGGTTCTGATGTCTACCCTGGAGGGCTGGAAGAATTTTAAATATACTAAAGGAATAATGCACAAGACTTGAAATGAGAAAAGAAGAAAATGGCTGGAGTGCTGCAGATGACTCCTTTAGACAAATTCATAGTAGTGGTAATGCATTTGAGAACATTTTAACTTTTAAAAATAATTCTATGAGCTATATTCTGAAAAAACTATATTGTTTTAATCATACAGTTTTTAAAGAGGTCACTAAAACACCCAACAAAATCCAACTTTTCTTAAATGAACAAAATCCTTCTTTCCCCAAACATTTCCGTCCCTCTTTCCATGCCAATTTATTCTTCCCTGGTAAAAGAGGAAGAATGAAAAAGAAATAAATGGGGGGAAAGGTTTGTTGTTGATTTCACTTTTAACTTGGTTTTCTTCGTTTTTCTTTTCTTGGTTCTGGTGAAAAAGCTAAAAACACATTTAAAAAATAAATAATAGAAACTTCTTTTTCTCTCAGGGGACATTTGAAAATGATTAAAACTTAAAATATTTGAAGAAAGCACTCAGGTTGGGTTCAGAACACGCAACTAGCCCTGTATTCACATTTTACTGCTAATTCCCCGTGTTTGTGATGATCTGAACCAATTACCTGGAACTGATCTCTCCTGATTCTGCAGCTACTTCTCATTTTGTCTTTTAACGCTTGTTTTAAAACCCGTTTCAAAGTACAAGACTTCAGATGTGGCATACAGAAACTTGCAACATCATGGGATTTTGGTACATCTCTGGAAAAGTTTTATTTGTTGTATGACCTTAAAACATCATATAGGAGAAGAATAAGGTGTTGGAAGTAATCTGGGAATTCTTTTAGGCTCCAAGTGAATATGTAAACACTTCTTCTGTTACTCAGTGGGACATGTAGTGCATTGCTTACATAGGTATTTCCAGGGAATTCAAAGTAATTGAGCAGATATAAGCTCTTAAGGATATCTAATGTATTCCCTGAATTTGTTATGGAAAAGTGTAATTTCAAAAGCCAGAACATTATTCTAGACATTGCTGTGTTCTTCTCAAGAAGTCTTTTTTTAAGTTATGCCCAACACTTCCCACATACATAGTTTCACTTGCACAATTTCCCTCCTCTGTCAATTAAAGCTTATGCACAGACATGCTTTGTGAGTCATACTTCCACAGGAACAGAAGAGAAAAAAGCCAGTTTTGGGACCAGGTAACCGAGAGGTTTTATCACACCTAGCTTCTGTGGAGTTTTTACAGTCCAGAAAAACGCACTCTTGTTTTTATCCTAAGTACTTTTCATTGCATTTCTGGCAAACCCGTACCCTGAAATGCGTTTTTTTAACCTTGCTGCGCAACAGATTGCAATGGCAGAGCACAGCACGCTCTCTCCTCTTCTCAGAACAGGCTTCCTGTACAACTTTGGCAGGGCACGCCTCAGGACGCACAGTGATCCTAAGAAAAACCTTGTGAAAAGAAGCAGTAGGCTGTTGGCTATGCAAAACAAAGGTCCAGACTGTCTCCAGGTCCTGAGCTGCAGCTTTCTTACTACTCTTAAAATTAATACCTGTGGAAACTTGGCTACCTTGCTGATCCCAAAGTTGAGTGCCTCGCATGATTGCAGTATGAGACAGGTTGCTCTCCACTGTTGTGATGGTGGGGAAAGAGCTTTGCATCACTTTATGACTTGAGCTTTATCATGTTATTTAGTATCTTTCATCTTGCAAGTAGGTATTTTCTCTTTTCCCTGGGTCACCAGGCTGCTCTGCACAAAAATCTTCTCTTATTTTAAGCTCTGTATTTCTGCCAATTAAAACCAACTAGTTTTTTGAGTAAGATTTCTACCAAGCCCCATATTTACCCCTGTTGAAGGGCCTTATGCTCATATGATGTATTTACCACACCATAAGAACAGATGTATAACTGTGTTACTTTATGGGTTGAACATTGACATGTCTCACATAATTAAAATTATATGTTTATCTGAATATATATGTTTTCATGCCTGATCAACTTGGGGGCCTTCTATAATGGGGCTACAGAACTGATGGACAGGGGTAGAGCAGCTGATGTCATCTACCTGGACTTGTGCAAAGTGTTTGACACTGTCCCATATGACATCCTTGTCTCTAAGTTGGAGAGACGTCAATTTGATAGGTGGACCACTCGGTGGATAAAGACCTGGCTGGACGGCTGCACGCAAAGAGTTGTGGTCAATAGCTCAATGTCCAGCTGGAGACCAGTAACGAGTGGTGTCCCTCAGGGATCAGTGTTGGGACCGGTCTTCTTCAACATCTTTGTCAGTGATGTGGACTGTGGGATTGAGTGCACCCTCAGCAAGTTTGCCGATGACACCAAGCTGTGTGGTTCGGTTGATAAGCTGGAGGGAAGGAATGCCATCCAGAAGGACCTTGACATGCTTGTGAGGTGGGCTGATGCCAACCTGATGAAGTTTAACCATGACAAGTACAAGGTCCTACACCTGGGTGGGAGCAATCCCAGGCAAAGCTCCAGGTTCGGTAGAGAAGAGATTCAGAGCAGCCCTGCGGAGAAGAAGGACTTGGGGATGTTGGTTGATGGGAAAATGATCATGAGCCGGCAGTGTGCGCTCGCAGCCCAGAAAGCCAACCGTATCCTGGGCTGCATCAAAAGAAGCGTGACCAGCAGGTCGAGGGAGGTGATCCTGCCCCTCTACTCTGCTCTTGTGAGACCTCACTTGGAGTATTGTGTGCAGTTCTGCTGTCCTCAACATAAGAAGGACGTGAAACTGTTGGGACAAGTCCAGAGGAGGGCCATGAAGACGATCAGGGGACCAGAGAACCTCCCATATGAAGATAGGCTGAGAAAGTTGGGGCTGTTCAGCCTGGAGAAGAGAAGGCTGCATGGAGACCTCATAGCAGCCTTCCAGTATCTGAGGGGGGCCTATAGGGATGGTGGAGAGGTACTCTTCATTAGGGACTGTAGTGATAGGACAAGGGGTAATGGGTTCAGACTTCAACAGGGGAAGTTTAGGTTGGATATGAGGAAGAAATTCTTTCCTGTGAGGGTGGTGAGGCACTGGAATGGGCTGCCCAGAGAAGTTGTGAATGCTTCATCCCTGGCGGTGTTCAAGGCCAGGTTGGACATATGCCTTGGGTGGCATGGTTTAGTGTGAGGTGTCCCTGCCCATGTTAGGGGGGTTGAAACTCGATGATCTTCAGGTCCTTTCCAACCCTAACTATTCTATGATTCTGTGAATCCAAGCTGTTTAATTAGTCTCGTCTTGTGAGCAGGGGAGCTTGAAGAAAATATGTAGTTGTTGCTTACCTAAGATTTCTCTAAGTCCCTGTCCAGAGGAGCCGTGAAAGAGTATGATGATTGTGAATTAGTTTCTTAACTTTCTAGTCCTGATGAAGTAGAGAAGAATACTCTTATGCATAGATTCCCTTCTGCAGTTCCATGTCTATATGACATGAAACTCTTGAACTGTGAGCTTGATTTAGGAACATATATCTGTAAGATTCTTGTCATCTTAGGTCTTAAGAGTCTGAACTTCCATTTATTTGATTAAGTGTGGGTTTCACTTGAAATCGGAATATGTGAAGTGATTTTACTGTGTATCTGATCTACAAGTTGGAGCTTACTCCAGAGCTTTATGGCCTGTGCCCTTTTCTGTTTCATTTTTTTTGTGACCTTCTTTTGCAGTGGGAGGCATTTACACTGTGATCCAGACAAAAGCCAAAACTACAGCAGATGAATGGGGTGAAAACTATTTTCTGGTTGGTCCCTATTTTGAGCAGAATGTGAAGACTCAGGTAGAAGCATGTGAGCCTCCAAACCCTGCAATTAAGAAGGCAATGGACACCATGAAAAGCCAAGGGTGTCAGGTAAATTAGATGTACTACTGCTTCCCAGGGCAACAAAGCTGACTCTGAGGAGATTACAGTTTTGGTTAATGCTCTTGCCATTCTGCTTGACACAGCAATCCTGGTCAATGTCACAATGGGGAAGCCTCAGAATCCACTGTTAGAACAGGAGAGTCAATTCATTAAAGGTTATTTTTGAGGAAGAACCAGTTTATCCAATTACAGGTTTTAACTCCAATTATAGGTTTTAACAGTTATTTATCTGCAAGTCTGCTTAATTGGATTAATGACTTATTTATCTAGTCTCTAAATACAGTGATATTTTAGTAGATAATATGACCTTACTTTGACTGGACCCTTACATTTGGTGTTCTTGTGCTGGAGATTAGAGTGTTCCACTAGCTCACATTTTGTCTTATGTCGCATTGATTTGAAAGCCAGAAAGTGACAAACCACAGGGTGACTTAAGAAAAGCACCCAACTGACAAAGAATCTCCTTCCTCAAATCAATGCAACTAGCTGTCTGTTTCCCAGGAAGAGAGGTTAAACCACAGAACAAGGAGTGAATTCATGTGTTTCCTACACAATCTTTAACCACTGTTTCTCTGTGATCTCAAACCTCATAACATTTATGTGACTCAGTTTCTTCAACAATAAACTAGGAATAAACTTATTATAATGCTGATCTGCTGAAAGGAATAGAATCTGCTGTGTTGATGGGCAAGCTACTAAGCTGCAAGTAGCTGCAGCCTTGAGGACAATTGATTGCCTGAAAATAAGTGGAAGATACATGCTAGATTTGACCTCTTTTCTTGAAAGTCCTCATCAGAGATTAAGAACTCGCCTCCACTCTGATTCAGCATTGAGTCTCCCAGAGGCGCTACTTTGCAGAAGGAAAAATTGTCTGCTTATAATGTGTGTCAAACAGATGTGAAAAGTATTGAGAGGCGGGCACAAGGAAGCATTCTTACAAAGTTCTGTTGCTGAAGGGCATGGCATATTTTAATGTAGAAATTCATAAAGTTCTTGGTCTGTCACCAGCCATGGCACTGGCAATGTGGTATATCCCTTTGTAAGAACAGGTCTGTTGCTATTAAGACCTAATGCTCCACTGCATATCATGTAGAAGTGTATTGCTGGATGTATATATGCAACAGCTTGGGAAAGTGTTTGTCAGGGACATTAACATTGTGGGATGCTTGCATTGTTCAGGCAGAGATTCAAACTAAAAGATCTAATCCAACTTCCATTTCTTATTTCTAATCAAATTTTCACAAGTGATTGATCATGTTATCCATGTTGCCTCTGCTGCTTAAAAAGAGGTGTTGCTGCGAGCTGTGTAACATTCCTTTGTTTAGAAAACAGCTAAAGTCTGTGTGTCAGATTAATTGAAATGCTATATATGCACTTCATGCTGTTTCGGCAATATGTTCAATTTAATCAGCCAACTCTGCCTGCCTAACGTGCATTGTGTTGCTGGAGTATTCACATATAGCAGCAAATCTGTCCCAGGTACGTCAAGTATAGCTTTGATCTCTGATAATGATGCTCTATTTTCCAGGAGTCGCACTTATCCTATTAACATTTATGTCTGGATTTTGCTTATGCATCACAATATATCCCTTTAAATCAGGGGTCCTAGGAACACTTCCAAACTTCTCAGGCCACATGTGTTACTTGCCACAACCTAACTCCATATTTAGCTGAAGTCTGGGTTCACATAAACTTCCTGCTTTTTAACCTCATTTTCCCAAATAAGGAACCTAGGTAGCCTGAAATAAGTACATAAGGAAATGACCCTCCTTCACACACCTCTCTTTGTCACACCCTGTGTTTTTTGTGCAAACAGGTCTAAGAACTTTCATCTCACTGTTTTCAAGACCTGATCTCAATTCAGCCCATTGTAGCTGTAGGGCTGGGTTCAACCCCTTGTGTACCAGGGGTTGATGAATTGGAAGAGATTGAAAAGTAGATGAAAGATTCCTCCACATGGAGTATAAGCTGCACTAGCCTCCCTGTAGTGCCTTGTTCTTCCTAGTTAATATGTCTGTGCTACTATAGCCTTTTTGATGGTAGAATTAAAGTGAAATTTGAATGTGCAGAGCAGCACAATCTGTAATGTGGGCCTAGCTGTGTTGTGTTGCTTTATGACAGTTCAGCTTACTTTCCTGGGTGGGCAGTTAGTTTATATCAGTGAAGTTCTAAATTCTCTTAGAGATGTTTAACTATATCCATGCAGGTAAAGCAGAAAAGCTGTATTTTTAGGTTGATGTGGTTTTAGGTATTATTATACCTTCTGATTGATCCTTCCTTCCACTCTGCCAAATGGCATCAATTGTGCTGCTTGGGTGGAATGAGGAAACGTCATGGTGCATACAGGTCCCAAGCACCTATCCTACAGAATCTATGACGGATAATCTAGCATAAATGGCAAAGGATTGGTGACAAATCTGAGTGAAAGTAAATAAGAATTTTGAAGTAAGAACAAAAATGGTATAGATACTCCAATAGAATGTAAGACCTCCTTATTCAACCTAGTCTTCCTAAACATTTTTTAATAGAAAAAAAGTTCATATTGCGATGAAAATCTAAAATTAAAGTCTTAAACCCAAATATTCTTGATTATAATTTCCTTTCACCCTTGCCTTTGGTCCAGTATTCCTCCATGCATTTTGCAAGGAAAACCACAGACTTGAGGTATGTAGAGCTATGATCACATATTCCTTATGTAAAATCTTGAGATTTGATGGATGAAAATAGTTATGCTAACTGGCCTTTACATTCACTGTAACATTCACTGTAACACTTTCTGGTTATATCCTTGCCTGTTCCCTATAGGTCTTTTTTGGAAGATGGCTGATAGAGGGCAGCCCGTATGTCTTACTGTTTGATATAGGATCAGCAGCTTGGAATTTGGACAGGTGGAAAGGTGAATTTTGGGATGTCAGCAACATAGGGATCCCTTTTCATGACCGAGAAGCCAATGATGCTGTGATTTTTGGATCGTTAACAGCCTGGTTTTTAAAAGAGGTACAGTTTTTAAATCTAGAGATTTTGAAATTCCAACCTTGTCAGCAGGGCAAAACCAAAGCTTTGGTACGCGCTTCCTACTCTCCAGTTTGAAAACTGTGGTCTTAAAGAAGTTGATGCTTGATGTAGATCAAATTTGTATTTAAAACTTTGATCTTAAGTGGTCATTCGACTATATTTTTTTCTGGGAGAAGGAAGTGGGGAAAGGAAGGCTCCCCTATGTGAAATCTGCTGTGTCTTTACTGTCACTTCCCCCTCTGTTTCTTCTCAACTCCCATATATGTCATCAGATGCTCTTACAAGTAGGATCTTAAACTCCCTTTTTCTCACCTATAGTAAAGTTGTCACACTCACACACAGTACTTGAAGCTAGTTAAACCACATTTCAGCAATTAGAGACTACCTTGCACAGGGAATATAAATAGAAAGCATTAATGATAGCACTGTGACTTCACATATGATTGCATTGCAGCCTACCTAAAAAGAGGAAACTCTGTTAATTTGCAGAATAATGTGTCTGTCATATTTTCTTATCAAACAAGGATTTCAACAGCAGAAGAGCAAGTTAAAGAAAGAAGAGTGACTCTGCTCCCCTGCACTCTAGGAAGGATACTGTTCTGAGGCACTAGTGAGGCACATGTGCTTCTTGACCTAAGGATTAGAGCTTGATGGGAATCAAGGCACATGGCCGCTTAAAACACTGTACTGCTTTGTCATGTGAAAAAAAAGCAAGTACACAGAGCAAGGCATGGGAAAAAAAAAGAGGTTTCTGCAGCTGGGATGATGGGCAAGATATAATGTGTGTTTAATGTATGTTATTTCAATTGTTTTCAGCTTTCCTGTCAGTTTGATGACAAGCCCAATATAATTGCCCACTTCCACGAGTGGCAGGCAGGAGTGGGTTTAATATTGTCTCGATCTTGGAAACTTTGTGTGGCCACAATTTTTACTACCCATGCGACTCTGCTTGGGAGATATCTGTGTGCAGCCAGTATAGATTTTTACAACAACCTTGACCAGGTAAGAGACATTTTTATCATTCCTTCTTCCCACCCCACTCCCCCCTCAGCCTACTTATTAATTCTTGCAAGCCATAATAAGTCCTTCCACTGTTCAATATTTTCAGGTTATGCTTAATTTGTAACTAGCAAACGTAAGAAGTATTTTCTGAGTTCAAAAGACCCACATCTGTTTCTTGGAATTTCTGAAGACTGTCTAGTGGTTTTAGTTTTCAATGTTCTATTTCCATCAAAGCATAACACAAATCAACATTTCAAGGACCCAGATGTCTTCAGCACTGCCTTCAGCAGAAATACATTACATGATCTAGGATTTCTAGTATGGTTAAAGACAAACTGAATTCAAGATTATTTTGCATTCCAGCACTTATTGAGGGTAGAGGTGGCTAAAAGTCTGAAACAACTGCCTTATTCACTGACCTTTCATTTCCTTGGCTAAAATCAGTAAAGAAAATTACTCAGCTGGCAATTTTCAGTTGGATGTTTCAAGCTTGACATACTGTGGAACAGTGTCTTCCAAAGACAAGGTACAAGTAGTAGCATGCTACTGGCCTTATTCAGAAGAACAGAATAGATTGTCATTCCCTTGTACTTCAAGGAAACACCTTTTCCCTCTTATTTTTTAATTCTGTTTTCTACCAAAGGCAGCTACTGAATCTACTGAATGCACTAAAAGACACTCTCCACTCATTTATTGCTATGTATAAAGGTTGCAGCATAGTAGTGTGTAGAGGGAATTGTCTCTGCCTAAAATGAGGCAACTAACATAGGTGGTTGCTCCTACTAGGTTTGTATCATCAGTGCAGTTACGCTGGCCTCTTCACAACTAGCATAAGGCAAACATCCTCAGATTGCCATGTGAAAGATCTTTCTCCATCTATCACCTGGAAAAACTAGTCTCCTAAATCATACATTTGTTAGATGCATCAATGAGGCAGCATGAATAATGCGGTCATACTGTCTAGGAGTCTAGACATTCCTACTCCCTCGTATTCCCCTTATGTGTAGATGTGCAAAATCTAGCTTTAAGTTGCATTAATTATTTTTCTCTGGACAGAGCTAGATTAAAAGAACTAAAACCACGTCAGTTTCAGGTTTAATGCTTAAGAAAATGAAGACTTTTCAGCAGTAAAGTAGCAGTAACTTTGTTCATTCACCCTTAATTAATTCTTATGTAATTTGTTAGTAAGGAAGCCATAGGAAAAAAGTAACAATAAAAAAAGGGCATTTAAAAAGAGAAATTAGAGTTAAAAAAAAGAGAATGCTGATTGTTTTATAGCCTGATGCTAAAAAGACTGTCAGAGCCTTGCCTTGCTTTTGCAAAGGAAATCCTAAAGAAAATTTTTCTTTACTTTTTATTCTTGTTAATTTGGTGTGCTACAAGTAGCCTGGCCAAACAGTCTGCTTTTCTCAAAAACAACTTCTTTTTCCCTTCATGATAACCTTGGGTGCCTCACCCTCTCTTTGTGTACGCAAAAGAAAATGTACTTACCCTACATCTGAGCAGACTTATCTATTTTAATATACTTCTAATATAATCACAGTATCCATATCACTTTTACTGTTGACACGACGTGGCGAACTTCATGTGATAAGGTACTGTCCATCCTTCTTCAAAGCTTCACAAATCCCATTGGCAACTATTAGCTACATCATAAATACGGAAATTTCTAGTCATGTTTTTCTATATTCTAAGAGTATAAGGAATGAAACGTACATATGTATACGGAATTAAACATATATATCAGTTTAAAGTACTACTATAAACTGCTGTAAATAATATTTAAGGGAGGAAACTTGTTGATTTTTAGGCCATAAAGCTTTATGCCCTCTATGGAGTTATTGGCATTTGAGGGTACCAATAGATGAAATGATATTAAGCTGTTATACTATGACACGCTTATAGGGTGCTAACGCTTTTCCTGACGAAGTCAACTTCTAGTAAGAAATCAGATACCTTAGTGAGAACTCCTTTGGCTGTAAAAAGGTCAATCTGGCCTAGAAGTCAGCTGAGAAACAAGAGAGGTTGATCTAGAGTACAGTAATTAAATGGTACATATAGCTAAGTGTTCAGAAGCTATTCTTGTCGCTGCCTTCTAGTAGTAAACTAGTAAGGTCAAACACACAATTTTCCCAGTGAAGAAGATTCTCCAGGGCTTCCTAACATTAAATCTTTGGATGAGAGTATATATATTTAGAACATGTCATCCCCTCCCACCCCAAAGTATTAATAGCTGTTTTTCCTGTTTCAGTGTTATTGCATAATTATCTTCCTTTAAAGCAAAATAATGATTGACTTTAAGTTCTCGCTTTTGATCAGCGTTTCATGTTTAGAACAGAATTTTCACCAGCGTTAAGCACAGCAGCTGAGATAGGTGGGAAGGATGCAACTGTAGTACGTGCTATGTCAGATATCACAGAAAAAATGGTTGTAGCACAAGGGTATGTGTCTGAGAGACAATCAGGTATGCTAAGCTCCTACAGAGAAAAGAGGAAAACTCGTGTTCCATTTTCTAGTCCCCAATACAGTCCTCAAAAAGCTGGCTTAGAAAGCTTTCTAGAGAGAGCTGTACTCAGCCCTCTGAGGCCAAGTGCTTTTCTGCAATGTTGAAGGATTTACCAGTGGGATCCACAGGCAAAACCATGACATGATTGTTTGATGACTGATGAAAGATATTTACCTGGCATCTTCACAGACTTTCTCTCCTTCCACTGTGCCCTGGATGTGTGACCAGTGTGTTGTTCCTCACCATAGTATTTCCTGTTAGCCCTGACTCTAACACACTCCCAGTTTGTCCTCAACTGTCACTAGCCCTGCCTGCTCTGCACACACAGAGGCATGCATCTGCATGTGCCCACACAGTGCAACACTCTTCCATGTCAGTGTTAAACTACCCCTGTACAGGACCAGAAGATACTAGATGGGTTGAAAGATATTTTTAAAAAGGATAAAGGATTACTGAGATGTTCTTTCCTTCTCTGGATTCCACAGTGGAAAATCCCACTTTAATTCACCTTCCTAGCAAAGCTCAATAGGTGCTAGCTGGCACAAGTATGGAAGGTACAAATGTGTTCTTTGAAGTAATCCAGTGAGGCCAATAGCTTTAGAGCAGAGAAGACTTTGGTCCAAGTCCCAGCCTACTTGGAGTGAACGTCAATAGTGGTGGTCATGCAGAGGGCTGCGTAATGCAGTGTGGGGTGATGTTTTCTCTAGCACTCCAGTGAGCAAAGAACTGAAGTCACCAGCCCCTGTCAGGTGATAAAACTGGAAGGGCTCTATGTGGTCTTCTGATGGCCCTCACAAACCTGGATCTGTGAAAACATGAGCTTCAGCCTTACTAGGCTTTTGGGGAAAACGTAAGAGTGACTTAGTGAAGGGTTGCCACACTGTGATGCATGATTCGTTACGAACTACCTAAATCATACAGAGGCCTGAACTGTAGACTACCAAACCCCTTTGTTTATGAGCAGAGGGCACATGCCAGCCTGTAAGCTTGTCGTGGGTTCAGCAGCAGCAGTCATTTTTCTCCTTCTTGGTAGCTGGTGCAGCGCTGTGTTTTTGATTTTGGGCCTGGAAGCAGCGCTGATAACACCAGTGTTTTCAGTTACTGCTTGGTAATGTTTTGGTCTGGCCAAGGACTTTCTGAGTCTCATGCTATGCCAGGGAGGAGGGGAAGCCAAGAGGAAGCAGAGACAGGACACCTGACCCAAACTGATCAAAGAGGTTATTCCATACCACAGCACGTCATGTCCAGGATGTGAACACAGAGGGGAGAGACTCGGAAGGGTGTGGTGGTGATGGTGGACTGGGAGTGCATGGCATGATCAGGTTTTTGGTATTGGGGGGTGCACTGGCTGGATCGGGCTTGGTGAGCAGTTATATTCTCTTTCTTTGTATTTCTCTTGTATTATTACTGGTGGTAGCAGTAGTGATTTGTGTTATACTTTAGTTACTAAACTGTTCTTATCTCAACCTGTGCGAGTTGAATTCTTTTGATTCTCCTCCCCATCCCCCCGGGACTGGGGGAAGAAAGAGGGAGAGGGAGTGAGAGAGTAAAACTGTGTGGGTGGGGGGCTTAAACCACGACAAAGCTGTAAGAAGATTCTTCCTGGGGGACTGAAAACCTAGTCAATCTAGTAGATTAGAGCTGTAAATTGCTGGAAGAGAGTCCACTATGGATGTAAGACTGTAATGTTGCCTGACTCCTGACCTCTTCCTGAGCCATTTGCTCTTTGCCTTAGTTGGAGACAAGATCCTGGTTCTTATAGAAAATAACTGTAAAAGATTGTACAGTTCTTATAGCCTTAATTCAGTAATTAATTCAATAATTATTAATTGGACTGGGAGAAATTTAGCTGCTTCTGCTCTAGTGGAAAGCCTTCGTGTACAGCAGAGCATGGTGAGTACTGTTGTCCCCTCTGCAGCATTTAACAAATAACAGATGGTCTGAGATAAGAGGTACACTGAGGCAATAACCAGCAATTGAACAGCAACTCAGTGTACATTTTTGTTCCTAGATACACATTTAATTCACTGATTTAAATCACTGGAGGAAGGAAGAGAGATTGAAAAAAAAAAAGGAACAAAACAGAAGGTGACTTGCATGGTGTCTGGTAGAGTTTGATACTTTTGCTTGCTTTTAAGCATCTGAAGAACCATGGGTTAACGGCTGAGTCAGGGCCTGCTAACTCTGCCTACAGGTTATTGGCTTGAACTCTTCCAAAGTCAATGTTTTCTTGTTTCAGTGACAAGTAGGTTATGTTATGAGCTTATTTCCCAACAGAAGTTTAAGAAGTTTCGTATATAGTCCAACCGGCAGTTTATTTTTTCTCATCCTATCCATGTCCAGTGTAGCTTCTACACTGGTGAGAGTAAGGTTATGTTTGTGGCCGAGGTAAACTGAACCAAAATAGCTAATCCAGAAGGTAATAAGTTCTGCGGAAAAAGTTCTGAGCCTGTGGAGCCTTTTCCTCTTCAGGAGGAAGTGAATTCTCAGCTGAAGATAAAGAATATTAATCTTTCATTGCTTTCCTCATTGTTAAAGGGGCTGGGTTTTTTTTTGTGGGGTATTATTATTATTATCTAGTTATTGGTTGTGGGTTTTTTGTGTGGGTTGGTTAGGCTTTTAGGTATTTTTGGGTGTTTTGTTTTGGTGGTTGTTTTTTTCTTTTTGTTGGTTTGTTGGTTGGTTGGTTGCTTGCTTGTTTTATTATTCATTAATAAATAAACCAGACCAACACCTTTCCTAAATTGACTGAGAGACACTAATGATTCAGGCTGGTTCATAGGTGAATAGACAGCTGTGTTAGAACAGCCATTTTGGCAAATAATTTAACTTGATATATCATTTGAGATGTGATCATCTGTAACTGGTTTTGTGGATTACTGGCCTGGCATAGTGGAGAAGTTTGTAGGCTTCAGCCTCTGATGCTTCTTAGTAAAACATCCCCTTGATTTATAATGAAAAAAATGACAGCAAGAAGAAAAAAAACCTTATGGAAATAAGAAAGTCCTCATTTTGTTTTTCCTTATATATTTGCTCTGCCAATGTGTAACACCTTTTTTTAGACCTAGGTAACATTTTACATATGAGTTGTACAAGTCTAGCTGAATATAGTTTGCAGAATGGTGAATTGCTACCCAAGAAGTCTAAAACAAAAAGCAATAAAAATCCTAATGAAAATAAATAGTCAAGAGCTTTTATGCTGACAATATAGGAACACAAGCTCTCATTCCACTTAGTGCAGTACTGTCACGGCTGTCACTGAGCTCACTGTTATGCAAAGCTGATCCGCTTTGTTAGTACAGCAGCTAATGGAAATCTGACTTAAGACAGGAAGTGTAAATTTCATTCTTTTTTGGCCTGGCAGAGCTACCAGAATGAAAGTTCTGTTTGCACAAGATAACAATAAGTGGGAGTTCAGCTTGACGTAAGCTAGATTTTAAAAAGAGTAATTCTTACATAATTGAGACAATAGCAGCCAGTGAGATTGTGCCTGAAGTGAAGGTATTTCCATTCTACCTTTTTGTTGATAGGAATTTAAACTTCAGGCCTATCTCTGACTGCTTCTGATTCTACTGCAAAATCACCTTGTGAACTTGAGCGTGCCACTGATTTTCAAGACTGGAAGAGATTGTTCTTTACCCACAATCCTCAGCTAAACATTCATGCATCAAATCTATAACTTTTATTTGAGATACAAACTGCTTACTTTGAGTAGATAAATGGTTTTGTAAGGTTCAAGTTGTCAAGAGAATATATGTAATTTATGCAAAGGTGTCACAAAGTTTTAATTGTCAGAACTATGTATTTTAATTCCAGTTTGAATTTGGTTTAATTTTCATTGGCTTCCATCATACTTCTTTTTTTTCCTTTTTGAAAGCATAGTCTAGCATCAGTACCTAGAGATTGTGTGCAGACCATGACAAATAATTTATCTGTCTTTCAGAAAAGTGTTTCCATAGCTAATATAGTCTTTCCTTCTTTTCCACTCTCAAATCATTCTTCTTTGTGCTTTTGTAAATCCTTTGCAATTTGTCTTTATCATTTTGAAGTAGGAATGTCTGATTTGGATTTATTACTTCACTGATGTTATCTGTTTCCAAGAGAGACATAGCGCCAGTATTCCATAACTGTTTGATATTCTCTTCTTTCTGTATTCAAAGGCCATCTTAGTTGCCTTAGAATGTCATGCTGGAAGGTTCAGTGATTACCCGTTGTGCCCCCTAACACGCTAAATTTTAAGACATTAATAAACTATTATGCTCATCATGTGGATGGATAGGAAGGACAGAAATTAGCTGAATTTTTTGCTCAGAATTGCATTGCAGCAAATGCAAATTTTGCTCCAAAGACTTACGCCTGTGGAACATCTGCCTGGTTTGCTTTGAGATTAGAATGGCCTTATAAGGGAAGCATTTTCCCCTCTAATCCTTGCCATCCTGTAAATTCTAATAACCTTCTTGGTTTCTAACAGTCAGAGTAGGAGGGGATCCTCACTGGGAGCAGCTGTGGAACATTTACAGGAAAGTAGATATTGAAGACATTAGTCTTTAAAAGTCACTGAGTAGCAGTTGCATGCGATGATCGTAAGGGTCTTTTCCAATCTAAATAATTCTATAAACTGTTAATCTGACTTAAGTCTGTTTTTTCTCTTGATGCAGCTTGCATTTGCGTGTTTGCTAGTGTTCCCATTTGCTGATAACAGCAAAAAAACAGAAGTAAGCATGACACACTTCACAGACCCTTTGCTGAATGTGAACACAGTGGAACATGTTCACAGGTGCCTTAACCAAAGTGGATGAGCATCCAGGCAGCAGAGCCAACTGCTGAGCAGAAACATTGGTTTGGGGGTGAAGAGCAAACTAGCTGCACTTGCGTTCTGCTTCATTTTGGCCTATTTTCTCAATACAGTGCCATGCCCCATGATGCCTCTAATTCTGGAGCTAATACCGTCACAGCCAGCTCAGCTGTCTTTGCACAGTACTGTGCGGACTAAATTTGTCTCCTGCACTGTCTCATCAATTAAGTTCCATTTAACCTGCCCTTCAACTTGCCCAAGGCTTATTTTCTAAAGTCACTCATCTAGCCTGCTCAGGAGTGCATGGTGAGGTTTCTTGCTCCACGCTGTGAGGTCAGTGGCCAAGATCTTACTTTACTGGAGGAAACAGCAGGAGAAGGAGAGGAAATGAAATGTGACAACTCCGTTTCCTCAGCTTATCGCTTGTTAGTAGACATGGAATCATGTACCTTTGAAAAAGCATTCCAGAAGTCATGTAAGCATGTGCAAAATACAATCTTTCCCATTTCTGGAAGATGAAAAAAGGAATAGCAATGAAGAAACAAACATCAAGATGTGTATGTGTTAAATGTGTAAAATGCTTTCATGCAATCAAAGTAGTATGAGCTAGCAGGAAATAAGCCATAGTGCTTTGAATGATCCTTTTATGAATCTTTCTCCCACTAGTGCTGAAGAGGGCTTATCCGTGGTTAGTAAACATGTCCCAAATTTAGGTTTAAATTTCATTTTGTAAAGAATCATTCTTTGTGAGAAAAGGAAAAGAGAATGAAAAGCCTTTACAAGTTTGGCTGTTTTAAAATAGTTTTTAATACAAAGTCAGAAGTATTTAAAAAAACTTGCATAGTTCTGTGTGTGCAGTGGTACCCCATCCCATTTAGGTGTTTGCCAAAGAACGGTCCCATTTTGTATCTTTGGTACACAGAATGGTTGAACATTCATAATGATTTTTGGTTTTGTTATTCTTCAATAAGCAGATTTCTACCTTGTTTGTAGCGTGTAATTAAGAGTTCTGTTCTGAATAACATACATGTGATTTTCTTAGGTGCTGTTTTGCAGCATTCATCAGTGGCATCTGTATGCTCCAGAAATATCAATGAGTTGATTTGCCACACTCATACAAAGGAAGGTAGCTACATCATGCAGAATGTTTTAAGGAAGCTTTTATTAGAGTTAGCAATACCAAGTACTTTATAACTTCAAAGCGTAAGTTCAGTGGATTTCAGATCTAGATGTGAACATTCAACACTTTAACAGGTCAGACTGTGACACTCTGAAGAGTCGAAATAGCTCACCTTTTTTTTTAATCCTCCCCTACCCTCCTGCCCTGTGCTTTTTCTACCATTCAATTTCTGTGACAAATGAGGTATGTTCTAGGGAAAAGATCTTCTTCTGTGACATGGTTGTTTGTCTCAAAATTCTCATGAGAAATGCAGAAAATAAAATATATAATGATACAACTGAATGATTGTATCATAATGAATAACATTGTGTGGTAAAGCACGTTTCCTAGCTGTAGGTTCTTCCTAAAAATCTCTTTGGCAAGCTTAGAAACTCTTGTCATACAGGATCATCAATATCAAAAGAAAGCATCTAGCTTTTTTGAACTTTTCATCTAAGATTTTTCAAGACTCTTCTCGTCACATTAGGGTGGCATTTTCAGTTTATACAGTGGAATCCACTTGCCCACCAGCAGTGTAGCACCACTGCAAAATCAAGAGTGCTTGGTGGATAAAAGCACTTAAGTTTCTTAGCAAAGCATTCATAAAATACATATATATGTGTATATATATATACACACACCTACCTACGTAAAAATAAAAAATTATTTGCTTAAATCTTGTTCCCTGAAATGGCTCCCATTTGCTCAAATTTCTTAAAATATGTTCTATGCCAATCTTGAGCATGTGAAAATTCATGATCTAAATAGCTTTATTTGTGGCTAAGGTCTAAAGTAATAAAAGCAACATGCTGTGGCAAAGGTCAGATAGTCCTAACTATAGAAAGTGCTGTCTGCTCAGCCTATACAAGACACATAGTAATAGCCCATAAGGGAATCATTACTCAAACATCAAGTGACTTTTGACACAAGCAGAGCTTTTATGACAAAACAAAAAAAAAGTCTAAGTAGGTAAGTATATATTCCTCATATTCCAATGATGGTTAAATCTGTTATGGTCAATGAAGTTACAGAGTGATGATAATGGCAGATCTCATTAAGAGTCACTGTCACTTGCCATGTAACTCACAAAGTCTATGTGGTGCCCATGCTGTTGACCTTAGGAAGTCAACATTTCTGTTCCCAGAAGTGAAACATCATGTGAGACTAAGAGGATTGTAATTGTAATCATTGGCACTCTATTAGCTGTTACTCTTAGACAATTGCACTTTTTTGTGTAATTGCACAATTGCTCTTTTTTAGACATTGCAGCAATTTTGCAGTGGACATCGTTAGTGAACATTTGAACCTTTAAGCATGTGCTCAGTAGGTACTGTGCGGTTTCTTCCCATCAGGATAGCATAAGCTCAGTAAAAAAAAAAAAAGTGTAACTGCAAGGTTTAAAAGTAATTCATAAATATTTTGGTATTTGGGTTGTCTTATCTAGTAGTTTAACTTATCTCTGCCTCTAGAAATTGATGGAGTTCAAATTGAAGTAAAAAGAGCAGTAAATAACAGTGGTAAAGCTGGAGGAAGAACATCTCTGAATATCAGAAAATATCTCATTTCCTGTTTTCTTTGTCCCCTCAGGATTTGTGACTGAGTCCTTACATCCTACCTCTCCACCACAACTCCATTTCTCTCTGGCCTCCCCATGATCCCCACCATTTTACATATTCTCCAGGTTCTCTCCTCATCCCCATTCCTTTTTTTTACTCTCCCCTATATCTCCAGATACCAGCAACTTTGCCACTCTCTCAAGTTTTCAAACAAGTCCAGGCAAGATGCAACATGACATATTGCCAGCCACCAGGCCAAATAGCACAGGTAGTTTTGATGGAATTACCCAGATCGTTACTCTGGGTCTTCTTCCGTTGCTAAACTGCCATTTTTCCATGGTCATGCAGGACCTGTGACCTCTCTTGCTCCTTCAAACTCTTTGAAATTGTGGTAACAAGTCTGATGAACGTATCACACAGGTGTCTTATTTTTGTTTTATCATTTAACAGTTTGACATTGACAAGGAAGCAGGAGAGAGACAGATTTATCATCGGTACTGCATGGAACGGGCATCTGTACATTGTGCCCATGTGTTCACCACAGTCTCACAGATAACAGCTGTAGAAGCAGAACATATGCTTAAAAGAAATCCTGGTAAGACTTCTATTGTTTTCTTCATATACTTCTTCCGAGCACCTACATTTCCTCAGGCTGAATGAAAATAATAGAGACAGGTATACAAACATGAAGAGCAAGGACGTGTACATAGGTATGTCTGGATATACTACAGAAAATAACCAATTTTCAAAAGAAAAGTGCAGATAATATAATTGGAAACATATTCTAGTAGCATATATAATTCAGAAGAAATCAAGTTCAGCAGTATTTAATAGCTGCTTTCAATACCATTTCAGGAGAGCATTAATTTAACTCCATGGATGTTAGGCTTTCTTTGCAAAGACATCTCAGCTTCAGATTTGCTTATAGCAAGGTTTCCAGTGATGTTATATTCAGGTCAACTGGTGAAAACAGAAGTTGGAACCTTTGTAATACATTTCACCAGCTTTTACAGTGTGAGATTTGTTGCTCAGCTAACAGTGAGTGATATAATCTTTTAGAAGTGTAGCAAAAATTTTAATGTGCAAAACAATGTTAGATGAGTTTTGTTTTCCAGTGCTAAATCTGTTTCACTTTCCTTAATATGGTAGAGATCAGAAGGCAAAAACCAAACTGTAAATCAATGCAGTTCATTTCCTTGTCTCTCTCACAGCTAGGAGTAGCAGTGTGGTCATGGTCATTGTGATCCTAGGACCTAACAGTGAGAAGTTTCATAAATAGATATTATATTTTCTACTAGACCAACCAGTACAGTTTGAAAAAACAGTTGAGATGTGCCCAATGGTTTGTCTGACTTTTCCCTTTCTATTACTCTCATAAAATATGGGACTTACCAATAAAACTGATTGTGTTCCATGAGTGGAGTTTAACTAAGGTTATGATCCCAGTCTGATGTGTCACTAAAGTTCTTTATAAATCAGCACAGTGTTTTATAAAGATAAGCCACAGTACTCCTTTCAAGGGTAAGCATCATGGATGAAAAACTGCACAACAGTTTTGATTCTATTTTGCAGGTGCGTTCACACCTTGGTTGGTTATTTTAAGTATAAAAATGCTCAAATGACTTTGGGGTTTATTTTATTTGCTTGTTCTTCATAGATTTTTTTTTTAATGGAAATTGCAGTGCTAATCATAGTTTGGGACTGTTATCCTTTTTAACTTCAATGCTTCAAGCCACAATGTAGCTCATGCATCAGGATAAAAGAGCTGTCCATTGGAACCTTTGTCTCATTCCTGACTGTCAATAAGACTGATGAACTTAGAAGATTTTTTTCCTCTATTTTTAAACATGACAGAAGTAATGTAAGTGTTCAGTCATCTAATCTGGGATATTTCTGAAAGGTCTTGGTTTTTACCAAGTGCAGATCACTTGATCTTTGAAAGCCAGACTTCTGAAGCTATTTTTAATTGGCATGAGGCTTCTCCCCACAAGAGCTACTCTTGAAAATTGTAGTTTATATTTTGGGACTTAAGGAGGCTGAAATGACTCTGAATCCAGTTTAATTTGGGAGAGAAAATCTGCAGACAGCTCATAGGTAGAATGTCAGTTAAAGGCAAAGAAAATTCCGTGCACAGAGATTCACAGGCTTGACCTTTTTTTTAATATGCTTTCAACTTTGAAGAAGCCAAGTAAATATATATATAATGTTTGAGTTAAAAAAAATTGTTGTCGCATATCATGCTTCATATTGACAGAGCTAGAAAGAAATAGAATAGGAATTGTTACCTCAAGATTGTATCCTCAATTGTATCCTCAGATGCATTTATAAATAGAAAACATGTTTCAATGGGAATAAATACTTTAATAGTTTCTTTGAATCATAGACCACAGATAAACTGTTTACGAGTCTATTCTCATGCTATTTATTCTTTCTGAAGTTGTGAAATCAACATAGACATTGGCTGTTCAGGAAGCCCAGCAGTCTGTCTGTAGGTCATTAAGCTTGTATTCTGCAAAGGAATGTGAATGCTGGAAGAATGTGTACACTTCTCAATCCATTTAAAAAATAAACTTTAAAAGGGGGATGCAGAACTGGCACAATTCAGTTCTATTTGCGTTTGAATTTATTCAGATGTAAACTTTGCAACAAAGTTGTTAACTAAAAATAACTGAGGAAATGTGATATGTAGAGCAGTCTCTGTTACTTCTCATTAATATTAAACTTGGACACAAATTATCGATCTCAGCACTTGGAAAAGCCCCTTTAAACTTCAGTAGACATGATTGCATAGGGAGCTTTTTGTTTTTTGCACCTGGACAAAGGCCGATTTGCCAGTCTAAACCTAGCAGAATGATTGCTTGCGTTATGCTGTTATTATTTGATCAATAATTTATCAAAACCTATTTGTCAAAAGTCTGAGTGTCTAATATTAAACATGTTTTCTTTGACCTACCATGCAAGATTCTGTCAGTGATCATAAGGTACACTCCTGTGATTTGAATACTGATATTATGGGTTTTCTAATATTTTCATTCAGGTATGAAACATAGTTCTCATTAGCAGTAGAGAAGACTTTGAATCAGAATTCCAAGACTCTTGAGTATCGGTTAAGGTCTAGATCTGGACTTTGTTCTGTATATATTTGATTAAAATCATAGAAGCGAACTCTGAAAAAGTATGAGTCAACCCTGAATCTTAGTAACTTATCAACAGAAAACATCATACTGTGCTATTATTACTTTAGTCAATGCCAGTTTCTTTACTATAAATATAGAAGTCAAATCATCCTGATCTGACCTACTTGGGATAATTTTAAAACAAAAATGTCATTAATTCACTAAACAACAAAAACCCCAAACTAAAATAGGAACAAAGGTCTCTTTTATCATTTCTTCCATAGGGTAAGAACACATTGCCTCACATGTATTCAAAATATTATTATATGTTGAGCAGAAATAGTGAACCGGGTTCTTTGGGCTCCCACATCCCACAGATATGTTGTGTATCTCAATGGCATAAATAAGAGATGGACTGAGCCCCAATCCTGATGAAAGGGTAAATGAAGCTACAGTTGAATCAAAGAACATTGGAGTAGGTTATATGCAGGCTGATGATGACGGGTAAGAGTATCCAAAACTCCCTGATAAATGTGAAAGTGTAGACGAAAACTGGCCAGAAATACACAGTCACGGATTCTTACTTTATTGGAAAGAGCTTGAAATTGTTGCAGTCCTAAAGCTATGTCCTGCAAGAGCCAGTTCTGGACCAGAAGCAGGTCAGAGGAAGAAGGTATGTTGTTGGTAAAGACAAAGGGAAATGGAGGGTGTTTCTGCTTTCTTCACATACCCACTCATATGAAGCCGCACAAGTCTCTGTTCAGAGCAGCTCCTAGGGCTAGGCAGCAGATGATAAGGACACAAGTTTCCTTGCCACACCCACCAAGACTCTCCTTTCTTGTAACTGAGAACCAGATCCCAAGTATCTGAGAAGTAAAGATTTCCTGGTCAAGGCTGGACTTGTATGTTATTCTGTGTTTAGTTTAGGAGAAATCCAACAGATTACTGAAGGGAGGTCTTTTTAAAAATGTTTCTTATATTCTCCCTTTTCTGGTAAAACCTCAGAAGTCTTGACAGAACAGACCTCTCATGCCATGCAGTAATCAAGTGCATATTATAGCACAGTTTCTGCTTTCAAGAGCAGTGGTTGAGCCGGCAACATTGATATCAAGAATAAAGAGGTAAAGGGTATACTGCACAAAAACCATATGGCTAAATGGAGACATTACTTAAGTCTTGATGGGACAAAAGGGCATGGGGGATAGCTCACTGTTCAGCATGATCTGTGCTAATTTTGAGTACAAGTCAGGGTGGTACTTGACCACTTCAATGCGGTAGACAGTGGAGTGTCACATGCAAAGTTTTGTGGAGTAAGCTGGTGGAGACCATTGTGTTAGTGCTGTTCCCTGTCCACGAGTAATAAGCATACCTAACCGTTCACATACTGACAGCTGAAAGACATGTTGGTTCTTTCCTTAAAGATTTCTCGGACTCTGAAGATGTCTACCTCTGCCTTTTCTCTGCTTTTCCAGATGTTGTCACCCCAAATGGCTTGAACATTAAGAAATTTTCAGCAATGCATGAGTTTCAGAATTTGCATTCCATGTACAAGGCTAGGATCCAAGAGTTCATTCGAGGTCATTTCTATGGGTATGCTTTTACTTTTCAAAAACTAGCCCTGGTTGTCCAACACTATTTAAAGCAGGACCCAAAGCAGGAAGACTAACAAGTACTTCAAAAATGTTGCCAACTTACTGAAGTATCTGTCTGGGATGTATCAGCCAGAAGCTAAAGGGATTTCAGACCCCAGTTCTAACTCTGCTTAACGGATTGTGGGATTAGGCGGCACATCTTGATTTTTTTTTTGTTATTTACCCAAGATACAGTTTATCGGATTAAAATAGTAATTTTAAAGAGCAGCAGAAAAGCCTCACTTTCAGTATTTTCTTGGGCTACTAAATTCCTCCAGAATAGAAAGCTGTTGTGTGTTTTGCTTTACTGTATCTTGAGAAATACTTTCTGGTTTTCTGTTTGCTTTGTTTCAGCCACCTTGACTTCAATCTTGAGAAGACCTTATTTTTCTTCATTGCTGGGAGATATGAGTTTTCCAATAAAGGAGCTGATATGTTTCTAGAAGCCTTATCAAGATTAAACTTTTTGCTGAGGGTAAGAAAGCTTCTGCAAATGTAGATAACATAGAGCTTATGTTCGAGCTTACCATACAATAGAAGTTACCTGCAAGAATTTCCCTGCCATACTCTGGTTTGTAGGAAATTATTTATGGGATATTCAGAGTTTTCATAAAGCTGAATCATCAGAGTATATAATGATCTCAGGCTGCTTAAAAATAAGTGATTATATAGCTCAAGAAGTTAATCCATCGTTATCTCCCTTGTTTTTAGAGAAAAATACCGAAAATATGATTCAAGTATTTACCCTGAAGATTTACATATTAGAAGGCAAATAAAAATAATCCTTTAGTGATGCAATTTGAAAATATCTTTTAAAGCAAATTGCTTAATTCATTAGGACCTGGACATGATCTTTTAAATCTGTGAATACCATTATCGCATCGGATGGGAATCTCTCATTAAAATGCAAAGTGTGGCAGTGGCCTGAAGAATAAGCATGGGGAAGCCACTCACTCCTCTGTGTTTCTGTTTCCTGGGGTGAAAAATGTGTGCAGTGTTTCTAAATGCCTTTATGGAGTACTTTAATGAAGATAAGTCCTGAGCCTTGTCATGATCAAAGGCCAGAGCACTTCCCACCTACAGATGAGGTCACTGAATGACAGATGTGTCCCAAAGACTGACACATTAAAGAAAAAACAGCAGCAAAACAATCAAACAAAAGCCTGATCAGTTTTCAGTCATGTAGCAAGGATCAGTTGGCTGTTGTCCCAGACTGTCTTTTGTGTTCTGTCATTTAAATGATATGGAAAAATCTGGATAAAAATCTTGATACTCTATTGTTAGTGCTAAAAAAATATAAGTTTTAAGTACACTTGTTCTACCTCCACTTTCTATTAATACTCCCTTAGAGCCTGTGGACTTTCTAGAAATGCTTAATCCATTCACTCTTAATCCACTCACACAATTCACTCACACAACAGGTCACCTCGCATAACTTAGGTAAGTGTTTCTTCCGCAGCTTTGCCAAGCAACTGATTTCTGTTGTTTGGTACAGCTGTGCAGCATCAGCTACCTGTTAATGGCATTTACATAACTATTAACTATGAATGCTGACAGTATGGAAAGTCTTATGTGTCAGGATGGAAAGAATTGCTTGAGCAATGGTTTGTGTGTAGCAGCAGTCTCTTCCCTTATCTAATCATTTATATGATGTCGATTACAAGCCAGACTGATGGAAAGTCAAATGAAAAGCTTGTGTGTCTGTCAGGCTCTTTGCCACGAGTTCAGGTAGATAGTGGTTGCTGTCATCCCTCTTTCTGCCCATATGTCTGGGGAACTATTGCTATAGAAAGTAGTTCTGCTTGCTGCTCTAGGGAATCCCTTGCCCCATGCCTGGGCACATCTCACCTAGTAAACTAACTGTTTAGTTCTTTAAGCCAACATATTTCATGCCAGGTGAGAATATGTGTGTATGTTTCTTACTTTTTGCAGTCTATGTTCATATCCTAAGCCATGGCCTCTAAACCATTAGAAGTCAGGAAGATCTCTGTTGTCCAAATTGGAACTGGGTGACATCTGTTTACCTGAATCTATTCTCAACTATATCTCTGACTTGACAAAGACTTCCTATCTAAAGCGAGAGGTGTAAGATCAGAGCCTTCCTGGACAACCAAACAGAGAGCATTGGCTTTTCCTGTGACTAATTCTGAAAGTTGGCTGTGATACCTTTTAGTGAGATTTTTCTTTTTCCTCTCCATCTTGTGTCCATGTAGGTTCATAAGACTGATGTTACAGTTGTTGTGTTCTTCATCATGCCAGCCAAGACAAACAATTTCAATGTGGAAACCCTGAAAGGACAAGCAGTCCGGAAGCAACTCTGGTAATTGCCGTTCTCACCGATGGCCTCGAACAGTGAATTGAGGAGACATGCAAAATTTTAATGAAGGATAGTGCTCTTTTTGTTCTGCTGAAATTGAGGATCGTGGGTAACTAGAATGTATTTGTAGGGATGAAAGAGATGGGAGTGGTAATTAGAACTACATGATCATAAGGTCCTTTGCAACCCTAATCTTTCTATGATTCTATTATTCTATGATTTCTTTTTTTTTGTCCAGGTTATTTTTAGTAAACTGCCCTTGCCATTCTTCGTAGCAAGTTAGCAAACAGTACTTGTTTTGCAGTGACAAAATCAGAGGTTCTGGAAAAATGCACTGGTCTTTATGTCTTCTGACTGTTTCTGGTACTCCCTTTGGACATGCCATTGAGCTCCCACAGAATAAGGACTGTCTGCTAATTTATCAGAGTGAGCTTCTCTGCTACCAGTGGGAAAAAGTAGTTAATTATGTGTCCTCTTTTATTCAGAAATATGGAAATTGTACTGTCTAATCCATCAGAATAACAGTTGATAACTGTAATTTTCTGTATAACCTACAATAAGCAATGGGCACACCATAGCAGTGAAACTTACAGCTATGAAGGGAAAATTGCTACAGCCCTTCTCAGTTTAGCAGGTTTCATTTTACAACTTCCCTAACAAAAAGCAAAGCAGGGGCAGACTTAATCTCACTTTAACTGCTGTGGACGCTACTAGGGAAAAATACGTGTTGTGAGGTACTTCTGAACTGAGAGACATAGCAAAACTGAAGGTTCAAATTCATAAAGAAAATAAGTGGTGGGTTGTCAAGGATGACTTCTGTTAAAAAAAAAAGGGGGGGAAAATGCCATTTCACTGAACATATTTACAGATTAATTATCTAAGCAGGGAAATTGAAATACTCATCTTATTAGTTGGCTAGAGCAGTTAAACTCTGCTTGCGGAGGTAAGGAAGTTGGTCTTAAAGCTGAGGGACTAAAACCCACAAGACCAAACTTCTGCTTTTATGCTTGTGTCTCACTGTTTAACCTCTTTCTGATGCCAGTTTTATATTTATAAAATGATAGAGAACTAAATTACTTAAAAATCTGTAGATGAAAGGCACTGTGTATGAGAAAGATACTACTTTCCTTGTTATCTCATTAACTTCCTCCAGCAGATGATCTCTGGCTCAGTTCCTGGATATCAGTAATCAAGTTGAAATCTTCGATTAATGGATACTAAACCTGCACAAAACCAGTCAAAAATATAGTTTAACAAGGATCATTGGAATCTTTTAGCTTTTGCCATATCTGGAAAAGAAGGCAGATAGCAGAAATCTATTTAGTCTCTAGATTATCTCTAAAATCATCACACAGCAACTTCTTGGGACTTACAGGGAGCTTTTTACCTGGTTTCCACTCTGGAAACAGGTACCACAAATGCAGAGGTTGGAATTGATTGTCCAGCTCTGACTTTAAAGTTTTGTATCCGAGGTGCCTTCACTGCCAGTGGAGAGTGGCATGGTTTAGTGTGAGATGTCCCTGCCCATGGCAGGGGGGCTGGAACTAGATGATCTTAAGGTCCTTTCCAACCCTAACTATTCTATGATTCTATGATTCTACGTCTCATCCTATACCACTTCAGAAGGTATCTGAGTGAAGCGAATCATCCTCTGAAATGGACTGTTGCTCTCAGCAAATGTGTGGAGGATCTGTGCAACTAGCTTCAATTGTAGATGGCTGAAGTGTGGGGTAACATAGCCAGAGTTTTAGTAAGAACTGTAAGAAAATATTGGGAGTGCAGTGGGAAAAAGCCATGCTTGCAACACATGTTTTTGGCCTCTGCTTTGTCTTTGATATAAAGCATGCAATATTATATAACATGTCTTCATATATAACATATTCAATAAATAATATATG
The DNA here is from genome assembly GCA_017639245.1 of Myiopsitta monachus. Taxonomy (NCBI): domain Eukaryota; kingdom Metazoa; phylum Chordata; class Aves; order Psittaciformes; family Psittacidae; genus Myiopsitta; species Myiopsitta monachus. The sequence goes on from CM029920.1 coordinate 83,996,464, forward strand.
GATATTAGGGAAGTTTAAATTAGTTTAAATATGCAAAGGTTTTTCCCTGTTGCATCTCTACTATGTAATTATTTTTCTAGCACCCAGTAATGCAAGCGCAATAGTAACAGTGAAGGTAAACCTAAAGTTTTGGAATAATGCAAAAAATGCTACTTCCAGCTATTCTTCTCACTGGGCCCTGTAAAAGCAAAAGACCCTCTGCATCATCATATGCAGCATTATCATGGTCACAATCTGGAGCTCCTGGATGAAACCGTGTGATAGCTGTTTTATGTAATAATAATAGATTATTTTAAGGGTGACGCAGAAATTAAATACAAGGTGAGATTGGCACTTATAAAGGAATAGATACTGGCTGATCTGGGATATAAAATCCTTCATTTCTTCCTCTTCTGAAAAAGCGGTTTGTCCTAGCTGGCTTAAGTTCTGGACATTGTGCATGGCATGAGTCTATGAAAATATAGTCATGAAGGGAATAGCTTTCTTGGATTTGAAGCAATTTTCTTTGACATTTAGCTGCTATACAATTCATCCAAAATTAAGTCATCCACTGTTGTGTCTATGTGATTTGGGGGAGAACAACTGAAAACAGGTATGTAGGTTCTCGGCTTGGTAGAGTTTAGGATTTCACTTGACAAGTTTTGTCTTAGCCCAAAGTATAATTCATAGAAACCAGAAAGGCAAGAAAAGTTCCATGAACTGGGTGTATTACTCAAATGGAGAGTGCATTTGCTATTTTGACAGCACTTCCAGTTGTACTTTCAAGTTATTTCCACTAGGGTCAAGGTAATATAAATGAGTCTGCATTTAGAACATTTGTTCACTGGAGTTCTTTCTTAGCTAAAATATAACATTTGTCTGGCACAGGTTTTATTATTAGCTTAAAACATGGCCTGAACATTCCAGGAAGTATTTTGGTTTGCAAACTAATTTATGGCAAACTACCTTTTAGTCAAGCACTTGCTTTCAAAATCTTTGAGTTAGGAAATAAGGCAGAATATGAAGGGAAAAGCTTGCTTTAAAATGCATATTTATTTAACTCTTATATCTTACATCTTTCTACTAGGTCAAATTAAATTGGAGGCCTCTCAGTCTTCATTAGTGTTCAATTGAATGCTCATCTTTCTATATATAGAGTCATATCTATGCTATCTTTTTCATAGCTGAGATGAAAGTGTGGTCTGCTGTTCAGAGCAAAATATTAGAAGTAATTACTAATGAGATCTGCTCCTGGCTTTCTCAGTGCATTCATCTTCGGATGCAGATCAAATGCACAGTTGTGTTGAGAACCCATCAGTGTGGCTGTTGGCTGGATAAAAGAGCTTTGAGAACCAGGCCTCTGTCTGCTTCTGTATTCTTGGTTCATCTGTATATGTGAAAGCACAATTTAACCTCCAACAGCGGGAATCTCCTTTCTTCTGTCTTTGTCATGGATTCTTCTGTTTTATACATATATTTGTTTATTTTCCCAGGGACACAGCACAGTCTGTGAAAGAAAAGTTTGGAAAGAAACTCTACAATGCCCTGCTAAAGTGAGTGTATAGGTTACTTTGCTCTGCCAGCTACATATTCAGTTGGCTTACCTGTGATGTTTCTGTGTTTCTACCCTTGCTGTAAGAAATTTGGACATCTATAGGAAGGGCATAGGAGAAGAATATGGGACCCTTTGTCCCGTATACAGGTTACTTGTTCAATAGGCATGTCACAGAGGAAAAATTCAAAGGTACGAGCATCCCATTGTGAAAAGAGTCTCAACAGACATGGGGAAGTCTAAGTAACACAGTGAGCTTACTCACTGCCCAAAATCGGCTAACTCAGCTTAAAAAAGCACCGGAGACACAGTAATATATATTAATGGCCTAGTTATATCTTTTCAAAAGACACTTGTAAATGGTGACCCAAAACACAGATGAGATTACTGGAATTTCAGCAAAAACAAGCTGTGTCTGAAAAATAGAAAAAAGGAATTCTTGAGCTTTTTTGGAAGCTAACTGGAAGGTCAGCAAGTGTATGGAAGAACAAAACATAGGGAATATAGAAGGGCCATGAAAACAAAGGAAGGATTCATGTTGACATCAGCAGACTTCAGATCAGACCTTGTTTGCCATTTCTTCGTTTTCTTCATGCAACTTATAATAAGTCAATTGGTAAATAGGTTCTGTGTTGCCTCTGCAGAGGAGAAATTCCAGACTTGAACAAGATTCTTGACCGAGATGATATAACCATTATGAAAAGAGCCATCTTTTCAACTCAGGTCAGAAAATGTACTGTTTACACAAACATCTAGTATAAATGACTAATATGACTATGTGCAAGTATTGTGTATGACATTTAGTGATATGCATGCATTGAAAAGAGGTTTCCAGCAAATATACTTCTCATTAGTAACATTTAAAGATTAGTTGTGACTGTTTTTAATGAGAGCATGACCCAAAGCAATTCTTTTGGGGAATCCATGGATGTTTTCCTCCAGTCACACGCAGGACACCAAAATTCCTAATTATTTTCTTCTGCACCAAGTGTGAACTTTGCATTATTTCTGAAGCATGGATTCTTCCATTTTTAGAAAATATGTAGAATCAGTCTCTTCAGGAGGCATAACACATTGACTAAAAGCCTTTAAAATTAAATGGCAGGCTTTTCTAAATGTTAGTACAAATACATTTATTGTGAGGTAAATAAAAGTAGTCATTGGCAGGTTTTATGGTCTCATTTGTGGCCTTGTTTCTATAGAAGATAATTTTGTATGTTCATAACTTTCCTTTCTTCCCTTAAAATTGAAGTAAATACCTATTCACATCGATGACAAAATCTCCCACTGTCTTCCACCTTAGAAAACAGTAACAGGACTCTGACAACAGTTTTGCCTGGCTTATGGATTGCCTTTTCTCTCTTTAGCGACACTGTCTGCCTCCAGTGACCACCCACAACATGATTGATGATGGCAATGATCCAATCCTTAATACTATTCGACGCATTGGCCTTTTCAATAATCGTTCAGACAGAGTAAAGGTACATTCTGTCTTTTTAATTTTAGATATAAAATGGAATTTCTTTAAATAGTCTGGATCATTAGCATGGGAATGCAGTCAAGTTCTTGAGAAGCCGTATTATACTAATAAAGTAGTTCTCTCTTCCTCCCTTTCTAGGGGTAACAGCTAGTCAGTTCACAGATATCCTTTGTTTCTGATTATCCAAATTAATTTAAACTGAGAAATCTGATGTTAGGGAATTGCTTTATTGCTACTTCCTTAAGTGAATGGGGAACGACTAGTCCTGAAATCCAGAGTGACAGGTCATTTGCAGCCAGATATAAAGCTCTATTAGATGCATTTGCTTAAAACTGGAGGTCCATCATTTGAGCACAGATATTGCTGGAGTATTGGTTCATCTTTTAGGAACAGCACCCTGATGCTCAGCATTTGCTGTAGAAGGTAAACAGGGATTTGATCCTGAGAAGAAAAACCTGTTCAGGCTGTGCTCATGTTTGCATAAACTTGAAGCTAAATGTGTGTAAAAAAATCCTTCCCTCACTTCCATGTCTGCCATGCCAGACCAGGGAAATAATCAACACCTACTTTCACGAGTCTGCCAATGCTGGGATTTTATTTTTTTTTTGTTGTCCCAAATTTTAAGAGATTCATTGAGTACTGTAAAGATTCCTGTATTTCAGCTGGATGCTGTGAAGCTCGGAAGTACTGTATCCTCCTGAGGCCTCCTCTGGAACAAGACATGCCATTGCTCTGTACCTTGGTACAACAGGCCAAGAGAACCAATTTAGTATTGCCAAATGCCACGGCCTTAGGTATAACCCTCAGTGCACATGGTCTTCCTTGATCAACAAGCATGAAGCTGAATACCTGTCCAGAAAAAGGGTTTATTATCAATACTATTTCTAGGACAAGACTGCATGCAGTCAGGATACATTTTAGTTTGGAAGATGGGCAAAGGAGGTATTGTCCAGGCACTTAGGAAAAGACCAGAAGAAATTGCTTAAGCTTATCAATAATTAAAATGTACTGATGATGGTTTTCTTTCAACTCTAATGTAAGTTTTGAATATGCAGGTGATCGTACATCCAGAGTTTCTTTCTTCAACAAGCCCACTGCTGCCCTTGGACTATGAGGAATTTGTTAGAGGCTGCCACCTTGGTGTATTTCCATCATACTATGAACCCTGGGGTTACACTCCAGGTAGGCAATCTGTACCCTTAACTAGTAGTGGAAGGTAAACACTCATTCTATTGATGCAGAATAGCTTGCAGTCAGTTTCTTCTGGAATCCTGAAAAACCTCTTTTGGCTCTGTTTCCTCTGCAGTGCAAAGGTCTTACTTCTGGCAAAATTTGGGGGCCAGGTGGTATAAAATGGCATCTACTGACTGACAACTACTCACATTTGTCCCTGCGTTGGACCCTTTCCCATACTCACATGTAATCTCTTGATTTTATGTGGCTTTAGAACTAAAAAGTCATTTAAAAACCTAATCCTTAGCTTGATTCAAGAATTTTAGAAGACTTAGAGGAGTATACATATTAAAAGAAGTAAGACAAGAAATCTGACGCTACTAGTTGATGTAGTTCAGTGGATTTAATTCAAGGCAACAATTAAGTTTGATAAAATTATGTAACACCTTATTGAAGATGTTCACCACAAATACAAGCAGTGGTAAAGAATTTCACAGAATTAAATGAGAATTCCTAAGGATATAGAGAAAATATAGTTTCTGCCTTAAATAATTTGTCTCAGATTTACAAAAGGCACTTACCACTTGATGAAATCAGTGCAAAACTATGAACTTGAATACCTATGAAGATCAAAGCCTAGCTGCCTGGGGTTTTTATGTCCTCCAAAATGTATTCTACAGTCTTGATACACATCTGAAAATTAGGGTGTCCCTCTGAAAAGCATTTTCTGTAAGCCAATGACTCAGAATAGAAATATTGCAAATTTATTCATTCTCCACAACTGTTTCTCTCCAAATAAGTGGGCTATTCAATTCCAAGTCAGATAGCTGTCTTGTATTCTGGTTATTTCTCTTCCTGTTCTAACGTCAGCTGTGGTATAAAGAAAGTGTGACAGCCAGGGATGATTTTGAAGTGAACATCAAAGTAAAATTGGACAGAAGAGTTAGACTGGTACTTGGCAGTTTTCAGGAAAGCTGTGATTTACACTAGTTAAAAGTCTATTTTCTCTTCCTTTTACTAATGCAAAAGCAATTCCCTTAGTTGATACCCATTTAATTCCTCCAGAAACAAAAAGTGACTTTTTAAACATAGATTTCTAGCTCTCTTTTATAGACATCAGTTTAATTATCATATGAATGAAGGCCATGTAGATGGCTTTTAGCATTTCAAAGACTAGGGTATTGATCTGCTGTCTTAGCTTCAGTTTAAGTTCACCAGCAAAAACTCTTTCAGCCTGAGTAAACAGTTCCAGACAGTGATGATAGAAATAACTATAATAGATGCATGATTTTCTAATTTTATAAAACTAATTCCACATCTATTTTGAATTACTGAGTTAATGGTAGTGTTTATTGGGATTTTTTCTTTCTATAGGGACCTGTTTACAAACAACGAATATCAAAATACAAAGTTTAACATGCTCCTGCACTCTAAGAGATTCAGGTTTTTTAAGTAGTTGCAAACAACTGATGATCATAATTGTACATCAGGCTTCAATTTAAAATCCAAGCTAACAGTCCAGACCATATACTGAGGTTCTCAGTTTCAACACTGGACTCCCAGAAAATTTTCAGTTTGGCTGCTGAGAAACACTAAAAATATGTTCACAAAAACAGTGTGAAATTTTCTTTTTATAATTACTGTTTCTTTCTTCTTTCTTCCTCTCCAAACCCACAACAAAACATAATAGTTTGCACTTGAAATTTTCAGGGCAGGTCTAGTGTTATGGGACCTTCTGTCTGCCTGTTTTTCTTTTTTCTCTCAAGGTGAAACCATTCAAAGCATATTGTCCTGAAATGTTTTCTGTCTGTTTCTTTTGGCAGCTGAATGTACTGTGATGGGCATACCCAGCGTAACCACAAACCTTTCTGGATTTGGCTGTTTCATGCAGGAACATGTTGCTGATCCAGCGGCTTATGGTAAAATTTTTAACACTACATCAAAATACTGACACTGAGTTGGGAACGTAAAAAGCACAGCAGTGATGCTGTTACTCCTCAATTTCATGCTTTCACTGGTGCAATGGAGTTCTTTGGGTAATATATTCAGAGCTCTGAATATCTCATTATGTTGAACATGCCATTCGAGCTCTCATACTTATCCAAACCCCTTCTGGTTCTTTTTTTTTTATCCCTTTAATCTTTTGTCTGCTTTATCCTCCCAAACTCAGTATTCCTCCTAGTACTAGTAGTTTCCAGCACTTCTCTTTAATGACTCAGGTTACTTTACACAGTAAGGCTGTCAGCCCTTCAACAGAAGCAATGAAAATCTGCTGCTGTTTGAATAGTCCAAGAAGAATGTGCTGGGACTTTAAGGCCAGTGAAACTCACCCCCACCAAACAAAGAATAAATTACCATGTTACACTAAAAAGTAAGCCTGTGAAAATAAAAGGAACCTACTTACAAACAAGAATCTGCTCATGAAAGTTTAGGAATGGTTTGTGATTGGAGTGTGGTGAGGAGGAGGATAGCCAAATCCTACTGTTTCAGGACAATATTGAAAACGTGTTGAACCTAGGGCCTTCTGTGTCTTCTGTGCACGATTAGGCAATGACAGCTCCACACTGGTAACAGTTATGCCCTGGCCTTAGAGGAAGGGGTAGAACCTGTTGCAAATTATAGCTATGCCTGTCCGGGTAGACATATCTTTGAGAGCATTCAGACTTGCTCTTCTCTGCCAAAACATAGACGTGAGTGTTGACATAAATTACTGTACATTCCTAGGGGACACTGAGCACTTCAGTTAAGATAGTTGTGTTTCTGTCTCATCCATGAAGATAGCTGAGGTCTAGTACCCTCTTCTTCCTAGCACCATGGTGTAAGGAAGGTGGCAAGAATAAGGTGTTGATCTCAACAAACTATAGAGGCAAAGTTTACCTTCAACATCTCTGCCAGAACTGTACATTGACTAATATGAGTTAGCAATCTCTATGGAAAGACTGGTATTTCTACAGAAAACAACACAGCCTCTCCTCTATAGGCTGATTCTGACCGTCCTCACTCATAAATTCTACTGCAAACTAGGAAAGCATTAGATTAATTTTTTAAGCAGTCAGTATTTTATCTAGAAACTCTTGGACCCTTCTGGACATACACAGCAGCAATAAAGCCTCTGACTTTTGAATAATTTGCTGAATTTCAGCCTGAAGGGTAAAAAAATTTAAAATAAAAAAATACATATTTCTCTTCACTTTTCCATTCCATTAGCATACTAACAAATATTCCAGTTATAGCTGCCTTCTAACATTAAAAAGAACATGTAATGTTCAGTAAGGCTGTGTGACAGAAGGTAGAATGGGTAGTAACAGGGCATATGCCATTTTCAGTTCCACTTGACTTCACCTTTTTTGTGTCCTTCAGGCATCTACATAGTTGACAGGAGGTTCCGCTCCCCTGACGAATCATGCAACCAGCTGACTCAGTTCCTGTATGGGTTTTGTCAGCAGTCCCGTCGCCAGAGGATCATCCAAAGAAACCGAACTGAGAGGCTCTCAGATCTGTTGGACTGGAGATACCTAGGCAGGGTGTGTGAAACTGTGTAATAGAAGTACTATACATTCCAGGCACATAGGTCTAATTAGCAGTCTTTAGCATTATGCTACAATGCGAGGAAACACCCCTGCTCTGAAAAGTGCCTCTCAGAGGTGCTAAAGGCAAAGACTGCCTTTACAGTGTAATGTGTTCATTCTCCAGTCATAAGGAGAGACAAAGCTTAACTGAATAAGTTAGGGCAGAAGCCAGTCATGCTGGCTTAGCATTGTCTTTTAGCACTCTTGGTGCTAAAGACAATGTAAAAAGCTTGTGCCTGACAACACTAGTGTCACTGGCAACCCTACATTAAGTAGGGTTTGTGCTCCAAAGTCATCTGTATTCTTCCAAACATCCTACCTATTCTTGCTGCTGGGCCTTGAGCTCCTCAACAGTCCTAAACTACCTCTGTGCCTTGAAGACAAAATAGTGGGTTTGATTTGACATAGAAAACACTGCAGTACCACCTACCAAAACAGTAGCAAAGCAGTACTCTGAAATCCACAGGAGCAAAGAAGCAGATGCACATACATCGGGGTTTAACTATTTTGGAAGCTTGTCCTGCTCTGATATCTGTGTAAGAACCTTTCTGTTTGTATGGTTCTCAACACAGCATAAGACCCTGATATAACAAACTTTTTTATCATGCATGTGACACATACTTCTGAATATGGTGGATCCATAAATATTTTTGCCAAATCCTTAAATACAAGGCTTCGTAAATATTACTCTCTGTAACTGTTACGCATGCTTCCTATGCAAGGATGAGTCCAAAGTTCATGTATATGTGCATGTGCACACTTAAAGATATAAATTTTCCTGGTTAAAAAAGAGCCAGTTCTATCCTGAGAGATAAAGAATACCTATCACTCAATAAGAACTACACTGACTGAGACAAATGCTGGTTTCTATCTTAAGGCATTGGTCTTATAGAAATCTTACTCAGCTTCTGTTCCAGGCTACTTCAGTGTGAATGTCTCACTACTTCACAGCAATGTACTTACTACAAGCAGCGATATCAGTTGGATGCTGCTTAGCTGAAAACATGTATGGCTTTTGTTCAGCATTATCTTTTAGAAGATACTAATTTTAAGTTCTTTTTTCACCTGTTTAAATCTACGCAAGACTTCCTTGACTTGTAAAGGATTCTCTTTTATGTTGCAGTATTATATGCATGCCAGACACTTGGCCCTCAGCAGAACATTTCCAGATAAATTTGAGATGGAACCATGTGCTCCACCAAAGGTAAAGTCTGCTTTTAGAGATGAGCTCATCTGCATTTTATCTACTCATACAAAGAAAGAAAGTGCGACAGTCTATGTGCGCACACGTGTGTGTGTGACAGAAAGAAAGAAGAGAGTTAGCAAGTTTTGTTTTAACTGAAGGGAAGTAGGAATTAATAGTTAAAAGCTCAACAAGTTCCCAAGCTCTGGTCAGGAGTTGTAATGGCATCAGATGCAAACACTAGGAATACCAGGTGCAACACAGGAGCAGTTCTTTGGGTCATTAAGAGTGACCTGGCTGGTACTATGCCACTTTAGACCAGCGGAGGAACTGGCCTTTGAATTTTTATTAAAGAGTGGCAGCTTTTAATTTTGCTTCTGATAAATGCCATGGAGATGTTCCGCACAAACCAAGCGGAAGAGGAGCTGGGAAAGGATGCTCTAGGGAAAGTGAGGCAAAGAAAACATCTAAGCATGGTCTGTGAGGAGGAAGCTGTGGTTGGAACTGCAGGGGATCAGTTTAAAAGCATACCTTCAAAGCGTTCTCTCATAGTGCATTTTATCAGCAAAGTGAGAAGGTAGGCTGGTCAGATCCAATATAAGAACAATATTATTTGAAACCAAGTCCCTAGCACCTCTGGAGAGGAACACATTTGTTTTTAAACAAGAAGGACAAAGGAAGCTCAAACCAATGCTTTCTTGGCTCTTGTTCTGCAGATATTTGCATTATAACTAGAAAATAGTTTTAAAACTTCACGGAATTCTGAATTTCAATAACCATGTTCTGAGTATGGAGTATCAGAGGATTTCATCCTGTGTTGACAGTTTCTAGGATCAGTAAAGGTAGTCATATCTTGCAAAAAGCAGTGCTAGAACTGGCTGGATGGCCTCACACAAAGGGTTGTGGTCAATAGCTCAATGTCCAGCTGGGGACACCAGCTAACTGAGTGGTGTCCCTCAGGGGTCAGGTGTTGGGACCTGGTCTTGTTCAACATCTTTGTCAGTGACGTGGACTGTGGGATTGAGTGTGCCCTCAGCAAGTTTGCCGATGACACCAAGCTGTGTGGTTCAGTTGATACATTCGGAGGGAAGGAATGGCATCCAGAGGGACCTTGACATGCTTGTGAGGTGGGCTGATGCCAACCTGATGAAGTTTAACCATGCCAAGTGCAAGGTCCTACACCTGGGTGGGAGCAATCCCAGGCACAGCTACAGGTTGGGCAGGGAAGAGATTCAGAGCAGCCCTAAGGAGAAGGACTTTGGGGTGTTGGTTGATGAGAAAATGAACACGAGCTGGCTTCAGTGTGCAGCTGGCAGCCCAGAAAGCCAACCGTATCCTGGGCTGCATCACAAGGAGTGTGACCAGCAGGTCGAGGGAGGTGATCCTGACCCTCTACTCTGCTCTCGTGAGACCTGACTTGGAGTATTGTGTGCAGTTCTGGTGTCCTCAACATAAAAAGGACATGGAACTGTTGGAACAAGTGCAGAGGAGGGCCACGAGGATGATGAGGGGACTGGAGCACCTCCCACATGAAGATAGGCTGAGAAAGTTGGGGCTGTTCAGCCTGGAGAAGAGAAGGCTGCGTGGAGACCTCATAGCAACCTTCCAGTATCTGAACGGGGCTTATAAGGATGGTGGAGAGGTACTCTTCATTAGGGACTGTAGTGATAGGACAAGGGGTAATGGGTTCAAACTTAAACAGGAGAAGTTTAGACTGGGTATAAGGAGGAAGTTCTTTACTGTAAGGGTTGTGAGGCACTGGAATGGTTTGCCCAGGGAAGTTGTGAATGCTCCATCGCTGGCGGTGTTCAAGGCTGGGTTGGACAGAGCCTTGGGCAGCATGGTTTAGTGGGAGGTGTCCCTGCCCATGGCAGGGGGCCTGGAACTAGATAATCATAGAATCATAGAACAGTGAGGGTTGGAAAGGACTTTATCTTAAGAAAGGACCTTATCTTAAGGTCCTTTCCTATTCTATGATTCCACGAATCTGAGAAGGGCAGCATGTTGTTTATGCCACAAGCTAAAGATCACTGCCATGCAAGCAGAGAAGGACTGAGGGGATGTAGGGTCAAGGGAGTTTAATTTTAGAGTGCAGAGCAGGTCTAACTTACATCCCACCATTGGTTTCCTCTGAAATGCTAATTTTCTTAAATTGCTGTATACTCTATCTGAGGAGCCCTGTGATAATACATACAATATGCTTCTCTCTCTGCTAGACGGAAGGTTTCAGGTACCCCAGGCCTTCATCAGTGCCACCGTCACCTTCTGCCTCTCAGCATTCGAGCCCTCACCATAGTGAAGGTGAAGATGAAGATGAGGATGAAAGATATGATGAGGATGAGGAAGCTGAAAGAGATAGGCAAAACATCAAGTCTCCCTTTACACTTGGAGCACTGCCACAAGGCAAAAAGAAGCAGCATGGAGAATACAGGAACTGAATTTGTTGCTCTCACCCTGGCAAGGTCTCTTCATCCATTCAACAGTTCTTCCTGTAGGCTTCTAAACTTTGTGTTAAAGACAGTATGATATAATTAGGGGAATCTTAAATGTTATTTGAGCTACACTGTTGTAAATCCTAATATTATTTCACCTTAAAAGTAGTTTAAATGACAATCCTTCTGTGCCCCTTTGAGATAGAAGAGATTTCTCAAGCTTAATGAGCCTAGAGAATGTGTGAGAGTCCTGTCAGCAACTTTTACAAACTGCAGTTCATAACTTTGTCTGCATAATCATCTATATTAATTATAGTCTATTCTGATAGCTCCATTGTGGGTGTCCCAAATTAATTTCCTGCTTCATTTATGTTTCCCCTTTCCCCTTCCTAAACTAATCTGAACGGTAAGCCGGAGCTCAAAATTTAGAGAAAAAAGTGTTGCGCTGGGGAAATCTTGGCAGGGTTAAAAAAGATCAGCTGAAAAGAAAATGGTCTTTCTTTTTACTTCTGCTGTTTATTGTAAGCTTACATCACTTAAAACATGGTTTTTTTTACAACACGCAGAAGTGTCTTGATCCAGTGGTAAAACATACTTCCTGTGGAGCAAAATAAAATTTTATGCGGTGGGCATTTGAATTTTAGAGACAAATGAAGTTATCTTTCTGAAGTCACTTAGACCCACAATAAACAGCAGACCGTTTATTTTCTGATTCCTCTGATATGTCTTTTTTTGTTGTTTTCATCTTTTCTTAGGTTCTAAGATTATTAATGAACTAGTTTAGGAGGAAGCTAATGTGACTTGGCTAAAGAGAATGACAAAATTTCCTTATGCTAGACCTTTCCCTGCAGAAAAACCTACATGCCATAAAGCAGTGTGACAGCATTTAAAGATGAATAACTCTAGTTCTCCCAGTTGCCCGATTAGTCTATGGTCTATTTCACTTCTTCTAGGAAAGATGTAATTGTAACAAATAATGCTAAAACAATTCCAAGAACACATTTGCCCCACAGACATAATATCGAAAAGCACCTGAAACTTCAAAGTGCTTGGGGAATAATTGAACCCCACAACAAGAACTAGCCGTTACCTTCAGAAGGCTTTCAAAAGTATTTTAATTCCTAGAGATGCAGAGAGTGCCTGAACACACTCTTCAGAATTAGATCTTGACTTTAAGATGTTAGGAAGGATCTTTTCTTTTGGAAGGTTGAGCATCAAAGATTTCTCATGCTGTTCAAGAAAAGACATTTCCAGAAATTGATTCAGCCTGTTCTTCAGCAGGTAGGATGATGTAAGTTTTGGAGGTATTTACCTTCACTGTAAATCCCATGGGGGAGCCTAGATGTCCAACTTTGATTAGGCACATACCTTTCAAACACTTAACCAACAGTTGATGACATGGTTCTTTCTGTAGAACATATAGAAAAAAGGTGATTAGGTGCCTATTTTTATTTTTGGTCACCTAAAATCAGTTTTAAAATTGGACTTTCATTCTTAACCTGATTTGGATAGGTGAATGAATAACTATTCTCAGAAGACAGGTTCAAGCTTTTATGGCAAAACCATAACTGGATTTAAAAGGAGTCACTATTTTTACCCATGTTAAAAGTAATTAAGGCAATGAATAGTTATTTTTCATGTGAAAGTGGTGAAAGTAAAGATACTACAAACATTTTCCTTCATACGGTTTACTAATTGGAGAACAACTGCATTTTGTGAATTCAGAAATGTATATTCTTCCTCAAAGTGCTTTAATCAGAGTTCCCTCACGGAAGTCGAAGAATGGCAGAGTTTCAACAAAAGAACATTTAAAAGGTATATAGATTGATAGTTAATGTTCTCTTAAAAAAAAAATAAGTAAAATTCAAGAGATCTATAATTATTGCTTGTATTTCAATGCACCGTTGTGTGGAAGAAAAGCACTTCATCCCAAGTTCCCTACCATCAAAATTGCATTAGCATCATCTAAGAGTGATCCGGCACTTCCTTGGTTGCCTAAAAATGTTTCAGTTGCCACAAGCTGGTGAACATCTGTTTACCATCAGCTTCATTTTGGCACTGAAAGATGTGTGCACTACATATGCATTGTAAATATTTTTAAATGATGGAGGCACAGCACAGGCAGTATTGAAAGTGGAAAGGTTTTGCTAGGGTTGCGTTAAGACAGCTACACTTGTTCTTTCTGAACAAGTCCCAGAGGAGAAAAATAAGCAAGATGTATGGTCCAGATTAGAGGTTCTCTTAGATGTGCTTATGGTGTTTGAGTTCTCTGGGAAGAGCAGAGAACTGTAATGACATCTTGCACAAATCCAGCTGTGTTTGATTCAGCGCACTCATATGCTTTGAGCGCCTGCCTGGTGACAGAAAGTGCACAACTTCTGAGATATGACTGATGTGAGGATAGTGCCCACTCTTCTCAGAAATGGTCCTTGAGTGGCCAAAGTGGCCTTTGCCTCATGCCTCTAGGCTTATTTTAGTACTCTTGAATGCTAGGACTAGCCATCAGTAACATGACAATTTAACTATAGCAAAGCATTTCTGCCTTTTGGATTTGCAGTTTTATAGGGAATGGCTTTTTGTTCAGACAGATTGCCTAACTTAGATGCCACACATTTCTAATAGTTACTGACATCTAACAAGCTTGGTAGCAGCTGTCTCTTACATAAGTGATTATCTGACAGATTGAAAATGCTAGGGTTTCACAAACCACTCACCAGCATGGCAGAATGTTTATTCTGTTCCATGGTATTTGTAATGAATTGTTTAAGCTAATGAACTTACACCAGGACTGCGTACAAAAAGCTGGAAATATGATTAGTACAGTTTTTCTATCATCTCATTTAGAGGCATACGAATTTCATTATAGCAATAAACCAAAGGATGTATAAGACTTCCACCTTTTGTCTGATCATTGACTGATCATGCAGTACAATAATCTGAAAAGCTGAAAAGTAACATAGATATTCAGAGTACGATAGAAACAAAGAGCAATTAAATTAATGAAAAAATTCTGATGGATATCATTGGTCTTTAGACGAAGCTCATCATGAATGCATTCTGTCATATAACAAATACTGCTATTCAAAGATACATTGGTGCTTAAAAATTAACATACAAGGACATTTTTATTTCTCTAGTTATGTTCCTCCATGAAATAATATAGATCATAAGCAATTACTGAAAATGCCAATAGCCCCATGATGGAAATTAATTCCTCTGTTCCTTCAGCTGAGTTTCTTTTCAGGAGAAGCAACATTGTTATTAGTGTGCTGTTAACAGTTAATTAGCAGTGTCATGAGAAAGGTCAGAGGGAAGTAGCATTGAAAGATGAAGAGTATTACTAGGGTTAAAGGTTGAAAAAATAAAACATAGTTGCTTGGACACAAGAATCATGTGGCTATTTTTTAATTACATAAGAACTACAGAGGGCTTTCCAGTTAGACCACAAAGCTACACAAATAATGTTAAATATATCTTTATCAGCGTGGAATGATAATAAACAGATTTATGTACAGCTCCAGTTTCGCAACTCAAAAACCAGGCTAACAAAAAGTAACAATAACCATGCAATTAATATTCTGTGTGCCTGTTGTCATGTGTGACACTAGGTTTGTGCCTGGTACACCACCACCAGCTCCAGCAGTACTGCAGATCCTGACAAACAGCTGTGACTGTATGCCACAGGCATTAATGAGGCCTAGATCCTGTAAGAGCTATCTCCATACTGTCTTTATGTGGTGGGACTTGCTCAGTAGGACTGTTCAGACTATACATTTTTGTATGCGTGCAACTGGGACAGCGCTGAGAGTTAAGTAAGTGCTGTTGCCTATTCTCTGTGGTGACAGATATCTGCAAAAAACAAAATAAACCACTGTCTTTGCAGTCAAAGATAGCTGGATTGTTTTAATATCTCACTGACTTTAGTAACGATCAGCAATGTACAGGGCTGTCAGCAAAGTGGTGAAGTAGTTGCCTTTAAAAGGGCTTCAATACACAGCTGGGTGAAAAGTGGTAAAAGATGACTATTCAATGACTACTGAAAGAAAATGAAGTCGTTGTCCAAAAGGACAGTTTTAATCATCTTTTCAGGTAAGATGGTACAATGTGTTTTAAATTCTGGGTGGGCCATACAAAATGCTCTAAACAAAGCAGAACCTAACAAATACTTTCCTTATCTGAACTAGTAACTTGTAACCTGTTTGCATTCAAAATTTTGCAGTACATATATACGTCACACTTTGGGAACTGAAGTGAGGATGGATGAAATACTCTGTTTACACAAGACATGATTTCAGGGTCTATGCAATCCAAATGTCAAATCTGAAATATTTCACCAATTTGATAGCTTATCTGTCAGGTAGGCACGGTGATCACTGTTTTCTTCTTCAACTGTAAGACAAGACACAATGGGGAAGATTAAGCTGAAGATAAGGGAAAGTTCATTCAGCAAAGCCTTCAGGAGACAGATGTGCCTCAAGCACAAGCCAAGTGTAAAGTGATTGCTTAGCTAAGAGATGTAGGCATCTGTAGAAAGAATCATGCCTTCTCTCATTTTAAAAGTAGAAATTTTTCTGTTTTCTGAAGCGCAAAGATACAAACCATGTCCAGACGGGTACCTTAGTACAAGGCAGAATTTTTTCACGCAGAAGAAAATAACGTATTTGGTTTCCATTTGCACTTTTCTCTCACTCAAGAGGACTCTAAAACCACTGGAAAGTGATCCTCTGAAAGTGCATAACTTACCCAGGTTTGGCTGTTTTGTTATTCCCTACTACAATGATGGCAATGTCACAGTATTTTTCAAACAAGTCGCCAGTTCTGCTTAGCTCTCTCAGATATGCCACCTTTTTTCTCAGGGGCTGCTGCTGTTCACCATTTCTTCTGGAGCAGCAGCAACAGGCAGGAAAATACCACTAAAATTTATGAATTGTGAGCTTCAGATGATTTTCTCTTTCTGTTAGCACACAAATAAATCTTTCACTGATTTATCTTTAGAACTGCTCAGATGTTTTGCCCAAAGCATTATGCTCATTGTTAATTCTGCCTTTTCTCTGCCACTTAAATGCCACTGAATTTTTTAGATTAGCAGAGTTCTGCCAGGGCAGGGGAGAGAGAGCTGAGCACAGAGCCACAGCACTATATGAGGTGCAATGGGAGATTTTAGGAAGTGGCAAAGACAAGAGTGGTTCCAGCATATTTACACATACACCAGGTAGATTATGTGAAACACTTCTGACACTCTTATTTCAGGAAAGGTGTGTGCTTTAGATATCGAAGGAGAGGTGATACCACAGTGGTGGCAAGGCAGTTGTTTGTCACACACTGTTGATGATGTCAAGGGCAATGAGGCAGTACCAGGCCTGTCTTACTGCTCATCTATATGAAAGGTACAAAACTACCTCATATTTTACTATGGTTTTACTACACATTTCCTAATTCAAGTGAAGAGCTTTTTCCCTGTCAAGATGACAGCAATTAACAATCTGAATAAGGAACTCGCAACCAGGACTGAGAAACAAAGGTAGCTTTTCGACACCTTCTGTTCCTTCCTGTCTTGAACCAAAGAGGGAAGAGCTAAACTTGAAACAAATTTCTGGGCTTGCATATGCTACAACAGCCTCCGCAGCACCCAGCAGCCAGAGCACAGCATGGTCTCATGACAGCCTGTAGGGTGCATGCTCCTTTTACAACCTTCCCGTCCCCAGCTCCATTTCCCCAAAATAGACTATGTAGAGGTGAAATGTAGAAAGACAGAGGACAAGGGTAGCATAGATTTAGGGTTTCAGCCTGATGAGCATTATCTATGCATCAGACAATGAGCAGTTCAGGAAGGCTGGCTAGGGTGGAAAGGTGAACTAAAGCAGGGCAAGGGAGCAGGGGAACGTAGGATAAGGGAGTGCAATGTGCATGAAGGAGATGAGGGAACACAAGTTATTTAAGCTAGACTCGGTAGCTGGGTTTTGCTGGGGGGTGCTGTGGAAGGGAAACGTGTTCTGAGGTTCTGGAGAAGCAGAAGCACATGGTGAGGAAGCAGGTGATGAGGATATAGAGATGGGAAGCTGGGAACACATGAATAAATTACAGGATCTTCAGGATATTTCAAAGCTCTATTTCAAAATGTGCCTGGGACTCTTGTCAACTGTGCCAGCAACAGAGCTTGCAGAGGCCAGATGTGAATTCCACAGCTCCTCGGCTGGGGCTTTTAAGGATTCCTTTTAAGTCTTTATACCAGGATATAAGATCCAATGGAGGAATGAAAATTTCACAAGTGAACAATATTCTGCAGTAAAAGAAATCCCAGTAGAGTTTTGGAAAAATCAATTCAAAATAGCCATTCCCTTGAATCTAAACCAATGAAATTCTGAAAAGCGAAGAAAAAATAGAATATACAAAATTTTAACTACTGTCATTTATCTGATTCATGTTGTAATCTGTGTAAATGTACGCTATAATACAATAGAATCATAGAATCATAGAATAGTTAGGGTTGGAAAGGACCTTAAGATCATCTAGTTCCAACCCCCCTGCCATGGGCAGGGACACCTCCCGCTAAACCATGCCACCCGAGGCTCTGTATATACATTCCTTGGAATGTCTCATTTCAAACCTGAGCAAGCAGCTGCGTGATACTTGCCAGATGGACTTAAACCACAACAAAACTAGACCTTTTAGATTAATTTACTAAATAGTTAATAAATAAAATGGTGACAAACCCTGTTTAAAAAAGTCAGGGTAAGACAAAACACTCATTTACCTTCTTCTTGTGCTTTCTGTAAGGAACTAAGGAACAGTGCAGCAGCTTCAGAAAGAGATAAAGGATTTGTGTTTTGGCTGCGTGTTTCTAGAATTAAAAGAAGAGAGATGCATGTGTTTTTAGTGTTTGATGGCATTTCTTTGGTTTGTTTTTCACTTTTTTATCTCTATAATTAAAGACCCAAAGAGAAAAATAGTACTGTTGTCTCATTTACACGATAACATTCTCTACTCAAAACCACACAGATGAGACAAGAAAGCTTTATAAATAGGAGGATATTTCAAAGTCCCTTAGAAGGTAAAAAGAACATTTAGGTTTTTTCATATGTTCCTTACTTTGCTATAACTTTCTGTTTCCTACAGAAACATTATCTACGTTTGTCATCTGTCAGTTCAGCACAATTACTAACTTGATTTTTTCCAGTGGAAAACAAAAGTCAGAAGTACTGATGATAATCCCACTAAACAGCCAGGTCCACCTGGAACTTCTGTAAATGAAATCGTACAGGTGCACAAGGGAGGAAAGTCAGTCTTTATCACGTACTTTTTGAATGAAGGAACTACAGAAATAAGTTTAATTGTTTATTTGAATACATCCCTTCCAGTTTCCACAGATTTCTCCCATAATCTGAGGAGAGATCAATGTGTTACATGCACATGTGCACATGTACTTACCGAGCTTCATTCTGTCATACAGATCGTTTTGCTGGCTCTCATCTGAGATGAATCGACGTCCCTCTACAAAAGCAGTGGGAAAAGGGTAAAAACAACCTCCCAGATCTGTTGGTATTCCTACACTACAATCCTTAAAGTAGTCTTTTCAAAATACAAAATTACAGCATTACTTCTACAAACATAAAATGGGAGGCATAAGGGTCTTTCCATAACAGCAAGAACCCATCCTGAACCATAACACTCCAAGGCAACAGCCTCCTGTTACATGAGAAGATGTTTAATAAAGCCTGAGTGAAAATAAGGTATGATAACTATACCCAGTGTGTCTTTAACCCCCTTTAAGTTTATTTCAGATAAGGAAACTTCTTTTCTGACAGGTTTTACAATCAAGCTTCCATCAAATTTTTCAGTACTTCGTTTTGCTTCAGTTCTTCCAACACTTGTTTGCTTTCTTCAATTTGATTTCTTCAAAAAATAATAATATTGGTGATACCACTGTTTCACAGAAAAGAAGAAATAAGTAATTAGCATATCCCTGCAGGCCTCAGAACTTCTGCCTCCACAGCATCCTCAGGTATTTACTGCTTGTATGGGGCCAGTGGTAAAATTATCTCCTCAAAGTGGAAAGAGTTTGGGACTTACGTGCACCCTTCAAATACAGCATAGCCTGAGGAGTCCAGTTTCTCCTTTGGAAATAAGCCTTTGTGCAAAAAAAAGAGAAGAGACATTTCAACACTGCAGGACATTACTAACTAGTACAAATACTTAAGTGGCACCAACCTGTGAGATTCATGGATGCTGCGCATTCAGCCTAAGTAAGTGAGCAGTTTACCTGAGGTGCACTCCAGGATAAAGATACCAAAGATGCTGCCAGGAACAGTGCTGTTGCAATTGCTGTCAGTTTACGCAGTCCCTGTGCACAACAAAGAATTACAAGGTACAGGAAAACCTTTCAGATCCTTAGATCCTCTCAACTTCAAATCTAAATGTGAAGATAAGCCCAGTCTCTCCTTTCTCCCTGTTTTGCTGCCAAACCTTCCTCCTTTTGCTCAGTGACTATTCACTGATCTGTACAGAGTGATCTCATGGGAGGATGGACGTTAAATCAAACATATGATATTCTCTTAACTCCTATTCATTACAAAGGTACCATACCGGTGAGAACTGCCACCATGACAAGCACCTTTTGTCCTCCTATTTACAAGGACATTAGATCTTCCAGAAATAAGACAAATGTACAGTCTAAGTGGGAAAGACAATATGAAGTATATCTTGATTTTACCAAACCTTGAATCATAGAGTTTAGACAGCAAGCAAATGCAGGGACTTGTCATTCCAAACAAAAGCCAATCAACCAGGAGAGCGCATCACTACTTCCTCAGGAAAAGAAAGTTTTTAAACTTAGCATCCTATTTGCATCTGCCATGATTACACACATGTCACGAGACTGGCTTTTTTTGATTCTTGGAGCTTGTTTGCTGATGCAGCACATGCAAATGAAAGCATGGAGCATGAATCCTCTGCAAACAAGTTGCATCTCTGCTTGTTCACATAGAGCATGTTGTTATTTATTGTATTGATAACAGTGATGTGCAACAGAGAGCGCCTAATATTATGATTCACAGTAGTTTATTTCAAGCTGGTTTTGAGCGCATGTTCTGCTATTAATATTTTTTTAATGCAGTTGTTTCAAGCACACTGAGTAGAATTATGTGTTATATTTCTCACATTATTTATTTTTAAAGTTAAAAATAAATTATTTTAAAGCTAAAATTCTTAAATGCCCTGCTGTTGCTAAATACTGTACTCACATGAAAAAGTATTAACTGAAAACTGTTTCCCATGCACCCAGAGAGTTTCACTCACCTTCATACTTAGTTCAGTGGCAAATCTTCCGCCTTCTTTTCTTGGGATAATGTGCTACAAGATCTCCGAAAGGTTTGGGGGTTCCTTTTTAAATCTTCAGAGTGAAG
Source organism: Myiopsitta monachus (assembly GCA_017639245.1). NCBI lineage: Eukaryota > Metazoa > Chordata > Aves > Psittaciformes > Psittacidae > Myiopsitta > Myiopsitta monachus. Next base: position 84,017,233 of record CM029920.1, read on the forward strand.
GTACCCTCCCCTTCTGCGGCAGGGTGGAGGAGTCTAAAGGGATCTCTTGTCAGCCCTCTAGATGGAGAAGTAGAAGGTCTTATGACTCCTGGGGGAAACCTGTAGTCTTGCAGGAAGCCAGAGAAATGATTGAAAGACGGATACACTTGCAGATGCACCCCATTAGCCAGGTGAATACCTTCTGAATACATCAGCATCAGCCCTGTGCATTTGCAACATGTCACCTTCTTGCTAGATGATCAATAACCACAGCCAGAAGCAGGTATTAATATGCATGATGAGTGTTGACTTTGGGTAATCTAACATATATCATATTGCTATCCATTGTGGGAGCTGGAAAAGTTAGTAAATTACTTTCCAGGTACAAGATGCCAACATCAAGAAAATGGTGACTTTTCCAGCATCACTAGCTTCTTCCTATAGGAATAGTTAGTAGTAATATACTAGGTTATTCCTAGCATACATTTAGAAGATACAGTCTCTTGTTTGATTCTCTAATGATCTCTTGCATTTAGTTCTCTTATATGCAAGTAAAAATACAAAGTTCAATAAAAAACCGCCAAAACCCTCTCAACCCCTAATAGTCAGAAACACTTTTCTGTCTCATGGGTTGCTTGGAGTAAAAGCCCAGATCATGGGCTTGAATAGGTCAAGCAGTGGAGCAGTAAGCAGAAAAAAAGTCTGTAACTGGGAATCAGAGAAGCTATTTCCATAGACTACTTCCAAGTGATTGTTGGACCTACTGCAGTCACAGATAATGGATGAAAGGCAAAGGTTGTTTAGGCTTTATCTCTTCTCCTTCAATTTTTTCCTTTGTAAAATTGGAGAGGGAAGCAGAAGGGGAAGCAAAGCACACAGGGAGATAGAAATCTGCTGATTAGAAGGTTGGCCAGTAGGAATTTTCCTGCAGCAGTCTCACAAGCTGGACAACCCTGTGGTGTAACAAAAACACAGGTCTGCCCGTACATGTGACAAACATGCTCATGTATGTGGAGTCTGACTGAGGAGTGTTCATATAATTGCTGCTAAGATTTGTCATGAGCTTTTGCCTGATGCGTCTGTGGAGACTGCTCTGATGCACACAGTTCATGAAGGTGCAATTACTCTCCTGTTTTGTATGGGTGCTAATCTGTTCTCTGCTCATGCCAGACAGAATTGTTCATGAAATATACAGAAATGGCATTTGCTACGGCTCACTCTGGAATGGATGAAAGCAATGAGAGACAAGTTCAGGCTTTGGCCTCATGCAGCTCTTGCTATGGCTGGGAGCTGTCACTATCTCTCTGTCCTTTTAAAAAGGCCATGCCAAGATGCACCCTATCCAGCAGAAGGGATTCTACTTGCGTCTACTTCAATGTGAAGGTTACATTTTCTCTGCTCAGAACAAAGACGTTTCTTGATGATGTTTAACCCTTAGCCTTAGCAGGGGACTATGCATGGCATCCAGAAGACATTTAACAAGCAGAGACTTGGAAAAGATAAATAAGCTACTCACTCCCTTCTGGAGTGACCTCAGAGCTTCTCTTTCTGCACAAATCACAGGGCCAGAATCCAAACATACAACTGAGTCTGTGAAAATAAACCCCCTACATTTGGTGCTGGTCAATGTAAACTATATTCTCTTCACAATGGTTCTCCTTGTGGTAGAAAAAAGCCGGAATCTGTTTGGCACTGAAAACAAGCCCTGGTTCTCCTGCCACTGGAATGCGACAACTTAACACAAAATAAACCATGAAGACAACCAGTTCAGTCCCTTCTCGTGGAACTAGGGAGAAGAAGAGAATAGGAGGCATGGAGAAAGATTTATATTGTTACCACACTGTAGAAAGACAACTTCAGCTGTTCTTATCTTTTGACTTCTTTGCAAAGCCTGAGCTGCTCTGAGTTGGTGTTGCTTGAATCCTCATTCTCTCTTCTAAACCTGGATGTATTGCTAGAGTCCCAGTTGTCTCCTTGTAGAGACTGGGGGTTGGTTGAGGCTGCCTGTAGAGCAGCAGGGAAGTGAACTGGACAGGTCAAAGCTGAACTGGCTTATTTGGAGCCAGGTGACCATCAGCTCAAGAGCAAATGCAGGATCTTGACAACATTTCTCAGGTTTTAGTGCTTTTTAAGGGTTTAGGTATTTTTTTTTTTCACAAAAGGTTTTTATTTTCCCCTTAAATTATCTGTGCCTTTGTAACTTAGGGACCTAAATCGATTTATTTTTATTATGACCAGTGAGTCTAAGTTGCTTTGCTGTTTCAAAAAATATATATATTTCTGAAATCTGTAAGAAGTCTGCAAATCAGCAAGAAGTCTGCATGCAGCATAAAAAACTCCAGGCTTGTCAATTCTACTTCAGTGATTAAAATTTAGAAGACTTCTCTCTTCATAGCTTTTTCTTGTAATGATCCTACGAGAAGGTGGTCATTTCACTCTTCCCAGAATTCTAACCACTTCTAGAATGGCATATGGGACATGATTTATTTGCAAACAGTGACAGAAGGCAATACTTTTGGAAGGAAATGCATATACCAAGAGTGTTTGCATTCACAAAAAAAACCCCATGTGGATGTGTATGGGCATATGTAAGCTTGTACTCTTGAAAAATGAAGTAGCCTATAATTAGGTTATGGATCATAACACACTAAGAAACTACAGCACTTCAAGATGATGAGCTGTACATGAAACACTCATTGTCAATGCTGCCATTTCTCAGCTGATTTACATAATTGAGGAAGTGGCTTTGGCATGTAATCAATACTCTAAGTGAAGGAAGTAGTGAAGCTTGCTGGAGCAGCAGGACCCCTTATTAGAAAGAACACAACCTATTCTTATTCTTAAACATGTCTAAAGGGCAGAGATTGTACATGATAAAAAGCCAATTTTTGGGATTGAAGATCCGTGCTGAGGTGAGTGAAAAAGTTCTCATGTGATAGAGTTTTAACTAGTGCGGTTAAACATACATCACTGAATTGCATCATGATTAATTTCCAAAATCTTCCCCTAAAAATATAGGCTACGGTCACTGTGCCTGTCTATTTTTAAATTGCTGGTAAGGACACCAATGATGCATTGCTTGCTCTTGAGTAAAAAGGTGTAGCTATTGTGTGTAGGTGGTCAGTAGGTACGTCAGCAATATGGCATTCTGACAGTGTTAGGGTATATAGCTCCTGAGATTTATGACCTTTGCTCTTGTGCTAATTCTCATTTCCTTTGCCTGGCATCTGAGCAGCACCTAGCACAGTCCTGGCTTGGACATGCTAACCATAGCATCTCAGAAGGCTGTGAACTATCATGGGAGAGTCTGCAAAGTAGCAATAGACAAAGAATTCTGTGTTTAATTTGCAGTGAAAAGATTTAATCTAGATAGGCAAGTTTTCTAACAGCAACAAAGGGAAATAGAAATAGGACATAGAAATAGACAGGACATAGAAATAGATTGCCTTGAAAGGCTGTGAATCTATTACCCCAGAGTAACTCAGAGAATAGATTGCCAACCCCTTCTTAGAACTAACTGGTGAACTGATCCTGCTCAGAAACTTGGTGATGAACTGTACATCTTCTTTTGGGCCTGTTTTTTGTTTCTGTGATCTTTCAAAGCTGATTCAGGACTTCAATCCCATACATGGTGCCCAGGCTAGGGGGAAATTTGTATACGAGTTCCATATTTGCCTTGTGAAACCTGTTGACCAAGCAAATCTTATCTGCAATCCACCAATATATTTTGTCAGACATTTTATGTCACACAAACATGTTTTTGAGTATCATTTTTCAGAATAACTTACAGAATCATAGAATAGTTTGGTCTGGAATGGACCTTAAATGTCATCTGAGTCCAACCCCCCTGTCATGAGCAGGGACACCTTCGGCTTCTCCAGAAAGTTGTATTTTCATGGTGCATCTCTGAAGGAAAGAGATACTCTCTGATATATAACAGATACACAATTACAGAGGCCATTAGGTGCTGGCTCAAAATTTATCTAACTAATCTGTTGCACACTCAGCACCATAATGTCTCCAGGCTTGATTGCAGATGCTACTTCATAGTTGCTAGCATCGCTTTTCTTCTTTTCTCAAGACTGTCTGAGAAGAACCGTACCAAAAACTGCTTGAGGTACAGAACAAGCTGTACAAAAGTCAGGCAGGGATCGTGTAAATGCCTCACACAATAAAAGTAACAGAGCCTTTGTTCAGGACTACAGTTTGATCAATGCTATTCAGGTCCAGGCATTACTGTTTTCAAAAGTATATTGATGAAAGAGAAGAAATCCAAGGGATAGTTCTAAGCTAAATATGCTATGTGGGGTGAGTAATGTTTATAAGTATTAGGAAAGAATAGATTTCCACAAGTATTTGAAAGGTGTACACATCAGAAGGAGGTACTGCTTCTGAAGTTCAGTGAACCATAAGATATGTTCTTATGGTACAACGTTTTTTTTCAGTAATGGAGAAGTCAGGGCCAAACACCAGGAAAAAAAGTCCAGCTGAAGAACAGTTTTATCCAGTTTGAAAGCTGGAAAAGAGACCTGACCATCTGAATACAGCCATTTACAAAGTGCATTAGCAGAAGCTGTCCAGCTTTTCAGACAGGCAGACACTACTGAACGTATCTCACAGAACATATGTTTCTCTAATGACAGAAACATCAAAGGCCAAGGAGTCATCTGACCTTTTCTTCCACCCCCATGAACTTGGCAAAAAGGATTATTGTCTTTGTCAAGAAGCTACCTAGCAGGCTACGAAGGATGATGAGCATTACGCATGCAGTCGTCTCCTCTTGACTGAAGTAGTACGTTTGTCACACAGTCTCACCCATGGAGCTGGGCAAGAAATGCAGGCTGTTGCTGAGAAGCTGGATGCTGACATTTTGTTGTAAACAGTAGATGGAATTGGGAGAGACAAAAAACGCAAGTTACACTGAGAGACTGCACGATAACCAGACAGGTGTCAGAGACTAAAAGAGCCTGCTGCATGTTCTTAACAGACAAAGTGCCCCACCTCTGTGAGCATGGTCCAAAAAATTTGCAGCTTCTTGGGCAAAATGGTTTTCTTTTCTCATACATGCCAGGAGGGATGGGGAGGTGTTGATGCATTTGTATGGAAATGCACATATTTATATGTAAAATACATAAATTATGTAGAAGAAAATGTTGTTAAAGGCTGAACAGGAAACCCTGGGCAGTATTTTCAAGTGAAGCCAAATACCTTAGGAGCTCTGCTGCATTAAAATTTGTTAAACATTGAAAACATTTGTCCTCAGTATTCACCCATGCATACTGAACATGAGGTACGCTTTACCCTTAAATAGTATGTATTTCAAACCCACCATGCAGAGAACGGGAATGCTACTAAAATAAGAGGTTTTTTGTGTTATACTGTTGTAACAACAAACGTTGTTGTTTGAAACAAAGCTTGGTTCTGGAGGAAGAAGTCCAATATAAGGTAAAATAAATACCTTTACCTGATGCACCAGGTCATCAGAACTGACAAGGCATTTTAGATGTTCCCAAAGTGAGTGGGAAACCACTTCAACCAGGCCTGTGAGTGTTTATCTGTCTCAGTTCCCAGTGAAGCCCTAAGCAAAACACAGTGTAGCACAGCAAAGAGGGGCTGTGAGCCACTCCGCTTGAACTGCACACCAGGCAAATTGGGAGGGTGGGAATTTCCTGCTGCTGGACCCCTCCCCACCACCCCCCTAGCCTGTGGTAGGCTGGGATGTGTCATTTCTCCACGTTTGGAGAAGTCTGATGGGCTGTGCAGTTAGTAGGACAGGGCAGGCTTTGTTGAGTATTCCCTCAACAACATTTTTCTATTTCCAGTTATTTGTACAGCATATACCCAAAGATCCAAGCTCTTAGAATGCAAATGTTTTCTGTGAATTTAATACTAGAGGGAGGACTTGGTTAACAGTCCTAATGACAAAACTCTTTTTGACTCACAGAACCAAGCGCAGAGCAGGCAGTGACACAGAGACTCTTTAATACATCAGCCCAAGAGACTTCAGTGTTTGACTTCCTTTAAAAGGTAGTAAGAACCTATGAAATTTATACAGTGTCTTGCTACTCTGCTCCAACTGTCGCAAGAGAAACTATGAGGGTTCTGCTCCTGCCTGAAACTTTGCAGTAGGCGGGAAAAGTAAGACAGAACTGCTACCAGTAAGTACGAAACATCCCAGACACCTGAGTTGAGACACATCAGTGAGTTATATCATTATTTTCCTCACCATTTTAAAAATAAGAGTAGGATAGCAGGAAGACTTCAGGATGCATGTGAAATTGCAGGCAATTCATTTAGCTGCAGGAGAGATGGGGTTGGGGGAAGAAGGGCTAGAAAGCTGGAGAGGGATGTTTGATTTGCAGCTCATTGCCCCTCCCAGACCTAAAGCTGAGTGGCAGCCACAAGTGTACCTTGTAAAGCTTATTCCCATCAAATGAGTCCTCTGCTAATTTGAGTAGCAAAGGCCATTTAGGTAGCCCTCCTCAGAGGAATAGTTAAAAGAGCTTTTGTTATCCTGTGCTATCTCTACCAGAGAGGAAAAGAAGGTATTTTTCCATATGCTAGAGTAAGTATGAGGTCTCGGACTGTTTCTTTTTTTAAAAAATGGGGAATTATAAGCAACATTTTAAGAACATATTGCAAATGATCAGTATTCTTTAATGGAGTGTTACTTATAACCGCTTGAAAGCTCTTGTGTACTTAGAGAACAAAATAAAATCCTATTCAATGTTTTTAAGTTTTTCTTTGTATCTCTAATATAGGAGACTACTTCAACTTCCTGGAACTTATTTTTAAGGAGTACATCTTTAAAAACAACCATAATAATAAAAGGCAATCTCTTTTTAAAAACTATTCTAAAATTCTTAGTGGTGGTGGTTTTTTCAGCGTTCCCGTGGCTAAGGAATACTTTAACCAGTTAAGGATTTAAGGTAATGTTGCTACTTACAGAACCAACGCCAGAAAAATAAAATTGGAGATCTTGAGTCTGCATCTATAAAACCAAGCTGCTGGCATGCAGGAAGCTTGTAATAAATCACTTGAAGTAAAACAGTGTTTAAGTTTCTTGCACTCTAGATTAACAAACATTTACCTGTGTTTTTTTTTCTCTTTACCTCACTAGATTATGCAAGTGGCAACTCTCATGTTAAATGCTAGTGAAGCATGATGCTGGTTCTGGAAAAAGAACTAGGTTTTTTTTACCTAAATGCAGGGAGGAAACTTCTTGGGGAGTAGGAGGTCGCTTCCTTTTTTTTCTTGATTCGGAGTTTGAGCATAAAGACACAGTTCAATGAAGTCTGTACCCTTCTGGGGACAAGATGATATTTGTACTATACAGGGGGAAATCCCTTCAGGGTCAAGGAGCCTGGTGTTCTGCCCCAGTGAGCAGATGTCAGTCCCTCTCACATGCACAGGTTACCTTGTGAGCTGTACTTGCGTAGATGCTGTTTGATTTTCCTCTCCACCCCAAAGGAAGTCTGGTCTCTGGTGATGCTATTCTGATAGGATGGCTATGACTAAAATCCTATTCCCAGAGGGTTTTACTGAGGATGGTTGTTGCCAGTCATGTAGGTTATGCAGTTAATATACACTGGATTCTTCACTGCTTCCCTGTTTATTACTTTAAAGCAAGTGTTGATTTTATGTTTGCTTTGGATTTTGCTTTTTAATGTTGTATATAATCTTGTGGAGAGAAGCAATACAGTGTATTTTCAGAGCTGAGGAGCTGAAAGTGATAGAGCGGTGGAAGGTAGGTATGTAGTTGCAACACTAGGTGCAAGGTAACGCTTAAAATCTGATTCTTGGGAGCTTTGGTTAGCTTCATCTGGTACAGTAACATGTTAGTAATATGTATCTTACGCTGGTGTAGATCTCATAGCTAAATTCCAGTAATATTACTTGTTTCCCTTTTTTTGGGGGGTGAGAGACTGCGTGAAATCTGCAGTGGGACAGTGTCACATGGAAGCTATTAACTACTCGGTTCAGAAGTGGTTGCAAATTGCAGAGTAAAGGTTAATGTCTCACTTGAAATGTGGCTTTATTGCTGTTAAATGCACCCATCCATGCCTTGGTCACACGCATGCACACGCAGCCTCCCTATCTTCCCACCTACCCGCCTTTTTAAATATTTCCTGACACATAGTAGATAATAAAACCCAAATAGGATGCCTCTGTAGGATATGTTTCTTGGGCAGTTGCCTTTGTGGTGGCATGAGAGCTGTAGTTGTGGCTAATTGGTAAAGGAAAGAACTGGTTTTGGTTTTTGTTCTTGTAGGGTCAGTGAAATGTGAAAACTCTTGTTGCTCTTCCTTTTCCTACCCCACCCCCAGCCCAGTACCTGCAAAGAGCAGCCCCAGAAAGACAGACTTTTATTTTCCTGAAAGTAAGCTGCATTTAAATCTTGCCTTCTGAAATATGTCACAAGATGATTTCAAGAAAGCTGCAGGCTCAAAGTACTTCAACCAACTTGTGGGGTTTGACAGGGAAGCCACAAAAAGAGATCAGAAACTGATGATGTCTGTAGCTGTAGGTGGTACCTCCAACAAATAGGTGGACAGCTGTTGCTTTTAGACCTGAGCAAAAAACCATGGAACTAGTGAAATAAAAACTGCTACAGATGTGATCGGAAGTAATAGTTACAAAAGTTGTATGAGGGGGTTCATTTCTTTCATATAAAAATGAAATTCCCAATTTGGGATAAATTGGTCTGAGTAATATTGTTTAGTGCTTCCTTTAATCTGAAAAGGGCATCAGCTGCTAGGTTGCAGGGCATTCCACAGGGTTTTTTTGTTCCTCTCATCTTTGCTTTCCCCCGTCCCTCTCACAGTTATTGTATTTAAGAATAAGCAGTGAGATTTCAGAAAGTATTTCTTTGTTTCTTCCCCACCTCTTCCAAACCCATGTGACCTCTAGTTCCCTAGAGAACTGAATATCAAGATTAAAGGTTTCTGTCACAGCTGGTATGTGGAGCAAAGATTTTCAGACCACTTACTACCAGAGATTTAAGTCTGCTGAGCAGAGAAACTGGCTCAGGGAATGTGTGTCTGTGGATCATCCTGACTCTTGTATCATGTCCCTGTTCTTTCCAGATAATTTGCAGGAAAGGGGAATTGATAATGTCTTCAGAACCTGGAGCTAACAAACGGCATCATAACCCAGTGGACAGCATATGCAGAAAGATCAAATCTATCCAAATGATGGACCAAGTCTCTAATCCTGCTTTGCAGATACCAAAGTTTCAGTCCCGGAACTTTGACAGTCCACAGTGTAATGTCAAAAGAAACCTAGAAGAACTACTGAAGAAAAGAACTTTCAGAAGTCATGACAGTATTGATCCGCACTTAATCAGTCCTAGCTGTGACTGCATTTTCTCTGCAGACCTGCAGTTGCTGTCACCTTGTCTTGGTCACATGTCTGACTCCAGTTCTATAAATGCTACATATTCAATCATTAAGAGAAAAGAGAGCTCCAGCAGCTCATGGATGCCAGTATGTGCCATGGAGAGCTGTTCTCCATCCTACTTCAGATCCACAGAGGCCAATACTCAAAGCAAGCTGTCTGCTTTATCAAGTATTGAATCTAAAGATGTGCCTCCCGAACAGAAGTATCTCACATCAAGTCCAAATTTATATTGCTTCACACCTGATAAAAAGTCAGAAAGTGCTGTGAACCAATCTCCTGTGCCAAAGAGGTTACCTTTGAGTGAAAGAGGTAAAAATCCGGGGGAGGAAAAACCCTCCCAGTCCAAAATCCTAGACAGCTGATCATTCAACCTACATAGATGACATCTGGTTACTACTTAAACTAGTAACGATATGTTTTAGAATCTCTCAAATTTAATAAGACACCAGAAAGCGCTTAGTAAAATCTAAAATTTACTCTAAATTATTAATGTGAATATAAAAAGTGAGGAAGTAATGAGTCAAGTCAAAAACTCAAATCTGCTAATTCCTTTTTTTTTTTTTTTGTGGAGAAGAGATTTGGCTTTTAATTTAGACTGCCTTTATATTAAAAGAAGTGTTTAGATGTGATTTTTGTTGTGCATGAAAGTCACTATGGATGATAACAAACATATCCTTCATAGGATGGAATCAGTCACTGGAGTACAAAACTGACACCAGGCATCATATGAGTTTGGTCTGTGAAGAAGACATACTGACCACCATTTTCTATGCATGTGACGTAGACCAAACAGGTTTGACTGTGATTTTTCATTGCTTTGTTTTGTTCTTCCATGAACAAATTTTCAAGGTTCAGATTGTGTTATGATTCCCGAGACATGATATATGATAGACTGACTAGCTCGCTTAGCTAGGTGACTGCATGCATGGTGGATGCAAAATGGATGTCTGTGCCTCTTTGCATGGTGCTTGTCTCTTCCCTCTGTCCCCTTCCCCCTCAGCTCATCTTTGCTTTGTTTTAATGCAGAGGAAGTACAGGAACAACCTGCTTCTAGCAATCAGTCTTACTGGAAATGGTTGTAATTTCTTTTAGGCTTTTTCCTGTTAGAAAATAGAACTTTGGGAAACTTCAGAGCAAGAGAGAATTCCTTTGACTTCCACCGCAAACATGACTTAAAATAGTAGAGAAAGGAGTTGTCTTGTAGACTAAGACAATGTTAGTCACAGGGTTTGCACAATTCAATGAGAGACCTGAAAATAGTAGCATAGTAAATGTATTGAGTTTGTTCTTAAACTGGAGTCCAAAAAAAATAATAAACTGGATTTTCATACTTCTGTATTAAAAAAAATAAAATAACAAAAGCTCTTCCTTTCTGGAAGAGTTGCAGGGATCAGTTGCTTGTCTACAGCTCTTGAAGGCAATTGAATACATACCAGTGCAGATGAGTAGCTTGCCCTTCTGCAGCTCTTTATAATTGCCTGCTAGTCATCAGAGTCTGGCACATGGACATCTGTATCTGTTTTAGGAAAGGTTGCAGTTTCCAAGATAGTTGATTATCTGAGACATACAACCAGCCGGGGGTTGGAAGATAGTGGTCTTGAAGAGCTGTGCAACATGCTTGACCCAGATCAGAAAGACATCTCCATAGACCTGGAAACATTTCATGCCATCATGAAAGAGTGGATTGAAGACTGTAAGAATAAATGGTAATAGCTTTTTATCAATCTATCTCTTAAAGTTTCTGTAAAAACAGAAGAGGAGAAAGTTCTCATATGGCGTGTGCCTTCTGCACACTGGAGCACAGATATTATCAGAACACTGTAACCACAGTGTGGGTTTTGGCTGAAAGCTTTTAGATTTATAAAGTTGGGAAGCGAGGCAGTGTCACACTGATTTTGTGATTCTTGATGCTTGCTTGTTTTTTTTCAGGGAAGGCAGTGCCACTGAGGAACCAGTAGCAAGCATGGAAGATTTGGAATCTAAAGTGTATAAAAACACCCCTGAAGGTGCAGACCATTTTATTCAGTGTCATGGGTTCAGGAGCAGCAGTCATTTTTCTCCTCCTTGGTAGCTGGTGCAGTGCTGTGTTTTTGATTTTGGGCCTGGGAACAGCGCTGATAACACCAGTGTTTATAGTTACTGCTTGGTAACGTTTAGTCTGACCAAGGACTTTGAGCCTCATGCTCTGCCAGGGAGGAGGGGAAGCCGGGAGGAAGCAGAGACAGGACACCTGACCCAAACTGACCAAAGAGGTTATTCCATACCACAGCACGTCATGTCCAGGATGTAAAACCAGAAAGCAGAGACCTGTAAGGGTGTGGTGGTGGACTGGGGGGTTCGCTGCTGGGGGTGCACTGGCTGGGTCGGGCTTGGTGAGCAGTTGTATTCTCTTTCCTTGTATTTCTCTTGTATTATTACTGGTGGTAGCAGCAGTGATGTGTGTTATACCTTAGTTACTAAACTGTTCTTATCTCAACCTGTGGGAGTTGCATTCTTTTGATTCTCCTCCCCATCCCCCTGGGACTGGGGGAAGAAAGAGAGAAAAGTGAGTGAGTGAAAAACTGTGTGTGTGTGTGTGGGGGGGGGTGTTAGAGGCTAAAACCACAACATTCAGAAAAGCTCCATTTTCTTACTCTATATTATCTATAGCTAATACACACCCCCTTCTTTTAGCAAAAAAGACAACTGCCCGGATGAATGTTACATCAGGAAGCTTGGAGGCCTTTGGGGGTGATGTGTCTAGAGGAGACATGTAAGTCCATTCAAGCAATTCCTTCTCAGAAGTTCCTACTCCTAGCTCTGAATTACTTGAGAGCTACTTCCAAGAACTACCAGTTACAGAAAATTTTCTTGGCAGAGTTTCTAATGCTGATGTGTCTGTAGTAGCTCTTGTTGCTACCACATTCTTCCTCACAGCTTCTGCACAGACTTAAAAACGTACTGGTAATTCTTCCTACTGATATCTTGGTCCTTCTCTGTCCATTTTCCTCTTTAACCCCTTGTGGTCTGAGATTTTGCCGTGTGTTTCTTTTTCCTTTTTCAAACAGTACCTTCCCTTCCCTAAGTTCCTAGGTTTATGTGACAATAGAAGACATTATCTCCTGAAAATCTCATGGCACACCTTAATTTCAAGGAGCATTAAAAAAAAAAATGTACTTAAAACCAAAATGGTTCCTGGTGAATTAGAGAACTGATCTGGAGGTGATCTTGTATCTCAGTGCAGAACAAATTACAGTACGCTGCAGCATTACAAGTCCTCTGTGGGATCTCCTCTCACCTCTCTAATCAATGCAGCACAGCACCAGGATTCTTTGAAAGTCTAAAATGGATCAGATTGCCTTTCTTAATCTTTCCTTGTTTGGTTACTGGAACAGGGAGACTTCTGACTTGATAATCTGCGTTGCGGACCTGCAATACAACAATCGGAAGCTTCAGGAGGAGAACAGCAAGCTGAAGCTCACCCTGGAAGCTGTGGATGAGACCAACAATAAGCTTTTGGCAGATAATGAGGATCTATGTCAACAAATAAAAAGGTGAGAGACCCTGATGGCACCAGGTCTACAGTGTAATGGCCATGGGCAGACCTGTCTTTTTTCCAAGAGGTCCAGCCTTGTTTCATGCTTTTAACCTCTCCAGTGCTTCATGACAGCAACTTCCAGCAACTTGATTATTCTGCTCTGTAAGTCCTGGTTCTTATAAAACCAGGTGGTGGTGTAAGTAATTCATTTAAGTCATTCCTCTTATAGCCTGGATCTTGCAGCATAAGCTGCCACAGGTGCACACAGGCAAAATCTTAGGGTAAAGCCAAAGCAAAGAAACACAACAAATTAGGAATAATAATTTTTTAAAATGCTTAATATTACTAAGAGAATAGCTAAGCAGTGGCAGGCTTCCAATCCCAGACTGCATGCTTGCTGACAAGCAGACGGAAGTGGGCATTTAAGAGCTGTTTTGCTAGTCCCTTAAGGAACTAAAGTGAGTTTTCTTACTAGCTTAGTATTGCTGCAGCCTGGGGACCCATCAATGCCACAAGTACAAACCTTTATTTGCAATAAGTTCTTAATGCTAATCTGACCTAACTAATTCAAGTGTGATATAGTTACGTGACCTGCAAAACCATTCCCGGTATCTTCTGGGGAGTTTAAGCCAGGAGTCTGCAGGGTAGCTGGCATGGGATGTATGCCCTCATGTTGGACCATGTGCTCAGGGGTGCTCTGCAACCTAGAATTAGCCAGAAAAAATAGCTAACCAGCCCACTAGTTAAATATACATTGGGGTATCAGATCAGGACAAGAAAACGATGCAGAGGTTATCCTTGAAAACTGAACTGAAATGGTTTCCTTAACTGCTAACAATGAAGTGTTCTAAAGATGAGGTTATGTGCTCAGGTGACCCGATATTTGACTATAACAAGCTAGGTTGTAGGTGAATGCAAACAAAAGCACACTATCTTAGCTGCCTGGGGTTTCATCCCTTGTTGTGAGAGTGGAAGGGGGTGATAAACAAATGGTAAGTCCATGAGCATTTATTTACTGGACAAAAATGGACAGGCTTGCACTTGATTGCTGATCTTCTGTGAACTTTCTGTACCAAAGAAAGTCCCGGTGGCTTCTAAAAATGCTGTTCTTGGTATTTCAAGCCTATCTAATGACCAATAGTAACTCACTAAAGTTTCTCTGGATTTACTACCCCCCCCCCCCCCCCCATGCAGCATCCAGCATTCTGTGCTGAAAGCCAGATCCCTGGAAGAAGAACTGGAAGAAGCAAAAAACAACCTGAACCTGTCAGAAGAGAGAAGACAACAGATTCTCTGGCAGAATAAGCAGCTAGTAGGTGCTCTTATTTCTTAGCTTACATTGTACAGCATCTCATACTTTAGCGTAGCAACAGCATGGTTGCTCAAACTGTAAAAATCAGCAGTACGAGCTCCTCTGTGCCTGTAGGTACTAGAAGTTTTTGAGGGTGTTTTGAAATGTGATTTATTAGTTTTACAAAACCAATGTGAAGTTTCTTTAAACTAGTGTCAGTTGGAATTGATAAAACAAATTAAAAGGGCCAGGCTTGCATTTAATTATGCTTGAAGACAACAGCTCTTGTGCTGCCATCGTGAAATTCTCATGACTTCTAAAATCAGCAGAGAAGGGAGATTCTGTTCAGATGTCCACACGACTTTTCCAAAACGCCCTATGTTATTGCCAATGTCCATAGGGGTTGGTAGATATGACAAGGAGCTATGAGGAATCTTTCCATTCTGGACTGGCAGATGGAAGCCAGGCAGCACACCTTGGCGTGTCTCAAAGAACACAAGCTGCCTACATAAAAGCATCTGGATTGAACACCAAGTGTCTGAATATCAAAGCCTGTGTTGACTGTAAGAGGTGTGAAGCAGTCTGGTAACAAGGCTGATGTGGCTGCAGCTTTGGCAGGTGTTTCCAGACACCGAAGCGTAGGCTCTCCAGAGAGCATATGTTTGCATTACTGCTATGCATGTTGCTTGCACTGCGGTGGCATCACTGTGTTTTGCTGTGTGGGTGCAGCTGTAAATTGGTGCTCTGCAGCACCCTGTGCTGCTGGTGGTGGGCAATTAGAAATAAAAAAGGCTTCATGCCAAGCAGGAGCACAAGGGTTTTTGGTGCTCTCCTGCTGCAGTGTGCGTATATTATTGATCTGCTTTAATTTGAGATCACATGTATAATTCACCTTGTGAGAAGGAGGTGGGGTGGGAGAGAGAAATAGTATTAGAAGCTTTGTAGTTGTGCTTATAAGTCCCTTAGTTACTGTTCCCTGTGCAACGGAGGCACTGCATGGGACACTGCTCTGTTCTTCATGTCTGATACAAAAAGTGTAGTGTGGCACATAGGCTTTCTAGTTCTGTCTTTGCTCAAGCATGAGTACAGCTAGACTTCCTCTTTCTGGTCTTAACACCTTCATATCATCTAGTGGTCTGAGTTTTACCCTGATTTGAAATGCCCGTGTCAACCCCTTCAGTGAAGGTTCATGAACTGGGTCAGCCTTGGCACTTCCGTTTTGGCTGTGCTCTCTGAAGCAAAGGAGTGCCACACCACAGCTTCATGTTGGGCTCTGGATGTGTTTGTGGTCTGTTGCTCTCTGGCTTAGTTTGGCTTTGAATGTTGAACTTGACATGCTAAAAACAATATTTCTTTTTCTTTTAATAAACCTGACCAGGAAAAAGAAAATCAGTCTCTCATCATCAAAGTTACTTCTCTCCAGGAAGAGGTAAAAGAAATCATGATTTTGCAAGTATGCATTCTCGTCTAACTAAAAGCTCACTGTTAAGAAATTAAATGTTTGTTAGACTTTGAAGCCTGTACATGTTAATTAGGTTATCAAGATGTCATCCTTGTGAAATGAAAGATGTCATAAAACTCTGTATCTTGAAGCTGCACTGTGCTTCAGCCTTTCCATCTGCTGGGTAAGGATACAAGGTTGGGGGAAACATGGGGGACAGGGAAAAGCAGCTGCTTTTTCTCCCTCTTTTTCAAAGCTTTTTTCAAAGCTTTATAGTCAAATTTAAAATATGCCTAGTTAACAAAGCTACGAATGTTGTAACTATATTGAAACAATCTCCACCGATCACTTTTTCATGTTCATGTCTGTTTCCCTCCTTTAAGGTACAGGAATCTTGTATAGAAATGTAACTCCTAAAAGAATTTTGCAGTGACTGAAGGCTCCACTTGCAGATAGATCCATTGGCACTGGCCAAGGACATACATGAGGCTTGTAGGGAATATATTGCCAATGGAGCTGTATCTCTTGGTTGGTTTTGTTGGGGTTTTTTTGTCCCCTGCCCCTTCCCTGGGTTTTCTTGTTTGGAGAAGAGCTATTCAGTACTTTATTTGGTTAAAGTAAATGTTTCAAAAGCCAGGTTTTTTATCAGGTGATCAAATGTATTAATACTTGCTTACAGCCTGTATCTTAGACTTTTTAGGATGAAATAGAAAACCAAGTTAAACTATGCATAGTAGTGAAAAGAGGCACCTAATGGATTTGGGGATCTTATTATACAGACATGGTAGTCATTGTTCTTTACATGCTTACCATGCTCAAGATTTCTGAAAAGCTTGTAATTCGAAGTAGCTATTAAACTGCATCTTTCCTAAAATAATTGTCATGCTGCAGGCCTGAAAGCTTTTCCTTAGCTTTTTAGGTCTGCTTATAGATCGCATTTTGAAGTTTTTCTCTTTTAACAGTGCTCTGGAGAAATGAGGGGAAAAAGGAGCAGAAACAGTTTCAGTGGTGCAAGCACATAAAATGCATGTGCATAAATA
The DNA here is from genome assembly GCA_017639245.1 of Myiopsitta monachus. NCBI lineage: Eukaryota > Metazoa > Chordata > Aves > Psittaciformes > Psittacidae > Myiopsitta > Myiopsitta monachus. The sequence continues at coordinate 84,033,900 of CM029920.1, forward strand.
CTGGTAGTGCTTTAGAGTAGGCAGCACCTTGGGGGTGGAGATGTCATTTTGCCTGGTTTCTTCAGGGAGAAACTGTCAATCAATTCAGCTGTGCCTGTACATTCTATCTTGTTTAGAATATTAGGAACAGCATGGATACTGATGGACTTCAAAAGAAGATTTTGGAGCTATCTAAAAACGCAGCAGAACTTCAAGTAAGCATTTCAACTCTAGGAGGAACAGAAGGACAGCCTAGAGATTACTTGTGTCTAGTGAGAAGAATTTCTGCTTCTGGATGATAAACAGCCCTAAACCTGTCTTTGTTAAAGAACTGCAGTGCAACTGGAGAATGTGACAGCTTTGACTAAGAAAGTTGCTGTCTGAATGCTAAAAACTGGGTTGATATCAAGAGTCCAGTAGTTCCATTATTTCATTAACGGAAAAAATGTTTCCTTTTATGAAACCTTTTCCCCGCTATTTGAGAAAATGTTAGGAAGCTGTGCTTCGGCTGATCTTGCTGAAACTATTATCCTGGACAGACAAGAGGAAAGATGACTGTGAAAGCTGAGAAAGCTTTCGCTTTTAACTGGGTACAAGGTTTGAACTTTGAAGCACATCATCCAAGGTACTTCAAAGAGCCTGATTCTTCTAAAATAGGAATGTTAATAACCTTTTTCACTTTCAAGTCGGGCACAGGAACAGACTTGCATTATAGTGCATATCAATGACAGGGGAGCATATTTGATCTTTTCATTCTTTAGGTACAAGTGCACATCTATGAGACCACTGTAGTGAATAAAGAGGCAAGCTTGATCCAGGTTAGTAGCTCTTCCTTCATTATTGTCTTGACTGAAAATACTGATTATAGGATGCTTTGTAAAAAGGCACGGCAATACTGTGGCACTTTTATTTCTACTGTTCTCACACTACAGAACCTGATCCTATAAATTGCTTCAAAGTAGGCGAGAACTGCTTTAGGACCTGGTTATGAGTCAGCATAATTAAAGGTTTCAGGATTTTGATTTTGTTAAAAAAACAGAAAAAAATCACAGCTTATTAAAACAAAACAAACTTGCAAGCTTCAGAAAAACATACAGAAGCTTCTAAAGGCTCCAGGCTACTTGTAACACCTGATGAAAGAACACACCTGCCGAAGATCCTTTCCTTTGTGTTTTACTTCAATTGCTTAAATTTTGTGTCAAACTGATTTAGAGCCCAATGGAAAAGCAAATTTGTCCTTTCTCATTAGTGAGGCAGAATTACCAAGGCTTTGCTGAAGGCCAAACATTTCTGGTGTTGGTTTTAAACTTGTATTTTGTATTAGAAAGCAAAGATATAAGACTACATAAGGGTGTTGGAATTCTCTGGATTCATGGATTGTGCAGATAGCCTTCTAGGCTAATGGAGTTTTTATTTAGCAGGACATGCTCTGAATCAGCTGATGAAATATTTGACTATTGGGCTGTTGGTAAAAATCAATTTTGCATCTGAATTCAAACAGTGACAACCTGACTTCAGTGTGATCCAGCCAATAATTTTGTACCAGAGTGGTTTTTTTAATAGGGTTTCATTGTTTTTTGTTTTTTTTTTTTTTTTTTTAACAGAAGCAGCTTAAGGGCTGAATTATTTCTTTTTGTTACGTTTTTAAATAGCTTTCACTCTACCTTCCCTGAATGATTCAAAACTTTTGTGGCCTCATTAGTATCATAGTATCATAGAATAGTTTGGGTTGGAAAGGACCCCAAGATCATCTAGTTCCAACCCCCCTGCCATGGGCAGGGACACCTCACACTAAACCATGCCATCCAAGGCTCTGTCCAACCCGGCCTTGAACACCGCCAGCGATGGAACATTCACAGCTTCCCTGGGCAACACATTCCAGTACCTCACCAACCTTACAGTAAAGAATTTCTTCCTTATATCCAATCTAAACTTCTCCTGTTTAATTTTGAACCCGTTACCCCTTGTCCTATCACTACAGTCCCTCATGAAGAGTCCCTCCCCAGCATCCCTATAGCCCCCCTTCAGATACTGGAAGGCTGCTATGAGGTCTCCAGGCTGAACAGCCCCAACTTTCTCATTGTATCTTCATACGGGAGGTGCTCCAGTCCCCTCATCATCCTCGTGGCCTTTCTCTGGACTTGTTCCAACAGTTCCATGTCCTTTTTATGTTGAGGACACCAGAACTGTACACAGTACTCCAAGTGAGGTCTCACGAGAGCAGAGTAGAGGGGCAGGATCACCTCCCTCGACCTGCTGGTCACGTTCCTTTTGATGCAGCCCAGGATAATTTTAAAAAGGCTTTTCTAGTTTATTGACTAAATGGGAATTTTGAATGCAGATTGTATTTTCTTGTAGATAAAGGTGACCATTTTGTATAATCTTGAAGAAACTGTTATGGAAAACTGAATCATTGGCTTTAGGATCAATGATATAAAGGCTTATCTGTAAGCTAGAAAAAGCCCTCTCATAGCCTTTTATACAAAGGTAGATTAGATAGGATTGTCGGTTGTTTAAAATTATTGTGCCAACCTTTCTTTTCCAGGCCTGAAGAAGGTACATGATGATAGATAACGCTTTGGGGTTTTGGGAGGTTTGTGTGTTTGGGTTTTTTTTTTTGTTTGTTTTGGGTTTTTTTCTTTTAATGGCTTTTTGCTTTTGCTTTTTGTTTGTGTTTTTTTTTGTTTTATTTTATTTTAAGCCTTTCAGCACCATACATCAATTTTCGTTGCTAAGGTTGGAAACTTCTTTCTGTAACCTCACTTTTCCTGCTTAGCTTTCTGTGTATTACATCTCTTTCAAAACCATCAACTATTTTTAAAACTAAAGAGTAGGAAGAACTGTAGATAAAAGGGGCGAGAGGACCAGAGCTCCTGCTTGGGATTCCTGTTTTCTCAAAGAAATTCTCTACTTGTCTGTGCAGTCTTCTGTTCTAACGGCATTACATGAGTAAAGCCCCTTGCTGGTTTGTGATGCTAACAAAGCTACTACTTTTACTAACTACTCAGTCTTACCATGAGGGTTGATGCGTTCTCTATCAGCTCTTTCATTAGGTGGTGTTTAATCTGATGAGCATTACAGACACTGTCTTTAATCATGAAAACTAGTGAGAATAAACTCTGAACATCGCAACCTGTTTTAAGGATCAGTTGGGATTAAAACTGTTGTTCATAGTCCAGTTTTTCAGCTAAACACAGAGCCCTTCCATTTAATATAAGAAGCTAATGCTGGTACGAAACCAAGGTAAGTAATAAAGCATAGAGCTTGGAAAGAGATTTTCTGTCTCCTTAATTTTAGGAGCTACGTAGAAAAGGTCATCCAAGTGCTTTGTTAGCCAGTACGCAAGGTAATTCACTGTATTCTTTAAAATTTGTATCTATTTTCATGTTATGTAATCTGGTTGCTGCTAAAACCTAAATAGCATGGCTTACTGCTATGAAGTAGGATTGAGTATAGTGGTATTCAAATTACAGTACATCATACCCGTAAGTGTTACAAATGCACTTCAGTGTGCTACTTGTTGAGTTGTGTCCTTTAAAGGCTTTTCTTTCTCCACAGAAAGAGCAGGACATCAAAGAACTGAAGTTAACCATTGTGGAGTGTTCTTCAATAATAGAGGTACGGGACCAAGTTTAGGTTTTTGACTATGTGAGGAGAAAGCATGCATGTCCTTTGCTTATTCTGCATGACAAACTAATGCTCTAACCAGGTCTGATGTATGTTTTAGACTTTGCGGGCAGAAAAAAATAAGCTACTGGAGAACATGCAACACATGCAGCAAGAGCTGATCTCGTGAGTACTGCAGAACAGTCCCAGGAAATGCAGTTTGTCAAAAGTCAAAAAGAGTGGATGCGTTTTATTATTTATTTTTCTTGCTTCTTTTAGAAATGGATTGAATTTCCCATTGTTGTGCAAATTTAACAGTAATATTCCTGAAGGGATGAATTCGCTGCACTGTGAACTAGAACTTGCTCAGTCTTCTGAGGTATGAATCAAATCTTTATTGAATATCATTCCAGTTGTCTTGCATCAGTTGGGAAGAACAAAGCTCATTCCCTGTAGATCATTAGATGGCCTTGGAATTCAAAGTCATTAATCCTACTATGCAAGCATAGAATATGAAGGTTATATTATTGTCCCAAGTAGGTTGGAGAAAGTACAAAGAAAAACAAAGCACTTGGAGACCTAAAAAAAAAAATGAGACTTGAAAAGTCAATCTGGAAGAGCTAGAGTCATGCATGTAGCTGGCAGACTTACAGGAAAGACATGAGTTTTCAAATATATAAAGGCTATTATGCTGCAGAAAGTAAGCAGTCTGTTTTCTTCTTGTACTGCCTACAAGAGATATGAACAATGATTTTAAATTGCAGGAGGGGAAACTTCTTTTTCCCTGAGATCTAATGTAGAGAAAAGGAAAATGGAATGTTAGAGTAATTACCTTGACAAGGTTGTAGAGTCTTCACCTAATTTATTCTTTAGGAACTCTGATAACCATATGCCTGTAGGTACCATTCCCTTGCTCCTCAGCAGATACAATGGAGACTGATCTTCAGGGGAGAGATCACTGCCCCAGTGAGGTCTTTGAATAGTAACTCAGAGGAGGACAAGGGAGTCATCCTTCTGAGTCTGGCACAGGCTGACACAACCTTAGTGCTGAAGTTGAGTCCTGTCAGTTTGGAGATGTAAGTGTCCCCCATGTCCTCTGCAGAACACCTGGCATGTGGTTTGGTGACTTCTGGGAGCTATGCTTTTGATCAGACAGCCTACATAGAACCCTGGAAGTTTGGTCTCAAATTTATTGTTCTTTGAGCTTTCCAGTACTCCAATGGGAAAGAACTGAATAGAACCAAGAAAAAAATTATACTGTACATTGTGGTTTTGGTTCAGATTTTTATCTGAGCTATTCTGTGCCCATTTCCCTAAAGATATTCCATGGAGTCCCATCCTTCCTGACAGTGCTGTCTTCCCTTCAAATGCCAGCTGTGTAGCGAAGCTGATATCCAATATATGCTATTGCAGTGATTTTTCTTGTAAGACTTCCCCATGTTTTTGCATGTGGTGCATTTGCAGAGAGTTAGCATTTGCCATAGGAAAATCAAAGACCTACTAATGGACTAAAACCATTTTCCAGGCCTGGAAAAGAGAGGTATACTTGGCTAGGCAGCTCCATTTCAAAAGTAATGTATTACCCCCTACTGCAGCTCCTCACAGCCACAGTGAGTCATTGTGTTTACCTCTCGAATGTTGCAATGAGACATAATTCCACCAAATCACCTGTAAAGCAAGTAAGGACTCTGCTTGTTCATCACTTGGTAAAGCCTCTTCTGAATAAAGATAACTGATTATCGACTTCCTCTTGCTTATTCCTGATGTGAAAATTTACGTTGGATCACTCGATAGCTTGGCTGGCTTGCTTTTGTCTTTTTAAATCCCCATGACATGAAAAGCTTTTACGAGTTTCAAGTTTCAGTAGCTCTGACCTTCAGGTAAATACAACACAGGGATACTTCAGAGAAGTCTAAATGTCACTGATGCTGGTTTGCAATAAGCAGATGTCAAAATAAACTATCTGGCTCTTCCATCTCTTCCAAGATTAGCAAGACTGAATGGACATCCCTGGATGAAACACTGGACCGTGAAGTGCTGGTTTTACTTCAGGGACCTGAATATGGGGGAGAAAAATTTAAGACTGTCATGCGAAATCTGGTCAGTGGCAGAGCTCATGTGAATGAATATGGTCTTCTATCAGTCTTTTAACTGAGATGTCTCCTAGCACTGATACTTGGATCGTGTTTACTCCTCTTGAAAAATTAAGAATAGCAGCTTTGGGAGTGGAGGGGAGGTATACTCACTCTAATAGTGTCACTTGGCACCTACGCTAACACTGTCACTTATAACCTGGGTAATTCTGGGCAGCGCTGTGTCAGACTAGTATTGCAAATGCCATGGTTTGGGGTTTTGTTGGTTGGGTTTTTGTTTGGTTTTGTTTTGTTGGGGGAGGGGTGGTTGCTTTGTTATTGTTTTGGGGTTTTGTCTGATTTGGGTTTTTTCTTGTTTTTCAGCAAGAGGAAGCCTCTGAAGCAGAGGAACTGATAACGGCTTCTTTACAATGGGTAAAAGATTCTGATGTGAACATGCAACATGCTTGGGAAAGAAAACTCGTGGTAAGCAACTGTTTCTCTAAAGCTGTTTTATGAAATAGTGGGGCTGTGTAAAAGCTTGAGGTGGGTATCCAACTGCTGCATGCTATGTATATTCATTACTTGAGATCATAGCAGTACGTTTGGAGGCTGGAGATGGCTGTATGGGGAGAAATAGTCTTTTGTGACATTTTTTCTTCGAGGAGGAGGAGGAAGGAGGTTATTGCTTTTTACTTAAATACTGTGTTTTTCCTGACTTGTCTTGTGCAAGAGCTCACTTCTTTAAAACTGTGCTTAAAGGCAAGGGTAGATGAAGCAAGTCAATTTGAAGATGAAAATGAGGTCAGATGGCAATGCTATACTGTGCGAGCTATGAAGCTTGTCTGCCCACTGCATGCTTCTCCATGCCTTGAGCGCCTATTTTCCAGTGTGCTCTGCATCCAACTACAATAGTAGTTGGTTTCACCACTGGGGAGGATGGAGGTGGCTTTATAACCAAACTTCCAAATCAAAACCTTCATAGCCTTTGCTTTCTTTTGAAAGGCAGTGAATTCTGTTTTTACTGGACAAGCTCCACAGGAAATGTTCCTACAAAACCATCTTTTACAACTTAATCTAATGTATTTTTACTTTTACTCATACCTCTCATGAGGCTTCAAAGTAAAGGCTTTTGCTGAAGGCAACTGGCAAAAGTAACTTCCCTATGTGGTAGCAGCAGTCTGTAGACACAGCTCAACTTTTTGTATTGTTCCCTCCTTCCCTCCTGTGTAACAGCACAGGTTCTGAAATTTTCAGTCTTACAGGATGAAGCTTTTTCTCTAACCAGCCCCTTCTTGCTAATCTGTTGTTAGGAACACTGCTATGGAGAGCTCCACCAAGCTGTATATTAATGCTGTCTTTCAGTTCCCTAATAGATGCAAAAACTCAATTCATCCCACTTGAGTAATAGCAGGTGGCATCACAGTATGTGCTGCTTTCAGCTGTTAGCTTTTAAGCAGAAAGCTACCCTTTTCTTCTAGTGCTGCAAAATGCCCTCTTCGTCTTTCCTGGGCAGGGCTGAGCAGTCATTGAAGCCATCCAGTCCTACAGCCAGCTTTTTTAAGGGTTTTTTGTTTTGTTTTTTCTTTTTTCCTTTTTTATGGGAATCCTGAAAGCTTTCCTTTGGAGAAGGTGCAAATGTCTCTGTCTCCTCACCCTGATATGACTTTGGGTAGACTATAGGAAACTTCTGGTTCCTGCATTGCTGTAGCTTTTTGATCTCGACGAAAAACTTCCTCCTTCAAAGCTGTCATAGCGAAAAATGCTTGTTAACTTACCATGCATGTTGGGATCGTATTCCTGTTAAACATGTGAAGCTAACAACTTCTGGTGTGGGTGTTGGAGTTGGTCATGGCAAATGAATACTGTTCCTACAACTGAGCATTGCTCCTAGATAGCAATGCATTTGAAAACTACATGAACAGAGGACAGAAAATCCAAGATACTTTAGAAATAAAAAGGCCCATCTTTCTGAGACTTGTAGGAATGGGAAGTGACTTCATGTCAAATGTATTGTCTTCACCTAGCTAGATCAACCCAGATGTATGGCAAATATGATAAATGGAGCTGAACAACAGTAGATCCAAAAAAGAAAAAATGAAAGTAGCTTCTTCTAGCCTTAGAGTTTTTGTGGACAAATGAATTAAATCTTGGACTATATATTTAAAGCCTAACCACTTCCCCACCATTTCCTGTGAAATATATTATGGATACATTCTGCTGGGGTTTAATATTTTTAAGCATGTTTAAAATATATTACTCATAGACTTAAAATTTAAGTCTGTGTTTTTGTGCATATATACATATATTTAAGCATACGTAGATGGTGCTGGTTCAAACTATTTCAGCCTTCTGCTGGAAGATAAGATTGTCATATGTGCCCTGCTAAGCCTATGCCACTTACGTGTCAAAACCATGTTATTTCTAAGAGTGAGTGCTGCCTGCCTTGGCTGAGAAACTGGTCTTCAGGATGTGGGCATTTGCATATGGTCACATTCCATGTCATCCTAGTAAACCTATCTAGCTCAGGCAGCTGGGGCTTTTTTTTGTATCATGACACTTGATGTGCTATTTTTTTGTTTGAAGCTCACGAGCAACTTTAGGCTCTAACATTGTCTTGCAAGTAGATAATGTAGCCTATGTTCTGGAATTCATGCTTTCCCCTTTGAACTAATGTAAAATCCCAGGAATAGGAATCTCATTCTTACCTGACCTTTGTTTGACTCTCATTAAGCATTCTTTATATTTCTCTGGTTTGCATGTTCAGTTCAACAAGGTTAGACAAAGAGGACTGGATTCTTCATTCTCAGTACTTCATACTGCAAGTCAGTGTTGAGAGAAATAGAGGATTCTATGTTATCATTGTTACCCTCTTCCCCTTTTTCTTCCTACAAATCAGAAGCAAAACCAAAAGCTCTTCTCACAGGGTCAGTCTCTTGGACATTTTTCATCTGCTAGATATGTGCTCAAACTGAAATATGCATTTACCATTGTTTGGTTGGGTTTTATTTTGCTGTAATACAAACTTGAATTGGTGCCAATGGGCTTAGTTGTACTTTGAGAAAATGGTCACAGAAGTCTAAATTATCCATTTTAGTGCTTCCTGCAAGGTAGTTATTATCAAAACTTCACTTATGAAACATGTTTTCCATTGCTGTATCTGTGCATCTTATGATAGAATTTTTCTGGGGTAAGTTAAGACTGTCTGCTGTACCATGTAATCTTCTGCAACACTTGCCATAAATACTGACTAACTGTATACTTGATTTACAAGGGACAAAGAGGAAGAGGAGTATCCGTGTACCCTAGATCTATCTAGAAAGGCTGAGAATAGCTTTTGATTTAAAGTAACCTTGTGAAAAAAAGCAGGAGTCATTTGTCAAATTGAACTGTCATACTGAAGGTGTACGTTTTCTTGTGTAAACTTATGCATTGCTCCATCTTAAAGTCTTAAACTACTAAAACTTGGCAGGAGTCTAGCCTGTATGTCCTCACATCCCATCAGATTCAAGAGTCAGAAGGCACAGGTTTGAAGTTCAGGTAGCTTTGCTAACCTATTAGACTGCACAAAACACTTCTGTACAAGCACAAACACCCATTTCTCCTTAATAATTTCTTCCTTATTAACATGTATTTTTCCATATCTCTCCCTCCTTCCTCCCCTCCCCCTCCCAACCAGATGTTGTGTGAGCAGATTACAAAATATTGTCAGTTATCCACCTTCTCTACTGGTGATACTGTTGGATGTAGGTGATGATACTAAATGGTGGAGTAGAGAAATCAATTCTTATCTCATCATGGTTCTGGTTTACTCCCTGGCTCTACTCCTCATCTAATCACATGGTAGCTCGGTTTCAAAATTCCACAGGTTCTCAAGCAAGAACTAGGAGAAAAAAGACACCTTTGGATCCAGAAACTTCATCTCTTGGAAAAATACAAAGAATCCCTAGATAAGGATTTTATCCGAATGGCAGCCATCCTGAGGAGGACCAAGACAGAGCAAGTTCACCTAAGGAAAGAGCTCTCTGCCAGGTACCCCTTCAAAGCAGTGTTGTCTTTCTGTTTTCAGTTTGTTGTTGTTTGCTTAGCCTTTTGGGGGGTGAGGGTGGTTTTGGGTTGGGATTTTTTTGTCTTGTGGAGCAAAGTTTACTGAATTCTGAAGACATTTCACGGAGGAAATTATCTGATGTTCTAGAGAGTTAATCTCATTCTAGCATAACATTTACACTATGTGGGAGTTAAGGTTTATGTATGAGCTAACACACAATCTTGGAGATGTCTTTGAAAACACCAGGGAGACTACAGACTGAGCAGTTAAAGCAAGAGGGCACTGCCTATCTACTGGGTGCCACCATTGAATAAACTGCTGGGTTTTGTGTGAAGCACGAGACCTGTAAAATACGTTTCTGCAGGTGTTATTGTGGTGGGAAACAATTGCTAGGTCAGACAATGTAACGTTCCTGTTTATGAAGGGTATAGCTTCAACAGTCATTAAATATGAAAACATAACTTTAAATTTCAGCTAATTAGCACATGGCTCCTGCTATGAGTTTTGATGTGACAAACATGGCAGCAAAAGACAGCAAGGGTAAAACTGCCTGCCAGACCTCTCCTCAGACATTCAAGAAAATGCTAGTCAAGACTGTTTTGTTGGTTTGGGTTTGGGTTGTTTTTGTTTGGTTTGGGTTTTTTGGCCTTTTTTTTTTTTATGGAGTATTTGTGTATTCTTCCAGAACAACTAACCTGAATTTGCTGTCTTTGTGGACAAGCTTACATATAGTGTCAGCCTTCTGCTATCCTACAGTAAATGTAGCTTCTTGCACACATGCCTTTGGGGTGCAAGCAGCTTCCTAGAGCTTTGCATCCCTGAGAGCTAACACGAAGCAGTCACACTACACTTCTGCCTGACTTACCTTCTGCTTAACGTTGTTAATGTAGACCTCCCACATGCTCTGCCTTCACTCAGGAAAGCGCTTATAAAAATACTGAGAGCTTTATTTCTTAAAGCTGACTTTCTGCTTCAAAATTGCTTGTAGTGGTAGCAAGAAGACAAACACATGAAGGTAAGTTGGGGAAGAAATGGGCAAAAGGATTCAGCAACAGAAAAGATAGGGTTCCTTGAAAGCCATCATCTTTATATTGGTCTTGGTGGCATCTGTTTGCCAGCTCTTGCTCTTTGAGAATTCTCTGGATATTCCAGGAGCTGATACGCAGCTGGCTGGGCCTGGCACAGCAATTGCACTGTTCAGCAGGAGACAAACCAGGGAAAAACTCTATCACGTTCCTAATTCTGGAAGTGCTGTAGAAAAGCCTTATCTGCCTACTTGGTTGAATTGAGCTTAGAAAGAACCAGGTCCCTGGTGCTGGATCCTGGGGAACTGCAGTATGTAACAGCGGAACGTGGTTCTTGATGCATGTCTTGACAACAAGCATGTGTCATCTCCTGGGCATGCCTGCTCTAAAATGTCAGTAACTGATTGTGGTTTGCGTGCTTCCACCCTGCAGGCAACGCGAGATAGAAACTGTCAAGCAGTTACAAAAAGAAACTGCTGGCCAGGCAGAAGCCCTTGGTTTAGAGCTGCAAAAAGCTACGAAGCAGCTTGAGGATGCCAGCAAACAGGTAAGGGATGCTCTAGTTCCTTCTACACAGGAAACAAACAGATACAAAAGGCTATGTACGCTGCATCACTGCCCTTCGGGAAGGAAATCGCATGTTCGGAATGCAGTGCCTCACTGCAAAAGTGGAACCAGCAGAGGAAGTAAAATTTGAGGGGGTGGTGACAACAGTTTGCTGATGAAAGAGGCAGCATTGCATATTTGTGGTGGCTTAAAAAAAAAAAAAAGAAAAGAAAAAAAGCCCAAAAATAGCTTCCATACACAGTCCACCCCAGTGTAAAAATGCAGAAGTTCAGAGGGAGCTTTATCACTTCCTGAGAAAGAACAGATGCAGTTCGGTTTCATTTACATGAACTGTAGAGGCTCCTTGTGTTAGCCAGGCTGCTTTATTTCCTTTTTATTCCCTTCTTTTTTACTTAAATATTGGTTTCTGCTTAGGCGAAGGATCAAGTTGAAGCATTTCACTCTGCTTGTGAGGAAGCCGCATCCTTGAAATGCAAGTTAGAGGAAGCCATTTCTGAGCAGCAGAAACTCAAGGATATAAATGAAGCTTTAACAAGCACTTGTCAGTTGCTTCAAGAAAAGGTGGAAGACCAGAAAAGTGAGTAACTACTGGTGATGTGCCAGCTTTCACTCTTGCATGGGCGAATCCTTTATGGCTTAGTTATGGCAAGGGTTAATAGGGCTGATCTGCAGGTCATCCAGTAAAATGCTCTCTGGAGTCTTTGTTTGTTTGTTTTTCTCTTTCTTTCTATTTTCCTTTCTCCTTCGACATCTGCAGCCATGGTGTCTGGGCTGAGAGTCAGGTGGGATCCCAGTGAGTGGGTGTTGGGCTGGACCAAAGCTGCAGAACCTCCTAACAGAATCTGCAGTTCCAGGAGGAAAGGATTAGTAACTCCTTGGGAGGCACCGGCACTCCTCTATCAAAGCGCTGTCCCCACACCTGAATATCCCACCTTATTCCAAACAGAAATCATACTTCTTTCCTAAGCTCCCTGTACCAAAAAGATCTGATTTTGTTCTGCATTCTGCTTGGTTTTGCTTTCTATTTTTGAATAACTGCATGGTACTAGATTGCTCTCTTTAGTGGAAAGCAATCATGTCATTGCCTCATACAAACACAACTCTTGCTATAGAACCATGGAAACTTCATATTACCTCTTGCTCACTTGCTGACATAAACACCCCAAAAGCATGGGCAATTAGAAAATGCAGTAGTTTGGTTCCAGCACATGGCTTTTTCTCTGCAAATTCAGTTCGTATCACTTGCTTACAAAAAATTGACTGAATTAAGCCCATCTAAGGTTTGCATGCATTGCCCAGGGCAATGTGAATGATGCTCAACATATGTGCATTGTAAACAACTTTATGTGAAACTACAGTTTGTCTTGTAGGAAAAATTACATGGAACCCTATGGCTTGGCTCTAAGGCACAACTGTTATGTGCTGATGGGCAGAGGCAGCTCCAGACTGTGTTTGCTGACTTCTGACCAGTGTTTTGGCATTGTTCACGTGTGTGTGCTCGTGTTGCTCTCATGCTTACTGCTTCCTCCGAAGTGTGGAGTTGCTTTTTTTGTTTTAGCAAGAGTCATAACAATGGAAACAGTGTGCCATTTTTCCAGCTCTGAATAGATAAAGATCTTATGCAAAGTGAGTTAGAGTCAACTATAAGAGGGAGAACCACTCTTTTCAGGCATGTGGAAGGAATTGGTACAACTTTAACTCAAAAAAAGCTCGGGGGGGGGGGAGGGAATAGGTAATTTTAAAACCCTTAGACTCCCCCATAACACAACCATCAAATGGTTAAGACCCTGGCTTTAAATTATTCCAGGTAGTTTGCAGAAATCTCATTCTGTAAATAAATAGAAATAAAGTGGCAGATATGTAGAGAAGTTGTGAAATGTTATAAAGAACAGGGATGACAGAGATGGGAGTGGGAGAGGACAATGCTTTATATTGGCTCCTGCAGAAAGCCAGGTGAGTCTACTGTCACTTCTGACCAAAGATCTGAGCTGTGGTCTCTTTCTCACCAGCTTACCCACTCTGTTCCCCTACTTCCTCCCACCTGCATGGTTAAGAGACATGAAGTTAGGGAACCTGTTGGCCAAGGAAGCTACTACTAACCTAAGTCAGCCTGGTACAGCTCCTTCTATTTCAGATGTCTAATCATGCCTTGCCGCTAATTGCTACAGCCCTCATCCAGTGAAAAATCTGAACAAGATTGAGAGTCTCCTCAGCCAGGGCACTGAAGTGACGGTGCTAATGAAATCTCCTTTCACCACCACTCCACACATGATTTAGCTGTGGTATAAAAGCCACAGCTTAATAGGCTTGAAAGCCACATATGAGAGACTTCTGTCATGACAGAAGTCACCAGATGCAGGCCCTGGCATTGCTGAACTTGAAAAATGTTTCTAAGTATAACATAAAGCCTGTTGACTTTAAAACTTCTGTACAGGATGCCAAATTGGAAGGACAAATGCTTTTCTTCCAATAAGCTGTAATGGAATTGTCCATTTCACAGAGAACCTGTGGCACCTTTATGCTGATGATGTGAGGAAGCATTGCTCTCCCCCTTATAGCCAGAGGAAAAGTATCTACAAGGAAGAGCAAGTGCCTGGTGTTTTCTGTAGGGTTGAACACTCAAAACAAAATGCACTTTTAAAATTCTCTTTCCTGTGAAAAATTGTTGTACATAAACCTAGACTAAAGCAAAGAACAATGAGTTTGTGGTAGGCAGTAGTCAGGTTTGAAGATGCCAAAACGTCCAACCACTTGTTATCAAATTATAAGGAACCCTGTAAGACTTGTAAATGTCTCTTCATAGCAACTGCTAATGCGCTGAGATGGGAACTGCTTCAAAGGAGACTCTGTGAATTGCTGTGTCAGGTATGACTGCTTTTTTGGTGGGAGAGGAAAAGGTAGGCTTGCACAGGAGGTGCTCTGGTGGAAGGACCTCAACAGCTGAGGTGAACTGCAAATAATTCAGCAGCATCAGATTTCTTCTCTTCTAACATGTACGTGACTGAAGACACATCATTATTTTCATCCTTCAGCCTTTGGGGAGAAAAAATGGGCTACAACATACAGGTGTGGTGATGGTCTTCACTGTAAACAGTTACTGGTGATCATATCAAACAGGGCTGATGGACATTTTCCCTGATAGATTGATGTGATTTGATCCCCTCAATAAGCAGTCTCCTCTGCAGGCAATCTGAACAACCAAGTATTTAAAATCCCGTAATAAGATATTTTGCAGTATCCAGGCATTAGAATAGGCAGTGAAACAGTTCTTACTTCTGTGCCCCTCTGAAAATACGTTGGAAATTACATAACTGGAGAGCTTTGCTTTGAATAAAAATACTTTATTCGAGTTTGGAAGGGGGTGGAGGGGGAGATGTTGTGGGAAGACTTTTTTCGCAACCAGCTCTAGTAAGGAATGCTACAGCTCAGGTTTGAACGGTCTGGATTTAACATAGAACAACAAGGTATTTATAAAGGCAAATAGAGGATCTTGAAATGTATCCTAGGCTGTAACAGGGGCATAAGAGCAGAAAGAAAACTGTGGACCAGCTGCATGCAAATAGAACTTGTATTTGTGCATAAAGGTCTGCAGAAATAAAGGCTGAAAGTAACAAGGGGAAACTGCCAAATTTTCCCAGCAGCTGAAATAATTTAATTAGAAAGGTAAAATTTATTATATTCCTAATAAGTAGTAGTGTTCTTCCTACTTTTTTACCTTTTTTCTTCTCTGTCTGCCTGCCATAAGCTATTTCTCTATCTCAACAGTGCTGTGCAGAGTTAGATTCTGACTACTGTGTGCTGCCCTCATCAACTGAGCTGGTAAAAGAGAAGGTAAGTGTGCTGGCTGTGACCACTGCTGAGCTTATTAAAATGTGGCACTAGTTTTGTTGGGTTTGGATTTGTTTGGTTTGGGTTTGTTTTTTTTTATGACCTGAAGGAAATTACTAACTTTCCTTGTGAGAGACACTGCAGAGTTAAACATTCAATAAGTATAATTTGACAGACTTATTTATGTATACATGCATGCATGTGTATACACACATACAGAAGTATACTCGAGCCTTACTGCAAAATCAGTTTCCTGTTGCTTCTGAATAGTTGTAACAAAATACAAGTCTTTGATAAATTGCATTCTGAGAAGGATCAGAGGCTGAAGATGGGGCTACATCTTCCAATTTCTTTACTAGTTTCCATCACTTAAGCAACACTAGGTCAAATGCAGCTGCCTAAGTGTTGCTCCGAAGTTTCCTCGAGCCATCTTCAGGTGATGCCTCTTCAGTAAAGAGCAAAGAAGTGGTGTGCATTCAGGGGCAGGGGAAGGGGGGGACAGTGCTTTGTCTTCAAAAAGACAAAAAGCTTCCCTTCTGCTCCTGCTGAAGGATCTCACCTGCGGAGCAGGTGCTGGATGCTGGAGGAATGGTCCCTTTCTCAGTCCACATGGTTGGCTTGGCTGAAAGGGTGTGTGGTTCTTTCAGTTGTTTTGGTTAGGTTTTTTACAGGGTTTGGTTGGTGATTTTCTTGGGTCTCTTGTCCTGCTCATCGTGCCTGATCTTGTAGTATTTCGTTCTAGACCTGGCTTCAACCAACATGTCTCTTGCAAATGTAAAGTTGAATTATCCTACCTCTTCCTGTACGTGTTCTGCCCATTACAAAAAAAACAACAGATGACGTATTTGTGTAACTGTTAGTATCACATTATGCAGATGCAGCTGCGTGGGGGGGAGGGGGAGGGGAAGCAGAGTTGATGGCATTAACGTATTCAGTGTGACTGAACAGCAGCACTGCTTTCTATTTTTCCATTAGCAGCTCCATTGCTCTAAGCGACGGTGGAGTGAAGGACCCACCTTGGGTACTGAAATTCCAAGCATACTGCCCTCAGATGTTTCATACTGGCATAATACACTTCTGCTAGGTAAGACCTGATGGTGTTGGCCATTTTCCCCTCGATCCTCAAATATAAAGGTTTGATAGAACAGCATCAATGGTGCTAAACATGTACCATGCACCATAGAGAGTGCAATATCTGTCATCCGTTTCTGCATGTAATCCAGGGGGCTGAACCATGTTTATAATGCTTGCAATGAAGGGCCTGAAAAGGTGACTGACTGTCAGCCTAACAAGAGACCCCAAAAGCTTGAGGGACCGTTGGTATAAATCATACATAGAATCATAGAATAGTTAGGGTTGGAAAGGACCTTAAGATCATCTAGTTCCAACCCCCCTGCCATGGGCAGTGACACCTCTCACTAAACTATGCCATCCAAGGCTCTGTCCAACCCGGCCTTGAACACTGCCAGGGATGGAGCATTCACAGCTTCCCTGGGCAGCCCATTCCAGTACCTTACAGTGAAGAATTTCGTCTTCATATCCAGTCTGAACTTTCCCTGTTTAATTTTGAACCCATTACCCCTTGTCCTGTCACTACAGTCCCTAATGAAGAGTCCCTCCCCAGCATCCCTATAGGCCCCCTTCAGATGTATCAAAGTTTTTTCCTGATAAGCTTGCCAGTCTGGATCAAGAGTGCTTGAGTTACGTTCTTCCTGTTCATTCTGACTGGCACAAACTGGGATAGCAAGTGATGACCTGCTACTTTGCTACTGGGCTGAGGTCAGTCCTGGTTTAAAAAGTTAAACAGGCGCCGTAGCTACTGAGATTCAAAGAATTGTATTTGCTGATTTCTCCTACGTTCATAAAATGTTTGTACTTCCCTGGGACTCTCAAGCCTTAAAAGTATTAAAAGCTGCTGACATATGTGCAGTGCAGGGCCACAGAACTGCGGAGTGCCTTTGGGATTTTATAGACAAAGCATTTCTTCTAGCAGTAAGCTGGTAAAACAGAGCGCCTCCTCACACAAGCTACAAAACACTCAGACATAGTTCTTACACCATCCGCGGGGAAAGGGAAGAAGCTCTTGATTGGCTGCATGGGCTCCTTACAAGAACACTCTGCATGGGCTATCTCAGTGGGCCAACATGGAGCGTTCTTGCAACTTGCTGTAATACCACGATACAGCCACAACTGAGGAAGGCATTCTCAGCTTGCACCAGTGGAGTGTTGATACAAAAAAAAATACCTATTCCCTAGCCCTCTCTGCCACACAAAACAATTCACCACAACAAACCTGTCCTGTGCGGAAGTATCTATAACCTGACAGATGGAAAACCCCTGTCCCTAGGTGCTGCAGACTCTCCATATACAAAGTATGTCTGGGCCACATAACCCTTTTGTACCGAGATGGAAGCAGCTTTGTTATAAATCTGTACTGGGTTGGCTTGCTTCTTGATGTTTTGAGACTTAGTCAAAACCTGATACGTGACTGAACCCAACTTTGACAGTGACCATCACTCTGCACATGCGTCTCTCTTGACAGATGCTCTGAACTTGGAAACCTCATGCGCAAATAACCCTCCTGAGCGCGGCTGGCATCGGCCCTATAGACAGAGCTCTGACAGCTGCGTGTTTGAAAGCTGCCACCTGGGATATGGGCCCACTTCAGATGTGACATCAGTGGGGCACAGGTAAGATGGCAGAATAACCAGGGTGAAGGGTGGAAGAGTCCACGGGATCTAGTAGGTTCCAAGGGAAACTGTATTCCCAGCAGATGCTGAGTTCAGCAGCAGGCATCTCATAGGAAATACTGGATGCCTGGTGGTCAGCTAATGGTGGTGTGGGATAAATCTTTGCTTCTACTAACAAATTATGAAAGCTTTTACTGAAACCAGCCAAATACAGTGACAGTCTTATCATTTCATCCTTGAGAAATGAGGCTTGGTGTAGGCATTCTTGTGTTTATTTTCAGTGTTTAACTAGCTGCTGACACTCCTGTTCACTCCTATTTGACTCCCATTCAGGAGTCAAAATCTTGTTGGCTTTGAGGAGCTGCAATTCTGTTTTTCCGGAGTGTAAAGCAGGAATTCTGATGGCTCTGTTTATCAGGCTGCCTCCCTAGATCTATAAAGGAGAGATTGAACTGCTTAGGATTATGCAATCTAGCTAACTATTGTCGGTGAATATTTTAAAAGATGAGGATGATCCTGAAGATGCAGACAGGCAGTCTGCAGCGAAACTCAGCAGCTCTAGAAGCTTTTGCCATGGGTTTTCTGTAGAGTTGTGCAGTGTGGAGGAGGTTGGGAGGACTGGTGGTGGTTCTTGCTGTTTGGGGGAGGAGAGATTGATGTTAGTGATGAATTTGCCTTTCTCTGGGAGACCAGCTGTCTGACTATACAGATAGTGGTGACTTCAGTTGTTATGTGCTTAAGGAAAACGGGCAATATATCTCACTGTTGTTTGGGCAATATGCAAATAACATGTATTGCTAGGTGGAAAATATGCTCTGCTGGTAACTGTACTGATGCAGACCTTCCTGTTTCCATTACAATGATGGACTCTTCACTTACTGAGGTGAGTGCTGTCTCTAATGCCTGAGATGTGGTTTTAAATGGGTTCAAGCATTTAGTGCCTTACCCAGACCCAGATTGAAAAGCTATAAATCAGCACTGCTCAAGGTGAATGGAGCAGGCATCAGTAAACAGGGTGCTGTGACATCTTGCTCTTTGTGGGGTAGTGCCTTCTATTTAGGCACACTTCTAGAATGCGGCAGATAGCTACAGACCCAAATGTCATAATGTTCGCATGCATCTGGGTCATGCTTTTAGCTGGGAGAGTATTTTAAATGTGGTTTCCAGGCTTGAGACAGCGCTGTTTCTGCAGTAATACTTGGTTCTGCCAGGGAAGTCTGAGTGATTTCACTCTTCTTATCCACCCGCAAGAAGCCACAGGATGTGTTAGCTGTGAATGCTGCCTTTCTCTGCACTTTCTCCCACGACTACCATGTAACAGCTGAAAAACTACATCTTTGCTGTATGAAAATTGTCCTTCAGCTGATGTGCTCAGATATGTCTCCACTGCTGTATTGAATCCTGCATCTACAGCTTGAGCTTTCTCATGGCAACAGCAAGATGAGCTGCAGGCAGCTCAGCACACCTAGCTGTGCTCTGCGCTCAGGGCCACAATATTTGCTACTGAAATCTGGACCTCAGCCCTGCCATGCAGCAGGGCTTCTGATTAGCTTTATGAACTCCGGTATTGGGGGTGATGATGGAAGAATATTGGTCAGTGGTTTCTTTGAACCTGGAAATAACCTTTACCAGACTAATGAGCAGGCAACCTCAGACCTTGCTAGTGTGTGATGCCTGCAAGCGCAGCAGTAGTCTGGTTGCAGCAGCAAATCAAGGCACACAGTGCAGTGAGGGTGAAAAGTAAGAGTGGGGTTGCCTGTGGTTTCAGTACACTGCTCAGCTGCAATAGAGTAGATGAGGAACTCCGAGCCTGTGCTGCTACTATTTAAGCCACCTTAAAAGGGATAATCTTAAAGGCTCTCCAGCTTTGCACAGTCCTTCTGGAAAGTCACAGCCTTGCAAAGTTGTTTGAAGTGACTGTGCTTCATTTCTCTGGTGCTTTCTGTAATTCCAGTTAGGCCCAGAAATGTAATTTTCCATTTCTGTCTTTTTTTTATTTTTTTTAATATATTTTTTCATGTTAATATTGAAGAGGGGGGAAAATAAAAATGTTTGAAGCTCGCTCCAGGGAAAACGCAAGTGGGCTGTGTCCCATATCAGTTCCCAAAACCGTGACGTGCAGCAAAATTTGAACATCCTTGTTTAATAGGAAAAATCTCCCTAGTTTTTTGTTTTGTTTTATTACACTGTGGTTGCAGATGTGTTTGTGCAGCGCGAATCCTTCAGCATGTAAGTAACTCAAATGATTTTGTGAAAATGTTGTCACTGTAGGAGTTCAGAGGTTATTTAATAAAGGAGCTCCTGTGAGGGCCAGATGAAGTTTGGGCTTCTTACACTTGTTTTGATTTACCCTTTATAAACGTGGAAGCCACTCACATTCTAAAAAGCAGATGATAGGCCTTCCAAATGTTAATTCTTGTTTGGGAGGAATTATATAAGGCTGTGGCCAAAATTTATCTGCTGTGACAGAGGATCCTTGAATTATTATGATTATCAAAGGGACGGAGGGGGAAAAAGTGATTAGGAATGTACTGCAGAATCTTCTTTCACACACTCCTTTCTCAGGAATAACCACCACTCTGTAATGCCCTGTGCAAACAGATTTTATTAGATCTAGAATACTGGGGCTTCTTCTTGGTGGTGTGTTTTCTGTGTAAGTGTACCCTGTGCCATGTATCCATGGCAGCTCACAATCCTGATAGTATGGGTTTGTAAAAACTTAATTGAGGATTTCCCTTCACTGCCAACGGAAAGCAGCAACCATGTGATTACTTAGGGGGGGAGAAGGCTGTGCAGAATAATATATTGCTTTAGTCAGTTCTGGGGTGGTTGGTTTGTTTGGGGGAGGGGAGGGTTTCCTTTTAAAAACCATTTAGATTTCTTTTGTTCTCATTGTGACATGCTATTCATTTTCACCTTCTTTGCCAATATTCCAGTAGAACTAATGGCCTGAACAAGGCAAATGTAATGCTGTACTTCCTTAAACTTAATAGAAAATTCAAATATGAATAAAAATAGCCTGGATTTGTATTAGAGGAAACACGTGGCTGCCTGGGGCAAGGTTCTGTGGGTACAGTCAGGTTCTGACATGGAAAGGAGAGAGAAGGCACTTTCTAATGCTGGGAGCAGTCTCAGAAGAGACTAGCTGTTCTTGGTAGCCTCCTTTTCCTATTCGCTGGCTTTTCTGGGTCCTCTGAAGATGTTTGAGGAGGGACAGAAAATACCAGAACATAAAAGATCGCTTGCTGACATGGTTTTCTGTTGTCCCCCTAACTTCAGTAGTGCTTTTGGATGCTTGATATATGGGGAGCCACCCAAAGCTGGCTATAGCCTCATACCTTCTCTGCTTGGGGATAGGTTTGTGTTTGGCTTTTTTCCCTATTCAGCATTCCTCTTCATCAGTGGAGTTCATCACAAGTAATTATCAACTTAACCCTTTAAATCTCTATTTCACCCTGTATTTTCACCCATAAAGAGAGACCAATCTATCCATTGAATAGCAAGATAGAGTTATTCAGGGTAAAATGGGGAAGAGCGATATTTCCCATTGAGTATCTCCCTTGCCATATTAAAAGCCTTAAAGGGATATTGGTTTTGTCTGTGGTGTGATAAGGCTTGGGTGCAGGACTGCACTGTAGCAGCTAAAGGAACATGAACAAAACTACGGACCAGCATTTAACTGCTTAATTCCTCTCTACTGTTTGTATAGAAAGGAAGTGGCCCGAAGCCTTTTGAAGTGGCTAGGTAGTTATATATAATATTGAAAAACTAGTATTATTCAAAGACAGACACTAAAACATACAACACAACATAGATCATAGAATGGTTTGGGTTGGAAGGGGCCTTAAATACCATCTGGTTCCAAGCCCCCTGCCGTGGGCAGGAATGCTTTCCATTGCATGCAAGTTTTCTGTGTTCTGAATCATCTGCTTGGTTGAGCCATTAATAGTAACGCTTCTATTAAGTTTGTTTTATTGTTTAAATGAGCCTGACATCTATATCAAGTGAAACTCTGTGAGTCTCACTTGTAGGGTTTGAAGTCAAGGCCTAGAAAGTGGGTATAACTTGATGCACAACATTAAGACAGAACAGTGGTGTGGTAACACGTACATTGGTCATTTCAAAATGTTCATCAGAAGCAAAACATGAAGTCAGAAACCAGCTGATTCTCCTGAGAGGAGACTTCTGCAGAAGCATAGTTGTCGCTCCTAATGATGATAACGTGCCAAGCTACATACTTATGTATGGGTGGCTTTAGACTAGCAGAAGAATCTGAGTGCACCATGTAGTTCTTCAGTGCTGAAATAATTCAGGCATGGCTGGGGACATGCAAATTTTCTACTTGCACAGCAAGCCATTCCCTGATACTAACTCTTCTCTCTTTCCATTAAGATTGACTGTGCAGAGCCACCACTACCAGCCAATTTGATCCCATCCAGGTCAGGTTTTGTGCAAGCTTTTAAAAGCCTTTATTAAGGTTGTATAATATGGATAAGTATCTGAAATAATTTTGTTTTAGCAGTGAACACTTAACTTCACCCCCAGAAGTTCTTACATCTTCTCTGGAAAGCACTGTACCAGGAACAGGTAAGCCCTTAATTTGGGGCACAGATATGTGAACCTTTTGCACTGGAAATACTGGGAAATAGCTATGTTCAAGTGTGCACATTTACTGAACAGTAAAAGCTCTGTCTTCTCTTGCCTGAATTTATAGGCCGCCTTGTTATAGAGGAAAAATCACTCAAGCGCTTGCGTGAGAAAGAGGAAGATATGCCAACTTCTGTAGCTATGGAGAAAAACAACAGTAAGGATCCGGCTGGTCCTGTGTCAGGTACAGTAACTGCTGCAGAGCACTGGCACTTGTGCAGTGCAGAAATGGGTTGCTTCCAGCACATAGAATCATAGCATACTTAAGGTTGGAAAGGACCTTAAGATCATCTAGTTCCATATCTTTGAGGTGAAGAAAATGTGTAAGAAATTCACAAGTTATTTTTCTGTGTTTGCAAATATTTTCACCTGCAAATGCCCTCAACCCTCACTGAGATTCTAAGTAGGAAGAAGGCTTTATCTACTTGCTGAAGTCCGGTAGCCTACAGTATGGCAAGAGGTGAACATGAAGTAACTTAGTGAAAACTTGACGCTTTCTCAGCTGGCAAAATATTGTGTGGGTACTAAACCCCAGGTAATTTTGGGAAGAGAGAGATTGTTTTCATGGTTTTAAAAAGTTGAAGGACACAGCTAGACTAAATAACACTTTTCTCTCTTTCAAAACTGATGCCCAGTGCACCAGAAGCTGGGATGGGTCAACAGGAGAGATGAGAAGACTTTGTGTGTAGTTCTGACTTTTGCTATAGCCATAAACATGCAGAGGATGTATTTTTGCCAGATCTGATGGTGCTTCTTCCCCTTAAAGACTAAAAGCAAAACAAAAGTGGGGTAGTGCACACAGTGTATTTAAGCTATTTCTAAAAAAGCTGATCTGAATAGCACAGGATATATCTGCACACTTGTTTGTAACCATTTTTTAACCTTTAGCTAAATATAAGACTGTCATCACTTCTTATTTGGTTTTGTTTCTCTCTTTAGTGCTATCTTCCTGAACTATAATTCAGTTCCCTTCTCTTAGACCTATTTTCTTTCTACTAATTTGACTCTACTGTTGATTTTCATATGTGGTCTGGGTGTCTTTGGCAAGTACTGAAACAGGTATGCAAAATAGATCAGAAAGCATTCAAATAACTTCAAAGTCTGAGAATCCTACTGCCTGTTGTACATCTCTAAAAAGAAAGTGATTCTGGTATTAGAACAGAGACACTGAATCTCCACTTGTGGTTTTTGCTGGGACCACACAATGTCTTCTAAAAGTGCCTGGGAGCCAGGTCAGATACGTAGGGCTCCTGCAAAAATCAGCAGGGACAAAAGGGAGTGCTAAGCAGAGGTTAGGTGGGCTTCTTTTTTCTTGTACCGTTTCTTTGGCCTACCTTGGGGGGGTGGAGGGGTGTCTGACTACACAAACACGAAATTTTCTAGAAGGCAGAAATAGCTGTGAGAGTTACCGCTGGGTCAGTAAGCAGTGTAACTCTGACTTTCTTCAGTGTCTTAAATATTTTTCCTTCTGAAATATCTTTAATAGTCGTCTTCCTGGAGGTCACTTTTTGCCAGCTAGAATCACAGAATGGTTTTGGTTGGAAGGGACCTTAAAGTTCATCCAGTTCCAATCCCCTGCCATGAGCAGGGACGCCTTCCACTAGACCAGGTTGTTCCAAATCCTGTCTAGCCTGGCCTTAAACACTGCCAGGGATGGGACAGTCACAGCTCCTCTGGGCAACCTGTTCAGTACCTTCACCACCCTCACAGGGAAGCACTTCTGCCTAAGATCTCATTTCAATCTCCCCCTTTTCAGTTTAAAGCTATTCCTCCTTGTTCTATCCCTACATGTCCTTGTAAAAAGTCCCTCTCCAGCTTTCTTGTAGCCCCCTTTAAGTGCTGGAAACTGGTGTAAGTTTTCCCAGTGTTTTCTCTTCTCCAGGCTGAACAACCCCAACTCTTTCAGTCTGTTTTCATAGAAGAGGTGTTCCAACCCTCTGAGCATCTTTTATCTTCTTAAAGCTCTTTTATATTGTGGTACTTAAAAGTTTGTGTTGCGTTTGAACTGGCTTTATCAGTTCCTGAACTTATCAGTTAATCACCACTCCTGGGAAAGTTATTTTGTTGGCTCTATTAGCACCCTGCTAGCTCCATTTTGAAGTACAAAGGGACAGTCCAAGTGGCAGACTACATCTGAAGCTGATGCCTACAGCTGCGGTATTTCAGGTGTCCATTTCATGACCTGGTTGCGCTCAAGCTCCTGGTAACAGCAGCTGAAGTAGCATCTATTTCTTGACTTTATCTGATATTCTGCAATGTGAAAAAAGACAATTACAAATAATCATCATTTCTGTTAGTTTGCACGTGGGATTTTTTCTATGTGTTCCTCTGCTTATAGAATTCTAAATGAAAAATCATTAGAAATTGTCTCTTTTAAATAAATATATATATTTATATATATATATATATATAAAAGTCAAAAATCCACATGCTGGTAGGAAAATAACAAAATTCATTTATCCATGGGAATATTACTGTATCTCATACATCTTCAGCTAGAGCAACTAGAGCCAGCAGTAATACTTTCATTTGCAGACATGTAACACTTCTTATTGGGATTTTTGCCAAGCCAAATTATCATCACACTGCTTTCTTTATGCTTTTATAGTATTCATTGCTGCTGCCTCTCCTTCTTCATGCCCTCTCATGGCATTTGCTGCAATTTCTTGTAGCCCTATTGGTCCTTGGCTAGTATGATGGGGTGGGGGGGCTTGTTTTGTTTTTATCATTACATTTAGTTTTGAGAATGTTTCTCCCCAGGAGCAGATCTGACCAAGAAGAAGGAATTCTGCCCTGCAATGGAAGAACACAAAACCGTGTTTCAAAACATTTTGGAACAAGACCTGGTAAGAGTCCTAAGTGACAGTGAAACATAGAACAGATTTGGCTGAGTAGAAAGCACTGCAGGGGGGAATAGGTCCCTTCCGTGGTGGTGTGGCCCTTCCCCTGCAGTAACTACTCTGATATGTCCTTTAGGAGGTGGGCCAGGAGAAGAAAAATAACAAAGAGCAGAGTGAGGAAGCACCAGTTGTGGTTCCCAGTAGGAAAGGTAAGAGGCTTTAGCTGAACACATTCATGTAACTCACTGGTGTGCATGACTTGGGCACTGAGGTAGAGAGCTGTGTGAAGACGTGCAGAGGACTGCTCGCCCTACACCAGTTATTATGAGGGGGGGGGATTGTTTTAAGGAATAGTAACTGCAGTTAGAGATCAAAATAGATTAGGAGTGGAGAGAAGGAAATGTTATCATGTGAAATCTGCTTCTCTGACTTCTACAGATACTTATCTAACCAGCTCCATCTTCCTCTAGACAGGAGGGGTAATTCCTTAGGAGCTGCAAAGGAGTTGGGATGTGTGAAACAGTTCTGGCATGCCTGCTCCCCCCAGAGATTTGTAAAGCAGCATCCTATATGCTAGCTAAGACTTGGAGTAATGTGTTACAGATAAGCAGGATGATGTTTTTATTTAACTGTGCTTAGGTATCTCTACTCTTCTAGACACTTCCTGAACTTATGGGCTAGAGACCTAAGCCAAAACCTATAATTAACCATTCCTGTACTAACAGATGTCAGTTGAAGCTGACTGAACAGCTAACTTTTGGGGTTTTTCGCAAGCAACAGTGCTGTGCTGTCTTACTGGTGCTCTAACCCTGATATACTCTGAGGTACCCAAGTTGTTTTGGTTGGCAAAAGCTTAACACTGACAATCTTTAACAGTGGCTTCTGTTGAATTTAAAAAGACGTTTTCCACAAGCTGCTTTAGAGAGGTTGTTTTTTCACTTCTGTCTGAGAACTCTTTTGTCTCTCTTCTCAGGGAGTTCACCCACTGCAGGTGGCATGAAAGGAGATAAAACAAAGCAAAATGAGTCGTAAGTGGTTTGACTTTCAATGATCATCTGCAGGTATGAATTTCAAGCTGCAGTCTGTTACGTGATTGTCTCTTCTTATCCTACAGTGACTCCCCTAATGAGAAAGAAGTGGAGGTAAGTCTTGACTGTTTGTATCCTGAAGTATCCCAGACTACAGCAGGATTTTGTAAATAAGCCCTGATTATTATCTTGTCCTATATAAAAGAACAATGCTGAGTAGCTTAAATTGGACGTATTTCTATAATTTGGCTTCTGAATTCTGTCTTTCCAAGCTCAATGGAAGCTTTGGAAGGGACGGAGTGGGAAAAGGTGTAAATCTTTAAAACTGAACAAAAGATTTGTCACCACTGAAACATTTGCTGTCAAGCTTGAGGGAGCATAGCTGTGACCTCCTCCCAGGCAGAATGTGCTGCTTGAAGACAGTTCTGTCAAAAGACACAGATGGCACACTGTGTGCCGCCAGGGTATCACCTATTCTGGCTGCAGATTATTTCCCCCATGGCTACAGATGGGAAGACTGGCTTTGGGGAAAGCGGCCATGTTCACTTCCTCTTCTGTATCTCCCCTACAACTTTGTTCTGTGGGTGTAGTCCCAAATGTCATGTTCATACCCGAATCTCCTTTAAAATTTCTGCATCACTGGGTTACTCTGAAATCTCTTGCTCTCCCATAACAGGCTGAATTTCTGAGATTGTCTTTAGGCTTCAAATGTGACTTATTTACTTTGGACAAGAGAGTGAGGCTTGAAGAAAGGTCCCGAGACTTGGCTGAAGAAAACCTGAAAAAGGAGATCACAAATGCTCTAAAGATGTTAGAGGTTAGCATTGGCCAAGGTTGGTAGGGTGGGTGGATGAGCAGTTGTGAAAGTGTCTATCAATACAGTGCTTTTTTTAGGTTGAGTATGTGTGTAATACATTAAGTTCTGAAGTGATGCGGTTGAAACAGGAAAGACTTAGCACTTGAGAGGTGGCCTTCAGCTGAGTGTATTGTGTGCTCAGGCAGTGGGCAATCTTTCTATTATACAAGCATCTGGCAAGAGCCCCTGTCTTCAGCTGATTCTATGCCAGGTAAGCTGAAGTCTCTGCCCACAGGTCTGCAGTCAGGTTATGCTGATTGAGAATGCTGGATGCTGATTTTGTGACTGTGTGGGTCTGAACACAACTTCTTAGGACCATCAGCTGGGGTCACCTCTCTTTCTCTACTAACAGCTCACACTGGTTTTCTTACCAATATTCACTTTAGGCTTTAGTTCCCTTGTGTGAAGAAGATAACCAAGCGCAGGAGATTATTAAGAAGCTGCAGAAGAGCTTGCACTTCCTCAGCCAGTATGCAGCCCGAGTTGCCAGCAGGGCAGAGATGTTGGGAGCTATTAATCAGGTAACTGCTTCCATGTAAATGTATTTTGCACAAAGGTAAAAGCTTCTAGATGCAAAGACATAGCAGTATCTGTTTGCTAGTTTTCTGATTCCAGAATTAGATTTGGGAGTCTTCTGTTTGTAATGCTGACTGACCAGTAGAGCTTAGTCCTGGCTTTCTCTTCACAGATCACTGTTTGTGGTGTTATAAAGAATCCTAGGCACTGAAAGTAGCTATATTGCATTAGCATTGTGCAAAATCACACAACAGAGATATGGTCCTGATTTAAAATAAAAAGAACACCAAACAAATAAATTCAAAAAGAGAATTTGTAGCAGAGGGACCTATACAATACAGAGCACAAGAATACGGTGTGGTATCAATAGTCTTGATGCTCATATGGTATTTCTGTGCCCTCTGGAAAGGGCAGCTAATAAGCTAAGTCTATGGAAATTTACAAAGACCTGCTTAACTGTTTTGTGTAATCTTGCATAATGCCAAAGAACAGCATGAAAATATGACTTGGCAATACCAGCAAATGCGTGGTGGCAGCTGAGACTAGATCAGAGAGAGAGAGATAGGAGGAGGAGTTGTAAAGGCTCAGGAAATGAAGACTAATTTATTTTAGGATAAGACTAATCACTGGAGAAATGAGACCTGTGTAACTTGGGCACGTGTTGAGAGATGGGTTATAGTGACACTTTGAAAGGGTGGACAAAGAAGAGAGAATGTTTCATCACGGTGATACAAGATGAGAGTAAATGGTTAAGGGGAGAGAAGGGGGAAACTAATAACATCTAAACATGGTGAAGTTCCTCAAAGAGCTGTTTCTTTCTGTACTGCATTTGCTTGGTTAGGAGAGCCGTGTCAGCAAGGCTGTGGAAGTAATGATTCAACATGTGGAAAACCTGAAGCGTATGTATGCAAAAGAACATGCAGAACTTGAGGAGCTGAAACAGGTCCTGCTCCAGAACGAGAGATCCTTTAGTTCTCTTGGAGATCGAGGTAACTAAGAAAAGCTGATTAATCTTTCCTCTTTCTGGCACTTGCCAGATAGACCCTTAAAATTGAAGCATAACCTCAGAGGTGGAGGGGTTATAAGACTGTTGTATCCCCATTCCTTAAACTAAAGGGCAAAATTAGCAATTTACTAACAGTACTAGAAACACCTCTCCCAGACTAAACCTGTTTCCCCCCACCCTGACAGTTTACATACATTGCAAATATGCAGTAATATTCTGGCTCTTTTTACCACATTGCATGTGGTAGTGATAATCTTACGCCTTGAGAGCAGTAAATTTGGGTGCTTACTCACACTGAAGCACTTCTAGTAGCTCTTTGTAAGTTGCTGAGCTTTAACTGCTCTCTACAGATGCTTCCTGCTCTCTTCTAAACATGAATTACAGACTTCTGAAGTGCAGGTGCTCTGAATTTGCCCCTCTAAGCAGATGGTACAGTGGCCAGGTTAAAGATGCACACTTGCAGCTTTGCCAGGGAAGTATTAAATCCTGCTGAAAAATAGGGCATGTGTTTTAAAAACAGAAAGGGCAGTCTTGCACACCAGTAAAATACTTGTAGGAGCCTTCTGAATCACAGGTTGTTCCTTCCTGACTGTAAGAGATTGTCCTTGATAATACATTTAGTGATAGCAACAGAAGTTGATGCTTGAAGAGGATGTAAAATAAACAAATACCAAGAACTTATCTAACGAAATGGAAAACTTTTTTCCTGAAATATAATTTCTGCTTTCTGAGAGTACCTGATGCACTCTGCTTACACAGATATGGCAAAAAGGCAGACCCCTAGTTGCAAACAAAGCTTGCTGCATTCCTGTAAGCCTCTCTGCTATTTGATCTCTTCACAGATGAATCTACGAATAAAAAGCTACCAAATTCTTTTAACTTCAAGGTAATGGCCCTCACAGCCTAACATGAAATGTCAAGTGTTGTTAAGTGTGTATGTTTGTGTTCTTCTTTGCTTTGTTGTGTGCTGGTGCTCTGCTATTATGCTTGACTTTGTGGGTTTCTGCCTCAAGTATGGGCTGATGTCATCAAACACTAGGAGATATTTTTCAGTGTATCTGTGCTCTCATGCAGTGGTTAAGAAATATTGTTCATGTGTCTTTCTGTCATTGGGGTTGGCACAGAAAGATGGAAAAATAGATGGAAGCAGTTCAAATTGTCTGGGAATTCCTATGAGTACCATTAGGGGAATTTAAACACATGCAGTTGTATTTTGCTAGAAGCTGTGTAGAAGCACTTCAGATATTTGGGGGGAAAAAGCATTTAATGTGGGAAGATGCACCTTTAAAGAATACAGTTTGAGCTGTGCTTGTGATTTGATTCGTTATGTGTCACTCCAAGCTAAGTATCAACATCTATTTTTTCAATACAGTTTGTATACAAACAGATGGTATGTTATGTGATCAGTGAGTAATCCAAGTCATTCCTTGATAGAGTCAGTAATGCCTCTTATTTGTATAGCCATCATCCCTACGAAGAGTTAGCATTGCAGCATTGCCTAGGAGTGCTGGAAGTGCAGGTATTGGGTTGCCACTGGTAAGTAAGGGTTCCCAGGTGGTGAAGTGCTTGATCTTCTCAAAACTGGCTGGGCTAAAGCATGAAATTGCCAATGCAGTAAATGTCCAACTTCTTCTCCAGGCCCAACTCCACGAATCCGATGGAGATGAACGGAGTGACAGATTCAACAGGAGATCAAGCAGTTGGTAAAGTTACTTGGGCTTGTCTTTAGATAGAGTTAGATCTTCTAAATGTGCCTGTATTAAGCAGCTTATGGAGCATCTTGAGGTATAATAATGTTTGGGCTTGTCTTTAGATAGAGTTAGATCTTCTAAATGTGCCTGTATTAAGCAGCTTATGGAGCATCTTGAGGTATAATAATGTTTAGGCTACAACTTTCACATTACTTTTACATGCTTCAGTAGGTAAATGAGCTTTTGGGACTGAATGTTACCGCCCTTTTTTATGTGGGCTTTTTGTTCATTTGTTTTTTATTAAGGGTTGAGAGCTTTAAAAAAAAGTTACCTTGGCTCTCCATATGAAATCCAGGCAGTTGGCACTGACGGATCTTAGGCTTGGGTTTGGGTTTGGGCTTTTGGTTGGTTTAGGTTTTTTGTTTTTCTGTTTGTGGGTGGGTTTGGTTTTTTTCGTGTTAAGAATCCTGAGTTCAGGCAACTGATTTTGAAACTTCTTTGGCTGAGGCCTACCCAAATAAATAGACTACTACTGAATTTCAAGTGCTCAGTGCCAGGCTGGACAGGGCTTTGAGCAACTTGTTTTAGTGGAAACTGACCCTGCCCACAGCAGGAGGCCGGAACTAGATGAGCTTTAAAGCCTCTTCCAACCCAAACCATTTTGCGATTCTATGATTTCTAATCATGGGGAAATTAAAGCAAATTTGTTTAAAATATGACAGGGGGCGATTAGGAGCAAAGCAAAATGAGAAGCGTCCTTCACTACAGCGGTTCATTAGCACTTATTCCTGGGCTGAGTACGAAGACTTACATTCTGAAACAAAGTAAGTCCAACAGCAGCCTCCTCTGAGGTGCGTTGTGCAGGGTTGGCTGCCTTGTTTTTAATGAACTCTTGACTGTCCACCACCTGATCAGGGGTATAAATCTAAACTCTTGTGAGCTGTGTCAAATTGAACGCTTGATGGAAAAGCTTTGGGACTGTTGATGCTTGCTTACAGAAATGAGCAGTCGGAATCATCTGCTGAAGCACAAGAACCATCCAGGAGGGAAAGTGTCGCTGAAAACGGAAAACATGCATCAAAATGGAACCTAGAGTCAGCGTAAGTTTTCTCCCATCATAGCGAGGCAAAGCAGTGTTTGGGTGGTGGATGTGGGAAGAAGAAACAAAGCTGTAGTTTTGGTTTGGTTGTTAATGCCCACTTCTTAAACAAACCAGCTGGGAAGGAGTAATCGCAGATGCCAGAGATTCTCCCCACCAGGAATTCACTACTAATCCTAAATGGCGAGGTAAAGAGAAGCCTCATGCTATGATCCCACCTTTTCTTGTGACTGTGCCATATGTTACAGCTAGGCTACCAGGTCATGCTGACATGTACTCATAAAAACGATTGAGGATTTGAAGCCTGTGCAAAACTTCCCAGCAGTTTTGGCACACACTGAGACACAAGTAGTTTCCAGGACTGACTCCAGATTATTCTAGTTACTTTCACTGAGTATCTCGAGTCCAGGAAGAGAGTGATGTCCTAAAGAATTGTCTCTCGGAAGCCCCTGCCTCACAGGAAAGCAGCTTTGCTGTCTCTGCAGAGAAACTGTTTATTCCATACAACTGTACAATACTAAGCCTTCACTGTGAGAATTTCTGATCAAGGGGGAGACAAGACAGTTATGCTAGTGTTTAAAACTGAGAAGACAGCAAGCACAAATAGAATTTTCTTTCTATGGTTTGATAAAGGATGGAGCTGCCCAATGTCATGAGAGGTCTAGGACTTGGACAGTCAGGGTAAGACTTCTCCCTAGCCTCAAGGAAAGCACCAGACCCCTAGAAAACAGTAAAACAGTAAGGGCAGCACTTTCAGTGCTTGCTGAAAGCAAGATTTCTTGATGGACTGCAAGGCAGCTTTTCTGAATCCTCTTCTGAAATGGTGTGTGGAGCATGGGTAGACTTAGAAGTTGGGTCAGTCTAAACAGCTCGCTTACTTGAAGTCTGCATTTTAAACCCAGAACACAAGCTACCACTGTACATAGCTCCTGATACAGATCCTTAACTATCGAAAGTGACAAGGTGGTTACTGTATGTTTGTTTGTGGGGTCTGGTTTGCTTTAGGGTTTTTTGGGAGTGGGGTGGGAAAAGAACTTCCAAGTTTTGAAGAAAAACTGAACCCCTCTGTGTCTCTCTCTTCTGTGCAGGTGCAATTTAATGTCATTGTGGGCATCCCATTTCAAGGCTTCCTTTTCCAATGCTAACAAAACTCTCTGGGTTTCTGTTTCTATCCTGGTACTGCTCGCTGCTCTCACAAGCTTCCTCACTGGGCTGTCTCTTCAGAGACCAGCAGATGCAGCACCTGTAGGCACCAGGGACTCCTGGACTTCGCTACAGCAACTGTTGTGGCCATACACAGGACTCCAACACAATGGACCACCCCCAGTATAACAAAGGTTCTGATTTTTGTAGTTACTATTCCGAGTTCCGGATGAATGTGAGAAGCTGCAATAGTATATTTAAGGTTATGTGGTTGGGTTTATTTTGTTGGGTTGTGGATGTTTTGGGGGGAGATCTATTTTTTTTTTTCTTTTTTTTTTTTCTTTTTCAAAAGCATGACTTGAAATTTAGAAACTTTTTTTTCCTATTCTGACAAGTGTCATCTGTACAAGTACCTAAACTTTACAAGTTTCAGGTTTTCAATAAAAGTTAGTAATTTTGAACGTAGCTAACAAGATATACGACTAAGTGTTCTAGCCACAAGAGAATAAAGAACTTATTTTGCTTTAACAAAATTAAAACATTTGTATTTTAGTCACTGAAGCTATCCCAATGATTTGAATAGAAAAGGATTTGAGAATTGAAATGTAACTTTATTGAAAGCTTTTGCTAATAAAGTTTTAAAGGGAAGCATGCAGTACTTAAGAGTACGTTAAAACTCTTGTAGCGAGGAGTAGCTGATATACAACATCAATAAACAGGAAGCTAGCCGTTTCCACTTTATCTATTGCTTCTTTGCTGGAAAAATCCTTAAGCATATGGTAGATTGTGGAGTGAAATTCAGAATCTTCCGCTATTTCTTCTGAAAAAGCTTCACTGTTTTCGGTGATCTTGAGCTTTTGTGCTTTCTCACCATTAAACAGATAAAGAGACCAGTCTTTGACAGATTCTGCTTTAAGATGCTCACTTACCTATTGCAGAAAAAATGAGCTGTAAGATGAAGCCCATGACACTGAGGGAGTCTAAATTCTAGATGAAATTAAAAATTCCTGTATACTCATTAATGTAATACAAAACCAAAACCAAGGTGCTGCCATGAACCCCTAAACCAAAAGACTGTGTATCAGGTACTGTATCAACACCAACACCTTCTATCTTGTTTGTCTCTGTAAAACACAACGTTTGGTCACTCCAGCAGCTGCTCCTGAGTCCTGCAGAGAAAGGAGCTAGGTGCAACAGGGTGCAACAGGCCTCATTTGTTTTAGTTCTTGCTCTTGGGATTAAGTATTAAGCTAAATATTTGTATGTCACATACATTTAAATCAGGAGAGTGGGAGAGCTGCTCAAGATTTCAACAGTATGGTACGTTCTGTATCTACAACCAGTAGAACACTTCATGAAAATTGGCATCCAGCTCTATCATCCCAGCTTTGGCCAAAGCCTCAATAGATAACCTACCAGTTCTACCTCCTAGCACATCAGCCACTTCTCTGTTACTGAGATGTGTGTGCAGGTAGAGATCAGACATCAACAAGCTAAGAAGCTGGCTCTGAAGCTTTACTGACACGCACATACTGAATGCTGGCAGGGGTTGAAGACACTGTGAGATGAGTGCAATTTCTGTAAGTTAATTGTTTCTGTCTCTTCAACTGTGACATAACGCTTATGCTGGTTTTCTCTATAAGTTTGGACTAAATCCACAAACCTTGAACACTACTTGCTCTTGGCCTGCTTCTAGATTCCACTTGCTCCTGCCAAAAGCAAAAGCAGATGCAAGCAGTGCCATCTCCTGATAGGCCTTAGCTTCTGCTATGGGTGCCTGTAATACAAAAGTACAGTATTTTTGTTCATTCTAATTCGCTGTTATACAAATGTAAGAAAAACCATGATTTAACCACAATTCACTGGCTAAGGTGTCAGAACAGTTGTGCACTTCTCACCTGACTCTGTACAGCATGCCTTCAAAGCAAAACGTAAGTGGGGAAAAAACAACAGGAAAGCCATTCCCTCTTGGACTCACCTTCTTGTTCAGAGAGAGGTATGTGTAAGAACACTCTCCTGGAAAAATATTCACACCAGCTTTTTTCAAAACTTCTCTTAGGTTAAGTGGACTTATCCATTTTCCTGTAACGTGGGAAAGCACCTGCTTCTCTTCCACCACTACTGAAGACAACATACACTGATTACCCTGTTGTACAAACCAGTAAAAGCAACTTACTGGTCATGAAAGCTTAACTTACCAGTCATAAAAGCTATTTTCTGCTTCAGGCATCAACTATTATTATCTCCACTATTCTGAAGAAAGACAATTTTCTGTAGGATTTCAGAAATGACACTGGCCTACTGACCCATACTTATGCTCATAATGGCTCTTTCAAAATCGTGTCTGTTACTGAGATGACTTACACCATAACAAGCATATGGATAATCATGTGTAACACCACCTTTAGAAGGAGCAAGTGGCAGTAGTAGTAGGCTGCCTGAAACGCTTTTATTTCTCTTGGTATAGGTGGGAGGAGAGAGATTTCTAAGTCTCTAGCTGATACCACTGTCTTGAATTCAGCAAGGTATTATCAATATCAAAGCATTTACTGGAACGTTGCAGAAACAATCATATAGATGCTTTCTTCTAACCAGTTCACAGAAAATAACTGAAATTAAATTACCAGTACTATTCCTTAAAGTGCTTGGAAAGGAAGAGATCTTCCTTCATTTTCACTGGCACAGTGGGATTCAAATTGCTCTTGTGGAAGCATGCCAAGCTCTTAATAAAGGACACTAATAATTTTTCTTTTAAATTGAAAACATTTTCTAAGCAAAATTATTTATAGTACCTTGATTTGTATCTGAATCACTGCGAAGACTGTAGTAACTATAAGTAGTGCTTCATCTGTGCCAGTAGGTTGCAGTTGCCATCCCTGATATGGCATGTTGATATGAGCATCCTGGAGAAGTGCTACTGTATAAAAGGCCCCCATCTTAAAGGTGATACTCTTTTCTTCTGTTTCATATGTTATGTTGCTGATGTCATCAGTTCTCCACTGCTGGCCTTTACAGACGGGTTGCAAAAATACAAAGATGTACATCTGAAGTTTCTCCTTGAGATATGTACTTGGGAAGAATTAGTGAAGACAGCTCAGATTAACTAACACCGACCCACCGTTAAGATAAAATGTTAGGCATAAAATAAAAACAATTCATTTAAGGCAAAAAGCTCTACGTGTTATAATTGTCCTTAACTAGAAGATTAGGCTAATTTTGACAGGGAAGCTTCTCCTTAATTTCAAACGAAATACAAATATTGATGCAACTGTCATTTCTTATGTGCTATAAAGCAGTCCACAAAATCATTTTCAAAGCAACTTCAAACATCAAACTTTAAATAGGTTCTGCTCACATCAATGAATGTAAAGTCAGAGGTATGTTGTATTTATCTAATAACTAGAATATCACGTTTGGGTTTTAATATTGAATTTTCATAGTATTAAGTTAATACTAATACATGTTTAAGTTGGCTTAAAGTGGACTTTACATGACTTTACCCTAGTAAAACTTGATTTGTGGTATACAGGTGTACTGCTGCCCACTAAATGGCATGAATTTATTTTTTCTATTCATATTAAAAAGCTATAGTAAAAAGCCTCAACAAGTGGCCCATTACTAGATAAAATGCAGAAGCAAAATAGAACCAGAAATAACTGAACCAAATTAATTACCATTGAAGGTCCCAAATTATTTCTGGGCTCCAAATTGGCTCTTATCTTTACAGCCAGGTTCTGGAAATAGTAAAACTCAGGTATAAATTCCATTATTCAAACTTAAATTTATGTCCTAAATTCATACCTGCAGGATCCCATCGGGCTATCACAGGAGTTGCAAAATACATCACATTGTCAGAAAGCCTAAGGGTTATCTCTATTGGTGGATGTGTGGCATCTTCAGCTTCTTCTGGGGGATATGGGTATGCCTCCAATCCAACATTACGTAACTTTAGAACGGTGGGAAAAGAACATGTATCATTTTCATTAGAAAATGCAGTAGCCTATGTAAGCCCACCCGATTGCCTGCAGAGTTTCCTAACACACCATTAAAAACTCATTACCATTAGCAGTTCGCTAGTGTTGCACATTTCAAACTACAGCGTTGAAGATGACAGACAGACAGTGAAAGGGTGACTGCCAACAGGCCTTCAAACATTTCATGTGCTGTTGATGGCACCTTTAAGGCAGTACCACACAGTAGACACAGTCATTTTTAATAGACCCAGAGTCTTAAAAAAAAAACAACAAAAAACACAAAAAAAAAACCCCACCCAAAAATCAATCAAACAAAAGAAAACAAACCAAAAACCCAAGAGCACTTGCGAGGCAAAAGCAGATGTAATCTTAGTTTGTCCACACAGTGTCAAAGGGAATGAAAGAGGTCACGTGTGACTGGTAATGCAGATCTGTATGTGCAGCTGGGAATTGATCTGCCCATACTCCCACTTCCTTAGTTTGCATGGGAATTTCACTTATTAAAGGTTTTCAGCTTCACAGTAAAATCTGATATAGGTTAGGATTGCATCAGGCTACACAAGTGGGAAAATTAGAACATTATAGCTATAGTCCTCAAATAGCTTGCAGCGCCTGAGACTGAACTGGCAGTGTACCTTTCACATAAGGAAAAAATTAAGACCCCCTCTCTTTGCTTTTACTTTGGCCAAGAGCATTTTCCAGCACAACGATCTGTGCTAGCCATGCTGATGACCACTGACTGCGCATACACCTCTGTAAGTGCAGGCCAATCTGTTCCCCTCCAAAAATTGGCCAAGTGTAATTGAAAAACTACTTGAACACTTGGCCATTCAGTTTGCTGCTCAAGAAATCATGTACACTGCATCTGCACAGTGCTGCCACAGCTCAGGCACAGCTCTTTAAGGATGATAAGGAAGAGGACTACATAGCACAGAGCCTCTTTCCTCACTTACCTCCACCATACTCCAGTCCTTGATTTGCTTGACCTGACATGGAACCTGCAGTGCATCAATATGGTACACACCACCCACGGGTACAAACTTCTGCAAGTCAACAATGTTTTCATCTGGTTTTGGCTCTTCTTTTTCACTTGTCTCTTCCTGCATCAGCGGCTCCTGAACTACAAAATAACCAAACAACATGGATTAACTTGGGCTTGAACTAAGACACTGAAATTTCCCACTTCTACAACTCTTCATTTTCGCACAAAAAGTCCACGTGCTCGAAGTGCTTTACACTCTGCAGCATTTTAGCACCATCTACTGGTGTTTCCCAAACCTTCTAACTATTAATGGAAATGCGGGAAAAACAGACAGCTGGACAATGAAAAGTACTTCTTGTTTTGGTACTGAGCTTTTTAACAGATGATTAATATCTGCTCTACCCTTGTAGTCATACAGGAATAAGGTTTTACTGCCAAAGTGAGTCACATCACTAACAGAAGAATTTCACAGGTACACAATACAGCAGATCCTAGACCGGTTTAGTAAAATTGTATGGATATGAAAAGAAGTAAGGCAAATAAAAAGATATAAGGCACCTCATATATAAGATATAAGGTTATCTGATGAAGCTGAAAGGTTCTATTTATGAAGAGCAAGAGGGATCAAAGATGAAACAAAATCTTCAGATAAAAAGATAATTCATCTTTTTTTATACATATAATTATATATTACACATGTACTTGAATTTAAGTTTCAATTAATTGGAAAAAAGTTATTAGAAGGCATCACTGCCATGGACGAATATGCCTAGAAATATTTTCTTTCAAAACTAAAAAAAGCCTACATTAAATAGTGCACCAGATGTTACAGAGGGAGAACAGAAATTACTGTTGACAGGGATCAAGAAAAAGCGTTCAATACTGTAAAAGCAGCTACTTTGTGTTATGAAATTTGCTTTTAGAGAGCAAGATAATTAAAAAAATTATAAGTATCTATATAAGCTGTCTACAAGATTTCTAAAAAACAAGTGAAAATGATGTTGATTTTATAAAGTCAGAAGTAGTTGCAACACGCAGATGTTTTATCCTACTGTAGTCATACAACAACATAATGTCCTTTTCCAACAAAAAAATGTACAGGAAGTAAAACACATTTTACTGCCAGGCACAGTGGTAGCTGACATCTTAACTCTCTTTTTAAAATACTAATACAAAAATAATTAAGCATCTGCTTAACAAAACTATTCATTCTCCCAAACTAAATTAACTTCTTAACACTGGTATAACAAAGTTAAATCCAGAGAACTGCAGTAGTTCTTGCTGGTTTCTCTGTTGTTGCATTCCTATTTTTTATCTCATCTACCTGGCTGCCTGTGTTCACTGAATTCATGGCAACTGCGTATCCTTTCAAACTCTTCTGAAAATTGGTTGAATGGACTTGAATATCATTAGCATGCCAGCAAAAGCATACTTTCGTACGCCTTCTCTCCTTATTAAAGCAGATCAACAAGCTAGAAGACTTTCAGGTATAATTAGTACACTTCTGTGCACATACATTTCACCTACTACTGTGGTAGGGATTTCCTAAGCCTAACTGAAATAAAATAACAATTTCCTCCAAGTAAAGCCCAAGTTCTTTATATTCCCCTGAAAACCACCTTGTTTGGGTGGTTTTCAGGGTCTAGTCTGACATTCAATTGCCCGGACTGTGCTTTGCAGGAAGTATGTAGTGGGGTTTGGGTTTTTTACAAGGAAAAGATTGTACAGTTCAGCTAAACTATGCTGAAGAGTTTGCAGTTATTTTATTTAAGACAGTACTACAAGAAAACTCACTCTAACTAAACCAAAGGACACCGCAACACCGAAGAAATTTGTAACTTAACTTATGTGGACAGACAGATAAACAGTTTTAGTTCTTAGAATTAGGCCCTCTTTTAAGCAAAGTGTATCAGCAAGTATCTCACTTTAAGCCCACGTCAATAATGCTCAGTAATACTTACATGACGTGAGTGCCTACTATTATATGCAACTGAATCTTTTTTTTTCCTGTGGAAGTCAGTCTCACCAGGCAGCCTGTCAGATTCATAAAAATTGTGTGTCTCACCCATAAGCATACATAAATATATTCATAACAATACACAACTGTACATAAACATAACAAACATGTACATGAATATTAATAAATAAGTGTGGGGACAAATTCCATTTTCCCACCTGGCCGATTTTCTTCCTGCATTTAGCAATCATTACTAGAAATGTCAACAAAAACTCAACTGTTATCAAAACACAGACACATAGAATCATAGAATGGTTTGGGTTGGAAAGGATTTTAAGAACCTCTAGTTCCAACCTCCCTGCCATGGGCAGGGACACCTTCCACTAGACTATGTCTCCCAAGGCCCTGCCCAACCCAGCATTGAAGACTGCCTGGGATGGGGCAGCCACAGCTTCTCTGGGCAACCTGTGCCAGCACCTCAACATCCTCATAATGAAGATTTTTTTTCCTAATATCTGATCTAAATCTAACCTCAATATATAATTGATATATTGTACATAGATATACATTTTTTCTATATTGTTATATATTTCATTCTATATATTACATAAATCATACTGTTTCATGTATCATTACACCTCATGTAAGGATGATGAGGCACTGAGATGGGTTGCCCAGGGAAGTTGTGAATGCTCCAGCACTGGCGGTGCTCAAGGCCAGGTTGGACAGAGCGTTGGGTGGCATGGTTTAGTGTGAGGTGTCCCTGCCCATGGCAGGGGGGTTGGAA
This sequence comes from Myiopsitta monachus, assembly GCA_017639245.1. Taxonomy (NCBI): domain Eukaryota; kingdom Metazoa; phylum Chordata; class Aves; order Psittaciformes; family Psittacidae; genus Myiopsitta; species Myiopsitta monachus. The sequence continues at coordinate 84,074,241 of CM029920.1, forward strand.
CTAGATGATCTTAAAGGTCCTTTCCAACCCTAACTATTCTATGATTCTATGATTGGATATTGATCTACATCAATATATTTATAAACATTATTTTTCACATGAAGATTTTTATCATAACGTTTCCATATATAAAATAAAAAACTTATTCTAAGTACTCTTGCAATCTGCCCATAAAACTAACCAAATACCTAGTGATAGTGATGATACATCCGAGATTTCTGATTTCTTCTCAGCTTCCTCTCCTGTCTCATTTACATCAGCTATGCTACTGATGTTTTCTTGGAATGAGACAACACTCTATATAAAAAGCCAAAGACATTTTTTCATTAGTCAGAGACATATATATGACTATACTCAGTAAAAAAGAGGCACCACCCTCTTCAAGGAGGCCCAAGGAGAAAGAGTACAGCTCCTCTCCTCCAGCAACAATCTTGCTACTGGGTCAAGGTTTTTAGGAGAAATCATTTCCTAGCCAGTGAGCAAAAATAGTTTTGATTAAAGGTACTCTCCAAGATTGGAACTGGATATATAATGCAAGCACTTAACCCTTTCAGCAGCGTGTGCACTCAAAAATTCTGTTTATGCTGACTTTACAGCTAGAAGTGACACAAAAAAAGCTAATGTTGAATCCAAAGCCATGCTGAAACTCTGCCAAAACCCCCACTTGCTGTTCTAGCCTGTGCCTTGCCTATAATACTTATTCCCTTTCTCACACTGCTTTCTATTTTCAAAACATTACCCTAGATGTTCAGCTAAATTTCCAGCCAGATACAAATTCAACCCTGTCACAGCAGACTCCTCTGGAAGCACAGCAGCAGACAAACAGCAGGTCAGAATATCAGCCATCAATTTGGAGGCACAGGCACCTCCTGTGCTCTGTGCTGTGCTTACCAGTGTGTGTGAAGAACACACATCTCCTGAAAGAGGACAGAAGGTGAGGGGAAAGAAGCATTTACAGACATAAATATGGGAGAAGTCAAGGCAGAGCTAGACAGAAGGACAGGCTGCAGCAGCTGAGAGAAGTGGTGTCTTCAGAGGGAACATGACAATTCACAAAATGGGATTGAGAGAAAGAGAGTAAGACCTGGGAAAGAAAGAGAGAGAATGAAATGAGGAGCTTGAAGAAAAGTCTGCAAAACATAGGCAAAAACTGCTGAAAGACAAGATTTGTCACATAAACAAGAAAAAAGGAACCAAGAAAAATGGGATTTCAGGCACTGATTCACTACAAAGGTGTTGAGGACTGAAAAGTTAAAATGCAAAGATTATGGCTCCAAACATATTAAGAAGACATAAAATGTGATGTCTTACAGTTATTTGTGCAGAAATTTTAGATAGAGAATCTGAGCCACTCATTTGCAGGACACAGATGATACCAAAATTAAAAAAAACAACCCAGTGAGAAAAATACAAAATCAAGCAACTTTCACAACACCTGAAGCCAACAGTGTTTGGGAAGCCCTTAAGAGGAAAGCTTTAGCATACAGACACAGAGAAGCCATGTAATTGCACAACCAAGACCTGCTGAACACTGAATCCTATTCTGCATGCTGTGACTTTTACCAATATGGGATTCCTGCAGTGATTTTATGGGGTTGTCAGTTTCTCAGCAGCAGAATCCATGCACCTGGACATATGTCACAGATATATGGAAATATCTTACAATGGTACCTGATGTTCCTCACGGCTTGATCCTACTCTTAAACTGCCAACCAAATGCCACCACATGCATGCCAACTGCACTGCAACTATCCCACCCTGTCCAAACCTCCCCCTCTACCTTCTGTACAACAATCTTTGGTCATCCATCTCTCTACTCCCTTGAGAAGATTTATGACACAGTATAAAATATTTAAGAACTTGGTGCACTCAGGCACAGGACACATTAAGAAGCTGTTACACTGTGACTGGGCCTTGAGTAACAACAGCAATGTGGAACCTCCTCTGGCGAGGTTTTTTACCTACCTTTCTCCCACCACATGTTTTTTCCTCAACAGGCATGCTGGGCTCTTCTTTAACAGGCATGCTGGGGTCTTCATTGGCTTTGTTTCCCTCTTCTCCTGGTTCTTCTACATCATCTTTTGAATCCTGAGTTAATTCTTTGCTATCTAAGACTTCCAATTTTGGCACACTCTGACACTGCAGCCAAAGTGGAGACACGTGATCATAATGAGTATGCAATATGCGAACAGCAACACTGCTCACAGCCAGTGACTTTGGAAGATCAAATCCATGCTGTGCATCACAAAACACATGACTTTCGAACCTGTAAACAGGAATTTAAAAAACAACATTCCCTAGTAAGATTGGCAGAACTTACTTTTTTCTTTTTTCATATATATTCAAATCACTGTTCTACATTAAGTCACCTAGATTCTCTTTTGTCACATGGCACAATCTAAGAAACAGAGTCATGATATGCTTCCTGTCTTGTACTGACAGCTGTCTGTGAGCCCCTCCAGAAAAGCTGCAACTGCATTAAGGGGATCAAGAGCTGCAAAAATAACTGACCTGATAGGATGACAATGAGGCAGAATCAGGCAGCAGCTCTTCTACACAGCACATTCCTGGTAAAACTGACTAATTTAACAGGCAAATCCTACATAGGTGAAGCCACCAGCTGTCTGTTACATCAGTCTCAGCATCTTTCACATAAAACCCAAAAAGATACAACGATGTAAAGGTAAACTTAACAATCAATAGTCTTAAACAGCCACCGATCCTTCTGACAGTGTAGGAGAAAGGCTAAGAGCAGGCATAGGAGGCCAACTTGCATTAGGTAAAGTGTCTAAGTTACGAACTTGGGTTCTTTCATCAGATACGGAAGTTTGTTGTCCATTGCAATTCCTGCCCAACCAAAGCCAGAGCTTACTTTTGGATAAGATCAGGTCACAAGTTCTAAAAAAATCTTCTAGCAAAGCAACATTCATTTTTTTATTCTTGCTTGAAAATTTTAAGCACATTTCTAAGATGACCAGAAACCTTTTAACACCAACCCAGATGGAATCTTCCTGCAAGTTAGTCTGACATCGCACAGCATCCACCCTCCTAATAACCTTAGTAAAGCTAACAGCAACAGGTCCTTAGCCAATACTAAGTCCTTTTATCAATTTATTTCTCATATTTGCAGAGTGGGAATAGGAAGTCCACTCAAAAATCTTGTTTTGAAAAGCACAGCAATTAAACAGCAGTCTAATAAAAACTATTTTAGATTCAGAACCTACTATGGAGGATATTCATATCCCAGGCTCTAGAATCTTTTAGTTAACAGAGAACTGAGCACAGAGCATCATTCAGCACTTTGCAAGCAACTATAACAGCTCAGAAACTATTTACTATATCAACAAGAAACATTACTTCCAGAAGAATTTCAATTCTTTGCATGAGTTTTATTGTTTTCCTTTAAAAACGGTCTGGCAGTAACAGGGTTCTACTGTAACATTTAAAAAAAAATATATTTTTTTAATCTATATTGTTATATATATATTTATTTATACGTATGTACAAAGAATCATAGAATCAACTAGGTTGGAAAAGACCTTTACAATCATCAAGTCCAACAGTTACCCCAGGTGTGCCAAGTCCACCACTAAACCACGTCACTAAGGGCCTTGTCTACACAGTTTTGGAACACTTCCAGCGATGGTGATTCTATAACTTCTCTGAAGTCTGTCCCAATGCCTGATCAACCTTTTTGGTGAAGAATTTGTTCCTAATATCCAATCTAAACTTTCCCTGGTGCAGCTTGAAGCCATTACCTCTTGTCCTATTGCTTGTCATTTGGGAGAAGAGACCAGCCACCTCCTCGCTCTATCCTCCTTTCAGGTAGTTGTAGAGAGCAATAAGGTCCTCCCTGAGCCTTCTCTTCTCCAGTCTAAACAACCTCAATTCCCTCAGCAGTTCCTCATAAGACTTGTGCTCAAGACCCTTCACCAGCTTTGTTACCCTTCTCTAGACCCGATCCAGCAACTCAGCAACTCTCTTGTAGTGAGAAAGATATAAACCACTCCTGTCCTTTAATAAAACTCTGATGTAACCAGCATTTTCCTTAGCAACAAGCTGGTATGAAATCCATCAGTTGGGTGTCTGTAGAACGAACGCTATTCAACATGAAAAAGATCATGAAAAACTGCTTCTTGGTGTTAACTTAGGTAGACAAGGCCAGGCCTCATTTCAAATTAAAAATTTCAGTATGTTATACCTTACTTCCTTCTTCAGGTTGACCCAGATACAGAAAGTGACATTTTTATCCTTTATGACTGCATGCATATTTCCAGTTTCAGGATCTTCATACATACAGGCTGTCTACAAAGGAAAAAAGCTGATTAAGTCATGGTTGGTTTTTTTTTATTATTTATATCACTTTGATTTACTTACATTTACACTTGAACAAAGAAAAAAACCCCAAACATACAGAAATAAAAGTACACCATACCAAGCTTAGGTACATTGTATTTATGTACTAAAATATGACAGCTATAAACTCAAACCTCTTTGCTAAAATTTGAACTATGTTCTTTTTCTTCCTCTGACTTCATCAAGTCTGACAGTCAAATACTGCAAAATATGGGATCTCACATTATCCCCTTCAATGGTACTGCCCTTTAGCAGGTGCCCTCAAAAATACTTTTCAGGACAAGTTCAAAAAAAAAGGACTTACTGAGCAATAATGGACTTCCAATCCCACAGTCACTGCACAGAATATAATTTTCTCAATATAAAACTCATGAAATGACAATTACATTAGGAGTTTAATCCTAAACTCAGTAAAGACAATCAAGAATTTAAAATGTCTCAATTTGCAGAGGGTTTTGACTGTGAACATACAACTGGTTCACTATATTCTCTAGTCTTTTTCCTTTTCGTTTCCTCCAGAAATAGTGTTTTGCTAAACATACTTACATATATTACTAATATACGTAAAATAGCAAACAAGGTTGCTACCTGTGCATGCAACCCAGAAAACTGATTCCCAAGTACATTTTCATGTTCTTGTTTAAATATCCTTTACTCCTCCCAAGATCTTAGCTTTAAAAGTATTTTAGTCATATGATTAAAAACGTGTACAAACCAACCTCATGACCAGCTTTTCACATTTGGAATTTTTGTACAATCAACAAGCTTTATTTTAAATCACTGAGACAAAACAGGAACCAGATTTTATACAGTGCCCCTTGTTTTCAACATCTCCAAATCTCACAAAGTTTCACAATAATTTGATCTGAAATGTCTAAACAATGGTAATTTTCACTGTAAAGCTAAGATTTTTCAGGAGGTCAGAAGAATTACAAGTCTGGTATCTGCTATCCACACAATTTGGAAACTGAAATGATAAATTTGGAAACTCACGTACTAATCTCTATGCCAGTTTAAGAACAAACAAAAACAACCATCACAACAAGACACTTGTAGCTAACTTTGTGTGCACTGTGCATATTACAGCACCAAAGTAGCAAAACTTACTTACTTTAAGCAGGTGCTCTGTAGCTCCATTGTACTTCTCATGAAGCAGATTCTGCAGCTCCAGAATAGATTCCTGGTACTGGACTATTTCTTTTTCTGTTATCTGATTTGATGGTGCATCCAATAAAAGAAGCTGCAACTTCTCAATTAACTAGAAGACATTATATGTGGGACAAGCACCTGTGATTTGACATCACCCTTAATATACTGTGTGTTCTGTTATAAAAAAAAAGGCAAACTTGCTTCCTTTGTACTTAAATGTATCTTTGTCATAGAAATAATCTTTTTCTATTGTACCTACCCCTAGAAATCATGCTAACCCAGCATTATCAGTCAACCATGCAAAGTGCTGGAAAATCCAGGGTCAAGTCTGCCTGCCTTCATCTCTCTAGTCCAATTCCTTTATTCCTCAACCTGCGGGCTGTGAAATCTTAGCTTATGAAATAGATCATTTATTGAATGGGATTGCTCATGTGAGGAAACCTTTTGGTCAAAAATTAAGTTTAATAAAAAGTTTACAACTTTACTTTGGAACCTTATTTCCTAAAGTAATAATCTCAACTATGAAATCTTGAGAAAAAACAAACCCAAACAACAACCAAACCATAGAAAAACATACAGCAGTTACATTTTAATTCTCAGAAAAATCCTGAGCATGAACTCTGCCATAACGTTGTTATCTTACTAGCACTACATGCTAGTATTATTTTATAACATCGTTAGCACTACATGCTAATATCTAAACACCTAAATGCTTACAGAGAACTAAAAAATTCCCAGCTGGCCAAAGTAACCTGCAGTACTGAGATGAAGGGAAGATCAGATTATATTTATATCTTTTTTCAAGACTGGCCTGACTCCTCTTCCCCTTCATCTGTGGAATCACAGTGCTATTGCTCATTTAGTGTAGCAAAGCAGCAGCAGAATTGTAACCTTTAATGTGGTCTGCCTCAACAGTGAGGTGGTCCATGTCAATTCTGAACTGCTGATCTACAGTCCAGAGCTTTTAACAGTTCCTGTAAAACCTCTAAGAGCAAGCACAACAGGAAATCATAGAATCATATCGAATCACAGAATGGTTTGGGTTGGAAGAGACCTTAAAGCTCATCTAGTAACAGCCTCCCCTGCCACAGGCAGGGACACCTTCCATTACACCAGGTTGCTTAAAGCCCCATCCAGCCTGGCCTTGAACACCACCAGAGATGCTCTCTGACCAAGAGAAGACAGACCATCTTTGACATCACCTTACATTTCCAACAGGGATGAAATAAAATTGCCTATATTCTAGTATCACATGAATATGCTACTGAGCATACAGTGCAAGGCAGTGCACGTTTAGAGGATGTGAAGTAGATGTAACTGCTTCAGTGTTGGATGGGAAACAGAGAGCAGGGGGAGGAAATGTGTTTGTGGGAAAGATGCGGCAGCAAGGAGAAGAATGTCAAGGAGCGGAAGTGGGTAATTGCCAGACTTTTTGCTTGGGTTGCAGTGTAGCAGAGAGGAAAGGGAGGAGTTATCCGTTGAAATTCATGGAAAGGACTAGTACATTCCCCGCTGGCAAAGAAAAAGGCAGTATGCCGAGGGTGAAAACTGCAGCACCCAGCAAGCTCTGCAAGACAGCAAATCTAACACTCAGAACCAAAACAGCTCAATGAAATTCGTATTACACATGCAACTTTCACCCCAAATTCTGGAAGACATCATTTAACTTACTGAAAAACACCATTAAGTTAGCATAAATTAAAATAAAATCCTAAATTACAAAGCAGCCACAAAATGCTTTAAATTGCTTGACAAGCCATCAGTGGTTGGCGGTTTGTGTTTTGGGAACTTCTGCTTTTATATGACACTTTACTGGCTGTAAGTGTTACACAATAAAGATTCTGTCCACTGAAGCATCTATATATGACATGAGCTTATATGTTCTGGCTCAAGACTGTTTAAAATGTATGTAGCAGGGAAGATGAATGTTAGAATACTAAAACTCAGTGTAGAAACATTACACACAAATCCCTTAAACACACTGCATATTTAAAGTCAATAGGCATCTTCTTCAGAGTTAATAAATCTGTAATTAAAAATAATGTAAAAACTGCGGCAAAATTTCTGGGTCATGAAGAAAAAAAGGTAGGGGGAGGGGGCTGTTAAGGATATGTTCTGGTAAGCTTAAACTGAAAAATACCATTTTATCACTTACATTTAGCACCTGCTCCCCTTTCTCCATCACAAGTTTAATGTCCTTATTTTGATCTTCACGCCATAAGCTCATGAAAGTATTTATTTCCCGCAGTACAGTTGGGTCAGGATTTTCATCACAACTGAGGTAATGCTCCCACTACAGAAAATGTTCAAGGAAAAGTAGATACAGGCATACGGTGCAAATGACTATCATTATTACAAGAAAAAGGATTCTGAAAGACAAATGTATTACAGTGATACAATCACACCTGCACCTAAACAAGACTGTAACACCACCTGGCTTATCACTATGCAACAAAACCAAAACAGGTTTACTCTGATATACTGTGTTAAGATACTTCTGCCTGTCTAACATTTGTTGTTTATACTCACTCATTTATCAGTGGTTTCTGTTTTGCTAGTAGGTATAGCTTGCATGTCTACAAAAGCAATGAATTCAGTAACTGCCATAAATGAGAGGCTGAATGAATAAATGACTGAGAACATAAATGAGGAATGGGGGCAGGGGGAAGAGGCAGATGGTTCTCTCTCAAACTGCCAACAAAACTGAAATTCCTACTCTTGCAATAAAGCTGCTTAGGAACATTTTACTCCTTTCTCTGCCTCTGAAGGAGAGATTTCCTCCTACTTAGCAGCATAATTCAGCTATTACAAAAACCTCTGGTGGGAATGTGAAATCCTAGATTATTATCTTTTCTTATAATTTTATTTTCAAAATCAATTATTCGTCATTCTTATAGGTGGGGGAAGAAAAAAGAACCCAGTAACAGGCTAAACCCACTTAACTCTGAGCCTAACATTGGCTCATGGGCTTAATTTATCACCTATAATGTAATTTTTTTATACATATAGGAAGTTATTAGGAAACACTGCCTCCCTGCTTGTTGTGAAGATTAATAACACAATGTTACTGAAGACTGCATTACAATGTAAAGTGACTGACTTCAAAAAAGGCAGTAATAGATGAGTGCTCAGGGCACTGGAAACTCCTGTATGAAAGACTGATGAGTCTTCAGTAATTAAAACACCAAATTTCTTTTTTTTACATCTTTGCATTTAGAGGAGAACTTCAGTTTCATCATCAGGAAAACACATCCTTAAAAATGGCTGCACTTGTTCCTTGAGAAAAAGGACAAATTTCCTGGTAATTTGTAAATGTATCTGTTAATCTGAACTGAAATGGATGTGGAAACTCAGCATTTGGCATTATGTATTTTGCCCTAAATAATCCTACCAACAGTCTAATACAAACGCTGGTACTTCCTATAATCTGCCAGTATTGTATTTAAAGATCTATTTTAAAAATAATAGTTCTATTTTGCCATTACTTAAAAAATATATATATAAAAATCTTATATTCCTCCTTCCAAGAAATACTCATCAGAAACACCCTTCCCTTTCAAAATGACCAACAGTGTCTCTTGTTCACAAGGATGATAAAGTTAGAGGATGTCATCTACTGGAAAAGGTAATAAAAATCATCCAAAAGTGTTAAGATGTAACTGGGCAGTTATCATGCTGCACCCTTGTGGCAACGAGGGCTAAGGGCACAGTGGGCTGTATCACGAAGAGTGTAAGCAGCAAGCCTAGGAACGTTTCCTCTGCAGGGCTCCTGAGACCACATCGGCAGCGCTACATCCAGTTTTGTGTCCCTCAGTACCAGAGAAAGAGTGGTAAATTGGAGGGGCAAGAGGATGGACCTTAAGATGGTTAGAGTACTGGAGAAAATGACACATGAGGAAAGGCTGAGCTTTGCTAGTCTGGTCTAACAAATGCAATCCTGCAGTACCTACAGAGGGGTATAGAGAAGACAGGGGCAAGCTTTCTTTAGAGATGCACAGGGATGATTCATCATGACAACTGGGCAATGATCACAAGCTGTAACATGTGAAATGCCAATTGCATTTAAAAAAAATTGTTACAGTAAGAGTGGCAAAGCAGTCCAAAAGGTTGCTCAGAGATAATGTGGTATCCCCATCCTTAGAAATTTTCAAAACCCAGCTGAGCACCTTGCCCTAGCTTCAGAGTTTGCTCTACTTCGCTCAGGATGTTGGACTACATGAATTTCAGAAGTCCCTTCTACTGTGATTTATCCTGTGAGTCCAAATTTGTTTTTTCTGTGTACAACAATAGATAGAAGATAGAAAAGAGTGAGCATGGCCAGTTACTACCTCAGGATGGAACTTGAAATGCAGCCATAGCACATACCTACACTCAAGAAATGGAAACTCCTGGATTCTGCAATGGAGACATAGCTAAAGTCTCTTCATTGTCGAACCTCTATAACACTGGGCAGATTTTGGAAAACAAGCTTACCTTTGCATGTGCTCTATAATCAATTTTCCACTGCTCTGCAGACAAAAACTTCTGTTCCAGTGAATGAAGTTCTGCCAGTTCAGCTTCCCTTCGTTCTCGATCCTATTAAAATATATATATATCAAACAGAGGAGTTAAATATTTGCTTTACTTCTTACAATTGTTTTATATCAAAGAAAAAAAAACAGGATATTTGAATGAGCTATCATTTAAACAAATACAAACACTGACAACTTGCTTTTTTATAAAACATTAAATTGAGAAGACTGCAAAAGTTCACAATATGTTATTGTCAATGCATTAGTTGCTGAGCCATATGATAAACATAACGTGTCATATGATCGTTAACCTCTCACTTGAACAGCTTCCAGATCATCATTCCGAAAATAGCTTTAAGAAGATCTACTAAAAAATGTAAGCATATGCTGGAAAAATGTGTGCAAGATTTTCTTTTTTTTTTTCTTATAATTTTAAATTCCTCATCTTCCTAAGGTAAAAAATATTCTGTGAAGGACAAGAGACACAGGCAGGAGTGACTTTTTCGGGGCTAAGGGGAGGAAGAGAGAAAAAAAAAAAAAAAAAAAAAAAAAAAGAAAAAACCAAAATGTAGTAGATCCTTATTTTAAAAAAGAAAAAAAAAATCACAAAAATATTGAGATACTGCCAATTGCATTTTGTTCTAAATTTGAGGCTTCTCAGAAATGTAAATATACGCATTCTAATACACATGCACACACACAAATCAACCTATCTGCCCTAGTATGTAACCACTTACAGAATTTATACCAAAATATTTTTGCCACAGCTGTATCAAATATAATTATGGGGAACACACAAAACTCATCCAGTTGAAAGTATACTGGAAATAGAAGAGGGATTTATTTAAACTGGAGTATCACATATGGCAAAAGTTAATGTATTTAACCACGGCATCTTTATGTATCAAACCCAGTATCTCATGTCAGAGAATTTTTCTCAATCAAAGCAACACTAAGCCAAACATTAGCTTAGTGAAAGAACACTATATGAAAAAAATCAGCCCCATTTCCTTTGACTTTGTGTGCATTATGTTTTATTAATCCAGCTCGCCACCTTCTCTGTTTGTGGGACCTAATACAAGAGTACCTTTGCACTGGCTTGGCTAGATTTTTCACAATTAATTTTAACCTAGTGATGCTAGAAAATTTCCTCTATATTGTTCCCAATGCTATGGATATAAGGAAATTAACTTCTATTCTGACACTAAATTACTAATGTTTTACAGACCTTGTCACAAATTCAAAAATAGGATTAGATTTTTTTCAGTGAGTACAAACTAACTTTTGCTGTAAGCTTTGCCATCATCTCTTGTTCAAGTCTCTCCTTTTCAAGTCTTGCTGCTTCTTCTAGTTCAGCTTGAATTTTGGCTTCCTCTGAAAATCAGGAAATATATTAAGAGCATAATTATATTTTGCTTAATAAAACCAGATAAGTTATTTTACCATAATAATGAACAACATAAGCGTGTATCTTATATTGTGCAGAAATCTTCCCAATTAATTTGAATCATTGTACTAAAACACACTACCTATGCTGCTACTTCCATCAGCCTGTGTCAACGCAAGGGGAGAAAAGCATTAGCAAGCCCTCTTTTTCCCCTCAGAAACAGCAACAGGAGTGCCCTCTCCTTTTATCTACAGCTTCAGCAGACCCAGGTTCTTAATTCAAAGCATATGTGAAACTAAGTAGCTCAGTCCCAAGTTACTCTCATCCTCTCCTAAAGCCTTTGATTTCCTACAACTCCAATCTTATAGCTATTTGTTCATTGAAACACTTTAGGATCAGTTACTCCTGGTCACCATTTCAGCTTTTCTTTGCTGCCATAGGGTCTAGAAAAAGGATGTGAGTACTCAGTAAAATTGTTTTCAACCTCTAAGCCTTCTGCCTGGTTAGCACAGCCTATGCACCAATCTAGATGTTCCCAAACAGCAGCTTGGATGCCACCCCCAGCACGTAAATCATTTCAAGTATATATATTGCACAGAAGCAAGAGCAACAGGAGTTCCCAAATCTTCCTCCACTCACCTGAGCTGCCACTCCCATCCACAAAGATTATTAGTGATTAGTAATGGCTTACTAGCAGTCACAGCATGCCCAAGCCCACACCAGGATGGATTAATGGCAGAAAGGGAAGAAAAGATGGACCAGATGTTCAGGCAGGGGTATTGGCTTGTGATGCTCAACTGTAGAAGCAGACAAGTTCTGATGGTGAGGACAGGTAAGCCACGCAACTGGGATTTAAGTTTAAAGGATAGATTGATACATAATAGAAAGGTCTTGAAGAAGTGGGTGAAGACTCACTCAGTAGACAAAAGAAGCCCAAGCAAACTACACTTTAAGCTATCCCGATTTATAGTCACCTTAACTGCTACCCCTTCAGACCACCAGCTAGCCCCCTGCCAACAGACTTATTGTGTTGGCCTTCTCTGGAAAAAGTCCTTTTCAGAGGACTTTCAGTTCTCTTGACTACTGACAACTAGGCTTGAGAGGAAGGGGGAGGAAAGAAAATAAAAACCTGCAATGTTTTGTGGTTTTCTAGCATGTTGACAATATTTCAAAAGGTAATATTAAACGAGAGGAGGAAAAAAAAACCAAACCAAAACAAAAAACCCAGTTCTTCCTCCTTCCAAAGATCTTAATTGCAGTAGAAATAGCTAGAGGAAGAAAGCATGGCTCTAAGGAAAGTGAGACGCGGTAGAGACAGACATTGATGTACGTATCATTTAGGAAATTACTATCTGCTCATTTATTTAAAATAGGTGACTTGTGCCATCATATTCCCTGCAAATGAAGTGCACAGTACCTTGCTCTCTCCTCGTCCTTTCTTCTTCTTCTCTCTGTAATCTCTGTAGTTCAGCTTTCTTTTTGGTATCAGACTTAATATATGCAACAAATTAAAAGAAAACTTCAAATTAAAAAGAAAATATCAATATTATTGTAATGCATTTTGGGAGGTATTTGCCCTCTATAACTTTGCCCTTCTAATGTGATTACTGAATTAAGATTTTGGATTCCCTGCATAGTCAGTGAAGACTCCAGAATACCAATACACATCCTGAATTCAATATATTTCAATTTTTCAATATGTTCTTTCAATTAATATATTATTTTATGCCAGACATTCCTGAACACAGACATAATAGGAGAATATTAAAATCTCTTGGTTTAATGTAGAAATTGAATAACATGGTAGATCTGCTAAGAAAGAAGAAGTTACAACTTCAAACATTTTAGGAAATACTGGGAAATATATTTTGGGACATAGGCAACTCTGGCATTTGGAAGCATCAAATTCACAAGATGACTAGCAAAGACTTCTCTTTTCTGTCACAAAATCCTCATGGCAACTCAAGACAGTTAACTGATTAACCTCTAGGCTAATCCTATAATAGCTATATTTTAAATTTGGGGTCTCAGAAATTATCTTCCTTCTTCATTTCTTGTGGTCTGGGTATACATTAAAAAAAAAGACAATGTAAGTAACATACAAAATCTACTGTCATGTAACAGACTAACCAAAATAAAACACTCATTTTTGCCCTATAATTCACAGTATTCATAGAGTTCTCACTGGTGATGCACATAAAAATTTGATAACTGGATGTGTACACACAAGACCACGTTGTCTTCAAGAGAGTTGAACAGTGGCAAGCATAATTCTCTTCGGATTTGAAGATGTTACTAATGGTCCTTCATGGTTTTCCTTGTCAGGAAAAAAAATAAAAAGGATTCATAGATGGGGGTTCATTTTTTATTATCATTTAATGTGGTTTTTGTGTGTTCCTTTGGTGTTTGTATTTAAGTCTTGGGATGCTTAATCAAACATGTAGTCAGCACTGTCCCTGTAAAACAGCACTTAAAGACACACAGAAGGAAAATCAAAGACAGAAGGAAAAACAACTAGCACATTAACACACAAAAAAAATCTAAATCAAAAGATCTGTTTTTACCAACTAAGATGATGTCCTGTTAACGAAGCAGCAAAAGCATCCTAAGGTTGCCGTCCTCACCAAGAACAGTTACCAAAGACTACATTATCTTTATTCAGGTTTACTCAGTGTTTACACAGGTAACACTGTCATTGCACATGTCATACGCTTGCAGTCAATGTGCCTCGAGTCCATCTGAGCTGGACAGAACGGTATCAGGGGAAGTGCTGTTCCTGAAGGCACATGCTGCAAAGGCAAGGCCTGAATACAGCAGATTTTTTTAAAAATAAAAAAGATAAAAACAGAAGGGGGGGGGGAGGAAGATGAGACAGGAAGTAAATCAAAACATGTTTGTGGAGCTTGCAAAAACAAGGAGGCTGATTCTATAAGGAATTGCAAAATCAATTCACAGACAACATTAATGTTTATGAATGGGATAGATAAGGTTGGGCTTTGTACATATGAGAAAATAAACCATGATATTCTGCATAGGCTCTGGCATACGGAGAAAACAAAGAGTGACAGCAGCCTAAACTAGGGTTGAAAGCAAAGGTATGGATGACAAAAGACATCGAGGAAAACAAACTACTTGCATTTTGTGGTGTATCTATGTACTGGCTGAACAATGCTACTCTGCCACTGACACATACAAAAGACAATCAAAACAAATCAAATCAAATGTTTACTGTTTTAAACAAGAAAATATGGAACGTAAATGGGTTCAGAGTGAGAGGCAATGCGAAAAGGGGAGATGCGTCTTCTGCGTAGGCGCCTAATCTGGATGTTGCACATCAGAAAGCTGAATCCCAAGTCTCTGTGCCATCACTGGTGAAAGGCAAAGACATACAAGGATTCAGTCAAGAAAGGTGAAATAACTAAGTATGACTTTCATCGGCAGTGTCAGCAAGAGAATATAACTGGATGGTATCACAATGCAAATAAGCACAAAGGATCAAAGGGATCTATTAGGAATCTTATGCTTCTCTTCTGCAGAGAAATAGGTACCGAAAGGTGCCAACCCAGCACAGTAAAATAGTGCTCATCTTGGAATAAAGAGTTCCAACAAAGCTGAGAGAGACAAAAAAAGAGGACTTAAGTCCAGACAGCTTCAAATGAACACGACAGTATTATGAGGTCTTCCCATCCACTCTGCCTGAGTCTTCCTAATAATTTGGTAAATATTGTTACAAGTAACCCAACTGAGATCGAACTTAGAAATAATTAAGAAAGTCCTTTGTCATTCATCACTCAAAGCATGTTACAAATACTGTTATTTCACATTTTGATTTGACTAGTGTATTTTCAGATCTAACTACTTAAAAGCTATTCACTTAATTTTGCATGACAATAAATAAGTATATAAATGCACTTTTGAATAGAAAGGTTATCACGAAGCTTGAACAAAAACAATGGTGAAAAGCTAGTGCCAACCACAAATGTACACCCACCAGGGTTAGCGTGCATCTTAGCACTTTTGTTACCAAAGCATTTATTTGCAAAATTCTCCTAGAAGTCAATAAACCCTACAATTCTACTCATTAAAATTTCAGAGAAGAATCAGTTCCAGTTCAAAATAATAATTTTGTATTACCTTTTATTTCAGTGTAAAATGAAAACCTCTTTGTTTCAATTGCTCATAATCACTTTTTAGTCAATTTGCTTTCACATTCTTATAATTTTACATAGGGCTAACAAAAGTGAGATACACAGTTCTCAAGGGCTACATTTGAATAGGATCTATTTTGGGGGGAGGGGTGGATAATTTTGTTATTGTCAAATTAACAATAATCGCCAGGATGAATTTATGCAGTACAGCTTCCTGCGGAGTTCTGTCTGTTGTCCCTCCAGCCTATCACATTCTGTGTTCAGCCTTTGGCACAAAAACCAGGACACTGGCTCTCTGCCTGGGCGGCAGCTGCCAAGCAAAACATGCAAGAGGCTGCGCTCACCACCTCCTGTCTGGTAGGTTTGCAGGAACAGTACTCAGCCTCCTTGCAAAAGGCACATATCCTTAGTGTCCTGGAGATGCTTGTTCCTCTTCCAAATTTCACAGAATCAAAGGATCATTAGGGTTGGAAGTGACCTCTGGAGATCTCCCAGTCCAACCGCCTGCCAAGGCAGGGCCTCCAAGAGCAGGTTGCACAGGAATGTGTCCAGGCAGGTTTTGAATGTCCCCAGAGAGGAAGACTCCACAACCCCCTGGGCAGCCTGTTCAGTGCTCTGCCACCCTCAGCGTAAACAAGTTCTTCCTCATCTTGAGGTGAAAGTTCTGGTGTTTTAGTTTATGGCCATTGCTCCTTGTTCTATTGCTGGGCACCACTGAAAAGCATCTGGCACCATCCTCCTGGCACCCACCTTTGAGATACCGATCTGATTAATGACAGCCCCTCTCAGTCTGCTCTCCTCTAGACTAAACAGGCCCAGCTTCCAGAGCCTCTGCTTATAAGAGAGATGCTCCAGACTGCGCCTGACCAACCAGCTCAGGAGAAATACAGATTAAAAAATAAAATTAAACAAAAAAAACATTTTTTCTTTTTTAAAAGTACATTTCCATAATATCAAGGTATCACAACACCTTTCTTACGACAGATCCTCTGAAAAATACTGTTTTGTAGACATTAAGTCCGGAAGTAACTGATGCTTACTTTGATTTCAGCATGAAGTGCTGTGTCATTTTACTTGTATAATTTCCAAAATAACAGGATTGTGCTGGCGCACTCTCTAAATAAACACTGCAAGAGTCAAAATGCTGTATGTGAACTACAGTGTATTTCTGACTACTTACCTTTTTTTTCTTTTTTGGAGCCTAGAGGATCAGGGGGGAAAAATAAAAAGGTGAGTATCAGAGAACAGGGTATCGAGTACAAAGGAATAGTAAGCAAATGCAACTGTTCTGTACATTTACATGAACTACTGAAAAACTGTAACAACAATAATTTCAATATTGCAGAAAATTAACCACTAACACATGACTCCCTGCCCATGGCAGGGGGACTGGACTAGATGATCTTAAGGTCCTTTCCAGCCCTAGCTATTCTATGATTCTGTGACGCTGGACCACCATAATTTACCAGCATAGGTCACACTTACGGTTATAGAAGTGTATCTACTTATTCCCACTGATAAAATAATAAATGTATATCAAACACATAATTTAGTCCAAGATATAATTCAGTCAAAAAACTGCTTTCGGTGTTTTCTGAACTCGCCAATTTATACCATGTGCTATTCCTAATAACACTATATTACACCATGCAATGACCCAGAAGGACACAGAAACCCCACTGAGACTTTTGTAATTCACAGGGAAGCTGCATTTGAAAAAAGGTAATTAGGGGACTTCTCCAAACGACAACAGGAAATAACAGACCCTAGAAATCCAAACACACAACAGTCAATCTCTTACTTGATGTACCAATTACCCTTTCTATGCATTGCCATGTGATTTTACACAACCTCAGTGTGATTAATTACCCACATGAATCCACTCCCTGCGGCGTGGAGAAAAGAAATGTGAAGTTTGTTAGTGCAGAGCGATTCTGACCACTAAGGTGTAGTTACCTCCGAGCTGCATTTCACACTAAGCAGCCACAACACCAAACCACAGCACAAGGAAGGTTGTAGGAAAGTTAACGTGTGATTTTTTTTTCAGTGTTAAATCCTTTTTTTTTTTCCATATACCGGTACTTCAGTAGCCAGCGTGGAACACTTCCATCCACCCTTACCCACTTGCCCACCTAACCAGCGCCTCAAGGCACCAGTTACCGCTCCTCTGTCCTTCCCTCTTTACCCACAGGAGCCCAGAGAGCTGCGGCTACACCGGTACCAGCACGCCCCGGGCCCACCGCACGGGCACAGGTTGCTACCACGCACAGCACAGCTGAAGGAGCGGGTGCAGCCCCGCGGCCGCCCACAGCAGACCGCTTTCTCACTGCCAGTGCCGGCAGCTCCGACCCCGGGGCCGAGCGGCAACAACCCCGGACCTCTGCGACACGGGCCCCGGGACACAGACATGGACATGGACATGGACATGGACAGGGACAGGGACAGGGACACGGACACGGACACGGACACGGACACGGACACGGACACGGACACGGGACGAGACCCAGACAGACCCCAGCCCGCTCTCACCATGGCGCCGCCGCAGCCGCCGCGTTGCCTAGGCGACCAGCCCCGCCTCCCACGCGCTCCCCTCACCGCCTCGCCCCCTCGGGAGAAGGGTGGTGCCTGCCGTCGTTACGGCTTTGCCGTAAAGCGGCGCCGGCGGGGCCTACGGCGCGGCGTGAGGCGGGTGAGGCGCTGACCTTCTCGTTCTGCCCCGGGCCGGGCCGTTCGTCTGTGTCTGTGTCTGTGTCTGTGTCTGTGTCTGTGTCTGTGTCTGTGTCTGTGTCTGTGTCTGTGTCTGTGTCTGTGTCTGTGTCTGTGTCTGTGTCTGTGTCTGTGTCTGTGTGGAGCACGGGGCACGGGCACGGGCACGGGCACTGCCAGCCCCCGCCCGCAGCGCCAGGCCGAGGAACCTGCGCTGCGTGCCGTCTGCTTGTTTACGGGAATCGAAAGGGGTTTATTGCCTTTCTGACGCGTAGGAGTTCCTGATTTATACGTATATATGTAGCACTGTATGTATATGTACAGGTATGAGTATTGCTTTAGCAGATCGCGGGTAAAGAAGCTGCCAGCTAAGCAGAAAGCCCGCAAGCGAGCAGGAGACGAGCAGCACAACGATGAGCGTGACTGCAGCTGAAAGCTGTTGGAATTCTGTTGGTTTCTGTTTGAGAGGAGGGGAGGAGAAGCTGAGAGAAACAAAAGTTAAACCAAAAGCATTAGAAGGAGAGAGAACCAGAACGTATCAGCGTTTGAGCAAAGGGGGCTCAGCTGGATGATGGAGCTGTTCCTGTGGAGCAGGAGGCTGGGATGTGCTGGCTCCCAGCAAGGCTAATGTCAAACCGATTATCCTTCAGGTTAAAGGCCCCAGTCAGATGCAACTAAAGAGGTGACTGAAATGTGGGAATGGCCAATTTAAGAAGTGAAGTGAGAAATCTATACAAAAACGTAAGTGTCTCAAACACCGCGAGCACCTTCCTTAACCAGACAAACCCCTTGCACTGCCCAATGAAATCTTCCTTTTTTTCTTCCCTCAAGCTGCTGTACCTCGGAAGGGAGTATCCCAAAGGAGCAGACTACTTCAGAAAGCGTTTGAAAGCAGCTTTTCTGAAAAATAAAGATGAGAAAGATCCGGAGAAGATCAAGCAGCTGATTGCCCGAGGAGAATTTGTTATAAAAGAGCTAGAAGCTTTGTACTTCCTCAGAAAATACAGAGCTCTGAAACAGCGCTACTACAGTGATGACAGTCAGTAACTGGTGCTAGTGAATTTCATGTAATGATACAGAGCCTTAAAAAATGAACAATAAAAGCTGTAACCTAAAACCAAATGAAACATTAATCCTTCTGACCCATCTGAAATATGAATTAGGCCTTTGCTTCCCTTATAAATAGTGCCTTCAAAGATTTTCAACTACATCTGCCTCCTGTGTGAGGGTCACCCTGGCAGAGGTGCTCACCCACTGTGCTGGGCAAAAGACTGCGGAGTCAGGAAGGGGGTGAATTTGGACAGGAGTGGTTTAAGGACTTTGACCCTGAATACAGTTTCTACTACTGATTTCTGGCACTGCATAGCTGCTGTAGCAGCAATACAGAACTTGATCCTTTCCCCTGGAATGGAAATCTGACTGTGGATGTTTGCTCTACAAACAACGCATTGACTAGCTCAACTAGCACAAACCTGTGCCAGAATTGTGTGTGTACTAGGATTGGATGATGTTTCTACCCCACCAAGAACTGACACTGGAAAGAGAAAAGAAATAATCTTTGGTATATAGGTAAGTCATCGCTGCAGTAGAACTGTTGGCAATAGCAAGTCGTCGCATGTATGAACTCTAGAATAGAATGAAGAAAAATGCTGGCCAGTTAGCACACTACCTTCTGAGGAAGTGCGTGTGCTGTTTCTAGCACCACATTGATGTCAAGAGCAGCCCTTCCACATCAACTGAATTCTACAGTTATGTTGCAGTTAAACCTGTTCTGAATGAATACCTCTATGTAAAAAATTCAACCTACCCCTCTCAGTAACTGATACATGATCCACATAACAAAGGGCCAAATCATAACTTTACGAAACAGTAGCAGTTTCAGGCTTTTTTTCCCACCTAGGACACAACCAGTACTAAAATATGTTGTTCATGTTTTCTGTAAGTTTATGGAAGGCATCTGATAGAAGAAAACAAACATGCACCTGCGAATAAACACAGAACAGCTATTGAGAGTATTTTAAACTTGTAGACTAATTCAAGTCTGCTGTTAGACTAATAAAATAAGGGCTCTGGAGCATGGCTGGAGATGGTACAGCCCGAGTAGCATGCAGCGGTGAGAGATGCATCCTCACCCAGAGCAAGACTCTGCTTCTTGCAGAGCACAGAATGCAGCAGCAGCATGGATCAGAGGAGATGGGCTGCCACAATAAAGCACTTTGTGACAGGCAATGGGAAGGACGAGAAGTAAACAGACCTGAACTGCCAAACACACGCAGTACAGAGGGCACTCCATTACTGAGGTGAGGCACTAAAGTTCTTGGAGAGAAGAAGGAAACTGGGACAGAAATTCACAATACCTATTTTTTATTACATTACAATAAATAGGAGCAGTACAGTTTGACAAAAAAAAAAAAAAGACAAATTCCAGATCACCTCACAGCACATACTCCTAAAAACATTAAAAATTTCAAAACAAACAGTGGTCTTTTTTTTTCTTTTTTCCTTTTTTTTAACTTAACATCTGGTATGACCAACATTCCTAGGTCACACAACCAAATGATGGAAAAACTGGATCACACTGCATATGTTCGACATCAAATAAAGCACAATGTACAAAATGTGCATGTTTCAGTTTACACTATACAAAAATAGTTAAAATACATTCCAGGTAAACATATTACATTAAGAAGTCATTCTAGTAAGAAGTTGGCACTCAGGAGGAAAAAGCAGAAGTATTTTCAACATGAAAACACAAGACAGTGGAATAAAGAAACATTAGGAAAGATTTACCATCTATGTAGCTTTATGTAAACTTGAGACAAAATGATTTGTTTACAGTCTGATGGTCTTTGAAGGTAATTGTATTGCTTCAGAGTGTAGACAGGAGCAGAAGATTGTGTGTCAGTATTTACCCATTACAGAGATCATGCTACTGTAACAAAATCTGTATGGTGAAACTTTTTAAAGTTAGAAAACATTTTAGGGCAATGAGACTGGTCAAAATAATGACATTTCAGTTCTGAGAAAAACTGATGAGAAAGTTGTTTACCAGAGTTACATAAAGCTACTGTAAGAAGGTGTTACTCCCTGACACATGGCAATTTAATGTATTAACATGGTAAGCAATTCACATGTTCATTTAGTAGCTGCTGTCAGAACAGACAGCACCCAGGTACGTTCTTTGAAAGCATTTCAAATAGGGAAAGACAGGATCATTATGAGATCGACTTGTGCAAGCTGCAATCCAACATGCTTCACCAAATCTCAAAAATATTAAGACAAAACTGCACAACAGTGGCAAGGATGTGTATTTTTTGAAGTAAATAAGGGCTAATCTAAATAGGGTTTGTACTGATTTAATTAGATTGGTAGCTACAGATCATATTTACTAAAAAAACCCAACACAAAACTATTATATATATAGCTTTATATTAGAGCTATATAAATCCACATTTGATGATTAAGACTTTTCAGCTAAAATTTCTCCAGTTTTTAGTCAACTAAGTAAGAATCTTAGACCAGCCCTAATTTTACATGCAGTGTGACTCAGTTACCAAAATCTTGAAGTAAACTTAAGATTACTTCCATTTACTCAAGGTGTACTACCCACTTTTGCTATGTTCTTCATATATAATCAAGAGTGTCTAAAATGTGCAAATAACTAACTGTCTCCAAAACGTTTTAACCTTGGAAGCTATAAAATGTTTTGGAACATTAAGAATCTTTTCTTATTCCTTATTGGTCCTTACAATATAATGTTAGGTTCTCCTATTACTGTTTTTCAGAATATTTAATAATCTATATTTCACATCAAAGCTGAAAGGAGGGGAAGGAGCCTGGGGTTTGGTGGAGGATGGGAATAGGGGGGTGCACGCAGGGAAAGGCATTCTTTTTCTCAGCCACATTGAAATTAACATGCAGCAATCCAGACATGCTGCAACAATCCGGACAGGCAGCAGTCCTGCCTGTTCTGCAGCCCTCCACCTACAGGAGTCACAGGGGAGTGAGGGGGGTGGTATTTTAGAAGCAAAAGAATACTTTCCTCATGCAATTGCACCTTTGACATCTTATAAATGGTCCAAGTTACACAGGTACAAGAAAACTGTACTGTGTAAGATTTCCACAGAATTCTTTAGGTATACTTCAAGGTTAGGGCAATGCTGCTATTCCCTGTTCCAAACTTTACTGTGTCCTGAACTATCCTATTTCAATGTCTTGTGTTTTACTTTTCTGGGTAGACCAGAGTCACATTTTCAAGTTTCACTCTGCAGCTGAGTTAGGTACTATGAAGAAGCATACCTTCAGGAACCCAGGCCCTAACAAAACAACCAAACAATGCAACATTTACACACAGGAAGACAACAGGAGCTGGCAACACTGGAATTATTGGCTGTTACTTCAGTGCAGAATACCTAGACTACTGCAGTACCAAAACCTGAAAGCTTCTGCAAAAATTCTGCATTAATTCCAATCAGAGAAAGACAAGGGGGAGAGTGATCACAAAAGAACTTAAATCACAGAGAGAGACAACGTTAAAATGTTGGTCTAGCTTCATGACAGTCTAGACACTGGAATGACACCAACCATTTAATCTGTGCAACAAAACAAGTACTTCACGAACAGTGCACAAACAACACTGACTCTGGAAACCATGTTCTATGCAGATGGTTTGTGCAAATTCCACACCATTTTTATGGCATAGTGGATTTCCAAATTATTTGCATGAAGCAGCTAAATTCAACTCATCCATTCACTCATTTGATGTCACTAGAATTTGAAATTCCTCCTGTTTTGCACGAAATGGGCATCTAAAAATATTCAATGCCACTCTTGGAGGGGAAAAAAAAAAAGCATTGTTTTACTTCCCTATATAATTTAGGATTCATTCTGATTTAATTCTTATGCTAAATTCTGGATCCACGTATGAATTAACCTAAGAATTTGAATCAACTCATCTGTTAAGGCTTTCTAGTATTTCCTAGACACGCTAAGGGTGAAATCGTGTACCTGCTCAACAAAGCTACTTAGAGATTTGTCACACAGGAGAGCTAGGATTTCACCTTGGTCTTCAGACACAAAAAGTTAGTGAAAGTCTTAAAGCAATGCATTAACAATATCAAATCAACCTAATTCAAACTTTTACTTTTTCCACTGCCAGATGTGCACTGTTGTCTTTTTTTAATTTTTCTTTTTTTTTTATAGAAAAAATAGAGTATTTAAGGAGCGACCGAGATAAATTGCAGTGAAAAAAAATTTTTTTTTGTGAAAGTTTTATCTTTACATTCATTAAAGTTGATCTGAAATGCTACAAGACTAGATGCCTAGAAGCAAAATCTACAGGAAGACTATAAAGGCTTCTGGTCTCTCTATATTGCAGTCAGTCTAAAATAAAAGGCTGAAATGAGAAGTCTCTTTTGCTAACTATTCCTTTTTCCCAACCAGATTTAAATGCCGAAAAAAAGAAAGGGGATGTCAGAATGTGTAGAGCATCATTTCATTGTTTGGTTTGCACACAGAACAGAAGTTCACAATCAGTAAGAAAAGTAAGAAGTTAGCAACTGTGCATGCACCAAAGAGTCCCAAGACAGTTCTCAGGTTTTTGTGTGTGTTTTTTTGTTTGTTTTTGTTTTTTGTTTCACAGGCGTTGCTAGTTCAAGAACCAACAGTCAAAGAATACTGGCACTTTAAGAGGAATGAAGTTTCCACTGTCATTTAAAACAAGCATTCAGGTAAAGCTAACAGGATCATGAAGCAGAAAGTAAAGTAATGCTAAACCAAATGCTAATAATTTAGTGTAATGTACAAAAATTACTTAAGTACTTCTTAAGAATAAGGATAAACTGTATTTACATAATTATACACTTTGTCTTTGTCTTCTTTTTCTTCTTTTTACCATCTTTGCTCATCTTCTCTTTGTGTTTTCTGATTTCTCGAACTAATGTATAGAAAGCATCATCAACACCCTGAAAAGACACATACATGTACACATTAAAATTACATTAACAGACTGACACTGTATCTGCTTAGGTAAAACCTGTTTTCACCCGACCTGATGAGGTGAACTATTCAATTTACTATGCTGCCTGCCAGGCGAGGTTACAGTCTGCTTTCTGAGGCTTTTATAAATGTTCCCTTGAGTAGACTGTAGGTTACAAAAATTGCCAGGGCAACAGCCCTCTCCAGCATTCCTGCTTCTTGGGAAGGGACACGCTGGGAGAAACAGTCAGGTGGAAGAACAACTGTAGTTGTCTCCTGCCACGTAAGGGGAGTCTGACTGCGTTGCTGTGCATGGGCAGAGGGACCTGCAGGACAGCAGCGCAGGGGAGTGGGCTGCCATCATTTGAGCAATGAATCCTAGCCACAGGCTGTTCCTCTCCAGAGTTGTGAGCAGCACTGAAACAAGAACCTGGATGAACTGTGTTGATGCCTGCAACAGCCAACGTCTGCCTGCCCTCTTTCTCAGCTGTTCCCCAATCTGGGTTTACAGCACCCTATGGGTGATGTGCTGCTCGGGGGCTGACCAGACACCACACAGGTCCAATTCCATTATTATTACGGTAAGAAACATAATTTAGTGTACTCCATCTCAGAGGGCACATGTTGTCTCACCTCAAAGTAAAAAAAATACAGGTATCACACATTTAGATTATATGTATTTATAATCATATAATCTAAATCATACCACAGAAGCATCAGCTATCTTTGTTTATGCCTTAGCAATCTATAGGTAGCTTTAAAAAGTAAATACAAATATCTGTAGCAAGAATTCACTACTAAAGACATAGATATGATTAGTATCCATATTCAGGTAATTTCTCAGGCACAGTTTTATAAATCATTACTTAATGCAAATCAGTCCAATCAATCCAATGTTCCAATGAAAATTATTTGATAAATCATTCTATTCAACTTAGAATACATGCAGAACACATTATCTGTAGTGTTGTATTACGTACAGTAACTTAAAATCTCCATGGCTCCAACAGTTAATCTAACAGACGCAAAAGCTAATGTTTCACATTGAGTAGTTTTTCTTTCTTTGTGGGGTAATTATAGCTGACAAAAATAACTCTGGTCAAAAGAGACCAGCATATCTAAGAGCCTGCTAAGAATCATTATCCAAGTACAATGTCACATGTTATACTTTGTAACAACCTATCTACATGAAACAGTTTATTGCCTAGCTTTCAGGCTGATCCAAATTCCACTCAAGTACCCATGTTGTCAGTTAACCTTTACATTTAATAGTCTTAGTACAGACAGTTATGAAATCATTAAAATAAAAAATTATCTTGATTCTTCACTGCCTTACTCCTTGTATTATCTTTTAGATGGATCAGGCATAGTAGCATGATGTTAATGAATCAGCAGACAACTGCATCACTGTGGAACTGGGTCTAGCAATTTAGCCCTACACCTGACAGACAGCTTCCCACCTCTTGTCAGCTACAGAGTTTACTTTCAAGCTGCCAACAAAAGTTAAGACTCTCTTTACTCCTGTGTGCCCACTTCAATAAAACTGAAAGCAAACTCTGAAAAAGCACAACAAAAAGCCCAAAATCACCTAATTCATTACTCTTTCAGTGAAACTCCAAATGGTGATGAAATTTAATATGGCAGGTCCAAACAGTGAGGTGTTAAGTAGCTTCACTAATAAAGCAATGCTCCCAGTATAACCTCCATTTATTTAAAACCTTCACATTCAAGTTCATAAAACATTTACACATAACTGATGTTCAATCAAAGCTGTTTGCAGCCCATCTCCCAACACTAATAGCACACTTCTGCAAGGTCTGGCAAGATACAAAAACCACTTGCAAATAGTTTCTTCTACATTTTAAAATATCATTGATCGCTACAGAATTGACATAGCATGCCTAATGGAAGAGTAGCCTCAGTTCTGGAAAAGGTCATGTCCCTCATGAATCTTTAGAGAATTAGAAATGCTTGATACTGTTTTACAGACAGCTAGTATATTTTGCATATAACTTCAGCATTAATGCACCAAGTGAATATTCAGCGATGCTCATGTAGGGAAATGATCTAGAAGTAGTGATGGTTCAAAGTGCATCTCCTGCAGTTCTAAGCTAGGAGGGCAGTATTAAAAATCAGTCACAACAGGGAGAAGTTTCATTATCAGATCAGAAGAACAGAGTAAGAAAAATCTCTGCACAATATTCTTCTACAAGACTGTTCACATTTCCCTACAAAACTACCTTTCAGTACTTCACACTGGTCATTAATGTGCTGCAACAATTCTCATTATGAGGGCGGTTGTTGGCTTTCAGTGATGTCTTCAAATGAGACATGCTAAACAAAAATTGCAATTTCAAGTCTTCAAATGAGCAACCCTCACTATAGAGAAAATAACTTGTACAAAGTAATATCCAGAGACTGTTATGGGCTTTTAAACACAGGACTTCACAATTAAGGCTGAAATCTTTATTCTACACAGTATGGTGATGATCTATTAAATACAAAGCGTGTTGCAAATTATGAAGGAATTGACTTGGCTTTCATCCTTGCATTTACACCTTTGAAGATCAAGCCTTTAAAATTATTATACATTCAGTCATTTGGTCCTGCCACAATTCCTCTTAAATTCAGGTCATGAATATAACATGACGTTCAAAACTACATTTAGAATACTTCTGAATTAGAACTGCAGAACTCCAGATAAATTAAGATATCTCACTTCTAAGTCTGTCCATTAAATGTGACATGTAAGTAGTGGATATGGTGTTTACAGAAGGTCCCTAAAGGCATCACTATTGTAAGATCAAAGGCGGTGAGCCTTCCTAGTTACTTCTTTCAGTAATAAGGGCCTGCATGCAGCTGACCTTCCTCCCTCTAACAATAGAGTTATTGTGTGCAAGCCTTTTGGAAAGCGTAAGATGTACTGAATGGGTGCTTTAAATCCAGGCTCAGGATTAGAAACTCAAAATTCACTGCAAATGCTCAGAACTATACCACACTGCCTCCATAAAGGTGCATTGACAGAGCTTGCTTCTGACATTTGTTTTTCCAAAGGGCAACTACAAAAGGTAACAGGAACAGAAGTATCGGAACTGTTCCCACAGAAACAGCCTGCTCCTGGATACAACAGTTCTTTGGAGCACCACGTGGTCCCATGACCATATAGAAATCTGGGTATGTGGTTGCATGGTTACAAGCATGCATGAGACTCGGCAATTAACCCAGCTATCAATAAGAAACCCTAAATTAATTTAGGAATTAAGAATTCTTTAACACTCCGGCCCCAGAAACAGAATCACAGAATGGTCTGGGTTGGAAGGGACCTTAAAGATCATCTATTTCCAACTCCTGCCATGGCCAGGGAAACCTTCCACTAGACATATATAGGCCCTTAAGTTATAAATTGTAGAGTTGGTTTTATATTTTTCTTTAAATATACAAAACATATACACATAGACAGGTATCAGTCATCAGCAAATTAATTGTATACCTGTAGTACTATGAAAAAAGTCATTACAGTTTTAATAAAGCATCTAGAAACTTTTACATTCAAATCTAGAACGTCCGTAATTCAAACTTTTTACTATTAAGCCAGCTCTATCAGAATTACATTATCTAGATGTCTAACTTGTGCCATAGAGAAATTTTAGTTATAGTAAAATTTTTATGTAAAAACCTTAACACTTTCAAGAAAGAGATCTCTTGAAGATTTTACATTGACTTTTAGGAGTTTCTTCTTGCTAGTTAGAAAATACAAACAGAACAAAAGATGTTCTGTACATTCTTCTTTACTATGTAACAGCCAAAGGAACGCATCTCTTAGAAAGTATCAGCAGTAATGGTAATCTGGGCAGTCAAAGTTTTCAGTTACCTTGTACAACATTAATGTAACTGAGGCTGCATCCTATAAGCAGCTGGAGAATAAACTGAATATTCCAAGAGATAGCAAAACACTGTGAGCCATCCAATCTGATTATCCAGAGCAAGGAAAGAAAATAAATGCTGTCCATTATTGCAAATTGCTGTAATGAATATTTTTGAAGTCTAAAATCCCAGCTGGAAGACTTGCATCATTAAGTGCTGCTCCCCTTAGCTACTTCCTAAGCATCAGACCAAATTAATATGACTTCTTACTGAAAGTAATACAAGCCAGTCTGTTTTAAATGCCAGATTTCTTATTCCACTAGAAACACTACAGAACTACAGCTGTACCACAATAATTTTGGAATATGCTTTCTCCATCTCAGCCTTTTAAATACAAAGTTGCTGAAATTACTGTCAACACTACATAGAACTCACTTGAGTATAAAAACAAATGCTTCCTCCCCTGAGCAGACTCTTGAAGTTCTACAGTTTTATATCCATGACTATTTTCTAAATAGGGTATGGAGGAAAAAAAAGAAAAATCAAAACCCAACAATATCCACTGATCATAAAAAAACTTTCCCCCATCTGGGAAAAAAACCTTAAACAAATAAACAGCCCCCCCCCCCCCCCCAAAAAAAATACTTCTCTTGGACATAGGCAGAAAGAAAGAAAAAGAAGCTGATAGAAAGCAAGCACATATTCACTGAGCTACCAAAAAAAAACCCCTTAAAATCTGAAAAGATGCTTCCACTGAAAAAAAAATAATGAAAACCACAATTCCCACCATCCTGTTCTCCTTTTCCCAAGGAAGTCCACAACAATGAAAAGCAGACAGATTCAGGATCTTTAAAGTCTCGGTACACGAAAAGAAATTCTACTTTGAGATCTGCCTACATTAGTAAAACAGCAAGAAATGGCAAAGTTGGTTTTCAGCAGGCTACAGGAAGTAGGCTTAAGCAATTTAATTCATATTGCTCTCATCAAAAGTAATCTTTCCAAGCTGCTGTTGTCTTTTTGACAGCTAGGAAAGACTAAAACAAGGTATTTTGATGGTATAAATTTTATTGATATTTGGACTGGTACAGTAAGAATCAAAGAATTAATGGGACAGTAATATATGCAAAGAGCTATTCCGATGGTTTATTCAAAAGGCACTGGAAGGGATTTAGAATAGCACTTCTGTATCACAATTTTTTCCCTTCTCCCTTTTTTCTTACAGTGGAGCATATGGATAAAAAACTATTTTGTGAGAATTTTGGGATTTTGGTTTTGGTGCTTTTTTGTTGGGTTTTTTTGGTCCATTACCCTCTTTTCCCCCTCAATTCTAATTCACTGTTGCTTTGCTACTATATTTTTGGAAATGGCAAATTTTTTTAAAAAACAGCATGGCATAAGAAAAAGTCTGGGAATTGAGAAATTCTGTATGTCAGTTGCTAGCCAAATACTGCTGTGCTGGATTAGGAACCTCCTGTTTCTGCATCTGAGGACTATAAATATTATGACCCTCTCCCCTCAGTTCATCAACTTGAAGATTCAATCAATATTCACTTCAACAGTCTCTGCAATACATCTATAATGAATCATTAAACCTCTTCACACTCAAAACTAGGTCCCTGTTTCACAGATGGAGAACTTAATATGCAGTGAAGACTTCATCTATTTATCAAAAACCCCATGAAACAAAGCAAATCCATACTTGGGTATTTGCTAGGAATATTATTCAGGACTACAATACTGAAATCTGATTGGCTTTAGATCTTAATTTATGTCATTGATTAACCATAAAATGTCTGATTTGCAAGACACCGTTGATCATTTTTATTTGGCAAGTGATTTGTAAAACCTACCCTGTTACATTACAAAACTTACCCTGTTACATTATAAGGCATTTTTTAATTTTCACGCACCCTGGAGTCTTTTCTTCTTTGCTGATTTTTTTCATTCTGTACTGCCGAATCTCTCGTACCAATGTATAAAAAGCATCCTCCACTCTCTGCATTGTAAAACACAACTCCTTAAAAACTGCTTCATTAACAATCATGAGATACTGGGACACCCATGGCAGAGGGGAAGAAAAAACGCAATAAAACCACTGAAATTATGAGCTTTACTTGAGAGAAGTATTTGGATCCCATTTACATTTTTTAAATGCTGAGCTTGCACAATTGCTGCTTGATAAATTGTTTTTCATGCAAGCAGAAGAGAAACATTCAAAATTTCTTGATTACCAATTTCTGTGAATATCCTATGCTTCATGCCCTCCTATCTTTTGTGCAAGGTAACACTTGGACAAAAAAGAGTAAGGATTATGCTCTTCCATTGCGTAATTCCACTGCACTGAAACGCTTGCGTTACTGAATCTCTTCACAATTTTTGTGGGCACGGATTTATTTAGCAGCACAAAACCTTGTTAGATTGTTAACTGGGGGTTACTTATAAACACACACAGTTAACCACCTATTTTCACTTCCTAGGCAAAGTGAGAACTGTATTACTGTTTAGGCAGGCAAAGAAAGTAAGCTCGCTTATATTCTGTTCTTTATGCAGGGTATACTTTCTTTGCAAAAAATCTGTGAAGAAACTAACAACGTATAAAACAAGTCTAACCAGGCAATTTCCTAAGAGGTTACAAAGAAATACAATCTTCTGAAAATACTAAATTTTAGGCAATATTGGTTTTAAAGCTGTTTATGTTATTAAACTTAGGAAAAGGGATATCTGAGTTATGGCAAAGTGCTTTTAAGAAGTACCTGAAGTATATTATATTTCAGAGTAACTTTCACAACTAATTACTTCTTATAACTATGGATGTTATTCTTCCATGCAGAAAAAGCAAGTTAGTTATTATCACATTTAGGAGCCTGGGTCACATCAACATTCAAGGCACACTGATCTGTTCTCTCTGGGCCCGCCTCAGGCAACCAAGAGGGTCCCATAATAGGAACTAAGTGCAAACAGCCTGTGAAGTTCTCCTGCTCACATTTTTTCTCTGGTTGAGGAGAGCTCAAGCATTCCATGTATGACAGAGTGTGTTTTCCTTTTCTGGACTCACACCCTACCTTTCTGCAGCTCTGTGCTTTGGCCAGCCTTGTATATGATGATCCATAAGCATTAAAAAAAGTATGAAGACTGAAGTTTAAGCAAAGAGAAGATAAAGAGGACCAGCACCAGCTTTAAATTATTTTATTTTAAATTGATTATATCTGTACATTAACTTAAAAATTTAGACAAATCTGTGGGGAAGTTCTTATAACAAGATACAATATGTTTAGCTGCAGCTTTTAAAGGGAAGAGGAAACTTGCCTTACTGTCAAGCTCACTGTCTCCTCAGTCAGATCAACAGGGCTGTTAATTTAATACAAACTCAGTATTTGAAAATAAAACCAGAATAGACTGATGATTGTGGAAAACAGTACAACTATTTAAGCCCCCAAACTTTATTACTACCCAATGCACAATCTGGGCTTTTATTTGGCAGATTTTCCATACTTTATCTTTCCAACCCATCTTTATATTATGCACCTAACAGTAATAGCTAACACTTACTGCCACAGTTATTGGGTCATTTTGCATGAACTGTACCAAAGGTTATCATGTTGAAGACTCATTCTTAAGAATGCTGCTCCTTATCTGCTCTTCTGAACTACAGCCGCTTCAGTTTCAAGATTAATTAGAGTTATTTCTTAGACTGTATTTCTTTGTTATGAATGATGTGTCCTGTTAAGATGTAGCGAAGTATGGACAAGACAATCAGTCTTACTTTCCAGGTCTGAGAGTTTGCAAAATGTGAAAAAAAGCTATTTAAAAACCCCAGCAAAGCCCAAGCAAAGCTCATACTTTCATGTTGTCCTGGAAGGAGGAAACAGTAAACACTGATCAGGTGCTACGAGCCAAAGAACAGGCTGTACAAGAATCAACATTTTTGTAAATCTACTGTTTTGCAGTAGAAATACACAATTTGATTATGAAGCTTTCACATGAATAATGAGATAACAATTCTTCAGTCGATGTTTGTTGCCAACTTCCCATCACCAATATGAAATGTAATTTGCTTTAGCAATGCAGAGAGAGGGGGATAGACAGAGAAAAGAAATTGCTACCACTGCCACCACCAAGAATAGTCTTATGAATCCTCTTATGAAATAAGTTATTCTGAAAGAAAATCTGTACAGAGACACATTTGCTAATGTCATTAGCACAAGGTGACATTTTAAAGAGCGCGGTACCAGTCTTATAAACTTAAGAAGTCATTTAAATACCAATTTCTTTTCAAATTCTTCAATATTTTTTTGTTGAATCAGTATGGACCATATCTCTAAAATATAATTAACCAGTTCTATTAGCTGTCAGAACTGGAAGCAAAAATACCCTTTGGCAGATACTACAAATTTCAAAATTTAAACAGCCCCAGGAACCCATGACCTTGAAGCAATGTTTTCAAGATGCTTTTGACTCCTAGGAGACAGCCAAACATTCAATTTAAAATATGACTATGTACAAGGAAAGACTATTTCAAATACAAACAGGAATTTTCACATGTTCTGCTTCTGTAAATAGTGCTTAAAGGAAACTAATGAAAGTTAGCTTTGACATCTCAAAAGTGTTCTGTGTCCACCTTTATACACTTTGTAGGAGTTGGTCTCTTAAAACCAGCTGTTAGACAAATAAAGTAAAAAGCTATCCATTTAGCTTTCAGGGTTAGCAAAAATATTTCTATTCACTTGCATAAAAGCACTCCCAACATAAAACTTCGTAACGATAAAGTCAGCTTAGTCAGTACTGGAGAATACAAACCTGCAAAAATCTATTAGCTCAGGCAACATGTAGCTTATAGGTTATGGGCAATTTTTCACCATTCCTAAAACAGATCCAATACTCCAAAGAACTGTTTAAAACCAGTTACTACAACTCAGCCACATGCAAAACCTCCACTAATATGAAGAGTGAGGGGGTGTTAAGCTGATCGTATCATTATCTTATAATGGTTAAATACCAAACATCAGTAAATGCATCTTAAATACTGCACAAAATCACAATTAATCACCCCAAGAGTAAGAAGTGCCAGAATTACAGCTGTCTGTTCTACCTCAATTTAACCCACTGTGCACATGTATCCTCTTTTTGCTGCACCTAATTACCTTTACATCAGGTATGTAACAAACCTGTTTCCTGAGCATCCTGGAGTAATTTTCTTTCTTGGGCCCTTGTTCTTGGGAAGGACTAAGCTTTTTTGTTTTACCTTACAACAAACTAGCAACATGTTAAAACTCAACTCGCATTGTGAAGTCTGACAAAATTTTAACTAATTGAAAACAAAGTTTTAAAGGGGAACTTGCACACATGACCCATATTAAAAATTGCTTGGAGTAAAACACAGAATATCATTAAAGAGATACAACAAATCCCTAAAAACTTGGCAAGGTGGTTCAAGCAAGCTGTCTTTAAGATATCAGTTATTCATGAATCCCAATGAAATGTAAGAATGCAGTTCTGTAAATACTGCACCGATTACTTCAAACCAGGCACAGTTTCTCAACTTACTTTCATCGCAAATTTCGGGTCTAACCTATTGTACATCAGACAGCTGAAATAACTATAATGCTTTTTTAACAGCATCCTCGTGACTTAGGCCAACTTCTTCATTAAACACTTCAAAGTCTGTTTAAGTATATATTCTCAATGAGACCTAATGCTTTGGGGTATCCTTTACAATGCTTACAATAATGCCTATTTATCTGCTTTGCCTTTGAATTCAGTACTAGCAGGACAGTCAAAATGTTCCAAGGAAAACAAAATCCTACAGCCAAACCACATTTGGGGTACAGCCTTACAGCTTTTCCCTATGTAACTTGCAGGCAAATGGAAGCCAGTAAGGAATGCAGGATGCAGCCTTGGCAGGGATAGATCAGGTTTGCCTCTAATTTCTCATTGATACTATTGGTAATACTGGGAGCCATATGCTCATATGGACATGGGAGAATTTTAATTTAAAGCTTATGTCAGACAAAACCAAAAACAGATTATCAAAATAAACTTCAAAAAATCATATCCTTCTGCATAAGGATTGTGAAAGAGTAAGTGCCACTGATGCAAAGGACAAGTCTAAGTGATGCACATGCCCTGCATTTAATGAAAGTGCCTTTGCAATCAAGGACAACAACTTTCCATTTCCATCTTCCACTTCCTTCCCCAGAAACCCTTCTGATTCAATCTGACCTCCAGCAGAAGTGGGGCTTGCGGAAGGGCTGATGCAAGGATGCTGGGGACTCCTTCAACAGGGCATTAGTGCTGCTGTTTCAGTGTGGTAGGAGGTACGTACAAGAAAGGAAAAGAAGGTTCCTACTTCTAAATATTTGCATCAGACTTTCTACAGGCTCCAGAAGTTACCAGACCACAAGGTACATCTGCTCATACCTGAAGTTCTGAAAGTAACCAGAGAGGACCAGATATTTATATTTATTTATTTTTAGCCAAGGACTGAATTCTGACCAGTAAAAATATAGTCTATAGGCCACATGGAGCTCACAAAATAGTCTGAAACCCCTGCTTCAAAAGGTTACTTTGGAGGAGGGTGTATATACATGCACAATTTTTTTAGGACAGTGATCATAATACGTAAATGCATACATATACAAAAGCACATATACAAATACAGGTGATCTTGCTGTAATTAAAGATTAGGTTCTTCCTCCAATTCACTTCTGTCTTCTCAAAAATATTTTAATAATGCAGCATCTTATGAAGCAGTTTCATAACACATTATGAACAGCACTATGAAAGAATCAGCAACCATACCTAGTGGTTCTAACTTTTAGAAGCCAGCATTCTCTTTTGAGAGTGTATTAGGCATCTTTATTTTAAAGTCCACAAGACACCCTTAGGGACTCCTTAAATGTAAAGTGTATAAAGCTCAGCTTTGACAAACAAAAGCCAACAGTCAGATTCTTTCTGTAACACCGTATTTCTTGAGGTGGCAACAGAAAAGTCTCAGCTAAAAGCAGTCCAATTACAGACAGCTCATATATGACTAATCTATTTTCCTCTGAAACAAGTACAAACCTCCCTAAGCAGACCTCTTAGAAGTCTGAAAGATAAAAAAGCAGATAATACTTTGTGTAAATAAAGGTTATAAAACTGAAGTGGTGATTGAGCATGTTGATTTAGTAATGGCTAGGCATGGTGGGGCTGCTTGTCAGAGTAAACTCCAAGGGGGCTGGGAAGAAGAGATCTTTGAAAATACATCATGGCATCATCAAACTTTTATTAAAAAGTGGGTATGCAAAAGGAATGTTTCCTCAACAAAGCCTAACGCTCCATGAAACAGGCTGAACAGAGTAAAATCTAGATTTAAGTACAGAACTTTTTACAATGAGGGTGATAAAATACTGGAAATGGTTGCCCAGAGAGGTGGTGGATGTGTCATCCCTGGAGACATTCAAGGTCAGGCTGGATGTGGTTCTGGGCAACCTGATATAGTTGCAGATGTGCCTGCTCACTGCAAGGGGGGTTGGACTAGGTGAGCTTTGAAGGTCCCTTCCAACACAAACTACTCTATGATTCAAACCTCAAATGTAATTTCAGAGTTTCTCCTTTTTTATCCTAAAATCTCAACAACAGCCACCTTCCAATACAGGAAATATCAAATACAGGACCTTCCAAACAAGAACACTGTATTTATTTAGTCCACTTATATGCCACATTCTTTGGAATGCTCTTGTGGCCTCATTTACTCTCAGCCATTAAAGCTGTGCAGTTAGGTTTTTTTAATCCTACCTAACAAAGACTTTCTCTATTGCCAAAAGTCAGCATTCCTTTGATTCCTCTGTAAAATTTTACTAATTAGTCCACGTTTCAGCTTGCCAGAAATTTGAGCAGGTGTAGCAAATTTTCACTAATAAAATATTCATTTCTTATGTACAGGACAAGTTATTTTTGGATATGAGGAAATTCTGCTAAGTGATGCATTTGAATCTATTTAGCAGTTACACTGACCCGTTACTCAAATTGCAGTGCTCTGCTCTTACTTGCCACCTCCTGCTACAACTAATCTGTGATTTATAACTTGCACATAACTTTTGACTGTGGAGAGTACAAGTTATTCAGCCATTCAGGCCTGATCTGATTTGTACTAAGAGTAAGTCTTGACCCTTAAAAGAAAACCCACAACCAGCATTTTCCAAAAAGAAGGCTTTCCTTCAGAACTACAGAACCAGTTTCATCTCTGTCTGTAGGGCTTGCCTTCTCCTGAATGCACAGATCTGCACCTAAACCTTGAAAGAAGCACTGAAAGGACTGTAACAGCTGCCTCTTTCACCTGTACCAGTGGTGTGTAATAAACCAACAGGGAGCTCTAAAGTCTTAGAAGAGTATTAGTTTACACAAGCAATTAATCTAGCCATTTCAAAAAAGACTTATGGTCAACTGCTTAGCTATAAACAGGGATATCAAGCATGCCCATTAACATTGAATCAATGCCTCAAAGAAAAATTCCTTTTGTTATTAATGAAAATACTAAAACCAAAATAAACTAATTAGCTATTTGCCTGCTTAATCCTCTTGCTGAGGAAAAAACAGCATTTCACCTCTCAGTACAAGTGTTTTTCATTCTATTAAAACCTATCAGAACATTAAGAACACTGCAACTGTCTGACAATGGAAAGTAGTGACAGGCCAGGTCTCAAGCTTCCAGTTTGCGCAGCTGAAGCAAATCACTCATTAATAAACAAGTACCAGTTGTCAGTGAGTTCACAGAAGAGACACCACACGCATTTCTGTTCTGGAGAAATATATCTATTGGTATGAGCAAGAAATCATCAATGCCTAGAATAATTATAAATAAATAATTCAGGTGAGAGTTCTGCGTTTGTTTCTGGTAAGTTCTGAGCTTTACCTGTCTTGTTTTTGCTGATGTTTCAATGAAAGGAATTCCGTAACTTCTTGCTAAATCCTGAGCTTGTTTTGTATCTACTGTTCTAGAAGGCAAATCACATTTGTTTCCTACTAGCACCATTGGGACATCTTCAGAGTCTTTAACTCTCTTTATTTGTTCCCTAAAAAGAAAAGAAAACAGAACACAAAATTGTATTTAACAGGTATTAGTGTGTTTAATGATTTTAAACAATGAAAGACTCCATCATCACTCTTCAGAGGTTAAGTTTCCTACACACACTATTAGAAGCCATCAAAACATAAACTGACCAATCTTGCCACTCTCCAGTTTATCATCTTATTTAAAAAAAGAAAAAAAAATATTTTGGAAACTTCTGTACATTTTATATTTTTTAACAGCTAGTGCCAGAACAAGCCTAAGATGCTCTGACATAAATCTTAGTCTTACCTCTCATAATCAGTACTCAGAATACTTGATTCCTTTGCCAGCATGAAACACTTACCAAAGCACTATGCCTGTTGTCTCAGTTTTGGTTTGGAGGGGGTGGGGATGGTGTATCTTTTTTTTATTATTAAAGATAGCCTTACAAACTCTGCATTTAGACAGCGATTTTTAAACTTTGAAGACCACCAGCCTGGTTCTCTACAAAGAGAGATTTTTTTAAGAGAGCCCTTTCAACCACTGGTTAGAAAACATCTTAAAACACCAGTTAGATGTACTTGTCAAAAACCTCAAATAACAATCATTCATTTCATTACTTTTACCTTCCCAAATAATCTAGCAGTATGTTCCTTAATTAATATAATCCCTGGTTTTGGTTATTTATTTATAAGCCTTCAGCTGAAAGGTTATCCACAGGTGTATGAATGCACAGTAGAAACTCCAGCATCCAACTCACAACATTCTTTGAAATTAACTGGGAAGGCCTTTTTATGCAAAACAGCAACTGACTTTAAAAAATGAAAATTCCACATTAAAACCTCTATGCTCCTTCTTTTTACATTAGCATCTACCTTACTTTTTCCCTTCTTCCTCTACAACCAGAGGAAAAGCGTTTGTAATAATCTGGTGAGATGAAGACAAGGTTATGGTTTTTCTGAGAGCAACAGATGTCTTTCTAAGTTGTCGCCCCCACTGCACTCTTACATGGCTTTTTTGGTTGGGTGGGTCTGGTTTTGGAAGAGGGTCTGTTTGTTTTGTTGGGTTTTTTTTAAATCGCCAGTACCAATACATTCGGTTAGAAAATCTTATATATAAGGAAATTTATACCAGAGCTGGCTAGCTCAATTTAAATATAAAAAAGAAACAGTCCTCAAAGAAGGTGCCGACATTCTTAACAATCATCTCTCCCTGGGTTGGTATGCAGCAGTTTTGCCCCTCTCATTTGCAACAGTACTCCCCTGATCTCACAGCTGCTTCAGGGAGATAAGCCAGCAGGAAACTATTTTTGTAGGTAAGCATGTACCTCTTTAACTACTCACATCAGCACACTGTGCAATCAAATGAGCTGACTTGCTGGCATACAGGAGAAAAATGAAACTATGCCATCAGGGCAGTTGCACCTGCTGACTTTGATTACCCTGAACTACCATGGTATGCCACCTTTAATGTGGAACTGTAACTTCCATTTGTAACAAACACGTGTAACTTTGGCTTATAAGTAGATGTGAGGTTTATGGGTAACACTGACAGCGGAACACTCCTTCACCATATGGTGACATGGATGTGACAGCATTATAAATGCCTAACTACGAATAGCCTAGCATAATGTATTTGGAACTGATCTTAAACGGATGCTGCCAAACTCAGCAATTATTGGTGGGATTTGCATTGCCTTCTAATACCCAAGGAGAATTCAGTATAATATTAAGCTACTAAGTTATAAATGAGCTGGTACAGTAATTACCAGAAACTGCTTCTTCTTCTTCTACATTAGCGTAGCTGACAATGAAAGCATGCGTTGAAATTTTTAACTAGTTATTAAGAGCGAGTATGAAGAAACTAATAACAGGTTGGTTTTACCAGTCATCCTGGAGCCCTGATTTTGTGTGTGTCTGCTCTTCTTAGGCATCAGGGCTCACACATATTATTCTTTAGTAACATTCCACCAGTATTTCCCCTCCACTCCCAGAACAAAAGCTAGCAATTGACATTATTGTCTGTACAATTTCAATTGGATCAGTTTTGCCATCTGAGCACACAACTTTATCTGTGGAATGGGCAGTCTACCTTTAAATAAGTCTTCACTATGAATAGGCAGAAACACTAAGTCACATTAGTTTACACTAGAATAATTTTCAGATGTTTTGTCTGCCTAACTTGCAAAAGAGGCAGCAGATTTTCAGATTATCCAAAATTTCAGACCTACAAATCCACAAATAATTTGCTGATTTGCAAGTTTCCCCTTAGATGCCATGTCACAAGAAACCATTCTATTATCCAGTGGAAGACCAAGCAACCTGTCCACTTAATACACAAGTTACTTGATTATATTTCAATTTATAATATATTTATATTATATTTCAATATACACACCTATAATGGTGAATATCTTCAAAAGACTTTGTATTGTTTATAGCAAATACACACAAGAAGCCTTCCCCTGTTCTCATATATTGGTCCCTCATTGCGCTGTATTCTTCTTGACCTGCTGTATCAAGAATATCCAAGAGACAAGTTTCTCCATCAATTACTACTTGCTTCCGGTAGGAATCCTAAGAAAAGGAAAACACGTACACCTTGGTTACACAAGTAAAATTTCAAACACCTGTAACTCAATTAAAATTGTCTGTTAGTAGTCCAGCATGACTGAAACACATAAGAATTAAAATCCAACTTTCAGACGGGCAAATGAGAGTAGGAAAATAGTGTCCCATATTTACATGTATGCAGTAAAACCCAGAAGTGGGAAGAGCACTGAAAGACGTGATCTTTCTGTATTCCAGTTCTTCAGTAAGTAATAGCTCATGTGCATACACACACAGAAAAAGGGCAGTGTTCTTATTTTGTATAGAAGGACAATAAGTACAAATTGCATCCAGATCAAAAGCATCTCCCCTTTGTCTCTGTTAAGAAAAAAACTGAAGAAACTAGTAATCCTGATTTTAGAAGGACTGACTTTATTTAAGCTTTTTCAATTTATCAGTTCTTTTTTTCCTAAGTAAAACTTGACTTTCATTCTACGAATGGTTACAAACATTGTGCCACAACAATGTCCAAACTAACAAACCAGAAAGAATACACAAGTAAGACAACTCCAAAAATCTATGCAACTAAAAGGGAAATGAAGCATAAAAAGCCTTCAGTTTTGGGGATAGGAAATCTGTTTTGTGTGCCTAAGCAGATGCATACAGTCATATTTATTATTAAGGTACCAAAGTTGAGTTGATATATTTGAAGTTAAAGTTTTTTAGCCATGACAGACCAACAGAGTTGTATAAAAGCTAAGACAGGTTGCTTCAGAGATACTGAAACCAATTATTTCAATACTATCAATTCAAAGCTTTCAGGTAACTGATCCAAGGGGCTAAAATCTGTACAAAGCACCAACCAACTAGATCTTAATGCCTATTTACAGCTCTTTTTGGTGCTAGGCTGCCATGAGTACATCATTTGAGTGATAAGAACATAAGCATTATTTTCCCCAGTAACTTCTATAAACATCTATCTAGTTGAAATAAAAACATGTAAACAGCTTTGAAAACAGGTCATCAAATAGTACTGTGAATTATTGTCAGTAAAGAGTACTTACAACAAATAAAAGGTATAAACACAAAATCTTGGTATTACCTTTCAGATCCATTAGCTGGATATTAACGCAATATTGCTGCTGCTCTTTTTAACACTATACAGAAGTGAACCTAAGCTACTGTGAAGAGAATTAAAGAATTAAAGTTGCAATTCTAGCCAACTCCAAGACGTATTTAGAATGACCTTCCTCCCTTTGTTCCCATGTTAAGACACAGTACACCTACTTACTCCTGTGTGCTTTCTATATATTTGTATTTTTACAAAGGGTTCTCCTTCCTGTTACTCATACTAAAAGGCAAGCTGGAGATAATTGTATAGAATCAGTTATCTTAAACTAAAACTCTATAATCACACATTTATCTTCAGCCTGGATGACATTTAACAGTATCAGGTAAAACAATATTAACTGTTTACCTTAAAGATAAAAGTTTACTTCCAACATGATTTTGGATATATTTATTTCACAGAAGTGCAAATTCAGTGTTCAAGAAGTAGGTAACTTCAGAAACCTGCAAGCCACGTTTAAATATTGATATAGATGAGACAAACAAGTTCCAATGCGTTTCAAAATAAG
Source organism: Myiopsitta monachus (assembly GCA_017639245.1). NCBI lineage: Eukaryota > Metazoa > Chordata > Aves > Psittaciformes > Psittacidae > Myiopsitta > Myiopsitta monachus. The sequence goes on from CM029920.1 coordinate 84,115,555, forward strand.
GTAGATAATCTATCTCATTGCTTAACACGGAAAAAAACAAAACAAACACATTTTTTTTCCAATTCACTTAAATTCAACAGTAGATCCCCCATGTCCCATGTTACCTTTACACAGTTCACAGTGAAGTATTAGCTTCTATTACCATACTCAGCATATTTACAAACCTTTCCTTTTCTCCCCTTGCAATCTGACTGCTAGTTTAAAAATATGAAAAACAGTTCTTGAAAAGCCTGTATTATTCCTTTACATCTTAGCACTTCAAAGGAAAAGAAACTCCCCTCAACTGAGCTCTAAACAAAGCCTTTACTTAATTTTCATCAAAGAAAATAATTTTTTAGAGAAGAAAATCACTTTTAAGAACTGTTAGCTTTAGCATGCCTAGCATGTTAGCAGTAGCAGCAAAGATGTACCAGCAAAAAGTGCAGCACAGGTACAAAAAGAAGGAATGCTTTGTGATAATAGCCATTTTGCCCACTTCTGGTGAGAAAATTTTGTCACTAAGTAGAAAGGGGATTTGAGGCTGAAGGAAAAGACATACATGGGAGAGAAAACTCAAGCTTATTACTTCCTAACAAGGTACTAAAATAACAAACACTTTGCTTTCTTGTATCCCCCCCTTTTTCCCCCTGCAAAAACATCAAATCTAAGATCACATTTGTCACTGTAGGAAAGAAAACTGAAGAACCACATTAAAACCTCAGGCTACTGGGACTGCCAACCCCGTCATAGTGAGCACCAGTGTAAGCATAGCCAAGATAAAATTTGTTCATTTAAGCGTTACCATACTGTAAAACTTAAGTCCTACAAAACAGAATGTAGGACCTAACAAAGTTACACCGCTCTAGTACCTGTGGTACTTTTGCTTCAAGACATCACTGCAGAACTCAAATGACCGGACTCCCTTCAACAACAACAATCCTCACCAGTCTTCTAATCTATAGATTACAAAATCTACAAAAAAGCAGTAGCTTTACTGCACACTGGGAGATTTGCAGTGATAAATGCCATGAAGAAACAATGAAGAAGTGTCCAATATAAGGCTATTAAGTAAAAATAAAATGCAAACTAGAACATTAATATAGAAGCAGTACTTGACTCCAAATATGAATTTGCAGTTTTTCCCCAGTATACTGACTCAGCGTATCTATATAAAAATGTTTTGATTTCATTAATCATTTAAGCTGCCTTTACTGGCCTTTCAGCAGCTTTAAAACCCAGCATGAATTACAGTAAAGGAGTAATTGTTCCATCTATTCTCAAGAACTGATAAGAAAATGCAATAGGAGTCTCAGCTACATGCTACATATGGAATTTATCTAAAAAAATGTCCCACTGCTCAATAAATCCTATCTAAGCCAGTAGCCATTCTTTTGTAAAAATCCACTTTACGAGTGATTTTATGTTAAAATACCACAGCTACTAAGAATAAGCTATTACTAAATACTGGTGGAAGTTTCGCAAGTGCATAGGTCATTTAGAACATAGACTTAAATATCAGTATTCCTAAATCAGCCATGGGATTTTGCTAATCCAATTGAAAACCCTCTGCCAGGCAACTAGAAAAGCTGTTCTTTCTCTAGGACATTTAAAAGATGACATACATTTAGCACTAAAACATGCCGAAGCTGTAAAAAATAACAATAATGAAAAATTCAAAATTTATTTGTGATAGCTTGTGATAAGATTTAACAGGCCTTGTCCAGTAGAGGGCACTAGTCCAACTGTTCTGTGTATTAGAAACACAGATTTACAAGGGTAATGTACACACAGTTAAATAAAACACTTAAAAAATTACATGGCTGTAAATCTATGCTTAGACATCTACATCAGGTAAGATATGAAATCGTGAAACACATGTAAAGCTTATACATTTGACTAACAGTAGCCACCCAAATATATACTGATTTTAATTTCTCCCCCTGCCCCCATCATCTGCTATGCTCAGATATCAAACAACTACTATATTTTTCCCTCTCCAACTGCATCATGTCTTCACAACATGAGAATTTTAGAAGTGTTGAGTTTTGTTTAGTTAACCACAGGAAAGACTTAAAATTATTCAATAACTGTGTAGTTGTGGAATCCATCATATATAACAAACACTGAACTATTTTCTCCATCTATTCCAAAATATTTAGCTTTATTACTTATCTGCCAGGGAAAATAAGTATTTTGGCCATAGCTGTATAGCAATGAAAAAACCAGTAGTAAGTGGGAAACTACTGAACTGTCTTAACTGTTGTTATTTACCAGTAAAAGCAACTTTAGCCTTATTTCCTCATACTGCATAAAAGCCACTCTACAGCTACTGTTTTTTGATCAGCCCCTACAACGCCAACCACATCTATGCAGGAAGCACAATCAAGCAACCCTTTTCAGCTGCACAGAATCCTGCTCAACCAAGGGCTTGCTTGAGCATTTAAGCCCAATTTACAAGCCCACTCACTGCAACATTTGCCACTCCAAACCACAGAACACTCTTATAACAAATGAATTATTTCTTCCCTATAAGCTTATCTACCAGACCATAGCACTGCAACTGCACACAAGGAGATTTACCACATAAGTAGGAAGATAAAGCCTCCATCCTCAAGGTCTCAGAATTTAGAAGACAAAAATGATAACTAGAACTCAGACAAGAACTTGTAGGAGTTGCAGAAGATTAATACTGTTGCACACAACAAGTTGCAGATGCTGGCAAAACCCATTAGGTTAAAGGTTTCCGATTCTGGACCACACCACAGTGTTACAGTCATCCTGCACACTACAGAGTAAAAGACACAGTTCTGGGATTTTGGGTTCCTTCTATGAGGAACTGCATTTTCATCTTATAAGTCTGCATTAAAATGTATTTGATATTCCTCAAAACATTAAGCTTGTTGATTATCAAAATCCCTCACGTGATTTAGGAATACTGGTATTTAAGGTTCTGCACTCCTGGTTTACACAGTTCTGACTTCATATGACAACCTGGAACACAAAACCTCCACAGTACATTTTCTTAACGCATAAACACACCTCCAACCTCAAAGAAACCCAGATTATTATGACAAGTACTAAAGACCAAATCCTCCAAAGTTCCTTTTGCAGGAAAAAGTAAAATCCCATTTTGCTTCTTCCTCTCTTGAGTTTTGTGTTTTCTGTTTGTCAAGTGTGTTTTGGGTGACTGTTGTTATGATTTCACATCTTTCAACTTGCAAAAGCTGCCCTCCTAGCAGCAAGTCACATACCCTTACTCTCTCCATAGGTCAAACCTTCTACAAGCATACATGAGGCTACTTGGCCATGCAACAGAGGGACAACACAACACACAGGCACTTTAATGTAAACGCAAGCAGACACATCTGTTTGGGGCACAGAGGCCTGTACTTCACTGGAGTAAGACATCCTACCACCTCAGACCACTGGCTCCTCTTGCTTGTGCCTACCTGAAAATGACAACAGAGACATTTTCCAAGTCACCATTTTAAGCCAAGATTTAAATCCTTGTGATTCCTTCAAGTGAGCTTGGGAAGTGCCTCACTGTATAAACATATAAATGAAGTCATAAGCTACAGAGCTTCAGTGCTGGGAACATAAAATTCTTGTGTAACTTACAATGTCATTTCTACTTTTATATGGTCTGAGGTTATTAAATCCAGCAATCTGTAGGAGACTTCAGGCAACACTAGTATTTTCCTTACATTTAAAAGACAGAACTTGCCTGCTCATTAAATACCTTTAAAATATTACAACTTTTAAAGCTTATATACAATTTCAGATTTTGAGGAACTGTGATATGTATTTTAAAGCATCCTCTAAGTAGTTATTACATGTTTTTTTCTAGGTACAGAAGCAGGCACTGTTGTTTTTAAAATAAATAAACAAACAAATAAAACCAGGCTCCAAATTCTGCTTCATTCACCATAACATTCCAGGACACATTTTCACTGTGTGAAACAAATCCTAATCTGAGTTGAGAAAGCCTGATACATACGCTTCGGAACTACAAATTTTTGCATTTAAGGGGTTGCATACAAAGCCATAAGAGTTTTGCAAAGCATTTGCATGTGATTTGTCAAAAATTTTGTCAGAGACCCTAAAAGCATGCATCCAAACTGTCCAACAAAACACAGCAATTAACACCATACTTCAATTGAACATAAATGTTCCACAACCAAATGAAGAATCACAATTTCCTCTCCAGTGCTGGTCTGATGCTGATCATTACCTTTGAGTGCCTTTTATTACAGAGCCTTTTTCTATGTTTTCGTGGTAACTGTCCAAAAGTACTCAACCAGCATTTTAACTGATAACCTCTCTTCACAAAACAAGTGCAAGATGATATTGTTTACCTCTATTGTAGGGTCATATTCATCCACAAAGTGATTCTGAATTAGCTGTATTGTCAAGGCGCTCTTGCCTACACCACCAGCTCCAACGACAACAAGTTTATATTCTGTCATTTTTTAGCAGACCTGATGACAAAGAAACCAACATTAAGCAGAGTCGGGCTCCGGCTAATGAGGATGCCGTTGGTGCGTTCTCATTCAGTTTCACGTTCCTTTACTATTACCGGAGAGCAAGTCCCTCCCTGAAAGACAAGACAAAAAGCTGTGAGGGCATGCTGCTTCTCAAACAAAATTATACATAAGAAACAGTAGCGTGGGGGCTGTGCTGAAAGGCACCGACTACAAGGAGAAAAAAGACCCAGGATGCACTAAACCCTGGAAGAGGTCAGAGAGCATTTCTCGCGGGGCAAAGATGCTGTTCATCGCCGCTTTCCCCCACCGCCCCGGTGGCTGCGGCGACCTCCCGGGTCCGTACGGCAGCCGGACCAGGTTCACCACAACCGGAGAACCCGCCTCCCGCGGCCGGGCGGCTCTGACGGGACAGGCGCGGACCGAGCACGGCTTCACCTGGCGGCTTCTCCGCCACAGCTGCTTAAGGGTTCTGGGGTATTTGTTTCCCCCGGCAGGCCCAGCGGCGGGACTCCCCCACCTCCCGCGGGGCTCGGGATACCGCTGCCCGCCCCACCCCGGCTCCCCGCAGCCAGCAGCCAGCGACGCGGCCAGGCCGAACAAACTTTCCGGCGCGGCCCGGCGCCTCGGCCCCGCGCACGGGCTGGAAGGCTGGGGAGGACGGGAGGGTGGAAGGAATAAACTGAATGGATGCTCGAGGAAAGGGGAGGGTGGGGGTTACTCGGCAGGAGCAGCCGGGCTCCCGGAGGGCGTTGGCCACCTGTCCCGCCGCCTCCTCCCGCGGCCGCCGAGCCACCGCCCGCGCCGCGGGGAAGGACGGCGGAGGGGCAAGAGGAGACTGCTTCGGAGGATGCCGGCGGAGGGGAAGCGGGACAGGGCGCAACCCCGCGGGCAGCAGCGGGACAGGCGCCGGAAGGCGGTCCCCCGCCCGGTTAGCCGGCGTTCCGGCCCCTCCGCGGGGCGACGCCGGGAGGAAGGAGGGGGACGCTGGTCGGAGGGTGTCCGGCTCCGGGAAGCAGCACCGCTCCCTCCCCACCCCATCTCGAAAGGAAAAGAAGGGGAAGAAAGCAAACGCGGCAATTCAGTCCCGGTTCGGTGGGGTATGGGTAGGCTGTACCTGCCTGGCGCTGCCGCGGGAGCACGCCGGCACCTCCCTTGCCCGCCCCGCCGCGGCGACCGCTCCGCGTTCCTTTCCGTCCCGGTCTGAAATGGCGGGGGACGGGGAGGGCTGGAGCTGCCCAGGGAGCCGAGCGCCGAGATGGTGGATGGGTGGATGCATGCGCTGGAGCGATCGATGCGCTCCGCGCTCCCCCGCCCCTTGCGGCAGCGGAGGCCCCTCCCTCTTCCTCCTCCTCCTCCTCCTCCTCCTCCTCCTCCCGAAGCGGCCGGCTGAGGCGGCGCGGCGGGAGGAGGATGAGGGGCTGCGGCCGCCCGTTGCGGGCACTGACGAGGGGGGGCTCGGAGGAGGTGTCTTGTGTTGCAGCGTGATGGAGCGCTCGTTCGGGAAGTGCGCTTTCGAGGCGGGCGAAGGGAAATAAGTACAATTCCAGCGCTTCCTCGCCATTTCCCCTCCCTCATCGCCGGCGGGGACGCGGCGCGCATCTCCCCCTCCCCAGCTCCTCAGAGTGGGGCGCTGAGGGAAGGAGATTGAACGGCGGCCCTGCCGGTTCATGGTGACGGCCGGGCGGTGTAAGACAGTGCCTGGCTGCACCTAAAAAGCATTCCTGGCCGTAGTCGGGCACGACGGTGTCTGCTGAGGCCTTGCGGAATCGCTACGAAAGTTAGGAGCCCGTTTCTAAACAAGATGCTAAAGCTTTAGTAATAGCTACCGGGATGCTGCGTGTGAAAGTTAATGAACACGGTGAAAGCGTGTGTGTGTGTGTGTGTGTGTGTGTGTGTGTGTGTGTGTGTTAGAAGCAAGCTAACAACTGCATAGTGAAGCCTGTTTCCTTATTAAAAGGCCAACACCACAGTCCCTGTAACTGAAAGACTTTCATGTGTCGATTGGCGTACTACAGTGTCATTTATGTGCCTGTGTTACATCCCAAGCAGTAAGAGTTGTTAGAAACACGTTGCCAGGTCTCAGACAAAGGTTGCGAACCTTGTTCCTAACAAAGATTACTCTGAGGGTAACTCCAGTGATGCCAACTGGCTCACACAAGGGATCAATTTGGCCGGTTTCCCTCCCTAAGTGGGAAGGTCAAAAATAAACATGTCGTGTCTACACATCTGGTGTGCAAAAGTTTTAATTTAAGAGGATGGAGCTTTGTTCTCAGCAGTGGCGTGTGACAGTTTCCAGCTCTTCTCATTCTCAATGTGCATCTAAGGGGCTCTGCTTTTGGGCTGCATCCAGCTGAGCATCCAAGGCATTAACCCTCTGGGGCTGTGCTATCTGATGTAGAAAGTGTGTTCTTGTGATGAATTCACCTAAGTGAGCCGAAGTCCCTGTGGGGGTGTTCGGGACTACTCCCTCACAATGGGGTGTTAAGACTTGGGTGGAAAACAAACACATCTTTGAGCTGTTGTGTGAAAAACTGGTGTCTCTTCAAGGCAGACACATGCAGAAGATCAGGCAAGCTTTTCCTGTGTTCTTGAAAGGAGTTATTTCTGTCGTTGAAATCAGTGACAGAAGTCCTGTGGGCTCTGATGGGAGCTTCTGTAGGGATACTGCTGGGCAGTGGGATGGTATATACCATTGTGAATGGTGCAGAAAATGAAACTGGGAAACTATGATCCCCATTTCTACTCTCGCAGGAATTTAGGTGTTAGTAACCTGGTCATTTTTTTGTGTGTGTTTAATGTTATTAGACTGTTTCCCAACAGCCTCGTTAAAAAAGACTTGCAAAAATACATGTGACGATATAACATGAAATCATCTCACAAATTAGAGTTAAACTGGAGTGATTTAGTTTGCTTATTAAGTAGGTTACCTCACACGAGCAGATGTAAAAACCAAAAGAGAGACCTGCTTTCAAAGAACAAGTAGCTTGGTGGTAAAACCACAAGCTCGGGATGTGGGAAACCCACATTCCCATCTGTGGTGTGAGAGAGGCAAAGAAAGGATTTGAATGCAGATGTTTGGTGACTGAGGTAAACGCCCTGATCAGCAATTTCAGGATGGACGGATCTCACTTTCATATTTTTCCCCCTCTAGGAAAACGGTTTTGAGTGTTGTGGTTCTTCCTCAGTGCAGTGGGAAAATGCCTACATAACAGGAAAACTTGCCCAGTTCTGCACATAGCACTGGTGCTACACACAGCTTTGATGGTTTGTTCTCATCTACAAGGCTTTGTATGGGGAGAAACTGCTCATCCTTAAAGCCACACAGTCACAGCTGGCATCAGAAGCATGTCTAGAGAGCAGCTGCCTGTGGTAGAACCTTCTCTGTGAAAATTTCGGGTCCCAGTGGCAGCTTGAATTGTCATATCTCCAGTGCGATCTCAATGAAATGTGCAAACAATCATTCTCTGTGTCCTGGGAAGGGAAAAGGAATTGTTAGGGTTCTGGAAAAAAGAATGAGAAGTTTGGTGATTATTTCAATTTTTGTGCACAGATTTGCTTATAAATATCTACTGTAAAATTGTTTGCTCTAATTAAATTTTGCTTAGAAATATCTTCTCAGGTTTATGTGTGAAGATGTTTGAGAACAAGTTGAAATGAACGAGCTGAGCAAAACCATTAAGTTCCAACCCATACACTGCAGCGATACAAAAGCTAGTGAGAAGTCAACACACGCAATGCTATATTTTGTGGAAGTGCTGTTTTGAGTTACTGACTTCATTTTAGTGCTTATTTCAGAAGTGCAATTTGCACAGCGGATTCGGAGCACCAGCAAAGAAGATGTATGTCTTCAAATCCAAAAACACTTCAGTGTGCTAGGGCTGAATACTCTTGTTGAGTTAAAGCATATTCATCAATTCAAAGGCTCCTTCACATTTGCATTAAAATATTCCTGTCCAAGTCTTCTGGATCTTCCGTGGATATGGATCTCTGAGGGCAAATCACTAGTCACAGCTCCCTACTCTGACAGGCTGCTTCCTTTCTGATATTAAGTACTAGGCCAAGTCTGATCCCGTCAGCCACACACTGAAACTACTCTGATTTGCCCAATTATAAACACTATACAATAAATCCAGTGACATTTTAACTTTGAGAATATATGAGCTTCCACCACCCATCAGCAGTTGCGGGGGGGGCGGGGGGGGGAGGGAGGAGGAGGAAATGTAAAATACAGCTCCAGCCTCAAGAAGAATAGTGAGCTTTCCCTTTTAACAGAGAGTGTCAGACAAGCTGAGACAAGAGTTAATGTTCCTGTGGCTTTTCCTGGCATTGAACTCTATGCAAAGCAGATGCAAAGCCAATGCAGAGTTACTACAGGAGGGTAAGTGGGTTTGTGCAACTTCAAGTTCGCCTGCCGTGAATTTGGAATATTACTAGTAAAGAGATTTCTTCTGTCACACATAGACAGGCCAAGGGTCCTGGGCTGGTTTAGCCAGCAGTGAGTGATGCAGACATTGTCAGATAACCACCAATACAGATTCAGTCCTGGTCATGCACAAGCACACAGTTACACTACAGCTGGTTTGGCCAGAGGCCACAATACTGGCATTAATGGCGGTTTCATGCTTTTAGGACACCATTACAGCACTCAGTGGAAGGATGGACACTACCTGATCAGCCTGCACATGTGAACTGTTTACAAGACCAAGTTTGTTAAGAGGTTTGACCTGGCTGCATGGGTTTGTAGGGGCTGTGTGTTTTGTTTTACACAGGCATGTTATTTTGCTCTGGTGTAAGATTCCATTTGTTACCCAGGAGCAGCATTTGAGATATATTGGGATGTGCCAGCCTTCAGCTTTTATCTTTTCTTTCTCTCCTCCCAGGAAAAACCTTTAAGAAAGTGCTGCCCACTTCATTATGCTGCCCTATCGCTAAGACCGCCTACACTAAGAGTTTTCGTTTTAAGGCCTATCCAGAGCAGCACAAGCTTTTGTCTGCGGCCACAGTGGGATACAATTATATTCCCTAAGACTTTTAACTTACTAACTCTACTCAAGACAGGATCTACAAGACAGCATATAGTGAACTTAAATATATAAATATTTAGACCCATAGATAAATATCTCTAGATATGCAATTTTAAATATGTGAGTTTATATTAAAATAAAGGCTATAGTTCTCATGGGATGTTAATGTTTGTGCCCTAACAAATTTCATGTAGTGGTATGGACCTCCTAGTGTAGGGCCCTTTGACATGCATAGGTTGAAGCTGAATATCGATGAACTCCCACAGTAGATGAACACCACATGTATGGACTCACTGAATGTGAACGTATTTTGCCTGATCACTGCAAATCCATTTCCAGTTATCTGAGGACCAAACCCAAAAACCCAAAACCCCAAAACCAAAAATGACCTTTCAAATGCTCAGCTACACAAAGCACAAGCCTAGGTTCTGTTCCTTTGGCATCAGTGGCAGCTGGGTTGTCCACTATGCACATTAAACACAGGAATAGTGCAAGGTCATAGAATCATAGAATAGTTTGGGTTGGAAAGGACCTTAAGTTCCAACCCCCCTGCCATGGGCAGGGACTCCTCACACTAAACCATGTCACCCAAGGCTCTGTCCAGCCCGGCCTTGAACACAGCCAGCGATAGGAGCATTCACAACTTCCCTGGGCAACCCATTCCAGTGCCTCAACACCCTTACAGGAAAGAACTTCCTCCTTATATCTAATCTAAACTTCCCCTGTATAAGTTGTAACCCGTTACCCCTTGTCCTGTCACTACTGTCCCTCATGAAGAGTCCTCTCCCCAGCATCCCTATAGCTCCCCTTCACATACTGGAAGGCTGCTCTGAGGTCTCCATGCAGCCTTCTCTTCTCCAGGCTGAAAAGCCCCAACTTTCTCAGCCTATCTTCATACAGGAGGTGCTCCAGTCCCCTGATCATCCTCGTGGCCTCGTCTGGACTTGTTCCAACAGTTCCATGTCCTTTTTATGTTGAGGACACCAGAACTGCACACAGTACTCCAAGTCAGGTCTCACAAGAGCAGAGTAAAGGGGCAGGATCACCCCCTTCGACCTGCTGGTCACGCTTCTTTTGATGCAGCCCAGTATATGGTTGGCTTTCTGGGCTGCGAGCGCACACTGCTGGCTCATGTTTAGTTTCTCATCGAGTCACTGAAGAGTGAGCTGCAGCAGTTGCTAACAAGAAGGTTCTTCAGAGTGTATATTTGTAGACAGTATTATTCATGGGGTAACACATGAAGAAAGTGGTAAACTTTCTTTTTTAATCCCTTAATTACAGTATGTTATTCTATACTGTAAGATAACAAGCACAGTGTAAATGCTGCAGTTGTGCCTTTCCCCACTGCAGATCAGATTGAAGCACGTAGCTAGGACAATGCAAGTAGCATTATCTGCTACATAACCTTATATTAACATTTTGTTCTCCCAGCACCCTATGCAAATTCACTTGTACCAAGTGAAACTTAGAATCACAGAATGGTTTGGTTTGGAAGGGACCTTGCAGCTCATCCAGTTCCAACTCCCCTGCCATGGGCAGGGACACCTTCCACTAGACCAAGTTGCTCCAAGCCCCGTCCAACTTGGCTTTGAACACTGTCAGGGATGGGGCAGCCACAGCTTCTCTGAGCACCCTGTACCACTGCCTCACACCCTCTTCACTCCTCCTCACCTGGAACTGCTTCCCTGTATCGGATCTAAATCTCCCCTCTTTTTGGCCTAAAGCCATGACTTCTTGTTCTGTCACTACATGCCCTTGTTACAAGTCCTTCTCCAGATTTCTTGTAGGCCCCCTTTAAGTACTGGAAGCTGCTCTAAGGTGTCTCCTGAGCATTCTCTCCTGCCTGAACAACCCCATCTCTCAGCCTGTCTCCACAGGAGAGGTGATCCAGCCCTCTGAGCATCTTGGTGGCCCTCCTCTGGACTCCTTATGGTGTTTACAATATTATCCTAAAAACCACTACTGTCCCACAGTTTTAAAAGCTGCACATCCATCTTGAAGATGAGGTCCTGCAAACTTTCTTTCTCTTTCATATGCAGGCACTAAGGAAACGCGGTTAATGTCATTTAGTGCAACAGCATTAGATTTGTCTTGAAAGTGACATGCTAAGATGTACCATATTACTGGTATTTGCAAATGGTTTGACTTTTAGTTTAATTCTGCTGTCTCTGACTTTCTGAATATAGTTTTCTGCTAAAAATGGGGTGGGGAGAGAGGAACGGTTCAACTATTCTTTAGAAAACTGGATGCTTTTGCCATCCCACTAATGTCATCTGGCATTAATTAACGTAGCATCTCTCTAATTATATTGTCAGCATAGAGCCACTAAATTAAAATACAAAGAGAATTGTTAAAAATTCCCAATTTAACTTTGGCATTTCTTTTGAAGCATAATTTTTCAAGTTCTGTGTACATAGGAAATCATCCAAAGCCCACTGAAGTTAATAGGCTTCATTCCAATTAGGCCCAGAAATGTTTGGAAAAATCAGTGGGGTATCCAGATTCCCTCTCTAGACTAAGCAATTAGATGCCTCATTCCTATTATTGGCATCCGCAGCTCAGCATCCAAAACTGAGTATGCAACACTGCAGATCTAAGAGGTCTTTCAAGGGACTGAAGACTACCTCGTGGGGAGAAAAGGAGAGCATTGGACACATGCACTGCAACCATGCCTTCTGGGTGCCAAAAAGAAACCCTGGGAAGGAGTTAAATATGTGAATCTCTCCTACCAGAGGCAGCATGGAAGAGCAGTGGCATGGGCTCCACACCACACACTTGCAGTGTGACAGGGCTGGCTGCAGCAAAACTGTAGTCCTGAGACATGCCAGCCATCTGCTCCTCAAGTGGAACCTGTGGGAAGTGAACAGAGGATGCCAGCCCCAGCATGACCTCGTAAGCAGCTCCTGCCTCCTTCCTGCGTGTTTTGCTCTTCCCATCCTCATGGGGCTCTCCTGATAAATTCTGCCTCTCTTCAACTGGGGAGAACTGTGGAGGATAACTGGTGCGTGAGCAGAGTTTGTGCTCTCTGCAGAGCTGAGAGGCCTTGCGCAAAACCTTCGATTCCAGCTAAGTCCATCCTGCTTAAAGGCACCCTGTCCTTCGGTGAGAGGAATCTGTGTGTGTGGCTGGGCCAGGATGGGAGCAACACTGAAGTAAAACACTGAATTAACTTTGCCTTTTGGCATGACCTAGAGCTCAATCCTGCTCTCAGTGAATGGCATTTCTGCCACTTTCTTATGCCTGGGTTTACACATTAGCATTGCCTACCCTTCAGCATCGACAGGCTCCACACATATCCCTTGGTAGTATTAAAATCTTTGAGATCTAGCTGATTTCTGCCTCGCCAAGAGTTTATTTCTCTGGAGTTGGGTAAAACTATACATCTCCCTGAGATGATCAGAAACACATGGAAAAATACTAAAATGGTGCATAGAGAGAAAAAGAATTAAATATTTTCTTTCCAGGACAGCTACTTTTTTGCTGCAGGCTTTTTACTTCAGGAAAAAATACAAATCACAGCGTTGTTCGTGCTTTGGAAACTATGTCCCTTTTTCCACCCCAACAATCTTGCCTATTTTGCCTAGACCTGTAAGCCGAGCGTGTTGCTACAGCTCAGGACAACGCACAAACACCTCACGTTTTTCAAAGCAGCAAAAAGCATTCCAGCAGCAGTAGCAGTTCACATTTTTCTTGGACAGGATGTATTTCCCCAGCTGTCCTGGGAAACCGGAGGCAGAATCCCCTGGTAGCCCCCCATCACTAACTGCTGTGCTGGGGAGTCAGCCCTTTTGCAGATCAGCCTGGGAGACTCATCCTCTGGAGATGCTGGACAAATTGCAGACTTTGGGAAGGCTGGAAGCCCCTGATCTCAGTAGCCCACACGCTTCTCAAGCAGCAGAAGAGCTCGGAGCCTGAAAATCTGGGACACCTGTGCTTGCAGTCCAGAGAACTGCCTGGCAGGTTTGGAGCCCAAGATCCTGGCAAGGCAAAGGGCAGGCAAGCAAGAAGCCGAACTTGAAATCACCAGCTTCACACAGCAAGTTCTGTTTGGCAAATCCCTGTTTCTCGAGTGGGACCGTTGTCTGGATGCAGCTGTTTGCCAGCTGAAGCTTGGTCAACACAGGGCTGTGTTAACTCCTGCTGGGACACCTTGAACACAGATGGCATGGATCATGCTGGCCTCGTCTTATGTAGCTTCCTCTATGGAAGATGTGCTGCTGGTCTTTCTGTGAAGAAGCACGTGTGCCTTGCTGCGGTACCTTCATGACCTCACAATGATTTTCAATCACTGCTGTCCCAGAACCTAAAACATGGCCCACTGAAGTGGTCTTTTTTTGCCCTTCTAAATCACACAGGATTGGACTCCCTGTGCCCTGCGATTTCTGCATTCATGCACACCAGTGCCAAAATATGTGTGGGCAGGGTGCATTTACAAGGCCACCAGAATGAAAGCTGTGAGGTTTTACAAGGCAAAGAGGCAAGCATACACCCATATTCCCAGTCATGGGTCGTTCGAAACACATCTGGTCTCAGAACAGATTATTCTGTAAACTGAAAGCCAATCTTGAGTATATAATATTTTGTGCTCACACCTCTTGGTTACATAAAGTTAGATGGGACAACCCCTGTGGCCAGACCCTCCCACCAGCATAAAGCAGTATAGTGTGTGCGGAGCGATACTAGTATACCCTGTTGCAGCCAGTTCTGGGCTTCCCAAGGCTTTAGGTGAAACTGAGTTTTGAAAATCAAATGGTACCATGACCAGAGTCAGAGGGCCTTGCCACTTCTGCGAGACAAGGATGTATAACTGGGACAAAACCTCTGGGAAGCTAACTGTCTAATCCCATTGCTGCCAAGGCACACATGGGGAAGGCGTAAGACAGTGGTTGTACTGCTGGGTATGGCCAGCCCCAACCACATTAATCATCTTTATCCCATAAAACCAAGCCCTTACTCAGCACAGCAACTTCCACAAGCTGCCACAGCTGTGGGCAAAAAAGACAGCGGGCCACACTGTTCGCACCTCCTCCCTTACCATCCTGGTCTGCTATCCTCCCTCTACATATACAGCCAGCCCAAATAAATTTTGAATGCTAATACATGTATTTTGTATCAACCTACAAAACAATTCTTTGATCTCAGTTTAGAGCTTTAGTTGTTCCTCTGATATGAGGGATAATAAATAAATAAAATAAATACAGGAAAAATACATATCTGCAGCAGCAGCAGTTCAGGTTCCTCACACATACACACACTCCAATACTAGAATTTCATTATAAGAGCAGGTCACTGTACTCAAGATCACAGGTCCTACTTTGCTGCACTGTAATTCAAGTTTTCATCCCATTTCATTTCAGGAGAGTCCACTTCATGTTTATCAGCTTCCATACTCAGAATTACTCGGGAATTGCTGCATTTACTCCAGACTTGAACTGGAACAAGTTACAGCAAAATTTGTCTAATGGCGGATAGTAAGTCAAATAGCAGCATACAGCCCTAGGAAATGCACCCAGAAGCACTGCAAGGATGTGAATATGGCAGGAAGCATTGCTGAGGTGTATCACGTACACTCAGGGATGGTTCTAAACATAAAAGTAACTTCTGCATAATCACAAGGGTGGGATTTTCAGGATCGCTTGCTCTTGCAGAGGCAGCTAAATAGATCCTGACACAGAGTACCAAGGAAGGAAATGCACGTGTTTGTTTTTGAGTGTTTGGATCATTGAATAGAAAGCTTATAGAAAAATGGAAAACATGCAGCTATAATTCATTTCCAAAGGGAAGGGGGAGAAAAGTCAAGGAAATTTCCTCACAGTCTGCTTGGAGCTGGGTTTTCAGCTGGTGTAAATCTGCAGCCTAGGTTAAAATTATTGGAACCAGCTCATGTCCTGTATCAATAGAAAGCAAAAAAGCAATGTTGGTTTACATTAGCAGGTGATTTGAGGCCCTCAAATCGATTTGATGAGAGTCAGCATTACCAGAGTCCTGCATCAGGGTAAGACTAGGATCTGCCCCAGGATCAGAGCCAGCTCTCTCATGCAGTGGAGTTGTGCAGACAGGTAGTGGCTCCTGTCCCCTGTTATGTGCCAATAAACCTCAGCCTCCTCCCTGTCTTTCTACTACCCTGGTAAACCCCTGCCTGACCAGGTTTAAATAGAACTTGAGCTTTGCAATGACGATCCCATTTGCTTGTCCTTCTCAACAGCTTTGCAGACTGGAAGTGGACTCTTTGTGACCTCCTCAATATGTTTGCATTATCAGCTGCTATATTTTTTATTACACATCATTAAATTTGACGCATCAAGACTTCTACGCAGCTTGCCCCTGCTCTCTAGGAATTTCACAAATAAATCACTGACATGCACTGCAAACTGTCAAAGAGCTGCTGACATACTCTGCAGTAGAAAGGCATTGGATAACCCTTTGCACTAGAATGCTAATTTTAAGTTCTTTAATAAAGAGCATGATTGTTTTTGAAAATGTATGGCTATGGTGAAAGGAGTGAATGGTTTGCACATGATGTATCACACCCATGAAAAGATTCTTCATAGAAAAGTTAAAAATGCCAAGCAGTAACCACGCACACAAAATTGTTAAGGGTACTCTGTGGGTTGAAGCTCTCCTCTTTGTCTAAGCCTTTAGAGCTTTCTGAGCATCCTTTGTGAAACAGAGCACAGATATAAAGCCAGGCTTAATGATGGAGCCACTTCTCCACACCACGAGGTCAGAGACTTGGGCAAAGGTTTTCCCCATTTGAAGGCAGGGATGGAGGAGAGAAAGGCGTGTTGGATGTGTCTAAACAGCTGCCTCTCGGTTTTGTGAGCGCCCTGAAAAGAGAGGATACCAAAGCATCTGTTTCTTGGGACAAGGCCGTGGTTTTTCTGCAAAGGGGAATGGACTGCATGCTGTTTATAACCACCCTTGTGGTAATCAGCAAGTGTCTGTATGTTCTTTAAATAGACACATTACCCTAAGGAAATACCCAAGTCAGCACCTCCGTATCCTGCTGTTAGAGAGGAAACCTGACCTACAAGGCATCAACATTTGCTGCTGGTTGGTGAAGGGGCAGAAATATTTTAGCTAAGGCCTTACTGCTGCTTGCTTTACTTGGAGAGGTAGCTCCATCACACCTGGTTCAGCTCTCACGTATGTCAGTTTTACTCCGGGGTGACTCCAGTTACTTAGAGGAGTTGCTCCACAATTACACAGGTGGCAGTAAGGAAAGAACCAAGCTTCAAGGAACAGCTTCCTATGTAAAGAACTAAGGATATGATCGAGTAATTGATTCATTTATAGATTTCTTAATTTATTCTCACTAATTGCTGTTAAATATATTTGGAAATATATTTCCAAATATTTGTTCCAGGAAATTACTGCTCTTTTATCTGATACTCAAGTCTTACAGTATGAATAATGCAAAACCAGACAAGACAAACCACCAGAGAGCGTGTTAAGCAAAATGAGGATAGAGTTGCAGTTGATCAGAAGAACAGACAAGATAGTCTTCCTCCTTTCTTAATGCCTACAGAACAAAGTTCCATGCTGTAGTTTTTTGAAACTGACATGGTGCTTGGGACAATAATTCTAAAAAGAGCTGCACTGAAATACTTATCTCTAAAGAGGTCTTCGTAACCAAGTGACATCTGGAAATATGTAACTTCCGAAATGTTATGCAAGTTCACATTTAGAATAGAGAAGGAAAAGCAAAAGTCACTGAAAAGGCGTTGTGAATTATGGCATGAGTGTAATCATACAGCTGCATTTTGCTATCTCAGTGCAGTCAGAACCTCTGCAATTATAAAGAACACGGAGATTAACATGCTAGATTTTTAGCACAGTATTTTACATCAGTCAAGTTGTATAAGCTAAGGTGAGGATATCGAAGTCAATGAAGCTACATGGGAATGACCCTACTATAAGTGAAATCAGAACTAAATGTAATAATATATTGTTAAAATGTCATTAACACCAGAGTGGGGGGAAACAATTTTTTTCTAACTCTTTTCCTTTATCACTTGTCAGATTTTGATCAGGCTTTCCTGAAAAATGTGCCATTTATAGAAACATATATTTTAGAGGAAATGCAATAAATAAGCCAGTTTAGTTTTGCAGGAGATGTACTGAGGATGCACATACACTGGAAGTTTTGATAAGACTGAGTCTAGGGGAATCAGCTTTACAAACATACATTTTAGCCTGTAAACTGCTACTAATTCCTTACATTGTCCTCCTGCCATAAGGCCCATCTCTACCCCAGATTTGCCCTTTGAATTGTTGATTCTCATTCTCACTTTTCAAAGACAGCCAAATAACTCCTCGTGAACAGCTGACATCTCACTTTCTTGTGTCAGAGAGAACTTCTGTATCTGGCACCGCTCCTTGTCAGTGGACCTTCCGTGGAGAGGTCAAAGGATGAAAAGTGCTGTGGTTAAGGAAGGAACATGAGTCACTGGTTTGTCGCCCTGTCAACTCTTACATTGCTGCATTCACACTCACATTCGGCTTGAGATTGAGCATGACCGAGCTGTGGCCAAGCCATACTTCTGGCCATGTCTTAAGTGTGTCCAGATGGCAGGCATCCCTGCTCCTCACAGAGTCAAGATAACTTCAGTGGCAGGCCAGGGGTTCTGACTCACGCAGCTCCCGCTGAGAACACCAGCCACCGGAAGGTATAGCAAATTATGGACACAAGAGCACGTGCCAGGGACAGAAGCTGTGGCATCCAGGGGACAACCTCTGATAAAGTAACCTCCATCCAGTCTCTAACTTGCCTATGTGGGAAGGCTGAACTGAGATCTTATCCGGAGTGGGGAGCAGCAGGGCACTTCACTGCAGGGCACTGCAGATCCTGCAGGAACTTGGCACCAGAAGTAGTGCTGATGGGTGACTTGAGTCCTGGCTGTGATCGCATGGGAGGACACGGGCCTGCTGTGTGTCAGATGGGGGACATAAGTCTGGCTCGCAAGCATGCTTAGGGAATGCCACTTACATACAGTTTGGAGCTTTTATCCATTTGGATTCAAGCAGTGTTAAAACAATCTGGAGAACTGAGAGTTGGGCTAAACCGTGTAGACATGTGTGCGTCTAATGCAGACTTCAGTGTGTAAGCTGCTTTTTCACTTGGCCCAACTGGAAGATGTAATCTCTTGTCATTGTTACAAATGTTAACTTGTGTTTAAGGAGCAGAGGCTGTATAATTTTACAGAGGACATAGCCAAACTATTAATGAAAGCTTCAAATGTTTCCTTTTTCTTCTTGGAACCAGCTCACTACTGACTAGGATGAGTTACCATGTGCACTGTGGTAGATCTCATTAGGCACTGTGTGTTTGGAAGTCTTGTTCACAACAGCTGAGAAGGGACATAACAATGTGGGCCTCCTGAGCACACTGGCAGTATGGGACTTTGAGGCTCCTTTAAGTTTCCACAGCTATTTAACAGGGCAGGACCATTTCTGTGGCACTTTACATGAGTCTTTGTGGACAGGGAGTGGCTACACAGATCAACCTGAAAGGGACAATCATGATTCATTTACACTCTGTATTTCCAGTAGGTCCTGTGTGTGGGTTAGCAGTCCTCTGTAATCAGTAGTCCCTTAAGCCATTGATAGGCATGAGCAGCATGACTGCCGTGGTTTGCGCTCCCTACGATCACAGATGGTGGCCAGTCTGACCCCTTACACAGCACAGACCAAAGCTCACCCAGAGCTTTGTCTGTAGCAAACTCTAAGCTTGTCTGTGAGGTTGTATAAGCCTGTAAAGGAGTCACCTACTAGTGCTACTAAATCTTTCCTCATGCCGTGGAGTGATTGAAGCTTTGCAGTATAAAGGGATGAAGCCAGTGAGGCAAATGCATCCCTGTAGAGGATATATTTTTATGTTCTTTTCCCCAGCATGCTTGCCAGGGAGGGTTCACCTGCCACCACAGCTGCCAATGCAAGAAACAGCTCCCCGAGAGGGGAGCAATCTGCTTCCCCAGGGAGCAAGGATGGGGCAAGGGGAAGAGCAAAAGCCTGCTGATGGGAAAGGCAAGGACAGCAATAAATCAGTGGAAGCATACGAGCCGACAGGTATATTTTCTATCAAGAAGTCCAAAAAACCCACAGAAATATAGCTCTGTTTTTCTGTGAAGAAAAATAATTCTTCATATACAAAGAATGTCACTTACTGACTTTTGAAGAATTCCTCTAAAATTCCTATTGAGCATCACTGCTGGTAAAGCTTATAAATCTGTTTGAGTCCCAGGCAAGGAAGATGATATAGGACTGCAAGATGTCATTGTACAAATGGTGTAGTTCACCAAAAATAAGACCCTGAAGACTTACTCCCGTCCTCACCCTGCAATTATGGGGAGGGAGTGACTGTGGGCACCGTGGGGGTAGGACACCATGGAATATATTTGGCCTCCAGGCAGTTCTCAGAGCACCTTGACATACATAATTAGTGAGGATGTCTGTGTTTATTTACAGCTTGTGGTTGTGGAAAAGAGAACAAAGAGATTTTGGGGTGGGCAATAATCAAGGCAGTAAATTAATTTCTCTTCTCTCTTTGCTTCTTCTCTCAGATTTTCTATCGCAGAAAAAAGTGAAACCCCACCCCTATCCAGTTAGATCGTTTAACACAAGCTCTCTTGACAGCTAACACATGCTATGCAAGATTACTTTCCTGCATTCCCTTTTGCCTTCTACCCTTCCATTTCATTCTTGCTGTATCATCTTAAAGCCAGAAGATCTTACAATTCCAAACAGTTTTTGAGAGCCTATAGTCAGACTGACAGAAGGCAGCAGGGAATGAGCTTAGCTTGCTATTTTTCTCAATAGCTCTCTTTGAGATGAAAATTCCTCCTTGCCACATACAGTCCTAAATGAAAGGGTAATTTCTGATTTGCTTTCACAAGCCTTCCGATTTTCTTCCACTTTAGTCTACACGTGTCTCACAGATATTTCTCCAGCCCCTGATCCTTATGGACCAGTATCATCTTATATCACTCTAACATTTTTAACAAAGCTTTCCTTTTAACAGAGAGATTCTCCCTAGAAAAAGCCCAAACCTAAACTTCCCTGAGCTTTGTGAGAGGAAACTCAGCCTGGAATTTCATTTTTCTGTAGTGCTCAAGTCAATGTTTTTCTGGGACATATATATATATATATATTTAATTTTGAAAAAAACTTGGTTGGGTTAAAATTAACATTACTTTTTAAAAATATAAACTCATGTTAGCATCTGAACATTGCAGCTTATGACCATCCGTTCCTTTAAATGTTAATTAGCTAAAATATTCACTTACTGAAGGCAGAAATAAAGGCTGTGTGTATATATGTGATCAAACAGTACAATTAGAAGGCATTACAGAAATCTGATTACAGTTGAGTTTGTTCAAGCCTATTCTGCAGTTCCTTTGTTTCAAGTGAAACCTGGCTAGGTGAGTAATAAATTTATATCACACACATTAATGTGCAGTAATCAGATAGTAAAATCTTACTCCAAAGGTCTATTGTGCAAGACACTGTACAAAGACATAGTTCCTGCCTGGCAACTCAGTAAAGGCGAAAGGAAGAATTAATCAATTTTAACAGAAGACCTTAACATGAAGCATAGGAAAGGCAGTGCTGGTATTCCCATTGACTTCCTTGATTTCAGATCACATGTCTGTATCACATGCAGACATGCATAGAAATCGATTCCACCTATGTTTATAGATTAAAATGTTTTACTTAGATGCAAGTCTTAGAGTGGCATCGTATATGCACAGCAGTGTACATGATCATACCAAAAGAGGAATCCAGGCTTCATTTGGCAATGAATTCAGTATCTACTTTGTTTAATTGCTGCCACTCTCATCAAATACATTTGTGTCTTAACAGTTGTATTACTGACAGAAGCAGGTAGTGAGGGAAGATCTATCTTGAACAGAAGTAGAGGACTAGACTGTAAAAATACGATCTCTTTGTTGAGAATAACAGCCATTTATTTTCATTCAAACAAGCTGTTCTGTGAAAAGGACAAAGAATTTTGCTGTTTGAATTTTCTGGGTTTAGCATAAGTGGAGGTACTTAAATCCTACACTGACTGCGTGAGCTACAACTGTTAAACCTAGCAAAGCAAAGCAATGTGGGGGCAGGGTAAGAATATATCTTTTCTGTAGCAGCATTTCAAGAACTAGTTCTCACAAATTTTTGACATATTTTGCGTGGTATTTAATGAAGCCACAACGAGACTCCCTCCTCAGCCCTTAAGAGAAGCTATTGTCTTTGTCAAAGGTGCCTTTTTGAAGCGTACTCCTTCAGTGGTAAACTTGTGATAAAAACAAGCACAAAAGACAGAGAATACTTTGAATAAATTAAACATTCTGCTTTCATTACAAACAAGTAGCTCAGAAACTTGTGGGAAGTGTTACAAAGTCTAATGCACGGAGGACAGTTTTCAAACCTATGCTTAACCCGCGCTTCAAACCTAAGCTAGATGTTCTACCCCATACACAAAGATTGACAGAAACCGTTTGTGTCAAGGCTAACTTTCAGACACAGAATTTTATGCTTAGATCTAGCTTTTGTTCGTGAACGCTCTCTATTTTCCCTACTGCCCATTATGTAGGAGGCTAGCACCTACAAAATAATCACTGTACCTTTTACCCAGATCCCACTTCCTAGCCTATCCCTAGTTTTTCCTAGCCTAACAGGAGTAATGTTAGTCTCAAAATCCTATCCAAAATTCAGCAAATAAATGCACTCTGCTTACCTAGCTTTGCTACTTAGTTTCAGTTAGAAAAAAGACTATGTTGATGTTCTATATTGCTGTGTTCTACGAAGTTTGTACAACATAAACTCACTGTCAGAATATGCTCTACTTCAGGCACAGCCACAAAAGTGCGTGAAAAACTGCTCTGCATAGTGTACATCAATGGCTCTGCAATCTCTTTACGTGCAGGAATGATATATAAACATATTTTTGTTCATTTAGAGGAGTTTCTTTTTATGTTTTATCATCTCAGGCTAATGTAGGGGGTTATGCTACTGTTCTGCATTTACAAACTGGGGTATGAATCAATAACAAACTGTTTATACTTTCATTTTAAAATTCTATTTTCTAGTGGCACTGAAAATGTGCAACATGATGAAGGTTGAATCCACAGCTGAGGAGAGACATTATAAAGGAAGGATGCACATGGCTAAGTACTGGGTTTATAACATCTTGCTTGCAGATACTTCCTTTTGCAGACTTGAATGGGAGATGAGGGAAGATCCATGTTTCAGTTTATCTGAACCACCACAGTTTACAGAGAAGGAAAAGAGTGGGTGGGAGAAGAGGAAAGGGAGGGGAGGCTGGGGAAAAAAACCTCAACATTTCAGCTGTTGTCTATCTATGTTCCAAATACAGCATTCTCTGACCTACTGATATGTAATTCATCCTAGCAATTTGATACCTTGAAAATATTTTGCACAGACCTGATGATGTTATGGATATTTTGCCTCCACCTCCTTTAATAAACAGTGCCATCGGATGATTTTCCTCTCTTAGCCTGAGTCATTTCCTCTTCCGTTGCTTCAAGTTTTTTAGCCTACAACTGACACTAGCCACCTCTCCATCACGGGAGTCCTCGAAGTCTCTGTCCTCAGCTGCAGTTAGCTTGCAAGAATTAGGCATTACTGTGACACTTGCCAGAGTATGAATTTAGTTATTGTGGTTTAACTCCCCATGTGGATGCTTATTCTGTACTAAAAGTGCCTCTTTTGTGGTTTAATTTGGTCCATTTCCAAAGTAGTCTGTGCTAAAGCCACACAGACTCATCTTTACGGAAAAATAGCTTGTAATAGCTTGTATTCCTCACTACCTTCTAGGTGGAAATGGTTATTCCCACCCTGATTACATTCTGGAATTGCTTACTTGTATCTTGGGTAGTTTTACATTAAAAATTTATTTTATCTCTATTATGTCTTCATGCTACCAACTACCAGCAACTTTCTCCGGATGCATAAAATGCAATCTTCCCCAATTTCCCTTTTTCACAAGTGTTTTGGAATGCCTTCAGTGAGTGACATTTTACAGACATTACTGTACTATCACAGATAAAACAGAGTTTTTTAGCAAATTCAAGCTGATGAGATGTTGCTATAGAAATACTTCAAACACAAGCAGTTTTAATCTGCAGCCACTGTGATGGGGAGGGGAGAAATGACAAATACTTACAGCTTTCGCAACTCTAAAAAGCTGCTCCAAACCAACAAACAAAGCTCTTGAAGGGAGCTAGCAGAGATTCAGTTTTTCCTCTGATATGCCCTTTTCTTCTCCCAGCATTCCATCTGGGCACACTTGTAGGAAGTGGAAGCTGAGCCAATTCTGTAGTTCCCATGAGCGCAAGTCTGTGGTTTTGGCATTTATGGCTGAACCTGGCAGGCAGTAGTATGACAGCAGCAGGTAGCAGGCAAGGAGAGCCAACATTTAAGGCAATAGTTTCAGCATGCAGAGCTGGAGGAGCCAAGAAGGCAGAGGCAGTGCATTACTAGTGATAGGCTGCAGGTTCTGAGGCATATTCAGAGGAAGGGGTCTGGGCTTAGGAAGGAGCGGTGTGTGCTGGTGGGAAAAGGGCTCTGGAGGGAGGATAATCCTGACAGGAGGGAGTGGAGAACTAATTGGAAGCTCTGCAGCAGTAGAGGAGGGGCCACTCTCTTTGTGGCAGGTGGTGTTAGGCAACAGAAATAGAAATACTGGGGATGGGAGCTCAGGCTGGGACGTGCAGGAGGGCTCAGAGACAAGTGGAAGGATAGCTGGGAAGCCAGGAGCTCAGAGTTGATCTGCCTGGGATATACTGCTTCCCAGGCATTCCCAGTTACTTCTCAGGTCCAGTGTAGCATGACTAGGGTTACTTAATACTACCACCATATCAGTTACCTTTGCCTTCTTCATCCTCATTTTTACTGTTAGAAATAAGGCAGCTCAGTTCAGAACTCTGTGCTTACTGCTGGTGGAACCTCTTGGATTTTGGGATCTCAGCAGACTTCCAAGGACTTGCTGCAGCAGGCTCTGAGGAGTGCTGGGCCTCCCCGGGAGCTGTGTGAGCCACATATCTGTGCACAAAGCTATTTGTTAATGACTTTGCTCACTTCTGAATTCAGAGTTAAACATGAGCTAGACTGGGACATGGAGCATATGAGGTACCATAAAGACAGCTTTATGTGCTGGAAAACCACTGTAGTTCAAGGGGCTTCAGGCTGTGGTACACAGGCAGGACAAGCCCCCTTGGTACCCTGCCAAGGAGAACACAAAAAGAGTGATGAGATGTTCTCACCAGGAGTTCCACAGGCCTAGAGAGTGACATCTTTGTCCCATGGGGCTGGAATTTTATTTGTAGAAATGCAACTAAAGCGACTCCTAAGCAACCAGTTAAATACTGCTGCTGTGACTGCTCAGGAGTTCTCTTACCACTGTGCCTGGTATCATCCTAAGTTTTCATTATTTCAATTAGAGCACGGAAAACCTTTGGAAGAATAGCTGAATGAGAAGTTGCTGTGTGGTGTTTTTATGTTTCAGAGCTTTATCTTGTAACAACCTGAGTTATGACATTTTTAAAAAGCATTTGTCTATACCTAGCTTTTATAGGCAGTCTTTACAAGAGCTAGGAGGCAAAAAGGACAGCAACAGACTCTCACCCTCAAACAAAGGAATCATGTGGACCTTGGCTTAGGGACGTTCAAGTTAATTTCTACTCTAAGTGATAAATCTATTTTTCATGGATTTGTATCTTGGCTAGAAAAGCATGCTTGAAGGCTTGAATCTTGGCAGTCAAAGCTTTCAGATCAGGAGAATATTTTTAGCAGTATTTTATTAAAATAAGAAAGAAAACCACAGAAGGTTGTTTTTAAGTTTAGAAAGTTAAAGAGAGAATTTGAAAAAGCATGGGTTGGGGTTTTTTTTTTCCCTTAAAGAAGAGCAACAAAATCCCAATCCAACCTGCTTCCAGCTTGACAGATAGTAAAAGACATTTCAGATTTATCCTTTTTAAATTGCCCACAGGCCTATTTCATATTCAAGAGTAAATAATCCATCTCAGCTAATAACCCTTATTTCAAACAGAAATCAAGGCACTGTTGTGAATTTTAATGGCTACGTTTAACAGCAGATTTTCAGCTCATACAAGTCATTGTAGCTCCAGGAATACCAATAGAACTACATCAGCTAGCACTTGCTGAAGATGTGGATAATAAACATATACTACACTACCTCCCTCAAAACTCATGACGGATTCAGTAATACTGATGCAGTAATTAAAGTAATTAATACATTAGGAGAAATGAAGGACCAAGAGAGAACACCACTCAGCTCAGAATGGCACATACAAAAAAGCACTGGGACATTTCTGGTCAAGCATACTGGGGCAAACACTCTGCCACAAAATCTTTGGTTTTACAGTTTTGTTCAACCTCAAAATTACAGATGGGCTGAGTCAACCCTGCCAGGATTTGAATTAGTGGTTCCAGGGAGACTAGGAGCTAAGCCACTGGTATAGCCAAGCGGGATAGGGGAGAGAGCAGAAAAGGTGTGGAACAGGCACAGCAAACAGGAAGGTCCATTTCTGGTCTTTGACTTACACTCTCTTGTTTGCTCCAGCTGCACAATCTCCCTTCTGTGATTTAGACTCCCTTTAACATAGAGGGCCAAATTCAGCTCTGTCTGCTAGTGCTAACGTCTTTGTATTGTACCACAAAGGCAAAGGGCATTTTCTTGACACTAAGAGAAATTCAGAGTGGGTATAAAAATGGCTCATTCCACCAGCTCCCAACCCCAGACCAGGAAATTCTTCAGGACACTGACTGGGTCACACTCTGGAACAGAACCACCCCTGTGAGAACATTTTATAGAAGCTATGAGATTAAATACCCTGGAGCCAAATTGATACCAGCTTTGCAAAGTTTTAAGAGAACAGGACTTTGACAGATTAACTCTCACCACAGGTTCTACACTCAGTTCAACTTTTCTAAGGTGATCAAATCAGCACTTAAGAGCAATTCTCACACCCTCAGGCACTGCAAAGGTGGCCTTCTGAGTTTATCTTCAGATGTTTTACATCCAGCACTGACTTTTGTAGGCCCAAATACTGTCTTAGTCTCTGACCCTCCACCCATGCTCCTTCCACTTTCGTCCTCTCTTGCTCTTCCCTCCCTCTGAGCTGTACACAACCTATTAATGATTTCTGCACACCAGCCCTTTCAAGCACACATCCTTCCTACAGCATGTCACATAACACACCTCCCATTCAGAACAACAGGCCTTTTCTTCAAGCTTGTGTCCAGTCAAATAGCTTGGTCCGTACACCTAGCCACAGACCAAAATAGAACAGGGCAAGGAGGGGGATGACTAGACATGGTTGGGACTGAGTTTCATGCACAACAAAGCTGTTGGGATAGTTGTTGCGGTACTTTGCAGCCTATCTGCAATTTCCAAGGAAAGTACACTAAAGGAGGTTGATATGTGCATTCACTTAAAGCAGAAGGTATAGTTCTGCTAATACCATTTAAATGGAGAATCTCACCACTCAGCTATTTCAGCCAGCCTTTGAGCTGCTGCTGGAGTTCTCTCAGCTTGTGTCTAGGTATTATATAGTCCTCCGAGCTGTAGTACAGGAGCACCTCCCAAGTATTTAAAAACAGAAGTCAGAGCAACAATCTCCCTTTCTTACTTGGCAGCTAAAAGGAGGAATACTTGGCATAACTTATACATTTGTTTGCATATTCGTGGGTGGGATTGAGTTATTTGTTGATGTGTATATGGGAGGAATTAGGTTTCTCTCAGAAAGTTGAAAAGATCTTAGCACAAAAAATGACAATTTCAGAGACAGTTTTCCATGTATGCATACTACAACTCAATGAACTGCCTTGTACCCCTTTGGATTCCCTAAATTTTGCCCAGAGGACAAAGGTGTGGTTAAGGAAACAATCTGGAGAGCATCCTTCTTGTTAATTATCTGCTGGGGTCTCCACAACATGAAGAACTTTGTGTCCTCTCATTTCTGTTTCTGGGCAAAGCACACCACTGCTTTTGAAACACTTTATGCTCTGAAAAGCCTTTGAAAACACCCGAGGAGCCCACCCATGTGGCACAAACACCAACTGTTTATTTGTAGAGGTCTTTAATAGAATGCTCCTCACCCCCACACCCTTTGTCAGCCAGAGTGGCTGACTGCCATGGGATGTAGTTTCTATCAAGAGCTCAATGCATGGATCCCAGATGTGACTCTGCATGAAGAATGGTCATCAGTTCACACATCTATACATTTAGGGAGGACACACCTCAGACTGAAGGCAGTGCATTGCTGAGAAAGGCAAGAGAGCAGTTTCGGGGTTACCGATTTATCAAGCCTAGAAGGTGACTGAGCCTGTGTAATCAATGGGAAATGAGGAGATTGCTCTCTGATCAATATTTTCCGGGGGAGGGGGGGGGGGGGAAGGGAAGGGTATAAATGGTGGAATTCCATCCAATTGCTTGCCTTAAATACAAATTGGAGGCAAATATAGAGTACATGAATAAATGTGGGGAGAAATATGAAACTTATAATATCTTCCCAGACTGAGATTTTCCTATCTGAAAACAATCTAAAGACATAGAATGTACTCTAGGACTAAATGTCCAAATGTATTTATTAGGAAGTTTCTACAGCTTATCAGCTAGATGTAGGAAAGGGAGAAAGAGCAAGGGGCTTTTGCTCTCTAGGCATGCCTGGATATCATCTTGTCCAACCCTCTGCTCAAAGCAGGGTCATCTAGAGCAGTTGCTCAGGATCATGCCCATTTGGGGTTTGGGTATCCCCAAGGACAGAGACTTCACAACCTTTCTGGGCAACCTGTTCCAGTGTTTGATCACCATTGCAGTTAAAAAGCTTTTTCTTATGTTTAAGATGTATTCTCCTGTATTTCAGCCTGTGCCCACAGCCTCTTGTTCTGTCACTGGCCACCCCTAGGAAAAGCCTGGCTCCACTTTTTTATATCCTCTTATCAGTTATCTATACACACTGATAAAATCCACCAAGCTTCCTCACCCCAACACTCTCAGCCTCTCCTTGTATGACAGATACTCCGATCCCTCAGTCATCTTAGTGGCCCTTTGCTGAACTCATGCCAGTAGTTCCATGTCTCACTTACTTATGCTGGTGATCCCAGAATTGGGCTCAGCACTCCAGGTGTGACTCACCAGTGCTGAACAGAGGAAGGATCACCTCCTTAAACCTGTGGTAACATTCTTCCTAATGTATTCAGGGAGGCTCTTGCTTTCTTTGTCTGTCAGACATATTGCTGGCTAATAGTCAACTTTGTCCACCAGCCTCAAGTCCTTTTTTGAAAAGCTACTTTCCAGTTTGTTGTCGCCCAACCTGTACTGGTGCATGGGGTTATTCCTCCCCAGTTACAATACTCTTTGTGACACATGGGATCTGCAAGTTTGGATCTTCTGTTCCCTGAGAAACCAAAACAAGCACATCTTCAGATAAGCAGAAGCATACCTTTCTCTCCCAAAGGTTTCCTCTGTGACTGTGCATCACCTTCCCTGGAAGAATGCTGCTTCTTGAAACTGTATTTTCTGCTAGCAAAGGTGTACATTCAAAATAAACAGGGCAAACCAAAATTACTGTAATTGTCCCTTTCTAGCACTGAAATACTACAGCTATCACTGGAGTTATCAGGAACAGATTGTGATTCATGCTAACTGGCAAACAAGTATAGGTCTATGCAACTCTACCACAACCATAAAATCCCTTCCATAGGTCTGGGCTTCTGGCATTTTCTGTCATGACTAATACCAGCCACCAGAAAACACTTGTACATCGACTTCTGAATTATGAGACATAAACAGGCCAATGTGGATTACTGGAGATACACTGGAGAGCTTTTGGATATCCTGCAGAAAGGTTTTGAGCTGTTTGGCACAGTGACAGTATTCCAAGTATCCTGATTTTAAGATTGCCACTCATGCAGGTAGGGTGTATCTTGATGGTAGACCCTTACCTTGCAATTGCCTTTAGCGTAAGCCACATAAAGGCAATTAAGAGTATTAATGTACAAAATCCAAAATCCATAACACATTGTAAAGATTTATAAAGGCAGAGGTGACAAAGAAGACAAAAAGAAAACTGTTTATCCCATGATTAAATCCTTAAGTTATCCTCCTTTCCCCTTCCCCTCATAAACAGATGAACCATAGATCCACTCTTAACCCACATGGTCAGGATTGTCCTTGGGCACACTCCTACCCTCAGGCAGCATTCACAGTTGGTACAACCACACCAGCTCTGTAGTTCTACCTTTGTCTGGAGTTTGTCTGAGGACGTCTTACACTTCTTCCATCTTGGTCCTCCTTCCAGTCATTGGAGACCTCTTCTTAGAGAACTGATTTCAGACCTCACCTCCTGAAACTGTACCTGTTTTGGAAATACTAATTCCTTTGACAGGCCTGATGTGTCACAACTGTCCCTGAGGAGGTGTAAAATGCTGTTTCTCACCTGACAGGACCAAGTTCCACACTCAAAGAGGACCATTTCCCTACACTTGAACTTATTTTTGCTGTGAATATGTACATCGCAACCACACTTAAGACACTTAAGACAGACAACTACCTAAGCAGGCCTATTTTGAGCAGTGCTAGCTCCTAACTGAGATCTCACACAACAGTAACTGGTTACGTTAAGCAATAATATACATGGAAAAGCTGAGAAACTAATTCCGGGTTTGGTGGTGTTATTTGCAGGTGTACACTGTAAATTTGCCAGGGCAGCTGAAAACCAGCATGCACCTAAATTTAACACTTAGTACCTCCTTGTTTACAAGTGTAGAGTGGTGCCTTGATCTTCCCTCCTTTCACGTGGCTGCAGTTGTGTGATTGAGCAAGATGCAGAACA
The DNA here is from genome assembly GCA_017639245.1 of Myiopsitta monachus. NCBI lineage: Eukaryota > Metazoa > Chordata > Aves > Psittaciformes > Psittacidae > Myiopsitta > Myiopsitta monachus. The sequence goes on from CM029920.1 coordinate 84,145,921, forward strand.
GTTTCCTCTCTTAATTTTTTTTTCCCTTGATAATAATATTGAATGCTTAAATAGCACTTTTCATCCACAAGGTGCCTCACTAGTGTTAATACAATTATCTAACTTAATTCTCCCTCCTCCTTCCCCCTGAATGTGCATAGAACAGGCAAAATAAGACACCAAAGGAAGCATTGACAGTCACTGGCATCCGGTCCTAAGGCCACTCCCTTACACCCCCTACAAAGCCCCACTATTACAGCTGCAGTTTTGTAAGCACCCTTTTATAGAAGCTTTTGTTCTTTATCATCCAACCCGTTGAGCAAACAGCTTCTGGGAAGGAACACACTCATGTTTACCTTTGCTGTATGTGCCACCATCAGCGCTATCCAAAACCCAGACAGACATGAAACAGGTGCCAGAGTTGCATATTTGAGTCACCATCAGTAAAGGCTGACTCATAATGACAGTGAAGGTATACTCTGTTTTCAGATCTTTTGGTAGAGAGGTAGAAACTAAATGTCATATTAAAAAGAGGCTGTCAGCCTTCTAGGTCTCTAAGGAAACAAGGTTTGACAGTAAAAATGGGTAATGATATTATTTCTGGCACATTTTTAGAAATTGTGACTCCCAGACTTCACACAAATCAATTAAGCTTCTCTCTGCACCCCTACAGAAATATATCTGAAAAAATGCAGATTTGTGGAAGAAGTCTCTCAGTTGTCCTCAGGAAAAAAGCTTCCATTTAAACTAATGGAAGTTAAACTGGGACAAAGACCACCCATTTTAGCTTAGACTGAAGTTAGAGCCGATCCAAGGCTATGCCTTGTACAGGCGAGTCTCCAATGTGGGAAAGTTAGCTCATATTCAGGCACTTCATTCTGCACTGTCTGTGCTCTGTTCTCATTACAGAGGATGGTCTCTATCTTTTCCAGGATACCTTGAAGTTTAGAAAGGGCTGCTACTTTCTTGGGGAGGAGGAAGGAAAATTAAGTATCTCGAGTTTTCTCAGGAGGCAGAGGAGCATAGAGACCCTTAATTTGTGCAGCACAGAGCCTTTCTTACCTCTGGACTAGCAGCACTTGCTCTCCATCCCCTTCCCCTCTTTGCAGCTGGCAGCTGGGATCCTGGGATCACAGCTGCAGTCCAGCTGCAAAGGTTATCACTACGTTAACCTCTGCTGGTCTGGTTTCCTGCCCTTCAGACCGAGAGGAACCTGGGCTGGGGAGGTCAGACTGCAGCTTGGTGAAGGAGCACCAGATGACTTGGCCCACCCCAAATACAGTGAAGAGTATATGTCCTACCATAAGGGAGCTATACAGGTTAATGTGCATGCACTGTACTTTTAATTGCAATAGCACATTGTTCAAGGATTACAGACCACTATTTTTAAAAAATCAAAATACAATTATCCCCATTGTATAGAAATACAAGGCATGTAAAGTTGTATGTAAACGTCTTAAATGGTCATAAAAATCAGCAAACAGAAGCCACATCCCCTGCTCTAACCTCCCACTGCCTCCCGTACTCCCTGTTTATCTCTGCTCAGTGCATTACTTCAGATATTTCAGAGGCTTAGATTTTCTAACTTTCACGAGAACACCACGATTATGCAAAAGTCAAGAGCAAAAATACAGACTCACATTTCATCTTCATTCCCTCATCATAAATGTATCTGAGGGCATCAAATCTATTCAGCCCCTGCTTACACACCAGCTAATTTTCATTAGCGCAACGCTTGAATGCAGATTAGAGTCCTGCCAATGAGCAGATCTGCAGCAGAACAATCCTGTTCCACTGAAGCAAGAGGAACTTCCACTTACTATGATTATTTCACCAAATCAGTTCCCTGGGAGACAATCTAATCAAGTGATCAGTTTGATCAGAGAGGTTTCTACTGAAGTTTTATATGCTTCTGTCCAGCAAGAATAGTATATTGCCAGCCAGGTTCTGGCATGTTTCAAAGATTGAGAAATAACAGATTCCAGGAGTAGCAATTCAGAAGAATTTTTGCCAGCTAAAGTTCAGACCCTGCAACCAAAAGTAGGCGAGCAACCTGCGACACCTACAAGCCATCAGTGACTGAAGTGAGATTTTGTACTGACTACAGTTCTTGCCCATGTGATTCCCAGTTATTACACTGGAGCCAAAGACTGCACCTCCTAGCCTGGGGCAGATTCACAAAGAAACAGAATGGCTGCAGGGACAGCATTCACACCATGCACATGTATTCCAGTTGTCATGCAGCCCCACCTCAACTGTGTTTGCTCTCGGCAGAAGAGAAGGAAGCTTTGTTCTCTTTCCCGACATCTCTTCCATTATCCTTTTCTTTACTCTCCAAAGTTTTGTACATTCATCTAATTGTCTCATTGCTAGCTTTCATATAGTCCTCTCCTGCATCTACTTCTGTTTCCACAGTACTGCTGAAGATTTGGAGACTATCTGAAGACCACATCAATCTTTGGGCCTTACAGCATCACCCTCACCTTCATAGTACCATATTTCATACCAAACAACAGTATTTCTCCCATCATGGAATATCACACAGACAACAAAACAAGTATTTAATCTTCCACTGTCTATGTCACCAACAGCACCAGTCCCAACAGCAACCCCTGAGGGACACCAGTGGTCACCAGTCCCCACCTGGACATTGAACTGTTGACTGGAGCTATCTGAGCACAGCCATACAGCCAATTCCTTATCCACTGGGTGTCCATCCATCAAATTTATGACACTCCGGTTTAGAGGCTTTTTAAAAATGGGGGTTATGTTTCCACTTTTCCAGTTGATGGGAACATCACTAGACTGCCATGACTCCTCAAAATGATGGGTAGTGGCTTATCTGCCAGTTGCCTCAGTCCTGAAATCATGTCTATTCAAAACTGCTAATTGTGAAATTCATAAGTCTTTTTCCTGGTCTGCAATTAAAAATTAATCCTCCATAGTTATAGGAAAGCAGGAGTTTCTGTGTGGATATGTGGTAACAAAACAATTCTTTCCAGCACAGCTCTTCCTGGAAAAAAAACACTTTCTGCTACATCGCCAAAGGAGAGCCCATCAGCTGGTATATAGAATCATAGAATAGCTCGGTTGGAAAGGACCTTAAGATCACCTAGTTCCAGCCCCCCTGCCATGGGCAGGGACACCTCACACTAAACCATGCCATCCAAGGCTATGTCCAACCTGGCCTTCAACGCCACCAGGGATGGAGCATTCACAACTTCCCTGGGCAACCCATTCCAGTGCCTCACCACCCTCACAGTAAGGAATTTCCTCCTTATATCCAATCTAAACTTCCCCTGTTTAAGTTTGAACCTGTTACCCCTTGCCCTATCACTACAGTTGCTAATGAAGAGTCCCTCCCCAGCATCCCTATAGGCCCCCTTCAGATACTGGAAGGCAGGGAAGCTAGGGACCAGGTTAGGAAAGCTAAGGCCCACTTAGAATTCAACTTGGCTAGGGATGTTAAGGATAACAGGAAGGGATTCTATAGGTACATTGCAAATAAAAGACAGACTAGGGACAACATGGGCCCCCTCCAGAAGCTATCGGGAGAACTGGCTACCCTGGATTTGGAGAAGACTGAGGTTCTTAACGACTTCTTTGCCTCGGTCTTCACCAGCAAATGCTCTGACCACACCACCCAAGTCTTGGAAGACAGATGCAGGGACAGTGAGAATGAAGACCCTGGGCCCACTGTAGGAGATGATATGGTTCAAGACCATCTTAGGAACCTGAATGTATACAAGTCCATGGGACCTGATGAAATCCATCCGCAGGTCCTGAAGGAGCTGGCAAATGAAGTTGCTAAGCCACTGTTCATCATATTTGAAAAATCATGGCAGTCAGGTGAAGTGTTTCCAAATTACATAATATAAGCTATCAAAAATATGTGACTATGAATTGGGTCTGCATTAACTGAGAAATTTAGCTCTATAATACATCTATCCAGACAATTCTCCTTGGATAGGCAAAGTCTTTTTATGTCCTGTACGGTACAGAAAACACGTGCATTTAGTACTCACTTCTAATAGGTCTCTATGATTTCAACAGAGTAATGCCGCTTGATTCAAGGTCAATGCTCCCTAAATCAATTTTCCATGGTCTATAACCTTTGCTGTAAACAGCCTGGTCTGCAACTAAGAAAGCAGGAAGGGTTTTAAGGCCATCAGTTTCACCCCTAATACCTTCACATTAACCTCAAAGAGCTGAAAGGATTTCTTATGATTTGTTTCAGGCTTGTATCAGACTCTACATCAAGGCACTTCCCTTATTCTGGACCACCACGATGGCCTCTAATGTTTTGGCTCTTCAGAGGACCAGCCCTGTGTTCAGCATAACTAAAACAGCTGAAGGACTGCATCTAAAGGAGTAGGCAAACAATCTCAGTGCAACCTCTGTCCTCCTCACCCTCTCCATGCTTGACATGTACCCACATGTTCAGAGCAAGACAGAAGGACCACAAGCAGCCGATGACTGCTTTGCTTTCTCTTTGAAGCATGGAACTCCAGAGAAAGCCAGTTTTACTGTGTGATGTCCCCTTTGAACAACTGCACAGGCCTTAAAGGGTCACAGTGTCGGGGAGGGCTGAACTGGTCTTTTTGTTTCTCATTTCCACCCTGTAGTCAAACATTCATTCTCTTTTTAGCGATGAAAACTATAGCAAGTCTCCAAAGGCACTTTCCCAATGTTCACCCTCAAATAAACCACACATGAGAATGCTACAGAATGCTAGCAAGACTTTGAAGTCCCCATGAGAGAACTTTTCTGGGATGTTCTCTCCCTTATCATACCTAAATTATGTTTTCAAAAAGACAACAAAAGACAGGTAGGCCGCACCCTCCATCTGCTACTGTCCCCATTTAAAATTGAAACACATGCAAAGCTGTAGATTAGGTCCAGTGTGAATAAAAGTAGAGACTAAGCTACCTGTAAAATCACAAGATAATATGGTAAGTAAAAGAGCATTTAATAGAAGAGAAATCATCTCTGCAATTCTCCAAAACCTCAGTAATACAGCAGCTTTTCCACAACTTAAACCAGTGGGATGCTTTCAGTATTTCAGTAGAATACCCTGAAATAATGACTGCATTAGTAACAGCAATTAATCAAAAGCTCTTCCGTTGATATTTCTCAAAGCCAGCAGTGGTAATACGTCCTGGTGTAGGCCATGTCAAAGCCAATCACTTTGCCCTGATACCCAGTCAAAGGAGACCATACTGCAACGCAGCAGAAGACATCACTGCTGAGTGGAGTAGCACCATCACTATGTGATAGAGGTTGAGAGGAAATTTTCTACTGACAGAACAGCCCTCCCCTTGTATTTAGCTTCTAGTAGCACTTCTTTGGAAGGAAGAGACTGCCCAAGTTGCCACTGCAGCTACTGAAAAAGAATTAGGAAAAAAAAACCCAACAACAAAAGGTTAAAAAACAGCGAGCCGAAAGTAAAATTTAAAACCAAAAAAATCTCAGTTTTTGACATTTCACATGGTCCAGCCTTATATTTGAAAAGTCTGTAGTATCCACTGTTTGGATTTCAGAAGTCCTCAAAAGCATTCAAGTGTTCGGATCTCAGGTTCTGGTTTGAATTAGCTCTTATTTTCAGACTCTGTTTTCCCTTACCATCAGCATAAGTACATTTTTACTTTATAAAGCCTCACTCTAATTAGCATGCCTTCTTGATTTTCTGTTTTCTGTGTGTACAGGGGAAAAACCCAAACAATTTCAATTTGGATCAAATAAACCTTAAAAAAAAATCTCAAAAAGGACAATTTTTTCTTTCAGAGACCAAAATCTGGTCATTATTTTACACTGCTAATTCCCAAAATAAACCCCACTATTTCAAAATTAACAGAAACATTTAACTTTTCCTAACACTTTATACATGTGTTGAATGAAAGCACCCAATGAACTCAGAAACTGGTCCCTGCCCCAAAAAACTACAAAACTACATTGACTGGATGGACATACGGATGGACAGAAGGGAGGAAGTAAGAAAGAAAGGAAGGAAAAGTCTGCTCGACTTATCCTGTGACACAGAGTGAACCAAGTAGAAAACACAGTAGAAGTACACTGTATCTTATACTACAGATGTGAGAGCCCTTGTGCTAATGAGGTAGCTGTTAACAGACATGGCTATACAGAAAGCATGGCAGCATACATGTTTTCAGCAACAACTCACATATTGCACTGTACACATATCACACATTCTCAAGAGCCAATGGCTATTGGCCAGGACCTTGGGCTCATGGCTAGACTCAAAGAAATAAGGCTGATTTTTCAGTACAATCTTTTTAGATACAATCTAGTGGACTAACATTTTGTAATCTTACAGGTGGGCTGTTTCAACAAGGACTCTCAAGCTGCTTTTGCAAGCTGTTTCCCATGGCCAAATCACTCCTGTGCAGTAGGCGTTGCCTCTAGTTTGCAGCAGGGGAAACTGAGGCATCACAGGCTCAAATCACTTGCCCAAGATGATACAGTAAACCTGCAACAGCCCAGCAATAAAGCTTAAGAGTTATGAGATAATGATAGGAATTGTCAGCTGTCATTTTCTTATTACTTCACAGTTTGATGAGGAATAACACATTACAGAGCAGCAGCTGTCCATGTGAAATTGTTAGCCTTAACTTTCTGCCTGTGAATTGTTTACTGGAACAGACATTAACTGCTGTGGCTTTGTCTTCCTTACCTGTGCTTTTCTTCATGCAAATGCCAGCTACAAGGTATTGTTATACAGGGGGTTGAAGGGAAAATACGAATACGGTAGTATATTCAGTTTGCTCAGGTAATCTTTTTGCCAGTCTTCAGAGCTTTTTTGGTGGTAGGTTTCTGTTAGCACTTGAGATGCCCGGGCAGAAACATTCAGTTTGTGCACTTCCCCAGTTGTACACGTAAGCATTTGCAGAAAATTAATTTCAGAATTGACTGTGCTAGAATTCATTCTCCAAGTATGTGCACACAACCCAGTTAGGCAAGAGAAGGGTGCTCAAGGCATTCAATTAGTCTCACAAGTTAGTCACTGTTTTAGATGTAACACTTTCCTACTCCTGTAAATTGCGCCCTTCTTTCCCGGTGGCCACTAGCTTAACACAGCTTTTGTCTGCTTTGCAGAAGTACTTTTCTCCTGACTAGTAAGACCAGCTTGCCAGACTAAACTGGGGTTTGTACTGGTGGTGTTTTGCTGTCAGTTGTGAGATCTAATAAGAACGGTTGGCCAGATTAATTTCTGGCAAAATTCTAACTTGGTTTACAATGAAATAATCATCCCCCATCAAAAACTTACTAGTAGCAATTGTGACATCTGTTTAAAAATCCCTGTTTTGATCACTTACAGCCAAAATCAACCCTGTGGCTCCCTTCTGGGGCTCACCAGGCGCCACAGGCCACAAGTATATTTGGGGCTGTACAGAGAGTGGGGCAGAAAGCAAGCCAGCTCTGGATGTTCCTCCAACAGAGGCACAAAATGGTAAAAAGAACACACAGCAGCTCCTCATGAATTTGGAGATCAGTAGAAGACCCTACGGGGACTCTCCATGGAACAGGGGGGCAATTAGTGGAGTGCTGAATGACTATTCTGCCCAGACAGAAGCATGGCTTGCTGCAATCCTGAACACAGCAGACTGAAAGTTCTTGCTTAGCTGATCAATAGGAAAATAAGGTTAGCCTTATCTGACGAATCACGAACCTGACTGCTGTAACCCCATAAGCAAGCTATAAGGTTCAGGCTTCCAAGCAGCAGGTTTCCACTGAGCAACACTGATGCAGCTTCCAGGCACCAAATGAAAATGCAGAGAGCTGGGTCCAATTAAAGTCTCACATGCCTCATCTTCAGAGGCTTGTTCCCTGGAATGGGGTAAGAAATAACAAGCCCAACAGCTAACCTGCTTACCTGTCTGCAACTGAATGTTAGGAAACTAGGAGCAAAAATACCAAACTCATGGGGCCTTCAGAAGAGGAAGAAAAGAGGGCACTTATTCAGAATATCTGATATTACAGTGGTAAGAGCACACTCCTCGGAAGGAGAGAGAGAGTTTTGAACCCGTTTTGCTACAGAGGTTATAACAACCTACTATATGTCTCATCTCTGTGCAGGTGCTCTACCCACTGGGTATTACATCCCCTCTGCAGAGCTGATGGAGGTGACTAAAATGCCCTGACGCTCTGAAGAAGCACTGGGCATTCTTCTCTGAAGCCTAGCTGTCACCTGAGTGAGCCATGAGAAGGGCTGCCTTGTGTGGACACCCAGCTCAGCTATGCCCTGCCCATGGCAGGGGGGCTCAGACAGGAACAGCCTGCAAGTGCCCAACACAGAACCGGAGGAGCTGGAAACTGTGCAGTTGAACAGGGCAGTGTGATGTGAGTGTAGACACCTCTGGAGTTCAGTGGTAGCTGAACAAGGGACTTTTAGGTGGCAGTTGCACTTAAACACTAATTTGGCTCCTAAATCATGTGTCAGCTATAACCCTCAGTCTCATTGCCCAGTGAATGAACTCACTGGTTCTTGCTTTCTGTGCTTTGAACAGCTCCAAGTCACCAACACCAAAGGCACACCAGGGTAAGGCAGCACTGTGCCACTTGCGCAGCGGGTGCAAAGAGCGTGCCACTTGGCACTGCAGATCATTGACCCATAAATCCGAAACCACATTTTTGTACCAACCAAGGAGGTTCCTTCTCTCAGAGAAACTCAAAACTTCTGCCCTTTTACAGATAACACATGTGAAGGTAAATGCCACTAGTAAATAAGCGTAAATTACTGTCCTTTGAAGTGTGGCAACCTACACCCTAACCTACCCAACAGGTTTTATTTAATTGTAAAATAAATGAGCCCTATCTTTAAAAACCCATTAACCAAAAATACTGCTGCTCTTTCACTTCAGAGAGCTTCTGTTTACTGATATTGAAAGCATATACTGAAACCTTATTACTGCTGCCCATTAGCTGAGTAAATGTCACAACATCATCACAGCAAAAAGTGATCTCTAAATGTCATCACTAATGCTTGTTGTCCAAGATTCAGGTCCTGATGCAGTGGTGCATGGCAAGATACACTTTAGCTCTTGAACCCAATGAGGGAGCTTTTCAAAGAAACAAGGTTAAAGACATCTGATTCCTAAAGCTTCCTAGTCCCCAAAGAAACAAGAAAGAAGGGCAATACAAAGGTGTCTGTAAATAGCATGTCAATGGGCCTAAACATATTTGCAAGTTTAACACTAGGTTTCACACCAAAAAGTATTATCAACTTTATCAGTGTGGGATCTCTCACTTAAGCTCCAGAAATAGGGCTGCAAGAGTGATGCAGAAAAGGACACAGGATGAACTATATACTTGCCCTTTGAACTATGCACTCGAGTCTGCTGCAGATTAATCAGGTAACTCAGGGACAGCTTTAAAAAGGGATCTGCAACTTTAAAGGCTGCAATTTTGGGGAAACCCATTTGTTAAAACAGCTGTTCCCCTTGCTAAAGACTGCAGAATGTGAACCACTAGCTTGAGGCCACTCTCAGCCAAACTTCTCCTCAGTTTTCCCATTTATTAAACAGGCACAGAAATACCCTGCATTGGGTTTTATCTTACAGGCCCTTATTTAGGGAGAAAAGAAATTCTGCCAGGAGAATTATTTCGAATCTGTTCATAAGAGAAACAGTTTGCAGAACAGAGCTTTGAGATTACTGCATGGCACATCCTATAGACAGAGATGAGAGGCTGGAGAAAACTAAACATGAGATCTTTAACCTCAAGACGTGTTTACACAAAAGTATTCTGTTTCAAAACCACCTCTAAATTATTTCAAGCAAGCAGAGAACATTCACTCCCCAAAGTGTTAAATTATGCACAGAAATTGCAACTCAATTCCAGTAAAATGCACTTTCTGATGCTAGATTTATTTTTCCCTCTGGATTAATTGCATGTGCTGAAATGGCCACAAAGTCCACAACCTGAGGCTGTTTTACTGAAAGCTGCAGAGGTCATTTAAGAAAGCAGAATAACGGCAGTTCTTGTAACATGCCACAAGGCCTGGACGACACACCTTCTGTACACTCTGCCACCTGGGTTTCTTTCCAGAGCATGACATTTTATGAAGGAGCAATTTTAGTCCACAGACTAATAATACAAGACAAGTTGTCCAGGTTGGAAATATGGGAGGAGCCACTCAGAAAAATGTGGCTCTCAACACACTAGATTAATAATTAACAAGACTGACAGAAGGACAGGGAAAAAAAAAAGAGGAGAAAATAACGACCGTATTGAGAGCCACATTTAGGGCTATCTCCAGAAGGCCAAAATCCATTCTCACAATGCCTCTTTGGTGTATACCTCATTCAGCTAAAAACCACCCACCCTGTTTGGGTTTCTAGCATTAAGAGAAAAAGGCAACCACCTTCCACAACTCTACTGAGCTTGTTTCCTGTGGGATCTTGCTCAGCATACCTTACTCCTGCATTTCCTTGACCTTGTCAGGCTGATGGCAAGCTCAACTCCACAACTCAAAGTTCAGTTTTTGTACTCTGCCTCCTTTTCAGATGCTTAAATGCCCTCAGACCCACTACGGACTAGACATGACTCAAGTTATTATAAGGACCCGAAGACTAGCACAACTTACAGGTAGAAAAAATTCAACAAAAAGTACATTAATGTAGTCTGAGTGCTACTCTAAAAAAGGCTTCAATACTGCTTTTTGTAAGGGTATGAGGTATTTTGGATCTAGAGGTGATTTTTTTTTTGGCTGTGAACTTATGTCATCTTCTGAATCTGGCTGTGCTGGTAAAATCTGTTACCACCCTGAGCCCCTCTGCTGAATGTTGGCTCATTCAGCTGCCTCTGGAGCAATTCCAGTGAGCACTCCTCCTTTCACTTGAGATGAAGCTCAGACTGACTATTGCAACTATTCAAACCAGCCTGCCTGATTTTTGCCTGAAAAGAATTAGGATGTGCTCCCACAGACCAGCAGCTCGACGGAAACAGCAGTCTTCAGCCAGGAGACATTTACAAACAGCCAAAGAGCAGTATGTGAAAAATTACATCTTCCTACAGCCTCACTGAAATTACTGTACTGGAAAAGCAAATGTGGCAATTCTGGTACAAAAGTCTCAGATACACTGCCCACCTTCATCCTGCACCTAGCTAGTGGCTTGTGGCCTCCAAACCAGAACTGCATCCCCTTTCCCATGTCCCAGCTGCCATGTCTGGCCTCTTGGACTGCCTCTATTGGTCATCAAAACACGTGGGAAATAATTCAGCTCATTAATCCAGCAAAGAACCAGTGACTTTTTTCTGTGATTAGCCTTAGTACTTGCAGTCTTCTGCTGCATGAATGAATTCAGCCAGCTACTGCACCTCTGCATGACAGGCAAGCAACAGAGACAGTGAACTGTGTGGGACAGACCATTATTACCCTTGTCATTTACCTGGAGCCTCATATGGAAGCATCCAATAAGCCATTAGAACTGCACAGTCCCCACCACACAGCTACAAACTCCAAAGAGTTGCATTTATGCTGTTTTGATGTAAGAGAATAAATATTAATAGGAAACACTGGTGTAATGATCTAAGAGAATAATATTACCAAAAAACACCAGTGTAACAGTATCCCTGTCACGGGCCTTGTAGTGCTATAATTTTACTAATGCAATTCAAACCAGAAGACTACTACATTTAGAGAACCCCAAACCTACATGTTTGTGAAACATCTGCAGAGAAGCACAACCAGATTTTTCCCCTTCATATATATACACAATTATATATTTATATATACACCTATATATAGGCATAGCTACATTGATTAGTATTCAGGATCTGTTAGTAAAAACCTTTACTGGCCTGAGCTTCGGTGTGGACACAATTATGGTCAGCGTGTGTGCGCTGTTCCCAAAGCTATCAGGGACTTGATACCAGGTAAGCTGCATGCCTGCAGCTCCATCATGACTAGCCCCAGGTATCCACTAGGCTATTCAGTTTTCAGGGGTAGTGATTTGAAAACAACAAAACAATCCACAGCTGTATCAGAGCTGACAACTAAAATGAGTCTTTAGTAGAACAGCAGGTAGGCAAACACACACAGGTGAGTGCTGAGGAGAGGGATTTCAGCATCACTCCCTGATTCAGGTGGCTCACCAGTGTGAGTCCCTGCCAGAACACACCAGGGGACATTAAATCTCAGCACAAGTCTTACACAGAAAGCCAGTTACCCTCACAGGCTCCACTATGACAGATGGAGCTTGCTTCCCTCTTCTTTGCCAGCACAGGCCCTGCCTCTCCACCTGATGTTGCCCTACAGAACAAAAAACTTCTGCTCAGCAGCCATGGAGGAGTCACACATGTCAGTGTCTTGATGCCCAGCTCCATCATATTGAAACTGGAGTGTGGAAAAGCCTCCTTCTTTTCTTCCCTCCCTGCTGGTATTTGGTCATTTTTAAACTTGAAAGCAATTTATTTCCTTGTAGATACCAGGTAAAGGGGCATCCTTAACATTACTGACCAACATGGCTGTGCAGATGTTGCTTGCCAGTGACACTTCACAACCAGTTTAACTCCACTCTTTTTAGATCTGGTTGTTTTGTGCTTTCATTTATTATGAAATATAACTCAGAGCATGAAAAAGGTGCAGAATTACTGGCCAAGTCAACTTCATAAACCCTCTGCTATGTACATTTCCCTATATTCACTTGATCACATTGCAGAGGGTATTAAACCCTACGGCTTTCAAACTGAATGCAAACATTGCAGTCACTTCTGAAGAGGATGCCAACAAAAGGAAAAAAACCCAGCCAAACAAAACCAGCTCACTTGAAGCACATTCCATCTATGAAATATGTTTCTTCTTCTCTCCCACTGAGGCAGCTTAAGCATTTCAGGAAGCCCTTGCAAAATGCACTCACCCATCACAGTATTTTAGCACACAGGTTCTTCAAGGGCCTGACCCAACTTTTACTAAAATTACTATTCTAGTAAGTCTCTGCACTGATTGAACGAACATTAGCTTTAGTTTTAAATGCACAACAGGAGTGAGTAATCTGTTGTCCTTTTGACTGCTTCACTCACTACATCTCTCCCTTTCCCAGGTTCATTTAGGTTTTATTCTGGAAACTACTGCCATGCTCTAATAAAAGAGGGGTCAAGCCAATTGTGCATGTACAGCACTATCTCTGTAAAACGCTTGCTAGAAGCTAGCCACAGGTATTTGAGGCTATTCAAAGCCTGCAAGGTCAGTCACCCTGCAACACAGAGGTAGGCTCTGGAATCTTCTTCAGCTTTTGGGTTTATTTTCTTTCCTTCTTTGCCTGGTTTGAGGCAGATCCTAATAAAACCCAGAAGAAAACCTATCAGCCTGCCTCTGGTAGGACAAACAGAAAGAGCTGGAGCAGTTCCCATCCCTGTTTTCCTGTCAATTATGCATTAGTAGAGAAACCAAGCTGACTTGCTAACAGTATGTTGTGGAGGTTTTCTTTAAAGGGCACTAAGGACATTTGCAATTCTTATTAGTCAGTGCTCAACAACAGTACTATAGGAAGGAGAGACGAGCGCGGGTATCAACTGGATAACAGGATTTATATGAATACACATACACCTAGAAACAAGTCTCCAAGTGAAGGGGCAAATGCTATTGATCAATAGGACTGCAAGCTGTGTATCAAATATTGCCTAAGAGGGGAACAAAAGCCCCAAGCATTACTGATGGAGACACAAGTCACACAGCTGCTGTTCTCGTATCTAAGTTTGACAGAGAACTCCTCAGGTCCCAGTTCCTCAGGGCAGACTTGTGTACGAGCAAGACGGGGCTCCATCACCACAGCCGCTCGCTCACCTTAGTCACTTGGTGCAGGCAGGGCTACAAACCCCGACGCTCTGCAAACGCCTCACAGCCCGGACACGGAGATGCCGGAGTTCTTGGCCAGCCCCAGTGCACGAAAACTCCGATAAAGACACTTTGTTTTTTAAACGGGGTAGATCGGGGAACAGCAAAAATCATTTCCACATCTCTTAAGTTCTTGCCCAAAGAGGCTGCTGTGAAAGCGAAACCACCTCCGCCCGGCCAACTGAGTCCCTTCTGCCTGAAACTACCCTTTAAAGAGCCCTGAAATTGTACCCGCGGGTCCGCACACAGCGAGAGGACACCTCTCCATGCTCACCACAGTGAAACACAGGGGCCCTTCCCGGCTCACGGCGAGAGGGCACCCGCGCGTCAGCGCCCCACCGGCGGGCCCCCGCCGCTCCCGCACCGCCCGCCCTCCGGCTGAGGCGGCTGAGGCGGCGGGTTGGGCTCCCCGGCCCCCCCCAAGCGCGCGCATCCCCCTCAGGCGCACGTGCCCGCCCACCCCCCCGCCGCCGCCGCCGCCGCCCAGCGCCGCGAGAGACTCCCAGGGGCTCTTTAAATAGCGTCTATAAATACGACTGCGGGGCGCGCCTCCCCATTGGCTGAGCTGCACGCCGCGGGGCGGGGCCTTCGGGTCACGTGGGGGCGGGGTGGGTTGTGCAAGCGCGCCGTGACCCATTTCTCGCTGGGGCGGTGGCGGTGGTTGTGGCCGGGGGAGCTGGAAGCGCCCCTGCAAGCGGGATTGCCGTGCGGTGCGGTATCTTGTTCTGCACTGCATTGCACTGCATTGCACTGCATTGCACTGCATTGCGTTGTGCTGCTGCCGGCAGACCCCCGGGTGGAGTCCGAGGCACTCAAAACACCGGCGGGCTCAAGGGTCCTCAAGTTTTGTGCAATAGAAGGCCTGAAGCCATCCCCCTTGCCTTGTAGAGGGTTTAGGTCCTGGCCAAAAATAGCACATTTCATGCTCCTGCTGGTGTATTTCTAGAGTCGGGTGGGCTGGGAAGGGCAAATAAGGGCCTTGAAAATGTCAACCGTGTGTCATACCAGGGTCAGTAGATGACATGGCAAACCGTGGTCAGGTGCTGGGAGCTGAAGGGAGTCAGGAGCTGCAGCATGCTTGAGGCTGGACCAGCAGCCATGTGGGAGATAGGAGCCTGGAGCAGAAAGGCAGGAAGCCTTCGGCACCTGCTTCCTGGAGCACAGCGCTTTGTGGAATCAAGTGGTACATATTGACTGGATGTGCCCAATAATTCCTGAGAACACAGTTCTGCTTTGGAGTAGTTGCCAGGCAAAGAAACCCAAGATACTTTGCAGGAGCAAAATTTTGCTGCTTTGTAGCCCAGGAAGCTATTCAAATAGCTTTTCCTTTAGGTCTGATAGCGTTTCTGTAAGTGAAGTGTTTTATTTCAAAAGAGGCCAAATTAATGCAGACTGCTGTTGACTTCTTGCTGATTCTCTGTGAAATAAAATAGAAAATGTTGCAATTCCTTGGTGAGAAAATCTGGAATTTCAACAACTCCTGGAATTTACAGTGTTGCCCTGATTCCTTAGGGAACCACACACCCTCCCTCCTTTGCCAGCTGAGGAGGATTCTTTCAGGCCCACAGCATGGATCTCCTGTGCCCCAGCATGGCTACATGGCCTTACCTCAAGCTGAGCTGATCCCAAAGCCCATCCGTGGAAAATACTTGGCCTCACCTGGTCCTGTGATCTGTGGCACATCCTAATTGCAGCCATGCTGCTGGGCTTGAGCAACATCTGCCACAGCCTGGTTCCTGCCCTCACTGAACCAAGGCAGTCCACATAAATAGTGATCCAGGGGTAAGCAGCTTGATTTCCCTAAGCAGAGTCTAGACCTGCAGACTGGCTCTTGGAAGGCAGGCAGGAGGCTTGATCAGAAGCCTGAGTATTTCTAGGAAATAAAATACTTTTTTTTTCTTTTTTCCTTTTTAGTATGCAACACCTCAGCAATGCAACTTGGAGTTGTCAATATATGGGGATTTATCTCGAGGTTCAGATACTGGGTGTTTTTCCTAGACGTATGACACTCTGAATCAGATTTATAACAGAATCTCAGCTTCAAATAAAGAAAAGAAAAATGGCTTTGGATCTCGTGCCTATGCAGGAAGATTCATTGTGGTAGCTATAAATGAAACACAAGGAGAGAGAGAAGCGCCAAACCAAAATGCAAAACAAGCCAGAATCTGTTGTATTCAATAATTCAAGATTTCTGGATTCTTGGCCCTAGCTCTGCTGCCATACCAAAGACCAGTGTTGGGGGTGTGGGTATTGCAGCACTTGTAGGAGTTAAACCGCTTGCACCGAAAACCAAATACTTTCCCATACACTGCACTTCCCAGTAATTTGACGAGTTGTGCTGACCTAGATCTGCCTGAGGATCTAATATATTTTTGAGTGCAAACATAAATACACTCTCTTTCTGCATTTAATTTCTGAACAGCTCTAATTAAATCTAGCTTTATTTAAGCACATCCAGAGATCCCTTGCTATTTGGTCTTCAATGTGAAGACTCTTTGCCATTCACAAGAGCTTTGCTGTAAATGAACTAGGGAAGAGCAGCTGCTGCTCTTCCATCCCTCTCTCTTTTGCTGTTCTTCACTCTTTTGGGGAAAGTGGCTCTCAGAAAACAGGTTTCAAGCTGGAAGAAAATTTAATCACACATCCAGCATCTCTCAGGGCAGAGGAGTCCTACTTACGTGACAAATGTGAGCTTGATCTGCAGAGGGGATGCTGCATCAGGGCCTAATTTCATTATCATTAACAACAGTAATAAATTTCACTTTCAGAGCACAAAAAGTGAGAAGAGCATAAAAACTGCCCTTGTTCAGTGCTTTTTCTTATTTAGTCAGAACATATGCCCTGCCAGCTTTCCTGTAACTGTTCTCCAGGGACACATTTAGAGGCCTTGCTGGGCTCTGGCTTGGAGTTTTCCTCCAAAGCAAAGGTGCTGCTACATAGATCCTGTGCAGGCACTGTTGGGACAAAGGGCGAATGTGTGGCACAAAGAGGGAGCTGGAGAGAGTGGTCAGGGAGGGTTTCAGCACACTGCTTGATGTGATATTGTACAACAGCCCAGTGGTCGCTGCTGTCGTAACTTAGTAGCTCTGTGTTTGCTGCAGCCCAAGTGACTTGTCTGAGCCTGACAGGCTGTCAAAGGGCTTGTATGACTGAGGGTGAGAGAAGGAAATGCAGAGTAAAAAGAAAAAGGAAATTAGAAAAGATGAGAACCGCAGGCTGCAGGTTTCAGTTGTCACTAACATTGCACTGCTCTGTTACATTTGCATGCCAGAGAAAAGCAGATAACGGGGGTTAAACCACCACAACAACCCAGTCTACAACTGGGTTCTTGTATTAGAAGGTAACAGTTAAAATCTGCAGTTTGTACTTCTCTTCTTCAAGTTCCACCAGTTCAGTGGGCAGGGAGAAGAGTTCAGACCTTTAATGTTACTTTTAATATTGTGTCTTTGCATCCCCAAGGAATGAGGCTGGCCTCTGCAGGGCTTCTTGCCATAACCCCCATTACCTCTTGCCCTGCCTGCACTGCTGATTGCAAAATCCCAACATCAGCAGGAGATACTGATGGAGCTAAGGATTGGGTAGGTGCCTGAAAAACTGCCTTAGACATGAAGCCCTCTCTGTGCATGGACCTTCCCCTCCTGCTGCCCTACAGAGGCCTGGGGCAGGCTGGCCAGTGCTCCAGTGGGCCCTCAAGTCTTTTTGACTTCCAAGGGGTCTGACTTGTAACGGCGGCAGTGCTGTGCCTGGAGGTGGATTTGAATCTCTGCACCCCAGTGCCCAAACTCACAGCATGTAACTGCTGGGTGCCAGTGAGTTTTCGTATGTTGAATGCAGACCCTCTATCCCAGCAGTACAAATCAGTCTTAACAGTGGGTTAAAAAAGGGGAGCCACTCTTGCATACCTGTCCTATTTTCCTTTTTCTTCCCGCTGATGTCAGAGTTTCGAAAATCAAAGCCTTTTGGAGCAGCTCTACCATAGAACGAGAGTCATGGTACCCATGGAGCTACCCTGTCTCACTGGCTGTAACCTACCTAGACCATAGGTCTAATTGCTCTTTCTACCCCAACAACAGTTTGTTTCTGTAATGAAATACTTTTTGCATGATGGGTACGTTGTAACCAAAACCTACTTAAGTGATTGTCGTGTAATCATCAAGGCAAGTTTATCGCTTTACCTGTGTGTACAGGCATATCCAGAGATTGCCAGTTTCCTCCAAAAGGCAAATTTATTTGGCAACCTGATTGTGAGAAAATGCAAACATTAAGGTAGGAAGATCTTGCTGAAGTAGTAGATTTAAAGAACCAAATGTTAGCGTGCTTTTACAGTCATTCATTCCAGTGCAAAGTGGTTATGAAGTACTTCCAAGGCTGACTGCTAATGCTTACACCCATTTTATGCTATAATGAATGACCACACAAGATGCAGCACCATAAAGATTCAGGTCCATGATCTGTAAGTAGTCACAAGGTGCAGCCAGACAAGAACTATCAATCCTATATTGCTTTTGGCATTTCTATACTGCTCAATGCTCTTGTGAGTGCCAGGTTATCCTGAACTTCATTATAGATGGCTTTGAACATTTCATCAAGTCCTGCTCTTGCTGAAACAATAAATAACCAGTCCTAACCAGGTGCAACTCTGGCAAATGAAAATTGCACTGACATGGAAAATTAGCCCCACTAGTAAGACCTTAGCAGCTGGACCAGCAGGACTCTGCAGACCAGTCAGGAAAATTCTGAAGCTGGTGGTGGGAAGGATTTAGTTGATGAAGCAGAGGTGTCCAGTACTATTTTAGGCATATGTGTGTATCCCGCTCAGTCCTTCCTTGCAAGTCCAGAAGGGGTGTGGGACTCTGATGGGTTGCGTGTCAGACGTGCCAGGACCTGTATGGGTGTTTTGGGTATTGTAGGATGTATAAAGCAGCCAGTTAGAGTCTGGGCAGGGTAGACAAACGTGCTTAAAATAGCACTACATGACTACATTTAGGCAAATTAATGTGGCCTTGGCATGTCTGAAACCCTGCCCTGTTATGTCATTTCGATACCTGGCACGCAGCAGGGAGAGACTTGGTCTACTGGGCTGCGCAGATTACACAGTTGCAGTACTTAGGAAAAACTAAGGTCAAGAGTGAATGTTCATGCCTTTAGAGTTAGGTGGGAACTGAAAGGGTGTGGGTTCTTTGGAGGTTTTCGGACTTGAGAGAGTTCTGGTTCCCTCTTGATCATGCTGTAAGTAACTACGATATGATTTTGCCCACAGCCCGACTCTTGCAGCTGTTGCTCTGCCTCAGGCACATACTGCAAATTGGAAAGTGCAAACAAGCATGTGCGGTTCACTGCTAACTGCATGGATGGCAAATTGTCTGACTGGATCCTATAAAGAAAAAGAAAAGTGGGTCCCTGTCAGAGCTGGGAGACCTTCTTGTGAGTTCAGAGCAAAGAGGCTTCTTCGTGCTGGAAGTGTCTGCCATAGCCAAGGAGGGAAAAAAATCTTTGTATACAGTCTTTATAAATAAGTAGGTTACACCAGGCTTGTAACTGACTCACACCTTTGTCATCCAAGGGAAGCAGCTTGGCCAGGCTCTGAACTCTGGCTGCCCACTCCGCCTGCAGGATTACATAGAGATGCAGCTCAACTGGAGGTATTAGATTCAGCCATACCACACAACACAACCCTGGTGCAGCAGGGAGGCCATGGCAAGCTCCTCTGTAAATAGCATGGAACTGTAAAATTGCCATCTTTCCTGGGCTTTGAGAGATGAGCCTTGCTGTGCACAATGCCCCTGTCGTGTTTCCCATCTGTTCAGGGAGCAGGCGGGGAGGACAGGCAGAGAGGGCCAGGGCAGAGGTGAGACCACACAGCATGTAGCACAGGAAAGCTCTCCCCAGCCAGTCTGCATAGGCTGGCAGGCAGTTTGCTGGGGGAAGGGACTAGAGTTTAAGCTTTTGTCTCATTTTCAAATGAGCAGAGCATCACTTCAGCCAGCTCCTCTTATTTCCAGTCATGATCTCTGCAGCAGGGAACTGAGGAGGGTCAGGGCATGACCTCAAGCAGCAACATGCAGCCCACCATGCTTTTTATGTTAGCATGTTCCCTGCCACAGTTTTGGCCTGTGACACCCAGGGCTCTCCCAGTTGGCAGCCCCAGGGCTGATCCTGACCGCAGAACTGGTGAGCTCACCCTGTCCTGGGGAAAAAACGAGGTCAGCCCTGAGGACATGAGCTGGGATCTGCGTACGCTTGTTTGACCTCAGGGCCAGAGAACAGGCACTGGCTCATGTGCTTGCTACTACAGATGCTGCCAACATGAATGATTTCTTGGACTATTTTGCTAGGGAATGTATAATGGTACCACATGCCACATCATGTCTGGTGCCATCCTGAGGTGATCTCAGGGGCTGTCACTCAATCTGCAGTCTTTCTGCAGAAAGCAGAGCAACCCTGACCTCTGCTTTGGCAAATGCGTGGTGCAGATGCTTCCACAGACCTGTACCTGCACCCTTCAAAAGTCCTTGTTGCACCAAGCTGGTGTGTGAAGTTGTTTCTGAGAGCGAGTTACAGAGCTCCAAATACCCAGATGAGACAGATGGAGCTTGTGCTGGGCCTGAGGAGCTGCAGTGGGTAAACCTCTCCTGCAGCCCTTCCCTGCTGGAGTGCTAATGCAGAGCAGAAAAGGGCTTTCAAGCAGTGCTCCTGGCTGCTTAGCACTGTCAGAGTCCCCGTGGCTCTTTCCAAAACTGCTGAGGAAGCACAGTTTGCCCCAGAAAAAGCCCTCAGAAACTATTGTGAAGTTTAGCTTGACGCATTTGCGATGTAAAACTGCAAATTCCAGCTGGCTGACACTCGCTGCCGGTGGAGGGACGCCTCTGCCCACGTCCCTGTGGTCCCACTCCAAACAGCAGTGGGGTAACACACATTGCACCAATGGGGGATCTTCATTGGAGGCCACATATCGAGGGACTAGCAGGTAGCCATTCATTCCTTGGCACTGTACATGGGTTAAGCAGGTCCTGTCCTTTCTTATATCTCCCATGAAGGCTAGGCTCCACTCTTACCCTGTGTAAGTCTAGTTTGAGGCCTGGGGAACTGCACAGACCTTGTATGCCCCTGGCATGAGTTCCTGTGGGCTGTTCCTCCCCGGGACAGCCGCTTGTAAGGTGGGACCTGCGGCTCCGGCTCATCTGAGCGGTGTTTACCGCCCCCAGCTGCTCGTTGCCAGAGAGCACCCGAATGCAACCCAGCGCTATCATTTTGCATCCCCTTGCGACTCGAGCAAGATACCTTCTTGTATCTCATTGCTTTTTCTGCAGCTACCACGGACCTTTGCTTTAGGCCGTTTTGAGGCTTTTGGAAGACAGTGCGTCTGAGATGCAAACACACAACTGCCACAGCTTTGAACTGAGTGAAAGATCACAGGATGTGTTTGCAAAGAGTTAAATTTGCAGCTGCAGAAAAACAAATGCAGCAGTCTAATGAGGCTTATTTAGGGCTCAAGAAGCAACCTGACATTTGAAGTCTGTCATGTACTTACAGAAGTCTGCCTCTATCAACATCACCACTGCCCATGGAGTCACTGGCATGTCGGTGCTTATGTTCTATGTTGTCATTTTGTCCCCAGCGCAACCACTGTGTATGGGTGGGGATGTCACAAAATGCCTTCTCAAGGCTGGTAAGAAAGAGACAAGGGGTGGGGAGCCAGGGGAAGCCAGGTATGGTGCTCCCATGGCATTTGAACAGCAAAGCTTTGGACGGCCACCCACACCATTGTCCTCCCAGTGCCTAGCTGGTTCTCTAGGCATCTAGTTAAAAATGAGCCCAGCTGCACCCCTAAAGAACTGGCATTAGGTGTGTAGTGAATGGGCAGAGGATGTCTAGAGAGTTCCAGGACACTACAGAAGTATTGCCTACTTTCATTGGAATTCCGATTATTCATAACATGCTAGTGATCATTTTGCATCTCACCCAGCAGGTGGTCTACTAACTTTTCTTGGCTGCAGTTGCAAGAATACTACTTCTAGGCTTTACAGGCAGCATTCATCATGGCTGGCAAGGTAATTTATGTGTGTCTTAAACACTTGTAATTAGAGTTTCTCCTAGTTCCAGTGAGGAACAAAACAGACTTCAGTAACACGCAGATGAATAACTCAAAGTTCATTCCTCAAAAAAAAGCGTTTGTTTTTCTCTCTCACTTTGAGTCCCTTGATCTAAAAGCTGGGACCAGTCTCCCCAGGGTTTGCCGGTCATGTAGCTGCCACCAGCCCCCCAGGAAGTTAGGAAGTTCAGAGAAAACCAAAGCATTTAGCAGGGAAAGAAGTTCTGTAATGTCAGCTTCTCTATTCTGGATACGCTGGCTCCCAGCTGCTGCCTCTCCAATAGGTACTCCACCCAGCCCTCAGATAATAATCACAAGCTATTTCGCCAGCTCTGTTTCCTTCTACATTTTTTGCTGTTAACTCCATCGGCTGAATTGATAGCATTTAGCTTGAGAGCGCAGTGGCTTACAAAGCAAAACCCCATTATTTGGGCTTGGGGCTATGAAAATACTGACCCTTGTCCTGCAAAATGTGCAAGCACACGCTAAGCTTTGTTTCAAGGGGACTGCTTGTAAGCATGAAGTTAAATAGGAGCCTTGAAGAAACAGGGCCAAAAATGTATGGGGTGCATCGCCAGGGTGAGATGGTTTGCTAAATAGATGTGGACATTCACAATGTCATGTTCCTAGGAAAAAAGTCCCTGTGCTACCTTACCATTCAGGCTCTCTCTGGGAGAGGAATGACTGCTGTCAAAGGGCCTGATGCTCCTGTTTCCACTCAGACAAAAATTCCACTGACAGTAAGAGTTGATATGGCCGAGTGGAAATCACAAAACTGGATTCAGATTGGCACGTAGTCAAAAGCCAGAAATCCTCAGTGATAAAACATTTGTCTTTTCAAAGCATGCACCAGTTTCTGAAGCAGATTTTATTTTTCAGAAGTGTTACTTCCTCCCTCAGCTGCTCATAGTTTCCCCCTTACACAGAATTATTTTAGCAGCCCAAAATACATATCTGCATGTGCAAACTTCAGCAGCACGTTAAAGAGACACCGTCCAAAACACTTTAGCCCGTATGAAGTGAAACACATAATGCCTGACATGGAAAGTTTGTATTAGTTTAAGCTTGAATATTTCAATACATCTGTCATGGACACCTAGTAAAGTTCCTTTGGCTGGGACTGGTTTTCTCCTCTACTTACTCACATGATGTGGCTTCAGAAACATCATCTCTGAGAGCATCCCGGCATACAGCCTACCTCTGCAGGGACCTGTGAAGCTGGAGAAGTGCATCCATTTTTCCAAGGGATTAAAAGGTGCTTCAGCCAGCACACAAAGAAAACAGCTTAGAGATAATACTAGTGCACATATAATAGCACAGGCATCTCCCCACCACTTTGAAGGCTTCACTTAAAGTCCACTAGCGAGCTTAGCGTACTCTGTCACTCAGGGTTTTTCTTGAGGTCTCAGTTGCCCAGATAGGGCAGAAGCCCTCAGTGCCCTGGGACAATTACTCTCCCCAGCTGGTTAGTCCTGCCCTGCAGTAGAGACTCTTCCTTTCACAAGCACTAGTGTCCTCCACCTACTGATCCACATTCCCCATCTGGTGATTGCTCTGTCTCTTTCTGGTGTTCAGTCCTGAGAAAATGAATTCAGCCTGGGCAGTGGCCATCTGCCTATCCAAGGGCTCTCAAGCTGCATGGAAAGTCACCCGTGCCTCAAGAGCTTTCTGTCCATAATAGCATGCTGTAGGAAGGCATTTTCCCCCTCATCTCTGGAGAGTTTGAGTTCCATGTGGCAGTGAAAGAAGGATAAGAAGGTGAACCAGCCCTCCCAACAGGGTTGTCCTTCTGCCACAAGAGTGCTGAGAGGGGCCCCAGTACCAAGGAGACTTCACAAGTTACAGACTTACCTATGGGGCTGAAATCCTCTCATCAGTACCCAGCAAAGTAAAGCTTGCTGTGGGTCTGTTTCACCTCTTTAAAAGCATGTGCTTAATTTGGCATAACTAGAAGCAGCATTTCAAGATAGCCCTTATATACAGCAGTTAAGCCTACGAATGCTATTTCAGTGGCATAAATGGGTTCCAGGTGTGACAGTTGCCAAGTCGGAGATGGAAACTCTCAGCTGGGTGCAGTCATTGCAGACAGTTGGTGGCTGTAATTTTCACCACTGCAAAGATGGGGAAGCTGTCCAAGGCTTCTACCCAGGGCAACAGCACTCTGGTCTATGATGTTCTGCTGCCTTTATCAGTAATAGCAGTAATGGGCTGAAATGATACTTGCTGCAGGTTGACGATAGAGACTGGCATGCAGGGGTGACCAGAGCTCGTTAGTTACCCTTTTTCCTGGCTGAACTGATAGAAGTAGCTCAGATGTCTCTCTTCATCTCCCAGTTATGGGGTTACTTAGGTGGGTAGCAGAACATCTTAATCACTTTGCTTAGTTTATTCTGATTTCCTGTAACACTGTGTTCTAGCAGCTACCTAGAAGGCTAGTTTCCAAGTGAGGGAACTTGATTACAATAAAATCAGCAACATTTTGCCATTAATTCCACAGCAGTAAGGATTTGACCAGAGAATATCTATGGAAGTCTGTGAGTGTTGTGGTTCTGTGAAGAGCATGCAACTGGAAAAAAGACTTTGCTCAAGAAACTGTGCATAAACAAAAGGAAGCTCAGCTTAAACTGAGAAGTGTGAGCCTGAACAAACTCAGAACAGCTAATATCTGCCAATCTGATCTGTAGGCATGGAGCTCCAAGATGATCGTTGTTTGGACAAGAACCAGAAGTTTGGGCTTCATTTATGAGCTATATAATCAATATGGGCTGAGGCCAAAACCCACAGTTTCTATAAGGCCGGGCTATTTCTTGCTTCATATTATTAGGCACAGGAGACAGAGCTGACTTAGATTTACAGAATCTTGGCTCAGGCTCAAAAAGCATCAGCATGACTACTGAGAATGAGCGTATTCTCAGCTAAGGCCCCTCCAGGAATCGGGATGTTTCACTGGATTTTAAAAGCCCAGTTCCAGTGCAGATGCAGTATTCATTTCTACAGTAGTGTCACTTGTGCATTACGTGGAGCAGTATAAGATTACATTTAGGGCATTTCTGGTTTATAGCCATTTCTCTTTCTTCAGCCTTAAAGCACTTTGCAGCACAGACAAATCCTGGAACTGGTGCCCCCTTCGCAGCCGTGCTGTTGCTTCTGCATTCAGTCAGACTTTCAGTCATTGGGAGGTTTGTTCACAAGCCGCAGGGACGTTCATCAGGCACCCCAGTTCCTGTGGAAAGATCTCCTTCAAAGTGTTTTTCTGTGCGCTATACCACTGAAATGCAGTCGACTTGAGCGAGGCAGCACTGCTGGACGCCGTGCAGACACACCACTGCGCACTTCTGAGCTTGCAGGCAAGAATAACTTTTCCCGATAAAAACTTGAGGGGGAATTGAGGCAGCGATCTTTGTGAGAGCAAGGGGGAAAGTAAGAGCCTTTTTCTGTGGGAGGGTTGCGTGGAGAGGTTTTCGATGGCAGAGGGAGGTTAGTACAGTTTTCCACCTTATCCAAAAGATGGCACTGTTCACATTGGAGCCGTGCTCAGCTCCAGGCAGGGGCACCAGGCCTGTGCCCTGTGGGGTCTTGTCCTTGGGCTCCCTGCAAATGCAGTCTCGCTTAATGCCCAGGGCCTCATTTCGCAGCCCCCTGCTCTGTGGCAGAGGGCTCTTTAGCAGCATTATCCCTACCTGGTTGTCATCTTCCAAGCGGAAGAGTGGCTCAGAGCCTGACTTGTTTTCGGCAGTGTTCAGTTTCTATGAAATCCAATTGCTAGTATTTTGGAATAGCCAGTTGTGTTTTAAAGTGAGAAGGGACATTGGGAGAAACAGGGAAGGTGTGAGGAGACGAGAGGATGAGAAGCTGTGAGAAGGAGCAGATGAGAGTGGTGGGGCGGGACATGTGTCAGCAGTGGGAGTAGAGAGGGAAGCGAAGAAAGGAGGGCAAGAGAGGAGTCATGTATGCAGGCATAGAGATTCAAGGCCCCAGCAAGAAGGAACAGGACAAAGAAGCTGGGGTGATGCTGTTAAATGCTAAACTGGGCTTCCTCAAATTTATCCCCCTGCCCTGCTCTTTTGCTGAGCATGCAATTAATTTGTAGCACTGAAGAAATGAGAGAAATTTCTATCCATAGTCCTTAGATGAGAGTTAATGGCCCAAGTACAGATACTTATGGAAAATAAAAGAATTCCCTCCTCCCAGGCCCTGCAATGCCTCTACATTAAGCCCAGTGGTGTGTTACTAACCAGAGCCCTTTCCAGAGGAGCATCACACAGACAACAGGTTTTGTGTTGCTGTGGCATGGCAGTCACTACACCGTCCGGGGGACTTGCTCCACCAGGATCTGAATGTAGCCCTGTGCAAGAAGCAGGATAAAGGGTTAGGAGGTGCCTGGCCACCATCTGCTCCATGGGTCATTCATATGAAGCAGAGAGGTTTATCTGCATGCATCTAGCCCTGCAAACATGCCACCACCACATCACTGGGTGAACCAGACCTTTGAACACAGCTCAGCCTGAGCTGGAGTGGCACAAGTCTGGGCTGGAGGGTCACTCCTGCCTCCCTCCTTTGCTCACCACAAGAATTACCTGTCTTAACACCGGGAAGGAGCATCTGTGTCTGCTGCCTGCATATAGCAGGATGGAGGCTTTCACTTGGTCAGTCAGCCTTGTACTCACAACTTTGTGGTCCAACTAGAGACTACCTTTGTAGAGAGATATGGAAAATAATGTATCAGCCTTTTAGGGGAGCACAGGAACATTACACAGGAGTGTCGGATAAGTGGTGAGAAATTTTGTACTAGCTTGAAAATACAGGAGAAGTTAATTATACTTACATCCCTTTCAATCCAATTTATAACTTTAAAGACAATCCAGGAGGTTGTCAGTTTTGAGTTTAATTGACCTATTTTCAGCTGAGCCAATTCATTCCTACAGCTGGGGACTCTTTTTCATAGTTTTCAACTCACTGATTCAAGATTTTAAGGCCAAAAGGGATCATTAGGTCATGTTGTCTGGCCTCTTGTGAACAGACTTTCATCCAGACTTTCTTCTTCTGAGCTGCACAAGATGTGCCTGGTAAAAGCCTGCATCTCAGAAAGGTGCATGGTCTGGATCAGTGGTTCCCAGGATGGGCAATGCACTGTTTCCCTTGATCGCTTGTTCCCATGGGTAATCAGTCATCTTGAGATTAAAATGTGAGCATCATCAGGATCTCAGTGATACAAGATATTGCCTGAACCAAAAAACATTTAATGAGAAGTGCCTGACAGACATGCTATTAATTCTTTAAAGATAAATTCTTAAAATATAAATAGGATTATGAAGTACTTGGAAGATATGAATTTTGCCAAGTGGGTTGATTAGCTTCAGATACAGGCAGAGCAGACCAAACATTGGGAGTCATCACTTGTTCTTTCAGCTTCAACTTATATTCTTGTTAAAGCTCAGGCCCTTCGGGGCAATTGCATATGTTTTACAGAGCTAGGTTTTTAGTTGCCCTTTGGAAGCCGTGACCGGGAAATGCCCCTGTAAGATGCTGCAGATGGTTCTTTCCATGTACCGCTTGGCAGATGCACAGGAAAATGACGCTGGAAAGTTGGCTCTCAGCTGTACTTTGTAGTGAGGTGCTAATGCATGTGCTCTAACACTTTGTAATGACGTGCTTGGGGTTGTTTAAGGCATTTTTTGTTAGAGTCTTTGCCAAATTAGAAATCCAGTTGCAAGTTGGAAGCACCAGATCTCAGGTCTTTAAGAGAAGACAAGTGGTGAACTGAACAGATGTGACCCCACCTGGAATGTGGCACTGCCTGCTGGGTTGCAGCTCTCCCTATGGGCATGGGCATGGGCATGGGCATAGCTGCAGGGGATACACACAGGTGCTAGAGCCTCCCTGGTCTCCCAACACATCCCCAGCTCCTTGAAGATCTCTTTAACCCTCATTTCTCTCGGTTGCTTTAAGCCCTGGTCTCCTTTCCTTACTACCTGTCTCTGGACACCATTGCTTCTTCTCTGTTCCTTTTTTCTGCAACTTGCCAGGATAGCCCATTCCCTCACAGCCATGGGCTGAGAGAGGTGAGGATTTTCTTCTTCACTGATACTAGCCCTAGTATCCAACAGACTGGGGACCAGATGACATGAAGTAACTTTTAATAAGACACACAATCTGAGACACAGCAAGATGCACCAGAGCTTGCCAGGGTCTGCAAGGTCAGTCATCAGGCTTCTCTTCACAGCTGTGATCAAGCTCCTTACAAATACAAGCTTTGCAACAACCCTTCAACATGTTCTGAGGGCCCAAAGTCTGTCTACGGAGCTGGGAGAATCCCTGCTTCCCAAACTGAAGCCTCAAGCACACACACAATGCACACAGAGCTGGGACATGCTGGCAAGAAGCAAGATTTGTCTTTGTAGCAGTTTGAGCCTCAAAGCCACTGCCAATGCTTTTCCATAGGCAAGGGGGTCCTTTTCCATCCTGCTTCCACTCCCTGCCAGCACTGAGGCATGCCACTGCTTTCCAGGGATTTGGGCAATGTGATAAACCTTGGCTAACATTTCATGCTATTTATTCTTAGTACAGTTATTAAACACACAGGAATGAGAAACCGGGGTCAGCAAAATATCCAAGGGCAGATCATGCCTACTGACCAAATGACACTGTAGCCCCGCAAACCCTGAAGTGGTGGTCTCGGGGAAATGTATGGTCTCAACATCTTAGAGCAGAAATGACATTAGACGCTGTCACTAAAAGAAACTGCAAAGGGAATGTTAAATAGGGATTTTAAATTTTAACAGCAATTAAATTTTAAATATTCCAGCTCTCAGTAAAATGAAAGCAATATTTCTGTTCCAATATGAAATGGGCCAGATCCTCTGCAGCTGTATGTTGGTGACTCTCTGCGCTGAAATCAAGGGAACTTAATTGATTTGTAGCAGCTGAGGATGTGCCAGTTCAGGCTCTCTCCTGGAAATACATGACTCCTATCTGGCTGGCAGTGCAGCCTTGATGTTTCATTAATTTGCAAGAAAGATGCTGCCAGGATAGACACACACTCTGGCAGTGCAGGCTGACAAAGAAGTAAAAAATTACTCTAAAACTTGTTATCATCTGTCATGTTATAGAAGCTAATTTAAAAAGCATTTCCCAGGCTCCCAGTCTCAAAGGATCACTTAAGGATGTTGGTTTTCTTTTTGTGTGTGTGTGTGTGTGTTAGGAAACCACTGCTCGCGTTGTGTTTTTCAGACCCTGTTTCCTTCAGAAGGGCGAGGGCACAGAGTCAGCAAGGAGGAATGGGAAAGACCCTTCTTGCCCTGCCAACACATGACTATTCCCCACACTCAGAGCTTTGTCCTTCACGGCTTGAAATGAGTCATTGATAAAGGCTCCCACTACTTCCTTTCAGAGATCATTAAACAGCCTTTTTGGGCTGCAGTGTTAGGATGTTTTTCTTGATAGTCAGCCTAGACATTTCTCTGCTCTGTTTCCTCCCATTGCCCCTAGTTACACTTTGTCCCACCCTAAACAATTCCTTTTCCCTCCTTATACTGATATGTCCCTGTGCATATCAGAAAAGAGGTGGTGGTGACTGACACAGAAATAACACATATAAGCATGTTATCAGTCTAGCCTGCAGAATAGTTTGCATTAGCAATCATGGCATGATGCTGCAGCTGGGATAGTGAAGAGAAAGCGAGGCATCTGCTGCTATATTGGCTAACTGGCCCACTGGCCAGTTGGCTACTGGCCTAACCCAGTGTGATGCCTACTCGAATTAATGGGTTTAAGGGACCTCAGGAACTTCACAGGTCTGAGCAAAGCTCTGTTAGACAGCTCTGTCAGACCTCACAAGGAGATACTGCTCCCTTTCATCAAAGGCTGCCCTCAGCGAAGATGCTGCAGCGCAAAGCTTGTGGTTGCTGTTCTTGACACAGCCAGAGTAAGAGGTGAGGGGACTCAGCAGTTGTAAAAGACAGGTTACTACATCACCCATTATGCTTTGGATGAGCATGGGGTGTAAAATAGTATCAGAGGCTGTCTTGAAGGAATTAACCTGATGTTTGGGTGGAGCCATCTGCTGAAAGGAGAGGCTGCAGTGCAGACCTCAGGCTGCAGGATGTGCCTAGAGTTTTCTTCTGGGGAAGGGACAGGCAACAGACTTGCTTGCAGTCCGTGTGCCCACCTAGAGGACCTCCTGCAGTGCGTGTCTGGGCTGCAGGAGACACTGAGAGGGCCATGTAACATCAAGGAGGATGAAAAGGTACTAGATTGCTGGTTCCAAGCAGTTTGCAGGGATCCACAGCCCATGGCCAAACAGCCAGAAACTCCCCTAGTGGTACATACAGAAGGAAGGGGATGCAATAATGCAGAAGAATGGAAGCTTGCAGCAGCAAGGACTAGCAGGAGGAAAAGACTTCCTCCAAAGCCTGAGGTGCTCTTGCAGAACCGCTTCACCTGCTCTGCAGACTGAAGACTGAAAGACCTGTCACATCAGGAGAGATGCTGGAGCTGAGTATGGCAGCCTGATCTGCTGCCTGTGTAACAACCAGTATGACTAAGAAAAAGTGATGGGTGATGCAAAGTAGGAGGCACAGAGGCACCCCTTTGCTGGCCTGATGTGCTCTCTAGAGGGGTGTACTGCTTACCAGGGGCTCATATCGGGGTGTAATGGAGGCACTACCATGGCTCCTGCAGTTCATTAACTGTTATCTGCTGCTGCTGTTTCGTGTGGGCACCAGAGAGGAGCAGTCTGAGGGGTATCAAGAAGGATTATTAGAGAGCCCTGAGTGTGGCAGTAAAGGGCTCTGGAGCAAGATGCTTTTTCATCAGTCCTCCTGGTCAAAGGGACTGGGTTTGAAAGGGCCAGGATTGGTGCTACAGCCAGGCTTTGGCTGCTTAGACCGTGGGACTCTCTTTGAGAAACCTGGTCCGCTGGGGTCCATCTGTCAGAGAAGGGCAAGAACGTCTTCGGCCACAGGCTTACCAAGCTTCACAGAACAGTGGGAAATGGCTTTAAGCTGACAGAAGGGACATTTAGATTAGATATTAGGAAGAAATTCTTTCCTGTGAGGATGTTGAGGTGCTGGCACAGGTTGCACAGAGAAGCTGTGGCTGCCCCATCTCTGGCAGTGCTCAAGGCTGGGTGGGGCTTTGAGCAACCTGCTCTAGTGGGAGGTGTCCCTGTCCATGGCAGGCGATTGGAACTAGATGGTTGTTAAGATCCCTTCCAACCCAAAACATCGGTGTTATCAGCACTGTTCCCAGTCCAAAAGTCAACAATACAGCACTGCACCAGCTGCTAAGAAGGAGAAAAATGACTGCTGCTGCTGAACCCAGGACACCAAGTCATTCTGTGATTTAAGATCTTCCACCATATGCTGTCTGTTCCATTCAGGTATTGAATACCCTACCACCACCACTAGTAACTGAAGCCTCATGGTCCTTGCTCTGTTTAGTGACCACATGGCTTACTGTAAAAATTGTGAGTTTGATAGAAGCTAAAAGATCCCTCTGGTTGAGCCAGCATAAGGAAAAATAATAAACCAACAACATTATATCATAATCACAAACCAAAAAGTACTTGAAACTAGAAACTTTCATGCAGCTGTAACAGCCTGGCAAAACAAAAGGGAAGGAAAGCTAACAAATGCAAGGCTACAAATGCAGTGCAAAGCAAAATACACTGCGAACAGGCATGGCTATAGTGGTGAGAGATGGACTTTTCCTCTCTGGCTTATAGGTAATTGTACACCTCCCTCTATGTCACTGAAGTGTAGTAGATTTTTTTGGGGTTATTAGTTAAAGCTGCTTTCAAAACTGTGCTTTAAGTTTCTCCATAGGTTTTGGTGTAAACCTCACTGTTCCCAGGTCTTCTCCTGTTCTTAGCTGCACAGGTGCTAGACACAGGATTTAAAGGCACTTCTCAACATCAAAACAAAAAGCTTGACTTTGTTTTTGCAAATAAAGAACAAAAAGAAGTTGAGCTCATTGGCTCAAAACTGCTGTACTGTCATATTAGCTGAAAGAAGGATTGCTTCTGCAGAACTGGGGTGGACACACTGCCTGGGAAGGAGGAGAGAGCTCATCTGGTGTAGTGGTGCAATACACATATAGATTTTGGAGTAAAACCTCCAGAATTGCCTATTCACACATATTTCTCAACATTACTCATTAAGGGATGAGAGCAGGTCACCTGAATGGCACTGCAGTGGTTAATGTTGGGGAGAGATTCAGATGCAAGCTGCCAAGGAGAAAGTTGGATTTCAGAGGCAGGAAATGGGAATTGTTTTCCCTCCTCATATATGACTTCAGCTGACTTTCTCCTCACATTCCAGGGTCATCAGTTGAAAGCTTTGAGCTTCTTTGGCTTTGTTGCTGCTATATGTTCACTGGAATGTCAAAATCAGTGAGGTCAGCAAGGCATCTCTGGAGATGCAGACTGAAAGCCATGCAAACTGCCTTAATCGGTAGCCACTTAGGAGAAGCACAGGCACTCCTGGTGTCATTTCTCCTGGTGGCAGATACCACACGCTTCTGTAGCCTCCTGCAGGGCAGCTATTCTCTGTCATTCATGTAAGGGAGCAATTTTGTAATGCAGAGAAGATGCTTAAAGCTAAGGGATGGGTTTAATAAAGTCTGTGAGAAACAAGTAAAAATCTGCAAAGATTGGCAGAAAGAAGTGGAGCAAGTTTTCCTTGCTGGCAGAGGGTTGAGGCTGAACCACAGCTTTCTGTGGAAAAACTAGGCATTTGGAGTTGGGGTTTAGATTTTGTAATGTTCTCATAATGAGTGAAATCAAAAGGGCCTCTGGGATCTCAGCACTCCTAGGTTTACAGGAAGCTGGGATCTAAAAAATATTGCTTTGAATGGTGTCTCTGCCCATGGCAGGGGGGTTGGAACTGAATGATATTTAAGGTCCCTTCCAACTCAAACTGTTCTATGATTCTATGATTTTATGATTCTATGATAGAGCTGTGGTTGGCCATTATGACTCAGCTAATCTGATCGTTACCTTGCCCTGGCCTCGAGGAACACCCCACTGACCGGTTTTGCCTACCTGTTGGAATATATGAGCAGCTTCCCCTCCAGTGGCTGGTTTGAGAGCAGCTCATGAGACTTACTATGAAGTAATTTTGGTGATGCTATTACTGCTAGAGCCCTTATTAAGAACCAAAATACAGAGTCTGCCAAGATCAGTAGTATCTTCCCCTGGCTTATATGGCAGCTTAAGCCATACTTAGCTAAACTATGTAGTGTTCCTTCTTAAAAATGCTGTGAAAAAAAACCAGAAAATGCTGTGTTCTCTCTAAGACAGTGGGGTTTCCATAAGGCAGTTTTAAGGTTGAAGGTGATGCTAAGTCACATAATTCCCAGATGTCTCTTTTATACTTTGTTCAACCCAGCTGGAATTGTTCATTTACTTAGAAGATGAAGTGTAAGACACAGATGAGTTGGCACATTTGTCAAAACATCTTGGCCAAGAGTCACCAGCATGCCAAGTATGATGCAAGATTGCAAGATGATTTTTGATGCCTGCAACAATTGCAGTGCCATGACTGGAAATTCATAAAGGAGTGAGAAAGAGACTTTGCTATGGAAGGATGTGGGCTAGTGGCAAAAGAAGCAGCGTAGTTTTCAAGAGAAACTCAGAGGTGTATCACTGGCAAAACTAGCTGTCTACACTGTGACATTGAAAAGGTTAGATTAGACATCAGTCTAATAATACCTAGGACATAAAGGTAGTTGAGAGACTTAATTGATCACAGTCTTGAAGCCTGAAATCCACAGAAGGGAAGTGAAAATCGCCGTTATAATAATCTGGGCCCCCTGCCTGGTTATGTTCAGGACCAGCTACCTAAAGTGATTTAAGAAAACTGTGTTGGCAGGTGCTGGCCCAGCAGTTTGTCTGTCAGAATTCCCTGATGAGCGGCAGTATTTTTAGCTGTAAATGAACCTATCATCAACATAAATCAAAGGAGCACAAATCTTTCTCAGTGTAAGGCATAAGGGGCTGATGTTGAATTCAGGAATAGGGCGATGTTAGTTGCTGGGAATGATTCACCTAGGTCAATACCCAGCCACTGAGAGTGGACAGGAACCAAGGTTCCCAGAGAAGCGGAAACCAGGGCAGAAGTGGTAGCTTATGGAGCAGCCGCCCCACAGGATGAGTCCTGAGGTCAATTATACCTTGTAGTTAAGAAGATCTCATCACTAACTGTACGTTGTGGATGAGAGTCCTCTTTGATCTGTTTTATATGTTCAGTTTAATTAAATTCCTTTTATTCTTCTTGTAGAGAAAGAATAAGCTGAAGAAATAAAGTTACCCTCTCTTTAGTGTATTTTTCCTTTTATTCATGTCTAAATGACAGCTCCAGTATTTTCAATTTCTTTCTATGAACACTTTTATCTAGTCATTTAAATATCCTGTTTCTAGACCTTTCTTTTTCTGAAAAATACTTTCAAGAAAAGAATAACTAAGAAATAATACAGTATTTCGGATATGCCGATACGCTTGATTTATAAAGCAGTGCTGTAATATTTACAGAGCCCTGTTTTCCATCCTGGGCAGTGCAGTACTCGCACAATTTGGTTTTTGGGACTCTGCGTTTGAAGTAGGGATTTTCACTGTCGACAATGATGACCCACTGTTTCTTTCTAAGTAATTTTCAGCTTTTAATAGTAGCTGTCATTTAGGTTTGTTTCCTTTTTTCCCCAACTCTGATTATTTTGTATTTATTTAAACCAGCACGTTCTGCTTGCTTGCATATTTCTATCTCACCTTGCTTTCCTAGATTGTTCTAAAAGTTTTCATAGCAATCCCTACTCCTCAGTGGCCTTCAACCATTTTGTGTCATCTGCAAAATTTCTTACCTCACTGCTCATTCAGTTTTCGGACCATTAATAAAGCCAGCAAAGAGTACATCTGCCAGTATGGATCATTAAGACACCTGCTGCTAATCCTTTGCCAATGTCAAAATGTATTATTTCTTTCAGATATTATTTTCTCTGTTTTACCTAATTTTAAATCCTGAGTGGTAAATTAACTGTTGCTTAAGAAGTTTACAAGAAACTAAATAAATAGCTCTCAAGTACTGACATTGTGAGATTAAATAAAAAGTGGCTTGGATAAGAACTGCTGCATGAAAAAATGCCTCTGATGAGTCTCATTTTATGTTAATATCGTCTATTCTCCTTATGCTCCTAATGTCAAATTGCATTAGTCCTTAAAATCACTGTATCATGGGGGAATATAAATACAGCCTGCTGATATTTTGGATCTCTATATTTCAATGTAATATGGTCATTAAAACAGTTTGTATAATTTTTATTTACTAACACAGCAATCTTAAGTACATATCTAGGAAGAATAAGTGTTTCTTTGATGGAATATAAATTCCATTGTGTACAATGAGAGAAAACATGATTATCTTTACCTGTTAAACCAGGAGATCTATTCTAGGAGTAAATCTCCTGGGACCACTATTCTGAGCTGATCATTTCTGCATGTCCATGAAACCACCTTTAAAAACTGCCTGAAAAAAAAACCCAAACCTGCTATATGCTGAGATTTAGTAAGGCTATAGATTCAAGAGGCTTTGACTAGACTGAATCTTTCTGATTCACTGTCTGATTCTGAAATAAATAATCTGATTTTAAGTATATCACATCATTTCAAAGTGTTGACTTCCTTGGATGAAGGTGGAAGCGACTAAACATATGCAGGAGATATTTTTGCAAGCAGAAGAAAGAGGGCAGCAAAAGGATACCTCATTCTCATCCACAGGACCAAGTTAATTTCAGCTCAGGGTTATCTGTAATCAGTATAGACCCATATGATGCAAAGCTTTTCTGTGTGGGATACTGACCAAAATAACTCTCTGTGCTGATGCTGCAGCCGGACAAGAGATGGTTTTGCTCTGGAATAATGAATACGCTTCTAAAGCCAGAGTGATTACTCTGGGACAAAGTCAGCATTCTCTTAGAATCTTATTTTTTGCAGGAGGAGGTCTGGTATGGCTAGTGATTAAAATGAAAACATACAGATTCTGACACAACGTTGTATCCCACCTCTGGAAAATGCAGCAGAGGCAACTGATGCCCTGAGCTCTGCCGATGTGATCTACTGACTGTGTGTGTGAATATCTGCTGTGCTGTGATTCTCTCCAGGAGCAGTGACTGCAGCTAATTGTCCCTAGGCAAATGAGCTCACAGATCTGCTGGAGAGGTGCAGTAGAACTTCGTAAAATGTCTTTCTCTAAGTCAGAAAAGCATCCTCATTCAGAAAGGGTGCTACCATTTAACTGTTTGATTTTAAGGGGTTCCAACTTGCATGACTTATTTTCACATTATTAATTTGGACTAGAGCACCTCCTGTATGAAGACAGGCTGAGAATGTTGGGGCTGTTCAGCCTGGAGAAGAGAAGGCTGCGTGGAGACCTCATAACAGCCTTCCAGTATCTGAAGGGGGGCTGTAGGAGTGCTGGGGATGGACTATTTATTAGGGACTGTAGTGATAGGACAAGGGGTAATGGGTTCAAACTTAAACAGGGGAAGTTTAGATTGGATATAAGGAAGAGGTTCTTTACTGTAAAAGGTGTTGAGGCACTGGAATGGGTTGCCCAGGGAAGTTGTGAATGCTCCATCCCTGGCAGTGTTGAAGGCCAGTTTGGACATAGCCTTGGGTGGCATGGTTTAGTGGGAGGTGTCCCTGCCTGTGGCAGGAGGGTTGGAACTAGATGATCTTGAGGTCCTTTCCAACCCTAACTATTCTATGATTCTATGATGTATGCCATTTTTGCACATGGTCTCATCAGAGCGGTTAGGTGGTCATCTGAGGGAAACAGCATGGTCCTGGTAGACTGGCTTACACCCATAATAAAAGGACAGAAATAGCCACTTGTGCTATTCTTCTGTATCTGGGATGAATCAGAAAGAAGATAGAAACATCAGCCTAATATAGGGATCAGCTTAATTATTCTGCTGGCCTAGCAAATGAGACTTTCTATTAATGACAGCAAAGGTTTTTTACAGAGGTAGTTACAAAGTAGTACATTTAGAAGGTGTTCCATTTTTAATTACAGATAAAAAGGGAGAAATCCGAATATTTTACTAAAACTCCAGGTGCCAAGAAGTCAATATAATAAATTGGATGTGGAGATAACACTTAACAGTTATAATTTGTCATCTCAGAAGATCCAGTGCGAAACCACATCTTTCAGAGGCTCTCACAAGATCCAAAAACGTGCTGTATGATAGCTCAGATCCCAATCAATCAGCATGTCTGGAGTGGAGACAGATGTCCATCTGCATTAGGACATTTCTGCTCCCTTTCATCAATGCATCACTCAGTGCACACTTCATTGCAAGGCTGGGTCTTTTATACAGGGCCTTTCAGAAGAGAAGATCGCGGCACACAACTGGATACCAAATTGTAGAAAGATGTGAACGAGCATGGGTTCATTACACAAATTACATGTGCTTGTACTGATGGGGCTGGTCTGTGAATTCTGGATGACTAGATTTTAGCCTTATCTTTAGAACTTGCTTAAACTCACTGTGTTTGGCCCAAGGCATCTCAGTTCTGCAATTTATAATACTGACAGAAATCATATAGCTCAGTTCCATTTTTGTTAAACACATCCACATTTCTCAATGGAGGACAAAATTACCACAGTGCATACAGCTATCACATTGCTTTGGTTTTGTTTTCCTTGGGAATTAAATTATCTTGACTATCTACTTCTGTCAATTTTGCTACAACCTTATTAGAGCTCTAGTTGGGTCCAAAGCCTTGACTGTAGTAGAAAAGCCACAAAGAAGGAGTGCAACCAAATACCTTTTAGCATACCTTTCTCATAAATATGTAACCATCTGAAAAGCAGGCATCCTGTCCAAGTTTGTTATATAGATTCCCTTAATGTGTATGTAGAGAAAGATACCTCCAATGGGAAAATTATCCAGTCATTCCTAGACTCCTAATTTTGGATAGGATGAATCATCTTCTGGAAGCACCTCTCTTCACTGGCTACTGAGAGAGCCCAGATTGAGAATAGACATGTAAATTTTTTTATGCCTAAGGTTAAACGAAAGAAGACTTACTCTAAATTGCAGTATCATTATGTTTCAATCCAACCACTGTTCTTGTATCTTCACCATGTAAACCTAACAACTTTTCACACAAAGACAGAGATAATAATTATGATCCTGATAATAAAATGTGAAGCACTGTTTAGTCTAGAAATGCCAATTTGAAAGTAGGACTGATCAAGCTTAAGGCGGTCTTAGGAAAACAAAGTGGCAATCTTAAACCCCAGTAAAGAAAGCCAGATGCTAATGCTGTGCTTTCACTCTCCTTGCAAACACAGCAAAAGCTCTGAGTATACTTCATGCATTTCCTTGCTATTCCTCTTGCTTGGTACCTAGTATAGTAAACACAAATAATCTTTAAGTACAAGATTTGAAGTTCTTAACATGCTGCACTCATATAATTTTGAAGTGCTCCTTCAGTATGTTGAGTAACAGCTTTTGGCTCTCCACTGAATCACCTTCTTATGCAAAAAAAATAGAGTCAACACTGAGTTTGAGAGCACCCCGAACAGGTGTACTCAGCAAAGTCAATGCACACAGCTTTTATAACTAACCTCATCACCAGGCAGAAGGCTTTCTGCTCCATGGATCTTGTGGCCAGAGCAGAAGGCACTTTGATGTGGATATTGTAGCCAGGACAGATATCATCTCTGCACATATAAGCATAGAGGGTATGGAAAAAGAAACTGTCCAAGAAGCTAGTCACTGCTTAGTTAGGTAATATGCAGGTATCAACACACAGAGACCATGCGTCTTGAGCCAGCTTTTAGAAGCTTTCCAAGGCTGATATGCAGTTCTTCTCAGGAGCCCATCTGCTCATAGCCACTACGCACCTCTTGCCTTATGAGTGGAGGTGGTTTTCCACATGCAGTGTCTGCCAACTCTATCTCTCCTTTAAAGTGACTGCATGAACTGCCTTAAGTCTTTGTGTTGCTCCACAGTAATAGTAATGCCAATGATTAAAAAACCCACAGAAATTAAACAAAACGCCTTGGCTCCAATCATTCATTTCACAGTCTCCTTCGCCCTCTCTCTTCAACCTTTCCTCTAAATAAGGTCTTTTCTTGCTGGAGTTCCAGCCAGCTCCAGTGATTTTTTCCTGTCTACCTGATCTCATTCTAATTAAAAAACAGTCTTTGCAGATGCCTCTGGAGGATCATTAAACTTAAGGTGAGTTTTCAGCAGAAGGAATACAGTCCAAAAACATTGGACGTATATTCCAGTAACAAATTCCCATGACTTCAGGTCAATTCCTTTGATGGAGTGATCTGGCAAAGTTCATTTCTGACAACAGAGGTATGTTGGTTTATACCAGCTGAAGGTTTTATCCTGCCTTTGTTTACTAAATAAATGCTGAATTTCCAAAAAATAATGAGGTTAACAGGTCACACAACTGCAGCCTTCCATTCTTGATAGAGAAGCGGAAAGGTTGTCAATCCCACTTTCCTCCTTTCCCAACAGAGCCCTGTCCCACTAGTGGTACAGAGATGCGGATCCTTGGGGAGCCTTCTGCACTCATTAGTTTCTCCATAACTGGGGCATCGTTAGACATAAAGCAAAAATGGTCAGATATTTGTTCATACAGCAATAATTACATAAAAATAGGGACTGATACCATCATAGAAGATAGGTGCCAATGGTAAAAACTCAGTATTTAATAATACCTATAACGAGAATCAGCAGGACTAAAAATGGATGATTTTTCATTGAAATTAAAACAACTCTGAAATTTGGACCAGATTAGAGACAATGTTCATCTCTTTCTTTTGGGTCCTCAAGTTCTCTGCTGAATTCTAGGACAAAAAGACTTGCAGTGATTCTCCTGCTTCTTTTTAATTAAATTTGCAAACAAAGGAGGGTCAAATAAGAATCTAGCCTGTGATTAATTTATCTAGTTGAAACATGAACTCTGCTGCTTTGAAAAAGCACTATATACAAGCTTGTTTCTAGTCAAGGATTTCTTTATAGCAGGATATTCTTGGAACAAGATTTATGTTCTTCACATCTCTTTGTACAACCCCACAGAGAGGGAAAGTATCTGAGTGTGGGAGAGTGTGTGTAGAGATGCAAAATCTCAGAGGATGCCCTCCCTTTCAGAAGAGCCAAATATATTCCATAGCATTAGTATACAACATACCTTGTTATTTTGGTCACAAATTACCATGGGGACACAGAGCTATTCCAGTTGGGTGTAGATATTCATAGCCATTGTTTACTACCTACTTGGCAGGAGATATATGTGGAACGATCTATATGGCACAAGTGGACTAAGCACCACAGTACTCAATTCAGCCATAAAAATGCTCTAATTTATTGAAGTAGTATGGTTGGATGACACAAAAACTAATCAAGCTAGTGATTCCACGACTGCCTAGAACAAATCATTGCCATGTACCTCTGTTCAGCCCATTCCTTCATCATTTAGAAGTAATCTCAGCACTATTAAAATGTGCAATATAGACAGCACTTGAAACTGAAGTTTTCTGTTCTTCCACGGAACATATCTAAGAAATGGCAATGCATTTTCATGCTTGCAATGAGACTGTGTGTTATTCCTGCCAAAGGAAACAGCATTACAGCCAGCTCCCCCTTTCCTGCACAGACAAGTTGAACCATGTGAAATCCAAGCAGCTTCTGGTTCTTTGCAGGGCAGTCTCCAGGAATGAAGCTACACTGAATGAAACTACACTGCTTTCTCTAGAAGAAACATAACTGTGCCAGGAGCTGAGACCAAGCAGTTTTGTCTAAACAAAGCTGGCATCCCTCAGTGCTAGTGTGAGTAGCTCTGCTTTAGGTACCTGCCTGAAGTGGACAGGCTGCAGGTACTGGATTGACTCAGAGAAAAGCCTGAGACAAGCAGAGCTTATGCACTAATGTGCAGCATTACTCTGGACAAACTGAGCTGGCTCCCTGATGCACCACCTTGGTATCCTTCCAGTATGCTCCCCAGCATAACCTGTTATATGTGTATAACCTCAATTAGTCTATTAGTTGGATCTTCCTTAACTTCCACTATCACACTTAATTAAGAACTAGCTGTCTTGAAAAAGTAGTGCAGCCCTACAGATTGTCAAT
Source organism: Myiopsitta monachus (assembly GCA_017639245.1). Classification (NCBI taxonomy): domain Eukaryota; kingdom Metazoa; phylum Chordata; class Aves; order Psittaciformes; family Psittacidae; genus Myiopsitta; species Myiopsitta monachus. Next base: position 84,186,993 of record CM029920.1, read on the forward strand.
ATTATAAGGGCATTTAAGTGCTAGGAGATTCTGGCCATAACCACTGAAATAATGAATTGAAAGCTCCTTTTCTAGCTGCCTAGACATGTGGTGTCCTAAAGGGACATCAAAACTGAAAAACTGGACAAGTGAAGGCCATTACCTCTGGGTAAAGGGAGAGAATGAAGGAATGAAATCAGCTACTCTCACTGTAATCCAGCGACATTATTCTTCTCTTCTAGAGAGGCCTATAATAAGCACAGGGTATTTTGATCCTCAGATCTTCTCAGTTCTATACCATGTAAATTAGCCAACTGTGAGGATGTCTCCTGGCCAATTCATCTCACATGGTGGTATCTTTATCATGTGCTTCAGCTATACAATCAAAGTTAAATAACAGGCTGAACAACTACTAGGCTTCATTCCTTATCAGCCACAAACCCATTTAAATCTGCTAGCTGGAAGGGCTAGCTGGCCCATGACCTCCACCAAATTATGTAGTATTTGAGTTCTAGGTGACCTGGAGTTCAATGCCACCACTGGGGAGGACAGGAGAGAGCTGCCTATGTTGCATTCACAAGGAGGTTTACAGGAGACAAGAGTTGCCTGTAGAGGTGTGCCTTTAAAAGAGTTTGGGAATAAGCATTTGTTTATATTTTGAAATAAGAGCTTGCTCTCTGGCACTGCCAGCTTAGCATTTCCTTTCAGTGAAATGGCAGCAATGCCAAAGGGTATGGTTAGGACAAACCCAATGAAATCATGGAGACAAAGTCAATTCCCTGTGGTTTGTGGTTGTAACAAGTGATACCATCATACAACCCAAGCAAACCACAGAGCATGTAATCTAGTGAAATGTGGCACAGTTAGAAGGCAAGTGCATTTGTCGTGCAACAGAAATGGTTGGAGCAATCATAAGTCTTTCTGTGCGCTCAGGCTTCTTTGCAACGCAGTGCACTGCTGCTGGGTCAATTAACTCTGTGTGCAGGTTCTTGCAGTAAACCTTCACTCTGCAAGATGAACGTGACTAGGTGTTTCTCACTGCTGCACATTCGTTTCCCGTTTGTAATGGGTTTTTTATAGGCTCAAGCTTTGACTGAGGACGCAGTGTTCCAGCCCAAAAGGACGTGTCTTCGCAATGCATTTAGAGTGAGACTGCATCTGCTCTTGGAGAGTCGTGAGTCTAATAGGCAATCTGCTTGATTTATGTACCATGAAGCAGATTAGAGTATGGGTAAAGATTCTCATTCATTACATAATTTCTTTGAAATTATGAACCTGGTGTGTTTGTTATGAGAATAAAGGATCGTTACATGTAAAAGGACATTTTCAAGGTTGGCTTTAAGCTCGTGTTTAGCAAAACCGTTTTTGTTGCTCCTCGGACCTGTGATAATGATGTAGATTTAAATTTTTTCCTAAAGAAATAGCTTCCTTTTTTGTTTTTTTTTTTTTTGCATTACTTAATCCCCTTTGTTTCAGCTGCTTTAAAAACAAGCATCATTTAAACTTCACAAAGGCATTATGCTCTGGATTCAAATGGATAAACTGGGGCAAATGGGCAGATAAGAGAATTCCTTAAGAAGCTGAACTGACTCTACAAGTCCAATGTGTTAACTAGCACACTGCTGATCCTTAAATATAGCCCAGTTTTCTGGAGTGAAAAATCAACACTGTCATCAAAATACACTGTAAGAAAACACAGTATGTTCTTGACACAGACACATTGGCCAGAGATTTCAGTTTTATGAAGTTGCTCTTCATAAAGGGGAACCAAGACTTTAAGAGCACAGAGGCATACCTTTAAATAAGCGGTTTCCCACCTGGGGAGAATCTCTGTGCAAAGAATAGTCAGGACCTGATCCAAGCTCTACTGAAATTTTACACTGGCTTAAATAAAGCTTGGATTAAGACCTAAGTATTGTGCAGAAATTTCTCAAGTGTAAGAAGTGACAGAGCAGTCTATGCACAGCTTAAATGAAGAAATAGGGGTAGCAAAGGGAAAGCAGTATCTGCTAAAACAGACCACGGAAATGGTGGAAGATCATTCAGCTGTCATTTTCTTTTTTAAAAGCCAACTGTCAGAGAGAAAGGAGAAAGTAATAACTGGGAAATGAGGTGCACTCCAGCTCTGAAAAGGTAGCCGTCCTTAAAAGAAGAAAAATCTAATATAATATTAATTGAGAATTACTCTCATTCTCTCTCCTGCCAGTTTCTAAGTATATGTATATCTTCATCTCTACAACAATAAATATATGGGGCTTTATGCTATTAGGAGTTTAAAAAACAACAGTTTGACAGCTCCCATGCAATTACTATTTGAATTTCTGAGGCTATTTGTTAAAAATCTTCAAAATAAACTCTAATAGTCTCTACACCTACTGCTCAACTAAGGTAAAAAGCATCCATCCTCTGAAGCCAGCAGAACATCACCAATTTGCAAGGAGAATGAGATCTCTTTATATTGGGTTTCAATTTATACTGCCTGTACAACTCTGTCTCTGTAGCATTCAGAGGTGCCTTAGGACACAAAGAGTACCACTGTCTGAAACACACTGCCCACGAGTGGGACTGCAGCAACTGGGAAGCCTCATGCAGCAAGGGAAATCAGGATGTTGTATATTTGGATGATCATTGTGGCAATTGCTTTGGACTACAGAAAAGATTGTGAAGTAGCAGACTTTCTTAACTGATTTCGAAGTTTTAAGCTGCCACTGCCAAGATTTACCCAAACTTTCCCCAAAGTTTCAGTAATATAGCTTGAGATCAAGATATTTTCCTTAGAATGAACATGGTTGTTAGAAGCATGCCTTGATAAATGATGCTTCACGCTGTGGAGAGTTCTTTGCTTCTCCTTCAACTGATGCTATGGTCAAGGTCCCTGTTTGGTTAGTTTACAGCTGTTTTTTGTATATATTAAATGTAAATCAGACTCCATACATGACAGAAGAAGAAGTTTTTTTTGGAGATAGGCTGGAACTGCTGAATTCAGAGCCCAGAGCCAACCTCCTAGCTGGCACACAACATTCACTAAAGTCAGTCCATTTTCAGCCGAGAATCACAGCCTTGGGTTTTGCTTCCTTCAGGAAAGAAGAGGAAAGAACAACTATTTCTTGATTTTAGACTACAAAGTATTAGCTGTTAAGAATGAATTTAAACTATCTGTAGGATGCATGACTTCATAATGAGTTATTAATGTAACTTAACTATCTGCTTACATGGGGAGACATGGAAGGCCATGCTTTCCCAGAAAATACAACTGTACTCTTTCCCCAGGCTTTGCAGGGAAAGCACAACATGGGCGTCAAGAGACCTGAGGTCTAATTAATGTGATGGCACACACTTTGTAGGAAGGGCTACTTCTGCTATGTCTGTTAGTGCTACACTCACTTGGTAAAATGTGTGAGAAAATTGTGTACAGTACACTGAGGTTGTTGCGTACGATCAGCTGGTCTGCTGCAGCCAGCTTCAGATAGGAGAAATCAGACTTGGACTGAATGAGCATGAAGTTACATGGTTCCTGATGCACTGTTTGTACCTTTGCTCTGCATTTCTTTATTTTGGCAACCACACCTTCACACTGGCATAGGCAAAGCAGGATTTACATGTTATTGCAGAAGTAAGGAGTGGGAAGAGATGAGCTGAAGGTACCTTCTCAAGGTCCCCACCACCCTCCAGACCAGAGCTCAGACAGTACCCAACTTGCGCTTCTATTTCTGCCTAGTCCCCAGCACTTTATGTTGCCAGTTCCAGCCCACCATAGCAAGTCAGTTCAGCACTACTTGCCTGGGGTGGAAAGACCTCAGCCATGATTTATGGGGGACTGGGACAAGGCAGGGTCAGAGAGTCTCTCTAAATGACCCCAAGTTTGTTTGCTGTCGTATAGACTGCAGTATTGCCTAGGCTCCCCAGAGCTTCATTGCTGCTCATCACTTTTTATTAAAGGTTCAATCACAGCTTGAAACTCATATGAACAATCTGTCTCCGTAGAGGATAAAGAATGAAAGGGGCAAGCTCACAGACTACCTATAAGTCATACATGGTAATGTACCAGTGCATTATCAGCCAGGGCCAAAGTTTATTGGATAATTCACTCAAAACAAATAACACCCAGCACTATGAAAATGTGATGTAGTGTGCTTATTTGGTGACATCTGTGAATGATTAGTTGCCCTTAACCCCACCCTTACTGAGATATTGTTTATCCTCAATAAAGTTTCTACACAGCTGGCATTGTTACCCCTTTTGACACTCTCAGCAGAGACACTTACAAATGAAAGAGTGCAGAGACTAAAATATCGCAGACAGTGTTCAGCATACTGCCAATATGATGAAAGGAAACTTGTCCTGTCATTCCTCAGGCTCCCTCTGTTTTGTGGATAAAAGTTAAGTCTCAAGGAAGATCAGCTTGGAAACTCTGAGGAGCCCTGAGTTTTGCACATACTGAAGTTTAACAAACTTTGCAAACTAGAAAGGCAACTTTTCATGATTAAAACAGTCAATGATACTACACTACCAAAAGAATTTAGTTCATTCATTTTGAACTGTAAGTTTAGGTTTAGAGATTTGTGATAACTCTTCATAGATTCTGTAGCAGGGTGTTGTGAAAGTAATGAAATGATAGAAGATCTGACTACAGCATTCTGAATTCATTATTGAGTTTCCAGATGGAAATCACTGGGTCTCCAGAAGAGCTAACGGAGAATGATCAAGATTTTCCTGTGGCTAGACGCACCCTGTTTAGATTGTAGGACTCAGCATGTATAAGCAATAAAACAAACAAAAATAAAACCATAAGTGAGGAAAATCAAATGATACAAAATTAAGTGTTGTCAATAATAATAATAATAATAAATCAATTCTCTTTAAAGCCAGCTCTCAGGCTTTGTTCCTGTGCATATGTAGAGAGTATACTGCATGTCCTTTACACCTCTTGCCTTGTGTTGTGGCGGGCTCACTCTGGATTCCTGCCTGCACCTCTCACTTTTGTTCTTGCAATTCCACACACTAAAGAAACAGCTGCTCACAATTTATTTAATCATTAGCTCGCACAATCATCTCCCCACAGTCTAGGCCAGTGATGCAATGCTTGCAGGCTTAATAATGCACCTCCTGCCCCACGTGTCATTCTGAATTGTGCACGTATGTACTGATCTTGTACAGCTCTGCAAGAATTGTTTCCAAAGCTGAGATAGATTAGACCTGTCTTTCCAAAACATAGTTCATAATTAAAGAAGAAGAAACTACCCTCTGCCTAGTTTTTACCATGCAGCCGTTTGATACACTCATATTCAGCATACACTGTGAAATGGTCCAGCACATGCTACGACAGCTGCAGGAAAGGCAAATGAAAACACGGCACCCTTGAAGCCTAATGTCAGCTAGTGAAACAAAGCTATTTAACATTGTGTATTTACTTACAAGCTGTTTCACAGTCTGCAGTTCAGTTGCTTTTGGATAAATGGAAACAAAAAATAAAGTTGTATTATGACGGAAGAAGACACCAATGTCATCCTACGCACACAAAGAACAGATGAAAACAAATCCCATGTTTTGAAAGTCAAAGAGGCATGAAAAACAATACACTACCTGTTGCTTGAGTCATATTGATTCCTTTCAAGGGCAATGGAAAATAAACTGACAAAACTTTTGGCAATTAATTTACCAAATTACCATTACTGATTTCAGAGGATTCCTATGTCTTTGCCATTAGCTACCACAGTGACCTCTCAGTGGCTGCCAGTGACAATGCAATGCAACTCACATCATCTCTTTTCTGGGACCACACAGTACTTCCAATACGCAGAGGCACTGGTCTTGTACACGTCTCCATAAACTATTTTCAAAGCCAATGTGGGAAATGTGATGTACGTCACATCTGAAGGCACAGACTACAACAAAGATTTGGAAGAGACCGAGCTAAAACTTGGGAAGGAGTCAGTAATTGCCCATAGGAGGATAGAGTAGTTGGATAATGAGGTGGTAAGAAACAAGGAAGGAGAGCTAACTGGGGAATCTAGGACAGCAGCCAGCTAGCAGAGGTAGAAAGTGTCTGTTCAAAAATACTGGAAAACATACCTGGAGCATACTGGGCCTTGCTAGCAAAAGCTTGGGCCAGGCATAAATCACGCAGTACATTGAGAGTAGAACAAGACAGGGTGAAGGACAGAGCTGTAATTCCTCGGGGATCTAAAGGAGGTTGCACAGGATGTCCTAATTCTGGCATTTCTAAGTTTCTGCTCCCACAGTTTTGCAAAATGAACAGACTCTTAATGTAGCTTTTTCTGTGTAATGTGATTTTTCACTAAAGTAATGAATAAGATGCAATTGCTCCCCGCTGAACTCAAAGGATATAGTTTCATTTAAAGTTCTTTTACAAGCAGTTTTATGCACTTGCATGTCACTGTCCTAAGTAGCGTTCCACTATAACACTGGGAAGCCCTGGGCTTGCCTGGTGGGACGCATCAGGACATTTTGGCAACATAGAACTGGATCCTTATTTTTCCCCTTAGTTACATTCCACTTAAAACTGACAGTGAAATGTAAAAATGGGCCCTAAGCTGAACAGATGAAGTTGGTAGTACATATACTTACTCATAAAAATACATGCATGGGCTACTATCACAGAATCATCGTTTCAGTGTTTATGGCTTGAGCTTCGAAACTGTAAAGATGTACCCAATGACAAATTTTCTTTGCTTTTTGTTATGAAAGTTTCTCTCAGCACTGTGGGGAACAAAAAGGGATTTGTTAGAAGTACGGCCCTTTTGTAAGGTTTTGGGAATGCATTTTCTTTCAGCAAGGTTACAAAGTAGGCTTCTACAGTGCCCTGAGACTCGCAGGAACCCATTGCCTTTCTAAGCTCTATTACATCTGCTGCCTTTCTAATAACTGTGGTATAAATAGCATGTGATTCTACTTTGCTTTCAGAGCTCTAGCTAAAGAATATATGCAGTGACACACGGACATGTACCAACTCCCTGCTATTGCACACAGTAATATCAACCTTCAGATTGGGCAATCAATATTTAAAATTCATCTCAAGTCCATGGGGGAGTTCACTGTGTGTTACAGTGTCTCCTGGATGGAGCATGCAGCAAAACTGTGATTCACCAAGTGTTTTGTTTAACACAAAAAGAGGCAGGCTAAAAGAAAACAGGGCACCCTCCATCCACCATGTGTTGTCTGTGCGCTCCCGTGATTGTGCAGTTATTCCAGAGTGGGATCATGTCTGTGCTGCTGTTGTCTGGCACTTGCACATGATACTCCTGCACCACAAAGTGCTTCAGGCCTAAAATTGTGGGCAAAAACTGCTGGTGCATGTGGTATGATATACATGTAAGAATTGGTACCCAGATGCTGGGGAGGCCCCTGCACCTGTCTTACTGTGTACACACACCCTTCCATGCAGGAATACATCACCCAAGTTCCATATTTGCTGGTGACTTTAATTCACTCATTTTGACAAGCTCCTAAAATACCGCAATGAAAAAAGCCAGTTTTCTCCTATCTCCTATTGAAACACATTAGGCAGAGCCTGAAATTCACTTCCTAGGGGAATAACTGTATTCTCTCAGTAAGATTTAAAACCTACCTAATAGCCACTAGGTTCACCTTTTCCTTATTTCTGTCAAGTCCTGTATACAAGCCAGGGGACCTGTTTACAACTTCTCATCTGTTCTGAAGTCACAGTGCAGTTAGTGCACAAACATCACCTGGGACACCATCAGTTTTGTGCTGCTGTTTCTAACCACTGTGTAAGGATGGGCAGCTGTATTGTAACCAGGTCCGATGTGCTGCCTGTAGTGTAACATCCATGCATAGGATGAAGAATGAAATCAAGCCCTCCCCATGCTATCAGCTTGCTTTTCAGAACTACTTTTTTTCTCTACTAATACTTAAGCTTTTTCTGAAACAATCTCCTTCATTAAAGGGTAAAACAGAATAGGTAGAATAGGTAGTGGCCTTGCTCCCCATTACTTAAATGGGATAGAGGACTTCCATGCCATAAAAACTGTTCCATGCCATGAAGATTGTAAACTGTAGGGAATATAAAGATCAGAGGTTTAATATGATAATATAATTTAATGCAGATTGATTTAATTTCCTTGGTTTGAAACACCCTGGTTTATCCTACAGTTTCCAAAGAAGCCTTAGGGGGATATGAAGAACTGAATGGGATAACACTACACCAAGCCTATCTTCATGGTTCTTTAGAAATATTTTGGTATATTTTGGGGTGTTTGACACTCACTTTGCTTGTAAAAGAAGCAATATTGCTAGCCTTGGAAACTAAATGTCAGAAATTCATAAATCCACAACACAGCGTAGTAGTAGAAACTGTGCTTTTATGCTAGCCATATAATTTGTCTTAAAACTTTCCCACAGGTTTGCTTCTCTTCTATGCCCATGAAGTCTCTGTCTTTGCTATCATGTTTGCTACTAGCAGCACATAAAGCAGTGGCTTCTCTACTAGAGACTAAACTGAGACCGACGAACATGCCCCCCCAACAGGTTGCAATCTGCTTTTGACAACAACTGGGTCATAACAATCCATACTGCTGACATACAGGTGAGAGAATCTTTGCAATTAAATCCCAGTCGTTAGCATCCCCACTGCTGGAGCTATTTAGTCACAGCTCTGTGGAAGAAAATGAGAAAACAAAAAGGTACCAGGAGACACTACCTGTTCCATCTTCTAACAGTAATGTAGAGTGTCACTTGTTCCTGAGCTATTCCAGATGCCCTGAAATGCATTGAGGAGGATATCAACTTCAGTTCTGTGCTAGTATTCTGACAATTGACTGGGTGCTCGCACACAGCTTGTTTGGACTGTTTCTATTTCATTATTTAAAAAAATACCTTGGAACATACCAATAGCTACTGCAGAAGAGCCAACATGAGAGGCAAAAGGATTGATTATCAGCCACAGAACCTTGCTGATTTGAAACCTGGATTTTAAATGCATATGCACCAGTTCACTAAGACTTTCAATGAGAAAGAATTGTGAGGACCCCGTACAGTGGAGAAAGAGGCAGGTCAGGAGGCATCTCTCCTTCTGCCCTGACTCCTGTAGCCTGCTCACAGATAAGCCAGCCTCTTTTCTCATCCTCTGATTCCCACTGAGCCCCACAGAAGAGTTTGGAGGGCAGCCAGCACTGTCCTCTCTATTCTGCTTTCTCTCACCCACGAAGAAGACACATGCACTGGGACAGACAGACAGCTACACTTCTGATCTGGCCCTGTCAAGTAATCAAATTTCACTTCCCAAACATTCTAAGCTTTCCCAAAGCTTATTTTCTGTCTAGAAAAAAAGGCACATTTTGGTCAACTGGCTGCAAGGGTAAACCCTCTTGATTACTGCGTTCAGATTTTCTTGACTTAATTGCTATGAAAACCCGAGTTTGAGAACCACAGAAATTACTCAGGAAGTGCTTAGTAGAAAAGGTGAAGGAGAAAGGAATGAATGTTTTTTAGGAATTTGGTGAGCAGCAAGCAGCAGACTGTTTTATCTTGGTATGGTTTATTTTGGGACTTTTTCTTCTTAGGAAACACCTGAACCAGATTGATTCCTCTTGTCCTGTCTTGAGGAGCTGAAAGATTGAGGTCCAACAAGTAATTCCCGTTTAAGCCAACCAAGCTTTAAATTTGCTGTTTCTCCTTCCTGCTAATAGCTGGTGACTGGATACCACATCCTGAGAAATCCTACTGTTCGCTAGACATTTGTGACTTCTCCTCCTCCTAGAGAAAATTAAAATTGTAGCATGTATTAAGATGTGAACATCACTCTGAGATGGACTGAAAGGGCAAGGCAGATGAGATCCTAACATGTGCAGCTTTTCCAAGTGTATTTTTAAAGCCTATGGTCATATGGCAACCTTCCTCACTCCATCCTAACATGGTACTTCCATCTTGATTCAAAAGTGCTCCCTCCAGGAGCCAGAAAGGCCAGATGTCAGTCCTTTCCCACTCCATTTTTTGCTTGTCTACTAAGACAGCAGATGAAGGCAACCTATTTACTATGCTGGCAAACACTTCGAATGAGAAGGAAACCCACAGTTCCTTTCAATATCAGAGAGCCACTCAGTGCCAATTGGAGATGCATTTCATTGGTTAACTGGGAATTTACTGTCATTATTAAGTTATGGGAGCTCAGTTCATACTGATAATTCTCTACAGTTACTACATAACACGGGACATGTTGCCTATAGGATACTTTGTGAAGGTGTTTATTAAGGTAGTCTGTGGGAAAACTTACTAGTGTAGCCAATGTGACCACTGAGGTTCCAGGGATGCAACTGCCTCTACAGGTATTCCATTCAAAATAAGTAGTCGGGGGGGGTGGGGGGGTGGGGGGGTGTTGTTTAGCTTATGTCATTTTGAAAGCGAAACAGATTAAGCCAGAAAAAGGGTGTTCTATTTTGGAATAAGACTATCCATATAGTATGCATCTAGTGATTTAATTTTACCTGTTCCAGTTTCTCACATTGAAACCACCTTTAAATGGGACTAAACCTTTTGTCCTGCGGAGTCATCAGTCTCTGATCTCTCTCAGAATCTCCAGTCTACTATGTGGTTTCATGACTGAGAAGTTAGGACTATATGAGCATTATGATTGTTTCTATAGGAGCATAAGACCATAGTGAGTGAGTAGACCTTACATCCAAATGTTGTCTTTATAATCATCGTTACAGCACTACATACATGCAACATTTGAGAAAATCATTAACAACTGCCTGTAACAATCATTAGCAGTAAAATGCATAAAATTATCTCTATTCTATAAGGAATTAACATATGAATTTGCTTGTGCTTGAGAGGCTATTCTGCAAATCTGTGCGAGTTCACCCCGCTGTATGCACCTCGCTGCATGCACCTTGCTTTTAGAAGCATGTCCCATGTGTTATTGTTATTTCTTACCCTTTGCAAGAGGGTTTCTGTTGTTTCTTACCCTTTGCAAGAGCTTACATATCTGTATCTCTCTGTCTCAGCTGGTTTGGACACCTCTTCATGACAAAATGGGAAGTGGCCAGCCCAGATGAGAGTTTCTCTTGCTATTTAATCTAGTGCTCTTGACAGAAAGCATAACTCTATCAGGTGAAAGGATTTTGTAAGGAGTATCTGAATGAAAGCTTGGCTCAGCTGTGAAGCAGATATATTTTTAGGGCTCCGCATTACACCCACCAGGGTTTAATGAGTTGCTACAGGACAGCTACGCCTAGTTTAGCTGTCAAGCTAAACTTTTAAACATACCGTAACCTGAACTATTCTTTTAAATCTCTTTTTCTGAAGATAAAACAAACATCCTTGTTTCATTTGCTCTGAGAGAACTGTACGCACAGAGTTAGTTACTGCTGATAACATTACAGGTCACAGGATGAGCTGTTTCCCGAGCCGTGAAATTTTCACAGTGTGAACCAGCACCAAAGCCCAAAGCGCTAAGGGCTTCCTCCCCATGAAGCTTTAAAATGACACATAGTTGTATTTGGCTATTGCCATAGTTCCACTGAACCCTGAATATTGTGTAGCAAATGTAGAGATTAGAAAGCAAGTTACTTGGTCATGGTTTTCTTGAGTGTTCAGCAAGTTTCTCAGGAACTGTGGGATTCTCAATCAAAAAGCATTTAATGTAGTGTCACTGAGAAAAATACCAATTCATTGCGCTTCTAAAGTGCCTCTCATCTAAAGATAGAAATGTTTTTTACAAACACTGCTGACTCACACTGCCCCTAGGAGATACGTGCTATTACTGTCATTTTACATAAGGTAAAACTGTAGCACTGATATATTTATTTAAGTCTGTACCTGAGCAAAGAACCCCACTTCATGCATACAGTGAACAGATAGACACAAGCAATAATCCTCCAGTTTCTTTTCTGATACCTCTTTTACTTCTTATTACTTATATATATAAATGTATATAGAACTTTGGAGAACATAAACCATGGTAAGTAACATCACTACATATTGCACAATATAATAATTATGGCACTAGGTTGTATATATGAGTTGTTTGCTGGACAAAATCCAGCAATTCTTGAGGCTTTTGTAACAGAACCTAAGAAGTAGAGATAGGAAATTGGAATGTTATGTCACAAGACATTTCCAGCATCTGCATATTTAATGATATTTTGTAGTACAAATATAGAGGAAATAATCTGCATTACAATGAATCATGTAACTGATACTAAGTCAAAGCCAGCAACCAACTCCCAAGGAAGGATCTAGAAATCAAGAGGCTTGAAAGAAGAACTTGCAACAACTTAAGTCTGAGGGTCTACATGTTTACATGTGAGGGCTTCATTACTGATCCCAGATTTTAGGTCTTCAGGTGAAGCAGTGCAAGCAACAGAGTCTTCAAATAGATAAAAAATGTATATATACATGGGTGTGCACTTAAACCTTCTTTTTCCTAGAAGGAACAGTGCAAATAGATTCCAACTTAAAGCAAACCTAAGATGTACGCATAAAGTTTTCTAGGCTTAGATGCATGTTGCTGTGAGCAAGTTGCAGTTCCTGAATCCAGATGCTTTGTATTTGTGGTCTGGCATAGGCCTTTCTCACAGAGAAAAGACTAAAAGAATTTCCAACAAAGCAGAGAAATCCTTGCATTCCCAATTGTGGATTTGCCTAAGCTCTACTGTTCTTTGTTGAGTTTCTTTGTGTTTGTTTATTTTGAAAACTGTATTGTAGCAACTCTACTCACCACTGCTAACAGAGGAGGCTGACTTTTGGCTTTCTCACTCACACAGCCGGGGACTGAAGGATTTTTCTTCTTGCTAGTTCCTGCATACAGAGTGCCTGTTGATGACAACAGTCATTACTTCCACATACCTACTTAAAAAAGAAAGTCGGTTTAGGAAACAGGGATGCTAACAACAAAAGCTCTCTGTTTCTTCTGACATGCAAGGTCACTGGCTGTCACTAAGATACCTTTACTTTAAAGGATCAAACCCTCTCTTGCAGACTTTTGGTTGATTGGATATTAGCAAGCACTCATTGGCCAAAATCACAGTTGCGCTGGCTGTCCATGAGCAACATGTACTTTTCCAAAACCTTAGCAGCCTCTGAATGGAGATCATGTCATTTTCCTCCCCACTGTCACTTTCCCTCTAATTGATGCTCTCAAACTATCTGCCTTATACCATCTCCACAATTTCACTGCAAAAATCGTTGCCATTGGCTCCCTGTTTTTGCTGCCAGCAGTTCTCCATAAATTCTTAGCAGGGAAGGAACAAACTTTTTCTCTCCTTGACTTTGGATATTTGCAGTTCCTTGAGCTGTATTCAACCCTAATCTCAGCCCTGGACATACTTTTACCATGGAATCAGCTTTTAAATGACTCCACATTTCTACTGACATGAACGCCCCCTTTAAGCAAGTTCACTTGGAGATTTCGTAAGTGCTGGGTATTGTTATTACATGAGAGCAATTTTCAGAGGTGAATCTCTGGGCTTCATTTTATGTGACTTGGTCACAGACTGTACGTTGTAATGGGTGACAAGATGATAAAGGATCATCCTTAGTCATGGTTTCTTGAGGGTCAGGTTGTTCTGCCAAAATGATCTGGGAGAGAATTGCTTTTTCACAGGCCAACCTGATACTTGCAACCACAGTTTTTCCATAGCAATAAGCTTGCAAAAGAAGCAAAGGGCAGTAATTGTACTTTTCATCCAGACAGCTCTGCTTAGCAGTGTTCACATCTCGAAGGCACTGCAGCTCTTCAGATTTTCCTCTCAGTGGCAACTGGAGCTTAAGAGGGCCAAATGTGTTAGCACATCTCAGCATGGTGACAATATTTTGTCTGGTAGGTGATGCTAGTGACCACCAAGCAGGCTGGCTCTACTGACTTTCTGAGGCAGTTCACAGGACACCCTGCTTCATACATCCTACTGTTACTTCTGGTTAGTCAAATCAAAAGTAGCAGAGGCATTTGGATTTCCTAAATTCTTAAGGAAGCCTCTTACTAAGGCACTCTCTCTCAACAAACCACTGGTAAATCTTCAATTTGCTGTCAGTGACACTGAACTATTCATAATGTAAGATATTTGACCATGATAGAAGGAGGTGAGTTGAAAGAGCTGTGCTTATATTGTTTGAAAATGTTGGCAATAATCTTGCACAATTTCCGTATTTGACCACAAAGAGTTATTATTCATCCCTCTGATTTTCCCAAGTTTTTCCCTCAGAAACAGGTCAGAATGATTTGTTTTGTTTTGTTTTTCATGGAGCACTGAAAATGCAGAGATGCACATTACATAAGTGTTTTTTAAGCAGTAAACAACAAATAGATAAGGAAATAATTTTGACAGACTGGCATCCTTCCTGGCAGGTAGGGAAACACACTGTCAGGTCATAAGATATCAAGGCTGAGAAAGCAGGGGTAACGAAACCAGAATTACTGTGTTTCTCATAAAATAATGGTACAGCATTTGGTACCTAATAAATAAAGCCAGGGTATTTTGATAGATTTCTGTCACCAGAATGGTGTCCTTTACTGGACCATCCTTTTCCTTAGCACCACAGAACCTTGGAATTCCAGGTAATTAATCTGCACCCAGTGAGAAACTGAAAAATTATTTTAGGGTTTTGAAGACTACAGAACTTCAGCTGGCAGAGGGCACAAACACACTCAAAAGTGTAGACTGCTGGAGCACTTGAGTGTCAGCCAGCGTGAGTGACACTGTTGAGGAAACTGAGATGCTTTGCTTTCTGTCTTAGTAATGATAGGAACGGTTCATTGATCTACACTGGTCAATTGAGATACTGGAGAAAGCAGCTGACTTGCTTTCTGACCATGGGATATCACTGTAATATCTTGACTGACCTCTTGCTACTCAGAAAGTAGCATCTGTTTGTACATCACTTACGTTATTGCCCAGTCTTGCCTATAATATGTCCGCCTCCTAAGGCAGAAGAGAAGAATCTGCGAACATTTCTCACTGCTCACTGATAATTACATGGGCAGTCCCACAGACAATGGAATCCTTTGGGACAAGCCAAGAGAACAAATTCATCATGGTGTAAGTGCATCTCCTCTCACTCAACTCTCAGTTTCTGGGACAAAAACCATGAGAACCAGTGGGGAGAACAGAAAGCTAGCAGGCTTGGTCGACTTGCTAGAGAAGATGGTGATAGGAATTGGCTCCTTTTCACTGAAATGTGTACTAAATATGTTCCTTGTCTGCAGGTTCAATTTGCAAGCTTAATTAGCTTTCCTCAGCAACAGGAAACATTCTGATTGACAAAACTTGCTGCTTTTGGCTGAGGCTTCGAAGTGCTTGCTTCACAAATACATTCCACTGTTATTTTTAAACTCCTTCCAAAATTCACAGCCGAGTATTTTGATTCAGAGTGAGATTCATCATCAACAACAGAAAAACACCATCACCAGAGTGATGCATTTCTGAGGGAAATGTGGGGTAGAAGCCCAGCTCGAGCATTGTGACCTATGAAAGTGGAAGTTCTTCCCCTCTTATCTTTCTGTCCAAGAAGAAGATGGGGCTACCTGAATGAAAAGGAAACCAAACATTCAGCTCAACAGCTAAAGACTATAAATTAAAGACAGTGAAAAATGAAGCTATTTGTAGCTAACTTGCAAGGTCTTTTGTTGTCAGCACCAAAGAAAACTGTTCAGAAGGGCCTCAGGAAGGACTTAGAAGGCAAAAGAGGACAAATGGTAAGGTGTCAGTTAAAATTTTATATGGATGGGTATGTGTTGAAAGGAACAGCTACCACACACCCTGCTATCATTTTTTCAACTGCAACAACTCAAGGGTAAAGTAACAGGAGTCACTGGAACCAGGTAGTGAAAATCCTGTTCTCCAGCAGCTATAAATGTAAAATGCTGAGCTGCATGAGGAGGGGAGAGGCAAAGAGTTCTCAAAACACCATTATGCCATTAAACACACTTTGTTTTCTACTGGAATATGGTGGACTGCTGCTATTAACATCCCCCAAAACAGAGATTGAAAAGATAATGTTTTATTATTATAGAGGAGGGCTAAGAGCTAGAAAGAGTACAACGGGTGTATGAGAAACTAAATACTTTAAGCTAATAAGCATATACCATCAAAGAGTATCCTCTGTGACGCCCATCTGCAGTTTTGATTGGGCCTTCACGCTTCTGAAATACAAGCGTATTCTGAGCTGACGGTAAAGGAAAATTAAATATCTAAGAGGGAAATGCAAAAATACTTTGAATCACTAACTCAATTCAAAGGCATTGACCTAACTGTGCTGTGTTATGGCATTAGGAAAATAACTAACCATACTTAAAGACAGTAGTGGTTAAAAATGTGCTTGCAGAGGAGAACAAGTTAACAATACTGATTTCTGTAAGTCTTGATATTATGAAGCTTTTAAGAACATGTTGAAGAGCTCTTAATGAATAAGGAAGCTTTCTTTGATCAGGATCTAAGCAAGACTGCATTTATGCATATGACTCTGGACCCCAGTGTTCATGTCAGTTATAAGGCTGCCAGTTAAGAACTTTTAAGCAAGGAAAGAAAAATCAAAAAGGGAAAAAGAAAGTAGTCACACATTTCAAAATTGTTATTCCGTCATCTATTTGAAAATCATCATTCCACCACCATCAGTAGTAATGTCTAGTGGCATAGTTGTACAAACCTGACTAAAGCACTTGTAGTTGTTGTGCTGTAATAAACTAAAAATGGTGCTTATATCTCAAAATTAATTTCTGGAAAACTCTGGCAGTAATATGTACCACACATGAATATTTATCAGAGGAAAACAAAATGCCTACACTAATTTTTAATCTGAGATCTTGGATATTGTTAACTTTCCTGGCAGTATTAAGAGGAATTATTTCATGATTCAGTAGTGAAAAGAACTGCAAATGACCCATAAGTAAGTAAAGTTGAATTATTTTTTGCAAAGATCTGAGGAAGAGAGACTGAGGGTATGCAGGTTGCATGTGAAAACCAACAAAAACCAGATATATTTAATGCATGACAGACCACCTTGCTTTGAGTTCTGCCTTCAGAGCTCCCATACTCAGGAAATAAGTCTACAAGCGGGCACTCTCTCCCTTCCTGCATCCCTGTGCCCTGGAATAACATGACTGCATTACAGTCCCAGGAGCTGGTTTGTTTCGGTTTCATACTGATTGCTTCACTGGAAAACATTTTAGTCTTAACAGTTGTTTGCAAGGAAAAAGAAATAAATCTTGAAACCAAATTAGCTCCTGACAGAAGATGGGAACGTAACCAAGAGGACAGCATGCAGGTCACCCATACATAGCAGCAAACTCCCTTTGGTTTGGCAAAAGTATTGAGGGATGCCCTGCACGTGTCCATAGCACTTTGGGTCCAAAAAGGAGCTTATCTGTGGAGTGGAGATGCCATTTCCCTCACTGGCTGTGCTCAAGTTCACATCACAGACCACTAGCAATTGCACATGCTGGCTTCCACTTGAATGAAACTGAGCCAGAAGATGTCCTCTGGAGGCATTCCTCAAGCACTCTATCTGTAAGCAGGTATTCAGACAGAGACCACCTTGTGCAGTCCAGTGGTGAGCATGAGTGGGCTACGCAGCAGCCTAGGAAGTTTCATACCTACACCGTGCAGAGGTAGGTGCCCCTCATAGCCTGTTGAATCTGTCTAAAGCTGGGACAAAGTAAATCACCCTTGAAATATGTACGGGGTGGATGCCAGGTGGATGCAGCATCAAGGGAAGTGCTCTGTAGACTTGTTCCTATTTGTCTGCAGCATTTGCTCATCTTAGCACAACCCCTGATGCCACCAGCATCCCCAGTTGGCAGGTGCTGATTCCCATTCTGTCCCCAGCTTTTCCCTGTTCAGGAAGCTAGCAGAACAGGTATGAGGGTCCCAGCTCTGCAGAAGACCATAGCAACACAGAATGAGACAAACTAAGTTTTGGTAAATGAGACAAATCAGGATTATACAAAATAGACACCTGGTAGCTGACGCTACCAGTGATTAAGACAGAGCAGGAAACAAACCATGAAATTAGGTCTATAACGACTGGCTTTGCCAGGTTTTAATCTGCTTTGTCTGATTTTAACGGTTGATAAGGATCTTCCTGACTGCCCTTGCTGGTTGTAGGATTACTATTGAGGTATATAAAGCTAAGCAGGTGCATAAATGCTTTCCTGGGTCAAGCTGAAAGGCTTTTCCTAGGCTGGAACTCCTAGAAATGGGGAAAAACTCCTGACAGCTGTGGAGCCACACATCTACACCACTCACAGGGTCACATCCTTAGCGTATATAAATAATTTAACTAGTTTAACTGGTTTTAAATGTTCACTAAATAAAGAATGAGTGTTTCAAAGCTGTCTTCAGAAGCTGGATACCTAGTTCCTTTAAAATTAATGGCAGCTGAGCACTTAAAACTTTCCAGTGGTTTAAAATACCAACTGGAGTAATGAGCACATCTGGAAGACAGTACTATAGATCATTAAAGCTCCTTTTTGTTTACATATTCAACCTAAGCTTTTCTGTGTTTCACTTGGTCCTATTCCTTCTAGTCCTGTTCCCTGGATCTAAGGCTCTTTCCTCTCTTGCTGTGATTCTTGAACCTCCTCGCATGACCATCACCTTGCTTGTCTAACACAAATTTAGCTCTTTTGAATCTTCCTGAACCAATCTCTTCAGATGCTTTTTCACCCTGTCATCTTCTCCTGAAGTCTTTGCAGTGTATCCACAGCTTTCTGGGTTTGATGTACCCATATTACACACTGGCTTTCTCACCACTGCCTAATTAACAACTCACAGACAATATATTAGCCTCTTACTGATTCCTATTTAATTTTCTAAATGCATCAGTATTAATAACAATAGCCTCCTCACAGCTTACTGACACATGCAGCTACATAGAGCATCCAGGGGGAGTGCAAGACAATCCATTGGGGTGTGGGAAGAAAATATTTTTGCAATATTAATCAATAGAATTAGATTTCAAATTACTTTAAAAATAGTTTTAAAAAATCTTTATCCCGTCCTTTTAAATTTCTATTGATCTCTATGTTTTACAGTATACATAATTTATTATTGCAAATGCAAATGTATACAATTTACACATAAATAAATGTACATATGTTGTTACTGGAATGGGCGTACAATTTAAGTTTGGAGAACTGCTGCTATAGAAGTAAGTGGTGGTAACATACATGTATTTTAAGTCTTCAGCTATTTGTGTCAGAAAGTCCACCCTGTTGCCACTGTGCATGCTACAGCATATACCACATCTGCTGTTGAACTCACCTGGCACAGGATCAGGCCTTGATGACTGACACCGGGACTGCCTGCACAAGCTGCTGCCATCATTCCCCATGGTTAATGGTCTACCCAGGGAGAAGTGAGGGTGTGTGGGAGCATTTGGGCTTTGGCACCAGGCACTCTGATTAGGGAAAAGGGATGCAAAGGTCTTTTTTTCCCTGTAAACAGAAATTCAGTTAAGTTTACTGTATTTCACACATTTAGCACATGCATGTATGTGGACAGGGTATAAAAACTTAGTATATTTTGTCTGCTACTGATTATTTATTGCATTGCATTAGCATATTTATTATTGCATTTTGCCTAGGTTTACCATGTTTAATGCTCACATACATTACATTTATGTGATATATCTAACAAACAGCACGCATAGATTTGACACATTCTGCACTGAGCTGTAGGTGGAAGAAATGCAACTTCTGTATTGTTTGACATATGCATTATAATTTACCAGTTGCCTTTGGTTGTAATTCTGCCAGCCTTGAGCTCTTTGCACTGAGTTTTTTCATCATTTCTCCCTGCTTCTGACTTAGGTTCTTTGG
Organism: Myiopsitta monachus; assembly: GCA_017639245.1. NCBI lineage: Eukaryota > Metazoa > Chordata > Aves > Psittaciformes > Psittacidae > Myiopsitta > Myiopsitta monachus. The sequence goes on from CM029920.1 coordinate 84,206,767, forward strand.
AGAGTTTGAGCAAAAGTGATTTAAGCCATTTTTGATACAAAGCTTGTGAAGAACAGCCAGTTCAACCTACTCTGGAAACTGTACATCTTCTGAATATCTCCAGCCACAGTCTGGAGAAGAAATTTTGAGATGTACAATTACCCAAACACGAGAAGGTTCACCCACTTTCTTTTTGGTGAAAAATATATCCAGATTGGTCATTCCTTTATTTCTGAAATATATGTTTTTCTGTTGAGAACATGGCTTAAAAGCCCTTGGAACCAGTATTCTGGAAGGGACTTAGAAAAAAAACATCAATATTGCATTCCTCATTTAAAACTCTTGAATGGCTCAGCTCAGGGGCTCCTGTCTGAGATCTGGGTACCCAAACTAAACTGCAGCATCTAGAGCAATGAACGCAATTTTTTGTAGTGCTGCCAATTTTGAGTTTGATACAAAGGCCAGAAGACATTTCTGAAGCAACTTAGGAAGCAATGGTTATAAGTCCCTAGCATAGTTCAGAGTGCAATGACCTCAGAGAAGCCTGAGTTCAGGCCCATCCTTCTCAAGACGAAGGAAAACAGTTCTCCAACTTTAACATTTTTGGCTGAAAGCTTTCCAAATTGTGGTCTCCAAGTGGTGCCAGCCAAACCCTTGGAACTCAAAGAATAATATATAATAATGAAGTCATATTTTAAGAAGAATTTTATCTTCCACTTAGTCTTGATTGGCAATGAATGCACTCCTACCAGGAGCTTTGGTCAGGATTCCTGTTTGAAGGTTAAGGTTCATTCCCATTTTTAAAATTCCCCAGCTTTTCAGGATTTGCTTACCAAGATGCTCATTTAAAACTGTTCACTCACAGAGCCAGTCTGGCACAATGCTGCTATTAGAGTACACACAATAAACGTCAGACACCTTTTGATGAAGCTTGGTCTTCTTTTACTTGTTTGCCATGGGTCAGCCATGTTCCACTCTGTATCAGTTATTGTAGTTTCCTGTTCCTTTTTACATCCCTCTTCTGTTGTGGAGAAAGTTGGTATAACAATGTTCTCAGGTTCTTCACTTTCCCCTCTCACCCTCAATTCTTCTCTGGTGGTCCAGTTGAGAGGAGTGTACCAAGCAACAGCCTGATAAAAAAAACACCAACATATCACTGCTTATTTATATTCTACATGTTTTCATCAAGATAATTGTTGTAGACAAACTAGAAGGGCTGAAAGGGCAGGCACTCCTGTGTATTTCAGAGTTATTTGTCATTAGAAAGATAAATACTAATCACAACCACCAAATTCCAGCTTTTTTTCATTGGTCTTTAAAATCCATTTCCAGTGTTCGAATATATTTAGGGTAGACTCATTTAAGAATCTTGAAATTCCATTGCTCCAATTCAGTAAATGAAACAAAGAAAGAGAGAAAAGGGGACATGACAATTCTGCAAGTATGTCAAAGGCTGCTGAAGCAAGAAAAAGCAAACTGTTCTTCATGTCCACAGTGGATAGGACAAGAAGGAATAGACTAAACCTGAGGCACCAAAAGTTCAGTTTAGGCACTAGGAAAGTTATTCTGAGCACAGAGAGAGTGAGGCACTAAAGCAGATTGCCTGGGGGACATAGTGGATTCTCCATTACTGAAGGTCTTGCAGAACTACCTAGGTAAGCCACAGCCAGAAACAATCCTGGCAGATGTAATCACATTTCAAGTTCCCTTTCAGCCTCTGATTCCCTGGTGCTGATGTGATAGCAAGCATAGCCAAACTGAGCTAGAAGAGGAGTAAATGTGAGAAGGTGACACCATAAGTCAACATTCACTTAACAGTTTGTAAAGGGTAAATTATGCTATCTTGGGGAAGCTGTATATCTTACACTGTTTATGAAAATCACAGGTCTTTTCCATATTGACAGTAGTGTGAGTTTGTCTAGATAAAAATGGCCAAAACCATTGTTGCCACTGGACAGCCACAGGGTAAAAAATTATCTTGGACTCTCTCTCGTCCCCAAGTCAACACAAGTTTGCCTAAAAATATTCAACAGAGTTGCCAAGCTGATGACAGTTACTTAATGAGCAGCCATGGGCTGAATAGCCCTGGGCATAGCTGGATCTTTAATGGCTGTAGTACAGTGGAAAAGGACAGTGGGCTGGCCAATTCACACTGCTTCAATTGCTGTAAGGATGTTAGCCTTTCATTCGACAAGTGGTGTTTTTCTTCAGTCCTTCAGTTCCTAATAATTAACACCCACAGAGGCAAGGTTAACATAGAGAGATCACAGCTTTTTGATGCCTGGATTGCTTGTGCTTGATTTTACAAGGACTTTAACAATATGATCCTAAATCTCTGAAAGAAGTCCAGTGATACAGCTGTCTGGGTAAGGAGATACAGTGATTTTGCTCACTTGACCACTAGGCTCACAGAGAATGGTAGCACAGTCAAGATTTGTCCTAAATCTCCTCAGGTCCTTCCAAAGAAGATCTGAGGGAAACCTGTGAATCACTGTAGCATCTGCTGCCCAAACCTGCAAAGAACAAGCAGCCATTAGGTTAAAACCAAAATGGCTCCTGAATATTTATACAACATAAGAAGGTAGTAAAAACATGAGGTTTTCCTTTTTCCTTTTTATTTCTGTAACACTGGTCACTATTTGATCTGTGAAATCAAAGCTGAAAGAACTATATTTCAAGACTCGCAGCTTAGTTATAGTGATTATTTTCAAGTACCTCTCCTGTGGATTAACAGAGATTAGCAAAGGCACATTTTTCGAGGTGTGCTAGTAAATCCTGGGCTTTTTGGTCTGGTTTGCTGAGAGTAAGATTAAAAGTAGGCGGTTTCTTTTATTTTCTGAACTACCAGGGGCATTGGAAGAGATCTATGATATCAGCTTTAAAATTCCAGTCTCTGCTTGATTTTGGATTCCCTCTGTGCATTTTCAATTCCCTCTTGTCTCTACTGGAGACAAGAAATTTTATGTACTTTTATCTTTATACAAAAGATTTAACAACATTGTGCTTTATAAGTGAGCACAATTATCTGTGACCTTTATCACTAACACAGTAGCAAAAGGACCCAGTTATGAAAACATTTCTCTTACATAAGTCAACCACAACAAGCTTTTGCAAACACTGTTCCTAAAGGATTTAGCAGTTGCCATCTGTGAGAAAATTGCTTCAACCATTTCCTGGGAGCCAAACCAATTATCATTCAATTTTGAAGGAGAAGTATCTAAAAAAAATATATAAAATGCTCTCTTCCAAAAGTGCTCACCATACAGCACTTTGCTAAGGTGTATTTTGTGGCTTTTTCACACATACACAAGAAGACACAATTGACTGCAGCTCTTTTGAGCCCCTGCCAGCTTGCATTTCCAGCTTTCTTGTAAGAGGGCTCACACAGAGCTACATTGACCTACACTGAGCTTGGGGATGAATACGGACTCTGTCTCCTTTTGTTTTGAGATGCCTCAGTTTTCATTTGAGGAAAAGAAAAAAGCACTGATGGTAAAAGAGGCTTCAGACCATATTCCAAGCATCTACACTGGCATCTAACTTGAGCATTTTGCCTTGGTTCATCTGTTGCTCTCACTAGGGAGCTGGAGCCTGGAAGTCCTCCCTGGCTCACTATCAGACAGCAGACACTACTGTACATGAATTTTAGATGCAACAGTTGTCAGCACAAATACAACCCTTTGAAATTAACAGAAAGGCAGAAATTTTCTGCTTGTGTATGCTGAAATAGAAGCTGTGGTGGACCTTCTACCTTAGTCTTTTACCTTGTTCACCCAAGAGCCCTTTAATTATAGTGGGAAAAACAACCTTGTCAATGACCTCAGCACTGACCAGAGCACTTCAGAAAGGGCTACCTTTGTGGTGGGTGGCACAAAAGCCAACTAAGGGGAAAACATTTCTGGGGAGATCTGCCAAGTATCTTGCAGCCAGACAAGCAGTCTGCATCTTTACCCAGTACAGCAGCAGCTGTGCCTGCTCTGGGTGTGGGTACATCCCAGAGGTTGCTGGCGTTTGCATGCAGACACCAGCAGACATTCCCCAGCTACACCTACAAGTGAGCCTTGGTCACATTAAGCACACATGTTCAAGCCTTTTTCATTACCATGGATATCGGATGCATATACTTGCTATTACCTGCTTAAAGCTTTTCTGGGGGATGATGAAGACATCTGACTCTTTGCATCTTAGGTCCCACCTACCTCTCTAACCCTTATTCAAACAGGCAAAAAGATTCATCTGAACTAGCTGGAGGGGAAGTAATTTCTGAAGAGCAGCAGCCCATGCACTGAATTTTTAACGTATGGTTCTGGCACAACATCAAAGGAGTGCACATCAGTATCTTCATTTTACAGAATAGGAAACGAAGGCACAGAGTCTCATCATTCTGCCTAAAGTCATAAAAGGCAAAGCCAGGACCAGAGCCCCACTGCCAGAACAGTGGTTTATGGCTTTCTCTGCTGTATAACAGCTGTCCTCAAGTAGTGGGCACAGTTTGGAAAGCAGCATCACTTTTCCTTTTATTTTCAGCTCAGGCCCTACTATAGTGATACCTCAGACTATACACAAAACCATATTAATTGCTTCAGGAGTAACACATACACTCATTTCCTTTCAGGTTCTACTATTTGTAGGTTTCCGATACAAGGTTCACACCCTTCATTGGCAAACACTCGCATAACTCAATATTCTGGCAGTATGGTGAGCTTTTAGAGGAACAGTGGCTGGAAAAAGTAATGTATCAAACAAGGACTTTCTAGGATAGCTTCCCATTGCTGGGTAACATGAAATGGCGAATGCCAGGCTTGTACTGATGATCAACATCAGGAGCTTCTGATGCATCATTATTTGTGAATGTTAGCCTTTCTGAAAATACAGACTTAGGTTTGACTCTGTACCATGAGGCTAAGAGCGTACCCTAGTCTGTCAGCTGGGAAAAGGCACTCAAAGCCCCCACACTCACTGTCACAGTGGAGTTGGGCTCCATCCTGGTCCTGGAGGGAAACCTAAATACAGCTACTGGTTGACCTTTGATGTCCTGCTTCAAGAGATAACCCCCAATGTTCTCATCTTCCTTAGTCGCTTGGTTCCAGATCTTTACAAAATGACCACCTTGATCAACTTCAGCAATTTTCAGGTTTCCAATAGCACTGAAAGAACAGTTGATTTGAAAGCATTAAAGCACTGCTTAATTGAAAATATACATATATGTCCTTATAACAACTAGCCTAGATGTCAGTAATTAATGGTAAGTAAATGTACCACAGGCGGAATATTTACAGCACTGCCATTCTACTTTTTATGCAGTGCTTTTCATCTGAAAAAAAAAAAAAATCCATTTGCATGAAAATTAGAATATTCTATTTATTTTTCACATTTAGGTAACACCCATTGCCAACAGAAATAAAAAGATTCTTCATGGGGCAAAAATCATCAGTATACCGTTTGAATTTGTTTTTGTCTAAATCTTTATAGGCTACAACCTCTAAGGCTGCCTTGGGTATTTAGTCTGGAATAATTAGTAGGAGTTGTGTAGCTGACCTGCTTTGAAAGTTTAGAAAATGCATCTCATCCATCAGTATATTTTTCTCCTCCTGCCTCTCATTATTTTTTCTTTACTGGAGACAGATACTTATTATTAACACTTTTTTATAAACTCAGAGAGGCTCCATGCTACAAGACTGAGATTTCATCCCTCCCTAGTTTCAGAATCACAGAAAAGCAGGGCCTGGTTTGCATCTGCAGTAAGATTGGGGACTTCTTGCGAGCAGGGGAGCACTCAATCTCCCTTAAGCACTGGAAAACAAATTTATCACTTGAGTGTTCCTTTAAGTAGTGCACATGTCAAGGGAGCACTTGTAAACACACAGTCCCAGACTGTAATACACATCATAGGTCTTACTAGACAGGATGTGAAAGAAGTTTAAGAATCATTCAGCTTTTGGTGCAGCATCTACTGCAATAAATTTAATTATTCTGCACTGGTGCAGTGTCCTGTCTGTCTTCTGTTAGCATAGTGCTTTTGCCCTTGCCACATTCATCTTGTTCTTGTAAGTTCAAGTCATAGATCTCTGTGTGTGTAGTAAAGGTTGACCCAACAGCCCAGACAGCCTATGTGCTTGATTAACATAGCCAAATCCTCATTCACAATATGACAAATACTGCCCACCCACCCCAAATAATTCAGCTGTGTGGTGTAGCAGTGAGTCACTCTTGCTCATGACAGCCAGGCTGCCTCCAGGTTGCTGCTGGCATTGATAGATTTGGAAGCAGAGCCATCGGGAACCGCTTCCTTCCTGGCCATAGGTGACATGGATTGAACATAACACTGAGCAGCTTCTCCTTTGCCTTCCTGCAAACTTTGGGAACTCCAGAGTGTCACTCCTACCACTCCATCATGGTCTATTTGTGAGCCACATCAGCAAGAACAGACCTGAAGACAGCTCACCAGAGATACAGAGCCTCACAGGGGCTTTGGCAGCACAGCCAGGCTGAGGGGCTCCTTGACTTCAGACTCCCCCACTCTTCTGGCTGCTTGCTTTCATCTGTCTGCTGCAGTTCGGCATCTTTCTCCTTCCTCCCTTCTCTTAGGACCACACTAAGCTGGATTGCTGAAATAACCCGGCGTAAAAGGTTTTGCAAGTATGTTATTTTAACCTGAGTATTTTTGGCAGTCTCTGCAAGCTGCTGTAACAGTGCAGCTGAAGGGAAAAAGCTTTGCAAATGCTGTGACTCAAATCCTGTATGCTTTCTTCATACATCGTTACAGTGCCGGAGCTCCAGCAGTGCCTTAGGACTCCACTGGGCTCTAAAAACAGAATGACACCAGCAACAAAGGGATATCACTGATATTTTTACCCTCTGGAAAGACAAAGAGACAGTTAAGTCAATGGGAGAGGGTTTTGAAACAGTATAGAAAGCAAATATCTTCCAGCTTTCCCATTTTTCTCTATCTGTGCAAGGAAAGTGAAAGAAAAGTTGGGGTGCCAAAATGTATCTAGGAGGAGGACAGGAAAAAGCAGATGAGGAAAGACACCTCCTGAAGTGGTCTTATAAGGCCATTTTATGATGTAACATTTTAAATAGCATAATCCTGGTTGATAAAGGAGTGAACAATGAGGGTCCAGGGTAGTGTAACTTTCCCTAAACAAGACCTCAGATTGAACCTACTGAAGCTGAGGAAACTTGGGAAGCATAAAATGGGGCTGACAGGAGTTTTTGATACAACACATAGGGCTGGTAAAGGAGCAAATGATGAGACAATGGGAATTTGGTGTTGGAAGCTGCTGAAGCACTCAGCACAGAGCTGCCAGCTTGCATCCATACAATCCACTGCCTCACAGCCATGCTGGCTGCTGAGAAGGTCAGATCCATAGCCGCAAGAGTTAAACAGCAAGGTCAGTTCAACCATGCCTAAAGGTGAATATGGTAAGAGCTGTTAGTGATAAAGAAGAACAAATGGGTTTGATCATCCTTCAATATCAGATGCTTCTGAATTAATTGGGCATGCTCCTGTGCCAGCTCAGCAAGCACAGTACTTTTGATGGGCATGGGACGTGAGAGCATCATCATGCAATTCTTCTAGGCATAAAAATACAGCCTTCTGCAGACAGCTCCCAGTACCTAGAAGAACCTAGGAGGAGTTGTTAGCTCTTGATAATCGCGGTCTGGGTGGGTGGCTTTCTGGCATCTGCCTTTTGTTCCTGGGAGAAGCCATCCACCAGTCCTGACTCAGCCCAGGACTAACAGCAATATGTATTCTCTGCCCATACACCCCAAACACAGCCTCCAAGTCAAGAGCCCCCTTTTTTTTTGTTAACACCTTTAAATCTAAAAATAAAAAAGCTTAATATTCAGTTTTTCATATGGGTATGGGGTCTGCACATAGCAAAAGAGAAGGAAGTGGAAGAAAAGAAGAAAGGAAGGAAAGCAGATAGATAGGTCCACACCCAAAATCAGGGGCCTTGACTCCACTCACCACAAACTTAAGAGTAGGTATAATTCTCCTCACGTTACTCCTAAGAGAAGGCAAACCTCTCTCACACAGGCATCCTCACACATTTCCTGCTGTTTTCCTCAGAGACTTCCATCTTCAGTCAGTCATCTTTGCTGTATGTGTCTTTAAATTTTAATTGGATAATCTCCCAGATTTTTGGGGACCCCTTTGCCAGAGGAATTCCTGAGGGTACAACTGCTATTTGGTGAAATTCAGAGTGACTAAATTAACTAAAGGCTGACTAAAGATAAGATTCTTTGTTTGAAATGGAAATCCTGCTTTACCAGCAACTATTTTTAAAGAACCCTGTAATAAAATATATATGTTAGTGCCTTTATGTTCCAGTATAGTTTTTTCTGCCAAACAAGACTCTGAATTTATAGATATTATGACCCATGTGAGTACCTCACTGGGAACTTGGACCTCAGTCTGTGCACTTCCTCCCCTTGACCTTAAAAATCCCAAACGAATATGCACCTTTCGAACTAATTTCCCCAAACCCATTCGGGTTTTACTTTCTCTCTAAATCTACGTGTAGCTCCTAGTCCCACACCAAAGCCCTGTGCATAACAGGAGGGAGGGAGCTTGTGTGCAAAGTGAGACCTGCAGGATTTCTCTGAAAGCTTGTATAGGCAGCTAGCTGCTGGATGGCACCAGACTTCTGTGAGCTTAAATGAGGAAATAACTTCGCTAAAGAGGTGTTCACTGAAGGCTTCAAAGCTTTTTTTAGCAAGTTAGTTTACCTTTCAAACAGCGAACCAGTTCCTGTGAGACAGGAGCTGAAGTGCTAAAGAGTGTGTGGGAGAGGTTGGAGTGTGTTGATGCTACAGTTTCTTCTGCTACATGCTAATGATCTCTGGTGGCACACAACCCAAAGTTTTCTGTACCATACACAGCACTGCACGTTGCAGAGAGGGAAAAATGTCAGCGCTCTCAGTACCATAGGGTGCATCAGCCATGGGACCTATGACCTGCCATTAGAATGCCATTTGAACTTGCTCCTCTCTGAGCTGACAGAGTTAGCAACAAGGCATTTTAACTGTAAAACACACCATGAATTCAAGCTCCTAAGTCTTCAAGAAACTCACAGGTTGATACTACTATTGTGTTGTGAAAGGGTTATCTCCAGAAGTACAAAACTGTTTATTTGTATGCCAACATATTTAACTGTACTAGAAGGACGGGACAGGAAAAGCCCTGGGAGAAGGCTCAGCTCACTCTTTCTGAAAGGCTGTGAAATGTTGCATGCATAATATCTGTACACAACTGTAGGCCTGAAATGCCAAGGTTCAGCTGGGATCCCAAGTGCTTTACAGATCACGGCTTCAACTTAATTCACCCTTAGTATGTAGCACATGCACTTAGAACAGAACAGATACTGATGATTTTCAATAGCCATGCACAAAATATCAAGTAGCAGTTTCTATTTTTCTTTTGTTTTTTCTGCAAAACAGACACCCTAAAAATACCTAAAATAAAGATTTAACACTGTTCAGGTAAGAAAGTCAGGGAAAGGTTCAGGGAACATTCTCATTGAACAGACAGCACAACTGTCTCTATGCATCAGCGCCAGAACACATCTTACGATACTATGACCCCCCTAGTTCGCCACTGATAGCTGAAAAACCTAATGCAGTGAGTCCCAATGTTTCTGAAAATTCCGATGGCTCAAATCCCATCCGTTTCTCAGCATGACATTAGTTAGCAATCTAATTAAACATATAGCCCTCAAGGTGCTTTAAGTATTTTCATATATTCTCAAAAGCAAATGGATGTAAATTAAGCTCAATTATAAACAAGAAAATCAAAATATCCTAGTTGGCCCAACCCACATATTTCTACTAGTTTTTGTGTTGTGGCCTCATAACAAATCAGATCCAGCTATACTATTTGTCAATTCCCTATAGAAGTGTTACTAAATTACGTGTTCATACTGTGTACACTCAAAGGATGTTGTATAATGCAATACCAAATTAAAAAATTGGATATTGCATACTACAATGTAATTTTAATTATTTAATGTGTATAACAAGAAAAGGTATAGCTTAAATTCAAATTGAGTGGAGTTAAAACCCCCCAACCTGCTCGTGTGCTAGCACAATGGAATATCATAATAGTAATGAATCAAATGAGAATGAAAAGAATTGCTTAATTTATACATTAAACAAGTGTAACCGCACACAAAGCGAACTGTCATTGCCTTTTACTCTTTATCTTCAACAATTAGCAGAGCTAATGACTCCTTTTGCTTTCTGTATGAGACAAGATGTGATCCAATCCCCACTGGAAAACAGTTCACACAATACAAGGAAATGTATAAAGGAGAAGGTGATCTCTTTTATCTCCTAATATTTATCCAGACTTATTCTCCTCAGGCCCAGTCAAACAGTATGGTGTCTCTCATTATTTGCAAACAGCCTTAGAGCTCTGAACATAACTGGAGCTTTCATGCTGGCTTTCAAAGGTATCTTTTCATGGCTGTCCCTGTAATGTCCTGAGAATTACACAGGTCTCTTTATGGAAACATATGGAAGGAGCACCATGGGTTTACAAAGACTAAGTCCATGAGAAAAGTGCATATAAAGTTGAAAGAATTAGAAAATTAATGAGAGCAGGGAGGCCAGCAGGCACCAAAGAGCTGGAAGTCAGGAAAACACTTGATAAAGTGCCTCTCAAAATATTACCTCCCACTGGCTTAGACATAAATACTGTCACAGGAACTGTCTGAAGGACTGCAAACAAGGAATAATAATAGACAAGGGGGTTGCGTCTCATATGATTCCTATGGGGACAACGAGTAGCTGTTGTTTTAACAAAGCATCTTCACTTGTGCAAGGGGGAATAAAACAGCTGGTTAATAAAATATGTAGATAACATCAAGTTGAGAGAAGAGGGTAGGGGAACACAACTGAGTTCCAGAGAAATAGTACATATAGCCCTAGAGAGCTTAGAAATACAGGAAGGAAATAACTGAGATGCAGCTCTTGGAAGACAGTACACTAACTCATCAGGGGAGAAACAGCATTCACTGGAGGGAAAAGTATTGAGAGCAATAATGCTGAAAGAAGGCTAGGAGGAAGCCAACGATGCATTTCTAATTTGACAGAACAAAAAAAGCTGTTACAATTTTAAGTCACTGTCCTTTTGGAGTAGGGAGCACAGAGTAGAAGATTCCCTTTGTGCAATTGCAGAGAGGGGAAGATGGAAATATGGTGATCCTGATGCTCACAAGCACCAGTGCCTGCTGTGACCAGGCTTCACTGACTGTAATAAAATTCCTCCTAGAAGTAAATGCAAGGAAATAGAGTTGTCCCACTTCTAATAAAGGCAACATATTACACATATGCATATTAAAAGGTCCTGCGCCTGTGTTGGGGCAACACCAGGCATAGCTACAGGTGGGGCAGAGAAGAGATTCAGAGCAGCCCTGCGGAGAAGGACTTGGAGGTGTTGGTTGATGAGAAACTGAACATGAGCTGGCTTCAGTGTGTGTTTGCAGCCCAGAAACCAGCTGCGTCCTGGGCTGCATCAAAAGGAGCGTGACCAGCAGGTCGAGGGAGGTGATCCTGCCCCTCTACTCTGCTCTCGTGAGACCTCACTTGGAGTATTGTGTGCAGTTCTGGTGTCCTCAACATAAAAAGGACATGGAACTGTTGAAACAAGTGCAGAGGAGGGCCACGAGGATGATCAGGGGACTGTAGCAACTCCCGTATGAAGATAGGCTGAGAAAGTTGGGGCTGTTGAGCCTGGAGAAGAGAAGGCTGCGTGGAGACCTCATAGCAGCCTTCCAGGATCTGAAGGGGGCCTATAGGGATGCTGGAGAAGGATTTTTCATCAGTGACTGTAACAACAGGACAAGGGGTAATGGGTCTAGAGTTAAACAGGGGAAGTTTAGATTGGATATAAGGAAGAAGTTCTTTACTGTATGGATGGTGAGGCACTGGAACGGGTTGCTCAAAGAAGTGATAAATGCTCCATCCCTGGCAGTGCTCAAAGCCAGGTTGGACAGAGCCTTGGGTGACATGGTCTTGGCTGAGGTGTCCCTGCTCATAGCAGGGGGGTTGGAACTAGATGAACTCAATGATCTAGACGATCTTCCAAACCTAACTAATCTATTATTCTATGAACATAGAGCTCATCGACTCGTTACATCTTCTGTCGAGGCACCAAACATGCAACCTCATCCATGATGCTTTAGATATTACTCTGCTAGAAATTCTGGGCTTAGGCTGACACGGAACCAGGATAAAATGTACTGGCTTCATTTTAGGACCTTTCATTACCAGAAAAATACTGATAATTAACAAGGAACTATAAAAGCATACCAAAATTATGAATGATCCAGGGACTAATTTATGGGGGGGAAAAAAGCAAAGAGCTAAAATGCGTCTCTTCAGTAGGTAATCACAGCGACATGTGATACCGGAATTGGTATAGCATATTGTGGGTGGAGAATCCCAAAAAGGAAAAAGCTTTGTGCAACTGAGCTATCCCCAATTAAATATCACTGTAAAAGGAGACACGTAAGTTGAGTACCGTAAAAGCAACCTTATCAATAAGCACATGCAGGCCTATCCACTGAACAACACAGTGGGAAGCAGTCTGTAGCAGACAGTGTCCACACAGGGGCTAGCCTTAAAACTCGAGTTGTCAGCCATTGTCATTTCTCTGAAGGAGACAGATTCAAGATAACGGAAACCAGCTGAGGATCTGTTTTGGTAGGTCGTTCCCAACCTTAGTATATGTGAAGCTAAGTGAAAGATAGCAAATGTCTTTTGGGGACAATTAACTTCTCTAGGAGACAATACTTTACTTTTTAATGGGATTTCTAGGTGGGTATAAACCACATATAGCCCAGTTACTCCTCTAGCTGCCTGTCACTGCCTTTGGTAGCTTCATGCAGCCCACATAGTAGTACCTCTGAAGTCCCCTGCAGTATCAGTTCTATTCTTGGATTCAAAGTTAGGTGGGATCAGTTAAAGACAAGGCCAAACCAGCCATGAGTTACTGTGTTTCTGCTCCTCTTATGGACTACCTTCACAAAGGAGGGATCTTTGAATTTGTATTCATGAGTATTGAAAGGGACATGGTAAAAGAAGGGTAATTAAGCCTTTCTGAAAGTGAAGTCCAATTTGGGGCCACTTGTCCCTAAAGAAGTGAGACAGATCCTTACATTTCAAAGCCTTTGATGTTCTCCAACATATTAACAACATATAAACAATGTAAACAATAACTCAGTCTCTTATCAAGGGTTTGCCTGTGCTTCGCAGCTCCTGTACAGGAGGCATTGCAGCAAACACCATTTCTTCCCTACAACCTGAAGGAAAGTGCCAACTGTGCCTGTACCTGGATGCAAACTCTTGGTACTCCTCATAAGCAGAACATCTCCTAGGATTCTGCATGCCTCTAAGGCTCTGGGCAATCTTCCTGGAGTCAGTACACAAAGGGCTGAAGCTCCTCTGTCCTGGCAGTGTCATGAGAAGGCTACGGTTTCTTGATGAAGCAGAGTTCCAGCTCTGTATTTCAGTACCATGTTTGGGCTGAACTGATGAGCAAGCAAAAGACAATGACACTGAGTTATGCAATATTAACAGAAAGACAAATTATGAGAAACATCTTTTTTTTTTTTTTATTTTTGTCGTAACAAAAATGGAACATTTTACTTCCCCTTTGCCTTTGATTGCAGCAATGCTTAGCAAACGCTCCTCTCAAAGTGTTAAACCTATGGCTATAAAACAGAGCACAGCTGGTAAACTGAGTATTTTCTTACTGACATGTAGATTTATTACCTCATTGGAATTACCTTGGGTACCAAAAAAACAATAAATTATGCCATCAGTGGTGTAATTGTCATCCTGCAATTTCAGTGCTGTTAGACAGCATAGCATCAGCTGTGAGTGGATAATGAATATATCAAGGCTCCCTTCCAATTACAGAATGAAAGTGATAAGATCCCTTGATCATCTTTTTGTTCCTTTTTTCAAATGTAAGTGTTCAAGAGGGACTTTGCCAGGACTTCCCATTCTGCCAAAGGCAGGGAGAACCAGAGAGGAGGAAGTCAACTCTCACATCAAAGACTCTACACCAAACTAAATCCTTTTCAGTGCCTGTTTCTCAGACTATACATTTAAGGTTCCTTCAATACTTTATCTTGTGTCTTATACAAGACTCTCTCCACCAGGAAATCTATCTCTAACCAGACCTGGCAGGGCAGCCTTAATCCTGGGGGAAGATGCATCCCTCAGCTCATATTAGCTCTGAAATGATGGAGCAGAGCTTCACTTGCATGAGTGTCTGGGTCAGACAGCATTACTGCAATGCAGATAAGCCTCACCAGATCACAGGGAGTGTTGTCTACAGTGTCACATTTTTTCATATGCGGATTTTTTAATTACCAAAAAGAATGCTAGAAATTCTGTAGTGCCTTCTCTCTGTGCATTTCATCGTGGCATGATGATGGCACCGCATCAGATGCTCTTCAGTGCCATTTGTAATCCCTTCACTTGGGATACCTAGGGAAGCACTACTCAAGCCTTTGGACAGTGCTGCTGGTTCACTTGCCCAGATAAAACTAGCAGTTAGTGGCAGGCAAGTGTAATAGCACAGGGGTAATAAGAAGGTGAAACGCTACAGCACAAGCAGTCTAAAGGGAAAGGTACAGCTGGTCTACAGCTGAAAGTGTGACTTTGATTGAGGAAGAACCAAACTAGGAAATACCGAAGAATGGCCTTTGGGCTTTTGGTAGCAGGGAAAGAGCACAAGGGGCAATGAGCTCCCTAAGCCAGGAACTAGAAACACTGGGCTTTGTTTTTCTGGGCTGGAGCCTTTGGTAGATCAAACACCCAGAGCGACAGCCAAAGTGGCAGCCGCAGGGTGAACAGACTGTGTTGAAGCTGCTTTTCACCGATGTGTCAACAAGCCAGTCTGTTCTGAGATCAGGCTGGTGGTTGCTTCTGCTGTTGCTAGAATCTAGCATTCTTAAAGAGGGCTTTTGGGGAGCCTCTAGGAGGGGCCCTGACACTGTTGAAATTCTGTGAGATCAAATGACTAATTTCCTTATGTTCCTTTGGAAACTACTGTCTAAACTGTGGTAGTGCTCCACAAACACTCAGCAGGGAAAAATGCTGTGGGGGAAGCCTCCAGGAAAGCATCTGTTGGGCAGACAAAATCTCCTCTCCTATGGCATCCTGAGCTCCAGGAAACCTCATCTCCATCAGCCATTAAACTGCCTTAAGTAGATCATCCTGGGGCACCATCTCTCTCCTGCGGGCTCTCCTTGTTTGGATTTTTTTCTTTTTGGTGCCGTTTTGCTTTGGTTTTGTGCCACAGCAAGGGACATCTATACCCTAAAGTTCATAGTAGAGTGCTTAGGAAGCTTTCCTAAGGGAGAGGAGGCTCTCAGGTCAAGCTCACCATATCCAAATCAGTGCAATGATTTTAATCACGGCTTTCCAATTAGGGGGCTGGATTTACTTTCAGGCAACAGTGTGGAGGGGAAAAGGGATCTGACAGCAAATCTTGCTCTCTAACAGGCTTCGTTGTTCACGGATACACATATGGAAACCTGAGGGAAGGGTTTGAGGTTAGTGGCAAGCTCACGCTCCAAAGGGTGGAACAGGCTCACTGCTTTCCACATATCTACATTGCATCATATGTATAAACATGCCCTAATTTGCTTGAAGTGGATCATCAACTAAAGACACGACTGGGAGGACAGACACAAACAAATGTGAGCATGCACACTCATGTGCACGCACACACTTCTCTGTGGGAGGTCACATCAGTCCCTTTTCCTTTGATGACTAGGCCATTAAAACACACAACCTTTTCTCCCTTCAGAGGGCTGTTCGTACCAGGAGGACATACACTCCTTTTGGGCAGAAGGCAGACTGGGGTCTTTCATCGTTTTCTAATATGTGGGGTGAAATCCATCTTCATTCATCAATACACTGGAGTGATCATCATTGGCAAAACCCCCTCTCCCAACGCTGGGGCAGACAAGTACTGCTAGAATAAGCTGCAGCTGCTCCCTCCCAAGCCCTTCCTCACAGTGCTTCACCAAAGCTAAGTGTTTTGATTTGGTTCAATAGGCAGGAATGAAATATTTCAACTGAAGAATGTCCAAGCATTTTGTTTAGGTCAAATGAAACATCTCGACCTTTCCAAACATGCTGTTCCCCCAGCAGCTGAATTAATGAAGCCTAGTTTATAATGACTTTTCCCCTTCATTCTGCTTCCCCATACCCCTGCCAGGCTTCATCTGGGCTCTCCGATGGTTAATAAATGGGAAGAAGGAAAGGACATACCAACCTTTTTTTCAAGAACAGCACCAACTGTATCTCTCCTATCTGACCATTTACTTATAGAAAATCTATAGGGCCTCATCCCTGAAGACACTGTCTAAATATTTTTGTTTCCCCCAAATGTCAGTCTTTCCATTTTTATGCTTGTGCAGCTCCAAACCAAATGCCAAAATATCAGAATTGCCCTCTGACAAGAAACTCTAGTCATAACTGTTGTTTCAAGAGCTGTGCAGCACCCATTTTTTGCAGGATGTTGAGCAAACCCCCTGGTACAATTGGCATCATTACTCTGGTCTATGTTGAAGTAACTAAAAAGAATTTAAGAATCTATGGGGACATGGGGGCAAAATGCTCTATTTCGCTGCAAGGCATGTAACAGAGATTTGTCCTCCTTCTGTCATAGGCCTCCCTTGCACAGAGCAAAACTCACACAAATCCCCACCCAGCACCAATTCTTCTTAGACTTGTCATGTCTTTCTGTGGGAGCCAAAAGATCTGGTGGCCAAGTGCAAAGCTTGGGCCTTTGCCCCATGAACAGCCCCCTGCTGCAAGGTGGCTGGTGTCACTGCCCTCTGCCTCACAGCGCAACACTTGAGAAAATGACATGGGGAAGGAGGCAGAGGGTGCAGAACCTCTGCTGGCATTGATGTTGCTCTCAGCCTTGTCTGTGGTTATGAAATAGTCACAACACTTGCAACAGGGAAGAGCTGGCTGCTCACTCTTCAGCAGCTTAATCTGGGCCAGTCATGGCTCCCAGAACATGTGCATGCATCTTTCCACAAACCTCCACCGTACATCTATGTACTGCTTGGAGCACAGATGCAGATTTTTCTACATGGGAAAGCAAAGCCTATTGTTTACATGAAAATAAAAAGTTCTTTTTACATATGGAGTACTACTGCAGCTATACCCATTGTGAAACACAAGGAAATAACACCACTTAGTCCAGGGAACACAGGCATATTCTCTACCACCTGAGGCTTCACTTATCATTCTCATGTTTGGAGACATGAGCAGTCCCAGCCAGGGAGTAGGATGTGAAATGATATGTGGGCCACTCCATTCCAATATAGCCAAATATGACATATAACCAAAGCCTCCTCTCAAGCTATAGGGTTGTATTTTTACACTGTGTGCACATGGACAAATAAAGGGCTCTGGTTTTCTGTCCTAAGTATAAAGCAGTCGAGTCTCCAGAGGCTTACCTATGGATCTCCTTTGGAAAGCCTGAGTTAGGCCAGAAGACTGTGCCAGACTGGGTATCTCTGTGGTCCTTCTGTCAGAGGGAGGAATGGGTAAACCCACCAAGGTCATGACTGAAGAATTCGGTGACTCATCTAGTGTGGAGCTTGAAGCGATGGAGCCTGCGACAGACATCTGAGACCACCAGGAGGATATCATGTCTCTGCTATATGAAATAATGACCCTTCAGTAATTTGTCAAGTAAACAATCTTTAAAACCAAACCAAAACATACATTGGTCTCTTTGTCTACTAAATAAAAAAGAAAGTGAGAACAGGATCTTATATGTGGACAAGTCATATCACTGTTAACCTGGAGAATGATTTCTCAACCTCTTCCTCATTTTAAAGTGGACACAGTCCTAACTAAGCAATACTGCATCGTGATACAGCTAGCAAACCTATCTTCAGCTCTGAGCAATATGCTTGTACCATCTAATGTGCCTTCATGCTGGGTTGACTATTTATCACATCCTTCCATCTGAGCAGGTCCATATCTGTGATGAGATCTTTGCATTCTTGTAGGCAGGTTGTGGCAGCTTTGGGCTGAAATCTGTAACTCTTAATTCTCTCCTGCGTGCCAATATGGGCACAAGCAGACAAGTGTTGAGAAAATAGTGTCTTCTCCCTGAGCCAAATGAACTTAAGCCAGTTACCACCTGGAAGCTACCTTGCCAAGTCAGCACAGCACCCATCCTAACTAATATAACTGCTTATTAGGTTTTGCAACAGAGTTGGCTTATATCCGTCCTTCTGAGAGCACAGACAGAGGGATTTGGATTTGTCTGCGCTTTTTTTAACCAAGACATGCTTCTAGATGTCAACTATGTGGACTGCTCCCTTAGAAGGATGACCAGACTGTGGTTTGAGAGGTTCCTGATAATTTGCCAGCACAGCTACCCTACAGGGCCTTCTTGTTTGCAAATATCTTCCACTACCATCTCACAGGAATTGCTGAGTTCCCCGTATTAAGTCCTTCAAAAGAAAGTCTTTGTCCTTCTCTTGAATTTAAATAATTGCATGGTTCATTTTATGTCATTCAGGGAACCCTGTAGAATTCCTTACTGGGGCACCAAGCTGCTGCTGGAGAGTCAAGACGGCAGGAGAGGTTCAGGGAAGGTTCAGCCTAGCCTCATGAGACAGGATGTGGGGGCTCTTCCAACAGCCTAAAAAGGGCATAAGTTGCATGTCTTGTAAAGACAATATGGTGCCTTAGCAAGAGTTACTGTTCTCCAAAACATAATTTCTCTGCCCTGCTCAAGGCATCAGTCCTTTGCATTGCCTCTCAGATGGCTATGCCACTGCAGCTCCATGACTCCCATGCAGCCACTAAAAACATGAAATCATTTACCTATCAGAGACAAGTAAGTTAAACTATGCACCTTTAAGAGGAACTTACGGCACTAAAGACAATGTGCTTGTAAACGCAGAAGCACCCCCTGCGCACATAGAGCAACCAGCATTCTAAGGACTTCCTTGATCTACACTGTAAACCAGGATAGCAGAAAAAGTGCGCTGTTCCTATGATACTGACATGTGTAGGACTTCTTTTAATTAGAAAAGTCAAAGCTTAGCAGCACCTGTTGAAAGCCTTAAAGGAATTAAAAATGTGTGTGTGTTCATCCTTGTAAATATTCCCACGAACACTACTTTTGGTCATGTCAACACAGTTGAAACTGATGGTATACAAGCTGGCAGCTTTTAGGCCACATTGGCAGGGAAAGTATTTCCTTCCCAAGCATCTGGCTTTCATCTGGGCAGATACACTTGGTCAGGCCGTTTATTTTATGAACTCCACCTGTATGTATGTACCTATGCCTCTGCCTGTGCGGGTGGGCAGAGCTGAGCGTTTGCTGCATGTTGAAGAATTACTAAATTAACTTAATTACCTCCTGCTTCCAGCTATGGTTGTACAAGTCCAGAGCAATTTCAATAACTTCAGTGGAATTACTTGTGGGTTTATACAGGTGTCAGTGAGAGCACAGCTGAGCCCAGAGCAAGGCTCTACTAAGTGCCAGCTCATAGAAAACATCCACAGAGACTGGCAACCTTATTCTAGTAACTAACAAAATCCCTACTTGTGCAGTGGATGTCATCCACAAGCATTATGCATTAAAACACATTATGAAATCTAACATACAAATAAAGTAGTTGTGGTCTTCTTACTAGAGAGAACAAGAGGACGTTTAAATGCTCACCCCACCCTGTCACTGCTTAGAGTACAAATGCCTGCACTACAGGCTGTGATCAAACAGAGGAGTGGACCAAAGTCTCCCTGCATTAAAGGAGGCAGCTAATGACCACAGTAGTATTGGGATGACACATTACAACTAAACCCACGCAGATTTGTTTGCCACATAAATCTCTGCAGTTTCTAGCCAGAAAGGCTGTGTTGTTTAAAATGGCTGGGGACGTCTTTAGTTTATCAGCTAGCAAATGGCTCCAGCATACAGAAAAGCATAAACTTCATGGCTTGCTTTATATAATGCATAAATTATATTTATAATATCTTACGTTAATTATACTATGTTATGCTATGCTACATTGCATCTGTTTTATGACTTCGTGCATCTATGCACAGATACCTATATATGTCTGTGAACAAATGAATGGTCAGAAAGATTCAGCAGGTCATGCACTCCTGCATGAAATCAAGTCGTGTCAGTGTAAAACACACCATGTGTGACAGGGGGACCAGATCACTGAAGCAGGTTTAGAGAATTTGCTCCTTGTTCCTTTAGACTTTCCGATCTAAAGAGATCAGATAGGTTTATATTTATTGATAGATATGCAGCCATTACGTTTTACTTCAAGTTACTCATTCCTTCAAGAGGACCTTTATTCTGTGGGTTTTGGCACCACAGCTGGTTAGTGAATCCCCGTCCTTCCACTCTGGTTTGCAGATTTCAAGTGTATGCAGTTTCAAACTACAGGAATAGCATGAGGAGAACTGCATGAGTGAAATTCATGCCTACTCCAGGAACTTGCAACACAATTCAGCTACTGACTGCTAGGTGGAACATGAGCAAACAGCTTTTGTGGATAGAGAAAATGGATAGAGAAAGCAGAACGAAAACTGCCGTGGTCATTTCACTCATTTCTCTCACCACTGCTCTTCCTCTGCCTTTTTCAGGCACAGCCCGTCCAGCAGGTGCCTGTGGCTGTCTTGTTTTTCTCTACAAGAAGGAAGCAGTTGCCTTTAACATTTTATGTGCAAGCAGCGAAATAAGGTGAGATAGCCTAGGTTAGGAGGCTGGGTATGAGCTTCAGCAGTGCCAGATGGCGGCTCCCACTCAATCTTCTTGGAGAGGTGAAGGGCTCCTTCAGTTCAGTCACAAGTATCTCAGAGACGGGGTGAGGTTGGGTTGGCAAGTCTACATAGGCTGCTTTACCTTTGGTGAGTCTCTGTGCCTCCCAAACAAAGGATTCCAGGTAATTCAGCATGCAGGGGACTGGGATTGGTTTGGAAGAATACAGGGAAGAAGCTAAGAGCAGGTTGGGCCCTTTCTAGGCTTTACAAAACTATTCGCCCCAAAGGGAACAGGTATTGACAAAGGTTCTACAAAATAAAACATGTTTAACTGAGAGGGGAAGGGAAATAGAACTTGGCAAGGACTTAAAGTACACATAGTACTGGAATTAAAATTGCTGGACTTGAGCAAGTTGGAAGCTTGAGAAAACTGGGGATCCAATGCAAGCTTTACCACATAGGCTCATGGGTACTTCTGAAATAAATACAGACAAAAGAGTGAACAGCATGTGAACAACACGCTCTGCTCCAGGAGATCAGATGGGGTAATAATGGGCCTCTCCAGAAAGGAGAACTACTAGGAACTTGGGAGGCAAAACTGTGTCTAGAGCAACATTACAATAACAGAAGAAAATTTCTACATAATACTCTTCCATTGATGCCTTTACAAACCTGATGTTCTTTTATTTTTTTCCTAAGGTAAAGGGCTAATTAGAGGGTTGGTGGCAGAGACCTTTCTTTGCCTAATGTAAAACTCAAAAAATCTGGAATGTGACTACTCAAAGACAGATTTAGAAGAGTTATATGGCAAAACAGGAGATAAAATTAACAGCAATTGATTTTTCCTATTAACTCTCCCACCTTCTTCTTCGTCCAGGCACATCTCTGGTTGACTTGATTTCATTTTCCGGAAAGACATGCTTCTCCTGAACCCCCTTCAGTGCTTCCTTCTTGGCAAGAAGATCTTGTGCCTCCTAGAAAAAAATTGCATGAAATCAGAGGGAAAATAATTTTGAAGTTTGTGATCATCACACCAGCTAACCTAACATGGACTTTGGATCTGAAAAACAAAAACTCCCTATTTTGATCATTGTGCCAAAGGAACTTCACATGCTTTGTAAGTTTGGCTACCTATAATATTGACTTAACGAGCCAAACAGGAGAGTGTTCCTGTAAACCGCAATCCTTCAAAAGTGGCCTTGACTCTCAGCCAGGAAACAGCAGGAAGAATTGACATCTCTCCACACACAATAGTTATGCCACTATGATGGAAGATGCTGCCCACAGGACCGCGTGAGTCAGGTACAGCTCCTCAAATGCACACCCAAGCATGCGCTGTGTGTTGCACTGGGTAACTGGACATGCTATAGAAATGTATAGACATCTCTCGACAGGTTATGCACTAACCACTTCTGAAGAAGGTTAGTACCACTGCTCTTGGAAGCACATGCATTGGGAAAAGAAGTTCCTTGGCTCCTGGGAAATTACTGCTCTGCATTACTGAGCAGGGAGAGCAGCATGGGGCAGTCTCTGTGCAGCACATAGAAGCACAGAATCATTTAGGTTGGAAAAGACCTTAAAATCATTGGGTCCAACCATAAGCACACAACCTTCCAGACACACGGCAAGCTGGGAAGCTGTCTTCCTCACCCAGGCAGGGCTAATAAATCTGAGTGTCAATTGCGACAGTGGGCAATGGGTGTCAACCAAAAAATACATTGCAGAGCTTCGCCATAGACTGGATTCTGGAAGCCACAATAACCATTACTCCAGTGTATCATTTGACATACAGAAACAATTTGCTCACTCAGTGTTTCGACCTTCTTTAGTCTCTGTACAGAAGGCAATAGTCTCGTAATCCGCAAACAAATTGAGCTACCTCTTAGCTTTAGTAGGGCAGGTCAGTGCCCCATTGCTGAGCATCACATTTCCAGTGTCATCATTTTTCTTTTACCATGAGAAAAACCTTCCAGAATTATATTACAGTAGCATCCCAGATGATTTGTGAAACCAGTAACATAGACTATGGTTTCAAAGATAAAGAGACTCCATATTAATTAGGTACACACAGTATGTGGCAGTTGAAACATTTTTGGATTTGTTATCTTAAATCAGACTTGTTTGTACAGCCCCTTCTGAATAAATGAGTAGGTCTATTGACACCTATGTGGTTTGATCGCTGCCAATTCAATACATGTGAGAAATAAACTTGTGACTGCCACACTACGCTAGATTTAAGAGCATAAGCATTGTAATATAAATATTTTGAAAAGAAAGAACAACCATCTCTGTGCTAAAATAATACAATTTTGGTCTGGGTTGAGGCACTAATAAAGTAAACTGCAACATAAAATCTAATAATGTCACAATATACTGACAAAGAGAATTAGTCTGGGTTAAAAGACATATCCCTAACGCTAAACAAATGCTTCCTCACATATAAACAGGGAAAAGAAATAAATACAGAGAGTCATGGTTTTCACTTCAAGGAATGATGATCTGGCTAGTTAATGTAAAGAGAGCGTTGCCTTTGCTGGGATTGGCATGATGCCGTTTATGACCTCACTAAAAAATAAATGGACTATTGTTCATACATTTTGAGTCATGGAGGTAAACCAAGTGAAGTTAACTGGGGTAGCCTTTAGAAGAGCGTGTCTCCAGCTCTTCCTTCCCCAGAGGTTTTCCTGATGCTCCTTCTGCAAAATAATGACAGCATGTCTGCAAAGGCCCAGCCGAAATGTTTCTGTCCCTGAGCCAGACCCTTCTCCCTGCGGGAGGAGCAGTTCAGGGCCCAGCTGGCTCACTGCTCACGTTCAGACAAGCCAGCCCTGTTGACAGCTGTATCCGCTGCAGGAACCTGAAGGAGTTTCCAGCCTCCTGGCTCCACTGCCTGCCAGACTTATCTCCTTGCACGTGCTTACTCATTTGCTTGACCAGCATGACACATTTCCATTTGGGTTTGAAAGTGCTGCACAGAGGAAGTGAAGGAATTTGTGCAGAAGAGTGTGCCCCGCTCCATCTGTGTGGCCGCTGCACATCTTGTGGGAAAGATGGCAGAGGTGGAAACATGATGCCCACCAGCTCCTGCCACCAAGCCTTGAGCACTTGGAGAGAACCCCAGTTGGGGGGAAATGCTGTTCCTGTCACCTGGCTGCTGCTGAATACCAGAACAGAGATGATATCAGACTGTGCCACTCAGCATCTTCCAGTTCAGCCCATGCTTACACTGCTGCTTAGCTGAAGGGTGGGCAAAGCTGCAGCACCCTGAGCCCCACCGCTTACACCTGAAGCCGGTGAAGATACCAAACCAACCACTCCTATACAGAGGGGAAAGTGACCTTTGGCTACTGCATCACTCCAGTGTCACAACCACGCAAGGACCATCGCCAGGCTCTGGGGCGGATGTGTCACCAACATCACCCACCATCATAGGGAGTCAAGAAATCCTTAAGCCCACATATCTTTCGCTTCTTCCAGACCTGGAATGGGGATTCCACAGCAATATTCATGGGTCAGGTTAGTTTCCCTATTAACAAAACATCCCCTCAAAATCAGCCTCAAACCTTCTGATTTCTTTATTCTACACTGCAAATTAACAAAGGGACAATAGTAATTAACCCCGCATCCTAAATGTTAATTACAAAGGCATAGGTCTGAGAGTAAAATGTTCATTTCTAGTGAACTTTAATTAACCTCAAAGCCTAGTATTATTTTACTTTAAGACTTTTTTACTAGACAATAGAAGAATTTCTGATATTTAGATTTGAAGCACAAATGTTATTTAAGGACAGATGAGTTACAAGGTAAAGGAGTCTTCTGTTTGATCCGAAAATATTTTGCTTGAACACACGGTTATCTCTCTTCTAGTTAATATTTTTGAGTTGTTATTCACTGATTTCGCTAATGCTTTACTACATAAAGGACAGCTCTTGCGAGCATCATATATGATGAGACTATCATATATATATACACATATATATGTAAATCCTACTTATGCCTTCACCTAGGGGGCAGCTCAGGTTAATCAAATACTGACTGAGTGTTCATTTCAGCTGAGCGCTCCAGACAGGTCTACATTCATCACTTCCAGAATGAAAATTCATCTTGCTCTGCTAGTTTTTTCTAATCAGCTGACTGCTCAATTCACTTGATTGCTCCCTCTGACCATACTATGGCTGGCTGCTTCCTTTGCCTCCCAATCACACTAATTGACCTCTTAGTCAAAAATATTCCATGTTTCAGTGCTCTGCTCACAGATAATTGCACCTTAACAGATAATTTTGGCTGAGCATTCAATGTGTATTTCCAATATAGGCACTGAGAACAGTGACTTAGGAAGCATTTTAATTAGAGTATTAGTGGAAATAATCTGTAGGAAGGCATGCATGTGGTCACGCAATCACACACTAGCTAGCTAGACAGGCATGGCAATTAACTTCTGGGTCTATCCAAGCGTTAGGGCAGGTGATGAAAGTTGGTCCCCATAAGTAATCACAGTAGCTCAAACAAAACCTTGTCAACCCAGTTCTGCTGCATCCTGTGCAAAACTAGCATCCGTCCATGGAAATCTGGTGGCCTCTTGAGTGACCTCTCCCAGTTACCAAGATTAGGTTCTGTTAGAACTTCACCATGCTCACCGTGCTATTCAAGTGCCATCCAAAATGAGAGTTATCAGGAGCCAGTGAGATCTGGATTAGGCTCTAATTTAAAAGTAAGGTGTCGAGTATTCACTTGGCTGTCATCAAAGGTTAAAATAATACCGTGCGTACAAACCGCACAAACAGCAGGGAACAATTTGAATAGTGCTCAGAAACTTACCTTTGTCGAGTAGTGCGTGTGGTCAGAAGACAGGAATTAATTTAGAAAAGTGCATTCTAGTCAACACCTCCTTTCCATTATGTGCTGCTAGAGTAGATTAAGCACCTATGGAGTTTACTCAAGATTGTTAAAGGCTTGCTTGCTACCAAGAAATTAGTTTCTTAGATTAGCCATCTCTGAAAAATCAAGGAAATTCAGCACATAAAAAGAGCAAGCAGTTTGTTTACTGAAGAAAAAAGTGTAACATCTGCTATATTTAGAGATTTGTCTGCTGTAGATCTATTTTTAAAGACATGCAGTTTTGCATATACAATCTTATTGCAGCTGACTTTCCAGAACTGCAAGGCACATCAGACTGTGTGCTTAGGAAGCACAAAACCTCAAAATCTGAAAAACATCATTTCTGCAGAGCTTTCCCAAGGGATTGTACAATTCCACACATAGTCTAAGCCCAGAAACCCCACCTGGATACTCAAAGATGGAGCTACCTGAACCCTTCCCTGCAATGCAATGCCTTCCCTGGGGCAGGCAGCCACCCAGCCAGCCCTGAGCAAGAGCCACCTCCTCTCTGCAAACGCAGGGAACACCACAGAGGGCTGAAAAGGGCCTGTGCTGCATGTGCGTGCTTCTGCAAATGAAAAGGTTTGGACCTTTGGGCTTGCTAGATCAGATTGATACAAATTTCAACTTGTCTGTGGGGTCCCTTCATCGGCTATAAACAGGGCTCTGTACTCCCTGACAAATGGGACTTCAAATACTCAGCAAGGATCCTTTGTTTCTATAGCTGTTTCGGGAAATGGCTTGAGTTATATTAAAAAAATTGACACTTTTGTTGATTCTCGTATTAGGATAGAGGCAGAGCTTGGTGGGGCTACTACTTTGAAGGGACATGCGACAGCAATACTGTACCAGAGTGCATCATTCTGTGCATAGCCTTTTGGGAAACATTTGCACGGAAAACCAGCATCTGATATCTTCATTCTGATTCAACTACTAAACTTCACAGTAATGAGCTTTCAGCAACATTCCCTAATACACAACAATCAAGGTTTAGATACAAAGCTAACATTTGGTTTAGTCTGATTTCTAAAAAGGGAATGCTTCTTTGGTTCAGAATTTTCCTCTGCCCTCAGTTTCCATATAATCATCAAATTACTATTTGTGATAATACTAACAATAACATTCTGATAATATCTCTTCACACAATTTGAAGGGACAGCAGAGGGCATATGTGGTCTTACTACCAAGAAACACCTATCTGACAGAGCAAGTTTTCAGAAGTATAAACTTTGGCATCTTCTTTTGTGATATTGAGCACTGGGAGAAAGGAGCTATTTATATCTGCTTAATTATAACTTGGTAACAATGGCGGGGCTGCTTTTAAAGGTGTTATTAGAAACTGAACAGACAAACCAGCTTCTTAAAACCCTAAGTCAACAAAAGATCAAAAGCAATATATTCATTTGGATTCCCACCATCATGAGACAATTTAAAACCCAGCAAACAACCCTCAGTGACACCTTGTCTCAGCTAACACTATGTCCTGTGCTCAGGCAGCGGCTTTGCGCCAGGGCACAGGGCACCCAGCTGAAGGAGATGGATGGATGGATGGATGGATGGATGGATGGATGGATGGATGGATGGATGGATGAAGCCTCAACACCCACTGGTGATAAGTCTTATTTAGGGCTGATGAAGCCTTAGGCTTCTGTAGCAGAATTTGAGTCAAGAAACCCCCACATTTAAAGACTGATGCTGGTGCTGGTATCTTCAGAGACAGGCTGTAGCATCGTGGCATTTCAGGCATGGCTTGTTCCATTTCCAGCCTGTCATCATTTAGACCTTTGAAATACTGTAAACTCAGGTGCTTTGCCAAGGACTTAAGCACAATCGAATGGAACCAGCCAGGCTTGAGTGGGGAAAAGTATTTAGGATTCAAAATCTTAGCATGTTATTTTTTTCCCTAAGCATGATAGATTTCCTCATCAGGGAAGTGCTGTAGGAGTACCTTCAGGATCCAGGGTGCACCAGGGTGCAACTGGAAGTAGGGGCAGCTTTCAGAATATGGTTACCATTTGGTTTCTGTATTTATCCTCTCAGGATGGATGTGCAGCTCCTGTTGAGTGTTCCATTGCTAAGGCTACTCCCATAGCACTACCGGAGCCTCCTGTATTCAAAAAGCAGCTCAGACGGTGTCTATGCGAACCAGAGCCACCACAATCAATGCAAGGCAGACCCGTTCTGAGTCATAATCTAACAGTGGCTGCAAATGCACTTTGGGAAGGTTATGATCTGGGACTTGTAGTCCTGTAAACACGTCTTGGGAGAAAATAGCTGCATGGCTGTTTAACTTCTGTGTTTTAGAGTTGGCATACTGTCACCATGCACTGCCTGACCTGCTTTGTGTTCATTTGTCCACAGGCATTTAAAAATTAAAACAACAGGTTTAGACCTGAAACCTACAGAGCTTATGGACAGACTGAAAACACTATTTTCAGGTTGAGAAAACACTGTTTTCAATGCTCGGGTTGGCAGGACAAAGGTACACATCTGAGACACATGCACACATCTGAGTAGAAGCAAGGGTGAAATTCCAAGGTATTTCAGTTTTCTGTACTCCAGACTACAAAGGTAATACTTCAAACTCGGAGAGCAAAAAGAGGTTTTCATCACAACAGCAAACTCCACTATCTATCTCCAGACTTTAAAACCTCTTCTGTAGAACATTTCTGCCTCCTTCAGACATCCTTACTTTGGCATTTATTCTCAAAAGCAAGGAGTAAAAATTGGCTGAGTATCTGGGCTGATACTTGCTTCATGATCCAAAACACATTTTATATACTGTTCTGTCACAGGGGCAGAACTTCATGTTGCTCCGTAGTTTGGAGTGTATTATGACCTCGGAGAGGCAAAAAATTACCTCAGGAACTATGGCGTGAACTGAAAACATGACAGCTGATACTGGTGAAGTTTCCTGTTGCAATATCAGCACAAATTGCCTTACGGTTAAGCACACATCACAGGAAGGAAACATTATTTTTCAGAATAAAACACAAATTTAAACAATATTGTTAAAAAGTGGTTGGTATGCAGATAAAGCCATTGCATAGAGCAGTTATCAATATATATGTGTACATACACAAATAAATAAATGGGAAAGCTACAGATCGTGTCATGTCTCCGTGTTCCTGTTACTCAAGCCAGTCAAGAAATGACTAAAGTGCTGAGAAAAAAAAATATTTGTTCTTCTCTTTCCTTTGAAAACCACTAAATGAAAAATAAAAACCAAACCACATTATCCTGACCAAAACTGTTGACTGGAGATCCCAATAGCAATCAGAAACAAATATTCATAAAGAAAACTTACTCCCAATATCAATGGGAATTTCTCTTGGTCTCCTGTAGACATAAACGCATGACAAGAACTCATTCTTTTCAGAAAAGAAAAAGATGAGTGACGTTGTCAAAGTACATCCCTGTGTCCATCCCCTGCCTAATTCCCGCAACATGTTAGATGGACTGCCCCCTCCTAAAATGTGTTCTTCTATCTGACGCTGGTGTTTGTATTCTATTGGTTATCTCTCTGATGGAATAAAAATTCACATTATAGTTTTGTAGAAAGCTATTACAGTATTAATGTCTTTGTGTTGTGTTTGGCTACACTGTGGCAAGCATGCTTTAAAAGATGAGAAACTTTTAGTGCATTATTGCTCTGAAGACAAACATTCTCATTATTTGTGTTACATTTATTCCTAGAAGCCCTGCTGAGATTGTACTAGGCAGTTTTGAAAGCCACAATATGAGACAAGCGACAGACATTTCTCCCATCCTAACACATGAACCAAACAAAGGCAGAGAAGCAAGTTAGGCACAGAAAATAATGTGCTTCCCCAAGGGTGGTATCTGTAGGGATAAAACCAAATCCTGACTCGGGTATAGTCCTCATTCACTAAACTGTGAATCATCTCTGCTTCTGCTCTATATCTTGAATTAATTTCAATAACTTTTACCAAGAAAACATTTATCAGTCTTTTCAGGTTAAATGAAACAGCATGCAGGGTTGTCGTGGTTTAAGTAGAGTACAGATCTATACCATTGGAACATCATGCTTATTTAGTTATCGAAGGCTGCAAAAACTTTCAGAGGCTTCAGTTTAGTCACTGGAAAGGAGATGAAGAAAAATCTGCATGAGGAAAAGTCTAGTGTGTTTCACTGCTTCCTGGTTCATTCCTCTTTCCAGGTGTAAATCAAGTTCTCAATATAACACAAAATCAGGCAGGCAAATTTTAATGTTCCCATGCCCACCGACAGTGCTGATGACAAACAAAGCCACTTTGGTAATACGAACAATGTAATATTCATCAAAGCAAGAAACTGATTTCTGGGCTGATTTAGGTTCACAGGAAACTAAACTCTACTGAGGTCAATAGGATACAGGTTCCTGATTTGCAGGAGCATCAGTTCCTGAGGAACCCTTGTGACTGTGTCCACGTATCCTCATCTGTAAAAGGACAACAATGTCTTTGCACATTGCTGTAAAGTACCTGACAACATATTAAAGTAAGATCTAAATGCAAGCTTGACACATAAAATCAGAGGCAGTTTTCAAACAGAAACTTCTATGTCTCTAGTGAGTGCGTATGCATGTGCACAAGGACATGCATGTTTCAGCAACCTTCTTGGTGCACTTTTATGAGTGGCAAAGAATAATTTCAACTGGCCTCTCCCTGAACAGTAATAAATGTCATTTACAAGGCATTTTTGCTTGGCTTAAAGATGTATTCTTCACTTGGAGCATGTGTAAATATTGTCATTAACCCTGTGGAAACTGCTCAACTGAATGGAAAGATAGGTTAGATAGAGAAGTTGACAGAACTAGAAAATATTTTTCCTTGAAGATTAATCATGCTTTACATTTGGTGATGAAAATAAAAGAAGTATGTGGAGAAGATCAAAATAAGTATATTCTTTATCTTCAAAGAGTCTCAAAAAGTAATAAGTGAAGTTCCTGCTCCCCTGGAATGGGAACAAGCTTGAACGTGTATTACAGAAAGAATAGGATTTCCAGAAGATTCCATGGGTGGCCCAACACCTCTTCACTGAGCACTGACCTGAGTGAGACCAGATGAGGTCCCATGCAAAACACTGGAAAACTCCACAACAGGCATTTGTGCTGAGGAGTAGCTGCCACGCAGAAGGATGTGACTGTTCATTCAACTCCTTCCTTAGATTTTGCCTAACCCACGTCATGCTGAGGCCTGATGTATGGGTGGGACCAGCGCTATTAGGTCAAGGCAAGAGCAGCAGGCAAGCAGGAGAGGTGGCCAGGAAGAGCTGAAGGGCCATTATGCTGCCATCATCTTTCGTCTGGTATTTTCCCCAGAATCTACTAACTTATGTAAATGGTACAGACCAAATCAAGATGGAGGGTATGAAACGTCAGCCTACCCAAAAAAGCTTTTGAAGTGGACCCAAGAGCAGCTGGACTGCTAAGGCTTTCATACTTCTTGATGTGATACAGGATGTATCACCATGATGGAGGAGGAAGGATGACTACTCTCACCACTGGCTAGGTAACTGATTCTTTTCTTTTGATCATAGGTGCATGATATTAAGAGTCACAAGTTATAAGTTAGGAAATCCGATGACTTGAATGGTGAATAAGTGAAATTATCTGTCAGACTAGTCTAGGCAAAGAAGGACTGAGCCCCTTTTTGTTACGTTTGTTCATTATATTTCTTAATGAGCTCATGAAATAAAGTTTAAGTCACAGAGTACATTGTCCTGTAAATTTGAGAAAGCCAAATGGACCTTGATAGTCAGTGCAGAAGATTTCCAGCCTAGAATATCAGGCTGCAAAAACTTGCTGCT
Source organism: Myiopsitta monachus (assembly GCA_017639245.1). Taxonomy (NCBI): domain Eukaryota; kingdom Metazoa; phylum Chordata; class Aves; order Psittaciformes; family Psittacidae; genus Myiopsitta; species Myiopsitta monachus. The sequence continues at coordinate 84,238,222 of CM029920.1, forward strand.
CCTCAACTCTTTCCCTTCATGGACATGCCTCCTTACACCAGCTTCATAGGCCCTTCCTGCTTTTTGGAGACAGAAAGGATAGGGCAGGTATGCTGTAGAGAGCCAGTGTCCTTGGTTGTATCAGGTTCTGTTTCTCCCCAGAAAGCATAGGGAAAATTACTCTTTTCTTTATGACAATCTCTCTCTGTTTAACATTTGCAGCAATCTCTTTCTGCTTATTTCATACTATGCACCCCAGATGCTTGAACAGCCAAACCCTTGGACAGAAACTTTCATTTGGCCACAACCAAAAACACATGAGATGCCAAAATTTCCTTTGTTCTGAAAGAGGTTGTTACTAGTTCTCTCCAGTAACATGGAAGTGCCTCTCAAGATTTCTTCCTTACCCACTGTACCAGTGCTTGTCTTCCTTCTCTGAAGAGCACTGTTAATCTAACCCATACATTACAATGACACAGATTTAGACTGAGCATACATTTCCACGTGCCCATCATTTAGCATCCTGCAAAAAAAGCGTTCAGAAGCACTTATTAAAATTACTTGTACATTTTATGAATCAACTGCATCAATTAATAGCTAATAAACAGTTCAAAGCTGACACAAAACTGAACTAATAATTGAACACTAATAACTTAGTGTAAGTCAGCTTCTTTGCCTTTTTCTGAGATGAATTCTCAAGAATTATCCTCTTTTTGTGTCCAGGCAAGGATCTTCAAACCTGTCTTTGAAACTACTTAAAATCTTTCCTTCTCTTGAGTTGTTATTACTTCCCAAGACTGATCTCACACAATTTATTGCAAGTATTTCACACTAAAGATTCAAGTGCTGTTAAGAATTATGACGAGTGAAAAGCATGACTGTTTTCTGTTCCCTCATTGAGTTATTCTTCTCATTTAAAGGAATGTTTTTTAAAAAAACCTCTCAATCTCTACCTTTGCTAGGAACAGACACGAGGGAGGGCAGAGGGAGCAGGTAAATGGCTACTGGAATTTGGGAATATATCACAGCTTTTCTTCTCTGGCGCAAAGGATTGGCTGAGGCAGTATCACATTGGAAAAAACAGGCTACGGTGAGATTACTGCATTTGCAAAAAGATACACATAGCATTTTAGACACACGGGGGTTTTTTTTTGCCTTCTCACTGCAGGAAAATAATGGCACAATCAAAAATACACTGAAATCACTAAAAGCCTTTGAGTCTTTCGGTTGACTTCAGAGGGCTATTTATGTCATCTGAGATGCCAATACATAGAATTGCTTGGTGAACACTGACATTTTAAGGACAGATACTGTATAAATGTATACCTGTAAGGACAGGTACTACCTGCGTACCCAGCTTCATACTGAAGAATTAAAAAAGCTTTTTTCTTTAGCACATCCTACTAGCGCACAAGTAGAGCCAGAACAAGTTGAAAAATTGGGAGAGAAAGGGAAAGTAACCACAGCGGTGACCTTTATGGAATACACCCAAAGGACACCATGACAGAAGATCCACAGGCTTTCAGATGGGGAATCGGTGGCCCATGTGGCTTCAGCCAAGGCTGAAGCCTCTGTGTTAACAAATAGAGCTGTGGGCTACAGACACAGCACTTGCTTCTAAAAGAGAAGAAAATAAAAGTAAATAGGAGCCACCATTCCTGGTTCTTAATGCTGCCTTGTATTAATTTCTCCCTGTTGAAAATGGTTGATCAGCATAATATCTTCTCTGGTTTTCTAGAGGCTTAGGTTTTGTATAATATTACTAGCTTGGGAAGATACTGTGCTTTGATGCTCTCCCTGTTAATTATTTTAATGCAACTTGAATTAAAATTTTGCTCATTAAATATTTTTAGAGATGAGCTTAAGGCATAGTATTTGGAGGCAGAATTCTCTGAAGTTCAGGACACACTGCATCCAAGGTTTTAATGCCACCAGCTAGGATTCAAGACTGAAGATCAACTGCTAGCACTGCCACTGAGCTGCAGTGCCTTAAGAAAATAATTTCAGCTTTCAGTACCTCTGTTTCTCTATTTGAAACTAAAACTAATGACAATAATGCCTTTCTTTGTGATGCTGGCGCGTAACAATTGTTAAGTGTTGTTCTTAGATCCACTGTGAGAGTGCTTTGTCACGTATTTTGGGTTTGGTCCATTTTAACTTGTTTCATTTTAAAAGAGTAACTCACAATAAATATTCAGCTCCTCAGGTAATTAGGATGTTAACCAACACAATAGACCTACCGATACACAGAGCAAAACTTATAAACTTCACACCATATAGATACTTTGTATTACTTCACAAATAAGTAAATAACAAGCAGTAACACAAAGCAAAAAAGACGGCATCTGCTTTGCCCAAGTAATGAGAAATCAAAGAAATAAAATAATGGCTCAAAAATCTCATAGCTGGCACTTAGCACTCTAGCTGCTTACTAGAGCAAGACAGAATTCCCTCCTGCCTTGCAGAGAGCTGGAGTTACCAGTTAGCTGCATTGCAGCTATAGGTCTCAAGCACTGCACAGTCCCTGAATGTCAGCACAGGAAACACAAGCCGGGGAAGAGGCTGGACTCAGAGCCAGCCAACTTCACCTGGGCGTGTGGGGAGAAATAAATCACCTTTTCAGAGCTGCAACAACTTCCTTCCAGTCTTCCTTCTACCTGACATGAAAAGGGTGCAGAGCAGTGCTTATGAGGATCTGAGCAGGTCTCACCTGCTGTTTGGCATTCCCCAAGCAGCGTTGGTTTTCCCCTGAAAGATCAGTCAAACACAGAACCACTAAGAAAATATGATCAGATTTTGCTGTGGAATGATTTGTGTTTATATACTTATGGTGGGTGGGTATATTTGTATAAAAATCTGTTTGATCAAACATGTTTGAGATGCAATATAAAATGTAGCAGTCACTGCAGCAACTCTGAAATGAAACTTTTCACCTCTTTAATATTAACTGAAGTCCCACTGCAGCAAAGTGGCTGGCTAATTATTTCTATGTCATTTAGCAGGGGTTTGCCAGCATGTAGAGACCTGACTTCCCCGGTAACCGCAGTCTGATTTCAGTGCAAGTTGGGCACCGCAATCTCTCTGATGTACCAGAGAACCTGAAGGTGTCTGCAACCTAAATAGAGAGCAAAACGAGAAAGGGAGGAAACAGCAGCCTTTACTGTATTTGAATTCATTAATAAAGGCCTTGGACAACTCCCTGGAAGGTGTAGTGAAGCTTGGGTTTTCAAGTGTCTGGCTGAAACACTGCGCAAGTACCTGCAAGGCAGAAAAGGAGGTATTCTCCATAGGTTAAGAAGTGCAAAGTGGCTCAGGGATACAGCAAGACACTGTCTCCACATTACTTTTTCTTTTACTCTAGACAAAAGCAGGGGAAGATCCTAAATCAGTGGTGAAGGTAGCCTGGCAGGTACCTGTGCTTTGGAACACTGGGCACACTAGGGTTGGGACAGCTGACTAATGTTAAAGCAATATAACTGTCAGGTCTCTGATCTCCACGGGTGTGCTGAAAAAAAAGAGGAAGAGCTTTTAACTGAATATTGCTCTATTGTGCAGTGAGTGAAACTCTTCCAACATTATCTATGTTACCTGGCGGGGATGTAGTGGAAAATGACAGGCTAGAGCCATTTTTTGCAGCAGGGCTTAAGGACAATCCTGTGGGCAGCAGTTGTGGAAATGCTGCCATGGTGAAGAGGGGTTGAACCTTTTACGAGAGTAGGAATAAAAAAGAAAGACAAAGCAGTTATTCCCTGGCACATAAAGGGTTAAAAAAGAACCGAAATGGAGATATGAACTTCTTGAAAACTTTGGTGGTTTGGATTACTTTCAAGGCTCGGATCAACCCATCCCTGAGTTGGAAAAAACAGGACAATAGTGTCCACTTGGCTCAGCTGCAGACTCCATGGATTTTTATTACCGGCGGCTGGAGTTCAAGATGACTGAATTGTAAATAAGGAGAAATGAAACACAATAAAATAGTCTCCAGAGATTTACCTAGAAGACATCTGGAGTTTTGGCACTAACATATAGAAATCTATATCAATGGGAACACAACGCATTACTGTGAAGTGTACTAAGAAAGAGCACAGATAAATGAGAAGTTAAGGCCTCCTATATATCACAATAAAATATTTCAGCTCCTTTTGCTTGTGCGAGTTTCTAACACTCTGAAGTCCTGCCAACAATTTCATTGTTACCTTATTAGATGTTCTTGGTTTACTACCTTTTGCTTTGTAAAGCACTGATTTAGTGTCACTTAATTTAATTTTTAAAAACATAACCAGATGTCCTGTTCATTTAGCATATGAGAAAACGGTATCAGAAACATGTGTTTTTATGCATTCCAACACAGATACTAAGATTTCTTTCTCTTGCTAAAACAATCTCGATTCTGAATTAAGTTCCCCTTTTATCTTTGACATCAAATGCCACATTGGCACACAGCGCTATTTGAACCTTTATAAGTCCCTCTTAATGCCTGTATTTAACCAAAAGATCCTTAATTTGGGGGTCTGTCTCCTGGATTCCCACAGAGCTTTTCATCTCTTTTACAATACTGACATCTCTGTTTGCATGCTGGACTGACCTGGCCCACTCTGTTTAATGGGAGACAGCAGCCAGGGAAGCACTTGAAGCAAGGGGCCCTCCCAGAGCTGGAGGTAACCAAGCGTAATGGTATGCTCCAATACCTACCCACATTGTTTAGGTAAAAGAGTTTAAACACAGGCAGCACAATGACCTCGGAGAGCAAAGGTTAAGGAACCTCCCAAAATTCTATCTGGGTGGTGTTCAGCTCAGCAGGGACGTGCATCTCCTCCCCGTCAATGTTTAACTGTCTCTGTTCCCTTTTTGCCAGGGGTGTAATATCATCCTGTTTAAATTTAATAGCGGAGAATGAGCCACTCAGCACCCAATGCAGAAAGTGTAAATAAAATTATCTCTGCACTACTGCAACTCTGAAATCTGTTCTTTCCTAATGTATTCTGCAGAGACACACAGCTGCGATTAGCAGCTATTCCAGAACAGCAGTAAGTTTGTAAGGTTACTCTAACTTGAGTTGCTTTTGTTTGTGGTTATGATCTTTTGTTGGCCAGATGGGGGATTATTTAGATGTTCTGAAACCCCACAGTTTCATTGCTTGCCAAAATAATAATTCTACATTTGGCTAAACCTACAAGCTTTCTTTTTAAATTATTTAGCCAAGAACAACTAAGCCTAGATGCTGCCTATTGCGTCAGTACCACAGGCACAGATGAGTCTTTCTGTGGATGTTTACAGTCATCAGAACCAACAGGGGCACACAAAAATACCAGGGTGATGGACAGACTCTCACCCTGCCTGACATTAGCCCTGAGGCATCATTATGCCTCTCTCTTATTTTATAACTGTAGCCAAAGTTGATACTTCAGGCCAGCTCTTCATATACTCCTCCCCAGTCTGAGGAGGAGCCCAGCATCCTTTGTGCCCAGTACTCAAACTCTGGCTGTTTACCCCAAGGCAGGGGCAACCACTTCTGGGAATCATGCTGTGACTGGGAACTTACATGCTCATCTAATACCAGGGTCTGGTGACCATAATGCCCCAAATCCATCTGAATCAACAGAGCAGATCTTCCTACTCTTAGACACAGCTGGGAAGAAAGCCAGGGCCTGGAGTCTGAGTCAACATTCATACCAATACTCTTGTGAGTGCAAACCCTGCTCCTGGAGGCTGTCCACTGACTTCAGTGGATGCTGGACTGTGACTCTAGAGAAGGGCAAGTATCTGGCTGAAAAGGCTCCATGAACCCAATTGATTCAAAGTCTTTGCTGAACCTGAACCAACACATGGGTTCACTATTACTTGTATGTCTGAAGGCACAAAGTAGGATTTCAGTAGTGGGGCCTAGGCCCACTATTTGTAACACTGATCACGTTACTCTCCTAACAAGCACAGTGGCAGGGTCAAAGCAGTTTCTGATCCATCAAGGCCTAACAAACTCTGTAAGATCCCACCTTTTGTCCCTCTGGGCTTCTTCAGCCAAACACAGAAGCAGAAACCTGAACTGATCCCCCATGTTCAACCACTTAAAGCCATCTTGGACTCCTTGATTCTGTAATTACTGGACAGAGCCGTCACTTCCTGTTTTCCAACCACCAATTAACCAGAGACTCTCATATGCATGATAATAAAAACCCCTTTCTCTTATCCTGCAAAAAAGAGAATGTAGACAATGTAATCACATTATAAATGGTATTCAATTAATAGTTAGCTAAAAATTATTCAGATGATGGCTCATAGACTGAATAACTAACAAATGGGAAATGGACCAATTAAGCAAATGGACAGGCTAATGATTGCAAAGTAACAAAGTGAGCCGAATGACAAGTTGATAAATTAATAGGAAGCTTCTAGGTGAGACGACACATAAGGCATAGGGGAAATAGGAAGGCATGGACAACTGACGTTCTGCAATCAGAATACAGCTCTATTATGAGACAAAGAAGGATTTCAGGCAAGCAGAACCTATGGAAATCAGACATTAGCCTTTGACACTCTTCACAGAGCTCTATAGTGATATTTCAGTCACACTGCTCTGACCTAACAGAGCACCACGACATCAAGCAGTAACTTGGTTTAAATACAAGCAGAATGATTTTGATATAAAACAATACATAAACTAAAACCTGATTATGAATAAAAGCTAGATAAAGGAACTGACTGGAGTTAAGACATTTTAGAAAACTGTTTAGGCTCTACAAGAAAGTGAACATTTTGCTTTAAAACAAGCAACACAGGCTAACAGGCTAACATTTCAGTCACTGAAATGACTGTTGTAGTCTCAGCAGCTATGCAATACAAGCTCAGTGCAGGAAGACAGGAAAGACATTGCACCCATGAGTTAGCTGCTGAAAGATGCCAACACACTCTAACATGTCAGCCTAAGTCAATCTTGTAAAGGTTCATACACAATTTCCACATCCGATTACCATTCTCTATGTCCTCCCACTAAGAATCTCATTTTGATGTTTGATTCCAGCCAGATTTTGTTCACAACCTTATAATGAAATGATCTGATGCTTCATCCCCAAGCCAAAGTTACAAGCATCTGGAAATGACTGAATGACAGTACTCATTTTGCCTGAAAAACACCTTTGCTAAGTGAAGACTTGATCTGTGCTAGAGGCACATAGATATTAAGGAACAACAATGACAGGGCATTTGTCATCTCCCCTTTTCCCCCAAGGTTAGAAACCCCTCTTCCTCTGTCCTTCAGTTTTTCCAGTTTTTTACTTAAACTGGAGTTGCATCTACTTGAATAGAATCATTCACCTAAACTTTCCTGCATTCAAAACCATTGCGGTATATGGAACAGCAACTTCAAACAAATCTCTTTCAATGCAGTAAGATGCCAAGAGTACTGGGGCACTATTATAGAGGACTATAACACTCCTCTTGGTCAAAAAGAGGCAGGGTAGGGAGGTGACTGCTCCGGGCTCCAAGTGACACCAACAGACAGTTAATAGATGGTAGCACATGATTTCCAAATCAGAAAAAAACCCTGCAAAACCAGCAGAACAAGAAAGCCAGTTCCACTCATATCATGGTTTCTTCAGCCTCCCTATTACCTTTGAATAACAGAGATCCTATTCATTATGATGGAGCAAAACAGCTTATGCACTAAGTGGTCCTTGCTGTAATATAGAGCAGTGCAGCATTTTGTGGTGTGGAGAACTGGTTTTTTACATTTATACATTTTATACATTTTATACATTTACTTGTATAAGACGCTTACAGATTCATAAACCCTCATCAGGAATTATCCCAAAATTGCAGCATGTTTTCCAGGGTCATCATGTTGCATGAAATGCTCAGCCCTTCTTGAGGCATGCTGATATGTAAGAAACACAGATATGCCTCAAAGCAAAACAATAAAAGGTTTTTTGCTTACTCCTATGATTCTCGATGTCATATGGTTTCAGCACAAGTTTACTCTTCATACTTCATTTCATTTCTAAGATTATTGTACACTTTCTAGAGGCCATTTCTTGCTCTTACTTTTAAGTGTCTAATTATATTTAAGATTCAACCCTACTAAAATAAGCATTATTTTTTAACTCTGAGATTAATGTACCAGCAACATGCATGGAGATTTGTATTGGCAAATTAAGGACTATATCTGCGAGTCCACAAGAGTATTTCAGTGCTGAGCCACAAGATATTCACCAACTGCCTTAGGCTTTCCAGAAACCTACAGCTTTCCAAAAGAACCTCTTACCCAGCAATTATACCGGGCGTAAAGAGGAGATCAGATCTTTGTGGGTGCTGCTCTACTACAGGATAGCCTATGTCTTCAATGCTGCAGTGCCAAAATCATAAACTTTGCCTTCACTTCCTGCAATTTGCTTGATAATATATGTAATTTAAGGTAGCATCATCATAATTGCTTTTAAAGCTAAATGGATTTTCCAGGGGAGTTAAAGTTATGATCAAAGAGTTGGAAATTCCAGGTCTGAGACAGACTTTCACCATCTTCGGTTTGATAAAAGGTAAAATTTTGTCCTCTTCTGAGCTCAAACTCAGACATGAGCCAGGGCCTGGCACGAACAATGCGAAAAGATTCAAATTCATCTTACAATCATGGCGGATCATGGAAAGTTACAGGGCTCGCAACCACAGTTACAAACCAGTCTCTTCTATACTGAAAATCTGCATAGCCACTTCAAAAAGAGGTCTTCTCACAGGAGCTCAGCATCACCAAACATTTACACAGCTCAAAGAAGTGTTGTAAAAAACTGCAAACAATGGCAAGTGGCTTAGCTGTGCAGCTCATATTCAATAATTTAAATTGATTTTACAAAACAAGCCTGCAGAGCATTCTTTTCAGAACTCGAACCAAATGCATCCTACCTGTCACTAAATGTACTCTGCTCTAACAACGGTTTAGTTTGCAATGCAAACAAGAATGTCACTTGCCCACATAAGATAGTAATATATGATTTTTCCTGCCCACTCTGCAAAATACACAGGCACACACACATAACAGTCCTCAAGAAACAGCTCAGAGCTTTATTTTCAGTTTCCATTCCTGGAAAAGGATCAGATAGAAATCTGTTTTCAGTCTGAACCACCCTGTCCTTCCCAAATTGCCTGCTTTTCCCCCCACCAGCTTCCTAATTTGGCCCATAGCAATCATGTCAATTTAACTCATCTGTCATATATCTCTGACAAAAAACACTGCCAGTTTTCTTGACTTCAAGACTACTTAGACTGGTTTTGTGTGCATGACCAGAGACGGGATCTTGTTTTTCAGGTAATACACAGATTCTGACCTTGTTTTGTCAAATCTTTTTTTACCTGATCCCCAGTCCAATAACAAGCCCTTCCAGGATGGCAGCACATGCTGGTGGTCTGTTCCTGCATGTTTCTCTTCCTTGCCAGTGGCACACACTGCAATAATCTCAGTTTTAGACCCTCCCCTATATATCCCTGTGACTCAAAGCATGCATGCTTGCTTCTCAGCTCTGTTTCAGTGATAGCTACTTCAACTTCTTCTCCATAAAATATACATTTGGTTCTACACAGTTACATCATCTATAAAATGTTATAGCAACCTCACTGACAGCAGGATCAGAGATCCTAGGACATGCATATGTTGCTATGGATCTGATTCAAGACTGTGATGAACAGCTAAAGCCCCCTACTCACTGGGCTGATGGACTACCTGCCCCTACATATGGAGAGATGAGCATAAGGTCCAGCTGGCATGAACAGGACCTAAGCATGGGTTTAAAACAGAGTAGTGCAAATGGTCTTACCCCAGTGGAGGACACTGAAGGTAGTGGCAATGCCTGTGCAATGTAGGAAGGACAACATGAAAGCTGTTCTCCTAGGCATCTTGCCCATCTCTGAGGCTGCACGGCAACATATGCCCTGTCAGCTCTAACTGGAGCATCACCTAAGATGCCTGAGGGATAAGCATGCCACCAGGCATGCTTGCACAGGTACTTTGGGAGGCAATGGCAGAAGGTGGGTAGGATACAGGCCCTGCAGGTCTACTGCTGCCTTGCAGACTGCTTCCACAAGTAGCTATAAGGAACTTGATGTCAGGTATAGTGAGAACGGCACTGAGCCTATAATAAATACAACCAGACTCAAAAATCTCTCCTTGAATATTCTTTCCACAGAAGAATTAAACGTTCCGTTACCCCTCTACCAACAGGGAACACATGAAAAATAAGCAAACTGAAACTGCCCCTCTAATACCATCTGTAAAGTTGCTGCTGGCTATGGCTTTCCATAATAAGGTTTTATATTGATATTCTCAGACACCCAGGCCCCCACCTTTATAGAACTTAATAAAATACAATTCTGGAAGTAGGAAACTTATCTCAAGGAGATATTATTGGAAAAGGAGTGAGATTACCTGGAAGCTATACTCAAATTGTAGTTGCCAAAGATCCAAACTAGACCCAAATCCTTATTATATGCAGACGCTTCATTTCACTTCATCTCCACAACCTGATATATAAAACTATACTTATGACATGCAAGGCACTGTATGCTCCAAAAGCCTCCTCCTTCCTTTTTCTAAACTAAATAGGCATCTTTTTTTTTTGTCTTTCTGTTTAGACTTTATTTCTCAGTAAGTAAATGTGCTCAGACTGTATCCATCTCAGCTGAAAACTACCTAAACCTTTCAAAAAAGGTTTTGACATTTTGCTACTCACTCAATGTATTCAAAGTTTTCATTTTAAGACTGGTTTTCCCCCTCTGCAGATCTGGATTTTATGTGTCACAGGTTTATTGTAAAGCAGACAGATTTGTTTACCAGCAATATCCAACTGGTGTGAAAGCAAATAAAGGAACTGGAATATTTTCAGGAAGAGAAAGTAGACTTTATTGTCTCATTTCTGTGCTTCATTTAGAACATTCATTCTTTCTTACCCTTTTCCTATGAACAACACTGCAAAGATGATGTGTTTGTATGCTTAACATCCTGTTCATGTTGTGATCTTGAATCAACATGCTGGAAGCAGTAACAGCTCTAATGCAGCCCCCAAACTTCCATCTACTTTCATTTCCTGCAATCATACGTTTGGGAGCAGAGGTCACCCTCAGACTTGTGGAAACACACAACATATAAAGGAAAATTATTAAAGTGTTTCTAGAAAGTGCTGGACACACAGATTTATCCAATATTTCTCACTGTATCTGCTTTAGAAAGCATTTGTGGGAACACCCTTCCTCAGGGGCTGCAGAGCACAGTTTCACCGCAGGTTCTGCAAACAAAGTCCTGAGCAGACTGCAGCAGATACTGCCGGTCCCTTACTGCTGCAATGCACCAGTGAAAGCATCGTCACACACATGCAGCAGAAATGAACAGGCATTCATCACTCTGCTGCTCCTCTAGGCACTGGTCCCCTGGGCTCCCCCTGTATGGAGCAGCTGAAGCAGCGCCAGTGGGGCTCCAAAAGAGTGCAGATGCCTCTTGGCAGCATGGTAGGAGCCCAGGCTTCCCACCCTGTGAGCACACCCTGCTTGTCGCCTTGAAAGTGAAGACTAATCACTGTGCTGCCTGCTGGTACCAGGGTCCTGAGGTCAGGGAGAGGGGAAGTGTTATGTTTTCCACTGAAGCTTATGTAGCAGGTCCTTGAGTTAAAATAGCTCCATGTGGCACGTGATGCCTTTGTAGAAGCTGCTGTGTTCAAGACATCTCCCGAGCTGGGGTTCAAAACTGGGCATTTCAGCAGCCATATAATGCAGACTCGCAACACGAATTAGCATTTTGGGGAGCCTATCACCAGCAGGTTCTCTTCAACTACAGGCTATTTTCCGCAGGAATACAAGCGGGTTGCAAATTGGCTTGGTGCACTTAGGAGTGCATGGGAGTCCAGCACTCTAAGTATTTAATTGCTCTCAATGGTTTCACGGCCTGGGGCAAGCTTGTGGCTAGCCACATTGGTGTGGGAGATCCTGAAAAACAGGACATTGCATTTAAATGAAAACAGTTCTCCCCTCATTTTTAAAATAAGCACATCTAATGAAGCTTTTCAGGCATTTCCAACTACAGACCCAAAGCCACAAACACTCCCACGTTTGTCAGATGCTCACTTTGAGTTTTTATCAGAATAAACTTCAAATAAATAATATTTTATTAGATTACCAGCCACACAGTAACAGCAAAAAAGCACCAAATGCTCTTAACTATTTCCCATAGCCATTGACACGTATATTACATACACACACAATTATCTGTGTGTATACACACCCACATATACTGATTTCCCATTTCTGTTGCCCTCTAAATATGTATAGTTAAACACAAGTAAACCCTTACTTAAATCTAGGAATGAATTTCACTCCAACAGTTTCTCATGATATTTAGGATATTTTTCCTTATTCTTCTCTACAGGGACACTATGCAAGGCATAAAGAAACAGAAACAAAAGAGAGAGACTTGGCCAGCCAGGCAACTCCCTTGGCCAGACTGCAGCCATTCTGTTTAACCTTTTCCCTTCATCCATCAGGATTCACCTTTTCTTTCTCTCTCTAGGATAATCGCAACAAAACCCATTGAATGGTTTGAGAAGTCTTTATGGATGTCTGTGAAGGTGGTAATGCTGAAGCAAAGCCTTTTTTTGTTCCCCCTCACTGAAATGGGCTACAAGTGCTCAGAGAGTCCGTTACTCTGTCTTAACTGAAAAAACAAATCAGAGCAGGAATGGGCAGAGGGAAGGGGAAAAAAGAAGAGGACACTTATTTTTTTTATCCAGTCTTAGGCCCAGACAATCAGGGCGAACACAGGACTGCACCTCCACTTGGCAAGCTCTGCTTTGGCACTGGACATGCAGAAGCATAAAGCATACTTCATTTTACAAACATAACTTCTTTTGGGGGGTTGTTGGTTGGCTGTGCTTTCTTGTTCAGATTCTCTCCAAGAATGCTGTAAAGACATGAACTGATTTTTCAATCACTTGCTTTGTGCTCTCCTCATTGAGGGAACAGACTTGTGGAAAAGGCTGCTGACAACTGTTGTACTGTTGAGCCAAACCTATTTATGCCAAGATAGATTTGTTCATTTCTTCTCCCAATATTTTCCTCTCTCAGACTTTTAATAAGGCAGTAAGGCAGAAAAGCAATGAAGCAAACTAACAGTCTCAGTGTGACCATATGCACATCACCCCCTATTGCTGGATCCTGTAGTGCAGTAGTTAATTTTGTGTGTCATATTTTATGTTGTACTTACTGGCCTGAAGTGCAGTAATGCACGTTTCCATTCACTAGAGAACCTCTTCTGAACAACAAGGCCATGTATGGGTAATAATAAAAGTATATTCTATGTGGCAGGGACTGTGCTAATTAGGCAGACTTGGAAATCTCTGTCAAACACTGTAAAATGTTACAGTGCTTATATAAATGTTTAATAATGAAAATGATACCAAACTGAATAGGGATGGCTTGGGGAAAACAGTCATTTGAATAGTTTTCCGAGCAATAGGGATGAAATAGTCTACAGTTTCCACAGAAGAGGCTTTTAAATAAATGTTCTATTGGATTGACACATTTGATTAAAGGCTTACCCGGGTCTGCAGTCTAGCACACTTTTAACAAGTACAGCAGAAATACAGTGAGCTTGGTCTCTTTCTTTTGGTGCTAGCCCCTAGTATCCCAGGATCGCTGGCTCAGGAGTCTACCTGACTGGGCATGGCAGAGGGCTCAGCAGCCACTGCAGTGCAGCTGGGTAGCTGGCACTTCTTTACATTCTTCCATGGACACCTGAAGCAAGGTGTTAATTTCTTTTCCCTGATGCTGTGAGCTGGCTGCCAGCTTTAGGACACCTCTGCAGGATTCAGTCACAGGCCAGCGATCTGCATCTTGCACATATGAAGATGCAGAGCTATGGCTAAGAGCTAGGAAAAATTCCATGATTTCCAAGCCTCTCGTACAGTGACACCAAGCACCCCCCTCTTGTGCAGACCCAGCCTGCACTACAGGGATGCAGTAGGCTGCCAAAAGTGCCATTTTGGCCTGGGTGCTGCTGATGGACTGCAAGACACATCCTCCCTCCCCAGGAATTTCTCTGAAAAAAGAGCAGCAGCTACAGGAATAAAGAGCAGGACATTACAGTGTCAAAGCCAACCCACACTGACAAGTAACTGCAGGAGGGAATGCCTGGAGTATTAGCATTCACCTTTCTGCTTTGCTTCCTGGCTGCAACTTCCTCCCCAGAACTGCAGCACTGTCCTCAGCCATAATAGGCTAAATGCCTATGCTGATGAATGAAAATATTTTGACAAATGAAATGAAAATAGATTTCATTCCAGACAAACTAATTGCCATGCTCATAGGCGAGACTAAATCAATGATAAGGTGATAGGAAACCCATTCCTCCCCAACTCCAAAGACACTTTTCAGGAACATACACTTCATCTTTTTCAAGTGGCATATCTGTGATGACCTCAGTGGCAGAGCTCCATTGACTGCAGTTCTGCTGAGCACCAGGCAGAAGTAATCTTGCCCCTGGCAGGGCTTTTTCATTATTGAACAATTTTTATACTATAATATTTAATATTTAAAATTTCTTTGGAAAAAACTCCAAAGTTAAAAAATACAGTTTTACACTAAACCAAGAGCAATTACATTGTTCCTACGTATAATTACACTACTATTATTATTATTATTATCACACATAATATATTCGTGGCTCCCTGTGCTGGGGAAAAGTGTAAGATCTACAGATAAGTGAAAGACAGCAGGCTTTCATCTGTAACCATTCCCACTTGTAAAGGCCAAATTAATACTATTAACATCAGCATGTGGAGAGCAAAGCATGTTCTAGCATCTTTGCTGAGAAGAACTTTGCATACCACAAGACTCCCTGGCTATCCAACAGGTTGGGCCAGTACTCCTCACCTACAGAGATGAAGAGTTGCCCCAGCTCAGGGGAGACCTGACAGTGAGTTTTGCCCTGTGACCACTGAATACGTACAAACATCTTTTTAGAGCCATCTTCACAGGCTTCCTCACAGGCAACTTTAGAGAAGCTTTCCTATGAATCACAGGGTAGTCTTGCTAACTGCAGCCACCGCAGGACTATAGCAGGACCTGTTTGGGGGTCAAACTCTTGCCCCCCATGATAGCTGCAAGAGAGAGGCTTTAAACACTGGAGCACAGCTTCCAGAATCCCATGTACATTCCTAAAGTTTGGTTTTTTTAAATGCTGACAGCAAGCGTGAATTAGACACAAAATGCAGCTGGATCTGTCCTCTGGAAAACCAAGACTGGAGAGCCTGCCCCATCACCTTGTAGACCATGGAACAAACCCCAGCATGGGGAACAGATCAGGGGCTGCAGCCTTGAAAATCAATAGGGAAATGATCAGTTATAGCAGCAAAAACTCCACTGCACATCCCAACCCCTGCTCATCACTGAAAGCTGTGATAAGGAAGAAACCATGCTCCATCCTTTTAACATGCTTCAGAAACCCAACTTTCTTGGGATACATGAAAAAGGCTAGGCTGGAGAATCAGGGATCCCTCTTGATCCCCTTGCCTGAGCTTTTTCAAAGCTGAATCCTGCCCGGGTTTTACTGACCCCTGGTATACAGATCATGAACCAAAACCCATGCGAGAGGAGGCACTGGTAGCTGGCAGACCTGGCTGCATCCTGCTCTTCTACCCTAAATTGAGACAAATGTATAAATAGAGTATTTGAAGGATAGGCTCAGGAGACTCGCCCAGGATTGGAAAGTAACATCCAGCTCTCCTGGAGTGCATGTATATGGGGCTATTAGGACCAGCGGAATCTCAGGACTAATGATGTATTATGTCTGCGCTTTCCTGCAAAGCAGACTTCACTTGGAAAATGGAAATCTTAATCTTGACCATCTTGCTGAAGTCAGCTAAATGAGCTCTCTGGCACAGAACTGACAGGAAACAAGGTATTAGCTGGGGGAAAATAAGTGGAAGCAATGTTCTTCAGTTTGGGCCCCTTCATAAGAACTGTAGGTTTCTTCCCTTTGGTCCTCAGGCAAGCTATACACCTCCCATTTGTAGCTTTTTATTTAGGCTCAGCATCTCTGAGCTGTTACAAAGCCAAATGTCCATAAAAGCTGGTATTTTTCCTTGCCATCGAAGATGCATCACTGTGTCCATGACTGACTCGGTAGCTGATTCCAGCTAATTTGCAGCTTTTGTTCAAACACTTCTTTATGAGTTATTTTGGGAAACTTTTGTCTCTTCAACATAGAGTCCTCAAATAAATATAAAGTGAACAAACAATGCCACACAGCTAGAATATTTCTCTTTCATTATGCAGTTACTTCCTTGGCTTATTATAACATAAGTTCTGTTAATTCCATTTAATATTTCCCCCTCTATTTTGCTTATTTCACAGTACCTTGAGAAAGACACTAACATAATGATTTTCATTCTTCACTTCCTACCTCAAGCACAAAATTGATGCATGCAGATTTCTTAGCAGTTCAAAGACTGTTTCACTTACTGGCTCCTGGTCCACCAACAAAATGGTTCACAATTTCCTCTATTTTTGTCAGTGACAACTGATATTATTTGATTGCCTCTGATCCCACTGTCGAGAGACCAGAAATGGCTTACTCGTTCTAGCAACAAATGGGGCTTTTGAAGTTGTCCTACAGCATAAAATGAACATAAGCCGGCAGTGTGAGCTCGCAGCCCAGAAAGCCAACTGTATCCTGGGCTGCACCAAAAGGAGCGTGACCAGCAGGTTGAGGGAGCTGATCCTGCCCCTCTACTCTGCTCTCATGAGACCTCACTTGGAGTATTGTGTGCAGTTCTGGTGTCCTCAACATAAAAAGGACATGGAACTGTTGGAACAAGTCCAGAGGAGGGCCATGAGGATGATGAGGGGACTGGAGCACCTCCCGTATGAGGATAGGCTGAGAAAGTTGGGGCTGTTGAGCCTGGAGAAGAGGAGGCTGCGTGGAGACCTCATAGCAGCCTTCCAGTATCTGAAGGGGGCCTATAGGGATGCTGGGGAGGGACTCTTCATTAGGGACTGTGGTGAGAAGACAAGGGGTAACGGGTTAAAACTTTAACAGGGGAAGTTTAGATTAGATATAAGGAAGAAATTCTTTACTGTAAGGGTGGTGAGGCACTGGAATGGGTTGCCCAGGGAAGCTGTGAATGCTCCATCCCTGGCCGTGTTCAAGGCCAGGTTGGGCAGAGCCTCGGGTGACATGGTTTAGTGTGAGGTGTCCCTGCCCATGGCAGGGGGGTTGGAACTAGATGATTTTAAGGTCCTTTCCACCCCAACTATTTTACGATTCTATAATAATACTTCGGTGGATTTAGTACATCTTTTTAAAGCCAGACCTAGACTTTGACTTATAACTCACCTCCTAACCTCTTTAAAACATCTTAAGGATAAAGAAAACAGTTTAGGCTTAGAACAGAAGAGTTTTCAGGAGGCTGGATCTGTAAATCTGAAGGAGGAAAAGGGAAGGAAAAAAAGGTATCCATTCCTAGTATTGCATGGCAACGATATTCCATGAAGACATCAAAAATCTGAAGCACACATTAATAATACTTTTCAAAGACATACCAACATAAACTTAATGACCATTTTTAAAGTACTCTGAAATCTTTAGAATGCAAATGAACTTAAAAGCAAGACAGAAAATGGAACACAGTGAACTATTCCAAAAATCCAACCACACGTTGTGACAATAGAAACAGAAGAGTATAAGTCACTAAAAATACCAAAAAGAGTATTATGAAACAGAAATATAGATAAATCTTTAGTCCAGACACTATATCTTACAATGACAAGATGCATTATATCATGAAACTTCTTAAAACAGAGTCTATTTTCAGTTTGCTTCCATCTCCTTTTACCCACGTCTTAAGAACATGCCAACAAATATAACCGCATAGTCTGAGTTATCAAATCCGCTCCACTAGCAATTAAATCAGCCTACACTCCCTTCATAAAGGAAATAACTTGCACTGGTGCAGTGTGTGCTGGCAGCAAGAAGAAACAGCAGCACTGAAACTAGAGCTGGATCCATGTTACCTCAGCTTATTCACTGACCATGACAGAGCACAAACTGCCAGCTATGGGCTTGTCTCAGAGGAGGACAGGACCTGCTGGTGGTACTGTAACACAAATAGTGAAGAGACAACAATACCAAAGGCCACATAGTTTTTCCCAGTAGGCCAAAACCTGCTTCAGGGGCTCAGTCTGTTGCCTTTTCTGTTAAATGAGCAGCCAGGCCATGCACTAGGACAATCTTCTTGCTTTCCCACACCCCCCACCAGGCAGTTTCTCAGACCTTGCTGTTGCTTCTGCACCTCAGTTGTGCTGGTGGACAATGAACCTTAGAGAAAGCAGTGCTGTCAGGCAAGCCTTGGGCACTCATATGCTGACTGAGGGTGGTGAGGCACTGTCACAAGTTGCCCAGAGAAGCCGTGGATGCCGCACCTCTGGCAGCGTTCAAGGCCAAGATGAAGTTTTCAGCAATCTGGACTAGGGAAAGGTGTCTCTGCGTATGGGAGGGGGGTTGGAAATAGGTGTTGTCTAAGGTCCTTTCCAACCCAAACCATTCTATGATAAGAAATGACAGAGACAAAGAACTCTTCTAAAAATCACTCCCTTTCTTCCCCTAAGAAGGGAAGAAATTCCCATTCTTCCCTAAGGGGAAGAAACACCTTGTGCTGACAGCATGCCTGAAGCTTTCGTCACAGAGAAGCACACGGAGGTTTTCTAAGGCCAAGATGCTGCAGAGGTGATCACAGACCACAGAGCTGAAAGCCAAAAGGTGAAAGCCAGACGTCTCCAAGTCTGAAAGCACCTGAACCTGTTTGCTCCCTCCTGTATCTATTTAAATGTCACAACTACAGTTCCTTCTGCATCTTTACATTCTTTTGCTGTGAGCTGCAAACAAAACATGCTGGAAAGCTGACTGTGCAGGCTCAGGGCAAAACCCAGAAAGACGCAAAGAAGGGAGAAATGTCAGAGCAATCCAAGACAGTCAGGAGAAAGGATTCCTACCTTGTTGATAAGGCACACGTGTTGTGAGTACAAAAGGCCATCCCCTTCTGCAGAGATGCTGTAATTAGCTCAAAAACTGACAAGTGACAGAGATAAGTGTGAAAAGAAACCAGGAAGAGAAAGCAGCTTGCTACTGGGAAAGGCAACAATCATAACTCACACACTGCAGGTAGTTGGGTACTTGGCCAGAATTGAACCTGTAAAAGCAACTGCCAACCTCAATTTGTACTGCCGCCCCTTGAGAGGTACAAGTTGGAAGCTGAAGCAGAGTTCTGCAGATAATGTTATTTGGTTGATACCAAACTCCAGTTGCTGTTCCATGTATTTACTCACTTTATTCAAGGTTAAACCGGCTAATTCCAGGCCAAAACTCTGCACCAATTGCTTGCCGCATTTGAGACTGACAGCAGCTAACTGTATGGATGAAAACTCAATCAGTCTTAATTTTAACACTACACTAGTGGATGACAGCCACAGCTGTTCTGGGCAAGACAGACTGTACAGCACACATAACACAGCCTACTGCAGGGAGAGCCAGACCTGAATGAAAGCTTCAAAGGCCCTATTTTCTTTTTGCTTCCTTTCTTGGGGGAAATCTTCAGTGAGAACCCCGATCTGCACCTGGGTTCCAGATCAGGTTCAGTTAGACAGAGATTGGGTTTTTTTATGATCTTAGTGTGAAAAGTGCAATTAGAATGTCACAAGACCAGTTTGCCTCTATTATTTTCCAATTTTAGCTGACTGCAAGAGTACAAACATATGAAGGTTCAGCAATATCAAAACTGTATCCCCATCTTAATCCTGGCTGCATGCTGCAGCTCAATTTTTAATGTTATCTCTCAGACTAAACTCCCTAAGTTGCTACCCATGAAATCTTTGCTTTTTTCTGAAGGCTACAGCTGTTCACTTAACTGGGGGACTGATGAGGAAAGGGGGGAAAAATTCTAATCCTTTGAGGTTTGTCAATGAGTTGATTTTGATCTAGCTTGTACTATTGAAAAATTTGGAGAAACTCCATTTAAATCAACAGTAGAGCATCAGGACAAGCAGCAAAAAAAATGTTATCAGATGGAAGTTAAACTCAAGTGCCCTGACTGCAATGTCACCTTTAGTTTTAAGACAAATTCTGGTTTTTAAAATTCCATTAATTTCTGAATTACTTAGATATAGGGATGGGAAGAAACCTTAATCTGTCTTAATATGGCATTAGTTATGCTAACAGAAATAGCGATTCTGATCTCTTTTAGCAGATGTGAGCTAGTCCAAAACGCTCTTCTGTTTGAACTCTCTCGTGCTGAAACATCTGGCCAGGAGACCAGCTGTCAGAAAGCCCTTGCTTGTCAGGTACCTACTTCCTCCTATTGGAATTAACAAGATCAGTTTAAATTTCCCAGTGTGCATCGAAGGCAGCTTTATTTCTGAAGTGGTAGTAAGCTCTGCAACTTCTTTTGGGTTATGCAAAAATCCATCGTGATGAACGTTTGCCAAGACAGGCCATGGACTTGTGTCAAGAAATAGCACATTCATCTTGCTAGATTCAGAAGAGCTTGAGCTGTTGCTGTATTTCAATCTTAAACTGGGAAATTGAATTGGTATTCTTCCGTAACATTTTTGAGAGGTTTTTTTTTGCTATGAAACATCACAAGTAAAAAGGGGTACAGTGAAGTCAGCATAGTTGATTAAGAAGGGAAGATTTCACTGTGGGAGTTTGGGCTGTGTGGCAACAGGGCACGCAAACTAAGCTATCCCTCAACCATCATTGATTTAAAAGAACGGAATGCTGAAGAACAAATATGCATTATTTTTCTGCTTTAATGTGCAACTCTCTTAGCAAATATGTTCAAGAGAAGCGTTGAGGCTAGAAGTGAATAAAAACTACTGTTGTGTGTGTAATAAAAAGTAAAAAGCAAAAAGAGGAAAGACAAGGCTCAGGCTAAATTTTTAATAAGGAGCATTTAGAAGCACCAAGTTTTTTCTGCAAAGCCAGTGAATCTTTAATGCAAAAATTGCCTTGAAAAGGCAATTATCCCAAAAAGAAATTGCTCTGCAGTGGGACAAAATTTAATAATTGAAGAGCACACTTAGAGATTTTACTGCTATTTTAAGTACTTTCCTAGTGCAGCCCCAACTATGAAGACTGAATTGTTTCCTCCCTTACATAAGACCAACACGAGTTCAAGCTAAAACCTCCTGTAAACCAAGCTGTTCTAGAAATGTGACTGCCTTTAGCAATCACAGACAAAAGCAGATTCTCCAGAAAGACAAGGGGCATCGTTCTGGGGAGCATAATACAAAGAAGGAACTGATAAAAATAAATACCCCAGGTGATCTACAGGATGAAAATGTTGGCATAATATATAGTCCCGTTGCCGTACATGTCCTGATGCCTCCTCAGGGCTTTACTTTTCATCTTCCAAGGGGCAGAGGGCCAGGTTACTAACATTTACCTGTGGTGATGGTAACATGATGGTACCCAGGAAGTGACATGGGTTGCTTCATTTGCAATTTCCAAGAGCAGCAATGAGGCAACCAAGAGTCCAATTAAGCAATTTTACTAAGCCCTTCTATTTCACTTTCCTGAAAAGGTTAATAGACAATGAACATGTCCCTTTTATACCCTCTTCTTCTCCTTTATTAAATTATCTGAGGTTGGATGCCATAGTAACATGATAGAAAAGGAACTGACACTCATGCACGACAGAAGGATCCGCTGAAAGTCTTCCTCACTCACCCAGGAGCAGTGTTACACAGACAGGATTTGCAGAACAAGCCACTACCAAACAAATCAATCCCAAAACCACAGCTTTCTTGACACATCCACATTTCTATCTGGTCCCTCTGTGCCACAGAGCAGATGAAGCACTGCTCCAGCTCCTGTACTCTGCCCAATCTGTGAAGGAAATCTAAAACCAAATTGCAGTAGAGATTTGTAACTGGTGTGGAAAGTACTGAATATATCTCAGATGGGACTTTATCAACATAGCACAGATCTGAAACAAGAAAAATGAGGGGGGCAGAGGTAACCCTGAGTATTAACTGCTGCACAGTGCCTCTAGGGCAGCAGCAGTTTCCAGACCAGCCCCTCAGGATATAGGTGAAGAGTTTGAATCTATGTATCTGTCCATGTACACAAGGCCAGAGAAATTCTGCAACCAAGTACCTGCCAGGTCCTCTAAGGGCACACAAGCTCAAAAAAAAATAATAAACAATGACACAAAACAACTAAACTGACTTTTCCCTCTCTGACTTGTACAGGATACATTATGCTTCCAAAATGACATTAGAAATAACTTCTGTTATATGCCCCAAGCCTTTCTTAAACGAAAAAATTGAGGCAATGTCCTTTTGCAAATACACACTTGACCAAAATGAAAAATACTGCTCCGATGTACAGGCCCCTTCCCTTTCCCTTCTCCTTCTTTTTCCTTGTCATATCCTTTCCCTGTCCCTTCCCTTTACTAACATGTCCTACACAGATACCCATTCACCACCACACTGAAAAGCACGGAGGCTTTGGACTTACTGAGGGTGGAGGATGTGAGTGGTTTGTTGCTGTGTTTTGAGAATATGTTTTTATAATGATCTATTTTATTTTTGATGGGTTTTATTCATAGCTGTTCCGGAAAATGTTGCTCTCTGGGTATGACCATGGCTGTCCCCTCAAAGGCTGGTGTCCATGCTCAAGGGAGGCTTAACCAGCTGTAGTGGATGCTCTAGAATTTTTTCCAAGAACTTCATCAAGATCATATGGAGCTCCCAGGCTAAACCAGAATTCTGCTGTCCTCTCTAAACCTGTTTGTGAAACTTCACAATCTTATGTCTACTTGAAATACGACTTGGTGCTTTCAGAAACCAAGGTAAATTTCCCTATTCTTCAATCCCAGCACAGCTCAGGTTGAGTAGAAAAGTGGGGGGGGGGGGGGGAAATGTGTTTATTTTTAGCTACATGTGACTGAGATGGTACTGCAGGAGAAATCAGAATGACACAGCAAGCAGAGGAGCATATTACAGAGTTGTATATCTTCAATGTGGTGATTAAATCCAGGCAAGCAGACTCTTTCTCACAAAAGGAGTTGTAGAAGAGTAGGATGATCAAGAAAAAGAGAAAGAGGATGGATCTGAGCTATTTAAACAGTGGGAGAAAACATTAAAACTGCTACAGGAGGATGGGAAGTAAAAGCAGAGGCAGACGTCTGCAATTTCAAAGAGACCACAGTCGAAGAGGATGGAGCCTAAACAGAGGCACATTGGCCCTAAACATTCAAAGAATTACACATGTGCACAGCACATCCAGCGCTGCTACCCACAAGAGTGGAGGCCTGGCAGACACAGAGCTCTGGCTGGCAGAGCCTGTCTGGGGCTGCAAGCAGCTGGTCTCTGCTTACTGAGAAAGACAAGGGATCTGGGTTAGGGTGACTCCAGAGGAGGGTCTGAGGTGATGTAGTGGCTGTCAGCATGAGAGTGAAAGGGGAGGGCACTGCTATGACACATTGCAGATACACCACCAGAGACATTTGGTTTCCCTGCCGTCTGATTCTCAAATGGAAAGTATGTGGTCTTCCATCAAAATATCAGAAACAAATGCAGAATAGCATCTTATAAGACAGGGAGCTAAAAGCAAACACTGAAGAAAAACTTTAGGTAGAAGAATTAAAAATACTGAAAAGCGTGAGTTCAAGAGTAATAACAAAAGACAGAATCTGTTTGCACAGCAATCACGTAGTTTCATTCTTCTTTCTCACACACGACTCTTTAAATTGCATTTGGCTTTTCTTTGTTCTGTGCTTTGAATTTATTCCAATCCTCCTAAATATTTTCATCTTATTTATTGAAGAAACCCACAACACCAAACAAGGGGCAAACTAAGCAGATCACTAACTAAAATGCAAGGTGTGTACCCGGGGCCTTGAAAGTGCCTGGAGGCACAACGCTAAATGCAGGATAATCTGTAGGTAGTGGGAGGCCAGGGAAGCACTGTGACCTAGTCACGTAACTAACTCACCAATGCCTCCCTTGCCTCCTCCTCTAGAGCAAAGGGCTGGGGTCAGGAATTTTGCTTCAGTCTGTGATTTTGCCATGGGATGTTACTGCCCACACTGCAAGGAGCGAGCTTGTCATCTGGGGTAGCGGAGTGAAAGCTTCTCTCATCTCTGCTTTCCTGGGGCTCCCATGATGCAAGGGAAGGCAATGCTTGCACTTCCACATGACTGAGCACCAGGAGGCAGATTACTCCATTGGACATGTTCTTGTTTTTTCCATAGTC
The DNA here is from genome assembly GCA_017639245.1 of Myiopsitta monachus. Classification (NCBI taxonomy): domain Eukaryota; kingdom Metazoa; phylum Chordata; class Aves; order Psittaciformes; family Psittacidae; genus Myiopsitta; species Myiopsitta monachus. The sequence continues at coordinate 84,262,478 of CM029920.1, forward strand.
TCACTCACTTGCACAGAAATGTGGGCTAAGTCCCAGCTAAACCATAAACTGCCCACAGTTCACATGCTGAAAGATCTGCTGGTTGAGGTTTCATTTAGTATAGTCAGCTGGGTCAGCTGAGGAGTAAATTTAGATTGAACCCACTGCTACAAAGGAAGAACAGAGGTGAGTTGATGTTGGTTTGGACAAAGGGTATAATCCCAGCTGCTTTGAAGTCAACAGTTCAACCTCCTGTCGGTTACAGCAGGGACAGGATTTCACCACAACAGGGTGGTTTTTTTTAATTAAGGTTTTGGTTTGGTTGGGTTTTTTTGCTATATATTGGCATGGTGTTACCCTTCAGTCCAAGTCAGTATATAACAAAGGAAGACCCTCAAAGCAATGATATTAATGGCAAGAAAGAAACTCACTGACGGCAGTTCTACTACTGGGAAAGGTCTAGGAGACTTACATCCATGGAAACAGCTCTTCCTACTGTCAGAGCTCTGGGAAAGCCTATGCTGTGCTGAGCTGTAACTCAGTTTGTAGAAATCCCTGGCAGCACTGATCAGAAGTCACCCAGCACCTAGATTTAGATGCTGTCTCTGTCCCTACTCTGTCTCAAAGACAGATCAGCTGCTGCAGTGTCAGAGGTGGAGTTAAACACGAGCTGCGCCTTCAGGAGAGCCACAGCAAGCTAAGACTTGGTACCATGCAGAGCTGCCAGGCTCTGGGAGCTTACGTAGGGAAGAGGGGGTCAGGGTGACTTTCAGTCATGGCAGATCTCTCCATCCTTTGCAGTCAGGAGGGAGCATCAGGACTTGCCACTATTTCTCCTTCCATGCTTCATGTTAAAGCACTTCTCAAGTGGGAATTCCCACTGCTCACACTCAAAGCACATCTGTGCAATAGCAGGTACAGGACACCATACGGGGCTGGCTCAGAAGCAGGTCACCTGCAGCTCCTGCTGATGGCTGGAGAAAAAGCAAGCCCCCACCCTCCCTGGGACTAGCCCACAAAGCACTCCCATTACATGTAAGATGTTAAATTACTCCCATAGCTGGGCTTGCCTTTTTTCGCTAGCTCTCCGGGTATTGTTTGGCAGACATCAGATAATTGAGCACAAAGGCTAAGATAACATAATTTTAATAACAGCTATTGAAATGCTCTGCAATTACCTCTGAATGTTTCATCTGGCTTCCCTCTCTCAGGTGGTAACTGTGATTGCCTCCCTCTTACAGAAATTCCTAGGCTGGTGACAATGCACCAGGAGTGCATGCTTTTCATTTCAGTTTCTTGTTCTCTCACTTAAGGACTTCTTAATCCTCCTCCCTTTCCCTCTGCTGGAGCTAATCACCAGCAGTCTCTCTACAGAGAGCCCATTTGCCCCTCTCCCATTCCCATTCAGCACCTGCCTCATACCAGTGTGTGGGGCTGATACAACATAGGAGCTTCCTGCAAGAAAGGAAAAGGGGAAGGATTAGGAAAGGGGAGCTGCCACTCTCACCTCACAGTGTAAGGACAACAGCAAAGCTGGCTCAAGGATTTATGGAAGGACAGGAAGCAATGCAATTTGCTGCCCTAAGGATGAGGATGTTCACAGGAACTCCTTGTCTTACACCTTCATTCCCAGACTTTCCCTTTGAGGCAGCAGCAGCTCTGCAAATACTGTGGGTGAAATTATATCCTTTGCTGAAGCACCTGCACGAATGCGCAAAGAGAGCAGTCCCTTTCCTGAAAAGAAGCTGTGACTTATAGCTGTACTCTGGAATTTTTCACTGAATCTAATTTGAGCTCAGTGTGATGAAATCCTTGCCCACAGATACACCTCGAAAACAGACAGCAACAGAGCTGGCAAAACATAACTCAGGTGTTGGTTTATAACAGCTTCAAAAATGTTCACACGTGCAGCTTTACGGGTTGTCTGGCAAGATAAGGATTCAACCAGCCGGACAAAGAATTATTGGGAAGATCGGTGTTCATACCTTTTAGTGTAGGACCACCTGCCTGATTTTAGCTGCTCTGTTTAAGGTAGTCAAACCAGTATTGATAGGAAATAAGTTCAAAAAGGCAATATGAGCACCAGCACAAGAAACTAATCTCCAGCCTGCCTAGAATCAAAGTCAGGAGAGGGCGAATTCCGGTGCTGGCTCAGTAGGAACGTTGTGTCCCTGCTCTGCAAATGCTGCCATAAAAAGGTCAGGGACAGAACTGCAGGCAGGGCTGGTGAAGGCCATGCTGAACACACTAAAGAGCTGGAGATGCCACAGGTAGAATCACAGCAAAGGAAAGCAGTAGATCAGAACAGTGTGTCTTTAGCTGAGCTTGCGACTTAGTTTTGTTGTTGTTGTTGTTGCTGGGTTTGGGTTGGGTTTTTTTGGGGAGGAGGGTGGATTGTTCGGGGCTTTTTCATTTTTTGTGTTGGGTTTTATTTTGTTTTGGTTTTTGGTTTTTTCTTCCAGAATTTACTACTCTCTAGAAGGCAAAAGAAATAGGAAGTGCTGTGTGAGTAGTGGGAGAATGACACGTGGCAGCGCTAGGTTAATGGTTGGACTTGATGATCTTAAAAATCTTTTCCAATGTAAATGAGTCTATGATTCTAAGGCAGACAGAACTGACAAAATCCTGCTATCATCCTTGGGAACACAGAAAAGACTTACCGGAAAAGCAGCTAAATTTAGATGAGAAAACTTGTTTTAAACTGATGGCTTGAAGGCACTGTTGGAAGCACATATAGAACTGCATATGAAGCAATAGGGTTTAATTCTCTAATATCCAAACACAATCGCAGTAGCAGGCCTCACCTCAAAAATCTGCTTCACAACATCAGGGCTCACACTTCAGGGTCCGGCAAATTGTCTCCCCCACTACTTTTGATTTTATCACTAGGTTAGTCTATGTTTAGCTATTGAGTCTTTAGAAAGTGCCCATATACCTAAAGCTGTACTACCTAATAGTGTTTTCTATAAATAGCAAACTCAAACAAGGAAGATGATACATTTCTGTATGACCCTGCTGGATCTCAAGTTCCAATATGATCTACAGTTTATGGGAAGCTGGTAGATCCATCTTTACAGTGAGTTACCAACTGGTAGACTGGCCTAGTCTCTAGTAAATTGACAAGTGCAAATTAGAATATTGACTAAGGCCTCATTAACCCCAATTTCCTAGCACTAGATGCTAACCTGTAGAAGCCAGGAAGGGATTTCTGTTCCTCTAAAGAGAATTTAGAGTTGCCTAGATAATAAAGCTTACATCTGAACAAACAGCCCTCACTTGCTGCAAAAGGATCCTATTAAATTTTTCAGCAAACACAATCAAACTAATGGGATAACATGCCAAGTAATATGAAATAAAATGGGGCCCACATGTCTATGGTGTTTTGCTACAAGACACTGAGAAAAGGTCATGGACAGATTCACACACCCACCCCCCACCTAAAAACCAGTTTCATGTTCTTCTCCAAAACCATCCATTCAAATGGAGAGAAAGCTGTGACTGGAAACTATAAACACAGCTCAGTGCACCACAGTTTTTTTACAAGGACTGCAAGATCAACCTATCACAATAACTTCCACATGTGGAAAAAGATGTATCTGTAAGTTTAACAGAACAATGGAACACTTGTCCTGAGGAAGAGAGTTACCTTGGATGGGTATCAGTCAGTTGAAAGACAGAAGACAGTATGACCTAAGGACACGAGCTGGCCTGGAGAGTTACTGTAAGTAAAAACTTCTGGTTTACAGAAAGTCTTCAGGAAGTACAAACTTATTGCATGTTGCATGATAATAAATCACATCTTCTAGGGGCAGGTAAGGAGCGTGATAAATGCTCTTAAGATCTCTAAAGCACCTGAACATCTTGGTCCCTCTTAACTATGCTGGAACAAGCAGTGAAACCTTGTACCTGCTGCAGGCTGACCCATTACTTCTGGAGCACACTTTAAAAAATTCCCAGTTTTAAAAAGCATTGTATCTTAACTCTCACTTTTCAATGCAAAGCTATATGTACCAAGTTACAACCGTAAGACAGTTTGGGCACTCAGAAAATGCAGTCTTCCAAAGCCACCATCCTGTTATTATTTGTATTTCCAGCAATCTTTCAGGCCCTCCATGTACCCAGTTCCCAGAGTCAAAACCTGGTCACATACAGGATGCAGCACATCAAGGATACACATTTAGAAGGTTCAAAGCAAAATTAGAGATCCTAACACAATATAGAAAACCTAAAGGATGGATATTATGTGCATAAAAAGCTGACTACTAGATAAATGGTTTCATTAAAAGATTAACATCCCTCTCTTCTAATGACATTTCTGTTGATATTACTCCATCAATACCATCCAGCTTATCATAAGTCCTTTGTATGACTGTGGAGTCGTGTCCTGCTTTCCAAATAGTCCCTGCCTTACAACTGCCCAGGAGAAAGATCAAAGACTCTTGTTCATGACCTGAGCTCTCAGCCATTAGCTGGTACTTTTCAACATGACCTATAAGTGACAGATAGCTATGTTTCATCAGGAAGAACCAGAAAAATGGATTATATCAGAAACAGCAATGAGTATTAAAAAGAAATGGGTATGTGTATAGAACAAAAGAGAATGAAAAAACAATAGTATAAAATATTTTCCCCCCACGTGATAACACTACTCAGAAAAAATGGTTGAATCATTTATTCATTGTATTTCCTTGCTTCACAAGTGATGTGAAAAATCAGTTCTCTGCAGAAAGTAGTCCAAGAAATGCAGGACAATGTCATAATCTAGGAGAAGAACCCAGTAAGACTAATATATCTCTAAGTAATTTTAAAGCCAGAGCTAAATACTTGCAACATCATTAATATAACAAATATCTTAAATACAGAGAAAATCTTAACTGTATTTTCATGAGAGATATTTTCTCTGCTATTATAAAGGAATGATTACACAGATGAATTATGATGTTCCATTTGTAACTGTGATTAATACTCCTTTTATGGTAACTGAAAAATTATCTGTAATGAAAACATACACAATTAGTCTTCTGTGCATTAAAAAAGCTTGTTCATAATCATGATTTGAACCACACTCCTCCAGAAGGCAGTTTTGTTAAGCAAGGTTAGCCAACCCCAGGCAGGGAAGCACAACATGCCACTCTCAGAGCACACATTCGCCCCAGAACATCCTCCCACTTGACTCAACCCTGCAAGAGAAGCAAGGCATCAGTCACAGATAGTGTTTTGTTCCAAAAGAGACTGACAGTCGCAAAACCTTGGTGTGATCTTGAACTGACTCTCCCAATTGAAAATTCCCAACAAGATTTCACTACAGCCTAGATTGACAGCTGCTAAGATGATAGACAGGAAAGCAGTAGGTCTCCATTTCAGTGCTGCAAAACTGAGTGACTGTATTTGCTGCTGTGGATTTACAAGAGCCCGTAACATAAGGTATCCCCCTTAAAGATAGTCTAAATCTCATCTGAACAATGCAAATACTTCCTCTGCTCTTGCACAGTTGCAACAGGACTAAAATATGAAGTATCTCAATTTATATTTTATAAGGGTCTGCTTGGCTTTTTGGTTTTTTGGGTTTGGTTGGTTGGGTTTTTTTTCTATAAGAACATTGCAGAAAGCCTCCCAGCCTTATTCGACTTTTATATTTACTGGCCCCAGGTCGTACTTGCCATGTTTCGGGATGAAGACACTAGTATGATAAGAATGTAAAGAGTGAGGTCACATTATCATCAAGTAATAACTTGATCAACACATGAGATAATCTAAAACCAAACTTAGCTCCAGCTACAGAGTCTTGTGCTATTTATTCTCTCTAAATATTTCAGTGCATATCCAGCTGCTGGAGGATTAAACAAGCACCAGCAATAGCACATGTGCAAAAATACCTCCGGTGATTTCAGAAACATCCTATAGCTTTTGGTTCTTGCTGCACTCTAACATTTTGTTGCAAGTTGAGCAAAAAATGGGTATACCCTAAGCTTAGATGGTTTTGAAATTATCTGACGTTCTGAGATTCACAACAGAGCAGTCCCCGTTGACCAAAAGCAGCTCCCACAGCCCCCATAGGCTGTTCCTAGCCACTGCATAATTGAAACAATCCACCTGCTTCAAAGCCACTTCCTCAGCTGCAGAGCAGTACATACACAGATGTGATACTTTCCTATTATAGCACCCCTGGTTGGGGATGGCATGGCGGCTGTCACACTCACTACAGTCATTCTGACTGTTAGCATAAAACATTAGGCACCAATAAAAATATTCAGCAAATCCTTCCCTCAAGTTACAATAAACTTGATTCCAATTTGTTGCCCATCCATTGCTAATTTCATTATCATTTCACACATGGTAATGAGACACACACTGGTCACGTGACCTTTCCCCATCCCTCTGGGCTCCGATTACTATATATCATGCATAATTAAGGAGGGCCTATTTTGGCATGCAAATTCGTTAGTGTTTTAATATAAAAATGGGAATTAATGTTTCATGACAACTAAAATAACCCTTTCTGCTACAAATGTGACCCTACTGAAGCCATCTATTTATATGTTTTTGTTTTATAATGAAGTCAGCATTTAAAATCTCCAGAATACAGCATTAAAGACAAGCTGAGTATTTAGCAAAGACCAGCCTCCTGCCCAAGGGTCAACACCTAATTAAGACTAAATTGCTCTGGGTTTTCCAGTCAAGCTGGGAGATGTCCAAAGACAGAGGTCCACTCTGGAAAACCTGTTCTTGCTTTCACAGTGGCTTTTTTCCTCCTTATCTCAAGTCGGAACCTTCTCTCTTGCAATCTATGACCATTGCATCCTGTCCTTCTGCTAGATGCTTCCGCAAAACACCTGCTGCAGTCTCTCCATAACCTCTCTGCAGGGCTCAGCAGGCTGAGCCAGGGCCCCCGGAAGCCATCTGCTTGCCCAGCTCCCTCAGCCTCCCCTCAGAGGGCAGGGTCACACCGCTATGGGGATGAGCATATTCTCCAAGGATCCTTGCTAGAACAAGGACCCTTTTAAAAGAGAAATGGATACCTGACCAGCTCGCCCATGGCTAATGGCCACCCACAGCACAAGACAGCACATGGGCAGCTAGGAGGTAGGAGGCCTGGGCCCCAGCTGCATCTCCCAACCACCCCTGTGGCCCTCCACTGAACTCCTGCTGGTTTATCAATACTTCTGTTTTAATTATTAGCCTTTCTTCTGCAAGCATTAAGGAATCATTTCTGAACTACTAAAAGCACTGAAAGTTGTGATTGAGTCCCGCAAACTGAAGGACCCTGATTCCCAAGAGGGCTGTGGTCCATGAGCTCAGTCACTGCTTTCCATAGGTCACCTCCAGCTCCCTCTTTTACAAAAGGCTGCTGTTTTCATGGGTCCCCTCATCAGGGCATTACGCAATGCAGGGAGCACTGAAAGCTGGACGCGCTCAGCCAGAAACACAGGATTTCAGGACAATGCAAGCTCAAAGCTGACTGAGCTGGTAAAAGTACCTATAGTAAAACTGTGTGTTTCCAGTGCCATATTTTGGTGCCTTTGCCAGTCACCTAAAAGTGCTGAAGCACCATAGTGTTTCAAGATGCTATTTTTGAAAGCAGTAGGAGCAGTTACAATTTCTTTAACACAGTTTATGAAGACGTACACTGTCTGTTTTAAAAGAGCTCTCGTGACCATTCTTCACAAAACTCAAGCGCCTTTATGCTCTGCAATGAAAATGAAATTTAAGAGGCTGGGTTCGAGTGTGCATGACATCCTTTGCTACCTCTGTAAAAAAGTATTACCCATCTCTGACCAAATTCAAACCTCACTCAAAGGCTCAGCACTTTGAAGCTGGCAGTTAGGTTTTCTCCTGCTTGTGTGGTACTTGTGCAGCATAGAGGCTGGAAGAAGTGGGCTTCCCAGGATGGACAAAAGACAAAATATTTGACAGAATGAGTGGCAAGACAGGAAGTAATTTAGGACCAAGCTGAGGAACGCTATGACTTCTTCAAATGGGGATAGGAGATCTTTGGGTGTGGAGGCTAGAAATAGGATCAGACAGTAGAAGAGAAGAGCATCAATACAAACAGTGACTGAAGTGTAGTAAAAGCGTAGGAATCAGGATAAGAACACAGGACTGATTTTTATGGCCTTGACCCCTTTCCCATGGTTATTTAGTCTGAAAAGGTGAATCTACCCCATATTTTCCCACTTACCAAAGGCCAGAGCTCCCATGTTCCTAAGAGAGGCTGGAAAGAAGTGGTCAAGGATGTGAAGATTCAGATGGATAAAAAGTGGAACTGGGACAAGAAACTGCACTGGTCCAAGTGAATACTGCTGAGGCTGAGGAGACACAGCCTCTCCTGAAGGCTCTTTCCTCTGGAGTAGAAATCAGCACCCCAGAGCTGCCATAGATATGAACTTTTGGCACCTGTGAAACTGACTGCCATGCTGTGCCTCCTCCAGCACCTCCTCACCTCGGATGACTGTCTGCTACTGCTGTTTTTCATTCAGTCCCTCAAGCAGCAGAGCATAGTGGGGATCCAAAGATTCAACCCTGCTGATAAGGAATATAATGCATTCACAGATTCTTCACCTGATAATGCTTTTAAGAATCCAGGGGGAAAAAAAGTGAAAAGTTGAAGAAGGGATCCCTATTTTGATGCAAAGAAGACATTGAATATATTTAGGGAAAGCTGCATCACATTTTTGGTTATGGAGAAAAGAGTAAGCATGAAGATATTGAGTGCTCTAAGCAAATTCAACATACATCGATCTCCCACTAGGAGAATTCCAGCAGAAGCATCCAGCTCCAGGCAGTAAATGCCATACATCTAGAAGAGAAAACGTGCACGTTACTATGTTGCAGTCATAGCACATAACCTAACTTTGACCAACTGCCCTAAAAGAAGCTGCTCGGATTCCCCTTCATGGGCAATGACAAAATATTTTGCTTGATCCTAATCCCAAATCTTTTATTAGAAAATAAATTTGAAAGTTCAGACTAGTCAATCACAAAGTTATCCCACTGATTGTAAAGGAAGAGGATGAGTAACTGAACTGCAGTTGGTCTAGATCAGGTGAGAAATATTTTACCACTATCCACTCTGGAACCGCTATATACTTTCAATTCTTTTGTTTTACTCTTTGATTTCTCATCAAAATCACAACATGAAGCTTGAAAATTTACTTTAAAACGACCGCAGAATCACACATTCACCAGCCACTTTTAAGGTAAACTGTGAGCAAAGAAGATTAAATGAATCCCTTTGGATGTACTGGGGAAAATATAAACGTTAAGTTGAAGAACAGAAATGGCAGGGAAAAGCAGTTCATGTGCTGGCATCCAAGTGTTCAGAGACAAATTCTGTTACTTAAAAGTAGCAGAAAAGGTTTTATGTTGTCCTTTCATCAAATTACATACTACTTGTATGATAAACTGAAAAAATTAAGATGCTATTGGGAAAGCAAAATCCAGTGATATTTATAATACTAAATAAATAAATAAACAAACCATTGACTACTCTGTGAAGCAAATGCAGTAATTGGAAAAAGAAATGTTAGAAGCCTCTACCAGAATCTTTTATTCTTCTGCAAGTTCTTGGATATAATCCTGGCCTCTTAATAGGTGCAAAGGAAGACAAGAAGAGTAAGACAGAGTAAAATAATCAGGTGTCAAGAGGACAAGTACTAGATATTTGCAATTCTAATGATGGAAGTGAAAAATCCGCTACCAAATGGTGTTTGTGTAATGGAGGATATGAAGCTAGTGGTTGAAAAATTAATTCTTGGAAAGCAAATTATGTTGATTTTATAAACCACTGAGTCATTTAGGTGGGAAAAGATCCTTATGATCGTTGATTCCAATAATGAAGAAACCCTTAGTAAGCCTGAGCTGATGTTCGTATCTGCAGCAGAAAGCCACAGATGCCAACATGAGACCAGGGAGAGATCACCCAATTAGCAAAGCAAGATCACCCAAGTAGCAAAGCAGAAAGAAAAAAGTTTTGGGGGTGTTGGTTAACAAGAAGTTCAACATGAGCCAGCAGTGTGTGCCTACAGCCCAGAAAGCCATCCGTATGCTGGGCTGCATCAAAAGGGGCATGACCAGCAGGTTGATGGAGGTAATGTTCCCTCTCTACTCCTCTCTGTGACAGCCCACCTGTAGTATCATGTTCAGCAACGGTACTCCAGTACTGGAGTACTTCAGGTACTCCAGTACTGCTGGAGCAAATCCAGAGAAGGCCACAAAGATGCTCAGACAGCTGAGCACCTCTCCTATGATGACAGGCTAAAAGAGTTGGACTTGTTCAGCTTGGAGAAGGCAGACTTCCAGTACATAAAGGGGGCCAGCAAGAAATCTGGAAAGGGACTTTTTACAAGGGCATGTAGTGACAGGACAAGGGGGAATGGCTTTAAACTGACAGAGGGGAGATTTAGATTAGACATCAGACATCAGGAAGTTCTTTCCTGTGCAGGTGGTGAGACACTGGCACAGGCTGCCCAGAGAAGCTGGGGCTGCCCCATCCCTGGCAGTGCTCAAGGCCAGGCTGGGTGGGATTTTGAGCAACCTGGTCTAGTGGCAGGTGTCCCTGCCCATGGCAGGGGGTTGGAACTACATGGTCTTTAAGGTCCTTTCCAACCCAAACTGTTCTATGATTCTGTGAAACGATGAAGCTTACTTGCAGGGTTTATTTAATTGAGAAACACTTCAAAACTATGAAGTATACTTTAATGGACTGGCTTTTGAGTTAATGAACCAGTGCATTCCTCTAGATAAAATCAGAACAACTTGGATGAGATTCCTAAGCGATGATGGTTTTTTTTTTGTCTCATGTGCCAGATGCCTTTACCAGACAGGTATTTTTGCTGCTTCTCTAAACTTGTAAAGGCCCCTGGTTTTTTGCACAGTGACAATTTGTAATTTCCAAGAGTCAAACTTTTATTCTTTCTGATTTCTGATTCTTTCTTACAATAAAATTATTTTTCTAGTTCTGTTTTGCCTTATGGCCTTGTGCCACTCAGTGTTTTTTCCTCTAATAGAATGCATCATTTTAATATAGCTCCTTGTGCAGTTTGGGAGAATGATGTTACACTGCAGTTTTTCTTTCAGACTGCAGTATGACGTTTTTATATACTTTGCTGTAAGCCTTACTCCATATGGATCTCTATTCAGCAAAACTTTTCTGGTCAGGGTGACTTAACTGAAGAATCACCTTTTGGTGCACACAGATGACACCATCCTCAAATGGAGCTCTGAAGTGGAGCTCATGCTTTGGGCTTTGGGCCATAGAAGAGCAGCCCTTAGTTGCCCAGCCAGTGCACTGCTTTTCGTAGTCTTTTCCACAGGACAAGTGAGAGTCTTAAATGCTGGGTAGATCATCGTGGCAGGATCAGCAACCTATCATCACTCTCAAGGCCCTTTGGCTTCCTTTCCAACTTCTTCCAGGGTGCCCTGGATTTAAATGGGAACATTCAGCTGAACCCACAATGCAACAAGGAGATGAGCAATAGAAATGAGTACAGGCTCCATCTGCCCATCAGAGAAAGCTTCTGGGAGTCCTTCGGAGCCCCTCCTGTACACACAGGTATATAACTGCTATGGAGAGTAAGGACTTCAAGAAAAATTTTCATAACAAGAAGAGGAAGACAAATGCCTTGCTGCAACCTTAGAGATGTTACCCTTATCGCAACTTCAGTTTTCATGCAGGAACACCTGACTACCAACTTGTTCCTGTGCCAGAGGTAGAAAGTCTCTCAGGCTTTCTTCACAATTTAAAGAGTGCTAGCACCAGCCAGGAGACACTGCCAGATGCAGGAGATTTTAAGGCAAGCTAATGGTGTTGGATACTCTCCTGCTCTAATCTCAATTTAAATTAGCAACCAGAGGCAACACACCGGGAGCTTTTCTAGTCTACTTCCTCAAGAAGTAAATCAAATCTCAAATAAAATATTCAACATTTGGAGGCTGGGCATAGAATGCTGCAAGTCTGAGCACAGCCCTCAGTGTGCACCGAGGAAACACTTTTCCTAAGACTCTGGAAAAGTAAGCAGCTCAGTTTGACAGAGCCCAGTTTTATTTGGTTTAGAATATATGATCCTCTGGAGGCATGCAAAATGATCCAGAGTGCTGCAGGATATTTCACCACTACCTCTTTTTACCCTTGTACTTCCTTTTCATCTATTGCTATCCACCACCTAGGACTGACTTCCTATGTTGTACAAGCCACTGCCTGGTTTATCGTCTCCTGTCGTGTTGGCCACAGCCAGCCCATCTCATTACACCCAAACTATTACATGTCCTAAGTCAATAGTTCATAAGCCAGTAGCTTTTATCAGAAGGAGACAGGAACCCCAGCAATGGCAGCAGTGACAGCCCTGGCCGCAAAGATGTTTTTAGAATTATATTCTTGGCACCCTGTGGCAACTTTAACAAGGCTGGCATTGACAGCTGAAAACCTGCCAAGTCAATTTGCCCAGAAGAAGGAAATGGGATGTGGTAGGGTGTGGTGGTGAAGAGAATATTTCAGACCATATTCGCATTTTCTCACACATATTTCTCACCCATCAACAGTTGGGAAGGGAGGGATATTACTTTGAGGGGAATGCCCCATTCTAGAAAAAAAACAAGGCAGTGGTAGCAAACCAAAAAGAAATCCAAGTCTTTTCCAAATCTGACCTGAAACATCACTGCAATACTTAGGGGATGAAAGCCCTGTCTCAATCAATACGCTGCTAAGCTGTAGCAAGGAGAAAATGAATTGTGTACAAATGAAGGTTCAGAAAAAATATCTGGGTTTCATATCAAGATGATCTGCTCACCAGCTGCACAGCTTCAGATATGTATTTGTAATGCTCTGTGCAAGTAAAGTCAGAGGAATACATACCTACAAAATTAAAGCCCTATTATACTTAAAAACCACATTCTAAGCTCCAAAAATACTAGAACCTAAAAGTAAAGTCTAAAGAACCTCATGCCACAGCTACTGGCTGAAACTCAGTGATGCTCAGATAAAAAGATGTTAGTCTTAAGGAGACACAGCTATTTACACAACACCACCTAGTGCAGCTTCTGTTGGGCACAGTCACACTCGAGAACTGACTTCTTGCCCCAGGTTTGGACATAATTACTATAGTGGATGCAAGGATTGCCATGTTAGTCATCCTCTTTTGCACCAACTGCTATATCAACGACACACAAAACCAGTTTGGTTATTCTGTTTTAGAATAACAACCAAGATTACTGTCTCCAAACCAAGGAAATGCCTACATTTCTTAGAGGACAACAACAGTGTCAGCTGGGAGCACTGAGTCCCTATAGCCTGATTTGCCCCTAATGTACATCACACAAACAAATAGGGACATTCAGAGGCTTTCACAAAGCCCTTCAACATTGGTGATTGGGCCGCATGACTGCATTTACGCGTACATTGACACGTAAGGCAACTGAATATTATTATAATCATTATTATTATTATTATTTCCCACCCCTGGGGGGAACCTCATTGGAAGTGTTCACCTCTATCCAGAAGCTGACTGTGCAGAGGCTGCTGAGAGCACTTACATGGGTGTGACTAACGTCTTGCCTGGTTAGGGAGGCCACGGTATGCCAGCTCTGACTGACACCTTGCAGAGCACACGCTGTCACTGGCCTCTGTCAGGGGGAGCTGAGCAAGGGAAAAGATGACTCTATGTGAGAGAGGGAAAGCACCCAAAAAAAGAGGATGAAATGGAGTAATTATCTTCTTCCTATGCAATCTCCAGCACACTGCCAAACCTCTTCACTGCTTCACGACAGGCAAACAAAAGCCTTTTTCAGCTGTAACACGTTACACAGCTCAGGCCAGCAACAGCAGCTATCTTCTAGTGCCTTTTAGAGACTTGCATGCTTGTGCTGCTTCACTTGCAGGCCAAGGGAAAGCCAGCCTTAGCACTCGTCAGAGGTACAGATACAAAATACTTGTGAACTTCTGGCACTCAGCATATGGTTAGCCTGATTTACTTCTGTTGAAACAGAAGCTAGTGTTTCTTCATGCTGAGTCCTGACATGGTAAAAATAAGGGGCAGCTTGTGTCCTGGAAAGCTTAATTCAGCAAAAAGATTACATTTTGTCCTTACCCTTTTCCATCATTTCTCGATGCACGCAATTGAATAAAAGGAAGCCAAAGTACTCTGTTATACCTCACACTTTTAATTTCTTAGGAACTAAGCAGTGAGTATTGCTGTTGCAGCCTTAAACTGAAAGCATGTTACAGGAAGAGAATGGCCATTTTTGTGCTTACACTCCTCAGGAAAAACATTAAAAGGGATTCATCCAGCAGCAAGACATTTTCCCGCAGGACAGCTGGAACACAGTTTTCTATTCCATCCATATGCATGTCTGTATTTCTCACAGACACTCATGGAAGCTATGGTTTTCAATTATGTGCAGGGGCAAATTAGCATAAAATTAACATGCCATGCTTTGGACTGTAATCCACATTCTTTCTCTATACCCTGTCTAGATCCAAAGCCTGACTTCATTTAACTACAAGCTGGAACAGCATGAGAGAATCAAGTCTGTGACCAGATATGGGGCTCCAGGCCATGGGTGACCTTTGGGTCATCAGAGCTGGTCCTGCTCAGCTAGATCCAGCCATGTCAGTGAAAGCAAAGGCCAGCAGTTTGCTGTAATGGCATCAGCTGCCCGCATACACACAACTCAAGCAGACCTGTGCCATTCCTGAGCAAGACAATGGGGACAAAGAAGCCATCTCCCAAGGCAATAAATATGTTGGATCTTCAACCCCTGGGGCATTCGCTAGTACAAACCTACTGCTTCAACTCTGGCAGCTCCTTCCAACGTGTTACTGCAACAGTTTCCACCTGTGTTACGTGCAAATACCACTTGATAATTACTAAGGAGAGTTTGGAGCAGCATTTTGCCAAGGTATTGGACCAAATGACGAGGCATTGCCTCATGTACTCCTGCAGCTTATACCACTGAAGCATTATTCTCTGCTGGCTGTCCTGAAGAGTTACTGTGCAGTGTGAAACAACTGTTGCTTACACAGATAAACTGTTTCCAATATATACAATATTTGAATTCCTGAGACCAGTTGGGATATAAGACGTTTTAGAAATAGAGGTTATTAACAATAACGGGATGATATGTAAAATTCAGTGACTCACAGTCAGGACATACCTCACAGTACCAGCCAAGTTATAAAATTTAAACACAATTACATGCTCGCTAAATGTATTTGCCTTATTTCACAATATACTGTATATTAAACCTTCCCTCTCATGTTTGCATAATAAATCTGAATAGAGCTTTCTATTGCATCTACACTTGGATGATTGCTTTTGGCTATTTTATTGCACAAACTTTGTATAGGAGGAGGGAGTAAAATTAAGCTTTTATTACAAAAGTATAAAACAAAATTAAATGTGAATACTTGCCTGCTGAAGAAAGGTGATTAACATACTTCATGATAACTCAAGGGTGTCACTTCTTATCACTGACACATAACTGCTGATGATATTACTGTTACTGGTGTTGCTGCTGTTAGTTTGGAGTATGCTTTAGTACCAAAACATAGAACAAAATATGGTCCCTCAGTTTCATTGTGCTGGAGGTACACTTGCTATTGTGAGGCAGCCAGCCATGAGACCTCCCATGACTTGTCCAGAGAATTTGTTAAAGGAGATATCATGGGTGAAACTCTCCTGTTGGCTGGAGACCAACACAGAGCCTGAGCAGCATGTCAGCCTCGCACCAACCTTATAGGACAGGAATGGTCTTACATGACTCAGTTGTGCTGATGGCTCTCAGGCAGCGTGAATTCCCACCTTCTTATTTCTATTCTGAGACTTTGCAAGCTTTGAGATACAATTCCAGATACAGCTGACTCAGCTGCCAAAACACAACATGAACAGTGAATGACAAAAAATGGATCTGGGTTTTTTCACTCTTGCAAAACAGAGGTGAAGAAGCTGATCTTTGCTGAGGGTTAAACAGATCTTTCAAAGCATTTTGTCAAGCCACATATAAACACACCTCAAAATATGCTTCACTTAGGAGAAAAAATATATAAATGAAAGAAAACCAACATTAAAGCAACTCCCTTCTCACCTCCCCCAGAGAGAAAACTGTCACAGTAAACTGCAGAATAAAGAAGGTGTCAGAAGTAAACCAGCAAACTTGAAAACACGGGAGTCTTGTGCAAGCAAGAAGACTGAAGAAAGGCTTATGCAATGATAATAAGATTGGGGAGAGAGTCTTAAAGAACAATCTAATAAAGGCATAAAACCTGATACAAACATTTCCAAGCATATCATAAACAAGAAATGTGAGATGCAATCTGTTGAACCAGTAGATAATATGGAAAAACATGAAACTGGTAGACTCAGAAGCAAAGGTCCATCCAACTGATGGTCCTGTCTGGCAGTGACCAGTATCTGGTAACGTGAAAAACAGGTTAAGAGAAGAACCAGTGTATCTCTTCTCACCTTCTGGCAATTGGCTAGTTAGACTCTCTCTAAAACAAAGCTTGCACCTGCATCCCCTCAGTTTTATACACCTTTGTCATATATCCTACTCACCCTTTTTTCCAAGCTGAAAGCACCAAAGATAAGCATGAAAAGAGCGAGGATTAAGTAACTGGGATTCTTCAAGAAAAGAAATAGGCCTGAGGGCTGCTGGCAGAGATGTCTATGCAGTCTCAGGGAGGATGGAGGTGAAACAAGTGATGATTATTTTCTCTTTCTTAGAATGCAAGAATTAGGGAGCAGTAAAAGGAAATAGCACTTACACGTTTTAGAAGCAAGGAAAAGCAGTATTTTTTTTGAAGCCAGGCACTCATTGGGTAACTCTCTGCTGCAGGATGTGCACATACACAAAGTATAAACATGTTCAAAAAGACAAACTCAGGAAACCTGTCAGGGACTACTAGTTACCAAAGGCTCCATTTCTACAGAAAGTCCTGAAAGACATTAGATTGCTAAAAGCAAGGTATTTGTGTATAGGAAGATACGTCTTTATATACCCTGGGTTTATATTGTTTCTCTAAGCAGCTACTACTGATGCTGGGCTGGAGGGATCCTTGGCTTTCTCAGCACCCCCGATTTACAAGGCAGTAAGCCTGATCCATTAAAACACAAGTAAAAAGATATCTCAGAGCTGTGGCATTATGAAATGAGCTTGTGGGTTATAGCTAGGTCTCAAGCTCTGTTGTCCCTACTTCAACTTTCATACACATATAAATATTAAAATACCAACACAATGAACTTGAATTTGTAAAATGTAGGCTCATCATCATTCAGATATTGTGTTACCCAACAAAAGTAATTTATTTGCTCATCAGCCCATCATGATTTTTGCAAACCCAGTAAAAGCTATCATGCCATTGTTTCAAACAAACCCTAATCTCAGTACGCAGCTATTGGTTTTATACAGATGCTTATTATAACTGCAGGGCAGATCAGCACAACATAAGCAAAGAAATCAATTGTGCTGGATACGTAAAAGAAAAAAACCCACACCCTGCACTGGTTGGTCTCCAGAATCACAGTTGCACAATGTTAATATTGTACTCATGATCTTAATAGAAAATAATCCCTTGAAAATTAATTGCCACTAGACATTAATAAGCACTTTGTTAATTAAGACAGTAAGCCAATTAGGCCCAAGGTGAACTTGGGGGCAATCAACTCCATAAACAGTGTGAGCTAAGTCTTAGAAGTGCACTTTAATTTTTAAAAAGCCTGGGTTTAGGAACTGGATAACTTGTGGGATTGCTCATTACAGAACAAAGCAACTGCCCAAACTCAGCCCAGGTCAGGAACAGCCAAGAGCCATTATCACCTGGCAACTTATCTGGGTCTTTGAAGCAGCTAGTCTAGACCTTACCAACTTGTAATTAATAGCTTCTCCAAGTGAACTAAATGAGAAAGCCACCAAAAAGTAATTCAAAACTGCCTCCCAGGAAAGAGCTTTCGTAAGCTATAAGGCAGAAAATGGTGTAGAAAAAGCAATTTATAGCTGATTCCCTTTTACTGCAGGCACGCATCAGGCAGCTATGCTCCTTCCTCTAGGTTTCTATGGATCACAGGGCACTCACAAAACCTGCAGAAACAAATGGGTCATGCTTTTCTGAGGAGATGCAAATAGTTAGCAGCTCTTCCATTTCCAAAAATCTGTATCACCTGGCCTTCCTTATTCACTAGCCATGGCTAGTGGAGACAGAGCAGAAGTGCACATATCTCAGAAACCACCATTTCTGCCTTTCATTTACAGCTGAAAAAGAACCGTTCCTCGGTTTCCATTCCTGCTGAGAAACCTGTGCTTCTCAACACACTGCAAAAAGGAAAGCTGATGCAGAGCACCTTGCTGAAACTGCTCTTCTGTGGCCATGGCTAAAGATCTTACTCCCCCTCAAACTCCTCCTGTTGTGGTTTTATTCTGTCTCTTCACAGGTCTCAGCAAGCTCAAACACTTCAAGCCAAAGGCATTGAACTTTCCTTTCTTCCTAGCTGAAATGAAGGGAGTTTGTCCATACAGTTAATATGGCACAGCACCAAGGAAAACTCATTCATTTCTCTAATTGATTGCATTTGAAAAATAGATGTCATTAATACTTGCACATTTTTTGACATAAATAAATCCGCCCTAAGTTTTGGGCATGTATCATAATGTGTTGTGAACTTGGCTGTACCACCTCGTACCTTCTCACTCCTTTTTTCAGCAGTATGTTTCTGGACTACCACAGTGTGTTTCTTGAATTACCACAACATTTCTGACAACAGTGGGACAGTCCAGTCCATTGCCTGGGCTCAGGTCAACACTAAATTCAAGTCAGATGAAGAGGATGGGGAATCATGGTTTCACACCTGGACATTTCCCAAGGATCAGGTGTAGAATTTAGGAAGCACACTGAGCCCATCAAAGAGTTGGTATATGTTGGAAGAGTAGTTCCATGCCTTATGCTTTTTCTGGGGCTAACCATAACCATAACCACTTTTGCTTCATCTTTCCCATCAGAAGCATTGACTGCAAAGCAACATATATGAGAAAATAATATGTATGTAGTTAAAAGGCCTTGAAATTCACACAACGTAAATGAGCAGCCAATTATTCTGCAACTAATGGTGAGCTGTCAAGTTGGAACACGTTCAGGTATGTGTGTAAGTCTGTAATCATTTTTATTAATTTTTAAGAGTGCTGGATCATCTCATCTGAAGCCAAAAACATTAATACTTGCATTAATTATTGTTCATAATACAGTATATCCTTTGACTTTTACTGCAGTCATTTGAATCTTTCCTCACAACGACTTTCTGAAAAAGATCACCTTGGAGAAGAGGGCTGAGGTTTGTTTTCAGCTTGGTGAAAAATATTTTTCTAGAATAGCAGTTCTGTTTCTGCCTTTGTTTTTCCTGTGTTTCTGTTCTGAGTGTCTCTTCCGGCCTTTGTAAAATATGGGAATAATGATGTAGGCTTGACTATGCATATAAATTGAATAATTTGCAATAATGCTCTAAAATGCCACTGGGATGGAATTCAAAGGGCTGTTTGCAAAAACAATTGCTTTTTTTAAAAATTAATTTCTGAAACATAAATGCAGAAAGTGGCTGGATGGCTCAGGGGGTCGAAAATGGCATAGAGAGTCTTTCATCTCCTGGCCACTGCTTGAGGTCCTACTCAGGCTGAAGAGTAACTGGAAGCTATTTCTGAGAGAAAAATATTTTAGGTCTCTGCAAAGTTTAATATAATAATCTATGTTGAGGTTATAAGCAAGGTTGAAGTTTACTGAGAAGAACAGCAAAGGCTCAATTTCACTACATATTTTGGAGAGGGGTTTTTTTAAGGTCTTTCTACTGATGAAATATAAATCTATCTTTGTTTTTAAATAGCAATCATTTAATCACAGACATTGTGAAGCAAAACATTATTCATATCCTTAGCATTAACTATAACTGGCTACCCTTTCTCAGACCTATGTATATTTTTTAGCCAGTATTATCAGTGCTGCTGATGAGTTCTCATGAAAGTAATTGCACGTGTCAAGTTGGTTCTATAACAGGTCAAGGTAGAAGACATTGAAGCCACTTAAATCAGACAGGAAGAAAAAGGAAATTCTGTTTTCGGGATAGAGCCATGGTTCAATCATACTAAGAACCTCAGGCAGTTGGAGATAAATGCAGCCACTCTTCATCTATTTGACAAAAGACATCAACAAACTCTTTTCCTAGAAAGAACTGAAATATTTGGATACATATTTCTGTCTGCTGATTTCTGGTCAGGACCAGAACTAGCATTAGAAGCTTTAAAATCATCCACTTAGCTTTATGAATAATTGATCTCGACCAGGAATTAGGTCCATCCCTTCCACAGAGAGAATCAGATGCTTAGAGTGATGCTTCACCAAAAGCAGAAATACTTGAGAATAGGAGGATGCCTAGGCCACTTTCATGGACAAGAATGGCAGGCCATCATCTAAAATATTGCACATGCTATGTCTGAGTTTCCCAACTAAACCCTGTGCTGATTTCCAAAGCTTTCTGTAAGCAGATTGAAACCTATCTACAGTACCATGCATTTCAACAGTTGCTAAAGTGTGTGGTAAAGAGCTTGTGAATGTGGTTATTTCTGGTAATGTCTACCATATCTTAAGAGATTTCTAGACAAAAAAGGAGGAACGCACTAGCCTAAATAACAAACATTGAAGGTTTAAAGCATGTGATGCATAAGTGTTCAAAAGCTGCCAGTAGCAGCTTTCCAGTAATGCAGACATGGTGAGTGCTTACTCTAATGTCAGCACATAAAATGGTTATAGTGTTGTTTTTATTTTAAGCTTGAATAAATGTGTTCCCAGATATTCACAGAACTGAATATTCATAACTGCGACTATCTGCTCAGTTCCCACAGAGATGACCCTGTGAGAAGCATCTTGAGGATTTCAATGAGGCAGCAGCAGAACTGGGCACAAAGGGAGTAGAAACATGAACATACGGCAAATGGGCTGGCCTTCTGGAAAGAGCTGAGATGATTGTTTTGACCTTGAATTAAAAGAGATCCAGATCTGAGCAGAGCCAGCATATTCCCAAGCTTTAGTATGCACTTGTTGTTCTGTGGAGTCTAGATGCCAATGTACAGCACTGTCCATCCAGCACTTCACACAAGTAAAGAGCAAAGAAGTGATGGTGCAAACACCATCATTATCATCTCTTTATAGAGAGGATGTTAGCCTCTTCTGCTTGTGAGGAAGAGAAAGTAATTTATATCAGCTTAATAAGTGATTTGGAAAGCACGCTCCAGAGCCACAGTTCCTGGTTGCTGAGGACAGTGCTGTCACTGGAAATGAACTTTCTGCTTTGGGAACAGCAACAAGACATGAACTCTGACTGCACAGCCCTAAGCTCTGACTTCCCCCAGACTGAGCAATGTTCTGCTGCAAAGGTGGTAAAACAAAAAGGGAGAG
This sequence comes from Myiopsitta monachus, assembly GCA_017639245.1. Lineage (NCBI taxonomy): Eukaryota > Metazoa > Chordata > Aves > Psittaciformes > Psittacidae > Myiopsitta > Myiopsitta monachus. The sequence continues at coordinate 84,283,881 of CM029920.1, forward strand.
AAACACAGCTGCTCAGAAGCAGGTAGGAGAGAAGAGCTCAGGTTTTCTGAATGCCCTTCACGATTAGGTGGTGAAACACTGAATGTTTAATCACGGTGAAGAGTAGTAGAGATCAGAGAACCAAGGAGGCACCACTCAACTAACTCCAGGCATGCTCTGTTAAATGCTATATGATATAAAAGCAGTTTATAGTCCATGCAGCATACTTCCCCTGGATAAGGACCACTGCATACTGAAATTAAAAGTAATTAGTGTCCCTCAAGGGTTTAAAAAGAATTGATTTTATAAAGCATTTACTTCAGTTTTTTGATTTAGGGGGAAAAAAAAAAAGAAAGAAAGATAATTACAGGGAAGGCATTTTTATGCAGAGTGGCATTTGTTTATGTTTAACACCTTAAGAGATTAGAGCTGACTTTCAGACCAGTTATTATAGCTACATAAAAGTTTCTGTTAAATTCCCTAAATTGTATAATTGAGACTGACTGATAGGCCCACAATGTGTGAATGCAAAACGCATTGTAATCTGCTGGTCTCGGAGTGGTTTCAAAGTGATTGCAGGGGCTGGGACTCACACTGGAGACTCCCACCCCCTGCACAGACACAGAGTGTCCTCGCCTTGGCAGCCCAGTTGCTGTTCAGACCTGGGAGGTGGCACCATTGTGTAAGTATGGGTTACAGCCTGCTTGTCCAAACTAGCAAGTGGGAACCACGGTGCCTATCCTTGTAGTTAGTGATGGCTGGAAAACCAGTACAAGCAAAGCCTTCACTGTAAAAGTGCAAATGCTCTGCCTATGGGGGATGTGAGCCTTGGAGGAGGAAGGGGATACTCAGAGAGATGTACTTGTGGGGCGGATGCTCATCCTTCATATGAGCAAGAGCTGTCCCTTATAACTTTCATTCCACAGTAACCAGAGCAGAGACTGGCACAGAAGCAGCACTTCCCATGCTTACCCTTCAGAGTTGGTGGAAGCACAGGAGCATTACCATGCATTTCTCAAGGTTATCCCAAATGACAGAAATAAAAATGTTAGTATTATTCATACTACCAACAATCTGAAGCATGTTAAATCTTGTTGGAGTTTAAGAACACTACAATGCCTCCAAGTCTGCTGAGTGGTATTAAAAAATCAACTCACACTGGAGTGGCTCAGGAATTTCCAACTGGCTATTAGTGAACTCTTTACCCCATTAAAAACTTTGATTCAGCCACCTAAACCCAGTATTTCATCCTCTGCTTTATTTGGTGATTAATCTGAAGAACTGAAGAACAATGGCTTACATTTTGCAACTCTCAGAATGGTTTCTGTGTTTTATTTATGAGCTCTTGGTTTAGCAACTTATAAAAATATCCATCAAAAGCCACAGAGGTTAAACAACATTAAAAAGTGAAGTATAAATTAATAAAAACCATACGCACTGATAGATTCCCACTCACCATTAAACTTCACATCACCCCTGTAAAACCACGCTCTCGAAGATGAAGAGCTTGAAACAGAACTGAAATTTCTTTGCCCTCTTCTTAATGCTTTATTAGTTTAGATTCTACCACAAATTGCAAGATTTATGACCAAACGCTTCAGTGCTGTGTAACAGTATGATGTCTTCTAATGCTCCACCCTCACAGAAACCATTTCTGATTGCTATGCTGTATGTACTGCCAAAGAGCTACAAGGAATTGAGCTGGACTCCATCTTGCAAGACTTCCCTACAATTACAGTAACATTTACTGATCTTTAAAGTTGTCCAACATCCAGAATCTTCTCCAAGGTTAAATCTTAGGAGCTAGCTATGGAATAATGGAAGTTAGCACTTCTATAAATGGTACAAGCTTAGCCAGCATGGGAAATGGTACTTAATCATAAAATATCTCAAGGGCAGTTATGACGTTTGTTTTACAGTAAATAAATGTGCTTCAGCTTTATCTGATAGTTCAATTTACAAGCTTGTTTGATCCTTGAGCCTACTATTGAGAACGGCAGTACAGCTGCCAAAATCTGATGAGATTTTTGAAGAAGCAGACATGCAGCCATAATGCTAGACAGGAGCCTGAGAGTTTACATCCTCGTATTCCTCTCCAGAAGAGGATCATCTGTGCCTGAGCTGTTCTCCAGGTGACATCACTCCTTTTGCAAGCACCAGTAACAGACACTATACAATCTCACCTTGAACATCTGTTTAACAATGCATAACTATCATTACCATTTCAAAGCTTTTCATCCAACATCTAGCTTTCATCTTCCTGCCTGCAATTTTAGTCTATTACCTCCTATCTTACCAATAACACACATGGAGAAATAGATGCATGTGTGTTTCTTTAGAATTGTCTTTGGACAGAAACATTAATCTGAGGGCTTTGAGACTACAATATTATTTAATCTTCTAAACACTCCTTTACAACCTTCACATTGTTATGATTGAAGAGAACCCATTAGCTGATTGCACACATGCATGCACACAAGTAGAAAGAAAGAATTATAAGTGCAACATTAGGCAACATATGGTAAACCCATTTATGTCTTTCTACGGCAGGTCAGGTACTGAATGGGACTCATTTCTCGGAGTCATTGTTGGCAGTGTGGAGACTACATTGGTAGGTAATGGCTGGAATACTGAGTGCTCTGTGACTAATTACATATTTGATATTCATGAGATAAATTAATTAGCTGCTTATTCCCAATGAATAGCCTGAATTCAAATAAAGCTGTCAGATGTGAGGTATGGTAGATGTACATGTGTTAAAAACAGCTCCTAAGGTGTGTGTGTATATATGTGTATATTTATATATCAGTCTGCTACTACAAAATTGAATTTAGCTTTGCCCTCAGCCAGGAGTTGCCTGGAGACTGACTAATGACAGAAGCATTCAGCATATATTTACCTTTTCTTTTGTATTTTCTTTTCTTGATGAATACATACATTTTACCCCTTCAGCCTTGATACAAAATACATATAAAAGCTTTTCAGCAGTGGCATTCATTTATGCAAAACCTAATCTAAATAATGAATGGCAAAAAAAATAATAATAATAAAGCCGTGGCTTTTAGCTGGTATAGGACTAAAACTTCTCCTGGTTCCCACTGATGGGATCAGCTGGCTTAGGACATCAGTCTAACCTGGATTGGCTCCAATCTTGCTTCCTTTTAAACTGGGAACAGTTCAGTATTGCTGGAGTGCCAACCCAAAGTAGATTCAGTTCTCAGAGGCTCCAGAAATCAAGGTAGCTACCCTCAACCAGCAAAATACCTCTCCCTCTTTTGCTGCCAGGTGTCTGGGCTGTGGGTTAGAATCACAACTCCAGTGACACAAAAGGGCAGGCTGCTGCACCATGTCTCCCAGCCATGAGTAGATCATGAGTGCATTTTGGTGGTTGTGGTTTTCCTGTCAACCTCAAGTCCTACAGAAACGAGGTTTGCACAGTTGCTCCCTCCATCTACATATACCCCTTGCCCGGTAGCTTCTAAGGCTTTTGCTCAGAAACAGAGCAATCTGACAGAAGATTACTAATCTCAAAAGTGATCTAAGTTCCTACAGTTTTCTAGAAAATGAAAGGCCAGTTAAAGGATGGAGATCTTATTGTATTCTTACCCATGGCAAAAAAATGCAGCTGCACTAGCTTGCTCCTTAGTAAATACTGTAGAATACACATGCAAGACAGGCTAGGACAACCCCTGCCAGCCAAGAATAATCATTCACAGAGGTTTAAAATTCTCAGGTACCAAACTCTATTGCACTAAGATATAAAAGACCAAATGTAAGTTACTGCTGGGGCTCATGTACTTTCTTAAATGCTTGCAGATGAGAATCCACCACTGTCACCCGTATTTGTCTTGTAGTACCTGGAGTTCACACCTGAGGTTTGAGATTAGGGGTGTGAAAAGGCTGAGAATCCCACTCAAGAAAAGTTTTTAAGATATTAAACTACCAGAAACTGTTTAAATTGAAAAGGGAGGAAAAAGGGGAAGTCACCTGGTTCCCACAAAGAAGTACTGAATGGAACAGCACACCTGGACTTTGCTGCTTTGTGGTCAGCTAGGAGAATCTGAAAACTGCTGGAAACATTTGTGATGCATAAGAAGATCTCAGAGTCCTGGTGGCTTGGATAGGGGAGGGGGACTTCTTCTGTCACTGATGTTTTATACCAGTCTTTATGAATCAAGCAAACTTCTGTGTATGTGAGCCAGCATGAATGATGTCGTAACACTCAGCAATCTGGCATGCTGAAACTAGAAGACACGGGAAGAACAGAAACTAGCTGCCAGGATCTTTCTCAGTGCACATGGATGGCAAGACCTCCTTGCAGTTGTGCCCCAAAGAAAAGTCTTTATTTAGGTGGGGCACGGCAGAAGTGGGTATTACAGTTAACTAGAGTATACTGTCAGGGAATGTTTTCTTGGCTAAGAGCTATTACCAGTGTTTAAGGATCATGGTAAACTAACTGGAATAAAGATCATTAGCAGCATCATGAAAAGAAATCCTCTGATTCATATTCTGCCTCAAAGCTAACCTCCAGGATGCAAGGAAGATATTGTATGCCTCACATCAAAGCAAAACCAATCCTGTAGCTATTCAAGCTTTTGAGAAGAATCAAAACATAAGAGGAGGAGGAAGGCAAAGGAAGGCCATTTAAAACTACCTCGACCTGGGGCTTGAAGTAAGAAAGGAGCTCAGGCTTGGGAGCTGTGCTTTTGTTGGTGGATTTTTCTTCTCCTTTTTCTGTGTAAAAATAAACACACACACACTCCCCCAAAAAACCCAAAATTCAAACAACAACAACAACCACCCAAACACACTAATGAGCTGAACTAAACCCCAAATCACATAAATTACTTTCCTTAGAAAGTTTGAAATTATAAACAAATGGCTTTTTGATTACATTTTTATCTGGATCAAACTGCATCAATTACATACCTTACACTTCAGAACATGCTTCCCCTTAAGCTGATTATATCTTAAACAGCTTTATCTGTGAAATTTGTAGCTGCAAATACACTCATCAGCCACATTTTCCAGGTGCAGCCAAAGAAAAGAAGAAATTACTGCCTTCTTCCTTCAGTACCAGTCTTTCATTATAAAAAAAATTACATGTAAACAGGAATCAACTTCACCTTCAAAGAAGAAAATCTAATCCAAACCTAGGACTTTGTTTTTAAAGTGTCTAATCCACAGGTTGCTGAAATCAAAACAGTCTTCTATAGTCATTGTTTGATCATTTCCTTCAGCTTCTTATTTCCTTTATTTATTTAATTTTTTAAAAATACAGGATTAATATGCAAATCATCTTGGTACATACTCAATTTCTAAATCAGGAAGGCAGCAGAGTGGGTTGAAGTCATTCTAGTTTATGTTTTCATAAGATTTCCAAGAGAAGTCCATTCCGGCCACCTTCTCTTCTCCCTTAGCGTGGGACTTATAGCCCCTGAAGAAGTAACAGTTGTTCTGTATTGCAGGGGTAGTCCAACAAGGAAATAACTACAGATCAGGTCAGGAATGAAATGACAACTGGCAGACTTCCACAGAGGTGCCTGGGCTAATAAGTCATATGAAATTCCCCATTTATGAGACCAAAAGCGAAACCAACTCATCTCCAGGGACCTGAATCATCTGCGCAGGGAATGCTTGACTGAGAGCTTTTTGTTTCCTTTAAAGCTAATAATGATATTGTAAAGGTCCAAGAAACATGTCAGAGGGGGTTTCATAGAGAAGAAACTACTTTTTGCACAAGGATAGTACACTGTTCCCATGGTATGCACTTATGGAGCCTAAAGGCAAAACAGGATTAAAGTATCTCACAAAATACCCTCCACTAACAGCATTTTCTGTTGTCGGTATGCTTCCAGATGCTTTCTGGGAATCAAAACACATTAAACTGTTGCACTTGGTAGAATTGCAAGAAGAGATCCGAGATTTTGCATTATGTGGCTACAGTTTGGCCTGAAAGTCAGAGGGGCTTGGATGAGGCTTTGGAAAGTGAAACTGAAGGATCGCATTCTCTTCTAATGCCATCTTGTGCTGTCAGCTACTCTCCTCATCTTGATGAATAGAGCTGTTACGTTACCCTGTTGCTTCTGTGCAAATTTTCCTGGTTGACAGTAAATCAGTTGGTTATTCAGAAATAATATGAGTTGTTCTCTTTGGGAGTACAGAATCGCAAACCTCAGTTTTAAGTATTGGCCAACCTTTTTCTTTAATTTCTTTTTTTCCCCCTCATATTCTTTTCTTATTTTGTAAAGCACTCTAACTGAAAATAATCTAGGCTCTTGACAAATATATTGCTTTTATCATGCCGAAGACATTAGCCTGTATCATTCTTTCACTTTCCAATATCTTCATCTCGTAAACAGTACATGAATTGGGGACAAAGACTGGTGAGTTCATAACATAACCAAGACATGGTTCACACATTCAGATGTCTGACCAAAGTGGGACTTAACACTTTGCTCAAAGCACACTTGGGTTTGCTACTTTTCAGGTGCTAACAGTAAATGCCACAGAATTCTGTTTAATCTCCTGTTATCAGTATTAGCACTTGGCACTTCAGCGATTATCTCCCATGTATACTATGCTCCCTGGAAAGCTGTGGGACTGCTGGCTGTGGGGGAATGGTGTGTGACATCTCTGATGGAGGCTGATCTGAGAGCTGAGCAAACAGGGGCCTGGATTAGCATTTTTTTGTCCCACAAGGTTTTTCTGAAATGGCTCTGCTGAAGGCACACACCTCATTTCTGGCTGCAGCTGGACTAAATTTAGAGATAACATCAGTGCTTCTGAGTACTATGGGATTTATTCAAGTTGAGTTTAAGGAATTGGAGGTTTTTTGTAGTGCTGCTCTCCTTTCATATCACCAAACTAAGTTTTTCCCACTGCATATAAATTTAACATTCCATACTATTACTTGAAAAAAAGGAGATCCTTGAGGTACAGACTAGATTTTATTTAGTGTTATCCAGCTTGGTATCTTGGCTAATGAGCCAGGCTCCAAGATGTTTGCACAATAAAAGCACATAAACCACAGTATTTTCTCCTTTTTTCTTCATTTTTGCAACTAGTCAAAATCATTCTTTCACTGGGTATGTAGAAACGCAGAAGGAAGGACAACTGGTGGCTGAAAGAATGAGCAGCAGTTATGGTGAAATAGCTCTCACTGATGATGTGAACTCAAGCATACTCTTCCCTAAGGGATGCACAGACATTAACACAAACTGTATGTTTATAGATTAACATATGTGCACAAGAATAAACCTTGCAGGTGAAAGCCAGCCACCCATTATTTGTAACCCAGAAGCTCACAATTCCTACAGGCCTTCTGCTTCTCCTCTGAATAAGCAGGAGCTCCCAGAGTGCTCCTGCAGGGACAGATCCAATGCTCCACACAAGGCTACCCATCTTATTAGTGGGGTTATGAAGCAAAACTCTAGGCTAAGTGCAAAACATGGGTCCAAACCAAAATACACTGTGACCAATGCAACCTCCACTGAACTCTGTGGACCCTGATTGAAAGCCTAGAAGTATTATGGTGTTTTCCACTGCTCTTTCTGATATTCTTTTTCTACCGTAGTTCCTCAGTGCTAAAAATGCTAATTTGATGAAATCTATTCTAGTAATTTATATGCCCAGCTCAAGCACACCTTTGAAAATACAGGATTGCTTCATAAACCCCTCCTACAATATTCTAAGATGATGCAGAAGAGTTGATCCAGCGATACAGAAGTTAGGATGTGACACTCCTACCTCCCTAGGAGCAACTGCATGAGAGCCTGAAGATACTTTTGTAGGACGACGTGGGATGTGCTACAGGGTTTTTTCTTAGGCCTAAAGAAACTCACAGCACTTTAAAAATATTGCAGATAAGTTCATCCCACTTTCATAGCCCACTGGGACCTACTCAACTGAGCATGAGTCACTTTTATTTCCAGAAGTTCTTCACAGTGTATCAGCATAAACAGGCTTAGAAAACCATGAGTCACAACTGCCTAACAACTCATAATAGGTCAGTGAAACTGTACAACATTGGCAAGGAGCCTTTCCAGGAAACAATTACTAACAGGCAGTTACCAGAATGGTTTTATCAGAGAAAAAATAGGGGCTGGTCTAATGATGGGGCTTTTTTTTGTGTAACCAAAGAAGGGTAAAGGCGCTTATAAGGGCACACCGATGTATGCCATGCTAAACCTGATCCCACACATTACCCAGGCTCTGTTCCTCTGATCAGACCGTTAACAAGAAATTATCTGTGCTACCTGGACTGTCCCCATGTTGGCACCCCCAATCAATGCATATTAACTACCACAATTCATATCTTAAATCAGTCATATACAGGGTTACTATCCAGATGCATTTTTATGAGCATGCCCGTGTTAGCCTTCAGCCTGTGATGTTCTAAAAAATGCCAGTACGTGAATCCACGCTATCAAATAAAAACCTAATAGTCAAGTACAAACACATGGCCTGGAAGCCTGACAAACCCATGTTTTATTGCTGAAATTGCTACTTAGCAATTAAAAAAAACTATTTCAAAAGACAGCTTTCCTCTTTCTCCCGCTATTACAGAGTGGTATCCTGGTTACCTCAGCCACTTTCCTGCCATTCACAACAGGAAACCAACAGACAAACTGGGAAAGTGGATCTTGGCAAGCACCAGCAAGAGTGGTAGCTACTGTGTATCCCTACATGTCCCTTTTACTGACACGTTTGTTGATGCAAGTATCTGTATGTTAAACATAAACACTGCATGAGGAAGCAATCATTTCAAAATTAGACCAACTGGTCCACTCAAACCGATTTGTCTTAGACCTATGATATGCCATTAGCTATTAATATCCAAGCATGAAATTCTAGCAAAATAAAATCAATTGGTAAATCCACTCACTTATGTCGTCCATTAAGCCACGTCCAATTGTATTCATCTTTTTTTTTTTGTTAATTATGCAACTTTTTAAGTTCTCAGTCTAAAAAAGTATCTTTTTTCCCCTCTGGTAACTGAAAACATAAATCCAGTTGTATCAACAACAAAGAAATTGGGGATTTTTTTCCAGGAGCTTAAGTGAGCTGGCCTGATTGAAGGCTCTGGTAAAGTGCTACATGCAACAAGCAGTGCATGTTAAGATGGTAACCTCTATTGGTTTAATCTATTGAGTAATCTTTTAGATTATTTTTTAAATAATCTCTTATCCTTTAACATTACTCTTGTCCTACATGAATAGGATCTGTGCAGGGTTTTAAAACTTAGCGTTATCCACACAAAATAGAAAGACAGAAGAATATGGTATAGAGTGGCATGTGAAAATTTCAGTGCTATTGTTCTTGGGGTAAAAAAAAACCAGCTGCTGCAGAAAGTATGTCCACTCAAAGCTTATAGGAAAACACAAATAAGTGTATGCATATATTTATGTACATGTATATATAGATATAAACTCATATACACACATACCCACACAGGACATCTGTAGTCATTACTGTCCTTTAATGTCAAATGCAAAAGAATGCAAAGTGTTTTTTCTTCGAAGCACAATAAAATAAACAAACAGAAACTTATCACCACTGCAATTGTTGCTGGAACAATAATAATAATAATTTTCTTAAAATGCAATTTTTCTTTTTAATCATATAATGACCATAACCAGAAATGTAAGTGTATCTATTTGAATTTATTTATCTACTTGTTCTCAACTGAGACATCTTAGAATATGGATACTTGTGAACTGTATGCTATGAGAATTTGATCTGTAGAACTAGAACGGTTCCATTTGTGTTGCAATTCTTTAAGCTGTTACTGAGTGGGTTTTGGTCCTTGCTTGGAGAGCATCAAAATGTTTAGCAAGTGGGAAAGGTGGTGATCAGAAGCATATAAGCAAACTTAGAATTCATTTTTGCCAGCACATATGGAAACTGTACAAATCCTGCTTTTAAATTTGCTTCATGTGATCAGCACACTGGCTGAATTTGGTTGCAGAACTAAACAGTAAAAGGTCAGAGGAGAATGAAAACATAAAACCGTCAGCAGCGTTTGCTGCTAGGAATCTAAGTTCAGCATCACTGGAGTCCGGATCAGACTTGAAAAAACAAACCCAAAAAAGGCATGGTGGGACCTCTATTGCCTTCAGTACACTTGAGGTCATATCTTTCTTGAATACAGACTTTGGAGATTAGCCAATTAAATACAAATAATCTTCCTTTGGGTGACTCCACAAATCTGCTATTTACACAATGTGGTAAAGGCTGAGCTACTTTTGCTTATCTGTATCAGCAGATTGTCCCTTCCTTCTCATGGAAAAGCTGGTTGACTGTCCTGGGTTCAGCAGTAGCAGTCATTTTTCTCCTTCTTAGTAGCTGGTGCAGTGCTGTGGTTTTGACTTTCAGCCTGGGAACAGCACTGATAACACCCATGTTTTCAGTCGCTGCCCGGTAATGTTTACTCTGGCCAAGAACTTTCTGAGTCTCATGCTCTGCCAGGGAGAATGGGAAGCCGGAAGGAAGCAGAGACAGGACACCTGATCCAAACTAACCAAAGAGGTATTCCATACCACAGCATGTCATGCCCACTACATAAACTGGGGGCAGTTACCTGGAAGGATCACTGCTCAGTTGGGCTCGTTGTCGGTTGGCGGGGGGTGAGTGGTTGTATTCTCTTCCCTTGTTGTTTCCCTTGTCATTATTATTATTCTTGGTGGTAGCAGTAGTGTTTTGTGTTATACCTTAGTTACTGCTCTGTTCTGATCTCAGCCTGTGGGAGTTACATTCTTTCGACTCTCCTCCCCATCCCTCCGGGACCGTGGGGGAGGAAGTGGGGCAGTGAGAGAGCAACAGCGTGGTTCTGAGTTATGGCTGAGCTTAAATCATGACATTGAAGCAAGTCAGTGTTAAATAAAAGCCAGTTAAACCCCATTATGTGTTCAAGAACGTAAACGGAACAGGGACAGTGGAAGCTGAAGAAAAACTCCCCCAAAACCAAGAATTAACTAGGAAGGTCATCCATACTTATGAGAAGTCCGCTAAAACCAAGCTGGACACATACATTAGCTCTTCTTGTTAGATAATTCATGTACAACAGTAGCATATCCTGTTGTCTAAAAGAAAGGCCATAGAGCTCAATCATCAGATTAAAATCTCTTTTGACTTTTCTGTTATAAGAGTGTGTTATTTCTTCTATTACCTGACATGGAATATAGTAGATGGAATCGCTGAATTTTTATCAAAGATCAAGTGCTAAGAACAGGAAGTGTATCTTAATGCAAGCTGGTAAAGTACATCGAGCTCTTTATCTAGACACCATCAGTTAAAGCGATCTTGAGTCAGCTTAAAAGCCACAGCAGAAGGTAGTTTGGTGACCCATTTTCATAGTACAGATGCCAACATCAAAGCTTCTTCAGCTCCACAAATAGCTAAACTGGGCCCCTCTGCCAGCACAGAGAGTAAAGTATATACATGAAGTGAGAAACTCTTAGGAGTATATTTTCCAAACCAAAAATGAGACCTATTTGCATCACAGAGTGGAATAAGTTTGCTTCACAGCCCCAGATCTGCAGCTGCTCTACGGATTATGTAAAAATCAGCCCTGAAGCCCCAAGCTCATCTTCTGTTCCCAGGGTGTGAGACAAAGGGAATTGGAGGATTTAGAAAGATGCACTGACATATTTTACTCCTCATTCAAGCACGCAAACACACATGCTATAGCTACAACCCCTGTGTATGTAAACTGAAAGTAATGATTCCAGGCTCTTATCCTGTCTTGTTGCAACAGCATTTCAGAAATTTCAGGAAGACTAGATACAGAGAACTGTTTGCGTAAGGAGGGACTGAGATGTTGGGAAACACACTGGCTATGGTACTAAAATGCTTGTTTACGTGTTCAAGATTTTGACCTGGCTCTACAACCATTTATACTCTTTGAAGTAGGTTCCTAAGAGCAAGCACAAGCTTATCTTTCATGCATCCACACTACTCAGGCACAACACTGTCACATTTGGACAAGAAAAGACTTTACTTCCTTCTTTAGGGACTCAGTTACCAAAAGGCATAGTGCGATCCTGGGGAGAACAGCTTACCTTCTATTGCAATGGTTAGCGTGTCCATCTCCCAAAGCTCACTGTACACTCAAAACCAGGTCTTTAAAAAGCTCAAGCTAGAACGACACACTTTGTGAAATGCTTCGGTTCATACTTAAGAGGAAGAGATGACAGCCCAAGTCACACGCAGACTTCTCAGACTCGTTCCTCAGACTCCAGTTAAACCACCTGCACTTGTACTCAGACTCACCCTGAGGATATCATTCTAGTTCTGGCCTCTCATTGACCTCTGCCCAAAAGCATCACATGGCAATAGGAGATTACTTGCACCTCAGCCTGTGGCAGGATGGTGACGAGATGTGCAGTAGGAAGGCTGCTGTCCAGATCATACACTGTACAGCAATTTCATTTACTGTGCCAAGTTTTGCTTTGTGTGGTATATGGAAGGAAAAGGGTGAGGATTTACTCCTTTTGTTTTGAATCAAGAGCAGAGTTGAGACCCTACTGGTTTAGCAGCACCTAGAAGTGCACTGATGACAACATAGCTGGGAGCAGAAAAGCCCGAGGCTAAAAAGAGGACTCACACTTCCATCGTTGCTGGGCTGCTCTGGCGAATGGCACATTGTAGCAATCTACATACAAATCTTGGGTTTATTAGGATTGTGAGAACATTTGGCACTACAACAATGCCTTCAAATACAACTGCTTGACCCTTCCTTCTTTCTGAGTGACTTGCACACTAACATGTATCACAACCAAAGCAATTCATTAGCAAATAAAATAGTATCTAGAATAACACTTCAGAAGCACAGTAGGGATTCCAGTTGAGAGTAAACAAACCATGTGGTTTTGGTTTGGGTTTGTTATTTGGTGGGGTTTTTTTTTTTGGACAAATACCCACACACGAAACCTCTCCATGGGGTAAAAGGAAAGCAAGGCAAATCAGTCCAACCACAGAGCTGGTTCTCAAAATGGACCTACTTGTTTTTCCACAAGAAAACATGAATAGTCAAGCAGAGGCAGCATGAATTTATCTGTTCTACTCCAGGAGGCATTTTGCAGTCCAGCCAGCCACTGAATCAGAAGTGCCTGAGCTGTACAGGACACAACATCAGTACCAGGTTATTTCAAAGGAGAGTCTGTGGGTGCTGGCATCAGCTTTGAGGCTCAGAGTAGAATCTGTAGCCTGGCTGACTGCAGGAGAAATGGGTTGCCTACCTGCCTCTTTCCTGGTCTCCCAGGTCTTCAGTTGTTCTTGAGGTTCCACCCATGATGCTTTCCCTGCTTCCCAGATTGTTCTCTCCCTTTCCATTTTCCCAGTGAACTCACATGTGCAGACCATCAGTAGGCATTTCACTCTCCTCTCTTTCCACCCAGGGCCACATCCCCTATCTAGGTGTGACTTCCATGGCTGGGGTTCCCCACAGAACTCTTCTTGCTCTTCTACCTCAGCCTTAAAACCTAGACCACCTCTGCTTGGCAGCCTGCCTTACAGGATTGTGGTTTCTGTTCTCATTGTTGTGGGGAAGGATTCAGGCAGATCTGCGCATGTGGCGCTTTTCATGGGGCTGAGGGATGCTCCTCAGGTTTTTTTAAGCCCTATGCCTCAGACAGCTTTTAGTTTGGTTTCCTCCCACCAGCTTTCTTATGATAGATCTTACAAAGGCAAATGAGAAATGCTTCTACTATTGTGGTTTTTATTGTATTTACATCAAAAGATAACTAGATCCCTTGTGAAATTCCGTGGCTGTTTCCCTGTAGCTCTGCATTTTCTAGGCTTGTTTTGATGGTGTGAATCAAATATTGATTAAAGGGTACAGCCATCTGAAATAAAAACTTATAGGTATGTAAATATGCACACGCGTACCAATAAACATGCTCTGTATGTAAATCAGTAAGTAGGTTGGATGTCAAGAAGGTGACTGCAGGTAAGTAGTAGTAGTGTGTACGCTGGGTTTTGCAGGGGTTGATCAAGGATACACAGGATTCATGCAACCTGGACTTCATTATCTACTGATATTAAGGATGCCCTATGAAAGTACCTAGACCAGAGCCTACTGTAAAAAATAAGCCTATGAATTAATTTACAACCTCTTCTGTGTTAACATGCAAAGGTCATATCATTCATAGGCTTCATCTGAAGGCAGTTTAGGTTGAAGAAAGGTTGGGCTAAAACCAAATAGAAGTACAAAGAGGACAAATATAAACATAACTCAGGATGAAACCAGCAAAGAAAGATACCTATAGGGACTGAAGAAAGATGAAATCCTCTCATCTCAGGTTGCTTCAATCCTCAGGCATGGATTTATTCTCCAGTAAACTTTAAAATATTCATAAGTGTCTTTGATAAACAAGATAAGCAACTGATCTAATTCCTAATGTAATCCCACTGAGGACCACGGCACCATCAGCCATCAAGTTGGTACATTATGCTCACCATACAATTCATTTAACAATAACCCAACTTAACATATAATTGCATTTGATCACAGCGAGGTAGCCAAGGTTGAAAAAGAGTAATTACATCTTCTGCCATCATAAACTCATAAATTACCACAATTATTGGATTAACTCTGTTCATTGCTCTGAGCCCTGAGAAATATTTGTGTTTTCATTTCCTACAGAATGGGGGAAGGGATGAACAAGGTAAGGAGGGACGGGGAGAAGAGGAGTTATTCAACTGTACTCCAGTACAGATTACTGGCTACAAGCAGACCACTGGCTATTGTTTGACTCACTCTCTGGAAAAAGAAATGTAGCCTGGAAAAGCCAGGATGCATGGGCAGCACTTGTTCTGCTGTTTCCTACATTTGGATCATTTTACAAGGAAATCTTCAATGTTCAGTTAGCGTAGTTCCTTCAGATATAGTAAGTATATCTTAAAATTGCCAACAGAAATCAAAAATACACAACTGAGTGAGGCCATCCTACCTTGAAATGCTTTCATAGCCTACAGCACTACTGATAGTAGTCTTGACACTGACTACTGATCTAGTGTACACCATATACTGTGATGACCGAAACTAGGCAAAAAATGTTTGCTGAGGGTAGGGTATAGTTTAGTAGGGAATGCTCACTCTGCAATGCCTAGGCATGTGTATGTGCCTCAGCACACAGCCAACCATCATGTTTAATAGAAATCTTTTCCTACACTCCACCTGCCTAACTTCATCACTTCACAACAAGTAAATGCAGTCTTGTATGAGAGGAGACAAAAATCATAAAATAATTATACGTAGTGAAAAGGGTTTAAAGAATCATTGCACAATCTGGTAATTAGAGAGGTCATCTCAAGATAGGTATAGAAGCAGCTGAATTAGCCATAAATCTGCCATTTCCTAAATTTTTAATGCTTAATTTGGATGTTCTTTCAGCAGACTCTAGGTGTAGTATACAGCATTGTGATTTCTAAATAATACAGACAAGGTTACACACAATTGAGGAGAGTTAACTTTCTTGAATAAATGGAAGGTACAGTTTGAGCATGTATTTTGGGAAAGAAATAGCTGTGCCACCTGATCGTTAAACCTCTCAAGAAAAGCCAAGTCAAGAGGCAATACTAAATTCATTTAGCATGACAGTGCAAAGCTCAGCTAGAGATCCAGTCAAGGGTCAAAAAGTCCTGTCTGTAGTTCTATTTCAACAACTCAATTCCCCCGATATTCTAAATAGCTTTTCCAAGAGGTTAATCATACTCGATTTTCAGCAAAACACGTGCAAGATTAGAGACGCTGACATACTCCAGGGTCAGGTCCAGTAGAACTGGTATTACTGAAAAAAAAAGAGAGAGCTTACTGTAGTGTAAGCATAGACAAAGAGATGTGGGCAATTGCTGTGTTTCTACAAAGAGGATAAAAGGAAAGATTTCCTGGCAGTAGGAACTATGATAGCTTAACTAGCGCATGTCATTGGAGGGACTAGCATGAATGGAGAAAATCAGAAACTGCTTCTAATGGGTGCTTTGCATGCCTAGTCATACCCCTGGTACATGAGCATATATCTACTCATATTAAAGACAAAACCAGGATGTGGTAGGGGTGTCAAAAGCTGAGGGAGGTTGTTAAAAGTAACTGTTGCAGACATTTCTCTCGCATGGTATTTCTTGTTCTTGCCAAAGTTAAACTCTCAAAGGAGTAATGGTGAAACCAGGCTGGCACATATCAACAGCTAATTGGGATATTCTTGTGGACTCATTTACAGTGGAAAATTAGTTGCAGAAAAACTAAGGCCACAGTACTACTTCACAAGCTTTGTTTGTTTTTCATGAGATGCAGAATGAAAGAAAATTAGACCGTGGGAGACTTCACATTCCAAGCAAATACTCTTATTAGTGGAATAAAGATTTATAACTGCTTTTTAAAAATGCAAAACAAAACACACCACCAGCACAACTCTGAACTGCAGGACATCTACCAGATTGCCATGAGGGAGGAGAGTTCCTATAGCCTCTTGCTGTGAGCCAGGTAATAATAGAAACCATTGCCAAACATCCAGCTCTGGGGTGCGCTGCCTCAGGTGAAAGGCAGCCACATGCTCTGGCATGCGCAAGGTCTGAGGCTGTACTCAGAGGAAGAATTCAGTGCCAAAACAGGCTGCTTTAGCCTAATGCCTTATGCACATTACAGCTAGTTCTCCCCAAGAAGCACCCTGAGGGGCAAAACTGCACAAGCTCCATGATGCTCAGGGCAGGAAAGTGCAGACAGAAAATGACAGCAGCAGGAGGGCACAAGAACACCACCCATATACAGCAGCCACCTGCTGTTAATTAAGGTGAGCACTGATTTCCTCCAAGCTGCTGGTCAGGAGACAGGCAGCCAGCTTTGTGTTCCTCAAGAGCTACCCTGAGACCCCTCACCAGGGCTGGGCATCACTTTGCTCAGTGATCCAGGCTGTACCCCTTCCTACACAGGAACCAGCCCAGCTGTGCCTTGAGCAGACTATCGGGTATCTGAATACTGGCCATGGACGAGTGGAAAGCTACCTAAGCATGCTGTGACACTAAGAATCTGGTGGTGGCTGCAATGTGTGGTGGGCACCCTGGAAGCTTGTTCCTTCACTCACAGGTGAAGATGCCCCTTCACTGCAAGGGCAGTGCATGGGTGGCACAGCACCTCCAAGACTCAGCTAGGGCAGCAGGGGTCTGGCATGGACTACAAAACAAATCTATTGCTTATCAGCAGAGTAGTTCTGACATTATCCAGTACTTTCTTTGTAAATACAGACCTGTCTTTGCAGAAACAGTCTCGTTTGCTTCAATGGAAGACAGCTTATGGTTTTTATCCACCTTTGTTTATTTACAAAGCAGATCCTGACCATCAACTTCTGTTCATAATGGAAAAAAAAAAAAACCAACAAGACAGACTAACAGAACAACAGGCGTTGGACAAAAAGGGGTAATGGTATTCACTGACAACAGAAATAGATTAAGCCACATTTTAAAGGGTAGCTGGTGCAACAAGAGACAGCACAGAGTGTGAGTGCTTTACTGTTCTGACAGTGTAGACGCATAAGGACAATAAAATCAGAGGGTCTTTTCATACATAATCAGACAGAGTAAACATAGTGGTACTTCTAATTATAATTGCAAATAAAATGAGAATTCCTTGGTGGAAGTCCATTACTGTCACTGTTTTTCTATCCACACAGAATAAGTTCCAACATAAAAAGATCAATTTTGGGGACTGAAAGGAGGGAGAATGCAGCTTTCCTTGGGCTGCACAACACAGGACTCCACAGGAGCTTGCTGCCTCCCACCAACTTGCCAAGCAGGATGCTCCTGGCTGGCAATGAGCGAGAAGACACTGGGGGCAGGGCTGGAAAACAGAAGTCAAACCATTTCCCAATCT
Source organism: Myiopsitta monachus (assembly GCA_017639245.1). NCBI lineage: Eukaryota > Metazoa > Chordata > Aves > Psittaciformes > Psittacidae > Myiopsitta > Myiopsitta monachus. The sequence goes on from CM029920.1 coordinate 84,301,729, forward strand.
TCATTAAGATCTACAGCAACAGAAAACGATAATGCACAGATCCTGCTCTCCCTTACCCCCACCTTCCCTTCCAGGGGCAGAAAAAAAGAACAGGACTTCTCAGTATCATAGAATCAGATTGGTTTAGGTTGGAAAGGACCTTAAAGCTCATCCAGTTCCAACCTGCCATGGGCAGGGACACCTTCCACTAGACCAGGTCGCTCAAAGCCCCATCCAACCTGTCCTTGAACATTGCCAGGGTTGGGACAGCCGCAGCTTCTCTGGGCAACCTGTGCCACTGTCTCACCATCCTCATAGTGTCAGCCTTATTGGAACACAAGAAGCGCTATGCCTTATTTAATTCCTCCTTCAAGGGCAAAGGAAATCAAGTGCAAAACCTATATACTCACCAGTCAAGGTCTTTTTCTCATGACTTGTTTAGCAGATAAAGCATAAGGAAGGTGTTTTGGGAGACAGAGGACGAACATGGAATCACCTTTGGCTTGAAAAAAGAGGAAAAGAATGTAAAGGGAAAAAAAACCCAAAAGATAGCAGCAGGAAACAAATAATGTAATGGCAAAAGAAAGTTTCAGCAAATCCATGTTAAAATTGCAGCAACCTAGAGTCGAGCACCAGAATACTGTATTAAAATGCACATGCTTCACATGCATGTCAGGGAGTATGCCTCTGCAGAGGTGATGGAGACTAGAGAATCTGCTGTCAGAGAAAGGGAGGTGGAGAGATGCAGAGGGTCTGGGATCCGATGGGAGCTGCAAAGAGCAGCCTGGGATTCTTATGCATGTGCTGAACCAGTTCTGCTTTCAGACTGCACAGCCTGCAAGGCTTGGCTGTTCGGATGCACTGAAATTTTAAATAGAACATGACTTGCCAGAGGCAGACTGTATTCGAATGCTCCTTTCTTCCTGCCCCCTTCCTGCATAAAACCTTTCCCCTTGACCTAGGGATACAGGTGGAAGAGCTCTCAGCACAGACCATGTCGCACAGTTCAAGATTTTGCATGGAACAGACTTTACTAAAAAGTGTAGCTATAACATCCATACTCATTCTCCTTTCCTGGTAAAATCTAAACAACAGCTTGATGCTGCTCAGGAAAGCAGAGAAAGGACCATGCCTCAGAGCCATTTCATGAACATTTGCTTTGCTTTGTCATAACATTGCAGAGATAAGGTGTGCTCTGCACACTAGATCTTTTACAGTCTCCCAAATTCTTCCTTCTGATTCTGCACATATACAAATAGCCTAATGAAATCTGAGGGGAAAGTAATGCCATATTTGTTACAGTACAATGCCTTCCTGTACGCATTTTATGGGCAAGGATGATAAACTGTTTAAAAACATAACCATGGTTACCAGTTGAAAGTGCTTCTTAGTCCTAATCACTTTAACCTCTTCTCACCTCTGACCTCTCCTTAGTAAGGTAATGCAGACCCTCCTTTTACAGCCCTTTGTAAACTATACATTAGTACTATAAAACATACGAATCATTACTATTTTGCTTCCTTCTTATTGTCCAGAATACAGGTATACATCTATGGTTGTATAATACCCTATCATCAGAACACGAGATATCACCATACAGATGTAAATCATAATGACTGTGCAAAGACCAAGTAAGTTTAGGGTTAGTTACATAGAAGTTCACTCTCAGCTCCAATTGCCTGCCTGAGGGAAAGAAAACATGGACAGTCGGCAGTTCAGGATCATCATGACAAATATAATAGGCAAGTTCTCTACACAAACACCACCCCCACCCCACCCCCCCACTCCAATCTGGCTCACTCCAAACTGTTCCTCCGCTTTGGTCTATCACTTTACTGCTATGGCCAGGATGAAAAACTAGGGAGCAAAGTGCTACCGTTTCCTTTGACAGAGGTACAAATGTCTATACAGACTCTAGGATGGTAAGGAAAATGTCCTGAACTACAATTTAAAGATAAATTTAGCATGCCTCATTTTTAGAAGAGTCACAATATTATGCAGTTACGTTATCCCCGAGGAAATGCAGAAATAGTATCATAATCCTAATTTAGAATCTCGTTTTCAGTTTTAATTTTCAGAGGGCCTTTAAAGTCAGGTCTACAGTTTTCTCTCTTTATAGAAATCCACAATTTTACTAAACATATACTTGAAATATAGTAGATAAGTCACAAATCAAACCCACCCAGTGAACACTAATGCAGCACTATGCCCCCGCACATCTACCTCCTGTAGCCTAGGACCTCCTGAAACTCAAGCCCGTTCTGCCTTGGAAGATAAGAACAAAGCCAGAATAACACAAAAGGTAGGAAAGCTAACTAGAAAGTGCACCTCCCTGGCTGTGTGCTTTTTGCAAGTCGTTCTGCTCAAGCACAAGGGTTTTCCTCAAGCTGCCACCTTCGCAGGGTGTACAATGCTTTGTTCTCGCAGCTGGGCAGCAGCCTTTACAAACACAGCCCTATTATTCCATGGGGTAAGCGGAACAAGCTCATCTCAATTTTCCAACTCAGATGAAAATTAAAGGCTGCTGCTTCTGTGCCACACTTACTAGACCTTACATAACTGACAAAGATCGTGCTGGCTCTGGCTGAAAGGAAGCTGGGAGAAATCATCTGGATAGCAGGAATTATCTATTACAAATCAATCACATGCATGCACACAAAGAGCGGTTCTCACCCAGACTAAACACTTTTCTCCAAGTGAGGTGTCTGCTTTGTGCTCTGTGAACAGGAAAATTGCATGTCCCACACTCTAGATAAAAATGCTCTGCAGTAAAGGAGATAGCACTTTCCAACTATCACAGCAAAAGCCTTGAATATTAGCCCAATGGCTAAATTCCTCTATATTTCTGGGAGGTCTAGTGCCCATGCACTTAGACAGAAACAGAGCAGCATTTTGTAAAGCACCTTTTATGCTGTCTGTGCTTTATTTTGAAGGGTTCATTTAGTCCAAATTGCCCCACCACCGTTCTGGGAATTGTTGCACATTGGTTTCTGCAGTCATCGCTTTCCTCCCTTACAGTACATGAGGACTCCACCTGGCAGCCCTCCGCACATGTCTTCCACCACAGCCAGACAAGGAACTGCTCCCCAACAGTAATGGTGCTCCTGAGCAGTGCAACCCCTGACAGTATGGCTGCGTATGAAAATTGTACATGGGATTAAGTTCTGCTCCATTTAAACACTGTGATTTTACTGAAGCAACACCATTTTGACACAACATTTGCCAGAAGGAAATCCAACCAGCAATACAAATTTGTACTCAACCACGCAACTTTGTGGCACCAGGCTTCAGCAACTTAACTTTCATTACAAGGGCTTCCTACAGATTTAGCTTCTAACGCTAGCACAACATTTAATAATAATCCCATCAGAATGAAAACTGTGTTTTTCTGAGAGCAGTTCAGAGGTAACAGCATTATCCCCAATTCCCCAGCCCAATTCACTTCCCTGGAACTGGCTCTCTTCATGACCTTGGGCATGTCATTTTGGCTATATCGAAGGAGCAGAATGACAGTGTAGGTCATTGCCTGCTTACTCAAACTCCCCTGTGTAACTGCAGTAGTGACAGCAGCTGGCATGGACTCTTGCACACAGCTGGTAGATCCTTTAATACACACCATCCACCCAAGGCCTGCAGACGGTCTGTACATTGCTTGCCAGCACATGCTATTCTTACCCTCACAAGCATGGTACAATTAACACCATAGCACAGCACATCTTTATTCTGCAGCATAGCCTGTTCTCAGCCTCATCTATAAAACAGCAGTAATTGTACTTCCTACCCCAGAAGGATACTGTAGGGTTATATTAGTTCAGGGCAGTAGAGGACATAGATAATCTGGTAACTGGGGCCACGGGACTGCCTACAAAGGACAGATGCTCTTTGGGAACAATCTACTCCAAAGATGCAGAGACCCACTGTATAAAAAGCATATATAAAACAGTCTGGTGATAGTGATGGCAATGTTACTGCTATTTAAACTAGGTGTTCTGTAAGCAAATAAAGTCTTTGTTGGAATCCCTGATACTGTGCCAAATGTACATCTTTCAGTAGTCCATCAGCCTTTCCATGTCTCACAGTGTCACAGTTTTTACAATTCAAGGAATAGATTGTCTTGGAGATGACTTTTAAATAGGAGTTCAAAGGAGAATTCACTATATGGGAAAGAGGAGTTTCCAATATATAGATGTGAGAATAGCTGTGAGCCTACCCTCACTCCTCTGGGCACTTCTAAATAAAACCTAGAAGAAAGGAGCAGAAAGCTGACTCTTTAAAACAAACAGCTCAGCCCCTACCATGCAATCCATTCAGAAACTTGACCAAGCGCATGCCAGTGCTCAGCTTAGCACTCAAATCACTTCGCTTCTCTGCCCATGCCCTCTACTCTGGGAGAGGACTGCATTCCTGGCTGTCAATGTCTGATCCAGCTTCATTTCTAGACCAAAGAGATATTTGGAATGGTTTCATGTTTATTGGATCCTTACCCAAGGAAGCTGTTGGTTTCCTTCCTGCTAATAAAGTGGCAGCAAAAAATAGTGCCTCATGCCACTTTTTTAAACTGAATTACATTTGATGTGAAGTCAGTCCAGCTGCCGTCTCAATAATTTGTTTGATGGAGGTCATCCTAATCCTTGTTATGCTTATTATTAGCTTTAAGTTCTTTCATTTTTAACAGTGGTGTCCTCTAAACAGTCTGGGATTTGAAGCCATATTTTCCCATCGCTTTCTTTTTCTTTTATAATTTTACTGTAATCTTCAACATAACAGTCAGCTCAGGGATCAAAAGAGAGACAAGTTATTCTACATGGGAGTAGTGGAAATTGAACACTGGCTGAGCTTGATCTGCCAGGAGATGAATTCAAGTGAGAGATGCTACTACTCACAGGGTAATTTTCATGGACATTCCCTTCCCTGTAAATCAGATGAAATGGTAGCCTCCAAAGACAGTTAATGCCAAAAAGATTAAAGTATTTGATAATATCAGAGTCCATTTTCCAACCCAAGTGCCCTAAACTTTTGATATATACTTTTTGGAAGTAAATGTTGCTCTTTTTTTGACTATACTGGTCACAAGCAGTCTAGATGGACAAGCAGCTTAGAGGAGTAACAGATGAGACCTCAGCAGAGGAATCCAGTGCAGTTACGTGGACCACATTCATTGCACTGCGCTGGCTGTTTCATGTTGTCTAAATGGTGTAAAAAAGATGGAAGCACATGAATGAGTTACACTGAACATCAAGACAGGCTCTAAGTCAGCTTTATGGCTGCTTTGTACTAAGGGAGAAGCAAAATTCAGCTCGGAGTAGAGATATGCAAAGGAAAGGATTGGGGGTTGAGAAACAGTGCATCCATAGCAGAATCAAAAAGGAGGGGAAAGTCTACATTGTTGACTGAAATAGTTTGGTCATTCTGGAATGAAAAGTTGCATTGAATTTTCATATTCTTCAAGACTTTTTCCCCAATTTCAATTAAAAAGAGCATTCTTCTCACACAAAAATGAAACATTGTTGAAAGTCCTTCTAAATGAAACAGTTTCGGTTTTTAACAATTCTTCCATCCCAGCTTAAAAAACCTCATTATCAAGCTAGACCCATATGAATAAATATTTTTAACAATTCTGAAACGTGTAGCCTGGATTCATTACAAAACATAGCTTGTTCAAGGAAGAAAGATGCTAGAAGTATCCTAGGATAAGTCTGAAAGACAAGAATCATCACTGTCAGGGAACTACTGAGATGGTAGGGATGAAAATCTACCAAATGAAACTTACTCAAAACTTTTCATTAGATTGACTACTAGCAGCCTGCCTTTATGCCCAGTGTGATTCAGGACAAACCATTCATAGTACAGTAAGGGAAATTTTCATATCTTTTTAAATATTAAGGCAGGACCTATACAACACTGTTGTTGGCAGCAACAACAGCTATTAATTTTGTAATATTTTACAAGAAGAAGGTCCAAGTAACCAGAAAGAGATGACAAGATGAAGATGTGCATGGCTGGAAACAATAAGCATCAGGAAACTGGCAACCACAGCATCTGAGATAGCAGCCTTATTTCCTAAGCTTAGAATAGGATGTAGTGGTAGTACTTACGGAGTTACAATGCATCAGCTCATTGCAAACATTTAACCCTTTCATAGCAATCTCCACATGAAGGCTGCCAGCCATGGACTTGATTTTTTAAAGGGACTAGGTGATCACAGACTATGCCATCTGTCTGCATTTTTTGAAAGACTTGTCCCCTGATAAAAAATGGCACTGAGGCCACAAAGGCAAAAAGCAAACATCTGCCCATCTTCCCCAAGGCTACCTCGGAAGTACTGCAGCAGTGAAGCTTCTGCTGCAAGCTAAGCAGAATTTTCTGCCTATTTAAATCCTATTCACAGCTTCATATTCAAGCTGCTCACATGAGTGAAGTGCTGCTTTATTACCTCGTGACTGTACTGGGCTAAAGGAGATCAAGAGGAGCCATGAGAATAGCTGAGCTGCACACAGCACCGTTGCTTGGTCGCTTGGCGTGATCCACAGCCTGCAGGGTGTTGCCTGGCCCAAAAAGTCTCTCACATCAAATGGGAATCTGACACCAGGCTGGTATCCCCATCCTAAAGTAGGCATTCACAGCCACCTTGCCCAGAAAGCAGAAGAAAACCCACCTCTGCTAATTCCTCCAAATTCAAGAAAATACATACCTTAGGACAGTAGACAGTGCCACTCAACCAGCAAGACACCTCTGGGGGGTTCAATGAGCTGGCCAATACTGGTATAATCCACGTGGGCAGACCTGACATAGACCTCCACTATCGATACCTACACACACACAGAGCTGATCATCTATTGGAACAAAGTATGAAGAACAATACAGGATTTAGCTGTATATTCATGAGTACACACAACTCAACTGAGTCAGCAGCTAAACCAAGACCCACTGCTATTACACAGAAAATTAGAGGGATATCAGCTGCACTAGACTCCAGTGACAGCACTCATCCAGATACCAGAGATCAGTAAAAGAATCCACCATAGAATCATAGAATAGTTAGGGTTGGAAAGGACCTTAAGATCATCTAGTTCCAACCCCCCTGCCACGGGCAGGGACACCTCACACTAAACCATGCCACCCAAGGCTCTGTCCAACCCAGCCTTGAACACCACCAGCAACGGAGTATTCACAGCTTCCCTGGGCATCTGTCCTGGGTTCAGCAGCAGCAGTCATTTTTCTCCTTCTTGGTAGCTGGTGTAGTGCTGTGTTTTTGATTTTGGGCCTGGGAGCAGCGCTGATAACACCAGTGTTTTCAGTTACTGCTTGGTAGTATTTTGGTCTGACCAAGGACTTTCTGAGTCTCATGCTCTGCCAGGGAGGAGGGGAAGCTGGGAGGAAGCAGAGACAGGACACCTGACCCAAACTGACCAAAGAGGTATTCCATGCCACTAGCATGTCATGCCCAGGATGTAAAAACTGGGGGCAGGAACCCGGAAGGGTTCAGTTCACAGCTTGGTCATCAAGTGGTGAGCAGTTGTATCCTCTTCCCTTGTATTTCCATGGTCATTGTTATTATTGGTGGTAGCAGACCTGTGGGAGTTACATTCTTTCGATTCTTCTCCCCATTCCCCCCCCCCCCCCCCGGAGTGGGGGGGAAGAAAGATGTGGGAGTGAGTGAGCAGGCTGCGTGATTTACAGCTTAAACCACAACAGCAGCCCATTCCAGTGCCTCACCACCTTCACAGTAAAGAATTTTTTCCTCATATCCAATCTAAACTTCCCCTCTTTAAGTCTGAACCCGTTACCCCTTGTCCTATCACCACAGTCTCTAATGAAGAGTGTCCCCCCCAGCATCCCTATAGGCCCCCTTCAGATACTGGAAGGTTGCTATGAGGTCTCCACGCAGCCTTCTCTTCTCCAGGCTGAACAGCCCCAACTTTCTCAGCCTATCTTCATACAGGAGGTGCTCCAGTCCCCTCATCATCCTCACTGCCCTCCTCTGGACTTGTTCCAGCAGTTCTATGTCCTTTTTATGTTGAGGACACCAGAACTGCACACAATACTCCAAGTGTGGTCTCACAAGAGCAGAGTAGAGGGGCAGGATCAGTAAGGAAAGAAGATCCATAAGTGATTAAATTAAATGCAAATAACCTGTGTAATAGATCAGATAATTCCTTGGCTGATATTTGATATAACACTACTGTATTTTCTAATGCCAATTTTATTTCTTTCCTTTGCATTTTCAAAGCAATATGTTCCTATTTAACAAATTGTCAGACAGTTTCCCATTCAACCGTGTAAAGAAATTACAGCAGACCTTTATTTTAATTATTGCATCAGGTTTGCAATATCAGAGGAGATAACATGATGCCCCTGGTACCATAAAACATTCAGCATTGCTCTTGATAAAAGAGCAGCAAAAAGTAGCGTTTCATTAGAGCAGTGCACTTAAAAACACCATGCTTTTAAATGATTTAATTTTAAAAGTACATTGCATTTGAATCATTTGATTACTGCGTAATAACAATGCATAATTTTTTCCAAGAGACTGCTTCAAAAAAAAAAAAAAATGGATTCTATTCTGCTATGTCAATAAAAAAAGGGTTAGGAGTTAGAAGTTTTCCCTCCAACCAGGCAGTTTAGTACTGTATCTTCATCCTGGAGAGTTCCTTTCTTGAGCTGCATCTTAAAAAGTCAGAACTTGTGCAGTTTTAAAAGGAAGTCATAGTTGGGGACCATGACCTAACTCCTGCCCCATGGAACTCAGCTGTACACCTTCACTGGGTAACAAATTCCTGCCTCTGCAATCAGCAGTAGTATCTCTGCCACCTTGAAGGGTGACAAGCAAGCCCTGGTTATGAGGAACATAAAACCAAGCCAACAATTTCAGTGTTTCACAGCAACGGATATGTTTGGTGAGCAATCAGACACTGCACACAAGATCATGCTGCATTTTGTGACTGCTAGTGAGAGAGGACACTTTCCAAGGACAAGCGTCTGTCACTTCAAATAGAGGGCCTTCCTCACCTTAGTTGCAGTAGTGTAAGGTTTTTACATTTAGGACAGTTGTTCATCTTCCATCTGCGGGGCAGGTTAGATGTCCCAGGCAAAGAACCGCATCAGCATAGTGTACCAGTGCCTATCAAGAGGCTTCTAATGGGAATCTCTCCAGTTTCAAATAAGAGCAAACCCTGGCCTACCAGAAAGAACCAGGAAAATAAAAGCATGCTATAAAAACTGTATTCTATTTCCCTTCCTCTCATTTTTCTTTTTATAGCAAGGGGGCCTATAGGGATGCTGGGGAGGGACTCTTCATTAGGGATTGTAGTGAGAGGACAAGGGGTAACAGGTTCAAACTTAAACAGGAGAAGTTTAGATTGGATATGAGGTGAAATTCTTTACTGTGAAGGTGGTAAGGCACTGGAACGGGCTTCCCAGGGAAGTTGTGAGTGCTCCACCGCTGGTGGTGTTCAAGGTCCAGGCTGGACAGAGCCTTGGGTGGCATGGTTTAGTGTGAGGCATCCCTGCCCATGGCAGGGGGGTTGGAACTAGATGATCTTAAGGTCCTTTCCAACCCTAACTATTCTATAATTCTATGATTCTAAGTTCATCTGACAGTGACAACTGTAATATTTTAGCCCATATTGAAATTAGCTTATTTTTTTTGGTCACAGGACAGAAAAATAAACAAGTAGTGGAAAAGAAAAAGATGTGGAGCTAAAAGAACAAGGCAAAGACATTTACCACTTTGTAGCTGTTTCCCAGAGGCAAGGAACTGTCAGACTTGTTTCTCAAGTGCCACCACAAGATTTCTGTTCCACGCCTTCAAAGAACAACTTGTATTCATAGATAATATTTAAAACCAATCCAAAGCAAACTGATGTATGAAATGTTTCTTTGATATAATTTCATGTAAAGTTTTGAAATACTTAAAAATCTTAAAACGGGATCTTAAAATCTTAAATCTTAAAACAGGAAATAAATACTGGGCTTGTCCTTTTACCTCTACCTACAGACCATCTCTTTTCCTCCATTTCTTTCCTAACAAATATCAGTTTCTTAATCTCACCGCTTGTAAGCTTGAACCATAGTTCATCTTTTAAATGTAAGCTTCTGTAGAACATAACTTCATAGCTCCCACCAAAGAGAACAACTCCTCCAAATCACATAATGCAGAAACAGCTATGCCTCAAGGCAATCAAGAATAAATATTGTTAAATATTAGCCAGTCAGGGTCACCACTACCACTGAACTAAACCATGTGTAATTCTATCGCAAAGTACAACTTACTTCTCTTTCAGATTAACTAAAAGAATTGATCTATAATCAGACCAGCTGTCTCATAATTAAATCTTTGTGGAAAAAGAAGTGTATAAATCTGTGGGGAAAAGCTGTCCTATAAAGTAAAAACACATGCAAAGAGCATTACTCGGCAGACTGTCAAATAACAACAACAAATGTTTAGGAAGGGTTTTAGTTTAATCCACTTCTTGTAAATGCACAGGCAATAAAACCACTGCAAACTCAAAGTGTGGTATTTAAAGCAAGCCTTTGAATGAAGGAGCACCTGACCACTGAGAACCTTTGAAGACTAAGGTCATTCACTTCTGTTCAGCTTTTAGAGCTGGTTGGTCTACATGTGCTTTATAGTCACATCTTTGGAAAAACTCTGAAACACTAAATTGGAATATAGATTATGCATTACAGACAATTTTTTTTTCTCCTCCCCATAGAAAACAGCTTCTTGCCTTCAGTAGATCTTTAATTTCTGGAAGTTTCTGTGGCATTTTCTTTATCCTCTCCACTTCAGCACACTTTCAGAAAGCATCATTTACATGGTTCCACATGATTTTTAATTTTAATTCCCAAACTACCAGATAATCGCATAAAGTCACACTGTGCTTTCAGTATCACATAACAGTGCCCCCTTCCCCTCCCTTAATTTTTAATGCTCAAAAATTGTAATTTTCAAATAAACCAATTAAAATTATTTATCAAAAAACTAATCATGCCTGTGCAGGATGACTTGGCTGCTTGCATTTATTATATTAGTTCAAGACAGTGACAGGAAACTGTTTTTGAAGCTGGAAGTCATGGAGTTATGAAACAGAAAGGGGATACCATACCAGAATAGCCCACGTTGCTCAGCATTTTTAGAACCATACTAAAGCATGACTATTCAAATTACAAAGAAAGCTAAGGGATCACCGAGAAGGCAATAAGCAAAAACAAGCACAGACGCATGAGAGACACAGTGGAAATGAGGTAGAGGCAAAGGAATGAAGCACTATTTTAATACATCCTCAGGCAAGCTGAAACCAGGAAGCTCTCCTCAGATATCAGTCTTCACTACCCCTCTCTGGGCACTAACTAGACTGCTCTCTTCTAGCTGCTGCTGGAATTCCAGCACCCTACCTGAGAAGGATCCACACGCTTGACTCCTACTCTGCTTCAGGCACTGCAAAGTTGAGTCTCTCTTGGGTCCAAATGCTTGTTTTTCCTTCAAGGACCAAAACACACTGTGGGGAAAATGCTAGATTTGGGGAGTTCATTGGTTATGACTTTCTTCTCCTAGCCTTTTATTTCCTCTCTCCTCTTGCTTCTTTCCCATTTTTTAAAGTAGAATTGTTCATTTGTATAGCTTCACAGTTAAGTACAGTTAAGTGTGTGATAAGGCTGGACTAGATGAAGGGGCTTCTTGAAGGTCAGCTAAAAATTGTCCATGTAGAAGAATACTGTACACATCTGAATCCCTATAAAGTTAATCCAAGCAATCAGAAGTAATTTTAAAAAGCCAGACCCTGGCCAAAATACATCGTTCGTGGCACTGGTTCAGTGCCAGCTTCAGCAAAGCTGCCACCTACTGAATGGTCAAACCCTATTCTGGTATTTTCAGCATATCTCCTTAATCCCTCTCCCCTTTGGCCTTCAAGCGGATGCTCAGAACAGAACTTAAAACAGTCCCAGAAATTACCATATACTCTAGGAAATTCTCCAACGTGCAACAGAGATCCAGTTCCAAAATCTTAGTGAGGATGACTACTCAGCTCATTCATCACTACTGTTGCTTTCGTTTTGAATGAGAATATGAAGTTAACGCAGGCTGCAGACTTTGTTTAGTTGCTACACACATCCATGCTCAGGTAAAGTATTCTTAAAACTTGGTATATGCTTCACAAACTTTTTGACTCGTAGGTTTTTTTGATCATAATTTTTAGAAAAAAGAATTAGTTTTGTACTTAGATATGTTGAGGTCCAAAGCTTGGGTCCAGGCTTATACCACTGAGATGCAAAAAATTCTTTATTTTGAATTGCATGGTTACAAATGTTGTTAGTAAGCATTATATTATCCTCTTAAGTAATTATTTACTTGTAGCATGGATGTCAATTCTTGATGCTCATTAGTATTATATTCTTTAAAGCAACATGACTATATTGGTGGTCTTCAATGGAGCATTGGAGTCATTTGAAGAACTTTCTAAATACAGGTATAATGGTCACCTAAGTGGCCTAATTCCTACATCAGTTTCATCAGCATGATCCAGGATAGATCTGTAAACTAAATATAGAAACAATCAAAATAAAGGACAGGAACTAATAGGATGCAATGCAAGTGGAAGGGGAAAGCAACACAGCTGTCTCTTGAAACCTCTAGCTCTCTCATATTTTACTGATATTGATTATTACACTAGGGAGGAGAACAGACATGCAGTGCAGTTTTACAAGACATATAGGAAACCACACTGTTATAATGTACATACGTGCAATATGTGCACGCACACAAAATAAATATCCTCACTTCTGGTTTAGTTCCTCACAGAGCTAAAGAATGATAGATGAAATACCCAGAAATCACAAAACATACAGCTCCTCAAAACTTCAGAAGAGCGGAGACTTTTCTCCACTAGCCCTGGTAGGAGCAAAGTCACCTACCTAGCTGCAGTTGTTCATTGCAGTGGAACAAGCGGTTTAACGGATGACAAATGTGGAAGTAGAAGCTATAGGAAGACTAAAAGGGTGATATTTCATAACCCTCTCCTGCCCATCCCCAGTTGCCACAGGCTGTTTTTTCCCCTCATCCCAAGCACTCTGCTATGACAGAGCTGCATTAAGGCAGAAAGATTTCAAAAGCCTGTGGATCAAGTCTTAACAGAGAAAGGAATGAGGCTCCGTATGTCGGATCATCTGCCCTAGGTATGCAAGCAGCTCTCCCCATCACCCTTTTATCGTAGCACATCACATGCTTTGGAGGTCATCCCTTCCCACAGCAGCATTTGATGTAAAGGAAGGTTTACAGAGGTGCTTTTTTAAATGCTGAGGCACAGAGAAACTGAGGAGCATGAACCTGCTGACAATCAGGCTAGATACCTGGAATGTACTTGTGGGATCTCATCAGTAACTGGCAAACAAAAAGCACAGCAGATCTCTCAGCAGTTTATATCAAACTGCCCTTAATCTCTTTAGCCTTATATATTTAGCCTTCTAGTCAACCCAATGGAAATTAGGAAGTCCCGGAAGCCCATATAATACCCATCATTGTACTTCACTGGACTACAGAATCCTAGGTAACCACTTAATAAAAACTAAGACCTCGGGTACAAAAGACCAGAAGGTGCAAATGACAGCGTATCACAGGAAGGTAAGAGAGACCATGAGTATCTCCAGAGATGCCTCACTTTCACATTTCTGTGCCAGTTGTCCATGTGCCCGGAAGCAGTATACTCTCCATGCCCCAGATGTTGGCAGGAGTACCACACAGCCCTTGACAACTTGAAAATACATCCTTTGAGCAATATTTAAGAAGAAAATTAAGATGAAAGTTTAAAAAACTAGAATTATTTCATTAACATAGAGGCTGAACTTCAAAGTTGTATCCAAACCTGAACACCCTACTCTCTCTCTGCTGAGCGCTTGGATTTGATGTTTGAGTTCAGGGACAGGTCCAATTAGAAAACATTTGCAGTCCTACAAAATACCTGTCACTCTGAGACTGTACTTTTGTGGCATCTGGCAAGGGGAAGAAAATGAGACTATAAAGGGAAGACATTTTCAATTTAGGAGATTTAAGCATGAAAGTCTTTAATTGCGAGTAAAAACTTGAAGATATTTTCTTGTTCAGTGACATGCATAATAAATTACACTGAAGTCTATCAAAGTTATTCGGTTCCCAACATACATTTTAAGAGAAGCAGCAGAAAGAAAAGATCAGAACTCAGTGCTGCAGATACAGATGTCTAAGACATGCCACAACTAGCACACGGGGAGCTCTCTTACACTGTTCTACAAAACTCAATGTTAGGCAAGGTGAGAAACGGCAACTCGTGCCACACATGAACTACTGTCTCATGCTGGCAGATAGTCCTAATTAAGATGGCTGCTCTTGTCTTTCAGGCTCAGTTGCAAAATTCAGAACCAGGTCCAAATCTTAAACTTCCAGTGCTTCCACAACTGTTTTGAGGGGCACTTTTTCCATTTGAGACTCTATGCTATCCCAGTAATAAAGGACAAAAAAGCTACCCACAGGCACCTGCCCAAGAGCTGGTGTATATCCATCAAGATGTAGAAGTTGATCTCCATATAATTCTACACATTTATCCAATGAATAAAGAATAGCCTTAAAGCTGTGTTGATATCTGCAGAGAAACTGGGAAGGGAGCAGTCTTCTTATCTATGCTCCATCCATTCGTGGGTCACTATTCTGTCCTGGCACTGGTAAGAAGATGGCTGGTTGATGGATTACCTTTAAGGTAGGATCTATATATCATACAGGCAGATGAAAATGAAGTAACATATTATTTTAAGTTACTTCAATTAAAAAGTGGTGGGCTTTTTTTTAATTACTAAGAATGAATTATATAAACTATTCTTTCTCTAGCTTCTAACAGATCTCTGAAGGCTCTTTTCTCCCAGTCTGCAGCACCCCAGGTGACAAGATGGGTGTACAGGTAACAGCTAAGTGCCAACATACTAGGCTGAAAAAAAGGAAAACAAGGCTTCTTTGATCCCAGGTCACCTTCTAAGCCTGACCAAACGGGCTCCATGTGCTGATTAGGATAAAGGTCAAGCCAAGCCCCTGCAGAAGTCACGGCTTACATGGGAGACAGCTCCACACACGTGCTGGACACAGACCCACCTGCAAAGGAGTACAAGGTGAGAGCCAACTGCATGGGTCTGCCTCCATATATTTCCAAAGTGTCAGGGGTTTGCAGTTAGACTGAAACCACTCATTTCAGTTAAGTGCAGTTTTCTTTTATGGTGTCCTGGCAAGACTCTGTAGCACTGCTACAGATAGAGTGATTGAGAGCTCGAAGTAATCTCCACAAAAATAATCCACAGAAGATCCCCCATGACATTAAAGCCAGTGAACTGCTCCAGTCTCAGTCCTTATCAGAGGCAACCCCATGGCGCTATACAAACAATACAACTGTGTAGAAAGTAGCCTGGTTACTAGCAGAAAGCTGTATTGGTAGCAGCAGTGAAAAAAAAATAAAAAGAGAAAAAATATGTATTGGGATTAACATAATGCAGGATAAAAGCAAGCTTAGTTTCATATCAAACTACTGATGACATTTTGGATAACATCTCTGACAGTAACTCTCTCAATTTCAGATGCCAACGGCAGATGACAGCTTTCAGCATAATGTTGACTTACTTCATTACAGACTAATATCTGGCCACAACAGGAAAAATCCTGCCATGATCAGGCATGTAATCAGCTTTGGTAGCACAACACATTTTATGACCTGTCCTAGTGCATACTGTCCAGTCAGACTAGCTTAATCAGCTCTATGGGCTCAAAGAAAAACTTTCCAAAACACTAATTACCCCATTTTTTCAGTCTACAGTGCACTACCTCTCAACCTCCTTTAAGCCAAGGTGTCAGTCACCACACTGATAGTTAATATCAACTCTGCCTAGGAGCTTCCTATCCCTCAATTAAGGGCATACCTGTAATAACAAACATGCACCCAGCTGTCAATGTGCCTGCAGAAAGAGGCCTCTGTATTAGCGGTTCAGTTGGCATCTGTCCATACTTCAAGCAACATCTAGCAATACAATTTTCCTGTTATGAAGCACTCCTTATCTGTGGATCCCAAACTGCACAAAAGGGAGTCTCTTCCCAATTCATAAACTATCGCCGATATGGTTACTGAGGCATGGGCTAAGGGAAGAACTGAGATTACACCTCAGACATCCCACTGCTCCTCCAACAGCTGGGCATCGTTATCCCCTTCACCTCTCATTTACTGAAAGCAGGCTCAGAAACTTATTTATTAGTATGGTTAGAGGCTACACCACTGGAAGAAAAAGGTGGCACTTTCCTATTGTCTTTCTATTTTACCTAAATATGGCTCTTTCTTACTTCTGATCTACAGACACTCAGTAAAGGCAAGCTAATAGAGAAACTGCCTCCAGCCTAGTCTTTAACTATCAAGATACCTGACAAGCTGTAGAAGAAACCTCTATGCTAAGAAAGCAAGGCACTGTCCACAGTGGGAGGAAAGTCGTCTGAACTTTAGTTACAGCTTCAACATCTGTTTTACAGGGCAGGAAATTTGTTTAGTGCCAAAACCCTCAAGGGTACAAAATCTGTACCATTAGCTTTTGTAACATTGGCTTTTGTTTTCCCTTTTACTCAACTGTTCCAACACCCCTTATTTAAATACATTAAGCTAGGAAAAAAAGATGAAAAAATGTGGGGGTTTTAAATAAAATCAGACACGCAAAGCACATTGTAGCCTCTGAAATCCCTCCTGTGCTGAAACTGCAATTTCTTTTTCTGTAGGACAGGAAAACTGAGTGTATGTATTTGCTCAGCAGCAATGTGGTTCTTCTAGCTTACAGGACTCAACACAGCATGCAAAAGGGAATATTGAAATAAAGCCAAAACTGCCCTGGTCTGTTGGTACACCGGTTTCCGTTGGCCAGCAGAGCAAGCTCACAGGCACTGCTAGAAGGCAGTGGGCTTGGCCTGGCACTTGCATCCCATACTGCCCTGCAGCTTGTCAGGATGCTGAGCCTGGGTAACATGCTCATTCAATCACTACAGGCTTGCAAGCAGTTTGGCAGCAGCAGGACATCTCAGCACAGCACACTTCCAAAGGACAGGTTCCTTTTGGAGTCTGCTTGTGTAGGTCTGTCTATGCAAGCACAGCCTTACAATATTGCTTCTTCTAGCACGGAAACAATCACTAACTGTGTCAGACACACAGATTTACTGTTGTGTTTCCTAACCCCAGAAGTGACAGGGGAAAAAATAAAAAGCTTAGGTTTTTCTTGAAAATGAGTAAAGATCATTTGTCTCATTAAGTTTCATCCCTTAATAGTATGCCTGCTGCCTCAAGGAAATTTCTAATTGTTCCTCAATAATTTCAGTCTTCGGCTTCAGTAACATTACTGCACAGTTATGCTATAGCTTTTATGAGCTTCTTGATGAAAGAGGCCCAGTTTGCACTGAACAAATTCAAATCGTAGCTGAAACAAGAGGAGACCCTTAATATGCATCATTTCCCACTGAAAAATGACAAACACATAAGATATGTGGGAAGACAGCACATGCAAAATTGCATACTATTATAATGTGTGATGTATCTCTCACAGCACAGGGAAAGCTACAGGTGATATACCAGCTAACAGAAATCCGTGATTTCCAGAAAAAAAAGTCTCTGGATATAAAGTTGTCAATTTTGTGTACTAGGCTTCTTACTCCATAAGTTGATCTCCCTTACACATCAGCATCTGCATTCATGTACTCTGGAGAGTCTAACCTCTTGCAGGACTTTCTGCAGCCAAAGGCAAAAGATAATCATAGAATAGAAAAGATGGTCAATTGTAAGCCAAACTACCACAAGTCAGTGCAACACACACAATCACCACTTTCTTTTCTAGAGACAGGAAATCTGGAGTCATTGCATATCTCTGCCACTGGAATGCCAAAGGCTTCTATCAGTAAAGACCCCAGTACTCACAATGAAGAGGCAAGCACTCAACTGATTCCACAAACAGCTACTCACTTAGGTAACCACTTCAATGCAACACCATAGGTTGAGTTAAACAGGAAAATGACTCAAGTGTTTAGGTGAGCTGTGTGAGTAAGTGGCTACAAGACATCGCTTGATTGCCTACAAGATGCAGCCTGATGTCTGTAAGTCATCATGGCAAGTTACATCCAGTATTTCACAGTATTCCTGTTACAGAAACCTCACTTAACCATTAAATTCAAAACTGCAAGGAAAAAAGTAGCTTTTTTTTTTAACCACAGTGACTCCAGTAAGTGCCTATCACAAAGGATTCAATGGTAAGAAAATGCATAGCCTGCAAAATAAGTTGATTAATTTTAACCAGCATTCATCTTTAATTATAGGACAGCCTAAAGGCTAATAACATAATCAAGTCCTCATTTGGACTCTGGTATAATCATATGTTGTGTTGTAGTGGTTCTGCCTCTCAATGGGGACAAGATGCCATTTTGAACGCCTGCTCTTTTCGCATACTTCATGCGCATATTTCATTGCTCTGGCTGACAGAGCTAAGAATACAATGACCATGTGTAACATAAGGTGCATGGTTGCTGAATTTCATGTATTTCTCTGCCAAGATAAAGGCAGCAGACTGGGCAAAGCTGCCTCATGACTCCCTTCTGCAGTTACACAACTGCATGCTCTTTGGGAAAGCTCACTAGGCTGAACAGATACAACCAGAAGAGGAGCTGGGCAGGAAGAGAATTAAGCAGTCCACCCAAAGCTAGTACCAGGGCTGTGAGCACAATCCACAATTTCACCAGCCCCCTCCCCAGTGCCCACGCTGATGCTTCAAGAGATTCTATCCCTTCAATTGAATGATTTGACATTTATGCTCAACGTATCCTTGCCTTACCTATAGGCATTTGCTAATGCATGAAAATAAGCTTTACTCTTTGGAGAAGACCGTCTGGCTTTGTTCCAATTCAGCATCCTCTTGTCCTCAACCTTTTTGCTGCAAGAGCCCACTGTATCTGCATATAGACGATCCATACGTCACAAGTACTTTAAATGTCAGTGCTCATCTTTCATAAGGACTTTCAGGCAAGTCTATGATTAAAACCAAATATTCAAGTGGAAGATTAATGTATTATGTCCTCAGGCTTCTTAAGTCATAATCCATATTTATAATGCAAAACTAAGGCTTCTGTTGAATAATTACATTTTTTGTCTGCCCATTCTGCCTCCCTACCCCATATGTACACAGACACAAATGCATATATAGCACTTAAAGTGAGCAATTATTCACCCCAAAGACAGAAAAACTTCTTTAAGTATATGCATGCTAGAGAGTTTAATTCTGTAATTACCGCACAAGATATGCAGTAGCAAACCTAGTTCAGACTGAGACACTTTCCCCTTCCTCAGCATGAATAAAGGTGAGGACAGCATGTTCCAGAGAGGGTAAAGCACTCCATAGTTAACAAAGCCAAGCCCTAGGGAATGGACTGCAGTAGCCGCACTTATTCCAACTTCAGGTGCATACTTTACTTCCAAGCAGAAGCCTCTTATTTGTAGTTCTTGAGATTCCACTTGGTCAGGGCTTCAGAGTGGAAGGTATTTCTTTATGAATGAATGAAAGCCATTTTAAAGTGTTTGGCAGCCACTGAATTCAGAAGTTGTATGACAAAAATAAACCAGGACCTCAAATATGACTTTTCAATAATCTTTCCTCTCTTACTTTAAGTCACCTTTCTGTAATAAGCAGTGCCACTGGATGACACAAAGTCAGACTGCAAGAATCAGCTTACCATTAAAGTCAGAAGGAGCATTTTGACCAGTATCCTAGAAGCTTAAGCCTGAATTTCTTCATGCATCCTCCTTAGGGCTACATATTTCTTTATAGAAGAGGGAGACTACCAGTGTCATCATGGAATAGTTAGGGCTGGAAAAGACCTTAAGATCATCTAGTTCCAAACCCCCTGCCATGGGCACAGAAATCTCACACTAAGCCATGCCATCCAGGGCTCTATCCAACCCAGTCTTGAACACTGTCAGAGATGGAGCATTCGCAACTTCCCTGGACAACCCATTACAGTGCCTCACCACCCTCAAAGTAAAGAATGTCTTCCTCATATCCAATCTAAACTTCCCCTGTTTAAGTTTGAACCCATTACCCCTTGTCCTATCGCTACAATCCCTAAAGAAGAGTCCCTCCCCAGCATCCCTATAGGCCCCCTTCAGATACTGGGAGGCTGCTTATGAGGTCTCCACACAGCCTTCGCTTCTCCAGGCTGAACAGGCCCCAACTTTCTCAGCCGATCTTCTAGAATTCCACACAGCTAAACAGGCAAGCACTACGTCCATTACAGTTAGCTGGAAAATACACTTCCGTGCACATACATGCATGCGCAAACTTCCCATTCATCAGACAATTAGCTTTTTTCAGTAAATTGAACACTCTCCATCTTTAGCAATCCAGTTCTGGAAGTGGAAATAATGTTAACAACATGAAAATAACATGCCGTGAACAAAACTGTTTCTTGACAGAACCCTGTGGTTTGCCAAAAAAACTTTATTAAAAAATTCCTAGCAGCTCTCATCACTCTTTTCACCTTCTCCTAAAAATCGACCTTCCAACATGCAAAATGAGCAGAAAGCACTGGGAGCCTGCATACAGTGCTCTCTCAGTGCTCTGGTTACCCAATAGCAACTTCTATGGCAAATTTGTCACCACAGACCCTAGTCCCAGATAATTAAACAGTCAATGAAATGTATTTGGCTAACTGAGATGCCTCTGATAAGATTATTTTAAAATCCAAACCCCTTAGCCAAGCAGAAGTATAAATCACAGTGACACTGGGCCACTAAAAAACCCCAGCCAAACCACAATAAAAACCACCCCAATCACAGCTACAACAATAGCTGTCACATATTCTGGTCATTGACAGAGTCAGACAAGAACATCGTCTATGGAGCAGTCTTCCATCTGAAAATTAAGCACTCCAGCACTGAACAGGTTATCAAGACATCATTCAAAGTAGAAGTATGGGAAATGCAAGTGAAATCATGCTTCAAGGAGGGAGGGAGGGAGGAAGGGCAGGGGGCAGAGCATCATGGGTGAAGCTACTGGTTTCTTGTGTCATTGATACCATTGCTCAAAAAGTCAAATGAAAAAACTCCTGCCTTGTCCCTATTGCTTTGCTTGTGGCTTAGCTGTAGCAAAGTGATTTGTCTTTGCTCTTTTTCCCATCCACCTCCAGAAGAGATAACGCGTTTCTTCTCTTCATAAAGGGCTAGACTGAATTTTACTGTATGCCCCAATCAAGAGGCTGTGTGCAACCAAGCTACCCCGAGCTGTCCTCCCATCACTCCAGTCAGCAGAGAGAAGAGAAACAGGGAGACTTACTGGACTTGACCTGCAACAAATTAGCTCAGCTGAGCAGCAGATGAAGGAAGTCAAGGCTACACCTCTAACCTCTGTAGGGAAAAGACAAAAAGAAAAGGCACCCCTGGGTCGGTAGCCTAATTTCTCTATAAAAGACCTTTTGTAAATTCAAGGAGGCTCCAATTTTCTGTCCAAGCATTTGTGTTTGCTGGTAAACCATGTGAGCCACAAAGAGAGGTTGGGTTGTTGAATGTTTACAGGGTAAAGTTAGGCTCTTAGAATATTTAGTTCCTCACCAGCAGGATCTATATGTACACATAAGATGGATGTATTGTCTTTCACTGACATCCAAATAACAGCGGGAGGTCTATCCTGCATCGCTTAGCACACGGCAGTATTTCATACCACTCACTATTGTTGTAGCTGAAGAATTCACTTTCTAACCAAAATTTAGAAGGCAATAAGAACAAAATAGAAATTTTAGTAACCAGTATGTATTTGTTATGATAGTTGTACCTTCTCTCAGTTAGAAATCAGGCTAAATACCTGCGATGCTTTAATATATTTTGCTGCTGGAAAAAAATACACAGCAAAATGCAGTCATTGCATTTCTGTGACACAGGTCCTCTTGTTTAGCCCTAAAGATGACTGCATGTATCATCTCATGACACACAGGATGTGTGCCCTGCATTTCACTCATTCTGTCAGCCACTTATAGTTTAATGATGCAGGTTTTCTTACCGCTGTGAGTGTCTAGCTCTTAGAGCATCATTTAAGACTAGTCTTTATTTGGTGTGGCAGATACAGAATGCCGTCCTGTTAAGATACAGGACAGCATCTGCATCTGAGACTTGCTGCTGCTTTGTCATTATGAAAATATAATACCACAGGCTTGGGAAGAAAGCAAGCAGTAACATCCTTGCAAGAGCATTTGATGGGGCAGGTACTGCTTATAACAATAATTAAGAATCTGATGTACTTGTGGCATACTAGTATTACTTTTTGGAGACAGTTTAGTACTCATGAAGAGTCAGATAAGGTGGGGTAGAAGTTCACCTTGCCAAGCTAAGGAGTGCAAAGTGGTGACAGCTAAGTTACAGTATGCCACATCGAACAAAACATTTGCAAATCACCTCTTAATAACTTCATTTCATCCAGGATATCATCACAAAAACATTAGCAGTAACTGCGCTCTTATTCCTGCCAGCTGGCTTGCCTATGCATTTCACCAAGTCCCACTGCTCACAAAACAGCCTCATGTTGACTTAATTGGTTAGGAGGAGCTTGTCTAACCAATATCTCCAGGATTGTCCTCAAAGCAAAAGAGACTTTGTTCAGCCATTCAAGTCTCTCCCTTGGGAAAGCCTTAGACACCCCTGAAGAAGAGCTTCAGTGGTGCCACTGCTTTTGGCAGCTTTCACTGTGAGCCCTAGTGCTGCCATGAACCAAGCTTTGCTCCTGCACCCATAATCCCGCACAAGTCTATTTGCCTGCAATGCAAACTTGGGGGCTGAATGTGCCTCTGGCAGAAACCTCCCAGAGGCTGCCAGCACCTTTGCTCTCATTCAGAACAAATCCATTGCCATATGAAGCACACACATGCTTTACAAGAGGACACAGAACGCCAGAAACATATGCCACAAAAGGACAGAAGGAAAGCATACACAGACAATTCACAGAACAGCTAGTGAAGGCTTATATCAAACATCAGCTCCTTACATACATGAAGCTGTCACTGCATGAAACATTTCTGACGGTTTCCCCACTCCAGATTTGGCCCTAGCTGGCAAATACAGAGAAGCATGCATCTCACACACACCCCAAACCCACTAGGTGAATGCAGTGAAAATCTACCAAGTATCCATATCCCTAAAGAAAGTTTATTACAGTTTTAAAGGCTGACTTCAGACTCCAAAATAAAAATTTAAGTGCAAATAAACCTTAAAATGTCTCAAATACACCCAGAGAAGTTTTAGCAGCAGCTATATTAGCTTAGTATTTAGTAAAGGCAAACTAGCTCAGCTACAATAGAAACAAAGCTCCAAAACTAACCTGTGATCTAAATCTTAAAACCTACTTTTACTCGTGAAATGGCCAGGTCCTGTTCTGGCTCATTTGGGTAACAGGATACCCTGAGAAAGACTGCTCTATATGTTTCCTGGACTTCAGCAAATCAATATCCTGTCAGGAGTTTTACTGAAATTTCATGGTCCTTCCCTGAGAAGACAAAATTCAGCTAAAAAATAAATAAAAATCTTTTCCCAGTCACAAACACAAATTATTATATCAATACTTAAATTAGCCCATACAAACTATATACTGCTTTAGAAAGCCTTATGTATGGTTTTGCCAGGACTGTATAAAATTTGCTTTTTACCATATCAACTCATCCAGAGGCACCATCTAGATGAAGGGAGAAAACTGTTCTGGAAAGCTGATGGGTGCATGAAATCAGTGACCTTCTGTGATACCTATACCATGTTTTTAGCGGAAAACTGACTCAAGCGATCTAGCATCCCATGACATCACATTCACTGTGACATCAGAGCGTGGTAACACCTATGCCAACCCAGGTTATTTTACCATGCGCCGTACAGTGTCCCAACCTAGCACAGACCTTTACCTAAGAAAAGTCTTTATTGTATCAAAAGTTAGATTATTTTTGAGACATGTTGGTTTAAAATGTACTTCCTTTTGATTTTTAAATCACTACTAGATTGTTTGGACAATTCTGCTCTAAATAATGCTTCAGTGAGATTATTTTCCCCAATTCAATTATAGGTTTATTAAAACAAATTCAAATTTATTTTAATTAAAATAATTTAGTGATATCTATTACTTTTCAGAATTAAAAACATGCTTTTAAGATGATGTGAACCAGAGGGTTAGTCTATCCACTGAACCACCATGAAGATGTTGCCAGAAGAGTCAAAGTTAACTTTTGAGAGTACTTGGGCAAATCTTACCTTCTTTTTTTATGAGCTTACTCTTCACAATACCATTTAGCTAAAACTCCTCCAATCACTAGAAAACTTGTCAGTCAATGCAGTTTATCAAGCTTCCTACAAGTCTCATTTATTTTGCCTTAGAGAGACACTACCTGAGTCAGTGAGCCTGAAGTCCTTCTCCATGCACACAAATACATCCTTTTTGCAAGCTCATTGTTTCGCGGTGCTAAAATACCAGGGAGATGCTCCTCACTTTCCTCACCCAAAATTCATCAACTCCCACAGGGTCCAGGTAAGAGCCGAGATGAATTTCTCAGTATCTGCCACCTCACCTTGGTTCTGGATCCCCCCCAGGAGCAGGGATTTGCAGCATCTCCCATCCAAATGAGAGGACACCATCCAGGCAGAGCAGCCCAAATACCTGCCTTTTATTTCTTGCAATTCCTAGTCAGAAACTCAGGAAGCAGGTACGCATGCCTCAACAACATCCCCGGAACAGAGGGAGCTCATAGAGTTCTTCTGCACTCTGGTCTATTCTATTTGGAACATTCAGTATTTTGTTAATAGAAAGTCAAGCACAGCATCAGAGGTCTCATTTCCTAGCTATGCAACCAGCATAGTGATAGCCTTGATGGGCATCCAAGATTCAACTTCTAATGAACTGTGAGAGCAACCTGGAAACACAACAGCTGACACTGTTATAGGACTGTGCTTGTAAACAGATACAGACAAACCCCTGATTTTGCAAACATCGTATTGATATTGACAATGTCTTTAAAAAAAACAACATTAAACAAATATTTTTAGGTGCTGAGAGTACTCAAGATGTTTTTAAAGAGGGTAGATTGTCTTATTATTTAATGAACAGATACAATAAGCTTGTACCAAGCTTGAGAAAATCATTACAGTCCTTTTACCATTCACATGACTACATTCTTCTGGGTTGCCAGACATATCTTCATTTAAAATAAAAATATATGAAGATCAGCCCCTTTGCTTATACCTTACTCTATAAAAATCCAGTACGTGCAGCATAGCAAAATACATGAGGGATTTGATACCCTGAGTATTACTTTACTGGTAACAAAGGAGAAAACTTTAGTCAAAAAAACTTCAAAAACTGTTTTTCAGTTACATTATTGCGTCCAAAGGGACCAAAAAAACACTTCATTTTTTCCGCAAATAATAATGGTAATTTCAGGATGTCTTTGATCTTGTCCAGACCAAGATAAAAGGTAACCTTTATTATACTCATTAATGTGTTTTAACTCGCTTTTAAACAAAAGGCTGGTTTTGCAGAGCCTAACTTTAAACATCTAACATACACACCTAAATTAGGAGGAGAACATCCTTAGCTACTTCCTCTAGAAGCTATCCTCACTGGACTGGGGAGACTGGAGACAAACATCTGACTTAACTTGAGCCCTCTGGTCATTTAAGCACCCTCTACAGTCAAAGGGAAAGCCCCTCCAGAAAACAATTCCTCTTATGTTACAACAGATATCTGTGAAATGGCTTGTGACATCTACCCTTCCAATGGCTAAAGAAAGTACTCATTAGCCCTGGAGAGAAAACTTCAGGAATTTCAAATTAGGAGAGCATAATCCATTGCACTGATTACAGTAGGAGAATTGACATCCACCTAAGAACCACTTGCTTCTTAACTTTCTGGCAAGTAAATTTAGGGGAGATGAAGCCAACCCTGGCCTTTTAATATAGGCACTTACATATTTGACAAAAGCTGACTCCCTTTCAGTTCTCAATGCTTAGTACACACACATTTCAGGAGTTACATATTAACCTATGCCTTAGACGAGAAGATGCAGAGGTGAGAGAAGGAGGAGCAGTTCCCACTGTGGGGCTCAGCTTTGGAAGAGAGTCACTCTGTAACCAAGGGCTACACTTGATCACAGACACTCAGGTTTCCCACTGGTACCTCTATCTCCCATTGCAACACGTAAGTGCTGCTCTTCAAAACAGATACTGAAAATACAGGCATTTGTTTTGGAGTCTACACAGATGTTTGACACAAGCCAAACAAGCTGCAGGAGAATCAAGAGTCTAGATTGCTGAACAGATGAAGAACAGCCTTCGGCTCTTGTACTGTACACAGAAAACTCAATATGAAAGCATTTAACACTAACTGCCTATAGAGTTCTCTGTCTCCAGAGACTTAGCAAGACAGAATCCACAGCCTGTTATTACGTATCCTCCCCGAGAATAAGGGCTCCTACAGTTTAAGCAAAAGGCATAGAACAGCTCATACTGAAATGCCTAATAGTAGCTTGGCAGTTAGAAAACTCTCTCAGGGGTGGGAGATATGGTTCAAATCCACCTCACTAAGATTAACAGAATTTCATCCACACATGCTTCATGGTAGGTGAACTGCTGCAACTGCAGAGCTCTTGGCCAAGAGAGGGACAAGCACTGCTTCCTCTTCCTCCTCACCGCATTTCATAAACCTAGCCTTGAAGCTGTAATTCTTTTTCCAGCTGACACAACTTAACCCCAGCTAGCACCTAACCACTACCCAGCCGCTCACTCCGTGCCCCCAGTGGGACGGGGGAGAAAATTGGAGGGGTAAAAGCGAGATAACTCCTGGATTGAGATAAAGACAGTTTAATAGGTAAAGTAAAAGCCATGCATGCCAGCAAAGCAAAACAAGGAATTCATTCATCTACTTCCTATCAGCAGACAGGTGTTCAGCATCTCCAGGAAAGCAGGGCTCCATCACATGTAACAGTTACTTGAGAAGAGAAATGCCATCGGTCCAAATGTCCCCCGCTTCCTTCTTTCCCAAGCTTTATAATGTGCTGAGCATGATGCCACATGGTGCGGGATATCCCTTTGGTCAGTTGGGATCAGCTGTTCGAGCTGTGTCCCCTCTCAACTTCTTGTGCACCTCTAACCTGCTTACTGGTGGAGGGCTGCAAGGAGCAGAAAAGGCCATGGCTCTGCGGAAGTGCTGCTCAGCAAGTAACTGTGTTGATCACTTGCACTTAACAGTGGCTCCTCTAGCACAAGACTACAAAAAATTGAAGCATGCATAAAATCAGTGGTATTTTGTCCTTATTGACCATTCCTTTGATAAAAGGATCCATATACAACACAACCTACTCTTCACTTCTCTGACCAAAAACAGTTTATTTTTTGGAGGGGAGGGGGGGCACAATTGCTGCCACTTAATGCCACACAGCCAAGTTTCATACATTTTGTAGCTCATTTATGTCGAGGCATAAAATCTCTAAGCATTCATAAGCATTTACTGAATTGAGCCCCACTGTTTGCACAGGTTTATATTGTACCAAAAAAAAAGTATTCTACTATTACTGTGTGAAATCTACCAGAATGCAATTTACTGAAGCGGTAGTCATAAAGAGCAGAGGGTATCTTACTGCCTGCAGTGAAAGCCTTTTCCCTCCTTCAGCTATGAAAAGGTCGAGCACCACACCCATTTTAAATAACTGCTTGGTAATCTCCATTCTTTAAAGAACGAAACTGCATCAGACTTCAGCTCCTTTTCAGAGAAACAAGACCAAACCTACAGTACTTTTCCAGCTCCCTTCTGGATTATTCTAGGTAGAGCAATGCAATGTTGCATTTGGAAGCTTTCCAAAAATGGGTATGACTGAGAACACTAGGTTATCTTTCCATAATGTATTAAAGTAAACAGCATTATGACATTAGTCACACAATGAATTATGTTCTGAAGCACGCAGAAGAAAACATGACCATACAAAACCTCAACTATATAAAAAAAGAAGAAAAAAAGAAAAAAAAAATCAGTGTTTTAACCTGCTTCCAAGCCTCAAACATTCGAATTTTCTCTATTATTCTTATATTGATCGCACCATTTTCCTCAGTGAAATGAAGATAGCAGACTAGCAACTTACTGATTCAACCACTGGTTCTCTTCTTGTACTTGTTCCAGCATGACCTGGGCAGCATACAATCTCGTTTGTAGCTTGTGAAACTGCAATAAACAAACATCCATCCATGAGGGACCTGTCAAGCAAAGCAAGTGGTATAACTATCAGAGTGGAAATCAAATGCCGACACTGATTATAGGATGAGCAGCACTTCAGTTGGCAAATTTAAAACACAGCATGATGAAAGGGAAGAAGTGTCTCCAAATTTCCCTACATTAGCAGTGACTGTGGGAGATAGAAGTCTCACTAAAAGAAAACAAAGCCTGGAAAACATTTAAGGAGTAACACATGTGCACACATTTATTGAAATGTTCCTTAACACTGCAGTGCTTTTTATAAGAAATGTTGTCCTTTCAGTGATTTAATTCTCTTAATAGAGCTTTTAATTAAAAAGTATTACTATGCCTCCCTTAGAACCCATGAAACTTTAACACATGTAACATTCCACTTTCATTTCTTCTTCTTCCAAGGTATTTTCCCATCAACACAAGATTTAAGCTGTACTATTAGTAAAGCAACACATCAAGTATTTAACTACAATGGGTTTCACTTTCTTCTGTATACAAAGAGCAACTCTTTGTTTGGGCAGAGAGGAGATTCAGAGAAGCCCTGCGGAGAAGGACATTGGGGGTGTTGGTTGATGAGAAAATGAATATGAGCCAGCAGTGTGTGCTTGCAGCCCAGAAAGCCAACTGTATCCTGGGCTGCATCAAAAGCAGTGTGACCAGCAGGTCAAAGGAGGTGATCCTGCCCCTCTACTCTGCTCTCATGAGACCTCACTTGGAGTATTGTGTGCAGTTCTGGTGTCCTCAACATAAAAAGGACATGGAACATGTTGGAACAAGTGCACAGGAGGGCCCCAAGGATGATCAGGGGACTGGAGCACCTCCTGTATGAAGATAGGCTGAGAAAGTTGGGGCTGTTCAGCCTGGAGAAGAGAAGGCTGCGTGGAGACCTCCTAGCAGCCTTCTAGTATCTGAAGGGGGGCTATAGGGATGCTGGGGAGGGACTCTTCATTAGGGACTGTAGTGATAGGACAAGGGGTAATGGGTTCAAACTCAAACAGAGGAAGTTTAGATTGGATATGAGGAAGAAATTCTTTACTGTGAGGGTGGTGAGGCACTGTAATGGGTTGTCCAGGGAAGCTGTGAATGCTCCATCGCTGGAGGTGTTCAAGGCTGGGTAGGACAGAGCCTTGGGTGGCATGGTTTAGTGTGAGATGTCCCTGCCCATGGCAGGGGGTTTGAAACTAGATGATCTTAAGGTCTTTTCCAGCCCTAACTATTCTATGATTCTATGGACTATAACTGCCTGCCTCAAATATTTATTCTAGATTAAGGACAACATCAAAGGAAATGAAGACAAAGATAGCAGGTGACAATGAAGTAAGAAAGATATGCTTCATATCAGGCAGGGGATTTGATCCATAGGTACAAAAGACATCTAGGGAAAGAACATAAAGGTAGAATGAAAAAAGTGCCAGGGAAGGAAGGAACAGTCCCAAGCAAAAACTTGGGAAGTAAAGAGGAACCTAAGAAGAATGCATTTTTCAATTCAAGTCGGCAGCACTGCTGGAGGAGTAGCCTGGGATGTTTGCCTGCTACCTATATTTGAAATGGTAATTATTAATTCTAAGGCTTTTTTCCAACTGTAAGTGTATGGATACATAGAAAACTGGAAAATTACTTTTCATAGGACTAACCAAAACTGTAATATTCAATCCATGTACCATATGATGCGTTAAAAAACCCACTCAGCCCAGTACTGATAGCTTTTCTTTTTTATGTAGGTACACAAGTAAATCATCTTATTAACATGCTGCTAGTTAACAAATTTTTAGTTGTTATTCAAACTGTGCAATGATGATGAATGAAGTTCATTTTGGATTTTAAAACAGTGTATTAGGAAACCCAGTAGGCCAGCCTTTAATCATCCCTCCTAATTGGTTAGAGATTAACCCTCAGAAGTCTTTAGGTCTGAGCAGACTACTTATGCTACTTTCAGACCTATAAAACACAAACCTTGGAAACCTGAGTTTAAGAGGCAGCTGAGAGGCACACAGATGTTGCATTGGGTGTTTGCACTGGCATGAGTTTCAAATCCTCCTTTGTATTCCTGTCAGCCTGCCCAAACATCACACCGTCATTTCTTGGGTAACCCGCCTGATGTGACATGGACCTGATATGCTGAGGAGTCTTGAAATTCTACCTGGAAGCATAACCTGCAAACCATTCCTTACTCAGTGACACGCAGGATATCACCCTCTTGGCACGCAAGAATGGAGGCACTCAAAACAGAGACATGAAATCAGAGAACACATTCAAAGTGTGTCTGAACACTTCTAGCTGCCACACAAAATCAAGCTTTTTCACAGTAAAAGCTTTTTCCCCATGGTGAGAGATGCTCTGATATACCACTAACTGTCCTAACCTTCCTCAGGTCATTTTACAACATTCCCCAGTTTGGTTAGCAGTAAGAGGAAGATGATGTGTCAGCTGGTAAAGCCAGGTGGCAGTAATCCTCAGGTGTTGAATTCATCAGATTAAGCAGTGCTCAAATCTGAAGTTTTGGACAACCAAGTCTGCTGTTGTGAGCACTAGAAACTTGTGGTTTGCTCCAACCAGGTGGAATAAAACCAATATTCTTCCTGGATAGCAACAGACATGTCATCACAGAGCTGGAGACGCAGCAGGTGCCAGCAGAGAACCATTAAAGGTCTCTAGGACACCAGTCCAGCAGCTCCAGAAACAAATCCAGGATCAAACTAATGTCCAGCTCCTCTCTGCTGCTCTTTTGGAGGTACAGATAACACTAGGCCCTATCCTCTACTCTCTGACAGTCCTGCCACAATGCTTGTCTCCTCTCTACCCAGTAGGAGACAGATAGGATGCTGAAAAGGGGTGCCAAAGGTTACAAGCAGAAGGCTACAGCTGAATATATTACACTAGGATTTATCTGTGTTCAAAGACCCACAGGTACATAGAAAGTAAAACACCAATTAGCTTTGAAATTGGTCTTTATGAGCCATACAAGCTCCTGGCTGTTCCCAGATAAGAGGGCCACAGAAGACAGCTTAGGACCATCTTTAGTCCTCCCAACTCTCACTTCCAGCTCTGTGTGTAGGAGAGGAACAGCTGAGATTGAAGGCTTTATAAGGACAAGAAATGGCCAGTCCTTATATGAGTAGCAAGCACACCAGAAATGCGAAATACCGAGGAACTACTGGTCCCAGTAAAACCTAGACTGAAACAGTAGATGAAGCTTCAAGTGAACTAAAATATAGAAAGGTATTTAGCATCCAGTCAAAACAGCATTTCCTCAGGACTTACTTTTGGGTGGTGGGGAAGGAATAACGTGGTGCTGCTTGGGAAGGTCATTTTTTTCCACAGGAACAAAACAGGTTGTATGTTCTTTGAATGTTATTTTATAAAGGCTAGAAATACGTTCACTGGTGGTTTCACTAATGTGGGGACTATATGACCAGGGTGTAGACCAGGTACGATAAAATAATAGCTACAAATACCAATATTAAAACCAACAAAGTGACTGAGACTTCTTTGTCAGCAGTCTTACACAGGGGAAAAAAAAAGAAAAAAAAACCACAAAAACAACCAACTGTATCAGACATAAAAGAAGGATTTCAAATCAAATGCTGTGTGTTTCTGAGGAAAGGCAAGTGGCCTGGGGGTTACAGCAGCAAATGAACAACACAAAGCCCTCTCAGCTGCTGATCCTGCTCATTTAAAGCCATTCCTGGCTTCCTGTCACAGCAGCATCGTATGACTGGAGAAGAGGATGCAGCAGGCTGTGCCCTGGATTAATGATTTGAGCAACCGGACCTCCCTAGAGAAGCTAGCCATATTAGCTATAGTGCTTACATATCACCCTCACCTTTTGATTTAAAAACATGGCAAAAGTGAAAGGTACGATTATTCTTCAATGTCATATGCAATAAAGTATTGCAAAGCTCAGAATTCAGGCATGAAGAAAAGCATCTAAAGAACAATTTTCTCTCCATTAAAAATAAAGCATTGCTGCTTCTCACTAATTTTAATTTACTAATGTCCTTCCCCAGTCATGCATCCTGGTGAAAAATTAAGATCCTTTCTGTCTAAAAGAAGTCATTTACTGAACTTTATGAGCAGAAGAATGCTGTTACTGGTTGATTCTAGAAGCTAATAAACAATGCTCTAAGTGCTACTCTCTTGGATTTATGGGGACGAGAGGTGGGGTGCAAGTCTTGGGGGGAAAATGCGAAGTTATAGGAATAGGGTTGGGGTTTACATGCTGCTTTAAAGAAAGAAAAAAACATTTCCTCCACAGTGGGAAGATCTTTGCTACATGCAAGATGCACAGTGCCACTAAAACTTCTTAATCTTCCAATATTTTAACACTCTTAGCCATGCCATAACCTGCTACATGTTACCTTCAGTTGCTTTCCATGATTGTAAACTCACTGTATACACGGAGCGTTACTCACATTAACTAATCAATGTGGATTAAAATTTACAGTTAAAAGCAGTGATGTTGTTAAAACAGAGTGAAATGAAGAGGAACACCTGGTTTCTGTTCCCATACAGCACTGAGTGAGCTCAAGTCTGCAAATCCAATTTAATCTTCCCCACCAGAATTGCACTTAGACTTAGAAGAGTCACTATGAAAATTAATACTTATAGATAAAAAAATAAACATGCACACACACTTTGAGAGGTGAAAATGTACATGAAATAAAATTGGTTTCAAACCTGGGGTGATAGTCCACTTTTAATGGTTAGTTATCAGTCTGGTTTTGTGACTTCTAAGCAAGAATTTAAATTATAGAGTCTAGCTGAGCTCTATATCTGCATTTCAGTTGCCCAAAACAACACTGAAGATGCTTGAAAATCCCAAGAAGGAAGTAAGCTGATGCTGGATCTTCCACTGTGGGCACCCCTGATGCTGACAACCTAGAGAAGTGAATGGCATGGGAGCTACTATGGCAACCTTCCCAGGCATATGATCCTCCAACACCAGGAAATACCCTCCAGTGATTACTTGATCTACTATAAAGCCATTTTGCGTTTTCAGAGTGCTAAAAACCAGCTTTAATATATTGGTGAATCCAACCAAGAAGCTATTTAACTGCAGAGAGCACTGGAAAGCACACAAATTACCTTTTTTCAAGGAAACATGCTCTCAGATTCTCTACTTTCCACACAGACAAAAGGATGTTTTCAATACTGTCTTGGTGTTTATTACACAAATGATCATCAGTATCTGAAACAAGCGTAAAGGAAATAAAACACAGACAAGTCTAACAGGCTGCTAGTCTATATATCAATAAAGTCTGTGGATAAGTTACAAGTTAGCCAAGACCATGATGCTATGATTGAATCCAGTCATGTTACAGCACTGGAACTGGGTGAAGGATGGCAGAGTTGCTGTTCCTGTCTTAGGTTAGAGACCTCAGCAGTATCTACATCTGCTTGTTCCTAAAATTAAGTCTGTCTTGTGTTAACATCACTGGTTGCTATGGAATCAACACAACATCACAGCTGATGGTTGGCAGTGAGCATCAAGCACTTTACAGAGATCCTTACTAAGGGTTTACAGACTGAAGGGAGCACCCTCCTGGAAGCCTTTTTATTTCTTCCCTGGAGAAGGAAGAGAAAAAGCAGGGGAGAGGAGGAGGAGAAAACTCAAACATATCTGATCCTTCAGACAACTTACCGCAATTTTGAGCGGACTTGAATTGATATCAGGAGTATTCAGTTCCAGGGTAATACTTGGCATATAGCCTTTCAACTCCACAAACTGCCTCCTGAATAAGTCTCTGATCTATCAGGAGTGGGCAAAGCAAGCTGAAAAGGTAAGGGGTGGAATGACATAGCCCTCCCTTTCTGCTTTCCCAACACCATGGCTGATCCCCTCTTTCAAGCAGCCAAGTCAATCTCTATACTGCAGGAAGAGGCAGCTGCAAACATCTTTTGGCCCTTGTCACGGGTATGCTGGGGGGAGATTCTGCTGATGTGCAGTATACGTGCACCACAGCAGCAACAAGAGCCACAATCTAGAGGCATTCATAGCATCTCTAAAAGTAAAATTTGTCCTGAGGACTTGAATCCTCAACAAGACCTAAATCAGAAGAAAAACAGTTTGACTTTCAACACCCAGGGAGAATCTATGGAGTCAGCAGTTTGGGAAGAACATCTCTGCAGGTACGTGGAACAATTTTGTTCTGAAAGTCCCTGAAAGTCAATAAACACAGCACCCTAGGATGCCATTTAGTAGAGAGCTTCTCTTCAGGAAAGAGGGGAAGTGACTCACTAGCTCTGAAGGAAGGGCCAAGAACAGAGAGGGGCTTCAGAGCAAGCAGGCACCAGCAGTTAACCAGCTTGCTGCTCATGTGCTCCTCATCAGAGAACAGCTTTTAACAGCCAGCATCTCTCAGCACTATGCCTGTCTCATTGCTTTATGTTATTGGCATCAGTCATGTTGACAGTAGAGTGAGTTATACTACAGGAATTTGAAATGCTGTACTTTTTGCTTAATAGTTACTTTATATCCTTTACATTAGATTTGTTTCACATAAAGCTCTACACTTGGGTTTTCTTAGGTCCAGGACTAGTAGGGTAGGGACTAGCAAAAGCAGAGAATAAGACAAAACTATCACATGTGGGGGTATTTGTCAGGGCAGAGTGAACAGGGACATAAATACAGCAAGTTTCTCTTTGAATTGGTCAAAGGAATAAAACACATTTTTAAAACCAACAAAATACCATAACAAGCAGCATCTCTATTTTCTTTCCAGCTCTACGAGGTGCACAAATATACATAGTTCTGCTTACACCACATTCTTGCCTCTTTGCCAGCATACAGAAGATAAGAAAACATATTCCCCATGAAAATTTGTTCCCTACATGCACATGTACACTGCATAATTCAGTAGCAGTCAGAGGGCCCTAAGCCACTCCATGAGATGTGGTCCACCCTACTGCCCATGGTGGTACCAGGCAGAACATCCTGGAATTGGATTATATCCCTTGAATTTAACTGAATCCTGGAATTGGTTATAGCAGAGGGTGAACCACACCACAGACTTCACTGGCACAGCCAGAGGGTCCAGTGACACAACCTGCTTGCTGATGGTGTCCAGGCTAAGGCACTTGTCCCTCACTTCAATGCCTTTACCCAGTTGCGTACAACACAGTGCAGACAGCCCCCAGGGCATGAGACAAGGCACACTTACATTGCATAGAGGTACTGCTACATATATACAGATCTCATCAGCTTAGGGCCCAGGAAACCACTATAGAAAGTAGGAAGAGCCTGGAGAAAAGTTCACCTACCCAAACACAAGCATTGTGATAGCTGTATTTTACCACGTTGTACCTTCTGCCTACAGCAAAGGACAGTACAAAGTGTAGCAGGATGACTCAGTGCTTAGACTGAAAAGCAGTGAAATTTGAGAGAATGGCATAAAAGGAATAGGAGAAGGAAGGGCAACATGACTAGGCCCTGAAAAAACTACAGAAGCCTTACTCTAAAATACCTAGTCAGAAGTGGTTACTTTCAACTTGTACAGATTTTAACACTTGGGTTTGGGCTAAGAAGGAATGAGAACATAGATCTTTCCAACAAGCATAACAAAAAACCTGCCAAATTTGCTCAATTCCCAAGAAGGGCTCCAGAGCAAGCACTCTTTTTCATGCCCCTCCAGATTCTCATTTTCAGTCAGAGAATATTTAATGATCTATGGGATATGTTGCAAGCTCTGTTTTTAGGATTCACCTCATATATACACTACTTAGAAAAAAGAAGATTCATTAGTAGCTTATTATGGTCTGGACATATTCTATTAATGCACTTCAAATACTTGGAGACTAGGCTCAGGGCCTAGATCTTTACAACACAGACACAGAAGACACTTGGAGAGTAATGCCAATATTGCAACTTAGCCTCTGACTTCACAAAGAAAGATATTGACACGGTATGAGAATGGAAAACTCATTTAAAAGCAATGATTTAAAGGATCTGTCTGCTTTTGCTGCCTTTTAAATTCTTCCTTTTTTTAAGAGCATTGAGCAGTGAAGGTAAGGCCATCAGCTGAGACTCAAAAAGGCAGTATATTTTAAATCTGTTGCATCCATTCACTTCAGAGCAAACCATTACAGGTGACAAGGTATACAAAAAAGCCATGAAGACAACATCATTAAAGCAAGATAAAAATAACTTAAGTACAGAAGGGGTAAATCCTTCCATCTCAGTGGACAGCCATCCTCCAGCTACAGGAGAGGAGCTTTTCAGAGACTGTTTATTCAACCAGTGCCACCTGTAAGGTCTCTGCCATTTTCCACTCGTGAAGCTGGTAGGAGTCACTCACAGAGGCCATGGTCCAACTTCAGCAGACCATCGCTCCAGCCAATTATGGAAAATCCTATCCATCACAACTGAGAGATGCTGGTCATGGAAGTACTGTGTTTACTGTCTCAACCAAAATCCCCCACTTGAGATACTGTGAGACAAATTCCTTTTTCCTGTACTAGTGTTAGCCAAAAGAAACACTGTAAGTCCTTCTAGCCTGACACTTGGGCAAGCCTAACACAGGGTCAAAATAAGATGCTGTAATGGGGAGTAACAAAGGGGAGAAAAAATGGGAATTGGTGACTTGCAATAACAAACCCATTGGAGTGCGAAACAGATCCCCAGAGGAAGTAAAAAGCTCTACATAACTCATAAGTAGATAGGCAGGAATTAATTACTTTTTTTCCTTATACATTATCATCACTGAATGAAAAATTGGACTAAATTAGGAGAATGACAAGACCATAATCTCTCTGAATAATACTTGTAAAGAAGCACACTGAAATACTTTTGACTTCCTGGATAGCAAAGTTACAAGTCACTGATACAGATGCTGGATTTAAGTATATAGAATATGTAACCAGAGTCTTACCTAAACTACTACTTATGCTATATTTAGGAAGACAGGGGTGTAAATACACAGCATTAAGCACTTTTCTGAAAGAGATCCCTATTGGTAGTATTTGGGGTAGCATTGCTCTAAACATATCCTTCATTCATCTCAAGTAGGGCAGACAAAAACAACACGGTGTTTTTGACTCAACAGATTATCTTCCAGATACTGAGTATGCAAGCAACATTGTTATAGACAGCTGGGATTATCCCCTAGCTGTAAGTAACATTGGGCTTCATCACCTCTCCAAACCAAGATTAATATTTTGATAGCATCATAAACAAAGAAGATATGCAAAATATAGCTCATAACTGATTTTAATGAAAATTTGGACAAATTCAGAAAGAGTTAATCCATCAGTAGTTTTTTAACACAGTGATCCAGAAACAGCTTCTGCCTCAGGAAGGCCCAAAGCAACAGCTTGCCAAAAAGGAGTAAAGTTTTCAAGGGAAAGATTGGCATGCCCTCTTGCTTTAGCTTTTGCAAAGCATCTGCTACTTGGCAACACCAGGAAAGAGTTCAGACACTTAATTTCATCTGAATCATTAAACATCTCTGTAGCATCTCTAGAGAAATTTACAGCCCATGCACTCCTTCTGCCCATCTCTCCATGATCAGAAATCATTACAAAAAACATCGAAGAATTTGTGTTTCTTCAAACACATATTTTCCATCAAGACAACCTGCTAATGTGTGCTGATTTGCTACAGCAGAGAAAGCTAAAGAGTTACAGCCTATCTTACCTCAGTCAGCCCTGAGCCGATGGTGGCAAGAGCCTCATCGCAAATACAAGAAGCCACCAATAACCAGCAGATAAAGATAAGTAACAGCTGCATTCTTTATTTTCTGACTAGCAGGTAATGACAAAATAGAAGCGAAAGGGAAACGTGGTCAGCTGCTGCCAAAAATTAAGCCTTCAGCCATGTGCCTGGATGGAGGAATACAAGAACACGACTTAGCTACTTTTCCTTCTCTTCACTATTGCCTAGAGAAAGTGGAAGCCTAGCAGGTGGAAGACTCAAAGAAAACATGTGATTTCTTTCTTTAATATTTATATGTTGATTCCTAGCTCTAACAAATAATTACTTAGCTCTATCTTGGCTACAGGGCAAAAAAAATACATTTGCTTGTTATTCCTCACTGGAGTGCTTTTGAATTATTTCTGCACTTCTTTCTTTACTTGACCTCTGTTAAGTGAGGTTGAAGCAAAGAAAGAATATTGTTGAATGAAGCAAATTGACTACAGAAAAGAGAAACGCTCAAGTGTTAAAGCTTTTTCATCTTACTCTGTTGTCCTCCATAAAATAATATTATGGAAGTAGGAGTCAAATTCAATTTTCATTTTCTTATCCTATCTTATTTCTTAACATATCCAGTTAGGTATTTTTATTCCAAATTTCTACCCTTTCCCCTCTATATCCCATGGGCATCTGACATCCAGGTGCCTTCTCCTTCAGACTGCAGGAAGCCCAGTTTACCTCCACAATACCAGAGCACAGTGCAGGTTTTAAAACAGCAGGTACACCCTGTACAAAAAAAACCAAACCAAACACATGAAACAAACACAACAAATCCCTACATTTTTATGTTTAAACTAAGTCTGATGTGCTTATAGCCACTAGCACAGGACACAGATCTGTGGGCTTCAAGAGCTGCATCACCTTTGGAAACAGTCCTGTGAATTTTTTATTGCTGCCAGGAACACTAAAGGACCTAAAAGTCAATCCAGCTAGTTGGGAAAAATCCCAGACTATTGCTGCTGGACTCACAAGTACTTCATACTCCCACAGTGAACGAGACAGACACAAGACTATTTAAAATCCATTTTTAAGAGTGGATTTCTTCAATCTCAATTTGTTTTGCATTTTGTTACTCTCCCACTCTTACCCCTTTTCTACTTTAAATGCTTTCCTTACTTTAGACACCTAGCTGAGACACTTTACATACCTCTTGCACAAACCCTTTTTTGTGCTACTATCCCCAGTGCTGAGCACCTTTCTTTTAAGACCCGAGAAAGGCAGCCTGAAGGCAGCTTCAAAGTTCTCTCAGCAGAAGATACACAGTAGTGGAGCTTCTCTTCTTCTCTGGGCAAGTCTCTTTAGAGAGTTCAGTGTTTTCTTGCCTTTTCATTTTAGTTATTTGGTTCTGTTGCTGTGGCCCAGCTGACCCTCTGGGGTGCCTGAATGCTCAGGGTATTTGTGCTGCCAGCTCCCAGGCTGAAGCAAAGACATAAATGCAGCTCAGCTCAGTAGCAGCAGCAAGTCCTTATTGCCAGCAGCCACACTGGAGCAGCTGTGAAGGAACCAGTAGTCAGGCTTGGTGATTCATATCAGAATAAGCCTTTACAAGTGGTACCCATTAGCAGTTTTGCTGGTGGCCCAGCAAGGCCAAGGATTAAACAAGAACCAGAAGCAGCCTGGTCCCACAGGAGGCTACCTGAGCTGGGGCAGAGAGGAGACCTCCAGTGCTTTTGCCTAGCTGGAGATTTAACAAATGTCTTCGGAGCTGTCAGCAGACCACCTTTCACCAGCACTAAGCCCACAGATATGCTGGCTGTGCAGCTATCAGGAGCATGTAAGGAGAAGGTGAATAAAGACTTTAAGGGGAATCCCCAACCAACAGCATTTCCAGGGCAGGCTAAAAACCGATCCAAAAAATCCTCGTCACAAGGAAAAGCAGTCTCAGTGCTGCTCTGAATTGCATAAGCCATCACACCTGCAAACAGTACAAGTGTGTTCTTGTTTGGATTCACTTTCTCCAGTGGCTCCTTTTACTCAGGCTGATTTGGGAGACCCACGGAGGTGAATTAAAATGCGTTCTTGGAAGGAGGCTCTTGATGTAGGCCTCAGCAGCTACACCATTTTATCAGAGACAAAACTTTGTTTTTCAGACTGTAGCTTCCAAAATACATCACAAGTGTGCCAGAAAAGAACGTTATCAAAAGAGGCAAAGCATCACACATTGCTCAGATAGCTCTCCTTCTCACTTTAGTGAAGAGTTAATTATGGGTTGCACCTTCATGCCACCCACTACAAAGCGGCATTTGCCACTCCACACTCTTTACTGTGATATACTACTTGCAGAGATACTACAGACCTAAATATACAGCCTGACTCCCTTCACAAGTCAAAAATAATTTATAATGAGGAGAAATTCCAGCGTAAAGTAACTGCAGACAGGAGGAGAGGCATTCTTCCTTTCAACCCGTATTACTAGGTTTAGAAATAATATACTTTCTAGTGTCTTACTTAGGCTTAACCACTCATTAACTGAATTCTAGAAATATTAATGAGTTTTTATTACAGTTTCTACTGGGTCAGTAAACTAGCTTATCAGTAACATCCTTATTAAAAAAACTCTGAATTGCATTATCTTCTAATGACCTTAACACACAGCATTTCTGTACTACTTTACAGATGTAATTACTGCATCACATTACCAAGCTCTTAGAAATATTCACCCCTTCTCTCTTGAGACAGATTTAATTATTCTGTGTTTTCCTTTCACTCGAATGCACAAGCATCCTGGGAAGTATTTTCATCTTCTTATACTACTTGATATGGCTTAGGATTTCCCACTTAATTTAAATGATCTTTCTGTGGACTATTAGTTTCTCATCAGATCCATTTCCAAAAAACCAAGAGTCTGTTCCTGCCTGCAATGTCAAATGAATAGTGTGTTGACCAGTTCTCTGTCTTTCACGCATGGCAACCCACCTTCACACAACCTACCTGGGCAGCAGCCTGGCTCTTGCTGGGAGGGCCACAAAGAACCAGCTGCAAACACCAAATGCTGAATTTGACCATCTCCCAACACCACAGGCGCCAAGCTCCTAACATCCATTAAATGCACTTAGGAATCCTCAGGCCTGTTTAAACATTTGCAGCCAACAATTATAGCCTGTTTTCACCCTTTTTACCCTGAAATAAATTAACTACTGAAGGCCTTTAGAAGAGCAGCCACATGATTCCATGACACAAAACCAGCTGAAGAAGCTTGTGCTTTTCCTCTTCTGCCTCCCCACAAACACATACCATTCCAGCTACTGATTCCTACCCATGTGTTTACTGTTTCCAAAACTGACAAATAACCCAGGTCAAAAAGAAGCCCAAGACTCCTCAAATGTCACTTTTACAGTATAGCATCAAACTGTCACACTGTAAAAAAGTAAATAATAAAAACTGCAAGGAGTTGGTGACAAGCCACACAGGGCCAGGGACACCACAGGCCCACTACAGCTAGTGATGCACCTGTGCCCAAACATCCTGGGACCTCTTTGAATCACTGCAGAACCCAGCAGATGTCAAGACTTGCTATTTGGGACATACTAGTTTAGGTTTAACAATACTGTTGGGTCCATCATCCTTTCTCCCTCCTACCCCTAAAGCATCCGAGATCCTGACAAGTTTATGGCATATCTCTACAAACACCTGCCTGGGGGATCACAACCTACCACTTACGTTGAACACCAAGATCAAGCCAAATAGCACACTGCAGTGCTCTGGGATAATCGAAACACCCTTGCGACTGCTCACTGAATGCTTGTGAATTCTCAAGACAGCTACATGCAGACCGGTTTTTCTCATGGTCACCATTTTCCTCCTATTTAGGCAGCAAACACCCATTTGACAACTTATCTCTGCAGTTGCTCACAACACACATTCAGTAAGCACACACTCTGTTCTTGTGGTGATACAAGAATTTGCTTCTAGCCTGGACTTTGGCGAAACTCCATTTTCTTGTGATTCATCTCTCCTGCAGTATTAAAACAGCTGACTGCTGCTATGGAGGAGCTGCTATTTTCTTGGGAGCCTAATCCACTCTACAGCGAGGCCAACAGAAAAGTTTCTGTCAGAGCGGGCTTTGGATCAGGCCTCTTGGTCCTTACTGTAAGTACACTGTCATTTCCACTACAAATTCTTGTTACTAATTCAGAGCCACCATTGTTTAGGCTCAGGAGTTAAACTGCATCTAGCCTGCTGAACAGCACCCCACCAGCCCTCACGCACTTGGCTTAAGAGTTCAGGCTCCAATTCATGTGTATAAGAGCATTAAAGGCCAGGACTTTCTCTAGATATTAGAAAAGTAGAAACACTTTCTCCTGCTTCGACGAAGAATCGGGGGTTAAGGACGATGGAGAATGAGGACAGGCATCCAAATGTATTCATCATGGTTGATCAGTGTTTCAGGAAAGCAATTAAACATCATGAAAGTGTCTGTAAATGTTTTAACATGAGTTCTTTTACACTGAAAAAACACTGCTTTCTTAAAAAAATAAAATAGAGTAATGTTTGAAGTGTTCTGATCTTACCAGGGAAACTGTTGACTTTGGGAGTTAATAGCTAATGTAATATTAAGTACACATTTGCAGCTCATCAGGAGGAGCACACCCGCTGATCAGAAACATGATGTAAAAGAAGAGTTGTTGATGAACTGTGGTCATATTCCTCCTCAAATTTCCTCACTGACGCACAACATCAGAGCCCCTGCAAGGAGAGGCAAAGCTGCTTCCCCTGGATCAAATACCAAAGTGGATTTTATTTGAGAAAGCTAACCAACTTGGGAGCACAAGCCTTGCAGACTATACCCCCGGGTGGAATTCATTTTACCTGTGCCAGAGCTTCACACCCTGTGCTCCCCCTTCATGGTTGAGGGGAATTAAGTGCCACAGCACACAGTTCAACTCACCTGAATATACATGACAGCACATCAGATTAATTTCACCTTGCCACACCTGTGAAACTGCTATTCAAATAGTAACATATTATAGTGGGAAGATAAACTGGACTAGAGCTTGTTTGTACAAGCTAAACTTGGCACTAGACAGCCCACTGTGAATTTCACATTGCTGCAGTGGCCAGAAGTTGCACTAAAGATACATCTATAACTAGCTAATAGATGTATTAAGCAATAATTAATAGATGTTATATGCACTGTCTCAAATATACACAGCTTGTAGAGCTGGACAGAGAGTAACAGTCCTATTGACCACAGCTTTTGACATTTTGGTATCTGTTATGGTTTCATGGTGGAAACAAAACAAAAGCTTTAGATAAATTATTACATAGAAGAATGTGAAATAGCCATTTATTGACAGATTGGTTGATTGCAGTTCAGGCCACAGCACATTCTCTGGGCTAAAGAAACTTTCCATTGAAAATTTGATTGAAGCAATAAAGGTTTATAGCTTTAGGAGGAAAAAAAAAAAAGAAAAAAGCATTACAGAGGCTATCATCCCATCAGTTACTATAACACAGAAGCACTAATTTTCAAAAAAAAAATCCTTATTACTAAAACATAAGTAGTTTAACAGAATATTTTACATCGTCAAATGGTTTTCATCTACATACACATTCATACGTGAAAAAGCAAAAGCAATTTGTCAAAGTGATCCCAGTTCTACGGATCTGTTGGCAAAAAGCACATATAAGGTGTTTTCAAACATTACTTGATGGTGAATTTGGACATTAAAATCAGACTCTGTAATAAGAATGGGCAATTATGGTCATTGCAGTTCTCAGTCTCGTACACACATTGCACAGAGGCATGCAAATTAAGATAATATAGTCAAACAAAAAACATAACTGGATGAAAGCTTTGAGCATGCACACAAATCATAACCTGACACAGCAAATAACAGTTTTGATGCTATTAGCAGAACAAGGTTCTGATCTATTCCCTCCCATCCATCCATCCTCTAATAAATAATCATTCAAATCACAAGGATTCATTCATCTGTGAAAATGTCGTATACCATTATGCATTTATGGCATGTACGTTGCTAATATATGGCAACTGCATGGGGGGCATCATAGGACGCTTAATTTATCATTAAATATCTGTTTCTACAGCTGTTCAAAGAAAAGTAAGTTTTAGCCTCACTTTCCTGGGTTGTTGGCTTTGTTTTCTAAGGAAATTAAGCTTAAGCAGCTCATTAACACATGCCCATATGTGGATGGGTATGCACATACACAGACTCCCCCTCACCTTCAACAGCTTTTGAACTTAATGGCTAATTTCAAACAGGTTTTCTAGAGCAGCAGAAATTAAGCTCAGTGCCCAAACAGGGTGGGGGGCAAATACGGTACCTGGCTGAGGGAAAGGTTACAAATACTAGTCACCAGAGAATGAGCTCAGGGGTGCATGACAAGAAACAAGGCTTGGTAAGTTCTACTGCTGCCTCCCATATGCAAGTTATAACTGAGGATAAACTCCAGAGACGTGATGAATTCCTTATAGACAAGCCCCAAGCTATTTAAACCACTCATTTAAGACTTCTTTTGCATTTGTGGATCCTTGTACTTTTGCAACTGGAAGTGCAAATCTGTTCAGGGCACTTAAGCCTGTTGATAATTATCTTTTATGGCCTCTCAGAAGAAGCTCATGGATCTTCCAAGGCTGGTGCACTACAAGTTGTAAAATAACTCACCTCATGAAGACTCCTTGTATCTGAAGTCTGGGGCTAGACGTTTCAGGAAAACCCAAGTAGATTTGCAGTATTTCCTAACTCTGATTGAACTAGAAATATGACTGAGCAAGCT
This sequence comes from Myiopsitta monachus, assembly GCA_017639245.1. Classification (NCBI taxonomy): domain Eukaryota; kingdom Metazoa; phylum Chordata; class Aves; order Psittaciformes; family Psittacidae; genus Myiopsitta; species Myiopsitta monachus. The sequence goes on from CM029920.1 coordinate 84,346,412, forward strand.
CTTTAATAGTGTTTCAGCATTCCTGATCATGGCTGAAACAATAAAACTGACAGCAACTTTGACCAGCATCATTGTTCAAAGAAGATTCAAGCCCACTTCTTAACAGGTATTTTTAATGAAAGCTCTTTCCTGTATCTTGACCAGACATCTCTAGTGTTCTGTTATGGGATAAGTTACAGCAAGGGCTTAGATCTTTGCAATCCTCTTCCCATCCTTCCTATCCCAAAATGGTTGGGTAAGCCTGGGCTTACAACTTCCTGGTGTGGCCCAGCTCTATGGAGTAGCACAGCTCTTCATACACAGACAGCCCTAAAGAGGATTGTTTCTTAAAAAGGTTCTTAAAAAGTTCTACGTTGATTCCGTACATGTTTTGCTAAGCTGAAAAGTGAAGAACTCTTTTGGGAAGCATTTCAGAAGTATTAATATTGTTATTTGTTTGTCAGATACTTGCACTTAGGTTTTCTTATTGACATTCTTTTGAAGAGAAAAAAGAAACATTTCAAACGATACATCTATTCACTTTCAGAGGCATTACTTATTCGCTAGAAGAACCAGTGCCTCACTAATCAGCTGTCAGAAGAGGGGATTGAAGAAAAATCCATGAGAACATGACAAGAATAGGATCTTAATAAGGTAACAGCCTTCTTGGACCTTCTCAGACTTTCCCATATTTGCACATTATGGAAGAATGAGACACATTCAGAACTTGTTAGCATGGCATGGTTTCACTGGACTGCAGGACTTATGAAAACTTATCAGAAGGAATGTATTTTCAATCCTCCTACAGAAAGATCAGGCAATTACTTATATTATCCTTCTGGTTTTTCTCTTATACACACATGCTTCATTGGCGTATTATTTTCACAATGTTTTGACCATTACATTTTTTCAGAAAGCAGGTTATTGATTAAGAAGAAAATCGTAGTTATGCTTTCCTCTTGAAAAAGAGAACTTCAAACAGTGCTTAATGACAGCATGTTGACTACTGACTGCCTTTTTTTTTAATAGGAAAAGAAACCCAAAAAAAACCAACCCCAAAACAAAACAAAAAAACCCATCAACTGCACTTTAATAACAGGGGTTCTGGCTCTCAGAGCCCTGAACGCACCTGTGGCCTTAATAGCACTTTCACAAGGGATCCCACAAGCTCACTCTCTGCCCCATCGCAGCTCAGCCCCAAGGCTTCAGTCCTTGGCAGAGATGTGGTGTTGGCATGCCTGTGCCTAGCCTCATCCTTGCTCAGTGACTGGGCTTCCCCAAAAGCCTCAGACATCTGCTGTAGGCAGCCTTATTTCCAGCCCTGTATGCTGGATAACTCTTGTACCAACACTCTAGGCTGCTCCATCTCCAGTCTGGTCACCTGTTGTTCCTGACTGAACTCTCCTGGACATACCCCAGACCTGACTCATCAACTCACCTTGTTTAGATCTGTCGATGAAGCCTGCCATTTTCACCATGGTGTAGCAACCCTGGGCTCTGAGGAAAAAGAGTCTTGTACGGCCTGTGCTGTTGTCACGTCACCCTTGGTCACAGCTTATCACCCATGTAGGGTAGCCCCTATTGGGCTGCTCCATTACATTAGGTTGAGGCAACACCAAAAAATTTGTGTTCCAACATGAATAACAAGGTCATGTAGATATCCAAAGAGAAACATCTTTCCCCCTGATCTACTTGGTATGCTGCTTATGGACAGCCCATCCTGCCTAGCCACAGCTAGTCAGTGCTGCAGTAAAGCAAACACTGCTCATTCCAAACATGCAAGAGAAGAGATCAAAGTCTTGTTTCAAAACACTTAACTGCTGCTTCAAAGGCTTATAGTCAGGAAACAGGAAATACTGCAGGCAGAGAGGCAGGTAGAACACAGGCTATGGAAGGTCAGACCAGAATTTCACTCACTGACTGCTATCACTGCTTACAGATAAATGAACTGAACAACCCAAGATATGCATGAAAGCCCACAGGAAAGTACCAGCATACCTGGAATTCAGGAAACAGCAAGGTTTTTAGAGTGGAATTAAAAAAGAGGAGCTGATGTCTCAGCTCCTATCTCAAGATAGATAGGCAATTAATCATACACATTAATGGAGAGAGCAAAGAGCAATATTTCCAGTTTAGCACTTGACACATACTTAAGGTGCTGTGAAAAACAACTAGAGGTGTGAAACAGCTGTCAGTCATATTGTGAAAGGCCAGGATTAAATACCTCTCAAACAGCAGTCTTAGTCTAAGGATAGCAATAATGAATCAGCCATTCAAAGCCCACAGAGGGCCTATTCCAGGAAACCGCCCTTAAAAAGGGTTTGGAAATTCATACAGACAAAACCACATGAACAATCTACCCACAAACAGATATTAATAATCCACAGACTTCACATACACAAACAAACTGTTCCAAGTCAATCTGGGTGTGGGGCTGAGAGCAAATCCTCCTATTCTGTCTCCCCTAAATGAGCGACTGAGGATCTTGCTAATTTAGGAAACTGAATGGAAGGAAACCTCCTCATACCTCATCACAAAGGGCAAGAAAAGTAGGGGTTTGTTTTCAGTCTTCTAAAGTCCCTCCCTGACAGATGTTATTTTAGGGCTTCCCTGTGTGGCACAGCTTAGAGCAGCATTAAGACTCCCCAGAGCTGGGCTGACCTTACAGAAGGAAGGAGTCAGGGAATTGTGCAAGTGCCAACAAAAAGATCAGACTGCTCTGTATCAGGTACAGATCACCTTACTTTCAGTAGAAGATAACATTAAAGAGAGATGCGCTTGTTTTTTCAGTGGGTAGGGTAAGGAAGAAAGAGGTTACTTTAGGGAGAAGAGGGGGATAAACAGTAAAACCCAAACAAAATAATCATAGGAAGTACCCCTAGGAGGTTGTATTAGGCAGAAGCCTAACTAACTACCCTTTGTTCTTCTGCAAATACCTTCCTCCACCCATAGCAACTGAACCAGGACCCCATATTGCCATTCTAAGTTAAATGTGGGCCCTATTGGCTCTTGGGAGGCTAAGATTTAAATCTCTTTGTTTTCATTTAAGAAAACATACATGCTTGCAGAAATCACTCTCTTCTGATTCATTTCCTCTGCATTGTATTGTTAAGTTGCTTAAACAACAAATGTTCTGTTTTCTCCTCTTCCTCTCCCCCCACCACCTTCAGGGCCATTTTTCCTCCCTCAGCTGGGAGAAAGTCTAACTTTCTTAATAAGCCGTTACTGTAGCTAATAGCCTAGAGGGAGAAAAGCCCCCTTGTGAACCCTGAAAAAACAGTGTATTAGCTCTTGTAAAGTAGACAAATGAAAGTAGGAACACATGTTACACATTAGAGGCTCAAATTTTGATGGTAGCTTGCTGCAGCCTACTCTTTAATTCATTTCACCCCTGCTTCCTTGACTTCTCAAGTCTTCTGAACTTTAGCCATTAAACCTGGTTTTGCATTATTCAGTTTCTGAAGGTTCCCTTCTAGGTGGATGGAAATTGCTTCTGACCACAGCAGCCCCACTCTTATTCCGGGATCTCTAGGTTTTAAGAGGTGAGACAGTCTTAGGGACAGACTGTAAAAAAAACCCTAGTCAAACATAACCATATAGCATTTACTACCACCAAAACAACGCACTTCACTTAGGTTCTGTAGACATGCATCTGCCGAAAGAAACCAATTATCCGATTCCTAGGCACAGTTTTAAGGGAGTAACACATAATATGCCTATACCCCTTGTTGGACTCAAATACAAACTGCTGTGGGCAAAAGGGTAGAGAGCAGGAGAAAAAAAAACCTAGCAGAAACGTACAGTAATTACTGTACTTCTCCAGTCAATGAAGAATAAAAATGTTTTAATTGCAACCTGCTTGCTTCCCAAGGACTAGATACATTAAAAGTAATGTAAAACTGTTCAGACCATACTTTTCAGCTAATTACCTATAAAAGTCAGCAGTAGGTTTTAACCCCAAGTAATGAAAACATGCTTTAAAAATGCTTTTATCATCATGGCCAGCCTCCCCGCAGCCCTCTCCTATTCAGCATCTCTTCCCTTTTTGAAGTAAGAGACTGCTTGTCATCACACACATGCCAGGCCACATTAGCCTTAATAACTTGATGCTCTTAAACACAGTGGAAGATGATCTCACATATCACACCATCATCTTGGTACAGAGCTGTAAGTTACAGCACAAGCCTGTGATCTTCTTCCCACAATACACTGTGTTAACACATGAGGAAAAAAAATAAAAGGAGATTTATGGTTGAATTCAAAACAAAAAAAAAAAAAGGGGAGTTTTTAGATAACTATTTATTCATGTAAAAGTATTTTTGTTTATGCAATAATACCAGATACTAATACTCCAAGAATTATCTTCTAATAACAAGCTCCAGCTATTTGTTTTACATTGAAAAACCCTATGCGATACTTACTGTTGCTGAAGAGCTGAAATTCTACTCCACTGAAAAGCTATTTTATTCAGTTATTATTATACACAAATACATATGATACAAATTATATAGAGTATCTGGGTCAAGTGAATCATTGCTCTTTCTAGCTGCCTCAAAGCTTTAGTTGGTGCTAACCTGCAGGTAATAGTTTATGCTTCAGACTGGAATCATTCTTCTGGAGTGATAGTAAGCACTATCAAAGATTCAGATAGACTGAGTGCTCCGTGTACAGTGTCATAAGCTAATGCCATCTCTGCAAAGAAGGGCAAGGGAAAAATAACAGCATTAGAGAGAGGGCATGCTTCAACTCCCTGGCTAATGAGATCCACAGAGCTCTTAAACATGTGTTGGGCAGTTACATCATACACATCATTCTGGTTCCAGCAGTCTACTTCATGCATCAAGAGCTGCTGTACGGGAAGGAGGCAGAAAAGTGAGCAAACTCCTCATCAGTGACCTCAGTTAATGCTGCAGCCAAGTCTGTGAGGTTTGGACCCAGAAATACCCCCTTACCAGCAACGAGACGTAGAGTTTGAGTTACTGCCCTAATGAGCGGCCAACAGGGACAATATATACATGAAAATTGAGCTTCAGCTCTGACCATCCTCTCATGCACAAAATTTAATGTGCTTTGATCTGTGTCCATCCTTCCTCGATACAAGAAGAGTCAGCAGCAGAGATCATCCCCTTCATGCCAGGGGAAACATTTCTTGCCTTTGGCATTTTCCCACCACGCTATTAATTCACCTTATTTCATGCTTGAAAATAAAAGGAGGAGGGGGAAAAAAACCACACCATTCAATAACAGCAACATGAGTTCACCAAGGGAAACAACAAAGGCAAGGGAATACAAGGAGGAAATGCTTACATGTGCACAGGAACAGCCAAGAAAGCCAACTAATGAAAAGACAGAAAATAAGCAGATCCCACCCTGCCCTATTCACATCCCACCACCACCTCCACCTGCAAACCCATCAGGATTTAGTGTCCACCTGGTGCAGGTGCCAAAACTTCCTACTGGCAGCCATCCAGGCAGACAGAAAACAGGCAGCTGCTTTGGGCAGCAGCCTGTCCCTAAATATGTTCTTCTAGAGTGTTTTTGTTTCTGTCACCGAGAACACTTCACTTCCCGTTGTTCATTTCTACTCCAAGGACATAAGTAAGCAACTTGGATTTGGAGTGCCCCACACTAGCCAATACTGTCACAAGGAACTACATAGCATCTCCCTGTTGGCAGCTGCTCAAGAGTGGTGGCAACAACTTTCTGCAACAGCCTCAAGTAGCAGCTAGTCCATAGCTGTGACAGCTTTGCAAATAGACCCAAGAACTGATTCTGGCTGAGCTAATGTAAAGTCCCCAACTGCTGCCAACTCACTTGGGCTGACCTTCACTACCAAAACTACCTCCTATCATCCAGGCTTTGAGATCTCCCACAGGCTGTCCCGAGCCTCACCACCCTGAATGCTTCCACTGGAAAAGGCTGAAACACCTCATGACACAGGTCATAAGTGGCAGACTTCGTTGATAACTAAACCTATGCCTCCACAGAGATTGACACAGAGACTCCAGGGACAAAAGCTTTGCTTCTGCGTCACATTATAGAAATGCCAACAGCAATGGAAAGGGAAGGGAAAGGGGTGCAGAGAGGTTCCCTTGTGGGAACAGGCCGGTACTAGCGATTCAGAAAACCTGCTGCCTATGCCATAGCCAGCTCTTACCCACGTCCACAAGAGAAGGTGCGGGGATAGGGGAAAAAAAACCCAGACCAAAACACATAAGCAAAAATCACTGCACCCAGAAATCCCCCCACTTTTCTGTGTTCCCCTTTCCTCCAGAAGCAGCCAGCCATGCACAGTGAGCTGACGAGACTAGACACATTTTATATACCTGCTCTCAATGCTAGAGTGTTAAGAATCAGCTCTCTCTTTCAAATGCATGACTCTTTTTCCCCTCTGCACATGGGCGCAAGTCATGTTCTTGTTGCTGTTTCTACTCCTGCATGCACCTGGAGCCAAATCAGTTACAGAGGAGCAGCTAAGTTTTACCACAGAAGATAGAAAAGAGAAGAACGAAAGCATACTGCATTCAAAGTAGCAGCAGCTTTCCAGAAGGTATGCAGAGGTATTCAAAGTTACATGCAAGACTGTGGAATAGAAGAGGCTCAGCTTGTTTTCCTCTGCCTAAAGGAAGACTCCCGTAGTCTTCTGTTCGCTTCTTCATTCTACTGAAAGGAGGAGGCACAAAAGCACAAAATGTAATCAGTTCTAAGTAAGGTTAAATCTGATGGCTTTGTAATGGGGGTGCTTGAGGGTGGTTTTAGGTCCATAGGACCTCAGTACAAAAAGTGTAAGAAAAATAAAATAGAAAAACAGGACCTGGGGATGGGCACGGTTAAACTGGCTGATGGGTGGAGGGACAGTACGATTGCTATGTCAATGAACCCATTAAGTTGGTGTTAACATCTACTGGGGAGTATCCGGACTAGCAAATGTCCAGAATGGGAGCAGTTAAGTTACCTGATAAGGAGAGGGACAGGATGATTGCTATGTTTGTTATGTTGTGCTTCCAAGACTGCCAGGGGTGATGACGATTGTTGGAAGTAGTAAATGACTCTCAAAGACCACCATCACATCTTGTATGTATGCGGAAAACCTTCTGGAAAATGATGTAATGCGTGTGTAGCCTTACGAACATGCATGTATGCCCAAATGACTCTATAAGGATGGCCTGTGTGGCAATACGGGGCCGCACGTTAGGAGGAGCTATCCCGCGTGTTTCCCGGCGCCGCCATAAAGGATACCTGCTTGTCAACTTCGAGTTCCTGGAGTTTTCTCCGAATCTCTATGTACCTTTAATATCACTGGTGTTTGTGCAAGATATTAAAACCAGCAAATGCTAATTATTCCTTTTGCTGTTCCCATTGAGATCATTAACTTAAATGGTCAATGGTCCTGCTTTTGGCACTAGCGCATACACTATGCCTCTGAAGGAGGGTTGAAGACTTCTTACTGTGCATTAGCTCGTTTGCTATGTTCATATAGAACAGGAATTCCTTTCCGGCCAATGCTAGAAAGCAACAGGTTCCCTAATCAACAAGCTCAGCTCTCATCTTGCCTTGTGCAATTTCAAGTATTCTAGTGCAGGGTGAGCCTATAAACCACACACACACAAAATTGAAAACACCCCTAAGTTACTGGCATGAATCGTGCACTGCTCCATGGGGAGCCTCTTCTCAAAGAGAATGACTGTAAAAATGAAAACAAATGAAAGCAAATAGTGCACAGACTGTGCCAGAGCAAGCTTTAAAGGCAAGTGATTTTAAAAAGGAAAAACCTCCCCTGTGGCAAGACGATCCTAAGAAAGTACTCTCACATTTTCTCCCTGCTTTCCAAAAGGCTGCCTGCACACCTCCAGCAGCCTCTTATTTATCTACACAAGGAACCTAGGCGACAGCCACAATCAGAACGTTCAAGCACCTTATATTTTTTTGCCAGCAAACATCAAAGTCAGGGAGTATCTCACTTTCAGGTAGAAAACGGATATATTAAATACAGGACACAGGAATTCACAGCCTGCCTGTCCTCAGCCTAAGCCAGCCTGTGCTAAACATCTAAGCACAAGGAGAGAGCACAGCCATAGTTTAATAGCTGTTATGAAGAAGTCAATGGTGTTTAAAATGGCTTGCAAAAGCCTCATGTAAGGCTTCAGGTCTACAAGGCTTTCTAGGAGCTTCATTCCTTGAAGAAGCCACCAGTATTCACCTACTGAAGAAACCACATGAGCTCACAATTGCCTTTCCCCCACCAGCTGTGCTCAAAAGCTGTTCTTGCTTGTGTAAAGGTAAAGGCATGGACATATATACTCAGGTTTCTAGAATACAAAGCCAGAAACCTAAACATAGAACCACTCCTTTTTCTTTTGTCTGGCTTTCATTGTCAGTGTCAAGAGTGCCATTAGGGACCTTCAAGGTGATTACAAGACACACAAAGGGCTTTTTGTCTTGTGACTTCGAGGCCACTCTCTCAAGTGTCTCCCTACTACAAATGCTAATTCGTACTTTGCTTGTTCTTCTAAAATTCATGCATAGGAAAGATTCCTGTTGCCAAATTGTTATTTCAATGGTTTCATCAGAAAACAAAAGGCAGAAAAACCAGAAAAATGAGCCGTGAGGTTTCGAGAGGAAACCTGGAAAATCTGAACCTGGCAATGCTGATCACAAGCTAACAGTTTCAAGAACACTGGTTTTGGCATAGTATCTGCAGCTTGACTTACAGACATTTCAACGACCTCTGTTACACTTCCTTTTGACCTCAGGCTTTCATTTCTGGGTATACTTTCTTCTGAAAAGGAGACAAAAATGTTCCCAGGTGATCTGAATTCTCCTCTCCATGCCCCTCTGTTGTCTCTCCCTCACCAGCTCCAGTGCCTTCTGTAGTAAGTTACCTGACCACAACCAAAAATCATTACCTCAGCAAGGAAGTTCTGCTCATTTGCAAGAAAAGTAGGGGCAGTTCCAGAACTAACAAGAGCTTAAACACTCCTCAGGCCTGGTGGGGTGAGAAGCCATCGGTCCAGGTAGAAGTGTCTCCATGATGCTCACCAGGAACAAGATTTAGATTATTAAAATGTGTTTTAATATTATGTGCTGACAGACCCTTTAAGGAAACAGCTTTAGCACTCAGTTTACAGCAACTTAAACAACAATCGAGCCCTGAAAACCTACAGCACAAGACCATTAGTAATCTCTACAACTCTCAAGTAACTTCTTCACAGAATTTTAGAACACTTAGCAAACATTTAGTGAGTTAAGCATCACATCACCTTCCAAACTAAATAACTGAAGTCACCATGATAATACACTGTCTTTTCCTGCCTGCACTTCAGGTTATTCAAACAATTTGCTTTCTCATCATTCTCCTCAGATACACCACCAGCTCTTCCCTTAGCAACCAATACAGTTGAACCCACTATAGATGCGGAGGCATGCAGACATTTTGTATCAATGTGTTAAAAAGGGATTTTCGCCTTTTGCAAGCTCAGTCATTGCAAAGTCCAGCATTATTTTCCCCATCAGCAGATGGGCTCCAGGGAAGTAATAATGCACACTAACCATAAAAGTCAAACTATACTAAATGTTAGAACAGAAGATAAGCTCCAAAAAAGCAAGGGTTCCCATAACACCGCTCACTGTTTTAGTTGATAACATGGAGAGGCTGAGAGACCACAGAGAAGACTACTTTCAAGTAAAACTAAACAGAATCATCAGCTCCATTTGCTCATGGACATTCAGCCTGCTAGATGAAGCTAAGAGAAGCCAAGTACTGTAGATACCAGGTCCTCAGCAACAGTTATTTTGTGCTACGAGTCAGTTCCTACTGGGCTGCTCAATTTATTAATAGAGATACGGCTGAGGCTCTTAACATTCACATCTCATCAGGGAAGGAAAGTCAAAGCATTAGGATGGGCATTTCAGTTTCTTCTTTTCACACAGCAATTTACAAGTAAAACAAACAAACAAAGAACAACAAACCAAGCCAACCAAAAGAAAACCACCCCCAAACAAATCCGTGCTTAAATTCACATAGAGGCAGAGCTAGTTGCTTAAGGCAGTCAGCAGCAATAGCTTTCTTAACAGCTTGATAACTCCAGAAAACCACTTAGAGAAATGCCTTTGTAGGGAAAGGCCTAGATCTGTACAGCAAAGCCAGCCCAGCCCTGACAGTTTTCCCTCTTTCCTGCAACAAGAGCTCTGCACCCCAAGCAAATTTGAATTGTACCTATATTGCTAAGAAGGCTTGAGACATATTTACTCAAAGGGTACTCATTCCTCCTGTAGAGGACCTATGACAAGTCATCTGTGAACAAAATCAAGAAGTTAAAGGGAGCAGCTGTCACACACAGCCTGACCCCAGACAATAGCTAGCAGCTATTCACTGGGCAAATAGAGCTCTGCAGGTAGCTACATCAAGTACAAAGAGCAACTTCACATTCAGACAAAAGTCATTCAGTAACTTATACCCGAAAGTAGGATAACTGAGGCCTAAGATACTCACAGAGAAAACCTCAGAAGAAACCAGTTTCCCATCACAAACCAACTACAAAACCCAGGAATCTCAGCCTTCTCACTCTACCTAAAAGCCAGCACTGTCTGCCCAAGTACAAGACAGGAAAAATAACCTCTACCAGGAAGCATCAGCAGCTGTGATTGATACAGCAATGAAGCACAAGGGCTTAATTTGGGCCAGTCAGCACCAAAGATAGTTTACTGAGTCCCACTAACACAGAGATGCAGCTGACACAAATGTGAGAAAGCCTAAAATTAGTGAAAAATTGTGCACTATGGGAAATTTCTTGTACCTTACTATTTAAGAGTGGCAATTTAAATCAGTTCATGTTGCATTAGAGGCAATTTTCAGTTCAGTTGCATTAATTTGTGCTAATCTGCTTCTGAAGGCAAGTCAGCTCTGTGGCAATAACAGCATAATTAAGAGGCACTGAAGATGTGTGTTTAAAGGGCAAGATTATATTTCTCACCTGTAAACAATTTTGTCTTTGAACTTCCAGCTGGTGATGGTGTTGCAGTACCTGCGCCTGTAATTTCTGTAGCTGGAAAAACTCTTCTCTCTAATGTTTGGGGGATAAAGAGAAATAAACTGATGTTGGCTTTGCTTGGTTTGAGGGGTGCAAGTGGTTGTGTGTGTGGGTTTTTTACAGTGAGTACTGTTGTAAAAGCACATATCACTACCACTGGGAGGTGGAGCTGAAGAAGGAATGGAAATTTTGTGTGACCAGTGTCATTTGCTTCTCAGATGTCCTAATTTGGGTTTGTTGGGTAGCAGCCACAGCAGCAAGGGGAAGTGTTGGGACAAACACATTCTCTAGCCATGTTTCTGCATCCCCGGCTTCCCCCACTCTCTTCTGCAGCAGTGACCTTGGTGAAAGCAGAATTTCCCTCAACGAGGCTTTCCAGAACATACTTCTGTGAACCATTAGGGGGTGAACATAGCCAGTACAGGTCTGATAGCCTGTAGGTTAATTTTGATGTTTACAGAATAAATGGGTTAGAAAAGCAGCAGATTTCACTGTCCTTTGAAAACCGATTTGACCATGCAAAGAGAAACCAAGTGGGTGCAAATAGACTTAGATCCTCCCATCTTTGTTTCCTAACAAGTCTCTTGGAAGCACTCATTTAGCTGAGAGGAAAATACTTATTTGCTTTAGGACCCTTTTAGTCAGCCATAAGCCATTGTTTTCCTCCTCTCTTTGGGCTAGTGCTGGGGGCCACTTTTCCTAAAGTGGCTCTGGAGGAGGCTTTTGACTTCCTGACTCAAATTCTGGCAAGCAAACTACTTTCTGCAGGGTGGTAGCCTGAGGTTGAGACTAGTGTAAGCTTTGTGTAAGTAAGAAATGTAAGTACACTGAGCCCCAAGTCCTCCCTTACCAGACTCAAGCTCTTCTTTCTGCTAGTAGTAGGGAGAATGTCACAGTACAAACAAGTCACACATTGTCACTGACAAAGATTAAAACCTGCTGCTTGCTTATTTTGAATTTAAGTATGTGGAAACTTAAAAAGAAAGGCAGCTATGTAAAACATTAGCCTGAGGATCGCAGAATTTGGCTCAAGATCTTTCCCAATTTCACTGGCATGGCTGAATGCACACTACAAAAGACAACTGTGTCTTCTGTGTCTTATAACACAGCCTATTGCTGTATAGAATACCTAACCAAGGAATGATTCAGATGCTGAAGGTACTACAGAGGTAGTAGGGCTTGCTTAAGTACCTATTATGCTTCCTTTTCTGAAGGGGAAAAAGTGTTTTCAAATAAGGAAATGCTCTTCCCAGAAAACATCTGGTTTCTTCAAACACATTTGAAAATAAAAAAAATCTCTGCTTTGTAATAATAGATCATCAGTAATTTTTCAGCCACTGAGCTATGTTGTAAGAGAACTTGTTTCTAGCCTTGTTCTTGAATTACTATTTGGATTGGCCTTAGACATGACTTGCAACTTTGCTTTTTCCTGGGGTTCACTGGATGGTCTATGGGACCTGTTGCTATCACTGCCCTTGGTCCGCTCACAAAGCTCAGATCCCATGGGTCTGTGCGCACATGGTCCAGGGGTCACCCTCTTCTCTCTGCTTGCCCTCCCTGCATGGAGCAGGCCCCTCGGGCTGCTCCCCAGTTCTGTTCAGCTCACTCACTGCCTTGCCCTGTTCTTGGTGAAGGAGTTTTCAGCGTACTGGTTGTTTATTGTATGGCCAAGATGTTACATTGTTTTGCAGTAGGTTTTTCACTGGTAATATTAAGGTAGAATACTTAGCCAAAAGGTTAGTCATCTTAAGAGGTTACAGCAAAGAATTCAGAATTCTTGGTTTCTATTACTGTCGTGGTTTAAGCCCCTATGGCACGAAGTTTTCTCGCTCACTCGCTTCCCTCTCTTTCTTCCCCCAGTCCCGGGGGGATGAGGAGGAGAATTGAAAGAATGCAACTCCCACAGGTTGAGGTAAGAACAGTTTAGTAACTAAGGTATAACACAAATCACTACTGCTACCACCAGTAATGATAATGACAAGAGAAATACAAAGAAAGAGAATACAACTGCTCACCACCGGATACCAACCCGACCACGCAGTGCACCCCCACCCTTCCTGGTCCCTGCCGTCCGTTTTTTTACATCCTGGACATGACGTGCTGTGGTATGGAATAATCTCTTTGGTCAGTTTGGGTCAGGTGTCCTGTCTCTGCTTCCTCCTGGCTTCTCCTCCTCCCTGGCTGAGCATGAGACTCAGAAAGTCCTTGGTCAGACCAAAACATTACCAAGCAGTAACTGAAAACACTGGTGTTATCAGCACTGCTCCCGGGCCCAAAATCAAAAACACAGCGCTGCACCAGCTACCAAGAAGGAGAAAAATGACTGCTGCTGCTGAACCCATGACAATTACTCATAACATTGTGTTCATACCAAGTAAATTCTTCATTTTCCTGGTACCTCACTCTTCTGTGCCTTGGTAGGAGTAGCATTGTTTATCTGTTAGTTGGCCTATCACAAAGCTTAAATATATTTCAAATTCTCTCAAGGTTTCTAGATTAAACAAGACATTACTATTGTGAAAGCAATTATTTGTACCTGCCGCAGCGTCATCACACAGTCAAATTGCTGTTATTATACACAAAACCCAGGGTATATTCACATCTGATGTTTGTAGAGTTCAGTATATGTAGAAATGCCTGGGGTTATGCTGACACTTCAACACTGCTCAGTGTTCTTGAAGTCCCAGGATATTCAGCAAAGCAGTAATACCTGATACCTGGAGGCAACACTTGGCTTGTTGGCAAGAAGAATGCTTATAAGCAAGCTTTTGCTCTTTTTCCTTTCCTCTCCTCTCCTTTCCTCCCCTCCCCTCCCTTTTCCTCCCCTTTCCTTCTTTCCTTTTCCCTTGCCACAAAAACACAAGCTGAAAGATTTTTACATTTACCTGTAAGTGCACAATAGCTACAAAGCAATCACAAGCCAAGGCTGCTGATGCCCCAGCTCAGGTGGTGGCTGTAGTGTCTGATGAGTGACATTTTGCACCACATCAGTACTGTTGACTCAACAAGAGCTAAACTGAATTCTTCATGTGTCACTCAGATTAAATGCCCCTTGACTCCAGAGCAAGACCTGCCTGATTGATGCCTGAAGGATGCAGCCATGAAGTACACATTTCACTGCTACTGCTGGTTAATTGAGAATACCATCCCCATCACTGACTGGGGACTGTTATACTGTGTCATTATTGACCTTCATAGGTTTTGCCAGTGCCTAGAAGGCTTAATTGAGTTTGGGGAGACAATGTGCAAGGCAGGGTCTCAGTAAAGAGAGAGCATCTGTCTCCAGGAGTCAAAAGGCAATACCTCTAGAAGCAGGGCGAAGAATAAGATGCAAGTACTCTCACATTCTGCCCTGAGCCCTATCTGAATGTGTTACCTTCCCCCAAACTCAAACCAAAAAACAAGGTGACTAGCTTTACCTCTCTCTGTAACATGGAAACTGCTAAGGTAATCAAAGTCCAGTTGGCTGCGAACACAGAAGATAGTTTTTAGTCAAGTTGGTCCTACAACATACGCAACAGGTAAAAATGTTTCTTGGCATTCCAGCACGGAGAAAACAAAGTCACAAAGAGACGTGGAAATAGGATGTAGTAGATTGCTACATTGCCAAAACCTAGGTTTTAAGATTCTGCTTCCAGCCCTGGAGAACTACCACATTAATTTACAGCACAGCTTTTTCCTTGCTATTTTGCTTTCCTATCACCAGGTGCTAAACTGGATAGGCTTCACATTTGCCTCTCACACAAAAATCTTGGATCTTTGAAATAATAATGCATGCGTTCAGATGTTGCACAAATAACCGTGCTGTGTTTGCCAATTATTCTCTGCTGTCTGTTGTTAACAAACCATGCAATTTCTAGTTTCCTGTAATAAATTTAAGCATAATTATCTTGCCATCTTACAGGTATAAATGTAATTAAACCAGGGAAACATAGTAGTAATTACCAGGTAGATACGAAATACACTAAGTTGATCCAAAGTGCTTCTGTATGACGCTAATCATGTCACATGGTATTTTTATTTCTTTGATACTTCCCTTAATATCTCTGAGAACAGCCACGTGAAACTGATTATCTTGTACATTATTTACGGGGGCCTTCAACTTAAATTGACTTTGCAGCTTGGAAAGCAATCACAAATCTTGTATGGTGGCAGAGATGTGACAATTTCGTTCCTAGATAACAATGCAAATGGGAGACTAAGCTATGAACAACAGTTGTAGTCACTCACACCAAAGTAGATGCATGTTAAATTGCACTGCTTGGTGAATTTTTTGAGATAGCAGAGATTCCTATGCCCTGCATCAACTTCCCGACAGGAAACATCATCTGCCAAACTTCCTGCTTGCCACAGTGGGGAAGAAGAAGACAATAAACATTTTCTTTACTAGGGCCATTGCATGGCACAGGATATCTGTGGGGAACTTCTCCCAGCTGAGCAGGAAGAACAGTGAGCAAACAGCAAAAGGGAGTCAAAAGAGACAAGTACAGGGAGGAGGAGAAGTTCAAAACATGGGACCTCTGAAAACAATTCACCTGGACACCCCTTCCTTTCCTGACGTAGTATGAAGCTGAGACCAACATGACTTTGTGGGTATCCTTGTACTTTTTGAAGACATAGAACAGTTCAACAAATAATAGTTTTTAAAGCCCACAGAAGTACCCATGTTTTACAGGAAAAATAGGGACTTATAAAACATATCCTGAGATACAATTGTAATATGTCTTCCTAATAGGCAAAGCGAAAATGTCAGAGCTGTTAGGTCACATACACCTCTCTATAAAGAAAGGACAGAAGGTAAAGGCCCAGTTCATCAAAAAGCTACTGCTCATGCAAATGCACACATGGAAAGCAGCGGTTTTGCCTAACTGTTAACAGAAGCTCTGCTGGCTTTTCTTCTCCCTGGGGCTCATTCCCACTTCATCTGCTAATATAGCAAGTTACGTTGAATTGATTCTCATCGAAGTTTGTTGATCAGGATCCAGACTTTCCAGCTGGCAGCAAGCCTTGAGTATGGATTTGTCACAATCATAAGCAAGGCTGGGATATTTTGAATAAACATAGGCTCCCCTGGTGCAGTGCCAATTTGTCATCTGAATATGAGAAGTATAGTTATGGGTAGTAAATGCCAGGACACTGAAAGCTTGGAGACTTCTCAAAACTATACCGTGAGTCAGCTCCTCTATCCTGTGAGCCTCACCAAAGCACAGGAGAGAAAAATGCTGGATGGTATTTGCATTTCAAAAGCATTTGCATTTAATTTAATAATATTTGTAATGGATTCAGTGAATAAGCTGCAGTGAATTTCAACTAACCCCTTTATACCTAAGCAAACCTGGGCTCCCAAAGGGGCTGCCAGCTGGAGTTAAAGGCCCAAGCAAAGCAGACATTTATGCGGGGGAGCAGACTGTTGTTGAGGCAATGGCATGGTCCTGTTGCGCACTGTTTGCAATGCCAGGCTGCTGCCTGCTGCTGCCCACAGCATGAGAGAGCTCCACAGGATTGGGGCAGCTGTAACTGCTGTCTGAGAAGATTCAAAGGAGTAGGACTCCTATTTCGGAAGTAGCCACCCTCTCATGCTTCCAGGTTGAGAAGGAAAAGAAAACCTGGCTTTCAGAGACTTAACTTTGTGTCCTCCCCTGTCTGTGTACCCCATGGCACCTCTCCCAGGCCATGCTGTCTCATTTCCAGGGCAGCAGAATTCACTCCTACCTGAGCAGCCAAACAGGAGGTCATATCTTTAAAGGTTAAATGCCCTCACACTGGTCATAGGTGCTATTTGTATAGCCATGCAAATAAAAGTGAGCCTATAGTGTCAGCAAGGGGTGCATTAGGCTCTGGTTGCTTTGTCTGCAGCCAACTGGTCTTTGAAGGGCAGCAGATGCCATGGCAGCATGGCTGATGCAGGGTCTGAGGTAAGGGCAGAAACAGGCTTTTTAGCTAGCCAGTGTTTCTCCTTCTGTGTTGGCACTGACGAGCCATTGCCTGAAGCCCAGCCAGCCCCTGACACACACACTGCACCTCCTGTAAGCACCAGCTGCAGCAAAATGTCTCTGCTACCATGGGGTGCTTAGGGTCCACCTCCACCCAGAGCCTGGGAGAGGATGCAGCCCCTACCCCAATGGCAGTGAGCAATAGTTCATGGCCAAGGTTATCATCAAACCTGGGAGACGCCAAGTACACAGTAGAGGAGGCTGAACACCTCACACTTGACAGTGCCTTGCCCATTAGCAGCTTTCTGTGAACACCCCAGACATGAGAAAACTGTGTGCCTTTTTCTGAAAACCCAGCTTCATTTCTTACCTTCTTCAAGGCATCACGATGTGCATATTTCAGTGCTTAACCTCTGGCAAGACCCAGCAACATGAGGGATCAACTTTGGGCCCTTGACCTTCACGGGATTCCCTCCTCCTGCCCTGAGCACAGTTGCAGGTGCCTCATCCCTTCATTGCTCGACACAGCTCCAGAACTGCGCTCTTCCACTCTCTATATGCACAAAACCCAGCTTTACCTAGTAATGGGCTGGGAATTTTCTCATGTGTAGGGACACCATTTAGACTCCCACAAAAAAAACCACACCTCCACACCTTGCTCCCAAGAGCTCCTGTTTAGCTGCTCTAGGTAGCTAAGAGAAATGAGTTCTCCTTAGGGAGGGGAAGGAAGTGACTTTCCTTAGGAGAAGTGGCAGCAGAGAACAAACCTGGTTTGGTACAAGATTTCCACTGAGGTTTTGTTGTTGCTGCTAATCCCTCTTCTCTTGCTGCATCCTGCATGTAACTGCTTTTTGACAGGATTGGCAACAATCTCATCTTCTAAATGGTGAGTGCTAGATGAAGGATTCATCTGCCTCGGAAAGTGAGGATATGTGACCATTCGTCAGTCCTAGTAGAGGTAAGCTACCAAGCCATCAGCTGTTGCTTTCACACCACCTCAGGCCTGGATATACAATGCAAGTCTCTGACTGGTGATCTCTAATGAGACTGATTTAACTGATGTCTCTAATCTAGTTCCCCTTTCTTTTCTGTCATCTAAACTATCTAAACCGTAAAGTTTTATCATCCATTGCCTTACCTTGCTGCAGTCTTCACAGGCTTGGCCCGAAACAGTCTGGTGCTCCTTGAACCGAGATTACAGACTGGTCTGTCACCTCGACTCAAGTTGAGACTTCTGTAGTATCCTCAAAGTGATCTACTCTTGCTCTTCCTTCCCACATAGGGAAAGGCTAGCTCTCCCCAGAGCTTCAAAAGCTCATTTATTAAGCTTATTGAGTAGTGAGCTGCAATGCAAAAAAAAACCCTGCAATAAGAACTGTCAGTAACATAATGCAATTATTTCTAGCAGTAACCAGCCATACCTGAAGCACATCATGTTGACCATGATAATCAAGCAAGAACTGCTCTCTGCTGCAAGGTAAAGTTTTGTTTCACTTTGAACAAAATCCTTCCTCACTTCTAGCATGAGACTGTCCAGAGGAGAAAAGGCAGAGCTTTTTCTGATGTAGAACAGCTGCTCCAACTCATTGATTCACGTGCAACACCCAGAAACCTGCACAATGCTGCTTTGTTACAGATGCTGTAGCACAGAATTGGAAAGGCATTACATCCTGCATTAGCACTTCAAAGTTCCTACCAGAACCAGGACAGCGCAGTGAGGCAGGCTGGTAAAAACACATTATGGGATAAAGTCTTCACTGGGCAAATGACAAACTAAACATGCAAGGCAGACATTATATCAAGTTATTTTGGTGTTTAACTAGAGGACAACTGAGGTAGAGTGAAGAAAGTTTTCCACAGGAATGCACACAACGCACTTCATTGCACGTACATGGGTCTTCAGTTAATGTACATTGATGCAGTTCTAGTGAATTAGATGCAAGATGCAAGCCTACTTTTTCCTGAAAAAGGAGTGTATGGAACAAAACCTATGTCTTCAAGCACTGTAACTGAATGTTGTTACGCTGACATCCCCAACTTCAATGCTATAGCAAGCATGGGCAACTCACAAGTAGCTGATGCCACCGCCTCGTGTATGCAGAGTGAAATTCAGCCTTAAGTAGAAAGGTCTGTGTATCACTTAAGACCTCAAAAGACACTTTAGCTGGTACATATATTTAATGAATGAATTGCACCCCAAGACAGAGTGTATCAGCTCCAAAGTCTTAATCTAACAACTACATTCCTCCAAAGGAACCCCAAACCCCAAGATATCAAGAAGCAGCTTTTATTCTTGGCTAGGTGTAGCTATGAGAATCAGAACATGATAATAAATCTAAATCCTGATGAAAAATTGCCAGAGGCCCATAAAGCTGCCAAAGTACAGTAGGCAGGCTTTCACATAATTGCAAGTCTTATTTTCTCAAATGCCCAACCTGATTGGCCAATTAAAGTGTTTAATTCTCTGAGAAAGAGTCTATCATTAACTGCAATTTGTTATAGTCTCACTGGTGCTTTCATGGGTGCCTCTGGAGAAAGAGCCGTTATGTATTATCTCAATCTCCATATTATAATGTGGATTTTTTTGATAGTTTGCTATAAATAGGAATTGATTCATAAGGAGAATAATGAATTCATTGCTAGTCCTTTACCAGCTACTTAATGACTGTTAAGATACATTAAACATCCTTAGCCCTACACTGGGACCTGAGCTTATTCTTGGCTAATATATCTGATTGTATTCTGCACATAGTGCATTAATGCTAAGTGAAAAATAGTCTCAGTGAGTATGAATAAATTTTAGAGTGCTTCATTTTATCATAAATATTGACACTGATCATTATAAATGCCTTCCAAAATAGGTGATCATATTGACTATATAATCTATCATCATTAAAAAGAAAGAGAAAAAAAAATGCAACCAAAAAAATCCCTAAGCCCCCAAGCCATTTCAGCATATCATATTCTCACCATGTTCTCCTGGTTATTCTTATGTGAGAAAGCTTGTCACCATGCTAGATGCTGTTCAAGTTAAAGGTACTTTTCAAGCTGTACTACTTGCTGGCTGATTAGCAAGATAGTATAAATCCATTTGCATCTTTACTTTTGTCAGACCTCACTTTCATGCATCAGTGCAATTACCAAAGTATATTGACCACCACATTTAACTTCAGTTGCTCTAGGGTCATAAAAGACCATATCCCTTGCTCTTGCCCTGTTTCTCCTTGCAGAACAGAATGCAAAGATTGAGCCCCAGGTCTGAGAGGACACACAAATTCCTCTATCTTCTCTGCTATACAGGTGTTTTCTTATGGCAGACTCATGGGTCTACAGGGAAAGGTGCTGCAAAGGTGTCCAAAAAAGGCCTAACATCTGGTCATTGCAATAGGGAGAGCAAAGGGGACAGAAAAATATTGTTGAAGGTTGTGTGTCTCTTGCTACAGTATTCATTTCCAGCTCTTGCATTTACAAGGCCCAAGGAATATCTGTTATACTACAACACCATAAATCCATAGTATGCATTTTTAAAGAAAACAGAGTAGAACTAGGCAATATGGTCTACAGGGAAGGTCTATGATGTACAATTACACTACAGAACATTAGCCTGCATAATGTATAATGGTACTGGGAACAACCTGGAGGCCTGTCTGTGACTGTTTATGAATTCAGCATGAGACCTCATTATTTGTTATATGCACTGGGTACTTAGAGGAACTAAGGAACTTAGGCACAAGTTACTGAAAGCAGCTTGGTATTTCTAGTGGAAGTGATTGCTGCAGCCAGACAACTGCTCCAGGAAACTTTGCTTTGACCATTCCTGTCTTTTCTCACAGGGCCAGTGCCAGCTCTACCTGACCTGCCTCCTATCTGCTCATGCTCAAACAGGGTACCCTCTAACCTGTACCTCCTTTGCTGGGAGCTAACCACTTGCTCAATTCCTAACAACATACAGTGGAACCTGGTTCCTTGCATTTTTTCTAATGACCTTCTCATCAGGTCATAACAGTATCAGATTTGGGCAAAGAAGAACATCTGTCTGTGACTTCCACATACTCTTGCTAATGCCCACAATATACTTTCTGCTATGATACCTTTTTTCCCACTGATCTGATCAATGTCAAATTAAATGTATCCTTGCAATTTTTAATGAAATTCATCCGTGATATTTGAACATGGTACAGACAGCCGAAGCTTTACTTTGCTTAGTTCTTCAATATATCATGAAAAGATGGAAATAATAAGCCTTTCAACCTGGAGAAAATATATATACCATTTACCATCAAAGAGAAAGGAAAGTCTTTAGTCAATATTCCTGAGGCAAAAGCATTAAAAATATATATTACCTTGTGTATATTGTATTATACACAACAAGGAGCTGACACAGCTTGCTGGCAAGTAGCACTAGAAACATGTATGTTAAGAACTACCATCTCAGTTTATTGAAGCACGCACACTTTCCTGTATATAGTCACTAACCAGTGATAAGCCAAGAACTGTAATCCTAAGTAAAAGCCACTATTTGCTAAATTGGAGAGCATCACATTCAAAATATATTCTTTTGTAGCTGTAACAGGCCCCATATCCTACCAAAGCTGCTTGCATATAACAGCAGTACAAATAGGAAGAAAATATTGGAAATCAAAGTATTCAAATCTGATTCAAATAAGGCCAAGGAAGCCACAGTAATTAATTAGCTCAAAGCACAAAATGCACTTTTATGGAAAATCTGGAGTAGCTAAAGAAGCAGCAGATACTGTGAAAACAGACCCTTCCTGGTGCCCCTCAAAGTGGAAATTTATACAATAGACAGATAGGGTCTAATGTTTACACAGGCACTGAAAATGATGTATTCCAGCAAAGCCCATTTAAAATGTCCAGAGACTGTTAGTGTAACAAAGACTCTGATTGCTAAGTGCCATTTATCTGACAAGGGGATACACAGGCTTCAGTAACATCATTTGCATTTCCCTCTCCTTTCTATGCCTTCTTAAAGGCAGAGCTCAGTACACTGTAGCAGAAGAAAGATATATGACCCTAAATAATGCTCCTCACAATTGCAATGCCTTGGTTTGCAGCAGTATCTTTCCAGAGGATGCTTTAATCCAAAAAATATCAGCATTTATCAGTAGATATGCTATTATCAGGTGAGATGTCTATTCTATTCCGAGAATAAAAACTATTCCCAATATTGGAGCTGTCTCAGGAGCACTGATGAATGTCTTTTTTTCTGCAGAGGGGTGGGAATAGGCAACAAGCTCAGGCGTGAGAGTGGATGCCAGGCAGCAGGACTCTTTTGGGCTCTGCCACCAGCCTACTGGGGTACCAAGGGCTAATCACTTCATTTGTCTGAACCTCAGATGCCTTAATGATATGACAGAGCTAAGAATTAGAACTGACTGAAAGCTTATGAAGAAAAAAAACAAACAAAGAAAAAGAAAAGAAAAAAAGCCTTGGGTAGAGCAGATGCTGTTTGCAAGAAAATTCCTATTTTTGTATAAATGTTTTGTCTGTTTATAACAAAAAATCACACAAGCCAGTTTGTTGGCCTTTTTTTTCTTCTCACTTTTGGCAACTGAAAATCTCAAGCTTTTTAATGAAGTCCAGGGGAAAAATAAAACCTATTTTCCTTCCCTAAAACTTGTAGTTCTGTGGAAAAAAAAATAAGACAACAATAAGAAAGTAAATCTTTGACTGGCCTTAATGAATCTTATGCATCATAGAAAAACACTGGCTGACAGGCAGCCAAATAAGAGCCAAATACTGTTACAGATCAACTCTCTCTTGATAGTACAGTTATGCTCAAGTTGTAGTCCAGCTGACAGCATCCTGACTTTCAGAGGTCGTGTTGGTCACACAGGTGGAGAAAAGGTCAAGTTGTGTTGAAAGCACATTAAAGTCCTATGCTGAACCATTTTGCCCCCACTTATACAGACAAGATTAAACTGAGCTGTGTCAAAGTTAAATCACTATTTTGTCTGAGTCACTGACTCAGACATCAAATAAAATGGAGAGATGATGATACCTAAAACCTCTTTTTCACGATGCCAGGACCCCTGCTTATTAAATCCTTGTTTAAACACCATTGCCACTATCTTCAGTTTCAGGCACAGTGAAGGCTTCTAAAAAAGCAAGGAACCCAAGGCTGTCTTAACAGACTATTAAGACCAAACATAATCATGTTTTAAACTGCTTTCCTATTCCAGCACAGAAAAGTAGCCTTTCTGAGTGAAATACTACAGCACTGGCTACAGCTACATAACATTAAGAACATACACTCTTTGAATGTTGGGACACCCAGCAGCACTGAAAACCTATTATTAGCACTGGGGAGAAGAGACAAAGGGATCTTCAGACATGAACACATATTTCATAGCACTTTCCCCCAAATAGTTTTAATGGACATGGTGGTTAGATGTTCTTCGCCCCCTAGGGATTTCATTTGGATTGCCCAGAGTAAATGAATCTGATAATGAGGGTAAATGATTCTGATAATGTTTCCTCTGCTTTTGGTGGTTTCTAATAGAGCTATTATTTCCAAATAGAATTTCCAAACAACAGTGGAGATGAGAGCCCATCAAACAAACATCTGCTGTAAGCCTTGGGGATGCTAACTGGAAACAGTATCAGAGGCATTGTTTGAATAGGCAGTCAAGAAAATACCCATTTTGATAAATGTACAGGCATTAGTCTCAATCATAACTTCCTTCCAAAACAAAGATCTTGGTAAACTAAGCACTTAAATCCAGCTGTATGCACTGCTTTGGACCTGCTCATAATGTCTCTTTCAAAACAGATCTTGCTGGCTACTTCCCTTAACCTGTCCAGAAGAATGGACAATAATCTGAAGTATCCTAAAGGCAGATAATTGCTCTAAACTGTATCTAGGCACAGAACAGAAATAAAAGGTATTTCTCTTTCACAGTAGAAATCAGCAACAGGAATTTTTCATATAAGGGAGAAAAAAGTGTTGGTCATTTGACATAAATCAATTGCCTTTGATGTTTGCAAAACAGAGCAAGATCATAACTTATGAGCAGACTGAAATTACAGCTGAATAAATTTATAGACTTGTTTTCATTCATTTTAAAATGGGATTGTAATGTCTAAAAGCAATCAACTGCTGGTTTTGGTCCACGTCTACCCAATCACTGCTTCAATTGATGCATCTCCTAAAAATACTTGAAATTGAAACTGTCAGATGTTAACAGTATCTCTTCTTCTGCTATTAGATAATATCCAATCAGTGATTAGGGGCAGCAATGAAGCTTCTTAATTCAATGACTGTGCACCACCTATCTTTCCCATTTTGCTGACTGAAGATCCAGCTGTTTCTGGTTCATATCAATGCACTTCAAAGATTGGCAAGTATAGCTAAAAAGCTAAAATAGGAACACTCTGAATCCCACATCAGTCACCCTTTTGTAATACAAGAATTTCAGACAGTTCTTGAAAGAGACAGAAATACAGAATGAGATTTATTTTTAATATGCAGTAGACACACTGGTAACTGTTTTATGTATCTTCTCCAAGTGACAAAAAATGACACCCTTCTTGGTGGATGGGTTGATTCTTGGGCTACTTTTCCTCCAAAAGAATTATCCTGTACAGGCAGATTCTTTTATCCTTCTGCAATCTTCAAGCCAATACCTGCCTGTAAAGTGGCTTAGGATGTTGTCTATGGAAACAAATAGGTCCGAGGGGTTTTTTCCCTCTGTCATGGCTTCTTCTGTGAGGCTATGTTCACAGTGAAAATTTAGATTAATAAAGCAGATGGGAGACTCACATCAGAGAGAACAGGTTCACATTGATTGATACTGAGATCTGTGCCTTTCTTCATGAGAAAAGTCGTGACACATACCACACCAAAGCTTATGTAATAATTTCTGTAACCAAAGAGTGTTCCTGTTCTATGGCTCTCACTGGTGGGACTGCATAAAGATGAGTTAGTACATGTTGAGCAACCTGGTCTAGTGGAAGGTGTCCCTGCTCATGGCAGGGAGGATGGAACTAGATAATCTATTAAGGTCCCTTCCAACCCAAACCATTCTATAATTCTATGATTCTATGTAGGTTTCAAAATGACTGCACAGCAAAATCAACTCAGAGCTAAGTAGGCCTGATATGAGTAAAACAAATGTTATCAACTTTAAAAGGTCTTAAAGAAGTGTATGAGCACTGACTTGCAAGAGCTGAGAACTGTTTTATCCACAGTGTATGCATGACAACTCTGCACACTGTATAAACTCAAGGCAGTTTGTTTCAATCACTGATATTTTTAGACGCCTGTAAATAGGGCTACTTGAAGCAGTGACTGTGGTTACTTTTTGCATTTATTCAGCTGAATTCTGAATTGCTGAGTTCTGTTGGCACATGTGCTCTTAAATCACCATGTTCATCCATGAATAGCCACCACAGAATATTTGTGTTGGTACATGAGTTCATGTACAATGAATACAAACCTGAAGCCCAGACCAAATCAATTTTTGTTAGGTCTCTGGGGGCACTGCCAGCCATGCCTGCCCCTGCACAGCCTCCCTCAAGGCTCCCATAAGCCTGTCCAGGTCCACATTTCAGCCCAGTCTGGGGACATCATTCCCTGCCCCAGTGATACCAGAGCAGTGCTACCAGCCCCTGCTGCCCCTGGTAGTTCTATAATGGAACATTTTGATGCTGTCAAAAGGAGGGCACACAATATCATGGGCAATGCTCCACAGCATGGTCCTCAACATAGGGACTACAGGAGGCACAGCATTAGAGACTATGAGGGCAGTGTCGATGCCTCTTCCACTTTTCTGAGAAGAGGCGTTCCTCTAGATCTATCTGTAAGACTAAGAAAGTGCTCTGATTTATGGCACACTCACCCAGCTGCTATCAGCTTTTCTGTGGTACAAGTTACTGATCTGTAGTGTGCCCAGGTCATTCCCTCTCTTCCTCAGTGAGGAAGCAGTGTGGAAAGCTGAGATGTGCTTTCAGGAGGGGAGATCCCCCTAGGTCCTTCCAGCCTCCTTTCTGCTATAAACAGGGACCAAAGGAGCTGCAGTCTAGCCTAAGGTACTTTATCTGACTTGTCTCTTAATAAATACCACAGTCCCAATAGCAAATTCTTGCAGAGAACTATTTATGGTCAATTCACAGCCTGGAGAATAAATGCCATTACAGAATTAAAATGCTTTTGAATTACAAAGCTGAAGAAATTGTGTTCTGCTTTCAGGGAGGCCACAGAAACAAACAGAACAAAAGAAGCTGCCTTCATCACACAGCCTTTACTTGCAAACTCCTCTGAGGGAGAAGGAAAAGCAACAGCAACACTGCTCCCAGGGATCTGCTACAGGATCTGCCAGGTCAACAGGGTCCATAGGGCCCCAAGAGCCTGCCTGGGAGCATTTGCACTTCCCAGAACTTGCTTCTACCTAAACTGGCTTCAGTCACTTCTGTGCCTTTGTCTCTTGGGGCTGGTTTTCCTTCTTCCATCCCTGCTGGGTGTGGGTTTACTACTAGGAGCAATAATATTGAGCAAGGAATGTAGCCCAACATTTTATTGCAGTGTGCATGTTTGTGCACACAGATGAATGTCAGCTCAATCTCCTTTTATTTGTATTGGTTTCCCATCATGGAAACTCAGGATATGATTTGGGTAGGACTATCATACCTGCATTTCCTGGATGTGACCAGGTTTTCTAGCCAGAAATTTTATCTCATAGGTTAAAAGGGGAGTTCAGCCATATTCCTAGGATCTCTTTCCTTTCCTGGGAATGAGTCAGAACAGCATTTGTTTCTGCCCTGATAGTCCAACTTGACTATGCTGCATAGTTGGTCACTATACGCATACAAGTACACTCTATAGCACATTACTAGTGGGTTTGGACATCTTGATTACATCAGAATTGCTGTGCATGCACAAACCCTCCATGTAATGGATGTTCAGTGCCTTCAGCACCTCTACAACATGCTGGAGTCTCCCCATGTATGCAGCCCAACACAAATGCTTATTAATGAATACTTATTCAGAAAATACCAGAAAACAATATAATAGCCCCCAAAAAAATCAGAATAAATTTTGAATATATTTAAAACTGTCTGAATGTAGATCTACACTTCCCTTTAAGTCTAGCATTCTTGAATATTCATCTAGCACATTGGCACTCTGATGGTTAAAAGGATCTACCTGTTAGTCTCTGTCCCAAGGACTGTGCGTCATGCAGAAATATGAGAGAAACCAGCACTGAAACTAGGCTGTCCGAAATATGGCAGCTCCAATTCCCAGAGATTTGTAGGTCCCTCTTCACTTTTATCTCAAAACTATGGTACAAATAGATCTGAAATAACTGAATTTACCTGGTTTCCATGGCATGATTAAAGGACTATCCCCACTGGTAAGTTATTTTGTAGGGAAACAGTTCCCCCATATGCAGTAAAGCCATGTTTACTTGTGCTAGAAACAGATGAGATCTCAGTAATAGGATGACAAAATGTGAAATTGGTATTTTCTGAATTGGATAGGAGGGTTAAAGCTGCTTTAGCTCTGCCTGCTTCCTTGTCTACCTGTTACACAGCAAAATCCCTCTGTCCTCGGCTCAGTTTTTCCCTAGGTCCATGACACTGATCAGTCCAGCTATAGATGCTAGATGTATACTCTACATCTGCTAGGTACAACTGTTTTTCTCCATTCCAGCCATATCTGAATCCTTCACATGGAACCATATGAAGCTTCATGTGCTCACAAATTAGCCTGTGCTCAAATGAGATTTTCCTCAATTATTAAATGGGCTTTCGCTTTCCCCTCCCTTTTTGATTCTTTTCTGTCTTTATGCTCCAGGGAGATTTTCAGAGGTCTTCTGTGAGGATTACAAAGGCAATAAGCAGATTATGGAAAAGTAGCTTTTTGATGTACCCATCATAATACAAATTAGATTGTTTGTAACTTTATTCCTTTCTCGGTTATTACTGAGTGTATGCTGATGTACTATGAGGTCTCTAAATAAACCAAGAGGGCCAAAGGTAACTGAATTGTTTTAATTGGCACATAACTGAACACACTTGCCAAAGAAGAGACCATGTGTACAATACTGCTAATAAGCAAAGTTTGTCTTATTATCAAAAGAATCTCTGGAAAAGGGGGTAGTCTCGTGCAGAAGGACACAGGACTGATTTATCTGTTTGTGAAAACAGGACCGTCCCTGTCTTTGATGGCTTTCTGGGTTTCTTAGGTTGTAAACTCTTTAGAGCAGAGCAAGGAGTACCTTCTCACCTAGCCCAGCAGAGTGAAATATGAGCTTTTTGGAGACCTGCAAATGTTCACCCTTTGTTAATTAAGAATAATATTATTTAACATTTCTCCCTGTATCTGTTGGGAAATCTACTGTATATATTCACTTCACAGTGCATCTAAATAACAATAGAAGTTCTCCATCCTATCACCAGGAAGTCCATTTGTCCTGCTGAACCCAGGACAAATGCAAATGTGAGCGGTTTATTTTAGACTCTTCTACTTTTGCCTCTGCAGTACATGCTATGTTCAAGGAGGATGTTGGTGCCCAGACCTACCAAATGACAGACCAGAGGTTGCAGAACCTACTCAGTTCCTCTGACTTCAGGCATTCCTATATCTTTCAGACATGTGTAAAGAGAGAGGGGTGGAAATTAAAAATGAATTGCTCTATTGATGGAATGAATACACATGCTAGTGTTTGATTGCCCAGCGAAAGTGGTCAGGCAATTATTCTGCAGCAGTATTCACATTGCTGAGAATGTCAATAGCAAGGTGCAGTGTACTGCAGTGTTGTTTTTGCTAATGAATTGCTGAGAGAATTATTTTTAGATTGTGGATAAGTGTGAGAAAGTGAACTCTAAAGTTCTTCTGGGGAAAAAAACCGAACACCTTTTTCATGTTTAGTGGCACTGGATGCTATTCCCCTATCTCCTGATAAATATACAAGTGTAAATGTCAAGCCAAGCCAGTGATGACCTCTGACTTCTTTGAAGATGCTGTGATTATTTCAAAAGAGGACTAGGAGAACAGGCTGAATGACTAAGTGGTAGACTGTGCCCTCTGGAAAATCCTAAAGACGGTGTTGAAATTGCTGAACTTCCCCAAGGGCGGGATGAGTTGTACTGAACAGAGATGCTGGGATGTGCGTAACAACAGCTCTGCCTCACTCTATCACCACAACAGGCTCCTTCTCCACATCTGACACTCAGGGGAGGAGAGGAATGAACTAAAATCATCCTCTTTGGCTTTCTGCTCCTTGAAACCTGAGCAGATTTTGAAGTGTATGTCCATGTTTTCCTTCTTTGACTCTCTGTTTCTTGTTTTCAAGGGCATAGGTGTTAGCCCAGGGGCAGCTGCTGAAACCCACTGTACTGACCTAGGAAAATATTTTGGGTTGGGAGGGCCAGAATCCATAATCCCTTCACTGACACCCAGCCTCAGAGACTGCTGCACTTTTTTTAGACCCTCTCTGTGGGAGGCAGCAACTGGTCCACGGATAAGGCTTACGAATGAACGTAATTCTGTGTGCATTCCTGTCCATCATCTTGCAGCTTGTGCTGTCTCATTTCACTGTGGCGTGATGGGGCAGAAGGTGTTCCTAGGTGAGACTGGAGACAGTATTTTATGCATGTCAAGGATTACTTGGCACAAGTATCAAGAGTGAGACATGGTTTCTCAATGCAAATATATAAATAGCACACCCACCTATACATATACTATAAATAGATATACATCTCATATCCTGTCAAGGTGTTTAAGGTTTTACATAACAAGTCAGCAATAATAACATTAAAATATACTATAATTCAGGCTGTTAGAAAGGCTGATTGTGACATTTCCACTCCTGCAGATTTTTCAACCAGAAGAAACCCTGCTGAGGACTGCAAGGCAGGCTGTCCACTGCTAAAGACTGGCTTCCCCTCTACTCCCCCAGCTGAGACATGCACCTCAAATGAGGAATCTCCTGGTGATTAGTTTCCAAATTGGCTTAGAGTCTCTTTCTGCTCTAAGTGACAATGACTGAGGTGTAGCCAAGCTGGAGGAGACTTCTGTCACACCCTGCAGACATCACTAAATATTTACTTTCTCTCTGGAAGCTGCTACAGGTTAAGTCTTCCTGACGCCAGGAATTCTCAGCTGAACATCCATGTAGTAATAACTATATAACCTCCATCCCTGTGGCTCGCTTGGGCAGATTTGTTGTTGGTTGCTAAAGGCAACTAGCTCTGATTGATGGTTTCCATGAACTTTCCACCAGCAGGGTGGGGCCTGGACTATCGCATTTGCAGAGCCTGGCAGATCGGGAGAGGCAGTAGGAGAAAAATATGGAAACTGGAAGATGACAAAGGTACCTGCCCTAATTGTTCAAGTTCTTGTGAGTGGCTTGTAACCACTGCAGTGAAGGGTGACAAAGATTCTGTGTGGAAGTTTGTAAGTGATACTCATTGCATGCTGTATAAAGTAAAACAAAACAAAGCAGTTTGTAAAGCTCTTTCAAATACATGAATATTAAAACCCTGTTCTTTTCACTTTCTCATACTAAAGTCATCCTGGTAAGACAAATCTCCTCTTAAATATTTATCAGAAGAAAAGCGAAACAGTATGAAAGAGATTTGCACAGAACTTGTTTATCAGTCCTGGGTGTGTGAGCTTATCTATCAGCCCTTCCGTGACTCTTGGCATAGTTCTCCCTGTCTAGCTCATATACTTCAGATGATATGAAAGGATTTCAGTGTGCTCTTGAAACATTTTTCTTCAGATTTATTCGACCGACGTTTTTCTTTAATATGCTTATTTGTCTCTTTTAAGGTCTGCTTTACATTACGTAGCCTCAGACTCTGCATTCTGCGCAGATGAAAAGCACATGCGTTTCCACTCCTCCCTCCTTATAATGCTTTTTGAAGAAAAGCATCTTGTGTTCTAAAAAAGTGCCGTTGTTACAAAGTTTTCAAAAACCTGTTGATGACTCATGGTGAAATAGTGAACACCACAATTTTCCCAGCTTTGCCTTATGCCCATCCAATCTCAGATCTTTCTGCCAAAAGGGTGCAACCCACTTCTTGTAGGTGGGGCTGGCAGCTCTATTGTTAAGATTGCTTAAGTGCATTAACCAAATATTAGATATTTTAGCTAAAATTTCCAAGCTGAATAGTTACCTAAAGGTGAATTACATGGGAAGCTTTTCACCAGAAATTTCTCTAACCTCTATGACCAGGGCTAGGGTATATTTTACCTTGTCAAAATATTCTGGTAATCTTTTTCAGAGAGACTTTAATGCCCTTACCCTTTGAAAAAGGGAACATGAAATTTGCCTCTGTGAAAGCCTGCCCCAACTTAACCACATTATGAGGCTTTGAAAAACTGCAGGCACCATCTGACCAGATCCAGCAACCACATCTCCCTGACCAAGAGGCTCCAGATTAACAGAATGAGGAGGTCCCTGCTTGCTCCTTCTCCTGGCCAGGTTGTCTCAGCTCCCTCCACATGTCACTTCTCACTCTTATCACACCCCCCCCTGGGCTTCCCTAACTCAGCATACTAATCCCATGGAAAGTGACTGGATTAGGTTTTTTGCCAGTGATCAGAGGTAGACTTGAGGGACAACAAGAGCCAATGAAAGATAAATGGTGGTAGAAGAACCTCTTCAAGAGGAGCTAGGGAGACCTCAGTTGCTGGCAGTAGCTGTTAGATCAGCACACCTGCACATGTAAAACCCAGCTTCAGTAAAGCTGTACAGCTTGATTTTCTAAAGATCTACTAAAGCTCATCAGACCATGCAACTGGCATCCTAGGGGCAAGCAGGCCTTTAGTTGCAGTTCTGGCTCCTCTAGTCTGTGGATGGGGCACAGGGGAACTCCCCTCCTGCTTTCTCAGGTTCTCTCTGCTTCCAAATATACCCCATAAAGAAGGAAACTACCAGACCTGTTCAGTGATGTGAGAAGCAAGATGGGGAACAAGAGGAGGAGATTGGACTGTGAGACAACACTTGGGGCAGAGGACAGAGATTGGAGGTTTACAAGGTTGGACAGATGCCTAGGATAGCAAGAGGGGACATGGACACGACATGGGGAACAGGACATGGAACAAGAGTCTGGCGGTCAGAGACTGAGATTTAGGGAGAAAAAAGATGCTGAGACTGGATGAGAAGTTGAGGAAGGGTCAGTAGGGATGAATATCCATGGCATGGGCAGGTGGGCTACACCACCAATGACTGTATAGAGGAGAAAGATGGCTAGCTGAGTGAGGAGAACTGGTGTGGGGAAAAAACAGGACTACACGTACATATATACTGTACACACTATTTCCATTGCCATTAAGAAAATCAGGAGTCCACTGTTTTTCTGCTGTCAGCAAATACCTGATCCAAAGTGCATCATGCCTCTCCAGTGTCAAGTTCATAGTCATTCTTGGCATTCTGTAAGCCCAAATAGCTGAAATCCTTGAGCAGTGTAGAGGGTCACCTTCCTGCTGCAGATCACACAGGACAGCCACATGGCACTCTGTTAGCAAGGCTTGGAGGAGCAAGGGAAACACTAATCCGGTGCAAAAATAGGCATTTGAAATTCAGAAAACTCCATTTCTCAGTATATATATAAAAAATATTATTTCATTTTCTTTATGCATATTACAAGGTTCATTAGAGTAATAGCTTTCTATTTCTGTCCTTGTGACCCTTAGTACACAGAGAATGGGTGTGAGATAGGGACCAGTTTGGTCAAATTTAACGAGAATATTGCTTTTCTACAGAAAAAGAAGCACGAGGTCATGGAAGTAAAGATGTGTTCAGAGTGGCTGTGAGCAAGGGACCAGATAAAGATTTCAGTGACTGTGTAGTTATGGCCTTTCCTGGCACTTAAAAATTTGTCTTTTCTGAGTGGAACTGATATTTAATGGTTTGTTCAATGTTTGTGCTCAGTCACACTGTTATGCCATATTGCCATACTGACCAACACCCAAAGGTTTAAAAGCAAACCTGACTCCCAAACTGCCATACTGGCTGCAAGTTCCCAAGATTTCCTTTAATTTAGTGGCCATGAAATGCTGTTTAAACTAAGCTGTGGGACTAAACACTGAAACAAATGAACAGATGACACAAGTGCTTGTACGACCAGCAGTTCTGCTTACCTTGCTACACTTCAGCAGCTGTAAATACATCAGCAGAGCTGCAGAGTAGATTAATTCAGTCACGTTCAAAACTGACCAAATTAGTGCAAATCAAAGGGCAGACCTCAGCTGAAGAGGCTAAGCTGACTTTGCATAGGCTACCAAGCATTTTCCAAGAAGTGGCAACTTTGGATTTTTCCTCATCTGGAGCTGGGTTTCATCAGTGAGTCAGAATTGAAAGTCTCTGTTCCATATTATTAACATCCTCAGCTATTTAACATTGGAGAAGTCTGTTTTTTCCAAACTGCAACAATTAACAATTGCTTTCCAATATCAAAATGTATACGTAGGCTTGTCTTTCTGCTCACCTAACGAGACAATGAACCCTCCAACCACTCCAATTAATATTGTCCTCAGTTAAGGCTTTATTTAGAAGAACCTAAAGAAAGAAATCAGAACAACCCAAGCCATTAGAAAAACAGCAAGGTCAGGTATTGCCAATGCTTGGTGAATTTGGGGCAGAGGGAGAAAGCTGACCCAATATACGGAAGAACGTTGAATTATTTTGAGCAGTCCCTCGAGGCCGGATGTAGTTTAAGTTAAACACCCAAACAATGCCTCTCACTTGTTTCCCTACCCCTCTGTGCCACTCTGTTTCAGGAAGGCCCTTGCTGCTTTCCTAAATCCCTAAAATCCTGTTACTAACTAGGTAATAGGTGCTACTGCAGTGTGTGAGGATGGTGACGTTAGCCCTGTTGTGGCCAACCTGTCTGCGGTGGAGTGACAACTCTTGACATGTGATTTTCAGTTCCCTCATTCCAGCTGGAATATACTGCAATTTCAAAGAGATTTTTGTGGTGTTCTGTCTCTGCCTCAAACAGATCACCATCACTATAATCTGCTGCTCTTGATGATCCTATGAAGACTATTTCTCTTATGACCATATCAAGCACAGATTTTGACCCAAAGCCCCTCAGTCATTGACTTCCATTACCTGCCAGGCCTCCCCAACTCTGATGCCTTCAGCCTTTGCCCTGGACAGCCTCCCTTCATTACACAGCTCACCAAATCCTTCCTTCACATTTTTCTCAGCAGCCCATCAACTGCTCAGTGGCCATACAAACCATTTTTGGTGTTGTGCTTTATTAGCTAATATATCATGCTGTAGCTGTAACACGCGGAGTAGCATTTCACTGACTGCATAATTTCAAAACTGGCCACATCCATCTTTTCCCCAGTTACAGCTCAGTAAGCTCCTCTGAATGGCTGATTAGTGAGTCAAGAAGTTTATTATGAGACAACATACCAAGGTAAAAGCTATAAACACAAACCAAATCGCTTATGGCCATTGTTCTTTCTGGTACCAAGAGTAATACAACTTTTAAAGCTGTGTTTGATGGCCTGTTCCTGGCTCTCTCTGGTCTCCTCAGATTGTCATTCTTGTAGGCTTCAACAGAGAGCAGAGATGAGTTCACATTTGCTAGAACAACGTATGTCCCAGAAGTAAGCATGGATCTGGATCTCAAGTTTGCATATGTTGCTGCATTATTTTATAATGGTACATTTTGATTGTCCTGGACAAACTGCTCCCCCAGGTTTTCTATAGCACTTAGCAGGAAACTAGCAGGGGGAATGCGCCAGCTTCCCATATTTTTAATGCAAAAATACATTTTTAATATTGGGCTTATAATGCAGAGAGGACCAACATAAGACCTGTAGAATCAGGGGAGAAGTCAGGAATACACCATTACCAACATTGAACATTCAAACCCTGTAAGCTAGAGCTCAGAAAAGCGTGTTACATAATCAAATTAAATACTAAACATTTAAAGTTGTATTCAGCTTTTTCTGAACACATGGAGTAGATGCTGCCTTTTGTGTACTGTTTGACTCCAGGACCAAGGGCTCCAGAGAAAACAATAAATATTTTTATATACGTCAAAGTGACAGTTTTTAACTGCAACCTGTGTGTTCAAGGGGTGTTTTTAAGGGGTCTGCAGAGGGTTACTAAGAAAAGCATACCCATTTTCTGCAGTACTTAATCACTATACAGGAACTGACACTGCCATTGGAATAAAAAACAAGTTTTTAAGGTGCTGCAAATTGTAAAAGGTTGAGAAGCATGTTTCTGGTGATTCTGACTCAAGCTTTCAATTACTTAAGTGATGTGAGGGCCCCAGTTCTACCAAAGTTAACCGGGATTTGTTTCTAAATCCCACAGGTACTTCGGAAAGTTCAAACCTGAGTTTCTGGATGAGTGGTTCCAACTGTGTATAATGTGCAGAGCTCTGAACTTTTTCCAGTTTCCCTTTCTATTTTTTTTCTTTTTCTCCAGTGGAGGTGTAAATCCCTGCATGTGGAATTTAAACCAATGCATAGCAAGCTAGCATTTTTTGATTACTTTCTGCAGAGCCCTTCCTGATAATCCAGAGCCTTGGCATTTCCAATTATATAGGCTGCCTTAGCTTTTAGTGACTTGCTCCTGTCCTTCAGCTAATATTTCTGGAAGGGATTTCAGTGATCTTTTTTGGCTTGGGAGCAGTTAGTTAAACTGTCACGGAAATGATGAATGGAATCTGCACCCATGTGTTACCACAAAGATGCCTTGCAGACATTTCCTCAGAGTTTAAGGCTCTGGCTAGGACTTTCTTACGTCACCAAATACAATAGAAGAATAGTAATGATTAGCAGTTGTATAACAGTATACTTCTCCAAGGCCTTTTTGCTTGGATGTTTATAAAGCTCTGCTGGAAGAAAAACAATAATTCAAATGGGAAAACTAGGGAAGAGGTTAAATTGAAGTTGTTCATTTAAGCCCCAAATCCATCTCAAGTCAGAGCCCAAAACACAATTCTGATTCTGTGCTTGGATCAGAACTTCACAGTAGAGGCAACTTTATTTAGAAATCAGGAAAAGACATTTTCATTCCAAAGTCCCAAAGATTTTTTGACAATAACACTGAAAAAAACATATTCAGTTCCTCTACAAGCCATCTTACAAACCAAAACCTACGAGGATTAATTTTCCTGTGCATCTTTCTCACATTTAAAGTGACTAGGCACCAGAAGATAAGGGTGTGAAACAGTTGGGCTCATCCCTAAAACAAAACAAAACAAAACAAACTTGCGCAAAAGGAAAGCAATACAAATGATTTCTTGGTGTTCCTTTTCAGCTCTTACGCCTAAGGCCAAATCACTCCTTTCAAGGAAACATCCACAGGAAGGGCAAGGTTGCTCACCCTCTGAGTCAGGGTCTGTGGCTGAGGTGCTGCTGGCTAGCTGCCCAAATCCTGCCTCCCTGCTCCTCCTGCTCCTAGGTGGGGCAGGAGGAGGCTGTGTGTAACTCATAATGTAGGATGATGGAGTCTAGAGTATGTCCTGCAGGAAAATATCCTTGCTCTAGCTTCTGGGACATGCCTTTCACATCCCATAGCATTCCAGCTCTAAAAAAACAGAGGGGTTGTGTCTGTCCCTAGCAGCTTTCAAGGACAGGTTGGATGGGGCTTTAAGCAACCTGGTCTAGTGGAAGGTGTCCCTGCCCATGGCAGGGTGCTGGAACTACATGACCTTGAAGGTCCCTTCTAACCCAAACCATTCTATGGTTCTATGACACTATTGGAGCTTCCCAGACGCTCTCAGGGGTTAAAAACAGAGAATATTTAGGGAAAAGGTTTGTGCTGATGATGCTTGTTACGAGCCAAAGATCTGGAAATGATTTGTGGTCTCAAAACAGTGGACATCAGGTAGGGCATTTAATGCTGAACTTCAGGAATGTTATTTTAAATTCTTAGGACTGGTTTGGAACTGCAATAATTAACAAAATAATTTCAGCATAAAGCGTATTTTCTTCATGTTCCTTATCTCATCCCATTCCCTCTAGCCTCGTTTGGCATTCACATAAGGGAAATCATTGTGTGGATAACCCAGCCGTAAGAGAAACTCAGCCTTCACAAGGATACTGTCCCCTCCAGGCTCCAGCTCCACCCCCCCAGCCCTGGAGGGAGACGCTGTCAGGAACTTCCTTGCTTGCACAATTTTGCTGATACATATGCCAAGTTCAAAACAAGACGAACTTCCAGGGCCTTCTCATGCTGCCGTCTCACATCATCAGGCTTCCTTCTTTCCTCCTTACTCTTAGCCATGGGTTTTCCATCACAGTTGTCTCTATTCAGGTCCTTCCCTTATTGCTGCAGCAATCTCCTCAATTCAGCAGTTGATTCCAACGGGGATTTTTCCCCCTCCTCTTGCTGTTTAACAGCTCTGCTCTCAGAGTTTCTTGGTGAACGCAACGGACCTGCAGGGATAATCCCAGTGCACTGAGTGAGGCTGAGGGACCAGCCTTCCTCCAACTCACACCTGTCACCTTGACTCTGCTGATGCTGCTGCTTTCCCGCGTGTTGTTCCTCCAGCGCCTGTTACACTTGAAGCACCTCACTCCCCAGCCAAGTCGTTAGCCTCAGTGTCTCATCATCTCACTGATGGTGTCTGTGTAGCCCTCAGGTTTGACTTCTGAAACTGCTGCTCACACATTTTCTTTGCTGATGTCACATGGGCTGGGAGCACGGCCACACTCCCCTACCACAGTCACTGCGATCTAGGTACATTTGTGTTCTCACGGGATCATTTTAACGGCAAACACCCATCAAGAAATAACTTAGGAAAGGCTCACATTGTGAGCCTTCTCCAAATCTCAACAGGCTAGTTACCTGATGGGGCACCCATACTGGCTTTTTGCACACTGTGATTGGGAAACCTCGTTGATACAGGAACTTTTTATTTGCACATGGCTGGACAGCATTTGGCACACGCTAAGTGAAGTTAGCGGCTGCTTTTGTGATGTGTTGCAATGCTACCCAGCAAATAAGGTTTGATGCATTTCCTTTTCTCTGTGTAGGCTCCACTGCTGTGTCTCTCCATGCTACCTTCCCAAACAATTATTGCTGCCACACTGCACCCCTTTTCCTTGATGAACATGCAAGCTCCATTAATGCAGCTGCCCTCACCATACGCTGTTATCAGCTTGACTCAACACAGCAAGACCTCTAAAGCCTCCCTGGAATTTCTGGCAGATATTATCTCTTCCTAGATATAATACATTACCTTTTAATAAATTAGTATGTGCCTAACTTTAATCACCCAGGAAAATGTAACCTTTAAATTGATGGTTTCCTTTTAAAAGAACTTAACCAAAGATATGTCTTATGTAAATTGCACAGGGTATTACAGTTATATCCACCTTGAAATGACTGAATGGTCTGCCTCTAGCTTAGAGGAAATTTACATTTTTAAAGATGTAGCACAGAGAACAACAGTTCCAACTTTCCCCTTTCATTGCTTCATACACAATAAGGGGGTGTTCGTGTTCACATCACCTCTCTGGGCTAATCTGCTGCTACATAGTTAAAAAATGTAATTTTGGAGTTATGTACTGTAAATTCACTCAGCCGTTCTCACTGCTGCACTAGCAAGCAGCACTGCCCATTTAGGGGCCATGAAACTGCCCTCAGTCACAGCGTGGGACTCATGCTGAGTCCCACTTCTGGCACCGTTTTGCCCTGATCGTGCTACGGGCTGCAGGAAACTCAGTAACAGATCGCATTCCATGTATTGATATAAATTTGTCAACCAGTAACTGGTATAATGGTGTTTGAAGAACATACCATTCATTTGTTAGGTCTGTTTAGTTTGCTGGAGTCAATGAAGGAGTTTAATTTTTCATACCCTTCATTAAAAGAGACCACAGGGAGGAGAAATGAGTAAGCAGTGCCACAAATACATTACAGATGTGTGGAGTTTTCTTTGGGGACTCTAGTAAGAAATCATTTGGCCAGAGCTGTCTAAGCTTGCACTAGTTTCCTCTGTCATAGCCCTCGAAACACGGAGGGATTTCTCTGTTACACGGAGGTAAGGTCACAAAGGGTGCATGCACAAGGCAGACATGAAGGGTACCCGCTTGTACCAGCAGACTTTGCTTGTACTGGAAGAAAGTAGGTATTTTCTTTCAACAGCTTTGAAAAATAATGCTGTTTGGGGGGGTTTCTGTGTCTGCACAAATCAGGAAGATGGAAACATACAAATTCACTCAGCAGAAGGCACAGGGTTTTGCTGGCACTCCAGGAATTCTCACGATGCTGAGTGAAAAATATTTCCTTGACATCCCAGATGATGCCCTGCATTATCCTGCCATGTAACAAGACGAATCATCACATGGTTGGGCTCTGAAACTACAGCCAAACCATGAAAAAAGAGTAGAGAAGGCGAAATTGGCCCCTTCATTTCCCAGAGACCAACGTAACAGTTGTACACTGTCTTAGCCCTCAGATAACAAGGCCTATCAATTGTCGCACATTGAACATGAGACTCGCAGCACTGGCCACTGCTTCACATCCCTCAGCCCCTTGGTTTCTTTCTCATGCATTTTTACCATAGGTCCCTGGCCTTTCTTCTTTTTTGGGACCATGCCAGGCATAGCTGTTTGCCCGGATGTATGATCCCAGCTGAGCTGTACCTGGTCCAAGGGGTTGTGGATCAGGGCAATGCCTGGGGCAATGAACTACAGGACACCTATGGGGGCTTCAAAGGGACAACAGCCATGCTCTGAGGCATGCTTTGTGTCTGCACAGATAGACTATAGTCTTCAGTTGTAGTCTGTCTGTGTAGGCATCTCTCATGGGATGATCGATAGCATCACTCTTTCACCCACTTGGAAAGCAAATAGCAATGGTGAGAAAACAAATTAAAAAGGAATACTTGCCCAGATATGCAACCCGCCCTCTCTGTCAGCGAAGGCCCACAGCAACACATAAAATGAGGCCCTTCTGAGAACTCTTTACACTCCATTTTTTTTCATGGAAGAGATGCCAGGCTAGTCCTGAGGGGACACTGGGTCTTGTGGGTATCTACAAGCTGCTTGTGCAGCGAAAAGTGGGTAGGGAAAAGAATAAAAATAAAAACCATCCCAGATGCTTCACTGTAGCATTTCTGAAATAAAGCGTTGATTTTTCAAAGCAGTGTTTGGTTTAGTAATTTTTTTCCAAGGTTATTATTCCTTTGAAGCATACAAGCACTTAATACTGGAAGAGAGAAAAATACCCCTCATTTGTCCCAAAATTATTCAGATCCTTGTTTTCATGGGGAGTCTCTTTGGCACAGCTTATGAAAGATTAAATATTCACACAGTGCTAAGCATAAATAGGTGTATGACTTTGCCAAACTTTCCCAAAACATTTGGTGTGAAACAGGGATGGGAATAA
Organism: Myiopsitta monachus; assembly: GCA_017639245.1. NCBI lineage: Eukaryota > Metazoa > Chordata > Aves > Psittaciformes > Psittacidae > Myiopsitta > Myiopsitta monachus. The sequence goes on from CM029920.1 coordinate 84,386,699, forward strand.
TGTTTTAGGAAGAGTGCCTTTGGAAGAAAAAAAGTAAGCCCTCAAAAAGCAAAAGTAATTTTCATAGCAGGGCATAACTGGCAAATAACAAACAGGATCATCTTCATAACCCTCTCACTCTTAAGAAACAAAATTCTGTCTAAACCAGGGTCCTTTCTAGTTAGCCTGTCTCTCTGTTTGTATTCCAAGTAACAAAGCCCTATTATTGCTTTCTTTCATTTTATAGCCCAGCTATAAAAGACCCCCAGCTTCTATAATTGGAGGCAGCCAAGAAGGTATTGATTAACAGGAAAGACTTGGGGAGTGTTCGGCAGAAAATATCTGTTCATCGATCTCAAAATGTATGTTTCAATACAACTTCTGTCAATGCTCCTCAGGCGTGGCATGCTTAAAATCAGAGAATTCCAAAGCTGGATGGTGGGGATTCAGAGCAAGGTTAAAATGTTCTCTCTTAAAGTGCAGAAGCAAAACAGGACATTGGCCGGCCCCTTGGTGTCCTTCTCACTGATCTGAGCCAGCCTGCTCACTTGGCAGGGAAATGGGGCCAGGCTGAGATGAGAGGGAATTAACTGCACCCGTACAGGCAGATGATGGGCAGAGTAAGAAAGACCCCAAGCAGCATTCCTGCTCTGAAACAAAAAGAGCAAGGAGTTTTAATCTGTCTTCCTTGTTCCTCTGCCAAGGAATGGGAATGCACACCCCAGTATTCACGTTATATATTTCACTAGACTGTAGGAGAAAGACTTTGTTGACATTTCTAAAATGTCGACCTATTTCTAAAATATTGACCTGTTTCTAAAATATTTCTCACCTGAAACTAGGCAAGAGCCTCTTTTGAGTCAGGAGATCTGCACAGCATCTCAGAGAGATGCCTGGATCAGTTGTGTTATCTAAATGCAAAGGGCTTATCATCAATTCACAAGCAGCATTTGTATAGCACAAATAAACAGAGTTATTATCTTTATAGCGGCTTGACTCTTCCTTTGTTTCTCTCTTTGGCTGAAAGGCTGGCTAATTCACTGGGAAACCCTTTTCTGCTACAATACCTAAAAAATAAAAAGTCAATCTTATTCAAGACCTTCTGTTTTTTAGCTTTCCTTAGTATTATGATCCTTAAAACTCTGCTATCTGTAAGTGCAAATTAATAGAAAACAAATTAAAAGTGACCAAGAACAAAAGATCATTCGATCTCTTTATTTAGGCATGACACAAACTGAGTGACATGAAAAAGCAAACAGCAGAAGTCAGGGACAGGTCAGCAAAACAGAGAGCTTAGACGTTACTTTCTATTGCTTGAAAGAATAAGAACTGGCCTAAACCAATTTACTGTGCATTTACTGCTTTCCTGCTTGGCACACTGTTTACTTCTCCTTTACTGACCAGACCCTTGAAAGCAGCTTGGAGCTGTGATTTTACAGCAACGAAGAAATGTACATCCAGTATTGAACCAATTGCTGTCAGAGGGCTGTACTCACATTCTTACACCTCCCAAGCTTACATTTCAATACGAAGTCTTAGTACACAAAATAAATGATGCCTTTGAAAATTTCTACACTGAATTTCTACCATGTCACATAATAGATTACTTTTACAGCTGAGTGCTTTAGAAAAACATCAGTAATTTAACAAAACTATTTTTCTGGGTTTTGGCCACCTATACTTAATACTAATTTCTTTCCTGCCATTTAGCATTACAGCTCTTTTTCTGCTTCTGCACCCCTTTCATTCTCTCTTGAGGCACTATGCTGGTGGGCTGTCTGACTAAAGATATAAGAATAAAAAAGAGGTACATCAATAATCAGATTTCAATGAAATTCACTTATGTAGCAGACTGCCAAGCAAATGTAGGTACTTAAAAAAACAAACAGAGCCATTCTCTCTAAAGCTATTACTTTCTCTCTTCCTCCGCTTCCTGTAATAAGAAATTAAAATCCATCATGTTCGGGACATTGGAATATTCATCATTCTGTTCACTGGAGGGTTGTGCTGCAGGCTATAAGGAGCGGTGGGGAAAAAAACTGAAACCAGTGCTCACTTTTACTTGGTATAGAAAATCATAGATCACTTTAGGTCCTTTTGAAGCAATGCTGGAAATGTGGCCCTGGACCCAAAATTAAAATAACCCATCTCCAGTCATTATGCTTATGTGCATGGACATTTTCAGAGGTTTTGTAGTTATATTTTCACATATGAGCATAATATTTTCTCTTGGGAAAAAGAAAAAGTTACTGTAGATCTGAACTCTCTTGTGGATTTGTATTCAGCAGAAGGTGCCACTTGCCTTTAACCACCAGTAGATGGTCTGAGAAAGAGTATTCCGTCTGACCAGGACTCTGCTCTTCCTTCCTCTAGGAAGGCTCCAGAGGACTTGTGTGCTCTGAGATGAAGTCCTACCTCATTGCAATAGGGGGGCACAGTCCCTACGAATAAGGAATCCTAGGTGGGTGTTTAGATGACCACCACCATGGCACAATAAAATAGCAACAACCCCCCTTCTGATAGCTTTGTGCAGCTTACAATTCCAGCTACAAAATGATGCAGCTTTGTGAAGCCACAGAGATGGAACTGGCTGGGCAGAATGGGCTTGATATTCAGCAATAGAGCTGCAGCTTAAAAGAACTGCTCTAAAATACTTAATTAGTATAGAAATGAGCACATTGTGTTCAGCTTATTTCCCAGAAAGGTAAATTAGCTTGCCCTGGTCTTAAGTCAGACCTGATCACCTTACAACACCACTTATAACAGCTATTCTGTAATGGCTTGGGTACCTCTCTACTGTACTTCAGCCTCTTGCATGAGCAAATCCATACTTTCAGCTGGACTGAGTGAGGCTTTCTGCCTTATACTGGGATGCTGGAAAATGCACTTTTCTTATGCTCCCATGAGACTAAGTGTTGGCTGTGCAGAAAACAGACTGTGGGCAGAGGTACCTCTGTGAAGTCAAGCCAAGCTTTGGCAGGCATTGGCCTTCGGTTGTGTCTAGAGCTGTAACTCTGGCTGTAGTTATGCTGACTGTGGAGCAGCCCAGCACTGTCTAGCAGTGAGGGCACACGATTTCAGAGCCTGAAGCTGAGCTGCCAAACTTTGCTATTGACTGGCTGAGTGATTTTTAACCAGTCAAATGGTATTTTCAAACACTTGATCCAAGAGAAACCCAGATCTTAGAATTGGCCTGCTCATGTTATGGGTATAGTTCACACCCATCTGTAAAACTATTATGAAGCCCTAAGCAGTGTGAAGGCTTTACCTCATTTATAGTCTCCAAGATCATCTCATCTGCTGAAATGAAGGCTGGGGAAACAGATTTATAATTTGTTATCCCTGACAGCCCATTTGGTAGCTATCAATAGAGCTCTCTATTCCTTCCTGGGCCAGGAAGCATCAGCCCAGATGTGGGTTATGCAAAGGTACTATCTGTTCAGCCTGTGCATGGCATTAAGAGGGAGGGTTGCACTGGGAAACCTCCACATGGAGCACCTTGGGAACCCTGCAGGACACAGCCTCTCCTAGGTGCGGCTCCATATGCGACTGCAAGACTGATCAGATCCATCAGTGCTCCCAATATAGGGTGCCCCAAGGAGGACAAGGAATTAGGGTATTGCATAAAAAATTTGCAAGATTTGTGAGCTGGGGGAAAAACATGGGGCATGAACCAACAGTGAGAATCTCCCACCTTGATTCAGCAGTAAAGTAGGTACTTGCAACAGATTTGAGAAGGCGAGATACGTGCCCTTAAAGCTCATACAGAAAACCCGAATCCAGTGAGGACATGCATAGATCTATAAATGCATGTCTGATTGTGGATAGAGCCCCACACAGGCACGCAACACTTTTGAAGATTTTGGACTTAAAAAGACACCATGTAAAAGGAAGAGGAGAAGGGACATGAAAAGCAGCAGAAAGAAAATTGTAAGCACAATAACGACACAGTGCACACATCTGAAACCTTCTCACAAACCTGCTTTTGTTATTCCCTTTGCTCTTTTCCAGTTGTGTCTGAAGCAGGCAAAAAATTAAATTTTTCAAAACCAAAGTCCTGGATGAGAGGCAACTACAGGTAAAGCCAGGAAAGAGCTTTTCACAGCTCTGATTTCCAATAACTTACTTGTAAGGCATCGAAATATCCAATTACCCTGAAATAGTCATCCAATTTGTTTCTCTGTGGGGAAGCTTGGTGTGCTCAGGTCATAAGGATCAGGAAATTAGTTCTTTGTTGAAAGCGCATATCTTGCCCTCTCATGTTTCCCACCTAACACACCACCACAAAAAGCAAGGAATGACACTGAGAAAAAGCTTTTACAAAACAACAGGGAAACTGATTTCAACAAAGAAATTAATCTGCTGAATTAGTGTTAAATACAGAGCTTGCAAAACAAAGCACCAATTTCTACTGCAGCAGATTTGCTAGGATGGCCTAAAACATCTATTATAAAGCTTTGAAGATCTGTTGCACAGTCATGCTTTAGTGTTTATTCCCAAGCTTTTCCAAAAATCCATGAGAAGCAAAAAACTTCTTAATATGGAAATTTTTAATATTCTTTTCCCATGCAAACTTCTTAATATGGAAACCTCACCAGCAGTAATACTTTGTTCTGGGGTTAGGGTTTTTTCCCTTCTCCATTTTGATGTGTACTTTTGAAAGCCCTCTAGGCATCTATTTGCATCTTCCAAAAGCTTTGGAAATCTAGCCCTAACTTACTTATGGAAATGGAGCCTAAACTCTGGAATTACTGAAGCATTTCTGAAATTCTGAACTCTTTGTATTTTAAAGTATATTCGATTTGATTTTGCTGCTTCAGGGGACAGGTAATTTCCATCATTTTTGATGGAGATGAAGTACTGTGTAGTAGAAAAAATAGAGATTTTAGAATTTATTGACAAGGGATTTAGTATTTCTTTTATGTATATGATAGAAATCTTTAGTCTTTTGGCATACTTTCACAAGCTTTGTACAAAAAATAACAACACTGTGTTTTATAAACAGAAAATGAAGATAGTTATAAATATATTTTAAAAATAAATATATTTAAATATATTTAAGTATTTTCCTTATAGAGCCCTATCTTACACTGAAAATTATAGTTGTACTAAATCATAAGCAATAGTACCATGATAGGCCCTTCAAACCTTGCTGTTTTGTGAACTTTGTGGAGGGACATCCTAGTACATTAAAGCTTTTTATAATACCTGGGGAGAGAGGGGATTGCTCTATGTTTTACAGAAAAAAACCCCAAACAAATAAATACACAAACACTGGCATCACAAAGACTTTATATCCTTTCCGTGTATTATAAAAGAACATTCTTGTCTAAATGTGCTTGTTGGGAGAAGGGCACTGATTTCCCAACATCAAGCAAATTAACTCCTGCACTAAATATAGCTGTTTCAAGGGCATTCTTCAGCTTTCCAAATTAAAATGTTTTTCTTGTCATTCATTCCTAGTTAAGCCAGCTTTTTTTGTTCCATCATTGGATTATCATTTTTTTTGTAAGGTGTGAGGTTTTTTCTATACTAAACCAACTCTTCAACAGATGACACATTTTAGGTAGCTCAATTTTCAGATGGTTTCTCAGTCCTTGGTTAGTGTAGTGGTACTGTCACCATTCATCTTCTCTAGAGAAGACAGATGTGAGTTCCCACAGGTTTGTTTAGTTGTTATAGCTGATATCTTCCCATACTTTATCAGAGCTATAGTGAGTCATGTTCTCTCTTCTAAACTGCTTGAGATTTACAGTGATACTTCTTGCCAGGGTTTGGCAAAAAAGATGATGCATAAAACTCAATAGGCAAAGCATTTTATTGTCATTCACATTAAAATTAAGTGTCTAAAGAATGATATTGGCAACATCTCACCCCACATCACATGGCATTTAGATTTCCTGTTATTTGCATGTGGGTTTTGGAACTGATAAGGTTCATACCTTTCTTGCTTTTCTTTATGATTACAACAACTACAAACTTATTTTTTTCCTGATGATCTATGGAAGACAGAAAAATATTTCCAATATCATGGCTTACAACTGACCATGCCAGGTAATTACTGATATAAACATCCAGCGAAAACTTTAAAACCTGGTTCACACGTAGTCATCTGGATATAATAATCTTATAGCTAATGCACAGGGGTAAGGTCCTCTAGTAATGTTTCATTTCTCTGAAACCACCCCACCTGCCCCTAGATTTCATCATATTCCTGTGGACTGAGCTCTCTCTGAAGGAAGGAGATGACTTTCTATTAATCAAGGAAAAACAGAGAAGAGACATTGATTGATTAACAGAACCAGGCTTACCTGATTCCCATTCCTGATCATTAAACACAAGATCGACATTCATGAGTAATGAATATCTTGCCTGCCAGAACTGTAACTATCCCTGAATATATACATACTGTGCTTAGGGTGGAACCATGAACTGGGAGAGTTACTGGGTATTACCACTGCTACTGACAACAAAAATAAATAAGAGTATGGGATTGCCCCATTTACTTATTCAAGGCTAGCTCCCCAATTAATGTGAGTTAACATATGTGGCCAGGTCAGGAAGAAGGGGAGGAATTAGGCTGGGATTTTTTGTTTGTTTGAGATAATTTGGATTTCTTCCATGGAACTGTGTCTTGAAACCTGCAAGTCTCTGGAAAAATCCAGAGTCTGCTGTGTAAAATGAAAATTGAACATACTTCACACCTTGGAATATAAGTCTTTTGGATTTCAACCATTTTAAGACACAGATTACATTTTTCTGTGTATCTAACACAGCATGGCACTCATACTCAATAAACAGCTAACAAGGCAAAATCTAGAAAACCCAGAGGAGAAACAACCAGGAATTATTGCTCTTCAGGCTCCACAAAAGTAAGAAGAAAGAGCTTGTAGAATGAACTTAAATTCTAATCTGATGTTTGTTTGCTTCCCTGAATTTCAGACACCAGCTCTCTTCCTCTTGAAATGTTCATTTTACAGTTAAGCAAATACACTGCTGGACATAAATTAACCCCAATCCAAATTAGCTTGTTTTTCTGCTTGTTAAGTACCAGTTCAGATTTATTTGTTATGGACCAAATTCAACAAAGTACTTAAGCACATGCATAATTTTTATCATGCAAGCAGCCCAATTGAGACTATTCACATGCTTAAATATATGTACACAGCTAGATAATTTGCTCAATCCAGACCCACTTTATTTTTCCTCAAGCATTTGCAGAGACAAAGTTGTTTTATTCCAGCCATGAAGAGTTCACTGCAAATACGTGATACTGAAAGCTGTGTTGATAACTTGAAACTGGTCACACAGAGCTGCTTCTGTTCTCAGTGAGCCTGACTTTATAGTCTGGATTAAATTTAAATACCCCACCGAGACACTGGATTTCTCAAGGTGAAATGACAGTGGAAAGGGCAGCAGTAGCTGAAGACAGATCAAGGAGAGGAGGAAATTAAGGAACCTCAGAAACATTCTCTTCCTGGTTTTGGTCAAAAAGGCATAATTCTTGGAAAACTTACACAACCAAAAGGCATGCGGACTTATTCTCTCATTTTTGTCCTCATTAAGAACATATGTGTATACGGCTCTGCGTGTGTGTGGCTGTGTGGTGTAAGGAATTCCCTGTGTAATGCTCTGTGCTCACATCAAAAGGGTGTCTTACTCCTTTCCTAGGATACTTTAATTACCAATTTGGCAAAAATGAAGCAGGATCTTTATGGGAAATCTGCCTCCCAAAACATCCAACAGTGATACAGATCTTAAAACATCTCTGGCTAGATCTTAAAGATTTCCATATAAGTGCAAGGATGGGCTTAAATGTTCTACTGAATCAGAGTCCCTACCCTCCTTCAGCAATGCATGAAGGAAGAATTGACTGAAGGCTGATGAAACACTTAGGATTACATATAATGTAACTAAGTTAGGAAGCGATTGGAGTGGACACAGAGAGCAAGGAACTGTCACAGCAGAGGCATCCTACCATAGCACAAGAGTTTTTTTGCGGGCACAATTTAACATCATTCCATAGTATCTTCCTAACCAATTTTCTGGGGCAACAAGGCATCTTTTTCTTTCAGTATGGGTCAAAGAGCAAATAGGCTGCTATGTTACAGAGGGGAGGTATCTGTACAACTTTAGTCCCATTTTATGGCTGGATTTGAGCATAATTTCCCTCCTTTTTTTCTTAAATGACCATTGTCATCTTCCCAGTTGGAGATAGCCTTGATCAAATTCTACGTGTTTGCGCAACCCTAGCAACAGATTTGATTTTCTCTTTTTGCCACCACCTCCTGTTCTCAAAGAGTTCCATTTTTTATGTGAAAAATCACTCTCGAAAATATATTTGATGCCCTCTCTGGAGGTACTGGCTTATCATCCTGTGCAAAAATTACTCTGAGAATTTCACAAACAGTATTTTGAAGCAGCAGAAAAGTGTTGTCTTCGATGCCTTCATAACTAAAATGGAAGAGTGAAAAAGGAAACAGACAATGCTAGAATATTAGAAGTGCCAATGCTCTTTCTAGCTATAAAAGCTCTGTTACAGCCAACAAGTAAATATCACTCCAATATGCTGCATAAACACTTTATGCCTTGTTATGCATGTTCTGAATATCCAGAAATCTCTTTAATCATGACTATTAATTTAAAGAGTGAGTTTTATTCACTAATGTAAACTTTCAAACATGAAATTGTATAGCAATTGTATTCCTTGGGTTTGAGAAACTAATTGGCAGGCTAGCTAGCTTTCAATAGAAAATGTGGTGTTTGATCTCCTGGCCCCCAGCTCTGCTGAACGCTGGGAGAGGTAAACATTTCAAACTCAATGACTTATCAAGTACCTGTTTTCAGTAAACCATTAACTCCTTGGAAAAGTTTTTTCACCTTCTAGCAATAATTTCCCTGGTCATATAGTTTCAATAGTTTCCCAGATCACTCACTTCATGTGAATCCCTGAGAAGCCTGGATTTTGAGAAAAGATCTTCAATGAGTTTTATAGCTCCTGTTGTGTTTACAAGCTTCTTGAAAAGAAGAGGAAGCAGTGGTATTTGCAGCACAGTACTGCTGGGGACCTTTACAGGAATATTTGATTAACTATTTGCAACATACAGTATACCTGGAAAGCACATCCGTTTTTCCTGCTTCTAAATTGTCTGCTGACACTCTTGAAAGTCATCACAAAAAATACTCAGTGCAAGCAAATCTCATCCAGTAGCTTGCTGCAGAACTGGTCATTGGCACCATTCCTTTATCCTTTATCTGAGATATCTCTTCAGTGTTGGTTTTTTTAAAGTCTCTTAAAGTGAAAGTGTGTATGCATGTAGCTGATCATGTAAACCATGTGCTCCACAACATATTCACCTAATTGCCATTTCTTCCTAATCATACCTAGTTTCATGCTGTGCTTAAGGTCATTTTCACAGATTGCTCAGCATTGCTTCCTGCCTAAAAGAACATAAAAAGGCACAGCAGATACAGATCAGAACTAGAAGAGGCATCCTTCTAAGTTGAGAAGACTTCTTCAACAGGAACTTTACATCTTGCCAGGTGTGCTTACGGAAAATATCCTCAATTGTATAAAGCCATGGATCACAACCCAAGATCCGGACCTACTAGAAATACTTGCAGAAACATCCCCAAACCATAATCTGTGAATATTTATATGCTTGCATTTCAGTTGAAGCGTCTGTGTGCTCTTGAAAATAAACTTCATGTAGCACCGATACAGTCACACAGAGGCAGAGTCCTGCTCTCATCTAAAGGCTCTGGACTTAAAACCCCAAGGAGAGCGTGCCAAACTCAAAAGTCCACAGGAGGAATGGTAGAGGAATATTGTTAAAATGATGATGACACAAACAACAAAATAAAGTTCTCTTGATGAGACTCTTCTTTAAATGACCAGCATGTCCTGATCTCTGGACATGGTACACTGACAGATTGGAAAAGGCTACCAGCTCAGGGAGGAGCTAGGAGCGACTGCTGCTGCTGGCAGCTGAGAGCCCGACCTAGCACAGATGTGAAAAATGTCTGTGAATCACAGCTCTGAAGTTGATTTTCGAATAGGTTGGTTAGGTTTGAGTTTGACTTTTTTCTCTTTTTAACGGTTATTTTTCCTCTTCCAAGTTTCATGACGACAAAACTGATTAAAACTTCTTATTCAAAATTTTCTGCCCAAAACAGCCGTCTGCTTAAGAGTCTTTGCTGCTCTGAGGTTTATTTCTCTTCCCTCCCCCCCGTTCCCTCGGGGAATTTTCCACCATCAAAATCCAAAGCAGAAACAATAGAAAAAACACTTGGCTGCCGGCTTTCCACAGTTCAGTTCAAATAAGCACCAAAGGCATTCTTATTTCTTCCAGAAACAACAGACAAATTTCAGGAAAAACAGCTAGAAAAACCCTAACTACGCCTATGCCACAGCCGGGGCGCTCACTGTTGTCTCCCTTTGGGACCGGAGCCCTCCTCCGGCTCCCGCCGGGGTGCAGGCTCCTTGCCCAGCCCCCGCGGGCGCGGGCGGCCCCACGGCCCGCCCTGAGCTCCCACCGGCAGCGATTACAGCACCCGCTGCCCTCACACTGCTCCTCGGCCGGTCCCGGGGACCCCGCCGAGTGGGTATTTTTAGGCAAGGCTGCAGCGCCTCTTCTTTGAGAGGCTGCCGCTGCCCGCCTCGCTGCTGCCCGTGCCGCTGCCTGCCCGCCCCGCTGGCAGGGGCGGACGCGCCCTCGCCCGGGCCGGCAGCGGGGGAGCAGCGGCGGCGCTGGCGGCGGGGGGCACGGGGCGGCTGCGGCTTTAAGAGCTCCCACAATGCTGTGCTATCGCCCCAGTTCCGTTACATGTCTCTCCCAGTGAAGGGGAGCGACGAAGAGGCAGGAAGGAGGCGGGGGCGGCCGCTCCGGGCGGAGGATACCCACTCTCAGCCGGGCGAGAGGCGGCGGTGGCTCGGCGGGGCCGGGGGAGGAGCAGCGGCAGCCGCCGCCGCCGCCGCCGCAGCAGCAGCAGCGGGGCGCCGCGGAGGGCAGGGCTGAGCCGAGCCCCCGGGCTCTGCGTCGCGGGCCGTGTGCGCGCCGCCCCCCGCGGGGCGCGAGGCGGAGCCGGCGGCCGTTGGGGCCGTTGGCGCTGCCCGCGGAGCCGCCGCCGGCGGAGCGGTAAGTGCGCGGCCAAGTCCGCCGCGGGCTCGTCCCGCAGGAGCCCGACCTCTTCCTCTGTCTCCTTTCCCCTCTTCGGCTGCCGCTGCCCCGCTCCGTCCCTCCCTCTCCCGCAGCCCACCCGGCTGCTGCTGCCCCGCTCCTCCCTGGCGTCTTTCGGCTCGTCCCCGCTGCGGGGTTTGTGACCCTCCGCTGCCGCCTCTCCCCGCTGTCCCCGTCTCCCCTCTCCAACTTTCTCATCCTTGGCACCCGTTCCCCACCTCCCCCCGGATTTACTGTTTTGAGGATTTTTGAAGGCATTTTCGCTTCTCGCCTTCCCCTTACGCGTGTCCCCTGCCCTCTCGTACTCGTTCCTGTCCTTTCGCCTGTTCCTCCGCTACTTCCCCGGCTTCCTCCGGCTTTTCCTCTCTCCTGGTATTTTGTCTTTCTCCTTCGTGCATCGTGTGGAAAAGTAAGGGGAATTCCTGTGTGTCCTTGAGGAGGGGAGTTCAGAAACGACTTTTCTTACACTGGGAAATCTTTGTAGTAGTTTCATTTCTTTTTCTCCTCCCTCTTACTGCCCCCGAAAGGAAAATTAAACCCATTTTATTAATTTTCCTTCCTTTTTTTTTTTTTTTTCCCTTTCGCCTTGGACTGTTTTGATCTCCCCCCGCCCTCTCTTCCCCCCCCCCCCCCCCCCCGATTTGTTTCACGATTAAGCTCTTTTATTCCTTCCCCAACCCCTTCCTTTTTCTTCCTCTGGTAAGGGAAAAGATTAAATGAAAATCTGTTTTACCAGCAGACAGTAAGAGATTTCTGGGGGGGGGAGGAGGGGGGGTGCTGGATGGGATAAGAGAGTATTGATGAGAAAAGCTTAAGTACAGTAAATACAGTATGGTGGGACAATACAGTGGCATGAACTTTAAAGGGTAAGAAAATGGATTCTGCTCCTTGGTTTATACAGCTCTGAACTGTTGTGGGGAAAGGCTGATCTGGAGTCCAGTTTGGGATTGTAGCAGTCCGGTGTGTTCCAGTCCTGTTTTCTCTTCATCTCTTCAGCAAAGCAGTGGTTTAAGATGCCAGCAGAATGGTGTGCTAAGTCCCAGTTCGTTATTGCTCGTGGGTTTCATCAGTGTGGAAAATCAGGAAGGGGAGAAGTTTATAGATTTCAGTGCCCCCTTTAAAATGATGCCTGTCACGCTTTCCAGCCCCCAACTTCAGATGTATCAGAGGTTGACACATTAACAGAATCGCTGGAAACTGTTTACATCCGTGTCAAAAAGTGCTGTCCTGTGGTTTATGAAAGTCCGTTTTGGACCTCGCAAGCTTCTGCCTTGGGTTTAGTCAGCATCACGCGTTAAAATTGTGTGCTGGGCTGTGGAGAGCAAGTAAATCAATTGCCTAATGACATCTGCAAAGACACCTGTTTAAGGGCTTTCCAGCTTCTGGTTGTATTTGGTAGTGGTGTGATTGCGTTAAGTGTTGTGAAAGTAAAAGAGCTGTGTCTCTTTCCGTGGAGAATACTGCAGTTCATGAATAAAATGTCAGCTCTTCGGGTCAGGAGCCAGTGTGGGTCTTGGTTGTGTTACATTACCTCTTGAGAGATAGCATTCCAGAAGACCACAAGTTTATGTGGCTAAGCAGGCAATTAAGTAAGCCCTACTTTTTTTTTTTTCTTCTTCTTTAAAGAGAAAATATCATTTCAGATTGACTTTTGTTTGATGATATCTAATTAGAAAGTAAGCTTGATATTAAACAAGAAGTACCTCTCTGTGTCTTACAGCAAAAACTTATTTGACGTGTGATGCGTTGCTGAGGGAACTGAAATGACTGCTTGGCATTATAATGGTCAGTTGTATGCCATTTAGGACAACTGATAGAGTTAGCAGTGGTTTGGTTCTTACACTTAAGTGATCTCTCTGTCCTCCTTCCCCACTCCTACAGGCCCAACAGGGTTTGTTCAGGTGTTTGATTTTTTTTTTTTTAATCTTTCCTGGAAATTAAAACCTTTGGGTTAGGGGGAAACGAAAGAAGTCAGATTATCGAGAAGTCTTTTAAAATTATCTGGAACTGTTTCTGGAAACACCACCAATAATTCCGAAGAGCCAAATGAAGGTGATTAGCATCACTTTTTCAAATCGTTTTGAGGAAAGCCCTGCAAATGAGCATATTAGAAAGGAGGAGGTTTGCCGCTGAAAGTGCGGAGTTGAGCTCTGAGGATGGTGGGTTCTGTTCCCGTGTCTGCCATCGCATGGCAGTATGACCTCTGCCGAAGCTGCCTTATGCCTGCATCTCACAGAATATGGAGATTTTCATGGATCTCTGTTAAGTGCTTTTACACGCAATTTTAAGAATGATTGTGTGTAATCATATTGCTCTTTTAGTTGTGGGTTTGAATGCTGCGTGGGTAGTAGTTCTGCTTGTGCAAATATCCATTCTTTGAAAGTTGTGGAGTAGAACTCTTGATCACCGCCATTTGTTTTGATAGGAGTGTTAAGATTTTTGCATTGCTGTAATGGTTTTGACACTAGAGTTATTTTTATCCTCTGTATACCTCTGACAAAATCCACTGCAGTGCTTCATCCATGGCACCTTAACAATCTGCCTCAAGCTGAATTTGAAGGGCACTGTGGCCTCCCCAGAAAGAAACTGTTAAACTGAATTGCAGGGTGGAAAACTGTCCTCTGGGCTGAGGACCCCCGCATCGTGATGCATGAAGTACCTGGTATTTTGGTTTTTGTGAGGTCTGTAATTATGAGATTGGCTCAGTACATGGGGGTTTTGTTTGCTTTCTAATTTAAGTTTTTTGTCTGGGTTTTTAAGTCTTTAAGATTTCTATCTTGAAATTAAATGTAAATGATGTGTGGTTTTTTAGAGCTTTTTTGAAATCTCGAGTTTTCCTGTGATTTTTTTCATGCGGGGATTGGGATTTTACAGTGTAATGAGACTTTTATAATCTCGGTGCCTGCCTTCCTGTAACATCTTAGACATGTAAGCTTTGTAAATGCAAGGCTGTACCCCATTGCAGGTAGTTCCCTCTCCAGAGAAAATGAGAGACTTGATTCTGTGGAAACTTGCTATTAGGCAGCAGTGTCAATTTTGGGTTATAACATACTGTCCTCTTGCATATGCACATAGCTAGCTCCGTGCTTCTGAATCCTGGACAGTTAGTCTAGTTTCAAATTCAGTTTCATAAATAACTAATTCTTTCTGGCCTTCTTAACCCACTTCAAAGTGTGTGATGATCTTACAGCGTTGACAAGAATAGTTTTCCTGTCTGATGAGAGGATGTTTGTTTTCTCCTGTTACTGTTCTGAGGGCTCTGTCATCTTTGTACTGATAAACTGTGGGGAGGGCAAGACTGTTCAGTGTGTGCCGGGCAATGCTGTGCTGCTTCTCTCTCCAGTTTGTTGCCTGTGAAGTTGAGATCAGGGAACTTGTGCTGCTTGGGAAAGGAAGGTGGGTTTGAGCTGTAGCTCACATGGGCTTGTTGTATCTGCTATGGGAGCTGCAGACTGGACCCCTCTCTGTAAGCATCTAATCATCTGTGAGATAACATAAATATGGAGAGCGTTGAATGTACCTGAGAGGACTTGAGGAGATAGGCAGTGTAAGCTTTCAGATGGGAGGCACTTGAGAAATCCCTTTAATTCACCTTTTTACTTTAGAGTTACTACTTAAAGAGGGGAGGAATCTGTTTACTTTCTTGTTGTGCTTGGAAAAAGATCTTACCCACAACAAAAGACATTGTAATGCTTTCTATAGTCCAGGATTATTGAACAAAAGTGTCTTGCTGTGCAATATTGTTGCTGCACTCAGTGTTGTATGATAACACATGTTACTCAGCTGTTGTTGATTCCTCAGTGGCACAGACTTCAAAGGAATGTGCTGAAAGAGAGCCGAGGCCAGAGAAAAAACGAGTTTTGTTCCAGTGGCCTGTACCATCCATCTGTTTAAATACTTTGCTGAGCTATTCCAGAGTGTTCAGGCATCCAGTTAGGGCTGACAAGCAATTACAGCTGGGAATAGAGCCTACTGCAAAGAGACCACCTAGTGAAGGCTTAAAGGCTACCTCCCCTCCATGGGTCAGAGCTCCCCTGCTGTCCCAGCCAGCAAGAAGAGATAAGGCTTGTCAGTTAGGCTATCTTTCAACATGACATTGTCTAATTCCTAATGCTATTGAGGATTTATTTATTTTTACTCTCTATGCTGTCTTTAGCACAAGAAGGGAAGAACAGTAATGAGGACAACGGTCATCTCTGTAATCTCCTCTTTGTATGTAAAAGTCTAGGTCTGTAATTTAAGTGAGTAAATATTTATAGAAAAAGAAGTGATTTTATTTATTTTTATTTTTTCTAAGACACATGGGATAGTTAACAGATCACTGGAGTGTCTGCCAAGGTAGCAATATACATTACCAAATCAGTTTTAGTTCCAAAACATTACTAATAAAGTTAAAATTGGAGCCAATTATATTGTGCTGTTTCAGATCTGAGTTTGGGGAAACACTCCACAACTTAATCCACAGTAACAAATGAAAATCCCCCAAGTACTCATGCATTATGATACACTAGGATTTTGCCAATTCCAAATATTACAATGTATGTTTTTACTTAAATTCTGATATTGGAATCCACTGTGCAAGACATCTCAACTTGTGATTGCCGACTGAATCTTCAAATCACAGCCTATGTGCTCTCTGTAGTCCCACATACTGGAACTTGGCGGGGCAAGGGTGGGGAATATCAACAGGGAGACTACAAGGAAACTATTGATAACCTGTGCAGATCCTTGAAAGTTTTCTGTATGGATCTGACATTGATTTTGAAGATTGGAGTGAGTACTGTAGATAAGAGTAATATGTGTTTCAGTTAAGAGGGCTTAACCATTCTTTATGAATGGAAAATGATCATGCAAATACACTAAGAGGATATTTAAGCTTTGAAGAATTGTGAGGCAGTCCAGGATTTGGTTTTCACCTGCAAACAAGCAGCACAACTCTAAAGGCAAGCTTGCATGTTGTACTCTGCTGTAGTATTACTCCTGCCTTTGTACTGCAGTATGACATTTATGCCTTTGAAAGCATGGCTCATTCTCCCTGTGCTGGCAGTTTTGATGCCTTTTTGGTGTTTTGAGACATCAGGTTTTAATGCCTTACTACCCCTTTGAGCAGAAAGGGGAGGGAAACTTCTAGAAACATGTAATGTAACTGACTTCCATCCAGCTTCTGCCCTTGCTCCAGGGCTGACATTGTAGTTTGAATTTGTTTATTTGCTTTGAAAACCGTACTAGATGTAACCTTGAGTCTTGCTTCCCTTATTGCAACAGTACCTGATGTGTTTCCAGAATGCACCTTGCTGTGTCTCTAGATCATCGGGTTTTAAAATAGTGAGGCAGTGTTAGTACTTTCTTTTTGCTGTATGCTTCCCTTAAATCCTAAGATCTGTAACTTCATTTTATTTCAACTGAACGGAAAGGGATTTTGCTAAAATTTTGGCCTCCTGAAGTGTTTGTCAATGTTTTCAAGCCGTTATTCAAAGGGGTTTTGGAGTTTCCGGAACAGTCTTTTGAAACTTTACATTTTATTGTCAGTCAGCAGTTTTGTGAGCACGGATAAGTAAAGGCTGTAATTCCACTAGGCAGCCAGATGTTTTGCGTCTATGCCAAAAGTGCGGAGACAGTATCGCTTTAGGAGTTGGAGGGTCTGTGTGTCGTGTCACTGGGCTGTTTGGGGATCTTCAACAGATCCTATCTGCTTTCTCTCCTCTGCCTTTCCCTCCCTCCTGCCATGCCTGTAATGATTGTGACTGCCTCCTTCTAAGTAAAATGAGATTGAGAACAAAGCATTCTTTGTTGCTTTTTGAAAAGTAGGTATTTTTGTTGTCAGCTGGTGTTTCTTTAATATTAAGTTTAAAGCCATAGAGAAGCTGCATGTAATTTGGAAATTAGTAAATTTGTAGCTGTTATCCAGTAGATTAATAATGAGTGCTGACTCTGACTAGTGTAGCATTAAATGAACAATATAAAGAAAGTGCTTCTCAATGCAGAGTGAGGGGAGAATACTTTTAGACACAAATCCCCCAGTTCCATAATATATTGCACTTTTCTGTTTGGCCAGTACTTCTTAAAGACTTGTAAGATCCTTGTAGATCCTTGTCTTGATTCTCCTGCTTCTATGTGACATGGTGGAAAGAAAAGAACTCATCAGGTGTCTGCACATGTCAAACTCTTCCTGGAGAAGGAAGTAGGAAGATGCCACAGCTAATAATATTTAAAAATTGATGCTGGGAATGAAGATACTAAATGCTCAAGCGTGCTTTTGCACAGTTTATTTTATTGTTAATATTGCCAGTATTAATATTGGCAATGTTAGCTAGTGCTTGGAATAATCTAACATCTAGAGAGAAACATGGCAGTATGGAACGCCCTTGTTGTTGCCCATCAGAAAGTGATTTTGTGTTTTGGTTTATTTGCTGTGTTTGGTTTTTAAACATGTTCTTGCTCATCAGAACTGCTCGTTCTGTGATGTGTGTGCATGCTTTGCACTTCATCCATGCTGCCAGGTCAAAGTCTTTGCACTGGTTTCCTTGGGAGCAAGGACAGAAACTTCTAATGAATAAGCTGTGTGTCTGATACCTATGTATTTCAAGTAGGGGAATCAGCGCTGATGAGCAACAGGACTAACAAAGAACAGTCACTGAATACAGTGCAGTGTTTTCATGCTCTTAATGGGATTGGAATTGGTAACCTGATACTCCAAAGAGATAACAAAGGCTATTTATCATACAAAGGAACATTGATTTTTTTTTTTAAGGCGCTGCTAAATAGCATAGTAAAATCTTTCACCAGAACTCGTTCTGGTGAACAAGATCTGACAGAAAATGACTGAATTAACACGAATTTACACCACAGTCTTGAGTAGGAAAGTAACCTTCTGACTTATTACCTGCGTTCTTTCACTGCAATTCCCGTATTTGCTTACCAGTTTACCTCCTTTCCTCGTGTCCTGTGAATTTAGCATTTGTTTCAAACTGAGATATACATGAAGTGTTTGGGTTTTTCTTCTTTTTCCAAGAATAGAAGACTTAAGGGGATGACAAAAGGAAATGTTCAAAGTTGACATAACCAACACTGTATGTGACTCTTCCCTTGTTTCCCAGGAATAGACCAAAAAGCAACAGAATACAGAATACTGCAAAGGTACATGGAATTAAGTTATTTTGTGTGAGACTAGAGAAATATTTGTATGCCTTTTTAATAGACGTAGGATGAACACTTACAAGGGTGATCTGGTGCAAGAAAACTCAGTCTGACCTCATGAGAGTTAAGATAATATTCTACCTTAGGCCAGCTGCTTGCTAGCAGGAAAAGCTGATTACTTACCTCCACTGTGTTTTATTTAAGCAGAGGAACTTGCAGTCTCCGCAGGCAAGGCCAGAAATTAAAGGGAGCATACGTACAAGAGGTGATATATGCTGTAGGAGGAGGCTTGATTGTGAGCTGAAGTTGTGTGCACAATGGGTTGGTCATGTTGTGCAGCAGAAGTTAAGAGGATCACCTTTCCTACGCAGGGTGGAGGGAGCTGGGGTCTCAGCAGCAGCCAAGAGTCGCACTTTCAAAAACACTCAACTGGAGGGTTTTCTTTTACTTCCCTCCCCCCCCCCCTTTTTTTACATCCTGTCATGGCTGGAATGGGTGGCTGGAGAGTGTTGGTGGGAGAGCTGTGCCATAGTGCAAGTCTGCAGCATTCCTGACAAGTGTGCTGCTTGGAGGCCTCCTGTTTGTCATCTGTGGGTGCTCTCTGTAGTCCAGAATATCATCTCCTGCTCTTACTTGCCAGATGCTGAATTTCAGTGTGCCTTTAAAATGTGGGGCTCTTCCTGAACACAGTGTTGCCAGTTGCCTGCTGTCTTTCTGTTCACGCTTTCAACTAGTGAATTGTTCATGTGCTCCACATGTATGATGGCAGCTGCCATTTCTTTCTGTTCTGCCGTAAGGCTTTTCAAATACTTGTTCATGAACTACTGGCTTTCTTGGTGTTTCTTTGGTTGCAACACGGCATTTTCTTTTTGATGGTAGGGGAAGATACTGGGACTTTCTCTTCATATCTCATAGCTGCAGATATAGAGGCATTCCTCTAATTCCTTTGCTGCAAGCTGTTTGGAGCCCAGGGTGGGGAACACGTGCTTGGCTGTTCTGTTGTCCAGGAGTTGGGTTTAACTTAACACAGAGCACCTGTCCTGTTGTGATCCTGACATCCTGTCAGTACTCATGCCCCCTGCTCCCTGGAAGATAGCGTGTTTGTTGCTGTCAGCACTCTGCCCTACCCTTATATGATGCCTCAGCCAAGAATTTTCTGGAATTCTTCCCCTCCCTCCTGTTGTCCTTCATTGACCTTTAACCAGGTTTTTATCTTTCTTGACAAGATTCTTAGTTTCATTTATCTGCTGCTTCTCCCTTCACTCTTCAGCTTTGATTATTTTTCCAGGAGGTGCTTAGAAACATTAACGATTACAGATGTATAGAACAGTGATATACAGTCAAATTCCTTAGCTGTGTGTCTTTGATTTGGTTTGGAGTTTGTGGGTTTTTTTTGTCAGCTTTGTTTGTTTCTTTTGGGTTTTATGTTCTTTTTGTTTGGTGGTTTTTGTGATGGTTTTTTCCTCCTTGTAGCTTGACTCTAATACTGAAATGCCTATAGCAGGTAAATATTTTCTATGTTACTAGTCATGACAAAAATATCCATTCCTCAGCAGAGGGTAAGGAAATGTGGTGTCTATATTTCCATATTATAATATCTGTTGTAAGAGCTTCGTGTTTCCCTCCCTGAGCATAAGCCACTAATATAGCAAGAGCACAGATGATCAAACTTTTTTTGTGTGTGGGAAAACATTAACGACTTACTTAAAAATGTGTTTGCACACTGTAAGATGAAAACGTGACATAAAAAAATGGCAGCTGTACTTTTCTGTCTTAGACCTATGGCTGCCTAACTGCTTGAGAAATGCTCTGCCACCTCTAGGCAATACTATTAAGTTTTAAAAGACTGAAGTAGCTTACCTCAACTTTAGTAAAAACGTCCTTGGTGGGTAGCAGAGGAGAGGTTGGCTGGATTTATTTAGATACATGCTGCAAAGATAATTTTCCTATTTTGTAGTTCCTTCATGCTTGTCATTCTAAATGCATATGCAAAAGCCTAAATAATTAGAAGTCTGTGTGCTTCCTGACCATGATTTACTTCAATAGTCCATAATGATCTCTGGATAAACTGTATTTTCCTTCAAAAGACAATGTTTTAAAGTAAACTCTGTTATCTTCAGCTTGACTAGCATGAATAGTATTCAATGTATGCACCATTTTTAAGAATACCTTTTTTCTTCCATATGGACATAAAACATGGTAGGTAAGAGACAGTTCTGGTCTAATGGAGTACAAAATGAAATGAGAGAAGATTGTGGTGTAATATCTGAAATGTCCTCCCTACCTTCCTGCTGTAAAATGTTCTCTGACATTAAAAAGGAGGGTAATGGCTTCTCAGACTTCCATCAGAAGGGATATTTCTCATCATCCCTTAGTTTTGAGAATGGACCTATTGCTCAATAGAGCAACACGGGTAGGTGGCTTCTGTGAATAGACAATTCACGTATTCACAAGTATGCTCCATATGCACCATAACCTGTGTGCAGTCCCAGGCCCAACAGGACTTCTGTTTCAGCTCTGGGGCTTACAAGAAGAGGTTGGCTTTTGAGCCCTGCAATTAGGAGATGAAGACAATGGAAGTTTGGACACCATCTAAAAGTGGGATTGCATGGGGAGGGGAAAAAAGAAAAAAAGTAAAAAGGCTGTTTTTTAGGTCAGTGGATGGTAGTATTTGAATCCCTTGTGATGATCATAAAAAGTGAAATGTTGTGATGTATAGCAGTACTGTTGAGCCTTTTCTTCTTTGCTGGGATTCCAAGCACTGGGCAGATGAGAATATCTCTGATTGGATTTTAATATTGAGAAGGGGGGTATCTGAGATGCTTCATTCATAGTGCAAACCATGGTATAAGATTGCAGAGCAAACTTTCTTTGGATATTCAACCACTACTTCTCAGTGGGGTGTTTTTTCATGAAAAATTAAAGTTATAGCCATTAGATAACTAGTTAGACCTAAACCCAGAAGTTGGTATGTGTATGTTCCATCCCGAGTCAGGGAGACTTGGCAATCCCAGCAAGATGTCACTATAATGAAGTCCTGCTCTGTAAGCAAGTACTTGATTAACTTGTGTGTCAACATGACTACCTCTGTCAATAATCTGCAACAGTTAACAGCAAGATGCCATTGTGAAGTTGCAAAGGCATAGATGTAAAGTTACGATTGTCGAAGAAGTTGCCACTTGTGTGCCACTGGAACTGTTAGTACCTGTGTGCTCTAGCTGTCATGTAAGTCAGGAAACATCTAAATATTAAGCTAACCTGATTTACCTAGTGCCTCGAGAGGGATAACAGCATGCATGTAAGCTAAACTACATTATCTCTGCTGGCAAAGAAGCTCAAGCAAAGAGAAAACTAAACCTTGATGTTCTTAATGGCATACTTAAAAGGTTGTTTGTAAAGTACTGGTTTAAGGAGCAAGCATCAAAAGAAGGTTTCATCTTGTAAGTGAACACAGCCATGGCAAAAGTGCTAACTAGAAGAGATAGTGTTTATGTTACAAGCTTGTTAACTGGTTTCAGAGGTAGTGGGTTAGCTTACCCTGTTGAATCTTAATAGTTGTGAAGTGCTTATGTAAAGTGTAATCTATCAGTAGGTACCTAGCTGCTGTGTGGAAAATAAACTACTGGCTACTCTTGAAACATCTTTTCCTGCAACCTCTACTTTAGCTTTTACTATAAAATAGAAACTGTAATGACCAGTGCTGTAATACAGAACTTTTTATGAGGGTTTCTGTGTACTTATGCCTGATGGAATTGCAAAACAATCTTGATGTGTATATGCCATTTTCATCTCACTCTGTGTTTTCACTGTCTTACTGACTTCTGCAACCAGTTTTAACAGAGTGAGTCCTTGTTAAGCATCGGTAGAAAAATAGAAATAGCTGTATGGCCAAACATGACATGAGTCATGGCCGATATGACATAAGTCCTTTCTACTGAACTTGATGTTTAAGTGAGACATTAAAGCCAAGGCAAATCTGGTGAGTAATATGACTTGTGTATTTTTATAGCCCTTTTAAGGAGAAAAAAAAGGTTTGTCTTGGGCACATGATTTCCTGCAGTGTATTTATTCCTGATGCTGTGAATTATTACAGACTTTCAAAAAAGATCACAAAGAACCAACAATACTAATTTACAAGCTTTTACTGGGTTTTAATTCCAGTTGTAACCAGTTGTGCTTTAACAACAAGCACGACCACCACTCAGACCCTGGCAATGGGCGATGTAACTGAACCAGAGAACCAGCCTGTGTCAGTATCTGTTGCCCCTATATGCAAGAGGAAATGGAAACTGAGAAACAACTCGTTTAGGGAGGGAAGATGAAGAAGTGAAGAAGGGCCAATACCAGAACTAGAGGAAGAGCCAGAACATGAGGTAACTTGTCAATCCGTGTCCTTGACTAAACTATGGAATATGCTAAAAGATTTTAGCTGTCATCCATATGAGCACATCACCTGGATGCTCTGTTGCTGGGACAATGGGGCCAACAGTCTCTAATTAGACTGGCAGTGAAGCCAAGCAGCTGGGATCACTTGCTAGGGAAGGGAGAATTGACAAGGTGATTATGAAAGAAAAGAATCCTCTGTCTCTGGATGTGGTTCTTGGCAGCTGTGAAAGAAAGGTGTCCCTACAAGGAAGATGTTATTATGCTGCTAATGCTAGTGGATCACAATAGAGAGAGGCCTTCGGTTCTTGAGGGAATTAGCCATTCAAGAGTTGATGTACTATAAGTCAGACACCAAGGAGCCACCCATAGATCCAACTGAAACTGAATGTACACAACTTGTGGCAGAAACTTACATGGAGTGTGCCATCCTCATGTGCCAACAGTGGATGAAATGAATTGTCAGCTCCAGGAGTTTGAAGACAATCTCTCCCATTCAATCATTTCAGCTGTGGAAAAACTGTCCCAGTAGCTCCAGCAATTGAGAGATGATACATCCAACTCCCCACTTGCACAGACCAGCATCTGGGATATTAACAGGAAGCGCCCTGATGCTCAAGAGGGAAGATATAGAAGGTATTTACATAGCTTATTCCTATAAAATTCAAGTTGACTTATTCTGCTTAGAAGACACTGGTCCCTGGCTTTGAGAAACCTAGATGGTTTTTTTGAGTCAGCACTAGTTATATTCTGAGACTCCAACTTCTGCTTGTATAGATATACCTGTGACTCACTTGCAAGTGAACATGACTTGCTTAAAAATGTATTAAGCATTAATAACGGGGTACTTTTTGCACTGTAAGAAAAGCTTTTGGAATGCTTTGAAAAATGGGAGTAATTCAGATGCTCTCTATTTCATTAACTGTAAAAGTATTTAACAAAGAAAATGGTCAAGATTTGTCACTGGCTTACGGCTACTCTGAGTGAGTGATCTCTGAACTGGTATTATTATTAGTGACTGTATGCAAAGAATCGGAGGCTTTCATTTTCTCGGGAACATCTTCATACTGTGAGTCAGGTTTCAAGACCCAGCTGGTGAAAGCTGGTTGAGTGTTTGCCTTGCTTTGAGCTGGACACAGCTCCTGCAGGTCCTTCCAGCCTAAGGGATTCTGTATTTTCTATTTATTTATTTTATTCTTCTTTAAGAAGTGCTTGTATCACACAAAGACAATCAGCTGTAATGGCATTGCCTTGCTGATACTGCCAGCAATTAAACCAGAGGTGTAAATCTTGCTCTGAAGTGATTTTTTTTCTTTTCTATTTTTGGTAACTATTTCTCCTTATCTTTATAGCACTTTTATCTACTGGATGAATGTGTAACAGCTACGACTTTCTTTGTATGTCTCTTTCTGGCCACTGCAGAATCTTTGCTTGCAGAGGTGGAGCAGGGAAAGTTGAGCCTTTCTCTAAATTCTGAGTTCGCAGCTTTCCAGAAGCTGAATTTTTATATGGAATGTAATGGTTCTGTACTTGAATGCGTCGGGCAAGCAAACTGTGCTTTAGGAGAATCTGTCACAGATGTATAATACTGAAATTCCTTATGGATTACTTTATGGGGGAGGGGGGAAACTGTAAACATAGTAGTTAAAGAAGATAATGCAAAATGTATTAACTAAGAAGAAAAAAAAATAAGGCTTTTATTCAGGGTACTTGTAAGCAGAGCTTGATTTATACATTCACCTGATGAGACCTGTAATGAGGAGTTACCCTCAATCACCCTTTAATATACAAAAGGAGCAATAAGATCTTTCTCTTGATTGGTGTTTGTGCCAGCCTGAGTAAGGTGCATGTGGAAAAAACATATACCTGTTAGTGTATCCAGGATTTCAGGTTCTCCTTGTTCACACGCTACTTCCTTTGTGAAAGGAATCGTAGAATAGGTGTTCCTTTGTGTATTTAGACTTGTGCGGCCTGTGTCACAGACTAGCCTGTAATTCACTGATGGTAACTCTGAGATTTACCAAAGCATCCCATGCTGGGACCAACGTGATAAATCAAGCTTCAGTAGCAAGCTTTGAAGTGGGAGCAGAAGAGCAGATTTTTAATGAAGTTCAGTGGGAATAATTAACTAATACCATGTGCTTCACTAAGTGCTACATCACCAGAATTTTTTCTTGAAATTAAATCCTTACTCGAACCATTCTACTGTCACTTTACTGAGGGAAAGGATTCCTCTTTGGTTCAGTACTGATGTACATTTTGTACAGTTGATAAAGTCATAGAATAATTTGGGTTGGAAGGGACCTTCAAAGCTCATCTAGTCCAACACCGCTGCAATGAGTGGGGATATCTTCAACTAGATCAGGTTGCCCAGAACCACATCCAGCCTGGCTTTGAATGTCTTCAGGGATGGTGCATCCACCACCTCTCTGGGCAACCTGTCAGTGTTTTACCACCCTTATTGTAAAGAATTTCTTCCTCATGTCCAGCCTGAATCTCCCCTCTTTTAGTTTAAAACTGTCACCCCTTGTCCTATTGCAACAGGCCCTGCTAGAAATTCTCTTCCCATCTTTCTTACAGGCCCCTTTAAGTGAAAGGCTGCAATAAGGTCTCCCCAGAGTCTTCTCCAGGCTTAACAACCCCAACTCTCTCAGCTGTTCCTTATAGGAGAGGTACTTCATCCCATAAAATGTATGTCAAGTAGGTTGCTTGGTGTACCTTTCTCATGGGAATCTTAATTTCTTTTAATGACCTGATTTTATGTTTTTTCCCCCTTCCCCGGTAAAACAGTGCTAGAACATGCTATCAAGAGAAGGGGGGGGAAGTTCTTCACTATTTTACTTGCAGATAAAGTCATCTTGCAAGAAGGCGATAGATGGAGTAGAGATGGATGGAACTTTACAGGAGTAAGAATACAAAGGAAACTTCACTAAATGGTCATTTGTGCAAAAATGTTCTGCAACTACAGTATCAGCTCTTGGAAAGTTTGGCAAATAACCTGAGCATCACAGTACATGTTCAGTTACTTATGTATAGGCAGTTGAATTTCAAACTCTTGAGTTTCCTAATTTAAAAATTAGTAAATTGAAAGTTCATTTAATAGAGCATACACTGTGAATCAGGGGGAAGCTTAAAGGGCAATCTTATACTGTTGTATAATATTTTGGCATCTGCTGATTGTGTAGTCATTTGTATCAGTAGTTATCAATCCTAATGATAACTTCTATTTTCAAAATCAAGATTAGACAATGATCTGGAATCACTGCAGTGTCTCAGAATGGTTTCTTGATGACTTTTTGCTACTGCTTTGCTTCCTGATTCGGTTAAAAAATAAGTCTTCATTTAACTGCTTGCTGGCTTGTGTTGGAAGCCCCTTAGTTCTGCCCCTTAGTTTATTCACTACAAAGCAATGTATTTTGAAGAAGTGACTAACTTTTGAAATTTGAATACAGGACGCTTGAATGCCGATTCCAAAGTCAGTAGCCTGCTGCCAGTTGGGGTGGGCTGCAGTGGAACTGAGCCACTGCTGAGTACCTTTGCAAATACAAGTTATCCTTGCTGTGGAAAGACACTGCAGTGAACACAGGTTGTTGTGTGCAGGAGTGAGAGAGCATGTAAATTGCTCGATATTGGTGTATTACTGGATTTGATTTTGAGGTTTTTCTTGTAGAAGACAGATGGGAATAGAAGAGTTAATTGCAGTAGGCCCTGGGCCTGTAGGGATATGTAGTTGTGATGCTTTGATTTAGAGTTGAAATAAACATTGTAGTGCTTCAGTGCTACCAGCCTTACAATAGTATTCAGGCTCATTGCCAGAGCTGTTGTGAAAGCAGTTGTACCTGCTTTTGTAAGCAGGTCTTGGAGGTCAGTTAAGTGTCCGTCTGGGACGAGTAAGCTCTTATTTACTGACTGTGTTGTAGAAGTAGGACGTACTAGTTCTTGGAGAGCCTACTGTAGTGGTACCAGTTGCAAAATGCGGTATTCATGATGTTGGAGGCAATGTGCATGGAAATTCATCAGTGTAATTGGAAATGTTTTTTTTTAAATGACAAAGGGTGTTTAAAAGATTTGGGAACTGAGCTTGTCAAATGTTTTTGTAGCATACTTTGGCCATCTTTTAGCCACTTATACTGGTAGTCTGCTGAAACATGGCCTCTTGATGGTGTGTTTCTCTAAAAGTGATCAGTTGATTAAAGTGTTTGTTAAAAGTTCACTTGTCAGGCAACACCTATAAATTCTGTTTTCTTTTGATGTAGCTTTAAATAACAGAGCATTTTTGTGCTTGTACATCTTTTTGAAAGGGGAGGAAAAAGCTTCCATACTTTCACAGCAACTGTACTTTAAAAATACAGAGAGCTTTCTAACTGCATCTTTTCATGTAACAATTTTGCACTTCCTTCACAATGGCAGTTTACAGTAGTAGAGCATGCTTTATTTTTGGCAATCTTCTTAAAAGGGCCTAGATTAAAATCTCTGACCTACAGCCGTTGTAAATAGAAGTCTTTTTGTTATAGAGCCTTTTAAGGTTGTTCCCTTTCTGTGTTAATTGATTAAAATATGTACTGTGTTGGCGTGAGTTCCTCCTGCTAATTAAATAAAATGAAACCACAGACGAGATAAAAAAATAAACAATATATCTTCCTTGTTGGAAAGGTTGACTATTGTCTTGATGGGCTCTGTTTGCATGTTGTGGGCATGTATATATGTGTGTTTTAGCCACAGGACCCTTGAGACTGACATCCTACTTTACTAGGTCTGTCTGTCTGCCTGAATGTTATAGAACAGATGGTTAATTCAAAAACAAGAGTATTAAAGCTGAGTAGCTAAATCTGATCTCCTAAAAATGGGGTTGCCAAAACAAGCTGCTGTATTTGGTGTAGTTGCTGAATTGGTCTTTTACTTGATACAAAGGCAAACCTTAGTTTGATGCCTAAAACCAAAAAGGTTGGTCACTTCACTTTTTTTTTTCCAGTTTTTAATTTCTCTCAGATAGTATAAGTTGAAGCAGTAAGTTGCTTCTGTGTCGTAGGGCTGTGGAAGAGGAAAAGGCTTATTTCATAATCCATGTGTGGTGGTGTTTTTTTTTCCTGGGCTTATCACTGTGGTCCTGGGTTTTAAAAGTAACAGACAAATTGCAGCAGTGAAATAAGGCTGACACCTGATTTTTTTTACTTGCCATGATTTGAGGGGGTGGGTTTGTTTGGTGTTTTTTTTGTGGTTTTGTTTGTTTGTTTTGTTTTTAGGTGGTCAGTGAAATGAGAAGGAAAAAAACGGTGTTTTAGGAGAAAGATTTGCTGTGTTTAGACGCAAAATCTTGCTCTTGGTGTCAACAAATAAGATATTGAGATGAGTGTTGTACCAGAAGAAACCTTGAGGTCATCTAATCCAACCTGTACACTACAGATCTGAGTTATCTCTGACGTGGGCCTTGTAGTAAATGAAATTACACACATGTAAGAGATGCATAAAGGGATTAAGGCATTTATTTTATGCATTCATCCTGTTGGGATTATTTCTTTAGGACACCATTTCACACTAACCTACTTTCCTGCTTTCAAATGAAATGGGTGAGCAGGCTGATGCTCTTTATCTCAGTCCTTAGGGGTTTAAATACTTGCAATTCTCCTGTGAGCTGCTGGAAGTTGTAATCACTTTTTAGGAATCTCTAACCTTGCAATCCATTTTGTGATTGTGAATTGAGTACTTGATCTTTAAAAGAGTTCTGTATGTGACCTTTGGGGGGGTTATTTTTCACTTATGCGATGCTGTAAGGTGACCTATTACATTGTTTAGAATCACAGAATGGTTTACATTGGAAGGGACCTTAACGACCATCTGGTTCCAACTCCCTGCCATGGCAGGGACACCTTCCCCTAGACCAGGTTGCTCAAAGCCCTGTCCAGCCTGGCCTTGAGCACTGCCAGGGATGGAGCAGCCACAGCTTCTCTGTGCAGCCTGTGCCAGTGTCTCACCACCCTCACAGGGAAGAACTTCTTTCTAAAGTCTAACCTAAATTTCCCCTCTGTCAGTTAAAAGCCATTCCTCTTGTCCTGTCCCTGCAATGCCCTTGTAAAAAGTCCCTCTCCAGATTTCTTACAGGCCCCCTTTAGGTACTGGAAGTCTGCTCTAAGGACTCCCTGGAATCTTCTCTTCACCAGGCTGAAGAAGCCCCGCACTCAGCCTGTCTTCACAGGAGACGTGCTGTAGTTCTCTGATCATCTTTGTGGCTTCCTCTGGACTTGCTCCACATCCTTCTTGTGTTGTGGGTCCCAGAGGTGAATACAGTAGTGGAATGTAGGTGGGGTTTTGTGGGATCGGGGGAGAATCGCCTCCCTCAGCCTGCTGGTCATGCTCCTTTTGATGCAGCCCAGCACACAGTTGGCTTTCTAGACTGTGAGTGCACAATGCCTGGTCATGTTGAGCTTCTCATCTACCAACACCCCCAATTCCTTGTCCTCAGGGCTGCTCTGAATCCAGTCTCTGCCCAGCCTGTATCAGTGCTTGGGATTGCCCCTATCCAGGTGCAGGACCCTGTACTTGGCCTTGTTGAACCTCACGAGGTTCACACAGGCCCACTTCTCCAGCCTGTCAAGGTCCTTCTGGATGGCATCCCTTCCCTTCAGCATGTCAACCACAGCACACAGCTTGGTGTCATCAGCAAACTTGCTGAGGGTGCATCAGTACCACTGTCCATGTCACCAACAAAGATGTTGAGCAGTGACAGTCCCAACACTGACCCCTGGGTAACACCACTCGTCACTGGTCTTCACTTGGAACTTGGTAAGTTGACTGCAACTCTTTGAGTGTGGCCATCCAGCCAATTCCTTAGCTGCCATTCTGTGCAAGGTAGCTTGATCATTGTATGAAAGTTGGAGAAAGCAGGGAAGTTGTCTGCTTCTTCCTTGATAAATGCCTTAAGGGTAAAAAATGACAGGCTTTCAGATCTTTATTTGGTTTTGCTGGTTCTTTTAATGTTTAACTCTGTATGAAAGGTGTTGGGCAAACAGGTGGAAACAATCTCTTCTATGTCATCTACACTGCAAAGTTTTGCAGGTATGATTGTGTTTGCTGGGTAAGAATCTCATATTTGTGTGCTGTAGCCCACTGTTTGCTCTAGAGAGGATGTTGTTTCACTTGGCTGCATTTTTAAATGCTGGGTGAAATCTTGATTTTTGTGGGGCATTTGGGCTTTTTAAATTCTGCTTTTCCTAATTGGCCTGAAGATCCTTTTTATTTCGGGGATTTTGGTCACTGTGTTGGAGCTGTCAGCCATATCCTCAGGCTTCTGGAGGTGATGGCCTTGGGAGGGAAAGTCACTGAAATGCTATCTATTTGTCTGATAATCTGTGATTAGAACATAGGGTTAGATGTTCATACTTCAAGTTCGTACTGACAACTTGAAATGGCCCCTTCAAACCTGATGAAAGAACAAAGTTCAGGAACTAAAGAAACCTTGGCAAAGCTTGGAGAAAGCAATACATTAGGGAAGAAACTGGCAGAGGCACCAAAGCATCTGAGAGCAGATGGAGTGTTGTCATCAGATGCAAAAAATAAATGTAAATATTTCCAGAAAATGACTCTTCCTCTGCTCTTGCCAAATGCAAGGAATTGCAGCCATGAATACCATTGGCAAATTGTTGTAGCTGCCAGTGAGCCTCCTGCAGTTGTAATCAACAAGTTGGAATTGTCTCTTGCAGTATTGGGCAGCGGCTGTTGCATTAGTGGTGATAAAATGCACCTTCTTGCTTTTTGCCTGAAGACAATGCATTTTTACAGTTAAAAAATGTCACAGTTCTGTTGCTGCGCTATGCTGTGGGTCACAGCAAAAATTAGGTTTATGGGGTGGTTTTTCAATTTCACTGGTTGTTCCTTGTGGCTGTGTTGTATGGTGCGATTTTTCCTGGTTTAGTGTGGTTCAGCATTGTAAGCAGTTACATGTATTGTCATCATATAATTACAAACTGATCTGTCCTCCCAAATGCACAGGTTTTGGGATACAATAAATAAAATGTGGATGGTTGCCTATGTGTAAATTGACCACTATGGTGCATGGCTACCTCTAAATGAAAATGAGGAGTTACAAGCCACGATGAGTTACTAGAAGACTAATGTACATGACATCTGTATCTCTCTGAACCTGTTGTTGCCCAGGAAAACAAATGTTGGAGTAGAGAGTGTAAGATGGAGCGTGCTTGGTTTTAAGTTTTGAAATCTTTGTTTGTACTGATCCGAATTCCATTTCCATGGGAACTGGCAGTTTCGTACTCTCACTTGTCAACTTCAGCTGCTGCCTGGCTTTGGGGGAGACTAAATTGCTCCCTTATGCTAAGCCTTTTAGAATTGAGAGTTGTGTTGGTATATTAGCACCGCATATTTTGTGGCAACTGAGAAATTGTAACTAGAATTATTTCCTGCATTTATTTTCTGAGGGATGCTTTAACTGCTTACAGAATACATATCTAAATGTTGAGAGCTCATGCCAGGTTATCCAATTCTTAAATCATCATGTACATAATATATAAGATCATAGTTTCTTTCCTGATGGGAGTAGTTTCTGCATTATGGTGTAGTTTTACAGATGATGAAGCAAACCCAATTCTTTTATTAGCTGACTGTGCAATAATGCAGGTGTTCTCTCAGCTGTGGAATGCTGTGCATGCATCAGCTGCAGCAGCAACTGACACCTAAAGACATCATGAACCCTGCACTCTTAAGTGACCCTGGGGTTGAACTGCACCACCTCCTTAGGAATATTTTCTAAGTTCTGGTTATGCCCTTCACAGCAAGATGGAGCTCCCAGGGCCTGATCTGTGTGGAGTCTATAATGGCAGAATGGCTATGTCAAACCCAGGGGGAAGTAGGTAAAGGCTTAACTTTCTGGAAGAAGTGGAGGAACTGATGACTTTCCCTGTTTCTAAGTGGAATGGGGTCATTGAGAAGATCATGGGGAATACAAAGAATGTATAGCTATGCTGAGTTTAAAACAGAAGTTGATAGGAGAAACTTGCAATCCTTTGGCTTGAACACTAAGTGTTCTCAATTGTGAGAAGGTAACTTTTATGTTCTTGAGGCTTTGGCTGGTTAAATTAAACATTTTTTTTTTCTCCTGGTAACTTAGACGTATCTCATCAGTGTTACACTTTCACTTAGGGCTGCTTTGGGGAGCATTATAATCACTGTAATTACTATCTGAAAGCAAGTACTCTTTATGGATTGGCACTTCTGTATTTCAGTAACTTGTACAATTCACTTTCATGAACAAGAACATGACAGTAAAAGTATATTGAGTATATGGGAAAACATCATTGTTAGAGACTTGTAGCTAGAAATGTGTTCACTTTTTCTTTGGTGTAGGATAGTGTAAAGTAGTAGTGTAGTAGTGCCTGTGTGGGCTATTTTATTCTGCATGTTTGGGTCATGATTCTGCATGCAGAACAGCATTACCAGAAACAGTGATGCCAGTTTGTCTTTCAGTAGGTGCACTAAACTTCCAAGTTCTCTTCTCTGTCAGCTCTGAAGCAGTGCCAAGAAGGCCAGCGGCATCCTGGCTTGTATCAGAAATAGTGTGGCCAGCAGGGCCAGGGAAGTGATCATCCCCCTATACTGGGCCCTGGTGAGGCTGTACCTCGAGTCCTGTGTTCAGTTCTGGGCCTATTGCTAAAGGAGAGACATGGAGGTGCTGAGGCATGTCCAGAGAGCAGAAATGAAGCTGGTGAAGGGTCTGGAGCACAAGTCTTACGACAGCTGGGAGAACTGGGGTTACTTAGACTGGAGAGAGGAGAAGGCTCAGGGGGGACCTTATTGTTCTCTACAACTGCCTGAAAGGTGGTTGTAGTGAGGTAGGAGTTGATCTCTTCTGCCAAGTAACCAAGCGGTAAGAGAAGAGGTAATGGCCTTGAGCTACACCACAGGAGGTTTAGATGGATGTTAGAAAAAATATCCTTACCGAAAGGGTGATCAGGCATTGGAACAGGCTGCCCAGGGAAGTGGCGGAATCACTGTCCCTGGAAGTGTTCAGAAACCATGTAGGTGGGGCTCTCAGTGACATGGTTTAGTGGTGGACTTAGCAGTCCTGGGTGTAACTGTTGGACTTGATGATCTTAAAGGACTTTTCCAATCTAGTTGATTCTATGATTCTAAATAGTATCAGGAGTGAAAAGAGAGAATCATTTGGTTTTGGACGTACTCTTCTGTCATGAGCTGAAATATTCTGGAGATTTGTCTTCCTGTTTGGATTCCTTTTTTAATTCCAGATTTCTGTGTGCTTGCTTTTTTGGGTGCAATACAGCAGGCTTGTTTAAGGGGAGGTTGTCTTGGGAATATGCCGCATCACTGCTGTGACGGCCTTGCCTGTCACCTCTTGAAGCAGGAGGTCCTAGGTTCATTCTAAAACGGGATGGGACGGGACGGGATGGGACAGGACGGACGACACTTCCCCTGCTGTAAGGGCTGGAATTCAGTTGGAATTTGCCAATGTGAAAACTAGGAGCTGGTTGCAAAAGGCAAGCATTTTTGTTAGAGATACAGGGCTGGGGAGACAGCCAGAAATAAACACAATTGAGTAATTCTGTTGCTACCTGTGAAGACTGGGTATAGTCAAGGAATCTTGTTTATTTGTAATAAAAAGTTTGCCTTATGTTTGAAAGGTATTGCCATAATGATTATTTGGCGCTGAACTTTGTTCTCTGTTCCAGCAGTCAGTCAATCTAAAAGCTAAAGGCAAGTTTTAAGAAGGTACATGTGCAAGGTAAACCTTTTACCGAGGATGGCGGTAAGGGGGGTGGGGAAGTACTCCCAACATAGCTGCAGCTAAATGCAGAAACAGTAAGCAACCCAGTGGAGCTTCTAATCTTCTTTAAAATGTTGCTTGAAGAGATGCTTTAGCATACGATAATCTTTTCCTTCTGCTGGTACTTTCTATCTTGCACATGAGTTTAAATAAATTAATACAAAAGCCTGAAGCGCTTTCCTTTGTGTGTAGCAAGTGTTATTTAAAGGGCCAAGCTAGGCTATCTGTGTGCCCTGTTAGGCAGTTGCCCGGCTGCTGCTTATCGGAGTAAAGAGGTTATTCAGCTTCTTGGTTTATCTGTGGTGTTCAGTTATCCCATGATTACTTGACTTCACTTAAGTTACAGATTTAAGGAGAGGAGAGGAACAAACAAGCAATCAAAAACACCCCTCACAACCACCTCCCACAACCCACCCCAAAAAAACCCAAACAAAAACCAGCCAACCCCCCCCAACCAACCAAACAAAAAAAAACCCCCAAACAACAACAAACCCTTCCAAATGATGAAAAAAAAAGACCAGTGGAAAAGATGAGTATTATTGTGCAAAAGCCTTGTGTGATGCAAAGGTATCATAACTGACTGCTTCAAAATCTTGAGGTTTTGTTCCCCTCAGAGTGGGAATAATCTTACGTTGTTCTCACTGAAAATGGTTTTCTGTTCATGTTGTACAATGGTCATGCTGTTTAAGCATGAGAAGTAATGTTTACCAGGGATTTTGTTATTTATACGCTTTGTTCAGTGTAGGTATAAAGCTAAGATGGAGGTAAACAACTTCAGAGATGCAGAAATGCTGAAACTTCTTTTTCCACCTTCCCGCAGTGTGTTAAATAACAGATGTAATCATAATCATATATAAACATAATAAATAAGAATCTGGTTTCTGGTGCTAGTAGTCAGTTGTTGATACATATAAGTAGCTATCTCCTCCACCCAGAATCTAAGGACTGACATATTATTCACATCATTCTTGGACGTAATTTGCTTACCAATGGTTATACTGCTTGCATTACACTACTTATTTTTAGAAGGCTTAAGGAGTTATGTTGTAATTAAATTACTGTGAAGAGTGATCTGATCCATTATCTAGCCCATACTCGGTCCTTGTCAAATGGCTTTTAATGGCATTGAATAATAACCTTGTTAGTACTAGGAATAGACATGTTTTCCACAGTATCATAGTTTAAGAATTACAAACACAGGAAAAACTAGCAGTATCTTCTTGCAACGCAGCTGCATGCAAAGGGAAAGCACTTGAGCTGCTCTCTTTTGTAAACATTTGGCCATTGTATCTCTAAAGTAGACAGGCTTGTACTTGACTGCTACTGATTTTAGTTTGTGTGAGGACTTCATATGCTATGCTGTCAGTGAAAGCGGACAAAATTAAAAGCTCTTTCATGCTTCTTGCATTGCTCTAGAACATGTACAAATGTTAGCAGTGGCACACCTGCAGTTCTGTTTGCTTTCAGAAGAAGATGGTGACTTCCGCCCTCTTGAAGAGATGAAAAGTTCTTTTTGCTGAAGATAACGTTCATTCACTCCTTGGATTAATAAACTGCTTTTGTCTTCATGACTTAGCTCTAAATTTTGTGTTTCAAAGATTTATGTGGACCGTAAAATTATGCTATGAAAACAACTTCTGGTTTGCTTTTCAGCTAATATACATAAGAAGCCAATTCTGATGTCCTTAGAATTGTAATTGTGCTTGGTTTATGAGCATACTTCTTAAACTGACAGATCTCCCCTGCACCTCTTTATGACAATGTGCAGTTCTCTGTGTGTATTTTCAGGCTTATTTTGGGCAATGTGTATTTAATTAATGTGGTTGACTAATAGAATCTACCTCTGTGCCCCAGATGATATTTCTCTTTTTGTCTTAATACTATTCTGAGGTATTGTGTTCTATTATGTTTTTAATACGAAACATTCTTAGTGATTAATATTGATGTGAAGTCACTGATTAGACTGTTCTTCTCCTTCATAGGGCACACAGATCTGGGATTTTCCCTTCTCTAACTGCACTGTAACCCATAAGCTAGTTGATTCTATGATTTGTACAGCCTCAGAGACTTGCATTGCTCTCAGTGAAAGGTAACTGCAAGTTAAGAATGAACTGGTTTGCAGTTTGTATAGTCATAGAGGTTGTGTTCAAACACTTAATGGCTGAGGGATATTTGATGGCAAACACTTCAGTTATCTTCTCCAGCCTGGTCTGTGTAAAAGAATAGCAGCACTCTCCTGTATCTTCCAATCTCTCTGAGCTCCAGAACATTGGAAGGTCCTCAGGTAGCTCTCAGATGAGGCTTTTTGTAGGTATGTATAATTGCTGTGATTTTAAATAAGAATAGGTAGTAGTCTATGTATAGGAGTAATTTTCTGAAATCTGCAGTCTAGTTTTTGCATTTCTTTTTGGATAAAACATGCATAAGAGATTTCTGGATTCATTGCTTTATTTTTGGTGAATGATTTTTCAGTTCTGAGTAATACAATGAAGGCAAATATTTGCAAGGGGAAATTATGGTGGTGTGTTTTTTACTCTTCAGGTTTCCCTGTGAGGCTGACATCTATACATCAGACCTCATCTATAGCAAACCTTCTGCTGTAGTGATTTTTTCTAGGACATAAGGTAACATGTTATTAAATACTGTGGAATTTTGTGAGTACATGCAAATTATAGTACAGGGATGCAATAATAATCAATTGTTGGTGTACTGTTATAAGCAATTGACAACAGTCTTGCTTTTTTTTGTGTTATTCAAGTAATCATAGAACGGTTTGGGTTGGAAGAGACCTTAAAGATAATCCATTTCCAGCCCCCTGCTATGGCCAGGGACACCTTCCCCTAGACCAGGTTGCTCAAAGCCTCATCCAGCCTGGCCTTGTGGCTGCCCCATCACTGGCAGTGTTCAACTTCTGTAGGAAGCCTGTGCCAGTGTCTCACCATTCTCATAGTGATGAATTTCTTCCTTATATCTAAGCTAAATCTCCCCTCTGTCAGTTTCAAGCCATTTCCCCCTTGTCCTGTCCCTGCAATGCCCTTGTAAAATGCCCCTCTCCAGATTTCTTGTGGGCCCCCTCTAGGTACTGGAAGGCTGCTGTATGATCTTCCCAGAGCCATCTCCAGGCTGAAGCCCAACTATCTCATCCTCTCATAGAAGAGGTGCTCCAGCCCTTTCATTGTCTTTGTGGCCTCCTCTGGACTTGCTCCAACAGATCCATGTCCCTCTTGCATTGGGGGCTCCAGAGCTGAAGGCAGTACTCTACCTAATGTAAACCAATTTCAGTTAGTGTTGGGTAGGAGATGAGTTTGAAATGGGATAACTTCTTAGTTGGATTGCTATCAGCTTGCTACACTGGCAGTACTACTGGAGAAACAAAATAACCGTTGGTCCATTAATGACAACCGGCTAAGAAAATGCTGATGCTGATTTTAATGCATTTCAAAACCTTATTTATTACTAATTACATAATGTATTAACAGTTGTTAACTCTGTAGCTTTGGTAGTGTGGGAGACTTCATGCTAAAAATTTGTTTATTTATTTATTCATTCTCTTCATAAAGACTCTTTTGAAGGTGACTGAACCAATGTTTTTGTCCTGTCTTCCATCTTAAACCTTTTGTGTAACAAAGAAGTAATGAACAGAATCATTAGGGTTGGAAGTGACCTCTGGAGATCATCCGGTCCAACCCCCTGCAAAGGCAGGGTCACCTACAGCAGGTTACACAGGAACATGTCCAGGAAAGTTTTGAATGTCTCCAGAGAGGGAGACTCCACAACCCCCTGGGCAGCCTGTTCAGGGCTCTGCCACCCTCAGCGTAAAGAAGTTCTTCCTCATGTTGAGGTGAAACTTCTGGTGTTTTAGTTTATGGCCATTGCTCCTTGTTCTATTGCTGGGCACCACTGAAAATAGTCGGATACCATCCTCCTGGTACCCAACTTGGAGATCTTGATCTGCATTAATGACAGAGTTGCCTGATGATGCCTAGTCTCTTTTTATGAAATATAAATTGCTCTCATAAGGGCTGTTATGTCCTGAGCAAAGTATGTGCTTTCCTGCATCAATTTAATCTCAAGGACAAGAAGGACAAAAATGACTGGTATAGAGTAGAGAAATTAGCTTTATATTTTCAAATGAAAACCAGGGAATGTCCTTTCTAAAATATCTAATTTAAAGTGAATAATAAGGGTACCAACTGGTGGGATATAACTGCTGATGTTTTTTGCTCTGCTACACATCAGCTATAGATAACTCTTGCTCTTTTTGCTTAAAAAGTCTAGCTACCTCTTCTGAAGATCCGGGCTGCTTAAATTTTCATTCCTGTTCTGAAAGTGTTTCTGTTGAAACAAACAAGTAATGTTTCTCTCCACTATTGGCTGGGTGGCTGAAGACAGACCCTTTTGTTTTGCCTTCTGGTGGAAAAGTCACAGCAAGTATGAACATGCATCACATGTATGGTGAAGGTGGGACTCCTGATATGTTTTGCTAAAGGCCTGGATTTCCAAAAGGCTTTACTCCTTGCTGATCTCCTGTGCTGTAGCTGGGAGTACATTGCTGGCACAGGTGGCTCCTGATGCCACTGGGCTCTTATCTCTGTCTGATAATGCTTGAAGAAAAGCAAGTTTCTGACTTACGCGAACGCCAATTTTGATGCCGGGTGTTGGGAGGTTTTGGGCGGTTTGTTTTTAGTTTGGTTTGGTTTATTTTGTGAGGGTTTTTTAGCATTTTGACACCTTTTATGCCTTTTTAACATTTGACCTGTTTTGACTATGCGTGCGCGGTGTTGTAAAAGCTGTGACAATAATCCCTGTGAAAGTTTTTAAAAGCCTATTGAATGCTTTGCTGACTATATTTTTCTAGTCCTTTTGCAAGAATTATTAGCTTTCCTAATTTTGGGAGCAAAATATATTTCAAGTCAAATGATACTCTTTGGTTGCAAACTGAAGGTGCTTCTGCCCAGCAGTGTTACCCATGCTTGCTTTTCACAGAGCATTCACTTGGCAAGCGAAGATTCGTGTTGCTGCCCTTGAGGCTGATCTGTAGAACTTTACTCCAAAAGTTATTTAATTAGCATTAGTTTCAGTTGAACTCTGATATTAGAAATTAAGAGAAGTCTCAACACAAGCAGTTGGTGATATGGGAGAAAACCACCCTTCATTTTGCACTATGGAATTATTTAGCTGTAGTTGATTAGGTGAAAGAGTAATCCTTTTTTATGCCTCTGTCTGCGAAGAGAATGCTTAATCTCTGTAGCTGAATTTAATATTGTGCAACTGGTATATTAAATTATAAAAAGAGCTATAGATTGATGCTTGTGATAGCTTTAAACAGTAACCATGCTAATACTAAGTCAAATGAGTGGGTGCATTCTTAACATAATAATTAATCCTTAATAGTTGAGTTGTAGCTGTGAAACAAAAAAAAAACCACAAACAAACCACAACCAAAACCAAATGCAGGCCCCTCAGTGATAATCTGTATTCTTTCTTTCCAGTCGAAGTTTAGGTGCCTATATGGCATTTCCATAAGGACCTAGTGTATGAAATAATGCGTATTTGAGGGCACTATTGAAGCTCTTTGTGGGCATTACAGCTCCCTGCCTGATTTGGGAATGGATGCTGTCAACAGGTTAATTACCATTTTGTGCTGTTCTCTTTGGAGGTAGGTTGTCTTATGTCACCATGGGAATTAGTGTAGGGAAGGAAGAACTGGACAAAATCACTTTCAGTATGTGTCTTGGCTAATCATAAAATCTTTGTGTGTGAATTTTTTGTTCAGATCACAACTAAAGAAGATCATGGATACTGGGGAGCGTTTAGAAGTACAGCAAAACTTTGTGATGAAGTGATTTGTGTAGATAAGAGCAGTGTGGAGGTGGAGTAAAACCACCTTGTCTAGCATGTGGTACACCACTGATGTAGGACAACTACAGATTGTTTTGGAAATGCCATCGATACTGTTCCTTGTTGCTCTTGCAGCATTATAAACTGCCTTAACCTTGGAAAAAGTGAATCTGAATTAGGCTGAGGGAGGAGGGAAGAGAAAGGTATTATAAGAAGAGGGGATACAGGTGGTGAAGTGTCCTTCAACCAAAGAAGTTATCTTCTTGGAGTACAGGGTTGAAGTACCGATTTTATTACATTATCTCCATAGCATTTCAAAAGAGACTTGAGAGTCTAAGAACTAACACACTGAGTTACAATAGTCTAACAAGCTAATACTTATCTGCTGATCTGTGGTATTGTGTGGGTTCTTAACCCAATCTCATTCAAGTCTATAATGCTTTATAATAAACTTCTTGACCTTAAGCTAGTATATTTTACCTCATATTTACAAAGGGCCAAATCTGGCAACTGCTAGCTTGTTAATACTCTACCTCTTTAAACTTGGCGTTTGTCTCTATGCATAACAAGTTAAAGTAATTTTGAAATTTCAAAGACTTTAAACCTAAAGACACATGAACATGAGGCTGTAACCCTTTCTAATCTGCCTTATTGAAAGAAGTCCAAAGAAACCTTGTCCAGTGTTCATGTAATTCATACCACGGTTTGACTGTGAAACTGCTTGCGGTTAAGCTGTTAAATTCTTGACACAGCATCTACATGCAGTTGGGAGCCTTACTCTGGCCAGTGTGTGAGATGGGATACCGGGTTAGCTGAATGTGGTCTGACCGACAGCTAGCTTTTCTGGTGGTGGTGTTGGAAAAAGCAAGGGGTAAGTGTTTACGGTAGAGCTTCTCCCTTTTAGTTTTGAAACACTTAGACCAGGCATAATTGAAACACTGGCTTCGGCCCAGTGCTGGTGGAAATGCCAGTGCTATGCTCAATTGCATATTCCCTTTAGCAGGAATTATATTTGTGACCTCACTTAAATTCTTTTCCTGTCAACTTCTCATCACCTTCAGGTGGAGCAAAACCAGCATCTTGAATAGCATAGTGACCATGAACACACAATATTAAAGACTCCTTTCTAAAAGATTAAAAATGAAGTGCAGCAAGATAGGAGTGTTTTGGGTAACAGAAAATTGGATGTCTGAAAGCAGCTAACAGGCATGGTAGGCTTTATTACTGCTTTTCTCTTGAATCTTTTTGTGTTTGTTCTGCTAATGGCAGGAAGATCTGAATCCTGCTTTTGAACTTTGAAGAAAAGCTTTCCATTTCCTCCAGCTGATGTTGAGCACTTAATTTTAAGTAATGAGTCTGATGATCCCCTACCAAAAATAAAAAATTGAAGTAGTAAATGGTTGTTTGACTGTAAGAAAGGTCTTTGAATATAAGCGGTGACAGTTGCTTGACCTGACTTTGATGTGAGACTTCATTAGTCAGAAGAATTAAAAAATAAGGCCCTTATGAAGAAAAGCCTTTAGGGATATGAAGATTGTCTGTTTCCAGTGTTCCAATGCTTGGAGTCTGGTTTGCATAGGCTTTATTACACTTATCTTCACTTTGCTATACAACATGCTTTTACCCAACTCCACTGTCTTCTTTAATGCAACATACCTCTTTGTGGTTGGTTACATTTGTATTTGATCGAGTAATCTTGAGTAGTCATCCATAAAAATAGCCTCTCCCTGTCTCCCATCCCATAACTTGCATTTACCCTGAAGTGTAATTGTTTTGGTTTTTTTGGTGGGTTTTTTTTTTTTCCCCTTTTCAGAGAATTAAGGTGCTAAATGGTAGGGGTCATGTTTGTGTCAGAAAACTTGGTTTTAGTGTTTGC
This sequence comes from Myiopsitta monachus, assembly GCA_017639245.1. Taxonomy (NCBI): domain Eukaryota; kingdom Metazoa; phylum Chordata; class Aves; order Psittaciformes; family Psittacidae; genus Myiopsitta; species Myiopsitta monachus. The sequence goes on from CM029920.1 coordinate 84,427,884, forward strand.
ATTATGGCCACAGTAAATTTTTTACATATAACAACCAGAGTGCTTTGAGATGTGAAGAGATTGATTGAAGTGATAGCACCAGCCTGTACCATAAGCTGAACTGTAGAACTTCTTACAGGAGAGCAGAAGCAGGGAGTTAATAATCTGCCAGATTCAGGTTTACTTTCTCATAGCGATGTTATACAAAAATGTAGCAACTTGTGATCCATCTTAAACTTCTGCTTAAATGAATGCCGTCTTTATACATTATGGGTTTGTTTAACTTCACAGAAATACCTTCAGGGTTGGGTTCTTCCTGTAGGCATAATGTCTTGAGATTTGTCTGTCGTCTTTTGCCTTTCTGAAACAAGCAGCCTGACGTCTTCTCTAGTAAGCTACTGAACACGTCTGATTTTTCTGTACTTTTAAGGTGGATCTTTAAAATTAGCCATGTTTTTTTGTTTTTTTTTTTCCCCTCTCCCTAACTGGCAGGGTGAAAAAACAGTAATCCTAGGTGATCTAAAGACACAGCCATCCTGTTGTTGCGAGCAAGGAACATGTTTTCATTCATTGTAAACCTAATGTAATCTTGAACTATGAAGTGTTGCTTTCTTCTTTATCACCAGTGCCTTTTAAATGTTGATTTATGTTGCCAATGACATAAAATAAGTTTTGTAGTAGATAAAGCCATGCTATTTACCTTTATACTACCAAAATAAAATTCAAAGACTTTAATGGTATAAATTGCCTCTTGGGCATTTCCAGGTCGCTGGTGCTTAGTTGGCCCTGGTTCTACCAGGTTATAATTAACTACCAGTAAGCATCTAACTAGAGATCATCATTACTTCTGAAACTGTTGTGGGACTCTTCCTTTCTACAAGGTTTCTCCTAAGTTAATGTCTTTACTAAGACAAATGCTGTGGTTTTACTTACTGCTGTGTGAGATGGAGGTAATGGCTTGTGATGGAGAAATACATTTTTCTCTCTCATATTTGTCTTACACTTGCACCTGTGTGCAAGGTCCAGGCGTGCTTGAAATTCATCTCACTGGGAGGATTGCTTCCAGAGGGTTGATTAAACTTCTTGTGAAGGAGTGCAGCAAAACCAGCAAAAATCAGCTTTCTGTTTGTCTTCCATTGACTCACTGCTAATTGCAAGGAAAGCGAAAGGTAGTTTGGCTTCTATTGACTACATAATGAAGTAGAAATTAAAGCTCAAAACAAAAAGAAGTCTCTAATTATGTGATTGTGTAATGGCAGTAACTGTTCTAAAATGTTTATTCCTTTGATTAGTAACAATAAAGAAATGGTGTATTATAATTCCCCTAATAACATCTTCTCACACACTCGGGGAGGGAGAACATGGTGACACAGAATACACAGATGTTGGTTGAAGGTCTGATGGAGGGTACTCATTTTCAACAGGGACAAATGCTTGTGGAGGAAGCTAGAAATCTGCAAACTTTCAGGCCTAAATTTGCTCTCTGCAGGTGCCATCTGTGACTGGTTTTACAACCAGAAAAAGCATAGCAGCTGTATATACTTCAGTATTTTACCTATTATCCACTGTATGCTTTCAGTTAGAGACATTTGAAGTTCATTTTATAGAAGCTGACTGTTTGCAGACACAAGTTACCTGAAAGTAGCTGCTACTTAACAAACTTGCTGTATCATTCATATACTGAAATTGATTTGCATTGGGCATGGTCCAACATATACAACAAGATGACCTGTTGTCTTCTACTTTTCATATGCCCAAAAAAACTTAAACTAGCAAATTTTTTTGAAACTTCTTTTGAAATAAAGATCTCTTAACATATTGCTGATAACAGAGTCTTTGTCCCTTGAGCGCTTTAACTTTACCTACAAAGGCACAATCAAGAGATGGGCTTTCTGGGGTCTTTCATGTCTTGGTGTTGTCCTCTCCGTATAAATGAACATCAGCATGCACGGGGAGGAGTTCATTGGTTCTTTTTATCCTCTTAGCAGTGGTGAGCCATACAGAATAGCTTGCGCTGTAGTTTCATTGGCTCATACGTATTGCTAGACTGTGAAGTTTGAGGTTTTGGCTCTTATAAATCTGGATTTGATTCCTGACCCATTCACTGTGAATTTGAGGGGTGCCATGTGGGTCAGGAAGAAATGGAGGAAATAGGTAAAATGACATAATTTTTGGTTGCAGAGCTGACTTCTGTGTTAGTGTAAATGGAACTATATGCATTTGAAGTAGGGTAAAGATATGCTTGTGCAGTCAAATATGACATCTGTTGCGCACTGCATGCGAGATGGCAATCACAAAAGAAAGCACTGCAGACCTTCAGAAAAGGGGGAGGTTCTCTCTCCTGCCAGTTTTTGCCACTGCTGAGCACTGTTTTAAATACTTCTTCATTCACTTTTTTTCTGTGCAATTATAAGAAGGCTGGAGTGTGTGTGTTGTTAGGAGTGGCTTATACCTCTTTTTGCCAGGGGAAGGTAATTGATGTTAACATTTGAACCCTCTGGGAAATCCTCTCTTGAATAAGAATTTTCTTAAATTGAAAGGGTTAGTTGGAAATGCAGGGCGATGCCTAATACTGCTGTTTATGTTAAAGACAAAACTGAGTTGAAACTGGATTTTGTTGTTGTTGGTTTGGGTTAATGCTAAACTGAACCAGTTTGAATTTACAAATAATCTGCAGTGACTGTTTAATTCTGATGTATTAATTATTTTCTGTTCGTGGTGTGGTTTCTAGAAGCTGAACACACCCAAAAAGGACAGTAGAGATGTGAATACACAGAACTAATCCTGATTTCTGCTAAACACCACTTGACTGTTTTACCTCAGTTTCTTTCTCTTCTTCAAATATGCTTTCTCATACATGCTTTCCTGCAAATCAGTGCAAACTGTTTAGTCATATGTAGGCATGGCAAGAGTTTGATGCTGTGTTTGAAGAATTAATACTCAAGGGTGAATTTGCAGTTTGTTTCACATGGTAACACGAGCACGTGAAGTGGTGGAGCCTAGTTGTACTTTAAATCTACAGAGCAGATTTTAGCTGATTGTGAGCAAAAAGACTATCAGCAAAAAGAAATTTTCAACAAAGCAAGCTCTTGCTGTGACTTCCTATCTCTTCTTCTGTTGCATAATTACCTTGTGAAATGAGCCTGAATGCATCTAACTGCAGCTGTGTAGCCAAGGCAGTGATATCTAAGGGAGGTCTCTGATCAGAAGTCTGCAGGAACCTTGCATTTCTGGGGCCCTTGAAGGAAGCAACTAAAAACGTGCCTGCTGTCAGGAAGTGTAACATGGCAGTCCCTGCTCTCAAGGAAAAAACTTGCTGTTGAGGAGAAAACTACCAGTTTCCGTGGCAGAAATTACCCTAGTATTCTTCCAAATGGAGTTGAGCAGAATATGTGAGGAGATGAGTGAGTAGTGAGTGTAGTATATGCAGTCTGTGGATGAGTCTTGAGGGCTCTCTGTTGTATCAACATGCCCTTTTGATCTTGGGCTAATCGTTACAGTAAGCTTTAATGACAGAATGTTGCCAAATGTTACTAGTTCAGAGGAAGAGAAAACAAAGTGCTCTACCTTGAAGGATGCTACTTTACAGGATGATGTCCTTATATTTTACGTGTTGGGGGTCTCTTGGATATGTTCTTTAAACAGAAAGAAAATCACTTCAAGTGTTTTTCTTTCCCTTTTCTCAACAATTGGAACTATAAAGGTTTAAAACTGTATTAAATGAATTCAAGCCTGTTGTTCATGGAAACCGAAGTATGGAAAGTGAGTGTCCTTCACATGCTTGCAAGGCAAAAACTGACAGGCAGAACTTTAAAGATCATGGTCAAGACTATTTTTTTTTTTTTTTAAATATATATATCAAGCTGTGTTGTAATTTTCATTTCACTCTTTTGATCTATATATCAACACAATTTTTGTAGCATTGTTTTTCAACACTTCAGTAGACTTCAAAGGACTAGGATACCATGTTTGTGGAGTGAAGAGGGAGTAATTTAGGGTTGGATTTGAAGAGATTATTATCCAATTTTTTTTCTGTTCTTGAGAAGAGCTAAATTATAGTAACAAACAGGCAACCTTTTTTGACTGATATAGGAAGGGATGTTAGTGATGTTACTCCTGCATACCAGAGGATATGGTTTAAAGAACACTCAAAACTGTGTCAGAATCACAGACATAGGCTGCTCACTCATATGTGACCACAGGCCAGTGGTAGCATAGACAGGACTTGAGGTGAGTGCTCCAGACAAAATGATACTGTGAAGTCAAGGTTAGAAGATTCCTCTGACAATTCTGTTTCAGGTGTTAAGTTGCTCTGAGGAAAAGGAGGAATAAACTTTTGTGATCTTGCTATGACTGGCTACGTTCTAAAGTTAAGTGAATACATGAACAAATGACTACTGTTAGTGAAGACACAAACAGGTTGATGCTCTTTTTATTCTCCTAGTAATGTGTCTTGCTTCCAGTTCGGACTAATCTTGTCCCCACGGATAAAAGCAGTAGCGAAAATAGACTGATACAGATACTGTTTGGGAGCACATGTTTATCAATAGGGTCAGAAAGGACAGAATAGTGAGATAACAGGAGAGAGAATCATGTTCTCCTCTCCATTGGTATACCCCTAAATTTTTTTGTCAACCTTCCCTACAGTCCATTTTGACACTTGATGTGAAGAAACTATCTCACACCTGCAGACCTTCATACTACAGGCTTTTTAATAAGACGTCAAGCAAGGATGCTGCTTCTTTGTGACAGGGAAGCTTTTCCTATTAGGAGCCAAAAAGCCAATCCTAGATTTATTTTTACATAGGTCATTATGTAGTTGCTGTAGGATAACTTTTGATTAATGGCAATAAGATAATTGGGACCATCTGACACAGATGTGGTGGAAGGCCTCCCTAGCTTGCATCACCTGATCTTCCTCACTACTCTGTCCTAAACAAACATACCTTTTGACGCTACCTAAAAGCATTTACAAATCCATCTGTACTTTGGGCATGATGGTGTAACTTTTTAGGGTGTGACCTCAAGGCTTATAATTCATAATGGTAGGCTCCATCTGGTATCCGTGGTATCTCTGGTCTTTCAGAATTGTCATTACCTTGATAGAAACATAAACTAACATCATGTATCTCCATTACCCTGAAGAACTGACCAGAATGTTCTGACCTCATTAAAACTACAGATGTGTCTCCTTGGAGATAATGACTCAATCTTCTGAGATTACTTTTTCCATATTCTTTTTCCTTTGTGGCTAATTGCTACTTAACTTCAACGGAGACAGAAAAGGGCTTTCATTTGAAAGGTTTCCTGCTTGTAATCAAGAATGCTGCTTTCCTGTAGTTTTTTAAAAAAGGAAGAAGAAAAATAGCTGAACTTGTGAAAAGCCAGTCCTTGTTTAATGCTGTTTCTCCTTAAGGTCTTTTTCAGTATCGTAAACTGCTTTGCGTTTCTCTGTATTTCAGCAGAGGATTACTTTGGTTCACAGTAATTGTGATGTGGTTTTGGTCTTCCAGTAAGCTATGGAACAACTGTAAAAAATGAAAACAAAGTATGATTTAAGATACAAATTTTTGTTACCATGCCAGTGCTGTTTTCCTTCCATGTGAGTGAAAGGGTCACAGTTGCCTTAGAAATGTGTAATTGAAAAAGACCACCTGAGTTTGAAAGTAATATCTTGTTCCTCCCAGTGCTCCTTCCACGCTGCAGACTATCGAGTAGTGAAACTTTAGTGAAAGAAGTCTTGGATAAAAGGTCAGTGGGAGCAGATCCACAGAACAGATATTTTGCATTTTCATGTTCTCTGAAGAGGTGACTGACACATGAACCTTTGTTCAGTTTGCACCATCATACAAGCAGATGGTGAATTGTCTTTTGGTTCTCCCTTCTTCCATCATCACTTGGAAACCATGTCCTTCTTTGCTGCCTAGGCTCCAAGGTGTGATGCAATACCACAGGTATCTCAAAGTGACATCTTAAAGTACAGGAGTGGTTGGATGTTCCAATAAAGAAAAAGGAAAAGTTTGTTAAACCAAAGAAAATTAGGTCTTTGTTTCTCATCTCTTCAGTGCTCTTGAATTCTTAGCTTTGTATTCTTTGATCCTATTGATCAAGTAGGAAGAAAGGGAATGCCTTGCCATACTATGACTTTTTCTTTGCGTTTGCCCAACTGTGTATATATATTCTTTATGAACGGAGTTTTACCCTGCAGCAGTGTGAAGCTGCAGGGCATATTCCTGTATACACTGGCACTGAGCAGCAGAGCTGGAGCTGAACACTCTTGAGTTTGTTTGATTTGGTGAAGCAGTGGCACTGTTTTAAGTTTTAATTCTCTTCTTCCCTCTCCACAGGAGAGTGGTATTGTCCCAGTTGCAGGAAAGGGAGTTTCCCACCTGTAGGAGCTAGAAATCTTGTTCTTCTTTCTGTGCTTCCTCCTGGCCATAGAGTTCCTTGCATGTACAGTGTTTATTTCATCGTGATCAGAGAGTAACATTATCGCCTGCACAATTTTACCAGTTTGGAGATGCAAAACAGGTGGTGTAGCATGTTGTGTGAAATTGGTCATCTTGGTTCACCTTACTTAAGAAATCTGGGGAAGTCCTTTGTCGTATCTTGGAAGAAATTCTTGTTTTCAGCTACCTGTGGCCCACTTCTGGTCTTTGCATGTATGCACCTCCTCAGAGCCATGTAGGAATAGGAATTCTAACACCTTTCTCGTTCTACTTACTTCTGTTAATCAAATTTAAAAAAAAAAACCCACATCAAATGAAAAACCAAAAAACCAACACAAACAACTTCTTCACAAACGTTTCTTGACGCAGTATTCTAGGGAGCCTCAGCAGCAGTTTATTCTTACTAACAGATTCAATGAGGCTGGCTCCTTTCTTGTTGTCTTGATTGACTTCTCTATTCCCATATATGTTTGCGTTTTAACGTGTCAGGATCTCCTTCTACTGAGAAAGTACGTACTGGAATCGGGGCTGCAGTGTAGGAACAAAGGAGACTTTAGTAATTTCCTTGGGACTTTCATAAACTAAAATACATAAACCATCTCCATTAAAATGTCTGGATTGATGAAGGGAAGGAAAGAAAAAAGAAAAGACTTTTCCTCCAGCAGTGGCTTGATTAATGGATTTATTGTTTGTACAGAGTTTGTCAGGAAGCCATATGGCTTGAGGAAAACAAAGAGGAAGTGGCTGATGTTGGGAATCTGATTTAATAGGGGTCCCTAAGGACAGAATGTGGCTCTTCTCCTTATTCCTTCCCACTCAGTTTGCAAAGTGGTCTGAGAAGAGCTTTACTGCTTCAATAGAGCTAAAGATAATGTGTCTTTGTTTGAGTGGACGCTACTGCTGGACCAGCGTCACAGCTACTCCATGCTAAGGTTAAAAATCCACTATTCTTTGCCTGTTGTGTAAAGCATTCTGGAATAGTAACAAGGAGCAGTAATTGTGTACTTACTTGTATCTTGGCAGTTGATCAGTTTCCAATAGGTAAAGACAACTTTAACATCTTGAAGCTGAGCTGTTAAGAGTTTGGGGTGAGAGATTCTCTCCTCACTGCCTGTCCCTCCCCCAGCAAAATTCAAGCATATATGTCTCTGGATTAACCACGTCACCATCTGTATTCTACAACCAGACTTATTTTCTTAATCTAACATGTATGCGGGGATCGATAAGTAACTGGAGTTCAAGCACTGTTGATTTAACCTGATGTGGTGGATTAAAGAAATGGTCAGCATTTTCTAAGGGTGTTTGAATCTAGAATGTGGTGAATACACCCAAGCAGAGAATCTAAAGCAATATTCTATAATGTAACTGCAAGCAAATACATTAAGAATGTTTAATAAGCACTTCTTCCTTGTATGAAATTACAGCTTCTCAGCTGAGAGGCATAAATTCACCAAAAACTGGTTATGGTTGTTTCAGAGTTAAAATAAAAGGCTCATGTGAGCCATTAGTAATTGTTAGTAGGTCAGCAGAGTGGAAAGCACAAAGCATAACAAAAAACCATATTCTGACGCCTCAGGAATTTAATGAATATTGGTTTGTGAATGACAGCTACATATTCAGCCTGTGGTGGGGAAAATGATTTGATACGTACCTGAGTTCTCTGGAGCTCCGGAATATCCTATTTTTGAGAAGTAATTCCTATAGAGCTTTGACGTATAGTGTGTGGTGTAGTATTTTACAACAGGCAAGGCCTTTCTTTTCATATCTTTTGTTGTTTTCCAGACCCTTACAACATGCTTATGACAGAGTTGGTGCTTATTGAATCTTTTCCTATAGCTCTGACAAGTACTAGGAGAAAAACAGTTTGTTTTGTGCAAAATTCAGTGGCGGATAGCAGTGGAAGAGGAGATGCTGAAAGACAAGAGGAAAGTTTTTTCCTGACTTAGTTCTGTTCTATGCTTCTGTCAAACTGAAAAGTTCCCATTTAGCGTTACGCTTTTAAATATGTTCCTTTAAAATATAATTCAGAAAGCATTTGGTGATGAAGGTTTAAAAATAACCACTTCTCACATGTTTTTGGCTTTGCCATAGTATGAGGCACTGTTTGTAAATCTGTCACAATGACGCTGTTAAACATCACTGTAGTAAGCATCCTTTCCAAGCTGATTAATATTAGTCTTAATCAGCAGTTTGGGATTCCTTGCCCTTTGCCTGGTTTGTTTGACTTCATATGCACGCATTGGCTATGATTCACTGCTGCAAGGGAGTCAGGGTATGCAGCTTGAGAGCTCTTGGAGGTTTCTATGTCTGGAATACCTCCAGTTTGAGGATTATTTTCCTTAAAAAGAAAATTAGGGAAGAAGATTATTTCACAGTCTCCTATATTTACAGTTTAGCAGTGATAGATGCTTATGACTACCTTATACAATGCTTAGTTTTTTCCTTATGTTCTGGGAAGTTGAAATGTTGTTTACCACAGTTATAGCAGGAAAGTCACACCAGGTATAGGAGGTAGCAAATTAAGTGCAGTATCCCAGATTTCATTTGTTAAAAGTGGGTTCAAAAGCAATACTGTATCTATATAGCAGGCTATTATATATGTAAACCTGTAGGTGCTACGTAAACACTGTTTTTTCCAAAGCATTAAAGGGAGGAGGAGGACAGGGCTTTTTTTTACCCTCAAGAAGGCAGTTTTAGTAATGTATATTTCAATTTTTTCTTCTAGCAGCTGAGCTTGTCAGCAGCATTGACACCTATGCCTGGAGTAGGAGATTACGCTAAGCAGACATCTCTGTCTACCTTCATCTGCAGGTAAGAAGTTATGACCAGAAAACTTCAAATAAGAGTTTTCCTTCTTCCTTCTGAAAGTAGTTGCAAATAAAGCGTGCCATGAGCTCTGAAGCTTAAAGAACTTCATAAATACATACTCATTACTCCTCTAACCTGTCTCTGGGGAGTGTGCCCTGAATGAGAGGACACTCTTGTCCCTGGCTACTCTTATTTTCAGGCCTTCTTGGGCAGCAGCTGCCGCCGTATGACTTGTAGATTAGGCAATCAGCACATGGGTTTGGGGATTGCAGGCTGCAGCTGTACCATGGATGTGCTTGGAGGAGAGGGCCCCAATCCCCTTTGGTTACATAGAGTTCTTGGCTTCATTTGTGGAGAGGAACGTTTTCTTCCCCCTTCAAATCAGGAGAAGTACCGTGACTGTTTAAAACACCCCCATCGCAAGCAACCCTGCAGTCCAGCTGTTTCGTGTTCTTAATGTGAGTGTTCACTTGAAACACAATGCTGAATATAAGGTGGTCTGATAGCTCAGCAAGTCAGACATTGCCAGAAATCCAGAAGAGCTGTCAGGGAACGAAAGCAGTAGCAGGTAATGTTTTTCTTGAGGAAGTGATTATTTTCTTATATAGGAGAAATATCAGAACTTAGAATTCAATGCTATCAAAATATATAGTATCAGTATTTGGGGTTTTTTATTTTTCTTCCCCCAAAGTTCTGTTTTATGATGTAAGTGAAACTAGTGAAGCTTGTCTGGCTTGTCCCTATTTACAGGCCTTGCTTAATACTATCTTCTCCTATGTACACATGTCAGCTTTTAAGTGGGTAGACTTATATATGAATCACACCCCCTTCTGTATTTTTATGTCTAAAATACCATCTTAGGAACTGCCTTCTATTGCAAATATAATATTTTTTAGTAGTGTTCTATCGATAATTGAAGCAGGTAAGGGACCAATACAACTAATTAGAGTAATATACTTTGGTCATTTGCCAAAATGATAGCTTGTCTCATGTTTAAGTTCTGTGTATCGGAAGTAAAGGCAAGCATAAATGTACAGTAGTTTGTTCTTATTACAGGGAAGACTGAAGCACACGGTCACTGGGGTTCTTCCAGCCCTGCAAGGACAGGCAGTAAAATTGCATGACTGAAAATATTTACTTTCATTGTCTTTAATAAGGTGTAGAATGTTAATTGATAGATGCATATATATATGTATCTATAACATGCACTCTGTATACTACGTGGGAGCTTTGCTGAAGCGTAGCATGTGTGTATGCATAGATACGTATGTACAGCATTAAAAATACTGTGTTGCCTTGGGGTCTAGCTTTAGAGGCCAACACTGTCTTAAATTGTCTTGTATTTGGGAGGTCTTTTGGTTATTCATTAAAGAACTTTCAGTTCACATACTAGGCATTTTATCTATGTTTCATATAAATCAGTTTATCATTTCTAAAGCAGGCACTTCCAGAGTATTAATTGCTGCCCACAACCAACAACATTCTCCTGCTAAAGAATATGATGATTACATATGGTGTAGTAGTACCAGCAATGAAGATAACCCTGTTGACTTAAACAGCATGCAGGATTTCTAAGGACACTGGCCTCTGTATTTTTGCCAGGTGGTGTTTAGCCAGAGCATGCATATATATACACGTGTGTGTATATGTATATATGTATGTATGCATTTTAACCAGTAACTCCAGGAAACTGAGAATATGGTGGTGTTGAGTCAGGTTTTCTTGTGCCAAGTTAAAATATTTAAGTATTTGTTGTGACTATATTTGAGTAAGTTCCTTTCAGTGGAGCAAGTCTGTGGCTAGCTGCCAGGTGACTAGTGTCAGTCCTTTGTTTGTCACTTCAAAACGCACCATGTGAGTTACGCTATTTGAATGATTTTATTGTATGAGAACAAGAGGCATCAGGGCTCCTGCTGCAGATTTGTCAAGATGGTGCTTGCCCATCCTCACAGGGCCAGTGTTACTTACCTTCACTGGTATTGAGTAAACCAAGTTTTTCTTTATGAGCATCACTATCTGTTATTATGTAACTTCTTTTTGCTATTTTGAGGCGTGAAGCAAAGGATCAGCCTGTAGTATGTGGTTTATTAAAACACTTTCGCCCAGCTGAAATAATTCTTTTGTAATTCCAAAAGAAGAATCCAGTTGTATTAATTGCCAATTGATAAATAAAATCACAAAGAAACCCACTATTATACCCATACATAAATGTGTGGCTCCTATGTGTTTTGAATTGGCTTTACAGTTAGATTCCTTTATCTCAAAGAGGAGGCAGGAGAACTGAAAAATGCTTAGAGGAGGGTAGTGGGGATAATGAGAGATGTGAGCAATTTAGCAACTTAGGACTTTTCAGTGCAAAAGAAAAACATCTCGATGTAGGAGGGAAGCTTACAAAATGATACATGAGGTGAAGGAAAGCAGGACGTAACTTTATTCACTCTGGCAATACAAGAACCAGTGAACATCAGATGAAGCTGTAACAGAAAACTAGTTCAGAGCAAACAAAAGGCAGGTAATGCTTCATAATGCAAGATTTAGATCTATGGAACTCCATGCCAGAAAGTGGAAGAGAGATCCTGTTGAGGCTAATGAATGTAAGTCATGCCTGTTAATACTGGAGTTGGAACCAGTTGAAAGCTCACAGGGCTTTCAGGAGATCCTTGCAGTCTTTGTCTTTCCTTCAGCATTTGCTGTGAAACCTTGTTCTCTAAAATTCTTAACTCATAAAAATAAAATGTCTAATTTTTTAGTCTTCTAGCTTACTGAGGCAGGGTCTCAGTTTTTCTGCAACAGCATGAGCCAGGGTTTCATGTGCTGCTTCATGTTCCTCCAAAGGGGCACTACTCTTCTCACTCAGGCTGTTTCTTCATGGAAGTCATGTAGAAGAGCTCCTCCATTTCTTGTGCTGAGACTTCATAGTGATGCAAACTGTTTCTATATGAATGCCATAGTCACAGTTGTAATTGCATTTGAACTTTTCACTAGCAAAGGTGAGCTGCTGCTAGTTAGAATAAATACACGTTATATGACCAGATGTTGAAGAATCTGTCACCCTCAAGGGGAATGGATTTTCCCTCAGCAGCTTCAAAAATCTACTGTATAAGGTCAATATTAGTGATGAATGCCAGTTGGAGACAGATTTATAGGGCTGGGTAGACATTCGGCCTTGGTTCAGGATGTTGCCTGTTAGGGTCTTTGGGTGTTGTAGATTCTGTTGTCCTGTAGTTCAGGACAAGTTGAGGGGTTTTTTTGGGAGCAATAGGTAGTCCAGAATCCTTATACTTTTTCCATAAAACTTTGAGCTGATAAATTAGAATTTCAGTCATGTTTCTGTTTGATTTCAAAACAGAGGAGTGACTTCCTTTGAGAAATTTTTTCTTCTTCCACTCCTTAAACTTTACGTATGAAAAATGGACAAAAATAGACCTGCTTGAGAATTTTAAGAAAGTTCTTAGACTTTTTCTTTGTTCAGTGTGGATCTAATAGCTTTCGAAAGCAATTTAATTTGCACAAAGTCTTAAATACAGTTGACAAAACCTTTGTTCTGAGAGACAATTCAGAGGCTTTCATTAGTAGCAGTCTTTTTTTTTTTGAGCAGTAATACTGCATTGTCTAGGAAGCTTAATAAGCAAGAAAACCAACTTTGTTGGTGTTCGATCATTGAGACTCCATTTGTATCCTGCAGCTGTGAGTAACTGCTGAAGTGTTTTGTGGCCTCTCCGTGACAGAGATATCTTTTGACCTTCTGGAGCTGCAGAGATACTTCTCTCCTGGATGGGCTAAAAAGCCTGAGTACGCTCCCTTCTAGAACCGTATTTTTGCCATGTAAGCAGGGTGGAATTTGGTTTTTTTTTTTTTTTTTTCAGAACATCCCAGGTCATGAACTGGAAAAATACCTCATTCATTGATCTCACGATTTTTCCCGGTCATCTTTGCTGCTATTATCTTCAGGAGTAAATGAAGAGATGGGACGAGTTCCTGGGTGCTTTCTGAAATGATCTGTAGTTAAGGGAAAGTTTTTTCTCTGGCATGCTAGAAAATTCTGATAGGGATGAGAAATAATCTCAAAGGAAATGTGCTTTTTTCTTGCATTTTCATTGCTTCTCTTACATATTTCAACTTTGTGTGTATGCACCTTTCTCATACTGTCGTTTGGTTATGTCAGTACAGAAAAGAAAACATATTGCTTTGACAGGGTTATCAGTGGGACTCTTCAATTTTCCTGCATTCTTTGGACTGCAAGAAATACTTTCATCTATTCTGTCTCTCTGTTCCCCACTCCAGAGCTGAACACTGCACAATGTACCTCTTGTTCCCTTGCTATCTGTGCTGCAGCTCTTTAATGACCTTGCACTTGTTCAGACTGGTGGAATAGCATAGCTGAAGTTGAAGTTACCATTATGTGTGCATCTGTTTATTTCCTTTTCTTCACTTGTTCACTTTTTATTACATGTAGCTTCTTGTTTTCTCATTTAAGACTTCTTTTCCTACCCCCTTTTTACTGTTCTGTGTAAATCTGTCCTTGCATGAAACTCAGATCTTGTATCAGATCTAAATGGTTTGTTTACATTTGCAGCACCAGTACTTCAAGTTTCTGGTATGCATTTTAAAGTTGGAGACTAGTGACTCCATTTCTGAGGAAATACACTGGAAAGAAAATATATTCTGTCAGTAGTTTTTCTGAATTGGGGTTCATTGTTCTCTTGCCAACCAAGGGCAAACTGAGAATGGAGTGTACATGGAGACAGTATGTCTGGCAAGAAGGACAGAAGTATTGATAATAAATGATGGGGAGGGTGGTGTGTGGAAATGCCACTTACATGAAGAGGCAGGAAAGCTCAGCTGTCCTGCTTCAAAAATGTTTGATTCTTTCTTTATTATTTGAGTCATGGGTCCAAGCTATGTCCAAGCCCTGGGTGTTGCAGGCAAACTATTTCATCCTTTTTGCATTAATTTATTGAGCTTTGGCAAGGTTTACATCCTCTCACTGCTCTGCTTGCTGGGTTGGCTTTTTCTGTACAACAGTGTAAAGAATGGGATCATGTGCTTCCTGTGGACTCTAACTTTAATGCTAACCTGGCTGACCTTTTTGAGGTCATAGTTTGGGTTTTTTTGTTAATTAATTTATTGAACATGAGAGAATTCTGCAATATCCTAATCTTTGTAATAGCAACGTGTAGGCCTGCCCTGATGAGTGTTTGGTAATACACAGGCATTTGAGAGGAAAAAATATGTGCATATTGCCCAACATCTAACAACAGCTCACAGGTTTTTCCAGTTGATATTTGCATAGCAATAAATAAAAAAATATCTTTTTTTTCTAGCCTGCAACTGCAAAAATAGTGTTGATTTTTGCACTAATTGCAATGCACGTTAGTAATTTCTCTCTCTGGCGGGAAGGAAACTGCTTTCTGGAAGCATGTCGTTAGATAGAATCTCTTTTCCTTGAAGGTCTGACAGTTCTGCAGACTGCTTCCTACAAAGGATAGCTGCACAACGTTTAAAAAAGAATTTCTAGGCTTTGTTTGTTAAGGAAACATGCTTTAGTAATTGATATCTTGAAATGACAGAAAATAGCAGCGACATGGAGGCAAATTTAAAGAATCTCATTTGTCAAATCTGCAGAAATCTCACTTTCATATACCTTCAGGTTAATATTCAGATCGTTCATCACTAAGTAGAAAGATAAATGTGGATGCCCGTCTTTACTCTTCAAGTGTGGCTTTTTCTTTTAGCAGTAATTTCAGATTTCTTTTGTGTAACCTTTCCTGGGTCTCAGAAAACTTCTAATTGAAGTCTTGAGACTTCTCCAGGAAGCTGTAGCACCGCATTGCTTGTCACAGAGCTGGCCAAGCCTGACACCTGTCACCTGTGACAGGATTATTATGTTTTAGACAAAGCATCTCTTTGAATTCCATATAGGAAGGCTTTGTTTCTTCACAGAGGAAGACTGAAGGCCCGTGTGCTTTCAAACAAAGCCAAAACGTTAAGATTCCAGATTGCTTTTAAAAACAAAAGTACTCTGTGGTCCTGTATGCCTCTCTGTGCTAGATGAGGAATTATTCTTTTCAGAGTGGTCTTTTTCAGTCCAACAGCAAAGTCTTTTTTAAAGAAGAAAGACAAAAATTAGGGGGTTGTACCAGTCCCCTCCACCTCCTTTTCTTCATCTTTCTGATTCATTCCCTGGCTTTCCCATCAATTTGGATTATTAGGAGGGAAGGTAAGCAAAGTATTAGGCTGCCAGAACTCATTGCATTATGGTTTTGTTTAATAGATTAGCAGTGAGCATGCTTCTAAATACAGTTCAAGCCTTTCCCTTGCCAGAGGGTGATTTGAATTGACGTTTCTACCCCAACCAGACTACAGAATTTCCTAAACTGGATATTCTCACCTGGATACATTGAGACAGTTTGCATCTCTCTCTTGTTGGCCATATCTCTGGGAGATTCCTGGAGTTCATGTACCTGCTGTCAGGAACACCTTAGTTCTGCATGTAAATGGTAGGGTGTCTGAACTGATTTTCCTCAAATCCTGTAGCCGGATGATTAACACAGTTTCTTAGGTCATGGCGGATCTTCATCTTGCCTTTTTGGATAAAGATATCTCTTAAACCAGGGTGTTGGCAAGGAATTGATGTGTATGCACTTGTGTACTTAGTGTTTCACTGAGTGAAGCGATGTTGTTTTAGCACAAGTATTCGATCTGAAGTGAGAACATAGCTTGGGAGGCTTATGATTTAACTTCCGCAGTGATTTGCAGAATGGTCATACTTTTAAAGATATTTGTAGTCAGATCCTTGCTTTTAAGAGGCATTTTGTGTATGCTGAATTTTCCTGTGAATCTACCAGCATAGAATCATAGAACAGTTAGGGTAGGAAAGGACCTTAAGATCAGTCTAGTTCCAACCCCGCTGCCATGGGCAGGGACACCTCCCACTAAACCATGCCACCCAAGGCTCTGTCCAACCAGGCCTTGAACACCACCAGGGATGGAGCATTCACAACTTCCCTGGGCAGCCCATTCCAGTGCCTCACCACCCTTACAGTAAAGAATTTCTTCCTCATATCCAGTCTAAACTTCCCCTGTTTAAGTTTGAACCCGTTACCCCTTATTCTATCACTACAGTCCCTAATGAATAGTCCATCCCCAGCTTCCCTATAGCCTGTATGAAGTGAAGCCTGTGTTTGAACCCCTGTTGGTTTGGGGCTCTCTCATTGTTTATGAATGAAAAATATGGTCTTGCAGTCCATGATGGTCTTCATAGATTATGCCAATAAAGATCGGCAATGTGTGTTCCTCTACCATGCCCAAGAACCTTACTTGCAAAATACAAGTCTAAAACTAATTTAGTATCATAAAATTTATCACCAGTAATTTGCTGTTATTAATTGGAACAGAGACATATCTTATTCTGGAGCACGCTTGAACAATAGATGCTTAATTTTGTTGGCAACCTTTTCAATATAAAAGGAAAAAAAGACTAACTAAAACATAGCTTCATGTGTATGCGCACTCTTCTTCCCCATGCTGGATATTGAGACAGGAAGGCAGGTAATTAATGACTCTACTCAAGCAGGGGTTTCAGTAAATGGGGAGAGGAGTGGCTGTACAATGATGTTAATTTGTGGATAGGTTTAGATTTTATTTTTCGATCTGAAAATAATGCTCTTCTGTATGTTTTTTTGCCTTGATTTAGAAAGGTAAGATTTCAGAAATGCGCTTAATTTTTAGCGGCTCAGACAGGGTCAGATACCTGTAATAGTACTAGAAGAGAAAATGCTGTTAGTGCCCTTCTTGTAACACAAATTGTTTTGATGATTGGCTCTGGTCAAATAATTATATAAACATCAGAGAACTTGCATCTGAAATACATGCACAATCAGGAAGCTGAAACATGTTGTTCTAGCGAGGGTCGTGTAAGGATGAAGCTTATTTTAGATTTTACTTGGAAATACTTTAAAATGGTAAATAAATTGAAGAGGTTTGCTAGGCTTTTAAATATAGAAACAAAGGCTTTATTTAAGTAATTTAATGTAGCAATTAAGATGACCTTGGCATTTCAGTGTAACCAGTAGTGATAATGGGTTGGGTTTTTTTTTTTTTCCGGATCAGATGTCTTGGGAGAAATGGGAGTTGTTCAGTTTTGGAGGTGGGCAATGATTTGGCAGTGGCTTGTTTCCCAGCTAGCTGTTAACACAGTGTGCAGCATGTGTGGCCTGTGCATCTCCTCCATTCCACATGACTGCACTCTCCATCGTTTTCTTTGGAATAGAAATCGTGGCATACAAGTTAAAGCAAGAACCGGTGAGAGATATTAAAATCTCTTCTGAACTTTGCTTAGCTCTCTACTTAGTCTGTCAGTAAACCTGTATGTTTTTCTTGACATCCGTATGTGAGCTCTATTAAGGGTGAAGCACTGCTCATACTTCTCTGTTGAAAGCACTCTTGCAGTCCATGTCTAAAGCATGTGTAGGCTACTTTCTGCCATGCCATATTTTAGTGATGCATTCATCACTATGATTTGCTAGTCAATAGGCTTGTATGTGCTCTAGCTCAGCTCCTGATTTTGTGTATGTGTAGATAGTGCAAGCTGAAGCTACGAATGAATGTGTGTGGTAGTACAGATTGTCAAAGATGTGACAAAAATGCTTTTGCAAACTAGTTAGGTATCTTTACTTGCTTTATGTGCATGTCAACATGTAGTTTCAGAAGGATCTTTGCCAAACATAGTGTTATCAGAGATTTTCAGAAGGGTTTGCATTATTTATTTATCGATTCTGAAAAACTAAAGTGTGTGAGTCCTTGTCAAATAAAGTCAAATCTTTCCCTACTACTCAGGACATGCAAGCTATGTAATTTCATCTCCTCTACATGCACTTTTCTCACCTTTTTCACATAATTGAGTATTGGCTGGAAGGATCCTTGGGAGGTCATGTAGTCCAACATCCAGCTTACACAGAACCATCACCCAACACAGTGTAAAATCAGCTGTGGATTTGGTCTGGCTGTATCTTGAAAACCTAGGTGGGGAGGAAGTTTTCAGGAACCAGCCGGGCTAGCCTCTTCCAGGGCTGCCCTGTCCTCCCAGAAAAGAAGGTATTGTTAATATTAATTTTGAATCTCCATGCTATCCCTGGTCTTCAGAACTCTTTGAATGCTGGTTGGAATGTTCTGTTCTCCCACCCTAGCATGCTGGGGTCTTAGGGGAGTTAGTACTCCCTAACTTCCAAACAAAATGTTTTAAGACACCTCTCTCAAGAGAATAATGACAAAACAAATATACTAATGTTGCTTCTGATGAGTATGTATAATTAAAGCTTTTTGGTAAGATTTAAGAATATCTTAAATCTTGGTATTGAAATCTGCTTTAGAATTCAGTGAGGAAAAGGAATTGCACTTCTTCCTTGTTTATTTAGCATCTGAAAGACTGTGTAGTAAAAGTATAGCTGTTTTATTAGAAGAAAATGAAGGAAAAGGACCTCAGCAGTGTATTGCGTAGCTGACAATTTATAGATCAATCTCTTCGATATAACCTTAAGAGTTGCTTTAGAGGGCTCATTTTGGGGTTTCTTTTGGGGGAGAATGGAAGGGTAAAAGGTGGCGACTAAATCTTTGCTGTCTTCATAGGTAAAGAACCTGGTTTTTTGGTGTTTTTTTTTTTTTTTTTTTTTTTTAACTGAAGCATAGCTCTACAAAATACAAAAATTAAATGGGAATGTAGGGAAGCCCTTAGAAAAAAACCCTGTAAGTAACAGTAGTTTCCATCCTACTCATGTGATCTGAGATGGAAGAAAATACAGATTTATGTGGGTAATATATTAAACTTTCCATTTTCAATTCCATAGCATATGGGTATATAAATCTTATCCTACATGTAGTTGATGCAAAAGTTACAGATGATCTAAATTTTAGATACTTTATCTAGAAAATATAGGTGATAATGCAGTTTTACAGTGGAATCTCAAATGCCTGTACTTTCCAGAGAGGTGTGTCAAAAGTACCCACAGAATTATTTAAATCACCGACTTCTTTTTGCTATCTCAGTGCCAGTAACATGTTATGGAAGTGCTTTACAGGTAAAGAAAAAGAGGCTTTAAAATAACATGGGAAGGGACCTGTATGTCATAGAATCGTAGAATAGTTAGGGTTGGAAAGGACCTTAAGATCATCTAGTTCCAACCCCCCCTGCTATGAGCAGGGACACCTTTTACTAGTCCGTGTCACCCAAGGCTCTGTCCAACCCAGCCTTGAACACCACCAGGGATGGAGCATTCACAGCTTCCCTGGACAACCCATTACAGTGCCTCACCACCCTCACAGTAAAGAATTTCTTCCTCATATCCAATCTAAACTTCCTCTGTTTGAGTTTAAACCCATTACCCCTTATTCTATCACTACAGTCCCTAATGAAGAGTCCCTCCCCAGCATCCCTATAGGCCCCCTTCACATACTGGAAGGCTGCTATGAGGTCTCCAGGCAGCCTTCTCTTCTCCAGGCTGAACAGCTCCAGCTTTCTCATCCTATCTTCATATGGGAGGTGCTCCAGTCCCCTCATCATCCTCGTGGCCCTTCTCTGGACTTGTTCCAACAGTTCCATGTCCTTTTTATGTTTCATAGTGTTACTGAAGTTGGTTTAGATTCTTTTTTACTGTGACATGTGAAGACTCTTCTGTTAGAGATTCTAAATTGCATCTGCCAGTTTTGATTTTGTTTTGTTTTTGTTTTGTTTTTGACATCTGAGTTATACAAAACATTGGTGAAATATGTTCTGGAGCAGTAGGCCTCTTTGGGAGGGGTATAAAAGCATGTGTATGCATTATAATAGCATAGCCTTTTCCTAGCTATACCAGCAACACTTTTTCTGTGCAACCTCAGCAGGTGTTTAGGAATAATAAGATAAAGTGCTTGCTAGACAAATGGGTGTGGTATCCACTCACTTGAAAGGTGGTAGGAAAGTATAAGATGGTGTGATCTTTTTTTTTACTTTATTTTTTAAATTTTTTTGTATAAAGTACTATTAATTCCTTCCAAAGAGTGTGTCTAAAACTACCTTCTGCCTTTTTCTATGAAACCAGAGAGCTAAACTGGAGGTTGAGTTGTGTGTATATCTTGAGAAGCTTGGGCAAGTGGTTCTGATGGTGAATTCTGTGGTTTTAAGCTAAGAGGATTTGGGTACTACAGTGTTCCCTTAGCAGTTCTGTTCGGTTTTCATTACATTCGATGTTTAACAAAATGTTTGTCTCAATTACTCTATCGTACACTCTGCAATCTGACATTTGGCCTACTTGGATTGTTGTGGAAGGTTGTGCCTGTTTGACAGTTTTAGATAAGCTCTGTTGGCAGCGGACTGGATTTGAACTGAGTTAAAGGTTTCCAGTTTTTAATTAAGCTTTACATTGTGTTCTAGTGTTCTGCATTTTCTTCAGCTTTCTCTTGCTGTGACGACCAAATACCTGTGTGATTTATTCATTAGCCCCTGCTGACTGATTTTTCTGTTCTCTCAGGAGCCACTGGAAGGGATTTGGGAGTATGAGGTTTGGCATTTTTTGAGTGCCAGTGTTGGGTTAGACTGACCTGTGCAAGAGATTTCCTATAGTCTTTTACACGGGTATTGCTCTAGGCTGGTTTAGGGATCTTGGAGCCTGAAGCTCAACACCTTCACTGGTACAATTTTAGTCTCTTCCCACATGTTGTTGCAGTGAGCTGGCACTTATGCCACAGGGAGCTCAGGTTTTGTGCTGATCTCCTAAGCTCTCTGTTAGCAAAACTTTGTTTTCATTTCAAAACATTTCAAAAGTTTTCGGGGAATCTGTTGTCTTTCAGTGAGAGTGAAAAAAAATGTTCTATAATAGATTCCTCCATTTGAGAAAATGAGTGCTTTCTACCACTGTATTGGAGCCGGGGCAACATCTTAGGCACTTCTGTCTGACAGAGACAACTTCAAGGTTAAAACTAACTATAGATTAGATAACTAGGGTTGGGCTTCAAGGTGAAATCCTGTTTCATTAAGTACTTGAAGGGCAACTTGACCTCTGCAAGAAAGTTATGGGCTGTTTTTCTTCTTTTGAAAGAAAGCACACACACAAAAAAAAAGACTGGAGCCCGAACATTATCTGCGAGTTATACTATACCGCACTTTACATTTCCTTTAATCTTAAACATCACAAGAAGTGTCAGCAGAAGCAAGAAATCCTAATAGTTACTTGTTAGTATAACAGGACATAATGTTTAACTCTTCTGACTGCTACCTGGATGCTGAATTCAGAACTTAGTTTCTGGCGCTGATTCCTGTCAACAGTCAGTCTTACTTGATCCATGACGTAAAAGTTGCTTCAGGTAAGCTAAACATGAACTGTTTAACTTCCTGGTTAATATGCATGTATTTGTATTAACCTGCCCTTATATGCTGACAAGCAATAGGAGTCAGAGCAACTTAGGATGGATAGAACTTTTAAAACTGGACTGTATGATCCAGCATTTCTCCAAAGCATGTTTTAAAATCAGTGATTATCATATCTTCAGTTTATTGTTTAGTGTAAAGGCATGTCTGTCGTCAGGCTTTCTTTCTTCCCTTGGGTTAATGCTTTCAGAATACTAAATAGTTGAGGTTTTGTTTGTTTGTTTTTAATAATAAAACTTAAGCTTTCAAATTTTTTCCTATTATTGAATAACTGATGCAGGGACATACATCTAGTCCTGGTTTAGTCACTGTTGGTCTTTTAGAGTGTTTGAGAGGTGGCTTTTATGCTTTACCTTCTGAAAGTTAACCTAACATGCACTTAGTGGTACTGTATTGAAGACCCTCATGCATGCTTTTCTCTCTGTGCTTTGGAAAGCCTACAGCATGAGCTTCCGGACTTGTCATGTTTGCTGCCTGGGCTGTGTACACATTTCTATGAGAAGATTATTTTGGGGGCTTTTAAATCAAAACTCTGTAAGCAGTATTAAGACAGAAAACTGTTCCATGCCGTAAGAATGCCTTTAATTAGCAGATTTGCGGAGCTAAGATCCCTTGTGGCTTTTTTTGCAGTCTCATGTACATTGGAAGGGGTTTTTGGCTCAAGACAACAAGAGGAACGATACATGCTATCATCCAACATAATATCTATATGAAAATAATAGATGGGGGTTGAGGCCCTTCACATAAAGGGATGTCTAAAACCCTGTTCTCCCACTTCAGGGATGAATGCTCTGAGGTACAACATACAGTCTCCTCCTTGTCCATGGCCTTAGCATTTGAATCCAAAGGAAAGAACTGGGTACTAAAATTCCTGAGCGGGAATTTGAGCTGTGAATGTTCACCATCCTCACCCAGCCTGGCTGAAGAGCCTGAATGCAAGAGGTGCATTTGCAAGTGCATCTGTCTCTGAGGGTTTTGGGCACACTGTCACTCAGTGCCTGTCCTGGAATGTTTACCTCTGTCTTTTTGCTATACTGAGTAGGGAGCTCTGGTGCTGCAGGTTTTATAGGTTTTATGAAGTCCATTTCTGGAGCTCAGAAAGGATGTAGCAATGTCTAGCATGCCTGTAAGGAAGTCTTTCTCTTGGCTTGTCCCTCATCAGAGAATGTAACCCTACAGAGCTGTTTCCAGTCAATGTCCTTTACTGCTGCCTTAAATACTGCTTTCTAAAGCTTGTCTGTCTGTTCTGAAAGGTGAAGTACTAGCAGTTGGAGCTTGGTTACAAGCCTGAAAACATGCTGCTCACATATCTGTTCTGACACTGTTATTCTAAATTATATTCTTCAAAGTGCTCATGCAGCAATGTATTTGTTCTGATGCATAGGTAGGAAGAAGCTCATACTCCCATTTGCTTTTGTATTTCTGCAAGCATAATATTTGAGGGGTGCTGGCATGTGGAAGAAAGCATTAGAACTCAGGCAGGGCTCGTATCTGATCTTTTTTCCTGCAGGTTTTCTTAGCATGTTTATCCTTAAAAGTATGTTTTGGCAGAGCACAGCAGTTATTGTGAAGCTGACAGTGGATTACAATATTGTTTGTTTAGGATTCAGAAGCGTAGTATTAGATTGCTTCTTGTCAGCACAGTGCAGGATATACCACATGGTGTTTGCGCATGGAAACGGTGTGACCCCAGCCCTAACAGTGGAATTCAGATGAAGTGATACTGTTCTCTAGCCTTTTTGTTTTATTTTACTTATTATTATATCTCTGGTAGGAGGCATGAGATTGTGAATACAGCTTTATGCTGCAGTCAAATGTGCTTTAACTTTGTAAAAGCAAGGATTTCAGAAATAGCTCGGAGTTTTACACTCTTATCTCTGAATGCACCTAGTATTAAAGTACTACTAAAGCAAGAAAGTATATTACTAACATCGAAAGCTCTCAAGTTTGGTTAGTTCAGCCTGAATGTTTCTGCTTCCTATACGTAGGATCCCAGTGAGCTTTCATAAATTGGGAGGACTGCAAATAGATGAACAAGCAGGACTTCAGCTCCAAAGTGTATTTTTAATTAAAGGCTTTCTCTTCTGCGGGCTACTCCCACGTAGAGGGCTGGAAACTCCTAAGTTTCTTTGCATACAATTTTTCTTCATTTCCCTGGGAGGACAACAGACTTGACCACCTCCAAAGGACGCAGATATTGCAGTAAAAGCAAGCTGCTTCCTCTCCAGGCAGAGATTGGTTGTGAATGAAAATAAAAGCTGAAAGTTCTGACTGTACTTTTCTTGCAATCCATGTGCAACATTATTTCATTTTACAGAGAAATACGAACTACTGCTAGTCTGCTATTGACTATGCTGGTTGTGTACACACAGATGAATGATAATAGATGTTCTAGATCAATTTTGGGCTGGTCAGTGTGTTGAGGGAATTGCACTCAAATTCAGGCTATGGTGAAAATGCATTAAAAGTGACCTTACTGTGATCTCTAGTCAGGGAACTGGATTTCTTCCATGATGAGAAGGTTTTAACGGGTCTTTTCAAAATGTTACTGAACTATATTGCTTTGAAAAGCAAAAAGAGAAGAGCAGTCAAAACTTTGTGATTGGAACATTGTGAAGAGCTTGTTCTTTTTGTATCAGTATGTAGCTGTTGTGCTCCATTGGATCCCTCAAATTTATAGGACAGTGTACTCTCTAAGCTTCATTTTATGAGCTCATCACAAAAGGAAAACAATTGTAAGCGAGGCCTCAGTCCTCTTTGTATAGACTAGTCTAACAGGTGAATTCACTAATTCATTACTTAATGAGTTTTCTAACTCAAGTTCTGTAATTCATAACTTTCACATATTGCAAGTTATGAGTTGCACCTATGACCAAAATGGTTATCTAGCCAATGGTCAGAGTTCTCTTCCTTTCTCCTCCATCATGGTGTAGGTGTCCCATGTATCATACCACAAAGCACAAAAGCCTCAGGCATAAGCTGCTGTTGGATCTGCTTCAAAAGCTTTTTGGATAAGCTGATGTATTTATACCTTCCAGCCTGGAAGCTTGGTCTGTACTGTTTCTTTCCATGGGTTAGCATACTCTGAAGAAACTACCAGATAACCAGTATGCATGGATTGTGGCTGCTGGAAACAGCAAGCTGTGGATGATAACGGCTGCATAATGACCTTTAGCTCTTTCTGGCCATCATGTCCTGCCTACGTGTTGCCCTCTCTTTGACCTAATGGTGCTGCTCCCAGCGTACATCAGACTTTAGTGTATGAGATGTGTTAGCCAAAATCCAAAGCATGGATTTTGTGAACAGTCGCACTGCCTTTACACAGCAGAGCTGAAAGTGTTTTCTAGGGGCTCAGGAACAGTTTGGGATCTTTCCATTCCCAGTGGAAGGCCTCTTCCAGTGCCTACCCTTCAAAGACGTGCAACTGCATCTCTACAGAACATGGCTGTTTCTGAATAGTGAAACGCCTTTCCAAGGACTTCAGTATGGGGCTCCTTTATGTGCACAGTTTACCACTTAAGCAAGAAGCATTCCACTACAAAATTATAAAGGTTTGAGCAATTCTAGTTCTCCTTGTTTTGATTGGATATGGATACATGGAGATGCAGGATCATGAAATACAAAGAATTACCATTGCAAATTCTGTTACAATGCCTAATTTGCCGTATTTGTTGTCTTAATGGGATAACCATTAAATTATTGTATCTATTGTAATACATCCCCTGTATAGTATACAACAGGCTTTATAATAGAGTTAATCCTAACAACTGCATGTGTTTTCTGTACAATTGTCAAGCTGCATAATATGTTTTCAGTTGCCTTATTCTGCTATTGTGGAGGTTACTCAGCTCTTCCTATGCCAATGGATGCATTGTTTAAACAACAGAAGAAAGGAAGAAGAAAAGAAGATCATGAAGACTTAAATCAGTGCTGGTTCCAGAATCTTGTTCTTTGTATATTGGACTTTGTTACAATGGTGTCATTTTGTGAGGAGGGATGGTGACAGTAGAAGCTCTTGCTGTAACTGAGATGAGGAGTAGGAGGGTTCTTTAGCTGACTAAATTGCCAGGGATTTCTTGGAAAAACTGAAGTTCACTCAAACAAAGATTGTTTGCCCTTAAAATGAAGATACGCAGTGAGAAGGCAAAAAACCCCTGAGAAGATGGGGATCTTAGCAAGAGATCATAATTTTGAGTCACTGGAGTACATATGTTTTCGGCCACTCCATTTGAGGTGTTTGAAGTGATTGAAGTTGCAGAGCTTGAGGCCTCAGCACTTTCTGGAAATTAAAGCCCCTCGAGCATATGAAACACATAGAAACATGTGCTGTGTGAATAATCTGAAATTAGTTGCTATTGAAACTATAGGCCTTTATTATCACCTCTTCAGTAACACAGATGTCCCAGGACTTGCACAGTTCTGGTGGGTCTCTGTTTTTTAAACTGGCCTGCATTATATGCATAAAACATGACATTCTATTATACTCTCTATTTTGCATGTAAACCCAAGAAAACTTCATATACAACTATGCTGAAGATGTCCAAACCACAGAATCTTGACCTGTTCTCTCGGTTTGCTGTGCCTAATACCTTCTTTAGAAGAATTGATACCTTCTTTTTGATGAAGGTGCCTAGAAGCATATGGGCAATTTGGACATTGATGTTTAATGTGCTCATCAAAAAAGAAACAAAAATTGCTCATACAAATTTGCTCATAAAATGAAATATTTTGTCTCTTCTCTGGTATGGTTATTTGTTATTTAAAATTTTCTTTTTTGAGTGTCTAAACTTGTTAATGCTTTATATTTTTTAACGACTTTAGATCTTTATTTACTCCCTAGTTCATGATTAGCAGAAGCCTTCACTGGGCACTCCCCTTTGAGTTCTTTCCAGGGTTTAAATTGCTTGCTAGGTAATTGTGCTTAATAAGCCATTCTGGCCTCCTAATATTACCTGATATTGTACACTTCCATAGCTGCATGTCAATAAAGATTAGAAATCCCAGCAACCATTTCTCATTTAAAAGAAAACTGATCTGGCTCTTTTTGGCAAGATCTGTTGCAGAGTTCTAAATCCTTAACCCTATTAACTCATTCACTGCTGCTAATGGCTAATAGGTCTCCAGATTACGCAGCCTGTCCTCTATGTTTTTCTAGGGAGTAGGGCTCCACAAAGCAGGGGTATTATTCTTTAAAGTTTGGTAAGGAGGAAGCAGTGGAAATTAAAAATGTCCTAATTGGATCTCTTTTATTTTTTTTAATGTTTTTCCTGTTTCAAAAAAAGAAATGCAAGCTGGGCTTTGTACTTCATAAGCAGTATGATGGTAGTCCAGCGACTACATGAACACCTGGGCTCTTTCACACAGCATTACAGAGCAGCTGAGATGCTGTTTTGTTTAACTTGGGCTTCAGTACCAAGTGCCTAGCATCCCAGCCATTGCATGATTAATTTCAGATATACATGGTGAAGATCCACCATGATAGGGAGAATGATGTTAAAATTCCTTCTGGAGGGACAAATGTACTCCAAAAAGCCTCAATTTAGTTGCCAATCTGGATGCTTAGCAGGAGCTCTTCAGGCAGATCACTGTTTGTCTTGGCTTCTCTAAATGGCAGTAGAACCCCCAAAAAGAAGGCACATGCTGCCCAGGGTATGTAGGGCATGTGGAAATGAGTAGAATAAGATCAAGTTAGTGTGAAAAGCAGTAGGGTCACAGCATACCACATGTTGATCCGTTGTGTTTTGGTAAGTGCTGTACAGAAGTAGGTTTAAGGGAGACTTTGAAGTAAGATGATGAGATTTAACCAGTAACTTGGTGGAGTTTCTCTTCTACGCACACGTCCGAGATGACTTTCACAAATGAACCATAAACCAGTACAGCTCGCTTGGAAAACATTTAAGAAATAAGAACAGCAGAGATGAGTGGAAGGACTTCTTGAATGAAAATAAGTAGATTATGTATAATGTACTGGAGAAAGGGGAGGGCTGCTTTGCACTTTCTGCTTTTGGCAAGTTTGCTGACTCCAGAAAACTGTCCTGACATCATTCTGGGCAAATGGACAAGATGGGATTGCTGAGGGTGCAGTGAGGAGGAAGACGTAGTCATTGAGACATAAGATGAAAGCCGTTAACTGCACGGGCAGTAATGAAAGGCTGTATCTTAGAAGATACAAAATGTACAGTGTCTGTAAATATGGGGGAGGGGAAATCAGTAAGTGGAAAGTGGTACTGGCTTAGAAATTGTTGCAACAGAGAAATAAGGCAGGAAAAGGGAAATAAAAACTTTTTTTTTTTCCTTACTGTATTGAATTTGATCTAATATCTGTTTCCCATTGGTATTGCAGACTGTGACTTTTGTTTAATGTCAGGGTTTTTTTGCATAGAATCCTGGTTTTCCTGAGGAGCTCTTTGCTGGGTCATTCTATGAATGACATATGTGATCTTTGTAAGACTACTTCCCAAGATGATGTGTATTTATATCGATATTACTCTACATCTCTACACTTCTTGCTCCTCCCAGTGAATTTTAGCCAAACTTACGAGAGAATTAGTGGTTTAGAATGTACGAAGTTCATAACAGTTTCCCTAAAACTATCAACTGAATAGGGCAGTGATACCTGAGTGTACTCACCTCCGGAAGTGGTATTGCAATTCCACACCCATTTTGAGATGGTGTGGCCAGTTGGCCAAAGCAGTGTAGATTTGGCTTGGAGCTGGCTGTAGTATCACTACAGCACTGAAAGCAGGACTGTGGGAATTAAGTAATTGAGTTACAGCATTTTAGTCCATAAGCTATTGCTTTGTGTTTATGATTACCTCAGATGTTGCTCTAACAAATAAAATTAACCAACCTTATAACTGTCTAAAGAAGGGAAATACTAAGTGATCCAGCTGAGTCCTATAAATAGGGAATAGAAGAAGCAAAGAAGTTTTCATGTTTGAGGAAATATGGAAGTAAGCATAACGCAATGTAAATTTTAGAAAAGTTTGGGTTCCCCTTGCTTATTTCTCATATTTGCCGTAACTGTTTAAAGACTCCCTGTAGAAATACATTTTGTCTTGCAGACTTTTCTAGGTTGCAGGAGAGTGCCTTGAAATTCCTTAGATAATGTTTAATGAATAATGTAGCTGCTCTCTGAATAAAGCTTTTGAGATTATAACTGCTAAAAAGTTATGTTGATTAAGTTGAAAGTGCTTCACCTTATTTCTATTTCAGGAATTGTGTTCAGTTACAGTGAGATTTCTTTTCCGTAGTCATATAATGCCATAGTTTTAAACCATTTCTTAACTGACTTTAAAAGCCTCATCTAATTCAAATAGATATTTCAGTTGTAAGATATATTTTATTTCCTGCATCCTTCAGCACAAGCATGGAAGTGAAGAAATGGGCTTATTTGCATGTGACTTTCCCAGAAGTGTAGTGGAAGAGAGTGCTGTGTTTTGGTCCATAGCTTGAAATGTGGGAAGTACAATAAGGTTTTTGTATGCTTTTCTGTGCTTTATCAGATTTGCCCTTGGTTCACACTTGGTGTGCAAGGAACACCTCGCTTTGACAGCAGTGACTCAGTGTAGCTGTAGTCAAATGACAAAGCACAGCAAATACTGCACGTGGGCTTGACTGAAGTACAAAGAACAGACTCAGCACTACAGAACCAAGAGTTAAGGCAGTTCTTGCCAAAACGGAGCAGATGACCTCATTGCTGTTAGTGTAAATATTGGGAATTGCACACAAATGTCTTCAATCAATCCTTCAACTTGCTATAAGTGTTTGCAGGCAAACTGTGAGGGGAGAGGGAAATGCTGAATGGGTGGGACCATGACTTCCTTGAAAACATCTGAGAGAATGACCTATTTTCTCTCCTTTAAACTAGGGCATCTTAGAGGTGTAAAGCAACTTTGAAGTAAGCTGTGCATATTGTAGCTTTTATATAGATATTTCTCCTGTAATGAAATAGCTTGCTTATTCCTTTGCTCTTTGTTTTGCTTTCTTCCACTCCCACACAGTATTCAGACCATATTAGAGATGTATAAATGTGACTTCCACTTAATGTTGCTGTTTATTAATAGCATTGTGGTTGCTATTTTCTCAAATGTGCTATATGTTTGATACTAATGAAGAGCAAATGCTTACAGGGCTTTGGAAGACATTACAGTGTGGTAAATATATGCCTGTTTACTTGAGACAATGAATCATGAGATGTTTGTTTAATGCATATGACTTTTTTTGAGCTGCTTGTCACAGAATTTGTATGCAGTGCAGTCTCCTTGGCTAGCATATCTGGAAAAGGATATTCCTCTGCCACAGAATAAAATGCATCTACACTGCTGGCTGTCTTAACCTCTGGTGTGCTGCTACCAGCTATCCAACCCTTCCTTTAACAGTGATGAGCAGTGAAACTTTCTAGAATGGGTCCATTCAATCCTACAATCTGATAGAATTGTGAAGTTTTGTATTGATAATTTTGTATGTTAGTAGCTGGCATGCAGAGTGAAGAGAAGGAGCACTATGTGTAAAACCACCTGTAGATGATGCTCCAGTCCTAATGCTAAAACAGATTCAAGGTTGGGGTTTAGTGGTTAAGCCTGCTTGAACCAGATTCAGACTTTCATCAAAATAAATCCTATCTCAAGAGTTGAAAGTAAGCGCTGCATCAGATATTGTTTTGTTTTGCTGGTGCATATCCATAATTTAATACTCTTAAGTTTTAAACTTCTACTCTCAAATTGTCTGAGTGAAATCTGGTTAGTATAAGCAAGGTCCTTGGGACTGTCTGACTTGAGAGCTATCACCATCTCCAAAATGCCCTTGAGTTTTTGTACCTCAAGTCTATGTGGAGTTCAGATGCTTTTTATATCGCATCTTATGGAAATGAGAGTATTAATTTCAGAGTTGTCGTTCCTGCTGTATTAATTCAAGTGTGAGGGTGTGAAGCTTACTGTTAAAAATGCAAGGTTATATTCTTAACAGTGACCAAATAAAAAGAAACTTTACTAAGCCATCTGTTTCACTAACTCAGCTGCTGCTTTGGTTCCTGTTGAGGTGATTTGAAGAAGTTACGGAACACAGTTGAGTCAAGCCTTGTGGCTCCAGAGTTGTGAGTCAAGATACAAGGTGTTATAGACAGTGATGGGATTTGAAAGCATTAGCTCTTCAGCCACCAATACACATTGTGACAATGGCTTGGAGCTTAGTTTTCTATGGAGGCATGTGAACTTTAAACACAATTTGTGATCATGAAGTTTTCTAGCTACCTCTTTTCCTGCAGCTCCCAAGCTGGTGAATAGTCTTTTGTGTTGCAGTTAAATTGTTACTAAATGGTATCTCGGGTTTCTTCAGTTTTACTCATAATCATGAGCTAGATTAATGAAGCGAACTGATGATAGAGGAGAAAGAACACTGATGCCCTCTTAATGAATTTGGGGATGATCTTGGTGTACTGGTGTGTCCTTCAGCTTGCTGTTAAAGGTCACTAGGGACAGGGAAGACTTGGATTCAGCCCCCATCTTGTTGAGCAGGAAAAAAAAAGCGGAGGGAAGAGGGGGAGAGACAGGTTGTGCTGATGCCTTTGACATAGCAGACACTTGTTTCTGTGTGTCTCAAAAGGAAACAAATTGCACATTGGACAAAGATGTTCTAAGAAGGCTTAGAACAGCAGAAAGTGAAAAATCAGGAGACAAGGGTTGAGATTAAAACACTGTGAGGGAAGAAAATGCGCTAAAGACGAGCATGCTGAAGTCAGAGATCAGACTGAGAATAAAATATTGAAGCTAAAAATACAATTTTCAAGGTGGAAGAATTATTTCAACTAACAGCTCACTTCCTCATTGCCATTAATAAAGTCTATCTTTAAAAGAGACTGCAAAAGGTGCAGATCAATTCCTTATTTCCTCTTATCACCAATACAAAGAGAAATGAGACTTCCAACTTGATTTTCTTCTGTGTTGTAAAGATCATAGCTCAATGAGGGGGATGTTCTGTATTTAGGGGAACTACCTTTTGGCCTCTTTGCTTCAAAAGAGTTATTCTCATTTCCCTGCCCCCATCTCTTACCTCCCCCCCTCCCCCCCTTGTTGTTAGCTGCATTGCAGAAGAAAAAACTGCAAAACAAGTAACAGCTCCTGGACTAGGCAGTTGAGGGTTCTTGGATGCAAGTCAACTAGTAATTTGTGTGGGAAACTGACTTTGGGAATTCTGGGGGAATTTTAGATTATCTGGAGGGAACACTTCTAACAGCCATTGTTGCTAGAGACATCCTCTCGTAGTTCAGAGTTTGCATATGCTCACATAATGGTCCTGTCATCTCACAGGTAGTTTGTGTGTGGCTTGGATATCACTTGTAGCATCTGGATTTTGGCCTGTTTCACATGGATACATTGGACCATCTTTTGACCTGTTTCACACAGACATGTGTTAGACCATCTTTTGGCCAGTGTCATGTGAGGAAAATTCTTTGGTGCTTAAACTCTTTCAAGCTCATTCTCAACACTATCATCTTCATGGTTGTGGGACCTCTGGTTTGTTTGTTTTAAGCAGTGCTTATTATCTCTGAGCGTTCTTGTGGAATAGCAAAAGAATAACACTCCACAAGAGGAAACCACTCTAGTCCAGCTAAAAAACTTTAGAACACTCCTTCCGCATAAATGCTTTCTTTACAAAGAAAGGCATACACTGATTGCAAAGCCAGAACCTGTTCCTTTCTTATAAAATTTTGTGTGTGGAAGATTTTCACTTGATATTTAGTCTTGAACCTGCCATGAAAGGTTTGTTGCCCATTTAGTGGTGGGAAGCAGTGCATCTTGTAGGATATTTCTCCTTCATCAGTCCAAGGGAGGAGGCTTTTAGGTAAATACTAGTTAGCTTGCTTCCAGTAGCCAATTCTTCATTTGCAGTCATCTTCATCTGGAAAGTGTTTTCTTGCTTTATACCAGGGTTCTTATGGTAGGGAGGATCTGCCAAATGCCTCCCTCTTCACAGGAGGTACTATCATGCTCTTCTGGATGGTTTTGTAAGTTCTTTCTGGTTAGCTGAGCTGGCTTATTTGTGCTCTTTTTAGTTTTTCTTTTTCAATCCAGTCTTGCTCGCACTAACTATTCTTACTAACAGCTTCAAATCTGGGTGGAATAAGCTGCCTCATTGTCCAGAGCCCTGTTTGGTGTCATACTATGGAAAGGCACGGAGTACAACTTGGCTATAACGCACAAAGAATAAGAAGTAAAGGGAATAGTGCCAAACGCCCAATGATGTTCAGTTATAGCTAATTATGAATGAAAGTGCTCACTTTAAAGCATACTATGTAGAATGCTTATTATTTATTGGGGGAACACAAAGTTACTGAAGTGGTTGGTCAAAATTCTGCAGTTGGCTTCAGCTGCAGCAGGATTCTAGCCCTGATTTGAGGTGCATGCCTCTTTCAGGTGAAGTGAACCTTCTAAAGATTACAAGTGAGGTGAAACCAAAATCCTATTTTTGGCTGTCAGGGGTGCTCATGACTTAACACTTACGTCAAGGTTAGATAGGTTTTTCAAACATCTGCTTGGAATATCTCTTCTTCTCAGATACGAGAAAAGCCCTTTGCGCTTTGTCAGTTCTGCCTGTTTTCTGTGAAGCTGCAGCCTTTTTGTAGTTCATAAACTAGCTGTGAAGAGGTAGCTAAGTAGTACCATGTATGTATGTGTGTATGTATACATATGCATTTTTCTTTATACTTAAAACTTGAACAAATACCTGAAGGAGTAAGATCATCAGCCAATCAAGATAAAAGTAGAATTTAGGGTATATTTGTTTAATGCATGGCAAACAGTGTAATTGAGGAGGCTTCGGGCAAGGTAAAGGAGAGCAAAAAGCACATGGGAGAGAGTTGAGGGGAGGAAGAAGCTAGTGGATGTCATGTTTCTCAATGCTTGGTTCTGCTCAGAAATACCTGTCACTGTGGAGCTGATAGCTGCAAAACTGGGGGGAAGCTGTTATCAGAGGCATGCTTTGGCTTGTGTGCCTCTCCTCAGTAAATTAACTTAGTATACCTATTCCCAATCATTGCTAAAATGAGTTAGACATAAGGTGAACTGGTTTTGAACTTATGTGACTGTGAAACCTCAAGCGAGCTTTTATCCCCCAACCCTTTGTATCAGCTTCAGAGATAAATTCATATGATATTGTAGGATATTTTGTCGTCTTTATTGCAGCAGCACAGTGTTCATTCTGGACACAAATTTCAGGTTGAAAAATATATCTGGTACTGTCATAATAGTCCTCAGTGAAAAGGCAAATAAGCTATTATGGTACATGAGTTAACTGTCAGCAAATACAGAACTGAATATATATGAAGAAGAACCAAATGCTAATAACAAGCTGTAATAGAGTTGCAGTTGGGAAGCAGAGAGAGATTAAAAGGTTTTCTGGTTTTCAGACCCTCTCTATGAACTTCTACTGCACAATCCTAGAAGCCAAACCAATCCTAGGTATTTTTTATTGCTATTATTATTTACTCTAGATTAGCTTTGCTTAGAAACTATAATGAGACACCAATTTCAGCACATTAATCTTACATTTCTGGAGTCTGTATAAGGTTCTGGTCCTTGAAAGAATTCTGTTAGAGCTTGTGGGGCACACAATCCCTTAATTCAGTCCTGTATATTGGTCTGACGGAAGCATGTACCGCAGGCTGATTTTATTGGTTCGCTCTCGCTATTTAGTCTATTAAAACTATTTGCCCTGTAAGAAATGAATGGGAACATTTCCCCCGAGCTCAGACTGTTTCAAAGACACTTTGTTTGGATCATTTGCCGCTTTGGTGAACGCTGTTTTCAAAATTGGAAGTGTCAGCAAATATTTCATTATTAAATGACACCTCTCTTTAGTAACTTTTCATTTCTTTTTTTTTTAAAGATGGACGGTAGGAAAATAGATGACCAAAACTGATCTGTCCTGAAAGCAAGACTCTACATTGCATGCTGACTGGGGGGAAAGCACACTTGCTGGCTTGCTAAAATGAGATAATAGTTTGGATGTTGACAGACAAAAACAATTAGAGCTGTCGGATGCTTTGCTGACGTGTGCATTGTTGCATGGAGAGATAGCTTGGTTAATGCCAGTAAATCTGAACTGTTCAACTCTCAGCAAGATATTAAGTTAATTAATAAAGTTCCTTATGGCTGTGCTTGGAATGTGAGGTCTGTTTATTTGTGGAGACAGCTTGTCCAGGAACAAACAGCGGAGGTCCCTGACGGGGTCCATTAGGTGTTTGCTCAGACTCTGTTCTATTACAGGCTAGTAAAAGACTTTCTTCTGCTTTGTTTCTTGGTATATTGAAACAATGTTACTGTGACTGAAGTGTTTCTGTATTTGTACGCTCGTGCGGATAATAGTTTTCTTTGAAGTATTTAACTTTACATGGGAAAATGTTTTATTAAAACTCTTTGACCTCTTTGGGTTTTTAGGTGCTTACTCATGTTTCAGAAGACTCAATTTCTCTATACGTTGTATTCTTAAAGCCTATCACTTTTTTGCTGATTAATTATACAAGCATGTTTGAAGTCTGGTTTTACATACACGTTCGGACTTACTTATGTTTCTTTTGTTCTCTAAATGGGTATGTTTGGGCAGTGAGTTTGGGGTGTGTGTGCTGAACTGACCTCACAGCAGCCTTGCTTAGTGCTCCTCCGCTAAAGCTTGTCCTCTCCATGTGGTGTGACCCCTCTGGCTCTAATGGACTTCGAGGGTATGCTGCTGCTGACTGCCACAGCTTGACAGGGGAAGGGCAGTTTTTCTTCTGGATCATGTGTCAATAGTTGTCAGCTGCTGAATGAAGCATTTGGTTGTAGAAGGGAAATAATCTTTTAATTCTAGCTTGAGGGCTGCACTGATACATCTTTTTGATGCAGAAAGAGATGGTCACGTCACTAGCAGAAAGCAGCTCTGATTAGACTGTAAACATGAACTGTACTAAGGATTTGCTTAGTTTTTCCTGCTCCATTTCTGCCTTCATGTGCAGAATCTGTTAAATCCATCAGGATCATCAGATTTCATGTTTCTTGTGTAACCCTACCCTGCCTGCCTTTGCTGATCTCCATTAAATAACTTTCAGATTTCTTTTACTTTATTCCCGTGTTATCCATTTTCCTTGTACTTAATTTTTGAAAAGTGTTGTCTTTAGTTTTATCACTTTATCCACATTGGATTACCTAAATACGTGAGCTGCTTTTATCCTGTTGTCATGATTTATTTCTCCTCTATCTGCATAAATAACTCCGCTGTCTCATTAGGGGCCTTTTTTTTTTTTTTTGGTGGGTTTTCTTGTTGGTTTTATTTGTTTTTAAGGAATAATCATTATTGGTGGGTTTTTTGTTTCAGTTTCGGGTGGGAGGTTTTATATTTTTAAGAAGACAGTTCTTGGGAGGTTATACTTTGAAATGCTTGAAATTCAGCATCTCAGCATTTCCAGTTAGAAATGAACTTTTGTGAGCCATGATACGAGTGGATCTGCCTATGCAGAAGAACAGCTCTTGGAAAAGCTGAGCTCATAGCAAACCCACTGGAGTTCACATCAGTAATTAGTCTAGAAGCTAGCATTAGATAAACCTTGATTAGTTAAACTTGACTGTTGGTAACAAGATAGCAGAGGGCATATGGCTGCTTGCTATGTCCTAATCTAGCTGTCTAGGTTTGTAACTTCATTTCCGTGCTTTTAAGTTTTTAAGTTGCTTTTAAGTTTTTCTGGCATTCCAGTGCAGAAGGAGACTTTCAGACTCACGGGATTTCTTTGTGTCAGAAAAAGCAATCCTCTGACCTTCCTCCCCTGCCCCATTTACAAACTGAGGAATTTTTCTTTTTTAAAATTAAACTGGGAGCTGGCACACTGTATTAGCTGCTATGACTGCTGTTCTTTCAGCAAAGGCTACAGAACTGTACTCAAAAGCCAGAACCGACTAGACTAGATGGTATGGCTTGTTTTATTTAGCATCATTGCAGTGCCTGTGGAAAAACTTCAGATAACATTAGTCAGTGTGTCTCCTTACAGAACCAGCACGGTGTCAGCAGGGGTTAAACCACCTCTGCAACACTTTCCCTGATGCATCTCCATGTTTTAGAGAATGAGAGAGGCAATCCGCCTGATTGCTTTACTTTCTGAGCTTTCCAGCATTGAGACTAAATGCACACATTGTTGGGACTAGAAGCCTTCAGCCGCTTCTGTATGCAGAGCAAGGTTGGACTGTAATTGAAAATGTTTCCCCCTTGTTTTTCTATGTCACCACCTGCTAGAAATTACTGAACAAACACTGAAAGTATCTGTAACCAGTCCCTTGAGACATCCAGGCAGTATATAAAGAAAGAGGGGTACTTGTTGCTGGAAACTGTTATGAGTTTACTCTGGAATTGTTTATTTAATGCCATTTCTTTTGGTGCTCTTTTTGTAATAACTTTTAGTATTTTAGGAAGTACACTGTAATGGAAGTTCTGATATGTCTGCAGAATGGCTAAACATTGCTAAAGCATTGGGATGGTTGATTGGTGTTAGTATTTTTAAAGAAAGGAGTCTGTGTTGCTTCTTATAGCCAATAAATGGTAAGGTGAATTTGTTAACTTTTAAAACTGGTAATGCCTCACTATAAACACCAGGATCTTTCTCTTTTGTAGCTGCTGAGAGAAGTCTGCTGCATTACCTCTGGTACAGCTGCAACTATGACTTGACTCATTTGCATTCATGGCTCTTGGATGATCTAGTGAACCATGGAGCTCAAAGTATGGGTGGATGGAGTCCAGAGAATCGTGTGTGGGGTCACTGAAGTCACAACATGCCAGGAAGTTGTAATAGCCCTTGCTCAGGCTATTGGTAAGTAACTATCAGGTGGGTGTCTGGGAACGGGGTGGGGAAGTTTGTTTTACTAAGCCAAACCAAGGGGAGATGGGGTTGCACTGAATATCAGTAGAACGTGAGATAACCTTGCACTGTAAACTTGCAGCATTTGATTTTTAACCTGACAGAGATTAAAAAGGAAGAAAACACTTTGAAATCTATAAACTTCCATTTAGTACAGATTTATTCTCTAAATAATAATATGCTGTCATTTATCATTGTAAATACATCCTGTACTGCAGGAGGAGCTAAGCTGTCAATGTTCTGAGTACCAAAGCAGTATAAAAGCAGTGTAAAATAATAGCTAAAAAAATAATTGCTTTTCACAAGCTAATGATGTTCATTGAAATTATACACATTGGAGCTATATTTGGAACAGTCTAAATCAATTAAGTAGATCGTTCAAGTTTCTCCTCTTACTCCTGAAGGTCACGTAACGCAGTACTAATGAAAGGGTAACTTGAAGTCTGCTCAGTGTTAGCTATTTGCTGAACACTTTAGTGGGGGGAAAAAAAACCAACAAAATTTAAAAATACGGCTCTTTCAGTCTTGTCAGATCTTTCTCAGTGACTGAGAGTATCCTGGATAAGCCTCAACTTCATTCCTTCAGTGCTTGATATGCTGAATCTTATTCTTTGCTAAAATGGTATAATTGACTTCACATACTATCCAAATTTACTTGTTAAAACATATGTCTTTCCTAAAATTAAATTGATAAATTAAGGGCTTGCTTTTGCAGTTTTTGCTATTGCAACTATTTTGCAAGACCGTGTTAACAGTCTAACTCAATTGCAAAATACTGATTTGCTAATAAAAACCAACCTGGGGCCATGAATGTCAACTAGATATTGTACCTGTAAGCATGAAGTCTGTTTCTCTGAATTTGTGATGCTTATTTAAGTGTACACTTCTGAACGTTATTTCCATATACTTTCATCTGATAGAGTAGAAGACTGGTATTTTTTTGGTTTGTATCTTCAGAGGATGGAACATAATGCTAGCATGTGTACTCTATCTGTGCCCATCAAATAACTTTTAAAGTTTCATTTAAAGAAAGTCACTATGTCTCAAATCTTGTATTTGATGGTTAACCGTTAAGTATGCTTTTACTGTTTGTGTTAGCTGCAGCTTTTCATTTAATGCTAATTAGTTTATGAATTGCTTGCTTCCATATCTCATTTTCTGCCTGTAGGTCTTTCAAGGCACAATTATGGCATCGTGATTAGCTCCTAGTACTGATTAAGAAGTGTTATATAGAGAAACTGAATTGGTTGTGGTAGACTTCTGGTTTTTACTTTGTTTTCAATCTCTTTCATCTTATTTCCGTTGCCTCCTCCCACAAAACAAAAAAATGCTAAGCTCCAAGTTCTAGACAGTAATTTAATATTCTGTGTAACTTCTCTTTGTTTTTAATGTGTCCTCATTTATTAGCCTCAGCTCTGAAAAGACTCCATCAGCCTTGGAAATGCTCACAGTTTCTCTCAACTCATCAGGCTTCCTTTTCTGTAACACATCACCAGTTATCTGAGGCATGTGACTGGTTCCACACAGAGATAAATTTCAGTTGCAACTAGAGCCAAATTAAGATAACTTTGGAAACTCCTTCCTAAGGGAAATACCTCTCTAGAAAACACCTACGGTAATGGTGCTCTGGTTTCTTACTGGGGCAGCTAGGACAATATTAAACACTGTATAAACAGCACTTGCATATCTGGCAGGTAGGACTTTCCAAACCGTTCTATCAGGTTATTCATCAGAAAAGCAACCATATGTCTGCTGCTTTGATTTGGCTATAGGTACCAGCTTACCAAGAATAATTGTCACTAGAATTTGAACGGGAATCTATTAAAATGTATCCCTATAGCTCTTACCTGACATTTGGTGGTGGAAAGGAGCCAGTCTGAGTTGGCTTCCTCCTCGGTTGGCTCTGATCTTATTTTCCACTTTGCAGTCTGGCTCCTTCAGCAGTCGCATAGTTTAGCAGGACTCAGTATTATTTTGTCTGTCTGTTGGTCTGTCTGTAAAGTTTTTGAGATGCTCCTTTTGTTTTACCATGTCTCTCAGTTTATTGCTAGATCTTTGACTTTAAAAAATACAGCACACACATGCAGAGTAGTTGTCTTCACTGAGCCTGAAATATGAACTGCAATAGGTATATTACTTGTGTTGAAGTGCAGTGTCTGGAATATTTGCAAATTAATGTATTTTACAGCTGTATTCACTGAAGAAAGCACAAGCCAAAGATACTTGGAATAAGACATCCGTGGTTCAAGAAGCTTCTCATGAATAAACTGAAGCTGCTTCTATTTTAGAACTGTGAAAAGTAAAGCTTTACAATGTATTTCAAAAATAGGAAAATCAAATGTTTATGGAATGGGCTGTGGTTGGGAGGCACCTCTGAACATCATCTAGTCCAACTCTGCTGCTTAAAGCAGGGTCAGCTAGAGAGTGTTTCTCAGGGCCAAATGCGGTCGGGGTTTGAATATAGCCAGGTATGGAGACTCCACTTCCTCTGTGGGCCATCTGTTCCAGTGTTCAGTCACCTTTCACAGGAAGAGTGGTTTTTCCTTATGCTTACATGGAATTTCTTGTATTTCAAGAAATTTGCTGTCACTTGATCAAACACAGTGCCATGTCTCCTGATCTCCCACTGTGATAAGAGCAACAAAAAGGTTTCCATTTATGTACTTTCCAGCTTTTTTTTTCTTTTTAATGCAGAGACAGGAACTTATGTTCTAGGGCTGTTTTAGCCAAGCAAAAATAGCAAGTCATGCTGGGCTGTGCCTCTTTTGCAGGAGGTTCTGCTCCATACCCAAAGTATAGTCTAATTCTTCGGCAGCGCAGTTATGTCACTTTAACTTGCCTGGCTAATGCTCCTTGACCTGTTCCTTGCAGGCAGTGTCTACCACCATTACTCTTCCAGTGGAAAGGCCTTCTTGTCTCTCTTCCTTTGGAGCTGTACACCCAATGGGTGACTTTTGTGTTACCTGTTCTTGCACTGGGATCTCCTTTTCCTATTGCCCATCTCTTGATCGTTTTACAGAAAGGACATAATTTTACTCCAGGTTTCTGTACAGATTAGGGTTTTTTTTAGTTGTCATTTGGCTTGAAGTTAAAGGGTTTCAATTCTTTAAGATTTAAACTTCATTCATTAAAATAAAAAAGGAGACTTGTCTTCTTTGGCTATCCCAACAAATCTTAATTTAAAGAATACATGCATATAATTAAACAATGTGAGAGAGAATAATATCAGTTGAAGATAACTTTGGATACTATAATTGTGTCTCTAACTTAGAAAAGCCTTAGCTGGAGGGAAGGTCCCTGAAATTCTGCTCCAGACAGACATAAAACTACCCAGTTACAGGTTTCAGAAGAGTGAAATCACCTCCTACTGGGGTCTTGAAGAACACTTGATGTTACCTTTTATGAGTTTTATCCAGGGCTGGCTTTTAAAAACAAACCAACCAAACCCCACCCTCAAGCTGTTCGCAGATTACACAATGTAAGATTTGACCTTAAAATACAAATAAGAAAAGTGCTCATTTCATCATGAGAAACTGAGCCCTCGCCAAAAAGTAAAAATATACCACAGCATGCAATTTAAATGGAGAGCCATGAGTCTTGTTTTAAAACCTTTTTTGCCAGGAGAGATGAGCTAGAGTTTATCACATCCGTTATCGTCTATTTTAAAAATGTACATTTGGCAGCAAATTCTGCCTGTTCTTCTGTGTCCACTAGCTTCTCTGTTTGTTCTGTGAAAATCATGCCAGAACGGCTTCATGCAAATGTTGTTTGCTTATTTGGATTCCTCTTCTTAATCCGGGCAACTTGAAAAACAAGTGAAACCAAAGGTATTGATACTTTTCAACTGTATGCATGGCGAGATGGTTAGTGAATCCAGCCGTAGTCTGTTTTGCGAAGTAATATGTGGGCTTATAGAATCACAGAATGGTTTGGGTTAGAAGGAGCTTTAAAGCTCATCCAGTTCCAACCCCCCTGCCTCAGGCAGGGGCATTTTCCACTAGACCAGATTGCTCAAAGCCATGTCCAACCTGGTCTTGAGCACTGCCAGGGATGGCAGGCAACCTGTGCCAGTGCCTCAACACCCTCATGGTGAAGAATTTCTTCTATTATAGTCAAGTGTGTGTGAGCATAGAGGCTCCTCTCAAAAAATCATTGTAATACTGAGGGGAAAAAACAGACAGTATCCTAGGAGAAGGTGAGCTCGTTGTGTTAGCTGATATAGTTCAGGCAAATGTAGTTTAAGTACAGATTTAATTATTTTTAATTGGCTTTTACTGATTGTTTTCCATTCAAATCTAAAAAAATAACAAATCTTCCAAAGGGATATGGTGATGAATAGCACGGTTACAAATACTCTTTCCCTGTTTCTTCAGAAGTGTTTTTCTCCGAGTTCCAGCCCCTGTGAGGACTTTTTACTGCGCTTGTTGTAATTTCTTTTTCCCTCTGGAGACTTAGAGTATGCCTTCTATACTCAGAATGACATGGTTGTTTCCTAGAAAGAGAATATTTCAGTCTACAGACATGAAGCTTGAATTTCTTACCAAAGTGCGCTTTTGCATCCTGCCCTCCCCTTAGTTTTCTGCAGCAAATAATTAAAGTGGCAGACCTGCTTTAAATAGTGCTGTGGATTTTGGTTTTCTGGTGGTAGCGCAGTATCAGAATATGAGCAACACTTCACTGAACAAGGAGTACAGCTGTCTCTTTTTAAAATTAAACAAATGCAGCTGTCAGGTTTTTTTATTGCAGTTGAGTATTTTTCCTCAAAGATAAATGGGGTGTATTTATGAAATAAAGCACAGATTTGTTCATGCTTTTTCAGACATGCAATACAGCATTGTGAGGCTCAGCCAGAGCTGTATCTGGAAAAATCACACCGCTTTATTGATGTCTCCTCTTATGTTCTTCCCTTCCTCCATATAACTTGCTAAAGCAAGTGCCAGAGCTGTCTGTCAG
This sequence comes from Myiopsitta monachus, assembly GCA_017639245.1. Lineage (NCBI taxonomy): Eukaryota > Metazoa > Chordata > Aves > Psittaciformes > Psittacidae > Myiopsitta > Myiopsitta monachus. The sequence goes on from CM029920.1 coordinate 84,470,350, forward strand.
ATACTTGGAGAGAAAGAAGAGTCTGAGGTTGAATTGAATCAGAGTGATGAGTCTGAAGAGGATTAGAAAAAGGGAACAATACAATTCTTGTGTACGAACTAAGGTTTTTAAACATTTAAACTACATTAATCCTGTAGTTTACTGCTAAGAGTCACTTAAAACTTGTGTTATTTTTGACCCCAGAATTTAATTCTCTGCTGCTTTAAATAGCAACCTAAAGAGGGATAATAAGTACAAGAAAGGTGTGTGCTGTGGTGATCCCATGGAGTGATCATAAATACTTTCTGGTTCAGAAACCTTGTGACAATAACCTTGCTGAGAGGCATGGTGGTTGGGTGAGATGATTTGTTGTCACATTGAATGGCGTGGTACGTCTAGCACAGCAGTGCCATGTGCTGCAGAGACCTAAGCTCTTGATCTGCTTCGCCAGATCTTGCTGTTCAACCTCGGCCAATCTGCTCCTCTGCATTGTTTTACATGTTCAGGGAGTGGGTCTGAAATAAGTGCGGTACCTCATGGTGCTTAGATGAGGGCAGTTGAACATATCAGAGTACTCTAAGTGTTTTCTTTTGTCAGGTTGTGATAAACTCTTGTATGCCTTTTCATTCTAACTGAAAGGATGATAGTAATAAACTAAGACTTCAGTCGTGGTAAAGACATCATGAGTACAGCTGTACCTGGTGAACTAAGCAGACCTTTGCTGTGATTGCAGTTAAGTCTATATACCTCTGTGGGCATGTTTTCCTAGGACTGGACTCCTACACTGATTCTCATCTTTTTCCATGGTATACATATGCGCAAGTGTAAAATACAGCATCATTTAAGAAACCTGAGTAAAGCAAACACTAAATTCTATTCTTTCTGTGAGGGTGGTGAAGCCCTGGAACAGACTGCCCAAGGAAGCTGTGGATTGCCCATCCCTGGCAGTGTTCAAGGCCAGGTTGGACATGGTCTTGAGCAACCTGGTCTAGTGGAAGGTGGCCCTGCCCATTGCAGGGGGTTGGAACTACATGGTCTTTAAGGTCCCTTCCAACTCAAACCATTCTATGATTCTGTGAGTCTGTTTTGAAGGCTTTATTACTCTTAATCTTTTTTGTGTATTTAATGAGTTCTCAGGTAGCTAGAATTATTTTTTTTCAATTACTGTGGATGTTAAGTATCACATAATAAGTGAAATGTCAGCTTCATGTATCAAAGATACTGAGTTCAACTCATACATAGTTTATTCAAATTCCCAGCAACTACTTTTCTGTTGGTGCTGTTAAGGATTCAGGAGCTGATGCTGTTGCTCCTTTGGTTAAGGCAGAGCTTTTTCTCTCGCATTGTTCCACATGTTAAAAGTTCTTACAAGATTTTACCCATGTACAATTATTTCTTTATGTTGCCTTGTTAAGGAAGACAGCATCCTTCAGCCTAGGGCTGGAGGGCTGTCTCGAGGAAACCAAGTGGGTGAGAAAGCTGTATCCAGACTGGAGAGAGAATGTATTTGTCAGTGGTCCCAGAGCTCTGCCCAGCCTGGGTTTGGCTTGAGCATGTATTGCCATGCCTGGCTTTACCTCTGTGGAAACCGTCTGCGTACAGTGTGCACAGACAGGCAACTGTATGTATGTCCTTAACTGTGCACTGTTGTGAGTTTGGGATGCTAATTCAGGTTCAGCTCCAAGAGCAGCACTATTACACCTTCCCTTTTAGCTTGTCTGTCTTAAAACTTCTGTCTTGCATGCAGACTTGATTATTTTTATTTTTTTTTGGGGGGGTGTTATTCAAGATTGTCCAGAATGCCACCTTGCAGGACAGGTCTTTGGCACAGCTGCTGTGCAGCAGCAGAGGTGGTGGCATCCCAGGGGAAAAACGGGAACTAAGAGTATGCTGCCAGGCAATTCCCCTGGCACCAAGTGCATCCTGGCGGTCCTGGGGAAAGAAGAGAAACTGGGAACAAGACTGCATAACCTGTAGAGACAAACGCCTGCTTTTGCCCATCCTCGCCCCTTCCCTAGGGAAGGAGAGGTACCCCCATGTTCCTAGCCATCTTTCTCATAAACTACCTCAGACCAGGGCAGTGACTCACCTGCTTTCACTGACACACTGCTGCAGATCCTGGCTGTGCAGCATGAGAAGCACTTAATGAAAAGATGAATGTTGGTGACTGAAATAAACTTTTGTAGCCTGACTGGAAAGATAAGGCACAAAGATGGTTTTACATGGTGTAGTCGTGCTACATGCATGCAAAGCCAAGAATGTGGTTCCTGTCCCTGAAATGCTTTGAATGTAAAGGATAGTTGCACTTTGGGGAGGGAGAAAAGGGGTGAGTCTTTCCTGTTCTGAAAACCAGTATCGATGAGCTCTCAGGTTACAGTCCAGCCAAAAGTGTTGCATGAGAAGCACTGCTACTGCTTCTTTCCTTCGGAAATTCATTTTGACTTTTTGCAGCAGAAGTAGCCACTCATGTCTACGGTGTCAGCTGCAAATTCTAGAGCGGACAGAGAAGCTTAGAGTGATTAATAGTTATATGGATCGTACTGCCTTCATGAAGTGTAATTTAAAAGTCTACCTCTTGAGAGTCTTAAAAAAAAATTAGTTCAATTACCTTGTTCCTATATTTCATTAGTTTAATCACCATTCATTGTAATGGAATCTGTGTTTAAATTACCAAATTACATCAATCCCAGGCTAAGACTATAGTGGTTGGGCACTTGGGCCCAGAGCTTGCTGTTTGGTTGTAGAGCAGAGCAGTTGGCTGATCCAGGATGCTGGCTGTAGTTAGCTCTTGAATGTCTTGTTAGGGATTAAGTGGTAAGTGGTGGCATTAGAACCAGATTCAAACCACTTCAGGGCAGCTAGTTGCAGGCTATGAGAACATTAGTGTTCCTTTCTTGATCTGTTTCTCACTTTAAAAAAAAAAAAGATTGGTTTGAATGTCTCAGCATTAATAGAACCTGTGATAAGTTTGTGTGTTTAGGTAGCTGGAGGTGTGAATTCGACCTGTTAACCTTGGCACTGGCCCTTTGTGCAGTGTGCTTTATATATATAAATATATACCTACTTCTGTTATAGCTTGTCATTTGCTGTCTTGCAAAACAGATACAAATAGATATAAATTATTGGTGCTTGTTTTGAGATGGTAATGTTATATGGTACATGGGGGGGGACCTTTATGCAGTCAGTGGGTCAGCACAGAGTATTAATGAGAAGTAGCTGGCCAGCAAAGGGGATATGGAGGCTCTGTGCTTTGTCCAGCGCCTGAACTGCTGTTTTCTGACGATGGAACCATGGAACACGGCACTGCTGGTGCTTGTTTGGGGCTGGCTGCGTTGTTCTCTCTACCATTCTCATAAGCGCGAGGCTTTGATAGAAGTATTAAAAAAAGAAGTCTGGTATGTTGTTAGCATATTCTGAAAGAAAAGCTTTATTTCAGATACTGTAAGGGATCCACTGACAAGGCACACGCCCATTGTGAACATCAGTACAATAACTAAAGCTGTGCTTTGGCAGCTCCTTGAACTGACTGCTTTACTGCTCATCCAACTTTACCTGGAAGTACTTCATAAATCTGCATGAGATTCAATGTGTTCAGTGAGCGGCTTTGAGAAGCACACTATGGTTTAATGTAGTGCTGTGCATTGCTGATATGGGCCGCATTACATGAATATAACAGTGACTAATGTTTAAAATGATACAGTTTGCATGAATGAGGTAGGTACTGAGTTCTGCCAGGTGCTGTAGGAGCACAAACAGTCTCTTGTTTTAGAACGCATATGGGCAGCATACAAGACAAGAAGCAGCACCCAGGTGTTGAACTGTTCTTTGTCAACAACCCAAGTGAGCTGCTTTCTCCTTGTCAGTGGTAGCACATCAAACCAGCTGTTTGTTACAAGGATGCCTGTGTTCTGAAATATTCTGTCATTAGTCTTGAATTAAGTCAGTCTCCCTTTCATTTGTGAATTAATCCCTTCTAGTGCAAACAAACATCACAGTTGTGGTTGTCTAGGTAATGTTAATCTGCATCATATGTAGGCAGAACACACAAAACCTAAGTTATGATTTCAGACGAGGACAGCTTTGGTTTAAACCAACACTGAGATCCAGGTGTGGTAATTGAACCTGTGTAGAAGTATTACTTCTACAAAACACTTTCTTTTATGTGGATCTTCAGTGCTGAGGTCATTGTTTAGGACAGCATGTTGATTTGGAACCCTAAGCTAAGATGGAAATAGTTCTTTGCAAGTGTTATGCTTAATTCCTGCATTTACTTTTGGTTGAGATTGTTAGCTTTAGTCCCCCTCCCCTCCTTTTTCTTTCTTTCTTTCTTTTTCCTTTTTCGTTTTCTTTGCCTCTTGTTAGATGTCTTCTAAGTAGTGCATTTAATAGCAGAGTGAAAAGAAGGTGCATGCTGATCACTTCCCTAGTGGTATGAACTCTTGTTTACAATTTCAAGACTTTGAACTTGGCTGTTTCTGACACAAGAAGAGCATTAGTATCATTACCATGATTACAAGCTGAAAGCCAAAAGCTTTTAAGATTAACAAAGTAGAGTGGTAAAGTGCAACCTTTGTCCTGGGTTCTGCGGTATGTTCTACTCCATCTTCTCTGAGATTTTATTGTTAGTATGCTATGGCAAGCAGGATTAGATTTATTTTTCCTATAACAACACTGATGCCTACTACAAACTATAAATCTTTGTGGATCAATGAACAATATTGTGGGTTGGCAAAAATCTCTGACTTCGTATCTTGGCATAGTCAGTTTGGTTTTGAAGTACTTTATTGTAATAAACCTTAATCTGTTTTTGAGAGTGTTGGCCAAGCATGTTGGTATGCTGTTACTTTCTTTTTCTCCTCTTTTTTTCTCTCGCTGCTTACCTCAAGTAATTTACTTATAGGGCATTGGGGTAGTGGATTGCTGTTCTCATGCTGCTTGCCTTGTTTTGCTGACTGCTGTCAGTCAGATCTTCATCTTCTCTTCCAGCTCTCACCCCTAACTTGGAAGTGAACATGGGCATTTTGGTCTCTTACTTGGCCAGCTACTTCCCTCCATTATGAGCCAAAGCAGACTGTTCTCTACGTGGTGCCTGAGCAGCTGATTTTTTTGTAGTCGTTCTTTCTATTGGGAGCTAATTTCTTATTGTGAGAAAGTGAGATCAGAAGAACCATTTCCAATACAGTAGTAATATCCCAGGGAACTTCTTTATAAGGCTAATCTGACAATATCAGGTTTTAGGGGGCTGCATTGTGCATTAATCATCATGGTGGAGCTTGTCTCCTACAAGTTTGAGGTGGGGAATCTGTGCAAGTGCTATGGTTGGAGGCCAGAGGCAGATCTCCAGCCTGAGATTAGGGTATTTTTGGTCTTTTGGGAGAAGTGTGGTGTTTGGGTGAGTGGTGTGAGGAAAAAAAAAAATGAATCAAATGGTTTACTACTGATATTTATTCCAACTCCTCCACACCATAGCTGCATGTATGACAGGTTTTGTTGGCAATTCTGTGCTGAGATACATCTTCATTTGAATAATGACCTATCATGGAAATGGATATATGTAATGCATTAAAATAGCTAATGGTGTTTTTAAGGTTAATGGCAATTGTGGAGCTGTTCAGATATTCATCAGGATCATATGCTTTAAAAGCAGTTGTTCTTTCACATCTTTTTGTATACAGTGTTGGAGCTTTTAAGTGAAGTTACTTTCACGATAAGGGAAACTCATCTGCTTTTGGAGAATGCTTTATCTCAGAGTATTAAGAGTCTTTAGAAAAAATGAAAATGGTGGAAAACCTCGGATGCTGTATTTATGTAGCATTCAAAGCATCCCCTAAAGGGTATCAGTGCAAAAAGACTGCTGACTGAATTTGCAAATGTTTGGTAGCAGCACAAATGAAGCTATAAACATGAGTTGTACTTCCTCCTGCCCCAAAAGCAAACCATATTGCGTTCATTGTGCGGCTAGGTGTCAATGTTTTGGTCAGAGAACATCACAACAGTCACTAAAGGACTCAAGCTTCTTCCTGAAGGCAGAGCACCCCGTGGGGGGACTCGAGAGCTGCTGTTACGGTGAAGGAGTCAGTGCAGGAGCCCAGGTTGCTCAGTCCCCGTTCAGGCAGCTTCTGCCGCTCTCGGCAGCCCCGTGTTCTGCTCCGCGAAGGTTTGCCGGATCAGCAGCGCTGCCGCGGCCCCGTGAGCTGCTGTAACGCTGCTGGGGCCCGGGGCGGCTTCCTCCAGTGTCGAAACTGACCGGGGCACTGGATGGTGAGCTGAGGCTCAGCCAGGCACAGCTGCCTCCCTGATTGATGGTGCTGTTTAGAAGCAATCATTGTCTCCAAATTCTGATTTTGATATGCGGCTGTGTGAAAGATGCAGAACTTTTCCTATTATTTTCCTCTTCTAGGGATGTATATTCCGTGTATTTCTTTGCTATCAGCACCGCTTTAATTTCAGTGACCAGGTGTGAAAGAAGCCCCGGCGTCGCGCAGCTCCACTCGGATGCGCAGCGTCAGCCGGTACTCGCTTGTTCAGCGGCTGCGCTGTGCGGAGAGGGTTTTCCCGAAGAAAGTTGTAACGAACCCCTCCAGCCGTGAGGGTTTTCCTCCCGGCTGGAACAACTCGCGGGCAGGCCCCTGCCCAGCTCGGCGGGCTCCGCACGGGCCAGCGCGCCCGGAGCGGTCCGTACCTCCGCGCCTCGGCGGTACCCGGCCGCTCCGCGCGTTCGCGCTGTGCGGCAGCGCCCCCTGGCGTCTTGCCGCGCTAACGGCTGCGTTTGCCCCCGCAGGCCGCACCGGGAGGTACACGCTCATCGAGAAATGGCGGGACACGGAGCGGCACCTGGCGCCGCACGAGAACCCCATCGTGTCGCTGAACAAGTGGGGCCAGTATGCAAGCGACGTGCAGCTCATTCTGCGCCGCACCGGGCCCTCGCTCAGCGAGCGGCCCACCTCGGACTGCGCGGCGCGCATCCCCGAGAGGACTCTGTACCGGCAGAGCTTGCCGCCCCTCGCCAAGCTGAGGCCACCCGGTGACAAAGCCATGAAGAGAAGGGAGCCGAAAAGGAAGTCTCTCACTTTCACCGGCGGGGCCAAAGGGTTAATGGACATCTTTGGGAAGAGCAAGGAATCTGAGTTCAAGCAAAAGGTGCTCAACAACTGTAAAACGACAGCGGACGAGTTGAAGAAATTGATCCACCTCCAGACGGAGAAGCTCCAGTGCATTGAGAAACAGCTGGAGTCCAACGACGCAGAGATCCGCTACTGGGAACAGAAGTATAATTCCAGCCTGGAAGAAGAAATCCTCAAACTAGAGCAGAAGATCAAAAGGAACGAAGTGGAGATTGAAGAGGAAGAGTTCTGGGAAAATGAGCTGCAGATCGAACAGGAGAACGAAAAACAACTGAAGGAGCAGCTGCAGGAGATGAGGCAGAGGATCCTGGAGTGCGAGACCAAGCTGAAGGACTACGTGTCTCAGATCCACAGCATGGAAAGTGGCCTTGAAGCAGAGAAGTTGCAGCGGGAGGTTCAAGAGTCCCAGGTGAATGAAGAAGAGGTCAAGGAGAAGATTGAGAAGGTGAAGGGTGAAATTGATATTCAGGGTCAGCAGAGCCTGAGGCTGGAAAATGGCATTAAAGCTGTAGAACGGTCTTTGGGCCAAGCTACCAAACGGTTACAGGTAAGGCTGTCTTGTTATATCCATAGCGAAAGAAAAGCCAAAGGCATGGCTGTAACAAATTTCTCTGGCACGGATTTGGAGAAAACAGGAGAAAGTTTCCACAGGGAATTGGGATAAAAGAGAGAAAGTGTTGCCCTCATTTTCAAATTGCATTTCAGATGGGTTTTTTTTGTCTTAAGAGCAGACAATGTCAATTTCACCTGTGTGTATTTTGCTCATTCAAACCACCTGAAAAGAAAAGCAGTAGTTAGTCCTTTGTCTCAAGATAAACCAGCAGCTGTTTGGTGGATGTGTTCCTGACCATTCAGGGTGGCTTGCAGGATTAGTACTGAGTGCCACAACACCTTCCATTTATTTACATGCTGGCTTGGCTTCTTTCCCACCAGTCATGGCTTTGGTTTGCTGCCATTCCCTGACTGGCTGGTGACCTCTGAGAAATCACTCGATGCCTGTCTTCACTGTACAGTGGTCCATGATTGAGAAACACCAGAGCCAAAGTAGCTGAGGGAAATAGAGCTGCGCCCACGGCAGTTCATCGAACTGCCTCACCCTGCTCCAGCCAGGTGCTCTGCACCTCAGACAAATAATACCTCCTGCATGAACACTCAAGGTTTGCGGGGGATTGTTGTACTGCTGGGTGTTAAACAGGAACATAGCGCTCTCGGCCTAATGCCTTTACTAGTATTTGTCTTCAACTCCCTGTATTTGGGGATAGACGTTTTGAGGATTTAGGTCCTAGGTCTTGGCAGCTCCAGTGCTTCATATTGTTGAATTTCAGGGAAATTTACACCATCACAGCCTTCCCTGAGGCTAAACTTCTGATTTGATAGATTTGTCTGCCACCAAAATAGATGCATTAAAAAGAACAGTCCAAAAGCAGCGCCTGGATAGATAGATGTAGAGCTGAAGTGTTAGCTTACAGGGCTTTTGTGTTAAAGAATAACAACACCTCTTTCCTGGGTGACTTGCTGGTGTTCAGGATTTTATTTTCTCTACACCTTAGGCATTTGTGGCTCATGTGTCAGAAGAGAATCCAGTCTCTGCTTCCTTGCTAAAGTTAATAGTGTCACCTGGAACTTGTGTTAGAGCACAAAAGAATAACTGTAAATGGAAATACAGCTGCTAGCTGGACGAGGTGAAGGAAAGATTATGGCTTCTGGGATTTTAATGTGCTGCATAAGGTAGGACTGAGGCACCATACCTCGGTCTGAGTTGTGATTGTTGCTGTATTCCTGGCACTCACAGTTACAATGTTCCACGGTGCTGCAGTTGCACTAAGGCAGTTCTGCCCGTAAAGTGTTAAGGGATTTTGTATCCTTACTTCTGAACACCTAAAGCATGTCAGTATAAGCTGGTTTTACTAAATGAGGAGGGGAAAAAATCCAAAGCAAAATGGATGAAAACTACTTAGTTTTGGCCTTATTTATCTCTCTCAAATTTCTAGGCACACTGTGCTTAAGGATTTGCACTAACAGAAAGCATCAAGTCCTCTTTATATATCTTACCCTATCCTCAGCAACACACAGTGAGGCTACGATAGAGTTCAAAATCTTTATGGCTTTGGTTTTTTTCATAGGCTAGGGTTTTGCTTTCTTGGGAAAGTTCCTATTAAATTCAGTAGATTTTAAGCACTAAAACCAGGAAGGCAGCGTTATTAGTAGCTTGGGAGAAACCTCGAGTAATTTGTGCTACCTCTCCTCTTCCATTCCTTTTCTCTAGCCACCTCAGTAACATTACTTTCCAGCAATAAGAGGCTATGTTCAGTTCAGGATCAGAAGCAGCACTTTTCTCTCCCTGCTTTTCGACAAAGACTTAAAGAAAAAGGAAACAAAAAACACAGCACAACAAAACAGGGCAAAACCAAGCAAACAAAAAAATCCCCCCCTTCTTCAGGTAAAAGACTTCACCAAAGTTTCACAATTAGTTACTAAATTGGAGCTTAAACCTGTAGGATTTGGAGAGATAGTTAACATTTTTTTACCTTATTTCCTGTGGAGGTTGAGCAATGTGAAGGACAAGTTATTTATTGTGTTAGTTCTGCTAACCTGGGTACTTCAGTGATTCCAACCTAAAAACCAATAAACTGATTTTCTTCAGTGGCAACTTTTAAACAGTCTCATAAAGCATGGGGCTGTAGTAAGTACCAACAGTTAAAAGTTTGCTGCATCCAAGTGCCCATTGCAAAGTCTCATGGGCCTAACATAAATTGCGGAATTTTTCTGTAGAACTCTCTTGAAATTTGGAGGGGGCCTGGCTTCCATTTCTCAGCCCAGTTCTGCAAAAGCTCGTAGCCAATGAATGGGAACACAAGTGTATCACAGGCAGCTGAGGCCAACTGCGTGATGTGCATTGACTGAACAGGTCAAACACATCAGTGACAAAGCAGTTGTCATTTAAAAGGTCCTAATTCAGATCATTTGTGTTGGTTTTCTTACTGTTGAATTCAGCCTCAACTGTAACTTGCTACAAGTTTAAAGTGGATGAGGGCTGTGCTATTGGGGACTGTTCCTAGGTCAGATCTACAAAACTGTTCTCCCCCAGTCATAGTGTGAGTTTGTGTATAATTCTGTTTATGCAAGATAATTAGGGGGAAAAAATGTGGGGGTAAAATACCTTTCAATTCTTTCATTTGCACCTAGATTTAAAAATCAGAGACTTTCTCATCAAAAGGAGAAGCGTCAGTTGCCCAATTGCAAACAGTCTAGAAAAGCTGTTTTTATGCTCTGTCCACTGCTGCTAAACAGATGTTTTCTTTCCTGGCAGGACAGGGAGCAAGAGCTGGAGCAACTGACAAAGGAGCTGCGACAGGTTAACCTGCAACAGTTCATCCAGCAAACAGGAACGAAGGTCACGGTGCTGCCAGCAGACCCTGTTGAGGTGGAAGCCCCACATGTGGAGCTCGAGAGAGGTGCAGCACTCAGAATGTGTTTGGTCGGCGGGGAAAGGGATGGCAATGCATATGCCTGCTGCATTAATGCTAGCACTTATACATGAAGTGACTGCTTTGTTAACAAAGAAGCTAGTAAAATACTAAGAAAAGCACAGTGTCAAATATTTCTTTTAATTCCAAGGGTTTAGCAAGCTATAAATACAGCACAGTATGTAGATAACTTCTGTCCTGCTGTACATCGGCGTGCGTTTGACCCATCAGTAACCCATTAGGCCAGTAGCTTTCAAGTGTGGCCTCTATGGCTGCAGGCACATAAGCTGGCACGCAGAATGATTGCATTTCTGACATTGCTGTTCATCTGGGATCATCTTCTGGTGGGATGTGTAGGAAAAGGAATGCATCTGGATCTCAAGAAATCCCAGACAGCAGCCACACGGGAATAGGAGCTAATCCAGCTGGGCTGCCCGCCATCCAGAAGTCCTGCGCATACGACTGTTAAAGCATGTGCAGACTAACTTTGCCTCTAATGAGATCAGTGCATTTTACGCATGCCCACTCTGAATTCAGAATTTCCCAGACAGAAGCATGGGAGCACTTTGAATGCGTGTCAGAACTGTGGCACAAGCAGAAGCTCCCTTGCTGCATGGTTCAGCCTCTGCTGTCTTGCGCTTATCCAGTGCCTGCTTGCAAGCGGCCTGCTTCTCTCAGCATTCTCCTTAGCTGGTTCTGTCCTTTCTTCTAGAAAACTTCCTAATCAAAAGGCATTGGGAGGGTAGGGAGGTGGGGAGGGGAGGCAGCTAGGCCTTTGAAAGTCAGTGCTTGCATGAACTTTCTCTTTTAAGCGGGCAGGAAGCTGAAGCTGTGAGTGACATGTAAACTCAAGCACTTTCTGCACATTACTGTGTAGCTGTATTGCATGTATCAGTGTGCGTGTTCCTCCTGGGAGGGCAGTTACATTGTGCAGAGTATCCTCCTGTTTTGAAGTGAATAGGAAGTGTGCATCTTGGATCTCATCACTTCCCAGTCAGGCGTTTGACTTTGCTGTTGTATATGGTATGTAGTTTTTCTGTGTTGGACTAAGCACACGCTGCTTCAGGCAGAAGGAAGTATTCTAGAGACACCACCTTGGTGAGGACTTTTCTAACTGCCCTTTTTCTTACACAGAGCCAACATTTCAGTCCGGGTCACTGAAGCGCCCTGGCTCATCGAGGCAACTCCCCAGTAACCTTCGGATTCTACAGAATCCCCTGTCATCTGGTTTTAACCCGGAGGGCATTTACGTATGACAGTACATACCTCTTCTGGAGAGGACCTAGCAAGGTACCCTGGACAAGATACACTTTTGTTTTGTTCTGCCAATGATGAATGGAAGAAGATTTTTTCTTTCCTTTTTGTTTTGTTTCTTTGCTAAGCCACCGTATTATTTTCTCTTCTTCCTCCAACACACCACTTGGAGCCATACCCTGTGCACTGATGCTAAAGAGACAGAGCAACTGTCTCGATTCATACTTGGCAAGGATGACCTTGCTGTCAACACAGTTAGAGTGCAAAAACCTTCATTTGGTTTTGCCACTTCAGAAGTGTTTGGGAAAGTATTGTTCCTTGTATAGGCATAAATAAAAGACTGAGGGTGAAGGAAAACACGTATGCAACTTAGCTGATGTTTAATTTATTCCCTTTAATCAATGGACGTGTGAATGTTGACCTTTTATATTTTTATTTTTAACTTGTGAATAATCATGTATGGCTGTATGTCAGTCTGACAAGGTGACTTTAGTCTGCGTGTACAAACATCCACCATTTGATCAAGTACAATGATTTGCAGTGCAGAGTTCTGTGGGCTGCCGAACCATTAAAATGGTTTCTCACCACTGACTCTGTTAATTTCTGTTGTGGGTCATATTATGTCATGTTCCATCCATAGCTACCTTCTAAGGCTTGAAAAGTGAGCTTGTGGGATTTACTTGCTGTTGAATCTGCGTTGAATGAAGCACCTAGTTTTCAAAAGATTTATGGAATTTAAACCTTGGCTTGGTAAAAGTATTTCCAGCATATGATTGAGGATGCACTAGTTAGATGATATTTTATTATATAGAATGTATATTTGAAATATTTTGCCACATTGTATATGCCTTTTGAGAAAAGAACAATGTAAGAAGCTGTCTTCGTATATCTTACCAAAAGAGAGTAGGAGGCTTTCACTGTGTGTGATTTTATACTTTATTTTTTCCACTAGCCGTTACAGTGTTCTTGTTTTGCAGTAAATCTTGCTATTGGGGGAGAAAAAAACCCCAACAAACACCCACAAAACAAATGAGTATCCTCTTCCAGCCTTCCAGAATTCATTCATGTTTTGTGGAGGGAAGAAACCTGGCAGAGTCCCCTGACCTGAGTTGGGGCCAGGATTTCATTCCAGGTTCCCAGTCCTAAATGGTTGATGTTTAGCCCCTTTGGAAGATGTATTGCTGCTCAGTCGCTTACAGTATATAAAGCTTACAAACAGGAAATGCACAGGTTTGGTAGTAATTTTTTACAAAGCACATGAAAAGAGAACATTATCATATCTTGATGTCACTCAAATACAATCAGAGCTAAGCAAGGAATACACAGGATGGCTTTCATGCAGAAAGTAAGACACTACCAAGTAGCATGTTGGCTACAGGCCTTGAAATCAAATTGCTGGAGCGGATCCCAAGTTTGTAGAGAAAGTTACTGACATCAGTGGGACACACCGTATACGTTAGGAGGCTGGCCTCGTGGATGAGTTAGAGAAGGGATGAGCTTTACCCAGCTGCATTCAGATTTCCTGCTCTAAGAGCAGCTCACACCCTCATGCCCACCTTGAGGTAAGAGGGGTTACCATGCTTTGACCACTGTGTAGAATACCTGCACTTCAGTTAATGCCAGAACAACAGAACTCTTGATGCCCTTGAGAGGGTCAGGATTTTGCCACTGGTAGGAAACATCAGTCTTTTTGCCATAGAAAATACTTAAGAATTCTTAACTCCTGGTATCCTCTTGTGTTGGCTTACTGATATGCAGATAAATGTTACATGAAGTTTCCCTTTTTTAAAAAGGAGCTTCCTGACACGTGGAAGTTTTATAAGGTATAGTAGAAGATGAAGGACTCTTGAGTGTTTGATGCATTTTTTTTCCTTTTCCACTTATTAATGGCATCGTATATTCTAAACATGCTGCTGTATTTAGACTAACAGCACCAGATCAGGCTGTGAATATATAAAGGACCTTTCCAAACGAACTCTGAATTTTTACCGTTTAACTTATCAGGTCTTTTTTAATTATTTTTATTTTCCTTTGTGAGCCAACTGGAAAATGGGATGTTCCTACCTGAGGAATCTTGGCAGTGCTCACAGATTTTATTGTTTGTTTATCACAATTCTGTGCTCGTGTTCACTGTACCCATAACTTTGTATTAAAAGAAAAAAGAATGTGTGTATATATATTAAAAAAGAAGTAAAATATGCATAGTTTTGGGACAATATCTGTCCAAGGTACTTGAGCATATATGCCTTACTTTGTGAGTTCAATTTACAGAAATTAAATGGCCCTCTCCAGTGGGTATCTCGTATCGTCAGCACGTCTTGATGTTAGAGAACTGAGGCACTCAGCACCTTGCAAAGTCTGGCCCAAATTATGCTGCATGGGGGTGGGGGAAAACAGAAGGAAAAGCCTGTTGCAACTTCAGTCTGGTGATGAGGTGAAGCATTTTTAAGGCAGATCAGCATACTTTTACCCAGCTGGTGTTTTTTGTCATACTCTGTGACTGGTCCATTGCCCACAGATGTCAGTCTGAGCTGAATTGGACTCTTGCATCATAAAAAGTGCTCTTTCTCTGTCATGTTATTCTCTAAGAGGGAGGGGGGATGGAAAGGTTTAAAAGGAAGGGTAAGAGCAGCTTTGGAGGGCTTGAGTTGTGGCTTTGTAATAGAATCAAGGAATGAATTTACCATTTAAGTTAAAAAATAGCACCTGCTGACTGCAGCAGCTGTTTGATGGAGAGGCCAGCCTGGAGCTGGCTCAGGAGTAGCCGCCACATCATCTCTGAGTGGGCCTTCCTTGTCAGGGCTTCAGCATATGTCAAGGTGACCTGGAAAATGTTTACAGCTTCAGCCACTGTTATGTCAAAGGAGAGGCTTCGGTACCCAGACCTGTCATTTGTGAGACGCTGACAAATTCCCTTGCTTCTCACCATGCTCTTGTTAAATTTCACCCAGGCTGAAGTTCTGTAGCATTTTCACCTTCTGTGTAAATAAACCAAAAAGAAATGGCATGCCCTTGCATTAATGTGAACTGAACAATGTATTACAGTTATAAAAATTCCTCACATCATGGCATTAAGAGTTGTGCTTCTGATCAACTGCAGAACCTCACTCTTTCTTTGCAAATGTAGAAAAACATGTTTCAGAAGTGTTTCAAATCTGCTTATGGGGCATTAGCAGCAAGGAAGCTACACACACTAATTTTAACAAGTGCCATATGATTTAGTGGGCAGCATGATAAATACGGGGTGTTTTGCTTGCGTTAAATAGTTGACTACACAAGCACTATTTTCCAGTGCACAGGGAGTTTATGTGGAGAGCTCCTGTAACTTATTACTAATGGAAATTAACTGTGTTACCTCTCCCATCCATGAGGATGCAGTTTATTCTTGCTGGTGATGCTACGTTGTTAGGGAAAAGGGGGGCTGAGAGTGGTGACACTTTGAAAAGCCAGTAGGTTAAGGCCAACATAAACCTTCTGAATACCTGTGCAAGGGAGAAACCCAAGTCCCACTCTGAAAAATCAACTAGGAACCTGCTTCCCATTACCTTTGGGTGGGACTTGGGTTCCCAAGCGCCTGAATTGCTTCTGGAAATGGTCTGTTAGCCTTTCTGAACCCTAGCAAGTTGGAAGGAAGCTCTCGAAGAAGAGAGCTACCACTAGCATTAGCAATATGCAAAAATGCTTTTGTTGCGAGGTAAGTCAGGAAAGATCCTTAAGTGAAATAAAAATCTCCTTGGGGCAATAATTGCCTTGGTTTTAGCATGAAGAGTATTGCATTATTTTAGTGAACTGGGATCATATGAGTAAAAAAACCTGATCTTGTAAATTTTAGTGAGTTATCTTGAAGCATATAAATTCCTGATGTGCATTAACTTGAGCGAATTGGGCCTTAATGATCCATGTAAATAATAAACTGTATTCAGATATTTTTTCCAGAAAATAGTCCCTAATGGTCTGTACTGTATTAAAATAAGTGTCAAAAGTGTTACTTTTATATTCCACTTTTTTTTTTAAGAACATTGAAATATGCATGTTTATTCTATTTGCTACAGTATTTTAATGTTTTGGATGAAGGCCATCAGTTGTATGGAGATGACAAAACAATCATTCTGTCTATTTATTCAGTATTGCTGCTTAAAGTTTTCAAAATAAAGCTTTCAGTGCCAATATAGTGACTGATTGAAAGCTGCTCTAGCTCTCTTCAGGTGTTTTTTTCTATGTTTATAGAAAACTAAGCAAAACTTGGTATATAAACTGTTATACCAGCAAAGAATTATTGCAATAATATTGTGGGGAGGGGCTGGGGTTAAATGTGTGTAGTATGTACATAAATGTATGCATGCAGTGAACGCATTTAGGTCTCGAGTAACTGGAGTGCTGAAGAATGTTTGAGTCCTTTGTGGTCTTGAAAGCAGCTTACCCGTGCAATCAAATGCTGGTTAGTGTTTCATGCTGGTGTGCAGTGCTTATGCGGTGGTCACAGAGGATCAACTTGGAGCCCTTTGAACCAAATGGGATTTAAGCACATTCTTGAGTATTCCACAGATGTGATTCTGAACTGGGCCTAAAAGCATATTGTGATACAAAAATCTTTCAGTTGCAGCCAGGGTGACTCGTTTCAAGTGTAGCTGGTACCTCTGGAAATGTATGTGGTTCCAAGATGGATCCAGTATGCCTGCTCTATTGTAAAGGGTATCAAAATGCAGAGAATGTTCACCCTCATGATCACCCTGTGAAACTACC
The DNA here is from genome assembly GCA_017639245.1 of Myiopsitta monachus. NCBI lineage: Eukaryota > Metazoa > Chordata > Aves > Psittaciformes > Psittacidae > Myiopsitta > Myiopsitta monachus. The sequence goes on from CM029920.1 coordinate 84,486,917, forward strand.
GGTTCTGACTGGAAGATTTGAGTTGCTGTTCCTTAACCTAGAGAAGCAATGCAAACTAACTGTGAAAACACAAGTGAGCATTTTATTACTGCTCTGCTTCAATGCAAGATGAAAATCTGTACTATATGTAACTATATTTTTGTCATTTAAAAAGCTTCTATTTTTTATTATCCTTATGAATGGTTGACAAACTATATTGGAATATGCTCCCACACAATAAATTCCCCTCTGAAACTTTGGGTCTTTACAATTCATGGTTTGCTGGAATTGCACTGCTCATCTCGCGCGCATCTCATGATACAGCTACTGGAACTCTGCCTGTCAAAGAACGCTTGGCCTGAAAGCAGGCCAAGGTGAAGTCTGGTGTGCCTGGAGCTCAAACACTTTCAGAAGTGGCCATATGCCAAGCATTAGGGCGCAATGAGCCCCGCTAAATGGCAGTTTTTGTAGAGGTGTGAGATGCAACTGGTTGGTATAGAGCATTTTGGCAGACAGGAGAGCTCCTCTACCATAAACTGTGCACATGCTGTATTTTCAAGTAGATATAGCCCAGGAGCTATGAGAATGGACTTGCAAGCTTGTTTTCAACTGAGGAACTGTTACTAAGATTAGTATTAATCCTGAAAAGATTGATCAGTGACTCAGAGGCAGTGTAACTTAAAGCAAAGAGGCAGGGGTATGTTTATACATGATCAGGGATTGGAACTGAACGTACAGAATCATCACACAACAGATACAAGGTGCACCGATGTTTCAGAGAGTAGGACAACATTAAGCTTTGAACAGGAACTGAAGACCTGATTCAGGTACTGTGCTGAAGACTAGAGCGCCTATGATCATTTGAGTTAATCAATACAGGGAAATTGCTGCAGCTGGGAACTTGTGATTGTAAGCCATCAAAATGCAGTCCTTAGTCTAATATCCCAACAGATGGATTTTCCTAAGCCAACTGGAGCCTAATCGCCTTAGATGTGAGAGGAAAAGAACTCACAGTAGTAGCACTGTTGACTGGCAATGTGATCAAGGGTGTTGTGAGCTTTGCTAAAGCCTTAGCACGTGACATTCATATTGGTGGTACCATCTAAGTTGCAGAGGACCTCTGCTCTGGAAAGGTGCCCCTTCCTGCTTCTGTGCTAGGGTTTGTGGTAACCATAGTTTCCCAGCATGCTTGGTACAGCTCACAGTTCTGATCCTTTTCTTTGTCTTTAAAGAACAAAGTGTTACATTTGTGCATGTCTGCTGCAGCACTAATTAGTTGAGTGCAACTGGACCACTAATGAGTTGCAAACCAGACCAATCAATGGTCCATTTCATTTAGAAAGCTGTCCTGAGTTGTTCTGCCTGTCACATCTCTGTCAGCTAGGTGATATTTCTTTATAATTCAAATTTTTAATGATTGCTTCAACTACATTGCCTAGTGTCTGAAGTAGGGCCCTGTGAGCAACAGTCCCCATTACTTGAAAATTATATATTTGCTACCTTTGGCATTGTGGTTAGTGTTAGTATTTTCTAGGTTAGCCACTGCTTCATCATTGGTCTCCATCCAGTATTTCTGGAGAAACCTATCTTAACTGGTCTTGTTCCATTTTTCCAGGTGAGTATGCAGTGTACTTTTTCCCATCCTTTGCAGCAAGTTCCCTGTTCTGTGTGCTTTCAGGTCAGCAAACTGCAGGGTTGATTTGATAAACATGAGCTACTGTCCAGTGAGTGACTTGAAAAGAGCCTCTGCAGCAAGTGCTAGTTCAACAAGGAGCTAGATGCAAGCAGAGATGTTAATTAGGCAACTTCACCACTTGCCTGATCAACTCAGAGACTGCCAGTGTCCCCATGCAACTTCCAGTTGGGTCTGTCCGGTGCCTCTCCGGGGAAGAAGCCTCCTTGCTGTCATACAGACAGTCCTGGTGTTTCTCTCCTGTGAATGTGTATTTGCTGTGCACCAACTCCTGGGTAGGACAGATGTCCATCCCTCATGCGAACTAAGGTTTGATTTCTAGAGGCTTTTCTGATCTGAATCCCTGGCTGTGGAAAAGCTGCAGGAATCTCTGTAATCTTTGGCAGAGTGAGATAGTGTCATCACAGCATTATCATGCTTCTTTGTTCAGTCATCTGGAAGCTGACAGAGGTGACATGCAGCTACAGCAGAATGGGTTTTCAGCTGCGGGAGCTGGCCATTGGATTTTAATCTCCAGTACTTGCTTCGGTCCACATGGGTTAAGAGACTTTGATTTCAGTTTCCAGTCCTCTTGAGTCACAGGTGTATTAAGGAGAAGTGGAGTTAACGTGAAGTCCAATCAGCAGGACAAATTCCTGTATGGTAACACACATTTGGCCTGCAACATTTATAAGCTCTGTCTCACGCCCGTGTCTCATAATTAATTATTTTATTAATTACCTATGTATTGGCTTGTTCCCCAAAAGCATGCTTTCATAGATACTGTTCCTGCAAAACACAGAATGCTGCTATTGTTCAAGCTGTAGTTTTTCCTTTCCGTACTTCTTTTTCACATTTGCTATTCTGTGCTGCTTGTTTCAGCTACACGCTTTGTCTTGCTCTTCTGCAGAAGGAGGAAGGCAATAAGTAATTGGCAGACTTAGTGAGAAAATGCAATATAAAAGATCTAATATTCAATCCTGGGTCAAGGTGGAAGGAAGAAAAGTTTTCAATGATTTCTTTTTAATGAGCAAAAGTTTGAAGAAAAACATTCAGAAGAGCTCCAGCTGGGCTTAGGGAAAGTCCGCTTAAAAAAAATCCCCTTATCCAGTGACATACAAATGAGTGCAGGTAATTACCTGCCTGGGTATTTTAAAAGGGAGGGCTTCTGGTTGAAACAGTAAGAAAAAAATACATGGACATACACCAAGTGAAACAACTTTAACCTGATTTGTATTTGCCATTTGCCCTGGAGTCCCTTTCACTACCTGTGTGATGGAAAGTGAAAGGGATCATGGAGCTTTCAAGCCAGTGACATGGTATCCCATCCATAGCTGTTGCTAGCATAAAATTCAGGTCGGCCTTTAAGTGGGGAATAATGGGAATTTCTTTGTTGTTGCCTATGGAACTTGTCAGAAATCACTACCTGTCACAACCTGCAATAGCATATCCCTTTTATCAGGCATACCAAACTGCTTTCATTAAGTGTTATGTGCCTAGAAAAGATGATTTGACTTCGGTAGTTACAACCAACCTGAGGTGAACTTTGATCAGTGAGGTAGAACTGGCCCTTCTGGCAAGCTGAAGAGAAACTCGAGAGCAGCAGCTGACCTTTAAGTACGCTTTGTTGCTACAAAGTTGTCTTAACTGTTCTCGACCTAGCAAATCTGCATCATGGTTACCAAGACTATGACCTGGATTCTCCATTCTGGTGTAGCTTGTTTCATGTACAAAACAAGCGTGGAGCAGACAGTGACACTGCAAAATGAGGAAGGTAACAATGTCCGATAGCTGTGCCGCTGGTGTGAAAGGCTACTGCTGCATTCAGGGTACCAGATAATTTTGTCCCCTTAGCTCTGTCACAACTCTGCAATTACATCGAGGTCTACACGAGAGGGCAGCAATACACACCGGCATGCCTGGAGCTGCGTCGGCCTGCAGCTAGTTGAAAAGCAGCTTTTCTAGGCATGTATAACACATAGTAAAGAATCATATACAATATGCAACTTGCCATCCTTAAATATGCTCTTTCAGAAAGGACATAATAATACTAATAAAGAACCACGTCCCAGTTATAGCATGTGTGTAGCTGATGCACAAATTATGCGATTCCTGCAGTTTTGATGAGGACTCAGGCCCAATAGCTTTCTGAAACCTGTACAGATGTGGGCTGAAACATTTCACTTTAGAGATTATCCTGTGCCTGGTGTAGCGGCCTGTGCCTGGGAAGCTCTTGTTTCATTTCCCAGCTCTGCCACAGATTTTCTGTGTGTGACATTGGGCAAGCTACTATAATCCCCCTGGACTGGAGTCCCCCAGCTGTAAGCTTGAGATAATACTGCTTCATCCCTTTGACTTTGTCTATATATATGGCAAGCCCCATGGGGAAACGCATCTCATTTCCTATTTGTTTGGCAAATAGTACACAGCGTGGTCCTGATCTTGGCTGTTTCATCCAGCTACTACTGCAGTGAAGCACATTTTTATATTGTACCAAGAGGATGACAAGAATTTGCCCTGAGTTACTTTACATTACAGTGAGAGCAAGATGCAGGTGTGCTGAAGGAAGCTGGGGGTTTCTGAAGGTGAATTCTTGTTTAGCTTTAAATGTATTTCTCTTTCTAAAGGGGTAAAAAGGAAAGACAAGTAAAGGAATAAAACCTCTTAATTTGTGTTCAACTCTATTTTTCTTGCAAAGTGATGCTATTAAAATAGGCAGCCTAAATCCCTTTGCAAGTGCTACTTGGGAGTGTGTTGCACCTAATTGATAGAGAGCAGGCTGACAGTTGCTTGGTGGTCCTAAGTGTTCCAGTGTTTTCACAAGTCTGATGATGTTCTAACAATGTGCATGCAACTGGTAATCCACTGTCATGGGTTGCCATTCACATTTTTCTGTAGACTCCCAAGTGCTGTTTGGTATTAGGGACTGAAAAGAAAATGCACAAGAGTTAGAATTGTAGGAGGGTGCCTTTTTTGGTTTTTCTTAATTCCAAAGTGGTTTCTGTAGGCTCCCACTAATTTTAATTAACTAAGAAACACCTCAGCTGCGCTTAGTCTGGAGACCTGCACAGAATGAGCACCTTCAGCATAGAGACTCAATATTAGTGCCCAGTTCTGAGATTAAAGATCATTTTAAGATGTTGCCATCTGAGCCCACTTATACATGCACACACACATATACTTGTATGCAGTAAAGTCACTAGATATGATTTTCCTTTTTGTCAGCTGGGAAAACTAAGGCCCAGGAAGCTGCAGGGCCTTCACAAGAAGAAGTACATGCCCTTCATCTCCATGTACTTACTTTTGTATAGGGATCTTTCATATAAAGTCTGTTCTGATCACACAGAAATAGTTTTCCAACAACAGTTCAGGCAGCCTAGAGTGCCTTCTGGCCTAGCATTCAGCCTCTGGCTTCATAGCAAGGATTGGATGGGCACAGGCAGCTCAATAGTAAACAGCACCCTTTGTCTGGAGTTTCCAAAATAACCTATTCAAAGGGAAAACTTTCCCTAACCCTTCAGTCAGAGGTTAAACTTCCTGATAGCAGAGGATTTATCTCCCTTCCAAACTAAACAATGTAAGCACTTCAAAGGAAGTGATTCTTAATTTCTCCTATTACAATTGTTGAGGCAGGTTCAACCAATAAAGCTTTTACCTTTGAGATCTAATTAGTCTGTTTTAAACTTAAAGCTTTACTCTGCAAAATTAATGTCTTCATCTACCATTGATTTTAGCACACTGGTTTCAGCATGTGCAGGAGTTCAGCCCCTCGCAGAATTAAACTTAAGTTCTTTAGCAGAGACTGCAAAGTGGGGAAGTCAAAATTAACAAGAATAACAAGATATCTGATGTTAAAGTGTCAGGTCTGTGTTTTCTTGTAGGTCACCAAGAGTCCAGTTACCTCCATCATTTTTTCACCTTTGAGATACAAAATATTATTAGAGCCTGAACTAAGAATAAGGGAAATCTTCCCGGCATTGTTCTGTCTCATTTTGGGTATAGAAATGCATACACTCTCTGAGGCATAGGAGATGGGCTGTGTTTCTCTGTCTCTGTGTCTGATTAAAGCTGAAAGGTGAAAAGGTAACTGGGGTATTAGTAAAAGGAAATACATCTGAGCAATGCAATTCTGGGGTGGCTTTGCTGTGTTTGGGGTTAAAAATATGAGTCTGTTCTGATTTCTTCTTCAGGTAACCGTACTTAGCTTATTGCTTCTCTTGTCAGCATATGCAAGTAACCTGCTTTGCATGGTATCTTTAGATTAAGATTTGCATTTAGATTTGAAGCCGCCCAAGAAACTACAGTGGTTTGAAACCATACATCCAGAAAAGTTGGCATTTCACAGCAGTGTCCCTGCTACAGTTCACTGCTGCATGGCTGAATTTAAGTGCCACCTACTTTGTGGTATTGATAAGAGATAGATCAGAAGGGAAAACGTATTCCTGTCCTCAGTTTTGCAGTGGGCAATTGTGAGGCAGTGGTTTTGAACTGCCTTTCTGCTCCTTTCGACCCATCTAGAAACATGAGACTCTTGTAATGCACAGGTGTCTTCAGTAAAGGGGGCAGGCTTGCATCTTGAATGCACTGCCACATGGACTCATTGGGAGCATCTGGGGAAGGGGAGGAAATGCTCTCTTTACAGGTTTGTACAAATGCAAATGACTGTACCCACTAGGGAAAATGCCAGTGTAGCCCTAAACTACCAGAGTGCTGTCCCAAGGCAAGCAGCTTTGCTCCTGGGGAAGATACAGATGAGCTCTGAGTAAAACAAAAGGAAGGGATGTGCAGCACCTTCTCACTGACCAACAGGAGCTGAATTGCCCTCTACCCCTTTTGAATGAATTGTCCTGGGGTTACTAAACTTGAGCAACCCCATGACATTCTGTGTACTTTTGAAAACAGTTATTGCAGACTCGTTATGTTCAGCAATCACAGCAAACAACTGGACTCTTGGAAGTAGCTCCAGGCCTGGCAGGACACTGATGGGAGCATGCTTCCTGCAGATGGCTCCTGGGCCATGGCACACTGATTACTCTCAAAGGTCATTTTAAATAACCATACTTACGTTGTAATTTACAACACCAGAGTTGGCCCTGTGATCAGTTGTGTTAGGCATTTTGTAAAGCCACTTCATGTTTTGCAGACAGATACATCTTTATTTTCTTATCCACTCTGTAGAACAAATTGCAATCCATATATACAGCTTCTTTCTGTTGTGCCAAGGAGCAGGGACACTTGCAGCCCAGATTCACACTAACACATCTATTTTTACAGGCGGACTAGGAGCGCCCATCAGGATTATCTGATGATGGCAGCTTGTTAGGCCATGGTATTTCCTTCTCTCTCAGCTGTCAGACATTGATGGATGCATAGGCAGCCTTAACTCTGACCCTTGCCCACACACATTCCCATACTCTTCAGTTACCTTGGCAGCACCAGTAATAAGCAACTCTTGCCTATTCTACACACTTTTTCTATGTTTTTTTTAAGTGGTGTGTGTTAAACAGGGTTTTTCCTACTCATGTTAGTACATAGCCCTCTACACGTGTCTCCTTCCTGACTCTCAAGTGCCAGTTGCAGCACATTCACCATAACAGACCCAGCAAACTGCCTGCATGTCAAAACTGGAGCACCTCTAAATTTGCAGTACTGGAAAACACAAGCCAACCTCCACATTCATGCTTTCAGTCCAGCAGCTTCTCTCTAGAACAACAGAGAGCATCACTCTTCACATAAAAATCTGCAGCTGGAAGAGGAACAGCCCTGTGTTTGAATGATGATTTGGTAACCAGACCATTTCTCTCTCAGTGGGTGATTTGAATATTCTTCCCCCAAGGAGGTTCACCTCTGCATCTCCTGCTCCCTATGGGAAGGCCATGGCCAAAAGCTGTTCTCAAACATGTGTGTACTGTTTCTCTTGTAGATCTTGGCCTAGTTTGCACAAAATGATTAAGCAATCACTAAGAAATGGCTTTAGCTAATTGATTAGCATCTTCGCTTGGGGGAAGAGGAAATCAGAGTCCAGGTTCCTACCACAGCTCCTGTGAAGATCTTTTTTTATTCCAGTGGGTTTGTAACATAAATTGCATAAACATGCGCAAAGCAGGTCTGGAATCTTAAGTTTCTCCTCTCAGATGACTGCATTATCTTATGATCATCTATCTATCTAACAGGAGCCTCCAGCTACAACCTCCCCTGCCACCTGGTAAATATCACCACCATCAACAATTTTGATATAAAAGGTAGCAAATCTAGTTCAGCTGTTGAAAAACACCAATTTGTGCAGCTTCCTCTGTGGAAAGCTTTAGGGCTGAGATCCAAGTAGAAGGCAGGGATAGTAATGTGAAACCCAGGCAAGCAGGGGGTATAGATGTGTCTAGTTAACTAGTTTGTACGGCTTTCTTCTGGTTCCACTGTCTGCGGTGAATTCATGTCCTGGGCAGCTGTCTGCAGGGGGGCTGTGGCTCTCATGCAGAACTCAACAGCTCTTGTATCTGCAATATATCATGTGAGCAGCAGCAGGATTATTCTTGGCCAGGACTGATGCCTGCTTTAGGCCCCTTGGCTGTGATAAGAAGCAAGCTGGCAAGAGCTGTTGAGGCCGGTATTGATGCCTTTCCCTGGCCCAAGCAGGAGGGTTCATGGACCATTCAAGGTCCTCCAGTCTTGGATTTTGTGATGTATGGGAGGACAGGGTGCCCGAGAGGCAGGGTAAGGGAGGACTTGCAGCTCCTAAGTAAAGAAAGAGTTCAGGTACATAAAATGTGTAGCAGATTCTGCTAGGGGGTTAAGTACTCTTGGTTCTGAAGTCCTTTTGTGAGGCTACAAAAAGACCGGGTGTTTGAAAACTAGCCTGGTTTTCTAGTGGCATCTGCTGTGCTAATAAAAGGTCTTGCCTTCCCCTACGGACCATGTTTTGCTTACATCCGTAGATCTTTGCAGTAACATTACTATTTGAGAAGAATTGAAGTGAAAAAACAGCCTCTATTAAGGAGTTCCCCAACCATGATTTATTATTATGCCTTTGCGGGCTACAAACCTCCTGATCTTTGTTATTCCCCATACAAGAAAGCAGAATTGGCCCATACCTGCACAATATTGCATTCTGTTTGCTCAAAATGCATTGAGCATGTCTCTTGAATGCCAGGACTCCAAATCCAACTTGTTTTAAACCCCCGGGCAGTGCTAAAACTCATCTGTCCTAATAGACAATGATACCGCCAGCATTATTAGCTCTACACAGTTCAAAGGCCACGGGTGCCACTTCACCTCAGCTGCTACGCTCAGATGGGTGCTTCAAGGGACAAAGGCAATTCAGTTTCCTCAAAAGACTGCGAAGCCCACACCGGGCTGCCAAAATCCCGATCCCTGTAACAGCTTTGCCTGAGCGCCGCGAGTTCCGAGTGAAGCTGTACCGGACTCGGGTAAGCCCTCAACCCGCGGACGTTTCCCCCACCCCTGCCCGGCTGCGCTTTCCGGGCCGCGCCTACCGGCAGCCGCCTCCCCGCGCCCTGGGGCTGGCGGAGGCTGAGGGAAGCCACGGCCCGCGGGGCAGCGCCTGCGGCCGCTAACGCCTGAGGCAACGCCCGCAGCCCAACGGCCGGGCGGGCCCGCGGCCCTGCGCCGTTGCCAGGCGACCGCCGCAAACTCCGCCCGCCCCTCCCCTCGGCGCGCTCCCCTCCCCGAGCCTGCGCGGCCCAGCGCGCACGTGCCTGGCAGCGTGCGCCGCGTCACGTGGGCGCGCGCCTGACGCCCGTTGGCTGCCTCAGGGGCGGGCGCGCGCTTTGCGCTGCGGTGAGGCGGGGACAGGCGGGGTGAGGGGGGGACGGTGGCGTGGCCGCTTCCGTGTCCCCCTCCTCCGTGCCCCCCGGGGGGGGGTCTCTGTGGCGGACCCACCTCCAGGCAGGTCTGATGCTGTCCTGCCGCGGCAAACCCACTGTCGCCGGCCGTCTGAGTGCCTGAGTGAAGCTCTAAAGGGAGCGCAGACAGAGCAACCCAAGTGACCTCTTTTCCTCCTCAGGATCCGTGCCTGTGTCTCCCAGAACTGCTGTCCAGCACTAAAGCGTCTGTACTAGCACTGGCTTTTAAAACCAGAGGTAGGTGCGCAGGCAGCTGCTCAGCTTCACCTCTTCTACCACCTGCACAACTGCAGATTAGCCCTGTTAGGCCATCTCTTTCTTTTCTAACATAGCATAAAAGATACTTCATCTTTAGAAGGCATGTTCTATTCAGCCTCTCAGTCACTTGCAGAATGAAAGAGTTCAACCCGCATATTTCAAAAAAGAAAACCAAACAAACCCAACAGAACAACCCCTGAAAAAACCCAAGACATGTTGTTTCTCTGTTAGTCCTGCAAACACATTTGAAGATCTGGCTGCCAGGCAAAGCCTTTTTTTGTGCATCTCAGGCTGCATTCTTGTTACAAAGTCTGCCCTCGGCAGTGTGATTGTTCCCATTTGGTTTTGATGGAGATACTCATATTCCAGCCAAGGAGAAAAGTAGATCCTGCAGCTGGAACCTAGGTAAAGGTCTTACAACCTTCACTGGAAACTGTGACCATCAAACTACAGAAATAGTGATTGGGGTCACTACTCATAGGATCCAAGCCTGTAATCAGTTCAGTGGGTTCTAACCAAGTCCAAAGCCCTTGATGCTATAACTAGGACCGTGCAGATGTACTACTGCTTCTACATACATGAGCTTCTTTGCACATAACATTGCATGTGAGCAAAGCTGTGTGCCTGCCTGGCAGCAACTGCAAAGCTGTTGGTAATGTACAGTGAGAACAGAATCTGCTGCAATATCTGTCAGCTCAGTTGGCTCTGTAGTGCAGGTACTACTCCAAACACACTTGGGGAGCCAGTTTTCTGCTGAGTAAGAAGGTGCCATATTTACATAACTCTTTTCCTTATGTGGTTCTTTAGAAATTGCTCAGTTTTGAGAGTGGCTTGGCCACAGAAAAACAAACCCAATCAACAGGCCTTTGCACAGGCAGGAGAAAGAGCTTTTCCCCAGCCCTCATGGCCCAGTAGGGCTGCCTGGGATCACAGTCCCTGCTTTCCAAACCATGCAGTCACGTTGTCCCACCAGCCACCCCAGGATGTATTGGGAATGCCAGGCAGGGAGAGGCATGCCTGTTCCTCAGGAAAGGGCAGCAGTGGCAGCAGCAGGTGCGCTGCCACTGGGGGCCCCTGAGTTCAGTGAGGCAGAACAACTTGTGCTGCTCTGCCCAGGGCAGAGCAGCTCCAGGCAGCCAGTGGCACTGTTGTCACTGAAGCTGCGGTGAGTTTAGTGTTTGTGGCAGGTGGCAACCCAGAGACTGAGACGCTGTAGCCATGGGAAGGATGCAGAGGGAGAAGTGACAGTGGCAGCTCAGCCTGGCTCTCAGCCTTGCTCACATCCAGACCACACGTGTCTAGGAGTTGCACAGCCGCTGCTAGTTGCAGGTGAGCCACTGGCTTCTCTCTGCTGATTTGCAGTGAGCTACTCTGAGGCTGCAGTATAACCAGAGATAACCAGTTAACAGAGATTCAGACTTTCTCGAGTGCAGCCAGCACTAAAAAATCCAGCTGTGGTTGGTTTGCTTGTTTTGTTTGGTTTTTTCTTTTGTGGAGAGGAAATCTGGCGGTTTTGTTACTTCATAGAATCACAGAATGGGTTGGGTTGGAAGGGACGTTAAAGATTATCTAGGTCCAACCCCCTGCCATGGGCAGGCACTTGACCAGGTTGCTTTTCTTGAGGTCATACTTTCATGTTCATTTTTGTAACTAGCAGGCAGGAAACTTCTCAAAGGCAGTGGTGATCACATGATTCCAGGAGCTGATGTTTGAGGGGAAATGGAAATACCTTGTGAGACGCAGGGTACAGGACAGACTGTAAATTTGCCAGTGCCAAAATGCGCATTGTGCACTGTCTCCAGGGTTGCTGGATGTCAAAGACATTCAGTCTCCTCTGACTAAAGGTGAAAATTAAATAAACAAGACCCAAAACATAGACTTACGGCCTAGTCCAAAGCCGATTTCTCAAGAAAAGGACTCCCACTGATTTAATTGGTAGGTCAGACTTTTCTTAATGGGATTGATGGTCAGTTTGAGCTCCATATATGTGATCCTTCCAAGCATGAAACTTCCATGACCTTCAGTGGGAGGTACATGGTATTACCTTCCATTGGCTTAACAACCTCAACTGTATTTATTTAATGCACTGTAATGGAGCCTTTCATGTCACTATAATATACTGGATAAATAAGACCTGTTTTCAAAGTTTATTGCTTAAGAAAATACATTTTACCAGCTTACATCCTTAATCTTGTGGTTTATGAGAAAATAAGTGTACTCAAGTGTATATAATAAGCGTAGCACCTGGTCCTGCCTGCTTAGTTAGCACTTGGGAAGTGCAGATGAAGGCCCATACATCATACAGTTATAGCAAGCAGGTAAGAAATAATAAGCTTTGATAATACATATTTGCACATAGGTAAATGTATATTTAAACCTGTCAGGCTCTTGTCCAGTGTTTGTATGATTGTTTTTTTTTTTAACCTTGGGAAAATATGAAATGTATTTTGTATATAATTTGACTTAGGTGCCAAAGGGATTTGAGGAATCCTGGGATTTAATAATTAAAGCTGACACTAGGGTCCCTCCTGTCAGTCACCTTTTGCCTACAGCAGCGGTAGGTTATCAGCCTCAACTACAAACCTTTCTTTCATGTCTTTGCTTTTGTTCAGTGTTGGGATTATCTGAGCACACGTATTTTGTCTTTATGGTTTATGTGATAAAACTTAATAGACTCCACTGATGGGGCAACTTGACGTAAAGTCATTGGGCATGTTTGATTCAAGGACTGATAAAAATAAGCTTTCCTGTTATTGTACTTGGAAAAGAACTGAAATTGATAAAACCCTGTGAGGATCTAGGTTTGGAAGGATGGAAATCTGAAAAAGGCATAAAGCCTGGCCCATGCCCAGGTTTCAAACAACCCAAGTGTTCATGATGGGTATGATTCTTTTGAAAAGTGCTCATGGCTCCACCCTGGTGTGCACCCTGGGTACATCGTAAACTGGTAGGAAGGGCTTCCTTCATGCTCAGTAAGGCAAATCCCCTCCCCTAGCATGAGAAGGTAGAGTGTGTGAGCATGGTTGTCCCTGTGTAACTCTGGCCATGTAGCAAGTGTTGAGCTGTTTAAGTATGCAGGTCAAAGTGAAGTGGTTGGCAAGATACTGAGCTGAAGGGATGAAGCCAGTTCACTTTCATTCCTGCAATAACACGAGGTGCAGAGCGGGATTCAAAGACAACTGCAGTCAGATGCAGGTTTTTTCATTACCTTTAGTAAGCTTTGATTTCAGCCCGTGAATAATTGGCTTCAGTGGGTATCCTGGTGGAACATAGCGGCCTTTGGTACATCAGCACCACTTGCTGGAAAAACCACTGCTGTCTGTCCTCTGGTATTTGTACAGACAGCCTGCCTGTATCTCTGTCTAACAGGAGTTAATTTTACTATAGCTTCCTTATGAAAAGATGTATACCTATTTCTTAGTAATCCCACGTGAACAGTTTTAAAGGAGCGCTTATTTTTCACCCGATTTAAAATTCCTCCTCTATTTTAAAGGACTGCTGGAATCAGCAGGAGTCTTAAGAGTTTTCTATTACTTTTGCGCTCCAGCTTCATTGCTTGTGCACGTTGAGTCATTGGTATTGAAGAACCGGCAGAGGGAGCACGAAACGCTTCCTTCGCGTTGCGCTCTTACATAAACACTGGCTACTGTTTGAGGGTTTCCTTAATTTTATTTCTCTGGAGCAGGAAGAATTTTTAAAGGAGAGGTGATGCGGCTTAAATATTAAATCCGTGGAAGTCTTTCGGGTGCTGCACTTCCATGCAATGAATTACTTGCCTGTTTCCACCACTCTCTTCCCCCTCCTGCTTACTCCCCTCCTCCCCCTCCAAACGCTCAGTTTTCGCTGAGGGTTTCCAAGCTGGGACATACATCATTCCTCCAGAGCTGATGATACGTCATTAGATTGTCGGGCAAATCGTGAAGTTTGCTCATGGTGAACAAGGATAGCTCCTCTGCAGCACCAGGGCTGTGAAGTATTCATTGTAAAGAATATTATTTTGCAAAAAGGAGAAAAGTAGATGTCAGGAAGAAACATGCATGTTCCACAGGCACGCTTTGCGTTTTGTGAAACACACATACCTGCAAACAGACTTTGCCAAAGGGAGTTAAAGGAAACCAAGAAAACCCAAACACAGATTAAAAATGTGAAAAGGCATTAAAACCATTTTCATCGGCCACACAATCATACGTTTCAAAGCTCAGTGCACCCATTATCACATCTTAACATTAGGTTTTTAATTAGAAGACAACCCCATTTTGTGTATTAAAGTTTTTATTCCTTAGTAAGAATTTTTTTTTTTAATCACAAAATAGTGTGGAAATATTTAGATAATAGAATTCATGGAGTGCTGGAAAATACTGAATATAAAGATTGATTTCTAATATATCACATACTAAACTGTTCTAAACCAGCTGGTTTCTTGCAGACAGGATTTATTTTTTTTCTTTAATAATTTAAGACAGCATAAGCTTGTAACAAGCATAAGCATTGTAACAAAAGTGCAACTTCTTCAGCAAACCCTCCCCAGAAAAGTTTTTAACTCAAAATATCATTAACACATATTTTCTCCCTACAAAAATAGCATGTCAGACATCATTAATTGGATGTATTAACAACTTATTTACACACAGCCACTCTGTAGGCTGGTAAGAGTTGTTTTTTTTTTTCTTTTTTTTTTTCTTTTTTTTTTTACGTTGTTTAAACACAGCGTTTGAGGCAAAACAGTAGCAACAGCAGCAGCAGATGCACCAAACAGACGGACAGAGCCCGCACGGATGGACGGATGGACGCGCACTCACGCCTCGCCAGGCTGTCGTGTCTCACCTCTTACGTAACATTCAAGTGAGATTTCTCACAGTGCTACCTTGGCAACAAACTAAAAATATCTAGGCAAGGTCTTGGTTTAAGCCTTCTTCTAAAAGCTTTATCCGTGTGATTATCTGGTGGTCTGGTTTGTCTCTGGGAAGGGAACAGCGGCATTTGAGCACAGGATGAAGGGGAGAACCCACTTGGAAAACTTACCCCAACTGATCTAATCATTTCTGATTGCACAGTGAGGTGTGTTACCTACGGCCTCCGCTTTGTGTCCCTCGGATTTAGGATAAAGTGAGTGAGGAATAGTTCCGGCTGATGAGTTGCTCTGTGTTTTCTTGAAGGGGAGAAAGAGGAGGGGGGATATTTTTTGTAGTTCAGTGCAGAAACATTCATTTCATACAGCAAGGTTCGGGGGGAAATCTCTTGGGGACACACTGAATTAAATAAAGAGAGGGTGAGAACAAATGCACTTGCCACACCTGTATACCTTAGCCGAAAAGAAATAATAATTATAAAATAAACACAAGCTTACATAATGGGTCTGCCCCTCCTTCCTTTGCACACCCAAAACTCGCCGGAGCCAGCGGCAGCCCCGGGTGCTCAAGGCACTGCAGGTTTGGGCTCGGGGTGCTGCCGTCTAACTATGCTCCTGCTCTCAGTAAAGTGCTAGCGCTGGTGCGGGGGCCTGCCCTCCTTCCTTCCTTCCATCGCCTCGCTTCGCCCCGCCCGCACCCCGTTCCCACCCGGGGCTCCCGGGCTGCGAGTGCAAGTTCCTATGAACCCATTACAAATAAGGTGCAACAGTTAAGTTACCTTAGAAAGAGAAAAAAGAAAAAGTATCCTTACTATTTCTTCTTTTTTTTTTTTCCTTGTTTTTCCTTATTTATGCATGTATAAAGCCAAACATTAAAAAAATACTGAGTAGCAAATTTTCTCCTTGACGGTGCTCTAGGAGGCAGCGAGGCTCCCCTCGGGGCGACCGCTCCCCGGGCCGGGCCCCAAAGACCCCTTACAGATGCCGCCCTGCCCTCCATAGGAAACCAGGGGCGCAGGTGCCGGCCCGACGGCCCCTCCCCGCCCCGCGGCGGGGCGGCCAGTCCGAGGGGAGGGCAACGGCGGCGGGGAGCCGGCCCGTGGGGGCTCCCTGCCGGCGGCGCCTCAGGGGCCCTCGGCACCGGGCTCCTCAGCAGCGGCGGTGTCAGCCTCCTCGCCGGGCTCTGCGGCGGTCATCCCGCCGGCGGCGGCAGCGAAGGGGTGCGGGAGGTGGGGAGCCGGGGGCAGCCCGGCGGCGGCGGCGGCTGCGGCCACTTTCTCGGAGGGGCCGAGCACGGAGGAGAGGCAGGGGAAGGAGGCGGCGGCGGCGGCGGCTGCGGCCGCGGCCTGGGCCGGGATGCCCGGGTAGAGCAGAGGGATGGGGGCGGCGGGGTAGAGATACTTTTCCAGGCCGCCTTTATCCAGGAAGGGCTGCATGTAGGCGGCGGCGGCAGAAGGGGAGATGAAGTAGAAGGGCAGGCAGAAAGGGGCCGCAGCCGGCTGTCCGAAGGGGACCCCGCCGCCGCCCGCCCCCAGGGCCATCAGCGAGTTCAGCAGTGCGGCGTCGGGTCTCACCAGCGCCGCTGCCGCCGCCGCCTCGGCTCCCCGCGCAGCCAGCCCCGGCGGGACGGGCATGGGGCTGCCGCCGCGGTCCAGCTTCAGCCGCTTGGGCGCGGGGGGAGCCTCCTCCCCCGACGGCTCCTGCTTGATGGCCAAGGCGGGCAGCGAGCCCCCGGCAGCCGCAGGGCCGCGCTCGGCGCGCGCGTCGCCCTCCCCGCCATAGCCGCTGTCCGTGTCCGTGTCGGTCTCAGCGCTGAGCTCGGCGGCGTGAGTCCGCTGGATGACGGGCACGCAGTTAGCCTGGCCCTCCGGCTTGTGGCCCGGAGCGCATGGGGGGGCGGGCGTGGAGGAAGAGGAGGAGGATCCCTTGCAGAGGGGGCCTGGCGGCGGGGAAAGGAGCTGGTGGCCGGGGAGGAACTGCGACGAGATGGAGTGCAGGTGGCCGAGGAGCTGGGCGCATCGCTGCTCGCGGGGGGTCCAGCTCTCGAAGCGGGAGAGGTACTGCAGCACTTCCTTGGCACACGTCTGAAAGCCCGAGTGGAAGGCGTCCAGGTCGGCCTGCACGGGAGACTTCATGGACTGCTCCCCTGCGGGGGGCACCGAGAGGGGACAGCGTTTGCCCTCGGCTCCACCGTGGGGTGCCCCGCTCGTCGCCTCCCCCGCACCCCCCCGTCCGCCCCCGGTGCCCCCCGCTTACCATTCTGCAGAGCAATGATCTTCTGGTGCTGCTGCTCCGTTAAGGCTGTTAACGCTTTCAAGTGTTTCAAAGTCAATTCCAGCACCACCGCTTTCTCCAGGTGTCCCAGCGTCTGCAAAAGCAAAGGAAGGGGGCAGCTTGGCTGGCTAACTCCCGGCATGCTGTGGCCACTGCCAAACGCCCGGCCGCCTCTGTAACTTAAGGAAACTGGTCCCCGAGGGGCCAGTTACGGGCAGGCAGGCAGGCAAACGGGCAGGAGAGAGGTCAGGCAGCACGGGACCCGCACCCCGCCGCCCCTCGGGCTGCCCACTGGGCAGGCTGCCGGAGCCTGCATCTGCATGTACATCTACGCCCCTCTGCACCTTACCGTCAATTTCAGATGCTCAGGCAGTAAATCCTTCAGCTGGGCAATGCATTCGTTAATCCTGTCTCGCCTCTTCTTTTCTATCAATCTATGTGGCAATTTGTATGTTTCCTAATTAGCAAGATCCGGAAAAGCCAGGAGTTAGACAGAGTCCCTCGGAACGCCGACCAAAACCAAAACAAATGTCACGCCGACCACATGTCGCGCAAATTATCACCAAGGCACGGCTCTCTCCGCCGTGCCAGCTCGCTCGGAAACCCGCTTGCACTTCG
Source organism: Myiopsitta monachus (assembly GCA_017639245.1). Lineage (NCBI taxonomy): Eukaryota > Metazoa > Chordata > Aves > Psittaciformes > Psittacidae > Myiopsitta > Myiopsitta monachus. The sequence goes on from CM029920.1 coordinate 84,504,426, forward strand.
GGGGGGGGGGGGGGGGGGAGAAGTTAAAGCGGAGCCGTCCGGGGATGCTGCTTGGGATGCAGCTGCGCCGTGAAATTTAGCGACCCCTAAATAAGCGCTCGAGTGAGAACAACCCCAAAAACTTACCTTGCTCTCGTCCCTCTTCACGCCTCTTTTGGGTTTGCACATATACAGGGAAGGGTAGTCCAGCCTGGAGAGAAACATAAAGATCCGGCATCGGCAAGAGCCAGGGCTAACGGGCAGGCAGACGGGGATGGCCGGGAGGACGGGGAGGGAGGATATCCCCGCGCACCGCCGGGCAGAGGGCTCTGCTGCCAGAGCCTCACAGCACTTTCTGCAGGGGACGAAACGCCGTAGAGCCAGGAGCCGGAGGTGCTGCCCTGGCTCCTTACCCTATAAAATCCCTGTGCTCCAGTAACTGCCTCTCCGGCAAGCGGGAGATTCCTTCATCCATGTCTGTCAGCGCTGACGTTTCGTCGCTGCTTTTGATGGAGCCGGCGGGATGCTGAGATTAGTCCGTGGAGATCCGCGAGCGACGCTGCGCACATGCAGCCTCCGTTCCCCCCTTCTCCCGTGCAGTGGCGAAAGTGTGCGGCGGCTCGTCCCCGTTCCCCCCCCCCTTCCCCTCCTCTGCCTCCGCCGCTGCCGCTCCCCCTGCCCGCCTCGCTCCCGCTCCCAGCGCACCCGCCCGCAGCACACGCGAGGTTGCACCCGCTGCCGCGGGGCACGCGCGCCGACAGCCAACCCCGCACACGGCTCACGTGCGGCGGGCGCCGGGCGGGGGGCGGGACCGGGGCGGGGGGAAGGGAAGCGGTGGCGGGGGGGGGGGGGGATGTCCCCGCCGGCGGCCCAGGGTCCGCCCTGCCAGACACCGGCTTTCCCCCGTGTTACTGCTGTTGCTGTCATCATCGTTGCTGTAGTTATTACTACTTGTACCCTCATTACTTTTCGTAATGTTATTCTTATTATTGTAATTTTATCATTTTGCTTGTACTTGGGGAGGAGAAGCCGCCCCTGGAAAACGTGCCCACGGGGGGCGGGAGGGGGATCGAGCCCCTCTCCTCGCAGAGGAGAGTAGGTAGGGGGGCGGGTAGGGCGTCAGTTTGGTATACGTCGTATATACATTTGAGGGTGCGTGAGCACGAACAGGCGCACACGCGTAGTTGTTTTGCGATGCCGCAGCTCTCGCCCTCCGGTGATACCGCTCGGCAGACCTTTGGACGGGAGACGGGTCCGCCTGCAACGCCGGGCCTCGGCAACATCTCTTCGTATATGCGTACGGATACATATGTATACCTCTGTGCCCATATATATATGTGTATCTATCTAAGACAAACGTATCTATACACTGACTGTGACCTGACAGGCAGCCCGCATCCCCGCGGGGCGCGGGGGGTGACATTGGGAGCCGATTTGCACTGGTGCAGCATGACCGCCCGCGGCAGTCCCGGGACGGGGCGGAGCGGAGCGGGAACCCCCCCTTCCCTCAGCTCCCCCCATCCGCGCAGTCCTCGCTCCCCGCCGGCGGCGGCACCGACAGCCGCCTCCCTAATCCCGTCTCACACTGGTACGAGCACAGGGCCGGCAACGTGACCCGACCTGCTGCCACATCACTGCTGCCGGCAGCAACGGGCGGCCCTGCCCCGCCCCCCCCCCCCCCCATAGGCACCGACACACGGCGGCACCGGGCAGCACCGGGCCCCCCCCCCAGCTCGCGCTACCGGGCTCTCTGCCCCTCCAGCCCTGCGCTCCCCTCCCTTTGCGGGGCAGCGCTTCAGGAGGCCGCGGACCCCCTCAGCGGAAGGTGGGGGTGCTGCTGCCCCGGGGAAATGGGGTGCTCTTCCCGTGCCCCGGGAAGAGGCGCTGTATGTGTGCCTGCGTGCGCGCTGTGCCTGTGTGCACGCCGGCGAGGCATGTGCGGCCCTGCAACGTGCGGGTTGTGCAGTGCGGGGGGTGGAGGAGATACGCGGGGTGTGCAGAGGACCCGTCCCACGTGCTATGCGGTGGGAGATGAGCGCCCCCCCTTCCCCCCCCCCGACATCTCCCCCTCCCTACGCCTTATTCCCAGACACAGGGACGGGCAGGCGGCTTTCTCTCCGGTATTCCCGGTGGGAAGTGTCAGCAGCAGAGGAGATCCATAGCGATGTGTTTATCCCCCCCTCGCGCCAGCCCTGGCCACTTGCCTTCCGTTTGGTTAAGCTTCTCTCTCTCCCTCGCTCCCTCACTTCGGCTCCGGCTCCCGGAGGTGCGGGATCCCCAGACGCGGGGCGCAGTAAGGAGAGGGGCAGCTTTGGGCTCCCACAGCACCTGGCAGGGAATTTCTCTAAAAGCATGCCCCCCGCCAGCCAAAAGAGAAAAAGATCCGCGTCATTCCTTCCTAACGATGGTGTTTTACAGGTGATCTTACCGTGAGTTTAACTCGCGAATTTTAGATGCTGAGGGGCTGCTGAAACCCCACTGCCCCACTGTGAGGTGCGAATGAGGTTTTAGGAGCAGCAAAGGTTCTGATGAGGTGTTGGAGGCTCCTGCTTGGCAGGCAAGTGGCACTGCAGGCTGATACAGCCCTTTCCGTATAATAACCTGATGGCATCTTCACACTGTCAGTGCAAATAGACTGGGGGCTAAAAATAACCAACATAAATGTATACTGCATGCCCATAGGTTATATCTGGGGACGTCAGAAGAAGATGCTTGTGGACTGCTGCAGAGGTTGTTGGGAGAATATGTTCCTGGGGGGAAAAATGAACTGTTACGTAGGCTGGACTACATGGACACGTTCCCTCAGGAAGGGCAATTGCCGGGTGGCACTGGTTGCCTCAAGTTAGGCATCCATGTTGGACATCTAAGGTGGAGCTACAGGCTGTCGTGCTAGTGGAGAGAAACAGCCACCTTCAGCAAGAAATCCCTCTCTTCCTGACTTGGACTGGTCTTTGAGAAAAGCATCAAGAAAACTAGAGGCACAGTCCAAATAAAAGAAGGAGCTTAACCCCGAGATAAATCACATGGAGACCTTTTGGGGGAGTGCTGACTCAAAGGGAGCTTGAACTCTGAAAGAAAAGACTGTTTTCTTTAGCTGATTCCTCCCATGGGCAGCAAAGCAAGGCTTTGTGTGGTTTCTGTGACTAACACAGGGGTGGGGAGATGGGGGTGAGCATTTCTGGAGCACCTTCTTGTGGGGCACCTGGAGCATTTCTGGACCATCTTTGCCAGTTCCATCCTCTCAGGAACAACCTGCAAACCTTCAAATTATGGAAACAGTGCCCAGAGTGAGACTCGGCTTCTAGGAGGAGAAGTCCTAATTGTGGGATTCCTCTGGAACCAATTGGGAATGGACATCAAAGATGACCAAAGGATGCAAAACGTGAGCTGAGACAGCTGGAGACTTTGTAAAAGGAGTTCAAGCAACATCTGGAAACTTCTAAGAGAGGTTTATAAGAGGTCACCTTCAGACAAGGATAAAAAGCTTCAGTGTCAAGGGAGAATGCAAAATTCTCCTGGAAGATTCCCAGTTTAAAATGGTAAGATGGATCAAAGAGGTGATCGGCAGCATGACTGTCATGGAAAAGAATGCTTTCCAGAAAATAGGAGGCACAAAAAAACTTTGGCCAATTTAGAAGCCAAGATGAACCGCACCAAATAGTTAAGAAACTGAAAAAAAATCACTCAGAAAAGGAAATCAAAAGCTTGCAGGTCACCGCAGGAAAAAACAGCCTTGTGCTGTAGACAAGGGCTAGCCAGAACACCGCCTACTACCAAACACTCACCACCATTTTCAGTCTGCAGGAGGAAGGAATCAGACTGACTATCCCAGCTGAATAAATGCAAAACCCACAGTCTTTGAGGAGAATACCTTTGGGAGGGTTATTCAACTCGGTCCATAGCCACAACGTAAGGGAATGGCTCTGTAATAGGGCACCTAGGAGGCAACTTGACGGGTTCAGCTCTTACGGCAGACAGTACTTGCCTTCTGGATAAAGGATTAAATTATCTAGGCTGGCTATATGACTAGAATCAACCATTAAATTAGAGAGAGCTGGTCAGCCGCATACTACAAAGTGAGGGACAAAGAGAGTTCAGCTGAAGGACCCAGAGCATTTTAGTTGAATAACAAAGATATTACTGAAGACTTCCAGGGTAAACTGTACATTGACTATGAATAGATTTTCAATTACGAGATGACCGGATTGAGACCAGGGGAAAAAAAATGAAGCAAGAGTACATAAAAACCTGAGCTGGGTCAGGAAAAAGGTCCAGCTGCCCCAGAGTGCAGCAGGAGATGCCTTGGGAGGAGCAGACAAACAGAGCATGCACATAATGAATGCCCTCCAGGCCGGTCTCCCAGGTCCTGGTGTCCCGTGGTGCAGAAACTTCCTGAGCCAGAAACGATATCTCTGTGTTTAATGAGAAGCCAAAGACACTGTGAGAGGCAGAGGAATTTGCCAAGGTGCTTAAATCATGAGCTGCAGCAGAGCATTGGGCCAGGAAGCAGACTCTGGTGAGAAGCTGGTCAGCCACCAGGAGTCCTGTCAGCACAGCTCTGTGGCTAATGCAGAAAGAAGAAAAGAGAACTTTCTATTTTAGAGAGTGCCACATTCACCCAATGTATGTAAAACATACATTAAAAAGAGAGACAGTGGCCATGCAAAAATGCAGCTGAATTCAGAAGCAGAAATAAAATAACCTGCCTGTGGGAAGGTGGTGGGCCAAGACAAGACAGGACGTGCAACGAAGCCTTTGCAGTGTTGTAAAATGGGGAAACGGAGGTAGGTCCAGATTGGGGGTGCAGAGTCAGGGCCTCATTTTTGTGCAGGACTGTTACAAAAACCTTAGAAGGGGGGCAGTGGTCACAGAGGCCATGTGAAATGGGTGATATTGAACAGAGATGGCCCAAAGTCTACCAGAGCAGCCAAGCTAGACCAGCACTTGGGCTAATGGTGGCTGAGCTAATCAGCTTGAAAAGGATAATGGTGACAGGAGAGCATCGATGTTCCTAAATCTGAGAAAGTCAGATTGGTGAAACAGGGGCACTGGAGCAAAGAGAGTAATGTTGTCCTCAGCTCCCCATGTCTGTAAGTGTGTGATAAACACCAGGAGCTGTGCCTTACTCTGTCAGTTTAGAAATACCCTTAAAGCTGTGTTTCAAGTGAAGTAAATTATTTGTGGGTAACTGGTCTGCAATGAAAAGCTGTCCTGCTTCTCAAGACAGTAAAAAATAAAGGCGGCTCCACTTTGAGGTCACTTCCAGCCCTGGTTGATGAGAGGGTCTGAAACCTGCCTGGAGACCGGGGACCCTCATAGATTCTTAACCAACAGCTCAGTCAGATCTTGTGGATGTGAAATAGAAGTGATCCCCATCTGCCTGCTGGATGCTTTCCAGGAGCAGCAACCAGGAACAAGTAAAACAACCTTCCCTGTAAGTCCCTGCTCTGAAGTCACTGGAAAGCAGCTGAATCTGTGAATGAAAATGCCTTGGATGATACCAGTGGGTCCAGTTTGGTCACTCACAATAGATCTGTATATTGACAGGCAGAAGTGGACCTGAAAGATGGGGAAGATTGCTTCTCTGTGAAGTTCAATCTAAGTGATGGTCAGGGTTTGCATAATGCACAAGCTCCTCTGGAGAGGCCGGTGGGGAAGGTAGGGCAAAATATGCCAGCAGAAGGCCTTGACTGGCCTCAGCCTTTCCGGATGTGTGTTGTTCTTTGGCTATTTATGGGTGCATGCCGAGACCTTTGAACAAGAAGCAGTAGGTGCAGTTGCACATGGCTTGTGATAAGTTGAAGGCTGACAGCCTGTAACTGCTCCCAAAGGAAAGGGAGTAGTTTCAAAAGCGGGTAACTTATGCCTCCTACACTACTGGTGATGGGGAATTTCCACTGAAAGTAACAAAACTGAGACTGCATGGAACTGGCCCGCTCCCCAGCCACTCACAGTGGTGCAGGTCCATAGGACTCTGCTCCTATCACAGAAGGTTTGTTTGTAGATTTGCTAACATTGCAAAACCTTGCACAGGCAAGATGACAGAGGGAGAGCCTTTTAGTGGCCAACAGAATGAGATTTAGCAGTTTCAACTAGTGCAATTCCTGCCAGTAGTTAGATTTACTGATTAAGTTTTGTTGGTATTTGCCCTACCAGGAAGGCCATGCATCCCTGCAATAGCTCACTCTGTGGGCCTAGGAACTCCAAATGCAATTTGCCCAAGTATTAAGGTAAGTGGCAGTTTTGCAGCTGCACAGTTAACTACATGTCTGGGCATGAATGGAGTAGCAGCGATGCCTGCTACTGCAGATCAGGCAGTGGCTTTGGGGCACAGCGCAAACAATGTCATGGGTGCAAAATGGAAGAGATGATTCTCCAAGGGGATGAATATAGAGAAGGAGATGTTTGTTTCATCTCTTAAAACTTGCAGATGTGCAAGTGCTTCTAGTTCGTCCAAGAGAATGGGAAGGGCAATGCCAGGGAGGGAGTGCGGGCTTCTGAACCCATTCACACCAGAAGGTACATCACAGAAAGGATCCCAGTAAGATATGACTAGAAAATGAGCTGTGAAACTCAACTGTGCTGGAATGAGGACCTTTGGAGCACAATGAATCGTATATTTGGAATACCAAGGGAAAAACATTCTGGTCATGGTGGGAAAATTTGGGATTAAGGGTTAAATACTTCATAAAAGTTATAGTGCACGGAAGCAACCTGTAGAGCATGTTGTTAGGAAGTTATGAGATCGTTATTTTGAAACTGGCAAATGTTTTGAGTGATGCTGGGTTTCTACACATTCCAAAAAAGCCCTAGATAAGCTAAAGGAAAAATCCTATTGGGTAAGATTCAGGAAGGATGAAGGGGGCCTATAGAAATGCTGGGGAGGGGCTCTTCATTAGGGACTGTAGTGATAGGACAAGGGGTAACGGGTTCAAACTTCAACAGGAGAAGTTTAGATTGGATATGAGGAAGAAGTTCTTTTCTGTGAGGGTAGTGAGGCACTGGAATGGGTTGCCCAGGGAAGTTGTGAATGCTCCATCGCTGGTGGTGTTCAAGGCCGGGATGGACAGAGCCTTGGGTGGCATGGCTTAGTGGGAGGTGTCCCTGCCCATGGCAGGGGGGTTGGAACTAGATGATCTTAAGGTCCTTTCCAACCCTAACTATTCTATGGTTCTATGATGTAGAAAATGCGTGCAGGCGATGAATGCCTCTATTGCAAGTAACAGTCCCACAGAAACACGGAGAGCCGCCATGAAGTAATATCTGTCAGAGTAATTTCATTAATGGGCTACATTGCCTGATGTTGTTGGGTTTCTGTCTGAAGCAGATTCTGGGAGCTGCAGACTATTTCACAAAATGCCCTGAAGCTTGTCTGTTAGGACACTAGTGCCAGATGTCCAAGTGAAAGACATCCTCTCCCTCCAAGTCCTAGGAGGTATGGGAGTATTGCACAAAGCTCAAGGGAGAAACACTGAATCCAGAACATTTCAACAGATCTGTGAGGTGGTTGGGATCCCTAAAACATCTCCATGTGACCACAGCCTGAAGGGCTGGTGGGGTGTTTTTTTGCATACTCATTCAGTCAACTGGTTTGCTCCTCAGAACTGCATCAAGGGGCAACACCCAGCAGATTCCCATCCTTTTGAGGACCTCAGGACTAGCAAAGCACTTCCTTACAATTTTGGTGAAAAGCTAAGGACTTCTGCATGCCTTTTTGTGAAGTTTCGGGAAAAGAACAAAGAGATTTGGATCATGCATAGAAGCACATGTTTGTTTGGCCGGGTTTTTTTTTTTTGTTTCTTTATTTTATGAAGTGGAAATCTGGGATATTTTACAGTCTTAGAAAAAGCAGAATGAGAATCTTAAGGATAAACCTAGAGGAATACTGTGGGACTTGTTGTATAAGGGCATACAGTCCTGACCTGGATATTCATGTATGTATACTCTGGTACACAGAGTACAGTGGGGTCCTGAAACAAAGTCCCATGCTATCACGAGGCTGATTAGAAAATGTACTAGGGGAAAACATGCTGGGGGAAAAAAAACTTCAGGATTCCCTCTTTCTCTGCTCTTCCCTTATTGCAAATGAAGTTGTGAAAAGCCAAGGCAAGGCTGGAGAAGCTGAAGCACAAACCCCCTTCCTCCCCGCTGGCATCAAATGAGCGGACATTTGCAGGCAGGCTGCAAGCACACTGAATGCACCTTGAGAGCACTGTGAGCAGCTGCCTGGGAGGGAATGAAGGAGCAGAAAGCGGTGAGAAAAGGGAGTACAAATATTTTGGATTAGCAATGGGAAAATACCTTACAGAAGCGTACTGTGTAATTACAGATAAGTAAGAATGTGTCATTCATCATTTCTTAAATGATTTTCCCTTGTTCTCTGCACGGTGGGTTTATTAGAGCCTTGTCATTCTGAGCTCCCTCAGGATAAAGGAGGGCGCTGAGAGGGCAGGTGCGGGAGGGGGGATGAGTCCTCCTAAATCTAAGGGTGTTGGACAGGCAGGACAGTCACCCTCCTCTACGAAACAGTAACTGCTCCGTCCCAGACACTTGGCTGCAGACAAGTATGTGCAAAGAAGCTGAGAGAGAAGGCAGGGAAAAAGCTCAGTGATCATTTTTGGGTACAAGCACTACTTGCAGCAGTCTGCCTCTGAGCAAAGACCCAGGCTCCTCTTGCATGAGCCCTCCTGGGTTCAAGGAAGAAGAGCTGGGGTTTTTATGAACAAAGACTCTAGTGAGAGACCCTCTAAATTCCTATTAGGTTTCTCCTCAGAGCTGGGATGATCTGGAAGAACCTCCATTTCTGGTTGACCTTTAGGGGCAGAAGGTACAACAGTGTTTTTTCTGCTTCTTTCATCATAGACCATTGTCCTCAGGCCATCCTGCTGTCCTCTTGCTACATGATAAGGGTGCATAAGGGCATACAGGTTTGGAAGTGCTGAGCTTTTTAACTAGGACAGCAGGAGAAATCAGGGAATCTCTTTGTGCCTGTCTGCTTCTGTCATCACCCCACATTTACCTGGACTATGCAAGCAAGGAGACATCCTCTGCATTGCATAAAGCTGTCGCTGGACAGGCAAGCCAAACTCTTCCCTGCTGACCTGGGATGGGCACCAACTGCAGTCAAGACCTGGACCGTAAGCAGGACAGTACAGAGCTCAGCACAGACACACAAGAAAAAGGACAGGCATGTTCGATGATCACTAAAAGCCTGTTGTCCCAGAGGGAAGGATGAGACAGCCCTTAGACCCTTCATAGCTTGTCAGGAAGTATCTAGGATACCTCTGGACCTTGTACCAACTGGGAAATACCCTCTCAACCACTGTGCCTGTATTCCCTGCTCCCTCCAGGGTGCCCTTTGCTCCCGGGCCAGATGGCAGGGATGGTCGCCTGTGCTGGCAGTGTTTCCTGGGGCATGCAGTGCCATGGGGCACGGGCTCCGAAGCTCTTGTGAATCCTGCTTTGCAGGGGTCACTGCCTGCAGTGTTATTCATCTGCCCCTTGTTTTCCCAGGCAGCTGCTGCTGCTGCAGCCCAGGCTGGAGCACCAGCTCTGCATGGTGCCTGGCTGCGTGCGAGCAGTGGTGGTGGCAGGCCTAGCAAGCCTCGCTTCTTCACAGGGAGACTCTCCTCCCCTCGGATGAGCAGGTTTCCAGACAGCTCCCTTTTATGAGGAAGGATTTCAACAAGGCGCTAAAACCCAGCCTCGTTTAACTTGTCTCCCAGTCTTGTCCTCTGTGTCCTGCTGGGGAGGTATTGCATGACCCCCTTTAAGCTGTCGGCAGCCAGGCTTTCAACGTGGCAAGGGGGCCGGGCTGTGTCTGGGCAAATGTTTTCTTTCTGCGGTCAGAAAGCAGGGCTGGGCGAAGGCGCCGTGCCCGAGGCACATCCTGACAATGAGCCCCTGCCCACCCAGGCCACGCTGGGTCCCGATCTCCCACATTGACGGCAGGAACAGCGAGGGTGGCAGAGACCGTGGGTCTGCCCCAGGGGCAGCACTTCTCCCTCGGGAGCAATGGGGACCTTCCCTGGTGTGGGGGAATGGGGAGGGAGGGGGTGTGTGCCAGAAGGGGATCCCAGGGTGTGCCAATGGTATGGGAACATGCTTGTGCCACCCATGCAGCTCACTTCTGAGGCACGCTGGCATCCTGTTTCCAACGTTGATGCCCTGCTAAAAGGTGGTGGGGAGCCTGTGAATTTCAGCATGATCACCGGGGACCGCTGCTCTCAGGCAGACATTGCTGAGGTTGCAGTTGCATCATTCCCCTCGCATACATGCACGCACCCCCCAGCCATGAAGATCCAAGTCATCTTTTCATAAAAATACCTTACATCCAGTCCCCAAGCACAAATCCGCCATGCCTGCGTGGCCTTGGCAAAGAGCAGAGACTTAAATCACCAAACCCAAGGCCACGCTTCAGTATGTTCAGTATATACCTAGTAAAGCGCATGAATTTATGTCAGGATTTGAAAAGGTCCGTGGTACAATAAGGTCAGTGGTTTTATTGTTCTTTGCTATTCTGAATAAGGTGTGAGGAGGATGCAATAGGTCAGAGGGGTGCGGGACTCTTGGAAGCAAGCAGGTGAGCCAGGGACAGCAGTGGCTGATACTCATCACACCTCCTAGCATTCAGAGCAGGGTTGGGGTGAATCTCCTCTGTCGTGAGGAGAAGGCATGCAGACATTTCACTTCTTTCCTTGAACCTTACTCTGCCACAGCCATGGCCAAAGTTCAGCCTATGGAGCTCTGCACACTGGTCCAGCCCGTTGCGGGGATGTCTTGCCTGTGGGCTTTACCATGTGGCACAAGCCCCTGTTTAAGACCCCCAATATGCGAAGTCATGAACAAGGCAATAAGGCCTTGACCAGAACTGTGCTCCCTGAGGAGCAGAGGTACCATGAGGTACAAATACCTGTACCTGCCCTGTGAGCTGAGCTGAGGTGATGAAAGCCCAGCTGGGTGAGCAGTCAGGCAAGCAAGACCACTATACCACATTGCTGTTCCCCAGCCCCACAAACCTAGTGGTGGAGATGAGAAAGCTTGGATTTTATTACTTTGCAATTTTGCCGATCAATATTACAATTCATGTTCTTCTTTGTTTGCTTTAAACACCTTTTCCATTGTAGCCAAAACCGTTTAGAAGAGTTTCTCAAGGCATCTGTATGCATGGGAGCCCTTGGGGGTTTGGTTGTCCCATAACTCTGGCTCTGCAGGAGCGGCACAGGAGCTGGGCACCAGCGTTGGTGTAATGGCCACTGCCTGCAGTGGGACAGTATGTCTTCAAGTCTCTATTTTCTGTGCGGCTGACACAGACCAAAGAGGAAGCATTTGCTTCCAGGAGCTCTACCCCCAGTGTCTGTTTTTTCAGTCTCCTTTCTGGGGTTGCGCACTGGAAGAATCTCCTCAAAGCACTTGGATACATCTGAACGTGGCAAAGTCCATGACGGCAGTTTGAAATCCTGCTAGCACCAGCAATGGACGCTAACATCGGGTAAGTTTCAGATCCTTATGGCCTGTGGAGTTCAGGCCAGCTGAGAAGTGCAGACTTTCTCAGCAGAAGGAGGAAAAAGATCCGTCGATGCCATGTTGACATTAATCGCCTTGCTTATGCCGCTGTCTGGCAGCTGAAACCCTGACAATGTGAGAGCTGGTGGCAGTTTCCAGCATGGTCCTGCGTACAACATGGTGCCTTAGGGAACTAGAGTCAAAGGTTTGATTATTAGGGTAAAATTGGTCATAAAGAGAAAATAGAATGAAATAAAATGAAAGTGCAGCAATCCACTTCCCTTGAGTTTAACTTGATGTATTTTAATTTAAATGGGAAGCGTCGCGTAACTTACAGATAACACTTTAAAGCACTAGTCAGGACCGTATTGCCAGTGCTAGACAGTGGCACGTTTTAGCAGTAGTACGATGGACATAAAGCTCTTTAATACACTCAGAAAACAAAACCTCAGATACTCTGCTAAGAGAAACATTAGGGCCTCATCAAGAAAGCACAGAGCTAGGGGCAGGAAGAAATGCACACTGTCTAGCGCAGCATCTCACATGTACCTTGGTGTCCTTTTGGCTGTTTCTGAAAGCTTCGAATGGCAAGAATAGAAAACATCCATCACAAAGGTGCAGTGAGGCAAGTCTGTGCACGTGAAGCATTTGAAACCCTTGGGAGCTTTGCCCAGCTGTCTTACGGTCACCTTGGGCTGGGGTGAATGAGACAAGCTCCTTATGTCCCTTCATCAAAATGACCAGAGGAGCTTCACTTGAGTGCAACTTGCACCGTGGGTCCCAAGAGCAAGAGCTCTCAAGGTGACGGGCTTCTCCAAGGTTGTGTTTATGTTCAGGGCACACCGCAAGTGGAATAAGGTTCCCAGCCCCCAGGCAAAGGCTTTGGAGAGGTGCACAGAGCTCATGCCTCCAGAAATGCCCCATCGCATGGAGCTGGTGCCCGAGTGACTCAACATGTCCTTTTGCTGCAGCCCTGGGAAGGCAAACCTCTCCCAGCTCCCAGCGGAGTGCTTGAGTTCCCACTCAACACGCAGAGCGCTGAGGACGGTGCGGAGAGAGCTGCTTAAATGGCCTGGCATTGATATCAAAGCTGGGTACGGGGCCCTATTTTCCACTCAAGGCAGCTGCAAGACGGTGCCTCTTTCCTCTGGAGGGGGAAGCTCATGTGCAGGGCAGGAAGCCACCATGGAACAGCCAGCTCAGGAAGGGGCCAGGGCCAAGATTTTGTTTTTAACCTGTTTCTTGTTTATTTAAGCCTTTGAGGAAGATGAATAAAAGCAGCCACTGAGAGAGGCCAGCTGTGTCGCAATCGGAGCTGTGTGTACGGACTGGGTCACAGTGGTGGCAGGGAAGGCAGCCTGTGCAATAGCGGGAACCTCCTCTCTGGTCATCCATCAGTCTTGCAGACCCACCAGCATCTTGTGCAGGAGCCAGGGCGCTCAAAGCAGGTATCCTGAGCACATCCACATCAAGCCAGCAGCAGCCATTCGGTGCTGCTGCTTCAGCTGGCTGCAGGAGAATTGTGCTGCCTAACAGACAGTGGTTCAAGATCAGGGCTTTGAAGCTGCCAAGGTCTCTGATGAAGGAAGAATTAGAGGTGCAGATACTTTTGTCCTGGTCATTTTCTGCAGAACAGGTAAAAGTAACTTGTTCCTCATTGCAGAGAAGCATCAGTCCCAGACGGATTTGCCCCTGGGGCTGATTGAGCCTTTGCCCCTGCTACCTGTTAGTGCTGCCCATACTGTAGGGCTCACTGCCTCCTACCCTGAAAGTGGCCATCTTACAGACTTCCTGGCCCTCTGCACAGCACAGAAAGATATAAACCTGCCATGTGTGTGATGCTGCACATAGGACAGCAACAGGTTCACCATGGTCAGCCATTTTTGTTGCTGTTCACACTTCCACCACATCATTCATGCTCCCAGCTTTGTACTCCTGGTTTTGGTAAGGCCAAACTCCCGCTCCATCAAAGCAATGCTCAACAGTGAGGCCAGTGACCCAGGTACGGGCTGTGGGGGAATGTCTGCCTTCTGTCCCCCATCTGAACTGGCTGCCACCTCCCCTGGCTGTGATCTCACAGTGCACTAGTTTGGGAAAGCACTGGTTTGGGAACCCCCAGCTGTTCCCACCAGGTGCTATAGGAGGTCCCGGCTGCATGGGGCTGGCAGCCAGACACAGGATTGGGATCACTGGGCTTGAATTTGAACGAGAATTTGGCTGTAGAGCTGGGAGATAAACAGTTTTCTATTGCAGAAAATATAGATTGGGTAGAGGTATCTTTATAGGCTATTTTTAAAGGACAAAGGATGAGTGCCTGCTTGAAGTTATCCCAATTTTTAAAAAGGTAAATAGGATGTAAAAATTGGATAAAGCGAGAGCATGACCATGGGCAGGGTTTGACTGGGGCCTGGGGTCGGAGTACAGTGCATGGAATAAAGTGAGAGACTCCTGGGTTTGGATCCTCTAACTTTCATCAGTAGGCACTAACTTCTGTTAATCCCCTTAATTAACAGAATGACCTGTAAGGGACCCTTGGTTTAACTCACATGGACCTGTGTCTTTCAAAGAGCACTAAGGCCAATCTGAGGATGAATTGCTGAAACATCCTGTCCCCTTAAGAGAATAGGTGGATGTACCCTAATCTGTTTGTAATTCTACTTCCAACTTTGCTTAAAAAGTAAATGAAGACATTACAAAAATCCAGCTGGCCAAAAAAACCCCAGCTCTGGCGAGCCATTTCGGGCTAAGCTAATGCAATTATCATTCTTATCCATATTGTCATGCAGTTTGTCCCACTGAGCCTAGCACTCAACTGTCCTGATTTTTCATCGTGAATTCTCTTTGTTCTTCTTCAAGTATTCCTCCTGATTAAGGGCTGTGATTTGAGAGACTTAGTGTCAGGTTTTAAAGTGACAGTTGAATTTTCTTTCAGCAAGTTTGTTTTGTATGGATAAGCTTTTACATTGCATTGAGATATTTTTCACTCCTTGCTGTTCTGGTTTCCTTTGTATACACTCTTAATTTCTCTGAAAACACTGGAGCTTGTGCTCTCAGAGAGGGTGATAAAGCCTCTTGCAGGTGTTGCTGTGCGTGGGGGAAAGATCTGAAATGGAAGCAGCACCAGGAATGCAAATTCCCGCTGCAATTCGGGTCACATGTCCAAAGGGAATTATAATTCCTCACATGCTTTCTCATGCAGCAGGATGCAGGAGCAGAGGGCTTGCTGCCTTGGACTGGGCTCCCAGTTCATCTCCTCCCCTGTCTTGTTTCTGAAGGTACCCAACTGCCAAGTGCTGTAAGGCCAGAACGAGAAGTGCCAGAATGGCCAATCATAACTTGCCCATAGGAAAATACTTTTCTACCCCCAGGCATTTATCACTTGGCATGTCCCCTGAAGAGTTCTGGTTTATATCCCTTCTGCATGATTATCTCAGATGAGGTAACTCCAGTGATATCCACAACCTTTACAAATGCCCATGCATTTTTTTTCCAGACCTCCTCAACTTTTGTCTTGGCAATCTCCCATGGGAGCAAATCCCAGTCTTGAGGTGCACTGCCGAAAGCATCCCCATTTCTCTGCCCATCCACTTCTCATTTTTAAAATCAAATCAAACATTCCCATTCTCTTCTACTGAACAATAACCTGGACTTTCTTGCGCCAGCCTCCCTTGGGCTTTGCTCTCTGTACCACTCAGTCAGTACCACCTTTATTAATATTCCTTTCCACTCCCTGGCCCACCTTTGTGCAGGAGCTTTCCTATCATCTTCAGCAGGAGTCTCTTTGGCCCTTGAGGCACAAAACTGTCTCCCACCCTCACTGGTGTCTCACCAGGCCTGCAGGTATGGTATGGGCTATTTTGAGGTCCCGGCAAAGGTACTCGTGCTATAGATGCAACTATGCTGAAATCAGGAGCTGCCTCAGCTGAGTTGCTAATGAGATTCGCTCCTGTTACCCTGATCCGGGCCAAGACCTACAGCAGGGACCTCAGCCGGCGTCTGGCAGCTCCCTCCTGCAACTCCTATTTCACCCTGGCAGGGCCAGACATCCCCCGTCGCCTTCCCTGTGTCACGGAAGCCACTGACCTGCCCATGCCAGGACTGCTAACACAGCTGCACGAGGCCTCGTGCGCCAGAGACCTCATTTTGCAGTGGGAAAATGTAGCCCAAGAATCCCTGTTCGTGAGATGCAGTGTGGAGTGCAGGCAGCCTGCTCTCGACCTCAGTGGCTGATAAAACAGGTGTAAAAAGAGGAGCCAGGGCAGGGAAGTGATTCCAAAAGCAATTACAGCTATCAGAGAGAGAGGAGGGGGAAAATCTAGCACACACATGGTATTGTGGCACATCAAGAGCAATGGGAGTGAGGGTCTGAATAGCAACATCCCTTTGGAGGTTCCTATGAGAACGAAAGCGGATCATTCAAGTGTCCCCCATTCAGCTTGGGCTGTAGCTGCCCAGAGGAGATCTCCTGGGCCCTAGACAGCATGCAAAGCTGGTGGGGAGCTGCCAGAAAACACCATTGTTGCTGCAGAAGAGGCCCTCTTGTTACTGATTATGATGCATGACACAAAAGGCTGTTTTTCCTTGTGATTTGTAGTTTAAGCTTAAGGTTTGGTACTTTTGGAGCAGTGGATGTCCAAGGGCATGACTCCCCATGACTGTGCCCATGTAAAGTAGCCTGTGCTGGCAGGAGTGGATGACAGTCAGAGACACCACTGACATCATTTTATGGCTGGATGAACACATTGCAGCTGGAAAAACTCTCAAAAATGACATTTATACACCTTGTACAGTCAACTGCAGTATAGGCAGTGCTGGTAGGGATGCTTGCTTTTCAAGTTATTCAAGATGTCCAACTATACAACCCCATTTTGAGTCAACTAAGGCATTGCCAAACATTATAAGTTGATTTTTTCCATTCTGTATGGCTGCCTCTGTCTTCTTTGAGGGAAAGATCCAGCCAACTGGGCTCAGCCAATGCCTGGCACCAAGCACAAGTCAGGGGCAGAAGAAGCTGTTTCACACCACCCAAAGCACTTTGGTGACCTTCAGGCTGAACAGCTCAAACATGCCCCTGCTTTGGAGTAAGGATTTGAAATTTGGCAAGAAGGAAGATGTGTCAGGGTACCTCACCCCTGGCAGTGTTCAAGGCCGGGCTGGAAGGGGCTTTGAGCAACCTAATCTAGTGGAAGGTGCCCCTCCTTGTGAGATGATCTTTAAGGTCCCTTCCAACCCAAACCATTCTATGATTCTGTGACACAATTCCATGATTTGCCATGGGTCTCTCAGTTACCTCCCACCTGTGAAAGCCTCCATCTCCCATCACATCCTGCTTGGCTGTGGCACCTCCCTGTTGCTTCCAGTCCATGTTGTCAGAGCTGTCTGACCTCCCTCTGGTGCCTCTTGATTTTACAGCCCTGTTAATGAGGCATGGGGCTGTTATAATGGTGTGAGACCATGAGATTTCTGTCTTTCTGTGACTTGAAAAACCACATCCAGAAAGTTGTGTTAAAAATGATTGCAGCTGCACAATGAAATATTGAGAGGTTTAGAAGTGCCAGGATTGAACTGATCTGTGCAAATTCAATTCACTTCCAAAGCTGGTTTAAAAGAGGTATCTATTGCTATTTTGCTTCATCCCACACAGCTGGCTTTCACATCTGATGTCTCATGTAGTTTTAGTTACGGTGTATTGATAACCCCCCAACCTTTTGTTGCTTTTTTCAACATAGCTTGAACCGAAAGTGTTTGAAATCAGTTGAGATTCCACAAATGTTACTGTTGCTGTGTGTCCTAAAAGCAATACTTTTCCTTGCATCTTGTGCAGCAATGGCATGAAAGAGATGTTTAGGGCAGAGACCCAACTTTTGCCATTAGCCCACCAACTTTTATCTGGATGCCTGTGAACACACAGGCTGGTGCAGATGGGGCCCAGCTCCATGACACCCTGAATCACAGGATGGCACAGGATCGTCAAGTGTGGTTTTGGCCACATGGATCAACCCCATCATAACTGACTATCTCTGTCATCTGATCATTGCCTGCAGCAGCACCCTTGTCAGCCAATGTTTATAAAAGAAATACATCCAAGGGTTTTCATAGTAGCAGAGCTACATGAGCAGGCAACTGAAGTTTAATTTTCCTTCAGCATAGTATTGCTAATATACAGCTATTAATTCTTTTCTAAGCATAAGGGCATGAATGATCTTATTGTAAAGGCACTTGCCTGGATTCAGATGGCAGGAGCACATCTCCTAGCTCTGCCGCAGACTGACCTTGAACAGGCCTTGACCCAGCTCACTGGGCATATTTAGGGATGCATGCCCCATTGACATTACTTGGAGATAAGCACCTGAGTACTCCAGTGGTTCTGCTAGACTGAGAGTCCTCAAGAGAGCCTAAGCTTACAGAAGGCAATTGCTCTGTGCCTCAGTTCCTCATTTTGAAGCAGCAATACAAGCAGGTCTTGGTCTTTCAAGGGGCACCTTACCAGACTGTTGAACAACCTTACCTCAACATCCTCCACCACGATGTCACAGTGATAGAGGAAAGGTGCTCCCGTGCCCCACTCTGCCCCAGCTTCTCTTCCTGCAGGTCGCTGTCTGCAGGTTTTCCAAATGTGAGTGTATCTAGCCTGTTCGTTCAGCCAGTTCATGGATCCTATGTTGTGCATGGCTTCGCTTTGAGGTATCTATCTCAAAATTCCCTGTTACTCTGTGTGACAGAGTTTTCTAGCCCCAGCTTTCTATCATTCTCTCATCATCTGGGTGGGCTCTGCCTCTTCCTACATAGCCAGTGCCCTGTGCACCCCATTAGTTTGGAGACTGAGATCTGTTGCTTTGCTTTTCTCACACTATGGGACTTTCTACAGAAAGAGAAAGGGCCTGGAAAGCCTTCCCGAGGGATGAGTCCACCACTGCAGAATGAGATCTTCTAGAATTGATGACTATTGCCAAATATCGGGAAAGCCCACTGATGCAGTGATGAAGCTAGATGGGGGCCCTGTTTTAACATGGGTCCTGAGGAATGGGTAATAAATTAATACTAAGAAATACAGAGGAACCCAAGCAGGAGGGAGTGACAAAACAAGACAATTGCAACAACTGCATCTTTGACTCTACCATGCTTGTTGGATGATTGTACTTTCAGCCTTGTTCTCTTCACACAGTTTTCCTTTGTACAGTGTAAAGCCCCATGCGTCTCCCAGTTATTACCTATGGATGCTCAAGGGGTTTGTGCAAGTGAGGAGCTTAACTGTCTCAGGTGTAGTCAATTTTGTGGGAAATACTGATGTGGTGAGCAGCATTGCAGCTGCTTAAAATGCTACCCTTTAAAATAATTTTGATAATTACTAATATTTAACAGCACTATTTTAACTGCACTTTCCATATTCCATGGGGATTTGAACTCTGTTAATTTCCCACTGGCTCTCTTGGTGCCATTTAGCATATTGAAATGACCATGAAATTAAAAAACCTTGGTCATTTTACTTCTCTGGGAATTAATGCTAGCAGTAACAGGGGAAAAAAAAAAAGCTGCAGGGAAAAATATGACAAAATTCGGGCCATTTCCCCTTTTATTCCCCCAAGAAGGCAATTATGCTATAGTGCTGACTGCCCCAGTGGAGCACAGAAAGTGCTCTGAGCACAAGCTGTGTTTGCTCTGCCAGGAGGAGGATGCACAGAGCTGCATTTCCCTTACAAACAATGCTGTTGTCCTGTGAGGCTGGGCAGTGCGTTAGTGCTAAATAGCATTCTCTTGGCCTCAAAATGAGTCAGTATCTGTCAGAATTGGTAGGCTGATCTTTTAACCCCCGCTCTGGGCATTGGCCACTGAAATGAAGCTACTAACCTTGTGCAAAGCCAGACACTAAACCACCAGCAGGATGAGATCTAGACCCCAAGTGTGCTGTTTCCTGGGTTCCTGCTCTGCTTACCAGACCACACTGCTTGCCCCTGTAAGACAGAAATGTCCTTTAAAAAAGATGAAAAAGAGAGTGGGATGTGAGACTTCTGTTTGGAATAAGGCAGAGTGTATTTCCAGCATCCTCACATCATCACAGCAATCCAAACACAGAAATAACACCGCTATGTGAATTTGCAAGAAAAATTGCTCAGTTATTTAGCAATAAAATCCCCAGTTTTATTGCTAAATCAGCCTCCAACAGTCACTCTGAAAACAGTGTAAACATTCAACACAAGATTGTTCAACAAGGACAATCAAAAATATATCAGTTATTTTTTTCACTGAAAGGGAAGGCTCACATCCTTTCACTGAACACATGTCTGCACAGATCACTGTCGGCTCCTATTCGTTGGATACTTTTAACTATTTGCATTAATTCCTGTCACTTGGGTCTTACTTGCCTAGCCATTGTGATAGCTTTGTTCTACATGCTTTGATTTAACTAAGTTCTGTGTCTTTCTTGGAAGTACAGAACACATTATTTTCTGGTCCTCTATTGTACCCCCAGCATCCCACACCTGCCCCTGCACACAGCCCTCCCTGGCAGCCCGCCTCTCCTTCACTCTCCACAGCAAGAGGGTAACCAGAAGAGTTACTGCTCTGGCTCCACCACTGGATCACTTGTCAGTCCTGTGTACATCATATAACCTCTCCTTGCCCTTTAAAGCCATGAAGCTGCATCAGTCCTGGTGGGATGAGCCTAGCAGCAAGGATTTGCTCTTCTGCATTTGCTTTCCCCACTTGTAAACTGAGCATCACAATACTTGCCTAGATCAAAGGGGGTACAGGGAAAATTAAATAATTAATGTGTGTAAAGCACTTTGAAAGATGAAAGGTGCTATACAAGTACAAAGTATTAACAAAAAAACCCACCCAAACCAACAACCCCCCCCCACACACACACACAGAGGCTGGCTACTGATGCAAGTCTCCAGTTTACCCTGTTAGAAATGCATGAAATCAAAATAATTGCTGCTAACAAATGAAGAATTAGGTTATGCCAAGCCCTAAAACAACTAGGCAGGGGACCAAGAGCCTTGCCTCCTCCTGTGGCTGAGTTAGGGCGCCTGTATGAACAAGAAGGAGCTGAAAGTGTGCCCACAACAGGGATTTGGAAGGGAAGGCACTTCCTGCATCACCGGATCATCTCAAGCAACCATGTCAAATGGTGCAATTCAAAAATTGATAGCACAGTGTCTTACAGCAAGCTGTGTTTCTTGCTATTCCCCAGCCTTTCTGCTCCCATGGTTAGAAACCTTCCTCTGGCTTCCAGGCTAAATGTATTCATGGCCATTTGTATCCATTTGTCCTTGTGCCAACATTGTTTTAAGTTTAACACAAGGTATTTATAGGCCAATCATGTCCTCTCTAACCTTTAATGTTGTAAGGCTGAACAAGGCAATCCCTTTCAGTTTCCTGTTGTTAAGTAGGGTCTCCAGCCCTCCACCAAGCACCATACCAACACTTAGCTACTCTTGTTCCAGTCGTAATTCATCTTTCTCAAATACAGAAATAAAGCTGCATGCAGCCCCTCATGAGCTCCACCAGTACTTGTTCTCCATCATTAATACCTATCAGGCCGGTGTTGGAAATACTTGGTACAGCCTGGATCACATTTGCCTTTTTTCATGTCCATGCTATGCTGCCATTTCATAGTAATCCTGTGACCAGCCAAGGTGCTTGAGACGACTCATTTTCCCAGAGAAACTCTGACACTTTCGTCTTACGTGCCAAACCTTACATTTGGCACAATTGAATTTCATCCTATTCCCATTGTTCCCACCCTCAAGGTCATGCAGTTCTTCCTGTTTGATAGGCTGGGCCTCTTTTGTATTGACAAGCACTCGCATGTCTGTGTCATCAGGAAATTTCATGATGCACTCCTCCCTCCTTTGTGCGACAGGCAAATATTAACTAAAAGCAGTCCCCAAGCAGCCCTCCGACATTTCCACTAGCAACTGCATTCCAGATCTGCTTTCAGCACATCTTGCTTTCATCTCCCCTCCTGCTGTGTCTCACCTATCTTGAGGCATGGTTGAGGTTCTTCCAGAAGGAAAGATGATGCAAGTCCGTAGGGCTTGCCGGACATAGCCAGTGCTTTGAAAGTGGTTGCGTTCCCTTGGGGACATTGCAAAAGAGAGTCAGAGAAGTTGCAAAGCACTGACATTTCATAACAATGCTAAGCCAAAAAAATATAATACTCAGGGTAACTTTGGATGGGAGGGAATATTCTTCAACATCTGGCAGAGCACATGCAATAACTCTGGCAGTGCAGAAAGCTCCGTGTCCTCAAGAACCCTTTCACATAAAAGGTCTGAGAAAACGGAGTACACAAAGCCGTGCTGTTATTGCTGATCAGTGGGAAACCGAGGCCAAGGAGAGGTGGAGTGCAGAGACAAGGGCTGGGTGGCTGTTTCAGGGGAGAAGTGGGCAGATGTCAAGAGTTCCAAATCTGCCGTCATTCAGCTCTGACCTGAGCCTCAGGCCTCTGTTTTGCCTCAGATAAAGAGCAGGCAGCTTTGGTCTTTTACAGAGATGAGTTATAGATGGTATACATCAATGCAGCAATGCAGAAGAGAAGGAATGCTGGTTCCTGGGATTAACCAGTTCTTTGCGAGGATGAAGATTATGGCCCTGCATCTGGTCACCCCTATACTTGCTGAGGCAAACTCAGAAGGAGACTGGAAGAAATTAACCCCAATATACTCAGGTCTCCTGTCTCCAAGGAAAACCATGGGGTCCACTCTCAACACAGCCAAGAGATAGGGGCAAATCTTGGCCACACAACACCGAGGTTAGGAACAAACTTTGACTGGGCTGGAGACAGCTCCAGTGCTCGGGTGCTTCAGGGCTCCAGAGGTGACTCTGAGGAAAGCCCCCTCTTATGGTGGAGTCTGGTTGGAGGGAAGTCACAGCCACTTGTATTTGGAAGACTGAGAGATCTTCAGCAAATTCCAGCTAGTACCTTCCAGAAGACCAAAATATGGGCTTCAAGCAACTGTGCCTGTGAGTACATCAGACCCTGAAGTATGGCTGGAGCAGTGAATAACGCAGTGAAACTACCCAGGTGCCAGCATGACACCTTGCACCAGCTAGAGAAACAAAGGCCTGAGTGTCTGTAACTGCCAGGAAGTCTGAGAAATGAGATACATATGCATACGCACCACCAAGTTTGTTCTGGATCTTTGGAGACAGCACCTTATTAGAGTGCCAGTAGCATTACACCAACTTAGAAGCACTTTTTTTCATGTGCCTCTTGAAAAAAAGGCTTTTCTAGTTCTATTACAAAGCATCGACTGCATGGGACAAGCTGAACATGTCTGGCACCCATTGCTGTGAGGGAGACCTCCTTGACTCCTGTGCCAACTGATCCCTCTATCCCAGTTGTGAGTCCCACTCATGCAGTCAGAGCTTGGGGGTCAGTGCTGAGCGAAGCCAGAGCTTAGACAGACTTTAAGTATCATCTCTCCACCTGGAAGAATTTCTTGCAGCCCATCCTGCCACTTTCTGTGGGCTCCTAGCTCTGTGTTTGGGGTGTGTGAAAGAAATGGAGAGCTGAACAGTGGGAGGCATGTCTTGCTTTTCTTTTTCATCCCATCCTCACCCTGTACAAAGACAGTCAGATTCCTATGGCCGAAGCCCTTAGCTGGGCTTCCTCTTTGCTTGCTTACCCTCCTTGGGCTGCAAGTACCAGTGAGGGGCTGCCTGCTGGGATGGGGAAGGGGCACCTGCACTTTCTCCAAGGTGGAATGGAGATCAGCAGCCCATGAGGGCGATGCTGCTGCAGCTGTATTGGCCATGCCCCCAGGTAGAGCTGCCTTTGGAGAAGAACCTCAGAGGGGCTGGTGAGTTTTCCCTGGAAGGAGAGTTTTGGTCTCATTCAGCTTTGTTGCCTGCTGAGCCAGAGACATGGGCACAGGCACTCCCTTTGGCAGGCAGTATGTGCTGTTGGGACCCCTGAGCATTGCCTTCACTTGGAAATAGTGAGACCAGAGCCTTTAAATGCAAAGAAATTGTGTTATGAGATCAGTGAAATGATTATTAAGAGGACTGATTCATATCAGGGTGTGAGTGATGGACGTGGCAGAAGCAATGCTGCTGCAGAAGCTTCTTTCTTCCTCTTTCAGGGTCAAACTCCTTTATTTTATCCCTCTCATTAGTGAAAAGTGAGACCAGGATCTTTTGCCTTTTCCTTCACTGCCCACAGTGCCTGTGTCGTGGCAGGTTTCCTGGCACTCCTGCATATTGTCTAAGGTAGCAGCTTGAGCCCTTCACGTGTGTGTGTGCATGTGTGAGTACGTATGCATTCCTATGAGCATATGCGTGGAACAGGACTAATTGTTATCCTCGAAAAGAACATGAGTAAGAGGATTTGCCTCTGTTTAACCAAGTAATAATTGACACCTGGTGAGAAGGTCTAACGGCCATAGCATCTCATTAACGTATTTTGACGGGCAATATCCTCTTCAAAAATACTTTGAAGAAGGAGGAACAGCTTTGGAAAGGACACAGAGTGTTTGTTAGCTAGTCATCCCTCGTTTTCAGACTCCTTAACTCTGCTCAGTGAGATGCAAAGGGCTCCAGGCTGGTATAAAATACTTGCCAGAGAATGGTAATGTGTACACCAAGCTGCAGCAGTTAGCTCTACTTTCCTGTAGTACCACAGCTTCTTGCCTCTTTCTGCTCCATCCCAATTTTGAGGGACTGTCAGTTGTAACTTGTAAGGACTCTCTCCAGGCCTCATGCAGAAACATAATAAAATATGACTTCCACATTCCATGCCAAGGAACCTGCCCTAGGAGTAGAAGCAAGACAAAAGCAGTCAGATCATCATAGACAGCTTAACTACTGGGAAGTTTCCTATAGGAGACCCCAGTAAATTCCAGGCCACCATCTGGATTCAGGGAACAACAGCTGAAGGTGAGGAGCTCCAGGCACAGGGCACCTAAGTATGCTTTAGGAAAAACTGTAAAACAGTTATTGTGGACACATTGCAAGACACGATTTATTTCTAAAATAAATCTAAATAAATAAATCTAATCTAAAGAAAACCTGATTTCTTTTGTATGCACAGATTTACCTCAGGGTGAGATGTGATGGCTAGAGGGGAAAGGCAAATGCACAGCCTTTGAGTGTGGAGTAATCTGACATAAACCAACTCTAATTCTTCCTACATCTCTCACCCCATGCAACTAAATTGAAGAACTTTACACCTTATCCCTAGTATTGCCAAAAGGGCACATGGAACACACACGAAGAATAATGTGGGTTAGATGGTTCCTCTGGACATCAGCTGGCCCAAACCAGCTCTCACAGCAGAGCCTACAGGCACACAAAAGGATGTGAACTGGCCTCAAATGTGTGTTGAAAACAAGCCTCACCTCCAGATGACCTGAGCATAAAAAATGGCTGTGTCAAAAGCCAGCCTGAATTGCGTGTGTCATACCCATTTCTAATTCGCCTTGTCTTTCATGTAATTGCGCTTTCAAAAGCTAGATGTTATTATAACCCATTGTTAGTGGGCATGAGTCTCTAGAAATCACAGTGGCTGAATTCAAAACTCTGCTTTCAGGGAGAATCTTGTCATTTATTTTAAAGGGGAGCCCTCTGTTTCGCAGAGCATTGGTGTGCTGAGTATGGATACTCAACCGTGTATTGGTGCTGCTCTGTGGTCCGTGGCTCGCTATGGGGTGAAGGGAGCAGGGAAGGAGTGAGGATGAGGCAGTTCTGGCTTCTTCATAGCCTAGACTGACCTAGCAGATGGGTGAGCCTTTGACTGGCTGCAGCCTATTTGGCTCCCTAGGGGTGGTATCTCTGAGGGGATCCTTTGGTCAGCAGTCTTTTGTCTTGTGGAGTGGCTCCTTGGGCAAAGGGAGGCAAATGCCCCACAGTCCTTGGGGCAATGCTGCAGGCCCTGTCCAAGGCTTTGTTCCTTACTAATTTTGCTGCTCTGTATTTGTGAGCTGCAACCCTGTGATTGGCACTTGGGTAGACTGCTGATGCCTTGAAGAAATATCTGCATAAATGTGACTACGTGTGAGTGTGCGTTTGTGTGCCTGTGTGGGTTCAATTGCACCAAGCACACTTTATTTCCAGTGTAAAAATCGCAATGGAGAAAACCCTGAGGTTTCTGGAGTCC
This sequence comes from Myiopsitta monachus, assembly GCA_017639245.1. Lineage (NCBI taxonomy): Eukaryota > Metazoa > Chordata > Aves > Psittaciformes > Psittacidae > Myiopsitta > Myiopsitta monachus. The sequence goes on from CM029920.1 coordinate 84,530,011, forward strand.
CATGCAATGCTCTGTGTCCTCGCGGGTAGGAGAAGGAGTAGGAAATACTGTGTCATTGCAAAGCTGCAGCCCAGATCTCACCATTTCTATGTCTGATGATGTGTGTGCTGTTTGACTTGTTGTCATCATCACCCGGTTTGCGCTGCCTTTTGGCAAAGGGAGGAACAAGAGCAGGCAATGTTTTACAGAGGACAGTATCTGGCTATGGAAAAGCTGTGCAACATGACTCATTTTGTGTAAAGGACAAGAAATTACAACTGCGTGCCACATGAGAGATGGTAGCTGGGCTCGAATCAAAAAACATCCTCATCCAGGAAGAGTATTCAAGCATGTGCTTAATTTAAGAACATACTTAATCGGGGCCTTTGGGCATAAAAGGGTAATGATTATTCTTGTGTTGCTGAGAAAATCCAAGTGACGTCTGGAAGATGTATTACTCGAGAAAAAATTAGTGTTATTTCAGTGTCCTCGTTTAATCTTTCAATTTCTAAAAAAGTAATTCTTTTAATTTGTCACTGCTTGCCAGTGCTGTGAATTCCTTCACAGCTGCTTTACACTTGATTGTTAATGCCAAGTGGAATCAGCAAATACGATCTGGTTCAGATAATAATTATGGAAGATCAATCCTGCATCTGCCTCTTTTTTCTGTCCCCATTAAACTTCCCAGCATGTAAGATATGCATATTTGACTTTGCAGGGAGAGATAGCCACAGTAAAAGAACCTTATTCCCTCTTGTACACATTGTTTAATCATTTCAAAGCAACAACGTCCATGCTCCAATTTTTTCAATGTATTTGGCTCCTATTTTTTCCTCTGTGTATTCCTGCAGAGATTAGACATAGTGTATATGATTTTAAGTATGCAATCTATTGGGGATTCTTTAATTTTATGACAAGTGACTGTCTTTATTAGCAACTGGTCAGCATCCATCAAAGTCCCAAAGTAAAAAGTAAAAGCAGCTCAGTAAAAAGTAAAAGCTCACCAGTAAAGTTGTCCAGGAAGCTAGGGGCCAGGTTAGGAAAGCTAAGGCCCACTTAGAATTAAACTTGGCGAGAGACGTGAAACACAACAGGAAAGGATTCTATATGGACATTGCAAATAAAAGACAGACTAGGGACAACATGGGCCCCCTCCGGAAGCTGTCAGGAGAAATGGCTACCCTGGATTTGGAGAAGGCTGAGGTTCTTAATGACTTCTTTGCCTCGGTCTTCACCAGCAAATGCTCTGACCACACCACCCAAGTCTTGGAGGGCAGACACAGGGACAGTGAGAATGAAGACCCTGGGCCCACTGTAGGAGAGGAGCTGGTTCCAGACCATCTTAGGAACCTGAATGTACACACGTCCTTGGGACCTGATGAAATCCATCCGTGGGTCATGAAGGAGCTGGCAAATGAAGTTCCTAAGCCACTGTCCATCATATTTCAAAAATCATGGCAGTCAGGTGAAGTTCCCCACGACTGGAAAAAGGGAAATATAACCCCCATTTTCAAGAAGGGAAAAATGGATGAGCCGGGGAACTACAGACCAGTCAGTCTCACCTCTGTGCCTGGCAAAATCTTGGAGCGGATTCTCCTGGAAGACATGCTGAAGCACATGAAAAACAAGAAGGTGCTTCGGTGACAGCCAGCATGGCTTCACTAAGGGCAAATTCTGCCTGACCAATTGGTGGCCTTCTATGATGGGGCTACGGAACTGATGGACAGGGATAGAGCAGTTGATGTCATCTACCTGGACTTGTGCAAAGCGTATGACACTGTCCCAAGTTACATCCTTGTCTCTAAGTTGGAGAGACATCAATTTGATAGGTGAACCACTCGGTGGATAAAGAACTGGCTGGCTGGATGCACACAAAGAGTTGTGGTCAATGGCTCAATGTCCAGCTGGAGACCAGTAATGAGTGGTGTCCCTCAGGGATCAGGTGTTGGGACCGGACTTCTTCAACATCTTTGTCAGTGACATGGACAGTGGGATTGAGTGCGCCATCAGCAAGTTTGCCGATGACACCAAGCTGTGTGGCTCAGTTGATACGTTGGAGGGAAGGAATGTCATGCAGAGGGACCTTGACACGCTTGTGAGGTGGGCTGATGCCAACCTGATGAAGTTTAACCATGCCAAGTGCAAGGTCCTACACCTGGGTGGGAGCAATGCCAGGCACAGCTCCAGGTTGGGCAGGGAAGAGATTCAGGGCAGCCCTGCACAGAAGGACTTGGGGGATGTTGGTCAATGGGAAAATGATCATGAGCCGGCAGTGTGTGCTCGCAGCCCAGAAAGCCAACCGTATCCTGGGCTGCATCAAAAGGAGTGTGACCAGCAGGTCGAGGGAGGTGATCCTGCCCCTCTACTCTGCTCTCCTGAGACCTCACTTGGAGTATTGTGTGCAGTTCTGGTGTCCTCAACATAAAAAGGACATGGAACTGTTGGAACAAGTCCAGAGGAGGGCCATGAGGATGATGAGGGGACTGGAGCACCTCCCGTATGAAGATAGGCTGAGAAAGTTGGGGCTGTTGAGCCTGGAGAAGAGAAGGCTGCGTGGAGACCTCCTAGCAGCCTTCCAGTATGTGAAGGGGGCCTATAGGGATGCTGGGGAGGGACTCTTCATTAGGGACTGTAGTGATAGAACATGGGGTAACAGGTTCAGACTTAAAGAGGGGAAGTTTAGATTGGATATGAGGAAAAAATTCTTTCCTGTAAGAGTGGTGAGGCACTGGAATGGGTTGCCCAGGGAAGTTGTGAATGCTCCATTGGTGGCGGTGTTCAAGGTCAGGTTGGACAGAGCCTTGGGTGGCATGGTTTAGTGTGAGGTGTCCCTGCCCATGGCAGAGGGGTTGGAACTAGATGATCTTAAGGTCTTTTCCTACCCTAACTATTCTATGATTCTATAAAAGCAGGTGAGCTGTCATCCAATCAGTATGCTATAATAACCATGTGAACACCAGGAGCATCAAAGCAGAAGGCTGAAACCTGCTCCCACCAGACAAGGTCCTGCTGCCCTTCACCATGGGGGTGATGTCTCCCTGTGTAGGCGCACTGTACCCAGCCTAGGAGAGGCTTCCTGTCTCAGCATGGCCAGGGCAGATGGCATCTAATGTCTTTGGTTTCCTTGGGAAAACCAAGTGCTGCAAGTGGTACAGCTACTCCAAACCCAACAGCTGTGAGAAGGCAAACTGATTTACACTGACTGTGTTTCATAGTTTCATACCCAAAGCTTTCAGACTCTGGACACCAGCCACACAACAAAGATTTTCAAAGGGGCCGCAGAAGGCTGGGACACAGGTGCATTTCCCTGTAGAACATGTAGAACATTTCCCTGCTGCCAATGGAGTGTGGCCTCCTTTTTGAGATACTTGCTGTGCAGAAAGATCTTTAGGTGCCTGATTTAAGAGAGATTCTTGGATCAGGAGATAGGCAAGGGCTGCTACTGACTCTAAGGTAAGTGCTAGTTCATTTTATTGACTTTGGGTTAATTCCTGTTCATCCTCCTCAGGCAATTATTCCCCCTGAAACATGTTGTCATAAATAAAGCAGTTGGATTTTGGCCCCTTTTAGAAGACAAAAAACATAAATCTAGCAGCCAACACAAATCCAGGTGCTAAAAACAGGGATTTTCCTGGGGGAAAAAACATAGTAAAGATTTATGGGGTAGAACTGGGGAAATGGGCAGGCAGAAAGGAAAAGGAAACTCTAACTTCATTTAACTCTCATATTTATTATTAGGGGAGATGTTCAACATGTGTTCTCAGCTTTGCCTCTGCTTCCCTATCTGACCTTGCTGAGGACCCTTGAACACCCCCTCCCTTTCAAAGCTCTGGTTAAACATAATTGCATGTGGCTTTGAGATCATGAGGCAAGGTACACCAGTGAGTGCAAGCTACCATAAGAATGTTTTAAAAAGTGGAAGATGGTGACAAAACATCTTGGAGAGGAAGCTATGAAAGTGTGGTACAGTAAGCAACATGGCCAGGGAAGAAGGTTTTTTCTTTCTTTTGTTTATAACCTCTAGTTTCTTTGTCTTTACCTTTTTTGAACAATATATCTTGAATCTTGCTTTATGGATCTAGCACGAGAGTTATGTGTGCAGAAAGCCTCTGAGATAATTTTGTTTCTAGTTTTCTTTCATACACTCAGTAATATAAATAACCAAAGAGGATATTGCTAAACCCATAAACTAAAGTGACGTCATAATTCATTAATACAGAAGACACAGTTCATTGCTGTTAAATGCCATAAAGAGCTGGAAATAGAGTAGTTTCTCAGAAGGCATTGCCAATATGTCAAAGGAAAGATTTCCTTGATGCTGTCTCAGCATGCGTAAGATCCTCTCCAAGTACTTCAACATTCTGGTTATTCCCCCCTGAACCACTCTGCAGCATTCAAAAGCAGCTTTGCTGGTGACTTCCCCAAAACCTGACATCTTCTTCCCACCTTCCCTACTCCTCCCAATGCTTTGCTCCTGTCACTTGCTCAAATTGTCTCCTCTATGGAAAGGGTAATAAAAACCCACATAGACAAATGGTGGGGACAGAGCTGGCTGGCCCATTTATACTGTTCCAGCTGATGGTGTGGCAGTACAAGCCCATGTGTCCCCACACAGTGTCCAATGACTGTGGTGGGACAGAGCTGCACGCACAGAGGAAGGGTTTCAGTGCTCCTCTGGTCCCAGTGCAGCTCCCGGCTCATAGGAGGTCAGTACATCAGGCTGTACGCACTCAGGCTCTACGCCAGCAAAGCATTTAAGCACCTGCTTACCCCTAAGCTTTTGAGTAATTCCTCTGGCTGTGAACTAAGCACAGGCATCGCAGCAGCCTCCCTCTTCCCACGGACTTCCCTTGCAAGGACACGTGCATGGCTACTGGCATCGCCCCCACAGGACTGCCCACCACCCACCTCCTCTTGATAGCTCTTATTCAATGACTAACTCTTCATACCTCAGTTCCCTGCCCTGGGATCCCCGCCAGCATCCAAGAGGCTGTGCCAGAGCTCCCAGATCTGGGTTCACCTCCAGAGCAATTTTAGTGAGGTGTGCTATTCCCAAGCACCAGCATGAGCCAACATATGGACAAATTGCAATGATCCCATATCCACAATAAGACTTCTGTCTCTCTTTTAGGTAAGATAAACAATCTTCCTGGTCATGGACAACTTGCAGCCCTTGAAACCTGCTCAGAAGTTATTCAGCTCTGTGCACTACCTGTACTTGTACAGAAGCACCAGTCCTCATTGCTGGTCCCTTTCTGCCTCACCATAAAACATGCCTAGCTGTGCTTTTGCAACTTTTGGGAAGAGACAGGATTCCTTTTGGCTCCCTGGGATATTAATTTGAATTTTTATTTGTGTTAATTTCATACTTTCCATACACGTAGTCAGCTCCCTCCCACTGAAATGCACCTATTTAATCTGATTTAGCTGGTGTATGAAACGTGCCCATTGTGTGCTTGGTGCTGCTTGGGTTCACTGAGTTACACTCTGCGTGCCAGTAATCCCGAGGGGAGCCACGGCGTGATGAGCTCCTACCTGCCTGCTCAGAGCACACACAGGCACAGGCACTTGATCACTCCTGCCTCCCTGGTGAGACAGATTTCCCTCCTGTTTATCGGCTGGCAATGCAGACTGCCTGCACACTGTTTGCCTGTCCAGCTCCTCCACAAACATGCACACTCGTGTGCTCACACCTATGTGTGTAAGCCGTGGTGGCACTCGTGCTCAGCTGTGTGTACACAGCCAGTCCCTGTGTCTACACAGCAGAGCCGGTGCCTGCACGTTGGCAGTTCACTACCCCCCTCGAATCCCCCTCTTCTCTGGGCTATATGTGGCATTTCGAAGCTCTGACAATCTGCTCCGAATGTTTTCCATATTTGTTCAGCCTCCTTGATTCAAATACCAGGAACAACTCAGCCAGCACAAAGCAAAGCTTTGGGGGGCAAAAATCCTCACACCCCCATCAGAGTGCGCACACACACACGCACGTGAAAACCTAAAGTTCATCGGCATGGGGAAGAAGGAGAAGAAACCCCAACACAGCACGTCCCTGAAGGCACCTGAAGGGGAGAAAAGCACTGACTCAAGCAAGACGCAGGAGTCTGCGATGAAGAAGAAGCAGAAGAAAACCAAGGGGGATCCCAAAACTGGCCAGGAGGAGGAATCCCATACTTGTTGTGGCTGCCGTTTCCCGCTGCTGTTTGCTTTGTTGCAGCTGGCATTAGGCGTCTCTGTAACAGTGCTGGGCTTCCTTATGGCAGGCATCAGTTCTTCTCTGCTTGTCAGAGACACTCCATATTGGGCTGGGATAATTGTAAGCATAAAGTCTGTTTCTCCATAAAGTGCCTTTGCCAGCATTAATGCAAGTTGCATGACGCTCCACTTTAGACTAACCAACTGCATGCACCACACCGTTTGAGTTATGCTAACTAAATATTCCTAGGATTAAATGTCTGGGTATACTTTCCCAAGGAAACTGCTCCTGCAGAATAACACAGTCTTTCTTATTCTTCCCTGCAATACCCAACAGACCTTAAATAAAATGCAGGGTTGCTGTTCACCAGATGTATTTATTAACTACTGCTTTGCAGTGAACTCCTGTCTGGTGATGCTGAAAAAAAACGTTGATTACTTACACTGCCTTCCCGATTTCCCCACCAAATCGTAACAATCAGGTTTTAGAAGTGAGAGCGTAACTCTAGAATTTGCAACTTTTAGCTGCGTGTGATGGTAATAAGGAGAGGAGAGACATGGCTGTCTTTCCAGCTTCCTCACTGCTGTGTCGTAGAACCGCTGTGATTTAACCCCCTTCCTGCCTGCCGCTCCCACAGCTGAGGGACAGACCGCACGTGGCCACGGGGAAGGGGCTGGCTCAGTGGTGGGTAATGTGGTAGGGACAGAAAGCGCGTCCCAGGGCCCGCCGGCCAAGTCACACGCGGTTCTGAGTGACACGCCAGCCTGACCGCGCGGGCTGGTGGTGACAGGGTAAAGGGCAGGGTCTTGCTGGGTGTAAATAGGAGGCATCCCCGGGGGGAAGCCTAGGCTGGTCCCAGCACCTGCTGAGGTGGGGAGGAGGTGAGGGGTCTCGGTGCTGTGCATGGTGTAGACCTGAGTAGTCGTGTGCTCAGGAATGTGTGGTTTGCCTGTGGAGGGACAGGGTCAGTGATTCACTAGGGACTGTAATGATAGGACAAGGGGTAACGGGTTCACACTTAAACAGGAGAAGTTTAGGTTAGATATAAGGAAGAAGTTCTTTACTGTAAGGGTGGTGAGGCACTGGAATGGGTTGCCCAGGGAAGCTGTGAATGCTCCATTGCTGGCGGTGTTCAAGGCCAGGCTGGACAGAGCCTTGAGTGACATGGTTTAGTGTGAGGTGTTCCCTGCCCATGGCAGGGGGGTTGGAACTAGATGATCTTAAGGTCCTTTCCAACCCAAACCATTCTATGATTCTATGATTATGAGCCTAAGATGTGCCGTGGATGTAATTTAGTGTGCATTTTTTCCCCCTAGGCAGCAGGCTTTGGGAAAATACATATTGATATGTTAGCAGCCGTTTCGTATGTTGTTAGACTGTAAGAACTCCCAGCAAATACATTTATGTTTAAGTACTTAAATATGTCTTGATGCACTAAACAGCTATGGGAGCCTCTTTTGTGAATGTAGTTCTTTGCTAGTCAGAGGATTATCTGAACACCTGAACTGTTTAGGGTTTGCTGTATTAATCCTGTTGGATGACCTCCCAGAGTGGAGAGAGCAGGGCCTGAGCTGCCAAAGGAAGAGGTCTCTTACTCATCTGGTCCTTCTTGTTTCTCTTCCAGCTGAAGAGGTATGTGATGTTTTGCAGGGCGAGAGCCTGCCCTTGCTCGGGAGGAGAACTTCCTCCTGGGGTTTTCACTGTTACAAACCAGGAGATAGTACAGATGATAAAATAGCAGCATGTGACATTTTCACAGCTTTTGTTTATTTCGGGGATTCTGGAGGCAAGATTTTGCATTTCCAGACCACGAGAGTAGTATCCTACTTTTAAAATGGCTTTTTCACTAGAAAAAGCTAGGGAAAGAGTGAGCTGGACTGAACTAGAATGCAGTAAGGCATATGAGAAAAGCCAAGGAAGCAGCCCCTGGCCCATGTGAATATCATCAGTGTCCAAACAGCGTCCATCCAAGATATCCACAGTATGCCTGATCTCTCTCGGGGAGGCCTGAAACCCCTCAAAAGTCACTACTTTCTGAAAACAGAGCTCTAACTCCTCAGCTTTTATCAATCAGCCACAAACAGTAGTGACATTTAGATAACCACATCAGGCAAAGCTCTACCATGGCTGATGCACTAGAGCAGTGCAAAGCATGTATCTGAGGGGCAAAATGCAGGAGGTATGAAATGGTGCTGCATCTTTGTTCCTGTGCTGTGATGTCTCTATGGAGGTATTTGGTGCTCACTGGACATCGGATGGTGATGTCCAGGAGTGGTTGAACTGGAGTTTGTGGGTGTGCAGGTTACAGGGTGCTGCTACTGAGCTGTGGAGTGCCCTCTGGAGAGCTGTGAGGGTAAGCAGGTCCATGAAGGAGGACCCTTGGCTAGGAGATCCTATGTGTGGCTGGATGTCCTATGTGCTGGCTCTTGGGCTGCTGTGAGAGGCTGCATACAGGGCATATAGACAGGTACTGGGTGACCCACGTGCTCCTTGAGAACAAACCTCATGGCAGAAAGTGACTTCCCAAAACTCATTTGTTTGCAGAGAAATGAGCAGCAGAACAGAAGAATGTGGTGTAAAATAGCAGAGCATATTTGTTTTAGTAGCATCCCACTCAAGTGCTCTTTTTAAAGGACTTGATTAGTATTCAGAATCAAGAACTTAAAAAAATCTATTATGAAGACCTTTTTAGCAACATTAGAGATAATGGGTGAAGCTCATTCCTAGTGTTACTCCTTTGGAATTACACCAGGGGTGGATTTGACCCCATGGCTGTTAATGCAGCATGACAGAAAAATGAAGGAAAAGTGTAAATGTGTTAAATAGACCCTGATTGACTGGAAGGTTGTGTTGGGTTTTTTTTTTTTCTTAATTAGTGACAAAATGGTGATACTATTCCTTGCTGAACATCGAGTGCTTTAGTGCACCGCCATGAATGAAAAGGAACTTTAGAGAAGTAGCAAGAGAAAAAAAGCTACCAAGGAATGAAATTAAGGCAGTCTGAACTAAACTGGTTCGAACCTGACTGCCCAGGTTTGTGAGAATAGCACAGGCCGGGAACTGGGTTTACCATCCTGTGGAATAAACGTGGCCAGTGATCCACTGACAGGAGGAGCAGAAGGTCCCCTAACAACCTGAGGGGTGCCTGGCACCAGCCCTTCCCTCCTGCAGCTCCTGCAGAAGGAAAAGATACAGCTTGTGTTGCATCAGAATCATTTCACCATGAAACCTGCCTAAAACCTACTAGTTGGAAATGTATTTCATCTGAAATCCGTGGGACATGAGTCAGAAACCAAAGGAAAGATTTATGGACAGAAACCGCGGAGCCTACGTGATTCATCACTTCTGCTTCAGTCTCAACAACCTATTCCCTGTAAAACTGGCCACATTGCTAGGGACAGGGTAGTAAATACAATTAAAAACAGGCAGGTGTTTGAAACACTTGTTTCACCTACCTGTAGCCGTTTACAGTGAAGATGTCCATGCGTCTCCTCCCTGAGACCTGTCTGGGGCACCCAAAACTGCAGGCTGTGCCACCCTGGCAGTCTCTTTCTTCTTGCTGTTTTGAAGGAGCTTGGACAAAATCTTCACAAATCCACCCAGGACTGCAGGGCTTTATTTTTGCTTTGCATTTTTTTGTTTCTCTTTTTTCGGTGTCTTGACACTGACTTGCTGCATAGCTTTGGGCAAGTTACTTAACCTTGGTAAGACTTTGTTACTTCCCCTGTAAAGTGGGGTTAATAATGGCTATCTGTCAGCCCTTGCTCTGAGATACTCAGATGAAAAGTATTGCAGAAGCAGTAGATGTTAATGGTGTCCTTTTCATTCTTTTTCATTATCTTGTGGCCTTTTGAGACCCAGAAGAAAAAGCGATGTATTTCCCCTTGAAAAATCTGCACTTAGATTATTTCCTGTGATCAAAAGTTGAGAGTATCAGAGTTTCCACAGGCAAGCTCCCTTTCAGCCCCGTTTTGCAGACTCAGGCAGTTAAGAAAGTTACAGAAATGCTCATCAGAAATGATTATCCAGGGTGTTTATTATTTCTGTCAGAAAGTTATTTAAAATCCATATATATGGCTGGATGTACACAAAACTGGGGTTTTGAAAGGCGTTAAGGAAAAAAAGCTGTTTCTCAAGCAGCTCGTGGCTCCAGATGTCACTTGTGTTATTGCAAAAAGTATCTCGAAAGATCTGCCAGGGGCTGAGCCCTCAGCCCAGGGGCTCTGATGCTTCTCCCTGCTCAGCCCTTTCATGGCCACATCTCCTCTGTGTTTCCCAGGCCAGAGGGTCCCGGAGCTTTACCCAAGGGGTAGCCATGGCTTGTTGCTTTTTGGCATCGGTGTTCAAGCATTGGTTTCTCTGCCCTGATGAAGCGAGGCTGATGTGGGGCTTTGTGGCGCAAAAGGCAGGCAGACTTTAACCTGAAAAAGCAATTTAATTGTTCTTCGTTTACTTGGAGTCAGAAATGTTTCTAAGTTTGTATATATTTTGAAAGAAATTTCAAAAAGAAAAAAAAAAAAAAGCCAAAACTTTAGGAAGCGAATTCTTTGCTTTGAGCATCCCACAAAGACAAATGAGACAAACGAAGATCCTGTGATGGCTGAAAAAACAGCTGTATGGGATGGTTTGCAGGAAATGCAGGGCATTGCATGGCTGCACCAGAAAATGGTGGAAGGCAACCTGGGCTGGCAGAGGAGTTTGACTGCTTTCATGCTTCAAAGACCTTTCAGTGTTTAGTACAACATAGGCAGCAAACAGCCAGGACTATCTCCTGACACCGTATTCCTATCAGATGATGATAATAGAGGTGTTTGTTTAATGATGTGCTCCTGCATGAAAGTCTGACTCAGATGGTGGGTCCTGCCACTGACTCAGCACGTGCTCATGGGCTGGTAAACCTGAGTGCCAAAATCAATAGCGCTGCCCGTAACAGGCAGTGCTAACCCAGCTTCTGCCTCTTTAGGCTGTCAGGGTTTGTGTCATTTTGAGTCTGGAAGGGCAGGAAGCTCCCTGCCCCCAGCACCATCTTTGGCATGTATAGTTCTTGGCAAAGTCACTCTGGCATCCTGAGTTCCTGGGGAAGCAGCAAGACCCCTAAAATTGAGCTGAACTTTCGAAATGGTAGAAGATAGCGACAAGGAGAGGCCATGAGTTGGGATTTTCATCCTGAAAATGGGTGCAATGATGGTGATGTGTATAACTGTTTGAAAGAAGCTTTGAGAATGTTGTTGTGAGACGAATGCTGAAGGAATGAAGCATTGTATACAGATGTCTAGGGAAAGAAGGATGGTACCGTGCTATAAAGCAATATAAATTAGAAACTGGGGCTGTGTTCTGATGATTAGCTGGGGTGGGTTAAGCCTGTGCTCCTCTGGACTGGAATGAATTTGCTGTACCTGTAGCTGTTCCTATAACATAGATGGTTTCCCTGGCTCCATGTAACAAAGCAATTCATGGGCCACATTGCTTGTGACAGTTTCCCCACAGATGAGGCTCTGTAGATGTTCCCACCTGAAAGCCTTTCTCACATGATAAAACTAGGCAAACCTGTATGGGTGCACCCGTCAGCCTCCTTGCCTTTCTCTTTCCGGATACTCACGCCTGCTGGATGTAGCATTTTTCCACGAGGCTGGATGCTCTGGCTGCACAGTGGTGGCCCTGCTAATCATCAGACAGCCACTTTCTGTGTGAGGCAACCTTTTTATCTTCCTAGAGAGGGTCAATAATTGGGAAGCATCCCCAGCTAGAGTGAGAGGCAACCGATCCCTGTCTGTATTGATATGGGGGATGATTGACTATTCAAAACCCCCCGAAACGTGTTCTCTTTTAAAGCCTGAAAGAAGAGAGATACTTTCTTGTTAGCCCTGGCTCCTTGCTGGGGTTTTGTTGTTGTTGCTTTTGACACCTTTTCTACAGCAATTGTGGAGGTGGCTTTCAGTGAGGCTTTCCCTCCTGTATAGCCTTGCTGCGTTTTTAACTTTTACTTGTTATTAGGGAAATCCATACCAATTTTAAATGAAAGGTGATACTTTAAAACTGTGCCATCAAAGCACCATTCCACTAATGGAAATTATAGGCAAGCAGGCATCCATTTTTTATACAAGCTAGTTTCAATTAGCCATGGGCAAGCATTGAAAGGTCTGAGGAAGGACTGCCTTCGAGAAGAGCCTCCAAGTTTAGGTATTTAATTGATCCGTCTCCAAAGTATGTGAAACTCTGGATGGTATGCAACTGAAGTACGGTGCATGCAATATGCTATGGTGAGGTTTCCAGTGCTTGTTTGTAGCCATGTATGTGTGTAGCTCCAGAGCTGTATTCCTCAGAGCCCTCTATCATTAAATCTCACCATTTTCTAAGAGTAACTACGCATTGTTGCCTCATTATCTCAAATCCATACTTCTATTTTGATCAGATATAAGTTGGAAAACTTTGATGGGAGAAAATGTTGAAATGTTCTGTAAGAATGGTTTGAGAAGGTCTGTGTGATACCTGGTCAAGTGCTGATCTAATTTTGGACACCAGTGTGGTTTAGCCCCTTGGTCTAGCTATAGCCTTGAGGGGAAGGACGGAAGAAACCAGAGTCCCTGGCTGGACTGTGCTTGTGCAAAAAGCCTAGGTAAGATTTGGAGAGGCAGATTGTTCAAACAGGTTTCCTCACCTAGGTAATCTTCTGGCTATAGAGATCGTGGCTTTCCATAGGTTTATAGTCATGGACACATCTCAAAGACATGTTCATGTAGCACTCAGCCAGTGCTGCACTTCTTGCATTGCAAATCACTACTTTTAATTTTTTTGGTTTTGTTTTTGTTCCCCTCAGGCATTTAACCACCCAGTACCATAGTTCTGACTTAACAGCAGTCATAGGCTGCTGCTGCAGCTCCTGCTTTGGAAGTGATGGTAGCCCTTGACTTGGGAATTAAATCTTACCATAGCGCAAGTGACCATTTTCTCTGCTGAGCAGCTGACCTAAGCAGCAAATATTGTTAAGGGAAAATACTATTTCATTTGATTATGAATGTTCTTGTAGTGTTTTGATGACTTTACAGAATTGTGCATCTGCTGTTGTGTGTTATTGTATGGCTTTAAGGGACCTGTAGTAAAGACATCATTATTTTATTCTGTAGGTGGGGTAGGGATGGTCAGTTATTATGGGTTTTATGGCTGTTAAGAGAATGATTTCCTAGTTGATGATGGCCTTTGCCTGCAACCACAATATACATGTTTATCATTATTGTTACAGCTATTATTTCTGAGAGCTAATTTATATGCAACTAGACTGTCCTTAAACCTAATAAGAAATCTGTAAGCAGAAAAAAACATTTAGGTGCAATACCTCTGTGTGGCAGACTGGCTTCTTTTACATGTGGTAGCAAGACCCCGGCTGACCTGGGGCTGATGGAAGCTAGCAGCGAAAGCTGCCTGTAACAACAACTTTCACTGCAGTTTCCCCAAACCCCATAAAGTGAGTAATCATCAGTGTTGCCATCTGCAACAGCATGTACAGATGTCTGGCATCAGAGATGATCCTGGTTCATCATGGCAAAACTAACAAGATAATGTTGTTTCTCGCATCTAAGTCTACGTCCATTGGGAGCATTAAATTTGATGGATAACATGGCTTCTCCAAAGTTGTGGATGGGAGCTCAGCCTAGCTATGTCTGATAAAGCAGGTTAGCCATCAAGCCAAATATCACACCTGAGGGTAAGCCAAAGACATCAGAGATAGCTACTAGAGATAGATAAGTTCTTTACCCTTGTCTCTACAAGCAGAAAGATCCTTAGTGTCTTGAAGTGAGTAACGATATAATAACTTGTCCATACTGAAAAGTTCTTCATTATTACATTGATCATTTCCCTGAAGTTTGAGCAGTTACATTCTTATTAAAAAAGAAGAGTCCACCTGTGGGTCTCAGCAATGCTGTGTGGCATTGCACTGCATATATTTGAGATGTATTGTCCTCCAAGGTGTTTGCTTTCTGCCCCTAAAGGTTGTTGAAGGAGGTTCTTGCTATCAAGCCCCCACATCAAGAGCTGATGACCTATACTACCTCCTTGTGAGTGGTTGCAGCACTTGTCTTGTGATACAGCATAGACCAAAGATGCTCCTTTGAACCAGATTGTTGCCTCCTTCCTTTATTTCTTGCTGATTTCCAACTCTCCCGCTTTATCCACATGCCAGAGTTTCAAAGATGCTCTGGGTAGGAAACACTGCTGGTGAAAACTACCTAGTCTATAGCAACACTCAGGCTAAAACTGCAGCAGTAACAAAAGCAAAGACAGTTTCACAAGTATACAAAGGAGAGATGCAGACAGATTAGAACAATCTGTGGTTTTGAAATCTGTCGAAATAAAACAAACCACATTAATATGTTAGCATGCAAAGATAATGAATGCAAACCACAGCAGAAATATGTGCTTTATGGGCTCATATTTCCCCCAATTACATACATTACATACCCATCTTCATCACTACCACGTGGTGCTCTTGTGCTGCTTGTACGCCTTGTGCTTAGTCCTTGCAGAACCAGAGATGAGTGAGCTGCAGGGAGTTGAGGACAGGAAGAGCAGCTCTCTTGCCCCAAAACTCGTGGTCCTATCTGGGTGGCAATGTCTGTGGGCTTTGTCCAAACACCCTTCTGCATTGCCATCTGTGTGTTCCTGTTGGAGATGACAAGCCTGTTTTTCTCACCCATTACACTTTTAAGAAGTGTCATAAGTTTAGTGGGAGGGACAGGCTTGGCTGATGCAAGAGGATGCTGGCACCATGCTGGGCAGGGCGTCAGCTCGCTGTGTTTCAGTGGTTGCTGGAGCTCTTCAGCAGTGATGCCAACAAAAGTAACTGCTGATGGTGAGGGATTTGGGGTACACAAAGATTGAAATTGATCTTCTTTGCTGCTTGAACTTCTGGTTTTAAGATGATCAAGTTATGTAAAGGCATGCTCCTTGCAAGTATTGAACGTGTACTGTGGTATGGTTGCAGTCTCACTGTTGAGCCATCTATTTTGCAGCAGTGTGTGAGGCTCTAAGCTGTGAGAAACACCCAGTTGTGCTAGCATGCAGGGAGAGATGGTTTGCCAAAGTCCTGAAGAGCCAAGCTAGATCTCCATGGGTTCAGGGATCCTTCCAAGCAATTTAACTGGGGCCCACTCTTCAATGCAGTTGGGTCAGGTCCCATTCCTGATTACAGAAACTTAATTCAGTTCTCATGACAACAGGCCCTAGCCCTCTTTGGGGTAGGGGCAACTTGGAAAATGTCTACTTCAATTTTGTAGTTTAAAACCAAATAATTCTCAAGTCACCTTTCAAACCTGAGATGGGCCTGCCCAATGGAAGGAAGATCTATTGCTTCCCATGAAACAAAAAAGTAGTATTGAAACTTTTCTACGGCATAAACTTAAGTTTCTTAGCCAGCTCTAGTAAAGAGCTGTTTTCCCAGGACTGTGAACTGGGGTGTTTCCCAGGGTATGCCTTAACCAAAATTAAATCTGTACCCTTCCTAAATACTTCTGTGTTACATTCGGGTCTTTTTCTAGACAGCACTTTTCTAAATTTAAATCCTTTCCTTGGATAGCCTTCCGTACCACTACCTAGTCTGCAAATGGTGTGTTAGTCCATCTGGAAATTTTGAAATAGGATCTTGATATGAAGTGGAGTCGAAATTTACTCAGCAGAGAAATGCATATTTCTAGCTTTCCAGATTACAGTTACAAGAGCTGATCTAATTAACTTCTATTCTGCAGCTTTTACAGGATCTATTTTATTTCTATAACAAATGCGTATCGACTGGTGGCAAGCAATTGCTAAAGCAAGTTCAATTGCATTTTATGTTGTGTGCTTAGTCAATAAGGCATAGGAAGTGTATGCTTCATGCTGGAATATTGCACTGGCTATTGAAGTACTAGGACACAGGATTACCTAATGCTACTTAGCAATCAGCATCAACAGCATCCATAATGTGCCTGCAGCTGTCTTAGTTACTTAACGGGTTCTAAAAAGTATTTAACAAATGTTTTTATAGTTATTCTATTACACTTCACAGATATAATTCAAAACTGGTCCATTAATAATGTATGAAATAGAAGCATAAAGCTGTTTTCTGTATAAATGTTCCACACTTTGGTTTGCTCCAATGATAGAATTTACCTTTAAAGAATCAAAATGTAAAACATCTGTGGGTCATAATTCTCAGCAACATTATATTTTACTTCTAGTTACAAAAATACACATCTCAGGTTAAAAGCAAATGTTGGTATATTGTTATAAAAGAAATATTTAAGCCTTCTGAAATATCCTGCCCAAGACTTGCCGGAATCCTGACCCAGTGTAATCTTTTCTAAGTACCTCTCTACAAGTGTGCCTCTTCAAGTATCCCTGAGTATATTATTGAAATCCCAGAGGAACTTTAGAAAGCACGTGCAGAAATGGAAATCCTTTTAAATGGCAGTCTTGTGGATGGGAAACTTTCTGAAGAGACCTCTTCCTGCCACATTGAAAGTTGGTGGGGTTTTTGCAGAAGTTGTACAAGCCACTTGATGGTAGAGAGAATTTCACTGCTGGTATCTGACTCTGCCTGTGGAAATGAATGCAGCTCTGTCAGCTTTCCGTGGGAAAACAGGCATAGTCCCATGATATCTCACAGGAGCAGCCTGGAGGCAAATCTGGCCCTTGGTTCCTGTAAGCATAAATGCCTACTAGTGTGGCTGAAGCAAAGCAAATTTAATGTATTACTCATACTGAGATCCTTCAGCACCAGATCCTGCAAATACTTAGGTTTGTCTTTGACAATGAGCAGCCCCTTTGATTTCCCATTAATTTGGGCATGTAACATTAAGCGAGTATATTTAAGGGTATTTTTTAGTTCTCACTTCATGTTCTTTCCTTCAGCCACTACTGCCACTGGAGGAATTTACCATTTGGGTATCGCTAGATATGATCTCCTCAAGATTTAAGTTTTATGGGCATGTTAATTGAATTAAAAGATTAATACACAGTGCAAGGGACCAAGGACACAGGTGATTAATCCTGAGAAATAAAACATGGGTGAGTCACATCGAAGCACTGTAGGGCAAAAAGAAATCCAGCACTGAAGGACCTTTGACAAGGAAGATTGTTTTTCCCCCGACAGCCCTGTCAGCTATGGCTGTCAACAATAAAAAGAGGAAAACAAATAAATTGGAGGCCATGTGTAAGTCATAGGACCAGAATATAAATACACATGACATGGAAAGGAGTAAATAATACTGATGCCTTCTTTAGAAATGTTCTCAGGCAATACTTCTATTCATGTCCTACTGAAATGACATGAAATAAAACTTTATGGGGAAAAGCATTATTAATCACGCAGGTTCTTGAGGGCATGACTACCCATGTATTGAGAGGCACTCTTCCTTTACAGGGCTGCTGCCTAGTGCCTTATACCAATAATGCAGATATAAAGAAAACTGGGGTATTTTATGCATCAGATCATAAAGGAAATGTGTTTCACCATTGTTGTCTAGAAAGACAGTTATGCATTTTTCACTGCAGGTCAAGCAGTTCCCTATAGAGCTGGAAATCTGGATATGAACAGCACTGCCAAAACACACAGCAAGCAGGAAGGGATGGAGCTGTGAAGGAGTCCCACACTCCCACTGGCATCTCCATGGTGTAGTCCCACCCTTGAGCAAAGGCAACTCACACCTGGGTGTGGACTGAGAGGGCAATTCCCACTGCTCTGGGGAAGCAGAATGCCCCAAATAAAGGAGAAGTCTTCAAAGCCCCTGAAGTAAAATGAAGGGGGGAGAAAATACAGTTTTCTTGCTGTTGTCACTGAGAATTTAATGCCTATCATTTATAATCAAGGTGCTGCTAACAAGGAGGTCAACACTTGCTCCTGGCCATGTGTGAAGGCAAGACCTCTGAAAGCATGCTGGCTGATCTCAGCTAAGGTCCCTTCTAATGCTTATCATACTGGGCTAGCTCCTCAGAGCAGGATCTTCCACCTTACATGGCTGGAAAATGCCTTCCAGTGAATATGAGCTCCTACAAATGTATCTCAATCTTCAGAATTAATAATAAAGACAGTTAAATGAATAATAAAGTACATAAATACTTTTTCATTGCTGTTAACCTTCAGCAGTTGCTGACACAGGGCTAAAATGCAGTCTCAGATTGCAGGAGAGATTTCTTCTTTGAGAAGGTATCCACTCTAGGAGAGGGTGAAAGCCACCTCTATAAACTATGCTGCTTCTTATCCTATGATTACTGATTTACAACTTGCACTGGTGACATAAAAACCCTGGCAGCACCCAGTGGTACACAGAATGGTGCTCTTTGGGCTTGCAAGTCCAACTTCATAAGCCTTCTGCTCCTTTTTGATAGTTAGTTACAAGAACAAAACCTCAAAATATATCCTCAAGGCTATTGCTGGGCTGTGTCTTTGTAGGTCTGATTCAAAAAGTCCCTCCCAGTCAGTTTTTGTACTTCAGTGTTTGTAAAGTGAAAGCTAAAGTTCTTCCCTCCTCACAGGTGCATCCACAAGTATGAGGTTCTTACATGCATGGCTGTAGCCCCTACTTGGACATCTTCACTTACACACTGCTCCTTGAGTTACGGTCCTGCTAACACAGAAAGGTGTTTTGGCTTGAAAAAAAAAGGGAAATAATTATTTTTGTGTGTTTATTCATTTGTTTTCTTTAACTTTGACACGTTTTATACCTCTTCTGTTGCAGGTCTGTGCGGTGTCCTTAGTGGGATTTGTTATGCTTTGTATTTCATACCAACCTGATGAGAAGACAGTGTGTGCAGTTCACAGGTAAAGGTACCTTGACATTCTTTTTTACTTATTTTCCTTCCGATGTTGTTAAATATAATCAGAAAAACTGATACTGGGGATATTTTTAAGACCACATGAAGAGTGAAAATGCACCTGAAACGCAAGAATGGTTTTTTGGTATTTTCCAGGCAGCTAAGGAAGAAACTGTAGCCTATAAAGGGGAAACTATAATAACAAATATTTTAAATCAGAGCAATATCAGAACATGAGGTTTTTTTGCCATGTTTTAAGAATATCAAAGAGATCTAGACCAACAAAACTGGAATAACTTGGGAAGTGTTCAGTGAAAGACTGAGTGTTCCTGATGAAGTAGAAATACTCACAGAGAGTTGGATTAGATGTAGGGTGGTATAAAATGGGTCCACTTCAATCAAGTTATCAATTTTTAATGTGATCTAAGAAGCATCTCAGCATCTTCCCAGCAGATTTGTTCCTCACCATGAAATAAGAAACTGCATAGGCACAAGTGGCTGTAAAAAAGTGCGGCTGCAAATCTCTACCTGCCCACCTCCATGGTTGGGGATAGAGAGGCTGCACCTGAGCACTGACAGCTACGTATCAGCACAGTGCCTTGTGTCAGGGTGAGGCATTAGTGAAAATGGGAAAGCATTAGCCAACCATAGAATCAAGCATTATTCCACTAAGCAAATTCCCATCCAAGTATTGTAATAGAGGTGCAAAAACCTTGCACCATGCCCTGCCTTAGTCCCTAAAACTATGCTTCATTGACACTGGTAAATGGCTAAAAAAGAAAGACTAAGAAAGAACTCTTGAAGAAACGGCTAGAAAAGAGTGCTTGTTCCAGATGGGGCATTTTTAACACCATTTTCCTTGGCTATTTTTTCTTATTATTGTGATTTTCCAGGCTCTCAATATTTTGCAGACACATATCAACCAAAAAAAATACTGATGCAAGCAACACAAAATAACAGTGATTATTAACTGAAAAAGGCAGAAGGAAATAAAATGCAAGGAGTGGCTTTTTGAAACCTGGCATTCATCCTCCCTTTAGAAATTAGACCCCGGTGTGTCTTTTGTGCCTCTCTCAAGCTTCTCCCATACTTACATAAAGAAAGGGAGAAGAAGAACAATTGTTTCTGCCCTTTGATTGCCTCCACATTCTCACCCATCACCTTTACACCCGCAAGTAAGCCTTATAGCTGCCCAGGGAGCTGCTGGGCTGGGCGGGAGCTGCCACGCCAGGCTTTTTATTGCTTGCCCTGCAGCATTAAATTAAACTTGGCATCCAAGCAGGAAGGGAGTCATCCCTCGTGGTGGGAACGGCATGTTGGGCTGGGCAGCTCAGATGTCTCTGCCACCCTTAGTAACACCACCCACCTTGGCAGTGAGGAACATGAGCCATCGCTTCAGTGAGAATGTAGAAGTGCTCCCCAGGCAATGTAAAATGGCTCATTCCTCATCACCTGGCAGAATTAGAGCTAAAGTCTCCCTTGAAAGATTTCTGGTTCGGTCCATAGCCCATGGACTGATGCTGACCCGAGGCATTCTCCTCTCCAAAATCTGCCTTCCCTGGGTTTCCTATTGCAGTGCGCCACAAAACTCCATCTTGATTAGGCTGTTCATCTCTCCTGTCCCATGTCTGCACTGGGAGCCATTGTTTCACAATGCCTGCCCACCTCACTGCCTTTCTGAAGAAATGGCTTCTGGCTGCAGGGCACATACCTATTTTAAACAAAGTTGGAGCTAAGAGTCTCCTCCAGCCCTTTGGTCATACATCTCAAGACTCATCTAAATCCCCAATATCACTTTACAGATCTTCAGCTGTCAGTCAAAGGCTGTCTCTGAACCAAAAAATGTCACAGGGCTGAGGATGCAAAATTGCCATCACGAGACAAAGCCAAGTAACTCTGGTCATTCTCTCCTCCTCAGGGGCCTGATGCTTTGTCCAGTAGCATGGTTGGGTTCAGCCCTATCTGCTGTGACTGTCCTCCCAGGGACTTGCTCCCTAGCCCAGGCCCTGCCCTCAGGCTGGTGCCCACTGAGCCTGCGCATGGTTGCTGAGCATCATCCTAGAGGGAAATCTTGGCTAGACTTCTCTGCAGTGCAAAGAGCACCCTGGAATCCTTTGCCTAGCCCAAGGGTCATTTTGGGAGGAGGACCATACACAGTCACAGGCCTAGGGGATTTTGATTAACCCCTAAGGTGACCCTGTGACCACTGTGAGTGACACCCTTGGGGAAGGAAACAGCAAGGAGACACATGCAGTCCTCCCTGCCTTCCTCTTTCTCAACAGCTGCTTCTTTCATTTCACACTTGCATGAGCCCTGGATCCTGTTAAAGAAGGAGGTGTTAGAACTGCTTTTGGCAGAAGTCCCTTCATGAGACTACTGCGGGTATCCACAACACCCTGTGCATCCATGAAAAAGGGAGACCACCACCCAAAGGGGGGGTGGCTTTGCCCTTTGGGGGATCAATGGCAAGTCCCAGGCTAAATTTCTGCCTTGCCCTATCTCTGCATCAGCAGGAAGCATGCTCTGTATTATGGCAAAGCAGCATGTCCAGGTATTATGGGCCTATTTAAGAGGGGACATCCTCTTCCCTTTTCCAAGACCGACCAACCAACCAACCAACCAAAAAACCCCACATGGGAAAATCTTGAGATCTCCTGTGGACTTCCTGGGCTATCTGCTAATATTTGACAGATCATTCACTGTGGTCCTCATCACAGCATCTTCCACAGTAGCACGACACCCTCTTGCTCACACAGCCCCAGCTTTCCATGCTGTAACACACACTGCAGTTCCTGTTCTCTGCACAGTCACGCCTGAGTCACAACCACCTTCAAAAGAGGTCCCCTGCATCCATGTCTGCAAACACTTCTGGGTTTACCTCCAATAACTATGAGAAGCCTTTTCCACAAGGAACATAATCCATCTTAGGTTCTTGAATTTAATTTGGCACAGAGCAAAACTTTTGCCAGTAAATATTGTTAAAAGTGTGTTCCTCATATAAGGAACCTGGAGGAGGGAGAGCTGCCATGCTCTGGCCTCTTTGTATGCTGTCTCTCCCTGCTTCCTTTTTCTCCTTCTATTCAAACAGCAATTGTAGTGCCTTTCTCTCTGAGGCTGTTGAAAAACAGTTTTCCAGTGGCAAGTTCTGGTTCCTGGGCAGAGCTTACTACATGGTTGTATTTGCCATATTGAAGTTGCCTCCAGGGCTGGCATGTGGTTAATCTGCTGATGGGATCTCAGCACTTGTTGTCTTGTACTCCCTCACAGGCAGTATTTGCATTGCCTCACCTTTGGTATTTGTAAATGCGTTCATTTTCAGCAGCTTGCAGAGAGATTCCTCTGCAAAGATCTTGTGAGAATAATAAGCCATTTGGAAATCACCTTATGGCCCCATGCATCTCTGTTCAGCTCTGAGGATTGCTAGAAGAGCTGCCCATGTAATTTGGATACTGGGATTTCCTTCCCTTTAGGTACACAACAGGCAAATTCTTGCTTATTGTACTTGGAGTGTAGCTTAGGCTGTGGATTTCACCCTATTTTGTCCTGACTTTGGGTAGAAGTTGACAGCTAATTAAAATACCTGCCAAGGGAGAAGCAGGCGCATCGTGTAGTCTTGGCTTAATATCTCATTTATTAGAGAGGCCTGAAAGGCCTGATTCTGTCTGCTGCTGGTCTGAATCCTGGGGGCTTCCAGACAGTCCACTAGGACTCCTACATTGCACAACAACTTTCATCCCTCAGAAAATGTCCATTTTCCATTTTCTCTATTAAAAACTTTTGCACCATCTTTTAAAGTAATGCCATCAGTTTATGAACTATTACATCTTTGCTTGTAAGGGGCCCATCAGTCAGTAGTTCTCCATTTCCTTTGTTCTTTATATGAGGAGGTGTCTCCATTCTCCAATGTCACCTTTCTCATGGACTTTTTCCTTGAAAGCAATTGCATTTAATAAGAGCCACCCTCATTTTGGTTTAAGGCTGCACGGGAAGTCAACAAATTCAACAGTAGCCAAGTCTTGGAAATTAAGATCTTGCTTCAAGAATTTGGTGATCTGGGGAGAAAATTTATACAGTGCTTTAAGATCTGCAATAAGCCCATTTGTTTTATTTTTTTAAGCTGACAAATGAATAGGAAGATTGATGTAGATAGAAGACAAATACACCAGGAACATGAATTTTATCAAGACATACATACTTGAAGTTTCAAGGTCATAAAAAAAGCTCTTATATTGGTAGCTTGCTTGCAGTATTGAGGTTAAGAGAGAGAAAGAGAGAAGCTGCTGTTTAAAATAACAGATTCCCAACCATGCCATGTGTCTGACAGATAAGATGCCAAAAAAAATAAATGTTTCTACAGTGCTGAACAGAACCAAAAATGCTATTTTGGCTAAACACAGAGTATGATTTTAAAATACATTCACACATATTTTGTATGCAGCACAGCAACTGCCAGTTCCAGCTATCAAAAGTGAGGGAAGTCCATATGCTCTGGTATCTGAAGGTCTCAGGTGCAACTCGGAGTGACAAAGGGTCTGAGTTGCTGCCAGTTTCCGTGTGTTTGTGGGGGTGGACTCTACATAGCTACTCTTGATAAAAGCCACCCTATTTTAAAGCTGCCACTGGTGTAAGGAGTAGTGGGGTGACAAGCACAAACCCTTGTTCTTCTCATGCCATATCGCTGAGATATGAAGGGTGCTCACTGCTCTTTCACGCCTTTGAAAGACCTCTCCTCCATGTTTATGGGGCAGGTTTTAGAGGGAGATGGAGCACAGCATGCACTTTTTGTGGAGATTTGAATTCATGCTCCACAGCAGGACTTGGTAAGCAAGTAGGCTGGCTTCATTCACAGGGCCACAAGCAGGAGATCAGGCACCTCACTGCCTGATTTGCAAGTATAAATTAGATTTGTTTGGGCATGCAAACCAAGAGCCGGGAATAACGCATGCACAGAGTTTCAAAAACACCTACTTCTCAGTGCAGCCTGGGATGTCAGCCCAAGCCTCAGTCTGCTAAGCTCTGCTTTTAGGCAACTTTACCAATTTATCTCAGCTGATGACTCTGGCCCATGCAGGTACAAGAAGATGCTCCCTCCCTCTCTCTAAAGCTTCTGGCTGTATAGAGACATTGATTGCTCAGTGATTTCTTCAGGTCTTGAGATTGCAAGGCAATACTCATATTAAATATGCAAGGCAGAATTACTGTTCTTGAGATAACCAGCTGTCACGGTTTAACCCCAGCCAGCAACTGAGCGCCATGCAGCTGCTTGCTCAGTCCCCCTGCCCCTGGTAGGATGGGGAGGAGAATCTGAAAACAGGTAAAACTAATGAGTTAAGAACGGTTTCACAATTGAAATAAAGTAAAATATAATGACAACAACAACAGAAATAACAACAACAATAATAAAACAGGGAGAAGAATAAACCCCTATAAACACAAGTGATGCATAATACAATTGCTCACCACCCACTGACCGATACCCAGCCTGTCTCAGACCAGCAATCAATCAGTGGGTCCGGGTCAACTCCTCCCAGTTTATATACTGAGCATGACATGCTGTGGTATGGAATATCCCTTTGACTAGTTTGGGTCCCTGCTCCCTCCCAGCTTCTTGTGCCCCTCCTTACTGGCAGAGCATGAGAGACTGAAGTCCTTAACTTGGAGTAAGCACTACTCAGCAACAACTGAAACATTGGTGTGTTATCAGCATTATTCTCAACCTAAATCTAAACTACAGCACTGTATCAGCTGCTAGGAAGAAAATTATCTCTATATTAGCTCTATCCCAGCTGGAACCAGCTCACTTGCTAAACTTTGCATCACCTGGGAGTTATAGCTATCTCTCAATTTTTGAAGAATACGATGTCCAGGTAGTAGTACATTGAATGCATGCGTTCCCTGTGATGTCCATGTGCAAGCATTCATTCTGTGTTCCTCATTATCCATGTAGCTGAAAAAAGTGGGATTTTTCTTTATTTTTTTTTCTTTCTTTCTTTCAGTTGATGTATTTTCTCCTGAGCGCCCTGGGTTTGGTTGCTTGTGTTTTGGCAGTGGCTTTTGCTGCACACCATTATTTGCAGATGACAAAATTTACCTGCAACACCATCTTTGAGTCCTGCCAGTGCAAACTGGACACTGAAGACCCTCTTGGTAGAACCTTCATCTACCAGGATGCAACTGACTGTGACAGCCTCAGCAGCATGCTCAACCTGTACCTACTTCTGCAGATGGCTCTCAATCTGGTCGCAGCCCTGGTGTGTCTATCGGCATGCTTCGTGATGTGGAAGCACAGATACCAGGTCTTCTATGTGGGAGTTCGGTTCTACTCTTTAACTGCTACTGAAGGCCAGAAACAGAAAGTGTAGGTCTGGGCTGGCAGGGGTTAGCCAAGGAATGGAAAATGTCAGTATACTGCCACCATAGACACCACAGATGGATGAGCTTTTACAAGGTTTTTGACAGGGAAAAACATTCACACACTTTAATGAATACATTTTTCAATCATTTTAAGAGCATTTCATATGGCTGCTCTTGCACAAGGCCTCTTGTGAGATGATGTAGAGGTCACAAAGTCCTAAAGATGCATCTGTACAAATACTCACCAAAGAGCATCTTTAATAGCCATAGACAAAATGAGAGCTTAAAAAATCATTGGGAACTCATCTGCAGGGCTACTGCTGTTCAGATAAAGGGTCCATTTCCATCACTGGTATCTGTTCTTGCCTTCAGAGAAGCTATACCAATTTCTATGAGACAAGGATCTGGTCCAAAGTGCTTAATTATAATTATGCTGATCATGCCTAGGGAATATATTGTCTCTTGGATGCTCTGGGTATAATCCACACTAACCTGATGAGGGCTTAACATATGGAAAATTAGTAAGGGAGATTGAGACTCTTCAAATGAAGGTTGAGGCCAACAGCAAAGTGAATATATTGACAACTGCCATATAAAATATATGTAAGACTTTTCAAAGTGACTAATGATACAGGCTACCGATTACTAATAAATAACAGTATGAGTGGTTTCTCTAATGGGAATTTGGGGATTTTTTTGATCCCCAGACAGATTCCTCCCCATTTTCAGAGAAAAGATCCATTAAGAAACCTTGAGTAGCGCTCCTGAAATGGAGGACCCTAAATCACTAGTCACGTTGAAAACCATGTTGACATTGCTCTAATTGCAATCCCAGGTCCCAAACCCGGTGTCTAGCCAGTTCCACCAATTATACTCCAAGCACAAAAGGCCAAATGCATTTTTGGTGTAACTCCTCTGAAGACAATCAGCCTTATGAACCAGCAGTGGAGTTGGGCCAAAAGCCCTGAAAGATATATCCCTGCAACAATGAATGTTTTTAAGATGGGGTGGAGGGAGGGAAGCAAGAAGAGACTGCCAGTCTCCCGAAGACATCATTTATAATGATGAAGGCAAAAGAATAGCTTTCTTAATAAGCAGTATAGAATAACAAACCACATTCAAGCAGTGCTTTTTCACTGTGAAAGTGTGGCTCTAGAAGTGCTTTATGTCTTACTAGCCTTATACCAAGACAAGCATGATGGTTTGTTCCTTGAACTGACATTTCAACTAGCACAGCATGGACTTCCAAATGTAGGAGCAATTCTGAACTGGCAGCATGTTGCACTGCCTGCTGATAGATCTGTGCAAGGGCAAGGCAGCTGGTGCTCACACCCTGCCATAAATAGGGATTTCCCTATCCTGGCCAGAACATGGGTGTCTCTGAGGTGGGGTGGAGCAATCACATGCCTGAAAGACCGTGCCATAATCATTAGCAAAGAGGAAGCAAATAAAATTTCAAGAAGGCTTCAAAGAAGCAAAATCTGTCTGTTTCTGCAGCAGAAATAGCCACCAGGAAGTCAAAACCCCAGTCTGGCAAACAGCTAGTTGTCTAAGTAGTTCTAATTTTACCCAAAAACTCCCTTATGGTGATCACACATCATCCCTAGGGCTAGACCACCATACCTGCAGGATCAGAAAGTCACAGTGTAGTTAAGTCTCCCATGGTCCACCTGCAGCACTGCTCAGTGTATGTACTCAAGCGTTTGTCATGGAATGTGTTTCTAGAGTAGACATAGTGTCACCAAGGTGCTCTCTGCCAAGCTGCAAAGAGGAGCTTCAGAAAATGAAGGTTTTTGAGACCAGCTTCCAAACGGCCTTTTTTATGCACCTAAAAATAACAGTCACTAGTAAGCTTGGCTGTGGGGCACATTTGCTTGCCTACGTGTCACACACATCCGAAGTCCTAAGCCTGGCTCTCAGGCATGCTTGGAGCAAGCTGAGGATAGCAGTGGAAGGTACAGGAAGGCTGGCGATGTAAGACCCTGCTGTCAGCATTGGCGGCCATCTGTGTGGTGCCGGGAACCAGCCTATCTCCTCAACTCCATTGGAGCATGCTGCAAGCAGCACTTGTGGACCTGTACCACGGCCAGCCTTCTATATGAGATGGATGCACAGGGGTGTCTCTTCACCTGCTGCTTGTAGTCAGATGCTGGTTTGTCCCCCCATTCCTCACATGACTTCAGCTGTGATCAATGTGGAAGTGCAGGGCAGAGGATAGCACTTCCTCCTGCTTACACGACCCTTGCTGTGCCTGCTTTTACCTCCAGTCAAAAACGTGGTCTCTCCTCTCAGCAAAGAAGATAAGAAGCAGGAAAGGGATTGAGGAGAGGCTGAATGACAGATGAGCTTTGGCGCTTCCTCCCACCCTTGCCACCAGGCACTGAGCCCTGACTACTGGTGAAGCAAGAGAAAGGCTCTGCTGGCAGAGCAGGGCATGTTTTCCATCCTGCCCTTTCCCAAATGTCCTTGTTCAGAAGGTAACTTGGTGTGCAGGGCTCTAGCATAGGCTGTGCTGCGTCCAGGCTGGCAGCAGCAAGCTGTTGTGAGAAACAGCTGCCCTGGCTGGCCCTGGCCAAGCGGCATTTCCACCAGAGCAGGCTTTTGTCCTCCTTAACCCTTGACCTCCATCTCGCCCATATGCTTTCACTCCCTGTTTCCCAACACCTCCAAGGTGCTGGGCTTCCAGAGGCCAGCTCTGTTAGATGGAGCTGGGCTTGCATTGGCTGGCCTCTACCTACCCACTCCCAGGATTAAATTTGCTGGGTCTCCTTTAGGGCATGAAAGACATGGTGGTAATGACCTCAGAGTCCTGAAAATGCCATCAGTGAAGCAACAGGGAAGAGACGGAAGATCTGGATAAGGGACCCTGCTCCACCGAACAAGGTGTGCACCTTCACAGAAGTGCACCCTTCATTTTCAGGGGCCGCCGTTGCTGACTTCGATTCACTAATCAGCGTGTTGCAGCTTAAACCTTTGCTCTGGAAGAAAGCAATATTCATCATGTATTCTGTTGGTGCTTTGCTGCTTAATGAATAAATATGGGACATTTTGATCTAGCAAAGACTAACTTCAGTATTTCCTCTTTATCTATTTCAAGAGCATAAAATCCAAGGAGGAGACATGGGGAAATGGACACAGTTGTGTTCTGAACCATTTTCCCCCTGGGTGATGGTCTTACATGTATTTTGCTTGGATCAAGAATTTTGGAAAGTACTAATTAAAGGTTTTTCACCAACCACAATATATTCAGACAGCTCCCAGCCTTTTCCCCATGTCAGAGTCCACATGGACTGCACCAAGAGAAAGACTGGGACTAAAAGGCTTGGAAAGGCCAGAGGTATAGAATAAAAAATCCTTTTTTTTTTTTTTTGAAGATCTGAAAACTTATTCTCTGGGTAAATTCCACAGAAAGGAGCAGGATTAAACCGCTGCGGACACACAGAATTTGTGACGGGTTTGATGTAATTTACTCTCACAAACCCAGGTGTGATTCTCATTTGCACCCTGGCCACTTTACACTGTTTTCCCAGTGTAAAGGGGTTGTAAAGACAGCATCAATCATTTTTACACCTACTTTATGGCCATTTTACACAGGTAAAGTGGCCCTTTGTGTAAATGAGAACTCAAGCCCTGGAGAATTTAATAGAGAAGAGATCCTATCTATAGACTGCACTAGACCTTCTAATAGGGTCTATTACTGGGACATAACTCTCTGCTGAATTTTATAGCTTGACTTAAAGATCGTCAGTCTTGATTAAATTCAGCTCTGCAGAACTTTTCCAAAGGTGACATGCGTGCTCCTCCACCCCAAACGCACGTGGACAGTGATGGTGTCACATGGATAACTGCTTGGTTTTCAAAAGGAGAAGCAGCAGCTACCACTTTCCTCTGGCTCTGACACATTTTGATGTTGTGCTATGCAAATACTGGAGATACAATAATGGCAACGAAAAGGGAACCGAGATGCGTCACCTTATACGGAGCCAAAATGTCACATTCTCAACCCCACCTAGGTGGCAGCCACTCCCGATGGGGGGGCTGCATGCTATGCCCCTCTCCATCCCCTGCTGCTGCTGGACAGACAGGGCTGATGGGTGATGGGGAAGCACCGCTGGTCCTGACCCTGCACTGAGGCAGCTACCAGCCCACTCCTCCCACCACCACCTTCACATGATGGCCATCTGCACCTCGCCGGCCCTGTGTGGGCACCACTTGGAGCTTTGCCTAAAGAGCAGCTTTGCGCAAGAGCGCTGGAAACTGCAATCAACTCACAGGGCTCATTTTCACTCTCTTACCTTTTTTTTTCTTCACGCTACCAGCCAGTGCAATATTTGCTTTAGGGGCCTTTCGAAACAGAAAGCACGCTGCTGGCGTGTGAGAGGAGCCGTGGTTCAGGTCCTCTATATTTAGAAAGCCAGGATGGCGTACATCCTCTTGAAATTTTCATAGGCCCCTGCACCCCACCCACCCGCGTACTCCTGCTTGCGTCTGGAAAATGCTTTTCGGTCTTAGCAAAGGGTGTTGGCTTAGGGGGATTCAAGGGACGTGCAGAGGAACAACAGCAGCTCAGTCCCGAGTGCAAAGTGCGAAGCCTCCTTAAGGCACAGGGCAGCAGGGCAGGCGGTGGGGGCCCACCAGGCTCAGGCAGCTGAAGTTGGGGTTCTAGCCCATTGTAACATAAATCCCAAGGCAGGGGCAAGTTTCCCCTGAAACATATGCAAGCTCTCTGCCATGACACGTCAGGCAGCGCTGTGCCCTCAGCTGAAAATGCCTTCCTGAGCTCGTATTTTGATGGCCACACGCGGCACATAGCATCTGCAGCAAGAAGATGGATTTTGATGATAATTCATGTCAGGTCTCTGCAGGTCCCACTCCCTGGAATTTTTGCTTTCTGCTCTTCTTCTACCTTCTGTAATCACTAATCAGTAACATTTGTACTCCCCTAAATTTGCTCTGTAGTCAAGTATGATAAGCGAAGATTGCACCTACAAAGTTGGGGTACTTTTGGGTTTGGTACCTGATTTCCATGCCTTTGTCCAAGCAAACAACTGAAAGGCTCATCTAAACTTCGAATTTGTTGAAGGTGGCTGGGGATTTCTTTTTTTTTTTTTAAGAAGATGTGGGCAATGCATATTTCATATGCTACCATAATGCTTTCCCTCTTCACAAATCCATCTTTGCAATACAGCTTAGCCATTAAGGCCTGCTTACAGTGAGTGACTGCAGAGAGAATGTGGAGCTGAGACCCACCAAAGCTCACAAATGACTCCCTGCTTCACTGGGTGCACCAAGGTATTCCTGCCTGGCATGGGCATCTGAGAGCCAGTCAAATGCAAGTGGGATTCCAGCCTGAAGCAGGAGAACAATCTGCAGAGGGTGATTTGAATACTGTCAGCTGTATTAGGACAGTCAGCAGGGCTGACCTCAAGTTACAGAACATACAGAGAGTGACACTGATGAAGGCTGCCCTCTGCACTAAGAGCACTGATTGTCCTGGAAATGAAACATTTGAGCAAGACAGGTTTTTGACCCCATTTCACTCTGTGGCCATGTAAAGAGAACTCTGGTTTTAAATGGCCCAAAACTAACTGAAGAAGGATTTCTTCTTACTGCAGTGCAGGATCTCTTTCACTAAAACTAAGGCAAGAGGACGCCTTTGCCTGTCTGTCCTCTGCGCGGCTGGCTGGAAGTGTCACTGCTGGATACATGCATAGCAGTGTGGAAGCCGCCCTGACTTCTTTTTCTGGGATACTTTCTTCCAGCTCCGCAGCTGCCAGCGCTGGCACAGGGAGGGCATGGGCAGCTGGTGGCCCAGATCCATAATGCGCCCGAGTCAATCAAGCCCTGCAGCTATCCCTCTTTTACTGAATATACTGGTCATCAGGGATTTGGTGGGATAGTTTAGGGAACAATCACAATGCAAAAATAGAAAACAGACATTTACACTTTCCCTTCCACCTTGCAAATCCAAGCAGGCAAGCAGCACAGACACAAGGGGAACCGAGGGGAGCTGATGGAAAAGCGAAAGCCTCCTGTCCTGTTACACTGCTCAAGCCTGCCAATGAGCTGAGAAATAGTGAAACAGTACAGAAAACAAACCACCATAAATCAGGCACTCTAAACGCTTTGGGTTTTCGTGATCCAAGGTGGTGTTAGGTCAGGAACATGAAAAAGAGTGTGTTTGTATGGGCTTCTTCCTGCTGGTCTGAGTTTCCCAAACACCAGGATGCTGCATCAGATGGGGACACAGCCAGCCAGGCTTTTTGCTGATAGACTTTGCTGTCACCACAGGAAATAGATTTTGTAAGCTATCTGGGCTGGGAGGTGGGGAAGGGCAGTTTATAGACTGTACTCACATATCTATATATATTCAGTTAAGACTACTGTTTTCAGATTCAGCATTTTTCCTTACATATAAAAGGAAATGCTAGGATCTCAGCTTGTGAAAGCCTGCACTTCTGGGTTAACAGGAGCGGTATTTCCACTTTATTTCTAATAAAACTTTTCTCACTCACTCCACTCAGGTTTCAGTGTTTCTCTTGCTTCTCTGTTTTCCAAAGTGGTGAGACTTCATTCCTTGCACATCCCCCACCAGCCCTGGAAACAGGCACCAGGTCTGCGCGCTGTGTGAACAGCCTCTGCTTAGCCAGGGCAGGGGAGGCACAATTTGCAAACTGGCTCCAGAGACGTTGGGGTTCTCCTCCAAATGTGCTCCAGTCACTGATTACAGCCGTTGTTCCTAGCAAATTGTCCAAAAAATCACAGAGAGACAGTGCTTGAAAATCACACAGGCTAATTGCCTGGTAATAGGCGACAAGTGGGTTTCATTAGTGAAGTGGCATGTGTGGCTATTGTGTGGTGGGAACAGGCAGGACCTGGCCCTGTGCTTCCTCAGAGGTCCTGCCACCACTGCAGTCCCTGGAAATTTCAACTGATGATTCAGGGAAAATTCAGGACCTGTAGGCAGCCACTGGAGACCAGGATGTGCTCAGGAGATGTCACACTGGGCAACAGGGCATGCAGGAGTATGTGGGATCACTGGGATGACCCACATCCCCACATCCCCAAGGGAAACTGTCCCTTCTTGAAGGGATGTGTGGAAAGCAGCATTTCATATTGACCCATGGGTGAACTTACGCTGTTTGTGGCATGTACATGGATGGACAGCTGTAGTTGTGCCCATGTTGGCACATATACACATGTACCCTCGCAGAGAGAGAGATGGGGAGGCACTATATAACATGAAGTTTACTCATGGATGTACATAAAACCACATCAAAACCCGCTGTGGATGGGAAAGCCGCAGCTTTATGTAGGTGCCTGACCATGTGTGAGTGCAAAAAAGGCCTGAATCATGGCATGACTTGATCTGGGCAGCTGTGTGTCAAAATACCAGTCCTGGTGGCATACTCCATTTAACGCTCACCTCCTCCCAGATTTACTGCAGCATTCCACATTTCCAAACAGCTTTGAGTCCTTGTTTACTCTTTAAAGCAACCTGCTCAGGAAGCACTTCTCCTTCACCTCCCCTCTCAACCGTGGGATCACCTTTCACTTCAGTTGGGGCTTGGTGCCAGGCTTGTTCCAGTCCTTACCTCTGCTTTGGGGCCACAAATGCTCACCTAGGAGGAAAAAAGCAGGTAGAGTAGAAGAGGAATAAAGATTTGGTTGATTTGGTTTTGTCTAGGCATGGCACACCTTACTGTAAGATTTTTCCCACTAAAAGGAACATGTTGATTTTGGCTGGTTTGGAGTTTGATGGGTTTTCTATTTTCAGTGGCTGTAAGGACCTGATTCAAGGCCCCTGAAATGGCTGAAAAATTTTGCGCCCAGTTCAGTCGCCTTGGATCAGTCCATGCAGGAAATTCATTCTCACTTGCTCCTACCTGTGGGCTAACTAATATTTCCCATGCTTAATAGAAAGCAGTCGTTAGACCTGCTGCATCACACAAGAGGAAAACACAAGTTATTCAATAAAGTGGGTTGATTAAGGGACAGCCTTGAAGACTAAAAATAATCAGGGAAATAGGAGTCAATGCCATATGAGAGCAAACATGCAGTCAGTTGTTATCATAAAACTTTTCACATGATAGTCCATGCCCTCATCTCACCCGAGGCATGTTTGTTTTGGACAATCTTAAATAGTGCAGCCTCATGTATTGGCACCAATATATACAGACTGATTCAAGAGTTCAGGCCTCACCCAAAAAGTTGATGGGAGTCAACACATTGACTACCCAAAACATGCCCCATAGGAATCACTCTGTATTTGGAAAGATATGTTGCAGTTAAATACATAGGTCTGAGCTAGATATAAGTTAGCTTTTACAGTACTTGCTTAGGGAAAATGTACTGGCATCATCCCTGTCAGATCTGCATGGAGACAAGTAAAAATTTGGGGATTATAATTACTAGGTACAAGACAAAATAAAATATGGCTGAAGGAGAACTCGAGCAGTCAGGGGGCAACGCAACCAGTTCAAATGAACTGCTTCGGTCCAGACAACTTTCACAGCTCAGGCCATGATTTGAAGAGGAAGAGGAGAAGGGTAGCAGGAACTCAGCATCTCACTTTTTCACACGCCTCAAAAACATTGCAGGCAATGTGAGAAGAAGAAATAGATGGCTTTACTTCTGTCTGGAAACATGTGGCACAAACTGGAAAAGAGGAGATTAAATTTGGCTTCACCTCACCTTTCCCCTCTCTTTTCCCTCCCCTGCTCTTTACTAGCATTATCTGAGTTGCTCAGTCCTCAGCAAACATCCAGGGAGCCAAAATATGGGCAGGATTCTTGCCATAACCAAACCAACCAATGAATGAAATAAGGCACTTGTTTCCTAAGGCAGACGGAGGGGAAGGGGGAGGATTTAAACATTTCTCCGTGGTGTTGGAAACCCACCTTGAGTAGAAGCAGTCCCTCAGCTCACTCAAACTGCCAGCGCTCCTTTGACGTCAGTTGGCAGCTGGCTGGTTTGCACCATCCCAGGGGTTGGCTGCAGTGGCATAAGAAAACAGCTCAACCCATCAATGAAAGACAGCAAATGGCAAGCTGAAGTCCTGTACTCCCTCCTCTGTTTTACTGCTTTTCATCATCACCTATGCCATTGTTTTCAGGTGCATAAGGGTGCAGACCAGTTACTGCAAGTGTCTCTTGGGCAAGTGACATGTCAGGTGGTGATGAAAGGGCAGCACAGGGTTACAGCAGGGCTGATGAATACCAGTAAACCTGGGGGTGTACTGGGGAAGGTCTCTGTGCCCTTGGGACCCAGGTACTCTTAGGACTTCTGCCAGGGGCACACTTACAGGAAGAAAGTGATGCTCATACAGTTATGTGAGAGGTTGGACCTGCTGCCCACGGGGAGGCTGCTGTCTCCATGAACGGATGGCTGATGTCCTCCAATCTCAATCTGTGTGCTGATCATATTGTCTAATGAGGGAAAATTTGGGAGAGTTTGTTAGAGAAGGAGTTTGAAAATGAGTGACCTGCAGGAAGTAGCAGGGGCATTCATCTGCTCTCTCCCTTTTACTTTTTCCACCAAACAGACTCCACATCCAAAGAGAGTGGGAGCAGGAGAAACCTGGCAATTTTAGTCAGGCACTGAAGTCTTCTTGCAGAGTGCTTCCTGCAGTGCATAGTGGGATGAAAGGAAGAAGCAGTCACACAGCTGGCTCCCCTGCCCTGCCTGGACCAGGTTTCATGCCACAGCTGCCTATCCCAACTGTGGCACAAACGCATCCCACAGAGGGTGGGGACAGCTGCAGTGCACAAAAGCTGTGTCCCAGTGCTGCTCGCAGTGTGGTGGCCCTCAGTTTCAGGGGGATGCTGCTGTGCTGGCAGCAAGAGGATGAGGTCAGCTGCAGCAGGGAGTGCCTCTGGGGACCACGCATGGCTGCGTTCCTGGACTGCATTTTTCAACAACAGCAAAGCAACTCATTCTTTCACTTTTCCCTCCTGAAAAGCCTTCAAAGGCTTTCAGAGAAGGAGTGCTCTGCAGCCCCTGCAAGCCAGCTGTGCTGAAACTGTCCTGAGATGAACACCCCAAAGTGAAGGGAACCAGAACTGATGATCCATTCTGAAAATGAAAGCATCAGAGATCCTTCACCGCCAGATCTCATTTCTTACCTATGCTGAGGGCTGATGGAGGGCTTGCAGCATGCAGTGCAATGCAGAACCCCACTAAAGGCCCTGTTCCTTCATTCCCTCAATCAGTACTTGTTTCCAGAAAAAGGGATGCTTTTCAGGGCCATAGGCTGGAGCTAAAAGGTGCAGTGGGCAAAGAAGGCTAGACATAAACCTTTCCCAAGCCAGAACAAGTCTTCCTGCCACATGTTTGCTGCCTCTGCAGCCAAGAAGGTGGGCTGTGAGGGTGTCTTGTTATTTCTCTTCACAACAGACCTCCACTTTGAAGGACCCTTCATGAAGTATCTGGAACTACTTTATGGCAACTCTAACGCAGCTGAAACAAGGCACAAGCCCAGGCTTGCAGTTTGAACCCCTTTCATTCTATGGGATGTTGGGACGACATGAATCCCTTTTCCCAAACCTTATTTTACAAATTGCCTTTGGAATGCCTGTAAAGAAAGGCAGAGGGCCCAGCTGACCCTCTGCAATGATGCAGGAAGACCCAGTTTCAAGGCAGGACAAATATAGCGACCAGACAAGGGCTGTGGGCTTTGTCAGTAGGCACAAGCCCTGCCGGATGGGGCTATGAGGTGGGAACACCAGGCTACCCACTAAGCTCGGGGGCTGGCTGGGTCAAGCAGAGCAGCAGGCAGGTGTTTCCAAGGGCAAAACCTCTCGAGAGCAGCTAGCTTGCTAAAATAGATGCCATGCGATAAACCGAAAAAGAAAGCCCTACTGCCCAGGTGGTGAAGGCAGCCGCCTGCCCGCCTGCTGCATGGCACGGAGGAGAGCAGCTATATTTGTCAGAGACAGCCAAAGGCTGTGGGGGCAGCTGGCAGAGGTCTTCCCTTTGTTCCATGCCAGAGCTGCACCTTGGCAGTTCCCCTTGCAGGGCTGGTGATGGAGCCAGCCGGCCGGAGGGCTTCCCCTCGCCTTCCCTGCAAACCCCCGTCAACCATCAGCAGCACCTTGTCCTACCTCACTGGCGCTGCCTGGCCAGCCCTGCTGGGCAGGGAGAGTAAAGAAACACAACAAACTGCCCACATGGTGCTGGATGCAGAATCACAGCCAAAAAGAATGAATCAGCCCCTCCTGCCTTAAATCATGCGATCATCCACCGGGTGACCAGTGCGTGCGTGGCACTTGGGAGCGGCCTGTTGCTCAACCACAGAGGCACCCTCGGGCCCGGGATGCCCCTCTTCAGGCTCCTCTGCACAAGGGTGTGAGTGCTTGTGCAAAGCAGCAGAGGCCTCACCAAGCAAACACACCGCTAAGCTATTGTGCAAGCAGAGGAGAGGGTGGCTTTTGGCCATGCTGGCGTTTGCAGCAGCGCAGTGCATCACACAGACAAACCTGTCCCCTCTGGAGCAAGCTGTAGTAGCAAGCTGTACGCGCCAGGGTGTGAAATCTAGCCCTGCTCTGAATTCCACTCACTGCCTCTACAAGCACCTGAGTGTACCTGTCCTAAGGCTAATTTGCTTCCACACACAGAGCAAATGACCTTGTGTGGCTCTGAACACCACAAGGCGAAAAACTTGCCCCAAGTCACAGTGAGAGAGGAGAAAAAAAAAGAGAGGTGACTTTTCCCATCGAGGACCAAACTCTCAGGCCTGACAAATGTCCATGTTGTGATCCAGACCCTAAGCTTGGGACCACCAGCCATCATTTGGGTCATTTAAGAAGCCAGAAGTTCAATTACAAAGGCGCCAATAGTGAAGCACGAGCCTGGGAAACACAAAACTGTCTCCATTACTGACTTGCCATATATCCCTGGTAAGCCATGCCACCTCTGTGCTCCTGCTTAGCCATTCCTCTCCCTAAGCTGGAAGCCTTACGGCTGGGGATTCAGGTTTCATGTTTGCAAAGGAGTGTGAATCATGCAGGGTAAACCCACTGGGGTCAGAGCTGCGTTTCTGATTTACACCAGTGTAAATTATTGCCTTTGCTTTAAAAAATGTTATTGTGTTGGATGGGGTCCCAGTAACTCCACAAAGGAGGGAGTGGGAGAAGTTCTTTGTAGATGGACTTCTTACCATTTATTTACCCCCAGCTATCATGCAACTGCTTCACTTGCACAAAACCCGCGCTCCATACACAGGACAACAGAGAACATGAGTGACCTGCAGCCCATTTGGTGCAACCACCTCTCACCACAGCCATGCAGTGAACCAGACACAGTGCAAATGGAAGCCCACCTCCTGCTCAGGGATCCCCCAGGCTGTCACCAGCAGGGCAGGGCTGGACAAAAGGCTTGCCCTGAGAATCCTGGGGAGAGGCCACGTAGAAGAGCAGGGCAGAAGCGCTACTCTGCCCTCTGAGCGAGCCTAGGAGAGGCCTGCTGTGTGGTGCAGCCCATTAGCTCCTGCTCTTCAGCCATCAAAGCAATCTGCGCATCTTGGCTCTCTTTCTGTTCCTTGGGCAACCACATGGAGCTGCTTGGAGAAGCTTCAGTAAAAAGATTTATCTGGGCTTTTGTGCCTGTCAGTATTTGAGGTGTCTGTAGCTCATGGGCTGTAAGAGAGGACATCCCTGCAAGTGGGTGAAAGAGAGGACATCCCTACAAGTGAGTGAAAGAGAGGACATCCCTACAAGTGAGTGAAAGAGAGGACATCCCTACAAGTGGGTGGCATCTTCAGAGCACATGGTGCTGTATGAACGAGGAAAAAGTTGGCTGCTTCTAGCTAAGAAGAAGGTCACAAGGTGGTTTTACACCAGTGCAAGAGGAAGGTAGAAGAAATAAAAGGTGAGGGAGGAGAGCTCACCAATAAAACATTAATTTTTACCCAAGGTATCCATTCATCCTTCTAGTAGCAGGTCCAGTGACAGTCCCTTTGATTGAGAAAGAAAACTTTCCAAACATAGATTAGGGGTCAAATATGAAGCTCAGACAGGGAGAAACTCATGCAGGGGGACATGTGAGGAGTGAAGAAAAGGACCCTTAGGAGGCAGGTAGCTGCAGACAGGGCTATTGTGGGAGGGACAAACAGGCACCTGAGGGGCAACCAGCGCTGCGGGAGCTACCTTTGGGCACTGCAGATGTCCATCTTGCAGTATGGCTCAGGAAGAGAGGGCACAGCTCCACGGGGTAACCCTCCTGCTGGGGCTGCCGAAGCTGTGGAGAAGACTTTGATTGCCTTTCCTTGTAAGAATGCACTTATTCATGGGTAAAAATTACTATCTAGTCTCCAGCTACTGTCAATCTGGCATCTCCCCTTGTTGGTTAATTCACTTCAAGCAGTCTGAAAAAAATATATGTAAAGGAAAAGACTTTCCTTTTTCGTCACCTTCCAGTGATGTTTAAATGCTCTGACAGGTAATTATTGGTGATATTGATTCTAACTATGACAGAAAATGAACAGGTGAGTGTGAAATAGAAAGTTATTTATAAAGATGTAATTGAAACAAAATCTATCCTGAAGGCTTGAGAGTTTAAGGGGGGGAAAAATGCATCTGCTGGTATGTCTTTGCTGTCTCTGAGGGTGTTTGGATGTTTCCTCATGAATGGGAAGGCCACCTCCCTCAAAACAACTGGTGCCACGTCTTCTCATGGGTACCGGGACAGGGGCTGCCACAGACTTGGGTGGTCAGAGCCAATCCCCACATCCTGTTTCAAAGCAGATTATCCTCTTGGACCTCAGTTCATTTATTACTCTTCTGAAGCACAAGGTTGATTTATTTGGATACTGATTTAATTTTCCCTCCATATTTATTTAACTGCTTTCTGGTGAAACCTGGGAATACATTTCCAGCGAGCCTCTTTTTCTCCTCCTGTCCCCTAAGCAGGCAGGATGATTACTCCAACATCTCTGCCATCATGGCATGAAGCACAGATGTGGGACAGGGCAGGCAGCAGGCACTGGGACATGACTGCATATGGTAAGAAACCACGGGAGCAGCCCTTTTAAAGGGGAGGTCTGATATGGCTGTAGAGCCATGGATTCTTCACAAACAACATCTCTTGGGCCTGCTTGAGGCTGTAATAAACAGACAGCATGGCAACAGCTGAAAATAGACATGAAAAGCAGGCCAGAGAAAGAGGCCCTCAGCCCAAGGCCAAGAGGTCCAGTGCAACATCCATCAGCCCAAGCTGATGATCATCAACTTGTTCAACTGTCCACAGCAGGACGTCAACAGTGAGATGCATTTTTAAATGGAAACCAAAATCTTACTGTTGCAAATGTGGCTGTTGGTACTTCTTGCAGTTCTGGGACACGAAATGTCACCACCACTGGTGAGTCTTCTCTGGCCACACTTGCATCTCCTTGGCTGGAGACCTGGCCCCACTTAGGTCCATGCTTTCAGGTCCTACAGCTTAGGAGACGCAAGTCTCATCATTGCAAAGCTGAAGCCCTTTACAGAAATATCCCTCGCAGCCCTGCCAGAGGCCCATGGGAGGCTGTGCTGTGGCTGCTGGCCCCAAGAGCTGGTCTTGCTTTCTCTAGCAGCTCCACACATCCTCAGCCAGGCCAAAACTAATTCCCTGGCCACAGACTGGTGGTGACGCTTGCTGGGGAGAGAAGGCTTTTGCCAATTTGTTATTAAATCACAGTGCTATTTATACCAACATCAGGCTGTTTGGGACTAAATGCACAGAAAAAGTTACATACCCGGGTTCTGCCAGATAGCTCAGGACGATGGTGCAGGGAGAGGTGGGTCCTTGGGCACTGTCTTCTTGCAGTTGACTTGCATCTTTATCCTGCTCAGCTGCTGTTGCTGCCAGTTTTATGGCTCCCACCCTGCATGCTGGGAGGGTGATGCCCTCTGGGGCTGTGTTTTTGGATCTAGCAGATTAGGAACCACTGTAGTGCTGCAGTCCTGCTGCTTTATCTCTTGATGTCCAAATCACTAGTCCTCACCCCACCTAGAGCGACCACTTCTAACAAAGCTGAGACAGCAGAGAGCTATATATTAATTGAGCAGGTAGCCCCAGTTTGGTTCCCAGGATACCTCCAAACTTCTGGGCTGTGAAAAGCTGAGCTCTGAAGCATCACAGGAGGTCATGTCCCCATCCCCAGTGATGATGGCAAGGACATCTGTCTAGAGCCACTTCCCCCAGTGTTGGTGGTGTACCTGTCCTTATGGAGAAAGAGGCTGCAGTTCCTCCAGGGCTGTCAGTCTTTCAGGAGTAATTGAAATAATGCAGGAAGGCTTATGAGCAGATGTGGTTCCTGTGCCACTTCTGCCAAGGCTCTGCTCCACAGACATCAACTACAGCAAAATGTTTAAACCAAGCTGCAGTGCTGTATGCCCAGCATTTGTACGTAAACAACATCTAAGAGCATGAGGGGGAGTGTGTAGCTCTTTCAGAGCCGACCGGATGGTTCTCTCACTTGACATGCTCTCTTCCTGAAACAACATCACTTTGTTGAATTTTGTGGCTTTTTATGTGGAACAACATTAGCTCATCCAAGTCTGTGGTTTATTTGAAAATGAAATTCCGGTAAGCTTTTGTACCATCTGGCAATGTCCAAACAAATTTGGTTTAGCAAGAAACCACTGCACACGTGTGCGCAAACACATACACACCAGAAACATTATCATCATCATAATCAGTAATCACAGGAAGCTTGACATCTTCGGGGCAACGGGAGGGGAAACAAATCAGTGCTGGACTCATCTCCCAGCCATATGCCTTCTGTGGGCCTTGGTCCTTCCAGCAGAGGGCATTTCGCAAGCCATCACTCCTACACCGCTTCTACTCCTTCCCTCTGTGGCTACGCCTTTGACGTGAACTTCCAAGTAGATCCAGATGTAAATCAAACACAGCTGGATGAGCTGCAAGACGGCACGCTGTGTCAAATTCACAGCTGCTGTCAGGTCATCGCACTGATTTAAAGGAGCAACCCTGATTTACACCAGCTGAGGAGCTGGTCAGACATGTTGAGGAGGGACTGAAGTATACAGGAGAGGTTTGGGGCTGGGGTGGTGGCTTCTTGGTTGTTCCATGCAATAGCTGAAGTGGTTCATTAGGTGGGACCAGCCGTGGATTCCCTCCTAGGTCCTCTTCTGGTCCAGGCAGGTAGTGGGACACATGACAAATTCTTGACATCTTGTCCATCCATAGCACTCTTTCTCTGCTCCTCCTCCCATGGCTGTGCACACAGGGGCCTGTGACTGACAAAGCTGAAAGGAGAGATGGGGAGAGTGAAACGCAATGGCAGGAAACGAGAGGTGTTAGCTCGGACATGTAGGACAGTTTACTCTGAGACCTGAATGCAAAGTCCACTGAAGCCAATAGGCGAGTTTCCACTGACTCCAGCAAGCACAGGATCTCTACACACATTCCTCTCTATACACTGTGAAACAGGGGAGAATATATGTATTGGCTTTAAAATAGCCATAAAATACAGCGGAATTCTGCTTTTGAGAAGAAGCAACTGAAATCTAATGGACGAGCCTCGAAGATGAGCCAATGCCACTGGGAGACGTTAGATCCATGGAGGTTGTAGATGTTGCCCTGTCCATGGGGACTCTGTCCAGCAGCAGGCTCTATTTTTGTATCATAGTCCACAACTACACGAACAGGATTTTCAATGGAAATCATTGCAGACATCTCCATTCAGAACATGCTGTTGGTTTTCAATCTGCGCTGCATGCATTTAAAACTTGTGCATGTACAACTGAGAGTATTTTTTCCATGAGCTGGACGTGAAGAGAAACCAGCAACCCCAAGGAATGCAGAGGATGGCAGAGAAAGGTGAGATGCCTACAGCCCCAACTTGACAAGGGCTGCTCTTGCCTGACCTGTGTGTTCTGACTCCTTCCTCCACACCAGGTCACTGATAGCATCTCATCCCCTGCTCCACATATAGCTGCTAATAAAAGCAGAAATTTGGTTCACCTGAGAACATGGAAAAAGAAAATAAGATCAATCTCAGCAGCAAAGGCTTTTAACTGAGGAAGTGTTTCAAAAAGGTGGCCCTGGTGAGGCACCTCACCAGCTGGACTGTGGACAGGAAGCTGACACACTGTGATAATCCTGCTCTGGTTTTTTCTTTTTACACAATTTTTTTTTTAAATATATATATAGTTTTGCCTCCGGCATATGCTGCACTAGTGTAGCAGCTCTTCAAGTACCATGTTTTGCAGCGCACATGTGAATAACAGCACCTAAAACCAGCAGCTGTTATATAAATAAGGCTGGTGCTTCCCTTGCAAGCACCAGGACGGCAGTGGGGATCTGGGCCAGCACAGCCCAGGAGAAAAGCATCCTGGCCTTGGGTCAGAAGGTGATGAAGGTGGGGACAAATCCTCAGGGCAGTCTTGGCCACCAGCCTCCCCTCCGTGTCATGCCATCCATTGCAGACCACCACCTCCCTGGGGCAGAGGCTGCTGCATCCGTGCTGTTCATTACCAGTGGCACTCCTCGTCACTGCCATCCTGTAATATGGCAAATGGGTAAAAAGAATAACCAAATTATGAATTTGTGGCATCTCATGGCTGTTTTGCTGATGCTGTGCATAAGGATTAAGGTAGCTATTGTTTCATAATTATGTATGTTGTATCTTAATGAGCAGCTTAATTATTCTACTCAGGAGAGGGTCAATGATGTATTAAGAAACCAGATTTGGCATTTGGTTTCCTTTGACACTACGATGCAAAAGTCTGATTTGTACCTCCTGTCAATTTGCTGTATCTCAGCATGCAAATACTCCTGACTAATTTAGGCTTTCTTTAAGAAAAATCTGCGATATACCCAGAAAAGATTAATACTCAACAGACGTCCATCATCTAAGCAAACACCCCTTTTTCGGAAACTGTACTGATAATTCATAAATTCCCTTAATGAGACTGCAACCCTCCTGGCTCTTGTTCATGAGGTTTCTCTGCCTCAGTGTATTTATTTGGCAGGAAAACTTTGCCTGCATAAGGCTTAAAAATGTTTGACCCCTTGGAAGGAAATGAGGCGATATTCTCCAAATACCCAAAAGAAAATGGAAAAGAGGACAGCAGTGAAAAAGTTGGGGTTGCAGGTTGTGTTCGAATTCATAGGAAAAGGAGATGTCCATGCTACATGGTCATCCCTGGATGGATATGGCTTTGCTCATACTCTTGCTTGCTGTGGTGGACAGAAGTCATGTGAGGACTGACGGTCACTGGGACACTTCCAGGTGGTACATCACGCATACTTGTAATTCTTCTGTGCATTGCAACAGGGCAGTCACGTACCAGCACTCCCACATTTCCATTTTGATAGTGAAATCCACTGAAATTTGAGAAAGAGAACTGAAATCTGCTGTGCTTTCGGCTCAGGTATCGGCAAGAAAATGCTTTCTCTCTCTGGTGTACTTACACCTTACGTACCTGTGAGAAAGATGGTGTGAGACGGTGTCAGGAGAAAGGTGTCAGATTTACCCATAACAAAGTGGATACCCAAAAAATATTATACTGGGATTATAAAATAAGCATCAGCTTCGAAATTGGTGTTTCTATGCATAAACCAAGAATTTCTGGTAGGAAACAGTCAGAGCAAAGTAAAAATCAGCCTTGATTATGAATTTTGGCAGAAGTTCAAGTTTCTCCAAAGCAGGAGCTCACCCCCCTGTCAGGGAAGAACCACCTTGGTATTTTGAATCTGGAGCTCAACTTTCTGCAGGTCCAGGTGCGTTTAAGTCCTTGCCTTTGGTTCACGCACCTCTTAGGCTCATGGCAGGCCTGGCAAAGGGTAAATTTCAGAGTATGAAATCATGGGGGTAGACATCAAGTCATGGCAGACAAGAATTACTCTCTAAAAAGTATTATTCTAAAACTAAATGCCCAAGACATTGAT
Organism: Myiopsitta monachus; assembly: GCA_017639245.1. Taxonomy (NCBI): domain Eukaryota; kingdom Metazoa; phylum Chordata; class Aves; order Psittaciformes; family Psittacidae; genus Myiopsitta; species Myiopsitta monachus. Next base: position 84,574,217 of record CM029920.1, read on the forward strand.
CATTATGGATGGAAACCATAAAGGCTGGAGGGAATGAATTGCTTATTAGAAGTGACAGAGTCTCACAGGGAAATTCCCTGGTTATAACTGATGCTGCTCAGCACTTTTCGGCAAAGCTGCTGAGTTTCCTTAACCATGGGCTGACCCTCAGAGCATCTTCTGCCTCAGTGTCATGCAGTCAGGCTTCCCAGGACGGCACTTGTGGACATGATACCCATTTGAATAACCCCAAATTTCCCCGTAAAATCAACAGTTAACCCCCCTGCCTTGTCCTAACAATCCTTGGTGATTTGATACATTTCTCACCCAGGGCACGACTCTATAAATATGGCAAATCTTTCCTGCCAGCATGCCAGTGTACCCTGGTCTGGGTGGGAGAGGGCAACTCACTGCTATAGGTTGAGCTGGGTAGGAATTAGGAAGGCCTTGCAATGAGGGATCACAGGGGGTCTGCAAAGTGCAAAGTGCAAAGACTGCGAGTCTGTATTTGGAGAATTCTTTATTTCATTTGGACATAAAATTGGTTGTGAGAAAAGGGACTTTGAACAAAACCTGAGAGTTTTGTTTTGCCTCCCTTAGTCAGCGAGTGTGAACATTAATGTTTTCGCAGCTGTGAGCAGGCAGCACTGGCACACACATTCCCACTCACTCTCACAGCTAGAAATACTGCCTCCATGTTTTTTCCAAATAACCAACATCAGAGGGTAATTTGACTGCCTTATTATCACTAAAGGAATGTGCCTACATAAAAATCATGCTTTGTCAGAGCCACATTGTCCTTGTTTGTCCATCCCCTCTAAGACATGGAGGCACCTTGTTCCCATCAACCCTGATGCCCGGCAGGAGCCCCAGTGCATCTGGGGATGCAGGTCCCACTCCCAGTTCCGGAACACATGAAGCTGAGCTGAACTGGGGCCCATGGGGGCCAGTACACTTGGGAAAGGTCATGTCCAAGAGCACATGCTCCTCCACCTATTTGGCTGCTTTCAACCATGGAATAAAAGAATGACAAGGAGTCTTATAGTCTGTATCCCTTGTCCTGACATTTCCATATGATACAAACCTGCCTAAAACAATCGAGACTTTCTAGGTCTTGAGCATCACTACTTTTCATGGCTGTGGGTATGAGGCAATGGATGGGAAACTCTCCATGAGCCACCACCAATGGAGTTTTACAGAAAAAAGTCTCTGGGAGCATTTTGGAAGCCAGGACTTGGTATTTCTCTGAAGTGCTGCTCCTGCCAGGAAGGACATAAATACAGCCATAAAAGAGATCCCAATGTCTGGTTCCTGAATTTCAAATTGCAAAGTCAGTAAGACTATTTATTTCAATAAATATTCAAGGAAGTATCTTCAGTCAAGTGACAGCTCGTTCCCAACTGTAATTAAACTCGCGGCTCAATTACTGTTGTATAAGTCAATGGCATAGATAGGATTATTACAGGAAAACCGCCAGGGAGGCCGAGACTGGTACAGAGAGGTGGAAAGGTGAGTTCAATGTGGGCTTTTACGGCTGTGCTATAAAGCTGAATGCAGGCCAGGCCAGGTCCTGCTGGTCCCGGGCTGCACCCCTCAAGGTGTGCACGAAGCATCAGTCGTGCAATTGTCTCCTCCCTGCAAAGGGGGGTACAAAGATGCATGCAAGCAGGTTAGCCCTGAGAAAATCGATGCAAGCTGAACATCAGCTTTTAGGGCTGGGGCAGGCACTGCTCCCTGCTACCTCTCTGTGTTGTGCCCTTACCTGGCTGGCCTTTGCTGTGCCGAAGCACAGCGGGGTGCTGCAGGCGGCTGCAGCTGCGGGTGGCAGCTGCAGCACAAACGTGCATTCGCATGCTGTTAGTTTGTTAGCCAGTCAGGTTGCCGAGCCCCTCGTTTCCCCCCGGGAGGATGGTTTCTCCAGCTGCGGCAGAAGCGCGACTGTGCCAGGCTGTGCTGGAGGAGCAGAGGGGGGCAAATCACCGCGCTGGCAGGGCTGAGGGCCTCCCAGGGTGAAGGACCACCCCTCCCTATTGCTCCCCAAGGACAGGGTCGGACACGTCTGCTGGTGTCCGGCTTGCAGCTGTTTTCCCTTCGCTCATCTCTAGTTACTACCCGAGAGCTTCACTTCATCCTTGCAGCTTCCAAGGCCTTCAGCTGCTTCTCCTGTTTGTACTGAAGGAGAAAAGGGAACAAAGCCTAAACTGTGTGTTCCCGCTCCAGGGGACAAACAAGAAGAGCATCATCACACGTATTTAGCTTGTATTTAATAAAATAATTAAAATATCTTAAGTTCTGGAGAACCTGCTTGGTAATCAGAAACACGGGGGCTCAGAGAGCACAGTTCTGGGACTGTGACTGGCTGAAGCCTCTGTGCAGGCTAAACTCAGGGAATTTCTTGCATGGATAGTGGGGATGGGGTTTTCCCCCATTTAAATTTGTTCGTGAAGTACAAAAGAAAACAGTGCCTCTAAGCTGCCAATTGATGTCTAAGTTAATGAATATATTTTTCACCAGCAAAACCCTGGTACTGATGGAATTACTGGTCATATACCTAAAAAAGCCTGTTATAACGCAAACCAGAAATTATGTGGTAATTTTCTTTCTCTAAAAAAAGGTACCTTTCTCTTACTCCTCCCTGCCAAGTTATGCTCCATTATGAAGAAGTTTCTTGCCCTTGTCTTTCTTTTCTAGCTGCTCACTTGCGTTCCAGGTGTCACAGCTTCATGCTTCTATTTCTTTCCAGCTTTCCATGACTGCACAAAGCTACAGCTCTTTGTAAGTTGTTTATGCTCCTGCTTTGAATTTCTGAGCATGGAACACTGCAGAAAGCCTGATGCTAACGGTTTCAATGGGAATCGGATTCCAGTATCTGAAGGGGGCCTATAGGGATGCTGGGGATGGACTCTTCATTAGGGGCTGTAGTGATAGGACAAGGGGTAACGGGTTCAAACTTAAACAGGGGAGGTTTAGATTGGATATAAGGAAGAAGTTCTTTACTGTAAGGTTGGTGAGGCACTGGAATGGGTTTCCCAGGGAAGCTGTGAATGCTCCATCGGTGGCGGTGTTGAAGGCCGGGTTGGACAGAGCCTTGGGTGGCATGGTTTAGTGTGAGGTGTCCCTGCCCATGGCAGGGGGGTTGGAACTAGATGATCTTGAGGTCCTTTCCAACCCTTATTATTCTGTGATTCTATGATTTGACCAGCTGCCTATGACTAACCAATGTAACCACAAACTTAACACACCACCACCACATCACCACTGATGCTCTGTGACTATGCTCCATGCCCTGCTTTCTCTTCACATATGCTGGTGGGCACACAATGATGTCCACTGGTGCTAGGCACACATCCTATAGATGAGGGCTTATGCTCCTAAAGTCTTTTCTTCTCTGAGCAGTGAATGCTGCAGTTTCTCCTTATTGAGCTCTCAATGGCCTTTGGTCTCAGAGCTGGGGATCACCTCCAGGCACAAGAAACCAGCTCAGGCCCCATTGTCTCCTCCACACTTCATCTGCCGCCAAGGAAAGTGCCAATTAGTGCCAGCTGTGCTGGGCTGCCTGTTGCAGGGCTGAGAGGGGCTGGATCTGGCTCCCCTCTCTTGTTTTCTCTGTGTGGCATCTGACTCCCTGAGCCTGCCCATTGATGTCCAGGGATTTATTTCTAACAATTTTAAATATTCTTATTCAGACAGTTTGATGTTCAGTGCCCTGTTTTATTTCATATATTTGAAATATAATAGATTATTATTAAATTAGAGTAATGGGGTAATAATTGTCCATACTATGAGAATGTTGAGGAGCCAGAGCAGCCTTGTTTGGGAGTTTTGCAGCTCTTTTGCCCTCTGTACTTACTAGTCCCATGGCTGCTTTCCAAGTCCAGCACAACTGGGAGGAGAAAATCAAGGGGAATCTCTTACAAGTAAATACTTCTGTGTCTCAGTGTCAGTGCCACCAGAGTAAGCTGAGATGTCATCAAACAGCAGCAGCACATTTCCCAGCACGGGTTAGCTTGTTTAGCCATCATACCCAAATGATGGGCACCTTATCTGTGATTTAAGCCAACCCACAGGAATGAGTTGGCTAGTATATTTCCAGCCTCTCACCACTGGCATGCTGGTGAGGGGTGTGCGGGTGTGTTGAGCCTGGTGTGGGGTGCCTGTCCTCCTGTGAGATGTCACTCTCAGCCTGGAGGTACATTGGGGTGCACTTTGGCACCAGGGCACCATGCCCCCCTCAGGCCATCCCTCCCTGCTTGGACTGCTGGGCAGGACTTAGGTGATGCATTTATGACTGAGAATGGTTTTGGTTGAGGTGATGCTAACTAGTTCTATTTCTAACAAGAGGTGATTTACCTTCAGTTCAGGACCCCGCATGGAATTGAGTGGAAAAGCTGAAGGTGAAAAGATTTTGCTATAAGGTAGAGGGCAAAGCAAAAGACATTTTTTTCTGAAGCTATTGCTCCATCAAACAAATGACAATTCCCAGCCTTTCAGTAACTCCCAGGCACCAGTTAGCTTTTCTAGATTCATAAACAGCACGTGGAAAACACCTGAGCCAGTCATTTAGCCATAGCGTATGTGCAATTTATAGCTTACTTTCTTAGAGCCCTGCTAAGTCATTAAGCAGCCTTGTGGTTTGAGCAAGGGTTTAGGAGCCAGAAAAATCTGGGGTGAGTCATTTGCTCATGCATTGGTGACCTGAGCACGTCAGTTGACCTCCTTGTGCCTTGAGCTGTGAGACTGGCCGCGGGAACTGGCTCCCCTGCAGAAGTCAGGGGCTTGCCTGGCTCTGGCCAAGAGCAAGTCCCTGGCACCAATGTGTAATGCATGGCCTGGTGTCCCAGAGCCAAGACCCCGTGGAGCTGCTGCCGTTCAGGCTCCCTTGGTGGGGGTGTCAGCCCCAAGCCCTTGGAAAGCCAGGGAAAGACTTTCAGTGCACTTCGGATAAGGACTTGATTGCTTCCCTCCAGTGTCTGTCTGGCTTTTGAATAGCTTGTATAATAAGTTATAAATGACAATTGAAACATAAAATGAAGAGGGAACCAGATGGCTCCAGGCGACATTTAAAAATATAAAGACTATTTCTAAATGCAGATCACCAGATTCAAAACAGCCCTGGGCAGACTTAACTGAAGGTTGTTTGCTGGCCTGGCTGAAAAGACATGTGTGGTCTCAATCAGTTCTCAGAAGCTGCTGTTAATGACACTTCTTGGCAAAGGCAGGAGGGAGGCCCAGGACTTGGGCAGTCCTGAGAATATGGACCGGCGGACCTCTTTTTTAAGAGGGTTGCTGAAGGCTGCTGTGTGAGCAGTGACAAAGGCAGGTTGGATCAATGTCCCTGTTTCACCCCAAGGAAGGTGAAGTGCTGTGCTTGAGGTTGGGTGAGGGGAGAGGAGCTATGCAGTGTCATGACTTCCCAACCATCTACTCCAAAGGATGGCTCAATGTCCAGCTGGAGACCAGTGATGAGTGGAGTCCCTCAGGGATCATAGTTGGGACCGGTCTTGTTCAACATCTTTGTTGGTGACATGGACAGTGGGATTCAGTGTGCCCTCAGCAAGTTTGCCGATGACACCAAGCTGTGTGGTTCGGTTGATATGTTGGAGGGAAGGAGTGCCATCCAGAGAGACCTTGACACGCTTGTGAGGTGGGCTGATGCCAACCTGATGAAGTTTAACCATGCCAAGTGCAAGGTCCTACACCTGGGTGGGAGCAATGCCAGGCACAGCTACAGGTTGGGCAGAGAAGAGATTCAGAGCAGCCCTGCACAGAAGGACTTGGGGGTGTTGGTCAATGAGAAAATGAACAATGAGCAGGCTACAGAGTGTGCTTGCAGCCCAGAAAGCCAACCGTATCCTGGGCTGCATCAAAAGGAGCGTGACCAGCAGGTCGAGGGAGATGATCCTGCCCCTCTACTCTGCTCTCCTGAGACCTCACTTGGAGTACTGTGTGCAGTTCTGGTGTCCTCAACATAAGAAGGACATGGAACTGTTGGAACAGGTCCAGAGGAGGGACACGAGGATGATGAGGGGACTGGAGCACCTCCTGTATGAAGATAGGCTGAGAAAGTTGGGGCTGTTGAGCCTGGAGAAGAGAAGGCTGCGTGGAGACCTCAGAGCAGCCTTCCAGTATGTGAAGGAGGCCTATAGGGATGCTGGGGAGGGACTCTTCACTAGGGACTGTAGTGATAGGACAAGGGGTGATAGGTTATAACTTATACAGGGGAAGTTTGGATTGGATATAAGGGGGAAGTTCTTTCCTGTAAAGGTGGTGAGGCACTGGAGTGGGTTTCCCAGGGAAGCTGTGAATGCTCCATCGGTGGCGGTGTTCAAGGCCAGGTTGGACAGAGCCTCGGGTGGCATGGTTTAGTGGGAGGTGTCCCTGCCCATGGCAGGGGGGTTGGAACTTGATGATACTGAGGTCCTTTCCAACCCTAATTATTCTGTGATTTTGTAATTCCATGTAGCTGCTCACACTGTGGGTGTAACTGCTGTGGACACCTGACAGCATTGATAGCATTTTATTCCCTTACCTGCCACTTTAGTTGTCATAACTTCTGCCTCCAAATATTTGGCCAGATGGGAAAAATTATAGGTACCCCATAAGATAATTTATCACTTGGCTAGGGAAAATGGCTGTGAACCTCTGGCTGAGGAGAGGCCATCGGTAAGGAAGCTTCCACCAATAAAACTAAGCAAAATAAAAAGGCATTTCCAGAAAAAAAGAGGTGAACTGTCACCACAGTACCTGCCTAGACTCAATGTCAGTGCAGCTGAGCCACATGGCAGCCCATGAGACAACTTTATGCAGGTTCTCTTTGACTTGGAGGCAATGGGCCTGGTGGGTAGGTGGACAGGGGTCTGCCTCCACAGGTTTGGTGGCCAAATGCCCCAGCTGTCATGCAAGACCAGGTGCTTGGAGATGTAACCTGCTATTACAATGTCTGTGCTGCAGAATAAGCTTTGTATCCAGAGTTTACATTAGACTGGATTCCCCTCTCTTGGAGAGGTGGGAACAAGCATGGCTCAGGGTGAACTAGGTTCAGCTGACATGTATGTAGCACTTGGGCTGAAGTTTGAGTAAGAAGAGAACCAGCTGACAGAAACAACACGTGTGTCTAACATGAAGACATCTAAGCCAGGCTAGCTACCTTTTCCAGCTTTATGACAGAGCTATACAAGATGTTAGAGTAGATGATCACAATGGCCACTTAGATCTTTCTAATTGATAGTTCCATTTTGCCATGTTAAAAATAACTTGATTATCACTAGCTTTTGCTATTTTTTTCCTGTCTTGTACATGCTTTCATCTCCCACTTTCAGCCAAGGCCCGGAAGAAGAAGTATCATGTTACTTTAAGAGAAGCTAGTTTTGTGGCATTTCCATCCCATCCAGAGCCAGGAAACACAGGCAGTTTTGCAAGACAGCTTGTACTCAGTAGATTTCCAGCTCGGTTTATATTTCTGTATTTATTTATATTTGTGCTAACCATGTAAAAGAGCACTCATCCCAAGTGAGGTGCTGTGGACAGACTTTCAAAAACGCAGATTTCAGACCATGGACCCTGACCAACAGGCTTTTCACTGGACTGGGATCTTCTGGCTGTCTTCTCTTCTGAAAAGATACCCAAGATAGATTGACAAAGACATAGACAGTCAACTGCTGATAACACCAACTCTTCACAATAACTCAAAAGTAAACTTTCAGTAAATCCCACAACATTTCTGACAACATTTCCCTGTGCCCTTGAGACCTTCCCTTGAAATTTCCTTGCTTCCTTTTCTTTTTCTGCATGATAAATTGCATCTGTGACACATTACATTAACAACTGTCAGTCTTTGGTTAGGTGCATGATACCCCTGCTAGCATTTTCCCATGTCCCAGCTGAGAATCAGGGACCTGGGCAGATGTTTATACTTACATGGGAAGAGCACAGTGGCTCCAGGGACTGAACTCATCTCTTTTGACTCCTGCTTCAGCAGCAAAGTCCTGCCACAGGCAGAAAAATCTGCATTTCCCATGGGATGGCAGCACTCACACCAGCTGCTCTGCTTGCTTAGTTCTGCAGCCAACCCGTCCTTATTTCTGCATGCCAGTGTTCCCAAACATCATCAGACTGAGTTACATGCGTGCAAACCGCACACGCTCATACATATGTCACATACACCCTCAATTCTTAAACCAGAAAGATGAAGGGTTGGGAGGGTTTTCTGAAGGCACCAAGAATTCTGCTGTCTTTATGAAATTAGGGTGAAAACTTCCATGCCAGATAAAGCCACAGTTACAGCTCCCTGGTGGGCTACAAATGGGCCCGAACCAACCTCAAATCCAGCAAAAGTTGACTTTGAAAAAAAACCCAGCAACAGACTCTGAGCCAACGGCAATCATCCAACATCACCTCAAGACCGAAAATGGGTTTTTTTGAACCCTGTTTCAAAGTCCTGCACTCTGCTGAACAGAACTGCAGACCTCTGCAACACTGCCCAAGTTAACATAGTTCCTGGGTGTTTCATACCTGCTGGCAAGGCAGGGAAGAAAGAGCAAGTGAATGTATCTTTGGTAAGAGAGCAAATGCTCCTAGGAGAGGGTTGTGAAATGCAGGTTGACATATCTCAGTTGAAGGCCATTACAAAAAATGAGGACGATGTGCCAGAGTTCATGGTGCATGTGGCAACTTGGTGTTATTGGGAAAAACCCTATAGAGCGTATTGCAGATTTTGAGGGTCAGATGGGAATATTTTATAAATGAATTTGGAGCCTTTGGGCTGTAACTGGATCTCCACACTGCTCTTGCCATCTGGATGAAATCGCAGGGTTTTGAATGGGGGGGTGATGAGGTCCATGTAAAGCAGCATCTTGGTTGACCCTGCAGCCTTGCACATGGATGTGTGTTGCCTCAGTAAAGACCATATGGCTGCTCCCCACCACTAGCCACAGCAGTAGCCCTGCTCCCCACTTCCTAAGACAATGGCATGGCTTTGACTGTGCCCTCGTCCACCGCCAGCCATCTCAGAGCCAGGGCTTAGCCTAACTCAGGCAACGGATTGTTAGCTGGCTCTCACCTCTGGGGCATGGTTTTCTTCCAGAGAATTAGGTTAAAATTTGGAACAGAAGCCGTTCATCTCTTCACATCAATTTGCCATCCCTGCAGTTTGTTTAACAGGCTATAGATGGCTTCAAACTCCAGCCAAGGGCTTGAAGACTGTGCAATAACTTACCACAAGAAAGGCTGTTAAAAATTGCCTGCTTGTACCAAGTCAGATACTGAATGTATTCGATGACAACATGGTCAACATGTTTAAACAGTTATGTAAGTTCTAGGGACAAGACACTGCCAGTTTGACCACGGTCGTAGAGATTTAGCTTATTACTTTGTCTTCAGATAACAGACCTGGACATGCCCAGGTCTCACATTACCTGAGCAGTGGATGAAGATGGAGACACGGAGAGAGATAGGTGTCACAGAGTGAGAAACCTACTGTAGAACAAACCTGCTGTTGACTGTTTGCAGCAAGAGAAACATGTTGAAATGGCAAAGATATAAAGGCTATCTGTCTTGTGCCTTGCAGCTTCCTGCTTCGAACTAAAAAAGTACAGTATATAAATAGAGCGGGCAGGCAAGAACTGATGATAGCAATACACTGCACTTCACATTTAAAATCACTGGAGCTCGAGTTTCTTTTCAGTTGTTTGGAATGATTTTGTGCAAATACAGGACATTCAGTACAGGCGCTTGCAAATGGGAGTCACTCTGCCGGTTGCTCCTACAGGCATCCTGGGACAGCAGAGGGGTTAGCAGCCTTAAATCTCAGTTTTCTCTACTTAAAAATAAACTTGGCAGTTCTTCCCAGAAAGCAAGCATGCTTTTTCCAAAGAAAACATCCTTGCCTGCAGATGCTTTTGTCACAGTAGCGGTGACAGTGGAAACGGAGATGCTGAATTCACTCATAGGCCACACGGGTGTGAGCCCACTGACGTCTGTGTGGCTGATGCTACAGGAGATGTTTGCTCCCTGAAACGCCTTTTGAATGAAAATGTACCTTTGAATAAAACATCTTAAAAAAGAGAAGCCCCAGCATTAGGTTCTCAGTTCTGTGTGTGAAACTGCTCCCATTTGGGCTTCGGAGTTTAAATATGACTGTAACCTTAGGCTGAAAACTTTGGGTATGAACAACCACCTTCTATTAGGACATCCTTTTTGCAGAGCAATCTAAGAAACCTAACAGCAAACAAGGTCCTTTCTATTTAACCTTACAGTCATACTGCAGAATAGAAAGTTAACTGTACTCCAAACCTCAGCAGGTTGGTATAACAAGTGTGCAGAAGCAACAGCACGGTCTGTTTGGGAGGGGCTTTTTTTAATTAATTAATCAGCAGGCTTTTTCTCATGAAAAAGAGGCCTCATTCTTTTCCTCGTAAATATTGGCTTTCTGTAATAAACATAGCTGGGGGAAGAAAACCCCCAAACACTTGTATGTCATAGCTCTCCTGTCAAGAGCACCCCTGTAGGGTGCTTCCTTTTTTACAAGACCACAGATTTCCTCAGCCCGCGGTGTCTCAGCTGACAGACAGAGGTTTTGGGCTGTTTGTCTTCCTCAATCCTTTCACCTAGAAGAGAGGGGAAAACCCCTGGTCTCTCTCTCAAGGTGCTGCTTGAAGGAGCTACACTGAAAACATAAAAAAGGCAAAAAAAGGTGTGCCAAAACCCTCACACACACGAAAGCCCACACACTGGTAAGAGAAGTCACACCAAGCCTTCAAGCCTCTGCATTTGTACCATTTGAGGGCTGGATTTCCAAAACGGAAGTCTTGGGCTGGCACTGGGAATATGTGGTGGGCAGAGAGAGGCTCCTAAGCACCACCAGTAGTTCTGTCTTGAAATGCCATTGCCTGGTGGAGGCACAGATTCCCTATGTGGGTACATGACTGTGAGTGTCACATGCTCTCTGTTACAAGGCTGATAGCCCTGGTAGGACTGCCCTGCTGCTCCCTTGAGGGACACAAGGATGGGATGCCACCTTGCTCCTGCTGACTGCAATTCGCGATGCTCAGGATGGTCAAAGCCTCACAGTGTGTCCTCCACCCCTTGTCAGACCGGAGGAGGCAGCAAGCTTCCCCTGGCTCCAACCTAATGTGCCTCAGGCACCAGCAGAGAACCCTGAGGCTGTTCTCTAGAGACTATTCCTCTCCATTGGTGACACATCCACCAAGATCCCTGCATCTGCCCACCTTCAACCAGGGCTTCCTCTGGCCTGCCTGTTATAGAATCATAGAATTGTAGAATAGTTAGGGCTGGAAAGGACCTGAAGTACAACCCCCCTGCCATGGGCAGGGACACCTCACACTAAACCATGCCACCCAAGGCTCTGTCCAACCTGACCTTGAACACTGCCACCGATGGAGCATTCACAGCTTCCCTGGGCAACCCATTCCAGTGCCTCACCACCTTTACAGGAAAGAATTTCTTCCTTATATCCAATCTAAACTTCCCCTGTGTAAGTTATAACCTGTTACCCCTTGTCCTCTCACTACAGTCCCTAGTGAAGAGTCCATCCTCAGCATCCCTATAGGCCCCCTTCACATACTGGAAGGCTGCTCTGAGGTCTCCACGCAGCCTTCTCTTCTCCAGGCTCAACAGCCCCAACTTTCTCTTCCTATCTTCATACGGGAGGTGCTCCAGTCCCCTCATCATCCTCATGGCCCTCCTCTGGACTTGTTCCAACAGTTCCATGTCCTTTTTATGTTGAGGACACCAGAACTGCACACAGTACTCCAAGTGATGTCTCACAATACTCCAAGTGAGGTCTCAGGAGAGCAGAGTAGAGGGGCAGGATCACCTCCCTCGACTGCTGGTCACGCTTCTTTTGATGCAGCCCAGGATACGGTTGGCTTTCTGGGCTGCAAGCGCACACTGCTGGCTCATGTTCATATGGAGCAAACAAAAAGCACTTGAGCAAGCCATACACCCACCTGCCAGCCAGCCTTCAGGAAAGGCAGCAATCTGACCTATTCTCCTGAATGAAACAATCTGTGCCTGAAATTAAATAAATATTCGCCTTCATTGATGAATTCAGCCTGCATCCATTCAGGACTGTACCAATTCCATCTGCTTTGTTGCTTAGAAAAAAGGGATGCATACTCACAGCCTGGTCTGCTATGCAAGGCAACCAACTTGGGTTTCCTTGCAGTCTTCAATTCAGCAACACACATTTTCCTGCACCTTAGCACCAAGAAAAAGCAAGATAGCCATATATAAAATGATACACTTTATTAAAAGTCACATTCAGCAGCAATGGACATATTTACTTAAGTAGATTTTAACTGTCAAGGAGCTTACAATTATACATCTCTGTGAGGCATTAAAAGCTCTTAGATATTTTAACTTATTTGCAATCATGTAATATAAATAGGTAAGGTAAATGATGCTTGCCTAAGAAGGAGGATACCCCAGCTGCATTAAACGAAGATATACATATAAATATATGTATAAACCAACAATTTTTGTTATAAACTCATTAATGGGGATATTTCACAATCTTCAAAGCTTGTGCTCTGGCCCTGCAACTATTATTCACATAAGAAGTCTTTTGTTTAAGTTACCACATGTAACAGACTGCTACATGAACAAGACTGCTCACACGGATGAGAGCAGGGCAGGGTCTAAGTTTTGACACAATCAGCAAAAATGTCAAGTCCCTCACTGAAATATATTTACAATCCATGCAAGTAGCATCACCTACTGTTATTGATTATGGAGGTCTCTCTTGGAAGCTATCAACGGCAGAAAGGCATTGCTGCAAAGGCTAATCAGTATCTGTTAGCTCTTCATTTTTGACATTGTAGCTCTGTCTTCTGAAGAGCAGTACTTGAGCTCTTGAGCCTTGGGGACGTCATTTGGGGTGTGAGAGAGAGGGAGCGCCAGCACCATGCAGCTGGGCTCAGGGCACAAACGCATCAAATCCCAAGTTTTTCCAGCTCTAACAGCAGAAACCTCCCTTGATGTGCAGTGGTTTAGCTGCTTTTCCCAAGCGTAAACAAGAAAAGTGCCAACCGCTTCCAGTATTAGACACGAGCCCACCCCCCAATAAATAATGACTGTTTAATTTATCTTATTGTTAAACTGTGCTTTATGCCTCTAATAACCAGGTGTGGGAGGAAGAGGAAATTGCTGCAGAAACAGAAGCTATGACTAGATCTGATGGACCGTGTAAACTAATTTGAATTAATATAGCTGCAGGGTCTGATTCGCTACCAACTTACTGCTGACTTCACATTTGTGTGCAACTCCTTTGGCTTCGTGATATACAACAGGTCTAGTCAGAGAAGCAAATCTGGCTTTATCTTACACCAGCAGCTGGCTACTGCATGGCTGTGGCTGATGTAAGCTCTCAGAATTGGTTCACTACAGGTCTCTAGGCTTTGAACGCTAATTGGTACGTGAAAACCCATCCTCACTGAGAAGCAAGGCTTACAGAAGGGATTTTCACTATGACAGAGGTGCTGCAGCAGTAGGATTAAGCCCACATATAGTACACATGAAGGAAAAGCGCACTCTGAGCTTTATTCCTAAAATATTCCGGTCATTCATTGAAGATGACTGCTTTTCTGTATTCTGCTTTGACCTGGCAGCTTTGCCACCATTGCTTCCCCAGCACAGCCACATTTGCTCTTCTCTGGAAAAGGTTACTCCAGCCTCAGAAGCAAACACACAGCATCAACCAGCTCAGCACAGCTCTTGCTGCCTCCATACACTCCCTCTGCCTGAGAAGCAGCTGATGTCTGGCAGCGGCAATGCTACAAGCCCACCAGCAGAGAAGTTGTAGGAAATTTAGTCTCCCACCACCCTCATCTTCATTGGTTTTGTGACATTTCTGGTAACTACCACTTGCTTTTCATCTTAGTACATGGAGGCAGTGATGGCTGGATTTGGGAGAATTTCTTACATGGAAAACAGACCCTACAGCTGGAAATGGCCATCACCTCTCACAACCAGGATGCTTTATGGATGAAAGTAAACAGAAAGAGATCATTCTTTCGGTAAAATATAGAAATCCCTGCTTTCCACACAGTATTTTTGAAGGACACAACTGAAGCCAATGAGAAATATTTTAATAGTAGAAGAATCAGACCCTAAATTATATTACTTTTATCTCAGACACCACACTGGCACCAAAAAAAAAAAAAAGAGATGGCTTGAATTTGGGATTAAGAGAGAGAGAAATGCCCCTTCCTTCCCTTTACTCTAGGTCTGCTGGTGTGAATTACGCCTTAAATAAGAGAACAGCATCTCCTCAGGCAGAAACTAGAACTAGTGGAGCCAATAATGTTTTCACCTTTGATCAAAATGGCTTTTACAACAACATGGAAATGTTATAGGGGAAAATATTCCAAAAAATATTTTGGTTTAAAAAGTGACTCCATGTAACAGGTGCATTTTCAAGTGCGATTTTCAAGACAATTAGGTAACCAAAACCCACTGCAAAGGAAAGTGAACTGGGACCACAATTCCCATTTGCGCCACAAAATCTTCTCCTAAAAGACAACAAAGCCCTCTTGGGCTTGGTGGAAACCCTGTGACTTTTAAAGCCATCCTAAGAAATATAGGATACAGCAGGAACCTGCACAGCTGATGCACTGCCACCTTTCACAGAGCCTAGAGCTGGAAGGAGCTCTGCTGGCATTGCACCTCATCCCCCACCCGTCCCAGTCATGCCAGCCCCTGAAAGCAGGAAAGGGGGGCAAAAGCACAAACCCACAATCAGCTCAGAAGAAAGCTGGCAGAATAGGGTGCTTATTTACTTAAGTCACCTCTCGCTGAAGATGAGTTTATGGAAGGTAATCACACCATTACAGCTCCATGCAGAAAGACATTTCTAAGCTTTTTAAAAAAATAAAATCCTATACATGTTTCAAACTACAGGTATAATTGGTTTTTTCTCCCTGAATCCCCTATTGGAACTTGAATTTAAAACACAGTTTAACGCCTCAGTATGTGAAATCTCACGGCCACGTTAATTGAGAACATCTGAAGCCAGGAGAAAGAAATCACTTCCAGTTATGTTGTCAGTGTTAGGCGCATAACATTCCCACAGCTGTAGATCCATTGTACTCCATGTTATAAATAAGAAATTGCATGGTGACAGCTAAAATTCAAAAGCATTAATGTTTCTCTTTGCAACTCTTTTTCTATTTTTGGGGGGGGGGGTTGTAGTTTTTTTTGGGGGGGGGTTCAGTCTTTTGAGGATTCTCCTCTTGGCTTCCTAATAGAAGTTACCTGAAGCAACATTATTGCTTACCCAACTGACATATTTATGGTAATTAAGAAATAGGAAACGCCAAGCAAATACGACTAATTCAGCTATTTGGCAAACGAGCCTGAAATGACTTCTACTGATCCTGAACTGGGCTGTCTTATTTGCATTAACAGACATTTCTCCTTCTTCTGCTCCTCTTGGCTACCCCATCAGTCTAAAGGCAGCTCGAAGGACTCGGGCAAATGCTGTCCCAACCTCCGTTGCACATGACAGCTATTACTGAAGCCAGTGAATTGCAGAGCACAAATGCAGCTGAGTCGGGCTCCATGAACGAATACAAACAGGCTCGCTTGTATCTCACATTCTAGGTTGTGGTCCCTTTCAACCACGAAAAACAACTACAAATTGTTCCCAGAGCTAAACCACTTAACATCTTGGCACTTGGTTGTTTTTAACTTTATAACAATAGGCACTGTTCACTCCTCTCAATCTCAGTTTTTTATTCTATAATAAAGCAGGAATACTGATGAAAGGCTAGTCACGGCTTCTCCCCGTGGTATCAGGGTGGTGGCATGTGATGATTCACATGGGGTGTGTTTGATCCAAGAAAGCCCAGCCTCTGCTTATTCTTCCTTTGTTCTGTCATCTAAGGTGGAAAGGCAGAGAGAGATGAGTTGAGATTTTTTTTCTTTTTACTATTATCTAGCAGTCACAGAGCAAGATATATAATAAGCAAAACAACAGGGAGTGGAATTCTTTTCTTCAGCATTGAAAATTACAAGTAAGAGATGCCTTTGAAGTGGGAGATGTGTTTCCTGCGAAGTATGGACATTTTATTCTCATTTGTACATTATTCTTATCCACTGGCAGGTCTTACAGTGCATTATTTGCACGGCTATCCACTTGTGTAGCCCTGCAGAGGGTCAGGATTTTCACTTGGTACTGTACAATCACAGAATTAAAAGATGGTCCCAGACACAGAGAGCTTAAATTTAAGCCAGGAAAATAAAGAAGCCACCAGGACAGTATGGGTAAGCACAATAAGCAAAAGTCTCAGTATATCCAGTCTAAACCTTTGTTGAGTTTGTCACAGGGAAAGAGTTTTAAGGAGGTATTTGAAGGGAGATAATTAGGTGACTCTGTTGATACCACTGAAGTGCTTCCCATAAAGAAACACAAAGATGCTCTTCTGAAACTGTAATGAGCCAACCTAAGGTGACCAGAATCTTCAGCAAAAAAGGAGCTGGCCTTTTAATCCTGAAGTGAGAGAAAACACATAAGGTGATTTAGGCAGGAGCAGGGCTTTAAGGGAGGCCAGCAGCTTGTGCTCTAAACAGGATAGAAGGGGGAGCTGTGGGAGGGGCACAAAGACAAGGGTGACACAAGAAAAGCAACAAGCTGGGCAAATTGTTTTCACAACAGCACTGCTGGTATTCTTGGTGGGTGAAAAAAATCCAAGTGTAGGATTTAGAAAGCTTTTCTAATGATTCCACCAGTATGCAGCTGTTGCTGATGCTACGGCTTTTTTATTGTCAGGTTGTGCAGTACCTGCGTATGCAAAGCCCATCATTGCTTCTGTCCTCACACACTCACTGAGAGGATTTCATAACTAATTCCCCTTACCTGTTCTCTGCTGTTGCTAATAGAGTACAATTTCATTCCAAACCAATATCAGTGTGTCTGCTTAGAAAGCTTACTGGAAGGTAAGATAAAACATTTCTAAGACAAAAGTCTCTTTTGTAACACTGTCCTGACTGTGACCTGGTGAAAGCTAGCGCTTTCACCCACACGCGCTCAAGTTGCTACCCACTGCAGGGCACTTACCTGTTCCTTGAGCTCAGCAAGCTGACTGGAAAGCTGTTTTACAAGGCTCATGGTTGACTCCAGCCTCTCTTGCAGGTTCCTGATTTCGTTCTGCTCACTGTCGCCTTCGTTGCTAACCAGGGACATGGCTCTCATCCGAGGGAACCAGTCCAAATTCTTCTCCTGCATGGGTATTAGAAAAAATAGCAATGTTAGTGGGGGTTTATGCAGTGCTACTAAGCTGACACTAGAGAATGAAAACTCAGGACTTTTTCTCAGTGGATGACACACAGCAAGTGGGCTTAAGAAGTAAATTCAGACAGTATTTTACACAAGCATTGTCATCCTTGGTTCTTCTGAGCTACAAAGAAGGCACCAATTGGAAAATCCTGGCTCCCCACAGCTGTATTGCAGCATCAGCAGTGTTGGCATATTCATCGGCACACAGAAATACTCACTGGGTGATCTGGGAAGACTCCTCTGTTACACTAGCACCAGGAAAACCTGAGTGTTCCCCATGCTTTGATCTTAAGTGTATGCAGGGACACATTTCCTCACTGTTTCTTCAGCTTTGTTGACCTCCATCAATTTTGGCTTTCCTTGCAGCAATGTCAGCGAGCCAATGTCAGGAAAATAAGACAAGTCCACAGTCCTCTTCAGGCTGGCCTAGAGCATGCCTACTGCAAGAGCAGAGGGGCCTTGCATTTAGCTACCCACAACAGATCTGTGGTCCTGGGAATGGCTTAGGCTTCAGCATGCTATTCAGATTGTATACCTCTAGTACATGCAAGCACAAACCCATGGCCAAGGGCTACCTTGCTATGGATCAAGCATGGAATAGCACTGAATTGGGCGTTTCTTGATTCACGGACTCAGGCTATGAATTTAATCATAACAAAAATACTGTAAATAAATGTTATGAGTCAGGAAGGTGCTGCGTATCAGCATGAGCCTGAACTGTCTCCATGGCTTGGGGGCACAGATATTTGTGTGCAAAGCATAACAGACAGAAGAGAGGGGAGGGTGCAAGCCTAAGAGGAGTGGCAACCATGTGGCAAGCAACCCAGTTTGCCTTAAGGCATGAGACAAAGAGGTCCTATAGCTGGCCATGCGTTACCTTGGGAGGAGTGGGAGGATGTGGTTTGATCATATGCACGGTGTTTTGCAACGGGTCTCTATAGACACGTGCACTTGATAACTTTAGAGGAGAAACAGAATTAACTTCCAGTCTCCTGTGCTGTGAGTGGCCCCACACAAATAGCACTATATCAAAAAGAAAAGGAGGAAAGAAAAGGAGGAGAGAAAAGGAGCTCTTTCCAGAAGCCCCTCTACAAGACTCCTGGCAGGCAAGAGCGCTGCTACTTCTGTTGTCCGGGCTTGATATTTGGTAAAGTTTAAAGTGCATTGAAACCTACTGTAGTCTCAGGCTTTGCCTCACCATGAAAACAGAAAAGCGAGCCATGATTCTGCAGTATTTACAGCTGGGCAGACATACGTTAACAGGGTCCGCATGGGCTGGCCTGGCAGAGCCGTGAGCCCGGGGATGTGCAACGTGATTACAGCTCTGTCATGCTTTCAGAGATGGTTGCTTTCAATTAACTAGTGCTCTGCCCTAATCACCAAACCCTCCCTCCTATAGCAACATGGTTTAGAAACAACTCAGCTAACCGTCAGTAAGCATGAAAGCACTTACAGTGTTCCATGTTTTTCCACTACTTGCATTACCCTAGTCTCCTCTGTTGCCCTGGATAAGACTGAATGCAAAGCCAGTATGAATTTTTGGCTTAGTTTTCTTCTCTTTAACTCTAATGAGGTTTTGCTTGTCTGTGCAACCTCTGGTCCTGTCACTAAACTGACATGATGTTCAGGGAATAAGACCGTGCCTCTCTGCTGCATTTTGCAGCTCAGGGCTGTTAGCTGTGTGCGCTGGTGGAATGAGGCCTCTTTCCTCGCTGCCCACTTTCTGAGCCTCGTGATCTCATTATGACAATTTACTGTGGTTACGCATGATGCCATTTTCAATGGGTCATAACTCATTCAAATCAAAACCTGTTTTCACCAGCTCTGCTGGTGAGCTCAAACGGAGCGCACGTGACCCTCCCTGCTGGATATCCCCAGCTGACACATGGAGCCGTAGACTCCTATTTCTGCTGTATGAGTTTCTGCTTACAAGACCAGCATTCATTTTCCACGAGTATGACCCCATATTTACCTTAGATTTATTTTGGCTGGGATCTAGCAGAGCATTCATCACGTGCCCAGCGTTAAGCACAGGTGTACTCATTTATACTAAGCTCGGTGTGTGCACAGTGCCCTTCTGGATCAATGCCTTTTTTTTTTCTTTGCAAAATGTTTGCCAGCAAATTTGTCTGCCACTGCAGGCATAAAAAGTTAATTCAAAGGAGCTACAGCGAACAGAGCTGCGCTTGTATCTGAATGTTTCCTGGAAAGCTCTGGTATCTGTACCCATTACAGCTTCTCACGCTTGAAGCACCTGAAGATACCAAACGCAAAGCTGCTCAGCCATAGGAGCCAGCAGAGGGGCCAGGAGCTCTTTTTGGCAAGGCTCACCATAATGCCAAAGTTTCTAAAGCCAGGCTGCACAGGGAGAGTAACCTGAGATTCCATCATTGCAGTTCTTGTGTTTGTCGATTACTGCTTCCAGGACTGTGAAATGCACTTTGCTAGTCTTGCTTCCATCTGCCACTCCCTCGCTCCTCCAGGGTGCAAAGCAAGAGACCTCCGACTGCCTTGGAAAGATTTCTGTGGACTGACCCTTCACCGCACTGCAGCATCCAGAGTACACCACAAAAATCCACATGGATGTGAGACATCCTGGCTCAGTGGGCTTGCCGCCCCTGAGGCTCCCAGGGTCACCTGCTTCCCTCTTCCTTGGCACAGCCTTATACTTCCTGGGAAGAGAGATGACCAGGAGCAGGTGAAGACAGGGACAGAGCACACAGCACCTCGCCTGCTGCCACATGACGCTGTGGTGTTGACGGTGACTCTTCAGCCAGAACCACTCTGCACCACGTGCTGGCTCATCTCGGCCATCACAAGCCTCAGTCATGGGAGCTCAGCGACAGACTCCACTCATTCACATGTGCCCAGCTTTGCCTTCCCAGCAGGGCTGTGGTAATCTCCCCCAAGAAAGAAATGCAATTGTAGTTTAGCTACAGACCAAAAAGATCTAGGCATTTTTGTCAAAATGGTGTGGAGGATCAAGCAAGGACTGGATACAAGTACTGAGAAGGGGGTGGGTTTGTATGGACTGGAGACCTCATGAAAAGATATCCTGACTCCTACAGCTTTTCCTGGAAACGGAGAGGCAACAGGACAAAGAGCTGACCACAGGTCTTTCACTTGGTAGTCCCAAGTGCTGTGTTGGGTGCAGGCAGGATTTGCTTCTTGGTTCTCAGCTGCATATACATATAACGAAATCCAGTCCAGCTGTTTATCTTTATCATGCAAAGTACCAGGACTCAAAATTCAGGACATTCTAGCTTGCCAAGCTGTCCTTTAAATTAAAATTACTTATCTAGCTTTCACCAATAGCTCCATTATAGTGCACATAGTAGGTACACTCCTTGCTGAACTGCATGCTTTTGCTGGTCACTATTAAGTTTTCATTCCACTACGAACTGCAGAACTTTATTAAAG
Source organism: Myiopsitta monachus (assembly GCA_017639245.1). Classification (NCBI taxonomy): domain Eukaryota; kingdom Metazoa; phylum Chordata; class Aves; order Psittaciformes; family Psittacidae; genus Myiopsitta; species Myiopsitta monachus. The sequence goes on from CM029920.1 coordinate 84,594,909, forward strand.
GGCATCAGGAAAATAAGCTGTGGCCCACAGCCCTGTTTGCCGAGCCTATACCACGAACAAACAGCAATTGCTGCTGGGGACAAAAAACGTTTGATCAAAAACCTGCCAGGATCCAGAAGGCAAATTGGACAAGGCTCCTCTGCTGAAAACTTCAGTGACTTGTAAGTGTTCACAGGGGTACAGGCACTCTGTGCCTGCTCAGCTATGGGAGAGCTATTTTTACTCCAAGGTAATTGCTTGCCAATTAGCTGGAGGTAGTTAACATGTTTGTACAACCCCAAACATTTGTTCAGGGACTTAAATGTTTATGGGCTCAGTCCAGGGTTCACCTTGACCACCTCACACATGTTAAAGCTGTAAGATGCCTCCTTTATGCTGCAGGTGCTCTCCTGCTTTGCCTTATTTGACTGGTGCAGGGATGGAATTTTGCAGGGTGTTCTCTGTCACAGCTTGGCTTAGAAATCCAACCAGTCATTTTACTGACTCATTCACCCAGACATTTTGAACCCTGCCTGGAACTGAGTTGGGGTTCATCTAGGATGAGGGAGGTAGGGCGCTGGCAGTGAGCAGGGCAAACCTCTGCAAACAGCTGCTACAGGACTCCAACAACAGCCACCAGGATAGTGCAATGTGACTGTAACTTCAGCATAAATGACCTTGCAGAGGGTGAGGTATGTGGATGGGATGCTTTAAAATGAACTAGCTGCCTGGACACAGAATTAATTGTTAAAGCGCACCGAAATCTTCTTTCTGAACAGCCAGGGCTGAATGCAGTGTATTGTTACTGTTATTTCATTCTTGTGCAGGATAGCAGCTATTCGTAGCCCAACCGCAGCAGCCCACCTACTGATCACAGCATCCTCCAGCTCCACACTCCCTCCACAAGCATAATGTGTGCCTCACAGAATTCATATTTAAGTATACATCTGTGGCCAGGGCAGAGAGTCAGCCAGACAGGGAGGCTGCAGGGACAGAAAGGAGCCGCAGCCTCCTCTCCATCAGTTCAGCTGGGGGAAGGAAAAAAACCAGGCAAAAAGGCAGGAGGGGCCAGCCAAAAGGCTGCCGGCCAAAGAGACTGCACACGAGCAGAGCAGACATTTCGTGTGGTGATCCAGCATGCCTGTTCCCTCCTTCCTCTCCCCCAGGCTGGAGGGACTCCAACGGGAATCACAGCTCACCTCTCAGCAAGGTACTCTGGGTACACATAGCTGTGAGGTGCCGACAGTGAGGGCAAATACCTGAGAAAGCCTAGGGCTTAGATGATTAGCTACCTGTGTTTTCTGAGAAACCTCAAACCCTTCTACTCAGAGGCATGCTCAGAGCAAAAGTCTGCATTTGCCTCCTGGAGTTTTCTGTGCAACTTCCTCCTTCCCTTCTGTGGGCTTTCCAGAGGAGGACAGAGCTACGGGCTATGTTCCCCGTGGATAAAACACTGCCATTTTTTCTGACTTCGCTAGCTCCGTTTGAGCATGGATGGAGAAAAGACTGAAGAAATTTATTTAGAGCTCCTACATTTTGTACAAAGTCTCTCTCTCGCCATCCCTGTCCTGTTGGCACAGCCAGCTGGCTTCAATCAAGCTCTCACGCTGAGCTGAATCCATGCCTCCAGAGTAATTGGCAGAGGGATGTTTCTTTAGGAGGTGCTGCTTTCACAGGTTAGCCGCGAGATGGATCAGCTGCAACCAGCAGGAAAGACTGGGCTGTGCTGTTAAAAAATAGATTACTAGATAACAATGAGAGAAAATAGGTCAAAGAGTAGGACAAGGGAGATGAAGTAGAGGAACGAAGGCAGCCTAATGCACACTGTCTGCAGGCACCACTGTCATGGGCTCAGAGTGCCATGCTGCTGCCAGCTGTACCACGGTTTCATTTCTCTAGCAGACTCCGATGCAGTGACTCTTAGCCCTTTGTACCCCGTGATCCCCTGTTGCAACATGAAAACAAGCTGTTTCGGGACTTCCCTCCTATCTATTCAAAAAGAAAAGCGGTGATAACTGTTCATGACTCCTCCTGGGTTGTGACCTCCCCAGCTGCACACATCAGAGCAGGAGACAGGCCTCCACATCCTCCAGCCCCACCATTCCCCCGTCTCACACAGATGGTTCACTCCTTGGCGACTCAGCCAGGCGAGCGAGACGGCTGTCAGGAGGGTTGTTACCTAATGGCAAGGCTGAGAAAATGACTATGCTTAAAGACCTCTTTGCTCGTCAGGTAAATGGTTACTGAAGGGTGAAGAAGAGGACTATGGACAACGCCGGGAAGCATGGCACAGCTTCACTGCCTGTGACCACACTGTGCCCCAGGACCTATGCCTCAGCATGAAGGCAAACAACCCACCAGCGCTCGGCAGGCAGCTCATGTCCCTTCAGGCACAGGAACGAACACGCCGTTCACTCCCCTTCTTTGAGCCAGCAACTTGAATAAATAGCACTGGGTACAAAGAGACCTATTTACTAAGAAATCTGTCTGTATGTCTGAAATGTAAATAAGTCCATCAGTTCCCTTCCCAGATCTGTTGCCCATATAAGCACAGAGTGATCAGTCCAAATGACCTTTTGAAAGTTATTATTTTTCTGCCTAGGGACTGAGCCTGGTCCTAAAAGTCTGTAGCTACGTAGCTCCTATAGCCACCTTAAAAAGTGATTTTAAAGATTTAAAATATCTTGTGCTTTGGATGACACAGGGCAATAACCACTTTGTGATTTAATCACAGACAATAATAATTTGGTTCAGTGCATGATTCAGCTAATCCACAATTTGATAAATGTTCATCCTAAACTACAAACCCAAATAGCTTCCTGCAAATCCTATCTGACACTTTAATGTTAAGACTCCTGATGATAAGCAACCTGCGCTGTACAAGAATATAGGGAGGGAAATTAGGAATTGTTATGCATCTATATGCATCCACAACAGTAATTCAAGGAAAATAAAAATAAACCTTGGCAATTACAAATAAATCTTTATGCAACAAGTAAACTAATAGGTCTGGCTGGGTCTATACTGGATTGATACATGCCACAGCTCCTACAACTCACGGGAAAATACTGAAATCTGTTTCCCCCTGAAAGAAGGTTGGAATCATAACACAGACCTACCTTCTGCTTTAGCAGTGTCATTGATGCATTTACCTTCATTTTAACTTGGCTGTATGTTTTTGAGGGCTGCAAAAGAATCTGTCACCATAATTCTGAATAATTGTGAGTTCTTCAAGACTGATATCCAGGCTAGTCAGTTATAAATGTCTCAGTGTTTCAGTATCAGCATTCCCGCTTGTGATATCCCTGCAAAAATTATGGCGAGGTATGATAATAAACCTCAAATTGCAAAGATTTTTCTCTGACGCTGTACTGTGGCAGTTTCAATACTCAGCTTGAAACTCTTTAAAAGACCCTGCTGGTCCAAGAACAAGCACCCCAAAATTTCCACGTATCAAACACACCTGAGGGACTTGGCTTTTACCTCCAAGAGGTGGGAGCAACCCTGAAAATAATTCTTTATAGTTGAGATGTTAAGTTTGAATGTGATCACACATCACTGTTGTGGGCAATCCCATGTGTAAATGCTAAGTGTATGAGTCAGCAGTGTACCCTTTAGAGTGAAAAAGGCCACCATGACCTGGGCTGCACCAGCCAGAGTGCAGCCAGCACGTCAAGGGAAGGGATCCTGCCTCAATCTCGAGCAACTTTGCCCTAGAAGATGGAGAGTAGAAACCAATATAAGCAGCTTTGTCCCCAGCACACTGAGACTGCACCTTTCAGCTACCCTCCAGGCGAGAACACTGGGGACACCAGAGGTGCACATCACTTTTGTGTGCTTGGAGGCCCGAGCTTGTATCCCACCCCAGCACCACACTACTTGAAGCCACGCTTGCTTCTTGTGTCTTCCCTTCTCTGCAGCGCATGTTCATTTCTCAACTGTTGATTTCTTCTGCTGCTTCCATTGCTCTCTGCCACCTTATCTCTATCATAACCCTGTGAATTGATATTCTCCTCTGTGAATCTTCAAGAATCCCACCACTACCATCTGAAGCTGGGAACTGATACTTACTATTTGTGCCCTTAAAAGAGATATAATTCTAGATCTGTGCAAAACGTGACTTTATTTTTCCACATTCCTATGTTTTTATGCTGTTAGTGGTTATGGGACACACTTTAGGAAAAAACACTTCAGATTATTCATTTAAAATAATTATATTATTTCTGATATTATCCCTGGATCCTGTGCATAACGAACCAACATCTGGTACAGAGATTGGAAAATAAATGTTCTTGGCTTATTTTTTTTTCTTTTGTTAAACAGATGTTGTTGATACTGAACGCAGAACTGTAAATCACAGCCTGCATGTGGACACAGACTGTCACTACCGAGCAGAAATTTACTGTGGCTAGATAGAGATTTGAAACAGCAATGAATCACTGGCTTACTAACTTTATTCACGTGGGTATGGTTTCAATATTCTGACATTAAGTGCACATGTCCTTAAAAAAAGAACCTTTTAATGGCAGCATGGGAGGCTCTGGTTTAGTTCCAGCTGTCTCGGTGGGGGAAGCGCAGTGTAATGCAATGGCAGCCTCTGTGCAGAGGAACCTGGCAGCTCTCTGTCTCTTCCCTCACAGCTCTTTGTGGCCCTGCTATTGAATCCTGCAGGCTTGGCCACCCCACTACTGAGAGCGGCCCTGCTTAGTGCAACACCACGTAGGACAGCCCTGTCACAGAAGAGAGGCTGAGCTGGTCATGCAGCCCCACCACCGCCACCAAAGTGCCTCCAGCTCTAACTTCTTCCCCTCTCCTTCCCCTGCTGCTCCTGACATCATTTCAGCAAATTCACCATTCATTTGCCGGACTGGCTCATGCCTAGCTGAATGGTAACGGTATTTCTGCTTCCCGTTGATGGAGTTTAAAGTGAACAGAATTACCATGCTTCTCCAGGCCCTTGCCGTTCCTACCACACACTGCCTCACTGCTTGCACTAGCATGCTGAAGCCCCCCTTCTCCTGTTCTTTTAACAGTGACTTTCTTTTGCAAAACATACTAGTAGGCATACTCCAGACACAGAAATCCAGACAAAAGCCAACAGCAGTAATCCCACTGCAATGTAAACATACCCTACAGTATCATGCCACTGCTGGGGACAGAGGTGATGTCTGCTCCTTAGAGACATATTACCATTCAGCTGGTAAGGACACCACAAATTCTGACCTGGTTTTGTCGATGTAAGTGCTGGCTTGATCCAGTAGATCAGGGTCTAACTGCATGGTTAATCTCCAAACCATAATTTGCACTTCATTATCTTTCGTGGCACAGGATTCAGGCACATACTTGTTGAAGTTTATGTTTTGGTTTGGTTTTTTTTCACATTCAGCTTTAATTCTCTGGTCCTGCCACCTTATATTTTGCAAGTGCTGTCCATTTCCTAGCTTTAGCTTCAATTTGCAACAGAATCTTGGGGAAACACAAAGCCTCTGCTGGAGACTCGTTTTTCAGAGGCTCAGGACTTGACCCTGTTCTCAGCGTTACATGAGCCGAGCTTCACTGATTGCAGTGCGATTGTTCTGGTTTAAGATACTGCCAGAGTTGAGGCATTTTGAATCCTGATCTGAATGTTCCTACTTCGGGCCCATTTGACTTCAATGTATTCTGCGCATGGTGTGGTATGAAAGGACAATTTAAAGAACAACATTTTCTTCTAAAATTAATAAGAATTATTACCTAGCACCAATGGGCTATACAGAACTGTTTTTTTAAGCAACAGTATTATCATGGCATTTACCATACACATGCATAAATGCATATACTCGAGTATCAGTCAGAAGAGAGGAAAAAGATCAAGGTTTCTCTTTGAAGGGTTTCTTGACAAAACACCTCCAAGCAATGGCCACCTTTCAGCCTTATGCACCTGAACACTACCAAACTGCTCCTAAATCACTTGCTCAGCTGAAATACTTGCCCCTGGGTTTTGTACACTCCTCTGCACAGCGAGCACAACTCCTTGCCTGTGCAGACACGATGGCCAAGGAGAGGCCCTTTGGCAGGCCTGGCTGTGGCTGGGTGAGTGTCAGATCCCACAGGGCTCCACCTGCGTACGGGGAGGCACAAAGCACTTCTATTCTCTTTGGGAAACAAGCGCAAAATAGCAAAAAATGTACCTTCAGGGTATATTTGTTCAGGTTCGTGTCTACTGTTTTCAGAGACTGCAAGCACTGATCAATAAAAGAAAAAACCACCATGCTACTTTGTGAACCTTTATCTGCCTATACTACACTTTCATTTAGATCTCTTGCTCACAGTGACAGGAAAACATTGAAATGGATCCTCTCTACAGAGCTGCTTTTTCATTGGGTTTTTTTTTCAGCCCCGCATTTAAATACGGTTTGCTCTGTTCAATTAAAATGCATTTTCTCTTGAGAACAAGCAGATGATCAGTTTCACAAACCCGGAGTTACAATTTTTCTTCAGCAGCACCCAACAAAATGAAAACCAGGCAAAACATTTTAATCACATGTGTATAAAATACACAGGGTTCATTAAATATGATTTAAAGTTCCCTGTTTGTTTTGGAGACTCTTTAAAGCTCCCAGTACCCCAAACTCACAGAAGTGTAACGTGATTCCTGATCTATTGAATTTTGTAGGATGGCTGTAGTGGGTTCCATTATATATAAATTGGATGCAGCCAATTTACAATCTCCGATACATACTTTTATCTCAAAATGCCCGGTGAGGCAATTGTGCAAAGTACTTTATCAGGGATTGTTGTTGGTAATATTGCAAGATTTCATGATGTAAAAAATACATCAATGTCATTTAAATTGAACAAAATGGTTCCCTTTTTTTTTTCCCTGTAGAGCATTTTTAACCATCTTCGCAACAAATTTGTTCAATAAATACTGTATGAAACAAACATTTTGCACTTTGTCCCACAGATACAATTTGCCAACCTGATTGATTTCTTTCTGTACAACTAATCCGATTTCTTTAGGCTATATATCTTCTTTTTTATTAAAGATGATGCAATCTTAGCTTTTTATCATACACACATCCACCACGCTAAAAAGAGAGAAAATTCCATAAACTGGCCTTGCAAGCAAATCAAAAAACCTGACACAAATCTCATAAAGCTGATCCCAAAAGATAAATGGCACAATGAGACCACAGTTACACAAATTCAGAAATTATCCATGCAGGCTTATTATCAATACAGGCCGGAGGATTTTTCTTCCCAAGACAGATACAGAAAACAAGTAACTTCTTCATCTCTAAAACATCTTGTAAAACAAGCTCACTAATATTGCACCCAACTCCCCCAAATCTTGCTGTCTCTGAACCCCGAGCACGCAGAAGCAGAACTACATTTTTTGTAGTCCTTCCCTGTTTTACTCCTTGCAGAATCTCACCACTGTGTTTTGAGCCCAAGCAAAGTTACACTTATTTACTTTCAAATGGTGTCCCTGGTAAGGCAACAACCTCAAACCCATCTCCCTTTTCTTTTACTAATTGCCCTTTTGTCTTCGGGCAAACCTGTAGTCCTTCCTTTTCTCAGCATCTGCAGTTGTCTGCCTTGGCTGTGGACAATTTTGGAGTCTTTTTCCCATTCAGAAGCCAGAAGCTTAGTGCCACTATAATACAAAGAACAATAATTGGTTTCAAATGTTGCAATAATATTCTCAAACAGCATTGAAGTGTTTTGTGTTTGTTACTTCTCCCATAGTACAAAATCAAACGAATCCAGTTTACACGCTTCGGGATCTGCTCATCACATTGTTCCTCTGAGGCTGAACTTCTTACCACTATCTGTGATCCCGGTAAAGGTCCAGTTTTTATTAGGCAAACCCATACACAGTCAGTCCCAGGAGAACTGAGGCTTTACTACCGCCACGATTTTAAGCACAACCGTAGGTGCCTCTCCAGTGACTTGGCCTTTCCATCACTTGAAATCACAGAATAAAGGTCTGCCCACACACAGATCCATCTCAGGCCTCATGCTTCTTTAACAAAGGGATAAAAGATGGCTTTTGCAAGCTGCCTGGAAAGTTAACAGCTCTAGTCTCTGGCAGGTCAAGGCAGGAACGGATTCCAGCAGAGAACCGCAGCCCGTGTCCTGCCAACAGCACTGCTCAGCTTGAGGGCACTCCAGCTGGAACACTTCCACTCCATGCTAGTGGGGATGTGCAAGTTTCAAGGAACACAGCCTCATGTCCAGACCCCTACTTGAGTTTTCAAGGCCAGCAGCAAACAAACAAACAGGAACCCAACTTGTCTAATTTATTTTAGTTTGCAAATTGAAGGAATTGAAGTTGGAAGGAGGACAAGGAGCTTGCAACTACACTGTATTATCAACTCAGAACCCATTTTTATAACAAAATCAGTCTTCAAACCCTAATATTGTTCAACAGACAGTTGGCCAAATCTTTCAATCACAAAGGAAATCAAGCTAAGCTTACAACTGAGCCACTATTTCACAGGTTCCAAAAAGGCTAGTGCCAGGTAGTATCAAACCACTGATTCCAGACCTCGGGGAGGAAACCCCCAAATCTTAATGAATATACTTTGGAGGAGTTTTAGGCTCCACTTTGTAACTTGCAATTACATGACAGCTTTGTATTCAGAAGTGATTTGAAAGGAAAGAAATAAAAAGACAGGATTGTGTTGGTGCTGGAACCTGTCCCTTTAGGAGTTAACAAGAACGCAGGGGGCTGAGCATGGAGGCAGCAGGGACAACAAGGGCAGGGCACATTGCCATGGCCACTGCCTCACGGAGCAGGCTAGGAAGATAAAGGCAGTCACCAGCTACACACAGTTAACCTGTTTGTGCTGCAGCACCTGCTGTTGATATCAATCTATCTCCCGCAGCAGCAAATGACATGATTCCTAAGGAGGCAGGATCAGAACCGTGGATTCCCATTCAAGCAACAGGATAATTAATTTTGCCTGTCTGGAAAGAATGTATATAAACTTAAAACCACTAAAACCTCAAGCTTTTACACTGAGGTACCAAATGAAACTCACCTTTCCCTTTATTTACCCATACCTCACACATCACCTAGCCAAGCAGGCCAACTAAATTATTTATGGCAGAGCAAAGAGCCCATTTTCTGGAAAACACAGAGCCCTTGAAGTAGAAAAAAGATGCTCAGCTCTCTTGTAGAATAGGAGCTTTGTGCAAAGACGCAAAGTTCTCAAATGGTGCTAACTTTTCATGCTTTGAGCAACACACAAATGAGCAGGAAATCAGCTAATTAGGCACATTACTGTAATTGCTTATTTTATGAAGTGGAGAGGGAGGTGCTCAACACTTCCATAAGATAATGCAAAGGCAAAATTGTACCGAGAAGCAGAAATAGCATTGGACTAGCTACAGAAATGAACTATTTTTTGATCATCAGGAAAGGCAACAACAGAAAAATCATTCCAGTACCTAACAGCAGGAAAAAAACACTGCTTCAATTTACTGTGTAAATGTAAAACTAGATAACACTTTAGTATATGAGCAGAAAGGGACCTCCCTTCATATATCCAAGTAGTGGTTTAACCTGTGCAAAGCACACTTCCAGTTCTATTGTTGTGACTCTGTATCACCACTCAATAGCTCTGAGATCCTCTGTGAATTTGGGGTAGGCCTTGAAGCAGGACTTTCTCTGGGATGTAGTGCACCTAAACCAAAGCCCTGAACTCCCTACAGTGCCTGCATCCATGTGGAAGGATACAGAGCACTGCATTCTTACTCGCTTTTCTATTTTGAGCACAACAAAAAATGGGAGCAGTAAATCATCTATTTAGGCCTATTTCTTTAATTGCTTATTTTAGGAAAACCCAACTGCAGACAAAATTGACGATGTATTTCCTAGGAAATTAGCCTGTCAGAAAGACTTCAGATCTTATTTAGCAGCCCCCTTTTGTGCTCTTGGTATTACTGCCATGATAAGTAATTACTCACAGTGTGACATGCATCATATCAGTCTATTAAAAGTAATTACGAAAAAGTTACATAGCGTGATGATATGTACATACATCTTATCCTTACAAGTTTTGCTTTGATTACATCTGCTAGTTTTTGGAGGAAGGCCAGTTTTAAAAAGTAAAATAAATCAGTCTTAACAATGGGAGCATTATTAGCTTCCCAAAAGTTAGAAACTCCATGCCCTACTCCAGCAGAGCATTTGTGTGCACAAGTCCTGTAAGCATTTTCAAGTCCATCAGTTGCCAGATCAGACACTCCATGTTGAACTAGAATGTATATGATAATGAAGCCCTAAAAGTACAGTTTATTTATAGTGAGACATCTAAGAATGCAGCTCATAGTCCTTAGCAGACTTAGCTGAAGGGGTCACCTCTATCAGCTGTGTGCCCTTTCTCCCGGCTGATATTATCTTACCTACAAAGAGACAGCAGAATTGGTACCGTGCCCTCTCCTCAACCAGTGCAGTTCAGAGTGGTGTGACTTCAAAGGCCATCAATTTTCACATTAGTACTCTGGGCTACAAACTGCAGAGCCTCAGGAATGAACAAACACATTGCTTGTCCTCCCCCCTCTGCTATTGTGGTTAATTGCAATAGAAGGGTATGGTGGACATCTTGGGGAGGAAACTCCTTAAATTGCCTAGGATGACTCACCAGAGTGCATGCAAAAAACACAGAGTGTCTTCCTGACAACTCAAGTGTCCCTTCTGCAGCATGCCCGTTACCTTGGATCGACATTTCTCTGGTTTAGATCATTCCCTCTACCCGTACAGTATTTAGAAATCCTCTAATGTAGTAAATATATATATATACTAGAGATAAAAATTAGTAGAGAACACTTTTGCCTCCAAAATTCAAAAATATGATAGATAACAGAAGAGAAAATTCCTGGATGTCAGAACTTCTCTTTTTTCCCCAAAGAAGTTATATTTAAAGAGCTGAGGTCAACAGCCCTCTTAGTACATACAATTTTATTACATTCTTTGACAAAAATCGACAGCAGTAAGGAACAGCTTGTTCCACAAACCCTGCTCCTCCTCACCCGCCTGCTGTCAGCATGCACTTCCCCTTTCTGTATGGCACTTTTTCACTGCCTTTACCTTGCCTGTTTGTATTTCCTTGAGACCTGCCTCCACTAGAACTTCCATGCGGCCCTAGGGAGAGGCAGGTCCTAGTGGCGATGGTCACTAAACACGTTGGACATCAGGCTGGGGGTGCAAACCAGGATAATGTAATGTCTTGGCATCAGTGAAATGACTTTACATTCACTAAGCCTGGGACAACCTCTCACTGCCCCAGGGTGTGAAAGGATGGGCAGCTTGGCTCTTGATCCACAGCTGTCGGGCTCTGCAGGCTCCGCTTGTCTCACACTTTGGCTATTTTGACAGTCAGCAAATTCTGCTGAGATTGGCTAAAATGAGAAAAATCCTTTTGCAGGCCACACACGGGTGTGCCAGGGACAATACGCAAACAACTGTCTCCGAGAGGGAGCTTGTCCCCTGTCCCAGTGAATATGCTGGGGGGGGGGGTCACAGCCTCATAGAGCGACTCTGGCCAGGAACTTGCAGCAATACTGCTGAGACTCGACCCTGGGTAGCAGCTATGTGCTGTCACACCTCACATCACACCTCCACTCCTGAGGTGGGAGCATGGCAAAACGCAGAGCGGTGAGGCAGGAGAGAGAAGGATGCCAAGGGAAAAGGGCTTGTGCTGCCCAGCACACAGCATGGGCAGAATGACAACTATTGTGAAACTTCTCAATGGCTCGTTTGGCATTCTTCCCAGTGCTGCTTTTGAATTTAATACCCACTTCTGGGTATCTAATAGAAAAAGAGGCAAAAACATGAGGGTGGAGGTAGGAAGAAGAGAGACAACAGCACCAGCTCAAGGGAGCACTAAATTCAGTTCCATTCTCAAACTTCAGTATTTAAAAAAACCCAACAAAACAACCAGAGTTTTTAAAAATGGAGAATGTATTTTTCTTTGTGACATGGAAATGGCCATAATGTTTGGTAAATACTTCTTTCACTTAAAACAGCAACAACAAAGTTTTAAAAAAGGCTGACACCTACAAAGTATTTAAAACTGAAGTATTTTGTCACATTACCAATGACAGGTCATTGCTGTGACACAAAAGTGCTTTTAAAAGAACTGAATAAGAACATCACCGTTTAGAATTTCAGGCTGCTGTTGCTCAACCTGTCTCTTCTGCTTTGTCCTTACGATGCTGATGGGAATTTTGCTTTTGATTTCAGTGGAGGTGCTGGGATCCTGAGTAGCCTGAAGAGAGATTTAAGACTAGGAATTTACCTTTCAGGAGGGACACATTTACAGATAAAACAAGATGTAAAGGAATACTTTTAAGATACCATTATGGCATAAAAGGCTTATGGTCCCAATGGACGCAGTGTCAGAACAGAACCTTAAATTTTCCTTGCCTTGCTTTAGGGAGGTCTAATGCATGGCAGCACCCTTTACTCTCATGAACAGAGAGTTTTAGAACCGTTTTCAGCTGATTGAGAAGTTGTGTAATTGCACCAATTACATCCAATTACACAATTAAAGTAAATAAGTAATAATATAATTACGTCTGTAATTCTGTAGTTATGACAGGTAGCACTAATGCTGATAAAATCCATTATGAAACTTGCTAAGAACTATGGACAGGGCACCTGAGAACAAAACTTTTAGGGCTTCATTTGCTAAAGTCTGTCATTCTTCTAATGGGCAAAATTATTAATTTAATTACTATGCCACAGCCTTTTATTTCTGCAAATGAATGGAGGCACAAATTATATCAATCATATCAACGGAGGCTAATTCATACCGATATTTTGTGGCAAAAAAATCAGTAACTAATCATCTACATTTTTTGCCTCCATGTATCTATTTACAGCTACCATAGGTTAGGTGAAATCTGCATGTACAAATTGCATCTCTGAAAACAGAAGTCTAAAAATATGGATGTTAACCTTCTTTGTTCCAGTTATCGCATTAAACTGTCTCATCTGACAAATGGACACAAGGAACATTTGAAGACTGCTGTATCGATGTAATGCAAGTTACATGCATCTCTCTAGGTTTGCTAGGGATGGTATGTCTGGTCAAATGGGACAGATAAGTTTTTTTCTGCAGGCGTGAAAATTCAATAGGGGAATCATTCATGCAGGTTCTCAGCGCAAATGCAAGGCATGTAGCCAGCTTTTCAAAGTTTCTGTCTTTTCGGATATTGCATAATACCTATCTGACTTCATAAAAGAAGCCTGGATAACAAACAAATAATAAACTTACTGCCCTGATTTAATATTCATTAATATTTCACGCGATAACTGATATAAGATAGTGTGTAAGAAGAATGGGCATCACTGGAAGATCTGAAGTGCTTTATTCCCACCAACGTCTCTATAAAGTAACTGTCTGAAAAGCTAGAGGTGTATAAACCATGTGTCGTTATACAGTACATTTTATATGCTTGATGCCTTTTTCTAAAAAGGAAAAGAAAAAATAATACCTTGCTTTATGAAAGCTGTGTAACTACTGATTACTTCTGTCACTGCTCAGAGCAGTATGCTAAGCAAAGAATCAAATACCGAGCTGCTGGGAAAATCAAAATCACAGCGAATATTAGGAGTTTGTAGTGCTGATGTCCACAGTCCAGAGGAAGAAAGCAAAAGAAGTCCTCTGCTCCAAGATCTTTTGAGGCCAGAGACATGGAAGATAAAGGGAATGCCTTGAAACAAGCCGCCCCTGGAAAAGCGATACAAGTGAACATGCAAACCAGCAAAAATACTGCCTTTGAGTGATGGGTGTGTATAACATTACCTACAGGTTTCTTTCCCCTTCTTGAACTGGAAAAAGTGCAATTAGATGCATAAATAATTCCCATCCCTTTTAGCTCCCAGCCTTTCAAATGATATTCCAAAGTAAGAAAACCATAGTATTCCTGGGTTTTTTCAGTTCTGTTACCAGGAAGCCTTCAAAACAGAAGCTTCACTATTTGCTAGAGCAATGACGTAAAAAAGACTGAGAGTCATACTACAGACAGTCATATTTTTGGGTCCTGATGGGTCTGGCCAATGGAGAAAAGAGACTATCAGAAACAGTAGATGCTTTCCCTGATACTTAAACATGACACTTATTCTGCTGTTACTTTTCGTAACACAAGACAGTAATAGAAAAGTACAAATAACAATTGGCTCCTAACTACAGTTGTAGGAGTAGTGAGGATGATATTTGGCACTAAACTCTACTTTCTATTAAAGAAGTTACTGTAGCATACTCCAAAGCTTTAACCTACATTTATTTAAGGATGGATCTGAACCTTGAGAACTGGATTTGATTAGAAATTCTAAGTAATCCAGCTATGAAAATACAGAATTTGGGTTTGATCCATTAATGCTGCAAGAGCAGCCATAAAAGGCATACCTAGTCATAATAGAAACTAGTAAAGAGAGCTTTTCCAGAAGTATGATTCATAGAGATTTTGCAGCCATATTCTGTATCACCAAAAATATAAAATGCCATTCCAACTTGTCCCTCTTCAAAGAGGTCCTGAGAGTGCCCTGTTCTTCCAAACACCCTATTTTTATAAATATTTGTCACATTCCCATACAACCCCTACTGAGCTTCATTCAGCAACAACTCAGTTCCACTGGCAAGCCCCAGTTCCCTTGTGAAAGGTTCCTTTGAAGTCTGCCCCCCTTGTGCCAGCTCCTAAATGGGACTTGGTCTCTTACCAGGAGCTTGGTCACTTCTCCCAGCATCACAAAAATGGTCACTCAGCATTCCGGCTGTCCCAAAGTCTGAATCAGCTTACCTCTGTCTTCAGGACAAAACCTGTACCTCAGGCTTAATTTCTGCATGGAATATAGTATATCTCACATGCTTGTCATGTAATTTCATTACTATCATGCTGTGTTTGAAACACATCAAACACCTATGCTACATCAGCTGACAGATGCAAAACTACCTGTGTCTGTGTTTCCCTTTTGACTCTTCTTTTGGTCTTAGGCAAAGCTGTACCTCTAAATTTCTTCTTCCAATTGAATATCATACTTCCAGAACACTCCTCTCTTTCAGTGTATTTTCTTTCCTTTCTTTGTATTCCTTGTACCCTGTGGTATACAGCAATCTCTGGCTCCAAGTGAGACAGTCCTTTTCAGTTCACTTAAGCAGTCCCAACTGCTTCTGCTATGCAGCAGTCAGTATTTCTGCAGCATACCTTCCCTAGATTTTGTACTGGGGAATTTAAACTACACAAAGATACAATCAGTAATCCCACACCAGCCACCTGTAGTTTGTTCACACATTTGTTTTGCCTTTTTTCACCCCACTCCTCCACTCTCTCTTCCAGGCCATGTAAGCTTTACACTTCTAGGTCTATATATACCTCTCCCTCATCCAGAACAACCGTTAACTTTATACAGACTCATGGAAAAAAAAAATCTTTCCTTCAGAGGGTTTAATAATCCCAAAATCTGGATTATTATTAACCACTTAAACTATCAGCATTCTGCCACGGAGGAACAGGGGCTTTGAGAAATCAGTTCAAAGCTTGAGGTCACATGTGCTGTGGTGCTTTTCAGTTAATATTTTAGACATTCAAACAGGAGTTTCCACCATTAATTCAAACATAAAATACATTAGTGAATTACATCAGGAAAGTCAAACCAGTGCTGCCACAGGATGAATACACTTACTATGAATATTAATGCATCCCTTGGAATTAAACATTAATACTTAACATACTTGCAAAGTTTATAATCATACACACACTGGAGGGAGAGGAAGAGGAGCAGAGAAGGAATAGGCAAATGAGAGAAGCTCTGGAGTCCACAAATTAAAGTGACTTTCTCAGATAAGCTAAAATATTTTCATGTGGAAGAAGACAACTTGCCACTATGAATAATTTCTTGTAATGGAACAGAGGATACAAGCATTTGTTTTAGTTTTTCCATCTCTCCTATCATACTGCAGAAGTGTAGATCCATTACTGCCTAAGAGTATAAATGCCTTGAGCTGGGTAATGAGATTAATGGTTCAAAATTTCCATGGACATAAGCTGTTCCTCTGTACCTGAGCACCGAATTCCCACCACCTGCCACACCACCTTCCCATATAGTGGTAATAGGACTTACCAAAGCTCCATTTCATTGCAGCATTCAAGCACGCACTCCTGTCTAAACATGAGCCATTCCACTAGTGCAAGTTCTTCAAGGTAAGCCCTACATAAGCCTGCAGAGTGGCTGGGAGTCGTCTCCTCTAAGTTTGGCCAGCTCCTAATCAGGCATCCTGTCTAAACTAATCACTTAGGCTCTCCATGGAGTAAGAATGGCAATGCCAAGGTGAGCCACCCCAGCTATCCTAGAAACCTTGTCTTAAGGCAGGATGAATAACAAAGCTTTCTGCACTGACGAGGCAGGGAGCTGGGATCAATTTAAACTAGGTGCCTGACTTGAAGACAACTGAAGTTAGAGGAGAAGAATCTTCCCCTTGGCTTAACTCAGGATTAAAAGGGCGTCCAGCATGTCACTAGTGAAGCTGGTTGGCACGTATAATCAAAGGGTCAATGAGGGATAACTGAGGAGATACTCTCAATAGCAATGTGGCTCCAGAAATGCATAAACAGCAAAGTCTGATGTGCATTGGTTACACCCACCTCTGGGATTCAGACATAAGCCACCTCTGCAACCACAGATCGTGGCACTGGCCCTGAGCCATGCAGTAGCTGCCAGGAAGTCCATGGGAAGAAAATGCTGCACCAGAATATACCGGCAGGTAGGAAGGATTCATCGTAAATGTAGCCCCAAGCCAGTCAGCCTAGATAATGCATCCCTCCCAGCAGAACAAATCCTCTTCAGTAACAGGCTGGAAATGAAACGTAATTGAACATCTCTCTGCCCCAGTGTCACCAAATTTCTCTCTCTGAATCTAAGTCACACTCTCACTGCTTCACAAGGCAGTTTCTGTAGCTCTTCAAATCTCTGCACCAGCTCTTCTTGGTCTTTTCAAGAGCTTGTTCAGAGCAGTCATAGGAGAAAAGCACTACCCCTCAACACTGACCCTGTGCTTCACTGTTCAGCAGGAGATGTTATTTGTCTGGACAACAGCCCAGAGATACTGGACGAAGCCATAGCAGCAGCAGATGTTATGATGCATGCTCTTCTGCCCCTGGTTTGGCTAATGAGGCAGCAGAAACCACAGAGCATGAGAGCACAAACGCCAAGCTGGAGACTATGGCCTGTGCCTTCATCTTTTTTATAATGTTTAAGACTGGGTTTTGTTGCAGACTAAGACACGCAAAAATACCTTTAAAAATACAGATCGATGCCTCCTATTGTTCAGAGAGAGGGAAAAAGAAAGATATTCTCTGCTCTAGCCGCAAGGAGCATCTCTTCATTTCATAAACCATGTGCCCAAATTGACTTACCACAATCATTTGCGCCACATAGCTCTCCGGGCCAGTGTATTCAGTTGGATCTTTAACTTTGACAAGAACTATAAAGTACAAATAATGCCACATGTTGTGTTCTGACTTTATATGCTCCTCAAACGAAACGGTCTTGTTATCAAATTTGTCTCTCTCCAGTCCTGCAAAAAGACATGGACATAAAGCAGAAAAATAAACTTCAATGTAAAATATGCAAATCTTTTAAATGCATTAGAGAAAGGAACCTAACTTAATTTAAAGGATCATAAATTTGAAAGATCTTAATTTAAAAGCTGTAGCCACATACAGTAACTGCCAGGCAAGAAATACCAGGCCAGAAGGCATTCCTGACAGGATTCTTTCAGCGCAGCATTTATTCTCTTTTGTGATATTTCCTCTTAATAACAATAACAATACAATAAATATGTTACAGCTTTACAGCCCCTTCTATGCTGAAGGCTATAAAGTGCTTTACAAGTGTTGGCTCTGCTTCTTTCTAAATCTATACTGGTAAGCACACAACATGCAATCTAGGTCCTGATCTTGCAAAGATTTATGTACACATTTAGCATCAGGCACATGAATAGTCCCACTTAAGCTGTGGTGGGATTGTTTGTGTGCTTAAACCTAGCAGGGAGTGTGAAACTCTGCAGCTCTGTAGTCACACAATCTTTACAGAGCTGTAGTCATAAGAAATCTTTATATTTTTCCTGTAATGGGTCAAATCTCTGAAGAAGGATACCACAGTGAGGAAGAACAGGGCTCATAAATGTTTGCCTTTGTGTTACAGCTTTCCTCCCTAGATCTCTTGTGGAGCCTTCCACAGACACTACAGCTGGTGTGCTCTGCACGACACTCATCCCTGTAAGTACAAGAATGGAAACAACACCCAGTCTGCAAAAAACGAGGTATTTCAGAAGTTCCCTGGGGGAGTGAAGATCTGCCCCTTTGTGAGTGCACCTCAGAGGAAGAGCAGTTTATTCATGGGTTTTGTGTGGATGATTTTCATTTAATTCGTTTATTCCCTGTTTTATATCACCTTCTGAAACAGGCAAATTTTGCTGTTGTTACCCTACTGGAATGCACTGTGCTGTGAAATAGCAAGCTGTACTTTCATCTGCATCACGCTCTGTGGAATAAAGTCAGCAGCTGCACAATCTCCATTAGTAGTGATGATGCGAGTGTGAGACATAGCTCTTCTCCCTCAGATCCTGGGTGGAGACTGCAAAGCCACCTCTTAGCAAAGCTAGCTTTTGACTCATAAACCTAATCTTTTTTCTTACTGAGAGGTAAGAAATCTGGAACCAAACTGACATTTTTACACTTTTCTTATACGAGATGGACCCCTTTGGTCCACCCTTTACTTATTGAGGAATAGTTCATTTTACTCATTTCCCCATCAAATGTCTCAATAGCTGAGTAACACCTACCACAGATGAAACAGGTTGTCTTTAGTATTTCCTCCTTTTTCTGTTTTTCACTCCTGAGATCAGCAAATGTATCAATAATGACTCCAAAGATTAGGTTTAGAACAATAATTATGACAATGAAGTAAAACAGAAGATCATAAACAACTCGTGCAGCAAACAAGGGCTCCTGAAACAATAATAAAGTTGCAATAAGATATAAAAATAGCACACCTTTAGAATATTCAACATTTTCACATTAGCTTATGCAAAGCTATGCATCTTTTTTTCCATATGCCAAATTCTCCTATCCTTACTCACAGAAATGGAGCGGGACTACCTATATGGTTAGGCAAAGAAGATTTGGCTTCATGTGCTCTTACAGCACTGAGACTCCTCTTGTCCATTATGCTTCACACAGCATAAAGAAGAGACTAGCTTTTGTATCAGATGCAGCATAGATGCATTAGTGCAGTGCTTGACTGAAGATAGTTAGCTTGCCAGCGCAGAAACAGGGATATGCAGTTTGCAGTACTCACTGAGAGCAATCATAGTTCTTCTTAATACTGCCTTGTGGCATACAGGGATATGCTTGCAGAAGGTCTTTGTGGAATACTCCAGCCCAATGCCAAGTTTTTACACCAAAAAACTGGAAGCCAGGGGAGCATGCTTCTGTGATGCCAAGGCCAGGCTACTCTGTGCCCAAGCAGTGCATGTAAATGGTTCTAGCACTGTGTTAACACAGTCACGTGGCTGTAAGCTGTCTCAAGGTGGCAGGCATAGCAAGTGTCTCTTGGGAACACAAGATGCACATGCATACAAACATACACGTGTGCATGTGCACACACATGAAGTGTTTATATTCCCCATCTCATCACACACTTGTTTTTACATCATAGCTACTTTCCATCTTGCAAAGGCTGGACTGGACTCCCATTGACACCTCTGAAAATAGCAAAGGTGTTATGTGGCAAACAGGAGGTGACAGTCAGTGCAAGGAGGAGGAACATAAAACCAAAGCCTTTTTTTTCACCATGACACTGACTTGGCAGTCACTGATTTTGTCAGTTTCCCACGCATTCATGGGGATAATGGTGCTTCCCTTTGTGCTTTAATGTAGTAAGCATTAAATAACTGCTAAGTGGCAAGAGTAATTTTCAAAGTCTGTGTTTACAGACTTCATGGGGATGGACTACGTATATAAGATAGGGCGCAGATTCCTATTACCAGCACAAAGAGCTCTTCCATCCAGATCCAGGCTATTTGTCTCTGGGCTCCTGCAAGAGATCCTACTTGTGAATGCAACCCTTGTGTAACGGTATGGCTTATGAAGTAAAGTGCCACTCGATTGCCTTTATATACTATATTCTTTTAGAACTTAAATAAAAATGCATAAAACCACCCAAATATTAAGAATAGTCCTTGAATGATTGAATTTTGGAGGAAACTTCTGGAAGAAGACATATACCATAATATATGAAATTCTGTCTTGACTTTGATGCTAATTGAGTATAAGTAAACAATAGGACCTATTCCAAGACAGATGTCATGCTGCATTTCAGCTAAAATTGCACCTTGTATATTAGAGCGGAGAGTCTTGACATATACTCATCAATCAATCCCTTTCAAAAATTTACATTTATAATTCCTAGTGTAATAGAAAAGTGATCCCATCTAGCAACACTTCTTAGCAATGCTTGGAAGGTTACACTATGCTCCGGTTTTCCAGAAGGGGTAAACTACTACCTAGAATTCCTTTCTTCAAATATCATCATCACACCAAGCTTAGCTCTAGTCCATCTGGGATGTAAAAATTACATGGATAAATCAACTGTGTGACATTAGAGCAGACTAGATACAAATACTGTCTATTACTTCCAAAAATTGACTTTGGCATTCATGAGATGAACAGGGAGTAACTCATTTACTGAGCCAAAGCACTTACATCTTTGGAAGGCTTTCTGAGCACGTCTCCCACACCACCACCATTTCGCAGGCCTTGGTTTAATACAGTCACAATGCACATGAGCAGGGTGTCACAGGTCCTTTCTATTCCATCTTCCTCCTCTTCACCTGCAAAAAGGAAAGCAGCAGCTTTAGGAACCACATCATCAAACGATCACTTATCAAACAAAGCCATAATTCTGTATTAGAGAAAGCAACTGCAGTACACATCTGCCTTTCATATTCTTCAGCTAAAATTTCACTGATCAACCCTATGCATTTGCAGCGCTGGGGACATACTTAGGCACATGAGGCACACTTAGCCTGAAGAGAGACAGAGAAAATCCCAAGCAGTTCTCCCTCCAGTAACTCTGTTAATGACCTAGAGCTGCCATCTCTGTTCGTGGGAGCACCCCTTTTCCTTGCAAGTACTCCCACTGGTTTTGCTGTGACTGCTTCTTCAGTGGGCCTCCTAAGTGCCTAAGTGAGCAGCTGACATAGAGGAGAAGCAATATAAACACAGAATTAGAAGCACATTTATAAAAGGATTGTCTTCCTGTGAAATCATTCCTCTACCTACTCATGTACAAGCCAAGTCATGTTAGCATTTCAAATCACTAAGGAGGGGCTGGCTTTTATATGAGTAAATCTGTCCATGGTCTTTCCACTAGCACACGTGCCCAAGCACAGGTCTGATATATATTAAATGAAAGACTCACCCTGACCTCAGCTTCAAAACTTGGATTCTATTCTTATCTCTGCTGCAGAGCTGTTGCGTGGTTTTGGCTGAGCCACAGAGGGTACTATTGTGCAGGAGATATTCGAACGTGCAGAGAAGCTGGGCTGGAACACCAGTCCCTGGGGAAACTTCATCTGCCTTGGCCAGAATTCCTCCCACCACCACTCAACCCCATGCTGCGGCTGCATTGAGAGCCTCCTTTTGAAAAGCCCTGCTTGAGTTGTTCCCTGTGTCCTGCTGGCTTGCACTGAAGGGTCAGCGCTGTGATTGCCATTTCTCCTGCCTTCCCTTCTCTTTAGGGATACATTTGCTTAAGCAGTGAAGGCAGCAATTCTCACTTGGTTTGCTTCATGCACTTATTGTAACCAGTTTAATAAATAACAACATCCTGCTGCGATAGTTAACTGAAACAGCATATTTAACAGCCCCAAACCACCACATCTGGGGCACCAGATAGACTATGATAAATTGAATTGACTGAAAGCACTCACATTACAGACAAGCAATTTGGATTTAAAACATGAGTTCCCAAATTGTGGTGTATGCATCACAACTGGTATTTGCAGAACAGAGCTGGTATCTGCTGAATTTGCCACCGCTGCTTTTGCTACACAAGCAAATTAAATGAGAAAAAACTCCTGATTTAAGGAACTCTGAGCAAAAAGAAAAGCAGAAGCAGATATCAGGATAAACTTCCTTGCTAAACTGTAAGGTCATTACAGACATTACTACCACTAGTAACTCCAGATTTAAGAAATAGCAGCTTAAATATTGAAACTGAAAGGATAACTGAAAATAAACCTTTTTTTCCCTGTCACATCTGAATTTTTTTTACTAGAACGGTGATCTTAGTCATACCAACTAATCTCTTTTGCTTTTGTAGCCTGCCTTTTTAGCTCCTTCCAAACATTACTCCATCATTTTTCTTGGATTGAATATCTGTGCTTGAGAAGATCACCATCCACAAGATAAATTAAAAGCTTTTGTAAAAGCCACAGCTTCTATTTCATTTACACAACTACTGAACAAGATTTTGTGTCATGGGCTGGCAACAGTAGATGGACAGATTCTGGTGAATGATGAGGATAATACAGGGCCGAGAACTGGAAGCTGCACCATGAGAGAAAGTTGCCTACTAGAAACCCTAACTCACAAGTCTACACGTCCACTGAGATGTGAATTGAGAGCAAGCTTCAGAGAGATGTGAGATAGCACTCATCAGCTGACTGGCACATCTTGCAACACAGAGAATCAGCATCCCACATTGCACGCAGAAGAGCAAGCTCAGGTTGCAAGTTCTTTGCCAGAGAATCAGAAAGCAGACAGCCCAAAGCTGGCACAAACCCTCCCATGTAGTAATACAGGCTATCGGAAGTGTACAGACATCCTTATGTCTACTCTCCTTCCATTCCCGCATGTGGAGTATCAAGAGCTATCTTCGCTCTGGGAGTGAGGTAACCCTGCAGGCTCATGTTTTGCCCCAGTTGGCTTGCACTGGTGCTCAGCAGCACTCATAGCATAGACTCAGCCCCTGTCAACACAGACTATGCCCATACCACCAAAATGAGGGGATCTGTAGAGTGAATTGTTGAGAAGGAGCCAGTATTGACACTAACTGAGGTTCAGGGGGTTTTACTTGAAGTCACCTCCAGTCTGACAAGCAGTCCATGGGTAGGATTACACATGCATTAGGTAGGCTGCCATCTGATCAAGTTTAATTCAAAGGTAATGCAGGTTAGGCACTAAGACCACCCCGCAGTGTTAATCATGGGGCAGTAAGTGGGATTATACGAAGGTTTCCTTCAAAAATCCTCATCTGATGATCCACGGCTACCTGACTTCTGGGCCTGATTTCCAGCACAAGCATAGGCAGGAGAGACATGAGTGCCCACAGGGATCTAGGTGAATTTGCAGAGAGCAGTACCAGGGCTGGGAGTGGAACGAGTCTTTGAAAATGTCCTCTGTTACAAACAGATATCTGTGCAGCTTTCTAGCACAGGTCTTCGTGGGCTACAGAACATAAAGAGACATGTACTGTAGGCTGGGAAGTTCCTTTAAGTGATTAAGCATTTCATCAGGCAAAGACTTAAGTGATCTGGAAAATGCCTTTGGAGTGAAGAGTGGGAGACTCCTGAGGGAGGTAAGACAAAGTATTTTTATGCTGACAGCTCAATGCAGCAGTGAGGAAGCAGGCTGCAGACATGGGATGCTCTCTGAGCAGAGCAGACTGGCTCCCAGCATGAGCGATGACTGAGCACACACTCAACCAGTGAAAATCAAGGAAGAAGTGGAATCTCATCAGAACAAATGATCAGCAATGACCTGATCTGCAAAGCAACTTATTTATGTCTCCACTCTGGACCTAAGATGCACTGGGAACACACAATGTTTCCTGCAGACAGCTGTGGACTCCTTCATGCTGCTACAACATGAATCTCTCCAAATCTCAGGCTCTACATTACACCAGTCATGCTTTTGCCAGAAGGGAGACTGTCCCAGGAGAAGACTGAAGGTAGAGCACTGCCTTTTGACAGGTGACTCCTTGGCAAAGATGAGCAAAACTGTTCTGGCAGAATGCTGTTTTTTTAATGTTACTGGATAAATAAAACTTTTCCAAGATTAAGTGACAGTGCACTTGGATGTTTTGCACAGTTGCCTTTAATTATTGTTTCATTTTAAATTAAATAGTATCCAAACAATAAGAATTGTGAGATTTCTATCATTTAAAGAGCTTGGCAAAAGCCACAGTACGCCTCTTTTGACTGATTGATTACTCTTTCAATGCAGCAGCTTTGCCAATAGCTCTTAGACTGTTTTCTCTATCTAGTCAGACAGCTTCCCATGCTGTTTATGAGGACTGTTTACACACCAGCTGGGGAGAGAAAGCCTACTTTTACAGCCCTCTCCCTGAAGCCTTTGATCCTAAAACCTCAAAAATTACTAGTGGAAGAAAAAAGCCTATGAAACAGCTTTCTACTGGAACACAGGATAGGAAGGGATGACTTATGTCCTCAGCTGCAGCCCCCAGCAACACAGGCAACTGTGGCAATAAATATTTTAAGCCTGTCGATTATCCACTTTTTTCCTAAGGTCTAACCTAAATCTAACCTCTCTCAGTTTAAAGCCATTCCCTCTTGCGCTATCACTACATGCCCTTGTAAAAAGTCCCTCTCCAGATTTCTTGTAGGCCCCCTTCAGGTACTGGAAGGCTGCTGTAAGGTCTTTCCAGAGCCTCTCTTCTCTTGGCTGAACAAGCATAACTTTCAGCCAGCCTTCATAGGAGAGGTGCTCCAGCCTTCTGATCATCCTTCATGGCCCTCCTCTGTCCTTCTGACATACAGATCATATTCATAATGCAGGTATGAAAGTAAAATCAGGTGTACTCATCTGCGGAACCAGAGCAATTAAGCTCTTCACTTGCCACAAGCATGAAATAACACATCTATTGTGTGAAAATGCAACAGTCTGCATTTCCTGGCATTTGCCACATGCTAAGAATGCAGGGGGACTGCTGCCTGTGCTTAGCTGAGGCATCGTAACTTGCTCAGACATAGTAGCTTGATCCTAGATCTCGGCTATTAGGTCTTCTGGCTACACTGTAATCTTGGGCTAGATACACGTAGTAAGTGTACACAAAAGCTTGCTGATACATGCTACGCCATTTAAATCAACTTCTGTGGCCTAAAATGGGTCCAACAGTGGCTCGTGGCTCAGTGTGTGCAGGTAAGGATGCTGCAGATAAGCAGCAAGCTTTTTCTTCTCAGCAAAGTCAGTTGGAAAGAAGCAACCTATACATTGAAGC
Source organism: Myiopsitta monachus (assembly GCA_017639245.1). Taxonomy (NCBI): domain Eukaryota; kingdom Metazoa; phylum Chordata; class Aves; order Psittaciformes; family Psittacidae; genus Myiopsitta; species Myiopsitta monachus. The sequence continues at coordinate 84,620,188 of CM029920.1, forward strand.
ATAATGACTCAGCAACCGCATTTAATAACAAAATTAATGTCACGGCAACTGGAAATCAGGTGTGGGAAGCACTCATACTAAAGGCAACTTGCCAGCTAAGCTCCAAGCCTTGCAGAAGTTGAGCACTTAAAGCAATGATCATCACCTCTCACACTAGCAAAAGTCTCCACTATAACGACACACAAATCTCTCAGTTCTAATTGATCATCAGACTGAGAAAACTGTTTTACTGACCTGGGTTAGTAATAGGGATGCTTGTGGAACAGTTTTCTTTTGCACAGGCACCCATGATTGATGTGAGGGTTGTAGTGGGGACATCACCAATACCTGCTGAAAAAGCATGATACTGACAAAAAGATACTACATTTGATACTTAATTTTATATAATTATTTTCTAGAAGCTAATTACTGAATCAGAAAGTTGAGAAGAAAAAGCAGAACAAATTATGCCACCAATTCCTCCTTCTTCAGTCTGCCTCAACAGCTCAAAGGAACAAAACCACAGTTTTATATTTACCGTATATCACAGCTATTCCCATTTCATCTCCTGAAATTAAAGAATCTACATCAAATGCTGCTACTTCTTGTTAGAAAAAATACATTCAAAGCAAGAAACAACTGTCAGATAGGAAAATAATGTCACTTTTAAATCCATTGGATAAATTATTCACAAAAGCTGACAAGAAGGACACCAAGCTGATGTCAGTTATCCTGAATGTAGAATATTTAAGAGTTTTCAAGGATTATAACACAGTTTGGCACTCATTTGTAAATATGTATGGGTTTGTGTAAAACACTAATTTAACATTCCCCAAGTGGGTAAATGTTTACATCAGCTTGATTTTATCAAACCAATTTTATCTTGTGCATCTTCAACAATTTTCTGCATTTCAAATCGGAGATACAAAAAGGTTTAAGGAGAAAAAAATCAAGGCAAAATCTTACAACAAAAGTAATAGGCTAAGACCGTGTAACACAGAAAACATGAGCTCTGGCTTTCTCTTTCTGCTACTTTATAAAGAAAATATTTAAAGCACTTGTCTTAGGATGCATAATGTTTCATCAATATACAGTCAGCATATTTTCTTGAAGAGTTTTTGATAAGAAATAGGCTTGTATAAAGCCAGCAAGAATATACCCACACCACAAAAATGTGCCAACAAAATAAACACAAACACAGAGAAATTACTACACTGGACCAGACCAGTGCTGCTTTAGTCTTCATCTGTTCTCCTAAAATGGTCATAATTACTTTTCAAAGTATGAAATTTCACATCATAGGTTCTGTCCAAAAATGAATGGTAAGTCAAATATGAATTTCTATGAAATATAAGCCAACTTAGCCCTTTAAAGATGATCAGCGGCAAAAAAAGCAAGGTATATTAAAGCAATCTGTCAGGTTCCTTTTTTTTTCATATGGTATCAAAACAGCTACATGAATACATCATGCCTACGAGTCTTGAATGACCTTTGCCTTGTCTGTGTGCTTTAGATCCTGAAATAACAAATTCAGGAAAAGGCTGGCAAATGCTGAATGCACACAGTCCAGGGTGGATTCCACTAGTTGTTCTGTGCTTGTGTACATGTCTGAGGAGCTCAGCATTTGGGAAAATCATGCCTCAAGGAATTTAATCACAAGCTATTCTCAGGCATTTCTATGCAGACAGTTACTTCTCTGCCCGTGCTCCCAGCAGGCTGGTTGGCAGCACATACAAAGATCTCAACAGACGAGACGTAGCTTTTTTCTAGCAAAACAAGTTTGTAACTCTCTATTCACATTGGGAAAATCTCTCATTCCAGAAAGCTGAAATCCTGACCTTTTTAAAATTGATGAGAAACCTCCCAGTGATTTTACTGAAGCTGGGACTATACATTAATGGTGATCATGAAATACACACTGAATTGAAAAGAGCTCCAGGAAAGCCCCCTATCAGTAAAAGTATAGATTCTGTAATAAATTCCTGATGGATGAAGATTAAAAAGTAATCAAATGAATACATCTACTGAACAAATTAAGATCACACGCCTCATATAGAACACAGAAAATAGTATGAGCTGCTTCTGTGGTAGAATAAGAACCAACGTAATCAACTTTGAGTTGCTCTTCCAAATACTTAGGAAATACAGACATTTTTTTTCTATTAGCACAAGTTTGAAAACAAAACATAATAAATCAAATGTGAGTGTTAGATTTTAGTATTTCAACAGATAAGCCGAGTCTGAAACAACCCTATAAACATCAAATTTTACCTAGAGACTTAATTGAGTTCTAAGGCATACAGAATTAGTTCTGCTCTCACAGATACAAAGAAAGAAATTTTATTTCCTCAGATGAAAGATAGGTTAGGCAGACAGAAGAGGTACATGCCAGGAGCAAATTTTGATGTAAAAAAACTACCTGCAACAGGGGTCCTGATTTTCAACCTGTCGACCTCCATGATAAAATCGTCTTTCAGGAAGAGAAACCCAATGATGGAGAAGAGATAAACTAGGATGAGTGCTAGCACTGCAGTGAGGATAATGGAACGACCATTTCGGGTAACACTTTTTATCACATTTAGCAATGTCTCTTCTCTGTAGACCAGATCAAACAGCTGAGAAAAGCATAGAGGAGTGGAAAAATGAACAGAAATGAGACAATATATAGATGCTACATTGTAAAACAATATGAACTACTAAAACATATATCTAGCCATGTTCTAAATTCTCAGCTTCATAAACACACAAGTCACATTGATTTCAGTGGGAGCTGGGCACGCTTATAGGAGGAGAAAATCTAGCACAGAACTTTAAGTCAAGTCAAAAGTCACAAAGTATATATGAGCATGATCCAAACGTGAGTAACATTTATCAATAAGATCATTGTTTCCCCAAGTCAAAACCAGGGCTAGATTAAAATTAAAAACCAGTTTCTTCATACTATGCATCTGCATCTGCAAATCAGTTTTTCATGTTATCTCCCATCTGATAAACATGCATGGGCTACAACTCAAAAATGCACTCATGCGTGTAACTAGTTATATGTCTGCAAACTGTTTCTTTGAGCTCATGGCATCATTTAAAAGTCACTCACATGTACACAAATCAGGGCCATCTCTTTTTAGGACAAAGTTAAATTCATTGTAATGTTTGTAGAACACTAGAAACTTTTACTCTTCTTCATCATGCACTATATACTTTCTTGGTATTTAAAGTACACATTGAGATAATACTGCTTTAAATATTAAAGGCCTAAAATAGCAATTAATTATAAGAGCTTTTCAAGAAATTATATCTTTTTTCTCTTACAGTTCTATTGATATTCTATAGTGCTTTTGACCTTATCTATCATGTATGTATTTCCACTTCAAAACATTCAGATTACAGATATAGTGACACATGATTTATCAAAATGGTCTACAGAAGAAGGTATTAGCCACAATTCACAAGATCTGTGGAAGGATTTGTGGAAGGATTAATATTAAACGAAGAAAGAGGGAAGACAGTTATCATTCATTCCGTACAAGACAAAGCTTACAATGAGGAACAAATCTCAAGAGTTTAGAATATACCCAGTACAAAGTGAACACCTGGAAGGAAGTTGGGAACGTGGGCAATTATAATATCCATGAATCATGGACATTGGTCAATAGCAGTCACTGAAAAAAGTAAGTACATAAAATGTTTCTTAAAGTACTTGGCACTTTGGAAAGTATTTTAAGATAGAGATCACCTTATTCATTGAAGGAATAACAGGTAATTCACTGTGTGTTTTTTAAGCAGAAGAGTTACATTCATGTGATAAAGGTCCTGCAGCTACAGGTCACAAATCTTGGCTCCTTTGAAATCTGCCCAAACTTTGAAACTGACTTTAATGCCAAGATACGGGAAATGTGACTTCAGCAGGCACTCTACGAGAGTAAGCGCTGAACCCCTGAAAAGTCTAGTGTGTTTAACACACCTCTGTGAAAGGCTGGGAGTTCACCATTATTCAAGAAGCTGCGAAAAAAATATCACAACAGGAAAGCGAACCCTTGTAAATGACCGCAATTTAGTCAGTCTCCCTGCAAGTTTCACACATTCCAGCATAAAGCAAAAGGATTAGAAAACAAAAAACAGTGAAATACCTTTTACTGCTATGCAGCATGAAGTGAGCAGTTAGCTGAGTTTAGCATAATTTTGTATGATTCATTTTCATTGCACCTGTATCATATTATAAAAAGGCATTCCATCTGGGTAATGGCAACAAAAGAAAATGAAGCGGGATACATTTAAAGTGATGAATCTTCCTGCTACACCACAGGCATGCCATCCCCATCTCCCAAGAAATTTCTTTAAAATTTTATTTATTTTACTAGGGCTGCAAGATGAAATGAGGAATGAGATCCTTTGGTATAGGTATGATGCACACACCAGTGGACAACTCCTGTCCTGAAGAGATTATGATTGACACAAGATATAGAACAATGAACACAGAATATACGTATGCTGGGGAAGAGGGAGAATAAGGAGTGGCTGTATCATAATTGTCTGAAACAAAAGGGGCAAACTTTCAACTCCGAACCAGACAAAGTAAGTCCTAACAGCAACAGGTTCTAACGAAAACAGCAGCTCCTAAGGGGCAGCAACACAACGGTATGCTAAAAATACACATGATTTGGCTTGACTGTCAGGAAGAAATTGAAGACAGCTGCATGGGTAACGGTATTTTCTATTTTTGCAAAGTTTTCCCCTCCACAGAAGCACATACTTACCAGGAAACTGTAGAAGAATTCGTGCACACAGAGGCCCAGCATGCAGACTAGGACATATGCTACATGATAGAGAAAAGCCATGTCCATGATAACCGCTCGGTAGCCACGAGTAAAAGTTCCACGGTTCCCAACAAAGCTCACCAGAAACACTATTTTGTTACAAAGCTGTGGGGGGTAACAAAAGCTAGGTTTATTCCATCAGAAAAATCCTGTTATTTATTGTTGGCATTGCTGTAGTGCTTGAAAAGTCTAGATAGGTTGCTTTGACTAATGTGAGAGTGAGAGGAAAGAAAACCAATAACCAGCGAACACTGGGAATGAGCCCATGACAGTAAGTGGAAGTGCATCACCCTTCTAACACTGCGCTGTGCCTCATTACATTGATTTACTCCTACCACTTCAGTGAGTAGGTAGGGTGGGATTATTGTCATAAGGCATTAAAAAAAACACAGGCATACTGATCTTGAGTTTGGACCTGAGACTAGTGTAAGAGCAGCTAGGCATGCTACTACAAAGGGAACAATAGTAACACAACAGAAAGTGTGTGGGGTATGAGAGAGATCTACTATTTCCTTCAGATTATGTTTTTCAATATAAAATCCCTAAAAAAAGGTACTGGGGGCATTTTCGAAGTATAGGATTTAAGCAACAGCTTCAGATTCTTCACTGCTTTTGAGCTTTGACTACACACAAACAGCTGTGCAGAAGTAAATACTAAAGGGACTAACCTCATCAATTTGATAGTCCAGGACAAGCAATGAGGACTTAACATGTTTTTTTCTTTCACAAATTTGACAAAGGCAAGTGCTGCTTACTTGCCTTTACCTTTGACTACATGTCTGGGTAGTTTTAAATATGTGAAATTCTCACAGAGCTGGCAGCAAATAGCCCAATACTTTGTGCTAAGGTGAATTACAGCTGTAGCAGTCAGGCAGAAATCTAAATAGATGACTTGTGAGCATGACTGATGACTGTATATCTTACCAAGCTCAGTAAACATGCAAACTTACTCATGTCTAAGTTAAAAGATCTGGCAAAGGGCTGAGAGTATATTTAATTTTGAAAACCTTTTTCTTCTCAAAAATGTATTTAATGTAACAGAATCATCTCACAAATTTGCATCAATATTGCTGAATGAGTTGGTAAAGAAAATAATTCTTTTAACATGAGAAACTGTAAATTTGATTGCCCATATTGAGGAATATTTCTTTGCACTTCACATTGTTTTTATTTTTTGAAATATTTGCATATGCACAGAACAAAACCAGCTTTTTTTCTTAGCTTCCTACTTTGCTGACACTGCTGTTTCACAATGACTGGAAATGATTTATTTTTTTTGGCTTAACCAGTGAACCAGAAAAAGAAGTTCTTTGCACAGCTCTAATTAAGGGCTTTTTTAATAGGAGACCCTTAATGTCTCTGCTTCTGCTGAAACAGAAATTCTGCTTGTTTCTTAAGTACTTACATTAGCAGCACCAAGAAGTATCAAGGTAGGACCGAGCCCTATAGTATAGATAGATCTGAGAATAACAGACACCAGAAAGGGTCGAATACCAACAGGCTTGGAGATGAAAAACAGCATTGCTGTACAAAATGCCACTGCTATCCAAAGGAGGACTGAAAACAACGGAGAGAGCGTGCCTGTATAGAGGAGAAAGGGAGATTTCAGAAAGGCATCTTTGGAGAGTCCATTTTTCACCATGAAACAGATCCAAAACATCAATTCCTTTGCCAATATAGCTAACAAAAAGTGTGATTCATGCACCACAACTGCTGACCACAACTTGCCCTAATTGCAGTGAGAGCTATTATTATCATAGTATTGTTGATTTTTGCACAGGTACAAGAGCAGTTAATGAAATTTCCATTAGAATCCAAGGACTGCTCAGGGATAAACAGTTTACCCTTCTCCTGGAGCAAGCTACTAATCAGCTCCCTTCTGCAGGGATCATTAAGGGCTCTTCCAGTCTAATTCCATGATTACTCAGCTACAGAAATAACCAGTCCTTGGGGCGGCGCAGCAAGTGGTACTGCACTGCAGTGTCACGTTTTGATCCTCAACAGCACCAAAGCACCCCGGTTTTAGAAAAGCATCTTTCTCCTGAAGGGCTGCGGGTGTTCAGCAGGAGCCTCCACCTCTGCACAGGAGCAAGGCGCTTGCTATAACGGGAGGCAGCCACAGGGACTTCAGCAGGAACAGGCAGCATCTGCATTGCCGAGAGCAGCTGAATAGCTGTGCCTTGTTCCCGGGGAGGCAGCAGGTCCCAGGTCTTGATGAGTTCCTGCAGGCATGTGAGCTTTCAGAGTCAGTCTCTTTGCTGCTCTGCAAGATGCTGGCTCCAGGCTCTCCCTGAATTTTGAGCGATGCCCCTGTTTTCCCTTCCCTCCTTTGCTTAAAGCCCTGGAAAAACACCATGTTGCTGTGATATAAAAAGCACATTCAGATCTTGGGGCACTGTCACACTTGTGCACTGACTTCTATTGTTATCAGATGAACTGAGAGGTCAGTGATGGGGGAGAAGGGAATAGAAAATTTAGCTAGACTCACAATAGAAATCATGCTATCTCTTTGGCAACAGATACGCAGCTAAGCAGCATCAGTGGGATTAGAAAACAATGAAATGAGGCCCTAGCCTCAACATTCAGATGGCATCTGAACTTTCCAAAGTCCAGGAGCATTTATATCCTTGGCAGGAGGTTCAAGGTCTGCTCTGACAGATAGCTCCTTCGCCAGTAAGACTTGGAAACTTTTAACAGATCCTAAAAAATAACTTCCAAGCGGATTTCAAAGGTAAGGCCAAAGCACTAACTGCTTCTTTAGCAAATCATTTTGCCTTCTTCCTTACTGCAGGTCAAACAGTTTCACTTTGCAGGACCCACACCAGTAACGTGCAGACAGGCGAGCTGAAAGCAAGGAGTCCTCCTCTGGACTGCAAATGTTGCTTATGTCATATGATGTAAGAACTGCAGGTATGTACTAAAAGGCAGAATTCTCAGGACGATTAGATCAGCCCAGACACCTCAGACGTGAGTATAGGTGGGCTTATGCAAGGTGAAGCAGAAAAATGGAAGACAAACTCTGGCTGTTAAATCAGTTTTTGGTGGAGGGGGAGGCCAGCACTAAGGATGCTTAGTTCCTTAAACATCTTTAAGGATGATTTGCTAATCCCATTTGGCCACACCTATTGTTTATTGCTTAGGAATTGCTTTTGTTTTGACAAGCACTAGGAACTAGAATCCTGAAATGTGCTATCACTGAAATCACTGGATTACTGGGGCCACTCAAACTACTGCTATATAAATCTGCAGTTCAAAATAAGCATTAATACCTACTGGTTAAAGACCAGAGGATTTCTGTGAGTACAGATTAGCTAAAATTTAGCATCTTAAAAGGTTTATTTTTAACTCATTATTTCTCCTTTTATTCTGCATGGGCTGTAATGTGTGCACACTCCAAGTGACTCTTCAGTTTACAAACAGGAAAGAACTAAGTACAAATGCTTCCCTTTTTCTGTGGGGATGCCTGTGCCATGACCTGCAGAGACCACCCTGTAGGGTGAAAGGGGAACGTGGTCTCCCTGCCAATATATTTTAATCTGCTGCCTTTCTGTTTAGCCAGCCAACGGGAACGTTTGCTGGTGCCAACTCTGGTATTTGCGAAAAGCACATGTATCTACTAGAAGCTGGACTGCTTCCACTAGCCCAGTTCACATGCCATCAGGCAGACCTGACTTTCAGTCACATTGCTGACTGGACTGAACACAAACCAAAGACCTAGAGGTGAATGGCTCTACTCCCATTACCAGTATTCTGAACTATTTCGTCTCCTTTATACCAATTAAGCTTGTTTTGGATTCAAAGAGGCTTCCTGCTATTCTGCTGCATTTACTGAATGAAATTTATTATTTGTGATATTTCCTGCGGCATGTGATGAAGCAGAGGCAGAATCAGAGGTTTTAAGCATATCTTTATGTAATGCATTTATCGTCTGCAACAGTTATGCCCTTTTATCCCAATAAACAAAATAGTCAAAAGCCAAGAAGCTAAGTTTTCAAATCATTCTATTTCATATGCTTTGAAGACTGAAAGTCATTCAGTTTGATCAGTTCTAAGGAATTCCTGTCCCTCTGCTGCCAGGAATCCTTCTTTAGCTCAGAAGCTGTAACTTAGTGTGTGCAGTAAGTATACTGCAATATGGCAGAATTAGCCCTGATCATCTAGATGATCTTAGCAACTATGTTCTGTCCATTTTACTTCACATTGCGTGGGCCATGTGACACACAGAAGATCAGCTACCACATTTCAGACAACATTTGGTACGTACTTAGAAGGTACTAAATGGCTTCTGCAGATACAAGGATACCTGACGGTGCGGGTTTCTATAGCTGTTACCATAACATTGAAAGCATTTAAAATTACAAGGAAAAATAAAACCAAACTCCACTTGCCTTCATCTCCATCATCTCCAAAGGGGTAGAACAGAGCAACTGCTAAATTGATGAATACAGCAAGGTTGAAGGAAATGCTCCCCCAGAGAGAGATGTGTCTGGAGAACCAAAACAGGGGTGGATTATCTAGAATGGGGAGAAGAGTAGCAACCAGTGAAATGAAAGTAGGTGGGAACTCAATCAGTAATGGCCTCCAGGGAATTAAAAAATATAGATTAATGAAGAAAATATGCAGATATTTAAAATTAATTAAAATAGACTAATATTAAGCATAGGTTTGCCATAAAACTTAGTTTTAAGCAGAGCTTTAAATCCAAAGATCCCAATACAATTTATTAAATATGAGAGTTTTGCCTCTGCTCAGATTTTAGGACTAGGTCTTTTGTGAAGAGTTTTTCACCTGACTCTGAATCTGTAGCCTCTTTGCATGGAGACACAAAATCAAGCAAAAAAAAACCATTTTAGCACTCTGTGTGCCTGTCAACCAGAAGACTCAGAACAGATGACCCATTTGGACCAAGTACACTGATGACATTATTGAAAAAACAATGGAATAGGCAAGGTTTCAGAGCTGCGGTATTCTCCCCACCTCTGTCAAACTAAATACATCTTGATCTCCTTTGGGGAGCAGGTGAAAATTTGGTCTGAGTAGGATTTGCTTTTATGAAAGCTGACTATTTCCTGCATGATCCTCAGATGTCCAAGGTTACCTGCAAACAAACAGCTCTTTACTCCTGCTTAGAAGGACTCAAATGAAACCATGATCACCATATATGAAGTGCTGTACAAATACAGAGAAATAGTCTGCATCCCAGAGAACCTATAACCTAGTTAGAAAAGACTATAAAGGGAAATAGGGCAAAACAGGGTTAAGATTTTGCATCCAGAGTCACACAAACGATTCAGCAAAAAGACTAGGAACAAGACTCAGGCAAGCATTTCATATGTGCGACTGCACTACAATATGTTTAAATGATCATTTAAAACAAGATTCTATGCGTGATAGTGTGAAAAAATCTCTAGCCAGAGAGTTTTGTTTAGCTGAACATGATGCATTCCTATTAGTTAGATTTTAAAGTACCAAGAACCTGCTGCAAGCATGCAGAGGTTTAAATGAACATTTTAAACAAGATTCTATGTTCAATAGTACGGGAAGATCTCTAGGCAGAGAGGTTTATCTATTTGAACATGATGTATTCCTAATAATTAGATTTTAAAGCACTGAGAAAGTGCTGCAAGCACGCAGAGCATATTCCTGACTTGCCTGCACCCAGCTAACATTTTAGAAACAGCAGCGTCCTTCAAATGCCTATCACTGTCTCAGGCTTTAGTCTAAATAGACTTTAATTGCGATTAGGTAAATATTCAGATTTCATTGTGATAACCTCATGCTGTTGACTGCTGAGATTTGAGTATTTGGAGCAGTTGCAAATGATATCTGTCAATTTAAGCAACACAGACTGTATGCTAACAGACATTTGGCTAAGGAATGAACTGAGCCTCAACCTGTATTATCTTTTCAAATAAAAATAAAAAACAAACAAACCAACCAACCAAAAACAAACCACATGGAGATTTGTGGGCCATTCCACTGATGAAAGGAATTGAGGAATTTCTTTTCGGAATAAAAATAAACCAATTTTCTTTGCTTATCACATTAGGCAGGTCTCTTGTAAGTGTAGTGTCAGGCTCTTTTATTTGTGTTTCTTAAGCAAAACCAACAGATATGATTTTGTTATTGGAGTAATTTTTCTATAATACAGTGACTTTTATTCCCAAATAGACTCTGCAGATAGGGAATTATTCTGGAATAATTTATTTTATAGCTCTCTATAAGGCCAGGTTGGACAGAGCCTTGAGTGACATGCTTTAGTGGGAGGTGTCCCTGCCCATGGCAGCAGGTTGGAACCAGATGATCTTAATGTCCTTTCCAACCCTAACTATTCTATGATTCTATGATTCTACACTGGTCAGCTTGTCAGTGCAGACAAGTTCTACAGTGCTATCAAGGGAAGCAGACCTGGGCCAATAGGGTTCACACTGAAGACTTCCTACTGCCTCTGAAAATTATAGCCTGGGAATTGACATTTGTAAAAACTGCAAACAACATCCATGTTTCCATCACATTAAAGATGCTACATTAAACCATATTGCTTTGACTATCCAAATTCTCTGCTGCTCTGACCATAGATCCTATTCTTCCCTTCCTTCTTAATTGCATAATGATGCTGAGATCAGCTGATGTGTACCCTCAATGGCATCTGAATTTTAGCACTGAATAAAGTGATCACTCTTGTGTATCTTTATTTATATTCATATATAAAACATAACTTCCTTCCTTATCCCTCCAGGACACTGCAGATGCTTAATTAGTTTGCAGCCTTGATTCTGTGCTCCAAAAAAGCAAAAGGCAGAGTTGACAGCAGCTGAGGTGGCAGGAGTTTCCTGTCCCCAGAACATCGGTGGCAGCAGCAGCAGCACCATTCCTGGTGAAGGCCAGCGGCTGTAATGCCCACTGGCGAACTAAACAAGAAACTCAGGGTACCTGGCTTGGCTTCACTGCACCTCCTCTTCGGGTCCCTGCTTTAATCTCTCCCCCATGATCTTGACTGTTGCTGTCAGATCTGCAAGCAGCTCAAGATGGTACGTGTGCCTCTACCACCACCATGGAACATAACAGACTGGGACATAGCGCAGCCCAGTCAAGCAAGGCTGATGTGAACTGGCAGAGAGGAACTGACTCCATGGGAGTCAGGCAGATTTAAAGCAGCTGAGGTTCTGGTGAGGGATGTTTTTAAGTGACTGACATTTACAAGTTTTTAATGGCCTTTTAGGAATCTGAAAACCTCAAATACACAGCTACACATGTTTTTGTTAAATATTAGGGGCCTTGGCTTAATTAGGCACAGCGCTATTGAGTTTAAAACTACACCCAGTTCATCCACCCCTCTGTGCAACTTTTGGAGTCCAAAACATCATCTTGAATACATTACTTATATTACTAACTGCTCCATATTATGCCTCTTTTAGGGTGGCATGCAAGTGTCTCTGCTGACCTACACCCTCAAGCCCTGAACAGTTCTGCCTGTTGCAGTATCAGAGTAAGTAGACAAAATGTACTATTAAAATGAAGGTATTTGAAGGCTTAAAAGCAAGGTTTTAGCATAATCAAGCTATTTTTTGAAATTGCAATACTTACTCCTAATTTTCTTTTGCCATTTCATCTCGTTGTACAGGTCCTCTGTCTGTTGAAAAAAGTCATTGACTTTGCTCCCTTGTTCATCTCTCTCTGTTGTATTGAATACCCGACACTTGGATTCCCGAGTGAGGAATTCACAAATATTGGGGACAGGGAAGACGATCTGTTCCATTGTTCTATCATGGCGAACAATCTATAAATAAAATGCATATTTTTTTCAAGATCAGTGACTATCCATCCATTCTGTCACATCTTTCCTTGTTCAGAGCTCCCCTTTTATTTGTAAATTAATGAATAAATTATTTGAACATTATAATGAAGTTATGAAGTTGAACCAATCAATCCTAAAACAAAGCAAAACTACTTTTCTATCTTCAAAAGCCTGCATGAAAATAAGGTGGCAAATACATATACAAGCAAATAAATACTCAAGCAAAACCTAGGTCCAGACTTCCCCCAAATATAAAAACTATTCTAATTCAGAATGCTCCAATTTTGCAATAAATGGGAACAAATCTTTCCCAGTAAACAGGGCAGAAGTACAGGGGCTTTCTGCTCAGATTACATTAATTCTTTTTTCACCTTGAGCCTATTTCAATTATGACCTAAATTGTGAAGGTGAACATGCAAAAATAGCACCTTGTTACTCAGCACCCATAACCCATATGTTACTCAGCACCCACATGTCAGTCTTTATCTTCTTGCTTGGCAAAACCAAGGTGTTGCATTGTTTGTTTTTCAGGGCCTAGGGTGTTATTGGTGAGCAAGCTAGATTTTATTCTGGCTCACACACTGCCATCAAAATTGCTTCCCCACTCGATCATGGACTCTGCATTACTGAAAATACAGAAATGAGCAGAAACTCATCTTGACTCCTAGACCCATGTCTCTGTACAGCCACCAATGAAAAAGAAACCCTGCTATTTGACTTTCAAATCAAACAAATGAGATACCCTGATATAGGGGAGCTATATTTGAAATGCCAAACAAATCTAGACCTGCTTTCAAAGAAAGACCAGCAAGCATCCATTTGACATAACTAGCAATGCTGGGCTGAGTTTCACTTTTCCAGTTTCAGTCCTGCATTAAACCACACTCCCTTCTCTCCATTAAGTCATATTTATTATGTGAACATATTAAAAAAACACCTGTCTTAAGTAATTTTTAAGAGTAACATAGTCAAGCAAATTTTTATTGAAGATGAGGATAATTATGCTCATTTCTGCTCATAGGCATATGCATTATGTAAAATTTGGACATGCAGTTTTGAAGTGTCCTTAGTAAATAGTTGTATCTCAGGCCAGGACTTTTGCAACAGGACTATGTGACTAGCAGCTAACCTTGTAGGGTGAATAAAAAGGAGTTGACAGCACATCTTCAATTCTGTCAGGGACTCAAATAAAGAGGTAAGCTGCATGTGCTGCTAAGCAGAATGACATTTTAAAAGCCTCCCTGAGACCAGAGGTCTACGTATCTGCTAAAGGAACAGGCTTTGCAGCCAAGAGATTTTAGGAGATTTAAGAATACCTCAGGAGCACCCAAAACATTAAAATCTATTAGAGGACCCCTGAGTTGCCCTCTGGACCACCATAGTCGTGGAGCTTCCATCTATCCTTTGGTGGGATAACGTGGCCTGTTATCAGGCAAAAAGGATGGTGGGAAACAGAGAAGGACCCAGACATAGCCTGACTTGATGGCAGCCAGAGGAAAAGGGACCTGATGTGCTTGCATCAAAACCCTACACCCCCAAGCTCAGGTCTAATGTTGTGATGGAGCCTGGGATCCCATTGAAGGTTAAATTATTGGCTCAGATTCAGGCTGGGCCTGTGTGCAACCATACTGTGCTGTTTTCATACTTGGCCAGTTTTTGACTTGATACAGCATTTCCAAGAGACAGATGCCTCTTCTTCCTGCAATCCCTCACAGCAGCTGCCTCTGCACCACAGAAGTCACTAAGGACTAGAGATACTATAGTGCCTAATTCCTACCTTGATGCTTATAATCCCATGAAATTTGTAAGAGCGCAGTAACTGACATAAGAGTTAAGAACCTAAATACCTCTGTGGATCCTTGATCTAAATTCAATCCATGGCAGGGGTAAAGTTTAAAATAGAGAACAGAACTGATGAACCAGGCCAAGCCTTGGTCTTTCAAACAAAAGCCATACTGAATGTCTACACAACTTCAAAACTTCTTTGTACTCCAGCCAGACTTTTAATCTGATCAGTTAGCATCACTGGCTTTGAAATTCATGACTATTTATTTGAGTGATGTACCATACAAGATTATTCTTGACTTCATGACACTGCCATTATTTCCCTAACAAAACATGTTTGGTAACATACAAGCAAGCTACTGTAATATGATTATTTGAAGCTACTTTTAATATAGGTGCATTCCTTTTTCTCCCATAGCCAAAAGCAGTATTATTCAACTTTTTCCTCATAAATAATCTACACCATATGAATAAGCTTTGCTGATCTGAATCTTAAAAAGAGTTGATACACTGCGCACAAGATGCAAACTTGTCTCGTATCCAATCTTCCAGTGAGCAATACTTTACCTCTATCTGTGCCGTATGATTGGCATAATACCTCAAGGCTTCATCTCCTTCATCTGGATCTGACCCTGGTTTCAGCATCTGTTGCAATGTTTTATTGTGACGAGCCAACTAGAAAAAGAAAAAAAAATCTGATTTATGTCCTGCTGCTATGTTTTCAGCTTTATCATCTCCACTTAACTAACACAAATCTTCCTTCCCCCTATCCCCATATACTTTACATGCTCAACCCAGTGGGGCTCTCTCCTCAGATAACAACAAAAATGTAATTACTTGAGAACAATAGAAATAATTTAGTCTTAAAAAGTCAGCAGCAAGTCTTCAGCTGAGATTTATGAAAGGCAGCTTAGCTTGCAGCCTAGATGATTTTTGGAGGGCTTTTGACAAATGACAAAGAATTAGACTGAATGCTTCTTTTCACTTAAGTTTGGACATAAAATTTGCATACCTCTGACTACGTAATTACATTTACAATTAAATTTTCTCTGCAATTTCAAATGGCTAAACAATTCTTCACCATGTTGAGGTTGGTATTTCAGGGATGCCAAGATAATGCCCATAGCTATTTCAGAGGCAGCTGGACTGCAGTGGAGGGCAAATACAAATTTCAAGATATTGCTTCATGATAGGCTTTTAACTGTCTGTAACTTTTACTGTAGAAGTATCTCTCAAAAAATATCAGTGACATAAGTTCCCTTACCACATGGACTAGAAGGGAAATCTACCTCAGCCTTCTTGTCCTATAATGGGACTTCCTAGCACAGTGTGTTAACATACTCCTAGTGATTTGAGACAGTGCTCATGCATATTCACACATATTTCACTGTCAGGTTTCATGTGAATTGCAACCATGTATTTTGAAACAGTGTGGATTCAGTAATCTTCACGATACTTTATTAGACTGTTCTTTCAGGCAGTGACTGTCTTTTGCTGGTGTGTGTACAGAGACTAGTGCGACACAGCTAGTGTTGGACTTCCCAACACTAGCACTAGAAAAAATTATCTAAGGAACAGATTGGGACCTTTTGTGCTGTCAGCAAAAACACACACTGGAAACAACCAGAGACTGATGACCGAGCTGGGGGAACTACAGCAGATTTCAGGAGGGAAACCTACCTAGAGGTGACAGCAATAGTGCTAGGCAGGCAAGTGCTCGTAACTCTATTTCTTTCTGCTTCTCCATCTCCCTATATCCACTTACCTTCTCTAGTCTAGACCTTCAGCTAGTAACCTCAGGACAAAGGGTCTATCTATTTTCTGCTTGCACTGCAGTTCCTATGTGGGATGGATACCTCTACATTGATGCAATAGTAAGTACCACTAATATTTCTGTATTGTCACAGCTACATTGGTGAAAGAATGGTGTGGACAGCAAACTCTGAAAGCTCAGATCAGAAGCAGAGGCCCACAGCAAGACACAGAACAGCTTCGGAAACGCTGTGTTATTTGGCAACTACAATGTTTTCTGAAGCTCTGCTTTCATGATCCTTCCTTCTCTCCGTAATGAGCTCAAAGGCCCACATAGGCAAAGGGGACTGTATCAACAGACTCCTTGACCAGCACAGAGCTTTTTGTGAGATCAAAGACAGAGCAATGAAAATAACAATGCAGTGACAAACTGTGAACCTAAAATACGGAAAGCTTATCCAGGCTTATAATGAAGCCTTGGTGACAGTCTGTGACTGGCATGTAAAGGCCGTGCAAGCTCTGAATGACATTTTCTTCATATTTAACTCCTGTGAGGTAGCTATTTCCAAATCTTTCTGGGTAGCTGGAGGACAAGACACTGGATGGGCATGGACAATAGCAACTATAATGAAAAGAATAGCCCCATTTATGTTTATAAACCAAAGCTCAGAAATGCATGGCAAGCATCACTGATACAAAAAATAACCATCTCTAGAGCCTGAATTTGCAAAGAGCCCCCCCTCCCAAGTTACTTCTGAGAAGAAAACTCTCATTCACTCACCCATCAACCATGAAGTGGCAATATTTTAAATGCCAACACTGTATTTTACTGCTCATGAAGACATGTAGGGAAAAGGAAGCAATATCATATAATGGAACAGTGATTTCCAAAGAGGGGATGTCTAAGGCAGTAGCTAGATGAATAAAGATAATTTGGCTTTCAGTCAGTTCCCGAGGAAGGACTGTTGTTCATCTTGAAAGATTCTTACTTAAAAAATTTGGAAAACACTGTAATAAAGCATCAGTACAAAATGTGAAAGATTGAGGACAGACCAAGAATGCTGAAGACATTAATAAAGCAACAGTAGAGAGAAATGACAGAATAACAAGCAATACTCAGTCTAAACTCCTCACACAACATGATTATAAAATCAGACCTCCTGGTCATCTGGGATGCCATATATGATCAGCAGCGCAGAAAACCACAGCAGGCCCATCTTTTGCAATTAACAATATATGGATTTCCTACAGGCTTTTTGGTTTAAAGTCAAGATTTCCTTGAACAAAAATGTAGTTATTTAAATATTCTCAAAGAAAAAGTGATTTAAAGCTGTGAATGTTCACATCATTAACCTGTCAGTAACTCACTGACTTGGGATACTAGATTGGTTTGTCAAAACACGTATGTACGTATGTGCGCAGGTATGGAAAATTACTGGGAAAAGAGAAAGTAATTCTCCACTTTTCATTATTATTTCTGTAAACCATTAGTCCCCTTCTGTATTTTTACATGAATGTGTTGTAACTGGTTGCAACTTGCAAATTGCAAGGCTCTCTTCAGTGGCCCAGTACTCACAGGAGACATGAGGTATAACCCAGTACACAGCTGAGTGGTTGTAAAAACTGTTGATTTCATCAGGCTTTGCTTCAGCCCCAGAAAAGAACAGGAGTCTGGGAAATAGAAGCTAGAAACAGCAGGCTGAAACCCCACAAATTCTGAGAGATTTATTTCACTCTCTAGCATTTTGAGACTGCAAACTTGGGTGGTAAAGGTAAGTTTGTATGACTACAGTGGTATAAAGGGATCTACATGGGTGAAGCTTAGTGGCCTGTAGGCAACCAGGGTTTTCACAGGAGTTGGTCTACAGGCAAAGTGTCAAACATGTTAAACCTATTTTCCACCAAAGGCTGATGGAGTATTACTATAAGCTCTCGATAACTGGCTGAAACACAAATAAAAACAGTTTCTGTGCCTTGAAACACCTTATATTTACAGTATTATTATTAAGAAGTAATACAAACACCCAAACTAATAGAAACAAAATTATAAAAAAAAAATATTATCCTTGTCACCAATTGTCTCTAATTTGTTCTTAGAGTTGTAAGGCAGCAGTAATATTGTTACCTGATGGTGGAGATACCTGGCATACATGACAAGGGAAGGGCACTGGGCTAGGCAGCAGATGGGAGAGTGCTAGCGATTGGGGCTCATTTTGGGAAGGGAACTGAATGTGTGGTGCGCTTGCAGCTACAGTATTGCACAGCAACCCCTCTGTCCTCAGCCCATCCTGCAGCTGCAGCTCACTACCCAGCTCCATGGTGTGCCCCCTCTAACAGGTCAGGGCAGAGAGCAGCCACTACACAATCCTGGAAGTTCATGCACCACAGACCTTGGGGAAAGCAAGGCAAGAGCTGTTCGTATAGACCCGATGTCCAGTGAAAGATATCTGATAGATCTGCTGCTGACTTATCTTCATCTCTACCATGTCAGTAACCAGACATACTGCAGTGTAAGTTGCCATGCCAAAGGCCAGTGGTGTTTCACCAGGGAGAAACAAGACAAAATATAACTTGCAGCAAGAGCAGGATAATTGCATTTGTTCAAATTAGTTTCACCTTGCTGTGCATACTTGTGCAGCTGGGGCTCATTTACAGCAGCAATCTCTTCTTTATTTTTCCCCTTCAGTCCCTTGGCTCCTGGAGCCAGGCAGTGTGAGACCTGGCACTACCAAACCCCAGCCATCTCACTGAACACCTTGTTTTCTGCTTAGAGAGTGAGAAATGTTAAAAAGCTGCCTGGGCACTGACAAGTAAAAACTGAAGGATCAAGAAACAACAGCAAAGAGAAAGTCAAGGGAGTAGCAAACAGGATGGTTGACAGAAGAGGTCAGGAGACAGAAAATTAGATCCTCTTCCTTGGCATGCCAGGCACTTACCACATGCCAGCTCCATGCCCAAAGACAAATAAGAACACTAGGAGTGTTCCATCGGTAAACAAGGAGAGAGAGGAAGCAAAGAAAAAGGAAATGTCATCTTAACCATAACTGAGCAGAAATTTTTATTCCAACTGGCTGTACTAACAGTAATAACAACTTCTCAACTCCCCATGTTCCAATCAAAATGAATGGTGCTTTCTGCAATACATAGGGCAACTTCCTTTCCAGAAGTCATTACAGTTTTATAGAGCGGCACCTTTGCACTCTACCACAAAGCAATCTGTTAACAAACATTAGGAACAGCAGGGATGGAGCAATGGGAGACTCTCACATCAAGTATTCATTGATTTCATTTAGATGATTATATTGTACAGAGCAACCAAAATGGTTTAGAGTTAATCTTCCCCTGATGGCTTCTGGTACATGAGGAGGGCCCTGGGTGGTCTAGACGCTTTGGATTCTGTTGCTGGGTCTTCCACGGCCTCATGTAACCTCTGAGACACCACCTCTCCTGCAAGCCTCCATGTGGTACACACTACAGATGGTGGATAATAGTGATCTACCTCACAGGGAAGGGAGAAAAAAACCCACCTTGATATTACCACATAAGAGAAACCACCACAGTTAAGTGATCTCTATCACTATTATGTTTGCAGCCCCTTAGGAAATTCACTGCTATTTTTGCTGTGGCTTTGCTGTTCTTTTATTCCTGATGAAAGCCAGAAGACGACAAAATGACTTGCTAATATTTCAATGAGCTTCACTTCCGTTTGTCTTCTTTGTAATTTCTTTTGCAGGCAAAGCTTACTTGCAAAAAAAGTAAAATGCATGTGTGGGGAAAGGTCATGACAGAGAAAAAGTGTTGCAACAAAACATAATTGATTCGAGCGGGGGGAGTGTGAAACACCTGCAGGCTTCATGTAAACTGGCATGGGCAGCTGTGCCCATTGAGCCAAACCAGCTCAATGCATACACTGGTCACATTTGGGTTTATTTACGTACGCTAACAACACTAAACATAGGATGTGGATAGCAGTATGCAATCCAGAGTGTTCCAACAGGATGACTGCTCTTGTAGACTGCCTCCTATGATTACCTGTAAGCAAAATTTTGGAGAGTACAGGATGGAAGGAAATAAGGAAGTATCAGGCATGATATCAGACGTGATTAGATGGAAGTATCAGACATGATTAGAGGAACATAACAAGAAAGTCCAATACAAAAGGAAGAAAGAGCAGAGTAACTGCAACTAATCTTCTTCAGAGCATTCAAGGAAGAAGACCCCAGCCACATGCAACATACAAAAGGCAGATAAAACACTGCACCCAAAATAAGACCTTACTGGCATGGACACCAACATTGTACAGATCCAGTCTGAGAAAGACTAAAACCAGCAACAGACCAGCAAGCACACGGATCCCAAATCTGCACAGCATTCACCTCTAAATGCCATACACTTTATATACATATACATAAATACGAGATAAGAGAACTGTGAATGACATACCCTTTTCAGGAACTATTAAAATCCTCTTGCTATCAAGCACTTTGCTTTCTAAGTTTCTCTTCTTATTCAGAACAGTGATTCTCTGCAAAATAGCCATCTACTGCTGTCTAATATGTGGCCCTTAAAGAAAAGGAAGGCTAGCACAAACTAAAGGAGGAACTGCTTACAACCCTTATTTTGGGTGCAACGTGGCAAGGGGAGCCACAGTTTTAAGTCTTTAGAAGACACTGACTGGCAGTCAACCTCCCTTCCTCTGGCACCAAGACCAGAGCAGAAAGTTACATATGTTGATACTTCCAGAATGGGCTCATTCTCTTCTCCAGTGTCTACCCAAAGTATACAGAAACCAGCTCAGTCTCTGAGACTTTGCACTGCTGGCTCCTTCCTCATGTCTTCCCAAAATTAAGTCTCATCTTGTAAATTTGCAGTATAGTGCCACAGTGTCTTTTGCATACTGACCCCTTAAGCTGGATGCAGTTCACAAATCCAAAGTATGACACAACCGTCAGCCCTGCTACATTCAGGTATGGATTGAAAGACAGCCACTCTACATACGCTGCACTTGTAGAGGCTGGAATTAACCATCTATCAATCTTCAATAAAGCACATTAAAGAGGCTTAAGTCCTCAGTTGCAACTTGGTATCATGGCTCAGCCTCCATAATTCAAGCATTTGATTCTGGCCATTATGTGGTCTTCTCAGTTGCCACATCAACAGCAAAGGAAAAAGTCTGTTTCTAAGCCAACTTCAGCACTAAACCACTTCAGCAGGTATTTCCATAAGACACAAAAACCATAACATGGTCATTCAGGTTCAAAACCATATGAGACTAAAGTAGCAAGTAAACAGCTGAAGCTGCAATCTGTCAAATATACAAAAGACATGCATTTCCTAACCTCTGCAAGGGGTCTGATGTGTATGCTTTCTGGGGTACAAAACAGGACAGTCACTGCGTGTGGAGACGGACAGGAACTGAGAGATGTCTCCCTTCAAATAATTACAGTGGTGAGATTTTGCAGCTTTTTCAATCATGCTGTTGAGTGTTTGCCTCACCCTCCCATTAGCAGAGCAAAATGACTCTAAAAAATCATTCAGAGGCATAGGAACAGAGAGAAGAGAAAGTAAAATGGTGAGTCGCTCTTTCCAAGTCTGTATTTTGCCCACCTGTCCTCAGGAGTGCACTTTCACCTGGCTCTTATGAAGTCACAGTTCCTGGTGGGAGAGCAAAGGGTAAAAATTTCATCTCTCTCCTCACTAGACATTCACAAATAGTGCTGCTCCAGCTAACCAACTGGTGCTCCACAGGCAGACTCATAGAAAGAAGAGGCTGGAAAGACCAAGTTCATTTGAGGCTATCACAGATCATCATTCATAAAACCAATTCTGAAAATCCCTGCCCATACCTTAAGAGAAGAGGAACCATTTCTTTCACCCCAAGTTGATTAGATGCTTACCTAATCTGTCTGAAGGTGTTTCACCCCTGTAAACCTACTGGTAGTCTTAAGTAACTGAGCACCTCACTTTTACTGTAGAAAAGCATAATCAGCCATTAAAACTAAATTTCACAGCTGGACAGTTTAATCAGTAACTCTTAAAGATGCCTCAGAAAAAGTGGACCTGATTTTCAGTTTTCAGTGCTCTCTTAAATAAGTTAAATAAAGAGGATGGCAACTGAGGTAGCTCTGCCTATTTATAGATCGCAAATTCAGATCTTGTCTACTCTGGAAATCCCGATGATGACTGAGATACCTAATTAAATTATGACATCAGAGGAGATGAGAGTTAAAACTGAACAATTGTGAGGAACCGACATATTTTGACATTCTGTTTAATGCTCTTTATTTTCGTTAACCTGTAATTACTTCAGTGACTACTGAACCATTGAGAATGATAAAAAGGTATGTCTTTGTTAGAGAGGATGTCCCACAGGATTTTAATTGAGGTGTAGGATTTCACAATGCAGATATCAGAGGCCTATTAGAACTCCTCTGATACTATTAAGTAAGACCAGACTTCACTTTCATGGTATTTCCAAGGCTACCCTCACTTCCCCTCAAAACAAACAAACAAAACAAGTTCCTCCTAGCTCACAGAAAAATGAAATGCCTTAGTTGCGCTTTAGATATAAGGAAAAGAGCACTTTGGGGCATTTGAAGGTCACCTCCAATGGAAAAGCCCCAGCTCTGTCTCCAGAGATTACAGACTGTAGATTATTGCATCTCAACATGTGGTGTACTTCATCTGAACAAAGTTAAGTAGCTACATTACATACATTTCTGAGCAGACAATATGTATGCACTGCAGTTGAGGGCAACTGAAATCACGGTCTACTTTGAAGGCTGACTTTGTAAAGATGGCACTGTGTGGTCCCACATTTGTCTCTCCATGGCTTTTAGATTTGGTTTACTCAGTTTACAAGCAAAATGATTTTTAATTCTACTTTATGCTTCTCCATGCAATTTCTATCAAAAAGCTTTAAGTCAAGCCATCCTCTTTTTCACCCATAATCCTCTTTTTCATCCCTCTTAATGAAGACCATGTATGACAAAGGCAAGCAGGGAGCTCTAGGATGAGGCTATGGTTTAAGAGCAACAGGTCAAGTTCTCTGCAAGTATAAACAGTACTGCTTGCCTACTTTCAGGGGAGTCACTTCCCATGTAGACCAGCTGAGGATATAGCAAAATGAAGACCCATTCTTAAAGTAGGAAGCTAAGTAACTGCCTTGCTGAGGCAGAACCAAAGGAGAACCGGTCATTCTCAGCCTGTACTGCTTCAGACAGCAATAACAATGTAGTATGTTTCTTACTAATACAGGGCTGAAAATAGAGCCTGAGAGCAGAGAATATCTTAAGCAGTATGTCATTGTCCCACAGCCAATTTTCAGAGTAAAACCACAGACTAATGTGAAGATTTCACAATGCAGACATTTGACAAAGAAAGGATATCTCTTCTAGTGTAACGTTTGGTCCCTGACACCAATACAACGTATTTCCCAGTGACAAAAAAAATCTTGTAAACCACAAAACACAAGGACACAGGATTACAGAAGTTAAAGACAGAAGAAGAAACCCACAAAGCAGAAATATTAAGGCCACCTGCACACTAGTGAAATGCACAGTCGCTGCAGCCAAACAGGATATATCCTTCATTAATATTACATATAACAAAACACAGACATACGTATAATAGATACTTGATCTTACCCTAGAGAAGTAGATCCAGAAAAATGAAAATAAGCTAAAACCTTTGTGGCCAGCCTACAGTAAAAAGCTCTGGTCTGAATCCTAGCACTTATTCACAGCCTAAGTCAACAGGATACCAGAGGGAAAACAGTGGTTCCACGTAGATCCCTGTCAAAGTCATGACAGGATTCTGAGGTAAATGCTTCCAAGGAGAAGGGGAGAAAACAGAAAACACTGAAGGACAAGTTGCCAAGGTTTTAACTTGAGACCTAACAGTGAAGCACAAGTTGCCAGGGTTTTAACCTGAGACCCAAAAGCAGCCACAGACATTTGTTTAATCTTTCAGGTGCTCATTAGTGTCAAGCCCTTGTGGCAGTCTCCATACTGTCTGTCTATACCGTAGCTGGCTGAACATAGAGTTATATACCATCCTAATGAGCCGCAAGGAGGGTGATGTGCGTCACTGGCTTCTGTTTCAATCTTGGCAATCTAAGCTTAAAAGCCTTGCAACAGCTTCTGATTCTGATGACATTTAATTAGCTGGTGTCATTTTGATGCCATAGCCTGTCTCATCAGGATGATAGCTACAAAACAACATGTGGAGCATAAAGTTCTGTGAGAAGTTTCAGGTCTGGCAGCCAAGGATACAAGTCCCCTGACAGTCACTGTTCGTGGGACTGGTCCCCATTAGCCCTTTGTTTTGGCAGCGCTATCAGTGAGAGCCTCTGCTAAGGAGAGAGAAACAAAAAACCCCCCAAACAACCCCAAACTGCAAACCTCAGCATAGCCTCACAAAAAAATTACATCCTTTAGCTTAAAAAATTCTATCCATCCTGCAGAACAGGAGCATCCTTATTGCACAAACTCACAGCTATTAATCCTGAAAGGACAGGTTTAACCTAAAGGATAGGTTTTATCATTTTCTGGCCTCAAAAGTTAGCCTTGTTTATTTACATACAGTATAAGTATGTATAGTATTCTCCATTTGCTTTCAGGCACTTGGGGAGACAATCTTCAATCATACCTGCCAATTGCTGCTTGTTCACATCAGCTGCAAAATTTGAAAGTGGTCATTGCTACAAAAAATGTGACCGATCTATATTTTCACTCAATATAACCAGTGATTATGGGACATACATTTACACCAAACAAGCTCAAACATTTTTGTATTATGATCTATTTTCCAAAATCCTATTCTTACATGCTAAAGATATTGCTTTTTTAGAGTGTACCAGTCAGAGATGCGCAAAAAATTCAAATGAACCAAGCCATTTTGTTCATGGAAGAGAATCAACTCAAAATCTTTGTCAGTAGAACCTAGGCACTCCCTAACATTTTGTAAAGACAGACACTTACAGGACTGATGGGCTACAGCTCTGTTTTTGAGCCAAGCATCTACTTGAGACAAAGGATGGGCAGAAAGAGATCAGCAAGCTTCAAAATTCACTGAACCAGTGTGGTTCCCAGATCTCAGCTCTTCTGGAAGATCCCTGCTGGAGCTGAAAGCTGCTTTCTAACTCTTCCAGAGCAAAAAGCTCTGGAGAACTCACAGCTCCCACAAGGACAGAGAGATCTCTTTTAGGTTAATGTTGCGAGCCAGTAATGGCAATACCACCATCAAGGTGTTCTTGCAAGACTTTTCCACTTGGATTCTGTCTATCTCTTTTCCATGGTATAACCACGATGTTATAATTTCAGCCAGTTAAGGTCCACTGCAGACTATTTAGGATTGTAATTGGTTCCACCCATTCCCTATTCTAAATAGCCTTCCAGGTGTTTCTTTGCTGCATCTTACAGAAAGTGCTTGTCAATTCACAGTATTAAGTAATTAATTTCTGCCTTCTTCATCAACACTCTTTTTTAAATGGTCAAATTTCACCCTAAATTTACCCCTGAACCATTATCATCACTTCTTGCAGAATACTGTTTAGTCTGCCTGGGACAACCCAGCCAGTTCAGAAAGCTTTGGATTCTCATACTAGACAACGAGTTACATATAGTGATCCTATGTCACATCTGGAGACACAGAATCACAGTGTTACATCTCGTGTACATTAAATTATAAAAAACCTGCACCCATCATCTTAAGCAAGGCTCTGCCACAGAATCTCCTGCCCTGACTTGAATTATATGCAATAATTCATATTTATTTTATAGTGTATGTTTTAATACATTGTCGTGGTTTAATTTATGGATGAACACACAAGCACAAAGGAAAAGGAGGACCAAGGTCTAAGTTCATCTGTCCAAATGTTAAAATACAGCTAAGTGAAGAAAAGCCAGCAGCTGCTCCAAGCTAAACATCAAAAATAACTACCCACAAAAAGCCTTAAACCTTACAATACCTCCCTCACATGCTTGTATCTTTTATCTTATGAAATCTCTTCTTGCCCTAACAATCCATAATATTAACAGCACAGGAAAGTTTGTTTGAAAAATATACATTAGTATGATCTCTTTAAAAGATTCTTGGAGTACTAATGTGCTCAGTGATTATGCATTCTCAACTGTAATACCCACTAAATGCCAATTTTCCTCATTAGTAAAGTAGCTAGGATCGAGTAAGCATAGGAGGAAGCCCAATGTTGCAGTTAAAGCAAAGCACTGGGCATCTAGCAGGCTGCATTCACTTCCCACGACAGCTAATGACTTGCCGTCTATACCTGCTTCTGGTTTGGTGTCTTTACCTGTGATACTGGGTAATAATCACCTACCTTAAGAGAAGGGGAAACAAAATTAACGAAAGCTTTTAACTGGTCCAAAATCCTATAAAGGGAAGATTAATTCATTACAAATTTCTGAAACCACTATTATTGTTGTCACTTATTTGTTCTGCTATTGCAGAACAAATAAATTGTTCTTTATGGTTGTTTATACGAGTCCCATAACCATACAGTCCTAGGCATAGATTTAATGTGGTCCCAGTCCTTGCTTTACTCAAACCTGATGAATACATACAACGACATGCTAAACAGAAATCCACAGAAACAAAAGGCTTTGGGCTTCTTAGGATTTTACATATTTGGATAGCTATTTTTTTTACAACCAATTTTAATTCCTCCTTAATGAATGCATCATATCCAAGTCTCATTATAAAACCAGTCCTATTCGAAATGTCAAAACCAGCAACTTTTAAAAAATAGCCTGTAGCGTACCCCTACTCCCAAACTACAAATCCATGCCATCACTTATTGCTATTATACTTGCCTAGTTATCAAATACTCTTCATGTGTGTACACTAATAAGCAGTATACTGCATGAAGTAAACATTTCAATAAGACATCAGTTTGAAAAAGCTGGCAAATTCTGATACAGAAATCTTGATTCTGCTAATTAAAAAATTAATATATAAGGCTGAATAACTTATTTTGCTCAGTCCATTTAAAATTTACACTAGAGAGGAAGGATTATGACTTGCTCATGATGTCCAGTTGCTATGGTATGCTTAGTAGTACCTGCAGCAAGAACCTTACAATTCACAGCAATTCCTACCTCTTTTCCCTTGGTGTATTTTAAGAGCTTATAAATGGAAAAACACCTCCGACTGGTTTAGCCTATCAGAAGACAGCCTAGTTCAAGCCTGCACTTGTTTGTGCTGTATACCTGCATTGATATCATGCAGTGTTAACTACTTCACTTTATGGGGTAGAGGAAATGATTTTTTGTTAAGTGTTGGTGCCAACAGGAAATTATATAAATATAAGTAGGTTTGATACTCCATTGGGGTTCAAATAAGCTTTTAGCTTAGCCTCATAAAAAAAACCCAAAACAAACCCTTCTCCTTCCGTAACCTGGAGGTTACAATGGTACTGTGGAGTTCCGAGATCCACGCTCCCTCTCCAGTGAGGCATTTAAGCATACCCTTAAAACTGAGCAGTTGAGTAAACATTTTGCTAGCCTGAGATTACAGAAGAAGCATCATGAAAAGGGTGACATACTAGGTCAGTACCCCTATACTCCTGCAACAGCTTGGGGAACCAGATCCAGGAAGTCATAAGACACTGACAACTTTGTTACAGTATTACCACTTGGTTCCCTACTCCCTACCTACTCACATCCTCCTAGATCAAAGACATGTCTACACACCTCTACAGGCAGAGGGAAGTGCGCCAGCTGACTGGAAGCTATGCACAGTTATTTCACATTCTTCTGCACCTCATGAATAAAGCCCCTGCTGAAAGGTGCAGTGTATTAGCTTGGGCTTCATGCCTGATTTGGACAGCTTGCATCTAGCTGAAAAACACAAGGAAACATACCAAAGTACTTTCTGTTAACAGAAGCACATATATGCATGCAAACTACAGGAGCCTGTGGTTATAAACAATACCTTATCTTCCTAGTAAACGCAAAGGAGTCATGAACCTCACAGAAATCCTACTGACTCCAAGAAAGCTTTTTTAGTTTACAAACTACTGAAATACTTTGTTATAACTAACAGCTAACAAGGTCAAGCAGAGAATTTCTTCAGCCTTTTATGAGCTCTTTTTCCAGGGGGTAATTATTTAAAAATGTGTTTGTCCTACATAATGCTTTTGCACATAAGAAATGAATATGAAACTTTCTTGTGCTACTATGTCAATAGCTTTTCTAATCACTACAGAGACATCACATCAAGATGAAATCTCTTTGTGGACAGCCTTCCTAACTCTGCAAATTAGTGCAGCCTTCTTTAACAGTACCTTTTAAAATGACAGCAGTAAAAATGCCACACCAATTTATTATGGTTGAGTCTTGAGAGGAGGAGGTATAAGAGCTGATGGAAATACCCATAACACACCACTGGCATTCACCCCAGACTACTGTAAGAAATTAGCAATGTCAAGTTCAAGGCTTGGCTCTCAGCGTGACATTTGAACAAGACAAAGAATACAGAATCTCCTCCGTGGATTTTTAAGAGAATTGTTAACACTATCTAGCAATAATAGGATGTGACCTCAAGCACCAGTTTGTGTCACTCCTCCACAAGCGGCTGTACAAGAGCTGTGTCTGGAAGGAATCCCTACCCCAAAGCCAGTTTGCAGAGTGGGGGTGCAGCTCATGGTAGTTCCTCATGGATAAGTCAGTTCTGCTTTCTCTCCACGGTGCTCCCTTCTCCTCTCTGCTCGTAATACATCGAATGGGAAAAGTGAGGAGCAGCAGGGTCCAAACAGCCTGGAGTCAGTGCAGGGGAAGCAGCACAGCTCTGGCACGTGGCAGGCTGGCGGAAGATGAAGAAATAAAGGAAAGAAAAGAGAGGACAGAGAAACATGTGGAAGAGGCGTGATAACTGTCATATGGCATATTTAACAGTGTCTTACTGTCATGTCGCAGAGGCTCTGTGCCCACACACCTCTGAAACGTGTGTGATGCATAAGTGTGTACATGCAATTGCATACATGCTCCTGTATATGCATCTGGGATAGGGGTTGGGAGGTTGTAAAGGATATATAGTAACAGAAATCTCAGCCTTGCTTGTGACATTTTTATAACTTTCTATGCACTGTGGGTCAATCATTTACAAGAATGTCTTTTGCTTCTGGTAAAATCAACCACAGGAAGGGCAAGGAAGGATGTAGTGGTGGCAAAATGCAGAACCCATCATCACCCTGAAGAGTACAACGACAAAAACTGAAAGTCTGAGCTCCCTAAAATAAACTGACTCTGTTTGAGGGCTGTAATAGCAAAAAGAGGAACTTTTGGTCTTGATTCTGCTATTACAGAGGGACCAAAAAGCTGTAACTCAAGCAAGTGGTCACAAGCAAGTGTCAAGAAAG
Organism: Myiopsitta monachus; assembly: GCA_017639245.1. Taxonomy (NCBI): domain Eukaryota; kingdom Metazoa; phylum Chordata; class Aves; order Psittaciformes; family Psittacidae; genus Myiopsitta; species Myiopsitta monachus. The sequence continues at coordinate 84,649,694 of CM029920.1, forward strand.
TGACTGAAGAGCCACACTGATTGTAGAAAACAGTAAGTGAGATAAACTGCGAAACTGTAAGGAGTATAGTAAAGAATTAGTATGCATATCAGTTCTGCTAAGCCAAGAGGAAGGCCCAGGCACCAAAAAGCCACTTTGGCACAGCAAAGCATAAGAGGGTGTTCAGAGGGTGGAGCCAGCAAAGGAACCCAGCAACAATGGCCTTACAGAGGAGGGACCACGCTCATATCCTGCCTGTCCCAGGGTGAGTGAAAGGGCACACATGGAAAGAGTTTGGTGTCAAGGATCAGCAGTTCTGTGCCAAGAAACATAGCTTTTTATTAGAAGAGAAGAGAGCAAGGCCCCAGATTGCCTGCCCTTCCACTGCTTTGTTTTTATATGGGGCTTGACATGAGTGCAAAGCTACTGTAAACACATACACATAGAACCATAGAATCATAGAATAGTTAGGGTTGGAAAGGACCTTAAGATCATCTAGTTCCCTGTGCTTCAGAAATTAAAGAAAACAGTCCTTTTTTTTTGTACAAAGATGGATATTTTTACAGCATACAGAGCCAATCATGCCATTTAATTCTACAGAACAGGAAGGAGCTCAGTAAATCGCTGTAAAAATATCCATCCTTACACAACCAAAATGCCTACCATGGATTAGGCATTAGGAATAGCTGCAGAGTGGCATCATGGACCTCCTCAGCACCCCAATTATGCATCTAGGGAAAGAGCTTAATCTACACCTCAGCTAGCTAGTGTACCCTTGGTAGTGACCTCTTCTGTAAAATGACCCCAGCAGTCACTTCATACACAGTTTTAGGCCTATATTCTACTCCCCAAAGCTTATTTTCTTTTCCACAAACCCTGTTATGTCACTTAATGCAAACTGTAGATAGAAGAGATAAAATACCAGCCTTTTGATTTGGCAGGCATTTCAATTTTCATTACAAGCATTCATACAAAGAGTAAAGAGTCATACAAGGAAGGAGATACAGATGCTTTCTAAAAATACTATCACCCTCAGTGGGTATTTTATGTACAGTTCTACATACAGCACAAAATTAGAACATGGTCAACTACACCAAAAGCATAGTAACAAGATTTACTTATTTAAATGTGCTGCAAGCACTCAATCACAACTCAGTAGCTGTTTTTGCATTCCTTACTTGAAAGAAACATTGCATAATACTAGTGTAACTATAGAATGCTTTCTTTTCTTTTGTCCATTGAGTATTCAATGCCTAACAACACTTAATAAGCACAATGAATATAGAACACTCCCTATCCCCATCTGTTTATTTCTTCTTAGGAAAAACAGTTTTATTAAATTTGGCCCTTATATGAAGCACCAAGTGAAACACCAAATCATTTATGATACAATCAAGAAATATGTGGTCTTCATTTTTTTAATTAAAAAACCCCTTCTCAATACTCTTAATATAATTGAAAGATAAGCTGGTTTTGATACCAACTGCTCTGAAGAATTAATATCCCACTAAATAAAAACCTTCAGTGTACGTTCTGCCTTTACCAGCAGAGAAGCGAAAGTGATCAGAAAAACCTTGAGGGCCCTACAACATAATTCAAAAGGATAAAACTGTAAAAAGGCCCCATTTTTCTTATTGGCTAACTAATGTATCTGAAACAGTAGGAATCTCCCCAATGCAAGTTCACTTAGTCTAGCAACTGAAGCTACCATTTAAAATACACCAATAATGGTAACGTGATTTAGGCTTTGACTGATATAAATGAGCCGTTAATGCTAAAAGAAGACAAAGCTAACTGGACATTAATTGTCTTGTTATTTCACACACACAGAGCCTACCCAATCTCGTAGAGTGCCTACACATACGGTGAGACTGCTCACTTTTCCCGCTCTCAGCAGCTTGCCAAGTAAAGTTATCTTGTACACAAACACAAGCCAGAAATCACAAGAAGGGAAAACCCCCCTTTCTGATCAGACAAGTTTTGTGTGTGTGACAGTGTGCTCCCTTGCCCTGCCTTAACCACCCCTCCCCCCCATCTGACCTTTATTTCACATAGCCTTGCTCAAGTGATAATCACCACTGGTGGTCATAATGGACACATCTGGTCATGATGGCTGCATTCAGCTCAAAGTGGATTTGGGGAAACAGATAACAACACAATAGCTGAGTGCGGGTGAAGGGATAGAAATAGTTAACAAAATGGATTCAGGCCTTATCGCCCTGGTCCGGCTTAAGCCCTGGGAACAGTGAAGAAAACACAAGGTGCTATTGCCCTGGTCCGGCCTAAGCTTTGGGAACTGTAAAGACAACAATGAAGGGTAAAGATGTGCATCTCAAAGACAGACCAAACAACTTGAATATTTGTAACCCTTAGTAGTTTTGCTAAATCGGGATGATAAGGGAGTGAGAGAGTGGAAAGTTGAAATAAATGATTTCGTATGTAACCAGAAAAGGGGTCCGTGCCTTACTCTCCACAGCTGAGGGCTAATTTCAGCAATGCACCCACCTAACCATAGTGCTGCTCAAGGTCCAACTCAAGCCAAGTTTGGAAGAAACTAACAACTGTAGTCAGTATGCAAATATGACTAAGCCAACTATTTTACTCCATAAGTAGTGGACAGCCATGGGCCTGTTGAGCTTTCCTGCAGGGCAGTGGGCTGCACACCAGGATCTCCCCTCGAGTAGGGACACTTCTTAAGGTTACTCCTCAAAATTGAGAGATTCCTTGACACAACAGATGCTTGTTAAGTGATTTATAGCATGGTAAACTTTGAAATCTTAGCTAAATGATATGAAGGACTGATTGTACACATACAAATCTTTAGACATTAACCATTGACCAAGCCTGGGACTAACTCTCAATCCAGTTGCTCCTAAACTCCCATCTGAGTAGTTTCAAATGCAAGAGGGTTTGAAACAGGTTTCTGAACCTTGTGACTCAATGGAAGAGTCTCCTTGACAGTTTTGCCTGATCCTGTCCTCTACCCAGTAAACAATCAAGTGCACCTTGCCATTGAATCTTGTTAAACCACTGTCACATTTACTATTAAACTTTGTTAAATTGCTCTTTTGTATCAAGAAGCACATGAATACTCTATTATCAGCAAGGTGATCACTCCACTCACAACAGTGTGGAGTTTAATAGTGTAGTGCTTTTCTGGAAGCAGTCACAACAAATAAGACATACCTGATGTGCCAAAATATAGATATTATGGCCAACATCTTTTGGGGAGATGCCATCATCTCCATTCTCCTCCTCGTGGTCGCATTCAAGGCCTTGGTTATAAGCATTCTTCATCACATCCACCTGTAATACAAAGCCAATCAGGGAGAGATGAAATAAATGTCATTCTCAGGAAAAAGCATACTGTGTTTGAACACATATGCTTCATTCAGCTCAAGCCTGGTTGGGCGCCTCACAGTTCTGTGAGAAGAGTGAGCAGTCTAAGAAACACTTTCTGAATAAAGACAAGCCTGAAGTATTTATGAAGCTCCAAACTGCTCCATTTCTCATCAATAAAACTGCAATCATGAGAAAGGTGCAGGAATGCTGAGCCTTTTAAGCAGGTATTTTTACAAACGCTTTTAAAGACAGGCCTACAGATATGGCAGGTAGTGTTGTACAGCGCTTAGAGTGTAGCCATGATCTCCCTCTGGCTAGAGCCGGCCGACATACCACTCAGCGTTCTCTACGCAGCTCAGCAGAGAGACAAAAACACAACTAAACTGAAAAGCAAAAGAAGATACAGATCTGGGCAGGGTGCTGAGGAAATTCCAGAACATTCAAAAGCCTCTTTCGGGACCAATGGGGGAAAACACTCTATTCCCCACGCAGGGCCTGATCCTAGAGTTGTACCTTAGGGATGGCATTATCATGCTGACATGCCACCTTAGCGATGATGCCCCAAAACAATCAGGCTACTGGGCTTTGCCAAAGGGCAGAGCTGATACCCACAGATCTCCCCACCACAAGTTTTTTTCTGTCACTGCTGTTGTATGGTCAATTGGATTGGAAGCGATTTCTTCAGATTTCCAACCTATTAAAAATTCCTGGAGACCCACAGAAGCATCATGGTTGCTCCAAAATGCAACTGCTTGTAACTCTCTTTGTTCACATAAAATATACATATACATATATATATTATATATATTAGATGCCTCTGCACACATTTCTGTTAGCACTGTTTCACAAACTGTACAAACTTAATTTGCCAGCTCCTGACAAAGTGTACTTGAAGACAGTCTACCAGGGTATGATAATTCAGTCAGGAAGCCATTACAGAAAAGTGCTTGGAATGGATAAAAATAATGAAGTCACAAAGACTGAAATCATGCGTGCTTGATCCTTTTAAAGGACTTTTTGTGAATTAGTGCTATCCTGATACATTGTGTCACCATATGCTGCCAACACTTTTCAGCTTAGATGCAGATAATTTTAAAAATGTTTTAATGACAGATTATTTTTTTTTCAGCCAAAAGATCTATGAATATTCAGAAGTTTTCTCACCAGTTCCCTTGGTCTCATGTTGAAAAGGATTCTTTCCGCATTCTCACTGTCGTGCCTGCTTTCCATAATAGCCAGCAAAAGCTTGGAGGCATTGTTCTAGAGATACAAAAACACCGTTAATGTAAATTTGAAGTCTATTTCATGGATTAATGACCCTTGCATTTGTTTTAATTGAGATTACAAGGACCCCTTTTTTAGCAGATAAAATTTTAAATTACTTCCATCTTTTCTTTTACTGACATATTTAAGAGGGGTTTTCCCCCATTTGAATGTCAGCATACTGTAAGGCTAACAAACCCTGCATGCTATACTGGAAGAAGTATTTTAAATATTGAAAAATATTCGACTTAAATACAGACAGGGGAATTAGGGGATCCTGGGAGAGGAGACTGGGAATTGAGAGAGAATACAGGAGAAAGGAGCCTAGTCTTGCCAACACCAGAATGAGATATGGATGAAGAACAACAGATGAGAAGTCCAGACTGGGACTGGCTGAAGGAGAACAGGACTCCTCATGAATTTTTCCGTAACTCCCCTTTCCTTTAGCTCCAGAATCAAACTAGGACCATCCATTGGAAAGGTCTAATCAGACTCTTGACCTCGCAACCTACACTGCAGAAGTTTAATATGCACAGTGAATGGGACCAGGTAGAGGGAAAGGATAGAATTTTGATTAAGACTCCTAACAAGGTGCTGCTCTGAAGAACTGGATGCTTCCTTCTCTATTGCAGTTTTCCCTTACAGTAGTGACCAAATCAGTTGTGGTAGCACTGGTATGATCTCAAACTGAAGAGAAGGGAAGGGAACAAGACAGGCTGCCAGGTAGCTTGAGAAGGAAGAGAAGATACAGTGGAGAAAGACACTAGTGTACTCACTCATGGGCAAGGAAGACTTCGAAGCTATTTCCCAGTACAGACAACCCTGGGTATAGAGAGGAGCCTGCTGCAGCTTCCAGAAAATGAGTAAAGGTAGAAGGTAGGTAGGACTTTCATGTCATCAGCAGCCAGCTTTTGCTACTAACTCAGCACAAATGGCATGCTATAGGGCAGGCAGGCACAACCTCCAGGTTTTCTTTTCTCTCTGATTGTTGCACTTGACATTCAGATGCTCATTTCAAAGAATCATAGAATGGTTTAGGCTGGAAGGGACTTTGAAGATCATATAATACCAAGGCCCTGTACAAGTGGCCTTGAACACTGCCAGGGATGGGGCAGCCACAGCTTCTCTGGGCAACCTGTGCCAGTGTCTCACCACCCTCATAGTGAAGAATTTTTTTCCCAATGCCTAACCTAAATCCCCCTCTTTCAGCTTAAAGCCATTCTCCCTTGTCCTGTCACTTCATGCCCTTGTAAAAAGTCTCTCTCCAGATTTCGTGTAGGCACCCTATATGTATTAGAAGGTTGCTATAAGGTCTCCTCAGAGCCTTCTCCAGGCTGAACAAGCCCAAATCTCTCAGCCTGTCCCTGTAGGAGAGGTGCTCCAGACCTCTGATCATCTTCATGACCTCCTCCGGACTCACTCGAGCAGATTCACGTCCCTCCTGCGTTAGAATCCCAAGAGCTGAAAGCAGTACTGGAGGTGGGGTCTCACAAGAGAAGGATAGACTCACCTCCCTCAACCGGCTGACCTTTTGATGCATCCCAGCATGGCTGGCTTTCTGGGCTGCAAGCACATGTTGCTGGCTCATGTTGAGCTTCTCATATACCAACACCCCCAATTCCTTGTCCCCAGGGCTGCTCTCAATCCATTCTCTGCTTGGGATTGCCCCAGTCCAGGTGCAGGACCTTCTACTTGGTATTGTTGAACCTCATGAAGTTCACACTGGCCACCTCTCCAGCCTGTCAAGGTCCCTCTGGATGGCACCCCTTTCCTCCAGCATGTCAACTGCACCACACAGGTTGGTGTCACCAGCAAACTTGCTGAAGGTGCATCGATCCCACTGTCCATGTCACCAACAAAGATGTTGAACAGTGACAGTCCCAATACCAACCCCTGGGGAACACCACTCATCACAGATCTCTACACCTAGATACAGCAGAGTAAAGCACTATGAGAACAGCCAAAAAGACACTCGTATTAGACCCTCTCTACCCTTAGATTGACAACATCTTTTCATCCTGACACTATACAGAGTGATATTGAGGTTATGTTATGTGCCAGGGCTTAAATACTAGTCAGTATGAAAGGTCGGGGGGTCATCCTCAAAATAACAAGAGGCAGAATAGAACATTGGCCATCTGTGCATTCAGTGAACATTGTCTACCCTGCTCACTAAATGATTCAGGAGTCCAGTGGAAAATATAATCCATGAAGATGTAATTAAATACCACATCACAAACTGTGCAAAACAAGCTAAATTAAGATGACATGGGAAAACATAATTCTGCATTGCCTTTGCTTTGGTTGGGGGATACAAGTTCAACACATAATGTTCTCTGAAAACAGTGTCTGAGCTCATTTGTACGTGTAAGTGTGTGGGCCTATATGCTTTGCATTCTGTATTTTCACTGCAAAATTAAGGTATTTGCAGTTTCAGAGTTGCCTGTGAACACTGACAGACTGTCAATGTTAAACATTATCTGGTAAACTCAGTGTTACAGTATTTCAATGTATTGCCACTCAAAATAAAAGCCAGTAACTTCTGAATTTGGATCTAATTCTTGAAATCACATCTGGCCCAGCACTGTGTCCAGTTCTGGGCTCCCCAGTACAAAAAAGGCATGGTCTTGTTGGAACAAGTCCAACAAAAAGCCACAGAGATGATAAACGGAATGGAACGTTTTTCACATGAAAAGTGGCTGAGAGCTGAGACTATTCAGCCTGGAGTACAGAGGGCTCAGACAGATCTTGTCAATGTGTGTAAATACCTGATGGGAGGGAATGAAGAAGAAGGAGCCAGATTCCTCTCAGCAGTGCCCAGTGAGAGGACAAGAAACAACAGACACAAATTAAAACGCACATGATACTCTATTTATATACAAGAAAACACCTTTTTTTTTTACTGTAAGAGTGATTAAATGCTGGAATAGGTTGCCCAGATGGGTCGTGAAGTCTCCAGCTGTGGAGATACTCAACTGAACAGTCTTGAGAAACCTGCTTGAGCAAGCAGATTGGACAAGATGTCCTCAAGTTGTCCTTTCTAAGCCAAATGACTCTGCCATCCTATAAGATAGAATCATTTCCACATTTTGAACCTGTGGTATCACTCACTACAATGTTTGCTATTTAAAAAGGAGTAAGGCATGTACAGCCTTCTGTGTACAGGGCCAACTGGTCCCGGCAGTGATGCTTCCAAACTCCATTTTTTTGTTTACTACATAGAAAAGATGCTCTACAAGCATTTGCCAGCTTCACAATAACTGCAGATCAAAATAGCACTGGACTCAGTGTAGCTAGGTCTTTACAGAGACTGAGATTTCAAACTTTGAGATTTTTCAGGGCTTCAAAAGAACTGCCTGCAAGTTCAAAGTTAAATGTCTGCTTAAGTCTTTTGCTTGAGGGAAGCCTGAATTGTATTGCCAAACAAAAATGCAATTACAGTTATTAAAATCCATGTCTAAAGTACTGTTGATTCAATGTTTCATTGTTCATGATATATAGCTTTATTAATTATTTTATTAGACACCCATAACATTGCCAATATGATGCAATGCAGCTACCACAAAATATTTGCTGGTTTTAGGGAGGAAAAAGAGCATCTGCAATGGAAATACTTCATTCAGAAGGCAAGAAAGGATAATAACCCAAGGTTCCTCCTGGACAAATTCTACCCTACTTGGCAGACAGCATAACTGCAGAGCTCCCCTCTGCATGCAATGGCACAGAGGTTGTAGAAACTTATCTACAAGCCTATCCAACTCTTCCCAGAATACAAAACAAAATTACAAGCCCCTCTGCTTTACTCTTTGCCCTCCTGCCCTACACTTTGTTGTCCCCCCCCAGAGGATGCTGAGAAGGGAAATGAAATATAGTTTATTTTAATTTCTTTTTCAACTTTATTTGACATTGCAGGTCACCTGATATTTTTTTTTCCACATCTCCTTCTCAAGCAATTTTTTAAGAGTTCACTATATACAAAGAATGCCTGAGTTGTTACATGCCTGTACAGTGCTGCTATTTATCAATCCTGTGAGATTTTATGCCCGCAATGTGGGCATGCTAGCTATGTTGTGTTTGCTTGATAGGACTTCTTTGAAAAAAAAGCCCAGGGCATACTCCCAAACACAACAGTGGGTCAAAAGGCCTGTGGCAGAGGGCCTGATAAGGATTCGGAAGCTGAGCTGAATTCATTTGCAGTGTTTGTTTTTAAAGGCCGCGGAGTATATTATGCTCTGGTAAGATCAAGTAAATGTCAAGTTAGCTAGAACTCTTGCATAGGTATTTCTCTATTCTTACTCAGATTTAGATAAACAAATTTACATTTACTGTACCTTTAACTGAAGCACCAAGTCCATGCAGTATTTGCCAAGAGGGTTTATGTCATTCAAGATAAGTGCAATTATAATATCAATCCCATTAGACTCATGGGTGGCTATACAAGTCTGCAAAATAAGAGAAGGGAGTTGGGGGAGGAGGGGGAGGGATGTACAGGGGGAAAGACAGAGACAGTGAACATGCACATGAGCAAATTTCCAAAACAAGGACCCAGAACTTGAAAGACCTTGTAACACCACGGTGGCACAAGTTACAGAGAGCAGCCCACAGGAGCACGGCCAGATGCAGCTGAACACACATGCAGAGACACGAAAGACATGCTTGAATGTGGGTGCAATCAAATTTGCACACTTGAGGTTTTAATTTGCATTCAGCAACCAGCATTAATATCACTGTTATAACATGAATTGTTTGCGAAGACTAAGTTTTTCTACATGCATCTGAACATGTCCTGCACAGAAGGATACTTCTGGACATGGTATTCAAAACTGCAAACATGACAACAGTGCTTGCCAAATGCTTTCACATCTGGAGTCTTGGACCTTCTAAGCCTTGTAATACGTGTCAGTTATACAAAATCCTATGGTATTTTTAATTCTAGCAGCTTTATAGGTCAATAAGAAAGGAAAATAGTTCCAGAAATATGGAGAAAAGAAAAAAATAAAATGAGAGTGTGGAACATTTTCCTCTGAAATACATCAAATTAGACTTAAAGTTGGTGTAAACAAGCATTACTCAAATCCTGATTAACTTCCCAGCAGGTAGCTTTAAGTGATAAAGTGTAACCTCCACCACCAGCGCTCCTCCAGTGCTCCTCAAGTAAACTTGTTGGAGAACACATTAACTTGAAACATTCTTTTTTTTTCTTTTTCACCTCCAGCCCTGGCATTATTTTGTACAGATGTTTTTCCCATTCACTAGTGAATCAAATACAACTATTTAAAATTTAGTCCACTAAAGGATTTTTGTTTGTTTGTTTTTAAAGCATAAAGTAAAGGCAGTTGATTACCAGCAACGGCAATAACAGCACTTCATACCTCATTTGTGCACATTAATGAAGCAGCATTAATACGGTGTGTATTTTGTCAGCTATTTCTAGTATCAAGAATAGACTGTAATTTCACCCACCACCATTTTCCCATTGCTAATCCATAGCAAAAATTATGCAATTTCATACACTCTGACAACTGTACTATGGTTCTCTTTAGATCAAATATAGCAGCAATGTAACTACATTCTTTATCTTTCTATACTGCTCAGCAAGGCACTAAAGAGACATTTACCAAAGGTCACAGCTATATGACTTCAAAAGACTGCACCGAGCACAGCACAGAAAATTAGAAGTATGATCTGTAGTCTCATCCATTTCACTACTAACATCATAATTAAAGATGCTGCTAGGTAGTATAGCAGGATAGTTAAGTTAAACTTTGTGGCAGTTACGTGAATTAAAGAAAGTAAATATTAGCAACCTATATAAACACCAGCAAAGGCAAAATGCATGAAAATGAAGAAAACACGATTGTGTTTGCAATGTACTTCCACGACTATGACTCAAAATCTGGTCTCAAAGTGAGGTTTAAGCCACGGAGCCATTGAAGTAAGACATTAAACTCTCTCTAAAAGGACTGGAAACCCTTCTCATAAGCAGACATACTACAGGAAGAGTTTGAGTTCTGACTTTAAAGGATTTCTCAGTCCTTATGAAGGCTTGAAACATGTTTAAGGCTAATTACAGCAGTTAGAAGTGAATTTATGTTATTAGGAACATTGAAGGGTTTATGATAAGCACACAGATACTGTACATTGAGATATACTCTTCTGCATCCAGAGGTTATTCAAGCCCTACCTGGTTTTCATGGCATGGACCTTGGCAATATTCGGTCAAGCTTTCCAGAGTTTGGTTCACAAGAGCCACATTCCTCTCATTGATGTAAAGCCCCAGTAAGCCCAGCCCACCTGTTGTGCTTCCACAGATACAGTCCAAAAACTGAAGGGTTTCACAAACAAGGTTGTAATTTGTTTTATTGTTCTGATGTCTTAAAAAATTCTGGTGAATGAAGGAACACACACAGACACAAAAAATAAATTAAAAAAAGAGAGTTAAGTCAAACAGTCTTTTTCATTAAAATATCGAAGGGTACAATTTATGACTATATGACCACTGTACCTTAGGTACTGAAGTACACTAAGTACACTACACTGTGGAAAATATATTATGCGTTGGCGCAGCAGTTGAAAACTATTATCTGATTAAATCAGTACAGAAAAAAAAGTCTTAGGAAAGTGCACTCTGCAGACATCTGCACTGGCCTTAAATGTCTTATATATCTCCTTTATACCAGTCCCCATCCATCTATTGTGACTTTTCTCTTGGAAGCTTGTTACCCCATAGCTGAGCAGGTATGGTGGCAGGTTACGACTGCTCCTTGGCCTTGTCAGCGCAGAATGGTAGCTCAGCTCAAGCCACTCTCAAGACTGCTTTAAGGGAGACTGCTGGACACAGCACTGAGGTATATTTGCAAAAAATTCATTTTGCAAAGGTTGCTATGGGGACAGTAATTTCTACCAGAGCAGCTGATAGCAGGGAAACACGTAGCATCTTAAAGCCTTCAATCATAATACCTAGCAAAAAGAGCAGTACCCAAACTTTGCACAAAAACTGCCTGTGGTCCTCGAGCCTGTGGTAAGTGATCCAGCATTTGTGCACAGAAACCACACGAAGTGACATTTAGACACTTCTCAATCCCATGTGGCTATGCTGCAGTCCCGTAGCTATTCTGAGGGCATAAACATGAGCTCAACCAGAGCATGCAAGCGGCTCTTGAAAGGGTTATTTTATCCCTTGGACCAAAAGAACAACAACATTTTAGACACCCTCACGCTGTAACAGGAGTGAGGCACAGATAGATGTGTTTTACTTTCCTTGTGAAATTCCAGCTCCTGTAGTATTTCCTTTGGAGCTCAACTCAAAAACACTACCTGGAGCTCTCGATTGTGATTCTCGCACAGCAGCTGAAGAAACCTCAGGATTGGCTGCATGATTGCAATGGTAGGGCTCATGATTGCTTCTTCTGTGGACTTCTCTTCTGCATTTGCAGCATCTGTTCCTGAACCCATAAGATCTATTTCTGGGTCCATTTCTCTTCTATACACAGAGTAAGCCTTTGACGTTGCAGATGATGCTTCTGTTAACTGTCCTTTCATACCCTCTTTCAGATGCAGGGTTGAATCCTTTACTGAAAAGAAGATAATTTTCCTTCATTTTTGAAACTCTTCTGATTAAACAATAAGAAAACAATAATAATGAATGCAAATTTTTCTTTGTTGGGGACTAACTTTTCAAAGACCTCAAGGCAACTTACAAAGAACATAAAAGCAACATTCATGCAGGGATAGCATGTTCCAAATAAACCTCAAACCAGAGTGAAACAGAACATTAAAACAAAAAGCCCTAGTATTTCACTCCCTACTATATACAATTAATGATGAGAACAATGGAAGAACCACAGGGTGGGAAATAAGTGCCTGTACTTGCTCTTGTGAAATAGCCCCATTAGCAGCAGCCTTCACTTCTGTTTCTCTAAAAATATGGTTCGATATCTTCTACTGGTATAAACTGGCATAACTTCACTGATTTCACCAAAGCTAGTTCCTTGTAACCAGCTTAGGAGATGCCCTATAATTTAGAAAAAACAGGTAAAAGATGCGAAGTAGCAGTGATTAATATTACAGCCTACTGATCAACACAGCACAGAATAGTGGGGCAGCACATGCAGTTTGAATATAGCATACTTCTCCCCTCTTTTGCATGGGTGTGTCCTTACCTCTCTTTTTGGGAACAGATATGGTTAGGTCACTATCATCATCTTTCTTTTTGCTTCCCAAATCAATAGTGTTCACTGTCACTGCCGATCGTATCTCCTGCTGAGCAGCTTTCATGTGGTCATACAGGACTTTAAAGAATTTTTCTGACTTCTTTTGCTCCTTCAGTTGCTGGTAAGTCGAATACTGTCAAAAAAGAAGTTATTCTTTAGATATGAGTCTTCTAAGGAAGGAGAAATACAAAAATACACTTTTTTGTTGTTGTTGTGAAATAAATGATGAATAATTACTTCACTTACACAGAACAAATGCTGGTCACTGCCTGACCATTCTTTCTCAAAGGGATATACAAGGCTGGTAACTAAGATTGATGGTAACATTTCTAAATTTGGATAAAATGGTGAATGCTGGTATGTACAATCTTTAAAATGTCACAATATTACATTTGAAGTTACATTTCTTTGTGACACTCTTTCTTTCTAAAGTTATAATATTTCATCTACAAATAATAGTGAAAAGTAATTGTTTTTTAACAACAAGAGGAAGCATGAAACATCTAATGTGTAGTATTATAGTTTAGATTATATACATTTTGGTGCTTCACACAGAATTGGAATTAATATTTTAGGTTATTAAGCCCAGTCCTTTAGCATTATTGTCAAGCAGGCTGAGTACCATTTTCAACAGTTTACAGACTTAAAGTAAAAGCCTTTTATAGCCTCAAACAGCTCATTTTAGAAAGCTGCAACAAAAATCTCTCTTCTTTAGCATTTTGTGGATGCTCTCTAAGAGTCACAGATCACATTAACTTTTTTTACAGAATAAAGATACAGGATGGAATTCCTCTCATTTTACTTTTACAGCCCTGCAGTGAGGTACAAGTTGGTTATTTAGGCTCCCTTCACAGGCAATGATGAGATATGGCGAAAAGCAGGGACCGATTCATAACATCTCTCCTCTCTTATGATACCTCTGCTGATCGTATAATATGAATAAACAATCATCTTATTTGGTTAAAATTAGGTGAGAAGAATACCAGTCATGAAAAAAATTGAATCTGCATTTTAAAGCAACTATTTTCTACTGGCTGGGCTATGGTCGTCTCAAATAGCCAATTTTTCTCTCTTTGGAGATTTCTATAAATGTCCCTAAACATTTCCAGAAAATAACCTGATGTTATTGCTATAATAAACATGAAGGCATTTTAATTTTTCCTTTACAGAGATACAAAATAACTAGAGATAATGCTTATATGGCAATGACCAGATTAAAAGAAGCACTGTGCTACACAGAAAGGAACAGTTTAAAAATTGGTTTGAGATTGCATAACAGGGCATATTTACATTTGTATTATAGCCACACATATTGCAGTGATAAACTTGTCACAGAATTCACAGTATAAAGATCCTTTTTATTTGTCTCCAGACTACACACATTTAAAAATCAATATGTGAATAAGTAAATGAAATAAGTACCTGTGTTTGTGTATTTCCACCTTCAAGCAACGCAATACCAAGCAAAATGCCTTCTGAGAAAATTCTGTCATTCCTGGTGTTTACTATGACATCGATGACTAGTTCTGATGCACCTTCTTTATCCAGAAGGCACTGAATATCAAACATGGTTACCCCAGACTTATCTGAGTCTTGTCCCGAAAATCCAGCTGCAAGTAAGACAAATACATAGCATTCATGTTTGTTTCACAAATGTATACGAAAATGAATCTATTGACAATAATCATTTGCTTTATGCACACAGTAGCAATGTAATAAATTTAATTTTTAAATTCTGTTTCAGGCAGAATTCCCCTTGAAAAAAATAAGATTTTTGTGTGAAATTGCAATGTAGGCTCTAAGAATAAGAAATAAAACAAAACCCAGAGCCATTGTTCTGTCATGATATTCAGACATAAAGAAATTGAAAATGACACTGATTTGTCCACTGATCCTCTCTTTTAATTCCACTGCTGCATATGCTAAATTGTGATCCAAGCTCTGAGACCACTCTGAAACATTCTGCCCCATGTCCTATGACATACATTATTTTGGATTTCCTCAGAAACCACCCTACAGTAACTTCCCACTCTGTAACAGAATCATACCAAGAAATTAGGCTATAGGGACCTACAGAGATCATCTAAAACTTTCTGGTCACAGTAATTAGTGCAGGTTTACTCGTCCAGTAAAGCTGTAACAAGAACCAACACTTTCTGCAGCCTCTTGTGGAAATCTGTTCCATTGCCTAACCAGTACCTGTGAAAAGCTTCTCCTTACATCTTTTTTTTCATGTACCAATAAGGGATCAATAATTAAAAAAAAAAAAATAATATTTGGTTTCCAGAAGCAGCCACATCTTTGTTCATATGGTTTGTGCTTTGCTGAATGTCTGGATGCAAATTTACTGGCAAATTAAAATGGTGCTATGAATTGGACCTGAACTGAATGATTGATTGGGGGCATGGGGAAAGTCCCTACTTCACTACTGCCAAATGCACACCAGCCACCTCAGACAAGCGCATGCAACTTCGGAAAAGTCAGATACTACCTCTCTTCTAACTGGTTACAGAATTGTTTGATTTATTTACCAACTGAATCCCTGGAGCACTTCCAGTATGCCTATTGGAAAAACGATGCTGCTAATTTTGTTCTCTTCAAATGATCTGTGTTGATTTACCTCCCACTTGTGCAGTTTTGCTGTAGCTGGCAGACAGAGGCCCATTCATACCACTTCCATATTCTCCTTTAAAGTAGCGATACAAGAGTATTTTCCTTAAAGTGTTGCCCTTTAAGAGATGGATAAAAATAGAAGAAATAAAAGTTGCAGCCAATTTCCTTTGTTTGAGAAGCAAACTGTTTAACATAGATACATAATTTATTAGGTCTTTCTGTTATAATTGGTAAGCATACAAATAGTAAAGTTGTCCAGAAAACAAACATTAATGGTCTTACCAAACAAATCTCATGGGAAGAGTTCTAAAATACTGTTGTATAAACTTTCTTTGAAGTTTCTTTTAAAGTTATTGATTATATATAAAATACCGCCACCTCAATAATTCTTACTGGCTAGCTGTAAGAAGTGTATACTTCATATATTGAAACAAGTTCTACAAAGAACCAATGCTCTACAGTGTATCTGTGCCCAACCCTGCCAAGGCAGCACTTCCTTCCTATTTTCTGCAGCTGAGTAGTATCACTCCCTTTTCTCTGATCTCAGATAATCCAGCTGATCATCTGAAAAAAGCCATATCACATGAAACATTAAAATAGAGATATGACAGGCGGCCTGGAAAGAATACAGGGGTGTTGTCCAGGAAGCTAGGGACCAGGTTAGGAAAGCTAAGGCCCACTTAGAATTAAACTTGGCGAGAGACGTGAAACACAACAGGAAAGGATTCTATATGGACATTGCAAATAAAAGACAGGATAGAGACAACGTGGGCCCTCTCTGAAAGCTATTGGGAGAACTGGCTACCCTGGATTTGGAGAAGACTGAGGTTCTTAATGACTTCTTTGCCTCGGTCTTCACCGGCAAATGCTCTGACCACACCACCCAAGTCTTGGAAGGCAGATGCAGGGACTGTGAGAATGAAGACCCTGGGCCCACTGTAGGAGAGGAGCTGGTTCCAGACCATATTAAGAACCTGAATATGCACAAGTCCATGGGACCTGATGAAATACATCAGCTGGTCATGAAGGAGCTGGCAAATGAAGTTGCTAAGCCACTGTCCATCATATTTCAAAAATCATGGCAGTCAGGTGAAGTTCCCCACGACTGGAAAAAGGGAAATATAACCCCCATTTTCAAGAAGGGAAAAATGGATGAACCAGGGAACTACAGAGCAGTCAGTCTCACCTCTGTGCCTGGCAAAATCTTGGAGCGGATTCTCCTGGAAGGCATGCTGAGGTGTATGAAAAACAAGAAGGTGCTTTGTGACAGCCAGCATGGCTTCACTAAGGGGAAATCTTGCCTGACCAATCTGGTGGCCTTCTATGATGGGGCTACGGAACTGATGGACAGAGGTACAGCAGTTGATGTCATCTACCTGGACTTGTGCAAAGCGTATGACACTGTCTCAAGTTACATCCTTGTCTCTAAGTTGGAGAGACATCAATTTGATAGGTGGACCACTCGGTGGATAAAGAACTGGCTGGATGGCCACACGCAAAGAGTAGTGCTCAATGGCTCAATGTCCAGCTGGAGACCAGTAATGAGTGGTGTCCCTCAGGGATCGGTGTTGGGACCGGTCTTGTTCAACATCTTTGTCGGTGACATGGACAGTGGGATTGAGTGCACCCTCAGCAAGTTTGCCGATGACACCAAGCTGTGTGGTTCAGTTGATACATTGGAGGGAAGGAATGCCATCCAGAGGGACCATGACACGCTTGTGACATGGGCTGATGCCAACCTGATGAAGTTTAACCATGCCAAGTGCAAGGTCCTACACCTGCATCGAAGCAATCCCAGGCACAGCTACAGGTGGGGCAGAGAAGAGATTCAGAGCAGTCCTGCGGAGAAGGACTTTGGGGTGTAGGTCGATGAGAAAATGAACATGAGCCGGCAGTGTGCGCTCACAGCCCAGAAAGCCAACCGTATCCTGGGCTGCATCGAGAGGAGCGTGACCAGCAGGTCGAGGGAGGTGATCCTGCCCCTCTACTCTGCTCTCCTGAGACCTCATTTGGAGTATTGTGTGCAGTTCTGGTGTACTCAACATAAAAAAGACATGGAACTGTTGGAACAAGACCAGAGGAGGGCCATGAGGATGATCAGGGGACTGGAGCACCTCCCGTATGAAGATAGGATGAGAAAGTTGGGGCTGTTGAGCCTGGAGAAGAGAAGGCTGCGTGGAGACCTCATAGCAGCCTTCCAGTATCTGAAGGGGGCTTATAGGGATGCTGGGGAGGGACTCTTCATTAGGGACTGTAGTGATAGGACAAGGAGTAATGGGTTCAGACTTAAACAGGGGAAGTTTAGATTGGATATGAGGAAGCAGTTCTTTCCTGTAAGGGTGTTGAGGCACTGGAATGGGTTGCCCAGGGAAGTTGTGAATGCTCTATCCCTGGTGGTGTTCAAGGCCAGGTTGGACATAGCCTTGGGTGGCATGGTTTAGTGTGAGGTGTCCCTGCCCATGGCAGAGGGGTTGGAACTAAATGATCTTAAGGTCCTTTCCAACCCTAACTATTTTATGATTCTATTCTATGATTCTATGGTTCTATGACATTTGATAGAATAGCTTAAAAAGCATGCTATCTCCTTATTCCTTTACCTACAAAACCTCAACCAGTCAAAATCTGCATGCACCTCTCTGAAAAACTTCCCTTTCATTTTGCTTATGCTCTGTAACACAAGACATTGAATTAAGAGTTGGGACCAATTACTTGGCCATTTTATTTTGCCTTCACTCTTCTGGGCACACCTGCAGTAAACACTCAGCTTTACAGAGGCAGAAGCTGACACAACAACTGTGCTGTATGTGTAACCTAAGATTTTATAAAGAAAAGTGTATGGCAGAAGAGTACTACAGAAGGGGATAAATCATTCATTTCAGCAGGCTGGCATTAAAAAGGGACTACTTTTTCTTAGTTTTATTCACTTACTGGCTTTAATGGAAAACGATTCTTGAAAATATGTGCACCAGAAGCATTCTCAGTACTTACCAGCTCACCAGAGCTTGCGCATTAGTACAGTATGCAACTTTGCAATCAAAATATCTCTGCGACCACCACAGAAAGCAAGCAGTAAGGAAGCACATCCCAGACACACCTCAGGAAGCACTACTTGCAATCCCACTTCTCTGTTAACTTAGCGGTATTTCCAAGAGCAACCACACGCCCCAGTGGAGCTTACTGCTTTATGGACCTCAGAAACAATGGGCTTGTCCACCTCAAACAAATGCCAGAATGCAGTATGTGTAACCTGATAACACAAAACAGCCATTTTTTTCCTAGTCCTCACTTTTTGATGTTTCAATCTGGTAATAGCCTATACAGAGTTCCTTCGAACGGCCAAGAAAAGTACATGGCCTATTGCAAAATATCAAAGCTATAAATACAATGCAAGAAATACAAAAAGCACCACCTACACATCTGCAGTGCCAGAGAATTTATTAGATGGATTTTCCAGGCGAGCTTAAGCCAGAGCACTCTGCACTACAGAGGAAGACAAAGAACCAGAAGTCTCCGAGGACCTCACGTGGAAAGATTCCTCCCCAGCCTAGTTTATGATGGGGTTTAAACCTGCATGCATAGACAAGGTATGCTAACCGCCCTCATATAAGATTTCAAGATGGTTAAGAACACCAGTTCCTCCTGTTCAATATCCTGTCTCTAGCTGTGACCAAACTCCAGTGTCTTAGAGGAAAGAGAACCTCATTTTGCTCATCTCCTGAAGAAGACAAACTTACTATTGAAAAGGTTCCCGCCAGACTTGATAAGCACGAATTGAGAACCAGGATAAAGTCTCTTTTCAAACTCACTCAGGCATATACACCACAGACATAAGACTGCATCACACAAATAGAATCATAGCACAGAAACACTTCCTTACGTCAGCCTAGGACCTGATGCAGAATGGGCACTGCACTGAGATAAGATCTTTTAATCGCAAAGGTTGGCATTTGCCATACCACTTGATTAACCACTCAGCTTGAGGGAACATCCTCTACCAGCAGTCTATGCAGTCTGTTGATAACTAACAGAGTGCCACTGGCAAATTATATAAACAGTCACAGTGCAGTCATGGGAAGAAACACCATAAGCCATCTATCTATAGTCAAGAATAACAACCATGGTCACAAGCTTTATTATTCAATCAAAACAGTCTTTATTTTATCAGGAAGAATGTTTAAGACCATGAAATAGCATTTGACTAATAAACTGAACGATTTAGCACTTGAGTCTTATTGCCCGAAAGCAAGCAACTGTTAGCACTTTTCAGGTCTTCTTCATGCCTTTTTACTTTCAAAGACAACAACAGGAGCAGCAAAACAAAAGGTTATGGAAAGGGGAATTCTCTTCCACTCATATCCAAAATAAGGCAAGGACTTCACTTTTTGCCCTGAAGGAGCAAGTCTTAATTATTAGGATTCCTCCTCTCTCTCACTTCTTCTCTCAACCTCCCATGAATCCAGACAACAAATAGAGTTTTCAGAAGCCAGAGTCAAAAGTTGAGAACATCCATGTCTGAAAAGCAGAAATATGCTGGAACCTCTGCTTTGCCTGACAGCCATGCCAAAAACATAGCCTCAGACTCAGCCCACATAGTCTGCAGGCTCGGAATCTTTATCCCTTGTGTGATGACCTTGGGCAGCCAGATGACTTCCCCAAAACTTGTGAAATCAGCTGCCACTACAAAGAGCAGAAGAGCCCATCTGTACGAACCAGAGTTGAGAAATGTGCAAATGCTCATGCAATGTATCAGAGACACCTGGCAGCTCTAGCATGTAACTGTGTGAGGCACCATGCTAGAAAATGCAGGAAAGACCCTGCTTCCAGAAAAAGTGCTTATCCTACTGGCATAGGTGTCTGGGTATGCTTTTATGGGAATGCCAAAAAACACAATCAGGAACAGCCCCATCATGCGGACAAGACAAACTGCTGCCAGCATGAGACAGCTATGCCATTGATGTCCTTGTAAACTGTTTCCTAACTTAGTATAGCCACAAAATTAATATTGGCCAAAAGCAAATGATCACAGCAGGAGCATGAATAAGCAGTTTGCAGCAACTATTACTGACACTTGTGTTACTAAAGCAGAGACCAAAAATAAAAGCAACTAGGCAGCACAGCGCTATCGCCCCTGACCAGGTTCCTACATGTGCAACAAGTCCTGACCTTCCAAGCTGAATCTCTCCCTTGCTGGCTACAATACACTTTCTTTTTTACCTCTTACTAGGGTATGGAAGTAGCATGTAAACATCACTCAGCTGACTGCAATCCTTCTATAATGGCTAGAACATTGTATAGCTTTGAAAAAAACCACAATGAAACATAACAGTCTTATTGTTACCCATGAATACCACTGTACTGTCTCTAACAAAGCTAGGATAAAGACTGAGGACACAAGAAAGGAACAACTGGTTACTGTTGTTGCAGTTTTAAATAGCTAGGGATTGACAGACAAAAGTTTCCAATAGGGAAAAACTATTCCAATAGGAACATGTAGACACAAACAAATTACATTTTCTCAGTAGTATTTCATTATACTAGTTGATCTTTAAATTTTACTTAAATGCCTTAATACAATGGTTTATTCACTTTCCTTCTCCAAGCCTGCAGAAGGCTCATTCCACATAAGGATGGGGTGTTCTACATGCAGAAGCAGCAACAGAGAAAGAGGTACATAAGGCTTATCGTGGATACTTGCATCAGCACCAGGTTGCTGCATAACACTGCCGAAAAATTATCTGTCCTGTACTTGCACACTTCTTAAGAAATTTGAATGATATTTCTGATGTTTAGAAGGCTGAACTATATGTTCTGGTGATCTCTTCTGGTTTTCACTCTACATTAAAATAGCGTAGTGGAAATGCTCAGATTATCAGTGATAACACAGAAAAGGCAGCCATGTCCGATAAATATTTCTGTGATACAGTGGATGATGTTGTGAGTATATTTCAGCATTAATCCAGGAGGATTCAAAATTAGGCATGTTACATCTTCAGAATTTAATAACTTGAAGCCAAGTATAAAAAGGAACTCCCTTGAATCCCTGGTCTACTAATTCAGGTTTTCAGAAAGTTTGGAGCGGGTAGAAAATCCCAGAGAACTGAAGAACTCTAACATGCAACAATGCCTTCAAAAAGTATACAGGAGTACTTTTCATACTTTTCACTGTTATCAAACCCACTGCAGTTAGTTTGATCTCCATTCAGAGAAAAAAAAAAACAAACAAAAAACTGGCTGATTTTGAGTTCCATTAACAAAAAAAATGGAAGCTACTATAAACCGATGGCAGTTATAGTCCTGGCATCATGTTGATAATAATTGCCTCATTAGGGGCTTTAGAAAACCAGACCTTCTCAAACTTCTGAAGACCATGTTCTGGGTTTGCTAGTAATGAAAACATCACTCTGGTAAAGTCTGATAAACTGGCGGTGTTACACAATACCATAAGGCAAAATTTTGTATGAAGTAACCACACAAGGATAGTCATCAAATGGCCTAACCAGCTAAAGGGAACGACAGAATTCAACATGCAATTTAAAGCAAGAAATCATAAACAAGTGTATGGGCTTCTAACGTGTAACCTCATGGAGTATTTATTGTCTGCCTGTTTTTTTTTTCTTTCAAATGAAAAAGAATACAGAAAATAATTATTAATAGCATTCAGAAAGGACACACAAAAAAGGGGATAAGATCAAGTCACCAATAACAGTTTAGGCCCCATTTATTAAACTGACCAGAAGCAAACAATCTGAGCTTCATTATACACGCAGTGTAGTTATAGATGTAATAACAATAAAATGCGGAACACCAGAAAATGGAGGACTCACTTCAAGGAGGCAATGTCTTTGGGGAAGGCTAGAACATCTTGGAGAAAAATCGGTAGAACAGCAATTCCCGAAATCACACATTCTGGAAAGGGTAACAAGAGCTATTATGTAGGATTCCTGAGCCTATCTTACTCCTCCACATGCAGGGGCACGTTACTGTAGGAATACTGTATTACAGGTTGGTGTCCACAATCCAAGAAGAATGCTGACAATTTGGATTAGGTTTGGAGAAACTCCACAAGAATGATTAGAGAATAAAACATGCCTTCTCATCAGGAATTCAAGGCTTTCAATCTACTGAGCTTATCAGACTAAACATGAACTACGTGAACTCTTTCTGACATGAGAAATCTGATAATGGATGACTTCAGTCTACATGATAAAGGTGTAAGACACACTGGCGAGGAGCTGAAGAAAATTCAACTAGAAAAGAGGCAGAGGCAGAGGCAGCTGGGTTATTCAGTTTGTGGGTTATGAATTTTATTTTTATGTAACAGTAATGGCATTTTGTTATTGGAACAGCTTAAGAAGAGGTGTGATAGTCTCTATTGCTGGCAGTTACTAAATCACGACTAGGTGGCTTCTCAGACAGAAACTATTTGAAGATCTTGTGGTCTACATTAGGAGAACAAGCTGGGTGACAAAAATACATCATCTCACATAATCTATGAAGACATCATGCCACCTTTTCCCGTGCTAAATATAGATGAGGTTAGAAGCCTGGCTTTCTATGAAGGCTGTTTAAAAACCGCCTACTTCTATGTGTTTCTTCTCATAATTTATAAATTCAATTTCTGTCCTGCTTGATCTGAGTGCTTCAGGATGATTTTTTGGTTGTTGTTGCTTTTCACCTATTTTTCAAAATATTTTTGTTCCCTCATTTCCCTTGGAGAGAAAACATGGCAGGAGAAGAAGTTTTGTGCAAGAGGTTTCTTTGAAGATTCCATGCATGGAAGTCTTATAACCTTTAAATTATGATTCACCCTGCTCTGGAAATGTAAGATGGCACAGGCATCTTCTCATTCTAAAGCATTTCTTGATACAAGGAAGAAATTCTTTACTGTGAGGGTGCTGAGGCACTTGGAACAGGCTGCCCAAGGAAAGTTGTGAATGCTCCGTTCCTGGAAGTGATCAAGTTCAGGCTGGGTGGGATTTGGAGCAACCTGGTCTTGTGGAAGGTGCCCCTGCCCATAGCAGGGGGGTGGAACTAAATAATTGTGAGGTCCTTCCCAACCCTAACCATTCTGTGATTCATCTCCAAAATGGATCAACTGAGGCACACAGCTACCAAGTGCACGGTGTTGCACGAGCACAAGCTTGGAAGAGAGCCCCAGAGTCTTGACTCCCACTGTGTCCACAAAGGGGAATATCTCTGTCTTCTTGATGTCAGCAACTTCCAGAGGGCTTGTGAGTTGGGAGAGGTCCGTTGTTCAGGGCACTGTTTTGTTTGGTTGGTTTTACAGAGGGTGAGCTTTTCCCTGGTTCTGATCTTTTTGCAACAAGATGTTTTCATAGCCAACTGATACTTGAATCTGATATATTTTCACACTCAAAAAATAAAAATGACACTCAGCAGCAGAGCTGAGAGAATAAACACTGGGGTACTTATTCAGGGAAAAAGCACTTTTAAATATGATGTTGGGTCCTGCTGGTGTTTAGCTCTGCTTCCTCTAAAATCAAAGGGACATTTGCCAGCAACTTAAGTAGGAGGAGGAGCAGACACATACTTTGCTGGGCAGAAGCTTTTATAAAACTCTAAAAAGAAAAAACCCAAAATATGCGCCAGACTTCATGACACAGTTCTCCTAGGAGAGAAGAACTGGCCACCCACACCTCTCAGCTGTCTCTCATTAGGCAGAGACACCCCACATTTTAAATGTGCCATTGTTCAATCCTACACAAATCTGGTTTTAATCCTACTTGTCTTAATACAAATTGCCTACATCACAAATGCTTACTGATAAACCTGAGGGTCTAACTAGTGCAAAGATTCATTAACACATTCAGATAAAATAAGGAACTACAAGGATGATTCTTCTCTAAAACAAAACTGCAGTGGTTTTAAAAAGTAATTCATTTTTTAGCAGCCCTTTAACTCTTCTTTCCTCTGCAGTTCCAGGTTCCATACAAAGCTGGAAGTTTAAGTGCCAAATATTGCAAAACAAATACGATTGCCAGTCTATTTTGAATACGGATAGTGAAAAGAATACTGGACATACTGCAAGGAAACCAGGTTTTGCCTGGTAACTGTCCAATTCTGCACCCTGAAAAAAACCTCAGGAAAAGTGTCATATTAAAAGAAAAATTTCTTTTTTTCTTTGGCAGTATCTCTAAAAAGCGTCTCCACTATGAATACAGCAGGAGAGGAAAACTGTTTCAATTAAGGAAAACCTCAGCGTTGGGGCATTCATGCTTAGACTGGGAAGAAAGCATTTTAAAAATACAGTTTGATTTTGCACATTATAAAATTTTACTATTAGCTCAGAAAATATTGCTACGTGTCAAATGTCTTCTTCATTCCTCCCCCCCCCCCCAAATAAGATCTCTACATATATATATACATTTGTATATACAGAATAGGTCTCTGTGTGGGAAAATATTGTTAATATCTGTCATTTGTCTCATTGCTTGTTCAGTTACACAGTTTCCATCTGTATTCATAAATTGTGCACTTATAAAACAGATCATGTTTTGTTGCAATTTTTCCTTTGCAACTTTCTTTAGTACAAGACACAGCATTGAGACACACAATAACCCAAGTTCTCCACTACTGAAAGGAAACAATGTAAGATTTGATCCCAGTTATTCAGAAGCCTTTATGACTGCACCATCAATATCATACTGTAGAAAAAGACCAGATCTGAAAAGCATAATTTTCAAAGACTAAAATTATCTAACTCTTATGCTGCAGGGGGTAAACTTTCAAAGTGATGCACAGAGAGTTATGCACGCAAATCCTATTATTTGTTAACAGGATTTCTGTGTGGAACTCCCCATGGTCTGCAAGAAAAATTTACCCCTAAAGTATCCTAAGGCGAATATTTACCAAAACAGACACTTAATTTCCAGATGCATACTTATGAACACTACCGTGCTGTGACATTTTAAGAGCAATTTGGAGCAGGTAGCGACGGAAAAATAACAGAAGTGGCCAAACAGTATTTTCATTACATTATTCTATTTCACTGTGTTCCTATTATGTTGATCTTCAAAGCCAAAGCATTACAGATGCCTGATTTACTAGATAAGGGATGCACTGCAGACATAACTGCATGTCCTGTTTTAAATTAGGTATGCCAGGATCTTCACTTGTTGGCTCAGGATTTTCAGAGTGGCTCAGGAGGCACTTCTGTACTTCAGTTTTCACCTGCTCATTTTTACCTGCCATGAGCTTCACTGACGTCTTGACTTCATCCTTGTCTACTAGTAAAGATTGACACGAAACTTCAGATATTCAGAATTTTGTCTAACGCATTCCAGATATTCCTGACACCACTTACATTTGAAGGAACCTATGCATTTTCTACACCAGGTTATCAGGCTTATTTTGCAATCCAGGTTACCAGGCCTTTGGAATTTTTTCAATGGATTTCACATGAGTCCTAGGTTGTATCAATACCAAATGAGCACTTCATGGTTTGGGCCTTTACTGTGGAAACTATGACCTGTGCCACTTTCTCCAATATATACAAATATTCCCAGTTAATTTTAATTACTCAGCTAGAACTGTTCAGTATGTCTGTATTATTAAAAACAAATTAAAAAAACATAGTGATTGTAAAAGAAACCAATTCTCAGCACCTACTACCTTGCAAAATAATTTTGGGGATGTGTCTTGTCTCAAAACAATACCAAGAACTCATTAAAACCAACCATTTTTCCTCAAATGCCACTCATTCCTGCCTAAACACCGCTATATTCAGTGCATGTAACTGCCAGATTCTGTCCTCCCATGATTTACAGATGTGCTTTTGACAGTGACCAGCAACCCTGTCTACACTGCCCCAAGAGCTAGCCTGACAAAAATGACCAACACACACACCTGATGCTTCTGAGAAACACCCCTTTCATTCTTACATGAAAACAGACACCAAATTTATTGGACTTCAAGCATTGAGGAGAAAACCAAGTGTGTGCACATGTGTGTGTGTCCACCTCCAAGTATACTTGCATTTTTAGATGTCAAAAGACTGTACAAAATCAGCCCTTAAATAGCTGAAAAGGAAAGACCTGAATTTACTTTAAATTCTTGAAAGGCCAACATACAAGTTTGTATTCTTACAGTCTAACACGAACTGTGGCTACTGCAAAGGAAAACAGCTGGTCAGAACATATTTAAGCAGCTCCTTTCTATGCAGCAAAACAGAAATGGCTAAGAGAAGGCAACTCTGCGGCAGATCAGGGCAGCAGCATAAACTATCAGTGTTATCCACTGGTATATGGAAACAGAGTCTTTGCATCTACCTTGCTGGAAAATGAGCACACATCAGCTCAAAAGAATAGTCTGGATGGGATCAAGGTACAGCATGGAATGTCCTAAATGCTAACTGAAGTGACAGGCAGGCTCTCCCCTTGCTCTATGCTGCACAGCATGACAAAGAAAACAAAGCATCTTCCTCCAATTCTTAGCAGACAAGAATAATTCCCACCTGGAACAAAGCCAGCTGCTGCACTGATTGCACTATATCTATGAAATTAGGAGTAATTTCAAACTAACAGAAAAGTAGAACCAAGTTAGAGAACAGTACAAATCCAACAGTTCATTACCTATTCATTTTAACAGGGATAACTTGAAAAGAGTTACAATTCCCCGCTTTTTAAAAAGAAGCAGTAGTTTGAATAATTTTCAATCAAACGTAATTGGGAATTTTCCATTAATACCAACATTCCAATTGTATTATCCTTTTCAGGATAGCTGGCACTTTAAGCTCAGCACCTAGAGTTACATGCTTTCATAGAAAATTCCAATTCACATCAGAAATAAAAATCAAAACCAAAACCCACACACCCCCTTAACATAATTTCTAGTGCTCCTGGTCTTGGAAATGTGAAATCTGTGTGGCCAGAGCCAGAAGGCCAGGAAAAAAAACAAGAAAAAAAACCCTAAAATATGTTGTTGGGTTTTTGATCATTAAGAAACCAAGCCAAAGCAGTTTCATCATTTCTAGGAGCCTGACTCATTACTTTGATTGCTAGAGGTGGTAAATACCAGGTAAACACTTAGCAACCGCCTCGAGCAGGTTTGTTGATACTGCATGCTAAGAGGAGCTCAGATCCTTGCTACTGAGTCTCAGCAAGGACATAGCTGCTGACACATGGCTATCAACTCAAACCACCGCATCTCCTCTTCCTCAAACGGCAAATAAGCACATCCACTGCCAGAAATGGAGACCAAGTAACTAAGAATTAATGGCGATCCAGGATTCTGAGGTAAGGCCACACTAAAAGGAAAGGACCTCTTGGTTAAGCATGAGAAATGGGTAATCTTACAACTCAAAGTTACTTAAGATCTGAGCTCCACTTCTGCTCTGGCACACTGAGTTTGGCTGTAGGAAAACTAAGCGCTAAACTCCTCTGGAGGCTGGAAAAAAGTTGCCTGGCAGACTTGTTTCCCAGGAATAAGGAATCAGGTCTTGGTTCAGACTGCAGGTTAGGCCAACTAATGTCATTAATAACTGAGCAGGCTAGCCACCCACCTAGGGTCATTCAGGTATATCCTGGCTTTTACCTACTGATTCACAAAACTGCAGTGACTTGGCGTTGGGAGCTGGTCTTTCCTGGCATATCTGAAGTTTTAATAATAGAGCATCTCTTCCAAATGACAGACATTCTGATTTTTCAAGGCATCTTCTGATTTTCAAGGTATCTTTTACTAGGAAAAAGTCTCCTTGCTTTCAGAACAGTTCTCAATCTCTCCTTTCAAATTAGAGGCCAATATTAGCTTTCCACTCTTGGAGTCTAAGATTTCATCAGTTCAAACAAATAAACCTAATAACATCCTCTGAAGAGTGCCACGGAAATTATTCTGACTTTGTGTAAGTCTGCAGCAGAAGTTTCATAAACCGTTTCAATTAGCCAAAGTTGCCGAATGAAATGGAAACGTTGTTAAGAGAGTAACATTTTGGTTTTTATAACTTTCAGAGGTATATTAGCTGTCATGCCAGAGCTCAATAGCTCCTTAGCTGTCGTCTTATTTTAGGTGCAACAGCAATTTCCAAACGCTAAGTTTCACAAAATCAGGAAAAATTTCTCTTCTAGGTTGATCAGGAAAAGAAATTAAAAAAGAACAAACCAAACTGAAGCCACTCTAGAACCGGCTGAAAAAAATGACCAAAATTTGTTTGAAATTAAATTAGCTATTCAAAAGTAGAGACAAGGGGGAGACGAAGACGCATTTTCATGAGGCTGCCTCAGCTTTTCAAATTCCCACTGCTAAAAGACAGATTCATGTTTATGTAGAAAACAATATGCAAGCTGTTCACCCAGAATATTAAATTGCCCCCTTATATTTAATATCTGCTAAAATTGCTGAGTTATTTATGTCACAGATAAGATTGCTGCACATGTGCAGTAGCTTTTTCATCTTAATATATTTTAGTATACATTTATTATGAAGCCGTTCCCATTATAATGCCTAAATTTCTATTGCTTCCAAGGAGAAATACATTATCACTGGAATGTTCCTACATGCACAGCATGTAGCTATGGAAATACAATGTCATATGCTTCTTTAGAGCTGTTAAGTACAGCATAGATTGACGATAAGCCTGTGAAAACATGCTCTGGAGGTCCTCAAACTGACTTGCAATTTTTTCTACTGCATTTCAAGAGTACTGATAGGCCCACTAATGACACCTCTCTGATAAATGCCATGCAACATCCCAACATTAGGACTCAACGGCATTATGAAAACCCAGATGAACTTTACAGTTTCAATAACTAAAAATTACACTGCACATGCATGCCAGCCAGTCACTGCTTTGAATGAATACAAAACAAAACCCATCAACAGCCTTAGGGGCCACATAATTCACAGCTCAGGCTGCTCTGATTATTAGGAAAATCCTGTCCTGAATGCAGCACTGCTGCTGCATTTAGTTAGCTTATCTCTGTGAAAATCATCTTAAAAGGTTGAGTAGGGTGGGAAAAACTATAGATGAAGCTAGAGCGCTAAGTTAGGTCAATGGCACAGTTTCATCTGAAGTTCTATGTTTGCTACAGTTTGCTACCTCCTAGAAGGCCCAGAGAAGTGCTGCGAGCACACAAAGGTGTAGAAAACGGGGTATTAAAGACTGAGATTGCTCGCCTTGGAAAAGAGATGAAAAGATGTGACAGCAGTACAGAAAAGGATGGATGCTGAGAAGATGGGGAAGTCAGGAATTTCTCTTTCCTCTCCCACCCAAGGCGCCTTCAAAGGAATGTAAACATGATCAGAGAAAAAGTGATAAGGAAATACTTGTTTCACATAAACACATAATTAGATGGCAGAACTCATAACCATGGGATATCACTGCGACCAAGAATTCAGCAAGACTCAGAGAGGATTTGGGCATTTCTATAGAAAACAAGCAAAACTAGTTACAATAGCAAATGTTAAAAAAATTACTATAGGAAGAAAGACAAAATATCATGCTTTAGAGGCCAGAGATTTATGATCTTACTGTTAAGGATTATCCCAAGACTTCAGGAACAATAGAAAACTTCAACTCTGCCTACAGTGAGGACTCTTAGACCTTGAAGCATCTGATGATGGCCACACAAAGAGACAGCGCTCTTAATCCTCTGGTCTGACCCTCTTCGGCAATCTGCATGTGTTTAAGAGAGATATGAAGTGTACCAAGTCTATTTGTATTGGATCAAAAAACTAGAGCAGTGAAATGTACATTCAAGAGAAAAACTGCTTTTATGAAATCTCTGATGTGGAGACACCCAGAGCAGAGCACTATAGTAATCCAAAATATCAGCTGGAACTCTACATTCAACAGGCAAAAAAAAAGCAGAATTGCCATGACAAGAAAGTACACGTTACCAAAATCTTAACATGAAAACAGTCTGCATTTCATTCATCTGTCTTCAACTGTGCTTAAGCAAAATACCACTGGCTTATACAAAAATGATGGTAGGTAGTAATGTTTTAGATTTTGAATAAAAGGCAACTTCTTAGAGAGAAGCTCTAGGCTCCCTTCTCCAGTGAGACATTCTGCTGGTGTTGACCTGGGTGCCCATACTCACTCAGCCAACTCTCCAAACTTGTCTTTCTGCCCCCCACAGATGAATTTTCTGTTCTTGTACTAAAAAAGTCCAAAATGCCTCATCCTCTAACACACCGAAGAATGACTTTGCGTGGCAGAGACAGTCACAGCATCAGATTTCTTAGTTCTGATGACAGCCTACGAACACCAGATCTCTCATTTATCCCTACGTAACACTGCGCAGAATGTCAGCATTATTTAGTTCCTTTGATTAATTACAACTTTGCAATGAATTTGTTACATAAAATGGCTTCCTATACATATTAAGCGCCTTTCTGTCTCCCTGCGAGCCCACCTTTAGATGAAATGGCTTTTTGACTGCTAAGGATTCAGTGTCACATAGATGCCTATATAGTTCATATTCTTCTCTACCCTAAAATTCACTGTAAGTAGAAACAAGTACTAGTATTCTAGCTGTGGTGCCCAGAGCTGCCAAGACTTGGCCAAAAGCTTGACAGATTTATATAGTGCAGAAGGGATGATGTGGGAGACCAGGACAGCATCTGGAGTTTGTCTCTCCTGCTTTGCTGTCTTCCATCTTTTTTCTTCCTTCTTGTCCCCTCTGAATTTGCCTTTTTCCTCCCTGTCCCCTGGTTGTACCAATGACACACTATAATACATACAACACTTGATTTGTAGCTTCTCCCGCTCAGTAATCATGCCTTGTTGTTTGGTAAAATAGCTCTGGAAGAGACTGGAAAAGGGCAAGTGAACATATGGGAAAGAAGCATCTGGTTAAAAGTTGAGCCTGTTCTCCTTCTCCACACTCAAATCACTAACCTGAACACTCAGAAGAAACACATCTGATGATCACTGTAGCAAAAGCATTGGAACTCACAGAACACACCAAGATGCAGCAAAATTATGTCAAAAAATGGACAGGACATGCTTAAGATGAAGAAGGGTGGCAGGTGAAAGAAGTTCCAAGCACATCATTCCATTTTGCAGAGAATTTTCCTCAGGCTTTGGTGTATGCAGAGAAGTACCTCAGACAACAGCAAAAAATCATTATAGATCAGAACAGAAACAAATCTTCAATTAATATGTACTGTGCAAATCAACAGGAAGATGAGGAAGGAAGATATTCTTAGGAGTCTAATGCTGGTGCCACTCCAAACACAAGAGAAGTCAAAGGGAGCTGAGTATGCTGAGTGCCTGACTGAGGACCTGAATGAAATCATGCTATTGTAAACTTCACATTAGGATGATTCTCTAGTGGTAAGGTAGAAACATTAATTTGCAATTTCCTTGCTGCAAAGCCCTTAATATTTTCAGCACAAGAGTTAGGTTTAATTTGAATAGGTCTGGGCAACAGATATGTTTACAGTGGCAAGGGCTTTTTATATTGCTTTCACCTAGCAGAATGCAGAGGCCCAAATGACCAATTAAATGGGAAATTCATTAAAAAAAAAAAAAGTCAGAGGCAGTGTCTTTTTTAAAATACCTGATGTGTAAGGCAGACTAAATTGAGTCAGTATCTGGGAATGTGCATGCTCTGACCTGTGTGAAAAGGCAGCCTGGGGTACTGTATACAGGCAAGACAGTTACCATGGATACCTCACTGCTTTAGGTGTAGAAGCTTAACATCACAAACAACTTTGCAGCATTAGGCTACTGGCCTCATAAAACCACTGCAAAATAACAATGAATTCTGAAATAACCATTATGATCTGTTTCTTGACATGCGAATTTAAATCTTGTATCATAAAGCAAAAGACAAAAGCAGCATTGAGAAGAAACGGCCAGATCTTGCAGGCCTTAAATTTACAGCCTGCTCCTGAAAACTGCTATGGTCCTCGTCTCACACTGATGATAATGGAACCTGTAGCTAGGCAGCTTGTCTCTGAATACTGACCTCCTGCTTAAAGTTTTGCCTAAATTAGGACTCCAAACTTGAGTCAACACAACACAGACAGAAGGAGATACAGGCAGAGTTAAAATAAGTCAGTTATTGATTAGAAAAAGCTTGCTCTTCTAAAGTTTCCCTTTAACAGCGCAAGTTACTATGTAAATATCTACCACAAGGTTTATAGTGTCATGCAGCATGCATGACATGCTATTAAGGACAGCTATTTCACATGAAATGTTAGACTGTATTCCCACTTTCTGCAAAGATCGGGTCTTTGTGCAAAGATGCTAAACATGGGCAATAAGCTGTATGCTTACTGAATGCCTTCAATAGTTGAGAGAGGCCACAGATTTCTCAGCTGGACAAGCATGGCTTCACAACTGCAAACACATCTCTTGACCTAAATACCACTCCATCTGGCAGACAGACACTCAATAGAAAAAGGAAAATCTGCTTCATACCACTGTGTCTAATAGTGGCAAAGGATATTCACCCCTGTCCACCAAACTTTCTGATCTACTGATCCAACAGTCAACCATTTTTCAGACAGTGAATCCATCTGCCTCCTTCTTTACCTAAAGAAAAGGTTCACTAGGAAATAACTTGAGATGCTTTCTCCTGGTTTTAGCATTAAATTGAAGACAGAAAGAGTTCAGGTGCAGGTGAGGGCAGTGTTACGTTTCAGGGGATGAGAAGATCCATCTAAAGGAGATTTACGACAATATTAAACTATCCCACAAGTAGGAACTCATATGCATCAAAAGCAGTGCCCATAGCTGACTCTTACATCACTAATTAAGGTGCTTCTACACCAAGATTACAGATGCAAATACTGCGAAGCTGTAAAGGTCAAACCCTTTCATAAGGCACAACCACTAAACAACAACGTGCTGGAAGAGCTGCTAGTTACAAGCTAAGAAGTAAGCAGCGAAGTTGGAGCTGATCTCAGATGCAGATAGCTGTGCCTGTCAGGTGCATTCAGCTCATAAGACTTAGATGAATACAGATGTGCCTACTTACAGTGTTTCATAATCAAGTAATATGTATCTGTCCAACTTTCTGCAGATCTAACAGAAGAAAGCAGACTTCTTCCATGCTTTGTCAATGTTTTTTGGGAGGGGGTGAGTTTCCATACTCTGTAGTAAATTTTGTGCTGAAGGCACCCTAAGTTTTTGCTAGCGCTAGAAACATCTTTCAGCCTTTGTGGCACATACTGTACAAATGCAAAGGGGCACAGCAAAAACTAAACTCTCTTCATCCAAATGACAACTATTGTAGATCTGCACTGCAAGAGACCCCTTTTTTGTGCCCATAATTAAAAGAAGGAACAACAGAGATCACGTAAATGCCAAAGTAACTGATCACTGCAAGCTAAGTAGGCACCAATGGGCCCACATAGCTTAAGAGCAGCGTGTCTGCTTAGGTCCCCCTCTAACTCCGTTATTGGCTGAAAATAATCCCTAGTTTTGATCTAAGCTCTCCACATCAACATTTGGACTACAACTACCTCAGTTTTCCACCAGTGAGGAGCTAGGTGCACTAAACCAGTAAAGACCAGTTTCTTGGTGAGCAGGAATGGAAAACTTCCTACATGTCATGACAGATCCTTTTATGCTGCTCAGTTAACACAAAGGAGGGGAACCCAGGTGCTATCCCACAGTGAACTCTGTGCAGCAAGGATACTATGCCTGCAGTGATCCCATGACGACTCTAATATCATTAGAAATCTCTTCACTGGCTTTAATGGGATTTGGATCATGTGCAAAGGAAGCCACCTTACCTTTCCCTGATCTGTTGCTCCTATCAGCGCAGCAAAACAATCAAATCCCAAGTATCTATTTTTGCATGCCTGCACTCCATGAAGGACACAACCCACCCCAATCGACACTCAAGCAACCTCAATAGTCATAAATCAATTTGATTCTTCATGTATAAATGTAAAGAATTAGTAACATAGGTAGGAAAATGAAGCAAAGAATTAAACATAAAGTTTTAACTTGGTATTTTTCCCTTCTAACAATGTTCCTGGGTATTTTAAGTAAACAACCATACAAAAGAAGCCTGCAAGTGGCTGGAGCTTTAATTATAATAATATTAATCTTAGCATCCACATAGAGGGAAATGAAGTATTGAAAATGCACATTAAATCCTCACATGTATAAGAAGCTATGCCTCACATCCAAAACCATCACTAACACTATATGAGTTGTAAGAAGCACCACCTGATTTTTCTGGATTCTGCCTGTGCTACACTTCAACATCAAAGAGATTATTTTAAAAATATTTCATTATGTGCAATGTTGGTTGAGGTTTGTTGCTGTCCTTGCCCTTCTAATGAAGAGATTAGGTAGATTTACAGCAAGACATAAGCTCCGCAGTGTTTTCCTAGAGAAAGAATCCCACTCCTCCTCATTTAAAAGCTGCTAGCCATGCTGTAGGTGGTAATTATGTTGAGGGTGAATTGCTGTGGTTTCTGTCTGGCAACACACAGCACTGGCACATGCAATCCCCACACTGTCTGGGAACAGCATTACATCAAACTCTCCAAGCTAGTGGCTTATACAACCAGCTACAGCCCTTTGAAATCTGTCAGCTCCAGCGACTTGCTATGTGCACTTCTGCTTCTCAGACATCAGCTTCATCACATTTATCACACACGTATCAGGCTCCTTTAAAAACAAAATTTGGAAGCATTGACCTTTAACCTAAAAACTTATGAAGAAAAGAAAAAAAAAAAACCAAACCAAAAAACCCCTACATATCTAACAGCAAACAACTGCTTGATTTTAACACCAAATCTAAACTCAGTTCATGAGAGCTTGTGGGTGCATCCATGCAACACTACGGAGAGGAACCTCAGAAAATACAAAATGAGAGAACCAGAAAAGGCAAGCTGCACAATGCTGCTAGTGAAATTACTTAATGAGTTTATCTGGAGGTAATCTAGATATCCCTAACGCACGGCAGCAGTGCACACTGTAAGCAGCCACATCCCATAGTTTAATCTAAGAGCTATGGATCAGATTCTTAATTAAATGCAGTTCTGCTGGGATCCCTGCACCAAAATTAAAAATCACTGAGAAATCTCAAATCAAACATATCATGCAACTTCACATCTCCAGCTGTGAGGCAGCCATGTCATGTTATGTGAAGACCTGTGAATAAGTATTTTCTCCTGAAATCAGTGGGACCAGACATCAAGCAGGGAACAGCTCAGCTCAGAACAGCTGTATCTGCCCCAGCATTATAGCTGTGTGTTAAGTAGGCAATAGCCTAAACCACAGAATCACTGCATTTTCTAAATGATTTGAAAACAAACACATTGCACTTTAACAAGAAATGCAGTAACTATGTCCTTGGAGGATAGTTGTTCTGTACCAAAGAATTATTCCCTTTCCTTCTTCTCCCCTCCCCCACCTCCCTCCCCTATGAATTAGTAAATGAATTTCTGCCACAAACCCTCAAACCATATTCTTCCCAATCAAAGAGTAAAATGATACCCAAGAGAGCAAGGCAGCACAGAACTAGTGAGATCCTGCAGACAGCTAGACTGGATGGAAAGCTCCTGCCATTGCCACACACAGATGGGCACACATGCTCAGAAAGCCAACGGGGGTAAAGCAGGACAATACCAGAAAGAGGATTACATCCAAACGACATTGCTGGAAAATGTTCTCCTGGAAAAGG
Source organism: Myiopsitta monachus (assembly GCA_017639245.1). Lineage (NCBI taxonomy): Eukaryota > Metazoa > Chordata > Aves > Psittaciformes > Psittacidae > Myiopsitta > Myiopsitta monachus. The sequence goes on from CM029920.1 coordinate 84,685,716, forward strand.
ACAGCTGAATCATCTGTGACCAGACCAAAAAGGATGATATACAAAAAAGGCAGTACATGTAATTTAATAAGTAAACACAATTTTTTTTAATTTTATTTTATTTTTTTTTGACCCTGCACTACAAGTTTTGGAACAATTCCTTAAGGGCAAGGTCCATATTATGGGATAATCCAGCATATGCATTTATGGGCAAATATATTACAATCTGCATACATTTTCAGGGGAAATGAAGCCTGCAGTTTTGCTCAGGGTCTGCACTTCAGTGTTTTAGCAAATGGGGGATGTAATGTGTGCCTGTGAACTCAGCCAGAATACAGATCCAAGAAGATGGGATTCTTATAATGCTTTTTGTAAGATGCAGTGCTACAGGGCCTAAATAAAAAGCTTTTCAAATAGTCATTGCACATAGCATGAGAATAAAGTGCTAGTCCCAGCAGTAGCTGCACAGCCGGTATCTACATTGTACAACAATCGCACAGCTCAAATCGTGACTATGAAAGGACAGCCCAATCAGCAGGTGGGATGGAAGGGATGGCAGGGGAGTCCATACCCAAGCACCTCTCCCTCCAATCTGTCTGTCAGTCATGTCACATGGGCTCTTCCCCTGCAAGGAACATCCAGAGGAACAGAGAAGCAGAAATGCGGGAGCCAGGCAGGGGAAGCAGCTGGCAGGCATCTGTAATTGAATTCCAGGAGGACTTGGTCTATTTTTAAAAGTCTCTGTAGGTTGGTTTTAAAAAAAAAAAACAAAAACACACACGTGAACATTTCCAAAACTCAAAACAGTTTTAAAGTTTCGTTACATGCATCTCTGAGTTCTTACACTGTGTAAAAATTGTGCCATGGCAGCAAAGCATGAGCAAACCAAACCAGATTCTAAAACTCTGCACCAGGGAGGGAGAAAATGGATAAGTCTTATCTTTAATTGTATATTTTAAAGATAAAGAACTTCTGTTTTGAAGTGCAAATACACAAACCTCTTCTACCGTATTTATATCCTAAACTGTAGGGACACTGGTTTTCTTCCAACTTCAAAATAAAACAAATCTCGTTGTTATTATTTATGTGCCGTGCTTCTCCAGTATCTGCTAACCCACAGCTCTGAGGGTACATTGATACCTAAGGAATAAAGCCATGCAAAATCTGCCAAATTGTGAAGATTTTCATTATGTTCTTTCCGTAAGTGGTAGCTGAACAAAATGTTGTCGTCTGACCAGCCTAACACCATACCTAACCACAGGCAGAGCTAAGCAGGACTCCTGACTTGCTCTCACCCATAAGCAATCTGACCTGCTGAAGTTGTATTTAGAGCTTTCTGCATCTTTAGAGCTCCTGTATCTCCTGCAATGCCTGTTAGATGATAACTAGAATGCTAATATTCTCTCATTACAGCTTAGAAGAAGAATGGTCATTTGTTTTGAGAGGGAGCATGCTGTCAATATCCAGTCGTCAAGACCTTCGATTCTGCTTACCTGTTTGGGCACTACCTCTGCTTATGTGAGCCAGGGTCTGGGACCACTTACCTTACCATTCCTTCCTTGGATGGATTAGTGACTGGATGGTTAAAGGATCCTAAATACAGCTCAGAATGGCTGATAGGAAGCCAGAAAACTCAAAGACTGCTAAAGCTTCACATAGGAAAAGTTCTCGTTTTGCTCACAGCACAGTCCTGTCTGAGCTACATTCATTTATTTTCTAGGTTGCTGCAGCAAGTTATGTTCTCTGATCATAATGACCAGCCACCGAGTGCATCACCAACTCATTATATCCACTCAGTATCCACCCGTTAACAAACACATTTATACATCCTGGATTTAAGACTTGCTGGCTAGCAGAAATGTAACATATGATATTTGTTGGGATATAATTTGCATTACCTTTGTTCTGATTTGTCTAGAATTATCCTTATGTAGCTGCAGCATGCCTCCCTCTGTCTTTTGACAGTGCTAGATTACACACAAGCACTGTTACTTTAAAAAAAACAAAACAGTCAGAAGATAAAGCCAGTGATCATTTTCCAGTGCTTTGCAAGACAGGGTTATGTAAGTATACATCGTAATGTATATTTAAACATTGGTATGTTACCTGCATATATAGAAAGGCAAAAGAATAGAGAAATAGAAAGGCAAAAGAATAGAGAAATAGAAAGGAGGAGAAAAACTTCTAAACACCAGGAAAAAGTACCATTTTGTGATGCTTATTAATGGAAGAAAAGTGACTGCAATAATCACTTCCTCTTAAAAATATAATAAATACAAGATAATAGAATACATACCATACAAAGTGATATTATTTGCTGAATATTCCCCTAATGCACAACCAGTATACCTGATCTTATCAAACAACACTGGATTTTGTTGCAAGCACAGCTTTATAAACAGCTATTTTCTTACTATAGTGGTGGCAAGGGAAATGTATAAGAAGGAAATGTTTTGACTGCCAGGCAATCGGACTGCCTGTAAACAGTATATTCGGGCCCTCAGAAAGCAGAGAAGATTTAATATGGCTTAAAATTTCAGAGGGTTCAGTTTCTTCACAGCTCCTGGGCAGCAATATTATTCTCTTCAAGGGCAAGACAATGAACATTAGCTTCCATCTGGGGAGGAATGATGCAATTTCAAAACGTACTTTGGAGAAAAGATGAGGTGAATGTTGCAAGGGGGAGATGGGGGAATCGCTTCTCTATCTTTCAGCTCTGTTATGTCAATTTGTTCCTCAGCTGCTTATTCTGGTTCTGGTGTCCCTAACATAAGAACATGGAGCTGTTGGAGCAAGTCCAGAGGAGGACCATGAGGGCTGGAGTAGCCTCCATACAAAGACATACTGAGAAAATTTGGACTGTTCAGCCTGGAGAAGAGACGGCTGCATGGAGACCTCATAGGAGCCTTCTAGTATCTGAAGGGAGTCCTATAGGGATGCTGGGGAGGGACTCTTCATTAGGGACTGTAGTGATAAGACAAGGAGTAACGGATTCAAACTTACACAGGGCAGGTTCAGGATATAAGGAAAAAGTTCCTCAGCTGTGGGGGCGCTGAGCCACTGCAACAGGTTGTGGATGCTCCATTCCTGGTGGTGTTCAAGGCCAGGTTGGATAGGGCTTTGAGCAACTTTGTCTAGTGGAAGGTGTCCCTGCCCATACCAGGGCGGTTGGAACTGGATGACCTCAAGGTCTTTTCCAACCCAAACCATTCTATAATGACTTCATTATTACCAAAACCTGATGTTTAAATTTTAAGCTGCCCCAGTTGCTCCAAGTTTGGGTTTTGTTTGGGTTTTTTACCCTGCAGCCACAGAACCTTCTTTTTGCAGAGACCCGGATGAAAGGCAAGAGATTTATGGCAAGAATGTTTATTTGCAGCTCCATATAAACGCCCCTGTGTAATGTCACTAGGAAGCCTCACGTATCAAATAAGCTACAGGAAGTCCTAATAGGCCACCCGCCTGCACAAACCTCAGTGCCTGCAAACCAGCATCCTCTGCCAAAACTGGCAGCCTTAACCTGTCAATCACCCCGAAACCCGACGAAAAGTCAGCTTTTCGACCTGCGAGACCGCGTTGAGAGACAACGGCAGGACCACATGACGCTCACAGCCCAGCGCCAAGCAGCAACCAAACGCTGTCTTGGCAACTGGAGGGCACGGGAGGTGAGGCCGTTGTTTGCGTCCCCTCCGTCGCCGCCGTTGCGGTGGTGGCGGCGTGGCTGCTCCAGCCGCGTTACATAACGCCCGGCTCCAGACTCGTCTTTCGGCGGATGCGCGGTGCGAAACGTCCCCGCCGGAATTACGGGAGCAGCGTGTTCCCCCCGTGAGCCGCGGCTCATCAGCCCGGTCGCTGTCTGCTGCCCCCTCGGCAGCGGCTTATCTCGATGCGGGCTCACGGCCGCTCACAGGCGCCTAATTGAATTTCAGGGCCCGGAGCACCGCGGGACACGTGACGCGCCCCCGCCGGCGCGCGCGCGCGCGCTGCCAGACACTGCGGGCGTTACATAACGGCGCGGAGCGGGGGGGGGGGCGGCGAGAGGGAAAGAGGGGGAGGGAGGGCTCTCGCCTCCTCACCTCAGCGGCCGCCGGCGGCCAATGCTTCGGGGGTCTCGGTGGCAAGGAAGGGGAACGGTTCGTTCAGCCATTCGCCAGCCACAGGCGAGGGGACGGAGAATATTAACAGGCTAAACCCTGCGGTTTGTATTCGCCCCCTCCCGCCGGCCACCGCCCGGGGAACGCAGCCTGCAGCGCAGCTCCAGCAGCCACCTACACACACCTCAGGCGACCTCCCGCTTGTCGCAGCATCGGTGCAGAGGTCTGGGACCCGGCTGACAGCCACTCTCCTGCGCCCACGCTGCGGAGCGGGAAGAGGCCAGGTCGGTGCTTTTCCATGTCCTGCCCGGCTTTCATCCTGAACAGCAGCTGAGAACAGGCAGCCAGGTCTGGACAACTGCACTCTCCTGCCTCATGCATACTTATTACACCAGGTACCGCTCACAACTAGAGGGATTTTCCACAAGCAAGGCAGGCACTGTTTAATAATGGGTATATATATATTAGCTGCTGGGGATAAAACATGCTCCTCCCCATGTCAAAGACAAGGGCTACATCGGGCTTAGGCAGTCTGGTTCCCACCAGTGCCACTACCTGCGGGTCTGCATTGCTAAACCTGACAGCCACAGATCAGAGCAGAGTGAGCGCTGGGAGGAGTGCGGGGTTAACACACATCCCAGGTTGTACCAGTCTTAACACCGACAGCCGGCTCACTGGCTTGGAAGCTGCTATCCGCCCCACTCACACTGGGGGTCAGCATCAGTGCCCGTATGCCACAGGCAGTTTTGTAGGGGAGGGTACTGTATACAAGTCCTCCCTTGTCTTTTTTTTGGATCACCTTCTTGGGTTGCAGATTTTTAGAGCCACCTTGACACAGAATTCTTCCTTCAGGAGAAAGGGCATTGTAAGTCAAGTTGTCCAACACAGCAGGAAGAATCTCCAAAGCCTGTACAATTCACAGAGTGACTCTTGTCATGTATGGCAGCTTTTCAGCAAAGTTTAAAAAGCATGGTTTTTTTCCAGTAGAAGCCAGCTTCAGAACACGAATTGATGTAGATAATCCAAAGCCAAGCTTACTAAATCACCGTTTGTTAAGACTCCATGCCTTTTTTTTTTTTTTTTCCCAACAAATTGCTCATTCACAAAGCTTGGAGCACACCATTTGCTTGATTTAAGGAGAAGATGGGTGCCCTGCCAACCGCGACGTTCTGCACTGTCATACGCAAAGTGCTGCTTCCACTTTCAGAGAGACCTTCTCTGAAGGTGAGTCCTTCAGTCCTCTGGAGAGAAGCCCAAAACCAGAGTTAGCTTGTGGTACTTGAAAGTACCTCTGCTGCACTGACAGTGATCTACAGTGATGGTACCTCACTGCATAGCAGATTCGGGGTAAAAAGCGATGCTGCATTTGAGTAGCCCATCAGAAGGGAACTCAGTTCCCTTCCCTTGTCCCTCAGCAACTCTTCTCACAGCAGAAGAATCTAGAATGAACTAAGTCCTGGGCCCAAACACGCTGTTCATCAAGTCAAAACCAAGCTTTAGGGCAATACATCTATTGACCAATGTCAGGAAAAAAAATAAGACAGTTTCCCCGGGTGGCTCTTGCTCAAGTCAGATGGGCACTGTAACTTGTTTTAGCTGCACATGTGCTCTTCTAGCAAGAACGTGGCTGAAAGAGCCCCTTTGTGCACTGCTGCAGCTGCCCAGCGGCTGGTTTGCCACCTCCCGTGGCTTTGGAGGCCCCTGCTGGAAGATGGAGATGTACGTGCATGGCGTAGTCCAGCTACTTTTCAGCTGGCAGAGCTGCAGTGGGAAATTAATAGTTCAGAATTGTGCAGAAGGCTTGAGAAAACACTTTTTATTTCCTCCGATTTTATTACCTCACGGTCCTCACGTGGGGCAGAGCCCCAGCTGGCTCAATAGTAAAATCACATTGCATAGGGCTTAGCAGCAAAACAGACAGATAGTGATCAAAGTACTGAACTTAAGACACAGAAGCCATAAACTGTTGGCTAGTTCACAAGAAAACATCCCAGCAACACTTCCTTTCCTGCTCCTAAATAAAGCCTTCCTTCAGCTAAAAATCAGAACAAAATACAGAGAAAAAGAAAAAGTATGTGCAAAAATAAGAAAGATAGAGATGGCAAAAAAATTAGAGTATTGTTTTTTTCCAGATTTAAATTGTTTAGAGTTTAAAATGTAGGTTAAATGCATGTTGAATTAGAGCGTATATCAACTAGTTGACCTCCCATTTGTTTTGGTTTTGAAAGGAAGTAAAAGACCTGTATTTAGATTACCTGGTATGCTAGAATTTACTACTGAGTTAAAACAACTTTTTTTCAGTATTATACGTATGGAAATAATCTGTTTCTATACATAGCGTCATTTAAGTCAAGTGACTGAAAACCACACTCTGGAGAGCAAACCCTTCTAACCAGCCTCACAGAGCATCCGGTGGGGCTCCAGAAGGAGCCAGTTCATCTGCCACTGCTTAATCCTAGCTCAATACATGTCCTCAGCATGCTCAAATGAAGCCAGAACTGCTCTCATTTGACTCCCTTTCCTTTGGCTGAGTGGCATAGCAGGTTATTTGCACACACAGGCAGAAACAGGTAGCACGCTGCCCAGAATTCTGCAATACAAATTAGTCGATTCTGACTAAGCACACCACAGCCCAAAGTAATCTCTTAAACTTGTTGCTGTGGCTGAGTTTGGGGTTTGGCTTTTGTCTTTCTTTTCTTTTTTTTTCCTTCATGCAGATGTTTCCGCACAGAGCACCAGAACAAAAATCCAAACTGAAATGATAAAATCTGAGTTTTTTCTCATGCATGATGTTATTCACTGTAAGAACACTTAAATGTGAAGAAAAACCAGAAAAGGACAGCTTAAACTGTTCAACTTCTATTTTTCAAAAGCCCCCTTCTAGGTCCTTAAGGTCAGTTTTATTGTCAGAATTAAAATGACTACATGAACAAAATGCTAGCAACAACCAGGACAAATTTAATAAAGACTGTGACATATAACCAGAACAATCCTCTGTGCCATCCAGGGTATATTTACTGACCATCACCCACTTTATTGCTAGCTGTGAATTACCACTCTTACTTGCTCTGCCTTACAAAAGCAACCTAGTTAATATGAGTCTCTTTGAAAACTCAAAGGAACTCTGGCTGTATAGCCGATGCTCCAACAACATTTCTAGCCCCTTTGAAAAATCTGCCCTGACTAGTAAGAGAGGAAGAACTTCCCAACAGTGTGCAGGACTTCCAGTTTCTGTTTAAATGCAGAGATTTTCATTTTTAGAGAGCCACAGTAAAATATTTGTATATTTAGAAGACTTTGATTTCCTAAAGAACTAAACTGCACCCAATAGAGAGGGTGAGGGGAACCCTAGAGCTGAGAACCTCTAGCTGGTCTTAGCTGAGAAAAAACTTGGTTTAAGCAAGATTTGTTGTCCCCCTGGAGTCAGTAAGAAGTCTTCATGCTGAAAGACCTGAGAGTCAAGGTGATCAAAATTTCTTTTGCAGTTGAGACAGACAGGCTGTCATCCAGCCCTACTGGTTAGTGGGGCTAATGGGACACAAATGTTACCATATACAACTAAGGAGTCCAAAAAAAATCAATTTTTCTGCAGGAAAGAGAAGGAAGGCAGTAAAAAAAATGGAAAAAAACAAAACAAACCAACCAAACAAACAAAAAACCAAACAAAACCCAGGTGTGTGTGAATAGAAAGCTTTCAGGAAAAAGAATACAAGGAGACATTGCTAGTGTAACTGCTCAGTACCTGGGGACAAAATGCTTTGGACAACTCTGCCAAGAGGACTTTTTAGTATGATAGGGTACTCTCCCAGCCCCAAATGACGGCTCTGCATCTGGAGTTACCAACTCTAGTCTAAACCTTCAGAACACGCTTCCTTGTCTCACAGCTCAGCCACCTTAGCACCAGCACTGCCTCTCACTGACAGTGAGCAGTGAGAGGCACTGCTCACTGTCAGTGAGCAGTGTCAGCACATTATGCTTGTGACTGTGTACAGCAGAAAGCATTTGCACGTGTGTACTCTGAGCAAGACCCAAGCAAGCAATGGTGAAACTGCAGTGGGAAGAAAATGGATTAATCAGGCTTTTCACTGGCAAGGTGCCACTGCTGCCTATGAAAAGCTGTTGCAAGGTAAACAAGGCACAACCTGCACAAAGTGTTTATTGCCATAAACTGAAAGAACACTTTCAGGCTCTGCCCAACAAAAAAGCTCTCAGCAAAAAGCCTAGGGGTCAAAGTGACACAAAGACAATTAAGCCCATAACCCTCAGGGCAGTCACGGACTCCAGAACAGGCCCCTCATTAAGCAGCCTGGTTAACACACATCATTTAGATATTCTGGTCTTTTCCCTGTGAACTCCAGTGGTCAGGTAACCATAAATGAACATGGCTTTCATTTAAGTAAACAAACACATGCATAATTCAGTAAAACATATTTCAACCTCTGGGATTTGCACAATAAAATTGGAAGAACAGATACTCTAAATACTCAAAGATATCTCAAATAAACTACTTGTGATTAAAAAAATCTCATGATTTTCAAGCCAAATCTCGTGATTTGTTTGTGGCCTGACTCAGGGTTTTCAGTGCTTGGGGTTGGCAACTCTGACTAAGCAGGCATATGAAATAAGAGCGAGAGTGACTGCCCGCCAGGCTTCTGTTTTCCTGGGACAGAAGACAAAGCAGCTCTGACAATTCCAGCTGGCAATACCATCAGGCGCTCCTCCAAGGCCAAACATGCTGGGTAAAATCCTCATCGGACCAAAAAAAAAAAAAAAAAAATCCTATCAGAAGCAGTTACTGTGGTTGCTTAATAGCTGTTTTCCAAAATTCAATATAGCGTATACTTTCTTTTTCTTGAAAATGGGGAAAAGAGGAAGATGGACCACATTACGGAGTAATCCCTTGCCAGATGTCATTAGTGATGAAGTCCCTTAGAAATTACATCAGTATGAAAAACCAGAAAACAGTGAGTTTCCATTTCCTTCTCATGTCTGGCTAGACAGAGACTTCAAGATCAGCTTTCATCTATGGCCTGGAATCAACCCTGCTCTGCATCTTGCTTACTGTGGCAGGGGTGTTAAGCAAGTAATTGCAACCATTAAAAAGAAAAATAGCTCACTCATTCCTGCTTCTCATCCCTGTCAAATACCATCTCCTTCATTATGCTTCCCTCCAAAGCTGTTTCAGCACACTGCTGTAGTTTCTCCCTTCTGATGGAGGTGGGTGGCTCCAGCTGGGGCATACATCTCTAGCACAACCCTTGCATCATCCTGGGTGATGCTAAACTGAGAGCCTTCCCCTCTCTGCTGATGACCCCAAGTGTCCCCTTACATCTGGTATCTGGCAAGACAGCCTGGTTTCCACCTTCTTGCAATGCTCAGCCATCCCAATCCCTTGCTTGCAGGGTGGTAGATGAGGAGCAGAAATACAGAAGGTTGAGCGGAGAGGTCTTACTGCTGGTTATTACATGTTTTGCTTCCCCTAGTAGGGCAAGAGTATAGCCCATCCTGATAGCTGAAAGAGATATATCTGTAGCGCTTTGTGTTTGGACTGACTAAACGAAAATAATTTAATAAACTGAGGTTTTCTGTAGAAACTCAGTTCCTGAAACACATTTCTAAATCATAAATCTGGGACTAAAGCAGCTTATATAATGCCACCTATTCACACTGCCCTAACTAACCATAACTAACCATTCCATTATAATGAGTCCATTATCCCCTGCTTTATTGTATTTTGTCTTAAAACAGAGATCAAAGATTTGAATCTAGTGGCATCATGCCGATTTCATTTTTATTACTGGCTCCCTAGGTCTATCATAAATATTCATTTGCCATCCTTAATACAATGCATTGAATTCTGCTCACTGCTATCTCTGGTGCAACTGCAAAGTACAAACAGGGTTGTTGCTCAAACATATTAAATAAAGCAACAGCAAATTTGTGGCAGTCAACAACAAAAAAACCCAAACAAACCAAACCACCCCAGAAAACAAAAGAACCTTTCTCCCCTTCCAAGGAAATTCAAAACCAAAGGAGACATTTTCTCTCGCCCCCTCCATGACTGCAGACATTTGACTGCTGTGGGAATTCAGCTGTGCAGAAGCAGCAGCAGCTGACCTGCTCCCACAGACAGGAGACATTTTTAAAAAGTCTACAGTTGCCACACAGTGGCCTCTGGGATACTGCAGCACTGCTCTGTGCTCACCAGTGAAAATTATAAATCTTACCCAGCAGAGTAACTGCTCAGAAACGTGCACATTCTGTATAGCAATTAAAACGTAAAAGGCAGAGGGAGGTGTGTGGGGAGAAACACCCTCCAGGCTTGGAGATGGGAAAAAGGTTTAGGCAGCTTTATTCTCCCAAGAAAAACATCAACTATCCTAAAATTCAGGATGCCTGCAATTTGCTTCTCTCCCCGTAGTCATCATTCATGTGATCCTTTGAGCTCCCCTTCTCATCTCAGTGTAGCTCCTCCGAGCATCAGATATGCAGGGCTTGAAAACCCCCATTGCACCTATGTGAACTGCTCCTGCTCTGTGAACAAGCGCAGACACAGACCTCTTGGGATGTCAACTGGATACATTAAATAAACACCAATCACTAAAATTAGGGTGGCCATGGGAATTATGTTTTTCCTCATGTTAACTCAGAGCATTAATGCATATCAGACACTTTATATTCTAAGCAAGAACATCTACTCTGTTGAAACAATATGGTAGGACACAGAATGCACATTCAAATATTTGTTGTCTAATATGACTCCACCATAGAGGTAATATGCTGCTCATTAAAAAGAGATGGAATAGGAATGAATAATCTAAAATAAGTATTTATATTTATGCATATGAGTATACCTTCACACAAAACTCCACACACCTGGAAATGTGAACTGTATGACAAAACTGCTGACTCATTTTACATATTAACCTACAATGTACCTTTGGTCATTCACTAACTCCTTGCCAATCCAGTATCTGCTAGAACCTTCTACTAAATTCCTAAAAATCTTGGCTGCTTTATTCATTATTTAAAATGCATAAATAAAACCAGACAGAAAAAAAACCCTTGTTCCCGATGCCTTCGTGATGTAGGCTTCCAGTCAAATAGCTATAGTGAGCATGGAACTTCTAGATGAACTGAAGTCTTTGGTGAAATCCATCCCTCCTGCATTCGAACCAATAACAAAAATAAAATTTAATCGTTGTGGTTTACATAAAGGATCCTGATCAGTTCCATGGATTTTGTACCTGAGTAAAGTGAAATGAATTATATTCAGAGCTCTGAAGGTTTTATTTGTTAAACAGCTTTCTTCCCTTGCACTGTTTTCTATTTGCTTTTGACTAAAAGTAATATCAATAGAGAATGCCAGTTTGCAGGCAGTTAAGATCTCCTTGCTGTTTTGCTGGTCTTAAGATCAGATCCATGGAAAGGAATTGATACAAAAAAATAAGGGAAAACCAAGGAGCATCTTTATGTCACATACACTGTGTAAAGGGGAAATTCCAGAGCAGAAGTTGGTCATTTGATGTTCAGAGTAAGGAACAAGCTACTCCAGTTTGTTATTGTTTTGGCTGATGCTGTCTAAGTCATAAAAATATTTTACAATATCAAATGCTCCTTTAGAGGAAAGATGATGCATGTGAGAAAGGCAGATGATACAAGTTCCAAAACAATTTATCAGTCAGGATTTAGGGTTTAATATTTCGGAAACAAGATTGGATAACAACATCCCATATTCTTAAAATCTGATAAATATGAGCTGCTGAGAGGCTCCAGTCTTTCAGAAGAAATGTGTTTACAACCATGTGCTTTTTTCAGCCTTGGCATCCTGCCACTAGATTTGTTTGTGACTTGGAGAACAAACAAACAAACAATAACCAAGGTTTTGAAACAAAGGTGACTAAGTACCAGTGAGCAGTGAACACTATTGCTCACTCAAATATCACCTGAGCTAAAAGTACCTTTAAATCTCTAGAGATTACATAGTTGAGTCACAGTGACAGTTAACAATTATGCATATAAAAGAGAGGGCAGAATCATGAATGTACACAGTCCTGCAAATGACATAGGCATGTGCTTCACTTCCACCAAAGCAGATTAATGTGCTCCTGCCTTTCATTAGATCAGAACGTTACACTTTATAAGAGGTCAGAAGTGCTGTCTCCAACCTGTCCTTGGTATACAGCTTTCAGTTGAAAGTTCTTGTCCAGGTCAACAAGAGCAATGCACTTTGCCTGAAACTGTTCCTGACACAGACTACTATAAGCACCTCACAACTTGGCCAAGTAAAGTGGCTTTGAACAGGCTCTGAACACAAGCAGATGACTGTCCAAAGCTGAACAAATCTCTGGGGCCTGTTACTTACAGAAAATAATTTCCCCTTAAAAAGAAGTCATGTTTTTATATACCAGGTACTTACAGCTATTTGCAGTAGCAACAAAACAGATCACTCTATAATCTACATGATTGGAAGCCCAGCAGAATACCTGGAGGATGTCCCTCACTGCATACAGCAGTCCTGCTTAGTCCAGAACAGTGCACACTACAGGAGGAATAAGATGAGAGATGCTACTTCAGAACAGTCTAGTTGATAACCGCTAGTGTACCTGGTGTCAAAGCACCTGAAACATGCAGCATACCATAGTGGTACTAAGCACTATGGCTAACAACAGCTAGCTAGTACAACAACAACATTGCATGCCTTGTAGTATCTCTTTGCTTAATTATTCCAGCTTGAATCCTAGAGGGGGTAAAAGTGAAACTTCACTGTTTTTTTTTTCTCTGCAGGTTTTATTTCTTTGGCTTGTAAAATGTCAGCATATGGGTTTAATGAGAAATTGCCACACTTTAAGGTCTGACCACACTTAGTGTTTAGTCTTGCATATCTGAAAGCTCTGATGCTCCTGCTGCTGCAATTACTGGCTCAGAGGATTCACAGCAATAGCAAAGCTTGAATCCACTGCAATGAACCAGTACAGGCTTCAGTTCTGCAACAGACCACCACCTTCATGTAGAACATCACACAGATTAAGGGTTTGTCCCAGTTGTGTTTGAACTTTCTGCCATACTTCATCACTTAACTGGCATGACAAAGCCACAACAGCAGCTTCTTGACCGTACCAGAAGTACATACTGGTCACAGCAACCAGACTGGCACTGTTAGAGGCAACCAAACATTCTTCCTCCCTGCACCTCCAGCCCCACCAGCTATGGCTGTTTTCCTAAGGAGAGAGTTTTTTAATGCAGGGTACTGCAAAACTGTCCTTTCCCAGCTGAAATGAATGAGTGAGTTTTAAAAAAAGTTCAACATAAACATCACCAAGCTTGAACATTCTCCTATAGAATTTTTAACCCCTTATTACCTTACAGCCAAGCTGGGCTTAGTGAGGAGAATGGCATATTGACAACGTGAAAAAACAGGCTAGTGCATAGGTATTTTTATAAATGAGCACAAATAAAGCCAACAGCAGAAATAGCAAAAAATTAATGTAGTTCCTCAGAATGCCTGCAGCACCACTAATCCAAAATGTGAATAGCAACACGAATAAAGGAATTTTGGATCCTGTTCTTCCTTCCATTTAAAAGAAGTATCATTTTATGGTATAATACATTTGGCAAGCCCCGTATATTTGGAATTACTCTTTTTTCTCTTTTATTTTTACCTATATATGTTGTTTATCTGAATCCTGCCTAATTCACAGATGCAAATAAGTAAAATCATCTCGAAAAGATGAAGCAATAGAATGCAGTTTAAACTGAGAATCGCTTTGATTCAAAGAAAGAACAGCGATGCTGGGACACTGTCAGTGATCCCAGCAAAATCTTTTGAGACACACTGAGACCATTCTTCCCAGCAGAAAAAGACCTGCATCTCCCCCTGGTTTCAGCTTGACTCGTAGATCAATACATTCATGAACTGGGACTACAGCTTCTGACAAACTTGCTGGAGTTTTGTCAACAGCTCAACATGAAAAGACTCAGGTCTTCTGGCACAAAATGACCAAGAACCAATAGTGGCCATATCAGGGACTGGAGTAAAGTATATTTGTATATAACAAAGCTGTACTATTTTTTTTCACATGTATATTTGGTGCTGTTGCTGAAAACAAGGAGAGCTTACGTTTCATATCTAAAGTGGAATGAAGATAACATTTAACACTGCAAAACAAAAGGCTACAAAGCTATTTCTGTGACTTTAAGTCACGAAGCTAGTGCAAACATATAAGAGAAAGACAACATTTTTCAGGAGTTTTTCCAAGAAAGGCAAAAAACACAACTACTTATTTCTGACAATTAAGCCACATACACAGTTTTTGTTCTACTGACACTGAATAACATAGTTTTCAATTATTTATACTGTAGTTCAACACCTAAAGCAGGAAAAAAAAAAGTATGAAGTCTGTGCTCTGCAGCACAAGTAACCCTTACTGAAAGGTTCAATCTATTTCTAATAGTGTTTTCCTTAGGATCTACCAGTTGGCAGGGTATATAGGCTTGGATTCTGCCATATTCTGTAATGCACTATCATCCATTAGCACTCTGACCAGCCAATAATGTTACACTACACCTGTCATACGCACACGTTATCAGAGATTTTCCCCCCAGAGATGTTGATCTCACTTAAACACAATTGGGGAATCAGAAGGTTGACCATGTCCAAGGCATTTACGTGCCAGCAGCTGAAGTGGGTTAAGAAGTTGCTATGTGAGTACACTTTGGGCAGGAGTTTAACGACTTCATCCAATTCACTGAGGAAGAGTGGTTCGATTTAAGCTTCTGAACCCTATCTGAAGCAGCTGAGAGGACTCACCCTTTTTGGACCATCAGCTCTGTTGTAGGGACAGTCACTTTCAGCATGGCAGCAAGACAATGCTATGATTTTAAACTGCTCCAGTCATTTGCAAAGTGAACACGCATCTGTGGTCTACATGTCTCAGGTGCTTTTGGAAGTATTACTGAGATTCCACTGATACATATAAGTATGACTAGAGACAGCATTTACACAGAAAGTAAACTGAAATCAAGCACTATGGTGAAGGATAAAAAGGATTTGCCTAAACAATTAAAAAATTCTAGACCAAGATCCTTCTGGTTTTGTAAAATACCATACAACAGTGACTGCACAGAGGCAGTGTTGCCTTCCTCCACGCACTGATTTAACCACGTGTTATAACATTGTTCTGGAAGAGCTTTTTGTAAGAGACCGGCTATGGAACTAGTTTCATTCCAGTTAGTTACCTAATCAATACCAATAAAACTAGGACTTAACGCAGAACTCCTGGGAGATCATAATAATCATCCCCAATTACTTACGAAAGCCAATCAATGACCAAGAGGCTTTATGTGTCATTTATATACCTTAAATCAAGCTTCTGAAATTAAACTTTGATTGCTAACACCATTAGAGGTTGCAGCACTACACAAAAAAACACACAAGCAAGCACTGCCTCAAAGGCTGACTGCAAGGACAATGGAGGATGGACCTAGGAGAACACAAGCAGCCCTAGAACATCCACCCACCAAGGGGAAGCACAACAATAGAGCTGAGACAATGGATACAGAAACAGACAGAAAAACAGCTATCTTTTCCTCCTGTTCCTTCAGTGAAACAGGCTACCTTCCAGCAGTCAAATGAAAGACAAGTAGAAGGCATGTTTCTCAGACCTGGATCTCAAATGTGGGAGGTAAAGGAAAGAGAAAGAGAGAGAAAAAAATACTGTTTCATGATTTCTTCCTTGTTTCTCACTGTGGGAAGATCTGCAGAAACTGGAGGTTTATAATTTGTGTCAAATTTATCACATTGTGACGAGTGACCAGCAAACTCAGGCTTCCTGTCAAAATGTCATGTGTTCCTCTGTAGCTTTGTTCTGGTATTACCATTATGTATTTACTACTTCATTTTTTTTAGTATCTGCATAACACAGTGGAATAACTTTGCAGGTAGTGAGATCACAGTTCAAAAAAAACTTGGAAACACACACAAGAGGCTATTCATTGTGCTATTTTTACTGTTCTGAAGCCTATACCATGAACAATGACTCATAAAAGCAGCATGCTGGAGATGCACTTGCAAACCATACAAGCTTGTTTACTCATTGATTCATTAAGTTCCTCAGTGCAAAAGCTATGGGACTCGAGGGAAAGCACAAGGAAGAAATTCTGTTTCAGCTGTGTTCTCTCCTAAGAACCAGAGCACGGACTAGCTGGACCAAGAGCACTTACATGCCAATGGAGCACACTCCCTCTGGTGGCTTTGCTCCATCTCTTTCTCAGCATCCTCAACAGGGTACAAAGAGCAATTAAAACAGGCAAATTTCTTGTTTGCTTGGTTTGAGTCATACATTAAAGCACTGCCTTTTTTTTTTTAACTTCCAGTCCTGAGATGACATTAACTTTCTGGTGGTGAATTCTATGTAATTCTTTTGGAGAGGTTTTACAAATTTCATCATAGCATGCAGTTACAAAAGCAAATTAGTTTTTCCATGTGATGCAGTGGCATTATGGACCCAGAAAGCTATTTGAATAAATATGAATAATAAATAAGAATAATAATATCTGCTTCACCTGTGAAATTCATGTTATGACAGTAAAAAGAAAGAAGCTCGTCTACCACATTTTTCTTCAAGCAGGAGGTAAAGATGAGGTTGGTTTTCATTGCTTGCACTGGGTGTTTTGCGTAGAGCAGAGCTGATGTGGGCACTGAGAGATCAGATAATAGCTCTATGATTCACACTTAAGAGTGAATAATACCGAAAGAATTTGGGGAATACTCAGAAATATGGATAAGAGGAAACCACACAGAAGGCACAGAGATCAGGCTTAAAAAGAAGGGACAGCTGACATGTAATTCTCAATCTAGCTACTGATACCCAAAGGCACAGGCAAAAGGAAAGAGGTATTTGAAAAACTTGGTTTTGCAAGAGAAAACTGGGCAATAAGGAGCGGATTGCAAGAAATAATTAGACATTTAGAGAGCACAGACTATGTCACTTCTCCCCAAAATTGGCAGCTCTGCTTAAACATGACATATTCCCCATCACACATTTACGAGCATTAAAAAGCATACAGAGTACAAAAGTCTGGCACCACAGGCAGCAGGGAAAAACCATACACTTGCAATTAAAAATCCGTCTATGTCCAACTGATTTCATGATAGGTAAAGTCAGATGTGACATAGGAAGACAAGTCTCCAGAAATACAGGATATCCCATATATGAAAGCTATATATAGTAATACTCACTACTGCTAATTAATTTCATCTTCCTTGCCTTAACTCTTGTCAAGTCCCTGATACAACTATGTAAGGCAGTTTCTTCTGTTCCAATCTTACTTTCTACCTTACCACATTGTTCCTAAAACACCACACTACCTTTAAAATGTGTACAAAATTGAAATCATGTCAGATGTTGTTACTGTCCTAGACCCAAAATTTTAATACCGTGCTATTAGTTCTATATTTAATATTAAAATGGTAGCAGTACCTCTTCTGCAAAGTTAGTTTTCTTGTCAAGCATTTCTCGTAATGTCTGAAGAATTTTAATGCAGAGCTTTTCTTCTTTCTCCATTAGCTTCTTTGTGTGATTAATCAACCTTAAAGTAAAATATTAAACCTTAAAGAGCATTGCACATTGTTGCTAAGCTGTACTACAATTTCTTTATGCAAAATACCTGTCACTTTATTTTTTCATCAAGGAAAAGAAATAAAAGTAGACAAAAGAAATCGTAATTAAAAAGGAAATGGGACTTTCAAGGTGGTGTGAGTTTTTCTGTGTCAATGTGACTATGCTACTGCCTATACAGAAGGTAGAATTCTACATGCGTTTTTTAATGTGTGCTTCCAAATTAAAGTCTAAAAGTGCTAGTTTATCCTTTCTTTAAGGGTAACTTATTTTAACCTTTAAAAGTAACCAATATTCACCATGCATCTTGCAAACTTTAAAGCTACGACCTTTACACCTTTCACTTCTATCATCATTATAATATATTTATTATATAATTAGCAAAGCATCTAGCCAAAAGGATCTCCCAAAACCTTACATGGAAGCGTTCAGAAATGCAGACATTCAAATGAAACAACAAATTGTTTACATTTGCACAACAACTTTAGAAGACTGTTTCAAGCCAGAAAACAAGGTATATTTCCCACTCCAAATACATCTGTGATGGAAGTCTGGGTTTTAGTCAGCTTAAGGTAACACAGGTCGAAGGAGGTGATCCTGCCCCTCTACTCCGCTCTCCTGAGACCTCACTTGGAGTATTGTGTACAGTTCTGGTGTCCTCACAACATAAGGAGGACATGGAACTGTTGGAACAAATCCAGAGGAGGGCCATGAGGATGATCAGGGGACTGGAGCACCTCCCATATGAAGACAGGATGAGAAAGTTGGGGTTGTTCAGCCTGGAGAAGAGAAGGATGCGTGGAGACCTCATAGCAGCCTTCCAGCATCTGAAGGGGGCCTATAGGGATGCTGGGGAGGGACTCTTCATTAGGGACTGTGGTGTTAGGACAAGGGGTTAACGGGTTCAAACTTAAACAGGGGAAGTTTAGATTGGATACGAGGAAGAAGTTTTTTACTGTAAGGGTGGTGAGGCACTGGAATGGGTTGCCAAAGGAAGCTGTAAATGCTCCATCGCTGGCGGTGTTCAAGGCCAGGCTGGACAGAGCCTTGGATGGCATGGTTTAGTGTGAAGTGTCCCCACCCATGGCAGAGGGGTTGGAACTAGATGATCTTAAGGTCCTTTCCAACCCTAACTATTCTATGATTCCATAATTCTAATACCAGAAGCAGCCTTTCTATCTCTGTACAGAGCAGGTCCTCGTACTGGTGGTGAAACTCTTGTGAAAACAGAAGAGGGAAGAAAATCTGGAGGCCCTGGACAGCTTTTTTTTCCTTCAGTACCAGTGCTGGCTTATGGTGGATAGGACAGGATTGATAAAATTATGGCCTAGGTCAGCATGTAGCAAAGGCACTGTGGTCACTGATCTACACTGAAAGATGGCATCATTAATGGCCCTAATTCATAGTCACCAAAAACAGGGTCAGGAAGGCTGACACTGCATCACCCAGACCAGTGCTCCGTAACAAAAGAGTACTGATTATATTTAGATCACTGCTAAATTAGAATAATAGAATTATTTAGGTTGGAGAGGACATTTCAGATCATTGAGTCTAACCATAAACCTAAAACTGCCAAGTCCAACACTAAACCATGTCCCTAAGTGCCACATCTACATGTATTTTAAATACCCCCAGCAATTACTGTGCTAACGCTATCCTGGGCTCAGTGGAGACACCATGTAGGACTGTCATTTCTACCAATTTTATGAGCTATGAGTCCAAAACAATGCAGCTCTCAGACCTGCAGTACTAACAATATTTTTAAAGAAATTATCTTAATCTCAGGATTTCTGCATAGCTCTGCAAAGCATTCCTTTGCCATGGAAGTTAATTAAGTAAGACAGAAAACTATTTATTGCATTACATGGGCCATGTCCAACAGTCCTAGACTTGATTTGATGCTGACTTTGAACAAGAGGTTGGACAGAGGGTGTAGGATGGGTTAAGCTCAAAATTCAGCTTAATTTTTCCAAACTTATAAAGTGTATTGTTATAACACTATCTCTGCAGAATACGCAAAACCCCAGAGAATCAGGAGAGCTGCCAAATGCGTTCATTTCCCCTATGTTACCTCTGTTTAAATTACAGTTTCTCAAGGGTGGGGAGGGCATCTCACTTGAGGACTAACAAAAAAGTTGCAAGACTCTATTCCAATCCACAGACTGCAAATAACACAATCTAATAATTCAAGACTAGGGAGGGGTGCCAGTTAAATTTATTTTTAAAAGAGCTGTTGGAAGTTTAAAATAAAAATAAAAATCTTTCTTTTCTGTGGAAAAAAACAACAACAACATCAAACCAAAACCAAACACCAAAACCCAACAAACCCCCTTAGCCCTGAGAATCTCATCTCATTATGAATTACTGAAAATTCTACCATGGAAAGTCTAAGTTTCTGCTGTAGAGTTGGAGAAACTTAATAGCAAAAGGAGCCCAGAAAGAAAACAGAAGTAGGTTGAGCCTGCCACAATTTTAACAAGCTACCGACATCCCATTTCTAGGCAGACAAGGCAAGCAATCTTCCTCTCCACTCCTCTCCAGACTTCTAAACTGCCAAGAAACAAACAAAAACATGCAGCAAAAGACCTCAGCTTAAGCTTTCAATATAAGCATAGATGCCTACATGCTTGAGTCACTGTTGAAAGTTAGAGGTAAGTGCTGTTGAAAATTTGAACTCCTTGCCACCTTTTTCAAAGAAGCAAAAAGAGGCCTCTCCTTACACGACTTACTTGGACATGAAAGCACCACATCTTATTCTGGCATCACTCCCTTCAGGAAAAAGAAGTTCCGGGCTATGAAGCACATCAACCAGCACCGAGAATTCAGCTTGCATCATGGGAGTGAACTGCTGCTCCAAGGAGGACACTACGTCCTAGGGAAGAAAGAAGAATGACATTCATAGCATTCGTAACTACCAGAAAACTAGAACATCATGGCTGTGGAGCTGCATAATACCATGTGATGGGTTATTTGACCCACTTCTCATAGCCAGCTGCGAAAGCTCTGTTAACCCAGGTGACAGTAGAGCAACCTCAAGCCCTTCTTCACACCACTCTTCAAGCAGGGCAAGCGGAAGAAGGTGCCCATTACTATCTATCTTGCTCCTCTCTTTCAAATTTCTCCTCTGCTCACAAAACACTTGGCGAAAGTCAGGTTTCCAACAGTGTGCTGGAAAAACACTGCTTCTCATGCATGATGTATCACCTGAGGTATAGCTTCCTAGACGTTTAGGGCTCTTTCATTTGTCTGGGTTTTCAAACTGTCTTCATAGTTCATAAACTCCTGATGTTGTTTAACCACTACATGCACAAGGTAACCTTCATCTTACAGGCAGTCCCCAGTGACACAAACCTGACGTAATAGTTCCTAAACTCTCCAGTACCTCCTCTGCAACTGAAACAGGACACGTGACCATGAAAAGGCAGAAAGGAGACTCTTCTCTGCAGACCACTTTAAAGAAAAGAACATACTTCCTACCCTTCTCTACTGACTTCTGTAGGAGCTGAATTCAGAGCATATTGGCTTCGCTTTTAACAGACACTAGTGAAGAGCTGAGTCGTCTGCTCCCCCCACCTAGAAATGGTCACTAAAAATGCAACGAGCCTATCTCTGGTGTTTCACGTATCTGGCATGTATTAGATAAATGCACTGCCACAACTACTGCCCAGGCAATTGGCTATTTTTGTACCTGTAGTTTTTCTATGATATTCCTGTAATCCCAGGCAGGCCCACCAAGAGCTTCCTTAAAACGAGGTCCACTGCGGGCTGACATTCTCCATCCCATGGCTGCCCTCTGCACCATGTTAGAGTGACTCTTCATGAACAAGGTGTTGACCTGGCTGTCCAAATCCACTGGAATTGCAATCCCACGGTTCTTTGCTTTAATAAGAAAAAAAAAAAAAAAAGAAATTTACAGTGGCAAAACCTTCAAAATAGTTTAAAGATCATGGCTTGCATAATACTGATACTTTTGAAATCAAGGGGCAAGAGGATCTCACTTCAACATGTTTTAATATAAGGATCAAAACCATAAGCTGGTAGAAATCAGCCATAATCTAGTTAAAGAAAGCAAGCTGAAGCACTTGAAATGAGCATTTCCATTTAAATGGAGCATTCCCAGTACACATTTTCATAGGTACAGACATTTAATTTCCAAAAGAGAATTTTTTTTTTTACTAACTTCAAAATTAAATCAGATCCAGAGATTGTAATGTGTAACAAAAAGAGTACGCGTTATTATTTCAACAGCTACTTTTCCTCTATTCAGAAGTAAACTTGGAAATTCTTCTTTCTAGTGGACTCATGCACATTTAGCCAACTTATCCCAAGTGCTCTTTGTTCTTTTCTGTGTATTTCTCTGGCGAAGACCTTGAGAAACCAAGTGCATACAAATTAAATTTGAAAAAGATTGTCTCCTCTCTCCCTTCAGTTCCCTGTACAGCCAGCGTTGTTCAACCATGGTGTTCCTGGATGCCACTGCAATGTAATCGATAGCTCATAAACGTGTGGTAGTTTAACCGGTTGACAAATTTAACCAATAGTTTAAAAAAATGTGCCTTTTTTTTAAGTGGCAGGAAGTGACAATAGAGAACATCAGAGAAAAAAAAAGCCCTGAGGGCAGCCTTGTGCAAATTCATACAGGGCATCCACTATTAAATTACTATTGAATCCTGAACTGCAGTTTGAAAAGGAAGCTTGAAAAACAATATTGGAAGGTATCTGCCCTCTCCTCTACTAAAATCTTTGTATTAGCTGCATCTGTCCATTCCACTAGAGATTAGAGTGACTTTTTTCCTGTGGCTCAGCATGAGTCATCTGAAATTCAACAAATAAACATGAGGTCGATGGAACGGTATCTCTGTGTGAAAGATTAGGCTACATTCCACTGATTTAGCTTTGTATTCTACGTAATTTCGCTTAATTTCCATGGCACAGTTTATGTTTAAGAAAAACTTAGAAGCAGAACAGAGGTTTTAGTTCATTTCTAATAACGACTAATGATAACATTTTTTTCAGCTTTCACTATTGAAACAAAGTGAATTTTTAAAAAAGCCTTAGCCCATATTACAGTTCTGCACATTTTTCTGAGGCATTTCCCCACCATTCTGCACTAACATGCATACCTTCCACAGTAATGGAAGGCACCAAACATATTTCAGCCCTCCCTCCCAGTTCTTAAAACATATGCAGCTGTAAGCCCTGAACTTGTGAAGTCAACAGATGCCCTTCTTTCCTCAACAGCCTATGCATCAAACCCTGCAGGAGTACATGCAAGCAGAGGCAGGCATACACCTGCAATGAATGAAGGCTCATGTGCTGCCAAGCACAGCAAGTCACAGATCCCAGGCAGAAACTCTCTCTTCCCCAAAATGCTATATTAGAATAGAATCATAGAGTAGGTAGGGGTTGGAAAGGACCTTAGCATTTACTATAAACCCAAATTCGGCTGTGACGCCTCAATCCCCAGTCTCACAGACTACAGCAAGTGTGCTCTGTCACACAATTCCTCATCCCTGTAATTGCTCCTGCGGGTGCAGGACACCCCTCTCTCTTCCCTCTTCAAGGGCCTATCCTGATGCAGGACCTGGGCCCTCTGTTGCAGAGTAGGCTGTTCAACCAGGATGGAAGAGAGATCTCTTATTCTATTTCTGCTAGGCACTTTCTCTTAAAGAGTTTGCTATAGGGAATTTAAAAAGTTGTTAGGTCAAGATGGGAAGACACATTTCCCCACAACTGCATAAGAATCACCCAGAGATGTACAGCAGTTTCCACACTGCAATTTACTTTTCCTTTCCACTCTATTTGTTTTGAAGGCAAAGTTCCTGATTATCATAAGGAAAATACCATGTATGGCTGGCCATCATTTCTAATGATTGTTTTCCTGTATAATTTGCCTGGGTTATTTTTCAAAACACATTTGCCCTGTTGCTGCTTACTTTATTACAGAAGTCCATTAAAGTTCTGCAGTGTGGATAGGGTGCTGCAGCCTATAAAT
Source organism: Myiopsitta monachus (assembly GCA_017639245.1). Classification (NCBI taxonomy): domain Eukaryota; kingdom Metazoa; phylum Chordata; class Aves; order Psittaciformes; family Psittacidae; genus Myiopsitta; species Myiopsitta monachus. Next base: position 84,709,403 of record CM029920.1, read on the forward strand.
CCAATTTATTGTGTCCTAGTGTCAATCACTGGAATGTTATCGGACAATTCTGACTTCTCAATTAAGTGGCATATATGCAGAACTCTGATATATCCAGGGATAAATTTAGCAATGGGGAGCATGCTGTTCAGAGGAAAACCCAGACTTCTGCAGCCCTATAGATGCCATTTGAAGTTAACAACTTCCATCAGCATCTGAGGAGCAGTCAAGGACTATGATTGTTCACAAAGAGTTGCAGCTAATTAAAACTATCACAAAGACAGACAGAAAGAACGGGAAAAAAATACTCCTTTGTTTTGAACAGTTCTTATATGTATAATTCCATTTGTAATTAAGATTTTATTGGTTGTCAAAGGGCACTGTTGAAGTCTAAGCTATAAACAAAGCCTTTGTTTTCTTATTTCTTTGCAGCTTGTAGAAAGTTTATCTTTCATTTGTTTCACATTTCATTATTTAAAACAACATGAAACATATTTTTACATTTTGGAAAGCTGATGAACAAATGTGAACATAAATATTTATTTTTAATTTAGGTGTTCTCGGGTGCTTTCAACTTCAAAACGTGTCAATCTCCCTTAAAGTATGAACATAAAATATTTAAAACTATGTTTATTTTTGTTCCACTTAGAAATACTTTTGGACAACACACGAACTTGCAAAATAGTGTTAGAGGTGGCAGACAAAGGAGCCAGGAGGGGGTAAAATTCTGTCTTTCATCTGACTAGCGAACTTTGGGAAAAAGCATGCTACATGGCTGCATGCAAACTGGTACCATAGGTATCAAGCAGGAAAGCGTATCGGCAGCTTTCCTCTATTTTACTGTTTAAACTATGAAAAATGTACTCTGAGATCGGAACTCAGAAGAAATCAGCAATATTAATGTTGAGAATCAAGTAGGTAAAAATTAAAGCACTCTCTATGAGCAAGCTAGACTCCACTGAAGTCCCCAGGGCACAGTCCAGCTGCTAATAGAAGGGCTGACATAGGCTGAGATGTATTTTGTTGAATTACCTGCATGAATCTCTAAGGTCCCTTCCAACCCAAACCATTCTATGATTCTGTGATAATAAACTGATCCTAAGACTTGGGTTGGCAGTATTGTGGCAGTGATTCAGCAAGCATTCTTGAAATAAGTCCATTTGCTTCCAATTTCTATGCTTCTGTAAAAGAACTAGTGCTGATGCACTGGATACACACACAACCATCCAGCACAGAGCAGAACATTACTGTGACCTGGCTGAATTTGCAGCACTGCGTTGCTTACCTTTTCCATGGGTACTGTTTGCTTTCTTCTCTTGGCTCAACTGGGGCTACTGCTGATGGCATCATTGTGAGCAGCAGATTGAGAGCTCATCGTGCAAAGGATTTCCCAGAAAATCACACTTCCTCTGACACTAGTAATACTAATAGTCCTACTGCTAAGGCTTTCCAGGAAGTAGCTACCCCCTGTAATCTTTCTTCAAAGCTCATTATGCAGAGTAATCTACCTTCCCATAAGGAAGCTCACCATTCTCCTTGATATTCCCACCTAGTGTGCTGGCTAATTGAAAATTTCTCTCCAATAGCTTTTGTAGTATATACAACATACAACAGTATTTAACAGCTTCACAGCTATTTAGTACACTTTGCACTAACCTAATACAGCCCTGGTGCAGGTTTTCTGGGGGACATCCAAGTATTTCACCCCTTAGAGCACCTCAAAGGGGCATGTGATGGGCAGTGTGGGCTATGAAAAAGCCACAGCTTTACCTGACTGTGAAGCTTTTACTCTCCTTGTTGTTTACACCCCTCCGGTAGTTGCAGACAGCTGTATCATCTTCTCCCACACTTCCCAGTTGTCACTTAATGGAGCGATGCATATTTAGTTCAATTAATTTTGTTCCATAAATCAGTCCCTCCAGCTCCTTAATCATTTACTGACTGCTTAACAAATGCATTTGGATGGAGAGACACTAATGCTAGCAACAGCAAGACTTTTTAAGGGAAATAAAAGCTTTGTGTAGACAGACAAAGCCTGCCAATCTTATACCCTTCACTTGGATGTTTTTTTCCCCCAACAGAAAAATCTATGCTAAAATATTTATCAGTCTGTAAAAAGATCATCATTGAATTTTTCTTGCAATTAGGGAAACACAAACAGTTAAAATAGAATAAAATATGTGCTTCATCTGAAATGTATTCTTGCTGTCAAAAAAGTAACAACAGGATAATTATTTTATTTGAACTAAAAATTGAAAATGAAGGTCTAGCTTTTTATAAAATGGAAAAAAGATTTTAAAACTCAAATGGGAAGTGAAATAAAGCATTTTCAGGACGGAAAAATTGTTATAGGAAAGTTCATCTACATGGATATTAAAATATGCAGAAAAATTCTGAAGAAGCAGTAAAATGTAACCTAGATTTTATGTTTAATGTTTCCTGTTTGTAATTTGTCAGGGAAAATAAAAGGGCTTTAGAGTACATAAAAGCATGGTCAGGAAGCACCACAGGAGAGGTTTTTTGATTATGTACAGAGGGGTATTGGTGAGCTGAAAGTGGGGCATAAATACTCAACTAGAAAGGACTTCACTACTCCTTCAGACCATCTGCTGTCTGCCACAGACAACCCAAGTTCTATAATAGCTTCTGAAAAAAAAGTATCATTCCCATTTAAAGTGAAGCTAGCTTTCCTGCCGTCTCTCCTCCCTTCATTTGCTCTTGGCCTGTTGACCAGTGACATCCTTCCAAAGTAAAACCTTGGTTTACAATCTAAATTTACTTAGATTATTTGCAACCGAGCATAATCGATGTCAAGTTGTTCTTGGGTCTCTGGCCGTTAGTTTAAAAGTGTCTTCTTTGTGACTTTTTATCTTTCTAAGAACTTTTAAAGAGCAACAACACAGGCCTTTGTTTTGTTAGGTGAAACATGTGGGGTTCCTGTGGTCTCCTCTTGTAACACAGTTCTTTCCTCCGCCATCACAGCAGTACTTCCTCTGTACCTGTTCCAGTGTTGAAAGTATGAAATAGCAGTCTTACAGGAATCGCCTCCAATTTTGTAAGACGGAAACAAGGATTCTCCTGTTGCTTCTCCCACACAGTATCCTAGAGTATAATCTGATGATGACTAATGTAATTTGGACTCCTAACAGATTTTTTTATTTCTCTTGGCAGACCCTTTAGTCTAACAAAATGCAGGTTCCTATCTGCCACTGTTGACTCATCTGGGAAATTCCAATTATTTCATTATTGGTGGCAACAGCACAGCTATACACATACTACATCCTTGGGATGCACACAGAGTACCAGAGGGAAGATGCAATTTGCAAAGACATAAGGGTGAAAGCTAATGAAAACTACAGAAACAAGAGTATAATACAATGAGATTTGCCCTTGCGACAGAAAACTGATACTCAGGGGTGGAGATACAAGAATTACCACTTAATTAAGAAGCAAATATAGTTCTCTGCATGGTCCTGAAGGACTGGTAAGTCCTGGGAGAATGACCATACCCCAGTACAACTGAAGGTAACAATCTAGATCTTTAGTTGTGAGGACAGGAGATGTTCCCCAGTTTTACCATATGTAAAGACAATACATGGCTGAAGGTTTAAAATGCAAACTTTGAGGCTGGCCTCCCCCCTTCTCAATCTTGCAAAGATTATAAAATGTGAGTAATTGAAAAACCTTTGATAATGAATTAATTTGAAATAAATGGAACTGTTAGACATCTTAGTTCCTCTGCTTTCACAAAGACTGGGGACCTTTTAAACATTTTTCATTTGCAGCTATTTTACAACTGAGATGGAAGCTGTTTGGATCATTCATTTTTTGAACTATCTTTTCAAGCAAAAGCTCAGTCCTATGTAATAATAGATAAAAAGCAAAAGTGACGTATGCATAATGTGTTAATTTTTGTTACTGTGATAATCTGCTCCATAAATCCATATGAACAAGACACATTAATATACAAATATTATTTTGTGAGTGTTTCTATTCATGCCAGGTAGTCAAACATTTACTGGGCAATAAAAACCTGATGCGCATTGTTATCTGTGTGTTCCAAATCTCTTGGAGCCACAGAGGAGTCTGCTGAAGAGAAGCAAGCCTCTATGCTTCTTGCTGAACTGGAGGCAGACAACTGCCTGGAGACAAAGCAGTGAAGCTTGAAAAGCTTATACAGCTTTTCCCTAGTGGTCAAGTGGAGTTTAAGTACCAGGGTTATAAGAAATTAGCTTCTGTAACATATCCTTTTGTTGACCTGGAAGATAATGCACATTCTTACATTGCTCAAAAGAAGACGGATGTAATGATCTTAAGCTCTTGAGGCAATGCTTGCATCCACCTGCCAGCAACAAACTAGTAAGTACTGAGCAGAATGTATGTTGCTTAAGCTTGCTCTGAAATGGGTCTCTTAAAACTATATTATATAGGAATCGTTGACATCTGGGGAAATCTGTGTATGATCTTTGCTCTTCCTGAGATTCATTTCTAAATCCATGGCTACAAAACACACACACACAGAAAAAGGCATATTAGTTCTTTTAACTCTATACTACATTCCTTTTCCATCAAAAGTCTTTGGTTTCTGCTGTAAATCTGTCTAATACTGTATCTCTCTGATACAGGCAAAATCTTTCTAGAGGATTTTTTTTAAACCCTGCTGTGAAACACGAAGGCCCTAACATTAAAGCTGCCAGACTCTCAAGTGAAAAAAAAATGAAACCAAAAAAGGCAGAAGGGTGCTTACAGATGATTAGCCAAAGTCTACACCTAGTCCACACAAACAGGAGCAAAAAAAAGGCTGCCCTGTTTGTCCTGTGGAAGAAACCTCTGTCTTCCCAAAGAAAAACACCCCAAAGACAAAGGCACTGGGCATGCTCTGTAGTCACAGAAGGGCCTTGGTTTTAAAAGCCTCTGTTGCCCCCAAGCTGGGGCTGGTTTTCCAAAGCCTTCAGCAGAGCAGAGCAAGCCTACTCAACTAGCCCAGGTAAGACACGTTTGGCACTATGCCTGAAAATACTGAGTCACCGGTGGTTAACATTTCCGCTAGCCAGCCACACTTCCGCACCGGGGTGTGTGTTAGAAACCCTGCTTCCACATCTTCTCCAGCTGACTTGCTCTTTGAGGAAATTCCCCTCATCTGTTCCCTTATACTCCCTTTCTGCACTGTCAAAATAAAGCACTAAGTAAAACTGAAAGGCAGTTTGCTAACACGACACAATACAATTTCACCATGTTCAATATTGGTATCGGTGATGAATCTTTAAACAGTTATTATGATATGGACAAGGAAGTCTGCCATGCGCATCCTAACCTGTGCGTTTGGAAGGCAGATCTGAGGCTGCCAGCCAATGGCATCCCCAGGTGATGTCACGCCTTCCTGCCCTGCTGCCACTGCAGACAAGTCCCAAAAGAGGACTTGAGGTGATGCCCTTCACTGGCAGCTCAGCTCCACTCTGCCATGTTGTAAATCTGTCCAAGCGTGGCTGGGGTCTCATGGGTAGGAAGCCACAGTAGCAAGAAAGCTGGACCCATAGGACAGGACAAAAGCATACTTACAAAAACAAAAATCCCACCAACTGTAAACCATCTCCCTAAAACAGAAAAAGGAATGAAAGAAAAGACTAAAGAGGAGGTAGAAATTACATTCACCAAATAGGGAACAAAGTCACATACCTGAAGAAAATTCCAGACCTCAACCATGCCTTGCAGTTCAGGTTTTCCCCTTGGCTTTCTCAGGAACAAGGGACACACAGAAGACTCCTAACAAAGACCACCAGCCCTTTCACATGCTGGTGCACCTGGCTGAGAAGCTGGATCTGCCAGCCCTTTACGGTGACCCATGCTTTCCCCCTGAGGCTGCAGTGGGGACAAGTTCAGCCTGGCTGCCTCAGCACTATGCTCAAGAGTTTCCAAATGCCCTCATTTCAGTGAGATAACACAGCAACCTCTCCGAGCTAGAATTTGATTTTAGGTGTAGCTCTACAGAAATGGAAGACTCCAAACTGTCTAAAAGCAGAAACAGGGCATGCTCAGTCTCCAATATATGCTCACTTGCCCTACTTCTTCCCCTTTCCCCAGACTTTCAAAGGAAATAATTTATTGATGACTCCTTCTAGTACTGCCAGAGAAGAGCAGGAACGCAAGTGTTAAACATACAAACAAGGATTTGTAGAGGTAGAGCTTTTTTTGAGTCTGTAGTAGCTGTAGCATAAAAGAAATGTCTTCAGCTTCCAAAGTTCTCTTGCTAGATGGATCCATAATTAAATAATTTGCTCAACAAATGAAACAATTAAAGGTTCCTAAGTTTTTAGGTAACCACTTATTCACTCAGGAAGTTAATGAGATATTTTGGCTAAATTATTAAATGACACTCCTGTAAAGCTATTACAAAATCTAAATTGAGAGTTGACTCTTACAGCGCCACAGATACTGAAGATAAAGGACCTTCTCATATTGTTTTATCATTATTTATTAAAACTTTATTAAAATTGCATCAACAATAGAATTTAGGCAGTTTCTATATAACTCTGCCTCTACTCAGTTTTCATTCACACTGAGCAGAACCTTATTTTGCAACTAATCGGAATCACTTACTGTTAGGAACTATATTGAATAATACTTTTTCTGTCATGGCAGAAGACTTTAAAATTGCATTCACAGAAATTTCATTTAAGAATGAACTTTTGTCAGTTTTAGCTGTGGACTGGTGAAGAATCTTTTTTATTTTAGGATAAGAAATTTTAAATCTTTCGCTCTAATACGGTATTTGAATTTATTTGGAAGCATGTAAGTTATAAGCTGCCCTTATAAGGACTGTATCTGGTCCTGGTGCCACTGCAAGGCAATACTCCCCTGACAGGGCTGACTGCATCAGCAGTAAATGCATGGACTGATGGTGAGGAGTAGGATATGGAGTGGCACAGTTGTGATTTCCATCCCCAACTCCCCGACAGGACAAAACCTGAACAAGCCCAGGGCTGTGACTGACAATAATGAATGCATCTCCCAGGAACCGAGGGGAAAAATGATGGGTGTTCTCCAATGCACGATTGCTATGCATCACTGCTTACAACAGCTTGTGCAAATGTAGCCCAGCATGACAAGAAATGCCCAGTTTTTTTCATAGCTTATGTTCTGGTCTCATATTGTAACTTGCTAGAGGTAAAGTTCAACCATCACTCACTTATCAAACTCATCTCTCTGACTTACAGGTTTCAGTTAACAATCCTATTTGATGGGACAGATTTGAATATATTATAAAAGGAGGAAAAATAAAGCCTCAGAAAGCAGGATTTCTGAAATCACCACTGTCACAATTTCAGTCAAATTAAAACCTGTTCAAACTCAAGTAAGTCTGATCTTAAAACACAGAGAACAATAATGAAAGTAAAACCTGGCACCTACCCACTTCAGCCAAAGTCTTGATACATGACTCCACTGAGGCTTTCTGCGTTGGGTTTGGCCAGGTACAATTGTAAATTCTAAAAGCAGACTGCAGCAGCTGAATAAAAACAGGCTGGTGTGTCTGAAAACAAAGAGGTAAACATGGAATTATACCCTTTAGAATCTCCTCACAACTGCCCTTGGGTTTGACACAACGTAAACCATATGCAAGGGGTTCTTAGCTTGTAGACTCAAGTTACAATTCCATCAAATTCTCTTTGCTCTTTAGGACTGGAGGGAACAGAAATCAATGCTGCACCTCTAAAAAAGCAAATCATGCAATTTTTCCTGAGATTGCCACTGATACCAAGCAAACACAGTACAACGTAGAAGGACAGAGGAGTCTTCGAGTTCTCAGGTATGTGTCCCTTCTGTCACAGCACATAACACTTTTGTCATAAAAAGACCATTATTCTGCAAGGATACCCCCCTCCAATGAATTCGTAAGAGCTAGGAGTGACCATATTGAGCTGCCTACTGATTCCAAACTCCAAGTGATAAAAATTAAGAGTAAGCATTTCAAGAGGAACTAACTGCTAGAGAAATTAAAGAAGGATGCAAACATACAGCATTTCTATCTGGATAGCAAACCATATCTCCTTAACAGTCTGAATTAAGATCTTTATCTGTGTCTCTTTTCCTTACCTGGAGGCTGGTGCTGTTATCTGAAAACGGTGAATTGAAGAAGCCACTCACAATGTTCATTACAGGCTCAGTGACATATTTCTCAAGAGATATGTCTGCATGTTTACGATCTGTGGTTGTGTTACAAACCTACAGGGAAGGAGGAGGAAACAATAAGAGTTAGTTCTTTCAAATAAGCAAGCTTTATTATTTTGTAATTTTTACAACACATGTAATATTTCTTCTTAATATGAAGCAAAATGATTTTTATACAAAGAAGTCTATCAGCGATAACTATCTTAGAGTTCAAGCTGTATTTGTGATAGCTTATCTTTCTTCTTGGAGTTCCACATTGTCTTTTGAATACTCTTCTCTTCTGAACAAGCTCTTTCTGGTTGGCTGTCTATTCTTTCCCACACCATGAAAAAATGATCCCCCTAAATCAGCACACTGCATGCCACATTACACATTTAGACAGATTTGAAAAGAAAATGGGCTTTTCCTCCCATTGTGGGCTGGTTGGAAGAGGCCTTAGAGACAGATGAGACATAAACCCCTTAAGTTAGAAAGATTTCATGTTAGAAAGATTTCATGTAATGTTTAACTTCTCTCTACAAATTAATCACCACAAATGGGTGGCAAAGGTGAAGCTCATTTGCAGGAAAAATGTTAAAAACAGAGGGAAATAAAGGAAATCGCATAGTCAGTGCTAACAGCCTTTAGAATTGTAAACTGTGGGACAGGCAGCATTACTTAGGAAAGCCACATGGGGAAAATACAGAAAAACCTAAAAACAATGAAAGAAGAAAATGGATGGTGCCGGGACAACTCTGGAGCACAAAATGATGATTAAATGGTGGAAGGATATGGGAAGATTTGTACAAAAGATTCCTGAAGATACCCTTTGGTACAACACTAAAAGTTTGCTGTGGCATAAAGATGTCATGTTTAAAGACAGGAAAAACATACTGGTGAGGATAGCATCCTTCAATGTTTCTTTTATTCTTTTTAACATTTGTGGACATCTATAGAGAGTTGTGTTTACTTGGCAGTCAGGTTAAACAGCACCAGAAGGAGTCTACAGAGAGCCAAACATGGTGAAGAAAGGCAAGACTTGAACAAATAAGAAGTCCTATGGTCATACTACCTCTGCAACAGCCTTTAAATAAGCAATCCTATTCATGTTTAACAAGAAATTGAAAGTAAAGCTGTTCTCTCACCTATGCAAGCCACAGACTACTGTCATGTTCTAGGGAATCTCTGCAAAAGCAGGATTTATTTTGTACACTAGACTTATGGGGTAGCCATCTCATTACATTTAACACACAACCACAAGTCTGAGTGGTTCATACTTGGCACTATGTCAATTTATGGATGGGGAACTGAAGTCCAGAGAAGCTGAGTGGAATTGCTGAAGGTCACAGAGAAATATTAGTGAGAGAAGCAGATAGACAATCCACAGCATCTGAATCTCACACATGCTCTCTAATTACACACTGCCACTGTCACACTTGGACACTACAAGACAGCAATTTCACCAGACATGTTTTAAGGAAGGTTACTGACATGACATCCAAAAGCACCCATGCTCAGGAGAAGATACAGGAACACAAAAGCATTTCGAGTATAACACACAAGCATTGTCAGATGGTAGGCAGAGAAATAACCAAAGATAACTTGAGACCTAGAGAAATACAGCATCTTGAGGAGCTTTGCTTGTCTGCTTTTCTAAAACTTGTCAGATAAACAAGTCATGCCCCCACGTAGTGCATTTTTTATCACCCAGGAAAGGAAAAATTTTGGTCAGAGAAGCAACAGTGGCTAAACTGAAATAGCAAACTCTCCATCCCCTCAGTTTTGTGAAAAGTGTGACACCAGCACTCCCAGTGCTCACGGAGGTAACAGAGTCAGTTAATAAGACTTTAAAAAAATCAATTAAAAATCACAGAACTAAAAAACTCTCCAAGTTCTTCTGCTTTTAATTAATTTGCATGCCAATTCTGGCCGGAATCAGTAGCTCTGAGGCTTGGCACTTGTGATCCCAATGGGAAGACAGGAAGCTGCGCAGTGCTAGCACGGTGAATTCAGAAATCACCAAAACTGAATTCCAGAACACTTCTAACTTTCCCCTTTGCTTGCCTAAAAGGAAGAGCCATATGTGGGGATGCCACTGTGCTCCAACATCAGTCTGAAAAATTCCCAGCACAGAAGGAATTTGGAAATCCTCTCATTTGTTCTTATCCCTCTGCCCTTTGGGGACTGAAAGATGTTTCCCCATGGAAGAAAAAACCTGAAATCCATAAAATGGAGATGAGGATTGAGAAAGCAATGTTAAAAAAAACTCTTAAGAGGCTTTGGGACTGAAACTCACATGAATAATACTTCAAAATTTCTGCAGAGAAAGCCAAGATGACTTTACAGCTGTCGGATCCTGGCTCTTGCTTTAATCCTGCTCAGACTACAGCTGCTGATTTACAGACCAGGCCACACACAGGAAAGGGAAGCCTTTCCTTCAGCAGCACCCACTTTGCTGAGTGCAATGCTTTAAGATATACACAGGAGAAAGTAGGTTGGCAGAAACTGTAGAAAGAGGGTGTCTTTGAAAGCGCGACTGCTTTTGGCAAACTGAATTTATACATGAATCCGCCTCATGCCTGCTTTGCAATGTATCACATTGTTGAAAAAGCATGACAGTTGGGGACTAAATATTTCCTTCCTCAATCCAGAAAGGGATTTTTAAAAAAATGTTACTTTTTTTTTATTAAGAAAGGAAGGTATCCAACCTGAGGATAACACTCTCGGCTTTCACCTTAGCGCTCTCTAATAACAATCTCAAAGCTCACAAACTCGCCCACTGACAGGCATTTGTAGCAGCCGAAAGAAAAGCATTTCCCCTTCCCCCATGCAAAAGCATCCCTTTTAGCTCAGTGGAACACAGAGGATCAAAGGGCTCTTTTTCTAAATGCTTTGAAAGCTATTGTAACATCTTTCAGGAGGCTGACAGCATTCCAACTCTCCTGATAGCTACATAAGGCTGATGTATTTATAACACCCAGGCTCTGCCTGGGCCCCAGAAAACCAAACCTGAACAAATATACCAAATAACCTGGAAGATATGGCTACCCACAGGGACCTGGCTGAAGAGTATGACAGGCCAAAGCACTTCTGACATGCTCTTTCAGTTCTTTCAGCCGTTAACCAAGAAATTAGAAGAACTAATTAGGCATCTTCCCTCAGGGCTTTGTAGGAGAGCAAAATAAACCTTCATTTTGCCATTCAGTGCCAACAGCACACACACACAAAACCCAGCATTAGTAATACACTCACTCTTCACCTCTGAAGACCTGGAGTCAAATTTCTCTTATGAGAAGGGTATATGAAAGCAAACTTAGTGGTCACTAGCATCAGGGCATCTCTACATCATTTAGGCACAGTGCAGTTTGTCTTCAGGCACATGAAAGAAACTGTGGACAGAGCTCTCTTTCTACACAGTCTGCTTTTAGCCTAAGGGCAAACAAAATTGGTCACGTTCAAGGGCTTAGGGAGAATAGTCTGTAGAGCCAGGGCCAGGACACGTCAGGAAAGGGAAACCCAGAAAAGGGAAATAAACAGGAGAAAAAAGTTCTTAGGGTAAAATCAGCAAGGTTAAAAAGCAGAATCCCCCTCCAAAGAGATTTCTGATCTTGATTTTCAAATGAGCTTGGTTTGTCCAGGTCTTTCACTACAGACCACAACCACAGAGACAAGACAAACAGCAGGAAAACAGGGTTTGTAAAGGTCTCATTATTGCTGAAAATGGCTGCCTGCCAAAAAAATGAGAGCACAGACATTCCTGTCTTACCCCAACCATTTATAAGATTTCTGTTTCCTAGAGAATGAACAGGTCCCAGTGCCTATCATACAGCAGAAGTTTTTTGCACTGATTCCTTTTTTGCCCATAATGCACGGTATTTTATCCCAATAGGTTTCAAAGACATTGTTTTGTGGCATGCTGTTACGTCAGAATAAATGTCCACTGCAGGACTCAGTGGAGATTCTTTTACCTTTTTTCTTTATTTCAACAAAATGAAGAACGCAAGGAGTGAGAACTTAAGGATTATAAAATGTGATGGACCGTGGACTGGGAAAAGATAGACATACACTATGACAACATGCTCTGTAACATCTCCAAACTACTGACCAGCATCAAGGATCAGATACAGTCTACCAGCCACCAAAAACCTGTGGTTCTACTTCTTGAGCAGAAAGAGCAACTCCATTAGCTGGCATTAATATTAGGCTCTTACAAGAAGCATTGACCTCCTATAAAAGGATATGTAATGTAAGCAGCAAACATTATGTCACACTAGCTTCCCTTCATGGCTCTACTATTGTATTTTATCCTTCTGGAAGGCATAAGATTTCCCTTGCTTTCTGCCTCCAAAATACCAGGGAATGGAAGCGTAATTCAGCTTCTGATTGAAACTTAATTCAAGAAGTACTGAGACCATGAAGCTCCCTAGGGTCCACAGGAGTTGCATGCCTACTGGTACCAGCTGTGCCCTGTCACCTTGCAGCCTATAGTTTATACACCAATGAGCACTCTGAAAGACCCCAGATGTACACCTGCCTTATTCATCAGCAGTGAGAATGCATTGATAATAGAATAAGAGACAAAAATAGGCCAAAGTGAGATTAAAGAAGAAACATTAGCCAAAGAACTTCTTGATCCCTGATCCTCAGTGTACTAACAGAGTAAAGCAAGAAGATTACAGATACTGGTGTTTTTACTTTCAGTCACCACCATGACTAGTAACACATGCTCCCATAAGACATACACAGACTCCCAACCCTGTACATACAACCATTTTCTTTTTCTGGAAGAGAAAAGAATATGTGTTCCAAGATGTCCTTTAAGAAAGAGAAAACTGATAGTAATTTGCAGATTAAATTATGATAAATAACATTGAAATGATCATTTGTTAAAAATAAACCCCACCAAACAAATGCACAAAACCACCTACACCTATTGTACTGTTGGCTTTGACAAAAAATAGCTCATAAAATCTAAGAAGTTCACACAAAAAAGTTATTGCCAGTTCAGTTGTCAACCATGACTATACCATAGTATTTTTTAACATCCCATGAAGCTTACCCTTGCCATATCAACAAGGAAGTTCTCAAATAATTTCCAAATATGGTTACTGGCATAGATTTCTTTCATTTCCACTTCAGTGTCCACATAACAGTGGTTAACAAAATTAACATAGGCAATTTTCACCTGCAGGAAGAGCAAAAACACAAACAATATGAAATGGAACAGTAAAAACCATTGACATGATGTCTATCTGCAAAAATACTGAGCAATAAAGGTAATCCTTCAAGTACTAGCACTAATACCAGTAATAATGTGTACATTCATTTCAAAAGGTACAAGGAGAAGCATAGCAGCAAATACATTAGTGTACCTACTGAAAGAACACATGATGAAAAATGGAAGTTTTTGCAAACATTCTTACTCTAACAATAAACTTCACCCCCAACCCAAACCCATAATAAATCTGACATTTAAATGATATTAAAGACTGCAAGGGCCTGGCTCCAAAGCCAGGAGCTGTCAAAATGCAGGACACCCCTGCATTTGCTGGTTGATTGCTGTGGGTTGATGCCTTATGACAGGCTTGCCAAATATATGTAAAAAAACGTCTTTAGCATGAGAGCTACAATCCCTATATTCCCACAATCCTAAAGCAGTGCTTGTATTCAGGATAGGTGTAACTCAGGTCTAAATGGAAGAGAAAGGCTATGCAGTGCTGGGACTGCAGCAGTAGCAGCACAAGGCTTAGCAGAGAAATGCAGTCTCACTCCTCTCCTGCGTTACAAATCCGCATGTGCACATCATAAAAATAAATATCCAGTGCCTGAAATGTATGAATTAAATATAAACATATGCAGATAGACTGAAAATCTCATGTCACAGTCAAAGGAAAGGAGATAGTTGCATGGGTTTAGTGCAATCAGGAGAAAACTCATGCCAGGCTTTTAGGTTTAATTTGTTTGAGCTTTTATTAATTAGCATCTGCTAAAAGTAATGCTAGAAGGAACTTCTGAGCAAAACAAGCATTTTTCTTTTTAAGAAAAGAGTCAGCTGATCACAATGGGACTTTTTCATGGAGTCTTTACTCCTGCAGGCCCCAGTTCTGTTGATATGAGCCACATTTTTCTACCAGACAGCCTGCAGAAATCTGTCTGACTGATACACAGGGCCTGAGCAAGCCCCTTGCAAAGCCTGTGAAAAGATTTCTGTTGATTACATCAGGTTTGGTGCAAACAAACACCCCACTTCTGATGAGCATGACATATCACATTCCTGCTGAGGATGATCAGTAGTAGCTGCAGAATTGGGCCTCAGTATACAGTGAATAAAAACATTTGCTGGACCGCAAATGAACTTAATAAAATGAGAATTCACCTAAAACTCCCGCTGACTTCAGCATGGCCAGAGTGTTGCCCGTCACTGCCAACAAATTCAGGCAGTGGCAAAACGTTGGCTTGACAAACCACTTGGCTGAGTCTTCCTGACTATAGCAAGAAGTTGCCAGGGCATTAGACTCTGACAGCGGCTGGATAAACCCAGGACAACAAAGCAAGGTGTTTGCCCCAAAAAGCTGACAATCACTGCATGAGGGACAAGGAGCATTCTGTTTAAGAAAATACTGGCTATCCTTCCTCATTTATTCACCTTAACAAACACCACCTGTTCGCAGCCTGTTTCCTGTGCAAATCTTCAACCTGTCAACATATTCTAAACAACGAAATACTTTCTGAGTTTCTAGAAATGATAAGCTTGCTTCTTCATTCAATGAACCTTACCTCAGGTATGCAGTCATCATGGGTCACTACTCTCACTATATCATCCAGTGGCAGGAGTGAATTACACTTGATCTCTGTGTATACATTTTTTCCTTCCGTACATGCTGCTAGCAATTCCACTAGAGTGATGTGATATGCTAAGGGTCCACTCTCATCTGCTCGATCTCGCTCCGAACACATCATTTGGAGTAGGACTGGAAATGATGCTCTGTCATTGTAGAATATCAACACATCTTCACCGCCATTTATCAGCTGAGAAAGATAATCCCAAACTTTTAAGCACCTTGTATTTGCAGTCATTTTGGACTCAGTGATCTTAAAGGCCTTTTCCAACCTTAATCATTCTATGATTTTCTTGATTTCTTATCTTGCTCTACCTTTAAGTATGCAAAAGCCAATCTAGTTGAAACAAAAATAACCCAGGGTTACTCTGATGCGGCTTACCAAATGCACATGTCAAAACAATATCCAAAGCAAACTTTGCTTATCTACATAACTGCAAATCTGGAATAACTCACCAAGGAACAAGCTAATGCAAGGCAAATTTGAAGTTTAATTTCTGCGTAGCTCTGTGTTTACCTAGGACAGTATGCCATCCTTATTATTCCTACTATCTCAATGTTTGTTTGAAGGCAATTAATTACTCTCACTCTCTATTGTGAGGCCAGGATGTATTATTA
Organism: Myiopsitta monachus; assembly: GCA_017639245.1. Lineage (NCBI taxonomy): Eukaryota > Metazoa > Chordata > Aves > Psittaciformes > Psittacidae > Myiopsitta > Myiopsitta monachus. The sequence continues at coordinate 84,724,984 of CM029920.1, forward strand.
TCCCTGTTTTATAGATAGGGACTTGAGGTGCAGAGATTAAATGCTCTGTGCTACCTCACACAAAAAGCCTGTGGCTCACTCAGAATTTAACCAGCCTTTTCTGTGCCCTTGCTTAGCATGGGAAACAAAGGATGATTCTTCCCAACCTATGCAAATTTGGCAGATGGGTCTTGACATTCTCAGTGTCATGCCAGCACTTCCATTTAACAGAAAACTGGTGTATGTGATAAATATTTGATTTTGCTACAAGTGCCTCGCTGATCTCAGGAGGATCCAGAATGGAGGCGGATGCTGGCAGCCCATCTCAGCAGATCTCACAGAGAAGTTGTGCTCTAACCCTGTTCTGAACCGCCCATACACTGAATATGCCTACTGCCAGTGCTGCTCTCTGAGCTGGAGTGGAGCTGGGACAGGAAAGTAGTCCTGTCTTCTCTCCATCACTTTCCTTTTAAGCATAATGCACATTCAATGTGAGAGAAAATTAGATCCCATAAACCCTTCCTGGTAAAGAATACACCTTGGCAGCACAAACAGCCATACGTATTTTGTGAGTAAGGCACTTGACATATCCAAGTCTGTGTGTGACATGAAATCCTAGGCTACTGAATTCAAGGGCAGAAATAAAGGCTGGTCAAAACTGGGAAAGCAGCAAGAGCAGGAATGAAAATTAGTGTCCCACAATGAAAAGTCAAGAAACAGTTCATTACATTTCCCAGGGTTTCAACATTTCAAATTTTGAATGTACAAACTCTCTAATTGTGTTCTCCTTTTTTCTGCATATTTTGACATTGACAATTGAATGGGGTGAATGGTGAACTCAGTCTTTCCTGCAATTTCTATTTCTCATTTATCTTTAGGTTTCTAAAACGTTTCTACTCTTGACTGCTCAAAATAGACATTTTCTGGACAACCCACAGTACAGAAAAATAGGTTTTAAAGGGACAAGTGCTTGGGAATGATGTAGGAGACAGCACAAGGACCCATATACCATTAATCTTATTGCCTTCAGTGCCGAAAAAATATATTTAAACATATCAAATCAAACTGACCCCTCATCCTCTCGGGTACCTATCGTTGATGTATGAGGAGGAAATGCCAGGAGAGAATGAATGTGAAACATAATCCTGCATTGCATGCTTGCTACATATTGACTGTGAGGAACCACAAACTGAAGCAGATGATGTTGCATCAGTACAAGAAGAGCTAAGGGGGACAAGATAATCATCATAAATGCAAGGACGGAAGATGGTGTCATCCGCTTTCCCCAAGTTATTCACTTTTAAATGTGATTTACAAAGGAAATTGTAAATCCCAATTGACCCAAGCAGAGAAAACAATGCCCCTTTAAAAGAAAAGTAAAAGAAATATCCAACATCATTCAAAGTTCTCACTGAGCAGCATGAGCTCAGTAATAGAGGGGAAAACCAAAAACCCACAACAACCCAAAAATCCAGCAGCATTTTCTTCCACTAAAGTATATTTTCAAAAGACCTTTATGGAAGTATAATGAAGGTTGGTCAGCGTTGGAGCAGCTGTTGATGCTCTGCGACGTATCTCTCCAGAATATATAGATAATAGAAAACTCTGCTGCCACATTGATCTAGTTCAAAAGTAACTTCTGCTTTCCCTTTTGTAATAATGTTTGCACTGGTAGGCAGCGTTCCTCCAGGAACCTCAAAGCATGCTTGTAATGAGAAAAAGTGCCCTAAGGAACCTTTCAGGTTGGTAAACATCATTACTAGCACTCTACAGACATGGGGACCAAGGATATGAGAACAAGTGAATAAGCCAGAACGGAAATGTTCAATGAATTTTATGAAAGTGCTCTTTGGCAATGGTGCTCCTTCATCTGTATGCACTTTCTAAAACATGTAAATATGATCAGTTTATCCCTTACTCTTAGTAAAGAGGAATAACCTACAAAATACTTCCTGTAGGTAAAAGAAAACACAGGAGTAGTTGAGACATGTTTTACACTCATACTCTGTCTTGTCTTGTGGTAAATTGTTTACATGCTCCATCTGGAAGCATAAAAGAAGTTACACCTCTTGTTTAAAGTCACAAAATACATCTTAGTTGTCTACTGAGAAACTGTCCTGATTCCATGCCAAGTTCCAACCATTTGGCTACACTGTCCCCTTTATGCTGGATTGCTCTTTAAGCGCCATTCAAATTTCCCTGTTAGCACCCTTTTCTAACATATCATAATTACCTGTAATCTCCTACATATTTTTAAAGCAGATCACCATCTTACCCTCTTTCATCATAATAGGGGTGCTCCCTCCCACCAGCAAATTCCTGCAGACCTCATGATGTAAATGCCACATTCAAGTTCATTTCAATTTTCATCATGAAGGCAGCTTGGAAATGTATTATGACAATTTATCTTTGTGCTATTATAGGTCAGTAACAACATGTATTGAAATTGAGAAAATTCTCCAAATTTTGATTGATGAGAAAGTAAAAACCTATGAGAAGCTACAGTGGAAGGGGAAATATCTAACAGCACAAAGGCATAAGAACTGTTTGAATTATGTAAATCAAAGACTTGTAATTGATATTGTATGTTCAAACACTTCAGTCAAATTGAAAAGGTTGAGGTAGATTCCATTAAAGGTTATCCATGTAGGCTGAAGCTTTATTTTCTTAATTAGAAGTTTTCCTCTCTGCTGCTGTGGAACAGAATTTCAGCAGAGTTTGGTTTTGTTCCTGCCACAACCAGAGCTTCTCTCTGTTTCCTTTGTGAAGAAACACAAAAAAGCCCCAAGCAAACAAACAAAAAGTAAAGAAAAAAGTTCCCTAGGCTCTGATCCTACCTGGACTTTTCATCATATTCAATTTTACCCACTTATTAATCTCCTTGAACTGCTAACAGAATTACAGTTAAACGCATGAGTGTCTGCAAGTTGAAGACTTCATTTATCATGCACACTCTGTATCAAATCCAAATTGCAAAGAAATCAATTAGGTATTTTCCCAGTAATTTTATTGGCATAAAGACTTGTCCACAAACCACTCTATGGAACTTCCTGGGTCAGACTCCGTATCTAGCTAAGCTTTACCTAGCTAGAATAGCTCTACTGACCCTCACAGAAACACTCTGGAACAAAAACAAAACAGAAACTAGTACCTAGAATTTTTACATGATTATGTGCTAGAAAGATGGTCTGCAACACTATTTAGGCAAATCCATAGAGGTAAGAGCCTCCTGTATGGCAAAACCATATCACAATATGGCAAGTTTGGTGCATAAATGGTATTCTAAATCACAGTACAGGAAAATGAAGGTTTATGTAACTCTGAGATTTCCATGCTACATCATCTACAAATAGACATCTCTGTATCACCATGCTAACACTCATGTTTTCTTTCTAGTAGTTATACAGATGGCCTTACAAAATTAGATTAAGCTCCAAAAAATGTCTGCTAAAATATTCATTATTTGTGATACCGCTTAAAATTCTAAAGCGATGATGCCATTATATCCCATTGGTATCAAGAGCAGAAAAAGCAGCCTCAAAATACTAGTGCGTTAAAAAGACATCCACTAGTGATTAACATATGAACCTTTCACTTACCTCTGTCATTACCATGTCCTGGCATTTTTTCACGTATTTGCCATCTGCTTTCACAATGGTCTGCAGGAAACGCAAGTACTCCACATGACGGCCGTGGGTCTCAATGCAGTGTACAAAGTGCTGTACCACTCTTTCACTAATTTCATTACACAGAAGGTAATTATTCATGAAGATGTGCCTCATGGTTTCAGCTTCCAGGAGCTAAACAGATTAAAATCAAAACAGCCTTATAGGAAGAGCAGATCTGTTTGGAGATTGAAAGATTCACAGGATTCTAGACTAGAGAAAGGCACATTGGTAAAGACAAAATGCAGAAATCCAATGTGCATCAGCCCAGGAATTAAGCAGTGACCTTAGGGCCTAGCTTTCATTTATGATGGGATTTCACCACACTTTTTTATGAGTATAAAATGGTCCTAAAGTGGAGCTTTTTGTGCCCTAACAAAACTTGTGCCCATTTGGAAGGTGAAGACATGCATATACAGACATGACGCTGCTAGAGCCCTCTATAGGGACTTAAGCATGCAAGATGCCTGAGACCACATTCATCCCACTCATCATCAAACTTCTTATTGAGGCAACCCAGAAAGATGATTAGCTACCTCTAGCTCCCTCTATGGTCGACAGAGGCAGGCATTTCCAGCAGGCAAATCATTGCACGTGCAGTCTGATCACTCTGAAAGAACATCTCTTTCTACATCAACTACAGAGGGAACCTAAGGATGTGTTTCAATTGAAACAGAATAGTACAAGAGAAACAGATTTGTAGCAAGAAGGGATGCTGCTGGGGACTCAGCATCCAGACTTTATGTATTCTTGGAGATTTTGCTTCAATGTTGTTCTAGTTTGGTCCCTTGGACTAAAGTTTATGAGGGTTAGGTGTGCTCCCAGGGTACACCTTTCTATATAGTGTCCTCTGAATGGAATCCCCACCAACTTTGTTCCACAATGTGAACAAAAGCACAATAACTGGGATGATCAGAAGATCAACTTCAAAAGAACAGAAATGCAAGTGCAGCCATGCTCTATACTTGGCAGCCAAGTTAAGCATGAGTGTTGGACAGGATGGAGCCTGGGCATTAATCCCCACTGTGGTCAGTTCAGTGCCTTTCACTAACTTCACCAAAAAAAGCATAAATGAAAAAATAACAGAACAAATGCTTCCTAATGCATGAAGACCCAAAGTCTACAATCCTAATACACTCTTTCCAATAAAAGCATGTTTTGCTCAGTAGATCTACCATTGAGCGAGGTGCCATTCTATACGACTGTATCTGTAAACACACACATACACATATACACAAAGGGACCATGGCAAAGAGATTTACAATAAAGACAATGATTTCATAAAAGATCAAATTTTAAACTAGTTGCCTCAAATGGAAGCATCATCATCAAAACCCTATGGGTCTGATTCATCTGTCATGCAAGCTTCATGACAGTATCATCACAGCACCTTCTACCTTGACTGTGAGTCAGGGTGAATAAGATCAGAGTCAAGCTACATGATGAGATGATGTGACACTTATTCACAGATACCTCCAGTAAACCCCACAGATAATATTGTTATACACTTTTAAAATTACAACATTAAAAACAATGATATAAAGAGCAACAGTAAGGGAGAAGAAACAAGGACACAGAAGGCAGAGAGGGCATAATCTCAAGAAATTACTTATTTAGCACTGTGATTTTTCAACAAGTCCAAATTTACTTCTAGTTTTAATATTCTCCTTAAATAAGAAACTTACCCCTGGAGTTAAGAACAAGTTGAGATTTTTGTGGAGGAGAACTTGATTCTGAGGATTTCCTCTACAGAAATTCTGAAGAAAAGTGTGGGCTAGATTCATAACTTCATTCATCTTTTCATCGCTCTTCAGAGAGAAAAGACAAACGAAATCAGATGGGCATACCTAACCAGACTTGTTGAAACGACACAAGGTGAATTCAGACAGGAACAAACCAATTTTCCCGAGCCTTTACAGGACAGGAATTCCCTCTTTGGCAAAAGAAACTGGTGTAGTTTTCTTAAGAGACCATTAGTGGCTGTACCTTACTCTACATTGACCTGACCATAGGGAGACACAGGTATGAGCAACAACTCTAAGTAAGATTTCCTCATGCATGATTATCATTTCCTAGCTTAAAAAATTGCTAAGTGGCTTGAATTAAATAAATAAAAAAACCCACCTCTCTAGCCTGCACTGATTTTAAGCTTTTTAAAGATTTAGCTTTTATATAGCTACATATCGAAACAGATGTATGTGTGCTTGTGTGTGTACACCTACATGAATATGTATGCTTATATACACTCCTACACAAATATATATCTAAGTTTCATCCCCATTTTATCTTCCTCTCATATAGTATTCTATGATTTGATGAACCACCTATATGGACAAACACTGTTTTACTGAATACAACTGAACCCAGTGTCTGTATCACAACATTAGCATGTAACACTCAAGAAAATGTAGCCCAGAAGAGCTTTACCTCCTCTCAGTGCTTTCGACAAGATCTAGAAAAACGTGGTCTTTAAAAGGCTATCTTTTAAAGATCCTTCATTTGTATGTCCGATGCCAATAAATGAGTGCAAAATCACATTATCTTCTGAAAAACTTGCAAGGTCCACAAGGTTAGAAGCCTCCACCACAATAAAAAATTAATTATTTCAGACCTGATACTTGAAAGCTTTTTGCCCATTTTGTGCATCTGTGATAGCTCTCACATCAGCACCCGACAGTGGAATTCAGGTACCCTGCCAGAAGATCCATTAAATCGATACTTCTTACTGTGCAGTGACTGCAGATCTAAGGTTTGCCTGATTCATGACTGGGATGATAGCTCAGTGGCATCCAGGTACGTGAGGCAGTAAACATTACATTATTAACAAAACCTGTTCTTTGCAGGCAGCCATATTTAAACCTAGGCCAAACCCCTTATTCTTAAGGCAGAAAATGGCATCATTATCTCATGTTTGTACCGTAGTTCACTGAATTAAGTTAAAGAAAATATTCAGATTGATTCTTGGGCCACTTGAGGCCTTGCCCTTTACTGAGTTCATGTTCTTTACCACTAAAGTTATGAGAATAACCTTTTCATAGGGTATCTGCAGAAGGTCCAAGACTACCAAGTGGGCACCCATATTTTTCAGCAATCGCTGCTGCTGATTCCGAGATTTTTTATTCTGAACACAAAGTTTGCTGAGTCGAATCAAAATCTATAAATGAACAAACAAATAAATAAGCATGGAAGGAAGCAAAGAAGCAGTCATATCACAACACTAAACAAAAATACACTCTTTTAAAATAGTTAATAAATCTGATTCTCAAACAAGCATGTGAAGTTTCTTAGCAGATATACCAACCTCTTTAACAATATTGTAGTTATTGCTTTTATTGCTGTCTATCTGGGGTTTTTTGGTCCCATCCTGTATTGGACTCAAAATATTTGACTCCTATGAGAAAGAACACACAACAAGTGAAGATGCCTTGCAATTTCCTGTACATGAACCAATTATATGTAATAACAGCAAGTGAAGAAGTGTTACAGCACTTCATAGGGAATTTATCATTATGTGATTTATCACATAATAAGAATATTCATTCATTCTTTATCCACTGGTCCATGAGTTCACAATCAAGTCCTCCTTTTGTTTCAAGTTCCAACATAATTTGAGGCAATTACTCTATGTGTACATGCTTCCGATCCCCCTAAAAAAGAATACATTCCTAAATCATGGACTAGATATCCAAGGAATTTCAATACTATGAGAATAGGAACAAAAAGTATAGTTCAATAGCACCACTTGTTCCAAAAATCTCTAATACAGCTAGAAAGATTACAAAGTCTCTGTATGTGAACATTAGAAAGTCTGGAGAAAGAGCTTAAGATGACCTCTGTAATTAAGATAAATAGGTGGAGTTCTCAGCAGTACAGGAAGAAGTAGCATATGGAAAGCGGAGATGTTCCTCTCATGAAGAGGACACTTCTGTCCTCATCTCTGGATGATGCAGGAAAGGATTTAAAAGCAAATGAGAACCTTATGTTGTTAAACTGCAACATCCAGTCATGATGCTGTACGCTCTGGGCCTTGGCTCTTAGAAAGCCCCAGCTGGGTATGATAAATAAGAGAAATCAAGTCAGCAAGTAACTGCCAACACCCACGCACCTTTCCATGCATATCTCAGTCAAAACATGGAAGAGCATCCACACAAATACTGTCACTTAGAATACTGGCGGTGTTTTGTTTTGTTTTCTGCTGCCAGCTATGGGAAGCCTTTCTTAACTGGAAACACAAAGAACTGAAAGATTGGACTTTGGATGCTGAAATTAAGCATGTAGAAAAACTGCAGCAGATCTCATGATTGCCTCACAGTATAACCACAAGGATATAAACCAGTGTAATAGCACGAAAAAAAAGAAGAAACAGGTGCACTTCTGAGTTTCATTGTGTCCTCAAACTTCCTACTGTTTTAGAGAAGAAAATTGTGCTAAACCACACACGTGCACGCCAGTCTGAATGTTTACACATCTTGAAACCTCTCTCTGAACTTTCTTAGCTGATGGTGAAGATAAAGGGCTCTAAGAATCCCAGCTGGTCTTAATTTCCAGTGGAGCAAGAACAGCTGCACCACTTGGCCATGGAAGCTGTTTATAACAGTGTTCAGCATGGTCGTGTTGATCTATGCAACCACAGTGGATTTTTATTTGTTTAGCTTTGTTAGTATGCATGCTGCTTTCTCTTTAGCTGTTTGAATCAATACTTCGGAAGGAATTTCAGGTTCTTTGCTATAATTAACCACCCTCCCCTGTTCTGGGACTGTGGGTTAACCAAGATTCATTTACCGTTACTTGTACCAGCATTCTTCCTCAATCAATGTAGTTTTATAATCCATGTGAACTATATGTCTTACCTGGAAGTACTGACCAGCATTAAACTGCTGACTCTACCCTTTCTCTTAACAAAATAAAAGCCTGTTTATTGAACCTATAAGAGCATGCCAGCGATGTAGTTATCAAGAGATGATTACACCACTGGGATACCAGAGACACTCAGTTGCATATCTTGCCTTGTTAAGCCCCATGATAGTCATTCTGTGTCACACATTTCCATAGGGGACAGGGAGTCATAGACATCACACCGAGAAAGGTTCCCTTCTGAGCACCCCACCTTCAGGAAGTGGTATTTTCTGTAGACTATTTCCTTTGTAAAATTCCCAGAATATCACTGTGTGCATCAGTGTTAGGATCCTTTCTTTCTAGCACCCAAAATGGAGCCCCAGATTTCAGCATTGAGTCCAAGCAGTTCCCAGCCCCTGAAATAGTCGCTTATCCCAGAAAGAGAGCTGTGCATACACCACTGGGCAGTGTCACGCTGGCACAGTTTTGCCCTCTGCAGGCTGTGTTTACTTAACAGAGGAAAGAGGGGCACTCAGAAATTCCAGTTCACAATCTCAACCTATAGGTGATGTTTAAGATGCTTGTTCAAACATTCCCAGAACCAAAGCAAACTGCCACAGACCAGAAAAAGAGGAGAGCAAGGGAACACCAGGCACCTGAGGATGCTGAAAGTTTATACGACTTTAAACATTACTGAACTTTCTCAGTGAATGGTGAAGATGAGAAGCTCTATAAATGCCACAGCACTATATTTCAGCTCCACCTGAGAGTCCTTTCACAAAGACTGTCTGTTTCTCCTCCTCATATCTGTGCTTCTGGTGCTACACCACCAATACATCCTCCAGTGACAGGACAACAAAAGCCACACTTTCCATAGGCTGTGGTATCTATACAGACTCATAACATCTTTATACTAGAGATGACCAAGTAAGCAGGCTTTATCTGCTTTTTCCTTCTCAAGCCAAGCTCAGTTGTGTGACATCAATTTCAGCATTTCCTCCTAATCCTATATGGTGTCTAACATATCTGACCTAACTCCAAGCACTCCTTCCTGTAATTCTGATCTCCAGTTCCTATGAAGAAGATCCTGCATGGATGGATGTAAGATTCATTGTCCTCTCTGTGGAAAACTCCAGATACTTCATTTTTCTACAGATACCATTTCTGGAGTCAAATAATTGCCAAAAAAGCAGGAGTCTCTAGCCCCCTCCCCAGGTTATGACAGAAAGGTGAAAACAATTACCTCAGAAAAGCCAAAGGGCAAAAAAAAATGTATTTTATTTCTTTTTAAATTCTTCAGCCAATCTTGCAAAGTGCTTCAGCAAGGACAGAAACTTGGGCTTCACATAAGACTGTTCTGGAATGTCATTTAAGCCCTTGTGCACACTTTAATGTTGTTTGTAAAAAATTAAGCACAGGCAAATGAAGCACATTCGCTAAAGACCTAAAGGTTCATCCAGCTCAGTATTGAATACCCAGCATCCATTCCAAGAAAGCATGGGATCTCACAGGGATGTTCATCTGCTCAAAGCTAGCCACCTGCTTCACATATTGTAGATTACGACTGATACCTCACCTCTTGTGTCTGACTTCAGATCTCAGAGAGAGTATTCATTACCTCGAGTAGTTTTGCCAGCTATAAATATTTCCTGACTGTTAAGGAAAAAATAATGGAACAGATTCTAAGCTATTGTAACCTGGAGCAGTTCTCATGGAATTACCACCAGATGATCTAACCAGTTAGAACAGTAATATGTAATCTGCACAATACAACAGGTTCTCAGATCTGCCAGAGATAGTATCACACATCTACTGAAGCACTGCTAATCCATACAGACCCACAGATGCCTCATGGAAAAAAAAAACCAAACAAACCACCACTGAAAATCTCCCATTTACAGATGCTACTGCACATTGTTTCCTCCCCTCTTCCTGGAGTTTCTTTGCCATCAGGGCTTTCCATAGAAATAAAAGGGATTTTATTACACTTTTATAATTTATTATAGCTACAAAACCTTGTAAATATCCTGCTGCAATCCTAGATCCTGTTTCCCATTACCTTTCCCATTCATTAAATAAAGGAACATTTTCTTTCTTGCTAGAGATATGCTTGAGAAAACAGGAAATCCCACATATTTAAGCTCATAAAGTCCAGGTTCCTCCCCAGTTCTGACACCATTAGATTCAGCTAAGTTATATCAGAGGATTAGCAGTAGGACCTGATAGATTTAATAATCTGATATTAGATTATTATCAGTAGGACATGCAATATCCCTAGAAACTGGGAATCTCCCTTGAAATGTTGGATTTTCCGCCATATGAAGCCACCTAAGACCAGCTTTCCCATCTGAAAGACAAAGTGTATGTCATAGAAACATACAAACACCCTGTCTCTTCTCAATGGCTCCTACTTTTCTTGAACACATTGACTTCACAGTGTTGTATGAACACCACTTGACTCCCTGCTAAGCTTCCTCTGGTGGCTTCCTTGCCCATTTTCTTGCCACCAGTGAAGACTACCGTGGAAGAGAATGAGGAAAGTGCTGTCTCAGAAATGGCAGTTGATCATCTCTCCAAACTTCCTCTGACAAAAATGGAAAAGCGGGAATAAATACTGGTGGGAAAGCCTGCTCTATCTACTGTTACGCCACAAGCCTCAACCATAGCAACTCTTGCAACATTTTGCACTTTAAGATTCATACTGGAGTTATGTAATTACACGAGGACCTCAGCTTTCACCGAAAAACAAAAGTAAAAAAAATCAAGAACAATTTTTCAGAATCAGGAATCTGTGGCTCCAGATTCAAGTTCTGAAGTTTCTCAACTTCTGGTGTGACACGGGTCAAAAAACCCCAGGATATTCGTGTGCCTACAAAATCTCAGCATTCTCAGGCGAGTCTTAGGTTTGGTGGAGAGTGGAATTACTTGTATAATATTTAAAATATGGATTTGATTGTATTCCCCTTCCCTACTTGCAGGAACAGATACTGTCTACTCCTTCTACAAGAAATCTGGAGAGGGGCTTTTTACAAGGGCATGTAGTGATAGGACAAGGGGGAATGGCTTTAAACTGAAAGAAGGGAGATTTAGATTAGATATCGGGAAAAAACTCTTTACTGTGAGGATGGTGAGGCGCTGGCACAGGCTGCCCAGAGAAGTTGTGGCTGCCTCATCCCTGGCAGTGCCCAAGGCCAGGCTGAATGGGGCTTTGAGCAACCTTATCTAGTGGAAGGTGTCCCTGCCCATGGAAGGGGGATTGGAACAGTATAAGCCTTAAGGTCCCTTCCAACCCAATCCATTCTGTGATTCTGTGATTCGTTCTTCCAGCAAGCCAGCACAACTGCCACCAACATGTCTAGATTACTTCCTTGGCCACAGAGTGATGCCATGCACTGTGGCTTGTTTGCTAGTCAAGAAGACAAGTGGCGCAGCTCTGTGACACAAGAATGCAGTTACTGAAAGCAGTGGGAGAGAATATTGAACACATTGATGAGAGGCTTTATCTCCTATTTTATCTATTACTAAAGGTCAGCCAGAATCCTGCACAATCTCACTTTACTACTTTGATTAACCAGACTACAAATTTGCAGTTGTTCATTAAGCTGCTTATCAATATTGAAACAATCCTAACAACAAAGTCTTTAAACCCACCTCTATTGGCTCTTCTCCCCCTTTGGTTTGATTGTCGCCCACCTCTCCACTCTCATAATTGCTGCTCTTTTCAACCCACAATTCTGATTTTTCCACAGTCAGACGTAGCTGATCAAGATCAGCCTTTGATTTGCTTGTAGTTATCAACATCTTGATTAGACACCAGCAACTGAACCTGGAAATACAGAAAATTACAAAACTATTACAGCACTAGCACCAGCACTTATGCCTGGGTAATTTGCTTGACAGTTTCCATTCTAAGCCACTTTTTCCAGGTGCTTTATGTAACCTTCCTTATGAAATTGAAACATGGCACATACAGCATTTTTAGCCCTCAATCATCAAGAACATTTAACAGAGGCAGAGGCTACAGTTGCTCAAAACAAGATAGTTTATAAAATTCACAAAATTCTCTCACCTTCTTTAATATACTGCAAAATATTTTCAGCACAAACACAGATTTAAAAGCTCTTGAGTTCTACGCAGGGTTAGCGCTGATGCACTGATTATGATCCTCATGGCATTAAAACAATAGTTACATGGTATTAAAGCAATACAATTAGAAATAGCATATACCATCGGCACAGCACCTCACAAGGGGAAAAAGAAAAAAAGGATGGTATGACAAGGAATCATGACATCCAGAGAAAGGTCAGAATGGCGACTTTAGTGATCACCTACATCACCAAAATCAAATAGGGAAAAATAACAGATCTTAACACTGTTAGGCCAGCTTAAAAAACTTGTTTGAAAATAGCTCACAAACTGACTTTCAGGTTCATGTAATTTCCCACTGTGAGGGTTGCCTTTTACAAAGATTAATCTAATCCTTTTTTTTATACTCTGTTTTTTTTCGCTGTTATTAGTAGTTCTTGATTTAACATGATCTACACATTTCCTTACTTGGCAATGCTCTTTGCTCTATCGAGATTATTAATGAAGACAATATTCCCCAAAACCACCAACAATCTTTACTGCAAATCAATAAGCACTACTAAGAAATCACACTTACATAAAAGATTAAGGTCACACGGCAGACAAGAACAATGATAGGCACATTCTATTTCTAAAAAACATCACTACATGCAGGCTAATATTCACTATTTCATAATACGAAGTTTTCATCACCTTCCCTCTTAGCTTGGTAAAACCTTGTGATTTTACAGAATTTATGAATGCTGCTCATCCACAGACATTCATATTCCATGTTCTCTACAGTCTTTTTTTGTTATTTGCCAGTTAGACTTTTCCATCCTTTACAAAAACATGTTAAGCTACTCAGTCCTTGCTGACCTGAGAATAACAGCTATTTATGCAATGAACTAGCATGGCCTAACTTTAACAATCTAGTGAGAGGCTTTTACGGCAAAACATTAAACAAATGCTTTTCAGGTCTTTATTGTTCATCTGCTTTTAAACAAGAGAAACCTCCACAGTGTTACATAAGGGTGAGACAACACACTATCAAGCTCCTGAAATAAGCATCAGATGGTATTATCAACATGTGTTACAGAAGCTTACGTAAAGAGAGATGTTCCTGTCATCCAGCTCCATGACATCAGATCTCCCTATCCTAATCCGCTGACACATGGAGCCTGCACATGCACTGTTATCAAGCAGAAAAAATAAAAGCTGCAAATGGGTTTGACTCTATTACTCTCTTCCTTTTATTTGGGCCTATCTTTACCATGCGGTGGAACACAATGCAAAGACACCTGAATTAGAACTAGAAACACCACATGAATAACAAGAGAGCTCTAAACCAGCCTAAGCAGCCCTGACAACAGAAAAGCCTTATTGCTGACACCAGTGTACTGCTTGCAGACCACAAGCTACTAATTCTGTCTCTGAGGGATTGCTACTAAATCATGTCTCACTGCGAGATGCATGCTTGTCCCACCTGTCACCACAGACCTATGTTTTCAGTAATGGATGCAATGCCAGAAATATCTATTTCTGGGTGCACAACCATAATACACATTAGCACATGTGGTCAAATCTAATGAAAACAAAACAAACAAGACAAAAAACCTCTCTTGAATTTGGGCCTCTAAGGAAATAATTAATGGTGATTTAGGAAAGTAAAGCAACCTTTGGAAAGGCTTTCCATGCAGTCAGTTTCCTAGAATAATGCTATGCCCATCCGTACCTGTTTAAATGCTTGCAGAACTTCTGCTCTCTGGCTGAAGTGCTTAAATAGCAGATGCAGAGCACCTGAGAGCAAAGGAGGGTAGTCGTGCATGATAAGGTGAATGAGGACCCGTAAAAAAGTTCTGCCTCCTTCATCATCAAGCTGAACTGCATTCTTCTCCTTTCTGAAACAGAAATGGAGGGTAATGAAGGACCAAATAAAGTAAAATAATTAAGAAAAAAAATAGAATTTTTTGACACAATCTTCATTTGAAAGAGCTCTTAAAACCAAATCAAATATGCTGCAAGAAGGCAACTATGAACATTAATATATTTTATAAGGACTTCAATCCTACAGCTATATGCTGTTGCAGCAATCTTGTAGTGGAACGGACACTGCAGAATGAAAATAAGTATGTATGAACTGTATCAAATACTGTAAATAAAACCCATCTTGCAAAAACCTTCATTTAAGTCTTGAATAAATTGTCCCAAGCTCTTCCCCAATCCAAATTAATTGAAGTAAACAACATTTCATCAGAGATTAATTTGGCCCTTTCCTTTTTACTCCTTCCCTTTTCATCTGCTATTAAAATTTCATTTAAGGAAAAATAAGCTCAAAAATAGTAAGAATTGCCAAAAGCATCAGATTTCTAGAATCATATTCATAATCTGGAATGGCAGAAAGCAGATTTACACTTAACATATCAAAGCAGAAATAATGTTTCCAAGAAACCATTCAGTCTCTCTGCTAAAGATGCAGATGCCAAGGGCTCTGTGTTGTTTTACATTATGGGAGTTCAGGGAGAGGACTGGAGGCATTGCTTGCGCTGGTAAAGATTGAGAATGCATAAGGGACTGCGAGAGGAAAGATCAGAGTGCCCATAGTGCAGATCCTTCTCCCTAGCTCCAAGAAAAACTTTGAAGTCTATGGCCTTGTCTAAATGGAATTCATTTTTACTGGTATAATTATACCCATAAAATTAAACCAACATAGTGATAATGATAATAACTCTCCAGTGTGGATATATTCTATGCTTTTTTTTAATGCTCACAGCGTAGCTGTAATAATTTCAAAAACTCTGCAAGCATAACTCGTGATCTACAGGCCTCTGGTGGTCCAGAAGGTCGTGGCAAGTAGTCCACAGTTAACTTGAGGAGTCGTATGAAAGAGACTGTTCTTTACATCAATTTCTAATCAAGTTCAAACACCAGGTGCAATGACAACTGGTCATGTGGTCTATGAGAAATAATGAAGTTGAACAGTAACCTCCTGATCCAAGAAATCTGGAGCTACAACCATAAGGTACATGAGAAAAAGGTTTTTCTTTAAAAGCATCCATGTAAGGCATTAGAAGATAAATACTTAGTGTGTTTTAGCTCAGTATGCACAATGTTCCCTAGCTGACATTTGGAAACATGACAAAAACCTACTAACTCTCTTACAACTAAGAGGGTGGTCATTTCCAACCCCATGGCCACCCACACCAACTGGGCTATTGTTTGAAATCCAGATCTTCTCTGGCACTTTTCTATGTAAAGGTTATGTAATAAGCAGCAGCCGAAGGAAGAGAAAGAGGAATGAAAATATGCACAGAATAAACAGAGACTGACCATGACAAAAATCAACATGAACAAACAGATATACAGAAACGTAAAATTTCAGAGAACGTACCTGCCAGCAAACATGGTCTCAGCCTGAGCTGCAATTTCATCTATATCTGGAACAATTGCTGGAAAAAGAATTAAGGAGAAAAAAGCCAGTGACATTGTTTAATCTGCACAGCAAAATGGAACTCTGGAACTCTTTAAAGTAGATATTGTCAAGTGAAGGCATAACTACACATTCCTCAACTGGGTAAAATTCACTATCTGTAAGAGTAGTAGGAAAGAAACAGGACATGGGCTAATTGGGGTTAAATTGTGTGTTACCATTATTATTACTAAGGAAGAGCCAAATTGTAGTGATGAGCTACACACAAACTAGCCCCATGGTGCTAGGTCATGTTCAGGGAGCCACAAATGATCTGAAATGTTTAATTTTATTATTTTTTTATGAGAGTCATAAAAACAGCAGTCAGCCTTTGAAACACTTCTGCGTGCACGGGAATGCTCTGGGAAAACCGCTCGCTTCCCATACCACATTTACCTTTCTTAAATCAGTCCTCATCCAACTCCAACCATTTTTGCATGACCTACCCTCCACTTCATTTATCATTTTGCGGTGTTTTGGGAAGAGCACAAATAAGAAAATATAGTGTCATCATGGAAAAAAAGAATCACGTTTTCGTTAGAGGAGGACAGGTCGGCAAAAAAAAAATAAATCTTACTTTTACGGAATTCCTTAAAATTCTCATTTTCCCATAAACTTTTCAACTTCAAGCAGCATGCATCTTTCTGCTCTAGATGAGTTCATTGTTTGTAGTAGTCTTCACAGAACTATTTCACATTGAAATACAACATTTACCTGAGGCAATCCCTGGTGTGTCAGGCGGGGATGCTGTAGAACAATCAACATTTTCGTTGTTCTCCCCAAACTCTCTCTTATAGATAGACAGCATATAGGATATTCTATAGTCCAGTCTAACACTGAGAATAAACTACAAGAAAAAAAACATTTTAAATATTACTTTTCTTCTTTCATTTGGTAATACGGTTTAGGATGCTTCTGTGCAGGGATACTTGATTATTTAAAGTTAATTATTTTAAGTAAACATAACCATTACAAAACAAAAGAAGAATCCATTACATTCATCAGTTTTCAGTGATTTCCATTCTTTGCTCTGACCATCCTGAGACATACTGAATTCTACCCCTATCGACTGTTGAATACTAAGAAGCAGCCTGGATTTGTTCAGGGGCTCCAGCACACTGCCTTGCCCTCATTGTCTGTAAGCCACATCGGTACATTCAAACCCATGTTGAAACAGTTATTTCATATTTCAGCTGGACTTCTAATGCCCCATGAAGATGAGAAGTGGAGTGGGGCTGAGACTAAAGAACAAGGCTCAAGGCTCACCCTCTCAGGTGCTAGACAGCTAAGGGCAGCAGTGCTGTGGTTAACTCCAGGCTCTCCTGGAGTGAAGTACAAGCACGGTGGGATCTTTCATTACACTGGTAATTGTGAGCTGAGGATGTGACCAGCAAATACCATTTCCTTCATAAGCTTCCAATAGTGTTGCCAGCATACAGCAAAAGTAAAAAGTTTGGGTTTGGAAGCTAGCACTGTAATGGTAACAGGGTTTCCCCTCACCCAACACTCTGCTTTCTTGTGATTATTGGTGCCTTTTCTTCCTCAGCTGTGAAATCAGAAACTCATACAGGAAAAATCCTAATTCAAAGCTGGAAGTGCTGCTTTTATCTTGGAACAGTGAGGAAAATAACTAGGCTGGAAACATTAGTAGCAATTTAATGAGTGACACATATATATCTGACGCTTCAACAACTGCCTTTCAACGGAGTTTCAGTGTTTCCCACACTGACACTCCCTGCCCACAGTAAATGCAAGCATACAGTGAAACAGGTTTAAGGTAATTTAACTTATTTTGCAGTCAGTGGGGATGAAAGCACACGCTAAGTTACCAAGACTCAGGTGACAGGTGATGACATAGGAAATGTTGGCAACCTGTTTCTTTGATCTCTAACTAGAGTCAGACAAGCTTCCCAGACCCAGAGCGCTGTAACAGGACTTGACTAGGACTATAACATCTAAATGCGATTAAAATGCCAGTTCAAGAAACAGCATCTTTGCTTTAAAATTTTTGGTTCCATGATGAAGTTACCCCATAATTGTACAAGCAAGACTTTTAAAAATAAAAATCTCCTAAGGCAACTAAGTCTATCAGGCCATCTGTTTAATTCTGGCTGACGGCAGGATGAAAACTCTTAAATAAAAAATGCCTCTACTTAAAGATGTAAGAGGATATATTGAGAATTAAATTATTATAAACTGAATTATCTCTTAGAACAGAATAGCTTTAATCATTATTGTACTAGCCATGCATCATAATTCAACAAATCTAAAATATTCTTACTTGTCTTTTAGGGTAATAGCACAATAATGAAAGGTAATGCTATTTCAATTAATCCTCCTTCATTGCGTCATAGATCTACCTAAATTAGTTTGTATTTCTTGTGAACTAAATTCATATATATGTACATTTACTGTGATTCACCAACATACGACAATTTGCAGTAATCTGCAGTAATTTGGCCATGTGACTAAACCATAAGTAACAAGCCACAGATTAAGGAACAAATTAGGATTAAATGCTCTCCAATCCCAGGTGCTCTTGCACTGGACACGCAGTGAAAAAGGAAAGGATGATCCAAAATGTGATTCTCTTGCCTATGAGCAGCCAGGAAATGCATAGGACAAGGTTGGTGTCCTAGAATCATCCAGTAGGCATCAACCAGTAAAGCAAGACCGTATGGAGAGAAACTCAATCAAGGAAAGGAAAAATGAAAGTAAGAAACAATACACATTAATGGTATTATTTAGGTGATACGACTTCCTAACACGCTGTCCTTCAGCATAAGCTTTAAAGCAAAGGAACTCTGGAACCAAAGTATGCACTACTGAGGATACTCTAACAATTGATAGTCTTTCAGATGATGAGTAATTAAGGTAATTTAAATCATTTCTAAGCAGCCAGAACAAATCGAATCCTTCAAAAGTGACAATGGTACCAACAGATCCACAGAATTTATAGAAAACACTGAAACATTCCTTTAGGGCAAAAGTATTGCAGAAACTGGGACTTGATATATAGAAATATGTGTTCCACTTCACTTGGTAATAGCACAAAGTGAAAATTGTATCTCAGGAGGCATGCTAGTGTTACACAGCTCATCAGTTCAGCTGGGAGAACTGTAGCAGCCCACAGACTATTCCCAATCTAGCGGTGTAAATCTGAAACCCACTTTGAAAGTGCATGGCTTTGCATGCCTTCAGTGGGTGTAGGTCCAATTCTGCCCTTCATCAAACTATTATAACAGAATAGTCAAATACTAAAGTCAGGAAAGCTACCACAGTGTGAACTGTGCAACTGTTCACACAGAAGAGCATTCTTTTTCATATCAAAGTGTTATGTTTAAAATGAACAACCCAGTGAATAGTAAGAATGGAGGTAATAGAACTTACCACTCTGTGAATAAGAACTGTGAAATGACTGCTATGTAATATTCTGCCAATCATTATTACCTGCAAAATCTCAATGATTTTCAATTTGGTGTCCATTACAATCACATCTTCACTGTCTGAGGTGTTGGCTTGCTTGCTTGGGTGAATGCTTGGTTGTGCCTCAGAGGCACTAATAGGAAATATAGATCCTCTGCTCAGCACCATCTGGGTCATCATCTCTCCTACACCATGGATGGTCCTCATAACATTGTTTCCTATGCATTAAACAAAAACATGTATATATTTGCCATGAGTAAAGTTTGCTGGCAAAGCTATGTATCACACATACACCCATGTGGTCAAACCCCTTTACAATCCTAACAGGCTCATTGAAAAACAAGTCCCTCCATTCACAGTCAAAACTCAGGAGAATAATTCATTCAAATTACCCAGTGGTTTAGGGACAAATTTTTTACATGGATTTTCCAGATCATTTCTTAGAGGTCAACAGACTGAAAACACCCGAATATTTCCACAGGTCTGTAAACATGTTCAAGAAATCATACCAAGTAGAGCGTAAGAAATCCAAGTAGTTCACCTAATCCATTCCTTTGTCTGAAGGCATATTATCTACATCTAAGATCACTTCTGAAAGAAGTTTGTTTAACCTTTTTTAAAAATTATTTAAGTATTTTATATTCCACATTATACAGCGCCCTGAGGCAATTCCAGGACTTGACTGTATTTATTGTTAGGAAACTTTTATTGGTATTTATTTCATCTATTGCTGCAATTTATGCCCTTGCTTTGTGGACAGATGGGAGGAGTTCATTTTCCATGCCTACTCCCAGCTACTGTCTTTGGCGTAACAATTGGGAATAATATATGTGTGTGACAGTAAGGTTGCTCTTGGCACTGGAGAGGCTGGAAGGAGACTATCCAAGTATTGTCACAGTAAGAGAGAATAAAGATTTGAGGCTGCGCAAGTCTGATCAATCTCTGTATGTGGTCCAAATGGCAGGCCACAAAGTAAAGTCAACTGACACAACTAGCCAACCATGCCCCTTCAAAAAGGTCTCAGGAGAATGTCAGACCCTAAAGGCTGTCCTGAAGGTCAAACTAGTAGCTATAATCACAGTGCCCTGCATATATTATACCTGGGGGAAAAAACGTTTTGCACTCATGTGGCAAGAAACTTGATGCAGCCGAGTTGCAGTGATACCTATGACTGGTGACAGTTCAGCAAAACCTACCAAGAAATACCATCTGTTCCCCTAGATTATACTGGTCTTTCTCTATAGTGAATTTTGATAAGAAAAGCAGCTCAGTGAATCAATTACTATCTTCTTCCAAAGGCTGGAAAAAGAAAGAGTGAGAGTATCATGCTACCCACCTAGAGGAATTAGTTTTCTTTCTTGCAAAGTACAGATCTGAATGAAAGGAAAAAAGGATGATACCATTTCTCTGCAGAAAGAGTGCCAAGACCTAGACTACACCAAAGGCAAACAAAAGAATGGAGGAAATGCAGCTTTGCTGAGGTAAGCCTGAATAATTCTTGTATGTCTTTTAGTACACTTTAATCACCATGCAACTGACAAGTTTTACTCACATTGCAGAGACCCTCTGCCCAGATAATTTGCTGTAAAAAGCCAAAACTATATTTTATTGTGTTAACAATATCCTCCTCTTATGCCCTTCTTTCTTCGATACATAGAACTCAAGTACTGCATGCTGGGAAAGAGGATGCCTTCAGCCCTGACTTTAAAAGGAACACACACAAAGAATTTGCTTTTTCAAAGTGAATAAGGCAGATAAGTGTCACGTTTGAGGTCCCGTTCGGCATCCGGTCTGGTGTGTAATCACTCTGAATTGGTCATTTGAAAATAGTACTTCAAATCCCTGCAAACCAGGGAAAAAAAAACAACCCCACATTTCTGACTTTGCATGATGTCAAGAAAAAAGCAGCTAGATGTCAAACTAGGGGCTAGAGCCTCACATTAGGCAGGCAGAGAGAGTTCTAACTGCTTACACCAGCATAAAATAAATAAAATCATTTCAAATACCCTACCTGCTGCCAAATGAAAATGGTGCTTTTTCCTTTCAAATAAAATAAAACTATTGGGCAATAACATAGTATGGATTTCTCTCTTTCTCTCCTTGCCCCCTTTCTCCTGGTGTGCTAAACATCTATTTGCGTTGACCACCATTCAGTACACCTGTGTAAAACTGGATTACTAAGTGAAGGACCTTCAAGCCTTAAAGTAGCTTCAGTTACACTAACTTTTTGCATTTTGTCTTCAAGCCATGAAATACATGCCCTCATTCATATCATCCTGTCTTTGATGCTGACTGATAAGCCCATGACGAGACCTTGTGCAGCTGCTTCATGGCCTGGAATACTCCTGCTCTACATCTCAGTTGAGAAGTCATCATCCTCTCTCCCACAACATCCCTTTCACTCAGTTGTACAGAAGTGAATATAAATAGAAGCACTGCTATTTGGAAAGCTCAAGAATTTTTAACAACTTAACAATTTCATTTTTAACAACTTCAGCCAATGGGGTTACCAGCTGATAGTGAAAACACTTAAGTCTAAGAGAAATCCAGAAGATAATCCTCTCAAAAAATGGCTAAAACTGCAGTTTGTCCCAGATGAGACAGAAGAATTCCACTTTATCTTGAAAAGTTTCTGCCCACCTTCAGGACTGAAGTCACTAGGAGTACAGTTAACAAAAAAGGGTAGCACCTTTTGGACAAGGTGTCAGACAACATCTTGAGAGGACCTCATGTTCCTGAAGAAAGCAAGCTGGGATTTTGTCTAGAGCATACATCTTGCTTATTTCTCAGCTATCACTGGGGTACTGCACAAGCACTGAACAGAATGGGATTCAGTTCCCTCTGTGACTGTGGAATTAGTCACCCCCTCTACATTTCAGGATCACCTCCATAAGTGAGACTACTTTATCCATCTCTAAAAAGGACAATGAGAGCCCTGATATAACAAAGACTGAGAGGCACTCGGCTAACGTGATGACGGAGCCTATAAAAGCATCTAGGAAATAAAAAGAATTTGGATGACTGCTCTCCTTTCCCCTTACCCATGCGAAACCAGTGGTAAAAGATGGTACAAATCAGTGAGCAGTAGCAATGAAGCTACTTCCCACCAGCATCAGTAACAAGGATAATCCCTCTGTTCACAACATTCCTTTACTATTGACCTTCATGCAACTGATCTAGACAGCTATAGCCAGGAAAGCAAAGGAGGATTAAGGTAGTACCTATTATCACTGCCATTTCAAATTGTATTTCTTTATTGCATAGGAAAGGATTTTAGTGAGAGAAAAGGCTACTTAATGCAGTTCAGTATTTACAGCTGAAATGGGTAGTGACTAAATACTGTATTATTTCAGTCAGTAATGAGGTGTCATGGGTAAACCCATATTGGAAAACTTTTTAACTAATTGTCTGATCCCACTACTATTTTCACTTAGAGCAGACTTGGGCAGAACGTTCCCAGAGTGAAATACAGCAACTGGAGCAATTCAGCTTTCTTTTCAGGAATAATATTCTAACAGCTGTATTTTGAAGGGTGCTGATGAAATCCAACCATCTCTTAGGAGTAGACAACAGACACCCAGTACATTCATGCATGGTAATGAAGCAGCTGACTTCATCTCTACACTGGGTGGAAGTGCTCTGTTCTGCAAAAGAAGACATGAGGATCATTCATGTACATAAAGAGTGGGCAGCAGCTTCTCTTCCAGAAGAACCCCCAGTAATCAGCCCTTCTTGTGCTCAGAATTACCTGTCCAGCCTTGGAAGTCTAGACCATGTTAAGCAGGGACTTAAATCTGTCACTCACAAACATGAGGGGCAGCAGCAGTCTTGCTAGTGGGTTGTTTCTTCTTCCTATGCTTTTGTGTTGTCTTGGCTTTAGTACGGTTATCTCCGCAGGAAAGGGTATGAGCCTCTGAGGTAAGGCATGCAGAAAGGTTATTGCAGCTTAAAAAGTGACTGACTGCATGTCAGCTAAGCCTGCAACAATGCAAGGCAAAATACACTGGCTCAATAAAAGAGACTTAAGTTCTTAGTACATATGCACAGAATGACTAAAACAACGGAGCTCTGATCTTAGCTGCAGCTCCAAAGTGCTTCCTGAATACCAATGCCCAAGGAAAAATTAACTTACTGCCTCAGCTAGTTAACTGAGCTAAATGAGGAGAGATAGCAAATAGATGTGAACCCTGACTACTTTTCCATGGACTTTGACAGAGATGCCTGAAGAGAGCCCTGAGCTGTGCCTTCATATGGTACTGCCACCCTTACTGTGCTGACCACCAGCATTTGTTTTCTTCTTTAAGATCAAGGTATTAACATTTATATATGGCTGAGAAATGTGGCAGGGAGAGAATGGCCATTGCATTGTTGTAAGGTGCCAGCGTGTACAACCAACCACTTCTCTCACTAGCAAACCACTGCAAAATTGTTCAGTCACCAACAAAGGACAACAACACAAGGCACTCTCCATGAATCACCTTCCATTTTTCCAGCTTTCCTTTCCTCACCCCAACTCTTCCCTGTCTCCTCCCTCTGCCAAGACAAGTCAGATATCAAGAACCATCCCTAAGCAGAGAACCCATTAGGGATGCCTCCTGTTGAATGTGTGGTCTCACAAGGTTAGCCAATGGAAGAGTGAAATCACTGAACACACAAGCAGTAATTTAAAGGAGCCGCAGACTGACAGGCATTGAAAGAAGAGGAAAGAAAAGAATGCCTGTCATGTTTTGAAAAGACAACTGTGCATCCCCTTTTCATTACTTGTTATTACAGTGATCACAACTTTCTAATGAATATCAGTTTCTGTCACAAAACTGTAGCACACAATCTCATACAATTTGGCACAATTCACAACGCAGAGGCCTCTCTGAGAAGAAAGGCTTTTCAGAGTCAATTACGGGAAAAAAATAAAACCACCCAAGTAATCAGAACAGTGGGCAATTTGACACTTCATTTTCTATATAAACATATTTTCTTGATAAGTCGTTTACTGGTTGCAGGAATTCTAGAAGCAGAATATAAAAGTAAACAACAATCTGCTATGTTATACAGTATGGATGGTAAGTGACAAAATACCATATTCAGAAAGAAAAACAACTGTCAAAGGCAGCTGGCAATTCCTGCCTTTTCTCCAAAATGCTCCTAGCCAATTGCTGTTCAGCATCCATGGTTTGCTTCCCAGCACAACAGCATTTCAGGTATTTCACAATTAGTGCAGAGAACCATGCAGTAGCTATATATTATTTGCCAGAAGCACTAAGCCTTACAGCTCTGTTTGTGAAAGAGGTATTAATATTTACAGGTTTTCTACAGAATTTGCTCATAAAAACTGCAGAACCTACCATAAACAGACCAAGAATCACACTTTATATCTTCATGAAACCATTTTTCATTACTCAGTAACTAGCTGACCTCAGCTAAGCCTCATAGAAAACCTAATGCATGACATTAAGGGCAGAAGGTGAGGTCACTTCTATATTGTATACAGCCCTCAGAAGTAATGAGGCAAAACAAACAAAAACCCCAATAATAGGCAATGCACATGACACAGTTAAAACTCATCCCTTGAGTGAATCTGGCCACCTCAGTCTCCACTGACCTACAGGATATCCACAAGTCCTCCCTTTTTGCATACAAACCACAGCCCAGCCATGGTGAAACTCCACCAAACTTTACCTTCTTCTGACATTCTGAAGATTCTGTTGATGTTGCCTATCCCCAAAAAGCCACAGCAGTCCAAAAACACAGCTTTCATACCACGGATGTCAGACAAAGAGAAAAATACATACATCAGCATGCTGGCCTCAAAGGTAAAAAAACAGCATGGGAATCAAGCCCTCTAGACAAGTTACATCTGTGAAATGGGTATTGATTCCTAGAAGAGCAATAGTCTCTGGAATCACATTAGTGCACAGGTCTCATGATGAGGGAAAGAATAAGGAGGGAAAAGAAATGGTCCATGCCAGAGAATTAAACTCTCAGACTGATCTCCCCTTTGGTCTAACAATATTCCCCACTGAACAGCAGTTGCTTCACTGCAGACATCTGTCATGAACACAGCTAATTTTCCTAAGGGTTAAATCTTTTTTCTCTTGTAACCCTCTTTTTTTTTCTCTCTTGTAAACTGCTGGCATGAATTATTGCTCCAGTCTGCCAGCCTCATTAGCTCTGCTAATCAAACTATGCCTCGAGAAGATATTTCAAATTGTTAACTAGGCAAAAGAGCAGCTAACAGACACAGATGCAAGCCTGAGAAACAATACTGATTTCTAATAGTCTGGATGAAATCTGGTCCTTCTTGGTCACAGAGACCCATAGGCACAATAGAAATGGCAGGTCCAACCTTGTTGTCAACCGTGTTCTAGTAGTGGCCTCACTGCTGCTTCTAAGCACTATGCATCTCTACCAGCAGCCAAGAGGGCTGGAAGAAAACATCACCTTACCTTCTTGCTCAGTTAAAGATGAGGGACTAAGCAGGCTATCAGGATGTATCAAAGGGACAAGAGGCCCCTGACACACCAATATACAAGAACTCTTTTGCAGAGGGCTGATAGCCCACCAGTGCTGGAGTCTTCAGGAGAGAGCAAGGGCTTCCCATTTTGACCCCTACGAGGGTCAGATCCTTTGGGGCACATCACAACAAAGCAGCAAAGCTTGCAGTATGACACAAGTCACTTTTCCTGCTACGTTTCAAGGAAATATTCCACAATCTCAGGACACCTACAGACAGATGCTTAGTCCCTTCAGTCTACAAGAGGAGCACGCGCTCAAGCTGAAGATCTAGACATAATGTGGAGGAGCTGCGATATTTGGCTACCCGTTTCAGTAGGTGAAAGAAGGCACCTGTTGGGCCAGTTATGAGAACACATTTTATTTGAGAATCACAGAGGCAGGAGCAATTGGAGCTTATTACAGGTAAGTTTTTAAAACCTGTTTTTTCAGAAAGACTTACCATAACCTTCCTTTGTGGAAGTGAACTGAAAGACTGATCAGTCAGTGGACACGGGCTCAGGAAAATTGTAGCCATTAACATAGAGATCCTAAGGGAAAGACATGCTCCGCAGATAATGCAGGCTTGTACCACCAAGGCCTTCTTCACATTGATGCCCAGCACTGTGAATTGCATCCCAAGACATATGCAGCTTCAATTCAAGGATGTATTTCCTTGCATGTCATTATTCTCATTCCCAAACAATGTTAACTAAATAGCACCGAACTGCATGGCAAAAGTGTAGCTTGCCTGCTAACACTGCCGTGTCATTTCATCTTTCAGACCTGACATACGCTGTAGCTGCATGGCTTGACTAAAATAAGTTATTTGAAATATCAAATCACACCTAGAGAAAGATGTGCATTTTAATTCACAGAGAATAAATAACCAGTATTGGACAAGACAGACTGGCTCCTGAATGATACAGCAGGGTGCACTTTGTAGGAAAGCAATGACGTTACCTTTTAATTAAAATTGCAAGAGATTATAATGTTCTTGAAAGGTGCCATAATGACAGCACTACTAAATGAAGTTCTCACTTTCTCCTTAAGAAAAAAATGCCTCATTAGGATACAGGTAGTATAATTTGTAAACCGCATACTCTATAGAATCTAAAAGGGAAAAAAGAAACAGAAAAAAGGTTCAAAGAGCCTCAAAAAATCATTCAAATTTAAGACACTGATTGAAAAAAAAAAAGTTGGATGCAACATTTTCAAGTCAATTAATTTTTAGGATGCAATCTAGTTAAGAAGCCTTTCCAAAAATATAGATCTTTTCTTTTTCCAGGATTCTATCTCACAAATGTTTCTAGCCAACTTTCCCCAATCTGTCTTCATCAAGTAAGGTCACACCTGAAAACTACATGCACACTAATTTAATTCCGATTACAGTAACTGACAGTGACATTAAAATCAAGCTTTTTAAAGGGAGTAAGGCATAACATTTACAGTAATGTGAGGATCTTTTCAGTATCTTTGCAGAAGCAAGACAGAGGAACTCGCAACATCAAGGACTACCTCAGCCATCAAGGGGATTCAAAACTTAAGCAAAGGATGGAAAAGGACATCTTGAGGTAAAAGGTTAATTAAGTCTTCATGCAACTTCCACTAAGCCTGAAAATACATCCCATTTTGCAGATTTGCTTCAACACTTGTCATATATACTTCCTTACTTAGCACACAGCTTTACTGAAATAAGAGGGTCTATTTAAAAAATAAATATTTAACACAGAAGACTGCTGGCTGTAAATTTGGCTGCTTCAATTTTGAGTTGCACAACTCCAGGCAGGCTTTCCAAAGCCAAGACCCACCTCGTTCTTACACCCGTCATTAATATATTTGTACCCACTCCCAAAATCCTGACTACAGTTTTCACAGCGTAGAGCTGTGGCCAAAACCAGTAGAGAGCCAAGCTCACCAGTTCTCTACAACTTCACATTATAAGAATCAGGTGGTGGAAGCTTTTGTTGCTACAGACCTAGAACAAATCAATGTCAATAATGGAAAGGCAGTATACCCTAGCTGTCCCCAAATCTATTTAGCACTGAGTTTCCCACAGAAATCAATACTTTTGAACAGAACTAAAATGCAAGACCTAAAATAAATAGATCCTACCCAAAATTCTTAACTTCTATAGAGCTGTCACTTTGGACATACTACAGCTGCAGAATAGGAATTACATGGCTTTTCCATTTGGTCAGACCTACCAGGTAATTTGTCCTAGAATCTAAAAATCAACTGCATTTCTGAATAGGTGCAAATACTGAGAAAATATTGCTGTTCAATATCCATTTAATATTAATTTATGTAAATTTACAATAAGACAGTGATAAAAATTACAACATTCAGAGCCCAAGCTGGCATTCGGTAGCACTTTCCTACATTAGAGTTACAGGATCAGGACAATAATGCTTGATAAAATTTAAGCACATTTGCTTATATCATTAAACCGTCAGTCCCCAGCACCATGGCTGGCTTTCAGTGTTTGTCAGAAATGGGATTTAGACCCATTTACACCTCAAAGACTGAAATATGTGTTTTTACTGAATTAAAGCTAATACCTAGACAGTTGTGATCACTGATTAGATGCATAAAAAAGATTAAAAAAACCCAACCCAACTTTTATAATCTCCAGAACTAATAATTTACTTTCACACATTAGTATACACACAAAATCACAAAAGATACAATCTTGCCGTTTTTGGTGCAGTGGGTTTTTTCTGTTGGTTTGGTTTTGTTTTTAATAACATCAACGTAATGAGTTTTGTAACTAGGAGAAGCTAACTTCCTGTAAGAAAGAAGCTGCGCAAATCTGCATATCCCTAGAGCAATAATCTGTTGGAGGGGCATGTACCTGCAATACTCAGCTTTCAACAGTACGATATGAATGTCGCAAGTGTTGGGCCTGCCAGAGAGGATGCTGTGTAGTGAGACCCTTTCTGTAGTCTGGAAAGATATGAGAGAACACAATCTGACCTCCTCTAAAGGTGGGAAAAAATCATCTTCACCCCTAACAGACTGGAGAGAGGGCTCCCACCATCCTGAATGAGGGCAGGGAACAATCCATCTGTCTGTATTTTATGGAACTTACGAATAAGAAAACTCCAAAAAAAAATCAACAGACCATCCTGATTTTAGAAAATGCCAACAAATTTCAAAAACCACAAAAAAACCAGGCTGCCTTACTTTCAGTTGTAAGCTTTTTTACTTTACTTGTACTTAATAGCCTAAGAGACCAGTATTGGAAGTTAAAAGGGACAATAAAAAGCCAAGACAGGTAACTGATAAAACAACTAATATGCTCTCAACAACTCAGTTTTGTAACAAAGAGGTTATCTGTGTAAAAGGGAAAGGGGAAACCTTTGATGTACAATCTTATAAGTACTATAGAAGTGATAACAATTCATAACTACAGTTTTGCCTGGTGAACTATGCTTACTGTCAGAGTGAGGGGGGATCTAGATAAAATTCCTGAGACCAATTGCTCTGTTGACCCTAGGGGGTCCTACACAAGGTGGATCTAGACTCCTTGGTAACATCAGTATTTTTGGGGTCAAACTTGCTTGGGTAGATGTGCCCACACAAGATGCAAAAAGATCCCTGCTCTTTCCCTTTCCCCCAGAAGATAAAAAAGTACAAGAACATCATTAAGACACATGATCATCCAATATACAGGTCTGTTTCAGCAACCCTAATATAGAAAGGTCTCCCTGCCACAGACTCAAGCCCAGCCTCAAGTCAGGACTCACTTATCCTTAGCATCATCTACAGTCCAACACACGCAGAGGCACAAAAGTTCCAGCACACCACCACTCAGACAAAAAACATAAGCACATTCTGCACCTCACTGTGGGCTCAAGCACAAATTCATTAAGTCTGAAAAGACTGGACACAGAAGCAGTGATCTACACTACAGCACAAACCAGCAAATCCCTTGAGCTCAGCTCTTTCTAGCTCAATGTGGACACATCACCCCTCAGCTACGGCTAGGTGATACCTAGCAAAGCAGAGAGCACACAAGCAGATCAAATGCTCTGTTTGTTTAGAACCTTGTTCAAACCTTCTCATTACCTTGTAGCAAAGACAAAATCAGGACGTGGGTGCAAGACAACCACAGGACTGGTTTGAAAGGACTGCTACCCAATAAAAGTTACTTTGTTTGCTTTTGCTTTTAATTTAATTTATGCCAGGCAAACTCTGGCCCCTAGGGTCTGATTCAGCCCTCACCAGCAGGCTTCCACACAAAACAAAGACAGGAAGCAGTTACAAAGAGTTGACATTTCAGCCACAGCAGTTGTCTCCAGAATGTCAGCAACTACAGTGCCTGGTGCTTTCTTCCCGAGTTCCCCTTCTAATCTTAATCTTAACCTGCAACTAAGGTGAATGCTGATTGTGTTTTGTGGGCTTTTTTTCAATGAAAGGTACTCCTTTGCTTTGCTTGAGCAATACATTCTTCAGACATGAAATATGTTCTTCAGGCAAGAAGTTCTATGAGCTGAGTGCTCAACATTAGTGACTAGGAGTTAAAAAACTGCATAAACTGCTTTTAAATTATGCACCCTTGCGACACACGCATCTTCAAAGCCTAATGCTGCCCATGGGTATGTAAATATGCGCCTCCTGAGAAAGGAGGAATGGTATGTTGCTTGGGCATAGCAGTTAAATATTAAGATCATTCCAGTCTCAGCTGGGAAGTGAATGCACAAGTTTACGTGTTTTATGATTTGGCAATCAGAAAAGAAGAGGAAGGCTGAAGACAAGATATGACCATCCAAAGATGGCCACCCTTCTCTTTTACCATAGCCTGTAGAAAGCCCCTCCAGTAAGGGTTACAGCTATTCCCACGTAAGAACACCTGTCTCTCCACAGAAAAATTTCAATGCCTATTTTTAAGATGAGACAGCACAGCCAATATGTCTATCCCTAGTCTCCTTTAAGATGGCTGACAACTATACGAGCTAGCAAAAAGACCTCTCTAAAGTCTTTAGAGACGTACAATTGGCAGGAAAGGGGGGGGGGGGGGTAAGGGGGGTGGGGGAAAACAACAACAAATTCCAAAAGAACATCAGTGGATTGGAACACCCTGCCCTGAACTGGTTCCAGTGTTTAAAAGATAAACATCCCTGGAGATAACTACAGCCAAGAAAGGAGTTTAAAGAATCTGTATGAAGACCAAAGCTAATCAAAGACACACAAAAATCCCACCTTTGTTCCATGCCTTTTCTACTGGAAGAACGTGAGACAAAAAAAGAGAAGCGTAACAAAAGGTTCCAACAAGGCTCCAGGCAACGGTTTAGTGTTACTAACAAGGCTACCGAGTTGCCATTTGCATGGTGGTGACATTTTGGGCATTCCTTCACACTTGTTTATTTCAGAGTAAATTCATGAACATGGAATTGCTCTGGAATTTTGTACAACTGAGAGCAGGTCTGTTTGCTCTTAATGGGTGGTTCTTCCCTCTCCTACATAGCCTGAAAGGAAACCCTTCAACAGAAATAAAAGGCAATTAAGGATGAAATATAATGTTATGGGTAATGAACATGAATAAAAACATTAAACAAGTGGTCTAATCAGGATTAAGGACTTGAGCAGAGACAGAACTAAATAGAAGAACCATATCTGCATGTTCCATGTTGCCAATATGCCAAGATTGTATCTGGAGCCAAACTGTGTCCAGAGCTATTTAAGAAGAGAGTCTGCAATGCAGTATTTCAGGGACAAAAAAGCAAAGCATAATTCCAAGTGTCTGAACATACAGCCTTTGTCTAGCACTGTAGAGGGACTGCAGCCGGCTATAGCATGCCTTAGAGTGCACAGCATTGCAGGAAAGACTTAAGAGGCTTTCGGTAAAGTGTACTGGCAGCAATGGAGGAAAGATCAAAAGAACCAAGCATAAGACTTCTCGCAGTTGACAATGACTATCACACACTTCTCCAGAGTGTGTGAACCTCAAAGAAGGAAAAGTTATGAAGGATGGTACACTCACACAGGGCATCTGTAGAAGCAACTGAGCAGAATGATGATTAGGAAAATTCAAGGCTGAGAAAAGGCATCCCAGAGAAAATACAAAATAATTGTTGTTTCAAACAAGATAGATTATCCTTTTTGTTGCTGTGGGCCAGCTGGCAGTGCAATGACACTTACAGCAGCCACATATTAAAACAGAATTTGCCATCTGTCTCCTGGACCTTCAGCCCACATGACTGTCACACCTCCCATCCACACACACAGGAAAACTAAACTGCTAAGTTTCAGCACTTTCCTGGCATGCTTATTCTTCAACCCAGTTTTAAGCCACGGTAGAAAAGGCAGCAGGACATACGCTATTGTCCTGGAGTTGTCAGACAGGCATTCTGGGCTGGATTTAAAAAAGAATATCCTAAACTGACAAACACATCCAGAGCATGACCACATCTGGACTTCCATCTGGTGTTTCTGCACTTGCTGGACCAGAAACATCTTATTTCTCCTTTTAAGTGAAAGGCTAAGATGAATAATAAACACTTGTGCCATATATGAGCCATCTTAATCAGTGTGGCCAGGCAAATGCTATCTGCATTTGCTTGGGATGTTCAGCGCAGTGGACGCTGAGGCTTAGATCCAGATTTGAAAGTTCAGTTACAAACAGGCAAAGGAGCAGCAGCCCCAACACAGTAACCGTAAGTCATGAAGGCTGCAGCTTTGTTCAAAAAGTTTCCTTTATAGCTGACCATCTTAATGGATCCTGCAGTAACATTCCTGTTGGTGGGTTACTGTGTGAATAAAGAACATTTGGAAGATCAATGAGACTTTCCATGAATTATTTCCAACCTAAATAATGAATTACACGCCAGAATCTTTGCTACTTCTCTCACCTCCATCCTGAAACTTGCTTAACCTTTCAAAGTATGATGATATAGGAACTTGAACAATATCTAGAATGGCAAGGAGAGTCCGGGTCAGTCTCAGGAGCTCACTAAAGCTATAAAAGCCAAAGTATATGAGGTTTCGAGCCAGATGTACCACCTGTAAGAAAAACAAAGGAAAATGAAGGCAATATCAGCAACCTTTGGGGTATTTGGCTGTGCAATATGGTTGCATTTCACACAGCAGCTTTCACAGAGATTCAGATCTAGAGTGCACTCAAAATTAGTGTATTAGTGATTTAAACTGGCCTTGGACTATGACAAGTGACATTAAATGTTTTTTCAGAGTTAGACAGAACAATTGGCCAGTCAAATTAAAACAGAGAGCAAAACCAACATGAGATTTAGGAAGGTTTGAAAGGATACAATTGTGTCTGGGATAATACATAAGATCAGGAGGAAAGACTCCAGGAAACTGTTTAAAAAGGAAGTAGCTGTGGAGAAGACAGAAGTCAGAAGAACAGTAAGATGATTGTTGTAAGTTTGAACAGAGGTGATTTCAGATGACCTGAGGCAGGGGTGCCAAAGCCTGGGAGGCAGGTTGCAGGAAAAGCTATAAAAGCTGTAAGCATTTCCCCTTTGTTCAATGTTGCTTGAATCTAGAAGATTTAGGCCTATCTAAAGTTGCTGTCAGGAATTTCAAACATCATTTAAAAACAGGAATAGGCCATTCAGAGTATTTCCTTCAGTGTCATACCTCACACAGATAATAGAACTTATACTGAGGAATTCCTGCACACTTCACCAGTGTTGAGAGAAAGGATATACGGCCATTTACCCCCACACAAATCCTTCCTTTTGCCAGAGAAATGCAGCCATCTCAGGAGAAGGAAGGAAAAATACAGCCATTTGGCAGCAGACAGTAATGTTATTTTCTGCAGTAATGGTCATCACCAAGAACACTGGAATTAGGAACTCGTGCTTCTTTAGGACATTTTACACAAACGTTATTCTGCAACTAGCTTTATTTTGGAAGAATCAATGTCAACTGATCTGAAATGAGGAGGAATACCATAAGTAGGGTGCAGAAGTAGTACCTCAAATGTAAGTTTATTTTTCTCTTTGTCTCCAAAAGGAAAGGGCTGATTTACAACTTCTTTCAAGTACTCTTCTACAAATTCCATAGTTAGTGCAAACTTCCTTTTCATTTCATTCCTTGAAGAGTCTGTGAAAGAATCATATCTACAACACAAGGCACAGAAGGGAGGAAATTAAACACCTCTAATATCGGGATCAGCTGTTATAAAGAAAAAAACAAACCAATCACGATGCTATGAAATTACTGTCAGTTCTCTAGTTCTCTGTAAGTAGAAGGGGTAGAGGTCAGTTGGTTCTTCATAGACACATAAAGATGCACAAGCCTTCGCTCCAGCAGTACCAGGAAGGGTTGCAGTGAACCAGAATAACAGAGACAGGAAAATCGCACAGTTCTGGCAGATAGCACTCTCAAATCTTGCTGTGGCAATTCAACAAGTCACTAAGTCTCAGCTGCCCTCTCTTCTCATCATACCGAATTTGGTGTTTCCACAAGACAGCAGATCAGGAAAGCAGCGTGGGACAATCAGCTTCCTCCTTTGCACCACCAACTAGGACTGATTTTTCATATATGTCAAAACAATCCTTCGTCTCACTAACAGAAGCAATTCTGTCTGCTGCAGCACTATACTTCTTCCTGTTTGTCTCTTCAGCCAGATACTCCCTGTCTGGGTGTCTAGCCAGTGGTGCTGCTTCACCAAATCAATTAAGCCGGAGAGGGTTTCCACTAAGTCAGTGGGAAACCTTCTCCCATACTTAAATTTAACACATGCTTAAGTACTTTGCTGGGTGGAGGCCAAAGCCTCTGTGAACTCTTTCTGGGGCAATAATGATACCTAACTCTAAATTCTGGCTTTCCAACTGTGGCTTTCAGTTGAGCTTGAAGTATAAAACCGAATTCTGGCCTGACAAACCTGTAATGTTAGGCACAACTGGATTACTTCAAGTTCTGTTGGTCTGAGGAATGGCCATTCCATTTTCCCCTCACTTGCTCCCCATAAGAACACAGTGCAAAATGAAATTGAAATATTGCCATGCAAAGCTACCTATGGAAGTTTCCAACAGTAACAATAATTAATAGCTCTGTGCTCTGCAACTGAATACCTTTTCACATACATACACATCAACATTAGATATCTACGGCCATTTCTTTCTGAGACTAAACCCCACAAAATGCTTTTGTACTTCAGCTTGAAAAACTTTCAACTCACTCGTGAATCGTGATCTTAGTAGGAATTTCAGTCCACAATCTGGCATATCTTACAGGTACCACAGATTCCTGAGGATCCCTGTCCACATGCATGTGTAGCATCAGCCGACAAAATGAAGCCCGGAGGTCATAAGGGAGGCTTTCATCAGACATACATCGTAGGATCAAGTCAACAGACAACTGTGCAGAAATCTGGTTGATGGCGAGATATTGGCGGTCCAGACACATTCTTGCAAAGAGGTTCAGTTGGTACCTTAATAAAAAGTAATAATATATGGTATTCAAAGATATCAGTTGGAAATGGAATGACATACAACAGATTCTCACTTTACAAGACATCATGTCAGCCTTTCTGATATAAGTCCTAAAAAAGTAACAAGAGTGACTTTGCTAAGCAACTTGCCATTAGAATGACGTTAGGCTCCAGCCCCCATGAAGACTGGGCTCGGTTTAAAACTGAAAGATAGCACTGTTCAATGGAAGGCTGAAGCATCTGGACTGTTTGTTTTCAACTTGCTCCATGATCCCATTTCCCCCCTAATTCACAGGACACTCCTTCCTCAGAACAGGCCTTGCTTCCAGGACAACAATAAAGCCCAATAAATAAAAGATAAGAAGCGAAATGATAGAGACAAAAAGAGCTGTCGTGAGCAAAGGAAACTCAAGATTTGTCCGGAATAGACAGCAGAGATTGTGCTTCCTACAAAAAAACCTTGAAACAAATTTTTAATCCTGCTTTCTGGCATGACTCGACTTCCTTTTTTTATACTGAGAAATTAACTGGATAAGAACAGCACGAAGTGTACATTTTCTTCCATTTGAATAAGCAGGTTTTCACCTGTAGTAAGTAAGAACTTCTAAATCGGCTTTTGTGCCCTCCTTCGCCTCCTGAGCCAGATGCCTGATGGCTTTGCCATGAGGCTCCTTGTTACTGTCAATCCAATAAAGCCATACTTCCTCTTCATCAATGTCATCTGAGATGACTGGGCATTCCAAGGGGTTGTCCATTTGTGTCGAAACCAGCCTGCAAACACAAACCATTCACAGTGGAGCCACTAGCAAACTGCTACAAATTCATAACAACAGAGCAAGTAACAAAAAGGTATGTTCTGATTATGGATGCTCACTTGGTCTGAATGAGAATGTCAGCATTTCCTGGGCTCAGCATAAACTTGCAGATGAGTTCCTGAGTTACCGGTATTGCTGTGGTGTTAGATACACACAGGTCCGATAGATAATCCAAGAATCTGCGCTCAAAGAACCACAGATGCAACAGAAGACAAGACTTAAAATACAACACAGAAACATTGCAAAGGAAATCTCTAACATCCATCACTAATATGCTCATGGGAGCATATACTGCAAAATTCATCAACACACGATCTTTGCTGATTCATACTCTTGTAACTCACAACAGATAAAGATGAATAATAGCTTTAAGAGCCAGCCTGAATGGTTCTGAATGATCAGAGAGGGAGAGAAAAGAAAAATATCCTGTTTGACAATCATCAGCAAATCAAAAGCCAAAGACTTGTGCCAGAACTTAAAAGCAGCCTGAGGCTGTCTTAAGTTTCACTGGCAAGATACCTCTACTGAAGGCTCTCTTCCTTGAAGAGAATAAGAAGCAAAAGTACACATTCTCACCCATCTTCCCCATCAGGTAATATTTATCCCCCTAACCCAAGTAGCAAGGAGATGTGACTTGTCCTGGAGGTAGCTATGTGCCCTCTCATGAACTCCACTGCACTGGAGAAGTTCATACCTCCACAACTTAATTATACCTTTTAAACTCTCTGAAGTAACACAGCCAACGAGTGAAGATCTGGCAGGACCTGAAGACAGGACCTCTGTATTCAAAGTGGTCATTCCACATAAAGCAGAAAAAACAAATCTTTTCATGGAAATCAGTTTCCTACAAATTTGTCTCTCAAATTTAGGTCTTGTGATATTTAACAAGGCTCAGGCTGAGACTTTACTCACAGTTGGGACATTCATTAGGTATCTGCTTCTGTCCCACTTTCATGGATTCCTCTGTGTCTATTAACAGTAGTCCATATTACAGCCTTTGCCTCACTGGAATATAAAAAAAGCCTGTTCCCTCTATGTAGCTTCTTTTCATCACATTTGTAGGCACTGAGTATCTCTGAGCCTGCCACTCCTCTAGCAAAGGAAGGTAAAACTGGGCAAGGGGCTCAAGAGCTGGTGGGGAAGCAGATATGAGCAGGCACACAGAGATCATATACTACACTTCCTTAGAAATCCAGATAAAAAAATTGACTATCTGCTATCAGCCATTCAAGGATCCAATAGTTTGAACCTTTGTAAGTGACCATCCTAGTAGAGGGAATCAGAAAATCATTTCTGCATTAGCACAGGCTATACTCCCCTCTGAAGTCTGGGAACTGCAAGGGATGAGCACCAAAAGCACTTTTATGGTACACTTAGGAACAATTTTATCCATCACTGAAATGAAGCTTTGTGACAACAGGTAATTAACAGTGCACAGCAACATAGCATCACAAACATAACATTAAGTAAATGGCACATAATTACATAGAATTCTGGAGGAGTTACCTAGTTGGAGTTAAAATGAAGGAAGGTTTTAAATTTTGGAGCTCATGCATTTTAGAGCATACTGTCGCAATTCTTATTCACACAAGCAAGTGCTGCAAAAGTCTACAGGACTATCCATGAAAATAAGCATCTTAAGATCAAGCCTTTACTGTTCAGACTGCATCCTCTTGGCAAGGTACATTTTTCAAGCATTTATTGCTCTTGGACTTCAGCCTTAAAGGAGTGAATACACAGCAGTTGCACAATGTAGTTATGTAAACATACTGTGACATTCTCTACCAACAAAAAGAGAGTGACAGAGATTGCCAGTAAACACTAGGTCCCACCAGCACTGAGAAGGAGCTGATTCTCATATAGTTTCCTCTTAGTACTGATCAAATCCAACACAGCTTAGCATGGGAGAGGCAAAACAGCTGCAGACATATCGAGACTATTTGAAGCACTGAAGCATCAGGACCTTGACCAGTATCCCTAATCACTAACAGAAAAATGGTATTCACAATTACAGGACACATTATTTGGCCTTCAGTACATTAATTTCTTAGATTTGTTTACTTCAGTAATTTTACAACTGAAAATCCAATGAAAAATAAATAAATTTCCTTTATATTCTGACCTAAAGCCAATAAAAATATTTCTAAATGGGTGAAAGTCAAGGCCAGAATTTTTCATTGGGAACAAGATCTGGACTAGGACACATGTTTACTGGGATCTTCACTGCCCTAGGCCCCTTTCAGGCCTGATCTGGAATTACAACCTGCAGGAAAACTGGTATTAATAAAAGGTTAGAAAAAAATCACACCTGTGTAATTGCACCAAGATTATTATCAGGGGAACCAACACAAGTGGCAGTTTCTTAGAGGAGCTGCAGAGTTGTAAGAAAGTTAAATTTCCGTTTGTTTCTCTTTATCCCAATCTGAACTAACACCAAATTTTCATAAATGCCCTGTAAAGTATAAACCCTCTTTTCAGTAAGCTCTAGTTCTGAAATGCAGATATGGTCAAATCCCAAGAATTGCATTTAGTTCTGATATTTTCTAGCATGCCATGCATATACATGGGGGTCTTTTGTCTGCCTGGTCAAAACAAATTAAGCTGTAAAAAAGAGACAACAAAACAATGAATAGCAGGCAGATTCACAGCTACTGCAAACAGAAAAGTGTATCAATACAGAAGAAGAATGTTAAGTGGACCACTTCAAACCTTGGCTCTCGATTTCTCCGGAGTAAATTAACAAATGTCTCTATTTCTTTAGCTGTGATGTGTTTCTCTAGCAGCTTTCTGTTGTTGTGCAACAAAGCTGTGATGGTGTCTTCTGCCAGAATATCATAGCCAATCTGGGACTGCATGACGCAGAAGTTCTTAGCAATATATTCCTGAAAAAATGAAAATTCCCATGATGATCTGGTAAGCAGTAATGTTTTTCTTTTAGAACCAGAGGCATCCAGCTCAATTAGCAGCAATAACCCTCAAAACTTTCCTCTCTGAACTGGCATGAACAGAAGAACATACGAACACCAAAAATACGTCTCCCGGGAACAGATTCAATGACGACTAACTCCCTTATTTTTTCATAAGCCAAAGAAATTAATCCATAAAAATATATACAAAATTCAAGCAATAGCAAGCAATGTTTTAAAAGGAAAAACCAGAAAGTTTTATAACATTTAAGAAGCTTTCTTTGCTGAGTCTTCCTTTCTCCCTTTCTTTCCCTCCAAAGACAGAAAAATTTCTGTAAAGCATTAGAAAGAAAACAAAGAAGCCATACATAGCAGTTCCATCTTTCATCTTTAGTCCCCTTAGCCCTACAAAGTTAGTGGAGTCTTTGCTGCAGTGTGCAAAGCACTCGACACCATGTTCTGAAATAGTTCTTGTTTATGGGGAGTCTCCAGAATTGGGAAATCAGACTACCTGATAGAAAAACCTCTGATTCACTGCCATCCCTCTACAAATATTTAAACAACAGAAACAGTTTTACAGACTTCCCACTTTATTATCCAGAGTCCAAGATCACAGTTTTAACAACAGAAAGCTCATAAATGAAACAGTGGACCCCAGTCTTGGCCTGAGCTTGTGAAAGTACAAGGTGAACCTATGATATTTATCACGGATCATTCAATTCATATACAAATGCCTACAAAACAAAAACACTGTTCCTCAACATGAGGCAGTATATTACAGAGATTTCTTACTACTAACCTCCACAAAATCCAGTCCTTTCACCATTACCACTTGTAAGTGCAGAGAGCGATGTCAAACCCATGAGATATAATCGTAGGAATCAGGAGGAAAATTATCTTTAGTACCACTGACCTGGTTCTTCCTATAGTCCTGTTGGGAATGTCTGAGAACTCTGTAACATAATCTTAACATGTACTTGTACGGGGCATATCTCTGGTCACCTAGGTCTTCAAGTCTCAGCATTGATCCTTCACCTTTGTCCTTAAAAGGAGCTTTGAGGATGCCGAAAATCTGTTCAAAATCAAAATCACTGAGAATGAAAATCAATCCCAGATTTTTGCTTAACTTACAGCAGTCAATGAAAATGTGCTCTGACAGGATCAGCACAAGGGCCTTATTGACCAAAGTCAGAAGTGAATCACTGCAGTTACCTACTGTGACTGAATAGAGGTGCGGGCACAATCTCAGACGTTACAGCTTTCTGTGTTTAACTTTACATTTCCTGCCAACTTGACTGATATTGCTTCCTCTTCACAATTTTAAACATTAAGTGCCTTAACTTTAGGCAAATTAAGGATGAAAAGGGAGGACAACACAGCTGCTGTCCATTCTCATCCTTTTCTCCTTTCTCTTTTTTTTTTTAATTATTTAATTTCAGTAGGCTACTTAAAGAGAGAATTCATTTTAATTCACATGCAAGTTGACCCTCATGCAAAAAAAAAAGTCAGGGATTCATAAGGGCATTAGAATTTTTCCCATATGGTGAAGTCTTGCAGGATTGGGACCACGGTGTAAGCTTCTTGCAAATTTTGTAAAGAATTTGCTATCAAATAAAGTCTTAAAAGTTACTGGAATCACATGAAACTGCCATCAAACACGTTGTGTCCCCCCCATGCTTCTATATGATCCACAGACCAAGAGGTGAGCCTTGACTAAGTAGTGTCACATCTATCCAGTCCAACCAGACGTAACTCCAACAAAGCATAAGCAAAGTTACCTGAAAAGAACATTTTCTCAAATCACTCTGTCCTACAATCTGTTTTTTAAAGCAAGTTATTAATACGGTAGGACATACCTGAGCCAATATATTTTGCTCCCTCATTAATTTTTGTCGTTCTCTGTTTGGCTTGCTAATGACCACATCCAAAACCTCCTGCCCGTTGTTAGGCACATCAGCAACAAAGAAAATGAGATCTTCCAGTAACTTGGTTACAAACCTAGAATGAATAGACAAACCGTTATTACAGACAATCATTCAACACTTGCTAAGATTCATTAAGAAAGAAAACCACCGTTTAGAACAAGCTTTATTTAGCACAATGGAACTTCAATCACTGCAAAGTTAAGTTTGGCATGTACTTAAGGATTCCAGACCTTTGTCCAACAGAAGCTTAAATCAATCACAGGGATGTTTACCGAGGCATTAAACAACCAGAGGATTGATGAAGAGTATTCAAAAATCAAAAATCTATACAAGCTGGCCTCAAGGCCCAGGAACAGTAGAAGGACAGAGTTTCATAGCCTACCAAGGATTCGTATGCTTTATCACAGACATAGGTCCATGAAAAAAGATGGACTTCCTAGAGGAATAAAAACATTCTGCCACCAGGACATTGTCCTACTAACCTAAGAAACTCTTGAAAAATTACTATATTTGTTTCACTCTTTGCTACACAAAAGAAGATTTGGCAGAAGCAAGTGCTAAAAAAGACAGAGGCAGTAGTAATTCCTTTTATCCTACCTTCAGAAAACCCAAAAAGAAAGGATAAAAATGCAAATGCAAAAAGAAAGTGGACCTTGCCTCCTTGTTACTAACGTACCTTGACAGGCATGCACAGAAAGAGATACAGATGACCACAGATTTCAGTGAAACTCCATTAAAAGAGCTAGCAATATTTTACAAACAAAACCCAGCATGTCTCCTACCCAGGGTACGCATAAGCTGATTTTGGACAGCATCTAGTCTATAATTACTAAACCTGTAGGCATGCTACAAAAGCAGCTGGAAGATGCCCAGTAGATTTTCAGAGTCATCCTTGGGAGCCAAACACAAAGCTTCCATAACCCACAAGAGGGCTGGGTTATTCAGCTAAACCGTCTGAGTGAGCTTTAGCTTTCAAAATCTCAGTCCACTGGTGTAGAATAGCAAGGTTCCCCCCTACAGAAGTAGTAGTAAAGGTAGATGTAGGATGGAGTAACCAGGAATAAACTATTGGGACCCCTACTTTCCTAAGCAGGAAGGTGGTAAGACTTATAAAAGAGTTGTTTGGTTTTTCCCAAAGGAAATCACAGGAACAAATAATGGCACTATTCTGAAACCACTGTGAAATGTTTTATGAGTGTATTTGTCGTGGTTTAAGCCTCTAAAACTCACGAAGTTTTACTCACTCACTCACTCCCCTCTTTTTCTTCCCCCAGTCCTGGGGGAATGGGGAGGAGAATCAAAAAAAAAAAAAGTGCAACTCGCACAGGTTGAGATAAGAACAGTTCAGTAACTAAGGTATAACACAAATCACTACTGCTACCATCAGTAATAATACAAGAGAAATACAAGGAAAGAAAATACAACTGCTCACCAAGCCCGACCCAGCCAGTGCACCCCCCAGCAGCGAACCCCCCAGTCCCAAAAACCTGACCATGCCGTGCACCCTCAGTCCACCACCACACCCTTCCGGGTCTCTGCTCTCCGTGTTCACATCCTGGGCATGACGTGCTGTGGTATGGAATAACCTCTTTGGTCAGTTTGGGTCAGGTGTCCTGTCTCTGCTTCCTTCCGGCTCCCCCTCCTCCCTGGCACAGCATGAGACTCAGCAAGTCCTTGGCCAGACCAAAACATTAGCAAGCAGTAACTGAAAACACTGGTGTTATCAGCGCTGCTTTCAGGCCCAAAATCAAAAACACAGCGCTGCACCAGCTACCAAGAAGGCGAAAAAATGACTGCTGCTGCTGAACCCATAACAGTATTATAACAACCTCTCAACATCAAGACTTGATAATACTGGGTTGCAGTGACACAGCAGTGCAAGGTTAATAGACGAATGTCACACTTGATTATGTCATATCCCTCTCTGGTTCAACTCAATCATGACATGGCCCATCAGCTTTTCAAGGCTGAGTACCAACACCCTAGCCATTACAGGTTTGCCTATTACTATAAATCCTCCACCTGATACTAAACCATCTGGTCTAACTACTACTGACAACTGACAGCAAAAATTCAGTTTTATCAAGAAAACCCAACATTTTCAGCAAAACTCTGTGCATGATGCATGGTGGAATAGGAGTTACAAATTAACACTGCCAGAGATGCTGTCTAACATTCAGTTTAACCACAGACAGCTGAAAACAAGTAGGGAACTAAATCACTGGCAGTGGGATATATTTGGCTACAATGTGCAACAAAATCTCTTAACTCAGGGGCGGGCGTGAAGAACAGACATTCTAATAGCACTACAGCTGAAACACGGATGAATACAAAGGTAAACACCAAAATGATGCAAAAAAGGAAAAGAGAACAGGGAAAAAACAGGTAAGAAAGGAAAGAGACTAATTGGGGCAGCTTCTCTGTTGCTCTGAGACTTTCTTCTACTTTTCTTGCAGCATGAATGTGCAATATAGTGAACTCCCCACAAATGAAGAGTCCTACCATGCTGCCCACAGTATATTTGGCTTTCTTGAACATGAGAATCA
Organism: Myiopsitta monachus; assembly: GCA_017639245.1. NCBI lineage: Eukaryota > Metazoa > Chordata > Aves > Psittaciformes > Psittacidae > Myiopsitta > Myiopsitta monachus. The sequence goes on from CM029920.1 coordinate 84,768,508, forward strand.
GATGCAGTGGACCCCTATATTACAGCTCAGAAGTGGTTTACCAAAGGAAATTAAGACAAACACCTTCGCATTTGCCCAGGGAGCTGGGGCCATTTTACGTGGCCAGCAAGCTGGGAAAGTGCTGTTTACCTCCATTTTACAGATGAGATAGACTGACCAGCCTGAGATACAGCAAGGATGCTCTGACAGGGCTGGAATCTAATCCCAGACCAGCACTCATAGTACTGAAATGTCCTCTCCCCATTTCACAGATGCTACCAAATTATCCGTTACTGGGATGTCATGATGTCATGAGAAACAAAATAGCAATTTAGGAGGGAAAAAAATAAAACTCACTAACCTCCTTTCATTCTGGGTTATTGTTCCATTCTCCAGCTTTTTAACAGTTGATGCTAGAACCTTGTTTGCATCATTGGCAAAGTCCAAGTCTCTGACCTCAGACAGAGGAACCGATACAATGGCAAAAGCTTCCTTGTCCTCTTTTGTTTGGCATGTCCCAATCTGGAATAGTTTTTGATTTAATGTGAGCAAACAATCCTCTCCTTTAATTATTATGCATATTTTATATGTTAGAAGTGAGATCACCAGAAGAGAACTTCAGGAATGAGTTTGAGATTTCAACCCCAAGACATATGTGTTTACCTTTAACATCACAGGCCTCTCCTCATCAGTGTCTATTGGAATGCTGGTACTAGTGACCCAAGTGTTAGTGCATAAATGCCTCAGTCGGACATAGGAGTTCCTAAAGAAGAACAAAGCAAACAAGTGGGCAAGGTGGGATGCAATACAACACATGACCATGACATGAAAGTTGAGGGCATGAGTCACACCAGTCACTTGTAATAAAAGGATGAGGGAGATACGAAAGATAATGCAGCATCCCTTTCCCTTGTTTCCTCCTTTCTCACTCAGAACAGAGCTGCTGCAACAAGAGCAAAACAGCATCTTAGGTTTATACAGAATGCTAGTTTTAAGTATTTATGTAAGTCTAGGAGCAAAATATTCTTCAAAGAAAAAAATTAAAAATAAAGGTGTTATAAAATCTCATCTGAATAGAAATGCATTTCACAAATAAAACCAATTCTTTCCTTATTATTTTTTTCTGCAGAGTAATGAGCCCCTTCAAGCTGTCACAGCACAAAAGCCAGAAAGTAAAACTGACCATGGTTTCACAAGTTCACCATTATGATCTGCAAACCCCTGTTCAAGGGAGCAAGCATTTACAGTACCAGTTCTCAACTGAAAATCAAGTGAACAAAGAGCAGACATGAGATTCTAAATTCTTTCCATATGATAATCTATGGTATTATCAAAAAGCAGAGCTGAGAAATCAATTACAATTGAATTCTACTTTGTAAATATATTCACTGTGGTCTTCATGCACGCTCTTCCTTTCAGGCTGATGGGCTTTAAGTATTCAAGTGAGCAAATTATCTGGCAAAATTCAGCATAGCAAATACACTTCAAAGCTGCATACATCAGTATTTGTGGATACCCCGCTTTAAAATCCACCACTGTAACAGCTAGCCCCAAGTGTCTGCATGCCCATTCAGTGACAACCTACGCTGAGTGACTTATGTAGCCAATCTCAGCAACACACCACAGTTGAAATTTCAAGTATTGACAATTAAAACCCAGAAGCCACTTGCTGAATTCATTTTAATAGCAAATGTGTTCAGTGGCATCATGATCTGTCAGGGAAAGAGAAGCCCAGTTTACCATACACATTATTTTGCTGGGAACAATTCAGTTAGATCTATTAGCAGTATAGTTTTTCAAGCAGTGCACAGGGCTCAGTTCTGTCTTCATATGTGCAATATCGTGCTCCTAATTTTTCTCTTCACAGATCTTTTTAGGTGTCTCTTGTTTTATCCTTATAATTATTTTACCCAGCAGCATCAAGTTTTATACATCCCTTGTTAATCCATGAACACGCCTCAAATTTTAACTGAAGGATAACACTTGGTCATCTTTAATTTTTTCTGCTTTACTCACCTGCATAACACTAGGAAGGAACCCTGTCAATGCAGCACTGTTTGCCTTCTCCACATCCCACACCCCCCTTTTTTTTTTACCTTGGGACCAGGCAATCAGCTCTCTGAAGAGTGGTGGCATCCAGTTCAAAGAGAGATGCGATGTCATTTCCATGCGGCACAGAGACCAAAGTATACATAATCTTCTCCCCTGCTTGGCGTTTCTTCTTTGAAGCAGGAGGATCGCCATCTCTCTGCTGATTAGGCACAAGGGTTATTTGCTTGCATGAGGGCCCATTATAAATTCGCCATTTACCTTGCAGACAAGTAATACATCTGAATTGTGCTTCTTTTTTTTTTGCTTTTTAATTTTTTTGCATTCTAGTAAGAATGTACCATGACTGGCTTCGGAGTGTGTAACACAAGGGATGCACTTTGCCCTAGGCACATGGGGTCTCAGACAGTCATTATAACAACAGCAGGTCACAAGCTACAGAGCTACTGCAGTGCAGTATACATTACTACTTGACACTTCCAACTTCAAAAAGCCTGTTCACTCCCAACAGATGTAACTACACGTGCTCATTTGGAAAGGGCCGAAGTTAAAAGAAGAGAATAATGAAAATCTGATTTTTTAAAGGGGGGAGGGGATTAAAAAAGTAAGCAATTTGCCGAAATCGACTGTTGTTTTATGTAAGTTTGCTCATTTTTATCTCTTACATGGCCAGAATCACAGCAGCACACTTTCCAAACAGCAAAAGCCAGAGTATCTACTCCACTGAGATCAACTTGCTATTGGAATGGGGCACAACACAAAGCAGCAGCTGGGAAACTTTCCACAGGCTGATAATGCATTGGAGGCTGGACTAAACATAGGTTTGAGTTTGCCCACTGCAACTGGAGAAGCTTGCTCCCTTCCAAGGACCCTAGCTTTCAAGTGACAGATTTACAAAGCTGTGTTGTGTTGACACAACAATGGTGTGTTGGCATGCAAATCTAAGGTGATGATCTTCCTCCCATAGTCTGCTCAAAATCCATAGGAATTTTGTGACCCAGCATCACTAAGCAGCCATCTTCATCTTTAGTTACCTACATACCTTTGTCTTTACAGACTCCAAATGCTACCATCCCTAAGCACCTGTCTTTGCTTGAAGGAGTAATTCAGAGTCTCTACCCATAATCACACAGCAACCAACAGAATTACTGGCATAAGTAAAAGCTGCTCCTCTGGGGTGCTGAGTTACACATATTACAAAAGACTAATAACCAATTAAGAGATTGGCAGCCCAGGGCCCTTCATGTACACAAAACATATCACTAAGGGAGAGGAAAAGAGGAATGACAAAAGCCAAAGAGAAAAATTAAACACTGGAAACCTGAAATACTATTACAATGATTTATAACACACCACTAGGGAAGAGATGTACAAAGCAACATAAAGAGGCTAGGCTGTACTCAGTTTGCATTAGTACCTTGATTAAAACCAAACCGCAAGGGATAATCGAGGGCAGAGCTTTGATTATTCATGTTGCCAACTGAGATTAAGCAACCAAATCAAGGATGAGTGAAACTATGTAAAAAATAGCTAGTTACCATCTAATTTCAAGGCACTTTTTTAGTCCTTCCATAAACAAAAGTCCTTCCGTTATTGCAAGCCTAAAAAATGCCAGTTTTCCATTCCATTACTTCTATCAAGGATAGAAGCAGTAGGAAAAAAAAAAACAGGAAGAAATCATCTCAGAAGTTTTTCTTAGGCTTATCTAGTCTAGAGAACTGTCACTAGTTTTTGAGAGGAAGGCTTGCTGAGACAAAGGGCAACCATCTCCTGTGTTTCACAGAGTAAACTCATCTGGTAGTCCCCACATCCCACAACTAGACAAAATCACACAGAAAGCTAAACCTGTGTGTGAGGATTGAGAAAATAGCAAATTTTTTAATGATTTCTTTATGTATTTTGCTTTACATATTCAGGAAGAGACACAAATTGGGCAGGCAAACTGTAAGAGAATCCTCTTAACAGCTGAACAGCCATGAGTCACAGCCTAACATCAAACGAAAATCTATTTCCTAAATTTAAATTGGAAAAGCAGTTTAAAATTCAACAGGTCCGTAAAGGAGTGAAGAGCACCGGATAGTTTCTTACAGCATTCAGACTCGCTGATATTTCCCATAACTTACATTCAAATCTAGTTAGGGTTTCCCAGAAATTACCCACTCTACTATAATTTCCAAACTGTACAGACTGGTATACAAAAAGGCAGGACACTTCACCATTTTGTGCTTTTTTTTCCCTGGAGCTTTGGGAAAAAAACAGACCAAAATATAAAACCATTAATATAAAACCATATTCTGCTCTGTTATACTCACTCATGACATAATGTCTGGCCACCCCCAACATGTCATTATGAACATGTTTCTATGACAGGAAGTAAAGTCAAAGTCAAGTCTCCAGTGCTTTAGTAGCTCATGCTAACCATTAGCTTTGTGGAGAGTTCATCCTGCAGTTTCAACTGCTCACTAGTCTACCGACTACTGCATGCATGCAGTTGAGCAACACAGTTGGTTCATCAGGCCTAAACACTGCCAACCAGGCTTAGCTGTCAAACCAGACCGGGCACAGGAACAAGAGCTGGGTTTTAGTCTAAAAAGAAAGACCACTTCAACAGAGGATGAGACAGTGCAACACTGCTAATCAAAATGCAAAGCTTAGCTGTGCAAAATCAGACCTTCACAAAAGCAGTAGAGTACTTCCAGACTAGATTCCAGCGCAAACCTCAGAACTCTCCCCATAATGTTTTTTTAGGATCTCAGAACTCTCCCCATAATGTTTTTTTAGGATCTCAGACACATCTCACCAACCTGGACTGCTGGTGTTACGCACCAGTCTTGGAAAGAAACATGCAATAAGACGTGACCTGTCAACTTGACAGCTTTGAAAACAAATTACATACATGGAGTACATGAAAGAAAGCAATACTGTCATTAGATATGAACATACATGGAATTATACTTATGTCTGAATTATGTCTGAGTGCATATGCTTCTGTGTGTGAGAGAAGGAGAATGCACACACACTTGCACATGGAAAGTTTCTTGTGATTAATTTAGTAAGCAGTCATCAGAAACTGCGCTGAACCTAGCCATTATTGAATCAGCAGATGAGCCTATAATGAGGATGTGGAAAGAATTGCAAGTATTAGAATATTTCAAGTTAATTAGACAATATGATCAGCTGAGGAGAAGCACTGTATTCCTAACAGGATGAGAACAAGATGACACTTGCCCAGGGAAGAAATTGGCCTATGAGCAGATGCAGCCAGCAAAACCAGACTAAATCAAGAGAAGGGAGATTAAGAACTGTAAAGGGACTCAAATGTAGAAAAAATAAAATTCAACTTAAAGCAGTATGAAAAGGAAGCAAATTAACAGTTTCAAGGATATTGGCAATGTGGTCAGTGACAGCCAAAGAAAGCACTCCCAAGACTTCTTCAAAAAGGAAAAGAAAAGCAAGTGAATTACATGCTATGAGTAGAGAAGATGTGCAAGAATTGTAGGTAAAACAACATTAGAAAACAGTAAATTTGGCGAGAAAAAAAAATTGGGTTTGATAGTCCCAAACTACTGGCAAACTAGTGACACACTGTCGCAAGTCAAATCAGATAAATACTCAAAGTGAGGAAGCTAGAATCACCTCTGTCATGCACTGGTTAAATCGCTCACAAGGATGAAGGAAATGAACATTCAGATCCCCTTCCGCTTGGCAGGAGTTGGACCTACACCTTCCAAATGACCTGGTCCAAATACTGAGTGATACAAAAGTGGAATCAGTCCACTCTGCCTAGAAACCTAAGTGTCCACCAAACAAGAAGGCTGTTGGCTCCCCAGTGACCAACCTCATTCTGCAGCAGTAAAGCAAAGCACGCTACCCACACGTAGAATGGGACTTCACCAAGCAAGGGAAGTGAACATACTCCTACCAGCAGTCAGGGCACTCTTCCAGGTGGTACTCATCTAGGAAAGCAAAGGCTGAGAGTTCAAAAAAGGAGTCCTGGTTAGTGACAATAACCAACCACTTTGGTGAGGAGTGAAAATCCTGATGCAAGCTCACAATAAAGCCCGTAACTTTGGGCTACCATGCTGGTACGCAGTGCATCATACTGATTTTAAAGGCTTAAAAAACCCAACAGCTACATAATACCGTGTTTGCAATTTGAAGGACAAATGTAACTGGAGACAAATCCCATATTGTAATCAGAGACAAAATAATCAGGTACAATCAGACTTGTCTCTCATGAGACTTGTAGCCCAGCAGATAAACCTTCTTCACAGCTCTTAATATAATTTGCTAGAAACTGTGACCTATCCCAAATCCCCGTTATTCAACTCATACCAAAATTCTGGGAGATTTACATGGAGTTGTGCTTGGGAGGGGCTTTCATTTCAACTGCAAAAAGCAATATAAAAGCATGACAGACCTGAAATACCTTTTCTTTTAGAAACCAAATCTATAATTCCAATTGGTGAAGACACCTCTTGTGGCACAGAGATAGACAAGGATAATGCCCTGCTCCTGAATGAATACATTAAGCTGCACTACAGATTTCAGCAGAAATTAGATTTAATAGCAGCCAGAGGTCTGAAAATGCCTGCTAAATCTAGTACAATGCGGCATTTCCATATCTTAACTCAGTTTAGGAGGCTCTTACAAAACCAGCATTTTCACAGAGCTGTAACGCGAGCAGAACTCCATAGGTTAGACTGATTTTAAAAAAATTCTATATGAAAAGAAAATCAAGTAAATTAATGGCCAGCCTTTGCTCCTGCCTGTTAGGAAGCCCTGGCAGACAGCACAGCAGTTAGCCTCCTATAACACCTTCAGTGTTGACTCATTTGTGAGTCATCGCATTTTTAGCAGAGACATCACGTTGCAATTCTGTTGTTAGGAGCCAGAGACATTCTGTAAGAAACAATGTATGCGTTTTCAGGGCTGATTCAGACCTGTGTGCAGCAGCAGAATAATAATAATGTGCCGGCATCTGTGTCTCCCCTTCTCCCGAGCCTCTCAAGTGGTCTGACTGCTGGCTTTGTACAAGCAGAGACACTGCCATTTTAAATCTGATTATTTTAATTTGTGCCCCCCCCTCTTTATTTTTCATGCTTATCAGATTGTTTATTGCCAGGTTAATTCCTAACCAAGCCTTTAAAAAAACCCAATAAATTCCCCAAGCCCATTCTACTTGTGTAAACTGCATCACCTGAGTTCCACATTATAAAATTTTAACTAAACAAACTTAGTTGCAGGAAGGTAAAATAAATTTTAAAAACTTATTTTATAATGTTTATCAGGGGAAAAAATAATCACCTGGATTGGAAGCAAGAAGGAGAACTTTGAATTGCAGAGTTGGTTGGAATTCATAAATATAGATAAACAGAAGTCAAAGGAGATACATCAAATTGCATCTAGAAGATGTCCAACTTCTTTACAGGAAAAGTAAATGCATACCAGTCTCAACCCTAAGAAAAATCTCAACAATAAAAGCCAGTTTGGAACTGGCTAGGATTAGTGTACTCTCATGAAAATGCAGACAAATGTTAAGGTACCTATCCAAAGACAGCCTTTAATACAAAGGCACTAACAAATGCCAGGTTCCCAGCTGTTCTTGACATTTCCCCAGTGTTTATAAGCATTCTTCTGGATGCTGTACATTTCTGTGATTAGAAATAATAGACTACTTTGCAGCATAAAATATACCGATCTCAAATTTAATGGGAGCTGTAGCACAGAGCACTGTGTTTTGATGTATGACACACTACAATCTCCTAGACTTCAAGAGATGAAGAAGCTTTTTTTTGATAAGGCCTTTAAATCACAGAAAGGTCTCCCCATTAAAAAAAAAAAATCTTCTAGAGTTTATATGTGAGAAAAATACGTATAAAGGATATTAATCAACTTATTGTAAGGCCAAACTTTACCAGAAATGAAAGCAATGTTTCACAAGACAATTTGGCTGGATTTTTACGAAGGCAGCCCATAAATGAGCAGCAAATTGCAGTCCAAACAATGCTTGGGACCAAAAGTCCTAATGACTTCCAGTAATATTTATGTTCTCTGGAGCCAAAAGCCTTTCAGACTCTTGTGCCATTTAAGGCAAGGCAGAAAAGATGCACCTAGGCAGAACCTAGGTGTCTATGCCCACTACTGCACCACAGAAAAACCTCCAATGCTGCTTCCTAACACTCAGTTGCCTAAGGAACTGCGATGAAGACTTGTAAACCAGGCAACAAACATGACAAGGAGCCCTATCACACATTTAGGAGTTAAGGGTTGGCATGAAACACACAGATGGTTCTGCCACCTCTAAAACCCAGATGACATATAAGGAGCTGGTATCCTTTTATCCAAAAGACTAGCAGAGAAAAGTAAAGCGCAGGCTGCAGGCTCAGTTTCTTCCTTCAGTTGGAAGGATTCAAGTACGCATCTCCCATTGTCCTGCCACTCAGACTTCAGATTTTACTGGGATAGGTCTATTTTCACCTCCCCTCTAGAGCAGATTTACTTTGCAGACAGTATTTCAAAACTAATTGCTTCAAATGTGAAAAAGAAGATGCCTTTGCAGTTAATCAGGTGGTCACCTATGAGAAGAAACACTAGATGAAAACCACGGAGCAAAGAAAGCAGGCAGTGCTCCAGGTTAAGTGCATACTGGATGCAAGACTGACATAGCTGGCCCTTAAAGCACTCCAAATATCATAAGATTCTTGTACATTTGAGGAATAATTCAAAATACTGCATCATTCTAACTTAAATTCCTGCACAGGGACGTGAAGCTTTTCTGCTCAGTTGCTCAAGGCCAGAATGAAGGCTTAAAATAGCCATTGCTGACTAATGCTATTTCCAACAAGACTATAAAGGGGATGAAGAATACAAAGGGATTTCTACAATGCTCAAAGTGCCTACAGGCTTAGATTTACACGGAGGTGTTACCAAACATTGTCAGGAGATCTTTCACTAAACATTTTTCAGAAGAAAATGCTTACCGGGTAAGCTAAAATTTTCAGGGCCATCAGTCCTGATCATCAATAAGTTTTGATTAAATTTCATTGGAAGTATTTGCCTAATCTGATATATTTCGTCTGGGTTTTTAGTTGAAACCAATACCCAGGTGGATTAAGCCAAACTGTTAGAGAAGTCACCTTTAGCATTCATGTTCAGATTACTTTTGTGCTTTTTTCATTATCCAGTCCAGGGAATATTTAACTATTTCGATGAACTAGAATTGCTACAAGTAGAAACCCTATACTACATCTAAATAGTACTGTGTTTAACAATAAGATTGGAACCTTGGTGACAAGGGCCTAACATCTACCCTATAGATGTATTTATAGGTCTTACTTCAGACTAGCTGTAGTCTGGTTCTCTGGGCTGAGCACCCATGAAACGTTACAACACAGTAGATACATTTCAAGGTGTGAGATTCTTTTCATGTTCATCCAACAGAATACAAGTTTAGAGACTCTGAGATTGCTCTGCAAATTGTAGCGTCTTAAGTAGGGAATAACCTGGAGATTTGATTCAGAAGTATCATCATGTGACTGACAATGTTACTTCAGATCCGTGCCTACATGACAAGCTCTAATGTTCACAGAGCAAGAGAATGAACCCAAGCACTTCCAGGCAAGCACCCTACTCACTAAGGTATTCTAGAACTTCTCTTGATTTCCATTCAAAAGCTCCAAAGGCTTCAAGTGTCATTCCAATACAGAAGAGAAACAACTGGTGGAACTTCGTATTTTCATGAGAAAGAATTCTCATTTCTCTAGACAGCTTAGCTGTTATTGCTATATTACCATTAATACCAAGTATTCGGGAAGATGGAAAACCGATGTTGCCAACTCCTAGAAAAGTCTCCATTTTTATTAAAATTGTAGTCCTGAAGGCATGTGATTATGTAAGAATCTTGGGTTTCATTTCATGAAAAAGAAAAAATTCTTCCCCATGCAGAGGAAGACTTGAAAATGTGTCCTCTTAAAGAACAACAGCCAGAAGGCAAACAGAAAGAAATTAAACTGAATTTTCTCAAAGAAGGTCTCAGCATTTGCAAGGCGATCTCATGAATTTGATGGAGGAATTATTCTTTTTTGGACTACTTTTGTCTCAGTAACAATAAAGTTCCCTCAGGGCTTTAACTCTACTTCCTTCCCAACTTATAAACTACAACACATCTGGCCTTGCCTTGTTTGTTAGAATTAGCTAGCATACTCTTTATGCAGTACAAGGCAAAGGCTGCTGCTTTCTAGCAAAGCTCATAAGGCCTTTGTCCAGCCCATCCACACTGCAGCAAGGACAACTTGGATCCTTGTGAAGATGTCATGCTTGAGCTGCCTGAAGGGTGGCAGGGCTCAGACTGAGCCTGCGCCTGAATATCTGCTCACACGTAATTCAATTCAAGCAACAAAAGAAAGTCCCAGTATATTCTTAGATTTAGAGCCACACTTGACTGACAAACATGACCCGGGGGGGCTTGTCTCCACAAGCAGAACCTCTGAATTGGTACTGGCACATAAGTAACCAAACTTGCTAGTCCCTGGTTTTCCTTGCCAAAAAGGGTGGTAGATTTTGCCACGAATACATCTGATTTGAGAAGAACTAATGCATTTCATATCTGCAGTCACCAAGCAGATCAGCTTCCAACTAATGCCAATTTGATGCAGAATTTGAGTAAGTTCCCCACCATTTGCCTTACACAAGGGTAAACATTCTGTAACGCCACTTCTGAGTTGCAAGCTAGCTTACACAGGACATGGAAAACAATCTTAGCCGCTGTAACATGCAAGCAAAAAGAAAGCTATGAAGGATTTTCATATGTTTGGCTGTACTGGGTTAAAGATACAGTATTTCCCAGATTGTATGTAACACATAAATTCCACTTACCAAAGCTTTTCCTTCATTTTTACCTTCTGGATAGTGTGGGTTAAGCTGGAAAAGAAAACAAATCAAATACTGTCTTGATAGCTTTTGGACATTTCAGAACTGCGGAACAGGATTTGGTTCAGTTCTGTATTATGTATCTACCCTACAGAAAGACAGTGGAATATTTAGAATCAGTATGAGAACAAGAATATATGAATTATATTTTTATTATCATTTATGTGACACGGTTTAGTGTGAGGTGTCCCTGCCCATGACAGGGACATTGGAACTAGATGATCTTAAGGTCCTTTCCAACCCTGACTATTCTACGATTCTATGATTCTAATTACGAAGTCAATTTCTGACTGACTTAAGTGGCTCTGTCCTCACTTCAAAAAAGTGCATCTTGCAGTAAAGGTTGTTAATTCAAGAGAAGAATCTCAAATAACCAAAACCAAAAAGAAGGATGAAGAAAGCACAGTCAGTTACTAATCTAAACACAGCAAGTTACAATCACCCACACATACACAAGCAACCATTTCCAGCATTGACTTTAAGCAGATACATTGAGATAAAGCTAACATGCCTCATGTCTACTGAGATTTTACAGGAAGACAGTGAACTTGGAATAAACACATCTTTGAAACAGGAATGGCAGTGCCACTATAGACAAGTGTTTAATTGCCTTGTGAGTCTGTTGAATCATTATCAATGGGGATAATATTTTTCATGTCATACCAGGATTACCAAGCATTAATTAATAACTAAAATAGAATGATAAACTTGGATGAAAGACACTATATAATAATAAGTGTAAAGTATTACTATTTAACAGTGGTTAATACAATTTTACTTATGACAAGGGAAATATGTAGACTAGAAGACGAGGGATTATGTAGGCAGATACATACTCAAATAAACAAACACACATACACCCACACACTGGCTGCATATGAAACCTTTCAAGATTTGACTTACATAATGAAACAAGTTTGCCTCAATATTTACCATATTCCCTGACACAGGATATGCCGTTAAAGCAGTGGAAACTGCTGAAGTGAAATTATTAGTTATATAATGTAATTTAGTTCTTAAGCAAAGACAGCATGTGTACATTTTATAACAAGTACAGTCATTTTCTTGGCCTGAATTTGGCCAGTGTGGGAGAGCCAGAAGTGAATTGCAAGCTGAACAAACCCCAGTAAAACTTCTCAATCATACATACATCATACATCTAACATTGCACAGACAACTACTGTGAAGAGTTTTTATTAAGTCGATAAGGTTTTCATTAGCACTGTATCATTTCTATCCCTTTACCCAAAAAAGCCAGTTCCTCCCTCCTTCATGAGCTTGAAGAAAGGAGAAAAACTTTTAGATATTCCTAAAATTGCTGAAAACACCTTCCCCTCTGTGTTATGACTTGATGCGCTAATATGGAAATGACCAAAGGTTTATTCTCCTGTCTTAATTTCAGTATTTGCTTTAGCCACTATGTTACTATCACAAATCTAATTCAGAGAGCCTGCTTGCATCCCTGCATTTGTATCTATCCCAAATCTTGCATTTTGCTCCTCCATGATATCCTCACACAGCCTCCTAGCTCCAAGTGCCAGCAACAGGAATGGGAGATGAACACTGAACAACAGACAACTAGAAATTATACATACATATATGAATACATATGCGGTAACTGTTTTCATATAGTTTTGCTTTCTCACACTTCTTTCAGCATTATACTTGTTACACCTTAAAATAACTCCTACTTGCCCATTCCAAACAGCCAAGCTGAGGTCTCTACCTCTGGTCCTCCATCAAGAACCAGCAAAAATTATCAGGCAGAGCTCCTTAGTCACAGCCACACATAGCAGCCTTTCAGCACATGTGCAGAGAAGGTACAGAAAGGCTACATTCTATGCTACCTTCAGATTCTGCTGGTTGTAAGCACGTGAGGAAAAAGTCTGGTTATTTCAGGTTTGTCACCAGACTAGCATAGAGAACCATGCGCTGAGAACAAGATCTTCAAACAGACTAAAGCAATAGTGTTTTACTGAAGGGCCTGAGTGAATACAGTTGTCCACCTATTATGAGTTGAGCCTTGAATTCTGCTATTCTTCAGCTGCTTGCTTTCAACATAATGATGCTTAAAAAAAAGTAATATAGCAACAACGGGAGAAACTAGGAAAACCTCTCTCCCACACCATTTCTTGCCTACTTTAAAAATGACTAAACAGATTGCCCTCAAATTTCCAAAATAGCTCACTTGTGGACTGAGGCCGAGTGAGACAGAAGGCTCAAATGAAAAATGAAGTACATCCTTACTGATGTTTTTTTTCTTGTCCTACTGTAACAGAAATAATAAAACTGAAAAGATGCTGCTTTAAATAAAGTTTTGAGATGTTGACATTAAACCAGAAACACAATGGAATGCAGCTTTAGGACTGTTGTTCATGGCCCCATTTTCAGCTGTGCTGAGCAGCTGCCCCTTTCAGCTAAGGTTGTTGGTACTTGGCATCTCTGAAAATCAGACTCTTAGCTATTATCCCATACTAAATTCTCCAGGTAGAGGGGCATAAATCACATAGTGTTGTATGTCATATTACCCCTGTTCCAAGTCCTTTTCAACATCCAAGTACAGCAGAATGAGCTAAGAACACAGTGACCATCTTAACACTCAGAAACCTACTGCTTTTTCCAGTTTATATAAGATTACCTCCATGTTCTTCAATAAGCCTCCAAAGCAAAAAAAAAAGCTTGAAAATAAAAATGCTAATATTTTTTTTCCTTGTTGCTAATGAAATCAAGTAAAATTCTTTGGCAGATGTTTAGAAAGCAAGAATTCTACACTAAAGTGGGACCCACTAAAGCTCAACAGTCTTCAAGCTTTTTTGTGTCATTGGCTGTGTTGAAGTTGCAATGAAGATGCTACTACTAAAGTGTAGCGTAAATACAGTACTGAGTATTTCTGTAGAACGCCACTGGAAGGTGCATGCAGTTAATACATAGTAAGAACATTATGCATTGTAAACTGCAGAGCTCAAGCAAGTGTGATTATACAAATCATTACTGTAATAGCTTCATTATGTTATTTTTTTAGAGTATGTCTCTACCAGCTTCTTTTCCAATGCAGAATAAACCAGAAGTCCTAATCCTCTGCTTCTTGGCTTTTTTCAATAAATCTTAGATACAGCCATTTTTACCTTTCTGGGGATGGGAAAGAAAAAGGTATCACAAAATGATGGTTCAGCTTCCTCATGGCTGAAAACTAAGCGATATCAAAGACACTGAAATAATTTCATGTTATGGCAAGCTCATGAGACTTACCATAATATCCCAACACTCATCCATTATGTAAAGCCATACAACCTAACTGCCCTGAGTAAATGGGAAATGGTGTATGGTCGTAAGGAAGGTGCAGACTACATCTAGTAACACAGACCTCATTAGCAGAGAACAACTAGGGAGGGACAAAGAAGAACTCGCACCAGTGAAGGGGTGAACTAGCCACCTGATAGCAGTTGTGCTCATCCTTCATCACCTGGTGGGACAGCTGATAGGTGGGGATTTTGCAGTTGGGCAAGGCTAAGGTCATCAGCTCTCACAGCTCCAATGACAATGACTTATGACACCACAGACACTTCACCTTTTTCAGTCGCTTACACATATGAACCCAGACCCAACTCTACACAACCTCCAGCATAAAATCTCTTAAACTCCAGAAAATGAGGTTACCACATCAACTTTTCTTTCACATCGTAGCACCATGGAAGAAGACATTATGGTTTTACACGCACAGGCTAACAGTGCATATTGACTTAAGCTGCTGCATGAGCTTTTGCTTATGCCAAGGCCCTATCAACAGATAAGTACCACAGTACTTATCATTTGTACAAATGCAATTTGCATAATACAGTTCACAGGAAGTATCTTGAACCTCAACTTGTCTTGGAATCTGAATAGGACATATCTATTGATTACAGCTACTCAAAGTTATAAAGTTGTCAAGACTTCACAGTGCACAATCTCCTGAGGTTCTACTGTTGAGCAGGACAACTTCTCATTATCACATTATTCATAGAATCATAGAATAGTTAGGGTTGGAAAGAACCTTAAGATCATCTAGTTCCAAACCCCCTGCCATAGACAGGGACACCTCGCACTAAAACCATGTCACCCAAGACTCCACCCATCCTGGTCTTGAACACTGCCAGTGATGGAGCATTCACAACTTCCCTGGGCAACCCGTTCCAGTGCCTCACCACCCTCACAGTAAAGAAACTCCTCCTTATATCCAGTCTAAACTTCCCCTGTGTAAGTTTGAACCCGTTACCCCTTGTCCTATCGCTACAGTCCCTAATGAAGAGTCCCTCCCCAGCATCCCTATAGGCCCCCTTCAGATACCGGAAGGCTGCTATGAGGTCTCCACGCAGCCTTCTCTTCTCCAGGCTCAACAGCCCCAACTTTCTCAGCCCGTCTTCATATGGGAAATGCTCCTGGCTTTAATTTTACTTTTGCATCTTCACATAGTAAGACTATGCTTTACAGTCCAACAGCTGCTGGACAGCTTTGGAATTACTAAACATGAGCCAGCAGTGTGCGCTCACAGCCCTGAAAGCCAGCTATGTCTTAGGCTGCATCAAAGGGAGTGTGACCAGCAGGTCAAGGGAGATGATTCTCCCCTCCTACTCCACTCTTGTGGAACCCCACCTGGAGTAGTGCGTCCAGCTCTGGGGACCCCAGCATAAGAAGGACATGGACCCGCTTTAGTGGGTCCAGAGGAGGGCCACGAAGATGATGAGAGGGCTGGAGCACCTCTCCTATGGAGACAAGCTGAGAGAGCTTGGGGTGGCTCAGCCTGGAGAAGAGAAAGCTCCAGAGAGACCTTATAGCAGCAATCTGCTGGGGCCTACAAGAAATCTGGAAAAGGACTTTTTATATGAGCATGTAGTGACAGGACAACAGTGAATGGCTTTAAACTTAAAGAGGGGAGATTAGGTGGAATACGATGCCCAGAAAAGTTGTGGATGCCCCCTCCCTGGCAGTGTTGAAAGCCAAGAAAGCACTGGGAGAGCTGAATCTTTTTGTCTGTTTCAGCCTCACCATGTAGCACAAGCAGTATGAGGTGGACAGGGACAGACATGCCTGCATGGGGGAACCAGCTGCTAGTCAAAAAGAGGAATGAGAATCAGCTCTGACATCTTCCTGTTCCATTCATCCTCATCATAAGAAAGGATAGGTCATTTTGATGGCATTTTTTATATATGTGTGCATACATATATATATATATTATAGGTCATTTTGATGGCTCCTATATAAGCAAAAGCAGGCCAGTGCTTTGGTATGCCTAAATCACTACTGATTTAAAGGCCTCATAGCACCAGTATAAGCTGGAGCTGCTGCAACATGTAGCGTATGTTAGCTCGGCCAGGAGAGAGTGGTGACTGGGAAATCCCTTTGCTTCTACTGTGATCCAAGGCAGAGAACCTCATTACCCACTGACACCTGTTGCTCAGTCCCACACAGCCATACCTGATTCTGCAGAAGTCAAAAGAAGAAAAAATGTCTTAAGGCATCCTTTAGCCTAACCTGAATGCTGGGCCATAACCTCAGTATAAGCTTCAGCAGCTCCATGCCAAGATATGCTATATGGAAAACATCCTCATCTCTTTAAGGGTTGTATTCTAAATATCACTATTTCAGTGGTCCTCCCAGAAATAACAAGGGATGAATGATTTAGACATTACTGAAATTTCTACCGTTGAAACAAACAAAACACCACACACACAAAAAAAACTCAATAACAATAAAAAACGAATGAGGAAAGCCTCCTAAACCTACATCAAGCATCAACAATAAAGAGGCACATATGTAATTGAATAAAAGCTTCTCAAGTTATCTTGTATAACAAACTAAACAAATGCTCTAAAGAACAGATCGCATGTCTACATTTGCTGTTTTGGAACGCACCAAATGCAATAACAGCAGATGATGTATTGTTAATAACAGAAGCAGTCCTTCTCATGACTAAATGACAATATATCTTGCATTAATAGCTTCACACTTCCCTCCCTCCTAAAGCTTGCATGCATACAAACACGGCTCAAACACAGCCAACTTCAGACAGGACTGAAAAAGCCTACTGAACAGTCTCACAGGTCACTACTGCAAAACCAGTTGGCTGGGGAAAAAACCCCTTCCTCCAAGATTTCTGAAGGCATCTGCACACCAACGCGTGCAAATGTTGTGCCCAACTTTCACCAGTCAAGACAAATTTAGCTTCATTCTCAAGATTCTAAGAAGTCTAGCTCAGAGCTTTGCTAAATGGACAGCTTCTAACTCTGTCACTTCAAGAAGCTACCTCCAAGTCTGCAAAACAGGTCCAGACAGGCTCTGTAAATCAGTAATCTATCCTTCTCCTCTAGTCTCTGGATCTCTTTCACTTCATGTATAGCTGTAAATTACTCTTCACTGCTTATAGAGCTTTAAACCAAAACCACACTCTTCCTATGAGAGTGAAAAATAGAAATAAGGCTTACAGTGCCAAGTTCACCCTGCCACCTTGGCAAGCCCTTTTTCTTACAAGAACCTTTAATCATTGAGCCAAACAGATAGAAACGAATCAGATTGCTGTATTAACATCTAATGGAGAGACTGGGGGGGGGGGGGGGGGAAGGGGAGAGACTCGAATGAAAGATCCGTAAGCAATCTCCAGGTAAGGAGGTCCTGCAGTACCAACAAATTAAATGTGAGCAGATGTGTGAAGGCCTTGGTGGATGCTGCCATCTCCTGGTACCTTCTTCGGTTTACAAACTGCTACCCTTGAGCAAAAGGCACCTGCACATCTCAGTTAAACAAGGCCATTTTTATCCAGTTATTTGCCATACAGTTTATAATAGCAGAAGGAACCACAGAGCATTTATCCCTATGCTCTCCTCCTCTGCCTGAGCTGTACGATCAGTGGATGAACAATTTTTTCTGCAAAGGCCTGCTTCCATGTCACCCCAAAAAATAACACTGGCAAACAGTGTTCTCTTTTTGCTTCCTGAACACAAAAAAATCTCAGGTTGATAATTGCACTTTCTGAAAACTGGATATCAAAAGGCTTAAATTATGGTCTTTAAATATTGAATCGCATTTGCCTTAATAAAACATCCTATTCAGCACTCCATTTTCCATGGCAGTTTAAGAAGGTGAAAGAAAACTAGGTCCATAAAACTATAGAAAAGTTTCTCCAGGGCCCCAAGAGGTTAAACCTAGTTTATAGCCTCAAGTTTAAGAGCTTATTTCCCTCTTACATTTATTTTTAATCCTAGCTCACGCTGAAGATACTATTATTTCGCACAAATAGGTAATCTTTCTTAAAATCTCAAGAAATGCTTTATTTTCTATTCTTACAGCTGGAAGTTCCTCTTCCTTACTTTGTCCTCTTCAGAAGGCAGGAGAGGATTACTGTTCTGCCAATATTAACTTAAACATGTACTCAATTATCTTCACTATGACCCAAATCACGTGATTATTACAACAGGATTAAATTTATTACGAAGAGTATAGCTCTGTCCACCCAGATAAAGACACGTTATAACAATATATATCATATGGCAGGCTAATATTTTTAATACTGAGGCATAACAGAAATCCATTCAAAAGAATGCAAACCATGATTAACAGCAGTTCTCAATTTAAAGCGAATGATGTACATAAGCTTCTCTGAAAAGAAACTTGGGCAATTTTGATGGAAAAGTGGAGTGAAGGTAATATGGGAAGAAATTATTAAAGAATGACTAGAGCAATATGAATAACGCTTATTGACCATTGATTTAAGAGTTCTCAGCAAGTAGTTTACACCACAAGGCGAAATTCAGCTGACAGTCCAACAAGGTAAGGCTCTTTGATGCTGACTTCCGCAGTTCCTGCCAACCTATGCTAACCACTTATGCCCCTGGTGCTTTGCCTAGTTTAAAGTGACCTTGTTTAAAGCACTATTCCCTCTTCCCTGCACCCTGCTGTCCATACCAACACCACCTCAGGGACAGCACTTTTGTTTCATAGGACCACAATCAAATACTTGTGGAAACACATTTCTCCAAGTCCACATTGCCACTGATGTATTTTTATCATTGAATTACAGCCTTGGTAGGTTGGATCAGTTTAGAATATTCATATAATTGTCACTTCATCTCATGTGCATGCAATCCTGTGCTGCTCAGGCCAACTGGCTTCAATCATTCCTACATTCAAAAGAGCACCCACTGAGCATCTAGTAATAAAACAATCCCAAAGCTGGAAGTATGTTCCACGTGGGATTTTAACAAAAGAGTTTAAAATAAAACTTTGATCAGAGTTGACCATTTTATTGCCTATAGCCTGCACTTTCACTCCTGCAGGAAGAAGAAAGCAAATCCCACAAGAAAGCCAGAGTTTTCCAGTGAGACATGCATTGGGGATGCACACCAGATCGCTACTTCTGCCCAAAGTAGCTCACTAGTGGACAGCATTATCTCTACGACTTGTCCATCGCCAGAATATGTGCTAAAGAGTTTGTCACTCCAATCATATTGTACAAGCCATTTCTGAAGTATATTCATATGTAGAAGTTAAAAGTGGCTATTGTGGAGACTTCAATCCTACAATGGTCAAAGAAGTCCAGGGGGTGGCTGCACAAGTGCAAACTGTTAGAGGAAGTCCAAACCCATCAGGTAAGTATTTGAGACACCCTTGACCCCTGAACACATAAATGCTCATGCTCCATTGACTTCAAGGACAAAGCTATTCCTGAGAGCTTTACTCAATGAGGGCTTTCATATGAACAACAATTTGGTGTAGAAGCACACTACAAGTAAGAAAAAGTATGTTTGCTTCTGTCCTCACCCATGAGCTCATTGTTTCAACCTATTGCATTGGCCAGCATGCTCTTACTTTTCTCTTTTATCTAGAAGAACTTCAGAGCACAGATTACCTTTTGGAGCATCATCAGTACTGTATGCACTACTTTGGAAGACACAGTAATAATATGAACCCTTGTTTATGGCCACAGTTTTATAGTATCACAGAACATAAACATTAAGGCTGCATCTTACCTGCATTATCTTAATTCACTTAATATAGCAGAGTTAACTCTGTGTTAAAGACAACTATGTCACAGTATACACTGTCCTATCTTGGCCAAGGTATCTAATAATTCTAGTTTAGTCTATTCCACTAAACAAGACAGAATCATCACAAATTTTTCCTCACAAATTCTGCACTGTGATTATGCACATGTTCACAATGCTTCACAAGCAACATAAGGCGGTTTATGTATTGTCTACTGCAATATCTCAAACATTTGATTTTTGTTGATTTCTTTTGTTTGATATCTCAAAGTAATGATTTGATATTTGCATATATATTTTTGCTTTTATTTAGCAGTAACCATTTCACGTGGGAAATTTCATATGAAATGACAGACTTATCCTGCATTTTTGTATGAATGGGCACACACGTTTAACATCCTTACACAGCCAAGTGTTAATAGTTTCAGTACAGATTATCCAGTTTAAAAATCATAGAATTGGTGCTGCTATGCACATGCAGAACAACAGTAAAGGTGCACGTTTAGGCTCAGCACAATTGATAAGCTGACACTCAGTTCAAAGAGACTTTGACCCTGGTGATTAGGATATTGAAAAGGTTAGGCCTGTTCATGAGAAAGGCACAGCTGTGTGGTCCCAACCTGCAGCATTTGAAAGGCTGCTCCAGTAAATTTCAGCTTGCTCCCATATACAGATAGATTCGGGTGCATTCTGCATGTGGCATATGCACTGAAAAGGCTTTGAAAAAATACATCTTGGGAAGTCTTTGTTACTTTGAAGCATTAAATTTCCACCCAACCTTACAGCCTCCCTTTATAAATACAAAGCTTCAAAATAACTTGTGTCATTTTCCTGTAACCAGGGCTTAAAAAATGGAATCTTCTACAGAACTTTTTCTAAAAGACTGCTGACTCTGTGAAGATGAGAATAAAACTCAGCAGCCTGGATCTTAGCTGGTGGCTTAGTGTAGTGTCAAAATCTCCCGCTAAGGATCTTGCTCAGCTCTTTGGGTGAAATCAAGCCCTTCTGACACTAACAGCAGAACCCCCACTGTCTCCAAAGAAGAGAATTTCTCTTTGCATTTTTACAGCTGAGCACTTGGTTTCACTTTTTTATTATTTCAATGTTTTAGGAATGTCTGAGCCAGTGGCTTCAGACAGCCAAATGCTGGACATGTAGGAGACACTGCCACCTACACAGATTTCTGATGTCCCCAGTCTTACCACCAAACCTGAAACACTTTCTCCAGCATATCCCTCCTGCACCTTAAGTAATTGTGTGAGAGCATACACGTATCTGATACGTCAAACTGTGTCCTCAGGATGAGCATAGCAGCAGGAAAATGACAACGCGGCAATGCAACTAGCAGGTCTCTGCCACTAGGTCTCCTTTAGAGGTGGGTTTTCAGGGTGGCTCACTTTCAGCCCATAGTCTAGTAGTAGGGTCTAGGTTGCTTTATGGTATTAGTTAGGTCTTAAAGAACTTCAAAGCATATTATTGAAAATTAGCCTAAGTAATGCCACATAGAAAGGGGATTAAATCAAATAGTACTACTTGAGACTGTGTCAGAATTCAGAGGTATCAGAGCACCCTTGGACTTTGAAAGGTAACAAAAGCTGGACGACTGATCGTGATTCTTAGGAATGTGGAATCTAGGCTTTACACATCTTGACTTCATTCTCTCAAATTTATAAGAATTAGATTTGCAAGTACTCACCTATATGTTTTGCTTACTGAACAACTGTATTGTCTCGCTGTCTGCTCTTTTTTTCTTTGTTGTTTTGGGTTTTTTACCTTACTGTAGTGCTGAAACACCTTTAAGTTCATTAGTTTTCAATTCCTGAATTCTTTGGGCCAAGTGTCTTGAATTCTCTGATCTTAAGCTGCAGTGGCATCCCTTCACAATACTGCTTAATAGTGACCCACTGAGTCACAAATCAGGCTGATCAATTATACCTGGCACAGGAAGCTTCAGAGGAAAAGAGAAGGCACAGCACTTGTACAAGCCTGACTGGAGGAACAAAAGGAGACGCCCGTGTGAAGAACACTTCTGCTCATTGTCTGAGACCTGACCCATGCCTGATTCCACTGCAGGCATCTCCATGGTACACATCAAGTTGACTTATGGAAAGACGAAGTAAGGAAAATACGTCCGTAAACAGCAATCAATCCTGATTTACAATAGCTCAGATTGTGACAGAAATTGTATTATTAGCCAACAACAGAATGCTTAAAAGATTTGTGAATTTTGTTTACATGTTTGCACTTATTATTCCACCCTAGATATCTCTATCATGAAAGCTTAAACAAAATCAGGTCATGGTAATGTGTGACGCTGCTGATAATCCACACCATGATTAATCTTCCTGCGCTGCAAGAGCACAGATAAGTGTCCAGTAGGCTTTGCCCAACTGATTTAAAGTTAGCTCACACACATTAGGTGCCTGCCTGCCTGTTCATAAATCTTTGGCTGGCTGGTGTGTTGTGCCCGATATCAACTGTGTAAAATACAGTTCATAGGATATGACAGTGGTACCTTTAATATCCCCACCAGCAGGTATTTTACACTTCATAGATACAGTAGCTAATTCTGCTCTCTCCAGTCACCTCTGTTTCACCCAAATGCTCTTCCAGCTCTCACTCTACTGTGCCAACTGTACTCTCCATATTGCGAGCCTTCCTGATTGGGATTTCCTTTCCAGAGGCAGAAAGGACCTAAGCTCAGGTTAGACATTCAGAGTAGTGTGACACCACTTCACCTGAAGACTTTTATCCTGAAAATCTCTGAGCAGATGAGCTATGGTAGGAGAAGGAAGCCCATCAGTCAGAGTGTTTGATGCCCTTCCTGACTCTCCATCAGCCTAGCTAGTGTGAATAAAATCTTTCTACTAGGATTTCTCACTGTAAGCAGAGAGGAAAATGAAAATGTCTCTTATGTGGGAGTACTGTTTCACTCTTGACACGAATACACAAGTTTGTCCTTCCTCAAGTTTCTGCAGAGCACAGAGATGTCTTGGACCACATGCTGGCTGGCAGAGATCAGTGCACTGAAATCAGTACCACAGAAACTTTTTCCCAAGAAATCTAGAGCCTGTAGGAAAAAAAGGAATGGCAACTCCCAAGTTAGAGCAGTTTAGAGTTATCTGTTCTAGTGCTTGCACAGAGACTGCTCCAATAAAGCACAACATTTGCCTTACATTCAGTTCGCCTCTAAAAGCTTTACTCTGTATATGACTGCCTGAGCCAACAAAGAATATTTGACCGATCACAACAGTACTCCAAAAAGCAAGGGCAAACAAGCGCAGAAAGATAAATGAATCCAAAGATTTTGATGTAAATACGGTGTATATTTAACAGTGGTGTTAGCCCTGGCTGCCATGACAACAGCAAATACAAGATTCAACACAGTTGAATTTAAGGTTAGATGCTGTCTTGAACTCACCTGCTTGTGTCCTGTAGCTCAGAAAATTTTCCTTGCAACCCTTGGCTATACAGCAACACAGCATGACACAGCAACATACATCCAGTTCTCCCCATTTAGACCCAGCGTGAGATCTTTTTGAAGATCTGCATTGTGAACCTATCTACTGCGGCAGTTCTGAATTCGGAGGACATATACAGTACTTGGTTAGGCAGTACACAGTCACTTCTTTAATTGACATTCTTACCTCTGCAGCTAAGTAGTTTCCAGTTGCCAAATGCTTAAATCTAAACAAACTATTCCACTGTCCTGCCCCTCCCCGGCAAGGGTCATGATGGACAACCTAAAGAAGAAGTACAGATTTTTAATTATGCCCCTCAATATCATACTTAGATCACTGTCAGTACTTACAGCTCATTTCAAATAAAAATATGTAAACCACATAATTACAGTCTACCACAGAAAGGAATTCTGTGCTCACACAAAGCCCACCATTGATAACAGCTACTTACATCTATTTTTTGCCAGGCGCCAGGAAATACTACCTCCTATTACTTTCCATGCTTACATTAGTCTACTTACAAGCATGATGAGCCAAATTTTGCTTTAAAGTGACATAGTGTGAATCTGGAGCATAAGAAAGTAAGTGTAGATGTTCTACGCTTACATAGGCACTACTTAAAAGCAAAACCCGAACCATCTGATATTGTTTCACCACTTATAGCAGCTATATTTTTGACAACACTACGAGCTTCTGATAAATCTTTATTCAAGGGATAAAATATCCCCATATAATTTGAAATACGCTGGTTATTTCTTTTTCCCCTTGACTGAGCTGCAGGTCACTTGCTATCTTCAAACCTCACAGTGCCTGTCTCTCTTATGGGGTGATCTCAAATAACTACAAGTGCAATATACCCTATTCCATACAGTCCTTTCTCAGATAAAAATCAACCATTGACCTGAGTGAGGAGTTCTGTTTTAAATGCACACTTTGTTCAGCACCTAAGAACTTTGAGTATAGGAGTGATATTATTGTAATAGCAAGGGTTTCAGAAATACCAGTTTCCAACATTCCTCAGTTAAACAAAAATACATTTGCTAGTCACCCCCATTCAGCAACAACACCTTTATTCAGCCTAACTTTAAACAGATGTTGATGTGCAGTGTTGCAGAAGAATGGACTCGATCACATTTGTGAGATTCCTTAGTCATGAATTTCAATTTTCTACATCGCACATGAAGTCAAATACTAACAATCAGAACCCAGGATACATGAATGTCATTTGATTGGCTCTGATAAAATCACACCATTTATGTCAAGTCTGAATTTGACTCTTTGTCATTTTAGTGCAGGTAAATATAGCAAGAAAGCATCCTCTCTCCACACATGCACAACAATAAAGCATCTCTTCAGTGATCATCCTACACAAACTGCTTCATAAAATAATAATAGTTACGGGGAGGCGTATGACGATATCAAGAGGCTATGAATGATTCATATTGTGGTAAAGTATTTTTACTGAACCCTGGCCTTCAGGTCCTAAAATATTTATAAAGAAAAAAATACCTCTATTTCCCACAGTGCTTTAGAGCTTGTTGCAGAAGTGGCTGACTGACGTAACGTAGTACGAAGGAAAATGTGTTGTTTCTTCTCATATTCGTCACAGGTCAGAAACTTCTCTTGCTCTGCATGAAACAGCCTAACAACATCTCCCTAAAGTAATATGAAAAAGAAGCATTATTAAGTGGTAGGCAAAGCTGCTGGACTCATTCTTTATAACTGTACCAGCTCCACTGATATCAACGTAGCTCATGTGAAGATAATATTTATAAGTTTCCTATTGCTGGAGCAGGTACCAAATGCAGGGCATACAATCTTGGCACTGAGTATGGAAATAAAATGAAATCATTCAGTCCTGGAAGGAGACCCATGCACTTTTGTGAAAACAAAAGTAGTTTCAGAGCACTGCAATGAACAGTGGGCAACAGTCAACCTAAAGGTGATTTTTTAATTCTAGCTTACTTTAGAAATTAAAAATAAAAATAAAAATTAGGGAAAATGATCAGATTTTTCTAACATCATACCTCATCTCCTCTACTCTTGCAACCAAAACTAATGCCCCCTCTATTTCTTCTGCTCACATTTTTGCTTCCTGCTGCCTCTCTCCCAATGCTTTAAATACTACCCCCAAATGGGTCTATACATATATATACCATTTTCCCTTTCAAATTCTTCCTCAAAAACTGAGGATACCTTGATACTTACTGGAAAGTAACCAGTTGATAGTGCCAAGTGAGGAGCAGTGAAATTCATTTCTTTAAAATGAAAAAGTAAATCTCAGGGAGTGATCTGGAGGCAGGAAGCTGTGTAATCCCTCAACATTTAAAGCTACACTGTCTTATTACAGCTACTGTAATTTTTCACTCCCTTCTGTAAGCATCTTCTACCTGCTTTTATCATCTTGGCATAAACTCAAGAGTCACAGCTATTCTGAACAGAGCCCTCATCATTCTGGGCTTGAATTTCATCTTTTCCCATGGATCCTGAGTTGTGTCTGTGAGGGGAAAGGGGCTGGAAGCTAGCACAACCCAGACAATTTCACTTAGTAAGACAATAACACAGAGGAAAAGTATCCTGGTTGTTGGAAGGACAGTAGTGAGGGATCCTCAACAGCTCCCTGGAGTCCTCATTTCTTCTTTTATTCACCATGTATTAGTTCTCTACAGTCACATACAGCATTTTTCCGATTCAAAAAACAGTTTTATAAAATCATACTTACTCCTTTCAGTACATCATCCCGGTAACTACTGAATTTCATGAACAAAGTTATTTTCCAGCTTGTGTTACAATTGACAGCATTTACCTTAGGGGCAAAAAAAATAAAATCAAACCAAATAACAAAACACAAAAGCAAACCAACACAATTATCATCTTAAGGGGTGTTCTTCTCTTTTTGAGACATTCTATTCTTCTATAAGACCACACACATGTAGGGTGGCAGGGGACATGGCTTAGCTACATATTTGTACAGTTCCTAACATGGGTCCCAAAGCTCTTAAGTGCTAATGATATTGATGATGGAGAAGACAGAGTGGGCAAATGCTATTCTGTCTACTGACATACTACTAAAGACAACCTACAGAGCTGCTGGGCATCAGTGAGACTTCTGGATACTCAAACAAAACTCACGAAGCTTTCAGAGCCAGAAAGAACTGCGCCAAAATTAAGCATATTTCATGTTGGTTTTTGAGGCCAAGCTGGAACACATGTTTAATACTGGCACCTAGCCCATGGTGGGCTCATGGTAGGTTCTGGTTATCAGTAAAGAACAACATATACTACATCTCAGATCAGCAATTCCCCTCCATAGAGCAATTCCTCACCTCTTTGCAGCCAGGGTTATCTAGAAGTTCAATGTTGCTGGCATGTAGAGGCTGCCCTGCATTGACCGGCATGAGAACAACTTTATCTCCCACAACAACCTGGAAGTCAGAAACAAAATGCAATTCGGACATATACAATTACCCAATAAAATGAAGTAATGTTACATTCTTAGAAAATGACTCAAATACATGCTCTAGGAACGGCACTCAGTGAATTCACTTGCAGACAATTCACACACCAGCTCTGTTCACCCGTGCCTCCGCGATTGCTTGGGTTCAAGATTTCACACTAATGAATCCTCACATTCTCAGTAAGCATGTCACCCAGTTCAGCAGAAATTTGAGATCATGAAATAGATGTGAACCTATGAATTCCATGAGCAATCCAATTCATCTGTAAAGTTACATGAACTACTCTTTATCCCATATATACTGCCAGCCAAAAGGCTGAAAAAGCTTAGAAAATGATCTGTAGTCAGAGAGCAGGACTCTCTTCCATCCCTTGCTATCAGCCAAACTTCTTCCATCAAGGTGCCTTTCATTTCACAAAGGCCTTAAAAATTTGTCTGTGACAAGACTTCTCAGCCCAGTGACTCCCCAGTTCTGTGGAACATCTTCTGTCAAATGTCACAACAGGCTCAGAAGTTGTGCAGTTGTGCAGACTGTATGACTGCAATCTGTAATGGAACATAATTCACTGGAAATTCAGAGAGGCAAACATACTCCCATCCCCTCTGCTGTTGCTCCCAAAATGATGTTTGGAGCTCAGCACAGGCAGCACATCACCTGAGAGACCTTCTCTCTATGAGAGGAATTCCTAGCTGACTCTCTGCAAGCAAACTCCCACACCCTTGCAATCCTTTACCTATACAGACAAGGAAAAAACAGTACACGAATGCGTCTTTGACCTAATGAGACATGCATAAAGAGAATTCAACTCATACCTGGGAGGGGGAAAAATTAATAGCTTTAAGAAAAAAGAAATAAATCAATCCACATAGATCGGTTGGCATTGGGTCCTGATTTGCTTATGGTTGTTCACATCAATTTTAAGTGCACACACATATGAAGACAAATGGCTACATGTGATTTTTGCTCTACGAAATGCTGTGCAAGCCATGCTTTTTTTTGGAACACAAATAAAAAAAAAAAAGGCTTTTTGCATTGATCAGCACATTTCATATGATCAAGCAGAGCCAAATTCAGCTTCATATAACTTCAACACAGGTGAATTCAGCCCCCATTGCAGAGGTGAAAAGAAGGTTGCCTGTTCTTTACCAACATAGCCAAAAAACAGCAGCATAAGACAGTGTCATCATGCTCAGACTACACACAGAAATCCTGTTCGATCCAAGAAATAAGAAAAAGTTCCCTAGCAGAACCAAAATAATGACAAAATGTCTTTAAGGTACATTGCTTATGCAATACATTTCTGCATGCCATGCTTCACACAGACATTACTTACAGCCCATTTTAAGAAGTTATGACCAGACAATTCATTAATCAAAAACCATCAGGCTTGCATCCTGCAAAGTGGAATCAGGACTTCAAAATTATTGCAAGTACATCAGGATTATAACAATGTAATTAGTAAGAGAGCACATCATTGAGCATCTTATTTAGAAAAAAAAGAGGGCAGGAGCAAGGTATCTTGGAACACAAGCCCGTAACTACCATGGAAGTAACCAGAGGAAAGGAGATACACACAGCTACTCTGCTGTAAGCACACATCTGAGGAAGAACTCTGATGTGGGATCATGGTTTCTGTCTCAGTCTTCTTTCTACCCTGCTCCAAGTTAGCTTTAGTAACCTGCCCTCAATGCTGGCCAGCCCTGCCAGCTGCCACAGAAGCAATGAGATACCCTGTATTCATTTCCTTTCTTCTTTTTCTTCTTGCTTCAAACCTCCACAGGTGGTTGGGAAGGGACAAAGGCAATTTCACAATGCTTGTTCCCAAATACCCTCCAACAATGATGCAGAAAACAAAATCAAAGTGAAGAGGGAAGCCTGCTCTCTTATACGTGGCTGCCTTGGGTAAGTTGTAAGTCTGCTCTTTTGAGTTCCTCCTGTCCCCTATCCAGTTGATTTCTGTCTCCAAATAATGTTGCAGCATGCCCAAAACGCCAAAGGCAGAGCACTTTCATGCCCAACATACCCATGTAGAATTGTACTATATGGAGGTTATAGAAGATAGAGCAATGTATTCCCAAGGTTTCCCTCTGCAAAATTAAAACTGACACCAGCTCATTCTCCTCTTCCTTAGCTACCCTGGGGCACAGCTGGCCACAGTATGCTGCAGAACAGAATGGTTAATAGTTTGACAGGTCTCTGGGACTTCTTTCTTACATAGAGACATGAACTCATTAAAGCTTCATCAGACACACAGCTTTTGAGGATCTCATTCCTGACTCTTTTGACAAAACTGTTACCCTTTCTGGTCTAGGTAGGAAAAGAATAATTAAATTCGCAGGGAAGCTAATGAGAAATTAACTTCTGAATTCAAGATAAACCTACAAGGTCCTTCAGTCTTGGATGCAGCAGAGTTCTACCTGCACAAGGTAATTTCTAAATTCATGCAACCCTACTTGTCCATGCGTTGCTGGAGAGGGTACATTGAAAGTGGGAAGAGCCATAGTCGAAGCTGACTGCATTTTGTCTTCTGGATGGAGGACCAGAACTGGCATCACTTAGAGCAATTCTGTCATTCATATAAACCCCATAAGCTCACCTTGACCCACCACAATCAAGAAGTAGGAGCAAATATTCTAGTAGAGGTGTAATATATCACAAAGACTGGCAGTTACAAAAGGTTATATTAGCTGTGAAGATGCAGTAGCAGTAACTTCAGTTTGAGCTAACTACCCAAGTAGATTACTGGTCACACCAAAGTCTCTGATACCCCATCTCCATTGGTTCTATGCTATAATCACATCTGCCAGTGGAACTGTTGACACACTTCAAAGACCAGGAGGATTAACAGAACTTTCTCACAGGTGGCTGGGCATTCTCCAAGTCCAAGACCACCTCCCCCAGCATGCTGCAAGACCATGCTTTAAAACACCTGCCATTTTAGGCAGACAACTGCAAATGCAATCCACACAGAGCTAATCCTGCTATCAGTGCGCATTCTGGTTTTCAGGTCAAACTGGAACCAGCTCTTGCCTTAATCTGTGACATCTTCCTTTGAGGGAGAGCTCTTATATGCTTAAGGAAAGTCTGTATAAAATACTGCAGTTATGCCAAGTACTGTAAATTTTCAGCTGTATTTTTGCATTACTTTCATTGACTTGCATAACTTATCCGTTGCTCATGAAGCTAAGCCATCCCTCCTTCAGAGAAATTACTTATAATATATTTCACAAGGCTAAACCAACTGTGATGACATACCAGAAAACTCATACACATGACTTCCTATATCACAGCTTCTCCCAGAATAAACCACCTTCTTTTCTTTAAGGATATACAGCATATTTGGATCTACCTTGTCTGGGTCATCTGACACAGTAGCAGTTATCCAAGCATTAATTCAATACTCATTTCTACTGATCTAAAGACTTTCTACAATGTGCCTTCTTAGGGAATTTCCTCATTATAGCACAACTCAAAATTTCCAAACAGAATAAGGGCCTGATATACCAAGCTAACTCCCTGCACTGAGAGATCAGAAGAAAAATGTACCAAAACATATAAGTTCTTCAAAAGCTAACTTAGTGAGTGGGTAAAGTAGTCTCAGCTTATGTGGTTTTAGGTGCTTTGTAGACGAGTCCCTCCAAACTAGGTTTTTAATGGGCACAAGTCTGGCACTAACTGAGAGAGAAGGAGTGGATACAAGGCTGGAGCCTCTCTCTGTCTGTGAGGGGCAAAATCCCTATCCCCATTACAACAGTTGCTTAGTTTCTGTAACTGTTGAATGAGTGGAAACGTGCCAGAGCAGTTACAAGCAAGCTACCGAGGGACTAATGTTTAGCACTGAAGGTTTGCAAAGAAAATTATCAGATCTGTTTAGGCCTGGTAGAAAGGAGGTAAAATGTGGGTCTCAAGACTTTCCTCTATAAAATATAATGGCAAGCTTCCAGCTCTGAAAGGCAACAGCCTGTGACAGAAAACAAGCAGCAGGCAGGTTCCAAAGGAGGTTATTAAGTTAGGAGTAAACCTAATAATTTCCCACATAGCCCTTGCAGCTCAGAGCCTGTCAAATACAGCCCCACAGGGAACAAACCAGAAGAGAGGCCTGCAGAGTGGAATGTTACAGCAATCACTGCAATGATCTGCAAGCTTTTCAGACTAGCCAAACCACTTCCAAACTCTTACATGCCCACAACAGTGTAAAACTGAACCAAAAAGTTTATAGTACTGAGGATGCCTTATAAGCTTAAGATCATTTGCTGCTCTCAGCTGTAAAGGCTCAGTATGGCTTTGAAGATCACAATCTGGGAACCCAGGTCCTCACTCTGGAAAGCATGACATGCACTTATTTCCCGGGCATGAGAAAATAAGAAGATTATGAACTGATGCTATTCTAAGAAATTAAGCCAAAACCTTAAAGCAGTAAGTCACCTCTTTTCTTTCCTTTTCCAAAGAGGGAAAGGAATATCGGATTAATGTTCAATCCACAACACTTACTTCCCCCAGGTGAAAAGCCATGCAGAAGTGCCCAAGAGAGCTACTCATGTTTGCTGCTTTTCTTTGCAACAGGCTTAGGGAAAAGGGGAGCTTTTCACATACCCTTCTGATCACTGAGTAGAGCAGGAAAAGGTTATGACTTTAGGGACTTCTGACCATGAGCTGGAAGTGCAGTTCTTCCCCTCTCCACAACAGATTGCCAAAAGGAGATGCAAGCAGCCACACTCATCCTGGACAGTATCACAAGAGCTGGATAGCCACAAACTTAATGGAGAAAATACACAACAGACATTCCTGCCTGCAATCCTGAGAGGGCTGCTTAACCAATTACTTCACAGGGGAGAGTGGCCAAACATTCCCAGCTACGTCTACAATACAAAACCACAGAAGTTCATCATGTGGCCTTCCCAGAGCCAAATCTGAATTTGCCACCGCAGGCATTTGACCAAGCTACAGCCAACTGAAAGAAGAACCAGCTTTGATCTCATGGTGCAACTCACAGATCTGCAAAGAGTTCTTCTATACAGTCTTCCTCTTACCAATACATAACTCTCCCACTGAAACCTACCCAGAAAAAACCCACCAGACTATCCAACCTAGCAATCACAGATGTTGCTCTCATGTTGAGGAGGGCAAGAGATTTGAAGAAACATGTTGTATTTCCTGGAAACATTCTCTGCTGACGTCTTAACAAAAAATGTTGCCCAGAATATGAAAAATATTAATATTTTTTAAAAAAATAATTTACTCTAGTGTAAAATACGACTTATTATCAGCTTTATAATTTATACTCAATAGGTGGACTTAGCAAAGATGCCCCAACACAGGTCAGCAAGGCTCAGATGAAAGTGCCAACATTTCAGGTTCTAGACCATGTCATTTAGAAACACGTTCTAGTTACACTTAAAAGCTAGTTGTCCCAAGCACCATTTAAAGCATTTATTTCCTGAACTTAATCCCTTATGATTTATGCCAGTAGCAAAGAAATCATGTGTCGTCTGGAAACTTTCTGCCTTCTCCCTCTTACACATTTAGTATTTCCACTTACATTGTCACCTTCACTCCTCAATTTCCAGAAGGGCTGGATATAAAACCAGGATCCCTCGTTCCCTGCAGCATCCAGAGACACTCGCATAGCATTCTTCTCCAGCAGAGCTGGCAATCTCTTATTGACTGTGAGGTATTTGTTACTTTTGATGTGCAGTAGCTGTGAACAAATAATAATTAAAAGAATTAGTACAAGTGTTGCTTATTTTCCCTTCAAAGGGAGGGTTTTGATGGCTGTTCCTTATTCTCCCTTTAGCCAAAAGAGGAGGCCCAGGCTTCCACATTGTAATGATTTTTCATAACATACATGAAGGCAAAATGAAACTTGAAGTACATTGCAGCTTAGAAAAACAGATGCTATGTCTCAGCTTTGAGAGAAACATGTCTGTGATCAATTTTACAGCATATAGTGTGCAGGTAGGGCAAGGGTCCATAAATAGCGTTACCTTCAGGAATTTCACCCATTACAGGAAAGTTATACTGCACTTAGGAACATAACTTCTGTCTCATTTATATGTCATGTAGCACAAATGACTTCAGTGATTTAAAAGGAGCTGCACAGCACCTCTATAATACAATTTTGAACTAAATCTTGAAGATACATATTTACATTCAGATTCTAAACCATAGCAGCAAAAATTACACATAGAATTTATATTATGACATATTATTTAAACATGAATATGCAGGACTTCTTGTAAGCTTTAAAACAGAGAGAAAAACACAATAGTGTAAACTTCACCAACTTATGTTTACCTCACCCTCGATAATCCAGATTACAGTGGTTAGATTCATTACCACTGGAACCCTGAAATGAAACAACTGTTTCCTTTTGAGCTCTGAGAAGAGGCAGATGGATTTCAATGGGTTTACCTGTATGACATTGCTGTATTTTACAATTTCACCCAACAGCTTTCTGTTCTCACTTTCATTCTGCTTTTGTTCCAGTTCTGCCGCATGCTGCAAGAGAATGATTATTTCTTTAAGCTCTTACAAAATCAGGACCTGTATTCAGCTACTGGAACAGATAGTGATAAAAGGAAATAGCATCACATTTAAAACACTTCCTTCAACCTGCAAGCATTACTGCACTGAAAATATTAGCACCTGAATCCTGCTGCAGCATAATTTTCTGAACTATAATCACTCAGACCCTGTGTAATGATTCTGGGTTTTTATTACCCAGAATAAAAACTCAGTCACGATTTATGGATCATACCCGAGATGCATGCTATTTAACAAATTTTCAAGCATGAAAAGTAATTCCAGGTGCTTTATTGCATCCTGAAAGGAGAAAAAGAAGGGACTGTGATCAGCTTCTCCCTCTCACCATTTTTTTCACTTGGGTTTTTAACTGCATACAAATACGTTGACTTTGCATGTAGCAAAACTAGTAGGTGAGACATTGCAAAATCAAGGCTAAGTGCAATAGTCTGGGTCAAACACAGTCACAGCCCACCCAGCTCCTAGCTCTAATTACTGTGTAGCTAGCGCTAGCCACACACCACGCGCGTCACTTGCTGTTTTCAACTGGAAGTACTGGCAGCCTCCCAGTTGCACATGAAGCTATCTACCAGGTTTATGATGACCTGCGTTCACTTAGTCTTATGCATTCAATTATAACATCAGGCCAGCTCTTTTTCAGAGACAGAGGAATTTCTCCATCCATACTGTACTTGATGCAAAATACAATCTGCTCAATGGTTCAGATAAGGATCACCTAGACTGAATTAAAAGATAACCGCAATTCTGAGGAATTTCAAGACTAAAGTGTTGAAATCTCTCCATCCACTCCTCTGCTTAACTCCTGGAAAGCACTTCTAAAATAAAAGCGTGATTTAAACTTAGGGCCCACTCCTGATTTTAACAACTCCATTTTTACTTCATAAAACTTCTGAAAGAAGTGTTTTGCTTACAGCAAAGATCCACAGAATCTACGGGCACAGCCCCCAGCCCAGAGTAAGACAAAAAACAGGGCAGGGGCAATAAATGCCATTCAGGAGGTAGGAGAGCTAACGAGGATATGAAGTTGCTATGGTGGCATAATAAAACCCATCACAGTGGCTCCCAAGGCACTTGTTACTGTTCTTTCTCATTCTATTGTAATTCTAACAGCCTGCAGATTGAGATAAGGCTACAAATACAGATGCCTCTTACTTGAAGTTTCTTCAGCAGCGCTGCTTCGGTGTGGTTTCCTTGTTTGGCTTGTTTAGCTTTCCAGTACTGCTTCTGGGCTGAATATCGGTTCATAGGACACACCTTGAAAAGGCAGTCTGTGAAAGATTGAAAGAAATATTTACAAGTAATGTTGAAAGACACTTCCTTCATTTGTAAGTATGCTGTGATTGGTTTTCTTTTCCGAGAAATGCCAGATACCAGTGTTTAAACATAGTCAGAAAGCAGCTTGATGGCAATGAAATCATAACCAGGGTGCCAGAGCATCTGAGTTGAACCTGAAGCCTTCATGCCCGCTCCACACAACCAATGCAAGAGTCCCAGGCTGTGAGCCTGCCATATGCAAATCTGCCTGCTGCTTTTTCAATGTTCTTTGCTGCAGCACAACATTACAGATGCACTATTTGAAGACATGTGAAACCTTGAAAAAACAGTCCTGCTTTCTGTACACCATACATCTGGCTGCCCTGCTCCTTCTGGCACTGCTGAAACAGCGGCTTGCATGGGCACTCAGTTGCAAGCCATCAAGGAGGTCAACGCAGTGCTCAGGTCCACACACACCTTCACTAAGACTGATTAAAAAAAATTAACAGTAAAAGCAACAAAGTGACATGAACTGGACACCACTGCCATCCCACAACAGGTAAGGAGGGAAGGAGGGGAAGCCACCCAAGAGGAACTGCCTGAGCAGGGTGGCTGCATAAATGATGACAGAGGAGGTACACCCTGAGGAGACTTCAGCCAATGGGGTAGACATGGAGTAACAAACGAAGAACAGCAAAACAAACCAAGCTGCAATGCAGTGACCCCCACCCCTTCTCCACTGCATCCCCACGGTGACCACATGCAACAAGAGGACTGGGTACTGGGAAAGGGGAGAGATGCGTCTGGAGGGAAGCCAAAGGCGCTTTTCTAAGCGCTTGTTCAATTGTTCATTTTTATTTCCCAATAAAAGAGTCAATAATTGAAAGTTAATGTTAATTGGCAATAAACTAGATTTTGTGAAATTCCCTGACCGAAGACTTTCTGGGGCGTTTCAGCCCAGTGAAAGTCCTATAGACTGGAAATAGAAGCTTATGATTCACCCAAATCCGACTACTTTTAGAGTGGTAAATGATAACTAGTCTCGTATGGCCCCAGTGGCCAATTGCTCTAAAAGTTAGGCTTGAAAGACATTTTACTTAGCAAATGCTGGTAATTGTCCTTTCACACCCTGCATGTATCAACTGGCAAGAGGAAGGGTCTGGAAACTATTAATTAGCAATCAGAGTTTTGCTGTGAGACTAGGAAGAACATACAGGACTGCACGTGTATTATAGCGTGAAACTCCTCCCCAACACAGGCTACCATTTTAAATGTCAAAGGAAGGTCTGCCCCAAACTATTAGCCCTCTCTATTTAACTGTCACAGGTGGCCAAGCACTACCTGAGGACTAATCCACCCCCAGAGGAGATGACTTTGATGAATTTCCTCCCTGCTCCATATCAGAGTCTCAGGAAGGTAGAGATGGGAGGGAAGAAATTATTCCCTCCCAGCCAGGCAAATGCTGCTCAAGCTACAGCCAGGTAGTAGAGGCAATGTATCCTCCTTAAGAGAGGTTTTGCCCCAGGACTGACTAAGAATAAGAAAAGTCCCTCTTCTGATCCCACAAGCACATCTTGCAGGCACTGACAGCCCAGTCTTTCCAGAACTAGCAAGGTTGCTTTTCTGATGGTCATCAGAGAACTTTCCCACAAAAACCAGACTGCAACAGCACTGGAAAGCCACATGGCACAGAGTATGGCACAGGCACTGCTCCTCATAAAAATACAGAAAACAAGAAGTGAACAAAAATGCCAGCTCCATGTGAGCAACATGAAATGCTTTTTACCACTGTACGCAACAGTTAATGGCATACATATCCCAGAGCACAGAATAATTTGAAAACAGTCCTCTCTACTCTCAGCTCTCCTGCTCCCTCCTCTGAAGAGAGTCAATTTCCAACAGCACTGTATAGTCACCCTTACCTCTCTTATCAACCATGCTGCAATATGAAACAGCAATATCAATACTAAGTACATATTCCAGTTAACATACTGGATCAGTGTGTAGGTGACCTTGCTGAATCTATCAGCCTTGCATGTCATTTTTAAATACAGTGTAATCTCATCAGTCACCCATTACTGTCACAAAAACATCAGCAGGGGATGCTATAGGGAACTATCACAGTCTGTGTTTTTAACCACTGAGTCAGGTCAGCAGCAGACAGTTTCTATTTTACAGGGCTGTTCTACTCACACCCCAATTCACAGAGCAAGTTTAACATCTGCTGTTGCTAGCTACCTAGGACTGGTTCCAGTTCTCCAATCCACAACAGCACATGTGGGAAATCCTTTCTATCATGCACCTAACTACTCCACCCTTACAAGTGAAAATTCAAGTGTCGAATTCACGATCTGCCTGTAGAAGATGCTGATACCAAGACACATACTATTCTCATTTTCAACACTATCAATCTAATGGAATTACCCTGTCATACAGGGATGAAGAGGCGGAGATTTAGCTCCTGTGAGATACGTTCTTCATAAACTTTCCAACATACCCATCTCTTCACAGTCTGCGAGGAGTTACTGAAACCAATCTGCAGTAGGAATTCTTCTTATAAAAACAGGAGAGGGAGTGAAAAACTAGTGTGAAGACTGGCCTTGCCTTTCCTAAGTAAAAATGAACTCTCATTACTTAAAATAAAACAAGACACACTCTCGACTGCAATCAGGCCCACCCAAACACAGCTATCTGATGTTAGCGCTGCCAAACCCACTAGACTAAGACCATGACACACACTCCTCCCACCACCTGGGCCCACAAAGCTAGCCATTTGCAACAGTACTGCCTCTCAATCCACAAACTAAGCTGAAATGCTCTTAGTTCTGCCGATGTGCCGTTTGGTCTGTCATGTATTGGCGATTATTACACCAAGCTTCTCATTACACTGCCTCTTCCCTTCATAGCAATTGATCTTCCTCTACTATTCGTAGCAGCAAAGTTTGTTCATACAAAACCACTGCCAGTATCAGAACTTTCCTTGGCAGTGACCCAAAGTCCTCGCCAATTTGCTCCCTAACCACAGTCCTCAGTCACTGTTCTAGGAGAAAGAGTTACAAATCTTTATGGAAGCAAACCCAGCCACCTTGCAAAGGTGTTTACTTTCATTTCAAAGTGGAACAATTACAATGAGAACTGTATCATACGACCTAAAGTATGTAACTCCCAGGTAACTTTCACAATATCCTGGGCACTGAGGAGAGAAAAACAAAAAAGAAAAGAAAACAAACCAACAACAACAAAAACAAAAACAGAAAACACAATTACAAAACTCCATGGACTCTTAGATCACACTGTACATTATAGGAGATTTTAAGTAGTGGGATTTCAGCTTGTTAAGACAAGAAGTCCATTATTATTTTCTGTAGCAACCTATAATTAATGCAACGTCTCAGAAGGCTTCACGAAATACTTATTCCTCTGAAGTAACACTACCTTTTTTTATAGGACCAGTCTTTATTTCTCAGTTACTCCCCACACATCCTGCTATTTGAGTAAACACACCATTTCCCATCCTTATGGCAGAGTCTTGAAGCACAGTGCTACCAAACTGTAGAGAAATGCAAGCTGTGCATGGTGACAGGCAGTCACTAGTGGGTCTGCTTCCCAAAGATGGATGAATTTTCCCTAATGATAGTTCTCAAATTGAAAGAAACACAGGGCAGGTGCTAGATACCCTCAGCCACCACAATTCCATCTCCACAATATAGGTCTCCTGACTTCCAGTCTAGTGCTTTGGAAGTTGAACTATCAAGAACTTTGTTTAAATCGGTATTATTTCAATCCTGTTTTCTTCAATTTATCTTTAAAAAACAATAATCATATTGTTTGTTTACTTTTATTAGAGTAACAATAGGATACTATATAAATACGAACTTTGTGGTCCTGAGTATCAGGAGAGGAAAGAAAGCAGAGCTTGCCCTAGAGAAGCTATAGTTAAAATAAATAGGCAAAAAATAGAAAAGTAAGTATAAGGTTAGAAAGCCGTTTTCTAGCACACAGTAGATCAAAAGCCCAGCCCTCCTGAAGGCCTGTCTGGGAACCCAACTCATGAGACAGACCACCTCTTCTGCCTTCTCAGGCAGTCCTGCTTCCTAACTCACTACTTTACAGAGTTTTACATAAATGCTTCTCTTCCTGAGGACAATAAATAGGCACAATCAAAGGTAAACAAACAGCTTTAAAGCAAATGGCTTAAAAGTAACAGCCAGTTTCACTTACTGAGCTTTCATGCGCTCAGGCTTCCGCAGTTTCAGCAGATTTTTTCATACCCACAAAATCTTCCAGGCAAAATTTCAATTACTTGTGCACAAAGTGAAGATGGAGAAAACGCGAAGCACTGCCCACCCCAGCCCACACGCGCAGTTCTAAAAACAAGAGAAACACTTCAAACTTTCTTTACAAAACAGAAAA
The DNA here is from genome assembly GCA_017639245.1 of Myiopsitta monachus. NCBI lineage: Eukaryota > Metazoa > Chordata > Aves > Psittaciformes > Psittacidae > Myiopsitta > Myiopsitta monachus. The sequence continues at coordinate 84,807,613 of CM029920.1, forward strand.
AGAAGTGGAAGCTCTCCCTGGTCACACTCCTGGCTTGACCTCCTACACTATACACCTTGGCTTGTTAGAAAGTAAGAAAATATGACAAATTATCAGTGTTGAGACGCGCATAAATTACTCACTGGGGGGGGGGGGGGGGGAGAGAAGGAAGACATTAATTAGAACAAGCAAAAGATGGAAAGCAGCAGTTCTGTGAATGCAGAAGGTCCAGAGAGGGTGCACTAGGCACTGAACTGATCATCTGCCTGAGCTGGACAATGTACACAAAATGCTAGTCTTCAAAAGGCAATGGTGGGTGGAACAGCCACACACAGCACATCCTCTGAGCAAAAAGCAACCACACTCAGGAAGTCTGAACAGGAAAATAACTCTTATTATGCCTTTTAATCTTCCTTGACATTGGATAAAGATGGCTAAGAACAATACTTGTCAGATGTTTTCTCCCATTCCCTGCCCCCCCCACCAAGTGCTGGAAATCAGTTTATGCTCATCATAGATTTCTATGATTTGCAGAACTAGAGAAATAATCACATGGCTTTATTTAAACCAGGCGGCTGACAAATGCATAAGTGGAAGTGTTAATAGTGGCGGCTATTAAACCAGTGTGCACAAAACCTATGTGTTTTGAAAAAAAATCAGAAAGGTAAAAAGTGAAGTGAGAATGGAACGAATGTAAGAAAGCAAGCAGTGGGACAATGACGAATCTTGAGGAAGGCAACAGAAAAAGTGATCAGGAGTCTCAGAAGAAAATGAAAGCAATGATGGAACTGAGAGAAACAAGAAGACGACACACAGACAAACTGAAACAATGTACGAGAAGGCCAGAAAAATGGTAGATGGCAGATAAAAGAGAAGGAGGAAGAAAGGAGAGAGTGCACAGGAACGTAATGGAAGGCAGAGAAGAGGAAAGAACAATGTCAGAAAAAGCTTAGGAGAGACTAAAAACTGAGAGATAAGCAAGAGGATATACAAGAATTCAAACATCACCTTCACTGCAAATGCTTCAAGAAAAAGTGGTATATAATGTAGGGAAGTTTAAGAACTTAGGTCATTTTACACTTAAAATAGAGCAGAGACATATACTCCTTTTTCAGAGTTGCTAAATTTGCCTAAGAAGCAGGTCTTATCTGTGCTATTTTACACCTTGGAAGCTGAAAGCATTTCCCCGCAGGAGATAACAGCATCAAGCTGAAGTGCGTTTAAGGTCAGAGTCCAAGGAAACTTGCAGCTCTGTTGCTCACAATGTGACTTTTCTACAGGGGTACAAGACTTCTGGCACACACAGTTATTCCTAATCTCTGTGAACCTGGTCCTGCAGCAGGGTAAGCATTTCCATCTTGACACCAAGCGCTTCAGCTCTCACTAGCTTCAGGCAGAATTAGGGCAAGAAGCACATGGCTTGATCAGTCCTTAAATTCAACTGAAAAATAGCATATGCTTTAATTTTTTTTCCTCTTACTAGACTTCAGGAAACACGTGGGACCAAATTCTGCCCTCCTTTGCACTGACGCAAATCTGGAGATGCACACTGATGAACACAGAGCTGCTCCAGGTTCTTTCCGTCGTGACTGAAGGGAAAATCTGGACCACAGCTTCTTTGTACAGACGCAAAATGAAAAGCAACCGCAGCTCTCCTTAGCTTTACAATACTTTGTTTTGGAGGAAGTTCTGTAAAACCTAGAATAGCTACCACCCACTCACACAACACAAACACATAACAAAAACGAAACTGCTATTTTAAGGCACCTCTTTAGTCAGGCTTTTGGTACAGGCCAGCAGCTCAGTACCTTGATCTCTGAGTAAACCCTGTAGAAGGGATACATGTAAAGGCCTGAAGACAGGCTGAGAGAGTTGGGCTTGTTCAGCCAGGAGAAGAGAAGGTTCTGGGGAGATCTTACAGCAGCCTCCCAGTACCTAAAGGGCCTACAAGGATGCTGGAGAGGGACCTTTTTATAACGGCACGTAATGATAACACAAGGGGGAATGGCTTTAAACTGAAAGAGTTAGATTAGACATTAGGAAGAACTTCTTCACTATGAGAGTGGTGAGACACTGGCATAGGTTTCTCAGAGAAGCTGTGGCTGCCCCATTCCTGACAATGTTCAAAGGCCAGGCTGGATGGGGCTTTGAGCGACCTGGCCTAGTGGAAGGTGTCCCTGCCCATGGCAGGGGAGTTGGTCCTAGATGATCTTTAAGGTCCTTTCTAACCCAAACTACTCTATTACTTTATGAAGCACAATTTATACTTTTTTTTCCCCTCTTGGGGAAAGGGTTGATAAAACATTACCAAAAAAGAGCAAATACAGTCCTCTGATGTTAATTTTCAGAGTCAGTCCTTGGAATCTAAACATCTTGTTAGAAACTTGCCTTTCTCATACTTCTTTGACTCTTAGGTCATACTCTAACCTCAAATCAACGCCAGTTCAGCTATCAGTGATAAAAACATTATAAACCATACCGACAACAGTTCCTACTACTAAAGAGGCCCTACTCTTCCTGCTGCTAGATGTTATTTTTAGTTGCTTATGTCTAATCATGCAATTAATCATTCATTCCTAAGCCGCCTTTTTATGTCAAGAACTTACTTAAAGCAGTTTTTACTTGGTTTAGTAACTTTGCCATTTTAATTGAATGTTATTTCCCAGAAGATTGGGGGGGGAAGGAGAGGAAATAAAAGTTTTGTTTACATTTCTCGGTTATAACAACAACATTTAGCAACTCTTTTGGCTCAGTGCTTTTGAGCAGTGCTAAGAAATTTAACAAAACACAGCAGAGATGTGCTGGCTGCTCTCATAATACAGGCACCTCCGTGATACCAGTCACTAAATCCAGATTAGATTCAGGATTAGAACAGGAAGTTTCTGCTGTGTTCTCAGCAAAACCACACTTACAATTTGACATGTAAGATGAAAGAGAAAACAAGCAAACGATGGCTTTATCTCTGCTATAGCCATCCTCCTGAATGCCACTTGATTGCACATACCCGAAGCAGCATGAAAATGCTAATAAATGCGGTCCCTAACAATACTGCCATTATGCTGTAGCATGGCAGGTTGCTTCAACTGGGGTGATAAAGCTCACTGATTTACCTTCTCCTACAGATGTTGCAGTTCATCCAAACTTGCATGCTACCATAATGCTAGCAATAGCTAAGCACTTCAAAATTAAGTCAGACATGAGGGCACCCTAAAACAGAAAGAAGAGGGACAGGAAGAGAGGAGCCAAAGAGAGCTGAGAGTGAGGAAGAGGAGGAAAGTAGTTAATAACAAGTTTTGGGGCAGGGAGAGAAAGGGAAAAGAGGGGATCCTTGAAAAGTGGAGGATCTGAATTAGAGGAAAGGACAAGTTAGATGCAGTGGAGAAGAAGGAACAGAGACAACTGAAAATAAAGGGATGTGTTATGCAAGCAACAGAGAGAGGTTTCAATAGTGAATAGAGCCAAAACTGTCTACTTCTAATAGAAAACATTCCCCTGCAGAAGCTGGGATGTAACTCAGAAGTACAGTCCTTGCATTCCCCCAGCAGCAGCAAACAGCTGTACATTTTGTCAGTGCTTCATCCCTTTCTGACATCTGATCTACGTTACACATATTCTACTGCCACCGTTGACAGCATGCCATTAGAGCTGAGAGTTCAATAACTTTGCACCCTGGATCACTGTGCCCAGACCTTCTTGATGCCTCTGAAATTACTTTTAAAGAACTCAAGACAGAAAAGTCAACTTTTTCATTCTTTGCCTTTTCAAGTTATGAAAGAACATCAGGTACGGTTCAGTATAACTATACTGAAGTTATAAAGTCACGGCCTCAAATATTAAACAGCTTAAAAATTAAGGTTGTCTTTTTCACCTCTGCAGCTCCTTGATTGTAGGCATTTGGCTGCATTCTTCGATTACACTATCACGTGCAAGTCTTTTCCAGTGACCCCTGCCTCATATAGAAACCTGGATATCTTCTATTTTGAAAACACATCAGGCTAGTGAAGTGGCTGAAATAGTGTCCAAAAAATCCCAATCTGAAATTTTGTGCAAACTAGAAGCTGTGAATTAAACATGAGCTTGCAGGCAGCAAGAGGATGAAATCACAGTTAGGAAGCCTGAAAGCAGCACTGGAGAACTACCTTCTACCCTCATCCCAGCTATCAAGTTAGTTCATCATGCAAGTGACTGAAATTTATTACTATCAGTTTTGAAGTCCACATCCTCACTTCCTCAATTTCCAAGATCTGCTGATGTGCTGAGTACTCAAAGCTGGAACGAGAACCAACTGCTGATGCTGCCTGGATTTGTAATGGGGAAAAAAAATCTTGAATACTCCGAGAAAGCAGAACTTAAGCCTCTCAATGACTTAAACACAACTTTTTTGCAATAATAGCATACACACACTACAGCATGATAAACACTGGAAATAAAATAACAAGGATAAGAGTGTCAGTGCAACCCTTTGAGACAGATAAAAGCAGCCACGGAACTCATCTTCCTTGCTCTAAACCAAGCAAACCATAACTGTCTTTATCTCCTAACATGTGTGAATCCACATTTAAGCCAAAAAAAGGTCTGGAGCAGGCTAGTAAGGCTCTACCTTGGCACAGCTAGAGCCAATGGCTTAAATCAAGCACAGACAAGACTGAGAGCCTACTTTTACTTCATTCCCTGCTTATAAACACGTTGAATTTCTGATACCACAGGTGTATTTTTCAGTATTTAAGAAGTAGAAACTGTGTTGTCAGCGCATTGTTATTTTTTCCAACAATCAAAACAGCAGAATTATCAAAATCTACAAAGTCATGTCCAAGAAAGTTGAGAAAAAACAGATAGGGTTTTAAGCAAAAGTAAAACAAAAAGCCATAAAAATATTTGAGGGTAGTCTTAAAATGTTGTCTTATCTTCTAAAAAACAAACAAACCAGCAGCTCAAGTACTTCTGAGCCTCACAAGCTTGTTTTCCATTTACAGTGAGAGCAGGGCTGGAGCAAGGAGCTGGTCGCATCGCAGGGGATCAGCATTTGACGAACGGAGCACAGCAACCAACTCCTGGACTCCAAGAAAATTAGCCCCTTTCCCCGTGTTTTCCACCTACCCCTCCTGCTTTTGCTGATTCTGTATTTAGTTCTCAAAATATTCACATTCCAGCCTGAAACTTCAGCAATGCGTTCACAAACCATGAAGGCATCTGGGGAGTTACATTCTGGTAAGGCGAAGTGTGGAAGGAGTTACAAGCAGGCACGAATCAGTCATCAAAGGAAAAGAATTATCCCTAGGTACTGACCTCTGAACTTCTTTGGAGGATTAGCAAGGTCACCTGCCTCTGGCTGAACCACACACCGGTCATCCACTAACCTAGAAAAACAAAAGTTATTACACTTACTGAAACATGCGTTTGACATCAGAGTGTACACATACATACATATACATGTGTGTGTGCATATATATATGCAGACATACCTGTCACAGCATAGATATTGCACATTTCTCCAGTTTAATTCAAAAAATACTTAGAAACTTTAATTCAGTTACTAAGCATAACCAAAGAAAGAAAACTGTATTTTCCTTCAAGAAAGAAGATTTCCTCTATTGAAGTAAAATATGGCCTATGTTTCCATTTAAATCCAGTTAAAGTCCCTTTTGTTAGATCATGTGCATTAACATTTCATGCATAATTCTTGGTTTCTTTCATTGGAAACAGTCTGAGTTTCTACACCTGTCAGATTCTCACAGCCTTTACCCTAGGGCACAATTCAAAATCCATCAAAATCAACGGAGAGAGTCTAAGCCACTTAAATAAGCCCTGGAGAAAGACCTCAAAGAAAAATGTTGGGAAAGCACAGCTGTATCTGCTACGAGAAAGGACATTTAAAGCACTGCAGGTTAGCTTCGCCCTACGCTTGCAAGCTGTCCTGTGCTCACAGATTCCTGCAGACCCACTGAGGCCTTTTAGGGGGTGCACAGTAAGCAAACTTTATGTGGGTACCAGAGTACATGTGGACCTGCTTACACAGTCTTGACATGCAGGGGGGTTTCTCCAGTGACCTCCTGTTTCATAGCACTGTTTTAACTAGAATTTGAATCTGGGATCAAATAAAGCACCCTGGGTTTTAGTCTTTAAACATTCTGCTACTCTTCACCATTTCCAAACTTTTTCTTCTGGGGATGGATGTGGAATTAAGTTTCAGCTCTGATCAAAACTCAAAGGACCACATTTTCTTTTGCTAAAATGAATAATAATTTATTTAATCCATATCACAAAATCTAACTAACAAATCAAACATATTTCTCACAATATTTTAGAAGTCAAATAAGCAATTAAATTCAAGAATATAAATTGTTAATCTTATCACAGAACTCCCTAAACATAAATTCAGCTTCCTTTCAGGAAGCATCTTGTAAATAATCTGCCTGTTTCAAACAATTATTCAGGAAAATCACGTTTAAGGACACGCTACTGCCCTGCCACTTCACAACAACAGTCTTAGCAGCATTTTCTGTGGGAAATTGCCAGGAAAAGCACAATTTGGGTTCAGCCAAATTACACAATAGATGCATTCAGTTTTCACACAAGCTGGTAAAGGCTTTGCATCCAGCCATGAGTGCAGCAAGACCGATCCCCCAGCATGCCCATGAATTCTCTACCTCTCCAGCAAGCTGACTGTTGACAAGCTGCCCACTTGCAGCTCCCAGAAACATAAGTGAAAATGGTAGAATGTTATAAGTCAGCAGCGCGGTTCTCATAACATACTTAGATGCAAATGTGAGGTGTCAGCGAGAAGGGAGAATTGAAGTAACAGTTCCAATCTGCTATTGCCTTATGGAGCTGTGTTTTTCACAGTCTAGGTTTGTCCAGGCTTAACAGAACAAAGCAAGGTTTGGAAAGCAGGACTTAGGAAGAGTCAGAGCTGCAAGATCTGTCTCTGATCTAAAAGACTAAAGATTCTTGCAAACAGCACCTAAAACCTGGAACCACAGAAGAAACAGGGCTGGAAAAGACTACCTTAAACAGAAGCTTTGCCAAAGGATTTTAATGCCAAGAAGTACTCCCCCCGCAATAAAATCCCTAAAAGGCTTTCTGAATAAACCTGTAAGGTTTGACCTTTAAGCACTGTCAGGATGGAAGACAGGATATTGGAAGCTGAATGAAATTGACAAGGAACATCTTGTGTTCCTTGGTGACAACTTGTGCACTCTAGTGACAGCTAGGACTGTGGATGAAATGCAAAACTTTCATCATGGCACCACATCACCATTACAAAAGCCATAGAGAAAACAAAGTGTTGGTGCTGAGAAAAACAAACAAGAACCTGCACGCTGAGCCAGTTAGCTACAGTTTTCAAACACGTTAAGCTTCAAACATGTTAAACTTGTAAAGCTCAGAAAATAGATATTGAATGATTAATATCAATCACTTTCATTTAAGCATTCTCTAAAGGCACAAGGATAAAGACCTTGAGTTCTGCATGTATTAGGAGCCAAAGACATCATGCAAGACAAAGGAGAAAGGAACTGCTCCTACTCCCATCCTAGAGATGTGACAGCACAAAAATGACAACACAGAAAAATGAACTGACATGTGGCAGGACAATGGCAGGACAGAGGTAAGGCACACAAGATGCATCATCTCCTGAGACCTTGCTCCATGCCTTAGCTTCTGACATCTTTGTTCCTTACAAAGTATCTTACAACACAGGACAAAAACATGAATAGAATCATATAATCATAGAATAGTTAGGGCTGGAAAGTACCTTAAGATCATAGAATCACAGAATAGTTAGGGTTGGATCATCCAGTTCCAAACCACCTGCCATGGGCAGCGACACCTCACACTAAACCATGCCATCCAAGGCTCTGTCCAGCCTGGCCTTGAACACCACCAGCGATGGAGCATTCACAACTTCCCTGGGCAACTCATTCCAGTGCCTCAACACCCTTACACTAAAGAATTTCTTCCTTATAACCAATCTAAACTTCCCCTGTTTAAGTTTGAACCCGTTACCCCTTGTCCTATCACTACAGTCCCTAATGAAGAGTCCCTCCCCAGCATCCCTGTAGGCCCCCTTCAGATACTGGAAGGCTGCTATGAGGTCTCCACGCAGCCTTCTCTTCTCCAGGCTGAACAGCCCCAACTTTCTTACCCTATATTGCTTTGTCTATAAAGCAGCCTTCCAACAACTTACTCCCCAAAATTTCCACACAATGACATTCTTCCTGTATTCCAACCGTATTTCCTTCAAAATATTCAGTAGCTACTTGTTTATGGTGGATGTGTTTGTTACAGTACTATAGTGAGAGCAGAGATGCACATTGCACATGATGCAAGACTTCAGCCTGCTCTGTAAACTGGAACAGAAGAGGCTCTCCGAACACAGACCACTTCCTCCGATACGCATTGCAAAATATTCAAACCCCACTTTTCATACCGAGCCAAAAGGCAGCTGTTGGTTTGCTGCTGAAACCTGCTGGATGGTTGCGTTAAGCAAACAGTAATTCATGACCTTTATAGCATGCAAACAATCCATTTAAGATGTGCGAAACCGAACAACAGGCTTGACTACAAAAGGCCCTGGACACCTGCAGCTTCTGTCAGACAGTGGCACAGCATGTTTTAAGATCACTCTCTTGTTGGTTTGCACAGGACACCAAGTACACCAGACAAGACTCTGATAAAGGCAGGATGTACTGTATTATACCATCACATTTGCAAGCTATTTAAATACTGATTGAAATTATTATGCCAATATTCCCCTTCTTCCCTTCCAGGTTGTTCAGTTTGGAAAATAGAAGACTCCAGAAAGACCCTATTGCAGCCTTTCTGTTCTTGGAAGGGGCCTATAAGAAAGACAAGGAGAGACTTTTTGGCAGGGCCTGTTGCAATAGGACAAGGGGTGACAGTTTTAAACTAAAAGAGTGGAGATCCAGGCTGGACATGAGGAAGAAATTCCTTACAGTGAGGGTGGTAAAATACTGGAAGTGGTTGTCCAGAGAGGTGGTGGATGCGCCATCCCTGGAGACATTCAAGGCCAGGCTGGATGTGGTTCTGGGCAACCTGATCTAGTTGAAGATGTCCCTGCTCACTGCAGGGTAGTTGGTCTAGATGAGCTTTGAAGGTCCCTTCCAACACAAACTGTTCTATGATTCTATTCAAGCTACTCTATCACCAAAGAAGGTTTGGCAGACTTCAGAGGGTTCAATTCTTCAGCTGAACTGCAGACAGCACTGCTACTGCTTTGTGCCCCAGCACCTGGCAGATAAAACATGGCTGCATTTCAGTTTTTCATATGTAGATAGCATATAAATGGCAGGAGTTCCCTGCACGTGTATGATTTTTATTTGTGCAAGTTCTTCCCTGAACACAATACGTATCTGGTTTATGAATAATGCCCCCAAGTAATCGCTACACTGCTGCAGTAATTAAGTTGTACAGTAGTTCACTGGTGCCTAAGATAAATCATCAGAAAAGTCAAAATAATAATTACAGTCCCAGACTTTATTCATAGCCCTTTGTATTCAATAATTGCAGAATTGTGGTCTGGAAGTAAAACCATTCATGGGATTGCTTGTTTTTGATGCCCAGTCTTTTTCTCACTGTTGCTAGGGAAAGCTCTTCCACTTGCTGCAGGGGAAGCAAGGGCTGTTCCTCACCATACTACCAACCTCACAGACTAGCAGGTATTTAAGCCATTAAGACATCACGCTACAGTGTACAAAACCACATTAAATGAGAACTGAAACTATCTAAAGAAATGCCTATGAGTTAATGCGTGTTTCTCAGCAGAGACAGGTGAGGAAAGCAAAGGCAGCTTTCAACTCCCTGTTAGTGTTAGCCAGGACAGTGCACCATATCATGTGAAGTGGTCAAAGCACAAATATGTTCATTTTTCTCCCTCATTTGGTGGAGTTCAATCTGTCCTTTCTCACCACACGCAAAGCCAAAAGTGTATAAGTATTCAACATCTTGCAGCAGTGAATTCCATGTAGAAGGTATCACCTGTGTAAACGTATTTACAAGCCATTTCAAATACAGTGCCTCTCATTTTTGTTGTTTCAGCATCAGAAAGACAGGACCAACTTCTTCCAAGACTATTCATAATTCATTTTCGGAGCTCGCCTAATATAAACAACTTCAGACTTCCCATATAGTTTCTAACATCACTCTGCTCCCTGGGCACTGGCAGAAGCAGGGAAATAACAACTTGCAGTAATTCCCACTAAATTTTTCTACTGGGAAGAGCAGCAGTCTTCGTAGGGACTTTCACTGAAAGAACAGACAGAGCGAGACTGAAGAACCAGTGGGGACTCCCTGTGTATTTGGGGAAATAGGAGGAAGGCTGCACCAATGGCAGGAGCAGGACTAAGCAGTAGCAGGGTAACTGATAAGACAAGTATGCTGGCAAAAGAGGCTAATGGCATCTGGGGTTTTGGATATGAATTATGTATGCTGGGTGAGTTTTCATGTCCTACAAGCTCCTCTGGTTACTTAACACAGGCCAAAAGTAAATACACCAAAGGTTTCTAGGAACTTGCAGATGCAGCATGAGGGTCAAGGAGTAGTTGTACAGCTATAAACCTAGAAAAACTCTTCACAATGAGGAGTTATTTTAAATTTACTACTGAGTTACATTCTGGAAGAACAAAAACCAATAAAAGAAAAAACAGAAAGGAATGATGATGGATCTTTTGAATTTTAGGGCTCTTTCATAATGTAAGATGCTTTTTAGATTGTCCAAGGAAGGAGCTACATAAATGTCCATTTATCCTCTCTTTGTGACTTCAATTTTAAAAAGTCTTCCTGAAATGTATTTTCTCTCTTCCTGCTAAGACTTCCACTTTTCATAACCAATGTTATTAAGCAAAACAATACCTAAACAAACATACAAGACAAAACACACAAGCACACAGACTCTCATACATATATATACATGCATGTGTGCCTAACTTGTCAAAAAGTACAAGACCCAGCTACTGATGCCTGTTATAATACATGAGGATGAGCAGAACTCATCTTGGTACTCTTTATACATATACAGAGTATTTTACTCCTCAAAAAGCTGAATAAATTAAGCTAGAGGCAACATCTTCAGTCTAAGACACTCAGTTGCCCAGCTTTTACTCTTCATGGTATCATTATTTCACTGTTCTGAGCAGCATAAGACTTGACAGCAGCAGGAAGAGGGGGCAATATTGACAACAGACATCAGTAAGATGAACTGGACATTTTAATTGTCAGGGGAGCCAAGTGATACATCTTCATTCCACATCAGTTCACAAATCATGCTGAGGATACATCCCAAAGACACAAAACCTCAACACCCCCCTTTGTAAATAAAAGACCGGCCCTCAAAACCTCTCATTCCTTTGCTCCTCAGTCACCTCTTCACATACACAACCTCCTTATCAAAAACACTCCTCCAGAGCACCTTCTCCTCCTAACTGCAGCTAACAAAGCCCCTCCTGTGCTTCACACAGTAACCATTTGGGAAGAGAGGTTCTAGTCATACCACTAAGAAGCCAACCAATAACAAACAATAGGTTAGTAAAATTTTGCTGCCTGGAAATCAAGCACCAAATACCCAAGTGCCAAAACAATCAGGTCCACCCAGTTCTTCTCCAAGTCCACCCACTTTTCATCTCGTTGAGCCTCTTATCAGGCATCTGCGTCAGCCCACTTCTTGCTTACTTCAAGCAGTCTCTTGCCAAAAATCTAGTCATCATACCTCACCCTTCCCAAAATGTGAGTTCATATTCCTTTTTGACTACCAGTTCTGATTCAAATGATTTGCAGCTCTGTGATTTAGCTCCACTGTATGAAATTTGCCCCTTTTCCTGTCTCCTTCCTTTCCACAGACCAATTTTTCATCATCTTTTCACATCTGTGATTTTTCAGGGTCTCCCACATTAACCCCAACTTGCACAGAAAATAAAAAGGATTTTCTTTGCACTTACAGCAGGATTATTAAGCCTCTGTACCATTTAGGAAGATTCCTTGTTAAAAATCCCTTTTGATAAATGGGAGGATCACAATTCACAATATTTTAACAAGAACTACATGCCAATGAGGTGCAGCAGCACAGAGACACAAAGTCTGACTCCTGCCTGCCTCTAGCTTCAGCAGTTCTGTCCCTTCCTTTCTAAATACGTTTTAATTTCAATAAACGTAAAGCTTAACACAAGTCGAAAGAAGCTATTAAATCAGAGAACAGTTGAAGTTGGAAGGGACCACAGGAGGGGATCTAGTCCAATCTCCCTGCTCAAGCAGGCTCACCTAGAGCACATTACTCAGGATTGTACCACTGCCCTGGAAAAACAAAATTCTATGCATCTAAAAACATTCCAGACTTCTCAAAGTGTCTTAAACAGCAGACAAACTTCACCATGAACCACCTCAGCTACACAGATCAGGAACACACAGCCATTCTCACCATGCTGAAAAATGCTCGCACAGGTCACTTTGAATTGCATTATCGAATGCTATGGAGACAGAAGGGTAGAAAGCAAGGCACCAGGTGTATACCGAGAAACAAAACAACAGCATGCTAGCAGGCAGCTCCACAGCTGCACTAACAATTGCACTAATAAAAAGCCTTAAAGGTTTTTTCTTTATCTGATCATACATTCATATATTCTCACAACTGTACCTGCAGGCTTGCATGTTGGAGGGGAAGAAACAAAACAGAACTAAAAAGCTGAAGTTTTTCCAATTCAATTAAGTAATCCAGCTATAAATCCTGAATGCCAATTTGTTATTCTTTTGTATTGTATTATATCCAGTCATGCTTTCAGCTTGTAAAGGCTTCAGGAACCTGTTCAGTGGGATTTAGTAATCCTTTTTTATGGTTACACTTGCACCTAAAACATTGTACAAAATGAAATAAATTGTAAAGAGAGTTAAATAAATGATTAAATAAAGTGTTATTTGGTGATTACAGGGAGGGGGAGAGGAGGGACGATTCTTCAGTTTTAGTCTCAGTTTTGCAATTTCCTTGGCCTGCATAATAGTTAAGTCATTTATGCACAAGGAAAATGGTATTGAGCTTATCTTGAGCATACTAATTTTTGTCAAGTAAATAAACATTCACACAGTATTTCGAGATCCTCACAACAGTACATGAAGTCACTCTGCAGCGCTGCCAAGCATACCTATTTTCTGCTGTCAAAAGGGGACTTGGGAAGTGTCAGTGGGAGGAGGTGAGCCAGCCCACCCCACCCAGCTCATTCTCTGGTCACACAAAGTCCTTCTACACTTCTCCAAAGTGCTGGGGGTGTGCTCCCAGGCTTGTTCTGGCTTCAGTCTGCCACAATACCTTTGAAAAACAATTTACATGCCCATAAAACTGAGGAAATGTCTGATTCCTTCCTTTTCTTTTCTTTTTTTTTTTAATATGAAAAGTGAAACTCTGCCATACAAGGATGTTGTGATAGCCTAAAGGGATTCAATAGAAGCCTTACATGGGAAAACATACTGTTTTGGATAAAATTTGTATTAAGACATTCTTCTACAGCTAAGAAATAGAAAGGATATAAAGTGATTAGCAGGAAAGCTTTCTGAAAGCAGTAGTGGCTTGTACAACACAGACCCACTAACTGCGCATCACCTGGGAGACTGGGCAATTTTCCTCTTACTGACATTTTCTTTTTTGGGTGAAATCTTGGCTCTCTTTGAACTTACTGGCAAATTCTCCACTGACCTCTCTGAGGCCAAGATTTCACTCCAGTGATCCTACCTTCCCAAAAGTGCACTGGGGGGGTGAAGTGCTGTTTATTAAATAACAAGCAGTGTCAGCACCAAGCATATGACTATGTTGGGGACCCTTCAAAAGGAGGGAGCCCACGACCAGCAAGCTCCCCACTGCTGAAACAAGCTCACCTGGATACAGGATGGCAAACGGCATTCTGGTGGCCTGAGTTCAGCTACATAAGCATAAGACGTCTAGCTTAAATCCAGCATCTGGGATTCTTTTTCAGTCTAGACTGAGAGACAGGCACCTCCAGAGGGCAATAACAACTTGCTCTAGGGCAGATGTGTAAAAAATAAGAGCATGAAACATCCTCTGGACATAGCCTCTCTCCCCTGTCCACTGGCTACTTGTGAGAGGACTATGCTTTGGCAAAACTTGTGAAGTGTAGCCCTCAGCCATTTTCAAACAGCAGTACTAATGTTCTGCAAGGCTTTCCTCCTAGTTCAACCTGAAAACCTGGCATTTTTTCTTGTGCCTGGCTGAGATGCCAACAAAAAACCTGGGTGGGTCTGGTTGAGATATTCCTCCTGCCAAATCTACCTTCCTTCTGCGCACCCCTCAGCAGAACAAGACACTGCACTCTTGGAGGAGCACATTCCCTACCAGGTTTCCAACAAGCAGAGAAAACGCTATGTTAATGTCCCTACACAGAGGGTACAAGGAATACATACCTCTTGAAGTCTGTAAAATCTTTTGTTTAAAAGAGCCAGCATGACCTACAGTATATATTTGAGGGTGAAAATGTTTATGCTGATGCAGTTTATCTCGAAAGATTCCAGCCACTGAGATATGGTGGAACAAAAGAGAAAAACCTCCCTTTAGTTTCAATTAAGCTTGCTCAGCTATTGCTCACAAGGACAGTTGTGAAGGACCACTTTAGTTAATTGTACACAAAATGAAGATGGTAAAAGAAAGCTGTATTAATTACTCCAATTTTGTTAAAACTGGAAATTTGATCATTTTGAGGCAAGGCTCTAAAAAATGGGACACTGTAGAAATAAACGTAGGTATTAAAATATTCCTTTTTCAAGCATATTATCATACATTAAAATCCAAAAATGTCATCATCTGCTCATTTGCTCAACAGTCTATTTGAAATATTATCCCACATACAGTATTCAACAGAGGCTTTATATTCACGTTCTTCAGGGCAAAGGCCACATATCGCAAACATCCATGATAATCTCCAAATATCCCTTCTGTTTATTCTAGGAGCATCTGAGGCATCCTTCGTCAAAGTGTTTAAGTACAATCTAACTTCCACAGCTCTGCTACTTAATCCTTACTCCAACTAGCTACATATTGAATGCAAATACTATGACAAGTCTAGGATTCGGCCCAACACAAACACAATGCTTACTTAGAAGTCAATCTGAAAATCAAGACTAAACACATAACTTTAACTCTGCTTGCTTACACCTTAAGTACCCATAACAGGTTTGCCACTCAGCTCTCCCAAAGTGTAAAATATGGATGAAGTAGAATTACTAGGTATATTGACATAACATACATTAGGAACACTGACACTGTGACCACTGTTAAACAAAAATGGAATTTTTGGGCTCATGCAATCTGCATCTTCCCATGAATTTTAGGCATGTAGTTCACTAATCAGTCCCTATCAGACTGAGTAGCTTTAATTTCTATGGTACATAGTGACTTCAAAGAAGAGGACCTATTAGTAGCATCACTGGTCTCAAAATGAAGTAGACACACAGAACTCATTGCAAGGCTCCCTAGTCAGCCAGAGACAGCAAAGCCAAGCCAGCAGTACAGAGAAAATAATCACATTCAAAAGAAATTCTACATTCAGCTTCCACCATAAGAATTTGCTCTTTTTGCTCAGCCGTGTGTATACAGCTCCATGGCACGTATTTGTGAATATCCTCTTGAAAGGACTGTTTTGAAGAACTGTTCACTAATGAAAGGAATTGGAAAGTCTGAATTTGCCACTGTTAACACCATTTAATGAAAACAGAGAGAAAGGTTTACCCACAAAAATACTGTTGAGGAATGCCAATATCTGTCCAGTGATCCAAAAGTGACTTCACTGAAAATGGTAATGAAAGCATTCACACCTACACATCAAAACAGCAACACATTGTATAAAGGAAGCATAAGCAAAAGGTGAGAATTGGGAAACTTACATTTGGCTGAAACAGCATAATGTAAAAATATTGTTGTTTAAGCAAACCAGCCTCCAATGTTACTGTAAGGTCTCTAACGAACCTCAACAATTTCTGGGACAATAAGATACATATAGAAAAACACATACATACATAAATACATATATACAAGTCACTGATCCTGCAAAGACAACTTGGAATCTAGATTCTGGAAAACAAACCAAGTTCTTTCTCTATTTTGTAACATAAATAGTAATAATCCGGCAGACCAAACAATGTCACACTAAGTAAAAATGCGCATGGAAAACATTTCTTAATCAAAATGCTGATATTTTACACATTTTGCAGCATTTGTTTCACACAGCAATGGCAAAACTTCTGTGCCTAATACTTTGCTAAAAAAGTTCCTCTTTTTTAGGTAACAGATACCCAAATACTCTATGCTACAAACTCTTCTGTACGTCAGGAGATTGAATGAAGAAAGGACTCTCCTTATTTCAGAGGCCTTCAAACGATGACAAGTCCAGAGCTAGTGTGAACAAGTGTAATTCGACTCAAGTTAGGCAAACAGCACTTTTCTACAATAACTCAGCATTGACCTAGTTCTCTTTATATTCTTTCCTTAGTCTACCTTCCTTTAGCTGCTCAGAGGCTCTCGTCAAGGCCAACCAGCAATACTGTGCCACCATAACCATGCATCACAACTTGAACCCACACCAGCCACAGCCCCCTTCCATGTGGCATACTATATCCTGTCACCAGCGACAAAATTGGGCTTCACACCAGCTACTTGAACCTTCCCTAACTACCTTCTTGCTGAGACAATGCTCTGGAAGTAGAGCACTGCCTAGTTTTGCTCTCAGATAAAAGGAGTCAGGTCTCAGTGTAAGAGCACAACCATCATCAAGCTTGTACCCAACATGTAATTCAGCTCCCAAAATCCTGCTGCTGGTTTCAGCATTTACTCCTGCCTCCGGGGACAATGACTTAGTTCACAGAAAGTCACTGAACTAGGTCTGCTCACCATCTGATATGTGTCCAGCTTTCACTGATGGTGATGGGAACTATGCACAGTTATTGAAGGACAAGAGATAACTTCACACCAACACGTGTTCCAGTTCTCCCAACAACAGATTTTATTATTGCCGTTTTGCAATGACAAACGTTTACACTTCTTTGCAGCTGGGCCAGATATTTTGCATATTCTCTTCTTCACTTTTCTGTTACCTCTGCAGCAAGTTGAAAAACACCTTCCAAAAAAAAACAGCTGAAAAATTGCAGTGACTTTTTACGTGTTTTCAAACTGAGCGGAGCCAGTTTCCTACTGGGAGAGATCATTTTGGGAACTGTTCCAGATTCTCTCAGAGCTGCTTTCCCAGTTGCTGGGAGCAGCTCTCGGAGCCTTTTGCCACACCTACACCCAACCTGTACATGCTCGCTTAAGAGAGTTAAATGTACCAGCATTAAGCAGCAAGCCTGAAGAGGAAATGCTTGAGAATGCTCCTTCCACAGGAGAAAATGCTGGGAAGGTGGAAAGTAAAAGAAAGAGCAGCCATAAGCAAAATAGTAGCTTCTGTGATGGTATATGGGTATGAAGGTGGAAAAAGAGCCAATGCATTGCTCTGCTACTTGAGTGGCTATTTCCTAACTAGCATTTTAAAAATGAAAAAATGCTGTGATAAGCAGGTTCAAACCTCAAAACCGCTTCAGACTTTTCCCAAACTGACCACTGTGCAGATCGGCATCCCCTCTGGTCTTAACACTGTGACACTAGACTCACAACCACAAATTCAACATGCCCAAGAACACTCCCAAAGGCTGAGGCCAAGCAGCACAGAAAACCCTACACTCACCTCAGCAGACCTTAGCATTCAAGCCATGGTGGCTGCACACTTCAAGAGGATCTTCCACGAACCCTTCATCTCTGTCCCTGCATAGGATCCGGGGACAGCATGAGTGCCAAAATCACACCAGGTAACTGAGCAGTCTGCTGGTACTGACCATTGCACCCAAGCACCCCAGAGCACACGTGAGCACGTGTTTATTAATAGAGACATGGCAGAAAATCTGAAAACGGTCTCATCCTTGGCCTAGCGCTTCCACCTCCACTCTCAGTACCGACATTATGCTGAGCTGGGACAGGGTAGGATTTGTGTCACTGCATAAACATCAGGGCAACAACTCTGCGGATCACTGAAGAGCGCTGACTCCCAGGCTGTGCTGTCAAGGGTCCAAATGTTGTAGCACCTACTAAGGTGTGCCTCAACAACAAGCTCTGTTGCAAAGAAATGAGTTTGGCCTTCTACGTTAAGGCCCTCCAGTTCTGCAGCATTCTTTTCAGCTGAAGGAAATGCTTCCAGGTCTCCTAGTACAGTTTATCCTGACACCGTAACAGGAAAAACGCCTGCAAATAACTCCTTTCTATTTGGAGAGCTGGAGTCCTTTTATCACTTACGTACACTTACTGGGAATTAACTGGCAGAGAAACAAAGACATCATGTCTTCTAGAAAAGCCTGCAGTGATACGGTAAGTAGAAGAATGGCATCCATTTCATTTTTCCTTTTAAGTGCATTAACGCCTGTACACACACTTATTAATGCTCACGTTACAATCCCATTAAATCCATGAGTTTTAAAGATGTGGAGTACATTTTACTTAGGGAAAAGAAACACGGTTCATCCTTCTGGATCAGTGAGTGGAAAGCACTGTCATTCTCGAACACAATCCAGGGATACACAGCACACCTTCTTCCTCCCGTACCAAAGTATATATCACAAAGGAAGGCAAACCAGCTTGAAGGTAACAACTAACTCATGTCGCAAAAGTTTTTAAAGTCAAAGCAATCAGCTCCGGAAGAACTGTGATGGTATCACGTTTTGTTCCAAATCTTGCAATTTTTGGTATCTTCACTATTGGCCTACTTCCTGATGCTGTAAGATTATATATTAAAGAAACCTCTGTTTTCACAGGAAAGGAAAACAGCGCATGTTGCTTGCTGCCACCACCACCCAGAGAAACACGAAAAATGGCCTCCAGCTCTGAAAGCTCAAAAAACAGAGGACCAAGAGAACGAATCCATGCATGACTACTTCTTTAAACCTCACAATTTTTCAAACCCCTCTCTTTTGTTCGTAGGGATCTGACTCATAATTTTCAGAAACAAACAGGAAGCACTGAAGACATCTCCAAGTATTTCCCCTCCCCACACTCCCTTCCACCCACCTCCCTCGTCTCTTACTTAACTTCTGGACACTTCATTATTTCTTTTGCTACATCCACAGTGAAAAGTTGCTGCTCTATACTGGCTCCAGTGCGTTAAGGTACACAGACTTCCTGCTGAGATCAAAGGGAAAGGTGCCCTTCCTCTTATTGACCGGACAAAGTGAGGCTTTCACACAGCCTCTACACCAGCTGAGAAAGCAAAGTCCCTCCACCACAGCCTACAGCATCACATTGGCAGCTCTTCCCAGCAGCAAGCCAGGGCTCTCCGGTCACCCTGCCCTAGGAAGCCTAAGGCCCAGGGCTGGAAGGGGCAGAAGCCAGCTGGCCAGGCAGTGGACATGACCCACAGCAGAGTCCTGCTCAGTGGGACCTGGAGCAGAGAAACAGGATGAAGAAGTGTTAGAAGGTAATGTGCCGGGAAAGCTTTTTTACCTTACTCTGTTTATTACAGTGCTTCCTTTCATTGTATGCTTGGGGAAAAAAAGAAAAATCATTTCCCTTCTCCATTCACCACCAGGGCCTGTCACAATGCTGGGCAAGCAGCTGCTTAGCACTGGCTGGCAGGAGGCACTGCGGAGGGAGGACCTTAGGGCCAGCTCCTCTGCACCCCGAGCAGAGCCCTGACTGCAGGAGCCACCAGGAGTTTTGATGACCATGACTGCCCAAAACATGCCCTTAACCAACAAGTGTGGGGGGGAAGGGGCAAAATCCAACATGTGGCAAAGGCCGGCAGTGGGACAGCACACTGACAGCTGCAGTGTCTCAGGAAGATGTGGCACAAGGGGATAGGAGTCCTGCACCTGCTGGAGTGAGCTGGGGAAAACAACGTGAGTGGCAACAGGAGAAAAGAAAGGACCTGGTTTGAAGAAGACCATGCAGCTACCACAAGGAACTGGAGCAAGGTGAGAATGTGGTGGGTGATGGAGTAGTCATCATTACTTACTCCTGCATGATCAGCACTCAGCCAGTGTGGTAAGATCCATGGAAAGCTACCTGTTTCCCTTTTTGGACACATCGGTGCCCTCAGGCTCCTCTTTTTATTTTGTTGATGGAAAATAAAAATAAAAATAAAAAAATAAGTGGGATACATTCTAGCAGCCCTTCCCAGAAAGAAAATGTTCCACTTTTCAGGGCACTTTGTGTATTCCATTTCTTTATATTAGTGCATAGTCCTAAATGCAACTACAGGCAAGCCCGAGATCCTGAGGTTTGTATCCATGCCACCCTGGCCCCCATAGTGACTTTGACTGTAGCAGCAAGGCTGCCCTGCTACTGGGCAGTTTCCCTGGAAGGGGAATGTGAACGCACACACAAAAAAGAGATACCAAAATTCCCATGTAGTTTCAAGCTAAATAAACTAATTGCTGTACACAACCCCATTTTAAAAGTCCTGCTAAAGTCAGCCTAATATTGTGCAATAATATTCAGCACAGTAAAACTATTCTAACCTTTTCCTTATCACTCCACAACCCTCTCGGACGCCTTATCACAAGAAGTCAACCCAATGCCTGGCACATTAAGATTAAAAACACACTCACTGCCTTAGCTACGATTCCCTATTCATTTGTGTATAGTAAATACTACTACTCGGCTATAAGCTGATCTGAAAAGATAGTACAGCACCCCACCTGAAAATCATATCCATTTTTATCACCTTTCCAGATTTTATTACATAATCAAAAAGCCAATCAACTAGCTCTGTGATGCAGCCTTGTGTATGCTTACACACAGTTTCTCCTCCAAGTCAAACAGCACCACATTGTCTGGGGTAATCTCATCCACTCACATAAACAATTAGTCTGCTATATTTTGATTAACACTTCCGTTTAAGAGGACATTGAGAGATGCTTCAGCCTGAGTGGCAGAAGGTCTGACCTCCTGCTAAACCAGATGTACTCTTCTCAAGCTTTTTCTCCAACTGGAAAACATAGCTGCCAGCCTTGCCCCAAGTACCTTGCTGAAGCAGAACTCTATTATCTTCTCATTTGACACATGGAAATAAACCAGCATGCATTTAGGTGATGCCTGACACTTTTTTGAGTTATAAGACTCATAGATCACATATTCAATAAAAGAACTAAGTTGACCCAAATGCAGGAAAGAGCAAAAGTAAACACTGAGCTATTTCATTCAATTCATGTTAGCAACCTTTCAGAGCTTGACTGTCTCTAAGCAACAGCCAACTCTATTAGCACAAATCATCGACTAAATTGTTCAAGTATATGAACTCCTATTGCTTAGAGGGCGCTAAGCAGCACTCATATGAACTGTTTGATCGTGAACAGTGACATGCAGGCATGGATAAAAAATAGCTTACAGAGTAAATGTATATCCATGGCCTCAGTGGTTTGAAAAGCTGTTCACCAAGGCAAAAGGCAGGATAATCCCTGATTCTGCAATCTACTCACATATAAATTCTTCCATCAGTATAGTGCCCTAAATGAGACATCAGAAGTTAACTGCTCTCCTGTGAACCATTAAGATATAAACAGATATTGGTTAAACCTAAATGGATGATCTTTCTTAGAAAAATGGAAAGCAGAGATGAGGATTTATTCCACTGCATTTGTATATGCTCCTTGCTACTCCGGCAACTTAAAAGGAGTACAAATTGTTCCCGTGCTTCACAATGTGCAATTCATCTAGCTGGTCTGTGGCTCTGTGTTAGCAATTATGCGAATTGGAAGTGAGCTTGAGCCTTTGTTGCTTATTTTTTTTCCCTGATCTTCAATCTGAAGAGGTTTTAGAACATTTTTGTTTATTTTTACCTTTCAAGTTCCATTTTTTTTCTAGGAAATGAGCACTGAAGAAGAATTATTTGTTTGCATGTAAAGCTCTGTTTACACAAAAGAAAAGTTTGTATCCAACTTGTCATCCTGAAATTAGAAAAAAGTATCACAGCACTTACGTTCACCGAAGTTGTGTGGAGTTCCCGCCAACTAGATTTGCACAGAGCTTGTCATAGTTGTGGAGGAGACTTTTAACTGGCATTTGGATCAGATTCTCTGCTGACTTACTGTGGCAACACAGTGCCCAGAAAACACCTGCCTGGCAAGTGCTCAGTTCTCCACCTGCAAGGGATAGCAAAAATATCCCACTTCCCCTCCTCCAAATGCACATCAGCAAAAGTGGCAGAAGTAAAATAAGACTTCCCAGCACCGCCTAGCAATGCTCTCTGGCCAAGACCCATTTGAAACCAGTTACTTCCACATTAGCGCTAAGTGAATCAGAAATCCAGACACACAAAAATTCATCTGGCCACTTGGGTCCCAGTTTAAGGTGGGAACATTATCTTCAGACCACAAAGAGCCACTAGCTAGCTGGGGCAGTGTTGAAGTCCTGACCACTGCCTTTCCTTGGAGAGTTCAGCCTTTACAGAAATTATCTCAAGTAATTTCCATCTGTACCACTATAAAGAGCCTATCGGCTTCTTCCAGGCAACTCTCAGTCCCCTCACATACACTGTTTACCCTGAAAGATTCTACCTTCAGTCTAGGGACTGGATAGTGGTAGAGTCATCCTGCCCATCTCCCAAGATAAATCTCTAATCTGGGAAAAAAAACCAGAGTATCTCCTCCTTCCTGCAAACAAACAGGAAACCGAAAGCTCATTGGCATCCTGGGACTCAGAATTGCTTGATTTTTCAAACTACCCTAGAAGCAGAAACTGTACATAAGACGACTGAATCTTTAATCATAGCAGATAATCATCTGTATCTACTGTTTGGGTTGTGTGGACCCCTTACTGCTCAAATTTCCCTTCAACATCCTCCCATCAGCCACACAAACTGCAAGTGCCGTGGCAGAAGCAGCATCAGTAGTACAAAGGTGCATGCAACCGCCAGCACAGAGTGCTCTTTCAGGACACCAGAGCTCAGTAATGGGGACAAAAATGGCTGCCTGCTTCTCCACAACTTAGACAGTAGATTAAATGCTGGAAGTGAGGAACTGCAGTGAACCAGCTCAGGCTGCATAGCCCAGAGACCAGCACCAAACACCACACAGAAAGAGCTACCAACACATGTCACTGGATGCATCCTCCCTCTTCTTTAACTAAAATAGATAGCCTACCTCATGTCACTGAGAAGAATTCAGTCCCATTTAGATAGAGAAAGACCGAGAACTCATAGAAGATACTGAAGGTCCAGTTTACATAACAGATCCATATTTCTTCTGGCTGCAAAAGTCAGGGAGAAAAAAATGCACTTGTTTTTAGAAACAATAAGTGCCTTCATCAGTCCTTAGAAAACAAGCACTCAGATCTGATTCCTAAAACTACCATCACATAGAAGCACCCTGTTCTTGAGCAAAACCAGACAGAACATAGAAATTCCAGAACTCCTTCAACAGGTAACATCATCCACCTACCTAGATACCCACAGCCAAGGTGCAGAGACCACTCTGACAGTATCTGAAGATACCTGAACATATTTCATCACTCAAGCAAGACTGGGAATACAATATCTTTGGTATCCTCAGAGAACTCAAATGATTGGAAAGAAGTACTGACAAGGTATTTTCAGTTCTTTCAGGCTAAAGGGATAAATACCTCTAGTTCCTCTACGACATCTGCTAAACCAAGATAATAGATGAAAAGCAGCTACTGAAAAAATGCTTGCTTTCACCTGAGCTTGCTGGAAATGCTGCTCTTCATTCTTTGATCTGGACATAAACTTTAATCAGTTCCACTCAGATCTTTAATCCATGCACTTGTCACTACAAGCTAGACTACTATAATGCATGTATATCAACAACATACAAAAAGGAGGCACAAAGTGCAACTGAGACCGAATTCTCCTTGATTCATTTATGTCCCACTCACATCCAGTCAATCCATGAACTCCTTAGGCTTTCCTGTAAAAATGTGTCCAAGAAACGTTCCTGTTACCAAACAGGCTTAAACAAGCTTTTCCAGTCTAGTATTTGATCTTCTGCACAGTCCACATCACCCCAAAATATCTTTAAAATAGAGATTCACTTTATATTGAAACAAAATAGCTTCTGGAGTATAATTCATGTTCTCATCCACTCCTCTTTTAAGTTCCTCAAAGGCAACAGGACATAGTGCCCTAATTTCCTTGAGTTTATTAAATTAGCAGTTGAAGGTATGAGTCCTTAATGATGCTACCACACCCAGATAGTGGGCACACCGAGCTACTGTGTCTTTTACAGAAGCCCACAGTCTCAAAGACTTAGCAAGATACTTTGAATTTAAAATTCTCCTTTGATCCATAGATAGCTCACTCTTGACTCTAAACCTACAAAAATCACTCAGCGAAGTCTCTTCTATTTCCAGAGTCCTTTGTTGTCTGACTTTACAAGTGTCAGGCTATTTCGTGAAGTAAGTCATGACCATGCCAATGGACAACCATAACTATCAATTCTCCAGCAGAAAGAAACCCTGAGCTCTTCAACAACACACTCCATCGATGCCCCAACAAGATACTGTCACACAGGGGATTTCTCTCTCTCCTATCTTGCAAACATCACATTTCCTGCACCCTCTTCCACATCCTGCTTATAATACTTCACCAAATGGTACACTTTTCAGATCAGCTACGATTCCTGCAGACCCCCAAATTCAGATTTTCAAAGCCACAGTACAATTTCTGAACTAATATAACCTCCTACATATTATCTTGTTTCTACACTCCAAGCTTGTCTGATGCAACCAGAAAACCTTGATCTCGCCATTCTCAGGGGATGCTACACTTTAAGATGATTGCAAGAGCCAATTATCTCTCCAGATGATCTTCCTGGGAAAGTTTTTGGCTGCTCAGAAGTCCATTCCAGGAACAATACATTCTTCAAGTGGATGATTCAGGAGGTTTGCATCTTATTCAGGAGGTTTTGCATGTTATAAGAAGGAAAGAAAAAGTGATCTCTTTTTCAACAGAGTCATTCCTTGAAATAATTATTTGATCTTCTACCTAAAGCTGCATCTGGAACTAGCCTCCAAAGAGACTTCATCTGGGTGATGCATCAAGATCACCCTGCTGCTCCCAGACCTGTGAACGCTTGTAAAAGCACAGCCCTAGTAATTCCTACAACCAAACGGCAAGCTGCTCTCAAGACACCTCAGCATAGTTCTGACCGTACTTCTTCATTAAATTACATTGAAAATGTCTGAAATTTTAAGCACGAATGGGAGCTCTCCCCAAGTAGCTCTAAAATGTTGTCATAATTCATCACCTTCTAAATTTCTCTTTGTTTTCTTATGCCTATCTTTCCACATCTGGATAACTGATCTGCAAGACAAGTGATCTTCAAGTTCATTTCTAAAGTCAAGTCTGTGCTGAAGCTCAAACACAAAGCAATCCAAAGCTTTCCTCATCTGTATTTTGTGGAGAAACAGATCAGATCAGAGCAAATATGTTTTTTACCATCCCACTGATGCACTTTGCCTTTTGAGAGTGGGTGTATTACCTGCTCATTTCCCAAACCTGTCCAGAGAGTTTTAATTGCTGCCCATAAATGGTTTCGCTTTCATCTGCGAATGATCATTCAAAGTGTTCGCTAGGAAACCTCTCTTTGCTTTCACTCCTGATGCACCCAGGGGTTCTTTGGATTGGTGGGGTTTTTTTTAAGATGGCATTTTTATTATTGCTTTAATTCTATTCGAAGGGCTTCTAGTTCTTGTATAGAAGTCAGAGCAATTCTTTCTGGTCTCTTTTGAAGGTGCAGGGTTTTTTTCTGTGATTGCTTCTTGCACCATGGCTCCACGGGAACACCTATCACAAATTTCCATTTTGGAAGTTGGATCCATCTCATGATACCAGGTTATCATCAATCACAAGTAATGTGACAGTTCTGGAGACTTAAGAGCTGTTTCCACTATAAAGAAAAGTTTAAGATGGTATAAGGCATTTCTTGATCATTTATTCAGAAAGAACTTATAAATCCTTGTTTTCCTGGACACAGGAGAAATCAAATAGCAGGAGTTTCTTTGAGTACAGTTTGCAGAGAGAACAGTGCTCAGTAGCACACTCATTTTTATTGTCCTTGGGTCAATATAAGAGTTTTTTTCTGGCTACGACTGAGGTTTTTGTCCTACATTCTCTGCTATTCTGTTCACTTATGCCTTTATAGCTCACACAGTCAATGCTGAATTTCTTTCTGCGAAGCTTCTTGGGTAACAGTGCTCAGCTTTTGCTCAGACTCTAACAAGTATATGTGCTTTCGGTGGTGACTTCTACAGCTTCAGCTATCTGGTTGAAGAAAGGAGGAAGGATTTCATCTCACACCTCCATTACAAATGAAGAACAAATAAATTACAAATCAGTAATTATACTTACCAGTGTCAATTAGGTTCCACCCTATGTATGAGCATGACAGTAACGCCAGCATGCATAAAACTCGGCAGCACTTTGTTTTAGTAATGATAAACTTAATTCTGCATCTTAAATACACACTTAAAAAAAACCACATATTTGACATGGCAACTTTAAAAAACAAACTAGTTTTGTCACATCTGGCTTACTCCCAGGCTTACCATGAGATAAACCAATTTATGCAACCTAGCACTGAACATCTTACCAGAACAACATCTATAAAACCTGGCCCAGAACTTGGAAACTTTGGTTATATTCCGCAACATGCCTATGACCTTCTGCAAATTGCTCCTCTGCTTGAGTCTCATGCTTTATTACAATATTTCCCTTCAAACATGCTTTAGATCTATGTTTGAAAACTCAAACCAGCATTGTCCCACTTCTAGCTCTACTAAAGTAAAACGATTCTATTGAAAGCAACCTAATCAGAATAGAGAGTTTAATCTGTCACAGAAAGGAAGTGGACCAGATGAAACAGTCCCACAGATCAGGAGTTTGACTCCACCAGCTTAAAACACAGTATTGCTTCAAATAAGGTGTCACAACAGAACTTTACATGTAATGGTTTTGTTATAGCCTAGATATTACATAGGGGGGAATATGGTAATTACTCTTTAGATTCAGTGGCAGAAAAACCTGTCCAACTACAAAAGTTAATATAGACAAGACGTATTGCCCGCCAGGTCCTGACCTTGTTTGTTTTTGCATGAGAAACCATTTCTCACAGAAACTGAGCACACCTCTAACCCCAATCCTGCAGCAGCCGAGGGTCCATAGCAGTGTCGTCTCTGAAGAGCCAGACACCTGCCTCTGAATGGTTTCATGATCAAATCCTAATCTTTCTTTTAGTACTCCTGAAGATTGAAGCAGGGAAGCTGAAATCTTAACTTGGATCCTCTTCAACAGGTTCGTAAAAAAATTTGCTTCCTGACATATCTGCAACTTAAGTCTACAAATTTGCAGATATAGAACCTACGTCTCGGACCACCACTAGAAATAATGTCATAAAACTTTGTTATATCTTTTACTTAGAAAAAGTAACTAAGACAATGGCAAACTGTCACCTACAGCCTGGCATAAATTACTACCTCCTCACCAACCAAAAAAACAAAGAGAAATCCAGTGCATTTTCTGTATGTTATTTTGTACTTTTATCATCTAAAGGCATGGGGTTTTTTCTGTATTCTAATATTGTTTATAAATAACATGCTATGATGACTGCAGCAATATGTAAGAATATCTACAAAGATACTTGAAAATCTGATTTTAATCTTGGACTTCCTGTATTTACTGAAATATTCAGCTTTACTGTTCTTACAGCAACACGGAAATCCAAAATATTAATTACAACAGTTTGACAGTAAAGCTTGACTTACTAAGGTTCTGTCTTCAACCTGAGAAGTGTTACAGACATTGCCCTGCCTGATGCAAAACCTCATTTTAGAACAATGAAATTTCACGAGCCTCTCCAATTAACCCTCACTTTTCAGCTCTCTGTGAAGAGTCAAGCCCGCTGGGCCCTGTTTTTCTAATTTGAAGAGGAATGAAGCCTATGGACTGGCACCCTCAAGCACAGCAGACAGCAAGGAGAGGACAGTGCATCCAGCTGAAATTGAGTCTACCTTAGCAAAAGGCAGTAACCAAGTTGGAAATTGTCCAAGCTATCAAAGTAATACCACAAACACGCAGTTACCCTTTTTCTCTTGGTGCAGTTTGCTGGGTTTTTATTAAGGGAAGGTTTAATTATTATTTTTTAACCTAAGTAGCCTAAAACTTTGATTCTTTGATCAAAAGAATGGAACTTGCATTTGAACATTTTTCACTACTCATAACTGCACAAGGATCTGCTCTTAGTGTTTCAAACCTGATATCCAGTCTCTCTCAATATATTACTTCTGTTTCCTCTATTTATTGTTTCTGAACAAGAAAAATACACTAGCCAGATAGAAAAGGTGACTGTGAACACTTTAGCAAAGCCCACTAATGTTTCAGTTATCTGGAAGAACTGAGGAGCCCATCAGAAACCTAAGCCCAGCTAACTTAAAAACAAGACAAACAAAGGCAAAAAAGAGGGCTGTTTCCAGTTTCCAGCACTCAGCTACCATTAGTTAGCCACCCCACCTGCAAAGCATGTATTCTATTTCAAGTTAGTGGAAGAAAATTACTACTCAACTCAAGGTACTTCTTACATTTAATTTGCAACGATTCCATCTTCCAGCTTTTCTCCACATCCATGAAGGAGAAGCTGAGGATATGCATAATTCATGGAGTTGTGGGAGTTGGGACTTTACAAGTTATGTCAGGTATTCTTAGATTCAGAACAAAACTATACTGGTCACATCCAACTTAGCTGCCCTCTAAAGCTGCCTAGTTAAGTTTTCCACATCACAGTGCTCACAATTATACAACTACACAAAATGCCACAGGCAGCGGGATGCAGATGCACACTGGAGCCGGGCAAAATTCCCCACACATGAAATGAAACACATCCTGCAGGTGTGGATGGGGAGGCCTCAGTGGCTTGTGCCTGCTACTCCTCCAGCTTGCATCCAAAGCACCCTCAGGAGGCAGGCAGGCAGCTTGGAGCTCGGTGCTTGACCCATCTCAGCCCTGCCCATGGAAATACCAGCACAAGTTTTCACTCGAAAGAGGAAAAACCTTAAGAACTGGGTTGTCTCTTCTAACTGTGGGCAGTAGGTACAAAAATGTGGGGCTTACCATGAGTTTAAGCAGTAGTTTTCCCAATCTTCTGACTGTTTTCAGCTGCCCTGCAACATTAATTAACTTGTGTATGAGTCAAGTGCAGGGGGAAAAAAAAGGCCGTTTGAAATACAAACAGATCTCTAAAAGAAAATCAAGATAAGAAGCGCAAGCACTGGGTCATAACAAGTTTCTGTAGTTTGAAACTCATATGAAAAGCCTTGCTTCAGGGTTTGTTTGTTGATTTTTTAAATGACATTGATGTTTATCTGCCAGAGGTCAAAGAACAAAAACTTGATTACTGTTTTAATATTAATTCTTCGTACAGAGAAGAGCTGTACTAAGCTTAACTTACAGTGTTAGACGATAAAAACCACACTTGATATGCTCTTCTAGCTACCGTTCTACCAAGTAACTTCAACTCCATGCCATGTGGCAGAAACAACCTAAAGAGGCATTTCGAATGAACTCTACCAAATTTATTATATCAGAAGATTACCAAAGTACCACAATTCATCGCATATAACCTTAGTTGTTACAAAGCATTGGGCACCACATGCACTCAGTAAGTCAGCCATACATTGCAAACAACGTTGGGACCACACCAGTAAAAACTCCCGTGCTTTTACACAAAGAATTGCATGAGATACCATAGGTAATCTTAAAACTGCTATTTCTTTCTGAGGAACTTTGTAACTCAGGCACTCTCTTGGAGAGAGCAGTATTATTATGCATTTTGCTTAACAACACTGGAAACCCTGGGGAAAAAATGCGCCAAATGTTCAACTGTTTGGGAGCTCAGCACAGACCTCCACCATCTGAAACATCAAAGTAAACAGGAGCAGTGACAGGCCGATTTCTTCCACGTGGAGTAATTTGAAAAGAAATCAGGCAGCTTGCCAGTACCTCTTCTAGCTATTTTCTGTCAGAGGGAACTGCACATCTCTCAGCAACTGCCCATCATCTTCTGTTCCTCTTCAGCCCTGCTTCCCTTCTAACATGTGCCACCTTTTAAATCATGCAAATCACTGGGGCAGTTACTGCCCCACCACACTGCAATTCTTTCCACGCACCCTTGTTCTGCTGGTTTCTCTACCACCTCACCTTACATTCACCAACATACTTCTGTGCACCCATCTCCCCCTTCTCCTCTCCATCATCTCAGGGCCAGCAACCTGAGGACCGAGAGGACAAGAGAGACTGTTTTCCCTGTTTTCTGCAACCTATAGCAACTCATGGCCACTCATCAGCCACTGGAAGTAACAGCAAGGAAAATCCTACTCAGGTGATGCGATGTACCTGTGAAGCCCACAAAGGGCTGGGCCAGCTTCTGCACATGCAGCATCTGAAGTTACCAAACTTCGAAACATCCCTTGCTAGTGCGTAAGGATCCCCTAAACTAGAGGCACAGAAGGCCAGCTACTGAGCAACAGGAAGAGGGGAAAAAGCACTCACGGACACGGTTGGCAAAACCGGCCTGAAGCTTACAATGACAATTCACTTAACTTGACAAGTCAAAAGGTGAACCTGAGCAGAAGAACCAGTGCTGCAGGAGCTCTGGAAGGGGAAACCTATTCCCAGGTAGAGCTCACAGAGAGAGAGCCCCATGCAGCGCAGCCTGGTCAATGCTTTAGGGTCCTCTTTCTTTTATTATTAAGCAATAAATAAGAACGGCTTTAAAATAGCATGCTTTGGATAATGCTTTGCTTCTACTTAACAGCAACCAATAAAATGCAAACAAATGAGCGTGAGAGGTAGACAGAGACACAGAAAGACAGTTGGATAAACAGCACTAAAGCAACACGACTACTCCTGACGCAGTCTTTTGGCTACTGCAGCCAAAACAGTCTCTCAAACCTCAAGCAATTTCCTTGTTTAACTCTGTTTCCAATTTTGCAATCAAAACCATCACCTTGCTAAAATGTAATTTCTTGGTTTAAGTTTGTTTCATGCTTGAAGTGAACTGAGGTAGTAATTACTTTTTCTTCTCCAGAGATAAGGAACCTAAAGCAGTTGAACAACTGAAGCCTTCCTGTGTCCACTGGGAAAGGAAGCTGGAAATTCTGGGAACTGGGTCTCAGTTCCCACACAGCTGCAGGTGAGGTTGGGACCTCTTGGTGCCCAGTGCCAGCACAGAGGAGAAGCCGCTCAAAAAGCAGGTCCAAAAAGTCAGGGTTTAGCATCATTGTACAGCTGAAACCAGAACCTACGTCAGGAAGCGTCCACATCTACATAGCAGTGGAGCTACTGATTCAAATAATTAGATGGAATCAGATTTACAAATAACTAATGAAGGTTTAAAATAACATCATAAGGGGGTTTGTGTCCTTAATATAATTAAAATACACATCTTTGAGTTAAGTGACAAAACAAGACAGACAAGGAAAATAACAAAACCCTGAACTACCGTTCATGTTACTTTCTCCACTCTTTCCATAAATATCCCTAATCAAGTGTACAAAAGTCACATGAACTTCACCAGTCTCCCTCTGGTACAAGACGTAACCGACCTTTCAAAGCAAGCAGAAACCAGACTTTCAAGTGCACTGAATACACGTGCAGAGGACACGGCTTTGTGCTATTGCCCAACAGGCCCAGGCTTCAGCCAAGCAGCAGCAGCCAGCACCATTAACAGTGAAGGGCAGCAGGTTTCAAACACGTCGCCGTGCAGTGAAACACTCGACTGAGCAAAGGCTCACGTACTTCTTAGGAGATAACGTCCCAAGCTGGAGAAGGCAAAGACTGATCTGACTCTTTCTTCCGCAGCACTTTGAAAATATAGGATAACCTTGATTTCTAGTGAGTCTGAGAACCACATCAAGGCTCTTTAAGTAATCCCCTCATTATGTAAAAGTAAGTTAAATCAGAGTTAAAGTTGTGCAAGTTAAACAACCGCCTGTCTCTTTCCCCACTACTCCCCACAGCCCAGCTGAGAACTACAGAAATTGTAATAGCCACTACTCGTTTCAATTCAAAACTGGAATCCTCTCTCACTTCCATTACTACCACAAAATTTACAGGCAAACCCACTTTTACATTAAATCAATCGGTTCCCTCCCTGAGCCCAATTTTCTCCCTGCTTCTGTTTGATAATGAGCTCTTTGAACCAAGGATATTTCATTTTAGGGCCCAGTCTCATAAATCATAATTCTGCAATTAAGTCTAATCCTATATTCCTTCACACCCAAGCTGTGCTCTGTGTGCGAGTGAAACTTCTGAAACAAACCAACCCCCTCTGAGGCTCATTACATGCCACATTCTCATAAGGGCGCTTTGTGGAAAGCTTTGCCTCATTGTTTATTTCAAGACAGCACTGTTGTTAGAAAACTTACAAGCATCAAAATAAGGTCGTTATAAATGGCAAAGCTGGAGCTGTGCCTAATTGCTAATGTGAGTGGATAATCACAGAGGATATAAGCTTTGATATATGTATTACATTGCAAGGTGTGCAAGATACAGCTGTATTTATATGTCTACATATCTGCTTATGTGGCATTTGTTGTAAGATCAATGAAGGTGTTTAATAATGCATATAATATAGCTTATGCTTATGAAAGTTATCACAGAAAAGAAATACACCATATAGCTGAAAAATGTACATTAGCATACATTCAAAGTAGCTGCAGAATTCACACCAGTGGTTTTGCATTAGGAAGCCAACCAAGAGAACATAGTTCCGAAAACGCTAATCCTACAGTATTTAAGAACAAAAGAAAGAACCACACAATCAAAACTGTCAAATCTCATTGGCACTGTCAGTCCAGAGGATAAAGTACCTAGGTAATAAAACATACTAGTACTCTTGCTTGTACAGGAAAGCTGAAAATCAGCTTCTCTTCCTTCTTCTAGGTATTATTTGGTTCTGCATGTCTCAGAATTAAATTATGAGTAATTTCAGTTACGCCACTCTCACTTTCTTCAGGCTTTTTATTCTTTCTGACTAACTAGGTTTTGTCATCTGGCACAAGACAAAAAAAATTGACATTAATTAAAGGACACATACTCTGTTCCTTAACCATAGCTTACATTTTCAGACAGTAGGAGAGAAGGGTAAAAAGAGTAAGCACACTGATGAATATACTACATTGGTGTGTTATAAGCGTCATCAGTCACTACATCTTTTTTCTCCACACCATTCTGAGGCCACCACAATGACATTTTAGCCTCTGCCGTATTTGGAACGTTTTGATTTATACTGTTCCATAAGCACTTTCTACTTAATCCTGTCTTTTCACAAAGCGTGACTGACTCAATCTGCGTGAAGTCAAATAAGATAACCAATGCATAAAAGCCCAGGGAAGAAGACTGAATAAAACTGTGATATTCATTTCAAATCAGAAAGTTCTGGCAAGCACTTCCTCAAATTAACAGAAGCTGTTCTAGAAAAATCAACATTAAACTACAGAAAATTATTCCAAATACTCCACAACACACTTTTGCTGCTAATTACAAGTAAGTCTCAGCACCCCTCGTCATCCACGGTCATATATTACCCAGCAGGCAGCTCCTGCTGCATGCTCCGTTAATTATGTTCCATGAGGTTTCTCACTGCTACTGGCACAGAAGCGTATTTATGGAGGTGAGACAGGAATGCAGCTGCTGGTGGTGACTAACAGGCCCATTGTCAAATTTTCCTACAGCTGATGCTGGCTATTGTCATTATTTACTTTTTGTTCCACCTCTCCAACTGAGAACACTTCTCTCCCCCTCACTGTACAGACTGGTGATTAATAGCAGCTCTAATTCCCAGCATGCACCATTACCAACATTCACAGCTAAAATACTGGGGGGAAGGTGGTCTTGAGTTTCAGACACTGGTCTAGTACAACTAAAGATACCTGGATTCATTGCCTAGCTCTGCCACATACCTCCTTCGGGACATAAAGCCTCCAACTGTGCAAAAGCTAAAACACACTAAAACCTCAAAAATCAGGGGGGAAAACACCCACATAATTAGCACAATTCAATAGTCCAGTACCACATATATCTTGAAATAGCAGAAAGCTAACCGTAGGTGTAAATTCCTTTTCCCAAACTTTTCCTTTTCTGTACTAAATTGCCACTGTCAGTTTATACATTCAAAAGCATAGTCCTTTTTCTAAAAGAAAGGGGGAAAGGGGAGCCCAGAGAGCGCTTAGATTGGAAAAGTCAGAGTGCACATCATCAGATGGATACAGGAGGAAGAATTTGGAGCAGTGCTGCCTGACCTCCTTGCCCCTGCCCCCATCCCACACTCAAGTGCTAACCCCAGACACGGAAGAGAGGTTCAGTTTCCTCTTCTGACTAAGAGGGATCAAATCTGAAAGCAGAGTACTCACGCTAACATGCAACAGCTATTTATAGTGAAGAAGCAGCTTGGAGACAAGGACAGGAGCACAGGTTACTTCCAGCTGAAAGAAGTGCCCCAGCCTTTCAGGTCCTATTTACACAATCTCATGGTTCCAGTGATTCTCAAACCCTTTTTGTAGAAGGCATGGAAAGGCACTCCTGCCTTCACCTGGCACCACTCAGCACCCTCACCTGGACACAGGGCCAAGAGGCACAGATCCCCCATGTCCTAAACAAGAAGGTTAGGACCTCCTAAACTGCATGAGAAGAAGATTTCCACTCTCAAGTCTATAGTAGATATTAAGCTGACCCTACACTCGATCTGAATAGCCCAGCTGCATCTTTCTCTAGCGCTCTAAATTTCCCGGGAAAACTGAGCACGTGAAATTTCTGCACCAGCAAGTGAGCAAAAAATATTCTCATATTTATCATATAAACTCATAAAACAGCCTTTGCTTAGAACTCCCCCTCAAAACTAATCTGTTGAACTGGTTCTTCAAAGAGTAAGGTCCGCTGACGTGACAGGCACCCCCCCTTGGAGAGGTGCTATGAACTTTTTTATCTTATTTATAGAATGGCCTCACTCACACTTTGTTTAAGAAACAATTAGCCTTTGACAGCTTAAAATAAACAGGACTCTCTCCCTGCTGCAGAGCCGCTAGACCTGAGCTAGATTTCAAGCTCTTGCATGAAACTACCTGATGGACTCTCCAGTGTAAGTGACAAGATAGTTTGCTCAGCACCTTCAAAACCCTCAGCAATAGAACAAGGACCCACATCAAGCCAAATAAAGCGAGCCAACAATCATTCCTGCTCCTAAACCGTTTTGTCCTTACCAACAAGAGGCACCTCTAGAAGACAAGGCCCCCTCTCCTCAGGTGTTTGCGAACAGAGGACCTGCAGGAACACAGGAGATGCAGAAGTTTAGCAATGGTTGTATGCCAAATGTGCAGCTGGGCAAACTTTTTCCCTGAATGTACAGCTGCTTTTTCTGCCTCCTGCATTGCTGCAATTGGTCCAAAGGCAGTAATGGCAATAGCTGGCACAGATAACGTGACTTGGCATCACAACTTTATACTTCAGTCCAAGCTCCTGTACCACCAGCAGAGGGGTCAGCATTCCCATCTAGCAGACATGAGAGTTTTCCACTTCACCTTTCCCTTAAGGCCTTCATTCAGGTTGTCAACTCCAGTCCTCCTGGCTCTGCAGCTGCCTTTACCATGCCAGGGAACAGGGCTCAAAAAAAG
The DNA here is from genome assembly GCA_017639245.1 of Myiopsitta monachus. Lineage (NCBI taxonomy): Eukaryota > Metazoa > Chordata > Aves > Psittaciformes > Psittacidae > Myiopsitta > Myiopsitta monachus. The sequence continues at coordinate 84,843,290 of CM029920.1, forward strand.
CTGTACTGAAAAGCTAACAGAAGTACATCAGCATTCTTGAACTCCTGGACTGCCAAAGGAGAGACAGACACAGGAGTCCTGTTTCATCCCAGGTGGTTTTCTTAGGTTGGGCTAGCTGGCCAAAAGAGATCCTGGGTAGTCTCATCAGGGTATTGGCCTGAGTTCAATTATTTCTTCTGATAAAGAGTTACCAGGTCCCTCATGCAAACTTTGATCTTAGCTTCCCAGCTACAGAACCAGGGGTAAATGTCCTGCCGTAACTCCAAGGGATGAGGAGAGGACCAGCAACACGGGAATGCCAACATGCATTTGAGCAACACGCAGTTGTACAAGCACCAGTCACAGCAGAAATGTCTATGAGTGGAGATAAGGCGCTCTTAGAAATGAGGAACATCTCTCAACACAATGAAAAGTGGAAAGTATGGCAAATTTAGCTTCCCTCAGATAACAGAACACAGCAATGAGACAGAACAATGAAACCAAACAGTTCATCAATAAGTTATGCCAACAAAATAGAAACACCAGGGTTACGAGAATAAGAAGCAATATCCAGTTATTAACATTTCCAGAAAGCAAACATTTTCAGACTGGATTCAAAATTACAAACGTCAGCAAAACAAAAGGAGATGTGAGACAAGATAGAATTGCTGATAGAGAAGGTGCAAATTAACAGAGGAACAAACCATGGAAAAACACTTGTCAACAGATGAAATAAGCGAACAGCAAGGACAGGAAGTAATAAGAAGATAAAAAAATATAAGGGACCTTGAACACCAGCTGTTTTCCAGTAAAAGTACCACATCAAGTAACTCCATTTGTTGTTGGCAATTTAATATTGCTCTTTTTCTTCACTCTGAAGGCCCCCACTGAAGAGATCCCAGGACGCAGGGAGCCTAATATGACATACATGAGTGATACCCAGGCACATGTTTATTAGTAGCAGACCAGCCTTAGCGAGTTCAACTGTATTCTGAAGGTACCACTAATGTTTAAACACCAAATGACACTGATATTTAACTAGAGCTTGAGCTGCCTTGTCAATGGGATCACTCTAAATCATACAGTACAGATGTTTCCATTGAGAAAGGTTAAGGATGTACTTAGTTTGGACATGCCACAGACTTATTGGATCTACTGCCACTATGCTAAGAACATCAGAGGGAACCACTGCACCACCGGGATATAACACTACAACCAAACTACATGGTCGTTTGAAGAAAGATATCGCTGTATTGCTATCATCATTCCCCGTGGTTTTCTGTCCTGGATTCCAAAAAGGCGATTTAAAGCTGTCAAGGTTAACATAAAAAAGAAAACCAACCCTCAAGCAAGCTGGAGTAGTTCAGTGAAGCAGCCACAGCTGAACTACATCTCTTCACTCTGCAAAGAGACAGAAGAGCTTGCAGAAGCAGCACCCCCATGAAATTAAATATCAGATTATAAACATCTGATCCTTAACCACCGCAGGTAAAGACTTCAGTCAAATGCAAACCAGAAGCAAATGGGTGGACGTTTAACGAGCTGATTATGGGCGATGAACAAGACAGGAAAGCTTTTGTCCTTCACTTTTCATCACAAACGTCATCTCAGACGTGCAATAAAATTAAGCACGCATAAACACGCATTCCCCCCCCCAAAAAAAAAATAAAGAAAGAAAGAAACACGGAGGTCTTTGGCTACAAATAACGACCATATAAACTCATTTGGGCGCAGCACAGGGTTACTTGTTCAGAGCGGGTCCTGGCGTTTGGGTGCTCCGGTTCTGGCTGGCCCGGAGGTGTAGCCCCCGCCGGAGCCGAGCGGGGAGCGCGGCCGGATCCCCACCGGGCACCGCCACCCGCCCGGCCCCGCAGCCCCGGGCCTGTGCGCGAACTTCTCTCTCGTTCCTCCCCGCTCATCACTTCCTACTTTCTTTCCCCATCGCCGCCGCCGAGGTGGCGGCGGCAGCAGCGCGCTGCCGGCCGCTTCCTGTGCTGCAGCCGGCTCTGCCCGAGGGTCCCCGCCACCCCTCAGCGGGCACTGCCCCCCCCGCCCCTCACACTCACCCCAGCGTGCTGATGAACCCATTGACAGAGCCCTCCGCGTACAGGGACACGATGTCCCCGATGTACAGAAAGCTGGACATTTTCTCACACATTTTGGCTCATTTTTCTCAGGATTTCGCACTCCTCCCCTTAAAAACAAATAAAAGAGATAAAAATAAACCAAAACCAACTAAAACCGATCCAGACGCAGACGGGGCGCGCTCGCGCCGGGCGCTCAGCGCGGCCCCGGTGGCTCTGCGGGACGGAGGGCGCGGGGGACCATGAGCTCGGCTCCGCTGCCCGCCGCGGACCGCCACGGCTCAGCACGGCCCGGCCGCCGCGCCGCCTCCTGCGCCTCCGCCCCCCGCGGCCGCCCGCCTCCGCCTCCCGGGACCGCCCCGCCGCCGCCGCCGCCCCGGGCAGGGGGTCGGGACCCCGCAGGGTCCGCGCGGGCCGCTCTGCCCTTGCGGAAGGGAGGCAGCGGGGTGGGGGCGCAGAGCGGGGACCCTCAGGCGGTGGAGAGGCGGGGTGGTTGGGTGTCCCTTCCATCGCCACTTCTGCTGGGAGGGCAGGGTGGCCCTGTGCTCAGTCACTAGCCCCTGCTGCCCCGCTTTATGGCTTACAAACTTGTAGCAAGCACCACCGATCCCTTGTTTATTTATTTATTTTTAAACCAGAAGTTGGCTGTGCTGCAGCCCCGTGCAGGATTCCCATCAGAAAACTGCCACTGACCTACTGAAAAAAATACCCTCGGACGAGAATGCTCCGCACTCCGCAGGAGTTTTCTGCTCAGTAAAGAGGGGACGCTGCAGCCTCAGCACGCTCCCCAGAGGAGTGGGCTTCCAGCACTCCCTCCCCCAAGCAAAGATAAGGCCCTGCAGATACATAAGGCTGCAGCTTCAGTAGTCAAAGAGGCTTACAGAGGGCTGTGCTGTGACACATCGGGCCAGATCCCTGCCCAGAAAGCAGTACCAGCCCCCTGACATCCAGTCATCGGCTGGAAGCGTGCAGAGGAAAGGCTATCACCAGTGCGGGATTCTTGTTCTTAAAACCACCAGGAATTCTTCAAACAAAGGGGTGTTTTCCACCAACAGTTTAGGAATCAGAGCACTTCCACTTTTTCTGATTTTCAGCTGTAGTTCACCTCCCTGAGACGACTGTCCTGGCTACAGGCAAACTCAGACTATTGCTGGTCACCCAGTGTGCTTTTCCAACCGACTGCTTGGATTTAAAATAAAGACAAAACAGCTCACCCAGGTCTAAGGCCTGCTCAATACTAACTCTCAGACGATAAGAATACAAATCTGTTTGCAGGAATGTGCAGTAGCGGAAGTGAGTAACAAGCTGAGGGGCTCACATTTGCATTTAAGTTCCCACATTTACAGATTCCTGCCTTATCTCATTTCTTCTGAGCATAAATTCGTGACATGAGAAGTGCTGTGCATTCAAAATAATAATTAAAAAATGCCTTACCATATAGGTGCACATTAAAAAAAAAAGCAGCCTGTTACGCCATGTTAGAATTCCCTCTTTTGCTCTTTTACGGTGACTATCTCATATGTCACCCTTTTTTTCTACCCACCAGAATACAAAGACACCACCAAAGATCTGCACTTGCATTCTGCACATGTATACACACAGGCTCTAGATCTGACACTTAACCAATTCTTCCAGTTCAGCCTCCTGGAGTAACCACACCATTGTTAGAACATTGCTGGAAATGACATGGGAAGAGCACAAGTGCCAGAGCCCTTGTTCTGGAACCAGCCTCTGCACAGAGAACCAAAGTGAGGCGTTTCCTACTGCCCAAGACACACATATACAATCTCAAAGTTGGACTAAATTAACCTACCTGAATTAGAAAGCAAAAGTCAGTACAGCACAAGGCACCAAAAGGTGAAAGAAGCACAGGCTTCCTGCCCACATGCTGACCAAAGCAAAGAGCGTTGATGCAGAGCCCTCCCCAGCACCACCACAGAGGGGTCAGGTGGTTTTATTCCATGAAAACCTGGTTCTGGACAGTTTGAACCTGGTGCCAAGCAGCAGAGGCTTTACAATGCATTGACAATGTCCTTCACCCTCCTGACCCTGTATCTCAGCTGTTTTATACCAGGCTTTAATGGCCTAATTAAGATACTTCAGCCACAGAGGTTTCATGTTTCCCAGCAGTAAATGAAACTCTGGCATGCCTTAGATCAGTAGTTTTCCTGAGAATGGACTTCAGAACTTGGCCCAGCAGAAAGTTTGCCTGTCCTTCGTATACCTGGGAGCAAATCCCCATTTGGGACTATTCCCAGCTGGGAAGGTTCAACTCTGTTGCCTAAACATAGGTTACTGGGGCCATTTGAAGTGTCCTTTGATACCAGAGACATCCCTGTAGGCTTTCAGCAGGGAAGCAAGACTGCCATGCCCTTGACAGCGCTGCCTGCGTCTGGGCAACTGAAACGGGCCCGCATGACTTGGCATTACAAGAAGGTCAATTCAGGTCACTTTAGAAAATATTTAGCATTTGCTTGCTGTGGCAAGGCTTGAACTGATAGGAGCCCTACGCTTGCAGTCATCTTTGACTCTTTTCCCCCTCAAGGAAATCAAGACACTGGCTGCATTCTCCCTCATTTCTAGGCTTGTTCATCTTGGCTCAGGCTGGAGCACGCTGAAAGCTGTTACCACCTCATAGCTCTCTAGTGATATATATGAAATGAACTGGAAATCTGAATCCAGTTCCGAGCAGCAGTAGCTATTAACTAGAAATGAGTTACATGAAATCAGCACCTTTGGGGGAAAAAAAGGTGAAGTTCAAACCCCAAGGGAGTTAAGTATTTAAGCAAATGCTTATTTTTAATCCTGCCTCGTTGAAACACTCCAACAGTCACTGAAGTTACCAGGTATTTTGTACACTGAAAATAAGGAAGCATTTACCCACCATTGTAGACCAGGTCTTAAGCCGGTACAAAGATCACCCTGAAAAAGCAGATCTGAGGAACCGTGCGGATTCTCTCCTTGCAGACAGAAATCTTAAGCAGTGACAAATGCTCCTTTACCGTTTTTAACAAGCATTAACCCTCTTCTATAAAAACAATCATCATGCCTCTCTGAGTGCTCATTTTATGTAGATAGCATCTGGAAAAATTTAATTAAAATGAAAGATTTTGTCGTAACACGTCCATGTAGAAAAAATAAAGCATGGTCAGAGGCGGTAATGGAATATTGTTGCATTTATCTGGAGCATAAATAAACCAAATGGCTGATAAATATGGATATTTTTACTATAGTTTTTAACCTCGCAATTAGCTGCAGGGTGAAGGTGAGGCTGCTTAGTCAATAACTGGAATATGATTTCCATCAGTTATCTCTGGTAATCTTTTGCTCCAAAGCCAGGAACACAGGCTTCACCACGAAACAGAACCCAGATGCAAAAATCATCAGCTAGTGCTGACAGACTGCCCCAGTGCACACATTGCTCTGTGAGTTGTAAAAGTGAAGGAGACTTTCTTCCTCAGCTTTTGTTTCTAGTCTCTCACTTATTATCAGGGAATAAAGTATTTCTAGTGATGCCTGCCGTGGCATTCTAAAATTAGATCTCTCTATAAAAGTATTTGGCAGTATTTTAACATAGGGAAATTTTACCATGATCTCTACATCCTACATTTTGATGTTCATTCCATTGCTGAGGGACAGAAGAGAAGCAGTTCATCCGGAAAGGTCAATAGAAACAACCCAATGCTGCACTGAGCATCCCATTTCGATGTGAAAATACACAATATTAGCATGACCTCAGACTGAAACTTACCAAGTAAATAGGCCAATGCCATTGTATTCTTGCTCCTTTTCCACCCCTCACTTCTTAGGAAAACGTCAGAATTTCCTGCTCATCTTGTCTGAACAGGGGAGGCTCTGACAGAAGTTGAGGTCTTTATGGATTTGAAAATTGTCTGATTGGAAAGACTTTAATCCCAACACCTACCCAGCCTACCTCTGGCATGAAGTTACAGATATACAGGCCGCTTCAGCGGAAGCAAGCCGGACTGCTTAGAGGCTTATACAACAGGCAGCATTGATGTTTGTTTTCACAAAAGCAGAGGATAGTGCTTTCCAGCTGCAGGGAAAAGAGGGAAAGAGAAGAAGGCCTTTAACTGTTTTAATACAATAGATATAGATGGGACCAGGCCAAAACCCAAGCAGGCACCCCAGAGCTTTAGTGTGCAAATATATGAAAGTTTGTATGCAAAGCCCTGGTTTGTTTCTCATCTTTCTAATGGGAGAAAAAGAGAAACACAAAAAGAAGAGAGTTCAGACTATTCCAGACATTTTGATATTTAAAAATCCAACTCTGATTTTAAAGCCCATCTGTAGCTGGAATATTTTTACTATACTTAAGCAATGCACAACTGGGAAGCTGACTTGAGGAAGGCCTTCCTTTTAAAGGCACCTAATGAAATTTCACACACAAGCTGGAGACACCCATTACCTTGTGGATATTAATATTTGAGACAGCCTTGCTCTTCCTTGAGCACAGCAGCATCTCAAAACACTTGGATGCATGAAGGGCAGCGTTACTTGGCCTTCAAGTTGGATCAGAGCATGCCAGAACAGCTTATTTTGACAATACCCGCACACAAGAACTGATTTATTGCTGGTAGTGCTTTGTTTTATTTTGCCTATAGCAAACGTCAGAGTACTAGATGATTTCCTTATAGATAGCTAGCTGTGGAGACTCCTTTTGCCTTTTTCCTTTCATGGGAGTTAACTCTTTGCTTATGTTATTTTAAACAATACATTGTTATTGATGCCATACAAAATATTAAGAATCTGGTTAAAAAGAAAAGCAGAATACCCTGGAGAAAAAGAGGCCTGACAGAGATAGATGTTATTTAGTAACATAATAAGACAGGAGTGTAGTGAATCATACAGAACATGCCTCATTATTAGACTGAGAATGAGAAAACCGGAATACGAAGCACTTAGTCCTGGCCTATCCACTTTATTCAACACGGCTTAGTAGGAACAAGAAATTCTAGCTAGAAGTGTGGCACCCTGTTTTATAAAGGACTTGCTGTTGGAAAGAAACATTTCTCAACATCAGAGGTGGTCCTGAAAGTGAACCACTCTCACAAATGACCTTTTGGGGAGTTTCCCTTAGGGCTTTGCATCCTCACTACCCGGGCACACTTGCCCATGGTATGGCAAGTGTGCATGGACAGGGACTAGCTGACTTGCTACATCTGAATGTTAAGAGCTAACATATGTACTAATTCAAGTATTTAAATAATCACTGGTTTGCTGAAATACTCTCTTGAAAGAAACAAGCAGAAATAATAAAAACCGAATATATTTATGAATTAATTATTTAAGTAAAAGAAGTTCAGATTAAACAGGAAGCCTGGAGGCCCTTCAAACTGTGGCACAATATGACAGCTATGTAAATAAACATCGAAGGGCAGCTCCAAGCCATTCAAGTGAAGATATTTTTCCTTGCGATACATTCAAGCCTTCTGAAATAAGTTTCCAACTGTTCGACGACCAAAGTTGTTCATTCAAAGAGACAAATACAAAAACTTGACCAAAGCAGAAAGTACAATGTGCCCTTCTTTGACAACATCTATATAGAAAGGATGCTTTATTTAGAGGATTCAGGAAGTTAAAGCGTTGCTTTCTATCAGCTCGCAACCACAGAGCAAGCATCAGGAAGCGCACAAAAATGGACTTACTATTCCTACATGGAACAAGTGCCAACGGTTACACCAAGTTTGCTTTCAACCTTGCAGAGCTCACTGCCAGCCCCCACACACTTGTTAATCAGGCAGTGTCTCCTGGGGTTTCTTTTCTGCTTGGCTGCCTAAAGACGGAGGCTTTCCCAACAAAGTACACACACACACATCACTTGTTTGAATTTCTCTTTTGAGAGCCATCGTGAGACTTCAGAAGATTCAAACCTGAAAACATAGGAAAAAAAAGTGAACCATCTTTATAGGGGGAAATGAAAAAAAAAAGAGAAAAATAGTCCTAGTGCACTCCTAACCACGACCTATGCAGTAGTAGCATCAGTGGACCTGCAGAGTACGGTGACTGTAAATACAAACCAATTGTGTTTTGAGTCCTGTCGTTAATACCATATTACCAGCTGACCCTATGGCAGCAGTTACAGTGCGGATACAGCATGGTTAATATACATAATTATAGATGAATCATACATGAAATCAGATGGGCAGTGATGAACATTTTGACTGATCCAGCTCACTGAAGCTCAATATCTTGATTTTCCAGTAAAAGAATTATAGCAGTCCTGCAAAAGTTTCCCCAGTGAAGCTTAAGAAAAACGACAGCTTTAGTAAGCAGCCTAGCACTGCAGTTGTATTTGCAAGCTGGATAATGCAGCAGTAATTGGTGTTCCTAAAGAATGCAGCTAACAAATTTTAGAAGGTGAAAAATCTCTCGGATTGTAATATAGCTGCAGTTAACTGCAATCATAGAGCTTGAAAAGTGTACCTGAGGGATATCTCCTCACCTTTACTGATGCTCGGCATGATAGAATTAAGACGCTTCAAACTTGAGCAAGCTTTGCATTTTAGTACTGCTTAAAAAGCCTTCTGCTTTTGATGTTTTTTTCTGACCAGCTTTTTTTTCTTATTGAAAAGCTTTTACAAAATTCAATACCGCTTTTTTTGCATGAATGTTGCCTTTCACCAGCACATGTTACTCTAGAGACACACTCACATTAAAGATTACCAGAGGGGAAAGAGAATTGCAATTAGTTGTGCTCAAATAGCTGTCACTAAGCACATCCATCCTGAGCCACACCAGGGGTGGTTTTCTGTCTTTAGAAGCGTTCAAAAACCATGTAGATGAGGCCCTTAGTTTAGTGGTGGTCTTGGCAGTCCCGGGGTAACAGCTGGACTTGATCTTAAAGGTATTTTCCAACCTAAATAATTCTATAGTTCTAACTTAGGGATGATGCGTGCTGCCCTTTCTGGTCTAGGACAAGAGCCGCTTGCGAGCGCACCTCTGAAGATACAGCTGGATTCGGGCAGAGACGGAAGGAAAAGCAGCTCTTCTCGGGAGACCCAGTCCTTCCTCCTGACAGCAGGGGCCACAGATCTTCACATTAGGCCTATTCAAGCTTTCAGATGGGTAAAATGGATTGAAAAAGCACACTTTAGGAAGGTGAACACCAGTCAACAGGCTTTGGGTAGCTGGCACTGCATTTCCAGAGAAGTCATTCAGGGAGGTCTGGAGGCATTAAAACCCAGTTAAAGTAGTAACTCCTTTCACCCCTCTCTAAAAGCACAGCACCAAATATCTGATGTTTCTCAGATATATGTTGGGAAGAAAAAATTAGAGATCAGGAAAGATTTCTTTTTTTCTACTGATTACTGTGTCCAAAAATTATGGGATAGGGAAGCACAAGAAATCCTCTTGGACAGTCTCAGCCCACCATGCCCTGCCCTCTGATCAGCGCTGGTGCATGTGGGTTGGATCCTTCTAAAGTCTCTTACTTTTACCTGTCCCAAACTTTCTAGGATTGGTGGTTGGGATTCCAAGTAGGCAGAAAATGTCTTTGAGGCCAAACATGGACCAAGATTTGAGGTTCATGTGGCCAATATTTCAAACTGATTTCATGCCTAGGTGCAGGAAGTGCCCTATATGGGATATGTTATCAATGGAGTTCTGTCATCTCAGCCCAATTGTGCTCAGGAAATCAGAGCTTGAATAAGATAAGAATGGATTAATTAGAAGCAGGTTTGTTTTGGTTGCTTTGTTTTTTGTTTTGTCTTTTGTCTATTTTAATGAATATGGAATTATGGACATCATCAAAACACTACTGCACATTTGGATCCCCAGACTGGAGCTTCTCTCTTCCTACTGGTCCAGAATGAAATAGACTGAAACAGAAATCTTGTTTTAAAGCGCGTTGAATCCTGAACTGCTAAATTTACCTGTAATTTAAAAAGCAAGACTGCACGCTAATTACACGGAAACGCCTGAACTGCTTTTTCATTTAGGAATGCCTCATGCACTTACCTCTGTCCCCCACCACATGTCAATATTTGACATTGTGCTAATGGTGTAAGTTGCTAGCCACAAGACACATGATACCAAAGAAGCCTGAATTATGTTCATGCCTTGTCCCTGATGAGTTGGGGGTTTTTGTTTGGGTTTGGTTCCTCATTTGGGTGCCTTCCTTAAATGCTTTAAAAGTTAGCATAACACAGCTGAATCCTGGAAGGCTAGGATATGCAATTTCATATGCTCTAGCATCGTAACATTTAAATAGATAAGTGATGTGTGTACTTAAAGAAATCCCTGTTTCAGTGCTGTACAAAAAACTATATCAGTGAAATAACCTCCTCTCTTTCTCAGTAGCTCTTTAAGACGCTTTGCATCTTCATAGTAGCTGAACATGAAAATAGGGACACGTTTAGGAAATTAGATTTCAGCTAATCTGTAGACAACCACAAAGGAGTGCATTGAAAAAGCAGAATCATTACGCATTGTTTCCATTTTGTCCATCTGAAACAGGAAAAGTTAGCAGAACTGATTCCACTAGTGAAATGGGATTTTGTTTAAAAGGCACAGAAGAAATGCATTTGGTTGACATGCGATAAGCAAAGAAACTGTTGGAATTAGCTAATAAGAGCCAAATTTTAAAATGCATCCAGACACATTTAGCACCACACTTGGCATCATCCCCTCAGCGCACTGCAGAAACATTACATTGCTGGTTGAAAACAGGTGGGAAACATAAAAGTCAAGTTTTCTGCTATCTGACATCAGCACAATTAGCTGTTAGCTGAATTAGTTTCACAACCCTGGCTCCACCTGTGGGAACTGCTATCTTTAGTGTTAGGCACATCGATATACAAACAGGCGATGTTGTTCTTGTTGCATGCTTATTATTCAGTAGCTGCAAGCACTAAGAATGTGCTCCCAAGATATATATGGAGCAGGACTGGATCATATCGGGACACAGGCCTGATGGAAACTCACCCACAGATTTACTAGAGATAAAATATTTTAATGAGACAGCGAGAGTGTAAAGGCAAAAAGAAGTACTGAAAAGAAAAAGAATTGTTAATTTCTATCAATCTCTCATTACAGTACAAGTTACTATCTGACCTATAGGGAAAAAAAATTACTTCCCATGGCAACCAGTCTCTAGAAATCCCCTGAACTGCACCTCTGCTGGCTGGGGCCATGCGGCAGCGGTCTGATAAAGCAAAAGGGGAACCGGCAACTGCTTCCATGGACAGAGCAGAGTGGAGCAGAGCTCCAGAGCTGAATCACTCTCTAAGATTGTGAAGGTGGCAGGTGATGTGGCTCATCCTGGGAGTCATCTATGCTACAGTAATACAGGACATAAGAAAGCAAAACTAAATCAGCATTTCTGCAGCATGCCGACACTGTGATGGACCCAGCCCTCCTTCCACTATGCGCTGCCAAGCCACTGCTAATCTGCAGCACAAATGCAGCCCAAACTTTCATTTTTTCCTCTCTCATCTCTTCCTACCCATTACCCTTGTTACCTCCTGCTTTCAATATCTTCATCAGCTGCAAGGCCACTCCATCCTTCCATGGCAGAAGCAAGTAACATCTGTCTGCTGCTGCTTCCTGATGTTCTGCACTCCTCCTTTCCAGCCCTGGCTCTTGCACACCTCCTATGAACATCAAGGAACACAGAGAGTTTTGGAGAAAAGAAGCCCTTTCCCAGCAGCAAGAATCCTTCAGTGTATTTTGATAGATAAAATTTTCCTTTTGGCTATATCATCTGAAAAACTGGTTTATCCCCCATTCCAACAGCATGTGAGCACCGGATTAATGAGCATATCCTGAAAACCTCCATGTGAGAAAGCAAAGTTTTACCTGAGTAGGGGACAGTACTGGTGAGGAATGGATGAATCGAGATACCTGCAAAGAGATTTATGAATCTAGCCACTGAGGGAGGTATTTAGGAAGATATCTTCTGTGAACCAGCTGAGCTGTTGAAGCACTTGCAGAGATCAACGAGACATCAGTGCTTAACATGCCTATCTACCCTTTGAAAAGCCTGAGAGGTTCCTACCTGAATGTCAAATGCTATTGCAAAGAGCAACACCTGATGCCTCCAAAGGCAGTGCCAAGGAACAGGGCGTGATCTCCACATCCCAGGTTCGAGCTCAAACCACCAGGCAACCTGTGGCAATAGGAAACCAGCTTGATCTCATACTTGAAATCCCAGGGACACAACAGGGGGAGATGAGGTGCTTTGTTTTAAATGCATCCCATAGAGAGGACGCAGATCCTGCCTGAATCGCGTAGTCCTCTGCAGACAAATTCAAGTTAAGAATGTTCTTGCCACAAATCTTCCACATTGCTGTATCTATTCATCAAAACAAGTGCTCAAAACCCCTGCAGAATCAGAGGCAGACAGCCCAGAAGGAACAAGCTATGACAGGCCAGGGACAGGATGTTGCTCCACAGTAAGTATTCCCCCAACAAGTTACACATGTGGTGCCGAACCACAGAAGGAGTACAGGGATTGCTGTGGTTTATTTTGTGTTACAACTTTGCACTTTGATTTTTACAGCTAGCAGGGATGTATGATGCTTTTTTTTTTGATGCTTGAGCTCAGAGGGCTTACATTACAAGGTGGCAAATCCTGCTGAAAGGCTGTCGTTCACACGGCAGAGAATAACCTCCTTCATGCGAGAGGTGCAGCGCTGGCTCAGCCAGGACTTTGAAAACAGCAGTGTGTGCAGTGTACTGACAAGTACGCACATCCTCCCCATAAAAAGAAATCAAAGGGTGCTGTGCAGAGAAAAGAAGCTTCTTTTTCTCCAGATGCCAAACTAATAACTGGTATTTATTCTTCAGAGTGTTGCAGTACCTTGGAACCCTTGTCAGTCATCAGGATCCCAGTCTGCTGGACACCACGCAAACAGTCCAGGCAGCAGTTTAACCTTTACATAAGACCTCAAGAAAGGGCTATGAAAGACGACACATTGGTGGTCAAGTGCACATATTGTTTAGTTCCTGAGATGGGAATTGTTACCATTTTCAATGGGCTTTTATTCAGGTTGCTCGTCTGGGGGTGGTGCCCACTGGCCTATCTCAGACACCCACGTGCATGCATGTTACAAAGCCTCATCTGCTGACAACTTTCTTTACATCACCACATGCCAATTTAGGGGGTTCAAAGGGGAAATTTTTGTTCCTGATCAAAATCCACAAACTTGCTACAAAAGTTTTACACTAATTTCCAGAAAAACACCAATGTATCAGTAAATACAACAGCGTTAACACAAAGAGCTATCCCCAGAAGAACACCCAGCAAGGATAAAGGAACCAGCTTATGTGTTTCTAATAAAGTTAAAGATTAATGTAAAAGATCATAAACAGAGAACATGAGGAATCACATGCGGTTTGTATTGTACACAGCATTAGCTGTGTGCTCCACAAAGCTCAGAGTAAATGAGGTACACCAGGGAGGTCTTGGATGCTCTTGATTAGTAGCAAATCAGCTACATTTCGTTATTCCCACTAAGGCTCTTAGTGGAAGTATATTCAACTCCTTTTTAAACAGAGTATTTTCTGTACCCAAATGGCAAACAAATCACTGATTAAATGGAGAGATAGCGTAACCAGATGATTTGCATCTAACTAACTGCACCTCAAGTCATGTAATTACGCATTGTAACACCACTGTGAAGGGCTTGAACTGAAATTCCCCAAAGACAGAGATAGTAATTGCTGCAAAATGAGGTTACTAATTTATTTTTTAGTATCACCCCCTGAGGGGTGTTGTGATGCCTGAAGGTCCCCAGTCACCAAAACAGGAGTAAATTTCACTCCAGTCTTTGCCCTATTTTGTGTTTATGGTATGAAAGTGCTTTGTGGTGTTTTTTTTCCTCTGGAATCTTTGCGCGTGAGACCATTTGCTATGGAAACCAAGGGCAGACAAGACCAGAGCCACAGTAATGGTCTCCTAAGTCCTTATTGCTTGGCCTTCACACTGAGACACAACAAACACACTGCCTGCGATTGCACTGCTGGCAGCAGCGTTTGCCTCGCAGCCCACCAGCTCTCCAGCACACAGCCTGGCTACCAGACCTGCAGAGCCATACCGTTTCCACATCCACAAAGGGCTCTCATCTGCGCTTCCTCATAAGAGCACAGGGGGTAAGACAACAACTCCAAACCTGCATGATGGTGATGGCAGGCAGGAAAGGCAAGCTGTGACTGCTCTTGAACAAGCTTAAATATTGTACCTACGTGACAGTTCTCTGGGAGAGGGAGGCACTACTAGTCATAGCTTGGATCAGAGACAGGAAAAAAAGGAAGCAAGTATGACTCGGTGTGGGAAATAATTCAGCTTATAGCTCTTTTTTTCAGCATTTATTGATGATCATTCAAAAAAAGTTTGTTTCTAACTGCTGCATATCCTCTAGATGCACTCTCTGGTAAATAGGTCTCCTCCACTCCACTGACCATCTTCAGCCCTGCATTTGAGGAGTCAGCTTCCAGCCTTTGCCTCACATCTGCTGCCCAGCCCACAAATAGCTGTCCTTAAAGCTGAGGAAAAGAGGGAGAGAAAGAAATCTTTAACTCCCAGCGGGTGAATATTCCCCATGTTGACAAGGTCCAAACAATCCCATTCCCCATGCTCGGTTATATTTATTTGCTACCCGTGCAACAGATGAGTCTTACATAGTCAGACACATATAAGAAACCTCCTGAGAAGCAGTTCCAAGGACTGCCTCAAAATGAAATCATCTCCTTCCCAGCTCCCACGAGCTGGTCTGTCTCTGACGAGTCCAAAACTCACAGACTGAGGTGTCTAGAAACAGGAATTCCCTCCGACTTGTATTTGCCCTCGGATGATGAGGCAGATTAAGTTTTTTCCAACCTTCCCCCACATATATCCTGCCAGGGAGCTGCCCCACACTGCAGCCAGCTAAGCCCTTGGAAGAGGGGGAATGTCTTTTCCAGACCCTCTGATAGTATGATTTCAATGTTTAGTAACAGTCAAAGTGGTGCAGGGGTTAAGGGTTGAAACTTGTCTCTTGGGAGGAGAAAATAAAGAGCAAACCAAACAGTGGCTGTATTTCACTGTTTAAACCAAAGGTTGGCCCAGACCTTGTGCAGGGGTGCAGTTCTGTCCCTTTGCCCAAAATAATATGTTGGAGCATGAAAAGGTTCAGAGAATGGCAACAGTGGTAAACCAGCTTCCATTGAAAACAAACACCAGCACCACCCACCCCAAATGAACAAAAGCCCCAAACCACACAACAACAAAAGCACAACACAAACTACATAAACACTCTTCACATGAGGACTGGCACGCAGAGAGTTTCCAGGGATTGATGTCTGCCCCTCTCTGCTAATGCAACTAAGAGGTGCAGTGAAGCCACAGAAAGGAACACACAGTACAAAGCAAAGGTCCTTTGCACAACAGGCAGTGGATCAGAGCTCCTTCCCCCAGGATGTTGTGCAATCCCAAAGGTTTATATAGGTTCCTGGGGAGAATAGGAAAGTTCCTAGAAATCAGCCAAAAATGGCTGTAAACAAAGACACCTTATCAAGCTCATGGTATTCCTGAACTGGCTAGAGGAAGCATCACTGCATACGTACCTTGCTTCTCCTCAGGCATCCACCTCATGCTGGGGAAGAGGATACTGAGCGAGGGGAATCCCCAGTCCACATAGGTGTCACCATTCTTGCATTCCTGTCAGTACCAAAGAAAATGACTAAACTTGAACTGGTTTTAACAATTCTGGTCTTAAAGGCATACAACTTGCTGAGAAAGACTAAGTTTATAAAGCAAGCTACAAGAAGTTTGGCATGCAGATTGCAAAGCAAAGCCAACTGTCATCATCTTAACTTACCCAAAGAAAATCCAACCAAATTAACACACACCCACTATATGTATATGGGGAGAGAGTCTTAATGCTACTAATGGACAGGCTTCTCCTTGGGATTTGTCCTCAGCCCCAGTGAAGCCTGGGAGGAAGCAGCGAGGCTCTGCAGTGTAGTTTAATACTTTCACTGCAATGGGATTCAGACTGTTTTGTAACCTGCATGCCAAATTCTGCTCTCTGCAGTATCATGTAATCCTGATGGTTTTCAGCTGAGTTGTCTCCTTGCTTAAAAACGAAACAAAAGAAAATACACTGAGATTTCAAGCTGTATAAGAAATGGTTTCCACAGTAAAGTTTCCTTTTGTGCTTGTTGAAGGTGGTGGCGTCTGATTGCAAGGGTTGGACCTGAGCGAACACTGGAGTGTCTTCTCATTGCCTGTAACACCACAAGTGAGAAATAAAGTGACTGCCAAGGGCTGTGCCCTGTCAGCTCCCAAACCAACCTGAGGCCTCAGATGTGCCAAGGGAAGAAGAGCCTCATGAGTTTAGGATGTGTATACAACATCAATCTCTGAAAGTACAGTAATCCCACCACCCATCCCCTGCAAATCTCAGTCAGACAAAACTCTCCTTCACGCTTGAGTTAGAATTTAGCTACAGCAAAGACCATGAATTCTTGCTGTTTGAATAAGGAGAAACGCTGCTGATATGCTGGCAGGGCAAGTGTGCCTGCCCTGCCTGCTCCTTTGTCACAGGAACCAGCTATAGAGACAAGATGTTTCGCTCAGATCGTTCTCTGTAATTACCTAGACTATCTTTTGTTTACTTGGTGCAAACACCGGTACCTGCAGAGCATGGAGTGTGCACCTCTTTTACCTGCCCTGGCAAAGCCACAGAGCGCAGATAGATTAAAAGGAACGCTTCTTCAGCATTCTGTCTGAGCTGTTCTGGAAACCCCAGGAATTTGGAAGCAAGGATGTGCACAGGCAGATCTAGAGTGCTTCAAGCAGCTGCTGTCTTTGCCAGCTCATCTCCTTCCAGCTTCCTCCTTCCACAAGCCAAGAGGGAGAACGCGACATCATCAGCCCCCTTTAAAAAAGGAATGATGAAATGAAGCATAGCGTGGTTACGTCACTGCAGAGCAGCTCCTCAACAAGCACAGCTCTTGAAAGCCAGCACTGCAAATGGGGGACTAAGGGATTCAGTTTCTGCCATGCTGGCACTGAGACTTCTGGCTTGGGTAAGGAGGGATCCTTCCCTCTTTAAAGCTGTGAGCTGCTGCATCGCTTTGAGTCATTTCATCCTGTGAGCATTGCCTAGATCAGCCATGCTGCATACGGTCATTTGCAGATCTGTCCTACCCCCGGTTTTCCCAGGTGATCACAGAACCCCTGATTTTGGTTTGGGGCGGCACACTTTACAGTCCCCACTACCTGCCCAGCAGAAGTTTGGCCTAGTGGAAGGGCACAAGACTCGCATCCTGATGGCCTGACAGAAGCAACTCCACCATTTATTAACCATCTAAAGATTGCCTGGGGATCTCTGGGACCTCTCCAGCTGTGATGAAGGGTGAGGAGAAGGGGTAATAGGGAGTGCTTCTCGCTCAGCATTTGCCTGGCCCGCTCCAGCCTGCTGGTGCCATCACCTCTCTCACCTCTGAATTTAGTTGCTGCGGTGCTGGTCAGTCCTTGTATTAGCTATGCCTGGACACAAGAGGTGTGGGCTGCTTCTTGGTCTCTCACTTGCCTGTGCTCTACTTGGTGAGACAAAACTGCTGTGCTTGCACTTTCTCACAGAGGTGCTGTAATGGGGCTGACACACACAGACCAAGGAGGCACAGCACGATTTCAATCAGACTGTGCCACTGAAAACCAAAAATGCAGTTAGCAAGACAGCAAGGCTTCAGCCCTTTCTTTCAACCCTTTTACAGAAGTACAGAGTAGGACATAGCCTCTGCTGTACCACTGCAAGGTTTGACGCTTCCAGCCTCTTCCTTCACTTGCTCAGTGTAGTTCCCATGGTCTCACCACTTACCCGTTTTCCACCCTATATGACCACTGGGCTTTTCTCCTTTCCATTCTCTTTTCCTGCGCTTGCTCCTGCACAGGCAAAACCACCAATCAGGCTAGCGCAGATCCAAAGCAGCAAGCTGTCAGTATTCAAATGAACTCCAAAGCAGATAAAAGCAGTTTGCCTGCTCTCTAACTGCACAGACAATGAAAGGCTGTTTTCCCACATCGCGCTTAATTACAAGAGTCACTGACAATGTGAACAATCCAGCAGAACAACATGATTCATCTTACAGCACTAACGCGACTGTTTTTTCATCCCTTTCCTAGGTAAACCCCAGTTTGGAGACTACACTGCTGGAGTAAAGAAGTCTTCGAGCATACAACTAGGACAAAGCCCAGTAACTCCTTAAGTAACTCCAAAGTAACTCCTGAAGCCCTCAAAATCAAGTTCTTTGTTTACAGGTGTCAAATTCCCAAGGAGAAATGTCCGCCTCACAGTTTTATTTCCTGAACTGTAATTTAGCTCCTGAGAACAGAGCTGATGATCCACATGGGAATTAAAGCCTGCAAAAAACCTGTTTTCCTGCTCCTTTTCTAAGAGAGCACCCTATACTGAGGTTATCGGATTGCTTTTTCTCCCATGGTGAGAAACAAAACCTTCTGTCTGAAGACCAAGCTCTGTGGAACGATACTTGGTTTCCAACATCGCACCTAAGACAACACTAAAGTTTTTTGAGGGAGTACATCCAACACCACTATTTTCCTTTGACACAGGTAATCCAATGTGACTTGCAAATAAATATATACTTTTCCCTCTTGAAAAGAGAGATACCTTGCATAGAAATATTATTCTTTTCTTAAACGTGTGCTCCAAAGTTGACACCACCTTGTGATCCCAGGACTTGAGCTCCTTGCTGTTTCTGGCACAACAAGCAGTTGGACCATTCCTGATAGAAGCATAAATTACTTTCCTGATCCTCCCTACTGGGAGACTCCTGGACAATCTTACTTTCTCCTTTAGCTACTTGACAATAGCTCTCCTTTGTTTCAGGCCAAATGGGGCTGGCTTTTTATAGCTGACTATCGAGTAAGAAAAATAATGTTTTCATGTTGCTCTGGTCACCGAGTAGATTCCTAAGGAGACGTAGATGAGAATTATATCATACTTTCAACAGAAATAAAAGCCTCTCCATGACACACACATCAAATATGTGTAACCACCCACCTCCAATGCCACTTTACAACGACTTGGGGCTTGCTGTAAAAATATCCTGAGGGAGAGGACAAAAAGAGTTATCAGCAGGAATTCTGTTAATTGTCACTGAAAGCCTTACACTAGATCATTTCCTGTCCTCTGAATCCAGCTGGCAGAAAGGCGGACACACAATCGCACAGCCCAGCCACTCGCTGCCAGACAAACGGAGGAAACTGTGTCCTATCATAAATCCGTCAGTCATGCACCAAATGGGTATCAGGAGGGTTGGGCTTTTCTTCTCCCCCCAGTTACCACTTGGCAGACACACAGAGGCAGAGTTTGGAGGTAAACTATTTGTATCATGGGCTTTTTTCAGTGGCCCAGTCCCACAAGATTCAACTTCTCACAGGGCTGATGCCAGAGCAGTGGAAGAGGCTGGTCCATCGAGGAGGGGATCCGAGGGAGCTATGGAAACCTGTCCACAGTCCGGGGCTGCTGCTGGTCTGCAGGGTGAGCTTAAAAGATTTCTCTTTCAAAAATGGAAAAAGAAAAAACCAGAAGAAAACCCCCAAAACCCAAAAGCCATAAAACCACAAACGCAAACAAACCCAGACAGACCAATACCACCACCCTTCCTTTTAGGGGCTTGCAGTGGATGAACTAAAGGTCAACGGTACTAGAAGTATGACGTTAATTAACGCAAGCTGATCATCGTTGCTTTGACGAGTCAGGCACATTCGAGAAGTAGGTAAGTAGGTAAAAAGAACATAAAGAAAACATCAGTGAGCTTCAGTAGCAGAACAATCAGGCCCAGACTCCTTCCTCCGTGCAGGCAGTCCTGGAAAAAAGTCAACAGTTGCCCAGTGGCCTCGCGCTTGACTACAGATAAACAGGAGGTACGGCCACGAAGTCAGCCAGCCCTGGGGAAGTCCACATGACAACCCAGGGGTCAGAAGGGAAATGGAGACACCAAGAGGTAAGTGGCAGGAGCTACAGAGGAATTTGGAGGAGAGCATCCAGCATGTGGGCGAGGGAATTGCGGGCCAGAGGTGGACAGCAAGGTGTGAGGAAAGCCCCTGAGCATTGAAAGAGTCATTTAGGCAAAGGCTTTGGATGCTGGAGGTTGCCAGGCAGTGTCTGGGTGGCTGCCAAACAACAGGCATCCAGAAGAAAACAAAAATCACTGAAATGCTTTGCTGGTTCCTGCCAGGGCAACTCGGGCAAAGGCAAACACTGGCAGCCAAGGAAGGATTGAACCTTGGCTCCCGGTCCAGAGCCCAGCCAGGAGGTTGGTACCCTTGCCCTGCTTTCAAAAGGAAACAACAGCAAAACCTGTTGCTATGGCAACTTTTAGAGCAGTGACTGGTGCAGGAACAAACATTATGTATGCAAATAAAAGCATCCAGACACAACAGCCTGAAAGGAAGAAAAAGAAATTAAAGTAAATATCCAGGCTAATATCTGCAAAAATTAGAGACTGAAGTACGAGACCCATGGCTAAGTCTTTAGAGAAATAGTTTTGTTTCCAGAAGCTCTGATGGACAGCAAGAAACAACCTGAACTTCCCAAAAACTTAGCTACTTTATCTGATGCCTCATCAGAGCATCAAAACCTACTGTTGAGATCTGGCTTTGAAAATGCAGCCCCACAAAGAGAGCTGCTGTCTTTTTGTAAGAGCAGTTACTAAGCTCAGCTAAAGGCCTTTTTTTTTGCATTATTTCATGCACAATTTCATTTCAGGTGAGATACATTCATACAAACTAAATTAGTTTGGTTTTCTCCCATCCCCCCAGGTTCAACACAATTTATAGTCTGGGGCTGATTCTTATTGTGCTGTACCTTGGTCTTGAACAAGACCATAAAGTAGATGTGGGCCACAGTATGCTGCTTGGTTTCATCCTCCATTCAAAGAACACTAAAAAACTCTGCCAACTAAAGGATACACATTTGTGCTTCTGTTTAGAGGAGATCCCGTACTGGAGACCTAAGAATGTGTCAGAGGAGCTATTCAAGACTGGGTGCATTGACAGACCTGTAAGGAATGTGCATGAGGAGTCCTTTCCCCCAGTACACTTGACTCCAACCCCTCCAGTTACCTTAACGTCAAATTCACTCAAAACTTCAAGATTTGCCCTCTCCCCTCTTCTTCTCATAATGCCCTGATAAGCCCCTGAACACCTCAACACGAGTCATGCACATACTCACCAGGGTCTTGGAGCGAGTCTCAACCCACTCTAAAAACCCGACAAATTGTTTTTCTTTGATTTCTGGCGTATTAAATATTTAGGGATTATATTCAATCCCCTGTCAGAAGTCCTGGCTTCATCACTGAGAAGCTGCATGATTCTTCAAAGACAGGGAAGCAGACTTATGGCTGTCTCTCTGTAGAGACCTCAATAACTTCGCAGTCATTGGTTTCACACACAAGACAACATTTTTCCTGAGCTGTGGTTTTCTGGGCAGCACTTGATTCCGCCTGCAAAAGAGAGGAGATGGCATAAACTGAAAAACTCGAGGCAGAAACTAAACCCCACAGGTAACTATGGGCCAACCCAACTGAAAGAACCTATCAACCCTGTAACCAAATCACTATTGCTACTGCAACTATCATAGGCTCTCCTTTGTTTTAAGGAGAAAAATATTTTAGAAGTGATCTTGCACGTTCCCCTCCCTTCTTTTGCTGCTGCTTCGCAACTGATGCAGCCGAAAGCGCGCTGAGGACTTTTATTCTGTCAAGTGTTCTTAGAAACAGCAGGAACAGTTCACACAGGTGGCCCTGAGGAAAACAGAAAACAGGTACGTCCCAGCACTAACCCTCCGCCTTGGCATCGTGAGGAAGTGAAGCTCGTGTAGGCCGCCTGTCCCCTCTGATCCTCTCCCCAGCCAAAGATGCCTGTCTCCCTTTTTAGCCAGTTTAGAGCATTTAGGAGGGGAGGGATCTTAGAGATGCCTCGAAAATCATGCTCTTTAAAGGGGTTTTTTGAAAACTAGAAGTCAGGCAAAGGACGGAAATACGGAAGTGTGCTCCCACTGAGGGAAGGGAAGCCAAAATGAGCCCTGCTCAGCTCCTCGATGCCCTTCCCCATAGACAGTGTGGCGGAGGACGAAGCTGAGATCTTTATGAGAGATGGAAGGGAAACAACAGAAAAACCTGAAGGAAACCAGACTCCGCTAGCTACACTGCTCAGACAGCAATTTACGTGCCCAAGTAAAACAAAGAAAGAAAGAAAAACATCTGGGTGGAAAACTGGTAAGAGGGAATCTGGCTGTAAATTTGCTTCCAATCCTCCATCAGTCAACAGCCTCTCAGCTTCTGCAACACAAGAAAGGCACAGGGATTTCAGATGTGTTGTGGTTTAACCCCAGCTGATAACACTGCACCATGCAGCCCTTCACTCACTCTCCTCCTTCTTTCCTCCCTGGGCAGGATGAGGAGGAGAATCGAAAGAATGTAACTCCCACAGGTTGAGATAAGAACAGTCCAATAACTAAAGTAAAGTATAATACTACTACTATTACCAACCATAAGGGAAATAACAAGGGGAGAGAATATAAAACTAAAAGCCAGTGTTCCTTTCTTACTAGTTGGGAGAAACATTGCTGTTATCTTGTTGATCACATGTGGGGATCTGGTGATGTCCATCTTGCCATTTTATTCCCAGGAATTGAATCTCCTGTGGAGGTCCCTTGACCTTACTCCGTTTTATGGCAAAACCGGCTTTCAGCAGGATTTGGATTATTTTCTTCCCTTTCTCAAAAACTTCTTCCGCTGTATCACCCCACACAATACTGTCATCAATGTATTGCAGGTGTTCTGGAGCTTGCCCCTGTTCCAGTGCAATCTGGATCAGTCCATGGCAGATGGTAGGGCTGTGTTTCTACCCCTGGTGTGGTCAATTTCAAGTGTACTGGACGCCCCTCCAAGTAAAAAGCAAACTGTGGTCTGCACTCTGCTGCCAAAGGGATTGAGAAAAACACATTATCAATTGTGGAATCCCATTTAGCTGCCTTTGACTCCTGTTCAGGTTGAAGTTCTAGCACATCTGGCACAGCAGCACTCAATGGTGGCGTGACTCCATTCAGGCCATGATAGTGTACTGTTAGTCTCCATTAGACTTTCACATTGGCCATATGGGGCTGATAAAGGGTCCTGCTGGTCACTCCTTGGCTCTCCAGTCTATGGATCAGCTTATGGATGGGAATCAGGGAGTCTTGGTTGCTGCGATATTGCCGCCGGTGCACTGTTGTGGTCATGATTGGCACTTGTTGTTCTTTGACCTTCAGCAACCCCACAACAGAAGGATCCTCTGAGAGACCAGGCAAGGTGGACAGCTGCTCAATTTCCTCTGTTTCCAAAGCAGCAATACCAAAAACCCATCAGTACGCTTTTGGGTCTCTGAAGTACCCTCTCCTGAGGTAATCTATGCCAAGGATGCATGGAGCCTCTGGACCAGTCACAATGGGGTGCTTTTGCCCCTTCCTCCCAGTTAGGCTGATTTCAGCCACCAGTACAGTCAGTTGTTGGGATCTGTCCCAGCTGTCACATCAGCTAAGAGCAAGGCTAAACCGAGCCCATTGAGCGAGACAAAAAACCATGATGAGGTTATTACAGCAACTTGCTTGAAAAATCTGCTGTGGGAAGCCAGCAACGCCAGCTGAATGCAAAAGCTGAACCCAGGAGCAGCCGCAAGCACCGTAAACAAGGTTCTGTCAGCATGTCTAGCATAAACCCTGTGCTTCTTGTTCGGTACATAACCCACCCCATTTTAAAAGGGAGAAAAAGATCACATGGGGCTGGAACTTGGCACGCTGGCCTCCATCCTGCCCCAGTGTTTGTACAAACCTCGGCTCTGCTCTGCCTCCTCCGCTTGACCGAAGCAAGGGCAGAGGGCAAGGAAAAGAAGCACATTGGCAAAGGATTTCAGTCAGTCGCTCTGTTTCCCACAAAGGACAGCTGATTGGATTTCTGAAATCCCTTTGGAAGTGAAAGCCCGTGTTTTTATTAACAGCTAGAGAGAGGTGCCGGCAGTTCTAAAGGTTTGCGGGTCTCAATGAGTTTAACAAAAGGTGTAAAGCTAAAAGCTGCTTTATGGGCAGCTCTACCACTGTCTCCTGTCTCACTTCCTATAGTGCACAGTATTAAAACCAAAACCTTCCTACAACAGAAGATCTTTATTCTGGCCAATCTAGTGACCTTTTCCTTAATAAATAGCTAATAACTTTGAAAAGCCCCGCATTTAATATAATGTCAAGTTTCATCAAAAAAGGATCTTTTATTAAAAACCGTAAACTTTTTAAGCTGGTTTACTTGTTTTTAAAGTTGTTGAATGGGAAAACCAAAAGATGGCACTTTAGAAATCACTGAAGTAAATTCTTAGCTTTAACTCTCCATATGGAGAAAAAAAGAATACTCTAAGATTAAATAGGGCTTGTCAGAGCAAGAAAGTTTTATCTGCTAGATACGTGGTTGTAACTATAGAAGTGCCAGAGTCCTTTTACTACCATCTCTTTTCAGCTCAGTTTGAACAGTTTGCAATGTCAAAAGATAGGCTTTAAAAAGGAAAAGACGACCATAACTTGAAAAAAGCACTTGTAGCAAAACAAGAGTGCTCACATAGGTAGTTAAAACCAAATTTAACTCTGGTCTAAATTCATACCTTGGCTTTCATGTTTAAACTTTCCCACGTAGACGGTTTCTCAGAGGAAACATGAGGGCTTGGGAGGGAAATGAAGTGGGAAGTGAAAATATTTTCCCAATGCAAAGCAGAATGAGAACTAGAAGCAAGTAAAGACAAGGTTTAAGAAGCAGCTTTCCCTTAGATGCTGTTCCTTTGTCCTTTCTATTGTTTCTCCTATTAATGTTAAAATAGGGGAAGAAAGAAAGTCGTAAGGTTTTAGAGAGAAAACTCAAAGCTATGCACCAGCATGTTTAAAATTCCTGAAATTATGGATAGTTTTTTTAATTTTGAAGGAAGAAAAGGCATGAAAAGAAACCCACTCTGACACTTACCACAGATCCCTTGACTTGCTCCATAATTTGCATTCAGCTACACTAGACATCTGCCATTTGACCCCACTGAACACACAGGGGGAAGCAAGACCTCTGTGATGACACTAGACTTCCTCCATACCAAAAGTAATGTGTGCATCTCCCTTAAACACAGCCCTACCTCTGGACAGAGGGGTGAGCTGTTAGAAATAACCATATTCATGAAGACTTTGGTAAAACAAACACATTGTGGAAATCAGTGTGCCTTATGCCCTGAGACTTTTATCCCTGAGTAGAAAGGTGTGCTACTATGATGACACTAGCTTTGGCTGGCCTGTCACCCAGGAGTGACATTGGTTTAGACGCACAAGAAAATACAGGCTCTTTTCTTCCATTATATGCATTTATGCCCTTCAACATCTAGTTACCAGGTTCCTGTTCTCCAGAAAGGGATAATATGTTTATTGCAACAGTTCAAATAAAAACATTTTGCGCATTTTCCCTAAGACCTAATGCACCAACAGCCAATTTGTAGGCAGATCTCTGCATGTAACTAGGCAACTCCAACACAAGAGTCTCTTCCTGGAATATAATGGAAATCAAAGGCAAAAAGTGAAAAACTCCTGAACAATTCAGCAGAAAACATGCTCCCACCAGTCTCCTGTTATGTCAACACAAACTACTCCGTAACTGCCCACAAGTTACCAAGGTGTGCGCTCCAGGGCTGATGCCAGCTTCACACATTAAGAAAAAGAATCAAACCTCCTAAGAGAACCCAAAATATTATTTCTAAGTCACCCTCTGTATTTTCTGGGGATACTGGGAATCCTCTGCAGCAGAGAAGGCTTGAGTTCAACACATCTTGAAAGGGAGTTAGAATTGCCACGCAATTACTGGATTCCAGCTGCTAGGGCTTTAACAGATACAAAACCCAACCTCATTAAAGTATTAGCCTTGTGGTAAAGGCTGCAAAACTAAACCATTCTAGTAAACTTTGGATGGTGCATGAGAGCCTAAACACCTCCAAGAGGCCTTGCTAAACGTTACACAGAGACATATTGGACATCTGCTGCCCCTTTCCTCTAAACAAGAGTGACAAGAGAGCACCTTAGGCAGGGGCAGCATAAGAAAACAAGTCAGTGAAGATTTCCATTTTGTAAGTTTGTGTTTCCTCCCTCTTGGTTGATCACGAAGTCTGTCTTGGGAAAAAAGGTAAAATTGAAAGCAGCAGGTAGTGTTGTGTTCTCTGGTGTTGCATATAAGGATTTAGGGGTGGGGTTTTTCCAGTTTCAGAATCATATCTGTGTAAATGTAGTACAGACTTGTAGGAAAAAGATTGTCTCAAGGCAGAAGTGAAGCAAAATAAGCCCTTTTTGTCTTTACAAGTACTTACAGGAGCCCCAAAAAAGTCCTGTTTGATTCAAGTGAGCTTTCAATGACACCCACCTTTACCTATGTACATGGTTCAACTGAGCCTGGTCATGAAGTTACATCAGAATGAAATTATTCCATAAAAATTTTGATATTTCTTGGTTCTGCTTAGGAAATAAATACTGTAAGCCAGGAGTCCATGTTTCTGGAGAAGTTACATTTGTTCACAAGATTGCCCGCATTTAGCCATAGAACGGCACTTTAGATGGTTTCTGGTTTTACCAAAAGGCATTTATCCAGTAGACTGCTACACGCCTCTGTTGCAATCCACCCAGAAAAAATTAATTATGAGCTCAGTAAGTGTACTGCAGTGAGAATTAGAGAAGGATTTATAAAACTTACGCAGAGACTAACTATTTTAAGCTTCCCTAGCATGTTCACATGAACTTCTAGTAAGTTTGTATCCAGAGCACCAAGATAGCAGGCAATGTGAAAATATCCTGCTTCACCTGACACTACAGAGCAAATATATATTTGCTGCTGTCAAAGCCAGCAGGTCAGAAGTTACCAAGAAGAGATCCAAATGGGAAACATTCACCGGCATTTCCCCACCTGAAATACAGGTGGGTCTGAGGGCTTTGGATCCCTGAACTGGGGCAGATGTTGCACTTCTGTAGGTGGTTTTGACTACTTTCAGCTCACAACAAATAAGGGATCTGACAGCGTTCCCATCATTTGAGAGCATGCTGATGATTCATACATGGTTACATAGCAATATTTACTAAGCTGTCAGGAGGCAAATTCATTCGGTGAGATTAGTCAACTGTCAAGCACCCATTCCCTTGCATAAGAATTACACACTCTAAACAAAAGTTCTCATCTACAACTTGAACTTCCACCCCACCACCTACTTGCTCTTTTCATAGTTTCATAATCAGTGAATGAGGACATGCCATCATGATTTTAGAAACTGCAGAAGAAAGGAACACGGGAGCCATGAACAACGGAAAATGGAGATTTGTATGTAGCAACTTTTCTCAACATAGATCAGCATAAAGAAACACAACACAACTTTTGGTTTATTCAGAGCCAATCACATTTGCAACAGAACTTGGCTGGATACAGATCTCTGTCCAAAGCATCCAACAACCTCAAGCACGTTCACTTTGCTCTGTACACCTCTCTGTAGAGCACTTGGTTTTCTGCCTTTTTTTCAGAGTATACTTCCAGTAGGACACACTGCAGGCTCTAGTAAACCACTGTGTTTCAGGAGATATCATACGATTTTCGTCTTTACCTACGAATACTTAGGAACAATGATGTGTATTACCATTTCTTGCTCTATCCAGAGCATGCTCCACTCACCACTAAAAGAGAAAGGCTCTGGGCAATTGAGCATGACAGAAAGGCTTGCAGCTACTACAGAGCACACTGCAAACACACCCACAAACAGAAGGAAGAAAATGCTTGTTAAAAACCAACAGAGCAAGACCTCATTCCAAGATACATGGCCGCTGCGTCTGCAGAACCAATGGAAAGAGGGCTGTGGTTTTCAAGACATCTTTCTCTAAAAGCTGTAACAAGAAAGGAGTACTCACTGCACTGCTCCTGTAGTCATTTGGGTCCAAAAGATTCTTCATGCTTCTCCAGCTGTTATCAATTGGTTTAGTAAACATCTTTGCTGCTGCCTACAATTATATTCTTCTTGTGTGCTTTTACATAAAGGTATCTTTAGCAGGACAGACCAAGCATACTGTACACCCTTCTCATCTAAAAGCTGGAAGCCACTCAGGTTTGAAAGCCCCACACCTGCAGGAACTGTTTTACTACTTAATGCTTTTATCTCCTCTTGAATAAGCAGCCTCAAATGTAGCAAGTCAAAACTCCAGCCTTTCAGCCTACATAGCAAAGGCTACTGACTCTGAGCCTGTCTTTGCCTTCACAATTTGTTTGCCATATGCCACGCTCGCCTTTCCCTTCGCTACCACTATACCACAAAAACCTGGTGGGTCAGGTTACTGTGAAGTTTATCTGTCTCTCCTCTAAGCCATATGTTGAGGGCCCCCCTGATGAGGCCCTAGTGCAGCATTTCATCTCCTAGAGATCAAGTGGGCTGTTATCATGACAGAGGCAGAGACGGGAGCAACACGAGTCTGAAGAAAACTGGGTTAAAAAGCATCATGAATTGGTTTTGTGCTACATGGTATTTTCTCATGAAAAACCTTCAGCTGAATGGAGCAGCACTGGTAAGTACCAAGGCTTTTTAAAAGCCTACAACCCTTCCCATTTGTCACTGTGGACTGAGCAGTCAGACCAGCAGGGCTGTAACAAATGCAATGTGAAGCTTTGCCACATACGATAGCATTCTGCTTCCCCATGAGATGAAGCTGACTGATCTGAAGTGCGTGTGCATATGGCTTTGGGGATTTTTAACTCTCCCCTACAGCTCTGAAGCAAAATGAAGCAGCAGCACCTGGATGCCAGCAGCCCCATGAGCCCACTGTGTGAGGATGGATGCCTGCAAGGACAAAGTGGGCACCCTCAACAAGCTTCCTGCCTTGGGGTCCCCTTTGCTCCTGGGAACACAAATCTTACCCACACTCCCTCTTCTCCTTGCACTAGTATCTGGCTATGCAAACACGTCTGCTGTGGTTGCTAAGGGATCAAATAACAGACATGAAGAAACAAAGAGCCTGAAAGGAATCCCAGATGCAACCATCCTTACGGGAAAAATATTCTATTACCCGATGCCAGTGTTTGCCTTTCGGGGAACGATAATTCAGTACAAGGTAATGTTATTAAACACAATTGGCACAATCCTGCAGCAAATTGGCATTCATTTAATGTTCAAAATGAACTAATTGAAAAATCCCCTTCTAGAAGTCTCATGTATCAGAAATAAGTAGAACCAACTGCAAAAACTTCACCATCATTCACTGCCAACACAGAAGTTATCTACCAAGCAAACAAACAAAAGCCCCACACAATGTATATTTCTTCTACCTGCAGCCCAAAGAATGCAGGGTATTAGAAATGAACAGTGCTGTCACTACATGAAAAAGAAGTACAAGCACTTCATGAAAATCAAGGCACTGTGTGATTCTTAAATGGATCATTTGTGGCTGTTCCTGGACTTCTGTATAATTACAACTTGCAATATGTAAAACTTCAGTAACACCATTTCCTATCTCTAACTCTGCTTATCTGCCATTCTCCTATGGAGCAGGTCACTTTAGCCAGTGGTGCAGATTTGCCAAAATGGTTGGACTTCAACCCCAATGCAAACATGCTGCAAGGGCTGCTGATGGCAGGGGAGAGCGGAGTATACGTGCTGAACATAGCTGCATCTTCAGGGACGCATGCTCAGAAAACACCAAGAGCTGCTGGAAATTTCACCACCCATGTTAAGGACAGCATCGTATTCCTGGACACGGAGGGGAGCTTGAACCAAATGAAAAACAGTTTCCAGTGAGTATTGCTAGCTTCCAACAGCTTTTGCCCTAATCAGTGTGTGTGAGAAACAGAATTAAAAAGAGATATATACTCTCTGACATGGGGTGGGTTTTTCCTATCACAGAAATATGACATTGAGAAAAAAGCAAAACCAAAACCCACCAAGAAATACTGAATGAGTACATGTTGACTCTAAAAGCAGTAGATAGGCTTTGTCACCCCAGAGCTGTAAGCAAGCATAGGCATGAAGACTGCAAGCCTAGCAGTGCCAGGGCACTGATTCTCCAGGTGCACAACCTCCCTGCCCCAGATAGGAGCTGGAGCTCTTCTGTCAGCAGGGAGAGAGGCAGGCTCTGAATTGCTTCCACAAGGCACTACTTCCACTGATGGTACTTCTTAATTTAAGTACCTACATCTGATGTCTAATGGACTGCGAATATCTCCTCAGTGAATTATTTCCAAGTCCAGATAATGAGGATAGTGTTTGGTAAATTCATACCACGCTGCTGTGTTCTATGCAACCAATGGGATCAAACTTAGTGCTCATTGAAGCTAATGAAATAGGAAACATTTCTATCCAGTAGGAGGAAGTTTTGGCCTAAGGTAAAATGTTGAGCGATGCACTTGCCTAAGATGACAGAGTAAATCCAAACAGGTATCTTCACAAAAACAGGAGGGCAGATAAACAACTTTTAACCAATGCAATTTCGGATTTTCAACATCAGGTGTGGGAAGCAAGGTCCAATCACTTCTGCTGAAATCATTGTCTCTACTGGAGCAGAAACCCTGAAAGTACAGGAACGCTTCTACATCGTGTGCGCAATGGCTGAGTATCTCCACCTGGATTCCTCCTTACTGACCCTGTTGCAATACCCAGATTCAGCACACAGAGGCTTGCAGAGCCTGACTGTACTGGTTGAAGACACTGGACACATTGACTTTACAGTGAACCACTACGTAGGACTCTCTTGGCCTGTGAAGTGTGGAGCATTTGCCATGCTCCATGAATTCATCCAAATCCTGAAACACAACATTGACTCACATCACCTGTCAGAGCTGCTAGGATATGAAATTGCAGGCTGGAGAATACTTAGGAGAGGTTATTATGAAAGAAAGTCTCCAGGACGACAAAGCAGGCGATTAATGATCACACCAACACCTACATTAAAACCAATTAGAATTACCCAGAGATAAGCTACAGGAGATGCTTCCAGGCCTTTATCCTCTGCTGTGCCAAGCCGCTTACTCACACAACTTGTGATAACATCTACTCAGGGTTTATCATCTTTCTGTGAAGACAGTGTAACAACGGCAAGTTACAAGATGCAGAATAATATCTTAAGAAAGTTTGGTCACCTTAGAAATGGATTCAGTGTGGGACATGTCAACTAAACCACCCATATCTATTATGTCTGCAGACTCTAATTTTCCAGATATTTCACCATCACTGATTACCAGAACAGCACTTCACTGAACTGGAAGTGAGGCCCACTAGAGCTTCTGACACATCCTTGCTGTTAGAGCAGCTAGAGACTTAAGTGCCTGAGACAGCCTCGTATTTCCTTTACAGTAAATCAGAAGCATCCACATACCGTTTCCTACAGGACGTAACTTCAGACAGAGACCAGCTTTACAGGCCCATGTACACTTGGGTGATAAACACTCCACATGAACAGTCTCACAGCTCAGCAGAGGCATTTCCTTACAAGAAGGAATTTCATGTATTTTTGCCAGAAGCAGTATCGGTATCAGAAATGCCAGATTACAGCGAAGAGGCAAAAAGCCACTTTCCCGACTTTGAAATGCTTTCTGGTGCATCCTTGTCTCCAGAAGGACTCCCTTCGCTATTTCCAAAAGCTTCAGTAAGAACCACTACTTCATCCGACGTTACATCTCCCACTGATGACACATTTCCAGTGGTGCTAGCAAGCAGTAGTCTGAGCCAAGTGTTTGCTAAAGACTATGAGCAGTTATTTAAGCCTTTTATAACTATCCCACAGCCCAGTGGGTTTCCATTTGCTGTAACCCAGAGAGAAGCACAGACCCTCAATCTTAAACTGAATTTCAGCCCTCAAGCCTCAGCCTGCTTTTCTAGAATGTTATACAGCACTCTCCCACATAAAGCAGAAGCATCTTATGAACCAAGTCTGATCATTCTGTCCCATCCTAATACCACCCCAGTTCTTACTTTGCCAGTAGACTTTTCTAGCTGTGACGTGTCTGAGCTATCCAGACCACCAAACAGGCTTCATTCTTACAGTGGCAACATTCTCAGAACAGAGATACAGTCTGCAAGTATTTTATCCAGCAGCACAAAGGAATTGCAATCAGAGAGAGATTTGGTAATACGGATATTGTCAAACACCACCAAGCCTACCCTGGAGTCACACAAAATCTCAGACATCAAGTCGGATGCTGTAGAAGTACCTCTGGTGACTTTATTTAATGCCCCTTCTCATCTGTCCAGCAGCATACCAGGTATGCTTAAGATTTGACTTTCCATTCATCTTCCTTCCTGCCCTGAATCCCGACAGAATAGTTTGATAGTTACTTCTGCAAAAGTACAACTTCACTGCACTAGGTACGTGTCAGCAGCAGTGCTCCTCATAAGGGAAAGTATTAATTTTTATCAGCTTCTTACATATAGCTCAGCTGAATGTTCAGACCCAGCTTTGGCCATCCTATCTAACAGAAAGATATGGATCCATTGAAAAATCTCTGAAGGAACACAAGGATGGTGAGAGGTCTAGAAAACCTGACAAGCTGAAATAAATTAAGTCTAGAAAACTGAAGAAAGAAGCAGGTTTATGTAAGTTTGCTGAAAAGATGAAAGGAGCATTCTCAGTATCGCCTGGCAACTGAACCAGTACTAATGACCTTCAGTTGCAGTTAAGATGATTTAAATTAGACACTAGATGAACTTTCTTATAGTAAGGATAAAAGAACATTGGAAGAAATGCTCGGGGGGGGGGAACAGTGGAGGGTTTTTAAGAACAGAACAATAAATATTTACCAGAAATAACATAGGAGTAGTTGAGCACCCTACAAAGTAAAGACTTAGACCAAACATTATAGTCCACCTTTTCCTCCAATTGCCTGAATCTGACTCAGGCTTAAGTACATAGTAGACCGGAGAGATGTTATGTTTGTAGTGGCAGTTGGGTGAAATTTGCAGGATGATGTCTGAAACAGCTTTTATTACATCTGTAAAAAGATACACATGGTAGATCTTAAATCGTTATTAAGTGCAGCATATAGAGCGGAACTATTTATTCCTTCATTCTAGAGTCATCTGACGCCCCCTATTTTTAATGCATTGACAATGTTAATGCCCTTCAGAAGCATCAACTTTGTAAAACTTTACTAGGCCTGCGTTAAGTCTATACACACAGCATAAGACTGATTTGAAATGCTTAGGTTTGCAATCAGGTGTCCAACCAAACATCTGTCAAAGCCCACAGATGGACAATACAGCCCTAACACAATACTGTAAATAACACTCTTGCAAACACAGGCCATATAGAAAAATACCTTCCTGCTCCAGTGAAGGAAGTCACATTGGCACAGAGTTCCCCCATTTTCTAAAGGGAAAGTTGAACTCTAGCTTCCTTCCCATGCTGGCAAAGTTTTCAGACATATGCCATAATAGCCTTTTAACCACATTCCTGACCCTATAGCAAATTATTAACGTAAGACCCCTTTTACATAAATCTAAATGATCTTTCACCTTAAACTGTAATGATCTTCTCATTTTCACAGGGGTGGTTCAATCACTACTGCCATCGTATCAGAATCCAAGCACTTTGCTGTTTCCCACATCTGAAAGACTACAACAGCCCATGGAAAGTACATGGATTCTTCCTTCATTTTCCTTTTCACATGAACTTCAGAATATAACCGCAGGTAAGAAGTCTACTTCCATGCTCTAACTTCTGAACATAGCTGTCACCAACCTTTTTATCCATCTCGCAATATATTTCTGGATTCCTATACCAGAACCCATGCAGACCTCAAAATATTTTGACCTGAAGATTCACATCCTTCTGAATTAATCCCTATTATTTACATTAGGTAATATATAAGTAGAGGATAAGAACACGGCATTATTCGATCTTGCAAATTGATCCCTAAAGTGGAGAAAACACAAATAAAAGAGTTCAGGAAATGGCTGGAAGAAAGGACCATTTCTGTCATCGGCTGCAGGAACTCCCTGTATCCTGATATTCTCCTTTACTCCAGGAGCCTGCCACCAAACTTCACCTAACAGTCACCAAGAGAAGACTGCCTATCAAATTTGTCACCACATTTTATTGTCCTATAGCTTACTCACAGGAGCTCTTCAAGTTAGGCAGATGTGCAGTGCTCAAAATAATCCTGTCTCAGGCAGGGTGCCTGCCACCTACAGAAATGGGTGATGCTGAGACACTTGAATTATTAATCCAAAATTATTCTCCATGTTAAACACAGCCAAATGGTACAAATCAAAACCATTCTCATGAAATCCTCAAAAAAAAAAATAAAAAATCCATTATTAGTGCTGTAAATAGAAGATGAAATAATAACATGTTTTAATAATTATCTCATATGTGAGCTCCATTTCCAAATTTGATGAAGGAGCACTAAGACATCAGGGCTGGGAGCAATTCTTTGCAGAATTAAGAGTTGTTTCTTCTGCAATTGTGTCAGTTTCCCAAAAGGACACTTCATGTGTAAATAATCATGAGCTGCTGCACTTTCTCAGGACCTCAGCCTGTGCAAGCATGCTCCCAGGGGCTCCTGCAAATCTAATGTTGGGAATAAAGGCAAATCAAGGTAATACCCGATGACAGCCCTGCTAATGAGATATCTGGGCTAGAGTCTTCGTCAGGTAAAGCATCACAGTATTAGGCAGTCTTCAGCTAGTCAGCTTCAAACTGTAATTCAAACTTGGACTTTAGAAGACTATCCAATCATACAGGAAGTTTACAGAAGCTTTCCATAATGCACACACACACAGAGAAAAAAATCAAGCAAGAGCTTTTCAATAATAGTAACACTGCCCTTATTCTTCAATATTTAAAGCCTTACGAAATGGGAGAGTTAACTGCCACCATAAAATAAATGCATCACCTGAGAGACGCATTGTGCTGTTTCTTTGTAAAAGTTACTAGAACAAGATATTACTTTTTGGGAAATCTCTGTACAAGACCTAATATGTTAGACTAGAAAGAACAGCGTTATTTACAACTGTCTAAACATATATCTAGATCATAGAATCACAGAATAGTTAGGATTGGAAAGGACTTTAACGTCATCTAGTTCCAACCCCTCTGCCATGGGCAGAGACACCTCACACTAAACCATGTCACCCAAGGCTCTGTGCAACCCGGCCTTGGACACCACCAGTGATGGAGCATTCACAACTTCCCTGAGCAACCCATTCCAGTGCCTCACCACCCTCACAGTAAAGAATTTCTTCCTCATATCCAATCTAAACTTCCCCTGTTTAAGTTTGAACCCGTTACCCCTTGTCCCTAATTACCTAATTACAGTCCCTAATGAAGAGTCCCTCCCCAGCATCCCTATAGGCCCCCTTCAGATACTGGAAGGCTGCTATGAGGTCTCCACGCAGCCTTCTCTTCTCCAGCCTGAACAGCCCCAACTTTCTCAGCCTATCTTCATACAGGAGGTGCTCCAGTATGCTTAGCCAAATGAAGTTGTTAAGATGCGATCAAGGACAACACTTTACAGTAAAGTTTCAGTAAGAAGTGAGGCAAGTCCAGTATTTCCCTCACCAGTTCTTGGCATCTGCCACTGTCACCTACAGGTCAGAGGCTGTGTGAGGTGATAGGCGTACTGACCCTTGAGAAGGCAGATGTAACCCACCCAGCTGAACACAAGCTAAGAAAGGACAACAGCTGAAATGGCTGGCTTCTGATTTACAAGACAGTAATTATCACATGATGGAAAGCAGATTTTAAGACAAATTACCTTATTTTTTATGTTTTAGCTTTAAGTTTCATCTAAGACTAAAATCTAACCTTGAACCTTTTAAACTGCTTTTGAGATTGCCCTCTGATTATTTGTTAATGTTAGCATTCCATTTGGCAAAAATACAGATTAAACAAAACAGAATGTTTTGCTGGATTTTAGATTTAGTAATAACCTATGTATTAATTATTTAGTAATAACCCAAGGACTAACATGTGATCCCCATTTAAGGATGTTACAGAAACTCTAGATTCCAACACATTTCCATCTTAATGTAGTCAGATATGAAAACAAACAAAACCCAAAAAAAACCAAACTTCAAATTGTCTTCCAAAAGGATGATGCTGTAGGTACGTGGTAGTGCTCAGTTACTCACTTCATAGGAAAGAATGATTTACAATGTCCATCATAAAGGGATGTAAGAAAAACAGTTGAGTTCAGTTGAGCCTAAACAAAGTCTCTGTTGCCCAAAAAGAAGTTTAGAGGTCAATGTAACACTTCTCTTAGGAATGGCAGATGATACAAGGGGCAATGGCCACAAAACTGCATCTC
The DNA here is from genome assembly GCA_017639245.1 of Myiopsitta monachus. Classification (NCBI taxonomy): domain Eukaryota; kingdom Metazoa; phylum Chordata; class Aves; order Psittaciformes; family Psittacidae; genus Myiopsitta; species Myiopsitta monachus. The sequence continues at coordinate 84,879,688 of CM029920.1, forward strand.
AGGAGCTTCAGACATCAGGAAAACTTTTCCACTTGGGGGTAATGTGGCAATGGAACAAGTCACGCATGGGAAGCAAAGGCATGCTCGATCTCAATTAGTCTTGCAAGAGCTCCGCTTTGAGCAGGAGGTTGGCTAGAAGAGACCTCTAGAGGTCCCTTCATTACCCTCTGAGGCTGAAGAGATTCCTTTGCTATTATTACCTATTATTAGCTATTTTTTCTTTGTAATTCTTCCCTTTTCTCCCTCCTCTCTAAAGGGCGAGCAAATTCTTCCCCAAAGGTTGTTCATTCTATTAAATTCTTAACAGCAACTATTGGATGCCTCTTCTTTTTTCCTATACCTGCCAACACGTTTTACGATGAGGAAGATGGCAACTCAACTCAGTTATCCCTACAAATCATTCCAGCTGATGGCTCTCCATTGGGATCAGAAAGCTGGCTGCAATTTAACACCTCTCAGCAAACCATGCATGGCTACCCCCTTGATATTGACTTCCAGTATTCACCTCAGGAATTTTTGCTGTCTGCCACAGATTCAGGAGGGCTGACTGCCTGGGAATCCTTCACTGTTGAGCTTCTGAAGACCACCAATGTACCTTGCCACCTTTACACTGTCAGAACAAAAACCAGCTACTACTCTTTCCTTAGAGAAAGGAAAAGGATTAGTTTGTTTCTAGAGAAGCTCTCCCTCTATTTAAACTCCAGTAGTCCCAAAGACATCATGGTGACCAGTCTTAAACCTGGGTCCACAGTAATCTCGTGGTGTAACAGGCTACTGTGTACAAGTGCCAACACATCTTCCAGCTGGTATGCAGAAGATGAAATCCAGGAAGCATTAGAGAAATTAAGAGTACCAGATAGGTGTGTTAGCCCACACTTCGTCCAAGCAATGTTACCAGAATACAAAATTGATGTCATTTTCAATGTTTCATATAGTGAAATCTGCTTTCCCACCACAAAGCCATTTGATGGGTCTTTCACCAGTGATATTCAAGATGAGAATAACACCACAATTAGGAAGACCCCATCTGCCTTACTAAGCAGTCTTTGTGCCACTGTTGGGGTTCTAATAATATTGGTTTACTGGTTTTCCAAGTATCGCAGGAAGATTCCTGGACCACAGTCTATGACGTTTCAGAGGAACTCCCAGCTAAGCCATGCCGATATGGAACTGGATGTACTGAAACCTCACAAAGCACCTGTACATGAGTGCAGGGCTTCACCTTCACTGCAGTCATGGATACCACATTCAGTACCACTTACATCTCAACAGCAGTATTCTAGGTCAATAAGACTGCCTCACATCTTACCATCTTTCCAGCCACCAAAATATCAACTCCCTGTTATCAAGAAGGCATGACTACCCAGAATAACCAAGGCAATATCCACAGGCTTAAGAGATCATTTAAATGACATTGAGAGCAAATCTACAAAAAGACAATTTGTACTAGAATGCACTACCCTTATTACTCAGAAAAAAAGTCATAGCAGATAGTGACTTCATTTTTCAATTTAAAATAAAACACACTTAGCCTATGCCTGATGAAGGGGCAGTAGCAAAATCAGAACTCTGAAACTATGTGCTAAGACAAAATGTCAAGTAAAGCAGATAAAGGAATCTATACATGAACAAGAAAAACTATAACAAGGTGAAGCTGGTGGGAATCTGGTCACAGCCAGTACTAAGTAAAACTAACTCCATTAGGACTCCCTGATTCATAAATACACATCTTACACAGAACAGGCCGAACTGTCAGGACTGTCACAAAACATGTCTCCATTGAAATTCAAAGGCACTAGAACCCTCGAGTGTCATCTTGAGCATGGCAGTCAGTCAGGATAAAAACAAATTCCTCTGAACAATTACTTCAATGCTTTCCAGAAGCCATGCAGCTATAAACCAGCTCTGAAGTTTTAATGTAAAAGTCAACAAAGCAACAGTAATTCAATGTAGTCAACAGTTTAGACATTAGACTGGCAAAACAAAAATCTAACTAATTACGACAGGAAACATCAGCTCTCGTAGTATCTCATGTTTCAGAACGAATCTTCAGGTGCTCAGAATACAGGTCTGCAGACAACTGATTTAGGCCTGTTCATTTAATCACTTCAGAGTCTTACCTGGCAGATATTCCACAATGGAAAATGTAGTTAGTAAACACGCAAAGCAGATATGGATTTTAACAGCAGGTGCAGAATTTTTCTTTTCCTCTAATAAAGTATTTAATTACTGTGCATATTTAAGGACTGCAGCTGCAAATTAATGGCACATCAAGAGATGCAATACACGATTCCCCCAGGCACAGGATAAACTTTTCAGTTATACTTCTCTAGACCAGCAACAAATTGCAGAAAGCTGACATTTACAGGCTCCGTATGTTCCAGAATTTAACAGTCCTTAAGTAAATAAGAGACTGATATGCAATATACCCTTATTTTAGAAAAACAGAAACTTACAATAAAAAATAACTCCATGGCAGTTTTCTCCATCAGAATATTTGAGATAAGTTATCAAGAGATGTGGTGATAAAGGACATCCTATTGTCAATTAAGTACTGAAAATGAAAGTCTTCTGACTTTAGAATCTCCAAAAATTACACATTGCTTCTGCAAACGCTACATAAGTTTCAGAGTGATAAAAAATATCACACAAGTACTCTTTAATTATGGTGTAAAATGGTTCTAAAATCATTTAGAACATCTGCATCACAGTGGCTAAATAATCACCTTGAAACTACACACAGCTGAAGAAAGGATTCAGCTATCAATGTAGGCAAAGACCATTTGAATGTTACTTGTGCTCAGATCTAGGCAAACTATTTTAACATTTGAGGTGAAGAAATACGAATACATTCACTTATTTTTAGAAAAAGCTCAAAGATGTGTCTTGAATCAACTGAAATGATAACATCTCAAATCTGTGAGACCTTCAGTTGCTTATACAGGCTAGAATAAGGCGATGGATGCAGATCAGTAAATAGATACACTCAGAAAGCTTAGCTATTCATCTTTCCCTTGGCCCACTCAAGCTGACTCATTCAGAAATCAACCCAAAATCTTGTGAGGTATTAGATCATAGACACTGGGTGAGAGTTTTCCTGTTCAAGAACTCTACTCCATTAAAACAAAAGGCTCTACTCAAGGAAACCAAAGGCAGATCATCTACTTGCTCGTTTCACAGCCATCAATATTCAGAAGGTATTCTAATGACATTCAAAAAGCTTAGAGCTAAAACCACAGATGTCGTAGAGGGCACACTTCATCAAAAATAATTTAATGATTAGCAAAAATTTTATTTTACTTTTGTTTACAAAGACTTAACTCCAGCACAACCACCTGAAAGGCTTTGCTTTCTAAGGATCATTTCTAGCCATTTTTAAAAATCCCTTAAAACAACAGTTTTTAATCAGTAAAACCACTCACTCTCCCTCCCACCCCTTAGTTGAAAACCAAGACCAGCATTTTCTTAGCTCAGTGACTAGGTACTCAGTGTGCAGCCTTTTCCATCATTCTGGACTCCTGAGGAAGTTTCATATAAATAAAAGCATTCATGAACCAAAATTAACAATACGGGTTTTTTTTAACAGTCATCACTGATTTTGAAATATGAAACAATACTTAGGGGAAAGGACCATAACTGACTAGCATTTTTGATTGTTTCATTTAGTCCATGGCAGCACAGGTTTTCTTGAGCTTAAAAACATGACTGTAAAATACTTCAGGACAGCCCCTATTTGCACACTATTAATTTAAAGTGATATGCCAATTTCATATTTCATAGCAAAAATAAGAATAGAAAAATGTAAAAACCAAACCACAGCTATACAATCATACTGAAACGGTACCAATATCTATTCCAGCATTAAATATATATGCAATTCAGCCAAGTCTTGTTCAAAGAAACAAAACTGATCATCACTGCCGGCCTGTTTTTCCATTCTCTGTAGTTTCCATTCTGAAACACAAGATAACAATTGGTAAGGCTTGTAATTAGAAACACGACAGATGAAGGAAAAAAATTAGACTTTGATATTTTTAATAATTATCTTTTACTTCACTAACCATCCTGTCTCTCCCTGCCCCCAACATACACAGTCTTATCTCTTCTTAATGCTTCTTTAAGGAACCAGTACATAGAGGAAAAGTTTCTGCAAAGAAACTTCCCAGCAACAACTGCAAAAAACCTACTTATCATCAACCAAAAAGACAAAAGTCCATGTTCATGTCATTACAGAAAAACTCTTTTGAAAATCTGAACATTAGCAAGTTTTGTTTCAAAGTCTTAATTTTTACCAGCCTTTTTGCATGGATCCTTGACTACCACCATCTTATTTACCCAGAAGGAGGTTGGCTTGATTTTTCAGTATATTTTAGTAGAGCATGGACCACTGTCAACTCCGGTACAGCATAAGATTTAACCACTCGATTATTAAGAATATTTTTATACTACCCATTCCTCTTGAAGCTAAAACAAGCAACAGACTGGCAAAAGACATCTCGATTTAGCTACTGTTTAACCCCTGAAGTTTAAGAGTTTTGCTGCAAGGGCAATCAATAAGGCCCAGGGAAGACCATTTATCAGCATTCAGCCCTGCTCACCAAATACAAACTGAAAAGCAAACAGAACTGTAGTGCGTCAGTACTGAGAGATGAAGAAATGTATAAATTTTAAACCTCAGGAGAGTAAGAAGTCTTTTTAGTGCTGTAACTGAAGTATTATTCCTCCATATTGCACACCGACTACTGCCAAGATATTTGTACTGATGCATTTACTGATACAAACCCATTTTCTTCTTTCAGATGTTGATATAGCTCAGCTTTATTGTTGACAGAGTTCAAACGACCAATAAATTCCTGGTGTTTCCTAGAGTTGGCAGTATTAATCCTGTTACTCCATAAAGATAGCAAGGACATCGGCCCTAAAATTGCAAGTAAAAAGAGTCTAAGTGACTTAATTTCTGGTATCTGACACATCATTTTAGAGATAAGAAATTACAGACTATGGTAGTATAACATATTAAAACCTACTAATATTAAACAACCTATTGATAGAGGCTAAATAAAAAATATGCAGTGATAATAGCCTAGTAGTTGCTTCATATGAGGTTTACTTTGCTTCGAATGTAGAATCTGATCAGCTCAGTCACTGCAACAGATAACAGCTCACACCAAGGAAGCAATGTCAGTGAGAACTGCTCATTCTGACAACTATGCTGCTTAGGCATGTTTTTATTAGTCAGCAGGATGCAGTGATTTCTAATACCTGTCCTTAAATAGCATTTCTGACATAGAGTAGCTAAAAAACCACTACCAGAAATTCATCCAACCCCCTCCCATCAACCCAAGAACTTATCAGTATATCCACACAGTATCTGGGTACCTCTTTTTCTAAGAGTTAACATATTTATCAAGTATTCCTCAACACTGAGCATTTAATTAAAAGTTACCCTCAGTGACTTGGCTTTAACTCCAGTAAGATTCAACTCATTACTTTACAAAGTACAGATTCATACAACAAATTCTATCTTTAAAGAATAAGATGTTGCAATTCTTCTGGTTTACCTTTTGCCTTTTCAACTGTGGGCATTTCATTCATTGTAATAAGAGGCTTTTTATTGGGTGGCTCAGGAGAATCAGGTGAATCTTTGATAACTTCAGCTTCTGCCAGTTCTTCTTTTTCACGATCCAAGAGACCTTTTAACCTTTTGAGAAGGAAGGAAAACAGTGAAGAAAAATATGCTAGTTCAGTTCATTCTTGATACCATTCTGTACTCCTCAAAGTTATACGCAACCCGTATCATAAGAAAATTTCTTCTGACCCCTTAGAATGAGTGAAAAGGAATAGGGAAGACCAGCCAAATAATCCTCTGGATAAAGCCTTAAGTAAAGGGAAAGATCTTAAAATATAATTTCACTTAAGTTAGTTAGCAGTATTTATATTGTAAAATCATCCAGAATTTTGAAGGAAAGAGTAGCAATAAATATACAAAAATACCACACAATCTCCTTTATCTTTTTATATGTGAATTCAGATCTATTCTATTCCTTTTATCTCAGTCTCCATTTTTATTTCAGATATGAAAAGAAAAGCAGTTGTAGGAATGTATTTGATCACTACATAAAAAGGCATGAAACATCAGCATGGTGACAATAAGGTAGAGTGAGCCAAATCAATCTGGTTTATCTACCTAAACACTACTCTAACTTTCGAGACAAAAATAACTGCCTGTCCCAAGCTTTTAGCCACACTTTATATTTTATAAAGCTGTTTAACGTCTAATAGGTGGTGTGGCTACAATAAAAATCAAATAGCAGAAACTCCTCAAGCTGCAAAGCACTGCTAAGTGGTCTTGTGCAAGAATCATACTACTTGTGAAATATGTTGATTTGAAATGCCTGATAAGCAGGCACTGCAGTAAGATGCCCATTTCCCAAGTCTGATAGGGGTGACTGATGCAAAAAACCTTGAGATCCACACTCGCTGGTAGTAAGCCAAGGTTAAAAGCATGAACACATCAAATTGAAGCCAACAACTGTTTCACCACAATTGCTCTCCACTCTGCGATAAGGCCGGACAAAATGATCATGCTACAGTTTTATTTCACTTTAGAAAACTTACCTTTCTGATTCTTGCCATGGCTTATCTGATTCATAGTCTTTGCCCAACTTCTCTGACTTGTCTTCTTTGTCTTCTCTCTTTCTACCTCGTTTCTTGCGCTCCTCTTCCTCCGGGGGTTTGCTTCTGCAAGCCATCAAACATTCTAAGACTCGCTGGTGCTTATCAGAGTTGTTTATGTGTGCTCGTACAAGGGTCTCCAATTCATTCCACATAATCCGGTACTGTTCATCTCTAAGCAAGGCCAGAAAAAAAAAAAACAACACCAAGTATTACATGCAGAATTACCCAGATCATTAAACCACTGAATAAATTAAAGTTAAAAAACATACCTTAAGAAACCCCCCAAAAACCCTAAAACCAAAAAATAAATCCAAACAGATTCTCTATCCTCCTGTAGTGGAGGTCTGTCCACCTGGAATTACTCCATTCTTGAAACTTGAAACCACCCTGCATGTAACATTTCCCAGCTAACATCCAGAGTTAAGTTGAAATTGAAAAAGACTCAGTCCACTGAAATCAAATACTTAACTTCCACAAGATCTCACTGCCAAAAGGCACTTCAGAATTCTCTCAGGTGTTTGCTATCTATGCAGTGTCAGCATACGCATACTCATGTACTGACATTAGTTAGTATCTCATTCTTTAGACAAAAAGAAATTTAGACAGAATTGTGCCATGCTACTGTAAATAACTTCCAGTCAGGGGGACGAATCTTCCGTAGCTCATTTTTTTTTTCCAACCAGTTCCTAGAAATACAGTCCACACAAGACAATGACTGAGGTACCTATGCTTGTTTTAAGGGAGCTGCCTATATTTTAAACAGCTTGAAAAGGAATTTGACTATCCTAAGGTAACTCAATTTTAAAGCATTGTTCATTTATTAATCTGAAATTATTCCATTTTCTCCATCCTTGCTTGTATCAATCTCTTCCTTTTCCTGATGACTACCTTTGCTTTCATATTTTCACAAACTCACAACTCCTGGATAATAAAATAACATATTTTTCCCCCTAACATACAGCAATATCAGTACTGTGATAGCCCCTAAAAGATGTAGGTGCTTGTTTTGCGGATGTACAGCATTCAGTTTGATGCATTTTATCTTTAGCCAAACTTCTTATATTTTAAATTTGGTACGAAAAGAGTATCAACAGAATATTTCTGAAAAAAGTCCAACATCAACAAAAACAGATATGCATGCAACCTTTTTGGACCCTTTCCTCTGGTACCAACTGTTGAAATAGGCAGTGGATCATTTTTCCTCTCCATGTCTACCAAATTGTATATTGTTTTTTGACAATTCAGAACATCCTCATCAGTCATTGCTTCTTTTACAATCACACTGGCTAATGGCACTACCTGTAAGACAAAGCATAAGTCAACACAAGAAAAATCTATGATTTTTTTCTTCCCGTTTCTCTCCTGTGACAAAGGCAATGGAACCATGGAACATCATGCAACAAAAACACCTCCCTCTTATCCTCAATTTCGTAGTAACTCTGAGCAGGTATAAGCAGATGTACCCTTTCTTTACCCAGCAGCACTGTAACTGTCAGGTTCAATATTCTACCCTATTTAGATGTCATTGCCTATTGAATAGAATCTATTGACATAAACTACAGAGTACTCAAGTGAAAATAAAGCTGAAAATAAACTTATTTGTGGCAAGTGACATATAAAATACAGTTAATATTTCATCAAGTGGCAAGGCGAAACTTTATCTAGAGAGAATAAAAGGCTACAAACCACAGGTAACTTACAGCTTGCATGTTGAAGATGGTAGTCTGAGAAATAATCATAGGCCAGTAACGTGTATGTTTCTCTAACTGATCTTTTGCACGTTCCAATGGAATTTCAAGACTTCCATCGATCTTATATCTGGGCTCTAGAAAAGGAGTTAATCGGTTTTCCCTCATAAATTCACCAAAATCCTAATAACCAAACAAGATACAATTAGGCATTTCTCTAACAAAGTAACTTTCACTGAATGGGCAAAACAGCATAGTCTTATCACTGACCATGTACCATCCCCACCGCTAAATTTGTCTCTAGCAACCAGAGCCCTGTTTGTAGCTTTCAGATGTACATTATTCAGGGTGAACATAAAAACAGTTCTACAAAAATATGGGTTAAAAATTGATGCAAGGTTTTTGATGAGGAGGCCCTCTGGATCTGCAAGGTATTTCAGGCATGGTAAAAAGTTTTATGTTTTTCTGGAAGCCATTTCTGCTTGTTTGTTTACAACAGATATAAAAGATGTGTTGAAAAAAAATAAAGGGGAAAAAAAAAAAGAATGCCAGCTGATTGTTTGCTCCATATCCAGGGTTCAAAGCTGACAACACCTATTTGTTGTACAAACCATTCTGACAATAAGCAGTATATAGTCCCATGTGTATCCAGCCCACAGGAAATACTTGCCGAGAAAAATGTTACTCTACAATTAGAACAAACTTTAAATACTCATAGTGCATAAGGAAGCAAGTACTTCCTTGACATGGAAGGGTTTCTATGAAGCAGGCAAAACAATAAGCAGATGTACTACTTTATACTAAATGTCTATCAGCAGTACAAAGAAAAATAGTTTGACCATGCAATCCACTCCAGCTCTCCAGAAAATGTACCAACATTGCCTTTACACATCTATTGCACTAAATCTCTTGTCAAATGAGACAAGCACCAAATTAAGAGAACAAAGAAAATCTTACTGTAATCCGGTAGTCAGTGACTCTCCCACCACACCCTTCGCTAATTGATGGGGGATCTTCCAGAATTGATCGTGAGCTGCTTAATACATGCAGAAAAATTTCTCCTCCGTGGCTGCTGAGCATGTGACTAATTACTTTAGAGCCAGATTTCCTCGGTTGCTCTAACAAAACAGAACGACCTGTTGGAAATGAGATCAGTTTCATTAATTTCTGTGCTGCAATTTTAGATTAAAAACTAAATATACACCATACAGGTTTGTACCTATCCAGCAAGACTATGAATCCATTAAAGCTTGAATTTTCACCTAGCTGAATGAGAAATAGCTATCTCCTTTGAGTATTTACTCCGTGTCTTTAAACAGAAGTGCCACAGGTTCTTAAATTTTACACAGAAAGATCAAAATGCCTCTCTCCTGGACCAAACACTTATCTCTGTAGGACATCATTCACAGGAATGATACATATTTGTAAAACATTAAAATGGTATTGTGTAAGGGCAGTTTGCTATTTGTAATTAGTACAGATTATGTTGTATACTAAACTTACTCATCCCTATAGCAGAAACTGTCTCATTAAAAACAACTTCTAAAAAGCAACATAAAACCCTACTTGAGTATAAAGGTATCAATTGATACTATTTGTTAATGCTTAAATGGATACAATTTTCCAGAGAGATAAAACTGCCTTTGTCTTATTTCCAGTAAAATCATAAAAGGGTGCATTTGCCAAACAAATTATGAGGAAGCAAAAATAGATCAGGAGAGGATATCCACAACATGCTATTAATTTTGTTCTAACCATTTTTATTAATCAAAGTGCATTTTCAGTAGAGAATCTTTACAGAAAAATACATACATGTAACAAGACCACTGAATACTTATTTAGACATTCCAAATTACCTGACTGAAGAAAACATCCTACTAAAAGGATATCTGTAATGCAGTTGTGTTTGCAAAGTGTAAGAAATCCACACGTAATTAGCATAGACTACATACTACTTGTTTGGAACAAACAAGGTAAGCTCTGGCTTACCTTTTTAACAGGACTTAACCTCTTACAGCAAGATGGTTCATAGCAACGGGCAGGACTTTGCAGATAAGCAAAAGATAAACAAATCTAACCTACTTTTTAACCAATCCTAGTACACATAATGGGTATGTCTGCTTCAGTTGATCAACATACTTAGGTGGTCATAACCCAGTTAAGAGCTTTCTGAGGCTGCCCAGCAAATGCTAAAGATCAGGCACAGACCTAAGTTGCTAACATTTTGCAACAGTCAGAATAAGCATTGTGATCAAGTGCACTATCAACTACTGAAAGCACTGTTTCCTACTAAATAGCATGAAGTGAAAAGTATTCTACATTTGGATTCAGAAAGAACTACCACATTTCAATACTTACTCCTTCTTTACATCTCTCCCCACCATCTTCAAGTTTCAAAACACATTCCATTTGCCTTTGAGTACATTTAGCACCTCTCTTATTTATACAAGATGTTAAACTTGATTTTTTTACAGTATACAGACATTGACTGCAACACAAACTGTGTTAAGTGCTCTATTCACAACATTAACAATTAAAAAAATAATTAGCCAAAGACACAAATTTACCATTAAGAAGAAAGTTCGTAAGACATGAAGAGGGTCTGCTATTTACATCTACTGGTGAAATTCTGTATGCTCCAGTGCAATAGTGCAATTCTGAAAAATAAATAGTAGGAAAGTTAGGAGTGTAGTTTCACATACAGAAAACACATCCTGCAAATGAAAAGGAGAGGAGGGTATTCTACAATCAGCAGAACCAAGAAGTCTAACTGTCTCTAACTAGAAGTCTGCTCCTTTTACAACGTTCTTGCAATTGTTTCAGTACCCTCAACACCAAGCACCTAAAATACTTCCCAAGTTCCATTTCCAGCAGGACCTCCAGTTCTTTAACTCCTGAGTTTTTTCCACTGTAGAGTCAGCCACCTCTTACTTCTTATCTATATTTTTGACCTGTTGGCTCAAAGAGTCAACATATTTTGCTAATAGCATACAGGGTACATGAGCTGAATGGCTATGTGGTTCTGACGTTATCCCAAATCTTCAGCGTCTTTCTCTCCTTTACTTAGACTGGGAGAGAGATCTCTCACTTCAATCTGAAAGTTAATCTCAAGGGACTAGTCCATTGATAGCATCATTACAGACATTTAATTTCCTTATAAAACTTTTTACTTAGCACTCCAGATTACAGATAGTACTTTGATTACATCTCTCCTTTCTCCACCCAGCATTAAACCAAAAAAAGATCCAATGCCTCAAAGATGCTATGTTGAAAAACCACCACTGTGGAACTGACAAGTCACACTTGGCCCCGTGGGAAAGGCAAACAATTACCTAACACTGTAGTCAAGGACCAACTTAATGGTACTTAACAGGAGACTGAAAAAAGCCACAAAGCAAAATCCCTCCCACCTCTTACCCAAACCACTAATTAGCCAAGATCAGGAGAGCATTCTATGACCATTAGTAAATCAGGGTGCAGTCAGTAGCAAGGTTTCTAGAGCAAAAGGTAAAACCACCATTAACAAGAAGCGAATTACCTCCTTGTTCAGGTTCTTATCCATGTACAGAGAGAACAGTGTTCAACGCAAGTTAGAAGAGCAGTTTTGTAAGATATCATGTTACCTACCCACACTATTTGTACGAGGAGTACACCATTTTAATGTTACAGTTTCTTTAAATGTGCCTTCTCTGCTATTGCCACCTACATGATTATCACCTGCAATATAAAGTCAGAAAAAATGTGTGATCAACCGTATTTTTAATATTGCAACAAAAACTCTAAACTTTATGGTACAAAATATTTGTAACATCAGCATATACAAAATATAATCTAATTTTTAAGTCAGATACCCAACATAAGCAAAAAACTTATCTGCAGTGGCAGTTAAAAAAATAACCTCCAAAATCAGCAGCCATTGCACGTATTTTAAAAACCAACTCAGCAAATAAAATAACTGAAGGTCCAGAGTGTGTTCCACAGGTTTGATTCAGCATTCAGAAAATTATGGTTTATCTGTAATAGTTTTTTTTCTTCTGAAATGCCTAGGACTTCAGGACAATATCTTCTTTATTTTTCCACACAGAAATCAGAACCTTTAACAAATGTTAGGGCTTATCATTTCTTTATTACAAATTATATCCCCATGTCAAAACTGAAACTGATCTGAAAGGCACATTTGACAAGATGGGCTTTTTGGGGTAAGAAGTATTTAGTGTCATCATTCAGTATCTTTGCTATGTCAGAGTCAATCTGAACATGTCTCAACATGCTCTACTGGCAACAGATGTTTTACCCTGGTATCTGTTGAAGGGACGGTACGGCCTGGCACAAGCAATCCAGGAAGTTCCTCGATTACGTGGAAGGCAACTTCCTTCTGCAAGTAAAAGAGGAGCTGACAAGGAGAGGTGCCATGCTTGACCTCGTCCTCACCAACAGGGAAGGGTTGGTTGGAAATGTGACGCTCCAGGGCAGCCTTCATTGCAGGAATCATGAGATGGTCGAATTCGAGATACTCAGGACACTGAGAAGAGCATGCAGCAAGCTCACTGCCCTGGACTTCAAGAGGGCAGACTTTGGCCTCTTCAGGAACCTGCTTAGTAAGGTTCCATGGGATATAGCCCTAGAGGGCAGGGGGGCCCAAGACTGCTGGTTAATATTCAAGGATCACCTGCTGCAAGCCTCAGGAGCAATACATCCCAACTAGAAGGAAGAGCTGCAGGAGGGCCAGGAGACCTCCTTGGATGGAAAAGGAGCTGCTGAGGAAAATTCAAAGGAAAAGAGAGGCTCATAAAAGGTGGAAGCAAGGACAGGAGGCCTGGGAAGAATACAGGGGTGTTGTCTGGGAAGCTAGGGACCAGGTTAGGAAAGCTAAGGTCCACTTAGAATTCAACTTGGCTAGGGATGTGAAACATAACAGGAAAGGATTCTATAGGTACACTGCAAATAAAAGACAGGATAGGGACAACGTGGGCCCCCTCCGGAAGCTGTCAGGAGAAATGGCTACCCTGGATTTGGAGAAGGCTGAGGTTCTAAATTACTTCTTTGCCTCAGCCTTCACTGGCAAATGCTCTGACCACACCATCCAAGTCTTGGAGGGCAGACACAGGGACTGTGAGAATGAAGACCTTAGGCCCACTGTAGGAGAGGAGCTGGTTCGAGACCATCTTAGGAACCTGAATATGCACAAGTCCATGGGACCTGATGAAATCCATCCACTGGTCATGAAGGAGCTGGCAAATGAAGATGCTAAGCCACTGTCCATCATATTTCAAAAATCATGGCAGTCAGGTGAAGTTCCCCACGACTGGAAAAAGGGAAATATAACCCCCATTTTCAAGAAGGGGAAAATGGATGAACCAGGGAACCACAGAGCAGTCAGTCTCACCTCTGTGCCTGGCAAAATCTTGGAGCAGATTCTCCTGGAAGACATGCTGAGGCACATGAAGAACAACAAGGTGCTTGGTGACAGCCAGCATGGCTTCACTAAGGGGAAATCCTGCCTGACCAATTTGGTGGCCTTCTATGGTGGGGCTACAGAACTGATGGACAGGGGTAGAGCAGCTGATGTCATCTACCTGGACTTGTGCAAAGCGTTTGACACTGTCCCACACAACATCCCTGTCTCCAAATTGGAGAGACATCAATTTGATAGGTGGACCACTCGGTGGATAAAGAACTGGCTGGATGGCCACACACAAAGAGTTGAGCTCAATGGCTCAATGTCCAGCTGGAGACCAGTAACGAGTGGTGTCCCTCAGGGATGGGTGCTGGGACCGGTCTTCTTCAACATCTTTGTCGGTGACATGGACAGTGGGATTGAGTGCGCCCTCAGCAAGTTTGCCGATGACACCAAGCTGTGTGGTTCAGTTGATAAGCTGGAGGGAAGGAATGCCATCCAGAGGGACCTTGACACGCTTGTGACGTGGGCTGACGCCAACCTGGTGAAGTTTAACCATGACAAGTGCAAGGTCCTACACCTGGGTGGGAGCAATCCCAGGCACAGCTACAGGTGGGGCAGAGAAGAGATTCAGAGCAGCCCTGCGGAGAAGGACTTGGGGGTGTTGGTCGATGAGAAAATGAACATGAGCAGGCTTCAGAGCGTGCTTGCAGCCCAGAAAGCCAACCGTATGCTGGGCTGCATCAAAAAGAGGGGGACCAGCAGGTCGAGGGAGCTGATTCCTGCCCCTCTGCTCTCATGAGACCTCACTTGGAGTACTGTGTGCAGTTCTGGTGTCCTCAACATAAAAAGGACATGGAACTGCTGGAACAAGGCCAGAGGAGGGCCATGAGGATGATCAGGGGACTGGAGCACCTCCCAGTATGAGGATAGGCTGAGAAAGTTGGGGCTGTTCAGCCTGGAGAAGAGAAGGCTGCGTGGAGACCTCATAGCAGCCTTCCAGTATGTGAAGGGGGTCTATAGGGATGCTGGGGAGGGACTCTTCATTAGGGAATGTAGTGAGAGGACAAGGGGTAACGGGTTCAAACTTACACAGGAGAAGTTTAGATTGGATATGAGGAAGAAGTTCTTTACTGTAAGGGTGGTGAGGCACCGGAACGGGTTGCCCAGGGAAGTTGTGAATGACCCATCACTGATGGTGCTCAAGGCCAGGTTGGATTGAGCCTCGGGTGGCACGGTTTAGTGGGAGGTGTCCCTGCCCATGGCAGGGGGATTGGAACTAGATGACCTAAAGGTCCTTTCCAACCCTGACTGTTCTATGATTCTATGATTAAAATACTTTCATACAATGTCTCATTGATGGTGTGGTCTGGCAAAAAAACACAGGAAGGCCTTAAACCAGACATCAATACTCTCTAATACATTAAACTACATTTCTACTAGAGAGTTCTTCATGATCTTTGACACAAAATTTCTCAGGAAAGAATTAACTGAGTTTGGCATGAAATATCATAATTACTGTAGCACAGTCACTTAATATGCTCAAAACCACAATTGGGAGAAATGAGACACACATCAGCATGCAGTATTACATGTTATGTGCTATAGTTTAGTCTAATCTTTCATGTAAGAAGTATTCTTCTATTTTATAAAGACATTTAATCACAAAATATATGTCTTATTTGCTTATTAATCATGCAGGTAGCTTGCAAAAGTTGATTTATTTTTCCCGGTTACATTAAGATAACTGGAATCATTTTAGAGAACCTCTTGATATCTAAAGGACAAACTTATTTAATCTAAAAATCCTCTAGCAACATTCCACAGAAATATGACCAATGTAAATGAATTCTTATTTTCTTGCACCAGAGCTATTACAGCTGATAGACTTGTTTAAAAACAAATTAATAGAAACTCAAATTTACAGAATCTATGAA
The DNA here is from genome assembly GCA_017639245.1 of Myiopsitta monachus. Lineage (NCBI taxonomy): Eukaryota > Metazoa > Chordata > Aves > Psittaciformes > Psittacidae > Myiopsitta > Myiopsitta monachus. Next base: position 84,895,389 of record CM029920.1, read on the forward strand.
CAGAAAAAAAATGAAGGTGAATTGCTGTCAGAATTTGGTTTTGGCTTTTACTAGCAAACTGATTCTTTAAACAAATAGGTAGTACAAAACTATTTCTGAGTCCTTACAATAAAGCATTATGCTTTCAACATGGTAACACAAGTTCAGGTGAGTCTGATTCATTACTGTAGCATTCTATTTTTTTCCCGTCAACCCTTAATCATACACTCCACTAAAATATGGCGCACAGTACTTGTGATGATAATGAGTTACCTCCTCCTCAAAATAATGGCAATCCCCTTAAGAGAAAATAAAGCATAAACTCCTTAAAATGGCTACTTAGGGAACATATGATTTCAAACTTCAGAAAATAAACATCCACTCTTAGCTAAATAACTGATATAACTCATTTGTTAAATTCTTCACTTCTTAGAAATTAAACCATGATCAACTTTCTAATATGCTTTAAAACAATATAGTTTTGGAAAATGAAACAACTATCTACAGCCTACATGTATTTTAACTGCATAGTAAATCAGACTGAGCTTTTAATGGCACTGAATCATGTAACAGAAGTTATAATCATTGCAGTAAGTTAAAGCAGAGTATATGCACGCCTTTAAAAGCTTCAAGTGAGACCTCAGCACTGAAAAGGCATACAGTCAAAGTATTCCATAACACAATAGCACAGGCTGAGCGTTCCTTCACCACCACTTCACTTTTAATTCTACTAATACAGAATTTTTAGCCTGGTTTATTAACAAAATTTTACATCAAGCACCGTTTTGTAACAAAACGGTTGTGCATAAGGCTTATTGCTGTGTTTTCCTAACCTCAACTGAGTTATTAAAAATTCACCTCAGAAAAATACTAGGTAATAATTCTAGATTTACAGAAAGGATAATAGGTATTTCAAATACAATAAGAAAGCTCAAAAGGCAAATAACTGTTGTCTTTTCCAAAGCAATTACTGTCATAATAGGCCTATGGGATGTAAGTGATGTCAACTATTATTACCTGACAGATTAAAAGTTTAATTGTGCAAGGAAGAATTTTCCACAAATACTCATAAGAGGTACTTCGTTTTGCAAAATCACAGCACATCCAGTCTCTCATCTTTTTATACCTTAAAAAGTTGACATGCCCTTCAAATCACACATACAAGCTGAATATATGTGAAAAGTTGTCTGATGAATTTGACCATCTTTTTCATTCGTATAGCTTTATTACTACATTAAAGTGAGTAATGAGTAAAACTCCAATGCCAGCATTACAAATCAAGTTCTTGAGTTGTAAGGAGTAACTGAAAATACCCTAATCATGCCTAGAATTTACACCAATTTGAAGCTCGCAATCTTTCTTTGTGAAAGCAGGCTGATCAAAAGCCACTTTTAGAAGACTTACCACTCTTTAAAAAGTCAACATGCGCTTCTTTGTGATGAAGAAGCTCCACATCATAGTTGGCTGATGTGTTAGCATGCTGTTCTTCCTTTAAAAAAAGAAAGGTAGAAAGAATAAATGTAACTATTTTAGCTATAGGTCTCCGTTTTCATAAATGAATGATTCTACATTTACCTTTCACTCCAGAAGAAAACAAAAAGTCTCCAAAGTGCCTCAGACAACAACAGGATTGCAATGTTGAGGAAACTGTCTGCTCTCTGACCCGTTTAAAGATGCAGCCATCTGCATTTCCTCTTTTTTCCTTTTTGAAACCCTGGCTTCCTCTCTATAGAAATGCTTTGACAAGGTTCATAGTGTAAAATATCGGCAAAAACAGCCTTAACTACTTTTGTTGAAATCAGTGAAGAGAACCTACAATATATTGAATACCACCAGCAGTTACAACTTTCTGAGCAGTCAAAATGGTCACTGCAGAATAGATTGGCAATTACTTTTCATACCTAAAAATCAAGAATCCAAACCAAAAAACACACTTCCAAACTACCATTTCCTTGCACTTCAGATATCTACAACAAGTGTAACTGCAGCTGAAAAATAGATGTTTGTAAAGAGGACACTGCATCTTTAAACAGCTGCAGAGGACTAGCAAAACCAGAACAGTAACTTCGGTAATTTATGCCAAGTTAAAAAGATAAATAAATAAAGGAAAAATCACAGAGAACCCAACATAGTCTATTACTATAAGGACAAAGGCAGAAGGGAGAGGTAGTAGCACACAGGTCAGAAAGTTACAGACAAGGTATTTGCAAACTTAAGTCACATTTATGCCATGACCCATGTCACAGTTTCATTAAATGCTGTGAAAATATTTTTTAATTTAATGTTTTAACTTATAAAACGCACACAGTATTCCTAGTTTTCAAAGATGCAAATAATGATTGACAGTATTTGAACTGAAAGAATTTTAATAAATCAGGAAAGTTGATCGCCCCTCCCCTTTTTGTCTGAATATGCACACTTCTGTTTCAATTGTCCCTTGCTGCCCAATCAGAAAATTACTATAAACTTAAAAATAGTTGAAATTCTTAGTTGCACCGATTTCCCTCCCAGGAGTGACTAAAAAATTTAAAAACAGGGACATAAGCAACTCTGAACAGAAGATGTTTGATTTCTTCCTTAACTAAATGTATCCGCTATCCCCTGTTTCTGGTTTATGGATCTTCAAGCTGGAAAACCTACTGGAAAACCTTTAGTCAAAAAAGTCAGCTATTAGTTACAAACACCTTTATGTTGGGTGGGCATGATAATGAAACAGAGGAAAAAGACTCACTATGCCACTATAATGCACAAGGGTCAAGAATATCTAAACACAACTAGAAGAAGGCAAAAGAATCACAGACAAAGTAATCTGAGGTAAATAAGATTGTATTTATATGAAGTAATACAAGCAGAACTGAAATAACGCTTGTATTGCCACATCAAAAATTGAGATTCGGCAATACAACATATTGTTCTGTGATCCTTTAATTTTTTTTCCCCTTTATTTTTACTAACCTGGTCACAGACATTGAATGTGGGCTAATAAAAAAAAAAAAAAAAACAAAAAACAGAAAATATGATATGGAGAGAAAAACAATGCAAAAATTCAATTAAAATAAACATTAAGAGTTTTCAAACAAATTTAGAAGTGATGTAGCCAGTTAACACAAAGCTATAGACACATTATTACCTTCATGGGAATGTTAGTTATTGTGGTTGAAGCCAAATCAAAGTGCTGTTGTACTAAAACATTCAGTTTTGTAGCCAGATGACGACCAGCACGGACACTGTGCACTTCACTGGTTAAAACAGGTGAAAGCTACAATAAATAGAGAGTAGATGTTATTAATGAGTTAAGTTCTATTATCACGTAACAGTATTATTCATTTAAAACTCTAAAATAAGCATAATTTGTACTACTAAATTTGACTAGGGGCAAAAATTATTACTCAAAAAAACTCACTCCATGGGAAACTAAGAAGGAAGAAGCAAAAATTAATTCTCACTCAGAATTTTGCTGGTTGTGTCAATGGTTCCAGTTGCTACCAATTTTCAAAAAAAAGAAAAAAATTAGAAGCGTGCTAAAAACCTGCTTTGTTAATTGTTAATACGAAGAATCAGTATTGCAACATGGAGAAGAAATCGTCTCAATAGCACCTCTGGGCCTAGTTTTCCTGCTCTTTTACCTGCTGAGTAACAGGAACAAACTAATTTTTTTATGCCTACCTTTAAGTGCATCATATATATATGAGTGTATGTATATATATATATACACACACACACAGGGAAAACATACAAGCCATAAGATACATTTGATTTTTCCCTAACCAATAAGGACAAACCAATACAATGATAAAGATGACTGTCTTACCTAGGAAAGTAGTAGTTTGTTTATTCTCTTCTGATTACACTGGGGTTTTTCTTTACCACAACTAAGGAGTTTTTTAGAAAAGAATCTCAGGAAGGTAGCAATTACAAATAATACGCAGGACTAGATGCCTTTCATGTTAAACTTAAGACTTTTTTGTGTCTTCTCCTTCTTACAAGCAGCATGTTAAAATACTGAGCAGAGCAGACAGATGAAGAGCAAGAATACATTACAAAATATTTTGGAAGTAGTTGGTTTCAAACCACCACTAAGCACACAAGTCCATCGATTATATACACATGCTTTTGTTACTGAACAACTAAGATGTTGATATATAAAATGATTTCTTATATACGTGCTTTCATAATATAATCTTTAAAAGTACCTGTAGGTTTCTGCAAGTATTTGATGAACTTCAAGCATATTCTACATTCCTACAATGTTGCTCTTTCACCTTGGAAGCAGATATATGCTTTCCAACGCTTTTTATTAAAAGGGCATTCTGTTCGCTAACACCAGAACAACATAATTTAAACTAAAAAACTAATTACGGTTTCATAAGAAAACCATTCAATCAAAAGGCTAAAACCACTAACATGTTAGTCTTGATAACATGGAACAATGCAGCGCTGAACATTATCTACACCACCCACTGACAGATTTGGGAAAAAAGGGCTTGTGCTAGCTAGCAGTTAATGCTTGAACGGCAGGAAAGTTACTTAACTAACCTATTCAACACACCAAATAGTTGATGGTTTCCCACTGGGTTTCTAAATGTGTGTTTCATTCTCAAAAATACCAAACCCCAAGACCATAATTCTGTAGCATTAAGAGGCTTACTTCACAAAACCAAAATTGAATCATGAATGATTAATGCAAAAAATGAAATTAAAAAAAAAGGGGTATCATGTATGCACCAAGACTACAAACCAGAAAAAGCATATACGTGAGATACAATATGCATGCTGTCAACTTTTCTGAGACTTATCACCTGTACTTTTTCCTACACCTTACCAGAAACCAGAGCACAAAATGTTATTGCTGAATACTTAACATGCACTGTCTACTTCAAGTCTGACATGATTCCTAATCCTTGGATAAATTTCCTCATTTTAAACTCCTTACCTCCTTTTTAGGACGATCTGAAACAAGGCTGTCTTCACCAACTGGGTACGTGTGGATTAAGACCAATTCACATTTCTGAATCTGCATTAGACTTAAAAATAAAAACATTCTATTTAGGCTGTCACACTGTAGCCTATCTCCTAGAAAATCAGTTCTTCCAAGATTTATCTGATTTCCAAAACAGAGAATCGTGCAGATGTATAATACTGTTTCTGAAAGCATTCTGTAAAAACTAGGTTAACATTAACGACTTGAAAAAGCACATACTTTAAAATAATTCTATAAGAATAAAAAAAACCCATAACATTTCTAGCTCTTTAGATGCTATAAGCACCGTGCTTCTTTTGGGACATATCAGTGGAATAGATCCTTAACTGGTATAACCTGTTCAGCTTCATTCAACTGAAAATTGACACTACAGAGGATTTGTGTCTCCAAGCTCATGCACAGGTATTAATAAGGGGATTGCAGTGAACAAGAAAACAACTCCCCAAATAGCATGCTTATCTCCCCAGGTGGCTGAAAATTTGGAAAGATCAAAACATTGTTCCACATCTCTACCTAAAGGAATGGGATCACTTTTCTGTCTTTACAGTGGACTTGGAACCTGATTCTCTGGGGCAGTATCCTTCATACATGCTGAAACTGCAACTGCAGCAAGTAAATATAGAAGACTCCTGCTTCTGGTATTTAAGTGCCTACGGAGCAACCAAGAATAAGATCTCAACCTACTATACACTTTACAACGCAATACACAGTCCCTGGGCCAAACAGTTTACCGTTTAATTAGACAAAACATGTGGTGGAAAAATGACTTCTCACCAGAGACGCAACCTGTAGTTCAAGAGATTTCTTTATCTCAAGGGAAGTGTCAGGCAACACAACAATTTAGAAATTAAAAGCTAATTTCAAGGAAGTGAACTATTTTAGCTGAAGATGAATGTAAAACTAATGCAGTGCTGACAAGAAAATATGCATTAGATGCACTACTGATTACAAATATACAATATATAACAAGGCACAGTTATGCATTTCATTTTGGAGCAAGATGTAAAATGTAACAACCTAAAATACTGTACTGTCCCTGTGGGGATAAATGACAATACTGAAAAGCTAACGATTATACTCCAGCTCTAAGTCAACAATATCATAGAATCATAGAATAGTTAGGGCTGGAAATGACCTTAAGATCATCTAGTTCCAACTCCCCTGCCACGGGCACAGACAACACACAGCAGAATATGTTGCCAAGAATACACCCAACCTGGCCTTGAACACTGCCAGGGATGGAGTATTCTCAGCTTTCTTCGGGTAACCTGTTCCAGTGCCTCACCACCCTCAAAGTAAAGAACTTCCTCCTTATATCTAACCAAAACTTACCCTGTTTAAAACTGAACCCATTATCCCTTGTGCTATCACCACAGTTGCTAATGAAGAGTCCCTCTCCAGCATCCTTGTAGGCCCCCTACAGATACTGGAAGGCTGCTATGAAGTCTTAGCAACTTCCATTTCACACACATATTCATTCAAACAGTTCATTAGAATAAAATTTAAGTGACAAAAATACATCCATATTTCACAGAGTAGGTAACAGGCACACATAGAATATGATAAGCTACATTTGTAAAATGTATACTCACTGATCTGAATTAGCTGCAAGCTTGTTATGCTCATGAATTGTTTCCTGAACGCAATCCTCAAGCATCCGAACGTGACTGTCACTAGAAAGACATTTTATATTTATTTTTAATGTAGGATAGCCAATCTTCCAGTTCGAAGCAACATGCCTCTAAATGCCCTCCTATTTCAAGTGGGAAATCTTTGATTTCTTACAGAACACTCTGGATGAAATGTTAGATTCTTTCTTGCCTTATTAAACAAAGACCACAAAAAAGCTAGCTATGTGAAGCACGAATTCATCACAATCAACAAAAGGCTTCTAAAAATTTATGAAAGAACTTCTCTGCAAATGGTAGAAGCACATGATCATACATACCTTTTTGCATTAGTAATACAGATTATTCTTCCTCTGTTTCCCACACGTTCTGCATTCTCCATGAGCATGGTTCGAGCCTCATGCTGGTATTCCTGTTATCTTGCAGAGCGCTTCAACTGCTGCAACCAGACCGTGAAGTATGCTGCAGCACTCTGGATCTGCCCGAGGATTAGGTGGCCCAACAGCTGCTAATGCTGCCATCAACTAATTAAAAAGAAAAAAACTGTTATTGAAAGTCACTTTCCAGCCCTTTGTTAAAGTAATCGGCTAAGAGACAAAGTCATCTTTAAAACTGATTTTACATGCAAGTTAATACTGTTGACAGAAAACCAGACAGAGCTATTAAAGACCATTATATGCTGCCAATCTTATAGAAAACATTTGGCCCTAAGTTATCCTTTACAATTCATTTATTGTTACAAAGCCTCGAGAATATTATCATTTATTACTGAAAAGTATCTGGCTATAATAACAACCTATATTCAATACCTGAAATCAATTCTAATTGTTATCAATTCTAACTGTTAAAAGCAGTTGCCACCAGCTTTTATTCTCTGAGATTCTGGAAATTCAGTTCCTCCCCAAAATTAATGTAAATTTTTCAGCAGATGAGCCCGTTCAGTATTAAACAAAAAGAGAGCAAAGAGAATATTCACTTTTTTTACAGTTTATTTGCCTATAGTGCAAATGTAAAGAAAAATAACCAAATTTAAAATTCAAGAAGTATCATCAAATTACAAAAGAAATACATAGGTAATTTCCTCATAACGTTTAATATATAAGTCTATACTCAAAGCTACTGGATTCTTTTTAACTTATGTAAAGCTGCCTATAGAATAGTCCAGCCTCACAGGTGGCTACTCAAAATTCTATTACACAATTTCAGACCAGGTCCACTGTTTTAATTAACCAGTTATTTCATCCTGAACATAGTAAGAAGCTGCTATTCATTCCACAATTAATCTCGACTTAAAACCCAAAAGGACAGTTACAAAGCGTACCTCCTGCAAGTTCTGATCTTCTTGAGTCCAAGAATTCAAGACATGAGCCCCAGAATCACTCACAATGAAATTCACCTAAAAGGATCGAAAACGCACATGCAAGATCTTACTATATCAAATCGTACAGGTAACAGCCATTATGGATACTTCCCCAAATCCACACAAATATGAATTACACCCTCATTCTTCTGATATTCTGGAGATAATGCGCAATGACCAGGCAAACTAAAAATAATACAACAAAACCACAAAAAGCATCCACTCCTACTACATTCAGTTACCCTTTAGTAACATTACGATTAGCAACTTCTTACTCTGTATTTTTAAGCTACTAAATCAGTATCTAGACCAGATTAGCACTGCAGGATAGTATGAAGAATTTAAATAATTAGGCAATATTTTCAGTAGAGCAGCTACAAAACAAATACTTATACTGCAATATTGCAAATCATTCTCCAAAAACTGTCACCATAGATCACAGGGGTAAATGCCTAGCAAAATTTACTAAATATCAGATAGCAACGCAAGTTCTAATGATGACAAAAAAGTCAAGAGGAAGCACACCTGCCACCTCAGCTTCAGTTTCCCATACCACAGAAGCCGATTCAAATCCATTAAGCATATACTTGATATAATCCCATGATGGAACTTGACTGTATATTAAATGCTCCAGAGTTTAAATTCAATATTCATTGTCTTGAGAACCAGGACATGTAATCCAGCAAGGCAGTGCGGATGACATGCATCAAACCACTGAACTACTGTATGTATTTGTTAGTGCCCAGCCCCTGGCTCAACTGCTCCCTGACATAGCCAGTATTCCACCATCCCTATATCGTGACAATATCACTGTCACAAGGATGTTTTACTTTCTTTTTTTTTAAGGGTAACTAACCTTTAGGACATGGCACAATGGTTTTCTCAGAGAAAAAAGATCTAAAATACAAGTATCATAATTTAAGGTACTGATCCACTGCTACAGAACCCACCAGGGATTTATTTTTCTAAACAAGGAGCTGTGTGTCAGGAAGCTCTCCCACTTTTTCAAACTGGTAACTGGAAGGCAACCCTATCCCTCCCTAAAGCCCAGAATCACTTCAAAGTTGAGACCTTATGCATTGCTACCAAGCATGTTTAGAAAACAAATTAAATTTGAAACAATTACCTCACTCAAGCTTTCGTAAACTTATAGCTCTGGAGAACACAATAATATCTGCAAGTTACCTCTCCATGTTTTGCACTGAGTTACAAAGTGACATTAAGACAATGAAAGGATCCAAAAATAAACACGTACTTGGGATTCATATACTACTCAAACCCATTTAAATAGCTACGAAGTGCATCAATAGCAGAAATAGTTTTTTATATAATAAATTATATTTGATCTTTTAATCTAACCGCCAGCTAACAATATTAAAAGACTACAATAAAATCATAGAATCATAGAATAGTTAGGGTTGGAAAGGACCTTAAGATCATCTAGTTCCAACCCCAATCCATGGGCAGAGACACCTCCCCCTAAACCATGCCACCGGAGGCTCAATCCAACCTGGCCTTGAACACCACCAGCGATGGAGCATTCACAACTTTCCTGGGCAACCCATTCCAGTGCCTCACCACCCTTACAGTAAAGAAAATGAGGAAATACCCCTTATGCTATAAAGTGTCATTTGCAGTGGGGCTAGAACTTACCAGTTTCTTGAAAGGGAAAATATCATACATTATTCTACAGTACTCCATGGATGATTCCACCGAACAGGTCCATAGTGATTTTGATATGGGTGCTATAGGTATAATTCCTTGGGTCCGATTCTTTACTAACATATCGAATTCCACATGTTGCCTGCAGGACTCTGCCATATACGGGCAGTGATCCACAACGAAAACAGTTTTATGAGACTCAGAAAAGATTTTCATTTTCTTCCTAAAAGAAGCAGATATAAAAATCAGAACAAAACTGTACAAAGCAAGAAAAATCACACGGAGATTACTGTGCAACTTAGTAAGTGTAAAAATTATCTTACTAGACTATGTAAGTTTCAAAGGTTACCTCTTGCAGTATTTAGATTATGCATTGCATACATTAGCTCCTACGAAACTGCTAAGCTTTAAAAAATAAATACAACCAACCAAATTCCCAGTTTAAGAAGCTATTTACATGTCCTTCGGAAATTTTGCTAGCATACGTATTTAGAATACTAGATTTCTATTTCTTAACTTTAGGAAGAAAAAAAAACAGAGAAAAGTACCATGTTGAAAAGGTAACACTGATGCACACTATTATCTTCCCCACTTTTCTATTTAAAGGATACTTTTGGGGGCATAAAAGTACACAAACCGCTTCCTATTTAAAGCTTATTTCCTAAAATCAGCAACATGGGAAAAAAAATAATTTATAATTTTTTTAATAGAAAAGAAATACAAACTACATAACTATAAAAACTTTGAAGCTGCATAAACATCAGACTTCTAAGTAGATTTTTCAGCCTTCACTTTGCTAGATACATCTTTCTGTTTTTAAATCAACATTTGCATCTGTACTTCGATCTCTCACTGACAGGTACACCAAGTCTGAAATGATAATGCATGTGTTTCTTATCAAGCAAGACTCATAGGAGCACCGTGGTATTCGTCCCAACTATGAAGCCTGGGAACTCTGCAATGAAGTGTGGTACACTTTCCTGTTTCACAACAGACTGGGTTTTGCCCTCCTACAGCATCGCCGAAATACTTTTGAAGCAACTATAACATCAGATCTTGTGTTAGGGTGGACATCATAACTTGAAAACTCAAACTACATATGAAATAACCTTAGACTAGTGTTATTCAGACCAGTATTCTCAGATCAAACGCTCCTCAAATTTACTCAACTTCCAGATGCTTCCATAACATTTCTAATATAAAAATCTATTTTGTCCACACAAATGCTGATTAATTACAGAATATACAAGACCAATGATATATGAGCTCATTTAATAAACTAAAATATTAAAACAACAAAGACTGTAAATGCTCCAACCCTGGCAATGTTCATGGCCAGGCTGGACAGGGCCTTGAGCAACATGCTGTCCCTGCTCAAGACTTGGAACTAGATGATCAAGGTCCTTCCCAACCCAAACCGTTCTGTGATTCTGAGACTTACACAAATCAACTGCGTTCACAACCCTGTTAGGGGTGTGGGGGTGTGATGATGGGGCGATTTTTCTTAGCAACAGGTTCTCTTTCACAGTTCACCTCTTTCGGCCACAGACAAGCGCCAGCCCAGTGGTCCCGGCCCAAGAGTTTGACTCCTATGTTTAGACTGGCAGAGCGCCTATGGGGTAGGGGAAGCCCCCCGGGGCCAAGCAGGCAGGAGGGGCCGGCGGTGTGCGGAGGAGGCGAGGTCGGTGCCGGCCCCCCCGCAGGCCCGCGGCAGGGGAGGGAGGGGTTTCTTACCTGGGCCGGCCCCTCCTTTGATGCAGAAGTCCCGGCCCCGCTCCGCGGCGCGCCCGGGCCCGCCCGCGGGCTCGCTCCGAGGAGGAGGAAGAGGGATGAGGCCCGCGGGACGCCCTAGACAGGGTCGGGCGCGGACGCCTCCGTCCGGGCGACCTCCATGCCCCTCCGCTCGCTTCCTCCTCCGCCGCCGGCTCCGCGGCGAGCGCGGGGCCCAGCTCCTGCCTCCGCGACCGGCGCCCGCGGGGGTGGGAGAAGCGGCCGAAGCCCCCCCCGCTCCGCCCACCCCTGAGGCCGCGGGACCCCCGCGCGGCCACTTACGCCGCTGGCACCACGGCTCCCCCAGCGCTGGCGGGGGGAGCGCCTCTCCCCTTCCTCCCTCCTTCCCCCCGTCCCCGCTGCGCTCCCCGGCCGCGGCAGCGCAGCCACCGGACCGCGGCGGCGGCGGCAGGCCGGGCTCACTCGCCCCCCATAACACCGCGGCCGCTGCGACCGGCCGCGCGCCACTTCCCTCTCGGCGCGGAGGAGGAGGAGCAGCCCGAGGGCGGCAGTCTCGCGAGATGCCGAGCTCCCGCTGCCCGCCTCGCGCCGGCCCGGCCCGGCCCACCCGTCCCCCGCCGCCATTTGACAGCGGGGCGGGCCGGTCCGCGCCAGTCGGGGCTGCACCCCCGGCGCCGGGTGCTGCCGTAGCCGCCGGCCATGAGTGAGTGCTGATAAGAGGGGAAGGGGTTGCTTGGGAGGGGGGTGGTGGGTGTCGTCGGCGCTTGGGAGTTCAGTGGGCTGGTGTGGGGGTACGTGGGGGATCGTGATATCACGATGGGTGCTTGGCGAGGGACCCTTCATCAGTCCTCCCGTGTCCGCCGTGTCGCGGCAGCGTGCCGCTGTCGCGACAGTCCCGACTGCTGTGCCTTGGCGTTGGAGGCCTCGGCGGCCCCCGCTCCCCGCCAGCCGAGCGGCGGGGTGCCCGCAGGTGTGCCTGGCTTGTGGCCGCGCGCCGCCCCGGCACCGTTTTCGGTCCGGGCCTGTGTGTGCTTGGGGAGGTTCCTGTAGCGCGTTGCGCTGCGGGAAGCCGCGGTGAGGGCTCGGCTTTGTCTCTGAGAGTGCTCGTGGGCATCTAGAAACGGCCTGGAACAAGTAGAAACCGCGGCGAGGTTCGGCCCTGCAGAGCTGGGCACCGTTGAGAGGGACGATCCAATCCACTAAGCTATGGGGAAAGGTAGTTTTCAGTAAGGATACCAAAAAAAAAGAGACGGAAAACTAGAGGAAGGTAATAGCAGTGCAAAAGTCTTTATTCTTTGCTGTTGCTTTGTTGTTTAGTTTTTTAAGGGCGGCCAAATTTGATAATGAAAGCAATTAGGAAATAGCAGGAAGTGACAGGAAATGAATATGCAGTACCAGTATTGCTATGTTGAGTTGTTGCTCTTGCTACCTGTTGACCCTGTTGCTAAGATTGCAGACTAACAAATCTGTTTGCAGCTGGGCATGTCTTGTAGGGTAGAGGTCAGGAACCACCAAGTTTAGCAGTTATAGTCCTCATGCTCATTAGAAGAATAATATACAATAAGAATTCATTTAAGTCAACTATATTTGATTAATTGGGGGTTTCCCCAATTGTCCAGGTTATCTCATAGGTTTAGATCTATTTTACGATAAGACAAAAGATTTGTTTTCTCCAGGCAGCCAGATGAACAACTAGAGCGAATTCCGAGAATTAGGGACAGTCTCTTGCCCACCGGAATAATGGTCAAGATTTGGAGCCACTATGAATTACTATGATACAAATAATGATTCTCTTTTCTGAAGTAAAAACCCTGCCTGAAAACAGGAGGTGGGCTCTGGCCTGCTGAAGCTGCGGCATGGTTATAGGGGATCATCACTGAGAGTTCCACACAGGGCACACATGTGTCTTTCCCAACTCACTTGCTGTGGAAAAGAATGCCAGTGGCTTTGCTGCAGACGGATTCCTTTTCATCTTGTGTGGCTGGGTTGGGTCAAAATGAGAAAGTGCACAGGAGAGTGAGTGTGCCCTGTGTTTAAAAATTCATGTTGATGCATACAAATTATCAGAGGTGTTAACTGCATTGTAGTCTGAGTGCCAAATGGATTCCAAGCTCATGGAGAGGCCTGAGAGGCTTTGTTTTATACTAGCTAGAGAATTCATGACCCATGAATTCAGTTAAAGACTGCTCTTCAAGTTGCCTTAAATGTGGATCTTATTAAATCAATTTCTGTAACAGCTTAGCCAGCTAGTGCAGAAGGTCATCTTTTGCTTGTGATATTTTTGTAGTCCAGTGAGAATCTGAGACCAGAATGGAAGGAGAAATGAGGAGCAAGAAAAGCACATCCTTAAAAACAATGCAGTATGATTCCTTTCCACATAATATTTAAAATAGCTAAACCAGATAGAATAAATGTGATAACACATCGGTCTGCTGAAGAACTTGATACCTCAAATGCATACATACATCATATGGAAATGAAAATGAAAATTCTAGGTTGTAAACAGGAAGGATTTAGCATTATGAATGTCTAATAGGAACCTTGTACATGCCAAAATACTGATGCTTTTGATAACGCGTGGATCACAGCAAACACAGGTTGAAACTGTTGTGTTCTGTGCATACAGGAAGCTCGCTTTCTGAAGCTTCTTTATCAGCAAACAAGTCTCAACCTTTCTGTGATGGCAGGGTCCCTGAAAGATTCTTCTTTAGTTCACAGAAAAAGTGAAGTAAATGCTTTTCTATTACATGTGCTCCTCAGAGCTAATGAAATTACCCAATTGAAATGTTGAGAGGTTAGATATTGCAGGATACTCTGGGCGCATGAGAGCCCTTCAGAGAGAACATTCCATACCCTGCTTCTGTCTTGCTCAGTTTTCCCCCACCTTAGTGCATGAGGGCTGGTTATTCCCACTATGTTTGTAAATCTTTTGAGGAGAATGGTGGAATTTCTGGTGTTTGAAATACCCTTAGTTGTACTACTTACTCAGGACAGTGGGAAAAGGTCCAGTGAGGAAAATGGGAGGGTTTCCTTAGGCTTGGGTAAGATGATTTGCAAAGGTGCCGAAGAGAGTTAGAAAATCAATGTGGAGCAATTTTTTTCCCCTGTAGCTCAGGAAAGGCTCATTAACCTTTTATGCTTAAAAAAATCTTTCCTTTACCAAGCGGCCTGGCTAAGGAATGGATTTAGTTGATTCTTTCAGTACCTTAGGAAGTTTCCTGAAACAAATCATAAGTCTTGTATCAGTAAGGCCCATAACTAATAAACCTCTATCATTGCTGTCTGATTACTCAAGAACAGTTCAAGAAGTTTAAGCAGATTTCCTTTTTAGCAGAAAAAGGAGCACGTTTCGTAAAAGAAAACAAAAACTTAGGCTGAAAATCTTAGTCTTGAAACTTGGTGTATCAAGCTTGAGCAGGACAAAATTCAGTGTAAAGGCCAGCAGTCTGGAAATGCTGGTATGCACAAGCGTTTTGCAAGTTTAGCAATCCCAGCTATCGGTAATTTCTGCTAGCTACTGCAATTAAAAGGCTGGTATTTTAGCTGCGCAGTCAGTTCTTTTTCTTAGCTGAGTCGCTGTCTTTATCCTGCTGAAAATTTGACAGTTCCATTCCATGCAGTGAAACATGATGTTTGTGTTCTATTTACAGACATGAAGAAAACATGAGCCTTTAGTTTTCTGTTTATTACCCAACTATCTGTTGAGTCAGTTTGAGCTCTTCTCTTTCTCTGCTGATTTAATACATCAAAATCTTCCAGTCCACTGTAGACCTTTAGCACTGTCTTTTGTGCTGGCGTTCTACTTCTCAAATATCTTGAAGTATATCTGACTTATAGGAGGGCACATTAAACAAAAAAATAGGTAGCACTGAAAAATGAAATAGTTATGCAGTATTTTTTTTTCTCTGCTGCTTGCAGAAGAACATGCATTTGTGCTATTCCATATGACCAATAGTTTTACTTTGGCATTTGGTATGTTAATACTCTCCTCAAAACATAAAGTTTACTTTCATTTCCTTGCTCTGATATGTGGTCTCAATAGCAATTAAAAAGGAGGAAAAGGAAAGGAAGACTTTAATGTGTACTTGAGGCATAATTTTTTCCTACTCATAAAATACTACAAAATGGATGTTTCTGAGAGAGAGGTTTAGTCCACTGCTTTAGTCTAGAAATATATATCTATATTTCACATAGATAGATGTTCTCTGTGTAGCAAGCAGGTGGTGGTGCGAAAATAATACGTTTCTAATCTTTAGAAATGAGTTGCACAATCGAAAAAGCCTTAGCAGATGCGAAAGCACTGGTGGAACGGCTGAGGGAGCATGACAATGCAGCAGAAGCTCTGATTGAACAGACTACAGCTCTTAACAAACGGGTTGAAGCAATGAAACAGGTTTGTTTTCCAACTTTGTTTCCTCCATTAAGAGAGCAACATGGAAACACATAGTTTAAGATAATTTTTATGTGCTACTGTCCAGTCTAAAACCAGTGTGTTATTTGATTAATCCTTTAATACCATACTACGTAGTTTCATTAAAGGAGTGACTATAATCTAAAAATAGGTTGTTTATATATTCAGTTTGATCCTGTGAAGAAGGTTTCTGTAACTCTACCTTAAATATTGAAACCGGCATTTATTTGAACAACACTGGTAGAAATTGGGTTTGTATCTTACAAACCAGTGTGTGGTGGCTTGTGTTTTGCTCTGTTGTGAAACTGCTTGTTTTATTAATTTCAACATGCAGATGTAATCATACAGAGGCCCAGTCATGCTTTCTTCTGTTCAGAATACTTTTCACCTATCACCGCCTTCTTTTGTTTCAAATTAGCTTCTTAGGCTTTTTTTCTGATCAGCTCCATTCTGATGTTAAGCTATTCAAAGCAGGTCATTAGATTTTTCACTAAGAAAACTCCTGGAAAAACATAAAGGGGTCTAATGACTTTCCATGTGAGAGTTCATCCTGTCATTTTAATAGACCACAGGATGTGTTAATGGGCCTATAAAGTAATAAAATCCTGTATGTGCTTCATCCTGTAAAACCAGTCATGCAGAGGCTTCATGACTTCAAACTGAGAGCATTAAACTTACCCATTTGTTGAGAGCTAGGATCCCTTCATTCAGGTCCACAGGACTTGTACATGTACAGCCTTGTGGTTTAAGGTATTGGGAAGCCACAGTAAATATCTAGAGGTTAATACCTCATGGTTTTTTCTTTACCATATGTATATCAGTTTTAAATTACTTGATGGTGAACTTGACCTGCATTAATTGAAGGTTAACTAATGCCCACTGCACACATACTTGAACGAAACAAAGGTGATAGTTTTGTGTCTCTAAGGGGCAGTACGTTAACAACAACTTCAGAAGTGTTTCTGTTTAACATTATTATTTAGAACCAAGCATTATCTTACTGGTTACAGACTTTGACTGACAGTAGAACTGCTCCTTTGTGACTTGCTGATTAATGCTTGCCTTTGGTTACTCAAATATGTTGTGGCTGGTTTATTTTGGTTTTGTTTTTCCAATAACTAGTACCAAGAAGAAATTCAAGAGCTTAATGAAGTAGCAAGACATCGTCCTCGGTCTACGTTAGTGATGGGTATCCAACAAGAAAACAGACAGATTAGGGAACTGCAACAGGAAAATAAAGGTAAAATGATACTCTGTCGTTTTCAAGTTCCAACCTGCACCACTGGAATCAGTGACACTTTCACTATTGATCTGTTCTCAAAAAAACTGTTGTTGAAGTTTTTCTTCTAGTCTTAATTTGTCAGTTTAACTGATTATAACACAATCTAATAAAGAGTCCTAATGTCCAACCACCGGAACTGTGATTGCCAAAAAGTGAGAGTTGTGGAAAATTACTTTTTCAGTCCTTATCTAATGTTTAGCACAAGTGAGATAAATAGAACTTAATTTTGCAATATAGGTATCTGTTTGGAAATGTGTTTCCCAGTGCTAAATGTAACTAATTTAGGAACAGTCAGGAGAAGTTGTAGGGTAAGCACAGTAGCATAATTCCTTCTGGAATTCTGTACACTAGGAATTAAGTGTTCCTCCTGGAATACCTTACTTATTCTAACAGTTACATTCAACAAAGGTTTCAATGATCTTGATTTGTATGAATCTCGTCTTATCTCAGGAGTTGTTTGTCCTTTGACTTAGTATATTTTGAAAACAAGCATTTTTTAACTCTTATTTACCAGATTAAAACAGGTCTGTAAACTTCTTTCTAGCATGTACAGTGTTGCTTATAGTGGCTAGAGTAAAGCTGCTCAGCTACACTCAACATGGCGTATGTCAGCTAAAGGGACTGGATATGAAGTGGTATTAACAAAAGACCTCTGTTTCTGACAAGAATTTTCCCAGGGTAGTCACCACAGAAGACATCTGCAGAGCCTACATAGATTTTTATGGTGCAAGGAGAGGGAACACTTCATTAAGGGCTCATTTCAGTTTTCTCAAGCTGAAATACTTGTTAAGCTTTAACTGAAATTAAAATTATTTTGGTAGAACTACGCACATCTCTTGAAGAACACCAGTCTGCTCTGGAACTCATAATGAGCAAATACAGAGAACAGATGTTTAGGTTGCTAATGGCGAGCAAAAAGGATGATCCAAGTATAATAACGAAGTTAAAAGAGCGACATTCCAAGGTAATAACTTAATTGTTTGGTTGTTTGGGTTTTTTTTTTTCCTTTTTGTTTTTCTTGGGTAACACTTCAGTTAGTTTGTAGTGGATCAGTTTAAAGCTTACTTTGTCTCAGGTTTTGTATTGCTGTACTACCAAGTCCTAATTTTTCTAATCCAGTCCATGAAACATGATAAGAAAGTTGGTCAAGTCAACCTTATTGGCTTCTCTTTTATTTAAGCTTTTACAAAGTAGCATTTCATTACTGTATCTACTTCTTTTGTTTTGCTTCAGTCTTTAAAGCAACCACCTTATTATACTTCCACAAGCCACAAAACTTAGTAATTCAGACATTTAGACTGGCTTTACCTTATGCTTGTGACTCCAACAAATAATTAGTACGTGAAATATTTAAAAGCCTTTTTGAATGGTGAGTAACTGAACATACACTTCTTTCCTGCTTCAACCCTTGGTTCTTGTTTCAGTACTGACCAGGATTGCTGAGTAGAATCTAGGGCAGCCTGAGGTGCTTAAAGGGTGGTGAAAGTTGTTGGTGAAAGGTTGCTGCATTTTATGGCCTTTGTAAACTAGAAAAGCAAAGTGTTGTTAAACAACATTTCTGTAAACTATTGTGAATGAGGTGTATGGCAAACAAAAAGGAGAGAAATGCAAAAACTGTTCACAGATGTTTGTGGCTATCTTTGTAAAGAACCACTTTCGTTGCATTCTTTGGCATTACAGCATTTAAGTTTTGCATGTGTGCTTTCCACAGTAGAACCCTACACATTTGTGTTAGCATCTGGTCTAACACTAGTGACCTTGGAATAGGTCCTGAATCAGACTGATCAATAGACCATGTAAGCTGGCAAAGTAGGAAGCAGGGAGGAGGGCAATCAGTTTATCTAAAACCCACTACCTCCTTCCCAGCCCTTCTCAAGGGTACATCCTCACCGACTCATTCTTTACCACTGATCAGAGCTTCAAGGTTAATTTAGTTTTTTGATGGGGAGAAAAAAAAAAAGTCTCCTATGATCACCTTCTGTGGAAAATGAGAAGAAAATAAAGATTTACAGCAAATTCTACCCCCCTCCCTCCCCCTTCCTCTCCCCTGCTCTGGGTGGATGTTTAATAAGTAAACAGCTGAACAACAGCTTTGGCAATTGAGGTGCAGAGAGGAAAGGGTGGAAAGGGCTGATGTTTGTTTTAGTAAAGTATATTTGGGTCACATCAAGTTTATGATTCCAAGTAAGGCAGTTCTTTATGGTAGCTTAATAATTTCTCGTAGTTTAAAGGCAAGCTGATCATCTGCTATGTGTGTGGACCTCCATTCAACTTCATAATTTAAAGGTGGGATTTAACTTTAGTCTGTAGTGTTCTTTATTTCAGTCTACTGTTCTGCTTTTCCCAATATTAGTTAGTAGCTGTGGGGAACTTTGTCCAAAGGTCAGGTCAGACACAAATAGGCTGGCATGATAGGTGGTCAGTGAAAACAAATATTTTAATGGTGTTTCCAAAAGCTTTTATTTTTCAGTGTCTTTTCGTCAATTTGTCCTTATTCAAACTCTGCTCTCATAGAATCACAGAATGGTTTGGGTTGGAAGCGACCTCAAAGACCGTCTAGTTCCAGCCCCATTGCCATGAGCAGGGACACCTTCCACTAGACCAGGTCGCTCCAAGCCCCATCCAGCCTGTCCTTGGACACTGTCAGGGATGGGGCAGCCACAGCTTCTCTGGGCAGCCTGTGCCAGTATCTCACCACCCTCACAGAACTCCCTAATAGCTAATATAAATCTCCCCTCTGTCAGTTTAAAGCCATTCTCCCTTGTCCTATCCCTACATGCACTTGTAAAAAGTCACTCTCCAGATTGCCTGTAATCCTCATTTAGAGACAGAAGACTGTTATATAAGGTCTCCCCTGAGCCTTCTCTTCTCCAGGCTGAACAAGCCCAACAACTCTCTCAGCCTGTCTTCATAGCAGAGGTGCTCCAGCCCTTTGAGCATTTTTGTGGCCTCTGGATTTGCTGCCGGCAGTTCCATGTCCTTTTTATGCCTGGGACCCCAGAGCTGAATGTAGTGCTCTATGTGGAGTCTTAGCAGAGGGGTAGAATCACCTCCCTTGACATGCTGGTCATGCCCCTTTTGATACAGCCCAGCACATGGTTGTTTTCAGGGCTGCAAATGCACGCTGCTGGATCATGTTGAGCTTCTTATCAACCAACATCCCCATCATTATTTACTTCTTATGTTGTAGGAGCTGCAAGTACATGTGGACCAAATTACAGAAATGGCAGCAGTAATGAGGAAAGCCATAGAAATTGATGAAAAGCATGGTTGTAAAGAGCAGGAACGAATCCTTCAGCTGGAGGTAAGTACAAAATCAAAACAGCTATGGCACCACTAGCAAGGCAGTAAATATTATCAGTTATTTCTGTTCAGTTACTCTATCTCATATGAGTTCCAGTATCAGTCACTCACACTGCTATTTTGTTGCACTTTCCTTTTGGAGAACTGGAAGTGCTATTTTCCCCTCTGTCTTCTCCTTAAGTCTTGCATGGTGATACCAGTCTCTGATGTCTGATGATGAAGAATTTACATATTGGCTTAAGCTTTGTCTTTTTTTAAGTCTCCAGGAGTGTAACCAAAAGCGAGGAAATAATACAGATTCATCATAATGAGGCACTGGGGTGCAAATAATGATACCCACACCTTTAGTTTTTAAATACGATTATTTTTTTAGTAAAAATTTTGTGCCTTTGGGGGGATTCTCAGGTGCTTAGCATTGGAGGAGCCACAGTTTTGCTCTTGGATTAAGTACTAGCAAAGCAGTTAATTATTGGACAGTGTGTGTGGAAAGAACAGATGTTTCTTTTAAGTGTAACTTACTCTTTTCTTACCCATCTTTGTGTTTTGAGGGGTTTTTTTTATGCTTAATGCCCATTCAAGAGAGCAAGAGACTCAGAAACCTAAAGTTCTCAGTTTTAAAAAGTAACATAGCACCACCTGACTGCAAATCAGTATTTTAATCCTTTACATAGGTTTGGAGTATAGGGGAGGTTGTTAATGGAGTTATCTTGACTTCTTTCTGGAGTTCTATTAAATACCTTTTTCTTTCTCTGGTTACAGCAGGAAAACAAAGGCCTGAGAGAAATTCTTCAAATAACCAGAGAATCATTTCTGAACCTCAAGAAGGAAGATGCATCAGAGAGCACATCTCTGTCAGGATTAGTAACAAGCAGTGATTTGAGCCTGAGGAAAAGCTGAAGACTGTGGAAGCCCACAAGCTTCAATTGCACACTTTACAAACTGAGTATCAGGGGTCACTTGTCAAGCACTTGTTACTGAATAGGGCACCAGCAAGCTAATGCATCTTAAACTCCAGTTTAGTGGCTTTTATACTGTGTAAATTACAACTGGTATTCTACAAAAGCCTTAGGGACAGACTTAATTGCCATAGATCTAATTTTCATAGGAAATGGATTCATGCACTTACCACATTGGAAATTCTTCTATATGACATCATTTTACAGAAAAAAGACAAGATTTCGCAGAATTTAGCTAAATTCTTGTTCATAAAAAGTTTCAGTGTGCCTGTTATATAATGAAGGTAAGCTTTAAAGTCTGATCTCTGGCTAAGAAGTAATAACTTCTGAATATGCATTGTGCATGGTCCACGTCATGTTTTTTCCTTTTAGTATGTTTTTAGTAGATTCTCATTTTGCCACAAACCTGTTTAATGGAAAGAGTGCACAGGCAGCCTAAAACATAAGGATGTCTGTGGTTTAGCCTGTTCAAATATAAAGTTGATTGTCCAAACATAAGCCATGGTTTTGCTGTTGTTCAGTATCTCTTTGTTTAAATTGAACACGATTCTTTAAAACATATCTACTTAATTGTATTTTCAAAACATGAAAATAGCTGCTCCTGCTTTGTTGGCTTCTGGAACACAGGTAGCACAGTATTATTCTTCCTTAGCTTTTACTTCTAAGAGAGAAAACCAGGCTCAGTTCTCTAGAAGCAAGAAGCCACAGTAGTTCCGTGTATTTCTTCTCAGATTGGGAAATGGCAATTTGGAAGCACCTGAGCAAAAGCAGCATTTCTGCAACTAGTTGGCAGCCTGCAGTTAGTACTCTTCATTTTTCATTCTTAAGTACTAAATAGCCATCAGGAAGGTTTTTAAGTAAGTTTGAGGTACGTGTTATGTTTGCACTAGGGAAAGCTTCACTATGCTATACTGACAAATAGACTGCTCACTTCTAATCCTGCAATACTCGCAGAAGTGAAAAGGAATTAGCGTAAAGAGAAGCCAAAATACTTGATATTTGGCTTTTGTTTGTCTGACTATCCCTTCTTGGTCTAGGCAGCGAGAACACTCCTACTTTTGATGGGTATCATCACTTTTTATCCAGCACATTAGTATATTCTTTCCTTGGAAAACATAGCAGCAGCAGAGTGAAAGCTTTCAACCACAGATAACTGTAGATCTATAAATGACACCTGCAGTTGAGTATTTTGGCTATTTAATACCTCACGCAGAAAAATAAGCTGAACCCCTATTCTGAAATCAACTATTAATCAGATTTGATTTTCAGTTGCAACAATGCAGAAAGAATTAAGCACCAAACACTTTGAAGTGTGTCACTTTCAAATGTAACTTCCCTTTGACTCGGTACAGCTTCCCTCAGTTCAAAGTAAACTCACCTCAGCTCTAACGGTGAAATTCCAGGGCCCAATAAACTCATTTATAGGGAACTTAATATTTTTGTCCTGTTGCTGCCCCGCTTCCGATAGCGTTTTTAAGAGGAAAAAGTGAAGTGGTGGCAAAGGACTGTTTGGCAGAGAGAACAAATACTGGTTTTCAATGAACCAATCCGGATGGGAAGAAATGCAGTTGAAAGGACAGATAAATTCATGCTATCCCAACTTGCACAGCATTTTTTAAGTAAGTTGAGGAATTGGTTTTTCTCTTTCCAGAGCGCCTCAGCTTCTTTATAGGCTTAAAAATATAGTGAGGACTTTCATGTACATGGGAAGACAAAAAGTTTTAACCATTTCCAAACTTACTGAAGACCTGGTGGGAGTTTTTTGGGGAGCATTTGAGCTCCAGCACAGAACAGCCTTGTCTGCTATTAGCGTCTATAAAGCCTTGCCAATGCTGCTCTCATTTAGATTTTGCATTCCTGCTGTAGCTTGCAAGCTGGTGAGTTACCTTTTTTTTAGTGGAGTATTTTGTTGTTGCAAACTCACAAGAAGCTTGGGGTTCAGTTGATCACGTGATTCCTTTATAAGTGTCTTTTCAGCCATTGACTGGTCTCAGACATTTATATCCATGTAATGCTGAATGCTGTTTCCTGGCTGACATTCTGGTTTGCCTTTCAAAAAGAGTCTCCAGCACTGTATAGCAGAGAGGGGGTGTTAGTCTGTGGCAGTTCTTAAGGTTGCTCTATTATGAAATAATGCTTGATTAGTGTTTATTTTTGTAAAGAAAAATGTGACTTAATTTATCTACTCCTAGTCTTCATATTTGATACTTCTCCCTTTTCATCCCCCTGACCTGATCACTTTAGGATTTTACAGAACCTTCACGGTGTGTGGAGTGACTATTTTTCATTGCATACCTGTTATTTTTGTAATGCAGATGGCTTGAAAAGAATTTATTGCTAGAACTGTGTACTGTACAGTAAACTTATTTTATGAATAAAGTTGACTGAAAATATGGATTTCTTCATGCTTAAAACAGGGCCCTGAATCCACAGTGAGCCTTGGCCATAACATGCAAGAAAAAAATGCATCCTTTTGTCATTGAATCAGCTGATCTTTATACTTCAAGGCAGGCAGGCCAAATGTAGTGCTTTTTTTCACATTGCTATGTAACGAGAGAAAAATCCTCTGTATAGTCTTAACTTTCTTTTGAAAAGCAGTAGTCTTTTCTACAACAAGCAGTTATCCATCTTTCAAATGAACCACTGGAAGTGTTTTCTAAGCAGTCCACTGGCTTTGACTTTGGATCAAAACATACTTTGGTGCAGACAGCATGTGACAGCTGAGGGTTGCTCTTGAAGATTAAAAAACCCACTTTTGGTTCAGACTCCAGGTTCTCTTCTCTGTGATACGTAAATGAGAACAGGAGTGGATTACATTCATAAGCTGACGATGTCATGTTTTCTCCACTTCTCCATGATTTCTCTAAAGAGAATCTTGTTTTCAGTATCACAGATTTGGTGTTTAAAAACAGGTAATAAATGTCATGCTAAATCATAAATACAGGTAGTAGCTAAAACCAAAGGGCAGCTTGAAACTAAACTGGGCTGCTTCTTACAACTAAGAAACTTAAAAAGCTAAAGCTATTTAGGTATTGGAGTAGGGCATTGGAGGAGAAGATTATGGTCAAATACAGAACGGATAGCCCTGCTTTCATACAGAATTGTGTTTACTAGGATCCCTTTGTAGATACCCAAGGTAAGAGTTACATTGGCTTCAGAAGTTTTCACGTTATTTTGCAAACATTAAGCATTAAAAGCACTTTTTCCTGATTAAGACTTTCTAAATCTGCTGTTTGAGTGTAAGACATGCACTTTTTCTCTCTGGAGACACTGATGTCCAAGTGTCTCATGATGATAGGTACTTAAATTGGCTGACAGAACAATGGTGCTGGTCACAGTATAACAGGTTGTATGCAATGACAATGGAAGAATGAGACAGGAGAACAAAGGAAATAGTGAAGTCAGAAGTGAAGTTAACGTGGTGGAGGAGTCAATTTTAACATGACACCTTTACCAACCTTTTTGATACCATGCTGTTGGCAACACTTAAGTTCTGGAAGCAATATCTGCCACGAGAGACCAAAACTGCAAAAGGAGAAAAAGCAAGAGCCCAGCTGTAGGTGCTGGGAAGCTGCCAGCCCTCTGCACAGCTGTCACAGGAGCAGTGGCCCAGAGGGAAGCCTTTTAACACAATGTGCAAACAAAACCACCTCACTGCTGTCCTAGAAAGATCCATATGCTCTCCCACACATGGATCCCTAAACCAGCACCAAGGAACCAATGCCTGTTGTGACTGTTTAAAGTGGTCAGGTAGGTTCTGTAATATACCAACAGAAGACCTCTTGCTAAACTTACCTTTCCAGAACCCCATGGTGTGCAGGGAGAACCACACGTGGCACACAGCTGTTTGATACCACATGCACATTCCTGCTAAAGGTGTAGGTCACTCAGCCTCACCTTTTGCACCTCCCACTTTTCTTTTGCGATGCAGTTGATTTTCATGCTGATGACAGTAGAGAAGACTAAACAAAACTGCTCAGCTTCCACATGCTAAAGTGTGCTGCAAAATAAAACACATTCTGTTTCAGTGACTGCATGAGAAAAGATACTGATGCTCCTGCTGCCTGCAAGCACCTTCCTTCCCCAGGCACTTTCTGATGCAGCAGGGTGCCTGTTGGAGCCAGTGTGGTCGCAACTTTGTATTAGAGAACACAGGCTGGTACAGGTCAGAAGGGACCTTAAAAACCATCTAGTTCCAACCCCAGTGCCATGGGGGGCAGGGACACCTTCCACTAGACCAATAACATCATTACTTCCCAAGCTTAGAAAAAGGCTTCACCAGAAGGAGAAAACCTTAAGCAGCTGCTCAACGTGGAATGAAACATTTCCCAAATCCAGTCTTGGAAAAAGTACCTGCTGGCAACACTCCTTGGACACAAGCTAGAGAACAGCGGCACAAGGGAAACAAGCAGCACTCCAGCTGCAGTCACTTTCTGTTGCCCAAAAGTGAAGTTTTACCTTTTTCTAAAGAACAGCAGAATGAATTGTTTCCATACAGTATTGTAAACCTTAAAAAACACATATGAGGACAGCTATTTCAGCAGTGAAAAGCATTACATAGATTTTCAACAGTTGAGTTGTTGGGAGCCCGAACAACACAGCACATGGATTGGTGCAGGGTGACCAGTGTCTTCATTCTTCCAATACTACACTCAGGAACATAGTAAACAACTTAAATGAATCACCATCTGCAGCTCATTATATTACTGGCTGGGCAAACAGCACCTGCCTCCTACGATATACTCCAGACATGTTTCTTTTCTGCTTCCTGCATATGGCTTTCCCCCAAAGCATTCAGGATAAAGAGAGGTTAATCCAGCTTGTTTTGAGCTCATTAGACAACAATATGTTGTTATACCAGAAGGCTCTAAAGAAATGCAGAAAAATGCAACGAGTGCTTTTCCTGACAAGATAGGCTTGTGAAAAGCCAGTTCTGAAGCAGGCAGGCATGTTGTACACAGCCACTCCCTCTCACCCCCAGAATAAGCTGATTTATTGCTCTGTTGTGAAGTTGTCCTCCCCCAGCATGCATGGAAGGCTAAAGCCTTCCATACTCCAACAGGAAACAGCTGTCTGCCTACAGACAAGGTCTGGTATAAACAAGGTTCTGCTTGAACAAGCAGAAAAGTTATTGGAGGTCTCGTTTCTAGAGAAAACTGAAGCACCAAAGACATGTGAGGGAACAACAAAACCAGGTGAATATCAACTACAATTCAAATTAATAGGCAGGGATATATCCATGCACCTCAGCCACTGAGTCAGAACACAGACCTGATGCTTACAGTGCTTGTCTTCCATAGGGTATTTACATACTGGAAGCTCAGTGCTTCCCGTTCTGACTATTCAATGGCTAAACCAACCAGAATTCAAGGCTGTAATAAAGCCCCTCACAGGTACCACCACGAAGATCACATGCAAACCTACATCACACTGCTGCCAGCTCTTAAGGAAGAGAGATTAAAAGCTCCAAGGCTGAGTGAAAAACGCACATATTGATTTTTCAGAAGTTTTTAAGCAAAGGAGGACAAGGACGAGACAAGGACAATGCCAGCATGAAAGCTGAAGAGCTTTGCAGGGGTGAGAAGCACGAGTGAAAACATGCAGAATGCGGTTGGTGGGAAGGCTGTTTTCACACATGTTCCAGGTTGGAGCAGTGGACAGATACAGAGGGGGAACAAAGAAATCCTTGAAGCTTCATTTATCTCTTTTGCTATTGCAAAGAAAAAGACAGGCTGGGAAAGAGTAACCTGGCACTAGTTCAGGGAAACAGGAAGATGTCATGGGTGAGCAATAGCTACAAGATCTGCAGCGCTGAAGGATGATTTTGGGCGTCTTAACCCAGCCTGTTGCCTTGACACTACAAGCCGAAACATACACCTCACACTTCAGGGTTAGGAGCAGAAGTGTGTTGAGACAGTCCTCTAGAAATTAAAGAAATAAATACACCCTCCTGAAGAGTTACTGATGTTTGTGCCGTTTAGTAGCAGGATTTCGGTCCTTAAGCAGCTTTGGTCCTTAAACTGAACCTTGCTTTACCCTGCTTTTTGTTTTCCAGTTGCTTGGGACAGTTTCATACAGTTTTGGCAATGCCCAAATGCCTCAGACACACGAAAACAAGACCAGCTTGAAATCAAGGCACTGGGCAAGCTAGGCCATGCTGCAGTCTCTCTGGTAGCAATACCAGAAGTATGTCAGCCAGTTACTGTACTTGATAGGACCGAGTTTGGGTTTCAGACTCGCACCCCACAAAGTCTGCATTCTGCTCAGGTTTCCCCCAGCCAGGCTTGCAGCCCCAAGAGGCAATGATGTTAACGCAACACAACATTTTCCCCAGAAGCTTCTATCACGGAGTTTTATTAAACACCCAGAAGTTGCACCCCCAAAGCGGTTTGGGTGCTTTATACCCTGACACATGCAACATTTCCACTAACTGGTTAAGAAGATCTAATGACAGCTACTAATACCTTTTCTTCTTACCAAGCATTAGTAGAGTAGACTGTTGGATTGGGAGCTCTACACCATGCCATTCCTCCCCATAAGGAAAGCCACTTGCATAGGACACAACTGCCGAGACAACAACGGAACATTTATTTTGTGGGCCCCCTTCTATAATTTCCCATAACCTGCTCCCAAATCAGTTTGTCTTTCTCTTCATCAAAGTACATCCATGGAAAGCCTGAGTTGTTTCTACTTTCAGTCACTTTGACTATTCGGGGAAACAGGCAGGCAAGCTGCCTGACATTCATAGCACTCCATGAAGCAGTAGTCAGTCCAGATTTGTGTTTTTAAAGCAAGGAAATAGTGACAAGAACAAAGGAAGACCTGTTTGTTTAGGATCAGTGTCCTAGAGTTCACTTGTGCCATAGCTTGCTTAACTGCTAGAAGAAATCAGCATGGGTGTGAGAGCAAGGGGAGGAGGAAAAGGGCTTCTCCTGCAGATTTGGACCAGGACCAAAACACATGCAGATCTAGGAAAGCTCAACAAGCATCTAAGACAAATGCCACAATGTGATCATTGCACATTACTACAATGCACCAAAGACTGCAGAAGACTCAGTGAAAGAAGTGTGCTGGAGTCATCTTGGCAGAATAATTCTCTACAGCAGTAGAAAATAGTCCAGAGAGCTTCAGTTTACAGGAAGCTTCAAAGCACTGCCTAGAAGGACATAGAGTCCTCAGCAGCAGTAGATGGTAATATTTTAAGCCAGCAAAATCGCAAGGTAGCTGTGTAAAATTTAGCACAGCTAACACAGCAAGGCAGGAAATGCTTCCCATGAGAGACTCGGCACTCCAAAGAGAGGCATGGCAGGGCAGGATTCAGTTTTCATTTTGCAACTGCCTCAGAGGGTACACAAAAAGCAACTTAAAATTATCCCTTCAAAACCTCACTGCATCAGTTTGTGTATTCTGATTATTACCACTGTTACCCACTATGGCTTACGGAATATGGAAGACAATTCCCACACTGCTTCTGAGCAGTCTAAGAGAAAGTAAATCTCCGAGTCAGGATTTTAGAAAGAGTCCAAAGCCCCCTTCTGCCGTAGATTTTCTACATGATCTTGCAGACTAGTTTCCAGTCAAGAAGTGGATGACCACCATTCCTTTGTTCTCTAGAACCTCAGTCTCACAAAGCCGTAAGAAAAAGCCTCTTCGGACCATGCACTTCCTCACTAGATTCACACAGAACATAACCTCTCTCCAGCCTCTGGATGTCACTGCAACTACAGTAAGCCCTTACAACGGGTCAGCTAAGTTCCTCCCTCCCCCATCCCCTGGGCCTAAGAAGTTTTTTTCCAAAACAAACTATCCCTACAATACCGAAGACAAAACCTAAGTTGTAAAAGCATCTTTGAATTCAAAGAGACCCCATTAGTTCCAATATTCTTTCAAAAGACATCTTTATTATAAAATATATAGAAAATTAGAGTTAAACTTGTTTCTTGGACAATATTAATCACAGCAGTTATAAAAAGACCAAGGTAAACATGTTTAAGAGCATTTGTATACCAAATAAGTGTTTGCTACCTGCATCAAATACAGCAAAGACATGCTTAGTATCAGCGCAGCAAGGGCAGTCAGCAAGCATCAGTCTGCCAGAGGCTAGGGAAAGAGCCCCTCATGGGCCACAACAGCACAGTGAAGCAAGACACAAACTGAAGGATCTCAGCCTTGCTCTACTGTTTGAGGCAGATGTTGCAGCTCCAAGAAATCACGGGATTTGTCTCTCAACACATCAGATGAGCTCAGTCACCTCTTACTATGCCATTAAGCTTTCATTCCTTAAAGGAAAAGGGCAGGTAAGTAGAGTCATTTTAAAGCCCTTCATTCCTTGCTATTGTCAGGGTGTCTTAGCTTTCACCTAAGTTCCCAAATAAAGCTCTTTTTCCAGTTTCCTTGCATACTTATACCAAGAACTTAAAGTGATGACAAGAACCTGAGTTGCCACCATGAGGGTATTCACTCATGAGGGTTTCATTCAGGTAGAAGAACAGTCATCCACCTTCAGACAGGAAGGACTGTGCACTTTGCTGCCCACACTAGAAGTACAAAGATAGGAGGAAGAAGAGCTACCACAACATATACCAAGGTACAGGACACAAAACTTCAACCAACCATCATTTAATGCATGACAGATCACCATGTAAACACTGACCATGAAGACCAGGATTGGGTATGGTGGGCAAAGGCAGGTAAAACCAAGGACAGCCTCAGGACTGCTTGTGCATTTATGTGAGCCAAAACCACAATGCTCCAGTCTGCATTTTAAATATGGCTATTTGGTTTGGTTTTAAGGAAGTCATTAAAGCCACCACACAATATTACAATCATCTACCCTTATCCAGTTTTATACTACATTCCGCTTTGGACAGACGCAATCCAAAGTGGTAAGGAACATAGCTAGTATGGATCCTGGTCAAGATTTTACTAGCGGGATGCTGGTTTTCACCCCTTAATGGCAGAATTAAAAGATATATTGATTAAAAGTTAAAATAGTGTTTCAATCAATTCCAGGAAAAAAAAACAAAACAAAAACGAACCAGAACTGCTGTTGGCTATAAAGAGCTTATTTAGCTTTTCCTTTTATGACAGCACCATCAAAAAAAGAAAATATATCAGAGCAGAAACAAGACAAGATCTATTCAGAAGGCAAACAAGGAGGCAAACTTCTTGCATCCTCTTAGCAGTCATCTCTGCACAGATGGCCAGCTTGCTACAGAACCAGCTGAAAGTAAGAAAGTATTCTTGTCTCAGATCAGGTCCACTTCCTGAGCCCCAGTGTGCACACTTACAACAGTTAATTCAGTGCAGTTTAAATTCAAGTCACTCAGTTTAGCTTGCAAAGTACAGTAACACTTCTTGAAAACAGCTGTGTTTGCAGCCACACATTCTGTACCTATATTAGGTGGTGATACTTCAGTTCCTGCTAGAACTTCTGTGTGTGGTCCTCATCTTTCATGCCTCACAGTTTGAGAGACTATCCACTTTAAGGAGACAGTCAGGCAATATTTCAGCAGTGGTTTCCACACTACAAGAGAAGAACCAGAACTGTACCGGTTGCTTTCTAAGAGTTGTTTTGTATTTCCCATACCTAAACATCAAACTGGATCACCACAAGATAAATACCTGTACTTGACCATTAGTACAAGATTCTGCAGCTAGACATACATGTTACAGCAGGCTGAGTGGGCCATTGAGGAAAGAGTCACAAAACAGCATGTAGTGTACCAACAGATAACTTTTCTTCCAGGTTGGGCAAATACGATCATCTTTAAATTAAGCAGGGCAAACTGGCAGTGGTAATCCTGCACCACTGCCTGGTTTGCTGGTGATCACTCATGTTGCCATTTCTAGATTCTTCCCCTCTGTTCCCACTAGTTATTTGGCAGGTTACAGAAGCAAAGGAGTTCTCTCCCCAGCTGGCTGCTCTTTCTGAAAAAACTCTTTGATATGCAGCAGCTTGTTATGGATCCTCTCTCTCAGGGGAGGGATATGATGGCTAGGGTCTAAGACATTGGTGCTTCTGCGCTCCCTTTCCCTCTTCCAGGCAAGATAGGGGTGCGGTGGGAAGGGCACTTCACTTCTCTCTCGGCGAAGCTGCACAGTTATTCCGCTGAGGGCCAGCATTGTCCACACTGACAGAATAATGAAGTCTGAAAAAGAGAAACCGAACAGATTCCTGTATCAAAGCAGAACATTCCTTCCTTTCCCAAGCGCAAACACTTAACAAGTATAGTGACAGAATGAAGTATTGTCTCTGCAGCCTTACATGCTTAGAGTAACTCCATGCAAAGGGGATAACACACATGGGGCAAGATGAGCCTGTTCAGTCACCACATTAGGCCTTTTGTCTGCCCACCCCACATACTTACCAGCAAGGTCCAAGCCCAAGAAGCACCTTTCACAAGGGTCTCTGCCACGTAACACCTGCTGGAAGGTTGCTGCCTTTGGAGCGTACTCAAGTATTTCTTTTGCAGGACTAGATTTTATCATTTGGGAGTTAAACCTTATACTGTACTTATTTTGTTCTTCTTATTCCTTCCTATCCTCAATTACTGTTTACAATAGAGCCAAAGAGGCAGTGTTTTTTCTTTAAAAGAAGTAGTCTTCAGACCTGTACTCACCATTTGTTTGAAAAGGCACACTGGTGTAAGCTCTGCTGAAGTAATCATTGAGGAGCCTTCTGAGCAGGTCTAAGGTGATGTAGGCAAGGCTTGTGTAGATGTAACAAGCAATAGCTAGGATCACTGCATAAGAGCCTACTATTCCAGAGGCCAGTATGTTCAGCTAGAGGAGAAGACAAAACACAGCTTCAGGAGACTGATAAACACTCTTTAGTCCCCCACCTCATTAAGACAGTAATTGGTACCAGTTCTTCTACTGGAAGCTGGCTGCACACACCTGTTCCACAGACATCCTTTTAAGACAGCAGAAGTCAACTAAATGCAAGCATTAGCAGATGCTATGTGCAACACTGCAGAGAGTCATTCCTTTGATTATGGACCACTTAGCACAAAAACAACTGTCATGGTTTAAGCCTAGTCAGCCACGCAGTCTCTCTCTCACTCCCCCCTGCTCCCAAGAGGGATGGGGAGGAGAATCGAAAGAATGTAAC
Organism: Myiopsitta monachus; assembly: GCA_017639245.1. NCBI lineage: Eukaryota > Metazoa > Chordata > Aves > Psittaciformes > Psittacidae > Myiopsitta > Myiopsitta monachus. The sequence goes on from CM029920.1 coordinate 84,927,795, forward strand.
TCCCACGGGCTGAAATAAGAACAGCCCAATAACTAAGGTATAACACAAACCACTGCTGCTATCACCAATAATAACAACAATAAGGGAAATAACAAAGGAAGAAAATACAACCGCTCACCACCCACCAACCGATACCCAGCCCAACCAAGCAGTGATCTGTTCAGCAGGGCTGAACAGGAACTCCCCAGAGCTGGTCCTGTGCTGACTTAATGAAGCTGTATTAAGTTTTCTATATATATCCCACAGAACTATACTTTGCATTAAGAAGTCTGACAGCTTTCCTCCCCTTAAGGTGACAGTGCAGATTACTTACAATTCTTGGACAGCCAACAAAAAGCACTGGAATCAGCAAGGCTACAGAAGAAAAGGTCACCCAGAACACCACATCATCACGGAAGACCCTGTAGTCTCCTGCAAAGACATCACATTCCACATGTGATTTACTAGTTAGTAAAACATTTCCTTTTATGCAAAGGATTGGGGTGAGCTCTCCCCCTCCCCCAACACCCCACAGATTTTGTACAATCAGAAGTATCCAGAGCGCAGTGTTGAAAAGTTCAACTTTTGAGCTCAAGTGAAGAAATTGTTTAAGGTGCATTGTAGCAGTTACTCAAAACAAGAACAGAAAAAGACTACCCTAGTTGGGTATAATGAGTATAGGTCCTGTACCCTGGGTTTGGACAGCAGACCATGCTCATGAAACAAAGCTTTTTTTTTTTTAATGAGGCATATGTTACTCATCTGGTAAGAATGAAAAGTACCAGAGTATTTCTGCCTAATAAGAAACCATTTTGTTACTTATACAGGTTTAGAATATATAAACCTGCATCTACGTATATTTTACTCCAGTATGGCGCAAGTGCAGCCATGACAACAACACAACGCAACAAATTCTTTTGGATTTAGGAAGAGTAATGAAGTCACTCAAACACTACTTTGCTCTCCCTGCTTTCTAAGGCCTCACCTTTTCTAAGCTGACCCCCACCTGAACCCAATTTTGCTTTAATGAAGACCAACCAGGGACTGCATGGATTATCACAGAATTGTGGCTTAAGTTGAACACAGATGACTAAAGAGTCCCACCAAGGGATACTAAGTAGAAGACTACTGATGTTTAAAATCACAACAGAGAAAAGCGTGGCTGGGCTGTGATGCCCACAGGTGATTCCAGCTCAGCAGCCTCACTGGCTTTTAAGCAATTAGTCTATTGGTTCTCTCAAAGTCACTCTGAAGACCCTGATGATGTCAATCCAGCTGCAAATACAAACTTGACTCCTAGAGTGCAGTGCTCCCAGAGCCTTGCACTATAGTATGGTGAAAGATAGCAGCAAGAGTTCCTCAATCCATATTGCCTTCACAACTGAAGCCCCCAAGTTCAGACTGCAGATTTTCTAATGTGACTTTTTCTGGATAGGAAATAAAGACAGACAGCAAGTGCATGCCTAGAGCAGAGCTGGTGACACTGACTGCTGAGATGGCACACAGCTTATGTAGAAAGGGCCTCAGTAATTTCTCCACAGAAATTTCCCACTTTTCCTTTTCCCACTAGTGCAGATTCCTTAAGTAGTTTTAACTACAGCACACCTGAACAAAGGCTTCAGTTATGTCACTATTCCTTCCAACACTGGAAAGGGAAAGTTAAACATCATACTAAGATAAACCAGAGCAGCATTCACTTTAGAGCCTTGCAATGTCTCTGTAATACAGCAGGAACACATCACACCATAGCAAGCACTTTGCAGCAGAGTATTTCAGTGCATACCTAGTGGGGTAAAGAAGACCGTTGATGAAAAGAGAAATCCCAGCACAAGTCCAATAACAAACATGCAGAGTATGATCGAGCCAAACCTCCACCAGCTCACAACCAAGAGGAACCCTCCAATAATTCCAGCTACTGCTGTCAAAATAATACGCACTGAAAAACAAAAGAGGAAATTCCAAAACTCTGAAAACTTGTTATTGCAATACTGTATCCAGCAGCTTTACTTACATTTTTGATTGTTACCTAATGAAAACTTTCTGAATACAGCCAAGAGTATCAGTATTTGCCTCATGCATATTCTACTTAGACTCCAATCTGCAACTGAGAATGGACTACTTCCAGTAAAGGGCTGGAATAAAAGGCCTGCTACTATGCACATTCAGTTCTCAGGGCAGTTAAGGTTGCAACTGCTAACACATACGTATCAAAAAAGTAACTATGAGGCAGGACACAGACAAAAAGAACTAATTGTTTCTGATCTATCAAGCAGGGCACAGACTTTCTCCTTGTTTTACAGATGAAATCTGTATTTGATCAGAAAATGAGGTCCATCCATTATAAAAAAAAATTAGAAATGAAGCATGTTGCAGAAATTCCAGGATTCCTAAAAACCTGGGTCTTCCTTAGCTAGATATTGAAATTTGTCTCTTATAGTTGCAGCTATAATTAATTCTGCTGCTTTAATTCTGCTGTTGGAAGCAACAGCAGAATTAAATGCTCTGTTGCATATTCAGCTATTATGGTAATCACAGCTCAGTTCAAGTACCCAGATACCACCCTCCTATCCTTCCTAAGGCTGGCCAACAACAAGCACAACTGAGATTTTACTTAAGAGTTTCATAATAATACTTTTGGAAGGGCATGGGGTATCCTAACACATCTACTCACCATCATAACCAAGGCCAGTTACCCGTGTGATGAACACAAAGAAGAAGAAGGCTGTGAATATGAAGCCCATGAAGAATAAGTCTAGAGAAGAAGGAAAAAGTATACTGTCGTAACACTTCATACCAAACCCACTTCAGTACATCATCAAGTACCTTGAAGTTACAACAGGGAAGGAATATATCAGTTCCTTTTGTGCTTCCCAGCCACTGACAGCTAGACAACACTTTGATCTGGAAAGCAGGGTCCTAAAGCTCTTCCATCAAAAATTACATACTTATATCTATGTTGCCCAGCATCCACCCCAGTTCTACATTTCTGTTCCATGCATAACAGGAACTTCTTGCTCATCTGTGCTTAAAAGATCAGATCCTGTAAAAGCTAAGCAGTGGACCTAACTGACATGTAATAACTAGCAAACAAATCTTATTAACAATACCACCATTCTAAGATACAGCAAAATCAGTTATGAAATTCTAATCAGACTTATGAAAAGAGAAAAAAAAACCCAAGTATTCAGTACCTGTTTTCCAGAATCTGTGTCCAAAAAAGCAAGTGAAAAGACCAAGAACAGCAAAAGTAGTAAAGAATACTTTGGTAGAGAGTTTACCTAGAAGGAGAAAGAAAGGGTTACTAGAGCATCCTATCTGGCAGTCCTCACAGTGAGACAGAGGTATGGTCAGTTTGCTGTAAGTGATAACTTTGTATCTGCCAGTCCTTCAGACACATCATGTGAGCAGATCAGCAATGGCTGAACTAGCAGTTATCTTGACTGGATCTCCAACAGAGTACTGAAGTAGTTCCAGACTAAGTCACAACCTTCCTCCTTATTCAGAAGATTGATGTTTCTCTAACAATTAGTTAAGTAGCTCTAACTTGCTGATGAAGATAGATACAGATTTACCTGAGAATTCTCTGCTCAGCTTTAAAACAACAAAAAAAACCCAAAAAAACCAAATAAAGGTACATCCAATCACCTTAAAAATCAGTGCCACAGGAGTAAGTGACCCAGGCAGCAGCTTTAGTCTTTATCACTGCAGCCTTCAACATGATCTCCTTTTAATATATTTTTCATGCAACAGAAAGGACCATCATCATCCTACTAGAACTCACCTGTCTCCTAGGCAAAATTCTTATTATTACTTCAGCTATTTGAAAAAAATAAACCCTGTATTCCTAGTTCTCCAAATTACAGAAGAGAGGTTTAGCCTAGATAATCTCATGTTGTCATAACAGTTGTGTATCACAGTATATAAGAAAGTAAACATGAAAGCATGTCTTATTTTATGCACTATATTCTACCCACTATACTTGGCCCTACTGTAGTCACAATGGGAACGGCATCTTTACCCTTTTTCTGCTCAAATTCTGTCATTATATAACCTTGTAGAAAGTAGCATGACTTTGTGGTCATTCCACTATTGCTGATATTACCTTTATGCTTATTTCAGGTGACCACCTCCTTTCAAAGTATTTGTAGGTTACAGATTCCTGATAGCAGTAGCACAGTTAAACAGAACATATCAGACTGGACCCTAATCTAGTTCATGTTGGGTGGTGAGGTACTGGTATGGGTTGCCCAGGGAAGTTGTGAAGTGCTCCATCCCTGGCAGTGTTCAAGGCCAGGTTGGACATAGCCTTGGATGACATGGCTTAGTGTGAGGTGTCCCTGCTCATGGCAGCGGGGTTGGTACTAGATGATCTTAAGGTCCTTTCCAACCCTAACTATTCCATGATTCTATGTTTTATTAGCTTAATTTTACATGGTGGTTTTAGCATAGTTTTCAGATGGAAAAAGCTAGACTGGCGCTACAGAACTGAAAGTTACATATTGTCAAGCCACAATATTAAACCTCCATTAAGTTAAACCTTCAATTGCTAATGCTCTTCTTACTCTTATTTCATCATCCTAGAATTCCTCCTCAATCAACAAGTAAACCCCATCATAAAGTAACAAAATATATCCAGTGTAAAACAAAACGCTTCTTCACACATTTAAAAAAAATAATCTCAAAAGGACCATTTAGCATTGTGGAGCACAGTAAGCTTGAGACGAGTTGGCAAGGATGTACAAGTCCCAACTTACTAAGAGAAGAGCAGCTATCCACTATGTCAGCAAAGCTGCAGGCATATGTATGCACAGGTATGTATGCAGCGGAAGTATTCCAAAGAGGATCCCATACTATGACATTGTAGATCACACCTTGTCCAGGAAGTGAGGAAAAGTAAACATTGGTCTTGTCATCAGTTGTCAGTGTAAGCATCTGGAACAGTAAAGCATATTTTCAATTGCAATGAACTGCTTGTCACTGCTTACTGGTGGCACGTTGATGTGTTCATACAGCTGAGGAAATACTCAGCAGCTCAAGGAAGACTACCTGCAAGAACTCCAGGAAAGAGCTCCCCTATTCTGAACCCTCTCAGAATTAAATTGAAGCATTAAAGGCTCACAGAACTGACTGCATTTCTTCCAGCATTACTATATTTTCTGACGGGGGAGAAGACTCTCCCACTCTCATGTTTTGCTCCTCCCTATTTGAGGACATAGCTTGGGTTCCCTGCCAGTCTACTAACCCAGGTCTGGCCTCGGAAGCTGGCAAGGCTGCCATTCTACTCACTAGCAAAACCGGGCAGGTCATGGCCACTGAGTCTCTGCTCCATCCCTTCCAATCTCTTTGCTGGAGAGCAGGTAAACATGTAGCAAGTGTTTGCTCTCATGTACCAGATCTCTTTATGCCACTCCAAATGGTACTCATCTGTATTCCAGTTGCACTTTATTCTCTACCCCTGCTCTCTTCCTTGCATTGCTGCTCCGTCCTAGAAATCTGAGGATGCCAGACACCAGTGTCTATCAGGCACCATACAAGATTACCCATCTTTGTCAGAACTGGCTCTACTCCTGGATTTACAGGCACTCAGTAGCAGTATAGCTGTAGGCAAGCTGGCTTTTAACATTACTGAAGGAGCACTGTGACTAACGCAGTATACAGCAAGGAAGAAGACACTGCCATAAAAGCTGGTTTAATTGAGAAAAGGGTGTAAGACACAGAAACGTCTCACAGACTAGTCAATGTCTACCTAATAGAGTCCATTGCAAGACATTTCAGTTCTGCCACACTTGGGGCTCTGCTAACTATCCACCTATATGCCAAAAGAGTGGTTGCCATTTTGCATGCAAGACTTGCTGTGTACTTCCTAGCCAGAAGTCCTGGATACAAGTAAGAAGCCTGAAGCATCAGCAGCTTGCTTATGTCACCACTCAAGGAAGACAAGCGCAGGGGAGAAGAAAACATGAAGCAGGGCCATTGCTACATGCCTGTAACACCGGTGCTTCAGACTTACCTTAATGCCATTGGCTTTGATACTTCGCACCTCAGACATCTTCCGTATGTGGCTCATGAGTACCATCTCAGAAAGATCATTCTCTGGTAAGAAGTACTGGTAGACATCATAGCGCAGCCGCCATCTGGAGTTCTGACCAGTCCCTGAATCACAGGATGGTGGGTTTGCTCCTCTGCAATTAAAAAGATCAGGTAAATGACCATCACAAGCCCCATCACAAGCCCCCGGATTTTAACTTTAGCTTTCAGAAGTTACCTGGCTGAGCTGGCAGCATGTCTTCTACCTTTTAGAAGTTCACACTAGCAGCTAATTCAAAGCTAGATTGTAAATGTTTGCAAGCACAGATTACAGCAGTGTTATGCAGAAGCACTCTGATGCAGGTAGTGTCTGTGCTGGCACCTGTCTTTACGTTACCTTCCTATGAGTTGTCATAAGGAAACAGCACAAGAATTCCAAGAGGTGACAACAACCAAAGACCAGAACATCACTGTTTGATTTTCCATGCATGTTAAATATACAAACAGGTCTGAACACAGCCTTCCCATTCCCTGCCTATCACCTGAGACACCAGGCACCATTCAGGAAATAATGCTTTATAACTTGAAGTCTCAGTGTTAGACAAAACTCTAGGTCATTATCAGGCTTCAGTACCAGTAGAGGAATGAAACTGGCTACAATACACAACTGCTCCTTAAACAGATTAAGTCATAATGAGAAATAAATTCAGTATTTGCTGACTGCTTGTGTATCTTAAGTTGCATAGTCATTTCCATAAGATGCAGCTCTCAACTCTCTCTTTCACATATTATCTCTCCTCCTCCTCTTCCTCATTTACCTCTGTTTGTTGCAGCAAACAAGATTTCTGCCAGCAGCTGGATAGTTAGCCTTTTCAGCAGAAACTTGTTTTATGATCTTGGCCAAGATAAGGTCTTGCTCAGTGCACTCAGTTTTTCCACACACCTGTTATATCCCAAGTTTGCAGGGGCAAACTTGATGTGTGTATCAATCAACGTATAGTCTAGGTAAATATTTGGATCCACTTCCAAGTCAAACTCTAGATTGCAGCCGCCAGGAATAGGATCTAGAACACAGAAAATAGAACTGTAGTAGTTGTGACTTCCCCCTTAGATGCATGAAAAAAAAAAAATAAATAAATGACCTCAGCAATGGAGGTACTTGCTGGCATAGCCTGCTTGCCAAGCACATAAAATTGTCAGCTTCTAGTCCTGCCAAAAGCACAAGTGGTCTCACTGCAGTCTAAGCTAGGTCCTGATGCATACACGACAGTTTTCTACTCTAAGGCTGAAGTCATGACAAGACCATAGAGTACATCCTTAGACCCAACTCAATTCTGCAGTGAGTGATACTAAACTTTTTCAGAACATTTCAAAAGAATTTCTGGCATCTCCATCATATGTTTGCATCATGTAAGAATATTACGTTTGAAAGATGCTCATTTCACAGTTAGCTTGCAATAAGCAGAGGTGGTACCCCTTACCGAGTAATAAGAACATACCTTTCTCCATATAGGGAATAGAGATAGCTGTGCTGAGCACCTGGCTAGCATCCAGAGACCGAAGGTACCACGTACATACAGTCTGCTGAGGCCGAAGGATGGAAATGAGTCCTTTGTCCACTCCAGTTCCTGAGCCATTGACAGATGGATTCTGGACAGAAACAAATGATACAAACAAGCAGTTCTTCTTGAAAAGATTTCTACAACTTTACCTACTTTACAGGAGTCACATTCCTGCCACAAACGCACAGGGCACACATTTCAGTGCCAGTGATCACAGAGGAGGCACTCAGTCCTTAGCTAGCTGATAAAAGGAAGATGGAAAAAAGGGAGTGGCCTCTGACACCACACACTGCCTAGCTCAGGCTCAAAAACCCCAAGTGATAAGTTGATACTGCTAAAGAGCTGACAATCACAGGCAAGCTGCAGAGAAAACTAGCTAGTTGAAGTCTACTGCTGAACAGCAAAGAACTGACTACTAGAAGTGTAAAGGCACTGGAATATCCCCCACAAATGTGAGGGATGGTACATTCTGGGAAGTGCAGAAACCCTTCACTCTCTCCACCAGAATGAAGATGACTGTATGACAGCTGGCTTATCACTAGCCATGCCAGACAAGTGCCTGGAGCCAGTTCAGCTACTGACCCAATCCCCACCATCACCAACCCTTCGAGAACCAAGGGTCTTGAGGAAAGACAAGGCAGTATCACACTCGCACAACTGGACAAACAATTGACCAGCAGTCAAATCTGGTTTTCAGCATGGAAAACATGCTTTTGCCCAAGAAGGCCACATTAATCTGAGGCAACAATGTAAGGAAGCACTTCAGACCTGGCACACTTCATGTTCTGGCATTACCGCCCTTGGCTTGGTAAAGCCAATGGCAAAGAAGGTCTGAATTGGCAGCAGAAGATTCTGTCAGTGGTAATCAAAAGACTGAACAGGTGTAACAGTAATGCCTTAACCCTGTAATCCTGGTTATTTCACCAGTACAAAGATGACTGAGCTGGGTGACTTGTATTACAGGTTATCCATCTCCTGAGCTTCCCAGGATACTTCGACACTCAATATATTCTCATTTGGATCAACCTGATGGAGAGCAGGAAACTGGATGGCAGCTGTCAGGTCTCTGTCTACCACCTTCAGCTTAGTCTACATTCTGCTCAAACAAAAGCTAGAGCCTCACAGCACTATAAAAAAAAACCCCAGTATTTTAGATGATTGCATCCCAGTAATGATGGGACAAACTGACACTAGTGTATAGCAGTAAGAATGCTTCTATTGTTGGCTAGAAGTAGCAGCCTTCATTGGAGCACTAAGGACTAATTTCTCCATGTGCCACCAAAAGAATTAGATACAGGATGTCTTGTTACCCCAGCTTTTTGTCCTATCTGTAGTGGCTAGATCCAAGCCACAAACAGCAGACAACTAAACATCCCAAAGCAAATGTGTTTAGCATTTGAGGTATCTAGCAACTACTTCTCACAGAATATCATGTATATTGTTTTTCATTTTACAAGCTAACAGATGTTAACATGTCAGCAGTCACATGTCAAAAGCATCATTTCCACCAAGAACAAAAAGCCTTGAAACATTTTCAAGTCAGCTCTGAAATTCCTTTAGCATGTCATCCAAAACAGCAGCTATGATATACAAGAAAGGATTTCTGAAACAAAAATAATACTGTCCAAGAGCCATGCAGGAATTAAGATACTAATATAAAATAATACTATCATTTATACAGCCTCAGTTCTATATTCCTACATGTACCAGAGCCAACTCTTTTGCTAAGAGTAGCACTTAAGAACAGAAGTGACACTCTTACTGTACCTTATCAAAGGATATCACCACATCGCTTTGCTGGGCATGTACTTGAAAAATAACAACAGTCACATTGCTTGCAATGTTCCTGATTACAGCTTCCACTGGATTGGTCTGGTTAAGTAGCACATTTCTGAATTTTCCCAAGGACAGCTCAAGAAGACCTGTAGAACACAAAACAAAAAAAAAAAAAAAAAAATTTTTGCCTAGGGAGAAGCAATTACTAAGGGAAGTCTGGAAGTTTCCAGTAACCCAGTAATTAATCTGATTCATTTTTGCAAGACACAACCAAGACCATTTCTTCTTATGAAGATCATAACCGCATGATCCACCATCATTTTAATTCAAAGAGAACCATGTGACCTAGGACATAAGCCTCTCTGAGAATCAGCTTTGGCTTGTCATTCAAGTCATGCTAGAAAGCCTGTTTTCTCTACATGCTGGGGTCTTGAGGGACAAGGGATGTCAGGCAAAGAAAGAGAAGCAGCTGTACAGAATCCACAAGATTCTCTTTTGTTGGTGCTTAGCAGGCAGATTAGATGCTTACAAAGCACACACAATGCCTTTCAGGTTTTTCTCCAGAATTCCTGCGTGCACACACTGTAGCCCAGCAAACCTAAAACTTATCAAACCTAAACACATACACAGCATTTCCTCAAAGTTGCCTCTTCCAGGATAAAGGGTTGACATGGTAGAGTACTCCAGCAGAAGCACAAAGTAATCAACAGCACCATCCTTATATACTGTCACTGATGATTCAGGTCATCCAAGAAAAGAAAAAGATAGTCATATCATCTGAAACAATAGCCAGTACTCTAACTCCTTTCCAGTTGTTTCCCCCTCCTCCCCCCCCAACTCTTGTCTGCCAAGAACTGGCATCTTTGACCAGCTTCTTTGCCTGTTCATATGTAACTAGAGGTGAGCTCCCACCCTCATGCCTCCCTCACTCACCTCACAGTTGAGGAAAAATCTAACACGTCTCATGTTGCCAACTTCGGCCTGTACATGCTACCCCAAAAATTCAATTAACACCAGGAAAGCATCACCAATAAACCCCCAGTTGAAATACAGGTATCATATGCCATCTAGGAGTTAAAAATATTCTGGTTTTCTGTCCTATCATCTGCACTTTGTGTTAAGGTAGAAAAAGTTTCTACTCAAAGTTTTCAAATAGGAACTAATGTAAAATTAGAGCTACAGAAAAGCTTTATGCATTCTTCAGAAATAGTCCCCCTTCAGGTTATCCTCCCCTTCACAAGACCTCTGCTGTCCTTAGATCTTAAGTCTACTAGAAATGCAACTAGCAGTATGAATACTAAAGAAAAGAATTCAAAAGGCACAGACTATACATCTATGCACTTAGAAATCTTAATTGAAAGTTTAAAATGAAATAAAATATTTTTATTTGATCTTTAAGAACTTGAGCACAGTTTCCTGAACTGCAGGTGTTCACATGTAGATGTTTTTAAGAAAAAAAGCTGAAACCATGCACATCCTCTCTATGCTCTACATCAAGGGGGGGGGGGGGGGAACTGCACTGGTCTGTCTTATTTCTTACCTCCACTCTGTACTTATACCCAGAGGCCTTTGCATAACACAAGAACAGATTCATCAGCAAGACATGCAGCTACTACTTCAACATGATCATGAGACTGTAAATGTCAGAGGCTCTCTTTGTTAAATTAAAGTATAGTGTTCTACATTGCTTTACTATTTGCATAACTGCTTCTAAAACAGTGCATGTGACATACATTTTAAACTAAAGTCTGGACAGAACAGCATAGGGTCAAGAGTGAAGAATAAGAACGCCCACATCCATCTTGACAAGTCTTTTCAGCTTGTTGTTCACAGGCTCCTTGAACTACACTTCTAACCAAGCTTGAAAGATGACTAAAAGGAGAGTTCACAAGAATTGCAGAGTAGACTCTAAGAAATTTGCTAGAAGACCAACTGCTGCATGGCCATAAACCTTTCCAGCCTTCTCTTTTTCTGCTATTTGAACATCTGCCCTGGAGCACCACTACTGCTCCAGGGCAGAAAGAGAGCTTGGAGAACAAGACAAATGACTAGTGATTCATCAGGCCTACCGCCAGTGCAAGTTCTCAGACAGACATTAGACTACCTGAGCCATGCAGAGTTGAGTGTTATCAAAGATGCTTTGGAAGACAGATATCAAGACCCCCATGAACACATGGCGGCAACCACAGCATGCAAGCTGCTTCTTTGGCCAAGCTTGATCAAACTGAAGTTAGCACACCAGACTAGGACTGCAGGTTCAGCAACACATGCAGCAAAGACAACACCACCACAAAAGTGAGGTAGTTGACCCAGTAACTCTGCAATGGAGCCAGAAACAAAATCCAAGCATCTCAACTCCTTTTATTGCTTCATTTGCTTCAAAGAGTGATGGGCTGGAAACACCTCATCAGATGCCAGGCTATCCCCTCTTCCTTGCCTTGCAGGGAGAAGTATGAAGGTCACTGCACGTCAGAGTAGTTTTGGGTTAGATACAAGACAGGAATCCTCACTATTACAGGGATCATCAACCGAAAACACACTTAAAGTCAATACTGCTGAAACTAAGCAACAGCAGAGCAAAGATGGAGTACTGAGCATGTATTACTCCATATACTAGCAGCAATACCAGAACAAGAGCACAGATAAAAGAACTGATGAAAAGAAATGGGTAGTCCACTCTGTCACACCTATCTTTTCTCCCACATGAAGGGCAAAACCAGTAAAGACAGCAAAGGAATGAAACCTCGTGGAGCTCCTTTGAGATCAAACCCCCTTATTCATAACTCTAAGCAACAAGGTAGCTGACTTCAGAGACAACATTTGTCATCCCTTTGCTGTGACATGCACTTTCCCCAGCAAGCAATACCCAGCTTTAACCATTTCCATTCTGCTGATTCAATGCCAAGCTCAGTTCGTTTGATACTTGAGGCAAGCCACATTTCCAGCTCCAATAGTCAAGTGCCATTCCCCATCACCAATAAACAGTTAACCACACGAGGTCCATGATGACACCTAGCAGTCCAATTTCCATTAAGAAACAACTGAAGAAATACCACTGCTGCTCATGTAGGAAGAGTCTTTACCTATGGAGCCATGCGCAATCACTAATGCTTGCCTCAGACAAATAAGTTCTCTATAGTCAGGGGAAATGTATTTCTACTCTGTGACAACCAATTGTCAATGGACATGCAGAATAAGGTTAAGCAAGATTTAAGAGGCAAGAACCTTCCAGCATAGGGAGTATGCAAACAAGCAGTCACATGAAGACATTTAATGGAGATGAAATGCAAGCTCAGACTCAAAACTAGTTGAATAGGGAAAACATAAATATAGTTACTTAACAGAATAAACCAGCAGCCATATTGTATCACACCTGCAAGGCCACATATATATGGACACACGGCAGAGTCCTGCTACAAGGTGTCTGTCCCTCCACAGTAGTAGAACCCCAAATAAAGACACTACCCACCCCAAAAGAAGCAACATTTATGTAAGCTGCTAAATTTTAATTGTATGTGAACTGAGACTCATGCTTAAAGGACAGTTTGATGCATGAAGTAGACAGTGCCACAGAATTTGGCTTGTTATCAACTGTACCACTCCCATACCAGAAGACTCTTCTTTCCACCACTGTTAGAGGTCATGAGGCCTACAGTATGAGAACTGAGGGAAGAAGTACCAGTCTCACCTGCTTACAGTTTTACTAATCCACTTTGACTATCAGCCAGAACACACAAGACCTGGCCTCAGTCACATTGCTGGTACTGCTGATTAAGAAGTCATTTGCACATCTGGGCAGTAGAGCATCAAGATGCAAGTGGCCAGCTGACCAATACATTCAGGCAGCTAAACAGCTTTATATGAACCTCATGTTTTAAAAATTTGTCTTTGCATACAGTAAGTAGCTAGCACAAATTAAGTTCATCCAGATAAGATCATCAATCCCAGTTACCCTGTAAATTTGCTTTATTTTTTCCAACACCGAGCAATCTGGTTTAGATTTAACAAACAAGGACAATTGCAATCCTACTTCATAAAGGTGGAGCTCCCTGGAAGGTAACAAACACGATACACAACACTTCCGCACGAAGTTTGAAGCAGCCCATCAGAGCTTCAGAGAGGTAATATAGTCCATCATGCACAGATTTTACTTATCTGCACATTTAAAATGGAGGATTTTCTAGTATTAGGAGGTTGCAGTGCCCATCCCTGCAAACCACTGGATAACCACAAGACAATTTCAAATAAGTGAACCATTAAGCAAGTGTCCTTGCTTAAAGGGCCTAATAAACAGCTGTTTGTACACAAATTACACAGCTTAGTAGTTTTTCAGGAGGAAAATACTTTCATCCTCCACCCTGGACTCTACAAGGAAATACAGCCAACAGGCTCCTTCAAGGTACAGCAGTTAGCTCAATCCCATATTCAATCAAGTCCAGGAGACAAACTGCTTGTCACCATCCTTCAGTATAAGCATTAGGAGCCAAGAACACTGAGCCTTCACTCTCAAACCTGCTTGCCACCATCAGAAGCCAAGCCTAAGAGTCTAGGTCCTCCAGGAAGCAGGGAACACCTGGCTCTCCACTAAGATCTAGGGCATGAGACTCTGGGTAGCAGGGAAAGAGAAGTCTTCCACACTTGAGACTGGTCCCAAACACTGTTCTGCAGCTTTGCAAAGTATCCCAAGAGTAGACTTTTCCTTTTGGTCAATTAAGCTTCATTAAAGGCAGGTTTAAAAATAAAGAAAACTGTAAGAAGAGGAGGCTTACATCAGCCCTAACATAAAGGACTGCTTGCTTACCTCTAAATTATCTCTGAAAGGAAACCAATTATTTTTTCCTTCATTTCAACAGATAAGAGTTTAGAAAAAAAGTAAGGAACTCTTGAATCTCCACAAGCTAAACTTTTTATAGTACACTTACCTCTGGACACCTATTTTAGCCACATGCAGGAACACAGGGGAATTCCCAAAAAAGCCCACGTCAAATCAAGTCAAATTACATCATCATGGACAAAAAGTAATTTTAGGAATCAAGATCCAAATTCTAGGGGCGGGAGGAGGGAGAATGCACTCATTTCCTTAGTTTAATACTGACAGTGGTTTTCAGTCCACAATTCACTGGCTGCTAGGACCCAACATGTGGTTTAAAAGAAAAAAAAGAAAAAAAGAATCTCCACTACTAACCATATTCTCTTTCTCATATACACTCATAAGTAGAGAATGCCACCTTGTTTCTTTAACAGAAACACAGCTCTATACCAGACTCAACAGCTTGCACTGTATCTCTGCAACGGCACAGATAAAATTAGCCCAGTATAAACATGTAAGAGTTAAAATGATGGCGTTCATACCGATTAAGGCAGGAAAAGAAGAGGGGTAATGTCTCCCTGCCCACAAAGATGAAGATAAGAATGAATATAAAGAACTCTCCTCCAGCTCTGCAGACAGCTGCGTCTTCGCTTTAATCTTCTCTCTCTCAACCCCCAAGACAGCTGCAGGTCGACCCACCATCGCCTGCAACACCTCTCTGAAGGCTCCACAGACCCTTCCTCACAACAACCCCCTTCCCCTTCATCCTGCTAGACCTCCACTCGCCTTCCCCACTCCAACCCGAGCTCCGCCAAGCCTTTGGGCCGCTTAATGGCGGCCACGGCCAGGACACCCACCCCACCCCTCCCACAAGCCGCGCTTACCTGAGGCACCACCATAGCGGAAGACCCCCAGGAGCCCCCAGAGCACCACGGCGCAAAGAGGGAGCCTCATGGCGCTGAGGAGGGAACGGGAGAGGAGGGTGTGAGCGAGCCAAGGCGATTAGGAGGTGCTTGAGGCGGGCAGGCCCTACAGAGGCGGCGTAGCACAGGCGCGGGCTCAGCACCGCCCCACAGGACCCGCCCGGCGGAGGCCGTTCCCACCGTCCCCTCGCCCACCTCAGCGCTGAGGTAACGACCCCCAGTGCCGCCTCAGGCGGCTTTTATGTTCCCAATCAGCCGGCTGTGTGGCTGTGTGCATGTGTGAGGGCGTACAAGTGGCTTAAGAAAGTGTCCAAGCAGAGGTGGGGAGGGTTGGATTTTAAAATTGGTATTTACTTATTAATTTTTAAAGCAGCGGCCGTTTGGTTTTGCCTCACAAGCGGCAGTGAGAAACACTGCTAACCCTCAGGGGCTCTCAGGCGCGTGTTCAAGGCGTTTCTGGCTGCAAAGGTGATTCATGAGCACATGCTAGGAGGAAACAGAATGCGAATTAAAAATACGTCCCCTTTTTGGGGTGTGTTTTCACTTTGTTATTTGGGCCTCATTTATGAGTTTGCATCATAACCTAGGCTTTAAAATCGATCGCCCCATTGCATTTACTCTTTCTGCAGCTTGCTTAGGTTTCCAGTTGAAGGGAAAAAGGAAGCTGTCAGTCTGGCATAAGAACACAGAAATGAGCGCTGCTCCATGGTTTCAGCTGTTCCATATACATGAATGCACTTTCTTCTTCCTGCCATGCTCAGGATCCTGATCTCCATTAGGTTATCTGGTGTGCTGAAGTTACATGTGTTCTGCTGAACAAGGCTCCTCTAATTCAAAATCCATGAGATATTAAAATCCTGTTGAGTTTAGCGTTTGCCACTGCCGTAGTTGAGTCGAGTGAGACCTCGTCCGCTCTTTATTCACAGCTCAGCATCCAAACTGCTCACCCTTGGCTTTCATAGACAAGCAGCACCTGCAAGAGGCCTGGCTTGTGCCATAAGCCTCACTTATTCCAGGCTTAGTCCAGCATCTGTCCCATTTGTGGAAACCCAAGAACCTTTTGACTTCAAGAATAGTTGTGAATACCTTAAAAACATGCAGTAAGTTTGGTATAGAGTACAGCAGTTTGTGACTTGGCTCTTTAATGGAGGAGCACTAAGGAACCCCATATTCATAAGAAGCACGGAATGGTTTGGGTTGGAAAGGACCTTAAGATCTAGTACCAACCCCTGACATGGACAGGGACACCTTCTACTAGACCAGATTGCTCAAGGCTCTGCCCAAACTGGCACACGTGGGCTGACAAAATGCTAACCCGACCATGCCATCACAAAAGCATTTTGCTTGGGTTAGTTGGTATCATAGCAAGGAGGGTAGCTGTGAGGGCGAATGTCTTGTGAGATATGCACTGCTGCTGAGTGGCTGCACACGCAGCATCACCAGTGAGTTAGGCAGAAGAAACTCCCGGAGATCTCCAGCTTAGCTGCCCCTTGAAGCTGTGCTACAGCCGACGCCAGACAGGTACTGACCAACCGGCAGCGCCGGTTCATTCTCCAGCCCACGGGCACCTCCCGGCCTGCAGGGGGCGCGCCAGGCTCGCCCTGCGCCACCGGAAGGCGGTCCTCGCCACGCCCCCGTCCCTCTCCCGCCCATCAAACGTCGCTGCGCCCCGTTGGCTGCTGCGGGCCCGTCTGGGGGTGGTGACGGCGGTGCCATGGCGGACCGGCTAACGCAGCTTCAGGACGCGGTCAACTCGGTGAGGCGGGCACGGCTCTCCCTTCTCCCCCCGCGCCCGCCCCCCTTACGGCAGGGAGTGTGGATCCGCGTCCCTTTTGCTCCTGCGGCCTCTGTCGCTGCTGCCGTGAGGGGGAGCGATTCCTCTCCCCGCAGCCTCAGGTGGGGGTGTGCTCCCACCTAACCTCGGGCTGGGGGAGGAGGTGCAAAATAAACCTGAAATACCTTTATTGTTGAAATAAGTTTATAATCTCGTCCCTGCTTTGCAGCTCGCAGACCAGTTCTGTAATGCCATTGGAGTGCTGCAGCAGTGCGGCCCCCCAGCCTCCTTCAGCAACATCCAGACAGCAATAAACAAAGATCAGCCTGCTAATCCAACGGAAGGCAAGTCTGTCTCTCGGTGTCTCCTAATAAAATGTGAGCGTGTTCTGGTCTAGTACACTGTAACACATAAAATCTGTGCTCTGTTTCATGCAGACAATTCCACTGGTATCTGGTATAGAGACAAATTAAATCATAAGCTGGTGTTGGCTGCATTTGCTGCATAAGACTGTGATAATGAAAATATAATTTTGTTAGGTAAGCATTGCAGTGTATTTTTTGTGTTGGCTTCTTTGCACAGATAAAGTAGCTCTACAGATGTAAACCGTTTTAATAAGACAGCTGCATGAAGTTGTTAGTGAGTTATCCATTACTTCCAGTAAGTCTTTTTAGAAAGAAATATTTTTTTTATGAAATTATATATGTTTAAAAGTCTCTGTGCCATAAACTTAATTATTTGTGTTTCTCTATGTATTATCTGCTTATGTAGTTAATTAAAGAATAAGTAATGTTGAATCTTCCCATTGGCATTTGTGGGTTTGCTGTTGGCTGTTCTGTTTTGGGGCTGGTTGGTTTTTTTGAGAGGCACAAGAAACACTTAGCTCATTTTCATTCATCTAAGACACTTAATTAAGAAGCAAGCTAAAAGTTCTCTCTGATTTGAAACTTTCAAGTTAGTTTATAAATAACAATATTATTCCAATCCTGAATATTCTTCTTCTTTTTTTTTTTTTTTTTTTAAATATATCTCCATGCCTCCTGCTGACAATATTTTACATGTATCTTGTATCAGATAAGGATTTGTCTATTAGGATATCAGGGAGTTTGGAGTGCAGTTTCTAGGACATGTTCTACTAGTTCTTCATTGGTCTGTATCGGTTTGCTCTCAGATACTGGATTAGTTTGGAGAGCCAGCTGAAAGGCTTGTGTGCTTCCTCATTTTCCCTACTGCTCTCCCAAGTGCTGGCACCAGTGTGGTGCCAGGAGCTGGATAGAGGCTTTGTTGAGGTATTAGAATGGTAGGTCATGACTGACTGCTCTTTTGATTTATATTTTCTTAAAATTCTGAGTACACTGACTTCAGTAAAACCATACAGCCATATTAGCCGTGCTGATGAGGAAAACCAAAAATACCAGTTATTTGTCTTTAGATATTTGAAGTCTTATTAAGTCTTATTCTTATTAAGAAGGTCTTAAAACTATTCACAGGTAAACCTTGTGGTGACTCTGAGTGAGCTCTAAGTGGATATGCTGCTTCTCTTGTTAGTTTTGTTTTGGGTTTTGTTTTTGAGCGTACCTTTGAGAATGTCAGTCTCTTCTATAGATTTTTGCCATTCGAAGGTGTTTTCTCTTGCTTCCACAAATCATTCAGGAACCAAACAATATATACAAATACCTAAGAACTTAAATTATGAATTGAAAAGGGCTATTCCAGTATTTTAGTGGTAGTAATGAACTAAATTCAAAATGAATGGATCAAATTCCATATGGGGAGGTTTTGTTTCAGGTTTATGGTGCCTCTTATTCAAAGTCCGTGCAGTTCTTTCAATGATGAAGCATCTAAATTAAGGTCTGTTATAAACTTAGAATCATAGAATAGTTAGGGTTGGAGAGGACCTTAAGATCATCTAGTTCCAACCCCACTGCCATGGGCAGGGACACCTCCCACTAAACCATGTCGCCCAAGGCTCAATCCAGCCTGGCCTTGAACACCACCAGCGATGGAGCATTCACAACTTCCCTGGGCAACTCATTCCAGTGCCTCAACACCCTTACAGTAAAGAACTTCTTCCTCATATCCAATCTAAACTTCCCCTGTTGAAGTTTGAATCTGTTACCCCTTGTCCTATTGCTATAGTCCCTAACAAATAGTCCTTCCCCAGCATCCTTATTGCCCCCCTTCAGATACTGGAAGGCTGCTATGAGGTCTCCATGCAGCCTTCTCTTCTCCAGGCTGAACAGCCTCAACTTTCTCATCCTATCTTCATACGGGAGGTGCTCCAGTCCTCTGATCATCCTCGTGGCCCTCCTCTGGCCTTGTTCCAACAGTTCCATGTACTTTTTATGTTGAGGACACCAGAACTGTACACAGTACTCCAAGTGAGGTCTCATGAGAGCAGAGGGGCAGGATCAGCTCCCTCGACCTGCTGGTCATGCTCCTTTTGATGCAGCCCAGCATACAGTTGGTTTCTGGGCTGCAAGCGCACACTGCCGGCTCATGTTCATTTTTTCTCATCGACCAACACCCCCAAGTCCTTCTCCGCAGGGCTGCTCTGAATCTCTTCTCTGCCCAACCTGTAGCTGTGCCTGGGATTGCTCCAATGCAGGTGTAGGACCTTGCATTTGGCATGGTTAAACTTCATCAAGTTGGCATCAGCCCACCTCACAAGCGTGTCAAGGTCCCTCTGGATGGCATTCATTCCCTCCAGCTTATCAACCGAACCACACAGCTTGGCGTCATCGGCAAACTTGCTGAGGGCGCACTCAATCCCACTGTCCATGTCAGCGACAAAGATGTTGAACAAGACCGGTCCCAACACCCATCCCTGAGGGACACCACTCGTTACTGGTCTCCAGCTGGGCACTGAGCCATTGAGCCACAACTGTTTGTGTGTGGCCATCCAGCCAGTTCTTTACCCACCGAGTGGTCCACCTATCAGATTGATGTCTCTCCAATTTAGGAGACAAGGATGTCATGTGGCTCAGTGTCAAGCACTCTGCACAAGTCCAGGTAGATGACATCAACTGCTCTATCCTCTGTCCATCAGTTCTGTAGCCCCATCATAGAAGACCACCAGATTGATCAGGCAGGATTTCCCCTTAGTGAAGCCATGCTGGCTGCCACCAAGCACCTCGTTGTTTTTCATGTGCCTTAGCATGCCTTCCAGGAGAATCTGCTCCAAGATTTTGCCAGGCACAGAGGTGAGACTGACTGGTCTGTAACTTCTAATACTTTTCCATTTTTCAGGGGCAAATTCAATTTTTCTGTGACTGAATAGCAATTCTTTTTTCTTTAAACTATAATACCTCAAATTCTTTCACCAGTGACCTGTAGCTTAGCATGATTTAAATAACCCATCTTATTTGAATTACTATCTTTGTATCTTTTTTTAGTCTGGTGGCAAACTTCAAGGCAAGGGCTGAAAAGTTAGTCTTTAGATACTTCTCAATACTTTATGTAGTGACTAGGTTGCTTAATGCTGGTTTCCGTAATTTCTTAACTGGCTAACCGTGATGGAGTTCTGGCTCTTTTCTCATTTATACAGAGCCCAACCCTTTGTATAACCAGTTACCTTGTTTAATCTAGGATTGGAATCGATCTGCCTTCTAATACATTTGAGTTCCTATCAGTTGCAATACTGTTGTTCGTGTAGGAGAATTTTTAACTCCTGCATCCTTCAGGTCTGCAGAACTTTCTGTGCTGTGTGTACAGAGCTGTGCTGTGTGTACGGAGCTGTGCTGATTTCTGATCCTGTACTGAGTAGGCTGCCTTGTCTTTTCTTAAAGAGTACGCCCAGCTGTTCGCAGCATTGATTGCACGAACTGCAAAAGATATCGATGTTCTAATAGATTCCCTGCCGAGTGAAGAATCAACAGCAGCTTTGCAGGTAAGAGTGGTCTTTATTAAAATATCAGAACATAATTGAAGGCAAGCTTCTTTCTGCTTTAAAACACCTCTTTTATTCTCCAGGCTATGTAATATTGAATAATGATTTTGTTACGAGCCTGAATTTTTCATAGGGGTAGCCTGCAAGTACTGTATAGGCTTAGTAGAAATACTGAACTTGCATCTAGTTCTAAATAAAATTATACATAGTGAGAATATTTAAAACTTAGTTTTTTGTTAGAATGTGGTTTTGGTTTCTATTAGAAGTACTTATAACACCACAATACTGGAAACTGCTTCCCCTTTTTTTCCCCAGCTATTAAAATATTAATACCACAGATACAACAGGACTGATGTATTGTGGTGGTGGTGTTTTTGTTTTGTTTTTATTTTTTGTTGTTTTGGGTTTTGTTGTGTTTCCCTTGGATAATCTTTCACGTCCTCTCACTCACTGAAAGCGTGTTTATTTCGTGGCTGCAGAGCCAACACTTTACTGAAGCTTTTTGTTCTTCTACAGCATTTCTGGTTGTTTGCAGGATAACCTTTAAGTTTTTCAGCTGTCACAAAACAGTGCTTTCAATTCTCAGTAGTAGGGTGTCCTTCTTTGGACCAGCCAAATTTGGTGCTCTTGTTTCTTGCTCCTTCTCTTTTTAGACCGCAGGTACTCTAGAAGGAGTTTGGGAAGAGAAAACAGCTGCTGGCCAGGCAGCTGTTAGCAGGTGCAGCCAGTATCAAAACCTCCATTTCCTGCCTTACAGGAGCTGAACTGCTGCAAACAGCTTGGGAATCCTTTCACAATACTCAGCTGTTTCTTACTTGCAAAAAATGCCTTGAACCCGAAGTTCAAAGAATGCAGCTGTGTTGGTTTGGGGGTTTGGGATTTTTTTCTTTCTACAGATCTTGCCTATTAAACAGCATTTTTCTTTTCTTTTCCTTTTTTGTCTAAATGCTAGCTAGATTTGCACCAAGTATTTTCGTTTTAGAATGCAGAGTGACGTTTCTCTGAGAATCTTGGAGCTGCTTTAAGATCCCTTGAAGGTTTTTCACCCAATTTGATAAACCTGTTCAAAGGCATTTTATGAAGACTAATATTAGAGGTGTCTGATGGGCCAAATACAAATGACTTGACAGTGACATCACATTTGGTTTTAAACAGGGGATGTTAAATTTGGAAGTGTTGCAATTGCTGAACATACTAATTGGGCCTGTTAACACCAGCATAATTCTGCGTGCATATTTAGTAGCTGAAGACAGCTTTCCTGCTGCAGACAAATTACAGGCTTCTTCCATGATTGAGCAGGATCTGATCATAGTGACAGCTGATGCAGGGAAAGCGGGGTTCTCCAGAAGGAGGAGTTGGTTGTCCCGCAGGAACATGCTTGCCTTAGAGCTGATTCTCAGTTTCTTGCTCTGTTAATACAGAATCTCGCTTCACCAGAGTTTCTGATCTTTTTTCCATCTCTTACTGATTCTAGTTTTGACTTTTATTTTCTGTTGTTTAATTTGGTGCAGGATTAAAGATAAATATTCTGATGTTCTTTAAAAAAAACTATTTTGAAGGTGCTTGAAACAGTAAAATACATACAGGCTTCGTTGAGAAGTGGTAGATGTATACTTGGCTATTGCAGTGTACTTAGACCAACCTGATTTTTTGGGTTTTATAGTAAGGTTGTCTTGGTGCATGTTTTAAATCTGAGGCTTGCCTTAAATGAATCTGAGGCTTGTCTTAAATGATAAGAGGGGCTGCTACACTAATGCCCAGTACAATTTACCTGTCCCTTTTGGGCTCCCTTGTGGTGAAGTTGGCAATATATACCCTGCTCAAATCCTTACCTGCAGCCAACTATTTAACAACCAAGACTGGTGGAGCTGGCTTCTCAATTTCAAACTTTTCCCTTTTACCATCTTCCTTCTCTGATCCTTTCTCCAAGGGCTATCAAGTCCTTCATGTGTATATTAACTGTCATTAAGGACATCAGTATTGCAGAACAGAAGGTGAATATGTGGATAGAATTTGTCAGTTGCCTTAAGCATGACTTCTTAAGGACCTGTATAGCTGCTTTGAAAAAAATACCAGTTTGAAACTATTTTGGTTTGTCTCTTCTGTTACGCAGCTAGAACAAGTTCTAGTAGTTTTAAATTTGGTAAATATTTTTAAGTATTAGAATACTGGAAGTTAAAATGTTGTGTTTCACTAAATTTTGTCTAACTGAAAAGCAGTTTGGTTCTGAAACAAAATATTGAGGGGGGGGGGAAGAGGTTAAATAATACAGTTTCACCTGCAATACGCAGTTTAACGGAAAGGTTTAAGTAAGTTACAGAATCACGGAACAGTTTGGTTTGGAAGGCACCTTAAAGATCATCTAGTTCCAAACTCTCTGCCATGGGCAGGGAGGTTGCAACTATGTTATGCTTACATCTTGCTGAGCACCTTTCAGTTAAAGGAGTGGGGAGGGGGATGAATTCTCACTTCTTGTCCAGAAAAGCTGCACTGAGCCTTGAGCTGTAGTGTGAAAGAAGCTAACCTGTTTGGTGGGGGAGTGGTGTTTAGTCCATGTGGATGTGTACTGTTTTAGGCTGCAACTTACAACAAGTTGCTAGTATGTAGTTCAGGGGCTAAAAGAGAGTCTTACTTCTTCCTAGGGAGCACAGGCTGTTCCATCACCATTCTTTAGTAGCAAAGCCAATTTTGTATTTGTCGTGGTTTAAGCCTCTAAAACTCACGAAGTTTTACTCACTCACTCACTCCCCTCTTTTTCTTCCCCCAGTCCTGGGGGAATGGGGAGGAGAATAGAAAAACAATGCAACTCGCACAGGTTGAGATAAGAACAGTTTAGTAACTAAGGTATAACACAAATCACTGCTGCTACCACCAGTAATAATACAGGAGAAATACAAGGAAAGAGAATACAACTGCTCACCAAACCTGACCCAGCCAGTGCACCCCCCAGCAGCGAACCCCCCAGAGCACCACCACACCCTTCCGGGTCTCTGCTCTCCATTTTCCCATCCTGGACATGAGGTGCTGTGGTATGGAATAACCTCTTTGGTCAGTTTGGGTCAGGTGTCCTGTCTCTGCTTCCTCCCGGCTCCCCCTCCTCCCTGGCATAGCATGAGACTCAGAAAGTCCTTGGCCAGACAAAACACTACCAAGCAGTAACTGAAAACACTGGTGTTATCAGCGCTGCTCCCAGGCCCGAAATCAAAAACACAGCGCTGCACCAGCTACCAAGAAGGAGAAGAAATAACTGCTGCTGCTGAACCCATGACAGTATTCTACTTGAAGATCCTCATTTTTCTCCCTTTTATTTTGAAGGCCGCTAGCCTGCATCGATTAGAAGAAGAAAACCACGAGGCAGCTGCCCGTCTGGAAGAGGTAGTTTACCGTGGGGATGTGCTGCTGGAAAAGATCCAGAGTGCCCTGGCAGACATCGCCCAGTCGCAGCTGAAGACGAGGAGCGGTTCCCACAGCCAGCCCCTTCCCGACTCGTAGCGCCAGAGGGCAGCGCGCCCCGCGGAAAAGTCGCGTCACAAACACGGCTCTGTGACACCTAGCCCGGCCCTGCGGGACGCTCGGGTGCTCTGCTCGGCAGTAACAGCGGCTTTTTTCACAGCTCAAACTGCGGCTTTTGTGTGAGAAGCGCTTCTGCTGTACAGCCGGTGGTTCTGTTCTAGAATTATGTGTACAGATGTATGCTTCCTTGATTTCAAATATTAATTTCTCAGCTTTCTTTTTGTTCATAAATGTCTGACTTCAGTCTGATTTGTTGCCTTGATTACACAGGCCTTAGTGCCTAAAGGGAATTCAGAAGGAAAATATATTAAGAGTATTGTGTAACTTGCACCTACTTTTAAGCTTTTATATTCTTGGTGTATTTTTTGTAAGGCTCGGACAAACACACTTGAATTAGTAGAGTTCCACGGAGACAAGGATGTGAATACAGTGGTGGCCATCTATTTTAATTCACAGAAATGGGAATTAAACATTTGTATCACTACTTGGCTAGTTTACCACCCTTTACAAAGCAAGTAAAGGGATAAGTAAAATGATATTTGCAGCATAGTGTTCTTGCCATTGGCATCTCATTTTAAAAAATCTGCAAGTATCTGATATTAGCATTTATTATTGTTTGTAATTCAAAAATGGGTCTTTGACTCCATTACTGCCACTTACTCTTACTGACATTCTTACTCTTACTTGCTTGTGTCACTTCTTTGCTTCTGCTGATTTTCTGCATTCTTGTGGCAAGTAGTGAACGCTTCTGAAGCAGACAGCAATGTGGAAGCATTGGACGACTGGGAAGAAATTAGCAATGAGGAAACTGAAAATAACTTATTATGTAATGTTGCTTTTCAGTGTAAGTGGTGGCTGCCACGTGAATGCTATGATCAGAAGCAGCAAGAGGCCTGTCATTCCCAATGTGGGGTTTACCTTCACGCACTGAATCATTGAATGCTCTTCATCTTAGCACTGTAGAAATACCAGCAACTCTTTTTATACTGGGGGAGGGAAGGGAGAAACAACCACCAGATAATGTAGGGTTACATGTGTGAACTTGGAGTTGAACTGGGAGTAATTTTCTGTAACTCTTGAGTTAGCAGCCTTGGATTGCTGTAGGATGCTATTTATTGCCACGTAATAGCTGTTGATTTCCTGATCAGAACTACCTACTGCTGTGTATTGGATATACTGTCATTAAGTTGAAAGTTGCATGTGTTGCTATTGCCTACAGACAGATAGGAGCAATTCAAGTATGTTTTTAGCATGCTTATTCTTACAGAACTAGATGCAGCTGCTCACTTGTGAAAGGAGGGGTGTAACATAGCACAGGATACATCTTACGTACAGCCCGGCTTGAGGATTTAAAAAATAGCAAGCTGTTCCTGCCTATAACAAATACAAAACTGCAGTATTTAATTAGACTGGTACTTAATTAAATATTTAATATTATTCTGTCACATTTGCATATCTATAGTCATAAATTTAGTCTGCTCTTGTGAGGCTTCTGTACTAAGCAGATTCTACAAGAGGAAAAACAGTTGGGGAAGTGAACAGGTTACAGCAGAGCCCCAGTTCTGTAATAGGGTCTTAAGAAGAGTAATAGCAGTGGTGAATAACTAAGCCATGTAAATATGCCCATGTCCTAGGGAGTATTGAGGTGCCAGATTTTCATTTGAAGTCAGTCCTGGGGCCTGGTTTTGGTTGGGGTGGTTTTTTAACTGGAAAAACTGCATCTAGTGCATCTCAAGATGGGAGTGAGGCAGATTTTGTTGTTGCTTGCTTTTTAAAATAGTAAACTTAGAAAACTTAGAGTGAAATGTTTGGGCTTTGCTTGTAGATTTTGATGTGTTTTAAATTTGAGATGCCTTGAGATTTTTACACTTCTGCAAAAGGGGGTAGATCTTCTCAGTAAATTCCCTGGCATAGCTCAACATGCGCATCACCTCAAACCTGCTAAGTTGGAAACTTTTGCTGTGGGAGATGATGTACATCTTCAGGAACAATACGGTTCTTTCAATTTCATGTTTTTCTAGTTTTCCTACTTGAAAACTGCTGTATTTCTGCAGCCTGCTGTTGCCTAACTCTAGAAGCTTTTTCTTTCAGTTGGTGTTTGTTTGAACATGCTAGCCTGCTTTAAATGTGTATCTGTATCAGTTAATCCCATTTGGAAGTAAACCTTAACCAGAGGTGTAAGTACATTTGGGTTTTGAGTACTTGTATCTAGTTTAGTGAATGTTGCTGATTTAAGAGATGCAATTTGTGATACAGTTAAAAGCAAGTAACACAATAAAGAGAGCCAAAATTGCTCTTTTTTTCCTTTAGAAATAATGTTTTGGTGAGTGAGTAGTACTGCAAGATGCACAACCCCACTAGCTCTTGTGTGTTGTGTTGCTGTCCTAGCTGTTGTAAATCTTCACCTGCTCTTTCACAGTCTGTAAGTTCAGCTGTAAGTCTGCAGCTCAGTCAGTAAGGTTGTGTGTCTTTTGGTGGGCTCTGACATGAAGAAGAGGAAAATCCATCAATTTGCTGCAGCTGTCTTAGTAGGCAAGGCTTTCGATTTGAGCCTGGGGATTTCTTTACTCTCTGTCACAGATGTGCTGATTTGTCCAGCCCTGCTGTTGTGCTTTAAACATCTCTGTTTAAAACCGGTGTGTGTAATGGTAGTGATCTCCTGGGGGAGGGCGGTATTCATGCAGGAGTTGTAGGGCATGCAGGATTGCTCTGTCCATACCATTTAGCATCCCAACTTTCAGTACAAACAAAAAGGGAGGATAAGGAGGGAAAGGCACATACCTTTAGAAAAAGGCATTGTACCTTCCCTGAGGAGTCTTGACTGCCTCCAAACTTCTAAAACTGAAGAGAGGGAGGGTGGGGGAGAAAAAGCCCTACATAACAGTTACTACCAAATGTATCATGTTACATGCAAGAGAGCTATAAAAGGAAACTTTGGTTGAGACAAGAGAATAAATGGAGGTAAAGCATCATGGGAAGAAAACAAAAGTATTGAGCAAGATATAAACCAGTTCAGCATATTGTGTTGGACAAGGAGCGCTGCCCAGGGAACAAATTGTGCTTTGGAGAAAGATAGCACAGAGCATAACGGAAAAATCCATTGCAAAACAATCTCAACCCCTTCAAATGAGCAAAAGCATCTCATGCTGAGAATCCATACAGCCCCCTGGCAAAGATGTTGGAATAAATTTAGTAAATACAAGTGGGTGATCAAAGCCTAGTATTCTTTACTGTAAATAACCATGCTCAGAGGAAAGGAACACCTCACGGCAGCTGCTCTCATTTTCAGATACAAGAATGCGGAGGAATTCGTACACTTGTTTTAAAGATCCTGGGAAAAGGACATTAACAACATGTTAGCTTCCTGTCTTTGTGAAGTTAACCCTGGCTTACTGCTGCAGGTCATCATTGGAGATCTGGGAGCTTCTGCTGTGTGTGGCATGGGGAGGGGTCCTGGCCATCCGGGCAGAATTGATATCAAAAGTGTGGCAGTTTGCAGAAAAACAGGCCAGAGACTGCCTGGCTGGGGAGCAGCTCTGCTCAAGTGGACCTGGGGGTCTCGGCAGGCAGCAAGCTGAACGGGAGCCAGCAGCTGGCCCTGGCAATAAGAAAGGCCAACAGCACCCTGGGCTGTGGTAGCAGAAGCACAGCCAGTAGATTGAGGAAAGTGATTACTTCATGTGTTAGACTGCATCTGGAACACTGTACAGTTTGGGCCCCCCAGCATCAGAAAGATGTTGATAACCTACAAGTTCTTCATGAGGAGAGGCTGAGGGGGCTAGGTTGGGAGAAGAGATAGCTTTGGGGGTACTTAACAAAAGCCATACCTGTGGGGAGGTTATGGGAAAGAGTGGTGCACAGCAGAACAGCGATGCAGGGTAGACATAAGTTGAAACAACAGAGGTTCAGACTGGTCATGAGGAAAAGCTTTTTCAGCATTAGGACAATGAAGTTTTGGAACCATGGTCCCTAGAGAAGCTGGAAATTGTGAGATGTTTTTTAAGGCTTGGCTGGACAAAGCTCTGAACAACCTCATCTGACCCCACAGCTGACCCACCATGGAGCAGGAGGTTGAACTAGACGCCTCCTGAGGGCCCTTCCCACCTGAGTGATCCTATAGATACTAGACATGTTAACAGTTTCAGGAAGAACCAAGAAAGCATTAAGGAATGTTGTTGTCCCTTTTGCAGAAAGGCAGATCTGGAGGACAGAAAACTTGAGGTATCTGGTATCAGCCTCATTCTTATTGATGAGATTTTGTGATCTGGGTCTCTGCAGTGGGAGGCCATTGAGTTGACTTTGTGTGCGGTGTGAAATTCCATGCTGTAGTGACCCAAGTTTCCAACAGGTGCCCTTGGAGAGCGCGATATGCAAAATCCACATCCTACACTCAGAGAAAATTGATCTGTCAGATGATGCTGACTCACTATTAGACAAAGGCAAACTCCTCTATAGAAAGAACTTGTGTTTTATGTAGCTTGTTAGGTAGTCTTACATAAGGAACAATAAAAGCCCTATTTTCAGGCACCAAACCCGAGACTAGAGCAAAAGTTTTATTCTAGCCTTTTCTGTCAACACTATGGCAGAAAGTTTGAATTACTTCTATTGACTTTGGAACAAATTGGTCATTGACTGACAGGTCCTTTTTGCCCCTAATCCCTAGGACTATCTTCTAGAAACAAAGGGCATAGAAAACAATGTTTTTACGTGCTTCAAATACGTCATAGAATCACAGAATGGTTTGGGTTGGAAGGGACCTTAAATCTCATCCAGTTCCAACACCCCTGCTGTGGGCAGAGACACCTTGCACTAGCGCTGGTTGCTCAAAGCCCCATCTAGCATGGCCTTGAGTGCTGCTGGGGATAGGGCGGGCACTCCGTTGTATGTGCTTGCAATGAGCAGTATCCACAGTGGAAATGATCTTCAGGAAGTTTTTGTCTGTTTTAAGGTACATGCTTTCTAGAAGCATAGCTTCACAATTACGGCATGCTGTTTGTGTACACTTACATGCAGGTTTTATGTTTATTTTTGTTTCTTGGAAAGCCTTGTAGGAAACCTTCCCTCTTCATGGTAGCTAAACAAGCACACCAGGTATTTTATAGCCTTGCTGCTGCTGTAGTCAAACAGCATAGCCAAGTAGCCAGGCACATTCAGCTCGTGTTCTGAGCATAAAAGGGCTCTATCTATTTTATAACTGTTTAGGCCGCCACCATGATTCTGATTTTCTGTTTATAGCTAACACTCAAGTAGCAGAGCACAACAGTACAAACAGCTCTTTCCCTGACTGTTTTAGCTTAATATTTACTTGATATCAGGGTCCTGGATTTAGCTTCTTTCGCCTTACACGCTTCACTGAAGGACTAAATTAATTTTGTGAAGTGGAAATTTGTAGCTGAGTAGGGACTGCAATTTGGTTGCAAAACATCCTTTCTCCACCCTGCCCACTTTAAAAGAGATTGAAATCAGAGCCCTCTTTCAGGAAACAACGTGCTTCATTCTATGGCTGTGTGGGAAAGCAATTGACTACACAGTAACTTTGCACAAGTGCTAGAGAAAAATCATAATCATTTTCCCAAGTCATGATCCAAGGGGAAGAAGCCACATTCATAAAGAGGACAACACCTTTGAAGCAAAGAGATCCAAAAAAGAGGGCTCTTGCACAGAGATTGTGGAAGTTGGGCTTCCACAGGTCCCTTGCTGGTATCTTCTCCAGGTGTCTGCAGAATGAGGAATAGAAAGAAGTAATGGTCTGCTTGATGCCTTCAGTTGGGACAAGCAGGGGAAGGCAAACTATCTCATTGCTGAAGAAGAGGGATGTTAAAGGAAAAATTTCAGGATACAACCAAATAATGTATGCCTTTCTGGAAGAAAAAGTCACCATCCACTCTCTCTGCTTCCTTTCCAGAGGTATCAGAAAATGGGTGGGTTCTGGTGACAGCCAGCTGCCGTTTTATTTTGGATACTCACATCATCAAACACTCGACATAAGCAAGTATTAATTTTGATAAGTGGGTAGTTTTCAGATCCTGCAGTTAGATAAATCTCTCTGTATGTGACAGCGAGCACTCCGTGTGCTTAATGAACCTGGGATTGAAAGGAGAGCTTCAGGCAAAGGAGGTTTTCACTTGGTGGTGGTTTAGAAATTGCAATAAGCTGCTGTCAGGAAGCTTTCTCTTGTGCAGCAGAGCAATGAGGGTGCAGAAATTTATCACAGTTCTGCTGTAAAAATATCAGCAGCATCACCCAGCTCTTGTCAAATGGCATCTGATGGAAAGGAGGCAGACCCTTTATTTCTGTGGGACTAGGTTAGTGTGTACGTAGTTAAGGAAGCATCCTGCCTATCCTAGGTGCCATGAAGCAGGCACATGTACCTCCCTGAACATTTGCTGTCTGTTTTACAAAGAGGCACACAGTGTAAAACGATGGAAGGGAAACACTGCAGTGGAGAAGAAAAAACATTTTAGGTGACTTCAAGGGCAGTGAGTGAGTATATAATGTCCACCTAGCACCAGACCTCCTGATATGGTACCTCCTCCTCTCATGGGGCTCCTGCTACATGGCTCTCCTCATACCATCACAGTCAGGTCTGCGGCTGCAGTGCGGACATGCCTTCGGGCTCATGAATGCAGAAGCTGAGTTGCACCTGCACTGGGTTCCTAAAGGATGTACAATGTGGTCCTCCCTTTCCCGAAAGTCAGCGAGTTTGAATGTAAAATTGTACAACTATTTAAAATTACGCGGTTCTAATTTGCACTGTGGGAGCCAGCAATGAAAAGATGCCTACAGATGATCTGTTTCCAGATTGCTTTAGCCATCCAAGAGTTCAAAACACTCTGCTTTAGTAGTCACTGTTAACAAAGATGAGCTGAAACTCTTATGTACTGCAGAAGTCCTGAGACTTTCAGTGTGTCAGACAGATGTGCAAGGAGAGTAGAGTGGGATCTGCTCTTGCTTATGCTGACCAGCGACAAGGGGAATCCTTCACATGATTGCAGTAAGCTGTGGAGGAAGCTCCTGGTGAGCTTAGAGGGAGTGAAATCCTCCAACGAGACAGAATGAGCAGCTCTGACTTGTTTTGGTGTGCTCAAGCGTGCTAAGTGTAATTCTACTCATCGCATTAGTTTGCTTCCCTATCTTGCTTCCTCATGCAGGTATTTTGCAGCAGCTGCAAGTGAATGAGAGTACAGCCACTGTCACCTGTGTGGTTCCTTCCATCTGGTCCTTAATTGATCAATTAAAAGTAATTAATCCCTGCCAGTCTCTCAAACAGGAGCAGGAGTTCAGGCGATGAGGTGTTCTAAAAGGCAGTGATTTAACCTTAGGTGTACCTGGGGAGCGAGAGATCGATATTTACAAAACCTGTGTCATGAGCTGGATTTATGATTAAAGAAAATCACCTGGCATCTGTAGATGCCAATATTCCACAACTGTGTTACTTGGTATTTATGACTAGATTATAGTTAATTGTGTGTTGTGCCACGGTGGATGCTGGCCTCATCTGAAGACCTGACATTGATGGGCCTTGGAATAGACAGTATACTGGCAGGTTAAAGTGTAAGAAAAACGTTTATTCCATAGAAGCTATTTCTGGAAGAATCCTACGGAGCAGTATCAGAAATTAATCTGGTCATTTAGGGTAATTAAGTGATAGTATTTACCACAGTACGAAAGATTATGCTTACACTCTGCACAGCTCTTAACGCTTGATCGCTGCCAGAATAAAGCTGCAATAACATAACTTCTCAAATAATGAAGTTAAAGTGTAAACAGGTCACAGACTGCCTTGTAAAGGGAACTTGTGGTTCCTTTCTGTCGATAACATCTGACACTGAGGTGTGGCATCTGAACTTCAGCAGTCAACTGTGCGCTTTCAGACTTATCTGCCTTCAGAGCAGGTCATGTTATGATTTATAGCTTTTCAAAGTGAGGTGTTTTTTCGACCCAACTGAGAACACATCTAGGGCTGGGTGTGGTACATGAAAGCTGCGGCTTGCTTTGGAAACTCTCATTAGGGTGCACTAGTACGTCTGGCCCACAGGTTCAGCATTAGACTGATCCTGAAGTTTAAGTTCAGAAAGACAACATCCCCACTTCTAGTGACAGGGATCATTGAACCTATTCCTTACGAGGCACTTAACCTAACAAGTTCCTTACTACTATAGGGAAAGGGTACCTTACAACATCCTTGATCACCTATGCTTGGTTCCTATGGTACTTTAGTATTTGTGGCTCTCGGTCTTCAGGTGCTATAACCTTGTGGTGTGAGATGCTGTTGTTCTGTGGTGTCAGTGTTTGGGGTTGTGTGACTGGATGCTTCTGAACTAAATGTGGTGGTGTGCAATTGGTCTGGCTTACCCTAGCAGCCCCTTTCGTTTTCATCCTTTGTTTAATACTTATCTTGATACTTCCGATCTAACCTGACCTCTTTGGCCTTAACAGTCTCTCGCAGAGGTTTATTATAATACCCCACTGAAGTCAAGGGAATGTTGTTTCCCAGATATGGGAGTGCAGGACTGTGCTGGAGTGCTTGCAAGGAGACACTGCACTGCAGAACCTTTAATTCTCTCCTATGATTCATAATCCTGACGCACTCAGAAACTCCTATACCAGACACAATAGAGCCAGCTGTTGGACTTGCCAGAAATGCATTTTTCTGGTATTTTAACCCTCCGTAAACCTATGCTGAAGGGAGAAGTGTGTCAAAAGTGGTTGCAACAAAGTACCCTTCCTCATTTTGACCACCCTGGATTGTTCCCAGGAGCTGGATTCCTCTGTCAAAATCTTCGGGTCAGTCCTTTGAGAGCGCATCGTCAGGTCAGTCTTTCAGTCTAGAAGAACAGCATTTTGAAGTAAAAAAAGTCTACTGTAGAACTTGCATTTAGGCTGTGGTCACTTTTGCTTACAGTTTTCAGGGCATGCCCTACATACCACTCTGTAGAACATTTTTGAGGTCCCATGCCAGCCTTTTCTCTCAAAGATGTTCTACCTCGCCTGGAATCAAATTGTCCCTGTTTCTGAATTAGAAAGACAGATTGAGAACACTTAGAAGCGGCTCATACTCCAGTATGAGTCAGTATATCCAAGGGGAGGAGGAAAGACACAGCTTCCAGTCCATGCACTAATAAATACATGAAGTAAAAATGCTCCATCAAGAAAAGGGGTGTGAAGTCTCACCACTCCAGAACAGTCTAACCCTAAATTAGGACTGGAAAATTAGTAGCTTAAATTCAAATCTCAAATCCTCTCAGTCAAAATGGATTGAACAGATTACATAATAAACTTTGGGGATAGATAGGAACTTGGGATGTATAAGGAAAGGATTTCTGTGTAGGATGGGAAGGACAGAAAAAGAGTACTGCAGCAAGAAAATGGCCAAGTAGTGGTCCCTTGCTGATAATCAAACTCTTGAATGACCCATTTAGTTGAATCGTGTGTCCTGATAAGTGAAATATTTGTTTAGCATCTTGTGACAGGAGACATATTCATTCTAAACTGGAACAGAGCAACAGAGAATTATTTTCTGTGGCTGAGATGAAACAGCCATGTACGGCTGTGTCTATTTCTGCTGTTTGCTTTGCCATACTTTTACCTGCTTTTTCTCTTTAATGAGGTTTTCATACAAGAGTCTGTCCTGCCAACTTGATCTCAAGATTCCCTGGCAAGTCAAAATAAATGCAAATAAATGTTAAGGAACTGGGCAGCAAACAATGGGTACCCAAAGGGTATCACAGCTCCTATACCGAATAGTTTGACTGTATTTAACAGATGTGCACTGTTTACGTGATGAAAAAGGTATATTTTTGACACTTTCTCTTGACAATTTGTAACTTGATTTAGTTTTTGAAGTAATTGCTAGAAAGATAGGCCTCAAAACAAACTGCTCTCATTATCCACAATGGAAGAAGAGTGCAATCATTCCTCTGGCACCAGTACCCCATCTGGAGGGACAGGTGTTATTCTTTGTCCATTGAAACCCAGTGTTTTGCCTCAGACCAGTAGGAAGGGATTTGCCATGTGTCCTTCATTACAGTTTTAAGCAGATTACCCAATGAACCATGTTACCGCTTCATTTCATGCTGGCCACAAGATGAAAGGACTTTGGCTTTGGACAAAACTGTCCTTTGTTACCAGGGAGATTAGCAAATGAGTATGTCAGCATGAAGAATGGAACAAGTCAATCAAGCAACAAATCCATAGAGTCCCCAGTGCAGACAGGGTCCAAGTCTCCATCATATGCTAGCTGTCCCTGCGGTGTGACAGGATGAAAGGACCAGGGAAGAACTAGGGCCTACTGTAGTTCAACAGGAGTTTCATGAGGAAGGGATGAATGAGAATTCATGAGAATTCATCCCCCTTGCCACTGGGGATAGATGCACATGGATGACCAAAGCTGCAGTGTGTTTTGGACATCAGACTGAAGTATGAAACCTGTATTTTTAGGGATTTTCCTGCCTGATGCTGATTTTCTCCTCTGCCTCAGTTAGGGAGGTGCCGCCAGCCTGCAGACAACAATATGATACTCTGAAAACCGTAACACAATTTAAACAGATTTTTAAAACTTGCATGCTTTAATATTGCAAGCGACTGAGATACACAATAAATAAACCTTGTGAAATGGGAATAGGTTGAGTGGGAAAAAAAAGCCTGAATTGACTGAAAGGTTGAGGGAGCCAGAATATGTCAACAACATGCTTCAGTTCCTCTTTGTATCAGTGTCTCCACTACTGCTACAGCTTTCAGAAAACTAGCTCTGTATCTGTCTCAACTTGGAGGTAGGAACAAAGCAGTCTAGGCTGACTCACAGGTGTCTGAAAGGTCGACACACTTGTTTCATCGCGGCATTTTCAAGGAATTATTGTAGAGTGATGTCACCCCAGGAAAATGCCATCCCACAAGAACTGCCTGCGAGTTTGCCGTTATTAAGAAGGTTGAATAGTTCAGTCTGTGTTAATATTTAAGCTGACCAGACATTTCTCACTAATCACGTTTTCATTAATGTCTTTTTGGCGAGGTGTGGGACAGGGGTTTTGCAGAGTTACGTCATTCCCAAGATTGTGCCCATACATAACTGCTATGTTTACTTATCACATAGGTTTGTCAGTATCTACTTTGGCATATCGATGTTAAAAATAGCTTCAGGTGCTGAGCAGAGAGATAAATAATCACATTTGAAAGACTTCAGGGAGTTCTCAGATTCACTCCACAGGCACAGACATTCAGATAGATACAATTCTTCTTGTCTCTCCTAAGGGTAGGCTGGCTTGACCTAAATACTCATGTAACAGACACTAGAAACAACTAGCTATATTTGGTAGCTAATTAAAGTAAGTAAACAAAGAACAGTTAATAGAAAACAAAAGGTGAACATTGTGTGCAATGTTTTGTTACTGAGGTCACCAAATCATCCTTTAGAAACTTCTCCCCACCTAAGGCTGATTTTATGCCACCTAAGAACCAGGGTGGATGTATATATGGAGGACAGTCTGGTACCATCTGCTTCTCAGCAGTGAATTATGTGCTTGTCCCACACCTCCTGGGGCCATACCCTGATGAGTTACAGCTCTTTACAGACTCATGAGAAACACAGACTTGAATATTTCTAAATGGTCTCCAACCACACTGACAAAGCAAATGATTATTCTAAGCTGTGGTATGTTCATTAAAGCAAAATCATTTTGAGTGTCAGAAGATGGGAGATAGAAAGAGGGAGAAAAGGAAACTCGCTGATAGATGACAAACAGAGTAAAATACTGCCGACATCACACAATTGCTTGTTAATCTACTCTTTCTCCCCTTATCTCCTTGACCTATCATCCCCTCTATCTTTAAATTGAGTTTAAGCTAAGGCAGCATGGATTCACCACCTTGATCTCTTGGCAGAGAGACCATGAATGCTCTCCCTCTGGCCTTTCCTACATTCACTCTGCAAAGCTTTTCCTTACATCCCTTTATGTTTCTACCAGTGGGTGTCTTGACAAGTGCTCTCTGTGTCTGCCAAAATCCAGTGGCGCCCTGACCCCAGTCACCTCCCTGTGCTCCCTCAAAGGCTCTCTGGCCTCAAGGATCTGGCGCAGCTGTCCTTCCAAAACCCATTGGCCTCGCAGTTGGCTCTGCTGCTCATGACCCCTTCGTGCTGCTATGTAAGCAATGCTTTCTCCAGAAAAAAAACCAGAGCCGCTGTCTGAAGAGAGAGCATCTATAATCAGGAGCTTCTATAGGAGACCAGAAACACGTCGGCCGTGAGCTTTACAACATCTATTGTCACAGTCTGGGAAAAGGAATTCCTTGCCAAAGGGATTTGGTGAAAGAAAGAAAAGAGTAAGAAAATAATTTTGATCTTCATCCCCCTCCTCACACCCTTCCTCATTTTATTTTCCTTCCTTATAATTACTCAAGTTTACGTGAGCTTATAGTTCCCTCCCAGGAAACAGCCAGGATAGATGCTGTGTGTGCAGTGGGTTATTGGGTGACAGCGAGTTAATATTGCCCTTAAATATGCTTGCGAAGCCCTGCACCCCTCATGTCCCACATCCCCCATGATTTTAGGCATGGTATTTTCCAGGTGGCATTGCTGGTCTTCTTAAGTGTCAGGCAAGCAGCTTGCTGAACTTCTTAAAGTACCTCTGGCTTATTCACAATATAAAAATAAGCCTGCCTTGACCTATTTTGAACTCATTTCATAGGAACACAATCTCAGTTGATGTTAGAGGTTTCCAAAATGTTTCAGAAAGCATTTTAAGTACAGTGCATTAGACTTAGCCTTCTTTATGGCCCCCGATTCAGCACTTATGACTGCCTATAATCTGATGTGCTAGTGCAATACCTTTTGCTCCAAGTTATGTATGTTCTGAACTGCCTCTGCTGGGAAGCAATGGATCAGACTTCTCATCATGCTCCCTGTCTGCCCCTGACTTACTAGAGAAATTAATGACCTAAGCAAGGGACTAAATCAGTTGAATACAATATAGACTTCTTTAGGGAATGTTAGTGTCAGCTGGCGCTGTTGTAGCAAGCTTCATTTATTGGCACATGCACACTATGCCATAAAACACTTTGCAGTGACACAAACTTTGAACCAAAATGCCAGACCTAGCATTCCCAACACCAGGGAAGACTGCAGCCAAGCCTTCCATTGACTCAGCTTTCCGTCAGCATTGACTTCATTCCTCTTCTGGAAACTCCTTTGCTGGAGGGGCAGAGGAAGCCATAGTAACAGCACTGTAGAAATGTAGGTGGTCCTGTCCCTCCTGAAAGAAGCTGCTGTGATGGTGTCACCACTGGCCAAAGGCTGCTAGCCGTTTCCATCATCCAGCATTTCCATACCTGAATCAGGAATAGGCAAGTCTGAATGTAGCTGGTCAGGCGCTGTCTATATTCCCAAGCGTAACATTTCTGTGCACAGCAGAGGCTCTTCTTGTCAAGTATTACCACAGTTATTCCTAGATTTGATCCAGAAAGCAATAGGCAAGTCAGGGTTGACACCTGAAGTAGTGCATGAAGCATTAGCTTAACTCCTACATGTTTTTCAGCTTTAACCCTAAATATCAAAATCCGCTCCTATAGCTCTGTGCATATGAATATGTATACAGACACCACACACACATATGATGTTTGTGAACACAAATTTGAAGTTGTATTTAACGTTTTCATATTATTCTATGTGCTACTGAAAAATGAAATGTTTAAACAATACCCAAGGAAATTATAACGATCGGGATCCTCTTCCTGTCCTACCACTTGTGTTCTTGCAATTAGGACAAATTTCTCTAGGTTGTGCCAGCAAAGGATGGAATATCACTGAGGCTTCACTGACTGACATTTAATCTCCCTCCCCCCCCCCTTATCTCTTTTCTTGGATCCTCTTCTTCTTGTGGTTTTTTCCCCCTTTCCCACTTGTCTTCTCACAGGATATGAGTAACTGGCGCTGAAGTCAAAACAAGTTACTCACTTCCTCTATCAGGGAGCTCAGATTCCTAAAGTACATGCTCTGCAGAATCACACAAACATTGCATGCCTGCTCCAGAGTGGGAATGAGCTCTGAGGAAACAGCCTTGTAAGGTTTCTAGCACTGCATGGGTTGAATCAGGTGGGGAAAAACACTGAAATGCTGTTTCATGAAGTATTTTTGTGTCTGGAGAATGAAGCCATACAGAATGGACAGTCATGTAGAAGCTGATGTTACGATATAAATCATGTGGTTTCATGGCAAAAGGACCATAATATTTTATTTCCTTTGAGGCTTCCTATCAGTTCTTGTTCTACACACGTTGCTGTGTCCAGGAAATTGTTATCTACTTTCTAAAATTAAGAATTGCACTGGATCTCAATGGGCACAAAGTTCTGTATTCACATAAAAAGTATTCTCAGAGTTAGAAATATGGTCAAATCAGGTTGTTGGATCTGAATAGTTGCCACTCATCCATGGGCTCCAGAGCTTGCTAGGAACCTCCCCAAGCACTCATGTGAACTTGAATTTCTGTTGTGTCTGTACAAGAAACACCTTAAAGCTCCGCTGGAGTGAACTTTGCACTTCAAGCAGACCGACTGCATCTTTTTATATTTACTCACAACTTCCTCTTGACTTATGAACCTCTCTGAACTATGGCCTTACAATCCCTCTGAAACACACTGTAGAGCTGATATGAAGTAATGGCTAGTGCTTACCGTAAGCCCTGCTGTGTCTCCAGGGAGAAGCCTGGAAATGTGGCTCATGATCAAGATAGGAGCTGTTTGAAGATAACGCTGCCTCGTGCTTGCATGTCCTTGTAGTAGGACTTCAAATAACCCTTTTAACTCTAGCTCTTGGATGAAGACTAGAGTTGAGAAAGACAACCTCTTGAGATGATTTCCTTACATGGAAAACTCCCATTTGGCTGACCCTGTGGGCGATAAAACTCTTAAGCCTGTAGTAGCAGTTGTGGTTATGTTTTTAAAGCTGAAGTAGGCACCATGAATGAAGCTGAACACGGGCACAGAAATGACAGAAAACGTCCACTCTTCATTTCACTGGATCATACGCCAAAACACAAGGACAAAACAGATGCCTTTCAGTGCTACATTAGAACAGGTGTTTCTGCTGGGCTGCAGGATATGGTCCTCCACTCCTGAAGCCAAGCTTACTGCCTTCAGTATAGCAAGTTTTACTTCAAGATAACCTTTCTCCCTGTCCATCTTTTCCTTTCCCTGCTTCTGCAGTGTTTGCTGTTTGGAACACTTTGAGTGTCTGAATGCAAGTGAGAGACCTCTGAACAAAACCCTGAACTTTAACACCACTGTGAGTATGAGTGCTGAGACGCAGAGAAGGATGCTGCCTCAATCCCTCCACAGGGATGTAAGAAAACCAGTACAATCATTTGTGGGCTCAGGGAGAAGAAGCAGCAGTGCAAAAGCTTTTTTACAGAAATACACTGATTTGCCATTCATATAAGACCTGTATTTGCGCTTGCTGAAGCCCAGTAAATGCAGTGTACAGGATAACAGCATGGAAAGGATGCAGAAATTTTCAGGATAAGAGTGACTTAAAAGTGTGGTGTATGGAAGAAACACATACAACACGAAAGATCTCTCTTTAATTCCTGGCTTCACAAAAAAGGTGAGATAATGATACAGCTGTCAGAAACTCCGGATGTTTGCAAGAGATTTTGTGCTCCAAGAGGTTGCTCCCCTGGAGAAAGTCCTCAGGATTCCCACAAATCCAGCTGGAGTTAATTAAGCCTTCTGGAAAGAGAGTACAGAAAGGCTGTGCCCACCAGTTGCTTTCAGGTTCCAGCGGAGATGCCAAGAAGCTGTCTGGGTGGTTTCACTGACATCTCAGAGCAATATCTGAAAATGCTGCCATCATCAGGCTTCATTTCTGCCGAAAGACGAAAAGCCTCCTTACAGAGCCTCCAATAGGGAGTATCGGTTTTCTGCCATCTATTCACTTGTTCATTTGCGCAGCTTAGAGTGCTTCACCCTTCAAAACAGCATCTCATATTAGGGAATGCTGTCAGAATCCCAGAATCTGTGCCATGAGTACTGCCAGAACTGGCTCCAACCTTTGCCTTGTCCTGCCCAAAGGAAGAGCTGCCAGATCACAGCTGAGAAGTACTTGCTGCACAACACAGAAGAAGGTTTTCACATCTCTTCCCTTTCCTTCAGGGATAAATTCCAGCCTCGAGGAAGTCAAAGGCTAAAGTACCATCAGCCCTCCCCAAGCATATCTTGCCAATACTTTTTATAATGGACCCACAGTGATGACCACTGTTTGCCTCAAAGAAAAGACTTGTTAACAAATCTTTATCTTTCCTTTTAGATATCATTCATCAGCTCTTTTCCTGGTACCAAATCATATTAAACCCAAAATTATTGGAAAAGTCATTGTAGGCTTCATTCCTTTTTCCTGTAGGAGGAAGGAGAGCCATTCCATTGGCAAACTCTGTTTTTTCCCTCCTAAAACCATTTTTGCTTTGCCTTAGTTTTTGTTATGTTCTAACCTTTGAAATAAAAACCTCTTCAGTATTATTCTTAGTCAAAGCACTAAAGACTTTTTTTTGTTCCATAACACTGTTAATTGATTTTTGTCTTGAAATGATTAAAGTATATCACAGAAAAAGGCTGGGAGGACAAAACAAGGGACAGGAAAGAGAATCAAAAGGACCAGAGAGAGATGGGGCACTCTGAGCACCCAAAAGTTCCTGAATTCTCATGATTCCATCTCTGACCCAGGTTAACTAGCTAGGCAATATGAGAAGAGAAAGAACTGCTTAATTCAAGCTATATACTACGGTTTAAATTGGGAAAAAAGCAATAACTGAGAACAAACTTAACTTGGGGAACCATTTGGGAGTAGAGATGTCTGTGCTAAAGATGTGATTCCCCAGTTCCTTCAGGGAGAAGCCAGGAAAATAGTATTTGTGACTCTTCCCAGAAATGTCTCAGAAAAGCCAAAACGTTTGATATTTTAGCCTTATTATTTCTGAAGAAGAAAGCCTCTAGTAAAAATGGATATTTACCTCTGCTAGCTTTTCTCTGTCAGAAAGAAGAGTGCCTTTCTGTGTGTGTGCCTGTGTGTATATATAGCCCCAAGTCCAGGTTGTTTTTAAGCTTGAAGGTCACCATTAAGCAAAGATCATGGCCACAATATTGAGTTATATTTAGGGACAAAAACACAACAAAGGAACAGGACAGTCTGCATTTCATCAATGTCAGTGACACTTTTATTACCTATTTGTTATTGCTGTGTTATGGGAAAGCCACTGAAGCATACATTATTATCCTCTACCCCATCTTCAGTCCACATTCATCAAAACCAGTTAAATGTAAAATTTCAGATGAGCTGTGGAAAAGCCTGCACGTGCCTGAAGAGATTTTCCTTCCATCCTACAATTTGTCACTGTCCGGGAGACAAAGTGGGGTCAAGCTGCTACTTGACCTCGTGCTTTTGCTTCTTGGAATCTTTGAATAAGACTAAGACCATGTGGATAAAACCTCAACTGGATTTTTAAACAGTTCCTCTGTTTGTCAGTTGTAAATTCATTTTCGTTCTTTGTTTTCAAAGCCAGTATCAAGATGTCACAAGAGTTATTGATATTTCCTGAACAAACATCCATAAACCGATCATTTCCACACAACCCTTCCCCATGTCCTTAAGTCTTCCCAAGCTGGTTCAGCTTCAAAGAATGCTTAGAAGTCAAGGGAAAAATCCAGCTTGACTTGAACGCGTTTTCATTCCATTTGCAACTATGAAACTGAGATTCAGATTTCCTGAGCAAAAGAATCCTTGTGCATCCACCCCTTTGGAGAGGGCACCTGACTGCTCCTCCTGCAGTGGAGGAGCATAGGGATGCTCCATATAATGCTCCATTACCCATAGGGATGAGATAAAAGTACTGATGCTGATGCTCCCTCACACAGATTTGAAAACACTAGTAAATGGGACTGGTTTGCTGCTGAAGCAGACACTTAAGCGAGTGATATCTGTACTTTCAGTCTACATATTTGTGTGTCATTTTACCACCTAACTGCCCTCAAAACTAACCTGTACAAGGTTACACGGCACTGGTCTTCACTCTTATGTTTTGCTCTCTTTCCTGCATTCATACAAATACACCCAAAGTCATCACTACACAACAGCTCTTCTGGGTTAGTCAGAAATTTGGGGTAAAGCCCCTTCACTGCATCAGAGTGAACTTGTTTGATACAGGTCTTCTAGCACGTTTCCAAACAAACTCGTCACACACATGATCAGGACTGAGAGCTTGGTTTTGGGCTTTTGATCTGATCCTTCAGGATCTGAAATCTTAGGAAAAAGATTGAGATCAGACATGATTGTTTTCTGTTATCTTAATATGGGTGTGCAGGCAAGACTGCATCTTAAGAGTTCCTTCTATCATTAGGTGAAGGAGGCAGAAACAGTAGTGGGTTTGGGTGTGCCATTTATTTGGCCGTATGTTTGTAATACAGCTAAATGCACAGTCACTCCTGATAGGAACTGCACCCTTCCCATCACTCCATAATCTGCGTCTGTGCTTCAGGGAAACTGTAAAAATATGACGAAGGTCATTTATTTCATTTTGCCTTTTCTGGCTGATAATATGTTGAACTGACTTTCCTACAGCTGCATTATTCCTGCTGCACTCTGAACTGCAGTTGTACCTGTAACGAGGGTTTGCGCCTGATTTCTGGAAAGCATCAGCCACTTAACCAGCTAGTCCCCTTAAGGAAGCTTTTCCAGTCTAAACCGATTTCTCTCCCATTTCCTTGTTTGCAGTGCACAAACAGTGACCTCACATGTGCCAGGACAAACAGACTTAGTCATCTTGCCTATAATTTCTGAGACATGGGTTCAATACCATTTACAAACTACAGACTAGCTAGAACCCTTTAGCAGAATAAAAGCCCCATCACAGGTCTT
The DNA here is from genome assembly GCA_017639245.1 of Myiopsitta monachus. NCBI lineage: Eukaryota > Metazoa > Chordata > Aves > Psittaciformes > Psittacidae > Myiopsitta > Myiopsitta monachus. Next base: position 84,970,943 of record CM029920.1, read on the forward strand.
TAACCTGAGTTCCCTTTTTTAACAAGTCATATAGAAAATGCTGCTTCTTAGGAGCATTTAGTAGGAGGACCACTTCAGTTCTCTTTTTCCCCTGGAAGCTCTGGTGCGGGAGCTTATTGCACAGGCCGGAATTTCACTGTGCACAAGTGCTGACCCTGGAAGATGTGCGTGTTGCTGCACATTGGTCAGCAGTGACAATGTGTCATCCATTACAGATATGCTCAGCTTCAGAAAAGGGAACTTGTATAAACATAAGGAAGCATTTCAAAGGAATTAAAAGGGACGGCTATGAGAATTGATTTCCTACAGGCTGGATGGAAATTGCTGAGGGATGCCTTATAGTTAGTACAGTGAGAGTACATACCATCCTTTCAGAAAGGCTTGAAGAAAAGCTTGAAGAGAGGCCAAAGGCAGCACCTTTATTAGGCAGCAGAGCAAACAAAGGCATTAGAAAGTTCAAAAAGCTGAAGGCATGTCCAAAGGGAGAAAAGAGAAAGGACCATAAACTCTGGCTCATTAAATATAAAAACGCAATAAGGGTGGCCAAAAAGAAGAACTTTGTGTAACAAATCACAAAAATTACCCAGACTAATGATAAATACATACTCTTTTCTTTTTCTTTTTCAATTTTTTGAATACATCAAGAGCAGAAAACTTGCCAGAGAATCTGCAGGAGCAGCTACAGGCCGAGGTGCCAGCGGAGCTACCTGCAAAGGAGTATTGTGTCCAGCTCTGGGGCCCCCTACACAAGACGGGTATGAACTTGTTGGAGCAGGTCCACAGGAGGGCCACAGAAATGATGAGAGGGCTGGAGCACCTCTCCTATGAAAACAGGCTGAGAGATTTGGGGTTCTCCAGGTTCTGGAGAACAGAAGGTTTTGGAGAGACCTTATAGCAGCCTTCCAGCACCCAAAGGCGGCCTACAAGAAAGATGGGGACAGTCTTTTTAGCAGGGCCTGTTGCAATAGAATGAGAGGTAATGGTTTTAAACTAAAAAAGGTAGCTTTAGAATAAATATAGGGAAGAAATGTTTTACAATGGGGCAGTGAAACACTGCAACAGGAGGGAAGTCCCACCCCTGGGAACACTGAAGGTCAGATTGGACGGGGCTTTGAGCAACCTGCTCTGGTTGAAGATATACCTGCCCCCCAAGGTGGGCTGAACCAGATGACCTTTGAAGGTCCCTCCCAACCCAAACCATTCAATGATTCTACTTTGCGCAATTAAACTACCTCAATAAACAAATTCTCCTTCTTTCTGACAAGTCAGTCTCCTTCTTGAACGTGCCCCTGCCCCCATTATACTAGGTGGTCTAATAAACTTGAGTACTCTGATGAGGGGTTGCACTATGATAAATATTTTCCGGTATGGGGGAAGTGATGTAATTGCTGCTGCGTGCAAGTGCCTGACAACAGATCTGCAGACAGCATTTGAACCATACCCGAGTCAGTCCCTTCTGCACCTGCCTTCTGCAGTGCAGATGAGATGTTGCAGAGAGGACCTCAGGCTGGAGTAAGATGTCTCTGAACCTTGTGAGGAAGGGCTGGAGGCCATAGATGCCTGTGGTACATTTAAGCACTGCAGTAGCTGGTCTACGTGGAATCACTTCTTTTTTTGTTCTACTTCGTTAATTATCCAGGGGACTGCTTACAGTCGGCTGAGACCCCTGTGTAGCAGTTAGTCCTACTGGGAAGAGTGGGGAAGTGGAAATGTATTTTCATAAATCTGGTCAGAGCATAGCCCCAGGGACACTGATGGTGAGGAGTGAGAAGATATGGCATGTTCATCCCCCGACCTGGCATGTTCATCCCCCAGAGACAAGCAGCTATCAGGGCCCTCAAGGCACTTTGCATTTTGAGTGGCATAACAGTTCAATACACCTCTCAGACTTTGCTCACTCCCCCAATAGCAGGCCTAGTATTAAATACCTACTCAGGCTGCTTCAAAGGTGTAGCTAGCAATATGAAGTGATCCTTTGAATTGTGTTAGAACTGTATCTGTGACTGGGTCATACATCCTCCATTGGCTTTTAAACGTTAACTTCTTTGCTGAAATACAAGATTAATATTATGCTACTTACCTCTTCTCCTATAGCAACAGGTAGACTTTCAAAATGTCAGTGACATGCATACCTACAGAGTAATTACTATATGCCCTTAAATCCTGCTCTCAGAAAACAGTGCATACTTTACAAAAATGTGATTTTTCTAAAAACACCTTAAGAGGCCATCATCATTTCTGTGCCAGAAATAAACAGAAAAAAGGACCCCTTTGAGTGGTGCATTACTCATTTTAAAGAGCCTGTGGAAAACTGACATGCTTCCTTATTTATCTTTGGGAAGGAACAATTTCACCAGGTACTGCAGCTGAAAACACAGTGCTGCATTATGCAAGGGAGTTTCCATTTAAAATAATTGAGTACTTAAAATTCACTCTGTTTCTCATTCAATAAAGCACTCAGCAACTCTAAGCCGGAAAAGGCCATTAGTATCATCTTATCTGTCCCTCTCCATAACAGAAGCAATGAAACTTCATCCAGTTTCCTTCAATGATGCACTTTTTGGTCAAAGCCTATTTCCATGAAAGGATCTAGTCTTGATTTAAAATCTTCCAGAAGAGAATTTGCTGTGTCACATTTTATTCTGTTCCAACTCATAATCATACCCAAATACATATATTTCTTTTTTTCTGGCTTTACATACCAGGCAGTTCCTCTATCAAAGGGAAGGATGACCTCATCCTTCATTTACATACAGTTGCATCCAATAAGATTTGAGTATAAAGGAAGTTAGACTCAAAGTTCCCAAACTACAGAAGAAGCTTAAGGAAAAAGTGAAGAGGGAAAAAGCCAACCTCTGGTAAAGCAACTTTGAAAAAGTGCCTAGAGTAAAGGCACTGTGATTGTAGACCAGACCATGCCATTAGGAGGGCAGAGTTTTGCAGTCTTCACTAAGACAAAACACCCATCAGCATTTGATGGGACTTTCAAATTCACAGTGGCTGATTAAGGATTATGACACAGCTTTCCGCATTTAAATATATTTAAAATAATTCTGATAAGTGCCATATGCTTTTCATTTCCCTTCTGATTGCATTTTTTCTTATTCCATTGTTTGAACTACACAAGCTAGTGCAATTAAAGACATTTAGAAGTCTGTCTTTCTTGACGGAAATTTTACAATATCAAAGAAAGGGATTTACGACATATTCAGCATAGCCCTGGAAGTGTTTTTCTGCTAAAGACACGACTTCTTGTTGAAATGTTTTCTTGAATCAAAGCCTTATCTCCTATACACTTAAGTCTGATTGATAGGCAAAACTCGTACTGAGATCCCAGGCTGTCAAATAAAACCAAGCATCAAGCAACACTGCAAATACTCCCGATTCCATGGCTCTTCATGCAGGGCAAACCCAGGATGGGGCTGAAAGCTTACATTTTTGTTCTCTAAGGGCAGAAGTTCCTTGACGTTTCTCTTTCACACAGCCAGAGCCCTGCGCTCCTCCCCCCACCAGTTTCATCTCTTCCACTGAGGTGGGAAATCCACCGTGTGTGCACAGAGTGATCAGGAGCAAGCAGGACATGGCTCAGGGCTTGCTGTGTTGGAGCTGTTTTGGTAGCTGATGGAGCTATTCCACCTTACTGGGTCAGAAGGGCTCAGGACAGCCTTGCCCAGCAACATGAGGGAGCATGATAAGGATTACCATATACATACCCATGTCCCTACCCCCCAAGGCTTTCCTGGGTGACCTACTGCTGCTGCTGCCTTCACACTGTCCTAGTAGCTCTCCCACCACATCTCGTTTCTGGCCTCCTCAGCCCTGTTTGGCAGGAGTGGGCTGGCTCAGCAGTCTTCCTCTGAAGGTGGAAAGCACAAGGCAGAAAATGACCTGGCAGGACTGGAAGCAAAACCATTTGTCCTCTCTCAGAAGGTTGCTCTTAGGTCAGTGCAGGCACAGCATACCATTGCAGTGTCTTCAGAGGTGAAAAACTAAGCCAGTATGTGTAGAGAAACAGCAGATGCTGGATGCCTACTTTGAAGTGCGTGGTTGTAAGGCAAATTAATGAAAGAATCCCTAGCTCTAATATTCCCCTTTATCTTACAAAAGGTGGATATTCTGCCTAACGTGTTTGTTAATACACTTTTCACCTTTTTATAATTTAACTTTACAGTTAACAGCACCCATGATATGTATCCCAGAGCCATTATGTCTCTTTTAACATCAATGCAACTGCACAGCAGTAAGGGCTGTTTCCTCCACAAATTCTCTGCTAAGGAAAGGGAAGGTGAGGCTCCCTATTTCTGCTTGCCAACAGGTCCATTAATCCGTTGTGAAATCAGTTTTTCTCCAGAAAAATTATCTTTGCGGGTCTTATGGTAAAATGAAAAGTCACTAACAGCTCTGCATCTCAGAAACTAAACAGTAATACAGCTAACTGGAAAAGGAGGAAATATCTTTGTCTTTTGAAAGAGCACTGCATGTACTTGCTGCATTTGGAGTTCTATGTAGAAGCATGTGAAACAGTGACATAATTTGGTTCACATTGACTGGATGATCTTCCAACTAACAGTCAAATATTTCAACTTTTTCCAGCTTATCAAATGAAAAGGCAGTTTCTTTTCATCACTGAAGAGAGAGAAAGCAGCAGACAGTTTTTGTACAGCCTCAATGAAGCAGATGCTGATGGAGGATGGGAACACTTTTGATGGTAAGGCATGTTCTGGCAGCAGTCCTATTCCTTACCAGTTGATTTTAGCAAATTGGAAATAAACCTGCAGGATGAGAATTTCCAGCAATGTATTTAACTATGTCAGTAGAATGAGCTTCCAAGAGACTACTTTTTTACCATATTGGCAGACCAAAAGCAACTCTTGCGTGATTCATGTTCTGTTTCTGCAGGCACAGCATATTTTTACCAAGGCAGAGCTTCCCAAGAGATGTTCTCTAAAATTCAAGGCACTTATCAAAGCATAAACAGGAGCAGGACACAAAAACTATAAGTTACATGCCGGCCTGGCCCTTGCAAGTTTTGGGAGTCTGGAAGGGTATAAGTTGCAAAAAACCCACATGTAATGATGTTTAGAAATCATCCTAACAGTGGCACATTGCAACATAGTTGTTTTCTTCAGAAAGGGCTCGCACTCATTATCAAAGTCAGTGATTTTTCCAGATATAGTCATTAGGCTCCATTTTCCCATACTTTATCTAAATGCCAAAACACATGCTTGCCAAAGATAAATTCACAGATCTGGCAGGCTGGGAGGAGCCTCAAGAGATCATCTCATCAAACATTCTGCACTGAAGCAGGCTAGAAGTATCTGGACACCATCCCGGACACTTTTATCTTTTTCACTTTAGGAAGTCAATATCCCTGGGTAGAATGTCCTAATGCTCTGCCACACTTTCCAGTAGAAAGACTTAACTAATATCCTTCCTAAATCTTTTAGGTGAAGGTGAAACTGATTCTTTCTTGCCCTTCCCTGAATGGACATGCAAAATAATTCCCAGTTGTTGCCCCATCTGCACTAATCCCTTCCAAACTGCTTTGCCTTTTCTCAGCCTTCTCTTTTCAATCCAGTGCTTTCACCTTCCTTTTTATGAGTCACATTTTCTACACCTCTTATCATGCCTGTTGCTTTTCTGTGCTTTTTCGTTAACTGTGTCTACTTACTGCTCTCACCTGAGACAAAGGACTCCAGCTGGGACTTCACCCCTCCTTCAGAAAGTGAAACAATTGCTACTGCTGCCTACGTAAAGATAGTTTAATTGTCAGAATGAAAGCTCATCTTTTCCTCAGGAGTATCTGATTATTGACATATACCTAGCTTGAGCTCTGTAGTGTAGATCATAGAACACCAGACTTGAAAGGGAATGAAGAGAGACTATCTATCTTGCGAATGATCATCCTGGTTTTAGTTCTGATAGAGTTAATCTGTTTCCTTAGTAGCTGGTGCAGTGCTGTGTTTTGGATTTAGTATGACAATAATGTTGTTAACACACCAATGTTTCAGTTGTTGCTATGTAGTGCTTACCCTAAGTCAAGGACTTTTCAGTTTCCCATGCTCTGCCAGTGAGCAGGTGCATAAGAAGTTGGGATGTTTAATCTGACTGTTCCAGGACAGCTGATCCCATCTATCCAAAGGGATATTCCATACCACAGAACGTCATACGCAGTATAGAAACTGGGGGGAGTTGGCCGGGAGCCACCGATCACTGCTCTGGGACTTGCTGGGCATTGGTTAGTGGCTACTGAACTTGTTTTGGTTGCTAAACTGTTCCTATCTCAACCCAGGAGTTTCACAGTTTTCCAATTCTCTTTTCTATCCCAGGGGCGGGGGGGAGGGAGGGAGTGGCTGTGTGGTGCCTAGTTGCCACGTGGGGTTAAACAACAACAGTGATACCTAGAAATCTTCAAAACATGTTTGTCTTGCTTTTCGTTAAGATTTTCCAACTGGGGAGATTTCGTTGTCATCACATACCATCAGTTCCACTGCCTCATTGTCTTCATATTTAGTTGTTAGGAGACAAAAATGCATCTTAAATCATACTGGATGGTCCTGTCAGAAAAATGTCCCTCTTCTGCTGTGATCCTGCCTAGACAATAACTCTCAATTTGTGTTTGTCTGCTGAATTTCTCCTTCCTAAGGGAGGAGACTTTGCTGAATTTCAGCTGTTCCGATTTCAGATTCTAATCTTTCAAGCATGCGTTGAATTCTGATGCTTGTGTCCACAGTACTTGCAACCTTGATGTCTGCCATTCCCATTTACTAATATTATGACCATAGCCTTTCTTGTGGTGCTTCAAACTGTCAACAGAAATGCTGAACAGAGCCACGTCCAGAATAGAGCATGATTAAACCTGAGTTGAAATTTGACAGCAAAGATCTGAGGGTGCTCTCTGAGAGCACGTTTTCAACCATTGAACACCTGTCTTCTCACAACCATATTAGCACTGTACTTCATTAGTTTCCTTATGGGAATGTCATGGAGAAGTGACTGAAATGTCATTGGGGTTGAGATTAGATCACATTAGTCGTATCCCCCTTTTTTTCCTCACTAGGCCACTTAACCAGCCAAAGGCAGAAATTTAACAGGCTTGACAAGACCCAGTCTCAGAAATCCTTGTTGGATATTTCTTTTATCAGTTTATAATCATTTAGGCACTTACAAAGTAATTCTTTAACAGCTTGTTCAAGAATCTTCTCAGGAATCAAAGTTACGCTGACAGGTCCGGAAGAGTAGCATCTCCTCCTGTATAAAAACACAGAGCACATATCCATGGAGCTTCCAAAATCCTCATATCAGAATACAGGTCTTCTTTCATACCTGAAACGTTGCTATGCTTGCTCAGAAGTTCAGTTTCCAGCACCAAATCAATCACCTCATCAGAGGCTGAAGCATGGCAAGAATGACATTTCCATGGTTTTTCGTTAAGTGCCACTGAGCACTTGAAAAGTGTTTTTCTCAAGGATTTGTGACTGAACATAATGTATGCTAAGAGGGATTTTACAGCAAATGACTAGACACTGCCCTACATCAGACAGTGACACCAGAACGTCTCTAAGCAAAATCACCAAAATATTTGTTAGAGGACAAAATGTATGGGTTTCCTTTCCTAGCTCCAACCTTTGAATTGCAGAGTTGTTTTACTTGAATCTTTCAAGAAAGAAAAATGCAGCAATAGGGGTTAAAAAAGGCAGTGTCCCAAATGCAACCTTGCAACACTATGGACGTTCCAGTTACAACTCTTCCTGGCTGCCCTACATGGAAAAAGAACTTTGTGTCCCCACTGTATCTTCCATACAAGTGCATTAGATATGTTGAACCTTGTTCACATCTTCTAGCAGGAAGCAGAAAATACTATTATTACCCCATTCTTGCAGTCAGGAAAACATAAAGGGGACTTGTTCAAGGTCAAAGTGAGTCAGCAGAGAGCACAGGATAAAACGAAGCTAGTTCCATGTTTTAATAACTAAGACAATGTTCTCCTTTTTTCAGTCCCTTTCAGATAGTGTTCCCTTGCATAATCTTATCTCTAAACCAGAAGAGCTCCACAGAGGTCTACAGTTGAAATACTGGTAAAGATCAAAGGGAAATGGGCTTTCTCACTGGACGACCACCTTGTTTTATGCTCTATTGATTTACAACACCCTACAGAAGTGTTAGGGGGGATGGTGCGACTAATGGACACTTACTGAAATTAACTCTCATACAGCACATGCTTTCTTCCAAAAATAGCTTTTTCAAATACAGACATCATTTACAGACCCATTTCAGAAGTGAAAAGTCCCCTGTCTCCCCCTGCTTCAATTTTTTATTTAAATGATAATGAAAGGGAGAAAAATCGGAACTGTGGTGAGGCTAGGCTGACGGGGATGTTGCTTCACAGAACTCCCAGCATGTGTCCATCCCTCTGGAATCTGAGCAGGGATTCAGCTCTCACTCAGACCCTCCCATGGCTCCAAACAGTCATTAGGCCCTTGAAATGACTGGTGTCCTCACCTCAAATCACTACAGCTGGCCGCTCCAGAAGAAAGCCTATGATACACAGGACTGTGGGGACTGAAGGAGAATTTATGGTCATGCTCTGAAATGTGTCTGAACAGCCAGCAAGTAACTGCATTTCTCTGCCTAGAAACCAGTCATAGTGTGATCAGTGAATGCATATATTTTCTTACCTCATTGTTGTAGTTTAACCCCAAACAGAGTTCAGAAGAGAGCTGGTTATTTTTAAGGCAAGGATCTGTGTAGGTGCATTCCAACTTTTGGAATCTCTAAGCCTGCCAAGGGCTATTGTGCAGATAAATATTCATTGGAAAGAAATACACTGAAAGTACCATTGTACCTTCCCATAAAATGCAGAGGATGCACAAGATAGAAATGACCCCATGTTCATATAGAAACCAGAAATAATTAATTCAGGCTGCATCTGAAATATGTTGTAGTTGCCACTTTCATTCACAGGTTTCCACATACAGCAACAAACAGATGCTTGAAAAGTCAGGTGTGTGAAATAAACCTCATCTGGAATGCTTTAACTAAGAAATGAGAAACTCAAAGGAGGTACTGTAGGAGCACTAGGCAAGAAAACAACTCACAAAAACTCTTTACAAGGCCAGGGAACATAAAAGCAACAGCAATATCTGTGAAGCAGCAAAGCTTTTCCTTTTGTTTCACTTCCATAAAGTTATATGTTGTAATATTCTTTCTGTCTAAAGATCACTCTGTGTGTATAGTCATAAATCCAGGAAAAACCTGCTTTTTGAACAGGACACAAACTTCTGCCAGTTATTCTAGCTATAGGCTTGACAAAGTAAAAAGTGATGTCCCAAAAAGCATGGAAACTTCAGATCCCTCCTCCAAAAAGAAAAAGAAAATGGGAGAAGTGACCTCCTACATCTTCAAAAGGTTCCCCCCCCCCCCCCTCGGGTTAATTTACTTGTGCATTTGGGCACTAGTTTCCATAAGACCAGAATGCTATATGGTGAATTGTTGCATTTGGCAGAGTGGCAAAGTATGGCAATCACAGTCAGTGCTGCTTCTTACTACTTTGTGGTAGTAATGGAGTTCATTCTTGACTGATCAAGTACTGTGATACAAGTACTGTGATAAAAGTTAGAGGTAACAGTAAAACCCCAGAACACAGAGCAGGATGGAGTTAGAGATGGAGAGAAAGCACTAGCATAGACATTGGTTTAATTCCTGGAAGATGTTGGCTAAGTTCCCATTTGTTGTACATGCTTGCTGTGTGCCATTATAAAGGTCACTTGGGACTAGCTCCAAAACCAGATGCATTAAATGCCATTGCTAATCATAGAATCATCAAATCATAGAATGGTTTGGGTTGGAAGGGACCTTTAAAGGTCATCTAGTCCAACCCCCTCTGGGGAGCAGGGACATAGAATCATAGAATCATAGAATAGTTAGGGATGGAAAGGACCTTAAGATCATCTAGTTCCAACCCCCCTGCCATGGGCAGGGACACCTCCCACTAAACCATGTCACCCAAGGCTATGTCCAACCCAGCCTTGCACACCGCCAGCAATGGAGCATTCACAACTTCTCTGGGCAACCCATTCCAGTGCCTCACCACCCTTACAGTAAAGAACTTCTTCCTCATATCCAATCTAAACTTCCCTTGTTTAAGTTTGAACCCGTTACCCCTTGTCCTATCACTACAGTCCCTAGTGAAGAGTCCCTCCCCAGCATCCCTATAGGCCCCCTTCAGATACTGGAAGGCTGCTATGAGGTCTCCACGCAGCCTTCTCTTCTCCAGGCTGAACAGCCCCAACTTTCTCAGCCTATCTTCATACAGGAGGTGCTCCAGTCCCCACATCATCCTTGTGGCCCTCCTCTGGACTTGTTCCAGCACTTCCATGTCCTTTTTATGTTGAGGACACCAGAACTGCACACAATACTCCAAGTGAGGTCTCACAAGAGCAGAGTAGAGGGGCAGGATCTTCAACCAGAGCAGGTTGCTCAAAGCCTCGTCCAACCTGACCTTCAATGTTCCCAGGGGTGGGACATCCCACCTGTTCCAGTGTTTCACTGCCCCATTGTAAAAAATTTCTTCATTTTATTTAATCTACAGCTACCTTTTTTAGTTTAAAACCATCACCCCTTGTCCCATAGCAACAGCCCCTGCTGAAAAGTCTGTCCCCATCTTTCTTGTAGGTCTCCTTTAGGTACTGGAAGGCTGCTATAAGGTCTCCCCAGAGCCTTCTCTTCTTCAGGCTCAACAACCCCAATAGTCCCAGCCTGTTTTCACAGGAGAGGTACTCCATCCCTCTCATTTCTGTGGCCTTCCTCTGGACTTGCTCCAACAGGTCCATGGCCCTCTTGAGTTGGGAGGGGGGGGGGGGTCGGGGGGAGGGGGGACGGGTGGGGTGTTTTTGGGTTTTATTTAGTACCTCCCTCTGGATGTTAGCACCCTGTGATCACAACTTTAACATGCTAGTATCGTTCTGACCTTATACCCTCAAGAGGAAAGGTACAATGTGAGCAGGATTAGAAAAAGGCAGGTTTTGTTCCCACTGAACAAATCACTTTTCTCTTCTCTTCTCTGTGTTTCTTTCCCTATTTCCAGCAGTGTCCTGGAAGGCTGCAGTCCCCAGGGAACTTATCTTAACATCACTGGGTTCCTTGCTTCTAGTTTCCCAGGGAACTGAAAGTGGCTGTTGCTTTCTGATGACTCGCAAAGGGCCTTCTGGAAATGTTAAGGCCCTTAGGTCTCCAAGACCACAGCAAATCTGCCAGAACTTTCTTATGGTCTAAAATGAGACATTTTTGATGGAAGATTTGCAGTGGCCCGAAGAAGAATGTGGATTACATCCATTCTTTCCAACATTTTCCTCCTGGGGAGAGCTGGTGGGAGACCAGGTGGAATGCCCCACCGGCACTGGTCAACAGAATCGCCCTTCTGGAAAGTCAAGCAGTATGCCAGCACGCCAACAAACCCTGGCACTGTACAAAGGAGGATGCAGAGCGTCAGCCCACAAAGGGTTACTCAGACATACCACCATTCTCCTGACTGGGAACCAGAACTTTGACTACACTAGTTTTATATAAGATTCTAATTACTTTATGGACATTGATTATCCCTTAAAACATGCAGATCAAATACATGATTATCTCTGAACCGCTTTTACAGTTGTCACTTACAAGAAGTCCTACTTCCTTGTGAGATACAGTGTGAACCCACAAGGTTCATGGACAGTGGGCACAAGATTGTCCTTACGGAAGGAGCCTACACTGTCCACTGGATAGAGGTTGAATTTGTACCTTATGTTCCTTAGAACCAAAAGTATTCTCTTCTCCTTTCATGCAGCCTGCCTCCTAAAAAAGAAAGGACAGAAATAATGTTTAAACATACCAACTGGTGTCACCTTTATAAAAACAAAACCAAAACCAACCAAACAAAAACCCCAAACAAACAGAAGAAAATGGGCATATTCAGCTGGCTTTAAGTGGCACCAAGTGTCATCTTTGTCTTGTGTTTCCTGCTGTCTGACTCAAGACATTCTCACCCTGCACTACCCTCAGGCTTTCTGAATTGCTCTCCAGAGGCACTAACCCACTACAAGAAGAGACATTTAGGTGGAATTTAGGCTGTCTGGAAACAGCCCAAAGCAATTTGAAAGGATAAGTTAGAAGGCAGAGCCACAGAAAGAGAAAGAAATGTTCTCTATTTTCATTGATATTCTCTGATCCTTGAAGACCAGATGTGGGAGAATTGAAGGTCTCAGATTTCATGGGACACTCTTTTTCCTGTTATTTTCATGAAGAATTTTTCTTGCTCTGTTATTTCTCATTTTCTAACCAGATCTTGGCAAAAGGATAAACTATTATACAATACATGGTATATTTTCACTTTAGTGATAACTGAAACTTTTGTCAGCAGATTTTCCATCCATGGAGTTCTCAATAGCTACCTCCAGAAAGGATCCTTGCTCTCTTTCCATGCAATGAGGCAGGCTTTATAAATCCACCACTATTGTGAAATATGTCCTCTGGTGATAAGAAAACATTCCCCTTCTTTTCCTTGCCAGCCATCACTCTTTTCCACCTCAGCTTCTATCTCAGATAATAAAGCCTGACGTTTCTTACTATTTTGAGTGAAAAGGAATGGACATTCCTATGGGCCTACATCCAAACACACTGACGGTAACACAAAGTCTCCCAAACAATTCATCTAGCTTTGCATCAAGCTCACCAAAAATAAACGTATGCAGTCTGTGTAATGAAAGTAAATGAGCATCTGGATTTTTAGCCTCTGCCAGCCCATCCAGTGAAACTCAGTGTGGCAGCTGCCGTCAGCTTCTTGACTCAGCCAAGCTAATAATGCTATGAAACAGGTGAGGAAATCAAGCTGCAGGTATGTGCTGCTTCTGAGTGGCATCAGAAATTGGCACAAGCATGTGAGCTGGGATACAATTAACCTGACTCCATAGAAAACCCATGCTTCCTTAGCGAGCTGAAGATCTGACAGAGACTCTTTCTTGACAGTGCATCATAGGGATGCCATCATCAGGACCCTGGCGTCCAAGAAAATTATGGAAGCAATACAGCCACATGAGTATATTGCAAAGAAGAATAATTCTTTAGAAGATGGCTCTGTGTGGAAAATGGTCCAGCTGTAGATTCTATTATGCTGGTCTGCTCCTGGGGAGAATTGTCTTCTTCTGTCTTACAGTGAATGAACACAAAAGTGACAGAAAAATGAGCAGCGTCTTACTCTGCAACGCTGTACTGGGAGGGAAGAAAACTCTCCAGGTTGCTAATGTTCTGCTATTTCCTCAGCCAAAGAGAAGTTTATACTGTGAAAGAGTGTCACGTAGATAGATTAATTGACAGGGAAGAGTTTTTTTAAGACCATCAAGCAAAATATCAAAGGTCAGAAAACTCCTCTGCTAGTCCCAAATTTGTAACTCCAGCTAGTATATTTCCAACTGTATTTCTTTTGTTCCTATGCTGGTTGTCGTAAGGACTAACATCAAACAAACTTCACATACTGAAATCCTATGTGAGTTAGGTCATGCTAAAAAAGCACATAAGACAGCGTACTGGCACACTTCACTAGCGTGTTTGCTGGCCCTTTTCATCCAGTCTCTGCATCTGAGGCTGCTGGTAAAACTACTTGGACTTGCAGAGCTCTGCTCTCCCTACACTTCTCACAGCTGGCCCTAGGGTCCCATACCAGCAGAGTGAAACACGGCTTTGGCAGAAAACAACTTTAATACGTAAGTCTAGAATTTTAATCCCAGCTACTGTAACTTACCATACATTTTGATTTGATCTATAACCCTAATAAAAGCCACTTCCTGTGAAGCTAACCTGCACAAAAGTGGCTGCTATTTTACTGAGTAGTAAAAAAACCCCAACACTCACATATTATAAGAGACTCTGAGCCATCAGATGTGCTTTCCAGCATTTATCTGACTTGATGGCAGGCAAGTCAGATGCCTTGTAAAGCAGATGCAGGGACTGTGAGAATGAAAACCTTAGGCCCACTGTAGGAGAGGAGCTGGTTTGAGACCATCTGAAGGACTTAAACTTACACAAGTGCATGAGACCTGATGAAATCCATCCGTGGGTCCTGAAGGAGCTGGCAAATGAAGTTGCTAAGCCACTGTCCATCATATTTCAAAAATCATGGCAGTCAGGTGAAGTTCCCCACAACTGGAAAAAGGGAAATATAACCCCCATTTTCAAGAAGGGGAAAATGGATGAGCTGGGGAACTACAGAGCAGTCAGTCTCACCTCTGTGCCTGGCAAAATCTTGGAGCAGATTCTCCTGGAAGGCATGCTGAGGTGTATGAAAAACAAGAAGGTGCTTTGTGACAGCCAGCATGGCTTCACTAAGGGGAAATCCTGCCTGACCAATCTGGTGGCCTTCTAGGATGGGGCTACGGAACTGATGGACAGAGGTACAGCAGTTGATGTCATCTACCTGGATTTGTGCAAAGCATTTGACACTGTCCCACACGACATCCTTGTCTCCAAATTGGAGAGACATCAATCTGATAGGTGGACCACTCTGTGGATAAAGAACTGGCTGGATGGCCACACACAAAGAGTTGTGCTCAATGGCTCAGTGCCCAGCTGGAGACCAGTAACGAGTGGTGTCCCTCAGGGATGGGTGTTGGGACCGGTCTTGTTCAACATCTTTGTCGGTGACATGGACAGTGGGATTGAGTGCACCCTCAGCAAGTTTGCCAATGACACCAAGCTGTGTGGTTCGGTTGATAAGCTGGAGGGAAGGAATGCCATCCAGAGGAACCTTGACACGCTTGTGAGGTGGGCTGATGCCAACCTGGTGAAGTTTAACCATGACAAGTGCAAGGTCCTACACCTGTGTGGGAGCAATGCCAGGCACAGCTGCAGGTTGGGCAGGGAAGAGATTCAGAGCAGCCCTGCGGAGAAGGACTTGGGGGTGTTGGTTGATGAGAAAATGAACATGAGGCAGCAGTGTGTGCTCGCAGCCCAGAAAGCCAACCGTATCCTGGGCTGCATCGAGAGGAGCGTGACCAGCAGGTCGAGGGAGCTGATCCTGCCCCTCTACTCTGCTCTCCTGAGACCTCACTTGGAGTACTGTGTGCAGTTCTGGTGTCCTCAACATAAAAAGGACATGGAACTGTGGGAACAAGTCCAGAGGAGGGCCATGAGGATGACCACAGGACTGGAGCACCTCCTGTATGAAGATAGGCTGAGAAAGTTGGGGCTGTTCAGCCTGGAGAAGAGAAGGCTGCATGGAGACCTCCTAGCAGCCTTCCAGTATGTGAAGGGGGCCTATAGGGATGCTGGGGAGGGACTCTTCATTAAGGACTGTAGTGATAGGACAAGGGGTAACGGGTTCAAACTTAAAGAGGGGAAGTATAGATTGGATACGAGGAAGAAATTCTTTACTGTAAGGGTGGTGAGGCACTGGAATGGGTTGCTCAGGGAAGTTGTGAATGCTCCATCGCTGGTGGTGTTCAAGGCCGGGTTGGACATAGCCTTGGGTGACATGGTTTAGTGTGACGTGTCCCTGGCCACAGCAGGGGGGTTGGAACTGGATGATCTTAAGGTCCTTTCCAACCCTAACTGTTCTATGATTCTATGATGTGTTAATGGGTGATTATTCTCATTAGCTGCTCTCTGGATTGATACAGTCTGTTTCTCTGCACTTAAACTGTGCAGCCTAGTGTGTAAAGGTAATTAGCATGGGGCCTATGTATTAAGTGGAGAATCAGATGTCAGCTGTGTTTCCACTCTTTAGCAGTGGCCTGAAGGAAATGATGCTTCTGCAGTGCAGTTAGCTGTGCAATATCAAGAGCCCCTGGCTGAGATGAAGGCAACCAATGTACAACAGGAAGGCAGTTGCTGCCTTTATGAACTTGCACGAGGGAAAGACAAGACAAACAAGGCAGAGGTGAAGCAGAGCCATAGAGATTAAGATATCTCTTAAACAAGAATATACCAGGTATGAGGCAGGGCTCTGCGAACATGCTGCTTTGCAGAAGAGTGCTGGCTTCTAAGCAGTTTTACCAGGCTGCTCCACTTGCTGTGACAGATCCCTCCTTGTGTTGAATAAAACTGTCCATTGAGTTAACAAAATCTGCGCAAGGATGATCAGTCACTCTATACCAGAGCCAATAAAAGAGCAAATTAAACCTGTGGAAAGCTACATAAGCACTTACAGCAGAGCAACTCGTGTCTCGTGAGGTTTGACATTTAAGCGCATAGATATTCTCTTGTTGTGTATGAGGTAATGCTGCTCTCAAGGGTAAAATCACTTTGAAGTGATATGACTGCAAGAAATACAGTACTTCACCTTATTCTTAAACTATCTGCGAACAGAAAGCCTTTTGTTTTGTTCTTTTGTGGTTAGAGCAGGTGCAGAGTAGAAGCTAGAAACAGAGAGCATGAGCCTCACCTACATCTGATGCTGAAAGGGGGTTGTCTTTATAGCTGGAACAAAGAACTAACAGACTTCAGCTCTCAGGCATAAAACCCTTGTCCAGGCTTCATGCAACCTTTCTGTTGCCACAAAGCATTATAAAAAGTAGGGCCAGATCCTAGAAGGGACCTGAAAACAGATTTTGCTGCCCATTGTGATGGGATTGACTGAGTGCTGCAGATGGATGAAGCAAGGCTGGTAATAGCAGCCTGCCTGTATTGCATGCCCAAAACCCAAGTAAAGAGAGGCAAAACCCAGCACATTCAAAAAGCAAAATGTGATTTTTCAGGTTAGAGGAGGAAAAGCATGAGGAAAAGCATAAACAAAGTATTGGAAAAGCTGAACCTAGTGACTCAGCCTGAGAACTTAAAAAGAGTCTTTGACTACAAGGACTGAAAAAGCACACAGGTTCAGAGGGCTTTAGGCCCATCTAGATGACTTTGAAAAGCTAATTCAACCCGGCCTGGGTTTGTATCTAAACTAAAATGAAACATGCCAAGGAAGGCTCACTGTGTTCAATGTGAAGGACACAGGCAAAAGAAGGACATCACCTTTGATGAACACTGCTGCATTCGCAGTGCCTGGTTTACTGGAGTAACTGGTCAGGTAAACACAAAGGTGCAGACACACCATGGCAAGAAGGAAGAAAGCCACTCACCCACCACCCTGGCATCCATATTGCCATACTGGCGTGGCTGCAGTAACATTCCAAGGTAACTGCTGTTGGTCTCAACTTTTACCGTGGGGTCTTCTGACTGTATAGTAACCTGTTGATATTACCAGTTTATAAGTGCAGCCCCATTAACTGCTGAAAGTGCATCTGTAACTACATTCTGGTCCTAAAACTAGCCCTAAAGCATATCATTAAAGTAGCTATGGTGTGGATGTGATCCTCCTGCTTTGAACTTCTGCGAGGTTAAATCAAGGCTAAATAACTTATACCCATGGATTTTGGCAACCAGCTAATGTATACTGCAACTCCACCTAAACAAACCACCATTATGCAGATACTCCCTATTGACTACCTGTCAGCCAAAAGATGCTTGTGTTCTCCTGGTATACCCAGTAACCCACCGAAACCATTACTGGGTCCTTCTAGAGGAATCATCTAAAGAAATAATACACTGTACTCAGAGAAGTAGATCACTTAGTCTCTAAAAATGTTCTGATCAGCAGAAGCATCTATTAGTGTGCCCTCCATTATTGTGCCCAGGCTATAGAATGCTAAAGATGTGACCTGCAATGATGGTTTTGAAGGTGTGTGAAATATATCAGCTGCTACTAACAAAATTCATTTCTCCATACGGAGAGATGAGTCCATTCTGACAACAACTGATTATGCATTCACTTCAAACAGATCACTCTGAAAAGGCACTGCCCAAGTAGAAGCCAGGAGAAAGCAGTTGGTGGGATGAATATAGCTCTTCTCCCACAGCTGCCCTACAACAACATTCTCATTAGCTGCAGGAAAAACAGAGAGAAACCATCTGATGGTACACTGGGTAGGCTGACAGTGATGAAGAGGGGAAAATCCTGATCCACCTGGGACAGAAACAGTGTCAGATACTAAAGCAGAGGGTAACTGTGGTGATTAAGGGAAAATACTAAACAACACACCTGTAAACTCAATCTAACATAATCCCACCACTCCAGGTTAATCACTCACCCTCTGGGCCTATACTGAGGAAGCACATACTGGTGGCCTGCAGAGCCATAGTACATTCACATTCTTATAAACTCAGGCAGCAGCTGCAGCCTTTGAGGAATAATCACAAGGGACACAATGGGATTAGAGCAGTCTTAACAGCTCATTCCCATGAAACTGCCCAGAGGCAGACATGGAGCTCAGTGGTGGGTCCTAAGAGACTATTGCACATTGGTAACTGGAACCTCAGCCACAAGCAGCTGTGACAGCATTTTAGGCAAGCCAAGTAGTAAATTGATGGCGTGTTCTGACACAGATTAAGTCAGCCTCAAAACAGCCTGATTGGGGGCAAGAGAAGAGTGAGCCACATGCTGCTGTCAGCTGCACCATTGTGTGTGACAGCTGGAGGCCCTGGGCTTTGCCAAGCTGTCAGCCATATGGCAAATGAGGGAGAGAACCATTAATCTACATCCCCACAACGCAGCTCCTCAGATAACGCAAGTGTGGGGCCATGTTAAAACACCACAGATTTTGCTTCACTTCTCTGTATCAAAAGGAAATCCCACACATACATCCCATGTGCAGTTGCAGTTCAGGTAAGTAGTGTAATAGTTCATGGTGCCATTGACCTAACTGCACAGGCGATTCACTGGAGAGGCTGCATTTGGGACTTGGGACAGTAAGCTCCTGATAGCTACACTTGTCTGAGTTGCTCTGGCAGAGCTGGATACAGCACAGGGCTCTTGCCTTCTAGATAAAGTTCTTTATCTGAAATCTTGGGAGTGCTATCAAGGATAAAAACAGGGCTACAATGCAGGGGATTTGGTTCTAGAGTTAAAGGAGGATTTGAATTTGGCACTGAAGCCATTGAAATGGGAGCCCTCTCTACCTCTGCTGGTAGGAAGCTGATGTAATTGCCCCTTTGAGTTTTGTTCTGGAGAGTTAAACACAAAGAGTTAACCTTGGTCTTCCCCCAGAAGCTACAAAAACGGGCTAGGATGCAGCACTTTGAATTCCAGACAGACACTGTAATAAAATGTGGAAATTGGATGCAAACTATTTACTACATTTATGATACCACATTATTTACTGGTACTGCAATTTGATAATCACAGCAATAATTTTCAAATTACCTTTACTCAGCATTCATTCTCTTTTATGAGTTCCGAAATGCTTCCTCTTAAGCAGAGAGGCTTTCTAAGGCTTGTCCTATGCTCCTAAATTGAAACAATTTGCAAATGACTACAGAGGCACAAGGAATTTAAGACTGATTTTCAAAGGCACAAATGGCAGTATTTCTTTATAGACAAACGGACATTCAACTAATGATTTGTCACAGACCACACAAGAAGTCTCACATAAAACGTTGCATTGAATTAATGGCTCTAATTCCCAGCCAGTGGGGGAAAAGAAACAAAAAGCCACTAAACCTTCTCCCAGCATTTACTTGCCTCTCATAGACAATGACTGGCTCTAACTCTGTATCTGAAGAGCATGCATGTCCCTGAACCCAGTATAGTTGAGATGATAATCTGCACCTGATAAGCTGTACCCGGGGACATCTGCTCAGTATTGACTTGCTTAGGTCTAATTGTCGGCTAGGACACATGGCAAACCAGGACATCAGATACGTGCTGGAAGTAGGTGGAAGATCAGAAACATGATCCTGGGAACCAGTATCTTGGCATACTACATATCCAGGCAGACGGTACTATGAAGTTGACTATGAACAGGAAACTTTCCTTTCCCATTAAATCAATTATCCATTAGCCAGAACAACAGGATAAGATTGATCTGAGTACTTCAGAATAGACGCAACTAGACAAGACATCCTGAGGCTCACAACTTCTAAGAGATGCTCAGGGAAAACAGTCTCACGGAAGCTATCCACTATCAAAATGATCTGACTCAATATGAGGAGACATAATTTTTGCATGATGGTCATCTTTCAGCTGTGCTTTTCTGGTGTCTGCACCCTCGGATAAAGGCAGACACGGATTATTTAACTGGTGGTGCACACAGTGTCCATTTTTATCCCAAAACCACCTATAAACAAAAAGCACATTTATATGCTTATTATGTATAATGCAATAAAAAATAAAAAAGCAAACCTAAAACAATGAATCACTTCCTTGAAAGGGTTTTTCTTAATCACGTGCACGGTCATGCTGAGTGATGCTATTGTGAGTATGCTGACACATCTGCAGCCTAGTTTTCTCACTGATTAAAAGAGAAATGTCTGAGAAATACTCGTATACATTAGAAATTTAATATGTTGTCTCTTTCTTGTGTTTTTGCTAATTAAGGATGTTGTGCATCATAGGGCAAGAGAGCGGATAGCAATTAAATATTAACTGTGATCCACGCTGTGTAATATATCTGGTGCAGATGAGCAGACCAGAAAAAGCCAGGAGCAAAACACAAGCCTGTCCACATGCTTTCTGAGGTGCCCTTTGACTTTACTATGGCTAGGAGTGATTGGTCCTTTTACACACCTGTGGCTTGCAGCCTTGGTTGTTGTTACACTTTGATGAACTTTATCTCACTTAACTTTGCTGTCCTGAAACACAGGTAGTTGGCCTACTTCTGTAGGCTGCTTTTCAGGCTGATGGGGGAGACTGAGGCATCTCCTGACCATGTGCCTCCTTAAGTGCAGTCAAAGCCAGGTAAGCAAATCCCTCACATGTCTCTGTACTCATGCAGGCTAGCCAGAACTGTGCATACGGTAGAAGGAGGGAGTAATAATAGTGTATCTCTGGAGAGACTTTTCACTGGGAAATATTTAGCATTTACAGACCTATTTGAAGTATGAGAATCAGATCCTCAGCTCGTATCTATTTGCATCCACTTGCAAGGGCCACCCAAGCTTGCAGATATGGAATTCTCCTATGGATTAAGCTGTCAGCAGAGGCAGTGTGTCATCACAAAATATAAACTACCATAGTCTTATTGTAGCACCTTTACTCCAGTATTACCATCCTTATTCTCACTGCACAGTCAAATTTGCTCCCTCTCTTCCCTATATCAAGAAACCTATTGGCACGCAGTATCCACCAGCTGCTTCATATATGACGCCTCACTGGACATTTGTTGTGTGATTACATGTCACTTAAAATCTCTGTCCTTCCTATGCTTTGAAAGCAATGATGCTTTCAGTAACAGAAACCACCTGAGTGTAACAAAGTCTGAAACCACTTACGTATTCCAAATTCACTATCCGTTGCTTTTGGAGCCTGTGTGTTTCACAGGAGGTTTACTACTCAGCCAGACTACCCTTTGCGGAATTACAATGCAGGCTATTGCTCACAGAGTAGAGTATATATTTGTATTTTGCAATCCGTATTTATTTGACAAACTTACAGTGACAGATTCTGTTCTACTACCACCATAGATTGTCCTATTTGCAGACTGGTAAAACTAACAATTAGTCTAGTTGAGACAATTAGGCAAATGCCATTAATTATCAAGTGTGTAAACAAAACAGTTGTATGTATAAGGAATCACAGAGCTGAACAGCTGACCTTTCCGCCATAACAAACTGCCTTTTCTTGCGTGCTTCCCTTCCATCTGCTGCTCCAATTGTGAAGTTCAAACAGCCCACAAGGCGCCCCTCTTGCTGTCATCCCACTACTGTAAAAGCTGCTCCCATTTCCAGGCAGCACGCAGGGAGGGTGTCTTGCCTGCTGGCCCAACATGCTCTGCAGGAATGTGTCGGTGTTGATGAATTTCTGCTGAAGCCCAGGCTGATTTCTGGGGGTAAACATGCCTGCCAAGCTGATTTACACTGGATACCAGCCTGCTTCCTATTAGTGTGTATGGCTGGCACCTGCATAGCTTGGGTGACAGCTTTCCCAGGCTCCCAGCTCAATAGCCTGCCTTTAGCAACACTGACATCTGTACTCAAGACCATATGACCCCTTGGCAAAGAAGAGATTGTTCTGCCTCCCATTGAACATTTGTCAGAACCTGCTTTCTTTGGATCTCAGTAGTATTCTGATCACCGACTGTTTCTTATATTTTAGATGAATTTTTTCACCTTTTTATCACCTGAAGGGTCTGCATTTGTGTATCAGGTGTATTGTATTGTCCAGGACAGTGTGGGTTCCATTGCTGCCAGCAGAATTCAAGACATCTTCAAGAATCAGCAGAGTGTTGTCCTCAGCTGCTCCCTTTCTGTTATAAAGTCCTCTCTTCCTCTTGAGGCTGAAGATTTCTTACTTGTATTCAGCTCTTATTGTGGACCACATTTATCCGAAATGAGCCGTATAAACCAAACTGACCAATGGACTGGGGCAGAATGCAGTGCTGGTGCAACAGGCAGCAGCAAAACATGCTGTACCAGCAGTAGGCCAGGAAGATTAGAGAAGAAAATCTAAACACACAGAACAGGTGGAAAGATATTGGCCTGTTTTAATAATGCTCTGCACACACTGAGCTTCTATCTTAGGCTGGATGGCCTCTTCTGGCTCCTGACACAAAGAGACTCGGGCTCTCACAACTGGATCCAACTCTTAGAAGTCTATCACTCATCAAGTGCTTCTTGTTAATGCTTAAGGCCAGATTTTCAGCCCATCCAACTGCTTTTTTGAGATGATCAGAATGCCTGACCCTGTATGGAGTATTGAGTCACCCTGAAAATCCTGCCAAGAAGAATAAAGTGCATTGTAGGACCCGTGCTGGTAAATCATAGCACTCCATAAACCAGAAGAAAGCAAGGAGTAACCTTTGCTGGGAATTCATACCCTTGTAGAAAAGGTATCGGTTTCCCAGTGACACTATAGCTTAGTGAACACTCATCCTGCCATTAAAGATTTCATCACAAAACACGAGACAGCGATCCACCAGAAGCTATACTTTTTTTATTACAATCATGAGGGTCCTGAAGAACCACCTATTCTTTTGGTTTTCCCTGATACACAATTTTTTTGGCCAAGAATCAGTTTTCAAATAGTGGAAGCACCATGTTTTGGGTGGCTGATCAGCCCAGTCAAATTTTGTTACCTATTGCAGCCTTCACACTTCCTAAAGGATCTCCTCTGTCTACTTGAATTTTGCATTTGATGAAAACGCTTCAGCCTCCAAGAGTACAAAATGCAGGTTTCAAACACACCTGCTTTTCTTCTGGGTATATCTCGCTGTGAAGTTCCAGGGAAAGATCACATGCAATAGGTCTGCATTGGCCTACGTGGCATTTGCTGATCTCCTGCTGGAATCAGAACTGGAGCTAGTGTTCCTCCATGGAACACCTTCCATGAAATGGTTTTTTCATTATAAATGAACTTTGAACAGAGTTACCCAACAAGAACGAAGCTTCCTATGGGAGCTTTTCCCCCTGCTTGCAGGGGCCAAGGTTACTTGCTCCTGCACTGGTGAATTCCTGAGACACCTGTATGTACCTGTTACAGTAAAGAAATATAGGAGTGGTCAATCTGCACTTTAGCCTCAAGGCATCTGCAAGACAAAACTGGCTCTGGCTTGTTCAGCTCTGATTCCGGAAAAACAATTAAATTGAAGCTTGAACCACCCACAAGATGACGAAAGATGTATTTTACCTGACTGGATAAATATTTGGTTACCAAAAACCTGTCACTGGTAGGAAGACAGACTGTAGATTGCAGCCCTCCATGTGCCTGCCTTTTGCTCTGCTGCTCTCCCCTTCCTTACCAGTTGCTCACTCTACTACTTTTTTCATGAAGGGTACAAATGGTCGCGACTTCAAGAAGAGAAACCAAGAAAGGCTCAGGCTAAAACACACACAAGCCTGGCATCAGAAGACTTATTTTAACAGCCTCACTGCAAACTAGTAAATTTGTGAATTCAAAGTAAATATCTGCCTTAACAACTGCTTTAACACACAGCTGAAATACAACGCAGTTTCTTAGTTTCTAGGCTGGATACCAAGCTTTAATTTGAATGTAGTAATACTTACAAGTAGTATCCGTAGTTTAACAAAAGTTAATAGCACTTATTATTGAGTTGCCTTTCTTGCTCTGTCACTTATTGCTGCAGCACGCTCACTTACTTATTGAAGCAGGAGGCCCTGTTTCCTCTCCCATCCTTCAAAAAATTAGCTGCACTGAGGCCAAAAGTTCTCCTACTCATTCCCAGCTTGCAGTTAGGAAAGAATGATGACAATCCATTCCTAAGAGAGAAAGGGTTCTTCTGTAGCAGACTTTTCATTTCAGACCATAGCAATGATGCTCTTATTGTCCAGGTCAACAGCTCCCAACCCTGCCCCACAACAAAACCAGGATTTCTTACATGCAGCCTCAGTACACTGACATATTTGACGCTAGATGTTGGACAGCTAGAATGACAGAGGCATCTTATAATCTTTTTCTTCTCAACTAACAAATATGCGGGACCTGTTGTTTCATGGTGTAAACCACGAGTTTGTGTGCATGGTGGCACCTGGCAGTAGGTGCTGACTTGCCTTCTCTGTTATCAGTGAGGTACTGCAGTAAGGTGTCCATCCCCATAAGCACTCACAACCTGAAAGCTGTGACAGGGGAAGATACTCCAAAATCAGTCTAATTAGGGAAAATGGAGTGAATAATTTCTCCACTGAATTGCTCTCCTTAACATCTTACAAAGACACATGATTTTTCAGATGATTCAACCAATTGACCGTGTTTTGCCCTACATTTAGGGCACAATGTCAAAAAGAAATTCTCTTAACTTTGACTAAATCTTGCCCTATTGACCAGCGTGGGCTTCCACAGCCAGCTTTGCTTTAAGCTTTTGCTACACAACTTTTTTGAAGGTAAAAATCACCAGCAACTTACTGCATTTTTAGTTCCCTTTAATTTCAAGTGTCTTAGCTCCACAAGACCTGCAATTTGGCTTGCTCTTTCTTTCACCCTTTCATGGTCATTCTACCAGTCAATTTTCCTTTCAACATAGTCGTTCTCTACGTTTTTAATTAAAGTATCATCATCAAAATGCACACAGGCCAACAGATGTGAAATGTATATAAAAAGCCCTTTCCCTTCTAAAGAATAAATTTGAAGAATAGGTATTATGGTGGTAAAATACGTTAATAAGAGAGAGAAGAGTCAATGTGTAAGTAACACAGTTGCTGCTCTCAGCTCCATCACTAAAGCCATGTGCATAGAACTCTTGGAAGCATCATCCCACACATGATGCCAGAAAAGTGTAACCCCAAAGGAGGAATAGGAAGGCAGAAGTAAAAACACATTAGAAGAGCAGCATCCCTTGACTTTAACAGTGTAGGACTGAACTTCAGCTGTAAACCATAACTAGGTTAACTGTTGCCATGTTCTTTCATGAATGATGATCTGGATGGTGACTGCTTCTCTTAGTACATTTCCTGAAAAGCAAATAATTTGGTAATAATATGGAGTATTTGTTTTTGAGAGCTTAAGAAACTGAGTTAAGAGTTTTAGTGCCAGTTTTGAATATTGCAATGGCTTGAACTTTTGTCAATCACTTTCACATTCAGGAGCTGTCTCTCTAATGACATCCTTACCCAGCAGATCACAAAACTAGTTCAGAAGTGTCACTTCTAGAAGGGTGTGATGAAAATTTCACAAGCAAATGGGTGTAGTCTTGAATGACATATCTAATTGAGATGCATTTGTTGCTTTTATTTTTGATTGCCTCACTGCTGTTACTGCGCACCTAAGAATATTATTACAGGCAAGAGAAGCAGAAATTTGTCATCTGCTTCATTCCATTGCACCCCTGCAGCCACCCAGTTTCTGGGAACCTAGCCTGATTACACTGATGCATGCTAATCCTGCAGATGTCCGGCTATTTGCCCTGTTTTATCAGTGCTTGAACCTATCTGCTTCATGAGGTAAGCCCATACCTGCAGTGGATGCAGCAACTACCAAGTTGCTGTAATAAAAGGTGACTTACCACCACCATTCTGTAAGGAACTGGTACATTTGGCTACTTGCTCTGGCTTAAATAAGGCACTGCAAGGTGCTTTAGACATGAGGAGAGGAAATCATGTAAATCTAAAACAAAATCAGGAAGTTAAAGCATTAGATAAGTCAAAATTGCTGGACCAGATTTGGTAACACTTCAAGCATTAAATGGCTCTACCAATAGGTTACTTATGAATTATTCCTTGGTGAATGTTGCCTTTTTGAGAGAGTTTTTAGGCGGGGTTTTTTTGGAACTCTATTCAATTCAAAATAGTTCTTGGACAGGGTAATAGCGCAATGGCATAAATTCTGCCTTCTTGGATTTAGTTGTGCTGCATCATTATATTTTTGACAGTCCAGCTATTTAAATGTTATTTTTTACTGGTAATGGAAGTAGCTTTTCATCTTCACCTAATCAAATCAGAGATCTTATACTAGGCTGCAGACAATTATTTGTAAGGTAGTTTGTTCATTGACAAGATCAGCTCTGTTCACATAGCTGGTAGAATATGAATTACATGCTTAAAGTGTAGCATGTGAACTTGAAATCAAATGAAGAATGGCTATAAAAAGGCAAGCTCAAACAAGCACAAATTTAGTGATCACTTGGCTAGAATTAATGGTGCAGCTTAGTACAACAAGCCAGAAAAGTAGTAGGATAAAAACCATGCTTGAAATAGATGTTTTTCTTGAATAAGGAGAAAGTAGAGGCGGTTGCAGTGTTTCAGTTTCCCCCCTTCATTTTGTAGATGACTTTAAGGAAGTTTCCCCCCTTCATTTTGTAGATGTCTTTAAGGAAGTCTTCTAATGTCTATTTTAATAAAATAGACAGGGACTTCCAGACAGGGAGGAACAAGCAGAGCACTCCGATTAGCATCCCTTGCTGCCACTGCTCACATCAAGAAAATAGAATGTTATGTCCACAATATGCCTGTAAATGTGTGAAGAAGCTCCCAAACTGGGGCTCTGTCAGATCTAGAGAACAAAAGACTAACAGAAGAGACACAAAGCATTCCCTTTCGAAGACCAATTTCTTCTTTCAAGAGTTCCTCCTGAACCAGCCGACTCCAGTCCCTTCATATAGAAGGAGAAAGAAACACTAATTTTGCATCTGCAGCTGGGATGCCTGGAGACAACTCTGTTTCATGGTTTCCAGGCTACAACTGTTTTAAAACTTGCTCTGGGTTATCTACATTAAAGTCCAGTCACAGAACTGTACAGAGGTCAGCAGTATAGACTTACTCTGTAATGCAAGTGAAATGACGCATGATGGTCAAACTGACAAATGAGATTTCCCTGTGTACCCTAGACAGTGGAAACAGTACATGACATAATGAAAAAGTGAGTAATCAGGTAGAAATATCTCCGCTTAAAGATATAAAACAGATGTCCTCTAAATCTTAGCAATTATCTGTATTTTTCACTAGTAGACAAGCTTGTAAGGACCTCAATGACCCTCAACAAATCTCTTTTCAAAGAGTAAATATCACCTGTTCAACTCTAAGCAAGAGCAGGAGTTGGGACAGAGACAGTTCACGGTAAAGAAACATCTCTATCTCTGCTCTTACTGCTATTCAACACTGGTGTCAGTGGGCTCTGACTGAGGCCTGGAGTGACAGAAGATTGCGTAGGTCAGGTTCAGCGAAGGAAACCTTGAAAAACCAGACTCAGAATGAGCACCTTTGAGTATGTATCTTCATTTGTCTTCAGCTATGTATAGCAGGCAGTAAGAATGACAAGTAGGAAAGGGAAAGAGGCCACTAACAAGAACTTCTTACATATGTGCGTACGTCTTCAACTTGGAAATAAAACTTCAATTAACTGTATAGTCCCAAAAATTGAAGAAAACTGATTTTTGTCTATTGCTGTTGCAAGTTATATGCTTTCACTTTATTTTTTAGCTGATACAAATTGCTGAAATATGCAGAAGGTCATCACTGAGCAAAGTAACAACATAAAAACCCACAAGGATCGAAAGATAGCAAAGGGGGAATAATGTATATGCATCTGGCAATCCCTGACCTGTGGCTACACTAACAATATAATAACAAGAAAAATGGTAGAAGTAAGAAACATACATAACAAAAGAGGGGTTCTGAAAAAATAGGAATTGCTGACTGAGGTAGAAACTATTAAAGCAGCTATATGATAAGCACCAAAAAGAGTAACAGAAGGGAAGATGGGACAACACTTAACCAGTGTGGGTTTTTATTTGGAAGAGTATGAGCATGGGAAAGAAGAACCTGGGAGAGTGAAAAGGGAACCCTTAGGAGTGAAGATAATGTAACAGGGACTGACTGGAGGTTCCTGCAACAGCCCTGCATTTGATCTCTGCAGTTCAGTGAACAATAATCCTGCTGTTTCCACCTTACTCACATCCAACCTGCTTCCCTGGTCAGGAGGAACCTGGTATAGTTTTTCTTGTCAGGGTCTTCAGTCCTTGCCCCAGTTATGTTGCAGATATTCCTGTCCCTAGCCCTATCTCTGGCACTGTTCCCCAGTTCATCTCCAATCCATGTTGTAGGAAACTTGTATCTTGTCTTCTGGACAAACTTCAGATCTGTGTTGTAGTCTTGGCTCCAGTTCTGTCTTGTGCTGCTCCTGACTGGACTCCCTGGGCAGACTCCATCACCTTGCCTTGCCTGGGATTGTTGATGGATGCTGCACACAATATTCACATGCTGTAGGGCTCTGCCCTGGGCACTGAGGGCACTGCCTGTGCTATGGTTGCCCTTAGCCCCAGCTTGTCCCCCCTCATGAAGAAACGCTGCTCTTGCTGCTTCCTCACTCTACCTAACATCAGCAAAAGAAGTTCTAGAAGGTGCCACCTAGTATGACCATCACTTCACATCTTGATCTCCTAGCATAAATTAAATTACTCTCTAAACTACCTTCTGGATCTTATTTATTGCAATAAACATTTATGAAAAGTGAGCTTTTATATTCTTCTCCCCCTCCAACATAGTTGATCAGTTTTTCACATCTCAAATAGTTTGTTCCAAAAAGAAATTTCTCCAGCTTCTCTGAAGAATTTAGCTGGTGTTTGCTTTCGTCACGTCTTTCCTTCCCATATTCACTGCCATGACGTTTTCTCAGTGTACACTGATCAGGGTGCAGAAACAAAGGCTTCAGTCTGAATTTACTGATTTTACAGGTGCTTCATGGGTTGTTCCTCCATCTCTACATACAACAGGAAAAGAGTCTCATTAAAGAGTCATACTTACTTAGTTCATGGTTCAGCTGAAGAAAAAATTCCAGCTAGTGGAAGAACCCTAATTAGTGTATGCAATCTCTCTGGAAACAGCCTTTATTTTTACTAAGAAATTACTGTTCCAGGGAGACAGGAGACTAGTTAAATTCCAAAGAAACTTAAGAGAATTGTCATCTGTGTTTACTCTTTTTTGTATGTACGCCCTTGCTTTAACAGGCCCTCAGAAATCTAGGCTAGATATTGACTTCCTGTTGTCCTTCCGAAGCTTTTCTCTTTTGCAAGCAACCCTTCTGAGTATACCGAGTTTTCAACAGTTTTCAGCTAACTTCAGTGGTCAAGCTGTGGCCATGCATGGCTAATTACAGAGGAAGGAGGAAAATGAGTACATTGATTAACATTCTTTTCCCTCTGGAGAGACCAGGAGATTACTTCGGCAGCTCCACATCCACTGACACCTTGCTGGCAGCTCATTACCCTGTTTTCTGAATTGCAATAGTTCTTGAAAAACGTGGCTGATCCTTGGCTGTTGACTGGGAGGGTGAGAACAGAGTTCCGGGGACTTGATGTTTGATGCCATTTTGAAAAGCTTTTCTTCACTGGGCCCCCTGTGGCCTTTCTCATAGCAGACTTGAGCATTGCAGGCTTAATTACTCGCTCTGTTCCCATCCATGCACAGCAGCCTCTGCACCGGGCTCTGTGCCCCTGAGGACTCCTGAAGAATTTCATCAAACGTAACTACAGCCAGAGAGATCTAGCGCTACACAACTGGTCCTGCTAACTGTGCCTGAGCTGACTGCTTTACCCCTCCATGACATTATACTTATAGAGACACTCATTCCAGAGCGAGGCCTGGAATAAGTGCACGGAAGAGAAGAGATCTTTTGTTGGCTTATATTAAGATCTTAACCGTTTTTAATTTATTTTTTTTTTAGGATTGTGCCTCAGTTTTATGAGACCTAACTGATTCCTTCATGCTGTGACAATTAATTGGATTATTTTCATTTAAAGATCCAAGCCCACGAGATAACTGGAATGGAACAGAATTGTTTCCCTCTCTCTGCTTTCCCTCATTAGTAGTCTAAACAAGTGTGAGGCTGCATTAAGTTTGTAACTATTTTGTTAGCTTGGAATCACATTCTTCTGCAGATGGAGATTGGGCTTAGATCATAATATTCTAGTGTGTGGTTGTGGTATATTAAAAGTGAAAAGGGTACTAATATAATTTATGTTTTCAATTACCTTGATAGTGAAAAAGAAGGACAGCAAAGGTTAAGTCTCACAAAGAAGAGCACCAAAAGAGAAAGGAAATTACAGTGTGTTTATATCCTTTTTACTACAAAAGTAGCAGTAAAAAGTGACCTAATCAAATCTCTGTGCTGAGAAGCTAAATTGGGAAGATGACAGTATCATTGCAAGCTCTGCCTGCAACACAGGTGAGACTTCAAAATGTCATCCCATTTATTATGTATGTCTCCATAGGATGATTGTCACAATTTCTCATGGGCTTGACCTACAAACTCAACAGTTGACCAATTCCTCCCCTTAGTAATCTCTGAAAACTATTAGTGAAATGCTAAAACTATTGCTGAAATGCTCACAGTACTTAGTGCTTCATTTGGAGACATTCACAGGTTGAAGCTTTTGAGATGAATGGGGGAAGCACACACTCATCCCTGTGTTTGCATCTTTCACTGGCTGAACATTCAGGCAGATACCCTACTTCATAGGGCAATAGCATGTAGAGTTACTTGTTCTTTAGTGACATTAAAACTCGAGAATGCAAGTGATCTTGTTGACATAGGCCAGTACAATTGACATCTTCACGTGCTTCACTTAATCACACTGACAGCGCATGTATGTGCTTGTGTGTGGGACAGACAAATGGACAGAGTCAGAGACCCCTTAAAATTTATGTCAACCAAGAAGTGATTCTTGATAGTTTATTAAGACTTCACCAGCAGCATAATTCATCTTTTAGTAGAGAGTACATTTTCTGGATATTTATAGGGACTGTATGAGAGACATCAGGTTTTTTATACCCCCATTTCAAATTAAAATACGCTGCGATTTTGAAATGTTTTGTCTAGAAACTCCTACTTCCTATTAGATGATACATATAGCTAAGCAAATTTGCAAAGAAACCAGCTCATTTAAGAACTGACCCTTGCCAAGTTGAGAACTATTATTTTTATATCCCTGTAGATTTTTGCTGCATTTAATTGATGTGTGAGGAATACCAGGACCTCAAGAGCTGACAGCCCTGCTCCTGCAAAGTCCTCTCTCTCTTTGTGCTACATAGCAGAACCAGAGTTTAGTGTTTACTGCCAAGATTGGAGAAATGCCCTTTCTGTAACTTTGGCAGTGAGCAGCACCTTCCTCACTAAGTATATCTTTGAGGTAGGAGAGAGGTATACGAGAAGCACAGTTATGGTAGAAACAGCAAGGGTTCATGCACTTGGCTTCAGCGCTGGCTGAGAGGCAGCACCTCTCAAGAGAAAACCAGATCAGTGCTAAAAATTTAGAGGAGACTTCTCATGTCAATAAACAGTAAACATTTTGGAAAATGCCCGTATACTGTTCAGTAAGGAAGATTCATTTCAGTAATAAAGGACATGACAAGGGCATGGTTCACACACACTGGAAACTAAGGACAAGCTCTGCCAGTCTGTTAGTGGGTTGAGG
The DNA here is from genome assembly GCA_017639245.1 of Myiopsitta monachus. Taxonomy (NCBI): domain Eukaryota; kingdom Metazoa; phylum Chordata; class Aves; order Psittaciformes; family Psittacidae; genus Myiopsitta; species Myiopsitta monachus. The sequence goes on from CM029920.1 coordinate 85,002,811, forward strand.
AAATCTAGTAGGCATGTACAGGGACAGTCAGGTATTGCTAAGAGGTCTTAGGGAACAGGGAGGGCTCTAGGGAATGGAGCTGAAAGACAGGGAAAGGACTGGAGATGTACATTGAGAATGCAGCAAAGCAAGGATTGCATCTTTGTGTGCCTAATTACAGTGGAGGTTTCAGGCCGTCAATTATTCCATTGAAAAGGAGGGTAGTGGGGGAACAAGGAAGAGGAAAATAAATAAACAAAGCACTTGACTAAACCCCAGAATTTCATCACCATAATCTTCTTCTTTTCCAGGCTCATGATCTTGTGAGTTTTGTGGAAGTTTGGGAGAGGGGAGCTGACTTAAGATTTTTGAACACTTAAAATCATAGAATCATAGAACAATTAGAGTTGGAAAGGACCTCAAGATCATCTAGTCCCAAACCCCCTGCCATGGGCAGGGACACCTCACACTAAACCATGCCACTCATGGCTCAATCCAACCTGGCCTTGAACACAGCCAGCAATGGAGCATTCACAACTTCCCTGGGCAACCCATTCCAGTGCCTCAACACCCTTACAGTAAAGAACTTCTTCATATCCAGTCTAAACTTCCCCTGTTTAAGTTTGAACCCGTTACCCCTTGTCCTATCACTACAGTCCCTCATGAAGAGTCCCTCCCCAGCATCCCTATAGGCCCCCTTCACATACTGGAAGGCCGCTAGGAGGTCTCCACGCAGCCTTCTCTTCTCCAGGCTGAACAGCCCCAACTTTCTCAGCCTATCTTCATACAGGAGGTGCTCCAGTCCCCTCATCATCCTCGTGGCCCTCCTCTGCACTTGTTCCAACAGTTCCATGTCCTTTGTATGTTGAGGACACCAGAACTGCACACAATACTCCAAGTGAGGTCTCACGAGAGCAGAGTAGAGGGGCAGGATCACCTCCCTCGACCTGCTGGTCACGCTCCCATTGATGCAGCCCAGGATACGGTTGGCTTTCTGGGCTGCAAGCGCACACTGCTGGCTCATGTTCATTTTCTCATCAACCAACACCCCCAAGTCCTTCTCCGCAGGGCTGCTCTGAATCTCTTCTCTGCCCAACCTGTAGCTGTGCCTGGGATTGCTCCCACCCAGGTGTAGGACCTTGCACTTGGCATGGTTAAACTTCATCAGGTTGGCATCAGCCCACCTCACAAGCATGTCAAGGTCCCTCTGGATGGCATTCATTCCCTCCAGCTTATCAACCGAACCACACAGCTTGGTGTTATCATCAAACTTGCTGAGGGTGCACTCCATCAAAGAAGTTATTAAGAACCTCAGCCTTCTCCAAATCCAGGGTAGCCAGCTCTCCTGATAGCTTCCAGAGAGGGCCCACGTTGTCCCTAGTCTGTCTTTTATTTGCAATATACCTACAGAATCCCTTCCTGTTATCTTTCTCATCTCTAGCCAAGTTTAATTCTAACTGGGCCTTAGCTTTCCTAACATGGTCTCTAGCTTCCTGAACAACATCCCTGTATTCTTCCCAGGCTGCCTGTCCTTGCTTCCACCTTTTACAAGCCTCTTTTTCCCCTTGAAGTTTCCTCAGCAGTTTCTTTCCATCCAAGGAGCTGCTTAAGAGTTTGTAGTGCTGCTAACAGATCAGCTTAGCTTTGGGTAAGAAATACCTCCAAAGTTCTTTCTGGTGATCCCTTTACACTGTTCTTGGAACTGTGGTTTTCTCAGGCTATCTGTGATCCTTGCTCCAGCTTCTTCCCTCACAAAATCCTTCTCCCTTCAGTGCAGCTCTTCTGAGGTATTTAGCAGCTGGACTGTACATCTTAGCAACATGAGTGTCTAATTCATGTCAACATGAATGCAAGTTTATGTTCTAAGCTTATACCAGTAACTTCTGGACAAATCTTTCATTGTCCTAGAAATGTTTATTCACAACCCCTGCGATGTTTTATCCCACCTTCTTGTAATCCATCTTCTTACTTTCCATACTGACTCCATACTTTGAGATACAGATTCTGAAACTAATTGCAGGTGTTGACACCCCTCCAGCTGACCATCTGTACACGAAGATACCAAGACGGAGAGAGGACAGAAGTCTATGGCCTTCAGGCAGGAAGCCTGTCACCTTATGTAGGCAAACTTCAGTCCACTCGACCCTATCCTGTGACCTGAAGAGTGGTGTTTCAAGTTATAGTGGAAGAAATACAATGGGGCCAACTCCAGGCATGTTAATCTTTGCCTCCTGTGCCCATCTGGTTGTTCTTTGTCCTCCTATGAGAGCTACATTATGCTGTGATGCAGGCCATCCCTTCCAAGCAAGAATTTCCTCTCCCTAGACTGTTCTAGAAGCCCATGTTCAACAGGGTAACTCCTGTGAGCATAGAGACTTCAGTATCGGGCCCTAAAATAGATGCATTAGGGTTGAAAAACAGAACAGACTGTAACAGCAAGTTGCATCATTTAGTTTACATCTTGTTCCAGTTTCTTTTTTCTTTTCTGAATTTATTTTAAGAGCTTTATGTCAGACACAAAAGCTGAACTAAATAGCTATAAAGCAAAGACAAGTGGAAAGCAAACCTTAAGTAAGGAGACAGACTGTGTGGTAAGCTTGTGATATACAGATGATCTCCCATGTATCAGGATAATGTGAAAATAACAATGAATCTGGCAAAGAATGCAGACAATCTTTGCTAAGAGGAAAAAAACATATGGTAACTCCTGAAGCAGTGCAAGAACAGTGCAAGAACTGAGAATAAAATGCCGGAAAAATATGAGCATTTTTGACAAATATGTTATTTTGTATCACTAGGGTTGACTGGAAAGGTTGTCAACTTCATTTTTCTCTAGCATTTTAAAGACAGGACAATGCTGACTATGCTGACAAAGAATATTGAGCTTCTTTAAGAATTAAAAATAGTTAGTAGTTAGTGCTTTTGGTAACTTTTTTGTTCCAGACTTTCTGTGTTCTTTGTTTATGGAAAAAGATAACGTACTAAATATGTATTTTGCAAGTCCACCAAGGATTTGCTCCAAAGAGAATCCAGGAATAATATTTTAAGAGATGACGTTGTTTAAATGAACTCAGCTATAAATATTTTAATTGCTTACAAAATTAATCCATTAATTTGTCACATCCTTAAACTCCTGCATGAGGAATTTTCTGTCTCTGTTCCAGGAAGAACCATGCTGTGGGTTCCAAATGGCCTGCAAAAGTCATAGATAAGCCAGATGTTCATGTTAAAGAATAATACTTACATAGGAAAGAAGTAATTTTAGTGGCAATGAAAACTGGCAAAATACTGGTTTGGAAGGACAGTTGTGAGTTGATAAGACATTCAGGATATGAGTTGACAGTCTGTAAGGTGGCTATAGTAATTTCCTTGGTTTTGTATAGCTGAATGAGTTGCTTTGTTTCTTAGACTACACGTATAGAAACACAAATGTTTTCCCAGTGATATAGATGCTATTAATATACATAAAATTATCTAGGCTTTCAGCAAAGTATAAAGTAGAACTTTCTCAGAAGGGGTCTGGAGATAGCAACAGTCTGTAGTTGCCTGTATGGAACAGAGCTGGATTGTTGCAAATGCCTTCAGAAGGCGCCTCATATAAAAACTTAACTCATATTACTTACTTGCTGACATTGCTTAACTTTGTCACTATTTTTAAGAGGCATAGCAAATGGTGTATTCTGCCTTCTGATTAAGAGGTGAGGCAAGAAGTATATGGCCCTGGATAAATGCATGGCTCATCCACAGCCTGAATAGTGAAAATCTGGGCTTTTTAGCTGCAAAAATGCAATAGAAAAGATTCAGAGCTAGGCAACAAGAGTGATGAGAAGTATGGAATGGCTTATACGGTATAGAAAAATAGTAAGAAAGCAAGAAAGAAAAGTCAGAATTGATTTCTAAATGTTACATTGATTAAATAGTTAGTTGCAAACTACTTGTAATGTCTCCTGTGAATGAAACATTTACAGGTTATTTCTGAATGCTGACAAGGACCTTTCACAGTTAAAAAAGCCCAGAATCTTTCCAAGACACACCTCCAGCATGACTCTGACACAGTGATTTGTTACACCAATTGACTGAAGAAAGAAATGTATGTCAAAACCTCACATAAATGTTCTTTCACAGACAATATCCTTCCTTTGAATTTCAATGAGGAGCACAATATTGTTTCGGTTTGCTGAAGACCTTCCCCTAAGTTCTCTGAAGGCTTCAGAGGTTCAGTGGAATTTGACAAAAGGTATTTAGGCTTTTGTGTTTGCCTTTAATTGCTGCCCACCAGGGTGTATCCTGATGCCGCAGCCAGAACATCTGAGCAGAATCTTTTGCTGCTTGTTGCAACTTGCAGGACTGGAACATTATACAGTGTACAGAATTATGCACATTTAGAGCAAATATTTTGATTGAAAATGTTTTTCCAAGTCCTGTGTCTGGCACCTTAAAGAGATGTTACTTTTCTACAAGTGAATGAGTTGTTAAACCTCTAAATGAAGGGCTAACTCTGCTAGTATACACAAACAGAAGTTATTGGGCAAACACTGCTGTTTATAACTGTCAAGTGGCACCCCAGTGTTGGTTAAAACCTTATTTCTGCCAACTCTCCACACTTCATTTGCCTGCACAGACCCTATCTGCAGGTTTGGCTCTCCCATGGTTAATGTTAGGATGAGCATTTGATTGCAACCTCTTTAAGTGTGCAGACCTTCAAAGACTGCGGACACATAGAACTGTGTTCACTTAGATATCCCATTGACTTCAACTGCAGCAGTGATGACCCCACTGCAAAATCAAGCAAGATAACCTCTTATGTGTATAGCAGTAAGAAAACCTGCTGTGTGTATAGCTATGTAAAAAAAATGTAAAATTAAAAAAAAAATAAACCATATCTGTTTTGTAATGGAAAAGTCCACTAACATGAATACTGTCACAGCCGCTTAAAAATAGAAACATGAATTATGTAGTTTTTCCATAGGTCTCTTAAGTAATAGCCAGTGCTATTATTACAGTGTTGTTTCTCTTTTTAATTGCACTACTGCTTAGGAAAACTCATGATTCTGACTGATGAAGAAAGTTACATGGAATTACAAGAAAAACTTATAACATAAACAGACATGTATCATTAATTTAAAATAGGAAGCAAGTTCTTTACATGCCAGTAATCTCTATAGTCTCAGGAACCATCTGTTTACCTTTTCTCTCTTGAAAATAATTAAATAATTTGAAGTTTGCCCCACTTCCCCCACACACACACATATACATACACACATACGAAGGACCAACAAAACACAGTAACTTTCCACTGGCACAACAGTCTTTCAGCATCTGCCATCTGCTGTGCTGGCAGGACCCACAAGAGGAGCAGCAGCAGCAAGTCAGGAACTGTAAGGTCATGTTGTGAATATTCATTCAATTTTCATTGTCACAGCTGGCCCTCATCATCTTGAAGACTGACCTTGCCTCCCCCAACTTCCCTTTGACAGCTTTAGCGCAGGGGAGCAGACAGAAACAAGACACTGAAACCGTAACTCTCAAACACTACAAACCCCCAGTCAAAATCAGTCCACATTCCTGTTGGGGGGGCAAGGGTGTCTGTCACTTCCATTTACCATTGCTGTTGGTGAAGATTTTTGCCTTGGGAAGAATGCTTTAGTGAAATACTGCCTTTTTAGATCCACAGCCAGTTCATATTGAATTTACTTATCATAGTGTAGAATGTATTTTTTCCCTTCTTGCTCTTTTTCTGGGTTGTGTGTGCTTCCAGCACTGCAACATGGTAAATGGGAGTGCACCACTTCACTACCATAGGCTCCAAATGTGGAAACGGGAGTTCAGGTATCACAAAGGAAGCACTCCTGCATCGCCTTCAAGTTAAAACATGCTAATTTAGGCTTCTGTTATTTCAAACCTACCAAATCTAATGCTTCTGGAAACCAGCCTCGGCAAGTGGATTCACAGTGCTCAGTTAACTTCCCTGCTCTGCCTGCAGGCAAAGGAGACATGTAGATACTCCTGAGGTCCTGAGATTGAGATCTCTGGGCAAGAGATCTGCTTTACTGTACAGTTCCTAAGCCCCTTGTCTCTGCATAAAGACTAATAAGGTAAAACAAATTAAACGTGGCTACCAAATACGTCTTCTTCATCAGCAACTATCCTCAAGTGAAGTGACATCACGAGGACAAACTTTCACTCCCTTGCACACGTTGCATGTTGTGACAGCAGCAGATGGTTGTACTTTGTTGTCCTCCCAGTCTGAGCTCAGAGACTGGCCTTCCACGTGGCTGGCTGTGTAAGAAATCTGTATCGCTGCATCCTTGGGATAACAGTTTTCTCTGTTAAGTGCTGGCTGCTTCATTTTATTATGATCAGGTGGTGCTAACACCAAAGCAGGGTTTCACTTATGTGTCGCCTGTGCAAACATCCCCACCCCTGTACTTCAGCGGCAGGACAGAAAGGTACAAAAGCGAAAGGCCTGAAAATGCAGTTTCCAGATAATTCTGCTGTCTCCTGGTTGAGCACCCGGACACCTACGTGTGCTCAAAGAAAGTTTAATAGTGCCCTCCTGAGTGGGAGAGCTCTCCACAGCTACAAGCCCTTCAGCTGAACCTCTACCATCAGAGCGCGAAGGCTTAAGCCGGATGCTGAAGCTGAAGAGACGGGCACTCCCTCCGGGCCGTGTGGAGCCACGACTGCGGCCTGCACTTCAGTAAGAGCCTGAAGCGAGGCCGCTCGCTCCCGGCCACCGCTCCTGGGGCGGTTTATGGAGGAGAATGGCCGCCAGGACCACCCCGCTGCTGCGGCGGGGCAGGCACAGGCAGCAGCTCCACCGCGGCGCAGCTGGGCAGCACAGCGCTCTCGCGAGAGCCGCCGAGTAAACATCGCTCTGCCGAAGCCCTCCCGCCGCTCTCCTGCTCCTCCTCCTGCCATTAGCGCGGAGGAGGGGGCTGTGCTCGTTGAGGCGCCGGCCGCAGGCAGCGAGCGAGGAGAGGTGAGTGCTGCGGGGTGCCGGTGCAGCCTTCCGACCTGGGGGAGCAAGCCTTCCCCTGGAGCGGTGCGGAGGGAATGGGGACCCTGTCGCTGGAGACTAGAAGTCTCGTTCTGCCTTCCCTCTTCTCCTTCCTCCCCCCCACCGTGAGGCAGCAGGAACTGCCATCGCCGTAGAGCCTGAGGGAGGACAGCCTCAGCCCCGGCTGCCGCTCAGCCCGGGAAGGAGGTGGGAGGATCGGGGGTGGGTCTCGGCTGGGGAGCCACCGAGGCAGTTTGCCCGCCTGCCTCCGGCGCGCTGCCTCTCAGGTGATTTCTCCCCCTGCCCCTCGTGGGCGAGCGGGGGCTGCCGCCTCCTGCCAGCGGCACAAGTTGCCTGACTTTCCCCGTCCGTCTCCCCGGGGTGGGTGCCCCCCAGCCAGCGAGGCGCTGGGGTTACCCAGCCACGGCCGCCGCTCCATTCCCCCCCCGGGGAAGTGGCGGGGGGCGACGGTTGAGCCCGCAGGCGGCTGGGCGCGGCAGGCTGAGGGGCCGCGGGTGCCCCCGGGGTGGTGCCGGGGACGGAGGCGAGCTTGGTGGGGTGGGAGGTGACGCCGGGGGCTGTGAACGCCGTGCTGTGTGCTGCGAGGGTCGGGCTGAGGCGAGGCTGGCCATCCTGAGATGAGGTGGGTTGTACCCGCGGTAGGTAGCGCGGCTTTCGGGTGTCCTGCCCGCTCCGTGAATAAATAAAGGGACAAAAATATCTGTGTAATGCGCTTAAAAAGTATATTTAACAAACAACACAGAAAAAAAAAACCAAACCCGACAACAACAACAAAAAAAAAACCGGCCAAAAAAACCTCAGGAACTCGCAAGTCGCCACTCTCAATGCACGAATTCAAAACCTGGTTTTGTCCTGAGCCAAAGGAGTTTGGGATTGGGCCCGTAATTTGGCAGCCCAGTTCGTGCTCTGTATCTTTAGGCAATTTGCAGTGACTAAGATGAAAGTTTAATGGAAGAACTATGTTCTCTGTTTGTTTTCTGTCTATAGTTTGTAGTTTTGTTTTGCTGGCTTTAATTAGTTTGAAATGTCTTAGGTTAGAATAGCAGACGCGGGCATGCCACCACCGATATTGCTTACCTGGTGTGAAACACGGAATAGGAATAAATGAGCCTTGATGTAGCCTCTGAATAAAAAGCAGTGCTGAAGTTTGACTTAAAAAAAAGTTTACTGTAGGACATTTGGTTGAATATATTCATGTTGTTCTGCTTTTACTTTTTGCTGAAGAGGCATGAAATTTATTTTGGAGGCGATAGATGCTGGGTTTTGTCAGGTATGCCAGTTCAGTCTTTTGATTGCAGTTTTTCTGAAGTCACTTGAAGTAGGGGGATCTTGCTTGTGAGTGTACGTAACTCTAATAAATCTCACTAAATGGTTATGCATGTTCCATAAAAGGTGCCTGGACATCCACAGAAATCCTAAAACCTGCTGAAAATCTTAGAGATGAAACAGTATCAATCTTTTTACTCTGAGCCTTAACTGCAATACTAGTCCGGACGCTACTATTCTGAGAGGTGATGAGCAGTGGCCACACTTGCTGCATATGAGAAATCTGCTACTGTATCTAATAGAATTGATGCAATTTCATCTTCTATGCTATATGTAGGCATAGTTCCCTGCCTTTGTTAAAAGGTGTCTTGAATTATAAAAGTAAAATTTACATAGTTCTGTGAAACTGGGACTCGGGTGTTTTTCACATTGTACAGTGTAGTATATGTTCAGTTTAAATATTATTGCTTAACAGAGCTTTAAAAAATTATGAAATTATTTCTCAAACGTTTCAGGAGAAAATAAACTCCCAAACCACTAGCTAAACAGAATTCAGAGGTAAATATTTACAGAGGACAGGTACCACGCTTTATTTCATTTTGCCTTTTTTCTTTTTTTCCCCAGAAAGCTAGTCTTTCTTAAAAAGAAGCAAACAACAAACTCACACCCTAGCATTAACTTGCAGTGGAGTTGGACAAGGCCCTTATTCTCTTGGGATGCAATGAGGTTAAGTTCCCAGGAGAAAAGAAGCTTTGGATTTCTGTCAGACAGTCCATTGTGGACTTGCTTGTGCAAACCTTGTGGTGCTGACCTCTGAGAGTCTGGTCCTGTGTTTAGTGGAGTCCCTGTTGTACTGGTTGGAATGACATGGGATGGCATGCTGAATGGAGTTCAATGTATGCATAGCTTCTCTTGCACATGATGAGGTTTGCCTAGCTGTTGTCTCTCAGGACTTCTGTATAGCGTCCTTTTAGCTCACCTATCTTTGTGCCCCTGAAGTGGTGGGTAGAGGTTTTTAAGAAGTTACCTGCTGTACTTTGGGATCCCTCTTGAATCCTTTAGCGACCACAAGGAGCTTAGTCACAGTTTGAGGATCACTGATTTTGTCCACTCTTGGACATTGGATTCTATTTCATTGGATTTTGTCTCATCTGCCTAGGCAATGGGTTTGTCTTGGTTTTAAAGCTTATCTTCTCCCTATAAATTCAGTTTTCACTCAATCCGTGTTTATTCTAATAAAAATGTTCTTCCCACCAAGTTTAAGTCAAGGGTTAGTTAAAATGTAAAGTCAATTGCTAAGCTTTGATATTTGTATTCTAAGAGATGCAGGATAGACATGTAAATTACGATGAAAAGAATTACTTCTCTGAATACAGCATTCATCAACACAAAGACTATTTACTAAGCTGTATATGGTAAATGGTTTGCTTTTAATCCCCCAGAAAGAGGCTTTATGTGTCTTAGGGTAATGACAGTTGACATAAATCAAACATACTATTGTCCACAAAATCATTTTATCTTCTCTTGTTTGTAGCTCATTTCAGCATATAGCTGCACTTAGAGCAGACCTGGCATCAGTAGTAATTGCGTTACTGTAGCATGAAAATGTGGGTTTGGTAAATAACTGATGGCTAATTCTTTGGGATGGGTTGATGCAGGATTTTTTGAAGTCTGGTGACTAAATAACATCTTTTGTTTTGCAAAAAAGGAGTAACACCAAGGGTAACCCAATCTAGTGTTATAGGGTATGAACTCACGGAAGACTTATTTAGAACATGGTGTTGGATCTATATGGTGAACTGTATTTAGGGTGGGGGGATCTTTTCTTGAAGGATCAGAAGTTGGTTGATGCCAAATGATGAAGAGTAGATCATTTCATTGGTATGAAGGGTCCTGCTGCTCTAGTCTAAAACTACAGAATAACTTTTGGCAGGCCTACAGCTCCTGCATCTGTATGAGGAAACAATAGAATATTTTTCTTTGACAACAGTAAAACCAGAGTTGGGACTGAGGGGAGGGAATGAATTTATCAGAACTTATTTTCCTTGTCATAAATAATCTTATCAACATGGGAAGCATTATAATAGGCAGTTGTCATAGTGAATTCTGTCTTTTACATGTGAAATCTGGTAATTTGATGAGGCTTACATTAATGTCTCACTACTTGATAGAACTTCAAAAAGCAAAGGAAAACAGTGGATCAGGAAAGAATATTATTCTTGCTTCAAATAGAGGGTTATCTGATTTTGCATTATGGTTTGAACTGTAGATTTGGAACTTAGTTTGTAATGTATGTCTTTAATATTTATACCTACAAACTTGCAATTTGTCAGCTGACATATGGGTTTGAGACTTGCAACTGAATAGAATATGAAGAAAGGAGATACCTAGAATTCTAATGTAATAAACTTCAGAAGACTGCTTATATGAGATTTTGATTGTCACAGGAAGTATCTATTTTAAAATTCTATTTAAATATTTTAAATAAAATTCTGTATAAATAAATATATATAAACAAACAAAATTCTAGATTTTTACCAGTAAAGGGGAGCAATGGTTGATTAAAATTGTAGACTGGGTTTATGCGATTTCACAAGAGTAAGAATCTTCTGAAGTAGTAAAAAGGAGAGACAACTATTCACCTTTTATTAGCAAGGAGCAGACAATATTAAGTAATAGTTGGTGTGAACAGGTTGCACAAAGAGGTTGAGTTTATCACAGGTAGCAAAATGAATGGGAGGAGGAACTAAGGGGATGACTCGAATCTATATGAGGAGAGGAACTGTGTTTAGAGGAAGAGTGTGAACTGTATTGCAATTTAGATTAGATATATCTCTTATGTTCCAAAGTTTGAGCCTGTGGTCGCTGGCATGCTGTAGAGGAGCTGCAGACTTAGCAAAGATCTTGGCATACTGGAATTTGTTACATTTCCTTCCGCAGAAGTGGAAACAAAAAACCTTTTTGTTATCTTTGAATAGAGGAAAGGTTGCAAGGCCTCCTTCTACTATGTGTAATAAAGATAGCAGTTTGCAGTTCTCTGAGAGTACTGTGTGTAATGTCCCATTAACTGAGGCACTGCTATTGCATCTATAAAAAGTGCCGAGAAATTTTAGCAATTAAATCTGCTTGTAGGAAAACAAAACAAAGCAAACCACTTCCCAGACAAACAATTAGAGATCTTCAGTCAAGTGGGTATCTTGCCCTAAACCAAATATGTCTTTCTGGTCCTGCTTATGAGCCAATGTAGTAGAATAATCTTTATGAGAAAGACAGTTGTGCTTAAGTTGGATGCTACTAAAATGAAGATATACTAGGTTGTGTCAAGCCATAGGAGTTACAAATACCGTCAGGCTTCTGTACAGAGGAGTTTAAGTTAGGAGAGGGAAGAATGGAAGTCATAACTTCAGAAAGGCACATGACTGCTCTAACTGTACTGCTAAGAGGGATGCGGACAGCAAAAGGAAGTGGCTTGCTACAGGTGGGGAGTTGTGTGTGCTTAGGGGACTCTGCTGATTGTACCAGGTTAAGCTCCATCTCCCTGTCCCTGATGCACCCGAGAGTAAGACAACCTGTCTAGCACACTTGTGCTCTATCATGAACTTCTGTCAGCATCACTGAGAATCTGCCCAGAGGACAGCTATGTCCTCTTCCTGGTAGACTGCTGCCAGTTTGGAGACTCTAAGTCTGCTTGGGTTTCCCAGGGACAGTGTTTGCTTCTGCCATGTTTTCAAACCTTGAGTTTGCTGGCACTACTACCAATCAGTCACCTGTGGGGGATGGCTTGACAAAGTGGACCTTTCCCACAGATCACTGTTTTCTACTTTGTTTTTTACACAATGAGTAGAGCTGAATCCAGTATTGAGAGAGCCTGGCTTAACTGCCATGTAACACCGAAAGAGCTATAACCTCACTTTGTAGAAACCTCAGTGTTGTTATGAGTGCATTAGTAAAAAAAGAAATTACTTATAGCTGAACTGATAGTTAAATTCCAAGCAATATTTCGTTGTCTCAGGAGAGCTGTTTTGTACAGGCCAGCCGAGATGCAGGTTATCTAGCCACACAATTCCCTTATCACTGTCTAAAGTTGAATTTATGATTAGCCATCTTGGGTTTCCATGTGTCACAACTGAGAACAGAGGGGAGGGTGACAGGACATAGTGTGGCTTGGTATCTCCCTTATTTCCTAGTGCAGAACTACCTCTTTAGTTGATTAGCTAGGTCTGAACCAAAATGTGGAGAAGGCAGGAGCAGCTCACAGGTTTAACTGTTCCACTTCTTCCCATAAAAACTGAGGAAAGCCTTTCCTTTCAGGAAAAATTCTCCTTTTCCAAATCAGCCAGGTAGATGATCAGAGAACTGGAACACCTCTCCTATGGAGATAGGCTGAGAGAGTTGGGCTTGTTCAGCCAGGAGAAGAGAAGGCTCCAGGAGATCTTATAACAGTCTTCCAGTACGTAAAGAGGCCCTACAAGAATGCTGGAGAGAGACTTCTTACAAGTGCATGTAGCGATAAGACAAGGGGGAATGGCTTTAAACTGGAAGAGGGTATATTTAGATTAGACATTAGAAAGAAATTCTTCACTATGGGGGTAGTGAGATGCTGACACAGGCTGCCCAGAGAAGCTGTGGCTGCCTCATCCCTGGCAGTGTCCAAGGCCAGCTTGGACAGGGCTTTGAGCAACGTAGTCTACTGGAAGGTTTCCCTGCCCATGGCAGGAGCTTGGAACTGGATGATCTTTAAGGTCCCTTCCAATCCAAGCCATTCTATGATTCTGTGAAATAGCGGACCTTAGTCCAATGGCATCAGACTCCTTTTGTCTTCCTGTGTGTATTGCAAGTGTTTATCGCAAACATTTCTCAAAATTTGTTCTAATTATTTTTTTGCAATGAATAGTTGCATGATGTGTTCTCAGCCCTTCCCTCTCACTGGTGCCTTATAAGGGAGGTAACCAGAACGCCCGCCAAATATCAGCCTGATGATTAAAGAATTGTTCTGCTTAAAATGTCACTAATTTTTAGCATGCTGAGTCCTGTATGTAGAGGAAAGCTTATATTAGTAGCTCCATGGACAAAAGCATTGTACTGCATTGTTTAAAGGCAGTTGTTTTCTGAAGTTTAAGATAACTGGATTCTTTTGTGCCATGGTACTTAGCATTTGGCAGAGTAGGAAAGGAGAACAAATTCAATTACAAGGTAAGGATTTAATGGGAGTGCCTGTTTTTACAAACTGTAGAATCTGAATGTGGAGGATGAAGTCTGTTTAACAATAATTAAAAGTATAGTTTAACAAGCTCTAAAATCTGGAACTGTGAGGGAATTCTGTGTTCTGCATGTGAGCTTCTCTCTGGCACACTAGGCAATTGTACAGCAATGAAAGACAATGAAAGACATGGCTGTTAAGAATATGTAACAGCCAACTGTTAAAACACATTCCTACTTAGTGGAGTAATGGCTTTTGAATAACAGATATTTTTGTAGCAAATATACTTGGTGAGACTTACTTACCAAGTAAGGTCATCTTACAGTTCAGATCTAGTAATGGCATGTCTCAGAAAGCAGTCGAGTGCATCGCAGTGAATTCTGACTGTCAAGCTAAGGTGAAAGAAGGGAATTTTATCCACTTCTGTTGTCATCAATGTATGTCTTTGTCACTAGGTTTTGTTGATTTTATTTATGCTTGCTTAGCTCAAAAAAGTGGTAGAAAACTCTGGTTGAGAGGTGAGCCAAAATTCTTCATTACTAACTTGCCATATTTCACTTCTGTAAATTTAAAGTTTTGCTGTGCCTGAAGAAACTTTCTCTTACTAAAGCTGCCTGCTTACATTTTAAAAGAACTTACTTTATGAAATGAGCAATGAATCTTGGGTTCTGCAAATGTTGTAGGAGAGGAAATAGTCATACTCAAGTTTGGGGGGACATCCCAAAACAAGGCAACCGTGTTTATATTGTAAATATAATTTCTGGTTAAGTCTTAGTGTTTAGTCCTTCCCCAGTGTTAACAGGCATAGGTAGCATCTTATGAAGTAATGACTAAGAGAAGAGAAGCAAGATTCATTGAAACAGTTGTTCTCCATGAATTCAGCTCTCAAATCTCTTGTGAGCAAAGTAAGTGGAGGACCATTTTGTATGAAAGTATAGTAGGTGGATTCTTATTGTATGGAGGCTCTTTCCCTGCCTCTGTGCTGTTTATCTTGTCAGGGAGTTTCATTTAACAGAGAGGAAAAGTTCATATAAAATATGTATCATGTGAGCATCTTAGCCCAGTTGTGCTCTGGATGTGGTGACCTCACTGCTCAGTTGCATAACTAGCAAGTAGAAACTTTATTGGTTTTGTTGGGTTTTGGTGGGTTTTTTTTTGTAATTTTTCAATGATGTTAACACCTGGAATAATCTCCTGTAAATTGCTTATGCTTTGGATCATTCCAACTGGAAATTGACTGAACTTGAAGTCAGGCAAAACAGCAATAATGAGAATAAAAATCTGTAAAACAGGGACTGTTCTGAAGTATCTGAAAAGCCTAAAGAGCAGAATACAGACATTACATCAGGGGGATCTTTATAGGAGGGAAATAAAAACATGCATGTGTAGGTATAAAACATAATTGGCCTTTAGTATCTGTTTAAAGAAATACATACAGAAGTGAAGTAAAATAAAGCTCTCCCCGATATTCTTCAGCTGAATCACAGTCTAACAGCTGTCTCTGAGGTAGAATTATACAAGCCATGGAGTGGTTAGACAGTGGCAGAAGTTGAGGCTGTGGCTCTCAAGTACAGTGAACCACACACTACTGTCAGGCCACAACGCACTTCCAAACCATCGTGCACCTTTGATTAAAAAAACGCTTCAGTCCCATTGACCAGCCACATGCTGCTGACGCTGTGGACCACAAGTTGGAAGTCACTAAGTTATGATGGGCTGTGGTGTTAGGAATACCACCTCAGTTACTTTGGTTTGGAAGATCAATGGAGTAGACAAAGGGATTCTTTCCCCAACCCCTTAAATCTTCCCCTTTCCTTTCTTTTCTTTCCCTGTCTTTCTTATTGTGAGCCAGTGAAAAAGGGAAAAAGAATGAAGTGGTATGCTTTAGATTTTTGAGCTTTGCTGGCAAACCTTCAAAGAAACTGGAAATTTTTTTGTTTTGTTTCTTACATAGCAGCATGTGCCATTTCTTGACCAGCTCTAGATCTCAGTAATTGGCAGTGTTTACAGGCAACATTCATCTGTTCCTTCAACAGGAAGGAACACACTGAAGTCACTGGGAGCCCCAGGTGCACAAGGTAATGCAAAATTATCTCCAAAGACTTGAGGCCATGTAGCTAAGGTAGTGTTACAGGAGAACAAGTGTGTGGGATGTGTGCATTTCAGCTGTGCTGGCATGGTACTATATATGGAAGGATGGAGCTGTTTGGGTGAGGATTATATGTTTACCAGCTAATCAGTTTGAGTAAGTCAATCTTGGCATTTCCAGATGGTTGGTTACACCTGGGAAGTAATTTAGATGCAAGTGAACTTGTATCAAAGTTTCTTGTGACAGGAATGGTGATGTGTCCTCTTGCCTTCCAAGACATTCTGCTGTAGGCTTTGTCACTGTGAGAAGTGCAAAATGAATGCTGCACTGGTACAATCAATCCCCCGACAGTGCTGTCAATCTGACCATGGGATGTTTAGTGGGTTAACCAATACGTGGATATTCAAGTTGACTTAATGTGCTACAGCTCTGATCTAACTCTTTCAATCAGTATCAGTGGTGCTGATATTACTGTAGGGCAACCTAGAGGAACTTTCCACTTGGGTTTTCAGGGGGCATCCAAATACAACCTGTCATGTTCCCTTGCTATCATGATACCACTTGCTTTAAGTTCATACTGAAAGCATTGTCTCTGGACAACTATGTTGATTCGTAACTCCAAAGTCTTAAGCTCGCACTTGAATACCTTTAAGCCCCATTTAATCCCAGAGGGTACCTGTTTTATGTTAGCTGTTTGCTTTTGCTCACAGACGCATAAGCCAATTGTGTACTGTCAAATGAAAAAAGAGCAAAAAGTCCTTTTCAGTGTTCAGGAAAAATAGGTGAATATCACCCAAACCAGACATGAGAAAATTTCATGTGTGTGAAAGTACCCTGACCTCCACCACTGATTTCAATTGCTACTCACAGCTTGTACTGCAGCCTAGCTGCTCACAGAACAGCTTTTCTGAAGGCCTGTGCTGGAAACTAGAAAAGAGATTCTTTGGAGCCTGTCAGAAATGCTGCTGCCTTCACCTTTGCTCTTCAGGAAGATGCAAAACTTCTGGCAATGGTGTACAATGTACAATGAGGAAATATGCTTACCCATTATCTGCTTAAATAAGCAAAATAACATTCTGCTTTATAAAGTAATCTTTACAGTAGAAAGCAACATTTAGAAAAAAAGATGTTAGTAGATACTCATCTATTTTTTCACGTGTACTTTAGGTCACTGCATTTGAAAGGATTGAAACAAGTAGCGGAAAATAAAAAATGAAAATGGAAGTGATTATGGGGTAATTGGGGAGAAATTGTTATACTCTAGTAAAGATAAAAGATTTTAGCTAATTTTTTCTCCGCCCTTTGTATTAAAAGAGCAGTAATATTTGGAAAGCCTATTTTGGTTTTGTTTACAGTCCAGTCTCTGTTTCAGATTTTGACCCCCAGGCATGGGATGAGCCTGTCTTATTTAGGGTGCAAAGCCTGCAAGAGAAGAATTATGAGGATAATTTTAGTTATATTATTTCTCTTTAAGCAAAGCAAAAACAAAAACCACACACACACAACTGAAACCCTTTGGTGTTCTTTGTTTTTTTTCCATGTAGAAGCTCACTTTCAAAACTAGTCTTGACAGTATCTTCTTTCTATCTGACTGTCATTTTCTCAGCCTAAGAAATGCAGTGTAAATGTGTTTTCTTGGTTCTTTTGCGTAAGTGCTCTGAAGTAGTCATGTCATCTTTAAAGAACACTGCCATACAGACTGAGGATAAAAGCTTCTGTATTCTTACTTAAGACATTAGAGAGCGATGGTGATCTGCATCTGCCTGGATGCAGCAGAAGAATACAGTTACATGATGAGATTTTCTTCTGTCATTGTGGAATCTTAAGTGCTTTCCCTCCCTCTCTTTGCCTGCCAAGGCAAGATTGAATTTTACCACAAAGACATAGGTTAAGTAAGGCTCACTCAACCCCATTCATTTTGAATCATAAAGCAAGTCCTCTCCAAATATTGCAGGCTAATAAACCACAGTAAAAGCAGTGCAGATTAAGCTCCATATTTGTCTTGGATGGAAGGCTAGTCTTCTGTCTGGAACATCTGAATTGGTGCTTTGGGTGCAGCTTCCTTCTGTTCAAGGGTGGTGATCATCTTGTCAACAAGGCATCAGTTTTACCAGATAAAATCCCTTACAGAAGTAGGCTTCCATCATATATGTACAACTAGGGAGGGAAATAGGGGCTTTTTGCTTGTGGTACAGTAAATGCTGGACCTGTACTTGCTTTTTCCTCCTGTTTTCTCTTCCTTGGGTAGATCAGGAATGGAGTTTGTGCTTGATCAAGAGTGTAGGATTTTTGATGGAAATAAAATTTGGCTAATCCTACTTTTTGCTAAGGAGCTGCACTTGAATACGTTCTAATGGCTTTCTAAGTTAAGGGGATCTAAATATTTGCCAAGGACTAACGTATGAATGAAACACTTGAGAATTTCTTTTTAATTCTTGGCTTTGTTTGGTACCTCAGTCAATGCTGCTTCTAAGCAAGAAGCCTCTTTTGTTGATACAAAGCTCAATCTACTACGCATATGGAATTTGGTGGATATAATTCTCATCAACATTTAGGGAGAGGGGACTGACAAAGGATAATCCAGCCTCAGATATGGTTACCTAGGACATTCTTGAAGTGACAGGGCTGCGTGGAGATCTCATAGCAGCCTTCCAGTATGTGAAGGGGGCCTATAGGGATGCCGGGGAGGGACTCTTCGTTAGGAACTGCAGTCATAGAACAAGGGGTAACGGGTTCAAACTTCAACAGGGGAAGTTTAGACTGGATATGAAGAAGAAATTCTTTCCTGTAAGGGTGTTGAGGCACTGGAATGGGTTGCCTGAGAAAGTTGTGAATGCTCCATTGCTGGCTGTGTTCAAGGCTGGGTTGGACATAGCCTTGGGTGACATGGCTTAGTGTGAGGTGTCCTTCCCATAGCAGGGGGGCTGGAACTAGATAATCTTAAGGTCCTTTCCAACCCTAACTATTTTATGATTCTATGGCTTTGCTTTCTAGCAAACTTAATAAACTAGGATCTGTACTATGCTTTTTTGTGAGCATGGGGATTTATTATGAGAAGTTAAGTTTGATGTTCATGGTCAAAGATTTTGATCCCATATTGTCTGTATCCTCTCAAAGTTGCTCTGTATGCTTGAAGCAAGTTTAAAATATTGTTATTTTAGAAACAATAATTAGTTACTTAGTTTTCTAAGTTTGTATATTCTAGGATTTCTTACTTCATGCCCCTTTTCTGGCAAGAGAAAAGGCAAATATTCCTAATAACGTGAGTCCTTGAAATAGAGCAGGTAAGCCTATGTTTGTATGCTAAATTTTCTTAAAGAAAAATACTTGGGAGCTCCTAAACTTTTGTTAGCTCTGGAAGTAGGAATGCAGTTAGCATGTGGGATAGGGATATTCATGTTGGCTGCTCTCCTTTTGCATGGCCCTGGCATGTTGGAAGTCAGCAGGTGTTGTTTGTTTCTACTGAGAAAATGTGGGGTTACATATATTACTTAGAAATGTTTAAATTAGTTCATGTTTTGTAAAAACACACTGGGATACTTTCAGCAAGGATGCTAGGTAAAATCAATTTGTGTTCTGAAGGAACATGCTGTTTTGAGGGAGGATAATTCATTTTCCCCACCTTATTCAGTTCTTGGCCTTTACAGTGGTATCAAACAAAGGAAGTGACTCTTACAGATGCTTTTGTGATGTGGTTCTTGATTTATTGAGAGCTGGACTGAGATTCACTGACTCATTTCACGTAAGCCACCAAAGAGCTGTTTCCAGTTCCTGCCTGGACCAGGCATTTGAGCTGAAAGATTCCATCTCCAACTGCCAACCATCCTTCACAAGAAGCACAACAGGCTTGTATTACAAATATTTCAACATTATAATACAGCCTTTGAAGGTCTGGCAGTTACTTAGCAAAGGATGCCTCCAAAGAGGTATTTTTAGCAAACACTTTACAGGGAGCTTCAGATCTTCATCTTTTTTTCTGCATGTGGAGAGTATTTTTTCTATCTGTGAGGTGCCCAGAGCTGAGGGATGTAAAAATGACAAGATGCTCAAACCACAGTTGGATTCAAATTGTCTTGAGTTTGGTGGGAGCTGCATCTATCCCAATGATATTCAGTTGCCTGGTTTTCCTCTGCTGGAGAGTCCAGTGCTCTGTGGGGGTGGGAGAGGGATGCCACCTATTATCTTGGTTTCATTTGTCCCTTGAAACACATTTTAACTGTCAAGCAAATCCATTTGCTGTAGGACTATTATTGGATGAGGCTGGGTTTCTAAAGGTGATTCGAGAAACCAATTATAGACACGGCCATCAGTTACAGGCTTTTGAAATGGTCAGGAGAAGCAAACTGCTAAATCCAAAGATACCAGGTACCCTCATCACAATGAGAGTTGGCATTGTACCAACTGCCAGGCAAGATTCACCTATTCACCTTTGGGTGCTTAAGAATTGCACATCTGAGCCAGTTAATCTTCTTAACTGTGCTCTGTGGTCAGTGGGTATGAAAAGTCACTAGGAGGAGATGTTTTCTTGTACCTAATGCAAGGGTGTCTGTTTCAGGACTACAACCGGTAGAACAGAGGTTGACATCTTTTTCAGAAGAAGATGGGTACAAGCAAGGCCCTGGTGGACTTCTAGTTGTGGAGCCTTTCATGCATGTATATGGTCTGATAACTGCTGTGTGACTTCTAAGTAGTTTCATATGGCAGTTGAAATTTCAGCAGTAATAAAATCCACCGGCTTCACCGTGGTAAAATGTCCCTGCTGGTGCATGCAAAAACTTGTGTGAATTCACAGACTCCTTTTGTTTTGCTCGCAGCATAGTTGAATCAGTTTGGTTTTCTTCAGAAGAGCATGAAGAATGTGCCTCCTCAATAGCAGCCCATGTAAAAGGCAGTGTAAGTAGGCAGCTCCTCGGCAGTTGCACCTCTGGAAACCTGTGGGCTTAGGTCAGCTGTTTTTTTTCTGTTTCCTGCTGTAATTCCAGTTTTTTCCATAGTTCATTGTGCCATTTGGTGTTAAAAATAGGATTCCATAAAACATTTTATGTTCCTTAAATGCGCACATTTTATTTTTTGAACGCGTATCCCTGTGAAGGCTTGCTGGAGAAAAGCTTGCCTTTCCTTCAGTGATGACCTGATCTGACTGTAATACTAAACTCAAGGTAAGAGACAGGGCTAATGCAGTGATTCCATGTCTCAGCTCTTCCTTCAGATTTCTGGCAGCTTCTGCAAATTACTCTTTGTGCTTCAGATGCTGGTGTGGTGCTTCACAGTTTAAATATATACACATATATATGAAGTATTCTTTTAATTTGGTGGCTTTAATTCATTTTGTTGTGGCTCACTTTCCCTGTTTCTAAAATCAGATTGAAATTGTCCTTGTGTTTTCAGATCTATACATGGAGAGCATTATGTAAGCCTATACGTTAACTTGAATGTATTTCTACTACTAATTGGGTGGCATTGGAAGGGGTCTGTTCCCCAGGCTGCTGTAGATGCTTATTACAAAGCAGGATTATCTGGTCAGTTTCTTCCCTTACTCATAAGCCCTCAGGGTCTTCCCAGGATTGAGGTTGGGTTTATTTCCCTTTGTAGTCAACAGTGATACAATTACTGCTTTACCAAGACAATGTGTTTTAATGTTTCAGTTTTGTAAAGTACCTCACAATCTGGGTGGAAGATAATTCAAAGGAGCAAATCACAATTTGCTTGGAGGCTCTGGGAGGGGTATGTCACATAGGGAAGCGGAATAGAGCTTGCAGCTCCATCTTATGGGAAGATGAAGATGCTTTCTGGCATTATTAACATGAGGAATAACCGAAAGGAGAGGAAAGCAGCTTGAGAGTTGGTAACAGCCCCAAGGGACCTCTGCAGTTTTGGGCATGCTGGGAAGGGGGAGGGCACACTTTCCCTCCCAGAGGCTACCAGCAGAGCAGCTTCCCTGTACTTTCAGGATTTGCTGAAATTTCCATAATTTATTTTATTACTGGTTTATTTTGCAAGATTTTACTCCAGGGGATGGAAAAAAAAAGACCAAACCAAGCAGACTAGCCTCCAGATCTTGCTTCCATCCCTGTGCTATCATCTTATATCTGGGGAGAGTAATGAAATTTTTATTATGCATCCAGGCTAGGGAGGTAGGGCTCAATACCAATTGGGGCATCATCTGTGGAGTGCAAAGTGCTAATTTTTGCACAGACCTTTTCTGACTGCCTTGGGGTACTTCTAAAATAAGATGTTTTACTTGGTTTTCTTTTTGCAAATGAGTGCAAGTTGAACTGGGTTTTAAGACTCAACTGACACAGTAATTAATCAGTCTGAGGAATCACAGATGTAAATATTTTTTAATGCTATACTAATACTGCATTATTAGATTCTATTTTTTTTTAGCGCTCCCTGTGTTTTCAGAAGTGAGAATATAGCAGAGCAGCTACTTCCTTGTGAATAATGAAATCGAGAAGTATTCTCTCTCACCCTGTGTTATATCAATTTGACAAACTACATTCCTGATATTATGTGTGGCTTTACAAGGAAACTGATGAAACATTCCAAACATTGTCTATTTATCAGTACTTTAAAAGACAGCTGATTAATGTTATTTGCATATGAGCAATTGAATGTGTAAACATTGACTGGGGAGTCATACGAATGAATACATTCAGCTGGATTCACGATAGCAACATTTTGCCAAAGCTGAGTGTCCATCAACCTGGAAATGGTATCACCAAACTTGGCCACTTGCATTATGTTACTGTTTAATTGTCCTTTCTATTGCCTTTTCCCATAAAACTCCCTTCCAAATCCACTGTATACAGATTAATGCTTCCTCTGCAGTCAGCTGTCATATTTCATTTGTTGTCCAGTCTGATTGAATGGGCAGTTCAGAGAAGTGGAATAGCAAGAAAGGGGCCGCATGTTTTACATGTTTTGGGGCTGGGTTAAATAATGAATTTTCAGAATGACTTAGTAAGTAATTTTTAATACTTCTTTAGCATCTTTCCTCTTAAGAGCCCAGGTTCTTTGTTCATATAAACTCATTAAGTTCATGACCCACTAGGAACAGAAATAATATATTTGTTTTCACACAGGGTAACTGAGGCACACCCTAAGTACATTTTTTATTTCATTTTTTCTGTAGGGTTTCTTTTTGCATATGGAAAATAAAAGAGAATCAAGCTCATCTGTTTCTTTATGCAGTTTCCTGTGTTATAGCCACAAAAGCATCCTTCCTGTGGCATCTGCAATTAGAAAAAAAAACCTCAAAATATTCATTATTTCAACACTTGAATCACTGGCAAATTCCAGGAGTTTAATGTAGGGTTTGTTTTGCAGAAATAAACTCAAGTCACCATTAGATGTTGTGTGAGGGATACCTTTGCTGGTAACTCTTCTGGTAGAGTCATAGAGTAGAATGAGAGGAGATGCATGAAGAAATGACTGAGTGGACCTTAAGGTGGATATTCCTGGTGTGTTACTGTGGGTCAGGTACCAGACTTTGCTCTAAGTCTTTGCTCTTGGCATTCTTTGGATGAGCATAAAACTATTCAAGTACAAATTATGTCTGTGTTAACTGCTTAGTGTGGACTTCTGCTCCATGTCAGCATTGTTGCTTGAGCTTGCTTGTCTGTATTGGGCTTTATTCAACATACAGGAACCAACCAGTGCTCCAGGAGAAGCATTTGATATGGCTTCTGAAGTGAGCAGCAGCAGCACATAGTACAAATCCTTCCTGGTCTTTGTAAATACAGCTTGGGTTATTCATGAAGAGTGCAGCACTTGGTGCACTATGTAGGGGATAGATGTTCAGCTGTTCATCATAGTTAGCCTTACCATAACCTTTTTCAACAAAATCAAATGAATTGTGTTCTATATTGTTGCAGCCTAAAGTAAAGGGGATGTGAGAAAGTAGTTGTAGCCTGTCTTTTGAAAGCTTTGCAAAGCTGTCCTCAGCATCAGGCCGTTTCCAAATGGAGCCAGCAAAAAGTGGTGCAAGAAGAATGTGACTCATTGGTGAGAGCTGACATTTAACAGTCACCATTATATTCTAGGGTTTATGTTGTATCCAGTCTGATAAAACAGTCCAGTTTTCCCATCACCACAAGTGTATCTGAACCCTGCTTGGGTGAAGTCCAAATCTGGGTGCCTGCAAAAGGGGCAGTGCAGTTCTGCCCCTTGTTCTCTGTGCCTCTCCTTATCTCATTACTCCTCTATCACTGAATTTAGCAGTTGTGTAGTTGGAGAGTGGGACAAACCCAACTTTCTGATTTTATGGAAGAATAGTCTCCTTATTGGAGCATGGGGGTGGTTGGTAACTTAGTTTTGTCAGGCTGCTGAGTTCATCTAACTTGACTGTGGCTGCATTATTGGGGAAACTGGAAGAGTGCATGCCCAAGAGGGGAGGGATCAGCAAAGTGTGTGTGAGAGAGATGTCTCTTTCTAAAAGGCAATTCACAGACCTTCACTGACACTCCTTGAACTTGGCAGTAATGTCTGTCCTTTCTGTGTAAGGGCCTTGTGCATGGGGCCCATCCCCATAAGGAAATGTTAGTGTTAAATATTATTCCAGAAGTGGAAATGATCTAATTCTTCCTACGGCTTATTTGGGCTTTTTCTCTATTTATTTACTCTTATTACTATTTATGGGAAATAGCTGGTTGCATCCAACTTGTCACTGCCTGAAAGACTTCTTTATTTGCCACTCCAACAGTCTTCATCCTCACACACTACTTGCACTAAACTGATATTTCTGTTCAAATTTCCTGCAAGTAACTCCACTTGTCTAATCTCCACTTGACAGATAAAGAAATGGAAGCACAATGGCACTTTGTCACTTTAGAGGGCAATACAGACTAACACCTTGAAAAGAAATGGTGGAAGCTGTTCTGTGGGAACACAAGTGTTGCTTTTCCTTCTTCCTTCCTTCCTGTAAAGCCCATACCTTTGTAGATGACCTATGTTCCGTGAAGCATCCTTCTTACTGATTAGTCTTGCTCCTTTTCTCAGTCAAGAGCATACTTCAGCCCTCAGGACATCCTGCAAGACTCTTTTATTCTGAAGGCTTTCTTGGTGGGAAAGATTTGCTCTTATAGAAGTAGTCATCATCTTCTCTCATTCTTGCCATAATTGATTTAATCTTGAAAGCCTATGAAACTGGGTTCTTTAAGATTTTTATTTAAAAAAATCTAGAAATTTGCTCATTCTTGCATGTATAACTGGCACATAGCAGCTACATACAGCCTTAGTATCATATAGAAATTTAAGAAGATACCTTCTGTTGCTTTTCCCTCTCACTTCCCCTTGCGGCTGGATATAGCTGGAGCTCTTTCTCACACCCTGCTTTTTCCTCTCTTATGCTTTAAGTAGGAAAACAGATAATAGAATCAAATCTCTTGAGATTAATTTAAAGGAAAACACCCCCCATTCTGGGTGACCTTTTCTCAGGTGAAGATGGGAGAATGACCTTCAACAGGGACCTAATGCTCATCACAGACCTCATTATCTTTCACTTAGGTGCAAATCTTTTTTCCTTTTACTTTTGCCTTTCTCTTCCTAGAAGGGTGGATATGTGATCATGTAGGATCATAGCATAGCCATAACAAAACACTCCTCTAGTCACTCTTCAGCCTTAGAGGAGGTGAGCAGTTGAGACAATAGGCAATAGGCTCCAGGAAGATTTCATGAAGGCAAAGCTCTGTAAGTCTGCCACTGTAAAAGCTGGTTTTCTCCATACCTAAATCTCAGAAGGGTAAGTCCCAGCTACCCACTTGCAGTGTATTTTTGTTCTGAAAGTGATCTATAGATTGATAGTGATATATATATTCTCAAAGAGGTATAAATGCTGAAATGCAAAACCACAATTCTATTGACTGTTCTCCCCTAAACCAGTCTGCTAATAAGGCAGAATATAATGCTTTGTCTTTTCAGTTCTCCTTATCACTGTAGGGTTCAGACGTTGCCATTAGGGTTTCTTCATGAAATAATGTTTCTTTCTCCACCTTTGATACTGATAGCCAGAGCTCTTGATGGTTTGGTGGTAAAACTGTGGCACAGCTCCATCCCCACCACTGCAAATCTGCTTCCCCACTTCAGGCACTAGGAAGGTAGTACCATGTATCCTCTCTTGCATCAAGAGACTGCACGTATCTTTTCATCTTGGTGTATCCTGGGCCTCATCAAGGTAGTCTGCTTTATGTGCCAACAGCTGTTGTCTTCTCCAAAAATCATAGTTAAAGAAATGAACTGTCGCAGTGGGATTTGAATGGGCAAGTATCTCTTCTCCAGTACTGCATATGCTAACAAGATGCTCTACCTGCATTTGCAGAGTTTTAAGGCCAGAGGGATCTGTTGTGTTCATTAACCCTGACTAGAGGCATTGCATAGGCCATAGCCAGTCACTGATGTTCTGCATCTCATTTAGAGGTCAGCTTCTTTGTTGGCACAGACTTATCATCTGTAATTACTATACTTAATTTGATTTTTTTCATCTTTGTCGGTGACATGGACAGTGGGATCGAGTGTGCCCTCAGCAAGTTTGCTGATGACACCAAGCTGTGGTGGTCCGGCTGATGCACTGGAGGGAAGGAATGCCATCCAGAGGGACCTTGACACGCTTGTGAGGTGGGCTGATGCCAACCTGATGAAGTTTAACCATGCCAAGTGCAAGGTCCTACACCTGGGTGGGAGCAATCCCAGGCACAGCTGCAGGTTGGGCAGAGAAGAGATTCAGAGCAGCCCTGCAGAGAAAGACTTGGGAGTGCTGGTCGATGAGAAAATGAACATGAGCCAGCAGTGTGCGCTCGCAGCCCAGAAAGCCAACCGTATCCTGGGCTGCATCGAGAGGAGCGTGACCAGCAGGTCGAGGGAGGTGATCCTGCCCCTCTACTCTGCTCTTGTGAGACCTCACTTGGAGTACTGTGTGCAGTTCTGGTGTCCTCAACATAAAAGGACATGGAACTGTTGGAACAAGTCCAGAGGAGGGCCACGAGGATGATGAGGGGACTGGAGCACCTCCTGTATGAGGATAGGATGAGAAAGTTGGGGCTGTTCAGCCTGGAGAAGAGAAGGCTGCGTGGAGACCTCATAGCAGCCTTCCAGTATCTGAAGGGGGCCTATAGGGATGCTGGGGAGGGACTCTTTGTTAAGGACTGTAGTGATAGGACAAGGGGTAACGGGTTCAAACTTCAACAGGGGAAGTGTAGATTGGATATGAAGAAGTTCTTTACTGTAAGGGTGTTGAGGCACTGGAATGGGTTGCCCAGGGAAGTTGTGAATGCTCCATCACTGGCTGTGTTCAAGGCCAGGTTGGATTGAGCCGTGGGTGGCATGGTTTAGTGTGAGGTGTCCCTGCCTAGTGGCAGTGGGGTTGGAACTAGGATGATCTTGAGGTCCTTTCCAACTCTAATTGTTCTATGATTCTATGATTGATGTGACCTAAAAAGAAGCCTAGTAAGAGTCAGGGGTTTAAACATTCATCAGTAAAATAAAAAAAAACTTAGTGTTCTCCTCCAGCATTCTCCAATGCAAAAGTACTTCCTAGTTCCCAAAACTGAATCCTCCCTCTGCTTCTGCTTCCCTAGGCTCTTTAGAAAATAGAAAGGCTTTACAGCATGCCTAAAATTAAAGAGCAGGGCTTCTTTGATCAAAGGCTGAAAATGTATTATGATTTCAGGGAAACTTTATGCAGGTTCCAGGTTAGAAGCTCCTTCTTGTATTCTTTACTTCTGTCCTAGGTGGTGTCTCTTGGCCATGGAAGAGCCAAATGTAAAGAAATGCACTGTGGCTGAATTTTACTTTCAAATGGCTGTCCCTGTTTTGGAGTGGGACATATCTTTCATTAGATCTCAGTATAATTTTGTCCAGAAACCAAATAACCGGGGAGGAAGCAGATTTTTTGGTCATTGACCTTGCTCTGTTCATAATTCTTTCATGATCCAAAACACGGCAGCAAAATATTTAGCATGGGCACTTATTCCCCCCCCCGTTATTTTAGCAGGTCTTAGAACAAGGCTTTCTTGAATATGCTTGGATGCAAGTACCTGCTGAAAGCTGAGAAAATGCTTAAGTGGACAGGAATGCAAATACTTCAGTATATAGAAGAGCTTCCCGTTTTTAGGCACCTTCTAAGAAGACTTAAGATTTGCAGCACTGTGAAGCTTGGGGAGAGCCAGGAGAAAGGAAAGATACAAGTGAGCTAAAGCAAGGTATGAAATGCCATTGGTAGCTTTTCAGCAAGCTACTGATTTCTTTTGTATCCAAGAAATTAAAATGCATCAATTCAGATAACGTGAGACACCTTGGAAGAAAGGGATGGCCACATGGCACTGCAAGTCTAGTTCTCTTATTGCTTCATTTAGTCGTGCAGGATGTTGTCCTGAGCTGCCTCCCATCTGGAGCACGATGGAAGGCAGCAGCATGTGGATACACGAGCACCTATATTCCCTTCCCTGTCCTTAGCTTTAGCCTTCTGTCCTTGCTGGTGGAACAGAAGTACACCCTCTATTTTCCTGTTCTCTCATTAAATGAGGCTAATGGGGTGGGTGGGGTGGGGAGTCCTATCTTGCAGCTACACATGCATGCAAAGTAAAGCAATTTGAGTGGGTACTGCTAAAACCCAAATGATTAGATTGTCTTTAAAAGTCCTCCATAAGGAAAATAACATAAGTTATTTGAAAGGACTGAGCTTATGAAGATTTTGGTATGTGATTGCAAGTCATTCAATGCTGAGTGAGTGTTCTAAGTACAGGATGTCTCAAAATGTACCGTTAACTTTGGGACAGAGCTATTGATTGTAGAGCATGAAGAATATAATTGTATTGCCAAAGGTTGAGGCAAGTGGAGCTGAGATGGAGGTGACCTTTTTAGGGGATTTGTGTTTCTAAACTTTAGGTGACCAGTCTCCCATTGTTAGTGAAAGCAAAGGTTATGATGTTGGGATCAAAAGGTTTTTTGTAACTTGATGTGGACAAAAGATTAAATGAAAGAAAACAGTGCATATATTTTATCTAGATGTAGGTATATGTAATTTATATATATGCATCCATATACATATATATTTTTGTACATACATACATCTTTTATCTTTTCCTGTCACGGAAATGGATTTTTGTTTGGCACTGCACACTCTACTCATTGAAAGTAGCAGAGAACTGAATCAGGGCCACTTTTCATGGGAGGCTTCTGCTGCTCAGCTTTGTTGAATAGCAGGAAATCCTGGAGTGCAGCACAAATCCAATATTCGGGGTTTATTCCATATTAGGAAATAGTTCCTTATCATTACTGTGGGTGTGTTGGAATGATTTGTGAGGTTCATTTCTGTAGGCCCTGTTGCGTGCTTCTAGCTTCTGGAAAAACTCCATGAGAAGGAATGAGGAGGCTCAGCCTGGGCAAGTGTGGCCCTTTTCAGTCGATGCAGGTAAAACTAGCCTCACCAAAACTGTTTTAGAAGAAATCATTTCAGCTTGGTGCGGTTCCTTGATCTGGGTTACACAGCTTCTTGTGCTGGCACAAAGCATCGAGCGGCAGCAGGAGAGAAACAAACAGATGGTTGGATGGAAAGTGGGACAGGTTCTTTCAGAAACAGTACTGGCTAGTGCCAAGTTACAGTGTTCGTGCAACTGTGGCTTTTGCTGGGGGAAGGGACCTTGGTAGTTTCAGAGGGGATTTTTGCCCACTGCCCTTCCCTGACATTTTAAGGTATTTATAGATTGAGGAGTCTACCCCAAGGTAGGAGAGTAACTTCCTTCATTTTGAAAGCATCTTTTACTTGGGTGCATTGGGTGAAAAGCTCTTGTGGAGTTTAGATGGCATCTTGGAGCCAGCCACTGACACCCCGAGTTCTCTGGGCCTCATTGCCCCCCAGGTTTCCCTGGTGTCATCAGTGCTAGAAGCGCAGCAGCCACTGAGACAGCAGGACTCATGTAGCATCTCCATCCCGAGTTCTGTGGGTCTGAACAGATTTTCTCACAGTCATGGGTGTCGGACACTGGGAGTGTCAACCACTTCTGTATTACGAGCTGGGGCTGGGCGAATCATGGAGTGCTCTCTGCTTTTAGCTGTGACTGTAATGGGCAACTCACCCAGATGCTCAGTGGGGAAAGCACGAATGACTTAAAATGGCTAAAACATTTGAACATCTTTTGCTTTTAAATAGCAAAGCCTGTTCCAACAGGGCTAATTTTACTCAGGTTTAGTGCTGCTTTAAATAGAACAAATATAATTCGTGCTGTAACTTTAAAGTAGCAAAACTTACTAGAACATAACAGGCATTGGGGAATGAGTAACAAGCTAAAGGAAATGAAGTATATAAATGAGGTAAATGAAAGCTCAAGTGTCAGTGCCATTTTGTTGCAGTCATGTTACTTCATTTTCCCTTCTCAGACTCCTCTAAAAAGTGGAGGATCTCAGAAAGATCTGATCTTGGCAATTAACATTGAAAAGAAGAAAAACCTGCATGCAAAGTAATCATCTGATTTGTTGTATTTGGCATAAAATGTTGCTTCCTTCAGGTAACATTAAATAAAATTGGGGCTTGTGAATGGCAATACTACTGAAAACATGAATTATGTAGGATCATAATATTTATTTTTCTTATTGAAACATACCCCAGAGCAGTGCTTGACAAACATGCTGATCTGATAACTAGGATCTTCAGTAACAGCAGTAGCACAGCTAGCATCATCCAGATGCCAGAATAGGACTATTAGGTAAAAACCTACTGAGCTGCTGAAAGTTTTTTTTTAATTGACATAAGTGAACTTTGGGCAAGGTTCCGTTCTGAACATGGAAAGCTATGTTTAGTAATAACACAAGCTATTAAGACCAAGATCCAAGGGTTGAAAAATGCTGGCCCATAATTGACGTAGCTTGGAGTAGTGGGGTTTTGTTGTTTGCCTGATGTTCAGATGCTTCAGGATCCTGTAGTGTTTTGTTTGTCTCTGGAGCTTTCTCAAAAGCTTTGGAAGTGTATTTAAGTGGGTTATAGAAAAAGAAGGCAGGGAACTTCTCCAGGAGAAGGTTTGGTATAAACAATTGGACAGTGAAAATATGCACAGTGCAATTGCCAAACTTGTGCTAGTAGGGACTGTAGTGCAGAAAGTAATTTTCCCTCCAGCTGATACCACAGTATGACCACTTTCTCCTCCTGTTTCATCACTGGAACTATCAGCTGTCATCCAACATTTTTATCTTTGCTTTCTCTTTGATGTGTCAGCTCATACCACATACAGTTGCATGTTTCAGAACTCACTTGGGGTGCCTGCGCGGCTGCTGCTCCAGCTGCTGCTCCTCCCCTTACTCTTGCTGGTATGTCACACCACCTCATCCGGCTGAGCCTTTGGTTGCTTATTTCATTTATCTGTCCCTGCCCACTGCCTTTTGGTGTGAATCATGCTGTTATTTGTGTACGGTGGGTTGTTTTTTTTTCCCTCATATATATAGATCTCCTGTCTCTCTGTATGAGAATCCGAACAATTTGGAGAGAGCAGGGCTGGCACTCTTATTTGAAGCTTTGCTGTGTCCATGCTGCTTTCCTGGACAGGAGTTCATTTTTCAAATACAATCCTTGCCAGCGGTGGTTTTTAGTGCCTGTTCAGTGAGTTGCTTTGCTGCGTTGTCTGTAAGGAGCCAAGCAGCATTACGAAGTCCACTCTAGCTTCTCACCCAGAAGAACTCCAGCACAGCGCACAGTGGTGGTAACTGTCATTTCTGAAGGTACTCGCTTTATTGAGCTGTATTTGTTTACTTTGGAACAGGTCTGGCACTGAAACCCTCTCTTTCTTACCTTCTAATGCTTGAAGAATGCCATTTGTATACTTAATTTCGGGTGTAAGTTGAATGTCAAAATGTGTCATGCTGAGAAAATGGGAACCTTTGAAAGGCAGGAATATGTTTCAGTATCTGCCTTACCCAGAGGCTTTCATTCAAGAGCCGGTTCCCTTGGAATGTAAATTGAATCTTTATAAACTTTGCAGTTTTACCCTTTTTGCTGCCTTCCTAATTGTTGGGCTCTAGGGGCGTGCTTGGGTGCCTAAATTATCAATCTTTCTGTGATGTAGCTGTTTAGGGAGGAAGGATTGGTGTTCCCTGTCCTGCTGATGTTTGTAGCTTTCCATTTTAAATCCAAGTCAGAAACCCAGCAGCATGATAATGTCATTCTGTCATGCGGCAAAAAGCCATGCTTTTCTCTCCAAGAGAATTGTATTGTTTGCTCCATAACTTAAATATGCACTAATTAATGAGTCCAGAGTAAATTTGTTAGGGCTGCTGTATAATTGTGCTATACAAATACTTTGGAAAAATAAGAATATTTCCATTGTGTAACTTAAGTCCAGATAATTTGATGGTATAGATCAGCTTTATCTGATAGTAAGAACAAGCTAAATGATATAACACAGTTGTGCAGGAGACTTGCCTGTAAAGAGACTGGTACCTTCAGACCTGTTGTTATGGAAGTGAAGCCCAGTCACGATACCCACCACTGTCTAACTGGCAGAGAGTTATTTTTGCAGGCAATCTTTGTGAGAGAAAGCAAGAATTGATCAAGTAGATTACTGTAGTATCCTGAGAAATGTGAAACCCTTTAATAAGGAAGATAGCTAAAAAGTCTGGTTTCAGTTTTCACTACTTGCAGCATACTTGCACATTTATATTCTCACTGAAGTGAGAAATCATTAAAAATGTAACGTGAAAGATTGGAACAATATGCTAGAAGGATCCAAAATTATGAACTTACCTGCTTTGGGGGGTGATGTTGGGTTTTGGTGAGGGGTTTTCAGTGGTGGAAATTTTCAGGAAAATCAATTGACAGTTTAACTTAGAGATGCTGGGAGTGCAAACTGAAGTTGTAGTGAACTGGAGGCCATGGCTGGGCCTTTTTCTGGTTCCAAGTCAGGGAAGATCTGGGAATCAAAAAATCAATGTGTGCTTTGACCAGGCAGCATTGTCCCTTCCAAATGAAATATTGTATTCTGTAGTAAGTCAGGAGAGTCTTGCTTACAGTAGACTCTCGAAAACTCCAGTGTGTTAGCATTGGGCCTGCTGTCCCCTTTCTGTGCCTGTCCCATGCTCTCCCTCATCCTTTGGGAGCATCCTTCAGCTCCTCCCCACTCTGCTGCTGTTCCGCCTGCCTCTGGGGGCAAGATTTTCCCCAGCTGCTGCACATCTGTAGCTCTTCATCCACATGCTCTAGGTACTTGCTGCTGAGCTGAGCAGGCATCAGGAGAAGGACTCTTCCTGCTGTGAGGTCAGCCATCTGTCCAGGAAGCACAGCCTCTGTTTCTGGGCTGAGCAGTACATACAGCCTCTGTGGTTCTGGCGTCTCTGAGACACTGTCCTGCAGGCTGTGCGCTGCTCAGTGTCTCCTGTCCATTAGTTGGGTTTGATGTCTTTCCCTCTCTCTCTCTCTCTCACACACAGCCACTGTTCTTTTTCTTTCCAAAATAACAGGCCCTTTGGAAAGAAACGCCTTTGGTCGTCATCGGCCAGAGGAGTTTTGGCCAAATGTGGCTGGCTGGTTTAATATGACTTTCTTCATGGTCCAGAGAGCCTAATGCAAGGCTGGTGATGCAGTAGGAATAGAATGGTTGCGTTATGCAAATGGAATGAATTTGGGTGGATTAGTAGATTTTTGAGGGCATTTCCAAGAACTATGGGTGCCACCTTTTCAAAACATTCTTGTTAATGTGATGAGGTCAGTAGCAGTGTGCTGTCAATAGAAGGCCCCATTTTGAGGCTTCTTCCTTCCTGCCCTCATCCCCTCCAGCGTCATTTGTTTATAGAGGCCGTGCTTAAGGACTTTACTTTGTTATTCCCAACTGAATATTTCATTTGGGATGTGGATTTATGCTTTGTTTTGGGGTTTGTTAGTGAAAGCAGAGAGGCCAGAGGAAAAAGGATAAAGAGTTTTTCTGTGCTGTGAGTTGACGTAGGATTTTTCAGGGTATCTCGTGTCTCCTGCCAGGTTTGTGTGCTTTCCTACTTACTTTGGGGAACCTGGAGAGCTTGGGACACTCTTTGGTTTATAAAGGGGTTTCTTTTGTTGTTGTTTACAAAGGTAGTTGTTCTGTTGTGGGTTTGATTTTTCTGTTTCGTTTTGTACCCGGGGACACCAATTGCAAACTGAGCAAATGTAAAGTAAACTCTGCCTGAAAAATTATTGTGCTGTGGTACAACATGGTCTGAAGGCAGGGCTGGTGGGGTGTGCACAGGATATATGGGGTGCTTTAAGGTCCCTTCCATCCCAAACCATTCTATGATTCTATGCTGGAAGCAAGTGCTTCTGGTAATGTATCCCTCCTACTTCAGCGGAGGGGATAATGGTGGGTTTATGCTATGGTATGACAGTGAAGTCAATACAAGATTCTTCTCTGGTAAATAGCTTTCTCTGAGTTTGCTAGTTTATGGATTGGCTTCTTGTCTGTGTTTTCCTACTGTAGAACTACAGTGAGGGTCAGCCCTGCTATTTATAGTGTGGTGTGCTATTGCCAGAATTGTTATCTCCTTTTTACAGGCTTAATAAAATCAAGTAACTTAGATTTGCTGTTTGGTAATGTCTGCCTTTGTGAGTATAGGAGCATCGGGAAAACAAATTAACAGGAAATAGAATTGCAGGGTTATTTTATCCTACCAGGAACACAAGATGTGCAAAGGATAAATACCCCGTTGCTTGCCAGTGCTAGAAGTGTCCTCATTATACCTTAAGTAAAGGTTAATCCATTTCAAGCCTGGGTTAATGCTGCTCTATCCTGATACTCCAAAATGACCATAAGATGGGATTTTACTCAATTAGGTAATTCCTTGCAATAACTTAATCACAAATGCCAGTGCGTGGTCAGCAGTTGCTCTGTTTGATTTGGGTGTGTCGATGCGCCATAGGTTTTTCCACTCAGATATCTGGTTTATATTTCTTTTCCCACCTGTCAATGGACGAAGAGAGTATAATATTGTACGACAGACTCGGTAGGGAGAGCAGTGTTAAGTTCTCCAGCTTTTGGAAAGGTGTCCCCTCTGTGGTACCTGTGTGAAGAGTAGAGCCCCTTAATTTTTAGTAGAGACTATTAAGAGTTGACAGCTCTCATCTTTCTGTAGTAGAAAATTGAAGGGGATAAAAGTGATTAAAAACCAGAAATATTGACATCATCCTGAAGCAGCTGTAGCGCTATTAAAGCCTCTTTGTATTTGTATAGACAGCTAAATTTTTATTCTTGGAACTCCAACATCTCGCATACTCCAGAATACACAGCTAAAATAGTATCTACATAATACTGTAAACCCCCTTTATTTGTGACACAGCAGCTGCATTTCTGGCAACAAATATCTTATTGTTGCACCAATGAAATCAAAAATCCATGAGAGAAAATCCCATCCTCACAGAGGGGAGTAGTCAAATCCACAACAAAAAACCCAAGCAGAATGAAGTAATTTCCCCATCCTGATGTGGACATGCAAGTTTGCTTCCATATGAAACTTTTAATCAGTTCACCTTAAAAGGTAGTAAGATCTGCTTGAAGATCGTAAGACTAATTTAGGGTTTGTCTTCCTTAAAATCCCCTAGTGAAATGGAAGGGGATTACGTAAATAGTCAAAAGGAAGTGTATGTACTTCTGTGGAATTTTCCAAAACCAGTCCCAAACAACCTGATCAAATGAGTATGGGGCTGAGGCGCTGCTATTCGTGGCTCTCCTTCGTGAGGCTCTTTTAAAGTGCCTCAATCCACTTCCAGGTAGGGCATGAGTCTCAGGACAAATTGTGCTTCTTTTTACATCTCCCCTGGCTTCCCTGGACCACCTGCAAAGGACTCAGGACTGCCCCAAAATGTCTTTTTCCAGCATTAATAGCATTGTTCTAGTATGTCCAAGTTCTTTGGGTTTGAGATGAAAACTGTTGAAGAGAACAGCCCTTCTTCTGTCCTCTTCCTTCCCAGTTTTCAGGTGCTCAGTGGCCGCATGCCATGACCTTCAAGTGCTTCATTTATATAGATAACATATTTACAGCTACATAAGATGATTTCCCCCTAAATTTGTGAATCCAAACGCAGGCAGCTCTGTAAATGAACAGCTACATCAGAAAATGCTTGTTTCATTGGCAGCACAGCACAGAGGTGGCTGGAAATTAAACGGAAAGACTGATTGCCTAATGGCCTTGCGGTAGGGAAGGGTTTTCTATTCTTGGTGGTTGGTTGTTGCTTTAAAAAAACAGTCCAGAAAACCCACCAAACCCCAGCAGCAGCAGTTTTCCATTTAAAATACAGCAGCTCCATTATTTCATTTCCATGCAATGATTTCTAGAAGCCCTCCCCAACTTTCCCCATGTAATTTTGTTGAGCATCTCTAAGATTCAAAGGTCGTTGATGACTTGCTTCTGTCCTTGAAATAGGTTCTTCTCTGGATGGGGTTAGGGATTTTCTCCATTTACTTTTCCATTTTATCCTGTTCTTTTATAGTGCCTAGAATTTCTGGAGTCTGAAATTGTCATAGAGTTGTGATGTATCCAGCTGTGGGAGGTGCCTGGTCCTCCTCTGGCTTACTCCTTTTTCTTTCCACTGCCTGCCGCCTCTTCTCTTGCCCAAGCTGGGCTCATGTCTGCTGGAGGTGCATTCTTCTCATTCATGGACAAGGCCCATAGCCTTCATAATTCTTTGCTATGATTCACCCTTTGTTTTGGCAATGTGCTGGTTTGGAGGTTTTGTAGAGAGTGGGTAATAGGCCTTCCTGCTATCTTGGGATAATTTTCTAATACAGGAGGTTTTTTTTTAATGGAGCTTTTTCTATCTAAAGAACAGTGCCTTTCCTGCAAATTCTGTAGTGTCTAAGAATTTGGCAATGGAGAATGGGAAAGAGAAATAAATATATATGTGTATATATAATTTTTGTATTATTTTTTCCAAGTGAGTAATGATGTGACATGCTCTGTTTCAGTACATGTTACCATGGCGATGACTGCAGGGACTACAACATCCTTTCCCATGAGTAACCACACCCGGGAGAGGGTGACGGTGGCCAAACTTACGCTGGAGAACTTCTACAGCAACCTAATTATACAGCATGAAGAGAGAGAAACCAGGTACTGGTTTCAGCTTTTCTCGGTTGGCTTTTGCGGTGTTTCTTTAAGGGCACTGTGATTCCCCATTCTTGTAAGGTTTTTTTCTCTACTTGGTAGCAAGGAGCTTATCCCTGAAGGGCACAGGCTACGTTGCAGCTGCTGGCTGTGCTAGTAGACCTGTGAACATCCCCTGCTACTGTACAGTCACTGAGTGACAGAGGACCTCCACTTTCGACATTTCACACAATCTACCTCCTCATCAGATTATTACTACTTTGTGGAAGCTGCTCTGTGCAGAGTCTTATTTTGCAGTGTGTGCAAGGTTTCTGTCTCAGCATGTGAGGTTGGTGATCTCCAATTCTTCCGTGCCTGCCACAGGGAATAAACTCTACGGAGGCAGATGCTGCAGAGCTGCTGATGGGTGGTAGTGTGGGTTTGTGGTGTCTATTCATGCTCTGCAGCATGGGGCTCATGCCAAGACTCTCAAACCCTGCAGAAGGAAGTGTTACAGGAGGTGGAGAAAAGGACAGACAGGAGTGATGGGGTAAGCAAAGGAGGCAGGGAGCTGGGGGTGGCCTGGAGTAGAAATTAGGGGCAGTAAAGAGCATAGGGTTGGTGATGGAGGGTTTGAGAGGCTCTTGGGCAGGCAGGAAGAATTCTGGGGATAATGCAGTTAGCACCTCTAAATTGTTCTTGGGTGGTGCTAACTGTTACTCTGTGGGAGTATGTGTTGGTCAGCTCCACTTTAATTTTTCTCATCTGTGCTCAATTCTGCCTCTGATGTGGTGAAGTGCTACTTGAATTAAGTGTCAACGCACCAGTATTTGATGATAATGAATGTTGTATTTCAAATTGTCATCAGCATGTGAAATTATCATTCCCCTGGTAATATGTTTTTAATTGAGGGGTTTTCAGCTGAGCGGCAGGGTTTCTCTCTTCATCATATTTAGTCATTATCCCACGTAATTGAGTTGCTTCTAGTTAGGAGAATAGAGTGTCTACTGAGGGCCTTTAATTTAGGGGATCCTGCCGCACTTCCCAAAGTGCGGAAAGACGCCAGTAGCCTGGCAACAACCTTCAAACTCTTGGCTGCTGCTAGTGAGTAATGAACTTTCTGAAACCTGAAAGCAGACAGTCAAAAAGAAGTGTTCTGTGGGTAGAAAAAGAGGGGTTCAGTAGACATGTGAGGGTAGTGAGACTGGAACAGGCTGCCCAGAGAAGCTGTGGCTGCCCCATCCCTGGCACGTTCAAGGCCAGGTTGGACGGGGCTTTGAGCAACCTGGTTTAGTGGAAGGTGTCCCTGCCCATGGCAGGGCATTGGAACTGGACGATTTTAATGTCCCTTCTGACGCAAACCATTCTATGATTGTGTATTGCCACATGCTGACCCCCTGCCATCTGTAGGGTAACTTTCAGGCTTCACTTGCCACTCAGATCCTCCCAGCCTGGCATGGCACCAGCTGGACGAGCCCCAGGACCAGTGAGCCCTGGCCTGGGCAGGACACTGGGAGGAGATGATGATGATGATAAACCTCAGGGGGTAGAGTAAGTTGGCATAAGAGTTAAGGGCACCAGGACCAGGTGTGTCACCAGAGGGAGGTCAGCAAGGCTAGTGTGTGTGTGTGTGTGTGTGTGTGTGTGTGAAAGCTGGAGCTGGCTGAGGTGTTGGAGATAGAAATGGTGGGGGGAAAAATAGTGTTTATTCTCATTGGATGTCCAAATAGATAAAACCAGCTTTCCTTCAACAAGGTTATATGAAGAAATACAAATCAGCAGAGTGATTGTATGTTTGGACCTTTAATGCCTAATTGTGCAAATACCTAAGTACTTGCTTGAATTTGGTTATGCATTTTTAACAGCTTTGATCGCAAATGAGTAAATGAGGAGAGGGCAGTAAGTCTTTTGAGGCAAATTCTTTGGTATCTGGAATATGTGAAGTGAAGGAGTTGTCTTGCTTTAGTGTTCCATTCATTTTTCATTAATATTTAAAAAAGCAATCTCTGTTCTTCCCCTTCGCAGGCAGAAGAAGCTAGAAGTGGCTATGGAAGAGGAAGGCCTCGCAGATGAGGAGGTAAATACTACTTAAGTAACCTTTGAAGAGACTGCTTTGCTTTTGTTTCCGTACTTCAAATTGGCATTTGAGGAGCTGACAGAAACATTAGCTAGTATGACAGTATGTTTTATTCTGTAAATGAATGTTGCCCCTATAAATAATTATTAGGGAAGCTGTGAATATACTTGAATGATACTTATAATAGCTACAGCTTTGTATGCCACCCGCAGTCCTTATGAGACATGTGGCCACATCAAGTATATAGCATGCTTGTCAGAGATTAAACTTGTTTGCCGTTCTGTTTGGGAAGAAAAAATGGTGAGATGGGCTTAGAAGTGGATAGAATGCAAAATGCTGAACTATTTTTTCTTCATTCAAACAATAAACTGGGTAAACCCTTCCTCCATTTGGATACAGATAAGGAGGGATCTGTGTTCAGTTGGCATCTCTCAGAACTTTGGTCAATAAGTTGCTTTTCTGAGGTCCATCAAACCATGGATGTCTGTACTGCCTTCAAGGGTTGTCAGGGAAATAAGTAGGAACAGTGTCTCTTACTTCTGAGGTTGTGTGGCTGCCCTAACTTCTGGGAAGAGGGAAAGGCTAGCGTGAGTGTGTATTGCCATCTTGTGGTTTTAAATGATGCTGTCACCCTAGTACAAAATCTGGCAGCAGGTGCCTGATCGATGGGTCTTGTTAACGGTCTGAGATTCTCCGTGCATCTTTGGGAGCATTGGTCAGTGTTTGTCTTCTCTCAGGCTGAATCTCACTGACATTTTTATGTCAAAATACATGGCAGGATTGGACAGGTTTTTCTTTCAAACACAAGTGTTTGCCTGCCATAAACCAAATGGATTTTGCTACAGATTGTATAAGTTGGATCTCTACTGCCTGTCAGGCTTCTTATTGCCTGTCTTTTTTGCACCCCTTCTTTTTGGTGGGGTGCAAGTTTCAGCTTTTATTGATCTTTCCGATGCCCAAAACCAAGAGTCCTTATCTCAGGCAGTGACTTTGGACTAATGCACTTTGTTTGAACCAGTATGATATTTTTTTCTTCATTTTTTTTAATTACCATTTATTCACCCTCCTGTTGGCGGTGTTTGCTTGCGAACATGCCGTCCAGAGGGACCTTGACACGCTTGTGAGGTGGGCTGATGCCAACCTAATGAAGTTTAACCATGCCAAGTGCAAGGTCCTACAGCTGGGTGGGAGCAATCCCAGGCACAGCTCCAGGATGGGCAGAGAAGAGTTTCAGAGCAGCCCTGTGGAGAAGGACTTGGGGGTGTTGGTTGATGAGAAAATTAATATGAGCCAGCAGTGTGCGCTCGCAGCCCAGAAAGCCAACCATATCCTGGGCTGCATCAAAAGGAGTGTGACCAGCAGGTCGAGGGAGGTGATCCTGCCCCTTTACTCTGCTCTTGTGAGACCTCACTTGGAGTACTGTGTGCAGTTCTGGTGTCCTCAACATAAAAAGGACATGGAACTGTTGGAACAAGTCCAGAGGAGGGCCATGAGGATGATCAGGGAACTGGAGCACCTCCTGTATGAAGATAGGCTGAGAAAGTTGGGGCTGTTGAGCCTGGAGAAGAGAAGGCTGCGTGGAGACCTCATAGCAGCCTTCCAGTATGTGAAGGGGGCCTATAGGGATGCTGGGGAGGGACTCTTTGTTAAGGACTGTAGTGATAGGACAAGGGGTAACGGGTTCAAACTTAGCAGGGCAAGTTTGGATTGGATATGAGGAAGAAATTCTTTACTGTGAGGGTGTTGAGGCACTGGAATGGGTTGCCCAGGGAAGTTGTGAATGCTCCATTGCTGGCTGTGTTCAAGGTCAGGTTGGACATAGCCTTGGGTGGCATGGTTCAGTGGGAGGTGTCGCTGCCCATGGCAGGGGGGTTGGAACTGGATGATCTTAAGGTCCTTTCCAACCCTAACCGTTCTATGATTCTATGATCTAAGCATTAAAAATAATAAAATGACCCCCCCAAAAAAGTGTACCTGGGCCTCTGTACTGAAGTCTCTGCTTGTGTATCATACTTATAGAAATTCAAAAAGGCTTCTCATTTTTGCATTTCTCCTTCCATTAGGATTACAGAGAAATATTTCACAGGAAGGGAAAGCCTATATCTGGATTTTCTACCGTTAAATGACTTACAAACTTCTGTGTGTCCCCTTAGAAAAAACTGCGCAGGTCACAACACGCTCGCAAAGAAACAGAGTTTCTGCGACTGAAGAGGACCAGACTTGGCTTGGATGACTTTGAGTCTTTGAAAGTTATAGGAAGAGGAGCATTTGGGGAGGTTTGTGGCATTCTTGCTTGAGCGTGAGATAATTATATCGAACATTAAAATGAAACATTTTAATTACAGAATAAAAAGTTCCACTTGAGGAGTCTTATTGCAGAAGAACAGCTATTTGGATAATTGTGCAAGTGTGATAAGTAATGAATTACTTGCATTTCTCAAGGCTCCTGGAAAGGCCCTGGGAGGTTTCCCACAACTTCCCAAATTGATGTTGCCCATGTGGCCCCCTGTATTGATGGATTTGCTGTTGCACAGCTCCTCTTGGTAAACATTCTTCCTGCCCTGTGTCACATCACATTTCTATCTGCTCCTGAATTTTAGCATGCACAGTCTCACAGCTGCCTGGAATTTATGGTGCCTGTTAAGTTTTCCTAAAGCAATAACTACTTCAAACTGTCTGTTCATCAGTAGTATATGTGGTGTAGAAATACTTCTTTTTTTCCCACGTGTTTTTAAATGTTTAACAAAAGAACTTTTCCATGCCCACCAAGTTTGAGCCTTCCAGTAGATTCTGTGCTGGGGTCTAGGTTCTGATGTATAAAAGATTGATTGGGTTGTATTTCTCATTATAGGTGCGCCTCGTTCAGAAGAAGGATACAGGTCATATTTATGCAATGAAGATACTAAGAAAAGCAGATATGCTGGAGAAAGAGCAGGTTTGTGTTGTATAAGTCCCCTTGAGTTCAAACTCATGCTCTCTAGAAAATTGCTGAAGTTCTTTGTGCAGATCCTATTTGGTCATATTTTCCCCTTTGAAAGCTCCAATAATGGCATAGCAGCCCAAAGCATCTATGGAGCTGCTAGCACGGTACAAAAGAATAAGCAGAAGTTAGGAAATAAGGTCATTTAACAACATTTTTTAAAATGTTTTATTTACAGTCTGGTTTGAGCAGAAACAAAGTTGGCTTGGGTTTTGGTTTTGCTTTTCCTCTCTTTATCAGCGCAGACCTTATATGTAATATGTGAAACTGCAGTTCAAGGAAAATGCTTCTTGAAAAGTAATACTGTGCCAAAGCGTAAACTGAGAGTATTTGACGTTTTCTTTTGATGGTTAGATACCAACAGATATCCCACTGTTCAATGGCTTTGTTTTCCGTTGTTTTGCTTTTCAGCTGGGTCTTGCGTTGTTTTGCTTTGTTTTTGTTAGTTTGGTTTGGTTTTTGCTTTTACTTTTTTAGTGAACAATACACTGCAAATTCCTGGTAGGACATGGCAAGTACTTCGGCACCACAAAGCAAGGAAATCAAGTGCAGATGTCTCAAGCAAAAGGGCAGATAAGAGAGGTCTTTTCCTTATTAAACCTAAGTCCAAACCCTACCCATCATTTGCTCTTGTGTTACATTTCCCAGCAGTGATATTTCTACTTCATTTTTTTTTTCCTGGCACAGACATTTTATCTCCTCGAGCCCGTGCCCTGAATGTAGGGGACTAGAGGAGCAGCATGTTCTGCACAGCAGCCAGGATGCCTATGGCCCTCTGGTCAAAGCCCTGCCCCGGTTTTGTAACCTGATGTGGCAAAGAGGCTGAGCTCTCACTCTCCATTTCTTTGTGATGGAAGTCTTCCCTGGAGAGTGTTTCTCTGCTGTAGTTTTCATTGCCGGGTTTGTTCGGTGGAAAGCAACACAGGACGCGAATGCAAGAAAATTAAGATGATTTTTTTATTATTATCTTTTTTCAAGCCTGATAGCACTGGGAGATATCCTGGCTGGTTTTTACACAAGGCTTTAATATTGTATTTTATAGCCACATTGAGGAGTGGAGGGTGAAAAGAAATATTTTCTGATGAGAATAGAGCTAGATAAATCGAAGTTGGAGTGCCTACTACAGAGAGAGAACCCAGTGCTCTGTGAAACCCTGTGGAAAGAACACGTACATGTAAAGATGCTCCCGGCCAGTAGAATTGGGGAAGAGATGCAGAAGACAGCCCTTGAAGCTGGAACAGTAGTACATATTTTCTCTACAGAAGTTGTTTTCTGGTGTCTGAATAATGAAAATCTTAGAGCTGTTAGGAAGTATTTTCCCATGCATGTCTTTCATTTTCCTCAAGTATGAGGGTACGTTCTAGTGAAACACGCCATCCTCCTCCAATCTCTATTATTAGTTTCCTTTAAATTCATGGAGTAACAGCTCTCTGTGTTGGGGTTTTCCCCCCCCAAGGCTTCAGCTGTGGCTGGAATAGCCGGAGTAATGTTATATATTCTGAACCTCACTTGCTCATCATCAGCAGTGGTGGCTATATCAGTTCTGGACCAGCTTCATGCACCTCACTTGGAGGAATAGCTCCATCTTTTCTTCACTTTCCCCCTGCTTACGTAGCCCAAGACCTTTACCATTTTTGCACTGCTTCAGCACTGGCCACTGAGATCATTGCTACCTGCTGTCC
This sequence comes from Myiopsitta monachus, assembly GCA_017639245.1. Taxonomy (NCBI): domain Eukaryota; kingdom Metazoa; phylum Chordata; class Aves; order Psittaciformes; family Psittacidae; genus Myiopsitta; species Myiopsitta monachus. The sequence goes on from CM029920.1 coordinate 85,046,132, forward strand.
TCTGTGGGCCGAAACTCATCCCAGCCCTTTTCCCACTTGGCCAAGGCATATGCCATGCAGTTTAAATAAGGTTTGCTATGCGAAAGGAGCATGTGCATAGGAGCAGTCCCTGTGTATCATCTGGAAGGGGTAGGTGCACCATCATCAGCGTGTACAATGGTGATTTGGGAACTAGGCAGTAGTTCACTGTAAGTCAGGCATTTCTTTCTTCACAGCAATGAAGGAATTGGGTTTTGCAGGAAGTAATAAGGCACTGGCACTCCTCCTAGAGGAGAATTCCCAATGCTTGTCTTGCCAAGTTTAAACTGAGATATATGCATAGAAGTTGCTATTAGCAATTTGTTTCTTTGTATACATGTATGAGAAATCTGGTAACTGGTGACAGTAATCATAATGCATTTACCATTTACCTCTTGGTTCTTGAATTCTTTGAGACTAGCTCTGGCCTTTTCTAATAACTTTGTCAGTATTTGCATATGGAATTTTTGTCTCAGCTTGCATCAGGGACACTACCATGTACCATATAAAGCTCTGAGGGTTACCTTTGTGACTTCTATTTGATGTTTCTGTTTCATTTTAGGTATAGTAAAAAATGGGAATTGCACTTTTCCACCACCTTTATTAGTTCATTCCAAACAAACAAAACCAGCTTAACAAGCTATGTTTTGTGTTTCTAGAGACTGCTTCCACAAAGCTGAGTGAACAAGTCTTTTTTGACATTGAGTTGACTTCTATGGGTTCCTGGTGGGTATTTTTGGGAGGACTTTGTAGGATCTAGTATAAAACTATGAAGAGAACATGAAAAATAGTTTCTTTCCTGAAGATCATGGAAACATATTGTAGGACTAGGCTAATATGGTGTTTCTCTTTGAAATATTTAAATTGTCCTTTAATAACGGTTTGGTTTTTCTTTTAAATGTTAGGTGGCCCATATCCGAGCAGAAAGAGATATTTTGGTGGAAGCAGATGGAGCCTGGGTAGTGAAAATGTTTTACAGCTTTCAGGATAAAAGAAATCTTTACCTGATCATGGAGTTCTTGCCTGGAGGTAAGCTGCACGTTGTGGCATTAGGTGATAACAGGTACTTTTTTCCTTAGCTCTTGTTGTCAGCTTTGTAAATTGTTAGAAACAAACATGCTGTGAAACTTGTGGTGATAAAAATTTTAATGCTGCTTTAAGTCAAGTCCCAGTAATGTGACCGTGCCTGATTTTTAGGGGAAGGAGGAAAGTTATAAAAGGGTGTTAAAATAGACTTGTTCTGCTTTTTACTGCTGAAGCTAGTAACAGTAAAACAACAATTAAAACTCTTGTTTAAACAGTTTGTTTGTACAATATATGCATTATGTGTTAAAATTCACTTCTTGGGCTATTCCTATTTAGGATTTTCAACAGGTTTACGTTCAGTTTACTAAAAGAGTATGTTGGGTTTGTAGGTCCTTGCAGTAATAGCTTTATAATTAGTAGCTGTAAGGCCAGTTGCAGGGTTAAATTTGGATTCTCCTGGGGTTTCAGGTGGAATTAGTCTTGAGATGAAAATGTTCTGATTTCTAAGCTGTATTCTCATCTCTTTGATTAGGTGACATGATGACCTTGCTAATGAAGAAAGACACCTTATCAGAAGAGGAGACACAGTTTTACATTTCCGAAACTGTATTGGCCATAGATGCTATTCACCAGCTGGGATTTATCCATAGAGATATTAAACCAGATAACCTCCTACTGGATGCTAAGGCATGTATTGTGCATATAAACCGCCTATTCTTTAAACAGATAATGCCATTTATAGCCGTGCTAATCAGTGGGAACCAGTAGTGCCACACCAGTGATATAAACTAGCTGGTGTAAAGGCAGAAAATGGTCTTTGTCTTTTCCTTGTAGAACACCAATATACTTGAAGTAAAACCATCTTTGATTTTAATTGAGAAACCTTTTAACCCTTGTAAGGCAAGAATTTAAGATGCTCAGATGCTCATATTCTTAGGGAAATGGTTTAGCAGTGGGCTTGGCAGTGCTAGGTTAACAGTTGGAATCTATATTAAAGATCTTTTCCAGCCTAAACAGATCTGTGGTTCTATAGTCATACATATTAAAAACTGATAACCTTGGTTACTTCAAGATGAATGAAAGCATGAAACATTAAGACAATGTTAGATAACCAGTTCAATTCCTACAGTTACCTTATTTGTTTTATTACCTACCTGCCAGTGGAGGTGAGTCTGTCTGTTAGACTAACTATAGCAAGCCATTAAATGCATCTAGTAAGCATCACGTACAAGTCTGTAGACTATCTAGCATTGATGTCTGGAAATGTGATTAAAGCCAGGTTACCATCAAAGCAAAACAAAGGAATTTTGTCCTGGAGGCTTTTGCAGTCTGTGGTATCCAGCTGAAAACAAAACCAGGCAAACTGGCTTCCCTCAGCTCTTGCAGCATTGTAGATACAGCTGTTCCCAGGGGGCAATAACCTGTTTGAGAGGAAGCACACTCTCAAATACACCAAGATTCAGTCATTATTTGCCTAGTTGTCCTGGGTTAGGTAGTCATGTGCAAGTCCATCACGGCCTGAGAAGGCATGTGCATTTATTAAAACTTCCTTTTTCAAGCACTACCTTTCTAAACTATATTTTCATCTTCTCTGATATATATATATATTTATTTATTTATTTTTAGGGTCATGTGAAACTGTCTGATTTTGGACTATGCACAGGTTTAAAGAAAGCTCACAGAACAGAGTTCTACAGGAACCTTACACATAACCCGCCAAGTGACTTCTGTAAGTAGAAGGTGTCCTAGTTAAACATTTAAATAGTTCTGAGCTGAAGCTATGCCACATTTTAACTTCTGTCTACTGGGATAAGCAAGATTGGTCAGGCTGACTGCATTTAATTGGAAAGCTGAAAATCCATGTTCCCTCGGACAGGGAAGCATTTCACAGGAGAAATCAGAATTTCTGCAGTGTTGATGTGGTTTTGCACATCCATACACAGACACAAATACATGTAATGGTTCTGCATTTTAATGCATTTTTCAGAACAATGTTAGGAACTTAGAGAAATGCTCTTGCAGAAGGGACATGGATTTCCTGTGCCAGCTTACTGAAGTCAGCGACAAGCTCATTAAGCTTTTTCTAAGAGTGAAGTCGTTCATCAGCATGCCTTGGTGACACAGCCACATTAGTGGGTTATTCTACAAATGCAGAATTCCTCTGCAGTTCTTGAATTCTTCACTTGTTGCTTAAAAATACCATTGCCTGCAACTGAATATATGTTGCCCGCTGCAACAATAGGTGCTGCTTATCCCAGATCAATGTGTAAAACTTCCAGCAAGTTCTAATTTAGAACTACTGCTGTGTCCTGCTTAGATGAGTTTCAGCTGCAAATTGGACAGTAGTTGTTATTTTCCCATCTCAGGTTATGACTGAGTATTTATTTCTAGACTAAAGCATTCTAAAGATACGAAGTAGTTATTCTTTGAAATCAGAATGTTGGTGTATTTTCTTTTAATTCTCACAAATGCATTTATTACCTAATAGCTACTTTATAAATTAGCATTTCAGAACATGAACTCAAAGAGAAAGCAGAAACATGGAAGAAGAACAGAAGACAGCTGGTGAGTTATTAAAATTATGTATAATTTTTTTCCTTCTAAACTATTTACGGAAAATGTTAAATAAGAGCTCTGCATTAATGCTACTGTTTCTTTAAAAACTGAAGGGCCCTCATCCGTTACAGATGTTGCTCTCTTCAAGCTCCCAAAATTGCAAATAGCTCAAAAGAAGATGGTCGAGTGATTCCAGTTGTGGAATAGCTCCAGGATCAGGGTTGCTTCATCTGATTTCAGAGCTGTGCTTAGCAAGACCCTGCTCTTCTCTGTGCCTTTGTTTCCCTTACAAACATCTGGACTAACTGATGTCAGGTGTCAGTAACCGCTTAGAAAAGCTGTATCTTGAGTTTGTCTCCTAGGCTGCTGTGATACTGACACTGTATGAGCTCCTGCAGTTCAGTGTTGCAAGAAGATGCGGAGCTGTGTGGTTTGCCAGAGAATCGTGGGGAAAATTTGTTTGTCCTTGTGTTGAATGGGAATGTGATTCAAAGGCAGTGGAGGGTATTGGCACTGGAGTGCTGCAGCCTGCGTTTATAATGAAGAGTGGTCAAGTAATAAAAGGGAGCTGTGGCATTAACTGAATCAAAAGAAAGTATCTGTCAGCCATGGGACTTCAGAATTTCAGCTCTGCTCACAATTTTCACCAAATAGCAGTTGCAAACCCCTCAGTTTTCAAATTTTGGAACTCCTTATTTGTACACTCTGGTTTAGAAGTGATGTGCTGCAGGATTCCCAAAAAACTTTTGGTTGTTCTCTCTTGCCTCATGAGACATAGCGAGATTAAGTTGCAATCGCGCTGCCTCATAGGGACTGTATTTCATGCCCTTACTCCTGCTTGGAGTTAATCCCTGAAGAGACTACATCTCCATGTCAGTTATGCCTGATGTGGTAGAACTTTCTGATGAAGCTAGGTGAATCACAAGGCAGCCCAACAGAGAGAACAAAAGGCCGATATGACAGCTTTTATAAGCAGTGTTTAAAAAGGAACCATGTTTTTGGCTTTCCATTGGTGCAAAACGGAACGTCTCTGCTTTGTTTAATAAAATGAAGCGTTCTGTTTCTTCTCAGAAAATGGAAGTAAAAACTTGTTTGTTTGTTGCGTTGGGTTTTTTCCTTACCCCACCATCCTATGCAAAATTTTCCACCGGTGGAGAGAATTCCCCGGATAGCTCAAGATCTAGTTGTTAGGCAGAACCATACAGCTTTTAAAAGGTTAAAAGGACGGAGCCTGGGCCCAGGAATAACACAAATTAGTTTTGCAATAAGGCCAAGGTAGTACATCCAACAGCTATTTATCACCAGTGTCACACATGGGAATCTACCACTGGTTATTCCTTCTTTTCTTTTTCTTTCCTTTTTAAAGCCAACAAATATAGAGCTTCTTGTGTATTTTGGTGGCTACCTGAATCTTCAGCTAAGATGACCTTCTGATATTGCAGTGGGAATATTGCATTACTTCATCACTTTTAGGAGGATGATTTCCATTTACTTTCAAGGTTTTCTATGGTTACTCGTGTGAAAGAATAATGTTCTTGGGATTTTAGATGGTATGAGTTCTCAAGTTAGGAATTCTTGTCCATCCAAATAACAATCTCCTATACATGTATCCCCAGGAAAAGGGTTTGTAAAGTGTGAAAATGTAGTCTTTATCTTTTAAAGAGTTCTTTCTTTCTTTCCAGGCATATTCTACTGTTGGAACCCCAGACTATATTGCACCAGAAGTGTTTATGCAAACTGGGTACAACAAGCTGTGTGACTGGTGGTCTTTGGGAGTGATTATGTATGAAATGCTAATAGGTACGTTAAAGACCCCAACTTAAGAATCATTCAAAGGGTTCATTAATTCACTGAGTCTGATCCCCTGCATAGTAGAGATTCCGGAATTTCATTGCTCTACCTGAAGTAAGCCCCAGATTCAGCTTCCAGAAAACCTTTAAGTGCTTCCTCCTTTCCAAAAAGACAACAAGAGGTGATGCCTCAGCTGTTTCAGTGAGTAACTGTTCACTCTTAAATGTGTTGGCAGTTCAGTCTCATTGTTGGAAGTAACAAAATAGACTTTAATGCTGCATTACAAAAGAGAAGACTTCTGGCTGCTACTACCGGTTAGATTTGGGAACCCTAGCGGCAAAAGCAGAGGCCCAGGTCACTTTCCTCTTCTGGGAAAAGCTTGTTAATATTTCCATTTGTTTGTACAGGGTATCCACCTTTCTGCTCAGAAACGCCACAAGAGACTTACAGGAAAGTTATGAACTGGAAAGAAACATTGGTATTTCCTCCAGAGGTGCCCATTTCAGAAAAAGCAAAGGATTTAATTCTAAGGTCAGTAACAAAAGCCCGTTTCTGGCCACTTGCACAGACATAGTCATCTTCCATTAGGTTAACTTTCCATTCTGCATGAAGGAAACTTTAGATTAGAGGGAAAGTTGGTTTCTTCTGTGTCACCATCCATCATCTTTTTTCCCTTTTCCCATTTGTTTAAGTTAGAGAAATAAGCTGTAATGATCCTGACTTGTACCACAGTATGAGGGGAAACAGAGCAGACTGAAAAGAAGGTGATCAACACACAATTTTTGTCTTCTCAGAGGGAACTAGAAAGTAACCCCTGACCACAATTGAATGGACTGAACAGAAATCTTTGGATGTTTTGGATTTACTCACTTTTTCCAAAATAAAAGTTTTGAATCCATTCAGTCTGAAGTTTTTGCGAGGGGTTTTAGTGTCAAGGTCAGGCCGAAGTGCTTTCTTGTCCTCAGAGGTTTGTCTGGGGGAGGTGTGGAGGGTGGTTTGTGACTTTGATTCCTACCTTCCTCCCTCCTCCCCCAGTAATATTGCACACTTACACAATTTTGTTACAGGCAGAAAGGGGAACGTGCTTCATAGGCAGAGCCGAGAGCTAGAATTATTATTAGTCCAAGCAGTGCTCCAGTAGCATGCAAGTGTAGTAAATACAACAAGTAGTTACCCTTAATCCAGTTACATGTTACTAACAATTCAAATCAGTATTTCTAATCCTCATTAATGTTTGTGTGTAATGGATTTATTATGTGTCCAGTATCTATGTCTCTAGTGTTCCAATTGCCTTTCCTGTGTGTTGTCAGCATCCCCTCTTTGCTGGAAAGAGTACAGTGTTGCTGCTGAGGATTTCTTCCTCCTCAGTCTTGGCTGTGTTTGGAGCATTTTTAGATATTTCAGGCAGTGTATTTGTTAACAGCTCTTGCTCAGGGACTTACTTATACAATGACTACTTGAATTTATTAGTTTTTCTACATACATGGAAGGATTTAAATTAGGGTTAAGTCAGCTTTTGTTATAGGCCATTTATTAAAATGAGGTCAAAGCAGCAGGTTAGGCAACAAACAGCTGGCCATTGGGTAGTTTGTCCATTACAGCTTGGACAAGTTCAGACAACATCTGTTTCAACTTAAAGGAAGTTGCAGACAAAGCTGAAGTTTCTTTATTTTTATGGATATAGACAAAACCGATCTAAAGTAAGCTCAAGTTCAGACAAAGCCTGACAAGTCCTGCAGTCTGGTCTGGCTAACTGTTTTACAAGGTTCGGGGTCTATTATTAGTACTTGGCATCAACCAACTGGCTGGGGTACAGTAGAAATGCAAGCAGTGTTTTTCCCAAATGACACTTGACTACAAGTAAAAGAGCATTCATTACCGACTATAATTGGAGACAGTTACAGCCTAACTTGCTATGTTACTAAATCACCTGCTGAATATTTCCCTAACTGGTGAGATGGTGACTTTTTTTGTACTGCAGTGTGCTCATGTGAAAAGCGCCTTGTGAGTCTGAATGACGTGATCGTGTGGAGAGACTGAGTTCAGGATAACTAAATCAATCACCAGAGGCTTTGCTCATATAGGCAAACAGGATTTCATTTAACAAAGGCCAGCTGAGTTTTAGAGCAACAGGAGGCCCACATCCCCATGCTACCAAGTACTCCCAATTTCCAGGAGGTCATCAGGTGACTCCACACTTGGCAAGACCAAGCTTTTTGTTTGACGTGGGTGTTTTTTCCTGTTATTGTAAGCCTCCTTCTTTGTGGCATTGGTGACATCTTTGGCCATACTTAAAGAGACTGAAAGGACAATGTAAAAATATAAAGCAGTTTTAGCTTTGCTAACACACAAAAGATAGCTGTGATTTAGTAACTCTTATGCTAAGCATTGGTATGCTCACCATCTCCTTTACGAGCTACTTCTGATGAGAGTCTTTTCCAGCCAGCTTAGGCATTGGTCCAGGGAGGCATCATAGAATAGTTAGGGTTGGAAAGGACCTTTAGGTCATCTAGTTCCAACCCCCCTGCCATGGGCAGGGACACCTCACACTAAACCATGCCACCCAAGGCTCTGTCCAACCTGACCTTGAACACCGCCAGCGATGGAGCACTCACAACTTCCCTGGGCAACCCATTCCAGTGCCTCACCACCCTTACAGGAAAGAACTTCTTCCTTGTATCCAATCTAAACTTCCCCTGTTTAAGTTTGAACCCGTTACCCCTTATCCTATCAGTCCAGGGGAGAAGTGTCAGCCTCACTGGCGCTAATCCCTGATGTCACTGAGTTGCTGTCAGAGAGCTTTCACCTCCCTATTTTTTTATTTCAGGATTTTATCCTTTCCGCTCTTCATGTTTTTTTTCTCCTGCCTTCCTAAGCAGGGAACAGTCCTACCTCTGTCTCCATTTTCACCTGTCTCTTCTTATTTGACTCTATGGACATTTCCTACAGCTGCTTCTCATAAACTGACAGTGTCTTGTAGAGTCTGAGATGAGGTTGTGCAGCTGGGCCATATCACAAATAGGCCTTGGGTCTTTGGGCCACCAGCACCTGGTCATCTAAGAAGAGGGAAAAGGAGATGATAGGGAGAATAGGAACATGGCATGCTTCGAATGTGACTGACTCATTGTAGTTCCAAAATGTGACATCAGGGAGTGGTCCTATTTCACTGGATGTATCTGTTCCTGTTAGTTTGACTTAGAAAAGTGGATTTGAAATAGTTGAGAACATGCAGAGGAGTTTTCAGTGGTAGGGACTTAGCCTCCATTCCAAACTAATTTTACAGGGCTAGACCTGCTGCAACTTCTCACAAACCTTGAAGACGGGGATGCAGCAGTGTAGGATGTTGTCATCCTAGCTTTCTGTTTTGGGACTCTAACAGTATTCTGCTTCTACTAGATGCAACAGGCTGCTTTTACATTACCCCGAGTGATGGAACAATTGGAAACGACTTCCTCACATTCCTGATACAGGATGCCACAGTACTTTTATTTGCTGTTGGTTTTGTTTGCATTGATTGTAACTTTCCCTTTATTTTTTCCACTCTTTCAGGTTTTGTATCGACTCAGAAAACAGAATTGGTAGTAATGGAGTAGAAGAAATAAAAAGCCACCCATTTTTTGAGGGAGTGGACTGGGGACACATCAGGTATGCATAGATACATACACACATTTTATAGAGAGAATAAAAGCCATGAAAGAAGGAATTTTGTGTACTATAATGTCAAGGATAATTATTTCCAATTTATCTTTCATTTTGAAAGGCAGCTACTGGCAGTAGGTGGGTGACAGCAAAGATTTTCAGGCCTTGCTGACATTCACAGATCTGGTCAGAACGTAAATGTCTTGAGATGCCTCAGACTGCCCAAGAGTGCCCAGGATGGAAATAAACTGTGGTAGGGTGGCTGTGGTATTCCTAATGTATCCTCTGATGTCAGCAGAGAGCTCCTCTTCCAGTAGTAATGGGCTCTGCAGCTATCACTACAATTAACTTTTTCTGTAATAGGAACACAAGAAAAGAGGCAAGAGGCAGCAAGTGAGAGGAAAATACAGGGCATGCCTTTATTGCATGCTGCAGATACTACACCTGAATGAACCGGTATGTCTACAGAGCACTGGGCAGAGGCACTGACTCACCTCTGTGGCCAAATTCTGCTGGGCCAAGCCTGGGTAGAGGGTATGGTAGAGGCAGCTGTGCCAGTTCCAGCCTGAGCTTGCGCCTGCAGATGCTGAGCTACAGCTGCGCATACCCAAAGTGACAACAGCTTTAGAGCAGAATTTGGTGACCTCGCAGATCCTTTCAGTTGAAATGATGGCTACTGTTCAGCTCTCCTTAAGGTTTGAAGTAGTTTGGTTTTTTTTAGTAATACTGAATTTTCTACATGAAAATACATGCTGAGGCCATGTGATTGTACAGCTGTTATGCTTCTCATTTCCTCTGGTGCAGAAAGCCTCATTTAATTCCTCTCCTCAGCGTGGGAGGTATTAATAAGCAGCAAGAGCAGTAACATATCTGTTCATGCCACATTTGGCAACCTGGTGAAATGGTTTCTGTGTTCCACTCAGTAGTGTATTTAATTGTAATTGTAATAATTACAACTGTAATAAGTTTACAGGTGTAAATTAATGGCTTTCCCACAGTGTGTGTTCCAGTTTGAATGCTTTCGTGGGACACGCCACTTAGGAAATTTCAAAAGCCACTTTAAGAGTTCTTAAAAGGCTCCCTAATTGTTGAGCTAATAAAGCAGTAACATGTCAGAGACAGCCCATTTTGGATGAGAGATACTGGTGACTGAGTGTCAGAAATAGGAACTACAGTTGAAAGGTATTTGGATGAGGTCCAGGCTGCTGCTGAGCCCTGGAATTGTAACACATCTGATGGCTCCAAATGCAAGTAAGGTCCTGCTCAGCTGGGTTTATGAAATGAACCACAGTGGTTCTTGGTGACAACTAAGATCATGGCAATAGCAATATGGCAGATAAGTGTGGAATGCTGTTTCGGTTAATGGGAAAATTATGTTTGTCAAGAAGATACTAATGCCAGATAGGAAACCAGTAAATCTCCCCATGGCGTCAGCAAACAGGCAAGTCAGATACGTCACTGATGGACTCAATGGAACCTTTGTGTTTTAAAGGCATGTTGTTACTGTAAAAAGCTAACTTAAAACTGGATTTTAATGTATTTCTTCCTCCTATTCATTCTTCTGGCACTTGTTTCTATTTGCAGGGAAAGACCAGCTGCAATCCCTATAGAAATCAAAAGTATTGATGATACTTCCAACTTCGATGAATTCCCTGAATCTGATATTTTACAGCCAGGTGAGACTGCTGCTGTAAATCCCTCAGTTCTATCCCTGATGAGCTAGATGCTTTTGGTGGTGGTGGTTTACATTAATGTTTCTGATGCTCTAATCAAAGTAACAGACATGATCTAGAGACTTTCTTTCAAATCCAAATGTAAACCTGCGATCTCTCGTAGCTTCTGCTTCCTTAGAACTTTGGAGGGGGGAAGGGGGAAAGCCCACAGATTTTAAGAGCTAATAAAAAGCATTTGCATATATAGCAAGCACAGAAAGGAATGCAGTTTTCTACCATGCAGTCTGTCTAACCAAATTTCGGTAAAACATTACGCACTGACTTGCTTTTGATCTTTAATGACTTCTGCATTTCGTGCCAAACATAAATCTTCACATATGTGTGGGCAAAACGTTTCAGACAGGTGATGAGTTAACATAATGATTTATGCACCTGAGTGGTTCTGCAAATCACTGAAGTTTTTGTGACTGTTAATTTCTGTTGGCAAGTAGTGGGAGATTTTTATACATAAAAGGCTTGATTCTCTCATATGCCAAGTTCTCCCAACTCCCACTGTTTTCAAGTCATTATTAATGGCTAAAGATAGGCAGATACATAACAAAGATTGATTGAGGACAGGTAAGCGCAGATGTGCTAACAACCATGAGAATTATCGAAAAGCTAGGGCTTTTTCCTGAAATGGCTTTTGTTTAATGGCGAGGAAGTTTAATGCAAAAGCAATCCATCTCCAGTGTCTAAGAACAGCTGTTTAAGTCTGTATTTGGATAATGCCAGGTCTGTTTGTATTGGTTTTGGCATTTCGGTCCCACTGAAACTGACACTGTACATCTAGATACCGACATAAAAACTTGATATTGGTGTGTTTGGTATCTTAAGTTGAAAATATTATTGTAGAATTTCAAAAGCAGTAACCAGGAGCTACATATAGAAGCCTACTGCAATCAATGTCTGTGTGCAGCACGCCAGCCATGTGGGCTGCTCATGAAATAAAAAGAGGCTGTACAAACCTTGCTGAAGCTATAAGGAGGAAGTTCTGGGAAAGTAATCTGGGTGTGATATATGTCATTCTTTTGGGGGAACTTGGATATCCCTTTCCTTCTGTTTGTGGTGAGGATAACGCAATATGTATACATGTGTTTGCTGTGCATGGAGCATCCTAAATGTTTATTGTAACTGTGTATCCTGTTGGGTGCCTTTGAGGTTTTTGTCAAGGTCTTCTAACAGGCTCCCATGAGCCTGTTGGCATGCGTAGACACACTACAAAAGGCAAACTGACTTGATTGGAGACAGGATTTCTTCTGCTGACTAGGGGAATCAGAGCTCAAGGCGATTTATATCAGTGCTCTGTGAAAAGTCCTCTCAGAAGTCGTGTTGGTTTTTAATTGCTTTGTTTTCACTTGTGTTTCTGAATTCTAGTGCCAAACACAACGGAACCTGACTACAAATCCAAAGACTGGGTTTTCCTCAATTATACCTACAAGAGGTTTGAAGGGCTCACGCAGCGCGGCTCAATCCCTTCCTACATGAAAGCCGGGAAGTTGTGAAACAAAACACAACCCCACAAGAGATACGAAACCACAAACCTCAGGTAGCTGCATCACCAGACCCGCTTGGCGTTAGTTATCAATACATTGACTCTGGTGCGCATCAATTTCACAAGGAAATTCTACAGGATTAGGATTTCTGAGCCTACTACAGGAATTAGTTGGCAGTGCCAGCTGGCTGGTTTTTTGTTTTGTTTTCCTTCTTTTCTTTTTGTTTTTAATATTTGAATATTTTTGTTAACTTTATTATACAAAGGTACTGGAATAAAAGGAACGTACATCCCTTTAACTGCACTGCCTATGTGTGTATAACGGTTAATTATGCCTCTCTGTACTGTGGCTTTGTACTGTAAACCATCTAATCCAGCCAGCAGTAAAACATATCCTTTAATGCAGCACTGTTACTATACTGCTTACCTGGGTTTTAGATATGCAGTATAAAACCCCATTGTCCACATTTGCAAAATTCCCTGAACAGTTGCTCCAGGGTGTTCCAGTTGTGGTCTGCAGATACCCCATGAGTGTGGCAACACTGAGTTATTTTAAATAGCAATGTCCTGTGGGCCTATTTGTACCCTGCTTACTTTCGCTTCTCCCCACTGGAAGGCTTTATCAGCCGATCATTCCTTCTTCTCTTTCTTCCTTTTCCCACTGTGTGTGGTGGTGAGACTGTCCCTGTGGTCTGTTCAGTGGTACTTTTGCTTTAAATGATAGTTGACGGGTATTACTGTTTAAGATGATGATGCCTTTTGGTAACTTCAGAAGAGAAAAGGAATCTGAGTAAAAATCATGAAGATTTTTCACAGGGAGATTTTCCGACTCCAAGTTTTGAAGAGGTGGCAGAGTTTCCAGGACTGCATTCCTGCCTCGGCTGTAAAGCAGATCATCTCTTTGCTGCTTGTAATTCAAGTAGCCTCTTCTGTCCTGCAAAAGGTATTCTAGAAGAGTGATCAAATTGTTACTTTTTCTTTTTGTCACCCTGAGAAGGTCCAGGCAGAAGGGATCCTGCTGTAGCCTTGGCTTTCTAGAATACCCTGTGTCAGATTCTCCTGTGGGCTCCATTGTCTTCTAGTATCTCTTTCTAACATGGACCTTGGGATTACAAAGAATCAGATGAGTCTGCAGTCCAGTTTCCAAGAACCACAAACATCCATGACTGAATTGGGCAGAACATCCAACTGCTTTTCTCCCTGGTCTGCAGGATGGAGACTGATTTGCAGCAGAGACAGGTTTCCTTCTCCTAGGTCGAGGAAACTGAAGCAGCAGTCCCTCCGTATGCAGCGTATGGTTTTGTTTCTCGGCCCAGCAGCAGTTGAGGATTGAATTGCACACCTCAGCAGCTCACAATTAACGGTTGCTGGCAAATTTACCTATATCTCTGCCTGTGCTAGCATATTATCTGCGGTAGTTTGGATCTATCACAATATAGCAGAGATTTTCGCTGTCACTTTCTGGTTAAAAGTGATTTGCAGCAACCAACAATTCCCCAGTAATTAAACAAGCAGAGTCACTGTCGCTGTCTTCCTCTGAATGGAAACGACACTCTAAAACCTCTGCAGCACCCACTGGAGTGAAGCACAGGATGTTTTTGCACAGAGTAGGGAAGGCTCCATTAGACTGGCTTTTGCAGCAAAATGGAAGGGACTATTTATAAAGCCATTACAGAAATATTTTTTGCTGTTGGGCACCATGGTGCAGCTGTTCTGAGTTATTTGTGTGCTTTAAAAACACTGGGGTGTTCATCTGCTGCATAAAACATTTGCCAGCAAGATCTGTGTGCATCAGTGGCATATTCATGTGCACGTGGTCTTCCCTGATCCAACAGCTACCAGGTTCAAGGCCTTCAGTGATGTCTTTCCTCCATTATTTTGTTTCCCTTCAAGCATCTAATGTTATTTATACTGCATTTCTGCAAAAAATTGTAGTCTTCAGGCCATCAAAGAGGAGTAGCCAGTGCCTCAAGGCCCATCCAATTCATACAGTTTATGCTTTTGCCCAAATGCTCATCACTACCTGGGAACAGTTCCTTGATTTCCACATTTTTCTTCCCAGACCTTATACTGTTGGGACAAGGTCCCTCAGAAATTCCCCAGTGTTGTTCTTAGCCTTCTCAGTGTAGCGAAGCTCAACCTGTATCCATCCAAAGACTGGCCAAGGATGGTCACTCACTTCAATCCATCTTTACACTTTCAGGCTTCATTCTGCCAGTGCCCTAGCAGCTTCTGAGGCTTCTCAGGAAAGGAAATCCCGTTTTTTTAAGGCCTTCAGTCCATTCTATAAGACAGGAGCTTGAGCAGCAAACACCTGCAGTGCAAACTTAGCCACAAAGGACACTGCTATTCAAAATAGGATTTTTACTAGTTCTAATCTCCTGTGTCATTCATGGGGCACTATGTGCACCAGAAGTGGAATTTCTGTGAACAACACATTTCAAAAGACCAGAGTAACCCTATTCACATAATACAAACCGAAGTCTTTGCTTGAACGTGCTGAGACAAGATAAGTTTCATGGAAACAGCAAGTGCTGAGTAAATACTGGTGATTTTTTCCTTTATCCTGCAGGGTTTGGGGGAGGGGAGATAAATACACAATTTAAAGCTATTAAACAACAATGTCTGTACATACTCACTGGTTTACAAACCTAGGAAAAAAGCTCAACCCTCATACTTGTAACACTAAAGATAACACTCATTTAAAGTTGAGGATGATTAATCATATCAGTGCTCACATAGGAGTTAATATCGATAGGGAAACAGCCTGCAGCCTGTTTAGCATCAACTCCTGCATTGTGGTAGTTTGTTTCCTGGTTGTTTCTGGCATTTTTTAAACACAGCATTATTTTAGTCAGTAAGTCAAGTTAAACAGAACATTAACTGCTGCTTTTAGGATGGTTGGGCTTTTTAAAAAGGTGAAACTGTGACACTGTAATGGACTAAAGAGAACAGAAGGTTAATCTGCACTGGCTTCAAAAAATGGAAGTGCAACATATCTGTTGTTATTTTATGACTTATTCCTTTAGATGGTTGTGCGTTTTCCTTTGGTGATGTTTGTCACTGTGCCATTTACTTTTCTTATTCTTGGAGTACCAAAGATCCTGAAATGGCTTGATGATTGCAACCATGTGAAAAATTATCTTCTGGAAGTACATTTTGTTAACTTCTGTTAAAAACGTGGAATTGTGTATGCAAATGGTAATCAGAGGTTTGCTGGGAAGTTAACCTGTACCAGCAGGGAAAACTTGAGTGCGTCAATGGAAGGGGTGAGCCTGAATCCAAATCCTGGATCCTGAATACCCTGAAACTGGGGAGGAAGCTTGGATTGGGAAATGCAGCTGAGCTTTTGCACTTTGTTCCATCTCCTATCAGCATGAGTGAGTGGCCTTAGCTCCAGGGCATCAGCAGAGGTTGTTTCATGTGCAAAAGGAGTTAAAAAAGTTGCCAGCATTCAGAAATCAAATATTGTTGATACTGCATTTGCACTGTTGAATTTGCCTTGCTGGAGAGTTATGTAAGTGTTATTTTTATAGGTCAATTGTTCAAACACCTGAGCCGTTGGATACGGTATGGAATAATAGCATC
The DNA here is from genome assembly GCA_017639245.1 of Myiopsitta monachus. NCBI lineage: Eukaryota > Metazoa > Chordata > Aves > Psittaciformes > Psittacidae > Myiopsitta > Myiopsitta monachus. The sequence continues at coordinate 85,061,957 of CM029920.1, forward strand.
TGACATGGGTGAATTCACCTAAGTGCAAAGGGGCTTGCTGAAAGCTCTCCACACTAAGAAAAATGGGCAGAAGCAGTACACAGGGTGTTGCATCGGCTCCTTCTGAAGAGGTGATTTTCCTCCTGTGCAGCAGCAAGTAGGGAATACTGCAGTTTAGCCCAGTTATACTCTAATGCTTAGGAAGTGCCCTCACTTTTTCAATAATATGAGCAATTACAAGCATTGTAACATACTGTACCTTGTCCTTTTAATGTTGATATCTTACAGCAGCTCGTTCTTGGAGTCGAAATGGCAACTGCTATATTTTTCCTAGACTGTTTCATTAGTTGTGGTTGGGAAAGTTACATAGAAGCATTATAAAAATTTATATGAGGCTTTTTACAGCATTTGAAAATAAAAGTAGCATTCTTTTTGTAAAGTTGCTGGTTTTATTCTTTCACACCATGTACTGGAAATGCTTATCTTCCAGAACGGGCGACATCTCAGGCATTGAGGGGCTGTTTTGTGTATCTCATCCTGAATTACATGGACAGTGAAAACCCAAGCGGTGCTACTCTCTCAATCAGAAAGTAGAGATCACGGAATTGTACCAAGTGCAGTCATGTGAAGTTACTTCTACAATGGCTGTTGCTTTTCACAAGAGACCTTCTTCCCTGTAGGCCATAATTTATTGAAGAAAGGCCTCCACGGGCAGTTGGAGGCCTGATTCGCTGTAGAAATGATTCTGTCCTACTGTTTCCTCTTTCTTGCTGGGTTTAGAGCAGCGGCAGCAGACACAGGTGTGAAATAGTCTATTAGAGTTGAGCAGCTGAAAGCAAAGTAGAGCTCACAGCTGGTGACTGGCCTTTCTGGAGGCCTTTCCACTTGAGAATTGCTGCTCTCAGGAAGTGTAAAATCCTGTTAAAATTGTATCAAGTTTTATTCAATGGGATTACGCATCTCTTTCAATAACCACATAATATCTCAGAGCCATGGATCATCAGGATAAGCAGGCTTAGTTCTTTATCTCCTTGCATTACCAAATTTAGTATTCCTCAAAAATACAGCACTTTAATGGCAAATACAAGGGTTATGCCTTCAGCATGTGCAGAAATGTTTTAAATCAACCACTTTTAAATACTACATAGTGTTTATAAAACATGCTGTATAAAACCTACTGTATTTCATTTCTTCATTCTTTTACAAAGTGTATCTTGCATAGAAGCAAAACAGTTGTGCTCTAGACAATAAAAGATCTTTCCTGAGGCCCTTCCCATAGAAAGAGAAGGGAGGAGTATTCAAAACAGTCTCTTGCTGTTGGGAGTGATGACAATAGTGGTTTCCAGTGCCAGCCAGACAAGTTTATATCTGCAGTTCAGGAAGGTCTTAAACTTTAAGGTAATTTTATTTATCATGCATGAAAATTTTAAGTATTACAGAGGTTGTAAAACGCCTATTCCATAGCTGAATTTCAAAGGTGAAAGCAGGTTTTAAATGTGGGTAAAAGTAGACTGTAGCGCGTCAGCCAAGCTGGGTTCAGGCTCTGCCGCACTGAATGCCATTCTGCCTCAAAGGAGCTGCCACCTGAAAGAAACCAGGTACACGAGCTGTTAGGATAGTTGAAGGGCAAGTTAATGTGTATATGTATAATACACTGAATTTCTTCTCTGTCAATAGTAATGGCAGTGGGATTTGTACACTTCTTCACACAGGAGCACTTCTGAAGTTGGTGTGAGGGGAAATGAATCTTCACACTTGCAGAGTTTATCTCGCCTCCTCCTACTCCTCCCATCACCTCTTTCTCCAGGTTACATGATAGCGTGGGGTTACTGTTCTCTGGGGAAATGAGGCACGTAGGCTTGAACCTCATACTGAGCAGGGAAATTAACCCAGGTTTCTCATTTCTCAATCAAGTCAGAGCTCTGCTAGAAGCAGTTTCTTTCTGATTTGAACTGACCCTTGATGCCACATCTTGTTTCTGTAGCAGCTGCTTTAATCCGTTTCTAGTGAGTCATCATCTGCTGCTGCTTATCTCTCCTCTAGGAATACATGCTTCCTATACGTGCTGTCCCCATGCAGTCCACCTTCAATTGGTAGCAGTTCCTTCACCCTAGGGGTCTCTGCCCATCCTCCCTGCTCCAAAAACAAAATCTTTGCCCTTGGTTCTTATATTTCCTACCCACGAAACAAGATGATGTTAAGAGGGCAGCTCATCAGCTGAGTACGTGCTGTGACCTTGAAGCTGTTGTGTAAAACCATAACCACAATCCCTGCTCCATGTTTTGAATCAGAGATGGCAGGTACAGATAGGAAGTGTTACATACACGCCAAGCCTATGTAACACCTTGTTTCCTTCCAGGGATATATGCAGAATCTGCCTGTCGGTGTGGATGGTCAGGGTCGAATCGTAGAATCACAGAAGGTTTCAGGTTGGAAGGGACCTTAAAGCTCATCCAGTTCCAACCCCCTGCCATGGGCAGGGACACCTTCCACCAGACCAGGTTGCTCCAAGCACCATCCAACCTGGCCTTGAACACTGCCAGGGATGGGGCAGCCACAGCTTCTCTCAGCACCCTGTGTCAGCGCCTCAGCACCCTCACAGGGAAGAACTTCCTTCTAAGGTCTAATCTAAAGCTACCTAAATCTTCCTAATGTCTAATCTAAATCCAATATGAAGGTAGTGGAGCTCAAACACGAAGCAGGTGCCAAGACAATCCCCCTGGCCATGCCCGTGCACATGAGGCCATCCACAAAACTTTGAGACTCGAAATGGGAGCACTGATGTGAAGATACGTCTCTCTAGCATTAGGACTTCTTCAAAAACTGCAACAGCTGTCCTGTTCTTGGACACCGTATTTCTCTAGAAAGCCTACTTCTGACTTCAATGTATCTAAGAATAATGAAGAGTCAGGTAAGAACTTGCGTGACTTTTTGATCATGACAGAGCAAATCATCATTAAACCAGACATGCGTCTCAAGATTTTTAATCCAGCAGGCTGCCTTCAAGGTCTTGTCCAACTCCCACTGTCAGCCGAAGATCCCTATCTAAAGTCCGAAGAAACCCGTGAACAAGGATGGTCTCAAAAGCAAGCTGTTTGCTGATGCTGCTTCCTCATCCTTTACAAATAAGACAAGGAGATTTTACTATCTATGCAATTCAGTCAGTTGAAAGGCAGTACGTGAAGAGGATGCCTTGTGGCTTCACATTACAATGGCAACAAACTTGCATGGTACCTCTGCTATTAAAGAAAATATTACCTATTTTTTTATAAACAAAATGAAACTAATGCCTCACGGAAACTTTGCAAAGTGTGCAATTTATTTTAATGCCTTTTTCTGAAAGAGCATAGTACATAACGGGGCCCTGGTATGGATTTTGCACATTCTAGGGAGCAGAGGGATCAGCATGACTTCTCTTGATTTGTGAAGTTCTCAGGTAGTGAACTATGAATGCGATGCATTCAATGAGCACAGTTCTGCTGGGTGACATTAGACATACTTACGGGCCTGCTCTGTGCCACAGTTGTTGGGTTTACCTGTCCAGTTAATTCTGCCTCAACTCAGTGGCACAGATTGTCTGCGTGTGGTTTACATGTCTGTATCTTCACATTGCTCCTGTACCAGCTGTTTAACACGAGGCTGTCAACACTTGAAAACCTGACAGGTCTGCTTTAACCAAGGAGAAGGCTTTCAGACAGTCATGTAAGCACTGTCAGGACCTTTGCAGGCAAGGTGGGTGAGACAACTACAGCTTGGAGGTTCACAGATTAGTTGCATGCAAACCCAAGAGATGTTTAGTCCTTGGAAATGCCTTGCCCTCACAGCTGGCTTTGTTCTCTTTTAGTCGCAGCAGAAAAGGCACCGAGTGGGATCTTGCTGAGCCTAGAGAGGTAGGACTCAGCTTAGAGGTGGCCATTTGTACACCATGGGCACAATTCCATTGCTTTTCATTTCAACAATCCCCTTAAGCAGCTTTATTTATCCTTGTGTAGAGCTCTGTCACAACACTACTGTTTTTCAGACACATCAGACGTTAGGCTCTTGTCATACATTCAGAAATTACCAGTTTCAGCCAGGAATGAAAAGGCTATTTAAAAACTGAGTACTATTTTGGTTTTAAGTCAAAAAGTGGCACCATCAGATTGAGAGACTTCTAGGCAAGAAATTTACAAGCAAGTGAATTACTTTGTGGGGACAAACCTCACCTGCCAGGACTCCAAAATAAAGTAGGCACTTTGGTAAGCACTAATCTTTTTGACTTGTTTTAACGTGGTTAGGAAACCTCAAAGTAAACTGATTATGTGTGTGTCTGAGGGGGGGTGTATTGCATTTATTCTTCTAACTAGCTATCTGGTTCAGATGTCCTCTATAAAAACACACGATTCAGGAACACAGGCATTGTTCTTTACATTACTTTGAGCCATGTAATATCATGGCTGGGGGGAAAGAAGACTTCTGGAAGACAAGTCTGTGAAAAATCTGTGGTTTTATTTACAGGTATGCCGAGTAACTTTGGTTTACTGCTACAAAGTTTCAACAGAAAAAAGTTGATGAGCTCACCCTAAGCAGTCACCCAAGTATGTTTTTAAAGTGAAGCAACACAGGTCACTCGAATTACAGGGTGACTCTCAGTGCTCCCTCAGAGGAGGAGATTGCTTTTGTCCAGTCACTTTCAGCTTATGAAATAGGTCTCTTAAGTGTGGCATGCATGGAGCTAGCCTGGCCCCAACAAATACACACAGCAATCTGCATCCTCTTCAAGATGGTATCTCAGGGAAATGCTGACTGCACGCCCTTCGTGTCCTGTGTAACAGCTAAGACATGCTATGCTTTGGATGTCATTAATCATTTACTAAAAAGAAAAAGGAGTAATAATACAGAGACCTTTCTTTAACAGCTTAGTCTCAGGCTATTATTTAATTGTTCTGAGGTTTGATTGTTATTTTTACCCCTTTAGCAAGTTGTTGTATAAGTTGTTTGGAAGAAAGAGGCTTATATAAAGCATTCTGTTCTGTATTTTATAGCTAAAGGCTCCTCAAGAGAAAGTGCTCACCTAAAAATGAGGCAAAAATATCAAGTGTGGCCTACTCAAAATCAGTGCCTTACATAAACTGGGATCCTACTCTGCCAAGACTCAAGGCTAACTATGTGTTATAAAGACCAGTTACTGTCATATAAGAGATGTACGAGATGTTCCATAGAGACCAGTCATCACCTTTGAATAAGAAACAATTACAATAAATGATGTCTAGAATCTCTGTTAATGATTTGGGGCACATTATGTTTACAAGAACTCCCTACGTGCCAAGGAGGCGTGACACTGACCATGAGATCACATGAGAAATGCACAGAAGAAACATGACAGGCAGAAATACTGCTAAGAGATTGCTCTGATTTTCTGACCTAGACATATCATAAGGTGCCAAAGAATTCTGCATTGAATTACAAGTATTCTATTGCTGCGCTAAAAAATAATAAAATACTGATAAGGTACATTAGCTCTGTTTCTAGTAAGTCAGTTAAGAAGAAAAAGAGGAGGCATTTTAAATGTCCTCATTGAATGTCCTCATATTTGTATTTAATAGGTGTTAAGCTATTAAGTTTGTTCAAGCAGTTTTCTGGAACTATTTAAATCTTTACCTCATTGAGCTTTGTAACAATGGCCATCTTCAACTTGCTGTGGCTACTGAGTCTCTCAAACATGTTTTAGTCAATGTGGCTGACTCACTCTTCTGAGATCTCCTTCACATTTGGGTGTCCATTGGTGATGCAAACCTGGAGGAGGGAACTCCTAGCTTTAAAACTGGGGCAAAAAGAGTATTTTGGCAGGGCCAAATATGATGTTTAAGCTTCCTAAGAACAAACTGTTGGAAATATTTTCCAGTATCAGTTGTAGTACATGAACAAAACAAATGTACATTACTGATAACGATTTTCTCAAAGACGCCAACCCTAGCACCTGGTTTTAGCTCATCCTACCGGTTTTTATTTCACTTAAGGCAGAAGTGGTTTGTAATTGCTTTTGTCCAATACAAATTCTGTAAGACCAGCTGAACCCAGCCTGGTGGAATATATATATCACTGCAGTAGTAACTGTGTGATCACATAGAAGCTAAAATTCTGAGATGAAAAGTTGAGTTTGCAAGGGCACCTTGCAAAGCACCTTAAGAAAAAAATAGGCATTGAAACTGTCATAGTTCATTTGTTCAGCAACATCCCCAGCTGGAGCCCACAATTCCCTGCCCAGGTAAGCATACTCCATTAGAGCTGTTTACCCATTCGGCACTTCCACATGCCATGTGTAATCCTTGGGCATAATGATGGGCAAGATATTGAGCTGCCCACTTCCACATAGACAGGGTGCTTCCACGTCAAACGTAAACTGTGTTGGGAGCTTCACAGAATATAAAAGATGGCACAAATGGAGTTCAGGGCTGCATATGTCAGCAGCTCACATAAGTTTTAACACCTTAGATATTATGTTAAAATACATACACCTACCTTTGTTATTTCCAAAGGACTACTAATAACAGGTGCTCTGAAAGCCCACTAAACAGTACACCTGCTGAAGTAGCTTCCTTTACACTCATCACCAATAATTTAGATCCAGGCTCACTGGTAAGTGATACCAGCTGCACTATACATGTAAAATTCACTCATACCCGAGTTCACCAGCTAGAAGCAGGCACACAGGCACCCATGAAGATGGCATGGGCAGGGATGTATGGGTCCAGGCAATAGCCTGTTCTACCACACCTACAACTGGGACTGAGCAAGCATAGTCTGTATCAAACATTAATAAGCAGGGCAGGACAGTAAGAGAGGTTCTGTCAAATGGAACAGGCATTGCTGACGTCCTGACGCCCACACCGTGTTATAGAGGTTTCATTTCAGACTAGCTCTTGGGGTGTCTGCTGGAATGAATGTCCATTCAGAGCTGGAGCATGTTATGCTCTTGGAAGTGCATCTTCAGGTCTTTGCTCAAAATGATACACTTCACACACACCAAGACTATTCCAAGATGAGAACCCAAGCGCAGTGAGGGTGATGGGCAGATTCACTTCAAAAGTGTACTCCTGGTACGAGCAAAAAATATAGCTACAGCCTGTGCATCTAGTGTAATCTAGGTCTGATAACACAATTTAATATACTACCAGCAGTTAACCCGATTTTTGTGCTTTTTACTGATAGGTGTGACTATTCTCTGTGCTGCTCTGACCACACACTGGACCAGGAGACCCACAGAGGCCTTTCTCCATCAAAATTATTCCATGATCCCAGTTCTTCCTCAGACAAGGTGTCCTCCATACAGCACCCTGAAAACTATAAGGTACACAGGCACAAAGCAATTTTTGTATTTTCACTAAATCACAGAATGGTTTGGGTTGGAAAGGACCTTAAAGCTCATCCAGTTCCAACCTCCTGCCATGGGCAGAGACACCTTCCAGTAAACCACATTGCTCAGTCTACGCTGGCCTTGGACACTGTCAGGGATGAGACAGCTACAGCTTCTCTTAACGACCTGTTCAGTGCCTCACCACCCTCACAGTGCAGAGCTTCTTCCCTAAATCTAGTCTAAATCCAGCGTCTTTCCCCCTTGTTCTGTCACTACTTGCTCTCAGAAGTCCCTCTCCAGACTTCTTGTAGGCCTTCTTCGCGTACTGAAAGGCTGCTGTGAGGTTTTTCCCCAGACAGCGAAGGCCAAAGCGGACCTGCAATACACCAGGAGGGAACGGGGCCAGCCTCCACCATACACTCCCCACAGCTGCCGCGGCGCTGCCCGCCCCACAGCCGCCCCGACCCCCGCGGGCCTCGTCCCCTACCCCGCCTCCCTCCCAGCCCCGCTCCTCAGAGAACGGCGCAGAGCCGCCCACTCGCGGCCCGGCTCCGCGGGAAGGCCCGAAACGTCGCGAGAAGATGGCGGCGCTGCTGAGGCGGCGCCAAGGCGGGGGGAAGCTGGTGGGGCGCCGGTGAGCCCTCCCCCGGGCCGGCGGGGCCGGCTGCTGCTGCTCACCTCAGCTCACCTCCTGCATGCCGCCGGGGCCGGGGGCGCTGTGGAGCGGTGGCACGGGCCGCCCGCCATGGCCAAGGCAGGAGCGGGAAGCGCCGAGGGGGCCGAGGAGGAGCGGCGGGGCCCTGAAGGTGGGGTGGGGGGGGAGGTGGCGGTAGCCGGGTGGCCCCTGCCCCGCTGTAGCGGCTGTTTCGCTGTGTGTGGGGCGGCCGTGGGCGCGTACGGTGTGCAGTGGGGTGGGGTGCGCCTGTCTGCCTGTCTGTCTGTCTGTCTGCCTTCGTGATGTGGCACAAGCGAGCCCTCCGTGGCTATGGGTGCCCGGGGTGCAGGGCAGGGGGGTAGAGCTTTGCTGTGGGGGCACGTCGGTCTAGTCAGGTTCCCAGTATCGCTCTGTGGTGGCGAGGGTTTGTGGTGGGTTTGTTTTAATTTACGCTGTTGCCTGCACGCCGGCTGGCTCAAAGTATAACCTGGACGCTGCAAACTCCATTCTCCCGGTGAAGTTCAGTAAAGGTACCAGGGGTGGATGTTACCAGGCGTTATGTTGTGTACTCACAGAGAATTCCCGAGTATAATGTTCACTCTGTGTTTCCGTTTGTTATAGGTCTGGCGTGGACTAAAAATGTCATGGCTTTTGTAACTTACTGTGTAGTTCGCTGATATGTATTTGCCCGGTTTATGTGTTCCTAATACGCTAGGTAGCATAATGTAGTAATTTAGGTATCATGATTTTGAATGTGTGTGTGTGTGTGCATGCCCACGCTTGTATGGTGACCAGGGTTTGATGTTTCTTCCTTGTTCTTAATCATGAGTTTCTGCTACTAAAGCAAGGCTAGTTGTAAACCACCGGCAGCTGTTCGTGCACCTCCTGCTTTGAAACGAGTATGTTGCTTCCCCTAGGACAAATAAGTGTTTTGCACGGGTATTTGCGAAACAAGTGAGCAAACCTCTCCCATGTCATCATCGCTCTGTTTATTAGCACCGTTGTTCTGTTCATTAGCACCAGTTCTTACAGGGTTTTAATAGTAGTTGTTTCCTAAACTCTGTTGGGTTACATGTGGTTTAATGTATATGGGCATCCTGATTGTTCAGAATGATTGGCATTATTTTGTCTCTGCTGCTTGATTGTGTAAATAACTGGTATGATTTTGTAGCAGGCAATTTAATGTTTGAAAACAAAGTGGGTTTTTAGATAGAGTTTTTACAATCCGTTAAATTGTGCTTAGAATAAGGATTTAGTGTTTCTATATCATGCACGTATTGTGAGGAAAAGAAATAAGGAAAACTCAAAATATGCAGACATTTCTATTTGCAGATTTGTTTGGGAAAGCAATGAACCATAGGCTTTCATGTTTGATTGTGAAAGAAACCCTCCTCCCTGGTTTCCTTTGTTGCCCATGTTTATACCTGTTCTAACAGATTTTGAAGAGACAGGATTTTTTTTCCTGGTTTTGTTTTAAGAGTAAAGTATCTTAATTTTTGTGGCATAGGTGCACACTAGGGTTAGCTGCTTAAACAGGGTTTTTCACTTGAGCGTACTCATTATTGTTGGTATACTTTACATTATAAAAAGCAAACTATATATTGGACAGATCGCATCAACAAAGAATCAAATTCATTGTAAGAAGAAATAATCTGGTGGGTGATTGTGGGAAGTGGATTGTTGTTCTGAACTCCAGAGCCAGCTAAGCCCATGGAAGTTCTGCAGCTGACTTGATGAGAATCAGCATTTTGCAATAATATAAATCAAAAGGTTATAAGAAAACAGCTACCCTCTGTTCCTTTATCTGTGTATGATTAGAGAGAGGTGGGGTGGTTGGCTTTTTTTCCAGTAATGAGCTAGGATATATGAGACTCTTGATTTCTGTCAGCGATCTGGTTTGAGCCTGAAAGTGGCTGGGGAAGCAGGGTAGTCTTTCAAGGGCTCGTGTAGTATCTTTTCATTTGCTGGTTACAGTTGTCTTTTTAATACACTGTTTGGCCAAATACTTGGTGTTTGAAATCTGTTAAGTAAATATGTTGTTTAATTGGTTGTGATTCTTGACTACTCGTCCGAGTGGTAAAAATAAGTAAAAAATAGATGTAGAAGGCCGGGTTGGACATAGCCTTGGATGGCAATGTTTAGTGGGAGGTGTCCCTGCCCATGGCAGGCGGTGGGTTGGAACTAGATGATCTGCAGGTCCTTTCCAACCCTAACTATTCTATGATTCTGTGATTCTATGATGTAGAAAGTTGCCCATGTTAATATTTGATATAAATGTCTGTAATTCAGGATATTGTATTTTTTCCTTTCATCATTTTGTGATATTAAAAGCAAATCCAATGTTTTAAATTAACCTGTTAGAGTTTATTCTCTGTATAGAATGATAAGATGGCTTCATTATTGAAATCTCTGTATCTTGCTCCTGCATTATGCATGCTTGTAAAAGGGTGGGGGAGAGGAACCCCTAATGTTTTAGACAGTACATTCCTACTGTTTTCAGAACTCCAATGAAAATCGTTGCCCATACTTTCAATAAGAAAATTGGGCTATGATATGGATGCCACTTGCTATAACTAGTCTGAAGATGCTTTTCATGGCCTATTTTAAAGCTCTAAAATCAGTCTGTTTAACACAACTGTCATCCCTGTTTAGAAAATATAGTTCTTTGTTTTATAGGTGCTCAGATCTGCAGGACCTGTAAACAGATGCGTATCACAGCACCTGTAACTTCCTTCCTCATACGGTCCTGTATCTATGTACCATATAAGTATAGTTTTCCCATTCTCTGATGAAAATCTTCAGTAAGAATTCATTAATTTTACAAGAAAAAACCCACCTCCATATAAAAATAGAGCAATTTGCATGACATACAATTATTTGAAACTATCTGACTTGCTAGCTATCCTCTGTCTGTGCCGAATGTATAGATAGATAACTCTGTAATTGCTTAGGTAATCAGAGACATCTTACGCCTTAAAAAACCACACATGTCAATTTGACAAAACATAAGAATCCAACTTGGCATCTCGAGTAGTACCTCAGTTTAGAAAATGTAGGTTGCTTCTTTGCCTAGATTTGAGTGCAGAGAGATATACATATATCTCTGCTTCTTTGTATGACTGTGTGCTCCCAAGGATTTTAGACTGAGATGCTGAAATCAAAAGTACTCAGAGGCTGTGTGCCCATCAGCGTTTTGATTCAGAGCAATAGCACTGGTTTGAACTGAATCCCATCCTCCCCACTTCCTGCTCATGGGTTTGGTTTGAACAGCAATTTTGGTATAAATGAACTGGACTCCTTTCAGAAGAAACTAAACTAGAATCTTTTTGTAGCAAGGTTAGGGCCGCTCCAGGGACATACCAAACATACTCCTACTCCAAACATAAGGGACTGAACCAGTGGTTTGTTCTCAGGCGGCTTTCAAACATGCATTGTAAGGATTTTTGGCCCAGTGAACCAGACTAAATGTGATTTAGTGTAACCTCCCTGAACTACTTACAGATTAGAAACAGGAGCTTGTGAACCAGCTGCTTTTCTCTACTGACCTGTTGCTGTTATGCTAATGTATTTACTACTGTAGACATAGCCCATGAGCTTGGGTGAGTAGATTGCAGTTTTAGTAACTCATCTAGTGACACTAAAGAATTGTTATGTGCCGCTTTTACTACAGTCACTTCCAACATAGTTTTGACTTCTTTAAACTTCTCAAAGCTTGAATTTGTAACTGAAGTTTTTTGTGCATGCCAGGAATATACATTTAGAAAATGCACATTTAATAGTCTGTGGCATCTGTGGTCTTAAAAATTTCAATTCAAAACAGTTTCTCTTCTACTTTCCTTCTGCCAGAAAGTGTTTCAAAATAGGAAGCTGGATTAAAAGTGCCTTCTTATTCTTAGAAAGGTTGTGCCAGTGTTACCACAGTCTTAACTTATGCAGCTGCAGAGCTGCGACATTTCTCCAAGTCTGATGTGTACATTTTTCACAGACTATGAAGAGCGCCGCCCATAAGTTTCATAAATGCACTTATTCATTGACATTTTATTTCAAGCATACTTTACTGTAAGATTCTGATAGATGGATTTAGATGTTCTTTTTATAAACTGGCTAAACGGGGCTAACTGACAGCCTTTTTATTAAATTTGTTGATACTTACATGGCTTCTATTTTTCTGCAGATTTTTTGAGTGCATATCTTTTATGATGATCCTTTTGATGAGTCTAAAAAGTCTAAAGTAGTATTTTGGGAAAGCCTACGAGGAGTAAACTAGCCAGAAAAGTTAACCTTTCGTAGCGGGGTGAGTGGGTCATGAGGTTGTACAGCATTATTTAGGCAATCATTTTAAATACTGTCTTGGGCTTAAACTGGTTACATGTGGCACAAACAGGTGCTGTCTGTGGCTGGTATATTTTAAGAATTTCATGATAGTTCAATAGCCACCTTTGGTGGGATTCATCTCGTTTATCTTTAGATGTCCACAGAGTAGAAATCCAAGTCTGAGCTAGTTACTTTGGTCTTTGTATAATTACTGAACACTGTTGGACTGCATTTCATCTAACCAACTGTAGGAATCTATTTTAGGTTGAGATGAATCACCCTAGAAATGTTGTATTTCATCTAGCCAACTGTAGGAGTCTATTTTAGGTAGAGATGAATCACCCTAGAAATGTGTTCTTCCCTCCAAGAGGGACTAGAATGCCTCGTTCAGATGTGGACATCTTTTTGTTCAGACGAATCTCACCTTTTATGGCTGGTGGAGTTTGGCCATAAGCCTTTTCTAATAGATCATGTTTGTTTAGGAACTGAAAACCTTAAAGCTGTTGGTGGAGAAAAGAGCTTGGGAATGTGGCATGCGTTTAGGAAATATTATTGTCAGTAACTGGAAAAACGTAGTCTCCCAAACCTTGTTTCTTAATGCATTGCATGTGACTTATGCTGAACATAGGAATACAGTTGATTTTCTATGTCTTTACTTCATATCCCACACCTGAACAGTAGTTTCATGCAGCTCATTTGCAGTTGTTCGCTTCCTCGCCAACACCCTTGGAGACTGTGGGTTTGTGGTTGTGCTTTTCAAGGGGGGGTGTATTCAGTAGGATATGGTCTTGTATAGTACTTGTTTGATAACTGTATATGTTGATAACCATTCCTTAAATACTTTGTTTACCTGATTATGGAATACAATAAAGTTAAGTGTTGAAATACTAGGGGTTCATTTCTGATACACTTACTGGAGATGAGCTGTTTTTCTTATGGTGCATTTGTAATGTTTGGTTGGTCTTTGCTTTTTTTCCAGAGATCTGTCCTGATGTGCATATTATGTTTTTAAAATTCTAATTTTTAATATAGGTAAGCATATATGCTTCATATTGAGAGCCAAACATCATAAATAGACATATGTATTTGAAGAGCTATTCACTTACCATTATAATTCAAATCTTACTATTACAGTTCAAATAATTGCAGTTCAGTGCTAGGGCATTAGCAAAACTTTGAAATGAACAGTTTGGGGTTTTTTTGTCATTTCTCAGTTGGGATTTGATTTGCAAAGCAGACTGGTGTAACTAATAGTCTTTGGAGTGATAAAATATCTGTAGTTGAATTAAACTATTTCTGGTTGTTCAAAAATTTACTGATTTGGGTTTTCAGGAAAATAAACTTGTAATAATGAATGGTCTTCCTGGATGATATTTTTCACGAAGCAAGACTGCTGCGATATTAGAAAACATTTAGTTTTGCTTCATATGTTCTTAGGCATATTTAGTTTTGATGTTAATGGTATGAAAAAATTGACATAAATTGATACTATAAGAAAGTCAGCCAAGAGTGCAAATGAAGGTAAGAATCCAGCTTTTTTCCATCGTAGGGGTGCACCCCGTTTATTGGGGTGCATCCAAGCCCATTCTGTTTGCAAACCCAAAGATTTTTAAATCCTTTATGCGGCTCTCCCAAAGTGGTGTAACAGAACAAGTAAATAAATCTTCCATTATAGACTGCACAAGGTTAAGACACTCTTCAGGGAGAGGGTAAGCACCTTGAAATCACCTAGTATCATAATGATAGCTATTATAGAGCCGTAAGAGATTAATTTAAAGAGGTCTTACTGACTTCTTGAAGCTGACTTAGCTTTATGCACTGTTCCTGTCTGCTTCTTGTTCAATGAGTAGTAGGTATTAAAAAGATTTACTCTTGTTTGTTAAATTCCAAATAAATACTCTTCTACTATGATAGTTCTGAAGCTTTAAATTTATTTCTCTACTTGTTTGGGGTTTATATTGAGAATCTTAAAGAATATATATAAAGAATATATGCTACCTGCTGTACATATCAGGGATCAATACAGATTCTTAGCCTTATATTTTGTCTAAGAACAACCAGCTATCTTACCAGCATTCAGTTAGATGGCATTTAACATGGCATTTAGTTTGTCACAGTGATGGGATTCAATTTATAACATAAACGTTCTAGCGCAGAAGTTCATAACAGCTCATCATTGACGATGATCTAAACAGTTTTGTATTTTAGTTAAGAGAATTATTAGGAAATGTAGAAAAGTGCAGTATTAAGAATTTGTTGCCTGGGTGTGAGTCAAAAAACAGTAATTATTTTGATAATATGAAGGATAAGTTGGAAAATCTCTAAATGGTGCTTTTCACGTTGTTTCTTTAAAGGGAAGTGGTTTACAAAGCAGGCTGGCCATCTGTGCGCTAAGGAGTATTTAGGTCAGTGGGTCTGCTCTGTCCTGCTTTGTTCCAGGACTAAAGGATCTGTTGTGCTGAAGGCATTCTTGTCTTTGATACATGCAAGTTTCTGTTTAGCAAGTACTCCTTCATGAATATTCAGGAAATATGATTATTCTTCAGTAACTTAATCCAGTGATTATAGGCTGCTATGACCTAAGTGAATTGAAACTACTCTTTATAAATCAAGAGTTCCTTTGGGATTTGATTTGGGTGTTTTTTTTTTTTTGGGGGGGTAGCGCGGTGTTTGTTTTGTAATTGCATGGATTTATAGTATAAATATAAAATGAGACTTATGATGTGCTGAGTAATCATAAAAATATTTTAAGCATCTGCCATTTGTGTCTTTGTAGTATTTGTGATGTGATATATTTGTAATCTCTGACTTGAATATGTTGCGTATTTGAAGGAACCAAACTTTCTTTTTGTTGTAGATGACCAAAGGCTGTTACTTATTTGTCAAATATTTATTGATTCTTTGAGTTTTCACCTCTCTTTATGAAACTTTCTGTGTGACTTAATGAGTTAAAGAGCTTTCTAAAATAAAACGGGGGCTAACTGTGTAGTCTGACTTGGTAGAGAGCAGATTAGTGAAAGACCAGGCAAGCTGTTCAAGTATTAGCCTATTTTCATTTAACTCTCCAGAGTCATATTCCAACTGAAAATGAGAACCTAGAAAATATTTCCAGTGTAAGATGTACTTACACCGAAGAGGAAAAAAACATACACTGTGTATCACCCATGATTTACAGACAGCACAAATGCTTAAAAAAAACAAAACCTCACAATAAAATATCCAGATTTTCTTCCTGCTGGATTTTCGAAGCACTCTTCTTGGGTTTTGCCTCCTGCTAAAACTAGGAGATGCTCACATCCTTAAATAACCGCTCTCAGTCCCTCATCTGTTCCTTCACGGAGTTAATGCTTTATTGTTTTTAGATGTATGATGTAGGATTCTTGCCTCACTAGCACATGAAGCCTAAAGGAATGTCTACATTTGCTGGAAGAGAATTAACTCTGATCCTTTACCTAGATATCAGCTGGGTGATTCTTTGTGATAGCTTTGCAGTGATGTAGGGAAAAAGTGTAGTGCTGCTTAGGTTTCTTGAGACTCTTCTTCTTTCTCAGTAGGTCACTAGGATTATTTTTGCTTGTGACTACTGTCCCTCCCAGAAACAAAACAGTTTTCCTTGGGAGGGGAATTCTGAAGGGAACTTTGAGGTAGAATTTGTCAAGCTTTCAAGACTCTTCTTACTTGACTGACACTGTGTGTGATTACAGATTTTGTCAGAAACATTGTTATGGCAAACTTTCATTTTTCAGATATCCAGCTTGTTTAAAAACCACAGTTCACTCTATATTTAATTTACTTTTAGTTGCAGTATTTTGATCTGCTAATGCCATGTCTTGTAATTTTGCAGCAGGATGTTTGAGGTACTGGGGGATTTAAGTGTAGTCTGCCAAGCATGAGGAGGAGAATAGGTGTGTTTTAGATTGCATTGGTGTGTTGATTGGGTTGATGAGATCATTACAGGACTGTGGGAAGACAATGTACTTTTTTCTGTACTTAGGTGGTACCAGTACAACCTTTATGGGTTTTTTTTGTCAGAGATATAGAAGCCACTCACGGACTGTTGGGTTGTTTTTCTTTCCCAAATGACAATCCATGCATACATGGTAGTACAGCTTTAACTGGACATTAAGCTTTTTTTTTTTTTTAACTCATTCACAGATAATTTCTCAATAGATGGAAACTTGTGCATTGCTTCTGGAGTCCCCAGCTTCATGAATCCGGTAACTAAGCCTGTTACTACCACTTCTTTCAATGCCTCAGTGGCTGAGATTCCAAGGAAGCGCAAAGGAAGTGATTCTGATAACCAGTAAGTAAATTGATTCTGCATGTGTCTCAACATAAACTTGAGGCATTCATCTGTTACTTACACAACATGTCGAATCCTCTTTCCTTTGTTTATTACCATTATTTATTACAATTTCTTCCAAACAAATTCTCTGACTGTCATGATTTATTAAAAATCGCAAAAATAATCCCTAAATCTGAGGGATATGTGTAGGATCCTATAATGCAATTTCCTGGCTTGAAGTGTCCAGGTAGTGTGTCTCTAATGCTGAAATTTCAATCCCAAGTTTATTTTTCTCTCCTTTTTTTTTTTTCCTTATTTGCCTGGTGGTAAATGCAAGTTCTCTTTGCAGCAAATTGTTATTGAGTTGCTTGAAGTTTCCCACTAGAATATTTCCTTAAAATGTGAAATGCTATTACTTAGTTAAGCTCCTTGATCTGGAAGTGCGGAATCAGAACTGCTTCTTCAGTGACCAGGGCAGCCATTTACTTAAATGCCCAAATAGACCTGTGACCTAAAAAAGAGAACTGTCTTACAGTAGCGCTCAGTCTTTTTAAGTGGGTCATACTTGACTAGTGAAATGATAGTTTTGGCTGCTTTATCCTGTTTTAACTGCTAAATAGATTACAGTTAACCAAATAAGCATTTGCATAGCCAAATATCTTTTAAAAGTGATCCAATCAAAGTTATATTAGTCAGAAGTAAGGAGCACAAGTCATCTGTAGATCTAATACACTACAAGTATCTCCAAGCTTGTGTGGAAAATCTACATTTAAAAAGGGGGAAAGTAGGAAATCTACATGTATTTGTGATTTTTAAAGCAATTCTTTTCAATCAGGGCTTCTTTTATGTACAGTCCATTGATCTACAGAATGTAGCCATACTGTGGATGCTGATACGTATCAATTGTCAATTTGGAGATTTGAACGTACCTTGTAGATCACTAAAAACTCCAGAAATACATTAGTTTCTGGAAAAAAAAACCCTGTTGCAATTCTTGGTTTTTATTTACCTGTTCAGTAAAAGTGCTGGTCCCTCAATAGTGTTTCCCTGAAGTTTGGATATCTTTCTGATTTCATGAAACTTCTGTCACAGAAAAAAAAAAAAATCAAGTTCAAGTTGAAATACTAATTGAAAAAGCGTTATTTTATCAGAACTAGAGATTAGTTTCTAAAAAG
The DNA here is from genome assembly GCA_017639245.1 of Myiopsitta monachus. NCBI lineage: Eukaryota > Metazoa > Chordata > Aves > Psittaciformes > Psittacidae > Myiopsitta > Myiopsitta monachus. The sequence goes on from CM029920.1 coordinate 85,079,701, forward strand.
TAACTTTCTGGCTGAAAATGACTGATCAAGTGGAATTTCCACTAAAATTTTTCTGTGACTTTTTTCATTGGGTACATCAAGTCCTGTTTTTGTGCTTCAAACTACGTTTTGCTTAACATAATTACCTGTTTCTGCAGAGATACAGTTGAAGTTGATAGTGATCTTCAGAAAAGGTATGTTTTATAAATTATTCCATTTCTGGGTTTAGTGCTAAAAACATGCCCTGTTTGGCTAGATGAGCTATGTGGAATTATTATTATATTACGGAATGTTTTGTCTAAGAGCAGGTCTTTGTACGGCACAAGGTGATGAACATTCTGCCAATTAACAGGGTGGATAGGTCCATGCAGTGTTTAGGTTTTCTAATATTTCTTTCCAAGAAGACACTCTGACTTGCTTATAACTTTACCAGGCTTGTTACCATTGAGGTTAAGGTAAGAATGGGAATGAATAAAAAGCAAGAGCTAAATAAGACTAGGGAGGTGGAGGAAAGGTCTTGTACTCCTCTAGGACTGGTGCATGTAAACGCCTTTTTCTTTTTTTGTTTTAACCTTGTCACATGCTTTTTAAAATAGAACTACCACAACTGTGTTAAATAATGCTACGATGTTACAAGGTGACAAACCAGAGTTAAGATTGGCGATGCAGCATAAGTAAACCCTTTATATATATGTTATAGGATAGTTACTAATTACATGATTGCTTTGTTGTGATTTATTTTTCTGTACCTGGATACCTTACTTAGGAAATGTATTGATTTATATGTAGCCATACAGTGTTCTTTTTTATGAAATAAAATATTTCAGTTGGAAAGGGACATACAGCGATCATATAGTCCAACTGCCTGACCACTTCAGGGCTGATCAGTTGTTGATCAGATTGATCAGATCCAAAAAGTATGTTGTTAAGGGCATTGCCAAATACCTCTTAAACACCAACAGGCTCGGGGCACCAACCAGCTCTCTCGGAAGCCTGTTCTAGTGTTTGACCACCCTCTCAGTAAAGAAATGCTTCTTGATGTCTGGTCTAAACCTCATCTGGCACATCTTTGAATCATTCCCACATTCCTATCACTGGATACAGGGAGAATAGCTCAGCACCTCCCTCTTCACATCCTCTCCTCAGGAAGCTGTAGAGAGCAATGAGGTCACCTGTCGACCTCCTTTTCTCAAAATTAGACAAACCCAGAGTCCTTTGCTGCTCTTATAGGACATTCCTTTCAGCCCTTTCACTGGCTTTGTTATCCTCCTCTGGACTCATTCAAGGACCTTCACGTCCTTCTTAAATTATGGGGCCCAGAGTTGCACACAGTATGCAAGGTAGAGCAGCAGATTTGTCCTACTTTCTTCTCCAAGTGGAGCTCCCATGGGAGAAGGGAGTTAATAGTTAGTAGGCCACATGCTGCACTGCAGTTAGTCTGGTTTCCCCTTACTTCTTCTCTTACGGTCAGACAATATAACTTCTGTTTGAGTTCATAATACATGCACGTTTCTGGTAAAAGTTTCTTTTAAAATGAAAGAAGAAAAGTAGTTATTACTAAGAGTTTCACAGAAGAGAAATGTTAGCATCTTCTGAGGCAAACTTGCTTCCAAGTTTCAGTTTATCAGACTGTCCAGAAGATTCCTGGGTTCAGGGAAATCTCAGGGTGATGAGCTGGAGTCGTTGTCGTCTCTGGCTGCTGGATCCTCACCAGGATCAGTGCTTAGTTACAGGTGGAAGCAGCTTTTGGGGTCTTTCCTAAACTTGTAATCTCCAACTGTCCTACTTCCATTTCCTTATAGGAAACAGCTGCTGACTGATTGGCCTGTCTCCTTATGTACCTTGCTGGTACAACAAATGCCTCTTCCAAAACGGACATAGGCTAGCAGGTCTCTCCTCTAGAATGTAATTGAGTACTGTATGAAGTGTTTCCACTGCTCAATTAAAAATAGCTGGAGAACTGCTGTAGAAAGATTAAAAATATTTGTATCAGTTTGTCTTTTAAAGAAAGAACACCTGGTATTTGTATGGCAACTGCCTTCCTGCAAGTACCAAATCACACATACCTTGTCAATTCAGTAACTTAGGCCATGTTCTGAAATTCTTAGTAGATGGAAATTTTCTAATTCAAGAATTCTTAATAGATGGCCCTTCTTTGGACTTGTTGGAACAAGTCCAGAGGAGGGCCATGAGGATGATCAGGGGAACTGAAGCACCTCCCATGTGAAGATAGGCTGAGAAAGTTGGGGCTGTTCAGCCTGGAAAAGAGAAGGCTGCGTGGGGACCTCATAGCGGCCTTCCAGTATCTCAAGGGGGCCTATAGGGGTGCTGGGGATGGACAGTTCATGAGGGACTGTAGTGACAGGACAAGGGGTAACGGGTTCAAACTTAAACAGGGCAAATTTAGATTGGATATGAGGAAGAAATACTTTACTGTGAGGGTGGTGAGGCACTGGAATGGGTTGCCCAGGGAAGATTGTGAATGCTCCATTGCTGGCGGTGTGCAAGGCCGGGTTGGGCATAGCCTTGGGTGACATGGTTTAGTGTGAGGTGTCCCTGCCCATGGCAGGAGGGTTGGAACTGATGATCTTAAGGTCCTTTCCAACCCCAACTATTCTATGATTCTGTGGTGGTGAATAATATAGTGATCTTGGGGAAGAAGAAATATTATTGCCTTTGTTTGAATCATCCTTTATATTTTCCTGTTGCCAAGTGTTTTTCATGATATGAGCACTGTGATTGTCTTTCACTTACAGTTTTATTAGAGACTTTCCAGTCGCTGCTGTAGGGTATATGAAAATACTTAATTTTTACTTTTTCTGACCATAAGCGATTAAAGTGTATTTTAAAGCCGGCGTAGGCTGGGATTACTTTTTTCATCACTTTACAATAAATATTATTTTTATTAATTAATTATTTTTATTAATTAATGTTATTAACTTTCCAAAATCTTGTAATATTTTTTGTAATACTAACATGAATAGACACTGTCTTTTGTAAAATGTATATAAACAAATATAATCAAGCCTGGACTTAAGTTAATTGAATGTTCCATTAATTTTTTTCCATGATAAAAATAGCCCCGTCATTATGAAATATCCCCATAATATCTTCACATAGCTGAATGGAATATTGGAAGCTATGCTTTGGTCTCGTTATGCTTCACTTGCTAGATCATCTTTGGCTTAGGAATTCTTGTGGATCACTTGTGTTAGAGCCATAGTAAACTTGTATCATTTTCTGTATTTTCTCAAATTCATGGGAGGAAAGAAATGCCTAGTATTAAATATGCAATATAAAACTGTATTTTGTTTTCTCTAGGAGTGAAGATGAAGAACATGTTAAAATAAAAGATTTCAGGTACTAATTTACAATAGAAGTACCTTTTGCTAGTAAATTCTAATATTCAACTGACTAAAATGTCAGTTTGTGGGTAACATTCTTTAAAACTAGCAAAAACTTAACAGTAAACTTTTCCTCCCCACCACCTCCCAATTGTACGGTAATTTTTAAAGCCTCCTTGAGGATTTTGTTTTCTACTCATTTTAACGTATTGCAGAATCTGTCAGATGGTTTAGCAAAAACCTGAGGTTAAAATTTTCACAGTGAGGTTTAAATGCACTACACTGAAGTTCTGCATAAAGTGGGGGGCTGATACTCAGCCTATATGCGTTTGAGAATCATTTTTTCTAGATCTGTCTACACTTGGAGGTATTTAAAATTTATCCCACTTGAAAATGAATTCACCTAAAGCATGACAAAGAATTCTTGTTCTGGAACAAGTTTTTGAATAGGGAATTATTCAAAGTTTGCCATTGCATTTTGAATTCACATCTTACCTGCATCCAAATTCGAATTCACATAAGCATAAAGCACTTGTAAGATTTGAAATGATGTGTGACTGAATGCAGTCATGAATCATCCAAATATTTTAGATTATGGAGAAGCCACTTAATGAAACTAGAGCTGTTTTATAAAGTTGTTTTAAAAATAGTGTCTTTAATTTGTCATGTGAACAGAGATGTCAAGGCAGAAATACATAATCCAGTCTTCTGTCAAAAGCATTATTTATAAAGAAGGCTAGCTAATAATTGTGAAGTGTTCCTGTAATTTACATAAAATGGAAGGAATGAAAATGTTCCAAAATACGTTTAGAGGGTTTTTTAAGTCCAAAATTAATTTTCTTTATGTAGCATCCCAGATTGCTAGACAAGATTGTTTTGTACATTGCTTCAATAACTTGCATTTTGTATTGTTAATTCCTGTCTTTAAGTTTTGGTTTATGAGTTGAAGGGAAAAAAATAAAAAGATTCTTTGGTGGTTTGCTTAACAGTTATCTTCTTCCAGGGTTTCTCTTCTCAAGCTTACTGGGAAACCTGTTTTTCTTCCTTCCCCTTTGTAACTGAGGAATGAAAGAGAAGGCTGATAAAATTAATTTTTTGAAGAGTCCTTGGAGAGAGAAATGCTAATTGCTTGGATAATGGCCAGAGTTATTTGTGTGGAGAAGGGATTTATTTTTAGGAGAAATAATAAAAATAATAGCATGGTCTTTTAAACTGTACTCTCTTTTTCCTCAGCAGGCAAGGTGTAGTTAACGCTATTACCTTTAATACCTTCTGTTATAGTATGCCTAAAAGAAGGAGTTTCAGTTGTCCCTCAGTTCGGTTAACTATCACTGTGCCTTGTCTCAGTCAGAAGGGAGAATAATCTTTTTTTTAATAGAGTAGCTAGCTTGTATTCTGGGTAAGGTGGAAATAGAATGAAGTAAGCTTTTCTTGATCTGCTGCAGAATGTTAAAGGGGAAGAGACCAGCTAGAAAAGCTAAGATACTCCACTAGAAAGAATTAATGAAAAGAGGACCTGAGGTATAAATATAGTTGCGATGTGCACTGTCATGTGCCTTAGAAGGGGATTTCTGATGAAAACTGTCCAGGAAGAGATGCTCTCTTTCTGTGGCTGAGTTCTTGGACAGAAGCTTACCAGGAGATGAAACCTGAGACACAAGGTGTGCAAAGAGGCTGAAACCCTTTCTACTCACCTTATCTGGTGAATGCAGGGGAAATCTTTCTGAAATAGCTCTGGTGAAATGGCAGAACAGAGTTCAGTGATGCTATAGCAAGTGCTGAAAGCATTCTTAAGAAAAGAATATCAGTATGCATACCCCATCCTGGTTACACAGGACAGCCAGGTAGATAAAGGGCCAGGGAGCAGAAATGTCTTCCAGGGATTACTGGTGACATCAAAAGTTCTCGGGTACACAGTAAGGTGTCAGGGATGACTCTGATGTCAACGGAAGAGTTTTAGCTTTTGTAAGCCTTCATAGCCTCTTGTTCCTGCCACAGATAATCAAGTTGTTGCTTGAGATACTTTTTCCCCCTCAATATTTCCCAACATTATTGTGACCATTTCTGCTTTGTTAAAGTGAATCCAGTTGTCAAATACAAGTACTGTATGAAAAGCTGTTTCAGTGCCATAGTGCTTCTTGTGATACATTCCATTCCCAAAATTTAGTTGATTATCGGGAAAATAATGTGTTCTACATCTTTTCTAAAATAATTTTTCTTCTTAGAGAGGCTCACAGTCAAACAGAGAAACGAAGAAGAGACAAAATGAATAATCTGATAGAGGAATTATCTGCTATGATACCTCAGTGCAATCCAGTGACACGAAAGCTGGACAAGCTTACAGTGTTACGGATGGCTGTGCAACACTTAAAATCTTTAAAAGGTGAGTTTTAGGAAACTGATTCTGAAAGTCCCTGTTCTGTCAGGAGTCATAATGTGTATCTCTGATGTTAAATAAGTCAAAGGTCATTCATTTTGCGTTCCTTTGCTCAATTCAGTTTTGAGTCTGTTCTTCATTTAAATTTATGTTTGTAGCTTCCAGAACGTTGTTTCTTCATTTTGCTTGGTATAGCAGGAAAAAAGTCACCCTTTGGTGTCTGATATCTTCTGTCTGTAGGGGTATGCCTTGCAGTCACATTACTCCTTGATTCTTTTTTAAAATTACAATGATCAAGCAAGTCGGTCTTTCATTATTTTCCAACCCCATGACACCCCCAAAGTAAATGTGTGTTCTGTGATGCCTCCACTTTGCATCATACCTTCTGTAACAGGAATGCCTGTGGTGTTGTATGGATGCCAACGGCTATCCTTCTAATACAGAAGCAAATAGTTCACATGCTCTTCTGTTATTCGCACATTTGTAATTGCATCAACACTTTGTATTGGAATTTCATGTTTATCTGTTGACTTCAAAATTTAGAGCATCATTGACAAGAAAAAGCCCACCAACAAAAAAAAACCCCAAACAACTGAATCTTGGAAAGGGTTTAAGTTGAAGGGCAAGTCATTAAAAAAATACCAAGAAATTCTGATGAATTGTTTGTCCACTGTGAGATTAGGAAAAAAGTCTCCTCAACAATGGGAAGCTATGTGAATGCTTACCTAAAGAAAATAATGGAAGTAGTTTCACCAGTATAGAGCACAGAGAAGTCAAGTCTTTTACAGTGTAACTTCATAAAGCCAAAACCAGTTGCATAAAATTAAAGAAAAAATTATGTTTGGGTATAGTCATCTTAAAAACTTTTTTTTTTCCTGCAAGAATAATAGTCAAAAGGAATGTTGCAAGACAATACTCAAATAGAATATTGATGACTTTGATTACACTTTGATTCCATTAAAGTCTTAAAATGCCATGAAATGTTAGAGAGTTATGTCCTGATTTCAGCTAGGATAAGAGTTAATTGTCTTCCTAGTATCTGGTACAGTGCTGTGGTTTTGGATGTAGGTTGAGAACAATGCTGATAACACGCCGATGTTTTTATTTGTTGCTAAGTAGCACTTGCTCTGATCAAGGACTTTTCAGGCTGTCATGCCCCTCAGTGGCCCAAGAAGCTGAGAGGAAGCAGAGACAGGACACCTGACCTAAACTAGCCAAAGCAGTATTCCATACCACAGCATGTCACGTGCAGTATATAAACTGGGGGGAGTTGCCTGGAAGGCACCGATCGCTGAGTATTGGTCAGTGGGTGGTGAGCAATTGTATTGTGCAGCACTTGTCTCTGTTATGGTTTATTTCTCTCTCTCTCTCTCTCCTATTTCCTTTTGTTGTTATTCTTACTGTTGTTGTTATATTTTACTTTATTTCAATTATTAAACTCTTTTTATCTCTACTCCCAAGTTTTACCTTTTATTTTATTTCTCTCTGATTCTCCTCCCTATTACACTGAGGCTGGGGGAGTGAGCAAGCAACTGAGTGGGGCTTAGTTGTCAGCTAGGGTTTAACTACAATGGAGTACCAAGAAAAAAAAAGATATATATTCTCAATCAGCTAGCAACTTTAGAGTAATCATGGATCTCAGTGGATGGCTTAGTGCTGCAATATCCAAATACAAGTTGCATATTGCATAATCTACCAGCAGCACACAGTATTTCAGGTTTTTGGCAGCACTGTTTCAGCATAATAATTTGGTCAACTGCAAGCAAAGATCAAAGACTGTCTGCATTGCAAAAAAATTGGTTATGAATAAGCATATCTAATAAGAGCCCCATTAGACTTAAGTCAAAGGAGTGTAGGAAACAAATTATTCTACTAACTTGACAGCAATAGGAACTGTCATGGTTTAAGCCCAGCCGTAACTCAGAACCACATGGCTGCTATCTCACTCCCCTGTTTCCTCCCCACCCTGCTCCTGGAGGGATGGGGAGGGGAATCAAAGGAGTGTAACTCCCATGGGTTAAGAACAGTCCAGTAACTAAGGTATAACACAAACCACTACTGCTACCACCACTAATAATAATGATAAGGGAAACAACAAGGGAAGAAAATGCAACCGCTCATCACCCACTGACCGATACCCAGCCCAACTGAGCAGTGATCTAACCCTTCCAGGTAACTGCCTCCATTTTATATACTGGGCATGACGTGCTGTGGTATGGAATACCTCTTTGGTCAGTTTGGGTCAGGTGTCCTGTCTCCGCTTCCTCCCGGCTTCCCCTCCTCCCTGGCAGAACTTGAGACTCAGAAAGTCCTTGGTCAGAGTAAACATTGCTGAGCAGCAACTGAAAACTTCAGTGTAATCAGCGCTGTTCCCAGGCTGAAAGTCAAAACCACAGCACTGCACCAGCTACAAAGAAGGAGAAAAATGACTGCTACTGCTGAACCCAGGGCAGAATCGTAGAATAGTTTAGGTTGGAAGGATTTTCTAGAGTTCCACTGGCCCAAGCAGGAGGAATATTTTGCATAAATATTGTGACAGATTAGCAGGGCAGTAATTGCACTTGCAGTATAAGCAATCATCTACAAGAGATCTTCAGCTCAGAGCATTTGTATTTCAACAATAGGACATGAAAACTGGACTCCATCCAGGACAGTTGTTACGCATATCTTCAACAAAAATGCTTTAAGAAAGTACAGGATACTATGTGAAATTATGGTGAATGCTGAGATTTGGTGGAAAGTTCAACTGTATTTACCTCAAAACATACATAGAAGTAGTTGTGGAAATGCTTTTAATGGCTAAAAGTTATTTTCCAGTACTTGCCATGGGTGCTAGAACAGTAAATGTAGTGAGTCAGTCCTTGCTACATTTAGTGACACTTCTGATTTAACTACAACAAAGTGTTTTTTGGATTGTTGAACATATAGTCCTAACGAAGCAGCATTCATGTCAGAAGTCAATTGAAAACACGGGAATTACTCAGATTAAGAAAATGTTAAGGATTCTGAAATAGGCCTGCGAAATGTTTGTGGAAAATTCAGTTCTCATAATACCCTTTCTTTAGCAGTGCATTAAAGATATCTGAACAGAAGTTTCCTTGGTTTATGCCAAGTAAAGGGCAAGAAAAAACTGATGGTGTGCCCTTATTCATTACCAGCATGTGTTTATGAAGTTTATTTATAATATTTTTGGAATTTTTTTAATTAAGCTGTTTAGATTGCAAAAAATTTCTAAAATACAAACCAAGTACAACTCTGTTAAAGTAGATTTAAAATGTAACTTTTGCCATTATGTCTACAAATAATCTACCTTCCAGGTTCCACTAGCTCCTACACAGAAGTCCGGTATAAACCTTCATTTCTAAAGGATGATGAGCTCCGACAGTTAATCCTTAGGGTAAGTGGAAGGTATCTTTCAGCAAAATAATGTCCTTATTTAAGCTTGCTATTGGGTTTTTAGTTGGAGAGTGTTTTCACATCTTTTTCTTCAGGCAAGTGCTTTGATGTACTTAAGTTTATAAACTCTGTACACTGTACAGGCTTTTTCATGGTGTTACAGAAGATGATTTGTGAGCATGGCATACAGCTGCCCCTGAAGGGATAATAAATTTGTATGCAGTCTGCATATTTAATACATACAGGTTTTTATATTGATATTGAAGTCTGCATGCAAGTATAGGGAATGCTTTTAATTACACATAAATACAGTTTCAGTTGTTTACTCTCCTTAATTTTAATTTTTTAAATCTTGGAAAAGATGCAGAAATAATACCCTAAAGAAAATCTTCCTTGTTTTTGCACTTTGTCGTATAGCAACACCCCTTTACTCTTTCTCATTTGCAGCTATTTTCTTTTTCCTTTTGCTGCAATAGAGGGCTTTGCCAAGGTCTGTAAGACGACTCCTAAGTTAAGCTGTTTTGCAGCTGGCCATCTCTTTTCCCAGGGCTGTGTTTAAGCAACTTTAGCTGTCTGTAGCTGAAGGTCTGATTTGGTCCTTGTAACCTCAGTTGCTCTTTAGTGTGATTTATAACTTAGCTAATTAAATCAGGTTTAAAAGTATGTTTCCTTGTAGTCATCAATATTCATTGTATTTTAAAAATGTATATTTTAAAATATGGTATCCTTGTATTTTCAGGCAGCAGATGGATTCCTATTTGTGGTTGGGTGCAACAGAGGAAAAATTCTGTTTGTCTCAGAATCGGTTTGCAAAATACTGAATTATGATCAGGTGGTTATAACTGAGCTTCTTGGTTTGCTTTTGCCTTGCATTTTCTTAGAAATATTTAAACTTTTACATTTTATTGTATATTGCTATAAACAGTCCGTGTATATAATTCCTTGGTATTTCTTCTGTTTAACCTCCTTCAGAGTAAGGGAATATCTGAAACAAGATACTTGCAACTGCTGTTACTCAGTATTTCTTACCTGAGTAATAGTACTAGATGTCAATCTATCATCCTTAAGAAAACTGCTAGCCTGAGAGGAAGAGATAATTTGAAGATGTCCTCATTTACATCTCCACTAGATTTTCTTTTAAATGACAAAGTGATTTGGGTTGGTTTTTTTTAGGCCAAGGAAAATTGCAGTAGTGGAAGTTAATTTAAGCTTTCCTTGGTAATGTCTTTATGCTCAGATGTGCTACTTAACACCTCATCCACAATAACTGTCCATGTAGATACTCTTGAAGGAAATCAAGATCTTGTGAATTATCTTAACCTGTAAAATAAGAGAAATAGGAAAAATGCAAGCACCTTACAGTAGTTGACATTGAACATCATGGACAATAACAACAAATAATTGAGGCGTAATAACTTGTTCATATATTTGTGACTTCTGTTCTGAAAACAGAGGCTAGAATAGTTAGTGGTTCCATCTGACTACTTCTATAACTTTGAAACCCTTTGTGATATGTTCCGCTTTCTTCATAAGTAGAAGAGTAACCAATCTGGACTGTATTACATATGTTTTATAGATTTTTAAAGATGTTTTATTTAAAACAAACCAAATCCCAACCACCAAAACTATATCTTTTAAAATTAAAGTAAAATGAATCATGGGAACAAGCATAAAGGAGATATCTTTTTATTTTTTATAAAACTTCTGCACTGAATTTACTGAAGGACTGAAAAATACCTTTTGGAGTTTCTAACATCAGACATGCCTACTTCGAGACCCATGAGATCTTTGCTATTCCAGCCAAAGAGGTTCAGATAACATGACTTACTTAATGCATGAATTCCTTAACTTATTCGTGAATCATTGTAGGTAATGAATGTCACCCTGTGTATTTTGACAAGGCTGCTATTAGCCTTTCTCAGTGGCGTACAGAATCACAGGATCATTAGGATTGGAAGTGACCTCTGGAGACCATCCAGTCCAACCCCCTGCCAACGCAGGGTCACCAAGAGCAGGTTACACAGGAATGTGTCCAGGCAGGTTTTGAATGTTTCCAGAGAGGGAGACTCCACAACCCCCTGGGCAGCCTGTTCAGTGCTCTGCCCCCCTCAGCGTAAACAAGTTCTTCCTCATCTTGTGGTGAAACTTCTGATGTTTTAGTTTATGGTCATTGCCCCTCTCAGCATTTTCCCTTTGTAATTGGGTTAGATGGGAACTAGGCAAATGAAAGAGGCTGTACATTTATCTTGCTTTTCATTAAACTGATTTTTGACTCTGGCTTATTGGAAAAGTGCTCCCCTTTTTATGTATGCAGTGACCACATAGCAAGTAGTGTGGGTCCAAAGTTAGTTGCAATTCAAATCTAGTGTACTGCTTGTTAACAGAAATCATATTATGTGTGTAAATAAAACATTTGATTTAACATTTGATTTTACAGAACATTTTAATGTCTGCTAAAATCTGCTATTTTTCAAAGGGGAAGTAAAAAATTGCCTTTACTACCCTGCTTTTATAAAAATTGTGTTTTAAAAATATTAATGGCAAATTAAATGAGGATCAAAATATTGATGGTTAGAGTAACTGCGTTTTGACTTCTAATGGTGTAGGAAGTTGTTTTTCTGAGAAAAGTAGTATGTGTAGGGTCATGTTCTAAAACAATGTGGTTCTTATATCTCTTCTCTGGGGGGGTGGTTTTGTTTTTGGTTTTGGTTTTGTTTTAAATAGGCCAGTTTAATTGGACAAAGTTTGTTTGATTACTTGCATCCAAAAGATGTTGCAAAAGTAAAGGAGCAACTTTCTTCGTCGGATGTCACTCCTAGGGAGAAGCTCGTAGATGGGAAAAGTAAGTCATATTTGAAAGTGCTCAGATTTTTTAAAAAAGACTTGTTAATAAATCTAGTTATTATGCAGGATATATTCATGTGTTTATATATGCATAGATGTACAAACATGAGGTATAATTTCTATGAACCAAACACATTTGACTGCTTATCTGCTGCTTAGAATGCATTAACAGTTTCAAAGCTAGCCCAGAAAAGAATTATTGTTAGATAATAAGAATTACTGAAACCTGCATTGTTAAACATTTAGCAAGATGTGGTCTGATGTTCTTCCTACCAGGCATACTACTTTTTTTTCTTGTATTTGATAGGTCTTGTCAATACAAAAGACCTGATGTAGTCGAACATGGGATAAAATACTTCAATATCAAGAATCACTGTCTTCTCTGAAAATGCTAAGTGTCAATCCTAATTTAACCAAATCTTATTTTGTTTGCAGTTATTTCTAATATGAAAAGCATTATATATTGTGCAGCTAATAACCATTTAATAGCTGGCTTTTATCAGCATCTTTGCAGTTCTTCCTTGTACCAAATAGAGTTTGAAAGTTTATAAAGCATATTTGTTAAAATACCATTCAAAATATCAAGAGGGTTTAAAAATAGTATCGTAGTTCTTTCTAGTTTTTGAGTCTTTGTGGCAGTCACACTTTCTGTGCCCTATTCAAGTTAGACTTTTCTCATTTTTAATTGTAAGGACAAATTTAGACAGGTAAACAGGAGAATGTACTGGAAGCTGAAATGAAAAAAAAGGCCTTGTATTCTGAAGTTTTGTTGTTTGATTTTGTTTGTTTGGGGTTTTTTAACTATTTTACTGAACTTCTGTAAGCTGGCTTGCAAGTACACACAGATTTTCAAGCTGGCCCGGTTCGACTGAATTCTGGTGCTCGACGTTCCTTCTTCTGCCGGATAAAATGTAGTAGGACCACAGTCAAAGAAGAAAAGGAATGCTTGCCCAACCCAAATAAGAAAGGTATTCAAACTATAGATAAAGCGGGGGCTTTCTGTCTTGAAATTCTTTATGCTCAAGTTCTGAGTCAGTAGTGTGACCCTTGTAGTTATCACTAAAAGTAGCTGTAAAGAAGTGTAGATACATAACTAGAGACACGTTTTGAAAAACAGTTTAATTGTATTCTTTCTCCTCCCTGTTTACTCCTGGAAAAGAAGGAGGGAGAAACCTGAGTTACAGTGGCTGTTTAAGAGTGCGTGGTTTGTTGTAGTCAAATTTTAGAAGTCTCAGGGAGATTTTTGAAAGCACTGGAGCAGATCAGAAGGAGGAAACTAAGTAACGTGTGTCTTGAAGATATCTGTGTGACTAAGGCCTGCAAAATCTACTGTTTTGAAGGAAAAAAGCAAGTAAACCAACTTTTTTTTCAATTTACTTTTTGTGTTGTGTACTTAGAAGTATGAATTCTTTTTCTTTTACTATTAAAAGTTAATTTATCAGTGTAATTCCATTATTTTTTCGCAATAATTTTAATCTACTTCATATTTTGGTATGCCTGTACAAGAGCTGACTCTTGTAAAGTTTTCAGTGAATGGATCTTTTTAAAATGTGATTTCCAGCTTCTGTTTAATACCTTAGTATTGATTTTTGCAAAGGCGGGCTGAAATTGTTTGGCATTAACTAAATCCGTCTACTTTAGTATTTCAGTGTAACCTGTTGAGATATGCTGTACAATAGTAAATGTTAAAATAGGTCTGTAATTGTAAGTAAATAGAATTCAATCTCCCTTGGTGTGCCTGCTAACTTGGTGTGAGGTAAGAATTTAACTTTTATAAAAGTTTGTCAGGAAAGCAGTATTCAGAGAAGGCGCTTTGGCAGTCTGAGAAATTGTGACAAAGTCATGGTAGATAATTCATTTTTTCATTTTGCATAGTTGATAGGAAATCGCATCTGTGTAAAGCATAGTTTGTTCAGAATGGAAGTATCAAGAGTCCTTTGGTAATTCTTTGAAAGATAGTTCAAAAAAGATAGTTCAGGGCGCATAATGTCATCTCTATGCCTTGGTGTGTATGGGGATGTTTGTATGTTATATAGGCAGCAGAGAGTCTACCAGCCATAGGGATGAATGACAGTGTAAGCTGTAATTTAAGATTTATGAAATATTTGTGTTCCCAGAGAACTGAGGATTTCAGAAGCCTGAGATAAATTGAAAACAAGCTGGGTTGTTTTGGGTTGCTCTCTTGACCGATTCTTTTAGCAATTGCAGTATGTCAAAGTCATCATGTTCACAAAAGGTGAATTGATTTGGAAGCTACAGAGGGCCGTCTAGTTTATTTTCATTTACAATACATATGCAACCATATAAGGAGAAAGTGATCTGTGGGTTACCGGACTGCTGGTTTACTTTTATTTCTGTGAGGCTGTGTTTGAACTGCCAACACCTATAACTTATCTTCCTAGACCTTACGTAGGGTTAGAAGTGCTCTCTCCAGGTAAGCCAAAATTAAGTTGTACAGAATTAATTAAAAAATACTCTGTAAAAATATCTATAGTTTTGTACAGTTGTTGTAGGTGAGCATAAAATATAGTTGCTGTGGTCTCACAGTGAGCAGAATAAAAGAAGGTAATTCAGTTTACTTTTTGAAACGTAACTGCTTCTTATTTCATTGCTTTTCATTAGATCACAGAAAATACTGTACCATTCATTGCACTGGGTATATGAAGAACTGGCCTCCTAATGAGGTGGGAGTAGAAGAGGAAACTGATGTGGAAAAGGACAGTAGTAACTTTAACTGTCTTGTTGCAATTGGGAGGTTACACCCTTATATTGTTCCACAGAAGAGTGGAGAGATAAAAGTCAAAGCAACAGAATTTGTTACACGGTTTGCCATGGATGGAAAATTTGTTTATGTAGATCAGCGGTAAGCGTTTTGTTCTTTAATGAAGAGAAAATGATAATGGCACCACCAGTTAAATTTTCTCATCCTTTTGATCAGAACTGTGATTTTTCAGACAGGATAGAGTTTTTAGGTGCAATTCATTTTGAATCTGTGAGTAGTTGCACTTTGGTTTTTTGTCAAACAAAATGTAATGTATAACAGTGTATTGTCCTATAGGAAAAGGTGAGGTAGCAAGATTAAAATGTCATACAATGCGCTCATGTACTTACTTATTCATAATGAAAAAATCTCAAGTTAGAGCTTCATAGTGATGTATATGACTTAAGCAATAAACGCTTCGCCAAAAATTATACTTCTTTAAATCTTATTATTTGGAACAAGTACATTCTATCTAAATGAGGTACCAAATTATTTCATTAGAAGTGAAAGTGAAGCTCCTATTTCCTGAACTTCCTGTAGCAGACTTTTATTTGATGTAGAGACTGAGTCATTATCGTCACTGGAAGCTTTTTATTGCTTTCAGTCATCTTGTCTGCCATCTAAAAGTGACAGTTTAAACCTATTCCTTACAGTGGCAGAGCAAAATTCAACTACTGGTTGTTTGTTTTTTTTAATGACTCCTACATGACCTGTGATTGTCTAATGGGAAGACCTAATGATCAAAAGTATTTTGTGTGTACTTGTGGTTTGCATGTTTAAACACTGTTAATTTGTCTTTAAATTGCCATTCCTTGCAAGTGGATAATTTGCAGCAAATAATATTTCCTGTTGTTTTAGAGCTATACTAATGCTGTATTTTCCCAAACATGAATACAAGCATCTATTTCTTTCCATGTTAATTTTCTGCTTTATCTGATACTGAAGAAAACAGCTTTGCAGTTGTTTGAATCCGCTGTAGTTCATGTTTTTATTTCTAACAGTGCAACAGCAATTTTAGGGTATCTGCCACAAGAGCTTCTAGGAACTTCATGTTACGAGTACTGCCATCAAGATGATCACAATCATCTAGCTGAAAAACATAAAGAAGGTATAAAATAATTGGTCTCCCAGACTACTTACAACTACGTTTAGCTGCTGTGTGAAAACACTACAAATCAAAATATCAGAAGCTGAGAATTAAGAAAACTAAACAATCTTAGCATTGTCCTTTTCCACATCTGTGTTAAGACATACCTTCATAAATCTTGTAGTAAAAGCAGAGAGAAACTTCTGTTGCCTTGGATCTTGGTGCGGTGCTTTAATTGCAAGGGAATAATGTTAATGCTTCCTTCAGCCCTCTGCTTCAGTTCTTTAAAAGAATGAGGAAGGTATCCTGAAAAGCAAGTGTGCTAATCATATAATTAAAGACACTGTTTATGAAAGCTCACAAAGTCAGGAGGCTTCCTACTAATGGTTTGCAGAAGCATACCACTTGGGCTTTAATTTAAGATAAATAACATTGCTGAAACTATAGTTTGGTTTTAGTAGGGGTCCTGTCCTGTCAGTTGTTCTGGCATTTAAATTGTGTTACTGGCCATCAAAACCATTTTGGTTTTATGATGCTATGAAACAGATTTTTATTGTTATTAAACTTTATCTTTCCAAGAATAAATATGGTGATTACAACTTTCCTTTCTTATTTAGTGTTGCAGAATAAAGAGAAAGTATTTACAAATTCCTACAAATTTAGAGCAAAAGATGGGACTTTTGTTACTTTAAAGAGTCAGTGGTTTAGTTTCATGAATCCGTGGACCAAAGAACTGGAATACATTGTATCAAACAACACTGTGGTATTGTAAGTAATTCATATGACCTCCCCATGTTATCTTTTTGTCTTAATTACAGTTAGCATTAACAGGAAGCAACCTGTTTAAGAAGCAGAACAAGACTAGAAAATATCAGCACTGCACAAAAAGTGGTTGAGTAACCTGGAAGAACATTTTTTTTTGCCTTTACCAGTTATTTTTATTTCAGGCTTAAGTCATGGATTTGACTCTGAAAACTCTGCTATTTCCCAGTAGAAAAAAAAAGAAAAATTGAAAGAGGTGAAAAAATCCCTTTAAAGGCAGAAATGAAGGCTCTTTTAAGAAAAGTAGATATGAATAAGTGGAAATGTGAAGTTAGTTCTGCTTTTCCCTCTGAGTTTTACAAGACTGCATGTCAGTTGACCTAATTTTAAATGCTACCCTGCCTGCTGCATGTGAGAATGTGGAGAAGCAGAACTGATAGACTGTAGAAATGCAAGGCAGGACAAAAAGATCATCTCCAAATTGATTGCAAGGGAGGAGCCTGTGGGACAGTAAAGTCTGTATTTAAATCTTCCTTTTAATTCTTTTTCATTTTCTGTGGCTTACAAATGAGCTATAATTTGGGTTGATTGTTGCAGTGATACTGAGAATCTTTGCCAATGACTGGGTTTTTGAGAGGGGGACAAAGTTGTCAAAGGGGTCTTTTACCCATTCTGTCGCTGGTTGATGTCTTAAGTCAACATGTCTGTTTTGGCCATGTCCTTTTTTCTTCAAGAAGTCAGAGAACAGCCATTAAGGCAGTCTATGCTATCCAGCAGCCAAAGGCCACTTTTGCCTGCCCTTCAGCTGTGGGCATCTACGGCTGTCTGGAGGAAGGAAGGTAGGCAGAGGCTGCTGGTGAAAGGCCTGTCCTTGTAGCAGTTTTTTCTGGTTAGCTGGTCTCCCTCCTAGTAGTAAATACAGTGGTGGTGTTCTCTTGTCATGGCACACAGACAACTATATTGGCCTTTCTTTATTTGGAGAATAAGTGAAAATAATATTTCACCCAATGCTTCAGAAACAGTACAAAGGATTGAACATAGAAACATGCTACTAGTTCGAGGATATAATTTTTTTTTCTGTGTAAAATGTGGTTGAAATCAAACATAAATATGATGGTGTTTCCCTGTGAAAAACTTGCTGATTTGGGGTCTTGAAAATAATTTACTTTATTTAAATCTTAGAGGTCATAACGAGTCAGCTGAAGATGAGGTCCTCTACAGTTCCCAGCCTGCAGAAGGCAAGTGTCGCTTCTTACAGTTATCATAGGTGCATGGAATCCTTTTTATTTTAGGTTGTGTGCAAGGAAATACTAATTGTTTTTAAAGCTAATTCTGGTGAAAATTTGTAGTTAGAGCATCCTAATTCATATCATTCTCATAACTCTGATCAGAAAAGCCTATATCATATATCTTTTCCTTCTAGCAGCTTCTACTATAGCTACTATAATATCAATGTCCTATAAGATAGGATATTATACCTCTGTCACAGCCTCTGCTCATATTTTGCCTTGTTTTCTGAAAAAAGGTAATTGTACTGAATTTACCTCCAGAATAAAGGGTGATGCTGATATTGATATATATTTTGTTAATATTTTTCTGCTACACATGGATTCTCGTTTCTATGTATTTATCTCTTTTTATATAAGGTTTTTATCTTTTTTATATAAGGCTTTTTATTTTTGCTTTTGAAATTGTTCCTTTAATAGCTGCTTTCAGTTTGTGAAAAATTCAGTGGGTTTTTTTGTTTCATGTGTTTTGCATTGTCTGTAAGAGACTGGAGGTGGTAACTGATTAAGGTTAATTTCACTACTGGAGATCAGCAGTTTTCACAAACACATTATTCACTTGTCTTCATATTGCAAATGAGACAACTCCCTCTCCCATGAGTCAGTGTTTTAAGGAATTTAATTTCTGAAAATAAGAGATATAGAACAAAAACTGCTTTAAAATGAATCCTTGCATGATTGTCCTTGCTCTGTAATGAAACCGCTGAAGACTTAAGGCTTTCTTTTTGTTTTGTTTTGTTTTAACTGTAGATGCTGTAAAACAGTCTTTAGTAAGTGTACCTGGAATGTCCTCTGGAACAGTTCTTGGTGCTGGAAGTATAGGAACTGAAATTGCAAATGAAATATTAGAATTGCAAAGGTAATAAATGCTTAACATCATACATTAGGCTTTTAAGGAAAGATAGAGAAGAGGTATATGGGAGTATGTGAGGGCTGGTCAAGTTTCATTTTTATTGTGTTATGTGTAAATATTTTTAGGTTGAGCAGTGGCTGTATGAGATACTGATTGATTATAATCCAACGTTAGTCTCATACATGTCAGAAAACATCACTGATGTCGATAAATAGTTTTGTTCTGGGCATGCAGCTTCCTTTGTTAATGAAAGTATTATTTAATTGTGACCTCAAAAGTGCTAATAACTGTGGTGCATCTGCTTCACATGACGTTGAAATGGGTAGATAAATCATTTGGGAATGGAAAATCAGTTGTCTGTGAATAATGTTCATATTTTTCTGATAGCACTGCTCTGCTAGGAGAACTTTCCTTGAAACGGTCCCCAGAGGAGCACTTTCATAGTTTCATATTGTCCTTTGCCTGATTATCCTGAATGCAGACTAAAGTGATAGCACAATTCCCTCCCATACCCAGCCACAGATTTAAAAAAACCTCACTGCATCATTCCAAAGGGGAAACCATACAAGACTCAAATTGGGAATTAAATATTGGCCCTTTTAAAAGTAACTAGTGTTGGCAGGTACACAGCTTAGGCAAGGAATTTGAAAGAGAGAAATGTAATTTTAATGTGAAGATATCTTAAGTATTTTTTTGTGGTGTGTACCCAGAGTATTTTTTTTAGTGGTGCCTGACTTGCCATATTACTCTGTATCAATTTGCACTGTATCATTTGTTGTCTAAAAACAATTTTAAGAAGTCTCTGAGCCCCCTAATTTCATAACTTTGAGATGCACATGCACAGAAAAAGTCTGTTTCACTCACAACTTTCAGGAATTAAGGCTTCATCAGATCTAACTACTTTTGTTGAGGTCAGATTTAGGATAACGGTACTATCATCAGCACAGGAGAAGTTATTTAAGTCTTAGTTTTGGGTAATGAAGCTATCCCTCAGGCTTTAGATCTTATAATTCCAGTACCAGGTAAAGGAATGCCAAGATATTTTTTGTCTGCAGAGCAGTGCGTTCCAAGGTCCCACGTAGTTCTTTCCACTGGCACTTTTGCAACTGAATCTGAAAGAGCATTAATACTAAATCTTCCAGGAGGAAGTACACCAGTTTTGGCAACAATGGTAATGTTGTAAGGAATAGGTCTCTATCCTAGAATATCTTGAGTTGGAAAGGACCAATGAGGATCAAGTCCAACACTTGACATTACATGGGGTAGCCTAAAAGTTAAACTATATATTTAAGAGTGAAGTTCAAACAGTTCTTGAATACTGACAGGTATGGGGTCATGACCACTTCCCTGGTTGTTTCAGTGCTTGACCATCCTCTCAGTGAAGATGATCTTCTTAATATCTTCCCTGATACAGCTTTAAGCCATTCTCCACGTCCTACTGCTGGACACCAGAGAAAAGACATCAGCACCTCACTCTCTGCTCTCCATTATAAGGAAGTCATAGACAGCAATGG
Source organism: Myiopsitta monachus (assembly GCA_017639245.1). Classification (NCBI taxonomy): domain Eukaryota; kingdom Metazoa; phylum Chordata; class Aves; order Psittaciformes; family Psittacidae; genus Myiopsitta; species Myiopsitta monachus. The sequence goes on from CM029920.1 coordinate 85,099,904, forward strand.
GGTCACCTCTCATTCTTCTCTGAGCTGAACAAACCCAGTATTCTCACCTTTCCTCAGAAGTCATGCCCTCTTTTCACCATGTTTGTTGCCCTCCTTTGGAGACATTCTAATATTTTTATATCCTTATATTGTGGAGCCCGAATCAGTACACAGTGCTTCAGGTGAGACCACACCAATGCTGAGTACAGTGGGACAATCCTTTCTTTTGACTGGTTAGCTTAAAGCACCTCAGGATACCACTTGGCTGTCAGGGTATGTTTTTGACTAACATTGAGCTTACTATCAACCAAACGTCCCAAATCTCTTTCAGCAGGGCTGCACTGCCTCTTGTCCTCCAGTCTGTAGGTGCATCAGTATGCCATCCCTTAGTCAGTTTCTGCTGTTTCAAAAGTGTGCCATCACTTACTCAGTTTCTGCTGTTTCAGAAGTAAGCTTCAGGTTGCCTATGAGGTTGTTAAGGGAAAATGTGAAAAGCTTTACTGAAGTCAACATCAACAGCATCCAATGGCATCTTCTCATCCACTGTGCTAGTCACCTCCTTGTAGAAGGCTGTCAGGTTGGTTAAGTGTGATTTCCTCTTCATAAATCCATGCTGAAGTCCAGGATTACCATCATCTTTTCAGCTGTCTCTTCATCAGAAAAAATATTTAATTTTCTGAAACAGTAAAAACCGTGGTCTGAGCTGAAGAGTGTGATGAGTGACAGTGGTAGATGTTTCTTAATCTGTTTCCATTAGTCTGGAATTGCATTCCAACTGTGAAGCCACATCCTTTTACTAGAACAGTCGAATTGAACAGTTGAATTGAACAAACAAAAATTGCCACTTAACAACAGAAGTTAAGTCCACTACAAGATGTGTTGGCAGGTTGATGGAATTCCCCAGCAAGGAGGAAGAAAAGCACTAGCAACAAAAAAAGGATTGATACCAGCAGCAGCGAAGATGGGGTGTTACATTTTGGAAATACCATTGTTAATGTCCTCTCATCAGTACCACCTAGACAGAAAGAGAGTCACTTAATAAAATTAATTTATCAATACCTTTCTGAAGACTGAAGAAGTTGTCAGAAGTTCTCACCTCTGACTGTTAATATCCCAGGCATGACCCAAGAGCTTAATTTGACTCTTGTTCTAGATGCTTCAGTCACCTCAATGTGATGTTCTCGATTGAGATGACCTGACTTTTGCTGAAAATGCTTATCCGTGTGAGTATATGTGTGTCATCAGCTTACGGAAACAAGTTGAAGTAGATGAATACTAAATTTGCTGAATGATGAAAGAATGAATGCATTCCTGGGAAAATCTTCTTCAAAGCTGTGCCTCGAAAGTTCTAGTATTTGTGTTTTTAAGAACTACAAGCAGTCTGTAAGAACCAGCTGTTTCTGGGGATGTCTTGATGTAGTTGCTTGCACCCGGATGTAGTTCACTTTTCCAGAGCTGTTGCTGGAAACAGTGCTGTGTTTCTTTCCTGCCGAAGAGCAGAACTTCATGCTATTTCTTCATTTCTCATTTGTATGAAATCAAGTTATCATTTTGCACACGCTGTGGAAATCAGAATTAAACAAAAGAGCGATCAGCGGCTAACACAGCTGTTTTTCATCAAACACCTTTGTGACTACAAACCTAATCCAGTAGGATGAGTGCGTTTATTACCTGAATCTGCTCTCTGCATTTTTAGTACCAGTAAGATACTGATGGTTCTCAAGCTGTGTATCAGGCATCAAGTTTTCTTAAAAACTCTGGGACTATGCCTGTAGTTCTGTTTACAGCCAGATTTGAATTGAATTGGCATTTGATGAATGATCAGTTCAGTTACAGCAATGCAGTTAAAACAGTCTGTTCAATCTGGAGTTTCTCTCCTGGCTTTTAGAGATGTCAGTACTGCTTTTCAAATGGCACATGGGAAATTAGAATGTAGGGAACTAACCAATATTCACCACAAACAGCTCTTGATAGGCCGTTTATTCATCCATTTTCTATCTTTCCTCCAATGCCTTAGCACATGTCAGATCTGATGAAATGACAGAAACAGAAGCATCCAGAGTACCCCAATTTTTCTATAGCCTTGTCCTTTGGGAGTTAGGAAGAGCAAGGAGAGATGGGAGCAAAACTGTTCAAAGGGCCCTGGTATGACACTTTCATTGTTAGTTTTGTATCTGGCACATTTAGTGAGGGAGGTTGAGATACATCTCAAAGAGTTCTGCTAACAAAAAGTGGTCTTTATTTTTAGTTGGAATTTTTTGAAAATATGGAGAGACAGGTATAACAAAATAATAGCAGAGGGAACATTAGAAGGATGTGGTGTTTTCCCTCTGTCATTTAGCAGAACCTCCTTATGTTGTCTGTGTGCTAGATGTATTTGAAATATACTTATTTGTCTCTGTGCGTGATTCCGAAACCTGTTACTCTTTGGTCTGTCAGTGCTGGTGATTCAAGAGAAAAAATAAAAGTGTGCTCAAGTGATTATGACCATTGGCCTTTATTGATCTCTTTGTGTTATCAAAACTTGGAGCAGGAGACTTAGAATCTTCAGGAGAATTTAAGACATCATTGTCTCAGATTAGCTGGCTTGTGCTTCATCACTGGGGAGGCCTGGTGGGTTCTGCAGTAGGCTATTTTTCAGTTGATGTCACTTGATAAATCAACTAAACATGCAATTTTAGGTTACATTCTTCACCATCTGAGGAGTTAAGTCCCTCACATCTCTTGAGAAAGTCACCTTCTCCAGCTTCAACTGGCAACTGCAGCAATGTGAGTATGTCACTGCCTGTAAAAATCTGAAAATAGAAGGTTAATGTCAGGTAGCTTAAAGCCCGTGTTGAAATGAAATTACCATGACTTATATTTTTGTGAAAGGCTTTGTAAGGTATTGCCCAACTACCTGGCAACTGTGAACATCTTTTGAGAGGTGTGACAGCAGTAAAAGTTCCAACCTCACTTATGGGGGCATCAGTTCAAGTCTGAAGGGGTCTATTCCTGAGGCTGAGAGCACTGCAGTCTCCACTCAGTTATTAGGATCTCTGCTGAGGCTCTTCAAATACACTAAATATGAGTGCGATTCATGTGATGAGAGCTTTTCTGGATTTGGAATTGCATTGAAACTTCTGCTAAAAAACTGTCAGAGGGTAGAAATGTCTTTACCTGTTGACAACCTAAATATAAATACCAGATCCTGTTTTCCGTAACTTGTACTTTTAATGTTCTTGAAAACCCTTTTAAAAAGTCTTCGCTGAATGTTTGCTGATGTTCTCAGTTCATGAATGTTCCAAATTTTTACTTTGAAAAAAGTAAAAATAAAATTAAAACCTTAGTCTTCTAAAAATTGATAGAATATGCTATTTTGCTAATCCAGTAGTGCTGGTAACACCACAAACGATAACTGTCATTGATATTGACCATACCTGTGGAATAATTGGATATTTTCTTAAGTATATTGTGTCTTGTGCAGTATATGAAAAGACATTTACTTCTCTATCAGCATTTCTTTGAATGTAATTTTTTTTCCATTTAAAGACAGTTTGTCTTCCCCATTGCAATTTCAATTTCCTAACAATTCCGTTCTGGACTAGGGATTGTTTTGGCTTCCTCCCTTTCTTATGATCAGTTCTGCTGTGCCTTACTGCAGGTTTTTCTCCCTAAGAGTTGGTTGAATTCATATATACTGAACTCTCTAAGTCTTGCAGCATCTCATCATAAGGATAACTTCATCGTATTCACTGAAGGTTTTTCTTTATTTTATACTTTGATATCCCATTTGTTCCTAAACTGCTTTTGTAAGGCTTTTCAACTTTATATACACAAGTCAGGCAGCCCAAGCAACCTCTCCTGCTAAATTGCATCTTTGAGCTACATGAAACAAATGACAAGAGGTTTTTAAAAAGGTTGGGTTTTTTTCCTGGTATGTTTGGGTCATAATGACTTCCATCTCTATCGTTGCTAGCCTAATTTTTCTGGAGAGCAAAGATTTTTATCACGATGGTAACAAAATGCAAAATAAGAGAGAAAAGTTTATAACTCATATGCTTTAATGCATATGGAACATGGGAGGTAGGAGGGTCTTTTGTGTTTTTTTGTATGCTTTCACTAGAATGTGTCAACATTGACAAACATGATGCCACTGGGAATTTGTAGTTCATGGTACTAGACATGGAATGTATATACCGGTACAATTTGTTGCACTGGATTTATTTGCTGAATATTGAACCCTCAAAGAAGATGCCATCACTGTCAAGTATATTTACACAGATGTGTAAGTAACACCTTTTATTTAAGCCAAGTCCAGCGCTATGTAAAAATTATTCTTAAATGCAGTAGATCTGCATAGTTTTCATTTACTCTATTTAGTTCTTAATACTTTGACAGTGATTTAAGTTTCTGAAATGTAATAATTGTGACTAAATTCAGGATTTAATTCTGACCTCTTTACTACTTCTTTCAGGTGCCAAATAAAGAGTTGATTCAGTTATGTCCTTCGGAATCAGAAGTTACAGAGACTTCAGAACAAAACCAGGGTGCTAGTCCATATCCCAGTAATGAACCTCTCCTTGGTAAGATTTGTTGCTCCTGCAGTTATTTGGAGGGTTGCATGGGAAGACATTTCTGATAATGGTGTTATTTTTGATTGCACAACTTTACAACCATGTATAAATTGTAAAGAGGTTCGTCTGTCTGTCTGAAGATGAGAGGACTCTTCAAACTAATGTGTTATAATTGGAAGGCAAACAGCAAAGTTTGATCAGTGATTGAATTTTGTGACAAAAATAACATTGTGTAATAGAAATTTACCATTGCATTCTTGCATGCCACAGTTTTAATTAGGTACTTAGTAGTTCTCTCTCCAGAAAATAGAGAATTTCAGTGCAGTGTAATGGAACTGGTTGTAGTTTGTGAACTTGTAAACTTTTGTCCTTTAAGCACTTCATCTCTTTCTTAACTGCAAGCTGTGAATAGTCAATACAAAGAGCTAGTCAAAGTGTTTTAGAAAGAATTTTATTTTTCCCTATCCCTTAGTTCAAGCATGCACTAAAGCAGCAGTTTGTCTGGATATAGAATTCCCTGGCCTTGTAAGAGGAGAATTCTGTTGGTTTTAATATAAAAGGCAAAGTGCTATGAAAGTAATGTTTATGCTTATGCTGTATTTCATCTCTTAGAAACTGTTGCATCTCCCCCTTTCATTTCCATTACCAGAGCTTTATTCATTTATAACCTATAACTTTCTTCCAGTTTAGCTATGAGCTCTTTGTATAAAAAAAAAATCCCAAAGGGGAGAAAAAAAAAAGCTAATCCTCAAGTAAGTGTTTGAAAAAGAAATCCAAACCGACCACAATTATCCAAGATGGGCAAGGAAATGTTTTTCATTGATACTTGAGCCAAAGCATTTTACCTTACTTTTATTAAAGGCAAGGGTATAGTGTTTATTTCTAGAGCTAACACATAGTAACTCTTAAGGTTCAGGAGTTCATCTGGCAGAGTACATCAGATGAGAATTCAGGTACAGCAACTGTATGTCACTTCAGTGGGAAGCAAAGTAGAATGCAGTTTTCTACTTCAGTGACATGAACTTCACTGCATGGGTACAAGTTTTGTTAGCTAGCAGTTGGAGGTAATCCAAGGGATCAGCAAGACTTCAGTCATTGTCGTAAATCAAGTTATCAATGTCCTTGTAACTGTTTGTGGATAGCCATTATTTCTATTACTTGATTATTTTTTTTAACATATGTTTGCCTTGACTGCAGAGGAAGGTGCTATTTAAAAACAAATATGTTCTGAAAATTACCATATTCTTCATGCTTTGTACTGCTTACATTAATGTTTTAATAATTTTATAGGTGGTAATTCTCAGCTGGACTTTGATTCAATATGTGAAAATGATGACACTGCTATGACAGCTCTTATGAACTACTTGGAGGCTGATGGAGGACTTGGGGATCCAGCGGAACTCAGTGATATACAATGGGCTCTCTAGTTTTGCTTTTTCAAATTAAGAAGGAATGCAAAATCCGCAATGCACAACAACCATACATCCTCAGTACTGTATTATAATTTTTTTAATGTGTCATTTGAATTCATACTTACTGTCTATATATTTCTAAAGACTGAAGCCTTGTTCAGAGAGAGACAGTTTCTTCTGATGCACCTATGGAAAAATGCAATATTTTTTTCATGATGGGGAAACCTTGGAATTTTAATATTGACCCATCTGTAACTGGAATGCTTAAAACACTATATTTTTGCTAAGAAGCTTTAACCAAAAGGTACTGTACAGTGTACAGGAATACTTTTTCTTAGTTTTAATACTTAACCCTTTTATTTATTGTTTTTTGTTGCAAATGGTAGAATATTGATTATCCATGTTACTTTCTGTAGAACCTACTGTACTTACACAGCTTATTTGTAACTATTAAATTTCATTGAAATGATGGATTGCACACACTACACCTGTAAAATAAGGTATTGTAATTCTCAAATGAAGCAGTTTGTGATTCCTTGTCCTTTGCAGAAGTGCAATTTTTGTAGTAAAAAATAAAGCATACAGCTCTGGGAGCAAGGATTTGCATTGGAGCACCAAAACAGTAATGTTTTGAGGAAAAAAATGGTAATTTCTCCAGTACATAATAAGGGTATAAGAAAGGAGCAACAAAATCTTAATTACTATTTTGTATTATTTGTAATGTGTTATTAGAGGGGCAGTGCATAGAACCTAAGAAAAGTAATGCTATAACTTTAATAAAGCACTTTGGTCTCACCATGGGTTATTTACTAACTTAGGGAAGTTTGAATTGTCTTGGTCCCAGAGTGAGGCTAGCACTGTCTGTTAGTGCAAACATGTTCTGTACTATCTTTCGTAGTCTCCATGTTTTTGGAGAGAGTAGGGTGATTTTCTATTGCTTGAGTCTGTGACTTTTGAAAGTATTTGTGTAATATAGCGCGGCCTGTAAGTAAATGCTATATAGGATGACCCTCTTTTTGGGAGACAGCTTTTGCAAGAATTGTAGCCCAGTTACAGAGAATTACTCAAGAACATGGCACTTAATGGGTTGTATTAGAACAATATAACATTAATATATAAACTGGATCTTTTATTTCTGGTATTAAGGGTTTAGATTACTTTTTGCATCGATTATATCTCATAAGAGCACAGTTTTTCTGCTTTGTTTTGGTTTTTAAATTCAGGTAGTGAAAGGAAAGCATTTCAAGATACTCAATACATGCATATTTAATACAGACATTTAACCACAGGTACTACCATAAGCGCTATGGTATTTGTTTTAACACTAAAGGCAGGCAGCCTGTTTGGGCTATTTTTACGACGGCCGAGGTGTGTGAACAAATGGATGTGGTAGCCGCTAGATGTCAGGCTTCTACTGTTGGATAACGGCACTTTCCTGAAGGAATCCATCATTTGGTTATGCACTGACTTCTTTGTGTGCTTTGGCAGAGCGCCTTTGTATCTTATAGATATGAACCTCTTTGCAAATGATGAATTTTTTTTGGTGGCATCTTGTCCAGATTTTCTTGAACGGATTGTTGGGTTGATTTTTATTTTTCCGTCTATAGATCTTTTGCATGTGATTTCCTGCAGTCAGAGGTTTGGGTTTTTTTACAGACATGGGGCCAAAATTATCTGCTCGCTAGCTTTATTCGAATAAACTTTGCTGTTTCTTCACAGGCAATGAATTTTGGGCTACATCATGGAGAAGAATGAGAAAAATAAACCGGTGCTTTTAAAGAATTGGTAGAACTCTGTTTGTATAAATGAACTTGGAGAATTTCAATTTTTGCTGCTGTAAAATGCATTTTCTTTTTTCTATTTAATTATAGAAACAAACTCTAAATAAAGCAAGAAATACTGCAGCTGACACAGATAAATGAGTAAATAAATAACTTGAAATTCTGCAGACTTTCCTCAACATAGTTTCTTTTGAAAACTATTCAGATGTTGTTATCGAAGGAGCATATTCACTCTTTCACAAGATTTATACAACTGTCTGGAGTCAAACCATTATTTTTTGATTCTTCTTGGATTTCTCTGAATTTCTCAGAAATGTGACTTGGAGTCTTTTGCAATGATCAACATTGTGGCTCTCAATTAATTTATTAGGTTCTCCCTGTAAGATTTGTGAATTGTTGTAGCTTAAAGCAGTCCTACAGAAAAAAGTGTGGCTTGTAAGAAGTGATGAAGTGAACACACTTTTCGAAGACAGTTGAGATGGTATGTGCTTATTGCTGTTTGTATACCAGTACAATGCTAGTAAGATATTGACAGAGGTTTTATTTTTGGCAGGGTGCAAGTTTTTGGCAGATGTGTGTAAGTCAGGTCAACGAAATGTTATTTCGATGCACTGCTGTTAAATACAAAGTACGTGTGCTTTCAGATCCCAGACCCATTCCATGAAAATATAAATGGGGAGGTTGAACTAATGAGGATTTTAGTAGCTCAAGATGATGTTCCCTAGCTAGGGTAACTTTGTCATCCAAACGTTCATTTTCTAGGTACTAAAAACACTGGTGTTGAGGCTTCACTGGGACACCTCTGGAAATGAGAGTGCCTGTAGGCTCTACCTGAAAGATGCTGTTTAAACAGAATACGTGCATACTGTTCTTCCAGAGTCTTCTTGTGGGTAGGTATGCTAAATGATAAAGCAGGTGTCAACAGGCTCTTAAAAGCCTTATTAGTTATCAGGGTTGTGCTTCGACATGGGTTAACTAATTTGTTACTGAGGGCACATACAGAACTAAAGATAAGAAAACCTTGGTGGGAGAGGAGTTCAGATGTAAGCAGCAGCTTATTTGGGAAACCAGTTCCTGTGTTGACAGGAAAACATGAGAGAATTCTTCTCAGAATTAGGAGCAGGGAATGAGAATGTGGTAGAGGCAAATACCATCTGGGTATTGTTGGAATGAGCAAGGGGTCTGGCTGGGAAGAGGGTAATAGTTGGCTGTCAGCAGTCTGAGTTGGATCAGAGGCAGACTGCAGAAAGGCCTGGACTGGCACACAGGATTAAAAGTGTTTTGGAATACCTTCATGTCTTACAGTGATGAATCATATTAAACCTTAATTTTTTGCATTTCCTGTAATGATATTTGGCAGTTGGTGTTGTGGAGGCAGAAGGATCCTTTCTGAGCTCTGCTGGATGCAACTCCTTTTTGGGATTTCCTTGTAGTGTTTAGCCAAGTGCTATGCTCTTTCATGGTTTAAAGCTGAGCTTCAGTCCATGTTTCTTTCCTTTGGTGCATTGTAGTTCTGGACTTTTCTGTAGATCTTATGCTTTTTTAAGGGTATTGAAAAATTCGGTTTACTCATAAGCACAGAAGGCTAAAGTTGGTTATTTTAGTGGTTGCTCACAGCAGTGTGATCCTGTTCATGATCCAAACTGAAATGCAGCATTTATTCTTGCATACGTGATGTTGATTCCCTCCAGACGCTGACTTCTGGCCTTTCCCACGTAGTCTTTGACTTCTGTTCTGTGGGCTGACATCCATTCATGTAAATTCATAAAATGTCTTGGAATTCCAGGAAGTAATTATCAGCTGGAAAGTTTTGTGCCACTTCGGACTTCTCTGGAGATGGTCATTTTACTCCTCTCTCCCTGATGAGAATGATTTTGTTCTACGCAAATACGGAGGTCAGGAAGTTACTTGTGGTGATAGGTTCGTGCAGATTAAAGATACAGAATTGTGTTTCAGAGCAGCAGAATTAAAGGATGCGAGAAAAAAGGCAGACGGAGTGGTGAATGAGCTGGTGAGCTGCTGCTGCAGCACCTTCTGAGTGCACCTCATTTCTAGAAGGTTGATCTGGATAGCTCTCTTACTGTGACAGATGGCTGTCATGACCAAATTTACTGGCTTGTTCCTGGCTTAATTGTTCTCAGAAACTTCCTACCTTCCTGATGAGGAAAAGACAGACTTCCCGAGACATGTCGGAGGTTCTCACGTCCTTTGGAAGTAGCGAGTTTCCCTGGTAACTTTTTATTCTTCATTTGTTTTCATGTCAAGATCTCCAGAAATAAACACAATCCTTGGAAATCATGACCAGTGTTGTGGGAAAGGTCTTCTTTGGTTGTTGCTCTCAGAGTGCTGGCCCTGTCTGGGTGGTAAGTTTTCTTCCCTGGTATTTGCAGGACCCAAGGATTCATGACTTGACATCAGTGATCTGTCAAAAACTTAGGAAACTTGGGAATGACTAGAGGAAGTAACACAATGAATGGTCTCTTTTGTAACAAAGGGGTGTATCAGTGTGTTTCTAGAGGGGAGTGGAAAGCGAGCAGCAGAACTTTGAACTATATAATATCTTGGGTAATATGCAATGCTTTTAAACAACAAATCTGACTTCAAAGATCACTTCTTTCATAATCTTACAGATAGGGCTGTGTCACAGAGAAGACAATCCTACTGGGGCTGTAGTATTTAGACAGTCATTTAAGATGAGTTGATAAAAATTGTTTGACAGGAGTGGTTCCATCCTTAGTCTTCATCTTGTCAAAATCGGATAAGCAAGTTGGTTTCTTAATCCCTCATACTTTATATACATCCAATTTGCCAGGTCTTTAAGAATACTTTTTTTCCCCTGCAGATATAGTTGCAGTATCAGATAATGTTTTTGTTATCACTGAAGAGATGGTAAATCTCTTTGAACCAACCAACCAAACCAAACAACCAAACCACACAAAAAAAAACCCCAGGCAGATGAACTTAGTGTTGTTTCAGCAAGATACAATCAGCTGCTAAAGACTTGCTTTGCAGCACTCTGTGCTGGTTCCACTCCACTCTGCGTGGAACATAAGAGCAGCCATGGTGTTTAAGACTACCCATTCTGCTGTGGGCAGCAATGGACAGAAGCTGACTCCTAAAGGAAGAGTTAGGATAGGATAAGCACAGCAGCTGCTTCGGCTGCTTTCAGCTCTGGGGATTTCCTGAGCTCAGTTTGGTTTGGCCATTTGGTAACTCCTTATGGGTGCTAATTCGAAGCTTGTCTGTTTGACCACCCCTCCACTGAGTCCATGGAAACTACTTGCATCTGCAGATTCTAACAGGAAGTGCCACCGGCCTCCTCCCTGTGTCTGGAAGAGCCACTTCTCTCTGTTCTGACTCTGCTAGCTTTGTTTGCAGCTACTGCATTTGTGGATCTCTGCTTCTGGTACTGGAAGAGACAGCAACAGTTGGTTCTTACCTTCTGTCTCTATGGTACTCATGACTCGTTAGGTTTTTATGACAGTCCCCCTGTATGGACCCCCAGCTCTAAAGCTTTTACAATCCTCCAGTTTTCAGAGCTGTCTTGCTTGTCGTTTATTACAGTAAATTACAGCCTGCCTCCAGATTGACTTAAAAAGAAAAAAGGAATATAGCAAACACCCATGTATTTTGCTTCCTGTGGTATTTTGTAACTCTTGGGCGCATTTTGTGTCCAAGTTTTGTAAGGAACTTGAGGTCTCCAGGATGGAAACGTGTTGTGTATCTAAGAAATCAGAGGTCATTATTCCAGAATCCTTACAGTTCCTTTGGTAGAAAGCCATGGGAAGTGCTCCAATGTTGTGGGAGTTTGCAGATAAACAGAAAGATCAAATGAAATGAAACTCCAGATACAGTTGCAGGAAAAATACACATTTTTTTCACCACATCCGACCTCCCTTCCCCCATGAAAACCAAACCAGTCAGGATAACTACTTATAAAAAACCCTAAGATACAATTCTATACCATGCTGCAAGCAAGATGCTTGTATGTGTGGGGCTGTGGCAGGGTGCTCCATCCATTCCTTTGTGATAAAGGGGGCTGGATTGTTTGTTCTTCTCTATCTCCATGTTTGTTGTGTTTAAACCAAGTATTTACTGATTCTGGTCAGCTTTCTTATCACAATCACTTCAGTGGTTTCAGGTTTGGTGATAAGCATAAGGGTTAGTAACTTTAAAAATGGGAAAGAGGATTATTGAGAGCAATCTGTGGGGAAAATGCTTTCAAGTGGATTATTTTCCTGCTTAAGCTAGTATGCAACTGCTCCCTTTCCAGGCAGTCACTGAATAATCCAACCCATTTCAAAACTGTTGAGTTTAGGTTTCTGTGGATTGTCTAAATAGAATTCGAAACTTCACCTTATCAGTCTGGAAGGACGTGCGGAGTGGAACTTGCATTGCTGAAACAACTCGTTTGTTGTAGTAAACACGATCTCCTTTTAGAAGGAGTGCAGGTTACCATTTCTAACTCCTCGTCTGGCTGTTGTCAGCCTGGGGAATAAGGCTTTCAAAATTTGAATTTGTGGTCTTGAGGACTGTCCCACTCAAATGCAGAGTCAAAGTTTTTCAGGTGTTTTTTGGAACAGGGGATTTGGAACCTGTAATTTAGAGTCCAGTTATTAACATCATTACGTTGGAAGCTTTTCACGGGACAGAACTTTTAACTGGTTTCAGTGGTCCTAACTCAGCTCATTGCGTGTCAATGTTACTGATGTGGGAATTAAGCACATGATGTATGGGATGATCAGATTGTGTTTTCCTTCAAAGTGATCAGACTTTCATTTGGCACTGATGTGCAAGGAAATTTACATGCACTTCTCTTTGTAATTCAGTCAAATGCCCAGTGTAATCTCGTGTATGCCAATGGATGACTGAGCCCTTCCTTGCCATTGAATGGCTTGGGAAAGAAACTTCTTCCAAGCCTTCAGGTAGCTGTAATGGAGAATGAGCTTTCAGCTCTTTGCAATTTTGGTTCTTCTGGAAGTTGAGTTTTACTGAGAATGCAGACCAGAGTTTATAGGATTTTTAATAAGTCACAAGTGGACTTTAACTTCGTAATTGATTTACACTAGCAAAAACTGAGTGCAAACTTGACTCCAGAACAATTGGTAGAATTCTTTGCCTCTGACTTCATTGTGGCCAAGATCAATATTAAGAATTATTGCAAGGTGGCTGTTAAAACTGAAGTGCAAAGTAGAAAAATGGGCTGGGTATAAATCCTCTCTCCAGTCAGGCTGTATTTTTTCTGTTCTTTCCCTGCAGTTAACACTGGATAGACATACGGGCATTTAGATAGATAAATTGCTATCTATTTGATTCGCAGAGGCTGCTGATGAGATCATCGTAGCAGAACTTGTCACTTGCAGGTAGAGTAATGCATCTTTGAGTAAGACTAAACTTTGTAAACGTTGTAGCTTTTCAGGAGAGGACAACTTTAAGTATTGTATGGCTGGTAATAGCTAAGGAGCAAAAGCAAAAGCAAGCAATACTCACATACTGCACTCAAGGTCAGTGCCACAGTTAATCACATGGAAAACAAGTTATACTCAAACCAGCATTTTGTCAAGATGTTTGTGTCAAAGCAATAACCTTAGAAAACGTTTCACATAATTTATTTCATAGAAAAAATAACAACAAGAAGGTTCTGCAGTATTTCTACTCAGGATGCCGTGTGCTTCTGTGATCTCAGGGAGCTATGTCTTTGAATAGCTTTTAAATTGCCTTTCAGCATATTGATGGAAATACAAGTTGTATTCTAGCTAAGATATGCCACAGTTTAAAATTAATAGAAAAGGTTTTGCAAAGGCATAAATTGTCGTAGAGTCTTCATGATGTTTGCTATTGTTACTCCCTTTCCTAATGGCTAAATTTAATCATCGGTTAAAAACCAGCAGTCCTTGGTACCTTTCAGGAGGAATTCTACATAAGATGTTCATTTTATGAACTTCAATTTTGAAATGGTGGCCTAATATTGATTATATATGTGATTTTGAGCTGGAAATAGTATAACCAATAATTGGTGTTAAGCAAGTGCTTTAAAAATATCTGCTGTATATGAAAGGACACTATTACTCTTTTTAAAGGATGTAGCATTTTCCTGCAGAAGGATCCCTGTTTTAGTGATACTACTAATGATGTGATAACACTGTGCAGTACTGCCTTGAGAAAGTCCAGGGTTTGTCCTGAACAGGCTGGTTCATATATGGCACAGTACAGCACCATTAGCACACCACTGAAATCCTAGGAAGAATCCAATTATGATAGCAAAGCTTCTAGGACTAACCTAATTGCCTTGTCTTCCACCAGCTTGGGTATCTCTACACAGCACTACTCAGTATGGTGTAAACATAGCCTAAAAACTTAATCTCACAGATATATGAATGTAAGTAGCTTTATTCACTTGACTAGCTCTGTTTAGAATTAGTTACATGTTTAAGTAAATATTTGCACTGGGATGTGCAAGGTAGAATTAAACTCCACAGTTAAATTGCTTCTTTGCTTGGTGGTTAAGTGAAAGCTCGTGGCAGCACGGTACTTCTGCACGGGAAAGAAAAAACAGAAAAGCAGGAAAAAAGGTGGTGCCACAGGCAAAAAACCCCACCACTTTATAGCAAAGGTTGACAACAGCATCAAAATTATATTGAGATAACTGTAAAATTGCAGTTAAATATTAAATAGGTGATCTGCACCTCAGTTTTAAACCTTGATTTGATTTCTAGTGTAACAATTTGAGTCAAAATATTTCTCAAAGGATCATTAGCTTTAGGAAAGGTATTAATAGGGTTTTCTTGAGAATATAGTTCAATAAACACTAACAAATCACTGAGTTATCTGCATCAGATACAAGTTCAAGGGCCTTTTGCTGAAACTTCAGGACAAATGCTAACGATGGGCTGAGCTTCTACTGTGGAAATAGGAAACTTGGCTGAAGAGCAAAGCCAGGATAAATATGTGAATTCAGCTGTGGTTTAGCTTAAGCGAAGCCGTACATACAGAAATAGCTGCAAACTTTACTAAGCAGATGTGACCTCCCTTTTTTGTAAGCTTGGGATAGCACTTCCAGATTTTTAACTTTCCAGTGTTATGTAGCTGATATATATATATATCATTACATATCTAGCTCTTCTTACAATTGCTGTGTATTTTAGCAATTAGCTTACTTTCCTAAAGCATATAAACTGAAATGAAAATGTTTTCCCTGTTGAAGGTCATGCTGCAGGAGTAAGGGAAAGATTCATGGGGCCAGAAGGAGACTGAGGAAGGGAAGACACTTTGTTCATAAGAATAAGTCTGTCCTGAAATGATCACATTACTTGTACTCTAGCTCAAGATGAAAACTGATCATTCACTGCTGAAGTCACGGGGGTTTTTTCCAAGTAGGTAAGATCTTCACACAGACCTCAATTGTAAGGAAAATTAAGACTAATTGGTGGCTGGGATTTGAGTCTCCCAGCTGGCTTCACTATGCACGCTCCTCTCCTTAAGCCTTTCCGTGGAAGAGTGAGTTTAGTACTCTCATTTGGCTTGTATTTTCACAGTGTGTAATGGAGTGAGGTATTGTCTCTGGCTGCACCTCCATGAGAAGTGAAGGCCTAACTCATGCTTCTTCAAAAACATCCGCTGCTCACCAGTCACTTGCACCTACCCATGTTTTTCCATTTATAGGAAGTCTTGCTGTAAAGACAAGTGCAAATTAAAACAGACATACTCAACAAGACTGACGCATCCATGTGAATGTTAACGCGCTACCCCCAATCTCACTGTATGTTGTAACTTGGAGCTGTGTCTCACCTCATCTGCCTTCTGAAGAAAGAGGATTCAAATAGGTTCTTACCTACTCTTCATAATGAGAAACCTGAAGTGAGACTAACTTACTCTACAAAATCTCATTATCGGGGTTTTCATTTGGGGTTATTTGTCAGTACTGTGGCAGAATTACATCGCTTAAATGAGTTTAATGCTGAGAAGAGGAATTAGACCATCAAATCTGAAGCCCTGCTAGGGTATCATAGGTGTTGCTGCTGTTTGGAGCTCACCAAATCCTAATGTTGTGGGTATTTTAACTGTAGTTTTGGAAGGCGAGGTCTTTTTTTCTTGATCTTTGACTAATGCTAGAATAACATGGATTAATAATGTTACCAATGAAGCTTCTCTACTCCAAGGACTGGTACAATGTAGACTAAAAATAATACTTAGCATAAGTATTTTTAAGGTATACAGGTTTGTGTATGTTTGGAAATTGTGCAACTTCAGCCATCACCCCCTGAACCAACGTTAGTCTTTTACAGAAGTAGAAACTTGGATACAGACATATCCCAAGGCTGTGATAAAAGATCCTCTCCATGGATTTTTTCATATGGTACTATCTCTTGACACACCTCAACTTGGATGCAGAGATACTTCACCAGCCTAAGAGGATACCTCAAATTCACCTTCAGTTTCCTTGGCTGCTTTGCCAAAAATGCAAACCCAGGTTATAGCATAGCACCAGCTGTGGTTGTATTTGTTTTGTAGTATGCAACTGCTTATGCCTCAGATACTGGGGTGTCCCTACTCACAGGCTCTGATCCTCATTAATTTAGTAGGTTTGCAATCAAAGGGTGATATGTGAGTGGCAGACGTTTGTAATTCCTGGTTCTTGGAGCCTTGAGGGAAAGGGTGATCCCTGCAACTGAGGCATCTGAGAGCAGGTATGAAAAAGATAATGCTGAGCCGAGACAAGCAAGCTAGGAAGGCTCTTGAGACCATGACTCCTCAGGTTTTTATTTCAAAACCAGTTAGGACCCTAGAGCCAAAGCAAAACAACCTGCTTGCAGTTTTCATTGGCATGATAAAGCTGAGACCATCAGCCAGGCAAAACTCTATCAATCGTGAAATCTCATGCATTTAGGTAAAGGGCACAAGTGAACCATCATGACTGCAATAGCTTTGCCTCTTGGCAGTGGCTGGGCAGATGGGTGGACTCCCATGCTTTAACATCAGGGTCTACAACTTAATTTGCCCTCCAGATGGCTACTGAGAGCTTTTCCTCAACCTCACAAGCAGCTAGGGCAGATTCTTTAGATGTGCTTTGTATTCAAAGATATGCGTTGGTGCAGACATTTTTGTAAATACATAAAAGAGAAGGAAAATAGGTGGGGGGGCTCTTCCACTGCTATTTGTATTCTACCTTACCTCACATATACAAGACTACTGCGTTCAGCAATTGTGCATTTCAAACAACTAGCCTGATGCTTGGGGTATCTGTGGCTATTTACTGCTTTGCTGCAGGCAACCTGTGTGACCTTTGGACTTCACTGAATACCACTGTCTCTGTTTCCCACCTGTGAAAACAAGGCTCAAAGTGCTCCACACTTCAAAGGCCGCCTTTTATTTTATTTTATTTTTGAGAATAATTGCTTTATTGTTACAATAAGAACAATCAGGAAGTGCACGAGGCAGGGGGACACCACGCGTTAGTGATGTTCTCCTACCCAGGGAGGCAGCACATATGGAGAGTTAATAGTTGCCAAATGTAATCACTGTCAAGCTAAGGCTGCTTTTCTGAACAATGTATAGAGTTATATTGTAATTATACCTAATGCCACAGCAATATAAGGAAATCGGTGTTGCAGCTTGTGCTGTAGCTCAGGTGTGGGATGGAAAGTTCTTCCCAGTTTGTTGATGAATTAGTGTAGCCTTATGTTGAAACCAAGAAAAGGAATATCAGAGAACACTGGAATGGCCAGACTTCAAAGACCTTGAGAAGTCTGTTGTCTGCTGCTGCTGTTGTCCTTGGCTGATAAGGAACACTGCTGCACCCTTAAAGTCATGATTTTGTTGGTAGCTCTTCTTGAAAAGCAGCACAAGCATAATGCAGCAGACTTAAGCTGTGTATGGCAAGTTGTGCTTGCAAGCGGTGACACCATTCTTCAGCTTGATTAATCAGAATTTAATCAATAGCTGGGACACAGCTGTCAACTGGCAAACCGGCATATGGAGCTGATCTGCGATTGAACAAAATAGGAACTTGTGTGCGCATTAGCCCTATGCTTTTGTTATAGAAATCACTGTTTATGTTTGAGTCTCACCAAATTGACAGTGAGTCTGAGTCCTTCCTGTGACTTCACTTTTTAAGGTTTTGGAGAAAATGGTATATGACGATGAGCTTTGTGCTAAAAGTAAATCCAGTGCTGTGCTGCTATCTATAGTATTTCCTGTCTCACAATAGCCCACCCAGCTGTCTTCTCTATAGCTGAATATTCAACCCTAAGTACTGATGCACTGAAGACATAATTCTGCAATGCAGCACAGTGCCAGTGGCAGCTGTAGGTATGCTATCCCCACGTATTAATACAGACTATAGAAGCTTTAGTGTCTCCTAAAAACCTGTGTGGCCAAAACATGCTGCTTGGGAATTGTCGATTTATCTGGGAGATTTCTGGGACCTGTACTCGTAATTGTTCCCTTAGGAGATTTTAGCACATGTTCCCTGAAGTATGCAGAGTGTAAAATCATGTTATTCCTGAAGACTGCAACAAGTTTGAACTCTCTAAGAGAAGGCTGTGCGTAGAAGTACCTGAATCTACACGCTTCTCTCTATGGGATGTAGCTAACCTCTGTTGTGCACCTGACCTTGGTAAGTCATTCTTCATCATCAGATACTACTGCCAGGGCAGCTACTTTGACATATAGCTAGGATAAGGAATTCTGTAAAATAAATCCCACCTTTAGTTAAATGAGATTCCCAAAGTCAAGACTCTCAGTGCCTCATTTACTGCCAGTTACTGAGCCGAGCCAGTGCTGTCACTGAGTCACCCAGAACGTTCCCATTGGATGGGGCAGCACTCATATTAGGCCAAAGAAAGCATTTAGGTTTCTCTGAAACAGTGCAAGATGATGGTCCTGATTACTAGAATGCAGGTGGTGAAGGTTCACCATCTCGTGTGCATAGCAGAGGCCAGGAATGTGCAAGGAGCTCCAACAGCTTGAGGGGGGGAAATCCTCCTGGGTAAGATGCCTGCTCCCCAGCTTGCACATGTCTTTGTCAGCATCTGGCCTAATACATCACCATGGGGAACCTTTGATTTAACTAACAGATACAGACACCCACAGAGCCAGGTAAGTCCCCAGAGAGTGCACTGGTGCACATGCAGCAGAGCATCATTCCAAACAAAGTTTGTGTCGGCTTGGGTGCAGAAACATCCCCTCCAGATCTGCCTGCTCTGGCGGGTAGAGCTTTGCTTTAAATATCATTCTATGCTGCTCTGACGTTTCCCCCCTCCTATAAGTTACAGAGCTTGTCTAAAAAGCTGGAGGGGCTTTTTCATGAAGTGGGAGCATTCAAGCAGATTGGCAGGTCTGCTGCAGGGCACCAACAAATAAACGATATCAACCCTTGCTGAACACAGTGCACATGTACGTTTCAGCTGTCAAAGAGACGCATTTGCACCTCCTATGCCATCAGGGTACATACCTCATAAAGATGAAGGCACAGCTCTGTGGTGTCCTGCAGTTATCTTATAGGATCTTGCCTTCAGAAGCTGCTTATGTAGTTTCAAACAGAAGCATCTACAAGGGGTGGAGGAGAAAAAGAAGGGTAAGATGACTGGAGATTGCCATTGTGTCTCTTGGCAATCTCTTCTTGCTGAGATTCATTTCTGGTTTGTGTTCAGTATGACACTGTCCTTGCTCCCTTGGTGTTTCCTCTTTAAACTGCCATGCTGGAGGAGCTGCTGGGCCCTGTGAGGGACAGTGGGGCACGCAAGCAAACTTCTCCCAGTGGTGTTGGAGTCACTAGAAACAGTGCGTGCCCATCTCAGGTGCATGTGAGCACGTCTCCCATTTTGGAAGGGCAGTACACTTGTCCTCCCCATTCATTTCCTCCCAAGCTACCTCCTCTCATTCTCATCCTCCCCATAGCATTAGGCTGTGGAGTCTCATTCAGCCATTTTCACAGTAATGCTTTATTTACGCTGGAAGTTCAAATTGTTATTTAAAGAGATTATTTCCCCCTGTGAAACTCCAAGAGCTACTGGCAGGCCTGAGCAACGCTCGAGATAGCTGCTTCCTCAACAAGAGCAGGCTCCAGGCTAAGTAAGTCGTGAGGCCTAGGGCAGGGAAGAGGTCACTGAGCTCTAAGCAGAGTGAGAACTCGCTTCTGGTTCCCTGGTTTTGCAAATATTATGGCTACGTTTGGGTTGGATGAGTCCAATTGTTTGAAACTGCCTGAAACTCATCTTGCTTGAAGTCACTGGGGGCCCGTGCCGGTCTCCCACTTCTCCTTCGATGTGCGTCTCCCAGCTAACGCAGGAGCGATCAGCTGTGTAATTCTGATGAGAAGCAGGAGTGGAGCTTGCCTTAGTGTCCTTCCATATGTAAAATATGTTTAATTAAAGCATACCACCACGCGCTTAAAGCAGCTCTGGTAGCTGACAGCCCAAACTGGTCACTGTAGCCGATAGGGATCCTGTGGGCTGGATGACGGCAGAGGGCATGAAAGGCCTGTGATTTTTAAGCCTTTTTTTCTCCATCATGCTGTGTCAGAGGAAACGCAGCACCGTTTCTGTCCTGCGTTACTGAAACAGTCCCTGTGATCCAGTGTTCGGGGTGAGGTGAGGGGTGCCAGTGCGAAACGTTCTGCTGTAACTTTCTCCTAGTGAGTTTGTTGACAGGAGTTCATGATGAAATGCCAAGGGGAAGCTGCCTGGCCGCCGCGGGGGGACCTGGGCCTGCACATCTGCAGGGGAGCTGGCGGGGCCGCTGCCCAGCCACACGTAGCCAAGCCTGCTGCGGCGGCCATGCCGTGCCCTGGCTGCACCAGCACACCCCGTCCACGCCCCACAGGCCAGGGCACCATTTTGGCACCATCCTCGGCCTTGCCCGTGAGCCCAGCCCGGTCCCCACTGTCCTGGCTCACAGACCCCCTGGGGCCAGAGGTGGGAGAACTGTCTCCGGAGCTTCAGGCTGCTGCTTAGATTCACTTTCTGGCTTGCTTGAGTGGAAAGGTTTGTGTTGCTTTGTTTATTTGCAGAGGTTTGCCTGGCATGGCTCCCAGTGAGCTCCTTGAGGCCGAGCGGGCAGAGAAGGTATCATGGCAAGCCCCGCCGGCCCTCTTGAACCACCATGTTTGTTGCTGATGGTGTGCTTCAGTTCATTTAGCCTCTGCTGTCCCAGCTCCAGGGGATGTGACTAACTGTGCCATATACCCCCTTCCCCATCTCTCTGAGGGGTCACCTGCTGCCACAGGAAATGCGTTCACACTGCTGTGAATTCATCACATTGTTCAGAAACATCTTTACAGAGCGTACGTATCTCATATTTATTTTCATATATATCATTCTCCCTTAGACAAAGGCACTGTTACTAACATGTGTGTGAGCTCTGAGACTAAAACCAAGCATGGGCCGTAGGAGCCAAAGAGAAGCCAGCGGGCCCACAGCAGCACGCATCAAATCAACCTAAGCCTGGGCCAAAGGAGGCAAAGAAATTATGGACCCATCTCATGTAGGAATGAGCAAATGGAGAATTTTCATGGCAGGGGCCGCTGTTTTACCCCTGCAGTGACCACATTCAGGGGTGAAAGCCCTCTGCCTCCAAGCAGCCTGGGTGGGTGCCTGCATGTTCAGTGTCTGTTTCAGTTCATGGCTCAGTTCTCAGTGCACATGTGTTGTTCAAAAGCCCTCTCTCCTTGGTGTCCATGTTTTTAACTAAGCACACAGACCGTTACAAGCACGCTGTCTGCAGAAAGAGCTATACAAAGCCTGGCATGGTATATTTTTCATTAAAACAGGATTTAGAAGGATAGTTTGCAGCTAGTGAGTCAAACTGCTTGCTGCTGATCAGTGTCCCTCCAAAGGTAAGCACAAAGCTTTTGTTCCTCACTTTTATTCACAGCTTAGCGAGGAACATATGCTTTTTGATGTATAGCTCCCAGTTAGTTTCCCGGCTTTGAACTTATTGCTATTTCTGTTTCAGAGCATTCAACTTGCTCAGCTCCAATATTCTTTCTGCACATGCAGAAAAATCACTTTTATCAAAAGCTGGTTCAGTTCAGCCAATTCTTGTTCCAGATGTTCAGATGGTAATTCCATCAGTTCAGTGATTTTATGTTCCTTAAAACCTTAACAGCAAACGTTTATGGTTTACACCTTAAACTATTTCATTCATTTTCAAAAAGTATATTAAACTTGTGTTTTAATACACAGCGTAAGAATTTAATGCTTTATTTTCAATAGGCTTATGTCTGAAGTCTGCTATTGAATTATTAATGAATCCAGCTTAAGTGTTTACTTATGTGTAAGTGCATGCATACACTCTCAAAGAAAACAAGATTCTTAAATATCATGCAGTCTAAAGTCCTGATTTCCAAAGATGAAGGGGGAGATTCATGTTTGCAAAAGACTTGCTGAAAGATAGCGGTTAACCCTGACTCCTGATTTATCTGAACTATGAAAATATCATTCCTTGGATGCCTAAGAGGGATTGAAAACTTCTTTTGAACGTTCCTTGCACGTGTTTTGTATATGAATTAAAGGCCTCGTGTCTGAACTTCCTGACATTTTTTGTTTGAATGTTAAGGTGGTTTATGTGCAAATATAGGAGTTCTGTTGTAGTTATACAAGAAGCCAGCTGAGTAAGGGGAATGGGAGAGTCAGTTGTTTGGAAATGCTGAAATAGTCCTTTGCAGAACCCAGGATTAGAAGAAATATCCACAGATGTTAAGAAGAAAGGACATTGATCACTTAAATTTGAAACTGTCCTTTAAGAACCTTTTTTAAGAGAAAATATTTATTTTAGGAAGCAAAAACACTTTAATGGAAGATGGACATAGCTGCTGTCACTGAAACAGATCTTCAGCTCTTGGAGGTCTTGGTGAAACCTGCAGTGCATGGCACACTGTTACTCGAATTAAAGGAGATCTGTCTCTTTAATGACTTTCTCAGAAGTTTTTGGCACAAAGACAAAGCAGGACTGCTGATGCAGGATCACAGTCCTCATGCCTCTGCATTAGCAAATCGTTCATTAATGAGCTGATAGGGCTAGTAAAACCATTTTGCACAATGGCATTTAGCCAACGAGATATGACAGCTGAAGGTGTTTTCCTGAAGCCAAGCTGCCAGGGGAGGTGTGCCTTCCATCTTCAGCAAGATTAGACTCAAGAGTATAATTAATCTCATCTGAGATGCACATTCATCATCCCCCCTTACATTGTTTTCTTAGGCTTGCCTGTTTTCTATGCCTTGCTTTTTCGTTTGCATGTTTAACCTTTCATCATTCACAAGCCCACTCACTTCTGCAACCCACTCCCTTCTGCAACCTGTGTTGCATCCAGCCTGTCTGTCTTGACCCTGTGCAGGAGCTGTCATGGCAGCAGGATACCTGAACACAGAAGGTACAGCTCAACAAGACGGAGCGACCCCACAGCCTGGCAGTACTGCGCGCTATTTGATTTTGCCACTGTACACCCATCCCAGCCTTCTCCTTGCTTGGTCAGCACTGTTTTGACAGGCTAAATGGTGAACAAACATTGGTGCATTCCTATGAAATATCTATATTCTGATTTTCATATTAGTTTGCTTATTGTGGAATATTTAATTTCGTGAGAATCCTAAATATTAATCTCTTCATCCCAAACACACTCCTGTTTCTCTCAAAATGTCAAAATGGAGACTTTGGGATGGAAGTTAAAATATTTAACCAGCTTGAATAGAGACATCGTTGAATAAATGCAATCTGAAAAACATTTTGATATCTAGATTTAAATCGTGTAATCACTTCAGTAATACATTCAGAAACTTTTGTAATGGGAAGAGGCAACTATTTCTCCTGTTAACCAGCAGATAAGTGAAATTCAGTTCATCCTGCACACTTCCCGAGAGGAATGCAGAAATGTGATTTTAATTTTTTCTCTATTGTTTGCCTCAGGAACGGTCCTCAAATTGTTTGGTAAATAGGTAAATAACACACATATTTTTAATTCTATAGGCTTGGTGAAGTTCCATTTATAAACTGTTCATATCAGCCATACTAACTCAGACTTGACTTACTGCTCACTTAAACAAAATCCCCTTGTCTTTTCTTACCCTTAACACAAGAAGACAGGGCTCACAAGTGATGTGAAGAGTAAAGATCATTGTGATTTTTTTCTAACCTAAAAAAAATACATATCTTCCATGGATGAAAGCTTTATTCTCCTCACTCCTGAGGTATAAAATCTCTCTCTGAAGAGAGGGAGGGAGACCAAGCTTGGTGACAGCAAAACTGATGATTGAAATCACCTTGTGCTTCTTTGAGCTGTTTTCCATGTTTCTCTCTTCTTTCTCTCAGAACAAAATAATCCCTGTTTTATAGTTGTCTGCCACCTGACTTGGAGCATGGCAACTATCGCACTGGCTGGTACAATAAGACAGCTTGGTGACAATCCTCCTCAGCCCCTAAGATTTTGCTTGTCTCCCTTTGGTTTAGAGCAGGCGATTTTAGTCATTTCGAGTGATTACCATGCATGGTGCTTGTCACCTGAAAGCAGCCCCCGCTACCCTGTGTGTGCCTGGGGTGACTCAGCCCAGGAGCCTGGCTTTGTTTCCCACCTCAGTGAGTCACCAGCAAAAGGCACTTCCAGGGAAGTCAGTCCAGGAACAAACAAGGTGCGCATATTTTGGGCTCTTGGAAATGGGAAGCAAACACAGTTCCTGCTCTAGTCTAGGCAGGATGCTGTCACCTTCCCCCACAGCCCTAGCATTTAAGGAATGCCTGAACCCACACTGCTCTCCTCTCCTGAGGGCCGCTTAAAGCCTGAGCCTGAAGGCCAGCTGACAGAGCTAGCTTTGACACTGACTCATTGTGTGAGCCGGAGTAAGTCACTACAGTTATGTCTACAGTGTGCCGGGCAGAGATATCTGCTGCTCTGGAAGTGGGGCTGGCACTGCACCACGGCTGCTTTTGCCAGCTGTGCGGCAGCGGGACTGGGCAGTGGGAATGCAGCTATTCAGCTGCTCCACATCACGCAGATGTACTGCCTCGCTCAGAGGTTTGCTCAGGAGATTCTTTACAGTGTTACACCGTGAACTGAGGTACATCCTTCTTCATCCCTTGTCTTCTTCACTGGCACTGTGGAGAGAGTAATATCCTTGCGGTAGGATGCAGTATTTGAGATTCTCTTAACAAAGGCACTTTATTCCAGCACTAGAGCTTTATGTGCTGCAGAGCCCTGCTAGAAGGCTGTGCCTGTAAGCCTGGTTTTAGAACTGTAGACAGGCTGCATTCAGTAGCACTGGCAGTATTTCATTACAGTGCAATCTAGAATCTGATGCCAAAATCAAATTGAACCTAGAGATACCTGAGAAACTGAGGAAAAATATTAAGGGAAAAAAAAAATCACACATTTCCCCAGGGAATGGGAATGTGAAAGTCATTATGAAAGGAACAAAAGGGTGATAATGTCATGTCTGTATGCATGCAGCGCCAGGCAAACCAGAGCAATATGAGTTCAGATGCTTAGGTATGACACTTGTCATCACCAGCCCGGCATAGATGAAGGTAGTGGTGAGGTCAGATGTGATTAACAGTGTGAGTTGTACAAGGAATGAATCTAGCTGCATTTAGGAGAAAGGTCTCCTTCAGATCAGGCAGATGCTACAAACTGTGTTTCTGGCAGGGTTGTTATGTCCTGCTGCATCCACCATGCCTGCTGTCCTCTGACAACACTGTACAGTACTTCACAGACATGGGTATTAGCCTTGCTCGCTGCAAGCCGTGTGTGTGTGTTTCAGAGGAGATGTGCTTATTTGGTACATTCCACAGCAAGTCTACCAGTCAAGGTTAGTGGCACTACCTGTACGAGTTACTGACTGCTCTTACACCACTAAGTTGTTGAACACTTTTCCCTGTGTCTGAAGGTAAACACTTTAATTACCCAAAGGGCTTCTCTCTAGCTCTTGATCAAGCAGACATCTTTAACGGCTATTCCAGAAAACACCTCATGAGTGTAAGTATAAGAATTAACCAATGATACAGAAATCAAGAGAGTGCAGTGAAAATTGCATGTGCATGAACCTAATGAGTATTTCAGCCCAGTTAAGGTATACATACACTTACAGCTAAACTAGTGAGTGGGAGACTTCCTTGCAGAGAAAAATAATGTTTCATAGGCCTGCAGAAATTTACAAACTTAAAACTTTTGAACTGTAATCTCTGCTTTCTTGCTTTTAATGACAGCAATCACTCAAAATAATGGGAAGACAGAGCCCATCTGTGTGAAGTTTTACAGGAAACTTTCTTGCCCACTTGAGAAAGAACTAGAGTTTGCTTTTTCTTGGCTGTCAGGGGCCAATTGCACAAGGTTCCAGACAAAATACACAAAACCGGTCATCTTAACAGGCTGGTGATGGCTACATCAAGCACCTCACCAAGACAGTATGGACAACACAAGTGTGAAATAGCATCTTCTCTCCAGCACTTTCTGGAAGACTCAGTTTAATCCAGCCTTCTGGAAGGCTCTTCACAGATGGATTTCACTACTAACCCCTAGATCACAGATTCACAAATAGAAAGGTGATGTGCTTTGCCTCCTCCTGCTGCAATGTCACCCCACACAGCAGCTGCAGGCTCTCAGGCCTGTAGGTAACCCCACCTCAGAGGATTAGGGGCACCTGAAACAATCCCATGCACAGGAACACATCGGTCTTTTCTTACACGGTCTTCATTTTTCTCGAGGGTATAAACTAGAAACTCTGGAGAGAAATTTCTTCACTATTTCTTTCCAGAGAGAAACTTCCTTTGCCGTGAGGGTGGTGAGGCACTGGCATAGGCTGCCAAGAGAAGCTGTGGCTGCTCCATCCCTGGCAGTGTTCAAGGCCAGGTTGGATGGGGCTTTGAGCAACCTGGTCTGGTGGAAGGTGTCCCTGCCTGTGCCAGGCGTTTGGAACTGGATGGTTTTAAGGTCCCTTCCAACCCAAACCATCCTGTGATTCTATGAAACTGCTCCTTTGGAGAACTTCAGTCCTAAGCAGGTCTGCCCAGCCAGAGCAGTATGGACAAGCAGCATCCCTTCCGTCATTTCGGCAGTAGGTTCAGTCTGTGGGGCTTTTCTTACAATGGTTTCAAAAGATTGGATATCGGAAGGGATAGGACAGCCGAGGTCAGAAGTTGGATCATCCCGGGGGTATGATTCTGGGGGCGTTTTGTACTTCAGCTGCTGTGGATTAAGGCTATCTTTCAGGCACTGAATCTCTCCTCCTCTCCTTTTAAGGAAGGGATTGGAGGGGAATTCAAACATAAGGAGGAAAGTTAAATTATTGATTTGACAGCTAGGAATTGTTTGTGCAGTGCTTTGTTCCAGGACTGAACATAGCATCGTACCAAAGCTCAAGGTTTTGGCTAAAACAACTAGCTCTGTTGAGCATTTAACAGTTGGGATACTTGAGGTAACTGAAAGCCAGAACAGCTTTGACAGCATAGCTGCAATAGACAGTCAGAAGAGCAACCATTTCCAAGGTATATGCAGCTTCTAACAGTAAAACTATGCTTTTGCTGAGAGAGTGAATTCCAGCTTCCCAAAGCAAAATAAGCTACCTGGACAAAACCATCCCTTTCTCTGCTATACCTCCAACTGCAAAAGGTGCTTTTGCTGGCACAGCTCTGCCTTCAAGGGATCTTATCACAGCTCTGACTGACACAACTGTGCCAGGAGGCTCTGTAGCAGAGACCTGACATGAAAACACCCTGGCTTAGCTTGGGGGTCAACACCTGGCTGGGAATAAGGAGAACAACTCACAGAATCCACTTTCTGAGCTGTCCAGAAATGAAAGATGTGCACAGCCTGAGTGTGAAATCATTGACCTTTGGAAAGAAGAACCCTTGGATCTTTCAGCTGCTGGATTTTGGGGAGTGGGTTTGGCCTAAAGGAAAACTTTTGGGGCCCAACAAGGTGCTAAAGTTTAAAAAAAAATAAAACGAAAACTGGCTGCAATGTACATGGATATTTTTGTATTTCAAGGCCCTGCCTGTGAGCTAGCACTGATACTGAGCCAGGGGGCTAATGACCATCATGCTGCTGAACCCAGATGGCTTCCAGAGGAAGAAGAAATCTGGATCACCACAAGTCATTAACAATGCCAGTGAACTAAGGTGAGTCAAACTGTATAAGAACAGACAGTAATGCTGCTGAGAATGTAGCAAGGATAACTGCATTAAAAATTGTGCTGTGTATCACTCAGCAATGAGGCACAGGCAAAACCCCGGAACAGATGCACATCAGATTTAATAAGAGTGCTCTTCATTGCTGGTTTGCAAGGGGCTTTGTCTGAGAGTCACTGCCAGTGGAAGGCATGGTCCTGCTTGTGCTTCCACGCTGGACACCCACTTCCTGCCAGTGACCCTGAAGGCTTGGAGTGTTGGCCTACCCCACAGATCCAGCTGAAAACTACCTGCACTGCAACACCGCATCCCTAGTTGTACCCTGCTGCGAATGTGCTGAAGACTCAAAGTGTCACCTGAAGAAGATCATGTAAAAGAGTGTATGCTGTGCCTTCAAAATGCCTGACACCTCTTGAAATACCAGGCTTAATGCCATTTATTGATCTGTAACCACGGAGACAGGACGTGTTCCCATTGCAAAGTGAGGGAAAAGCTCTTTCCCTTTCCTCCTCAAGCAGTGAAGAATGTTGAAAAGACTCTTACTTTTCATCATAACCTCCTGCGGCCTTCACAGGAGAGACGAGTGGGAGAGGTGGAGAAAATCAACCTTTCCTTGCAAACCAGCCTGGAGCAAAAATGGCTAAGCTATTTTGGGAGATGAGAGATAAGCAAGCCAGAAAGCCTTATCAGAGACTTGTCTTAACTTGCAAAGGTATCTTCTTTGATGAAAGAATTCGAACACTTGTTTGAAACATTCTGTCAGCTCAGGTTTGTTTTCAGAGAGATCTCAGTCACGTCACATGCCACCCTGACAAATGAAGTCCCCCTGCATTATGTTCTTTAATAAGAATCATCACTTAAAATCACATAATGGTGTGGGTTGGAAAGCACCTTGAAGACCACCGAGTTCCAACCCCCTGCCATGGGCAGGGACACCTTCCGTTAGACCGGGTTGCTCCAAGCCCCATTCAGCCTGGCCTTAAACACTACCACGGATGAGGCAGCCACAGCTCCTCTGGGCAGCCTGTGCCAGCGCCTCACCACCCTCATAGTGAAGAATTTCTTCCTAATGCCTCATCTAAATCTCCCTTCTGTCAGCTTAAGGCCATTCTCCCTTATTCTATCACTACATGCCCTTGTAAAGAGTCCCTCTCCAGATTTCTTGTAGTCCCCTTTAGGCACTAGAAGGCTGCTCTAAGACCTCCCTGGAGCCTTCTCCAGGCTGAGCAAGTCCAGCTCTCAGCCTGTGTCCATAGGAGTGGTGCTCCAGCCCTCTGATCATCTTCGCGGCCTCCTCTGGACTCTCTCCAACAGCTCCATGCCCCTCATGTGTTGGGGGCCCCACAGCTGGACACAGTACTCCAGGTGAGTCCTCACAAGAGCAGAGTAGAAGGGGAGAATCCCTCAACCTGGTCTTGCTCCTTTTGCTACAGCCCAGGACATAGTTGGCTTTCCAGGCTGCAAGTGCACGCTGTCAGGTCATGTGGAGTTGTGGCATGTTAATTTTCTGAATTCAAAATCAATTGCAGTGTAAGTAAAGGAGTCAGTAGAACAGCCAATTCAGAACACAAAGGCTGATAAATACTGGACCTCAGTGGAGATCAGTATTTGTTCCTAGTCTTTGTTACTGGGCAAGTCCAACTGCAGCCATTCCAGGAGGGGTACAGCACTGCGTGCGGGGGCCCGGGGATTCCGCCTGGCGCTAGCACTTGCCCATTGGCTGACCACAGATTGGCAGCACATGCTGGGAAATCTATGAAAATTTGAGGAAAATGGGCAAAAAAGACCAACTGTAGGAACTGATGCTACAGCATCAAACCCCATGGTTAGCTGCCGAAGTTTTGAAAGAGAAGCGCTAGAAACAGAAGACACCAAAGGAAACCAGGTATTTTAATTGCATGGATGCACGCGTTTCTTTTCTTGTAGTTTAAAAAGTCGGCCCCCTGTTTAACTGAAACTGTGGCCAACGCAGCAGGCCAGTAACTTGCTAGAAAAAAAGCGAATTTTGAATCGACTCGCCCTCTTTGCAAACTGCTTAAACAGCAAACGGTACCTTCCCTGTTTGTTGGGAATTCAGAATGTTTGCTTCCAACATGCTTTTGAATCGAAACTTCCGCTTTTTCAGAAGCTACGGTCAGAAACGAACAACCAGATCATTTTTTCCACGCACACAAACATTACATGGCGAGTTTTGCCTAACCCAGCCTTTGGAGAGAGGATGGGAGGAAGACCTCTGAAATACAAAAGTTTTGGGTCGACTCAAAACACACTGAAGAGTCAGTCTCCGAGCCCCCAGCTCCGCTAGTTGTACAGCCCCCCTCCTGCACGCGGCGGGGGGGAAGAAGGGCAGTTCGGCCCCGGCGCCGAGCCCGCCCTCCGGCGGCGCCGAGTGACTGCTGTCGCCCCCAATCAGAGCTTCGGCCCGGCCCGGCGCTGCCGCCCGCCCCGTCGGGAAAGCCCGGCCCCGGGGCGGCCCGACCCGACCCGGCGCGGCGGGGCCCCGCTGCGTCCCGGCCGGAGTGTGCGAGGCGGGGCAGCGGGCGGTCCGGGCCGGGGCGGGCGGCGGAGCGGCGCGGAGCCGGCAGAGGTGGAGGCGCTGCCGCCCGGGAGGGCCCGCCGGAGTTCGGGCGCAGGTAAGGGGCGCGCCGAGGAGCTGCCGGGGCCCGGTCCCGCGGTCCGAAGTCGCACCGACTGCGGCAGTTTGGTGTCCCGGCGGGCCGTGCCCCTCCCCGTAGCCGCCCTGCGCGCACCGACGGCTCCCGCCGCGCACCGGGGCCGGCTTTTCCCCACCGCCATGGGCCCGGGCCGCCTGCCCCGCCGGGGGACGGCGGGTGTGCCCCGGAGAGCGGCGCGTCCGCCGGAGAGGGCAGCTTTCGGGGTGCGGAGAGTGGCCTCGCCGCCAGCTTCCCTCGCCCTGCCCAAACCCTGCCTTCCTTCAGGCTGCGGTTAGGTGTTCCCGTGCTGCCAGTGCTGCGTCCTGGGTCGAAGGGGGAAGGAGAGTGGTTTCGGAGGGAGGGCCGGTAGTGGGCTCCTGAGCTCCTGTAGCTTACTTACGTGCTTTAGGGAACATTTGGGAAGCGGTAGGCTACGGTTTAATCTTTTGAGGCTTTAGCGGGACGCTTGAGCCGCAAGCGCTGTGAAACTTCAGTTGAGTTTTATCTTGAACTACCAAACGTGTTTTGATTTAAGGCATGGGGTTCTTACATCCTGTAATTATTCCTCCTAAGTCTGTTTCTTTTAGGTCTGTGACTTCTAAGAGCTGGAATAGCTCTGCTAGCTCACATGCTGGCTATAGCAGTGTAACAGTGCTTTACACCTATGTGGTTACTTCTGCGGGGGGAAAACTAAGCTCCGGCTTTGGTATTAAACGCCTGGCTGTGTTCTAACAACGTGTGTGCTCTCTCGTGGAAGTGCAGCACTACTGATTTCACGCAGAAACACAGATGGAGTGATGGACTTGGGCTTGGCTGTGTCTGAGCCTTCCGAGACAGTGCTGGCTCTTATTTTGGCCCAAGTGCAGATACTGCCAACAGCACAGTGTATAAACTGTGGTACGTAGTGCAATGGCAGCATGATTGAGCAATATGAGTGTCTCTGCGTTCCAAAACGTAAACAGCAAAAATGGGTCACAGAGTGAGAATATTCTCCATGCTTACATGGTCAAATAACTGAGAGGAAGATGTCTCAGTGTGCCAACTCCAGATTTATTGCTTCTATTAAAGGTAGCAGCTATAGCTTGAGGATTTACATTTGTGAAGGATAAAAGGAGCTCATGATTATAATAAAACCACGAGTAAGGGTTTCAGTAAAGCCAGTGTGCTCCAGCAGCACGGCACGTTGGTTTGGGAATCCTCCTGGAAACCAGGAAAACTGAAATCTGCTTAAACTCTGTTCCGAATGCAGCAAAGATGTTGGCTTTCTAACTTCTTCACATCAGTAAGGAATTAAGGTCGAAATGCTCCCCAGTTGGCTTAATACCTGTCCCAAGGGAGTTTTGACAGTAGGATTCAGCGCAGTTTCTTGAAAAGCTGTATCGAATAGATCAGCTCCTAGAAGCAGAGGGAAGTGTTTGGTTTGCACACGAGTATGGCTGTCAGCGCCGTGCAGTGTTGCTCGTAAATTAAGGGCAGTGTTTTGTGCAGGGAGTATGGAGTTGATGTTTCTCTCCTCCCTGAAGGCAGTCAGAGCTTCACCTGTTTGCCGGGCTGTGGGACAGGGCCCTTAGCAGGGAGTTCTCTCTTCAGCAGCATTGCTCCCGCTCTGAGGCATGCCACCTTCCAATAAGGTGCTCTTAGGTATTCAGCAGCCACTCTGACCCTCTTAAATGAGATAAGGACAAGAGCCTGAGCCCATACGTATGGGTCCGGATTCAAGTGCTTCCTTGGCCTCAGTGAGTTTTGCCCTGGCTCTTCATCCGTTTGCTGGATCAGTTCTGCTGAGGAATGTTTAAGTTGATGTGTCCTGTGCACATGTGTCTGCAGCAGATCCACGCTCTGGAAAATCTGGTGAGTAACATTTCTGCTTCTCCCTGGAACACAGGGTGGAGTGCCCTGAAATCAGGGACGTCACATGGGGCAGAAAGCTGTGGTGAATCTCATCTTTTTTCTTCCCAGTTTAGACCCAAGTCCAGTTTCCATTTTGGGTTGCACTGTGCAGTGTAAAACACACTGCAGGAAGGAATGGTGTTCTGATTTGAGGCAGTATATGGCGAGATTTCACTTGTAACCTGTGTCAACATAAGCATAATTGTTAACATTCCTGAAATTACAGCCATTCCCAAGTGGCTGAGGTTCCCAGGTGGTGCTGCCGGCCCGTCTGGTCCCATTGCTCACTGGTGATGAGGAGGACAAAGTCTGGTCCCGGCTTACTGGTCTGGTCTGGATGGCCTGAGGTCAGGCAGGCAGTGCTGTGTGTTACGAGGTGCACAGTACGGTGTCCTTCAGGAGGTTTTGTGTCTCGTGAGTCCATCCAAATGAGGTTTCTGTGATGTTTCTGGCTTTCACTACTTCAAGGAGCAGTTTCAGTGGAGTGAAAATCCTTCCCCTGAAGAGGTTTAAAACCAAAGGAGGTTTAGTCACTTTCTTAACAGTGGTGTGATTGCATCAAAATGTACCTTTGGCTTGCACTCGGGACAAGATGGTGTTGCTGTAAACGCGTTTGAATGACTAATTTCCTTTGTTGTGCTTTGCATTATGTGTTTTCTGTGAAGGGGGGGGGGAGTGCAGAGAGGTGGCCGGATCACAAGTGTGGTTCAGGTAGTCCGAAAATGTGTCCCTGACTCCCAGAGGAGTGCAAAAAATAAATGCCTGCGACTTGATAGTCCACTGGTTTGCAGTAGTTTCCAACAGGGAAAGTAAGAGCCCAAATACTTGGCAGGATTTAGGGATCTAATGGAGTATCCCAGAAATTGCTGTGGTGTTAGAGGAGGTCTGTAAAGCCCCCACTGCTGAATTTGCATGATGGTAACCTCTGCCTCTGCTTGTAAATGGTGATATGCAAGTTAGGTTGGTATACCTGGGATAGGTTCTTCTCGTGCTTTTGTTATTTTCAGGCTTCAAAGCAAAACTCAAATTATGTTGCTGCTTCAAAGCTGCACAATTATGATCTCGCCTATCTCTGTCTGGCCAAGCCACATCTGTAAATTTAGTAACGTAAGGAACAGATTTATGGAAGGGTCAGGCGTGTTTTGGTGTGTTCGCTCTTGTTTGTGCGGAGCTTGTGCATGCAGCTGTGCATTAAGAATACATAAAAACACTTAATGCCTTCATACATAAAACCACTGAGTAGCTTTCCTGTACTTAGGCTGAATAGTGCCTCCTCCCCCCCATTTGTAATTGTGATGTCTCATTGGTCATCCCATTAGTGACTTTTCTCTTGGATCCAGCTCAGGAGAGGTAAACTACGTTGCCTTGCCTTCTGTTTACTGCTGGTGTTTATACCCAGACATTTATTTAGCATCTAGGTACAAATTCCTTCCCTGTCTTGCCATACTGTATATTTGTGTGTCCAGAGCCTAATCAGTGTGTTGCAGTGTCTCCTTAGCAGATGTGCTGTGCCCAGGTTTCTCCCTTTGTCAGTCTTTGCATTTGTACTGACTTCGTTTCGGTTTGAGTAGGACTAGGGCATCAGCCTTCCCTGTGCTTTGGCTGGAAAGTCTTAGTGATGGAAAGTTGACTGCTAAATAGGTGATGTGTGAATGGAGAAAAGGTGGCTATTTAATGACAGCTTCAGCAATCAGTGAAGTTTACTGTTCAAATAGCTCTTTGAAGATCCCAGGTTTACGAGCATTAATCTTTGTGTAACATAATAGAGGCTCCTTGTTATTCCTGAGAGATTAGATCCCTTGCCCAACATGGGGAAAAGTCAGCATCCAATCCAGAGTTAAAGCTTGGTCCTTCTTTAGGAGGACAGTATTTATCTTGCCATGGGGTTGTTACCATAGAATGGTTTGGGTTGTAAGGAACCTTGAAGATCATCGAGTTCCAACCCGCTGCCACAGGCAGGGACACCTTCCACTAGACCAGGTTGCTCAAAGCTCTGTCCAACCTGGCCTTGAACGCTGCCGGGGATGGGGCAGCAGCAGCTCCTCTGGACAGCCTGTGTCAGTGTCTCACCACCTTCGTGGTGAAGAATCTTTTCTTAATGTCAAATCTAAATCTCCCCTCTGTCGGCGTAGAGCTATTATCTGCAGTCGTTGCATGTTTCCAGCTTCAGGTAACATGATTGTGCTAAAACACAGGTAATGTGTTTTAGTGGGTTTCTGGTGGGATCTTTGCTTTGGATTTCTGCTTGGTTGGAGCACCCTAGCAAGGCTGCTCAGCTGCGAAACACACCTTGAGATGCAGGAAATGATACATCCATTTCCCCCTCCCCCTTTTTTTTCCCATTTCTTTCACAAATTGACTTGTGTGTTGGTTCAGCGCAGGCTGAGGATAGGGGACCTTTTGTTATATTTTTAGTAGTATTTGCTGGCAATATGGTACTTAATTTCTGCTTCAAGGCTGGAATTTTCCGTTAATGATTAAGTCATTGCACTGGATTTGCAGTTGCTTGCCCATGATGTGTATTGCTCTTGCTGTGGGCATTTATGAGTTCCTGATGTCCTTTAGTTTCCAGAGCACTTTGTTCCTCTGTGACTTCTGCTGTATGTGAGGAAAGTGTGGTGGGATAAAGCTTTGTCCTTTTCCAACTGCTCTTCTGTTTCTGTCTATAGGCCAAGATAAACCAATTATGTGAAGAGCTGATTTCTTTCTTCAGTGGAAATATATTTAGATACAGGTCCTTTAGATACAACCAGTTGCAACTAAAGCCTTTCTTCTCCTTGCCCCTGCTTGGGCCATCTGCTTCATTAATGGGGGAGGCAGGTGGAGAACTTGGGAGGGATTTCGGTTGTACAGTGTGGTCTTGCAAACCTGACATGCCCCTGGGTGGGGGTCCTGTGCTCTGTTGCTGTTGAGTGTGCTTGGTCCCTCCAGGCTGACAGAGCTAATGCATCATCGGAGTGCTCTTCATAAGAGGTGCTGCCTGGGGGGAATGCTGTTAAATCTCCCCCTCATGCCTTGTGTCTTCCGTCTTCTCCTGCATGTCATCTCAGGACTGTGAGGAATGGCTCCTGGTGAAGACCAGAATCGTTCTCTTTTCTCTTTGGAAGCATGGTGCAAGTCTGAATCTTGCTAAAACCACCGTAGGATGCAAAAGTCTGATTCCCCTGTATATCATGAGAACATTCAGGCAAGGAGATTAGATCTCCTCTCCAGCACCAGGCTGGAAACCTGTGTCCTAGTCTGTGTTAAGGTAAGGATGTTCACTTTCCTGTTTGCTGTTCCATGTCATTAAGCAGTGCAGGTTGTGTTGGAGAATCAGGACCAGAGGCCATTTAAGCAGTTTCTGCCTTGTGATGTTTGAGGTAAGATAAAAATAACAGAAAGTGTGACTTTAAGCATCCATTTGCATACATCTTGATGGTAATCGCACTTCCAGTAGGCACAGTGTTGTAACTCTTGGATGTAGCTCTTGCATGAACAAGATCTCATCAAATGCCACCAGTGAACAAAAGGCTCCAAGATCAAGTACACTGATCCAAAAGCGGATTTGTATGTGCATCTTTCTTTGTAGGCTTTTTCCTAAATATTACTGGAAAACTTAAGGCTGAGACTTGAGCCGGCTGTTGCAACATCTGAACTCTAGAATCTTTTTGCTGTCAGACAGCTGTCTAATTATGTCTTGGACCAGAAAATCTGATAACCACTGGTGTGAATCAGCACGTTTTAAATCAAAGAACTCTCATGGCTCCAAATGTGGCAGATTTGGGAGAGTAACTTTATTTTCTTGCTCTGTAACAGATGTGTCAAAATAAAAGGAAATGATAATGATTTGGTCTTGCATGCCTTTTCTCAGGCTGATCAATTCTAAACAAAAATCAAGGGAGAAGGTATAGAGTATATTTTATATATGAATGTAGGATATAACCCAGATAGTTCATGGACACTGCAGTGGTGGTGAAGGGAGATACAATGTAAGCAACTTTCAGTTGGTAACAGAAAAATAGCTTTAATACTGTAAGAACAGCCAAACAAACAACGCCCCAGCCTCCTCTTTTTCAACTCTTTCCCCTTAGTGCTCTTTTGTAAATGATAGAAACAAGAACAAACATGCGATTACCAAACCAGCACCAGGATCTTTTTTTGGGGATGAGGAAGGGTGGTACTGTTCACTGATGCTGTGACAGCACAGCTGCTGGTAAGATAGCAGCTGTGCTGCCACAGCATCAGTGTGCTCTGTCAGCAGGCATGGTCATGGGAGACTGGTTCTCTCCCAGCGTCATGGTTGGGTGTTCACAGGCTGAGAGGTTCAGCCTAGCGCAATGTGAGTCCTGAGGATTTCACACCAGGTTCTAAATTTCAGGAGGAAGGTCACTAATAATAACAATGTCTTTCCTTGCTGTAAGGAAGAGCGGTTCGGTGAGTGACTTGGAGGCTGTTCTGTTGGCCTTTGCCACTTGACACAGGATTTGGCAGAAATGGCTCTGTCTGAAGGGGTAAGGTGTGGTCAAGGTTTGATCACATTTATGCTTAAAGGAGTGAGCAGGGCATGGATTGCAGACTGTGTGCTGTTCCCAGTAGTTTTTGTGGCCTGTGGCTTACTGCTGGTAACCTGCTGTCCCAGGCACGTTGCAGGTGGGGGGCATGAGGAGTGTGGCTGCTACATGCACAGAGCTTCATCGGAGGTTCCTGCAGTACATTGGATGCTTTGAAGACGTGCTGTGTTTGCTGAGTGTGCTTGGACTGCCTGTTGTGTGCTGCCGAGTGTCTTTCCACAGCAGAGGTCTTAATCTGAGTGAGTTAATTTCTGATTACTTCCAGGGTTCAGGGACCTTCTAGTCCATTCAAAGGATCCAGAATAATTCCGGAAGTCTAGGTAGGTGTGCGAAGTCTTGACTTGATATTTTCTCCATGAAGTATGTGTACTCACTACCTGTAACAACGTACCCAGTTTAGGCAGAAACGCAGCCCTTGCAAAACCTTGGAAACCTGTGAGTGCTGTTGAAGGAGACTGGCTATTTAGACTAGCCCAGATCGCAGGGAGTGTACGGGATGTAGAGAAGAGCACGCTGGCGCTTTGGAGGTTGGGATGCGTGCTTTTGGATGTCATGAGATTGGCATGTGAAGGTGCATGTAGGATCAAATTAAGGTTTGACCGAGTGTAATGCTGATAATTGAAGTCTGCCTTGAAGAGCAGGTGAGGAGAAATGTCTTCAAAATGTGCTGTGTTTCTGAAAATAGTCTTTATCCCATGCGGCTGTAGTACAGTGGTCTGGGTTCTGTGCAGCTTAGCAAGGGCACAGCTGGTGTGGGTTTGTAAAAATCGCTCTTGCCATATGGAGACTGCCAGAATCTGTTTTCCCTTAGGCTTGGATCAGGTAGTCTACTCATATGGAAAAAGTCCTGTGGAGACAAGATGCTGGCAAGCAGAGGGACCATATAACCTGTTGGGACCTTCTGCTCTTGAATGCATATGGGTATCTATAGACGTCAGCCATGTGATTGTGTTGTTTTGCCTTGTCTTGGGATCTTTTCTTGTGGAATCTAAGTGTCTCCTTTAGCACCCTGGTTTAGGTTTATAAACCTGTGCTGAAATGTAGCATGGGTCCATCCTTGTCGATCCCACAGGAGCATTGGGAGCAAGATGGGTGGGAAGTGTGCTGCATCCAAGAGCTTCTGTGTTCAGGATGCAGGAGGAGGCGAAGGCTGGGGTGTGGAAGAGTCTGTGAGAGAAGGGAGTGTTCTGGTGCTGGGAACTGCATCGATTTCCCTATCCAAAACACGTTACAGCGGGAGGTGGTGATCTGATGGCTGTGCTCCCTGTGCTGCTCAGCTGGGGGCTTTATGTTCTCTCTCCTGCACTGGCAGTATCTCTCATAGATAGCTCTGCACCATAGCTGACAAGTCCTTTGTGTACCCTGCCTTCTGGGGCCCTTTGTGCTGCAAGGCGGGGAATCTTCACATTGCAGCTGGAGGCCGAAGTGGCCGTCCTTAGTGGTTTCTTTCAAGGTCCAAGTTCAAATGGCTGTTCTTCTGGAACATAATGTGTGTTACAGACAATTTCAGCAGGTTAGTAGCTTCTGCAGAGGGAGGAGTATAAGGACATGTTGGAGCAGCCAAGGCGCACTTAAGTGTTCCCAGTTCCTGCCCACAGCTGTGTGCTCGGAGAGGTTCCTCAAGAAGAGGTGGGTGTGTTGAGCAACTAATCTCTAGGAAAAGCACATGGTAGCTAGAGGTCTCCTGGTGGGTTCAGGTGCTAGCTTTGTTGTAGTGTCCTCTGTCCGGCTTCCAGAACAGGATTAAGCAGTGAAGGCTGTTTCTTTACTCTTCTTTTAAATCTCTGGGAAGTTGGTTTTAGATCCGAACAGACCTGAAACAGCTTGTCACTTGGATCACAGAGCCGTCAGTGTTGTTTTTTCCCTCTGCTTAACTGAAGCTCATTTAACTTGTGACAGCACTTCTGATTTGTTATATTTGTAAAGGAAGCATCAGGGCAAGGTTCAGAAATGCATATTTATGTTTCTTGGCTTAGCTTAATTTAGCTCTAAGAACTTGTTTTTCTTATTTCCATAAAGAAGAATTTCTTGTCTTAGGCTGGGATTTTCTTCTGTATTTTGTGGGGTTGGTTTGTTTGGTTTTCTGTTTTGCTTATTTTTTTCCCTTCTCCTCCTCCAGAAAGAGCATACAGTGGCTTACCGTGGTCTTCACCTTCCCGTGGGTATGAAACATGTAATTACCAGGTTCTAACCAGAAAGCATCCTGTTGGAGATTACCTCACTTATCCTGGAGCTGGTGTTGGACCTCCTTGTAGTGCTGGGCAGGACCACCGCAACTTCTGATGGTGCTGGACAGAAGGTATCCATGGGAAGTGCAGCACTACTAGGAATTGGGACACTGTGTGGGGGGAGTGTGCGTGTCTTCTTGATGCCCTTGTTTGAGACGGCTGTTTTGATGGGGACCCCAGGGAGGTGTGTGCAGTGTGGCTCTGCTCTCCAAGTGAGCAGGAGCACTGCTGGTGGGTTGGGGTGTGGATGTGTGCCATTCCACTCTGGTACCCCGGGAAGGGTCATGTAGCCAATCTGGTAGCAATGGCTAAGGCTGGGCTGTACTCCATGGAATGGGGATGCCGCAGTCTTGCAGCATGACTCTGGCACCTGGTGGGGTGTGCAACCAGATTCATGGCACTGCTGTGAAACTGGGATACTGCTGATGGTGTTGGGGTGGTATCTGGGAGCAGCTGGCTGTGGGATGGGTGAGTCCTGGGCTAGCCCCATGGCTGGCTTGCCCCATTCCCAGGGCAGCACTGCACTGGTGAGCACCAGGGCTGGGTGGCCTTGCTGGCTGCCAGTTAATAATGCCAGCTGCAGAAGTATGTGGCAAAGCTGTGACCAGGGTGTTGTGACGGTGGGCTGATCTGACTGTCACTGAGGGTGGTGAAAGTGTCTGTGCTGTCTAGACCAAGTGCTGTGAGTGGCCACAGCAGCTGGTGGCACTCATGCCCCGAGGGCAGTAATGGCACTCCTCACCCTGCTTCTTGGGGAGCTTAAAGGATGATTAATCCTTCCCCCTTTTCAAGCCTTCACAGGAATTAACAAAGCAGTATTGATGATCTTGTTGCATAAGAGGATGGTTGTGTGAAAGGAGCAATGACAGGTCAGTGGTAGGTGCAAATGCTCCAGCACTATATTGCTTGCTCTCCCTCCATTTGCAGTGTTGCTTAAGAGCGTCATTTTGGTCAACAGCCATGAGGCTTTAATTGTAGCATGGAGATGAGAAGATTGACGTTTGTTTTCAGGGTGGTGCTGCTAAACTTCCTGCAGCTTGGTGTTAGAGATAATTCTTCAGGTTCTGCCTCCATTGTTGTGACTGGGTCTAAGGTGAGTTCAAGAAAAATGTTTCGGTCGAACAAGCCTTCCTTTCTGTTTTATCCAAAGGGAAATATCTGTTAGGAGCCTGATCTGTTGTTCTCATTACTAAGGGAGTTTCTGAATGGGACCTAAATCCATAATTATTTGCAGTCCTTATCTGTGCAACGCAGTGTTTTCCAGGTCGGTATCTCTGGTTTCAGACTTGCTTGTTGCAATGTGCAGTCTTAAATCCTCATATGCCCAAGTATTTGGTCATAAAAGTGTCAATATAGTGAAAGGCACTTCTCTCAGGATCGTTTTGGGCATCGTGATGGAATCGGCTGCTAAGGACCAGCATTTGCTCAGCTTACAGCAAGCGCTTGAGCTGTTGTTGGAAGGAGGGTGAGGTGCAGGGTTGTTCAAGCACTTGTCTATGGCAAGGCTGGGGAGGGTGGAGAGGAGGCACTGATTGTCTGCAAGGCCTGCCAGGGATGAGGCTTCCACGTAAACTGCTTGGAGGGGGAGGGGAGCATCTTGTAGCCCAGCATGGTGATTGCAAGGATGGAGACCCACCATGTCTCTGGATAGCTTTGTGTTGGAGCCAAACCACAGCATGCCCTTGGACAGTGCCTCCTTTTGTGCAGGGTGATGGCAGTGACAGGCTGGAAATGCTTTTCCTTTTGGACCTGTCTGGGAGGCTGTCCTTTTGTTATCTGCACACTGTGTAGTGGTGTATGCTTACCTCCTTGCTTGCAGAAGTACTGAAGCAGGACCTGGAGTGCAAGGCTACCTCCTGTAAGGAGCCTCTGGGCTCCTGTCTCCATCTGAAATCTGTTATAGTTTTTTTCAGCTTCTTACTCTCAGACCTTGTGATATGTAAACCTCCCCCTTCCTTCCCCAGTCTTCCAAGGAATTTTACAAAGAAATCAACAGCTGTCTAGTTATGACAGCAAAATGAAGAAGGCTGTAACGTCTCCATAGCTACCTAAAGCGTACTTGTAAAATGTCGGTGGAAGAGAGTGCCCTACAATTATCCCATACGTTCTTTGCATGCGGATTGAAAGTCATTTGCATTAGCTAAGTAATTGCTGCACACTTGTCCAGTGAGAAATGTTTGGTTATGGCAATAAACTTTTGTTTCTTTAACCCTGTGAAGCTGAAAAAAATTGACTTGTTTTACGTAGCAGACTAACTGACCTGAACTCGCAGTAGATGAACTGATTGTAAACTTACCAGCTTAATCCAGCTTGGTTTTTCTCTTGTGCTTCATGTAGCAGCTGAAAAGAGGCAGCTTGTGGCAAATTAGCGGGGGTGAGCCTACAAAAACATTGAATTATTCCTGTTTGAACAGTTCCCAGCATGCGAGCACTTGCTGCTTGGCTTGTACATCATCTGTATCTTGAGTTAGCTTGCCAGAGCTGCTGTAATTGAGGCAAAAGTAAATAACCTCCAACTGGAAAACTTGCCTTTGATGTAAATACTAATTTATTCATTCATCAGTGAACATATCGCTGAGATACGAGGAACAAAAATTGTGATTGCCGTGTGTTTGAGTTCCTTGCAACAAAGGTTTCTCCCTGTTGTGTTCCTGTAAAGAGGAGCTGTTTGACGCGCTGTCCTGCAAAGCCACTTTGCTCCTAGTGAAACCCAGCGCCGGTATGAAAATGCAGTAGTCAAAACATATGTAAGGTTGTGCTTGGAGCTCATCTGTGCTTTATGCTGCTCAATTCACTTTGGGGCATGGCATAAAAAGAACAGGCTGCGGAGTTTGGGCTGCTGCGTTTATGCAAGGCTGAGCTTACTGTCAGGCATCTGTAAATGCAGAAGTAGTTGAAACAAGATGATGTTTTTGTAGGGACTTGCCCTGGTGTACTGATGCGTCTCAGTGCCTCTTTCAGAGGGGAGGGAGTAAAGGGGGTAGGGAAGCTACAGCGCATGTGGCAATAGTTTAGGATCGGCGATCCAGCTGTTTAGGACAGTGTATCCAGCTGGACTGCTGATGCTAAATTGGAATTTGGCTCTGATATTGGAATTAATTACTTTTCTTACTAAATGCGATAGATCATTTTTCTATGGCTGCAGTAATTAGGGCTCGGCTTTACTGTTGCGTGTGATAAGGAATAACACTTTCTTCCTTAGATTCAGCTGTGTTCGTGTAGCTTCTGCAGAGCATACATTTCGGAGCAAAACAGGGAGGCTGTATTTCTGTGTTAAAAGGAAGAACTGGGACCCCCAGCCTTTCCTCTGAGCTTCATTAGGTTTGCTGTCTCTTTTCACCCTAAGACATTGGTTGGTTGTGGGTAAGATGTTATTTGCTGGAAGCGGCACAAGAAATAGCAGTGCAGTGCATGAGATATCTGCTAGAGGCAATGACAGTATTGCTTTCTGCTTCTAGTGAGACCCCAGTTTTGCATTGTCTGACTTGCCATGTTTTTCTGGAAAGAGGGAGGTTGATGGGGATGCAGACCCAGTGATGGCCCAAGTGGAGATCATTTACTGTTGTCTTTTTTGCCTGGGCGAGCTAGGGAGATGGTTTCTGAAGAGAGGTGGGCATCCTGGTCTGCCCCTTTTGCATGGAGGGAGCAATGGGTCTCTGATGCTGGTGTCTTTGAATTTGGAAGTGAAAGGCCAGGAAACAGGCCCTCAGAGATTGCAAAGGGGACTGGGCTGGGCTGCTGCGGTAGAGGCGGGCTTGTTGGGTGGTGAGAGCTGCTCCAGAGCCAGGTGCTGCAGCTGGTGAACCTCCTGGCTTGAAGAGTTAGAAATCACAGGGTCAAGGATAAAACATCACAGTTCAAAATACTGTCTCTTGATATCAAAGTAACAAAAAATCCCCTTCCAGGCTGTGATGTTTTGGGTGGGATGTGCCCAGCTGGCTGGCCATTGCTGGTGTGGCAGCTGGCTGTCTTGCAAGCCTACACCACTGTGCTGCTGCCTGGATGGAGCCTGCATCCCCTGTCTTCTTGGCCCCTCCTGAGAGCTGTGGAGAGGAAGAGTGGTATTGGCAGCTAAAGTGTGTGATCCTCGGGTACCTCCATGCGTCCTATTGGAGAACATGTTCCTTACTTGCACTGTCGCCTGCCATGGGGTCCATCTTCTAAGCTGATGTCCTTGCCCTTTGTACCTGCAGTCTTCTACAGGCATACAAGGAAATTCAGAGTGCTGTAATTTATGCAGCGTCCTTTCTTTTATCCTTCTTGTCTAGCTTGTGCTGCAAAGCTTTGAAGCAGACGTTTTGTCCCATATCTAGAGCCTCATGCCTGGATCTAGTTGATGTTTATACAGAAGTATGAGGGCAGCCAGTGGTTCTCCAGGATCTGATAGAAGCCATATGTGAAATTAATCCAAATTAAACTGTTACTCGTTCTGTGATAAACAGGAGGTTACAGCAAGGACTCAATATGCTGCATAGCTTTGAGACTATGAAGAATGGGAAGCGAATGCTCCTCTCAAAGTTGGCTACGCCTGTATGAGGCTGAGTGAAGTTTGAGACAAGCCAGGACGCCAAGCCCACTGCGTAGGAGTTTGCGAGAAGTGAGGTAGATTTATGGGAGAGGACTGTGGGTACAGGGAAGTAGAGGGCTGCTGGAGATGAAGTAAAGTAGCTAAACAGAACGTGGGTCTGCCCAGGGTGAATCTGTGGTTGAGGTGGCATGGAGAAGGGAGAGGTCAGGTTGCGTGCCCTGCTAACATGGCAGACTGGAGCGTATTTGCTTACGTGACAGGATTTTGCAAGCTCCTCGTGCATCCTTCTTGTGTTTCACAGTGATAGAATGTGTGGCCTGCATGTGGAAAGCAGGGGAAACGAACCTAGTTGGAACAGCCTTGGAGAGGATGGGCAACAGTCCTGTTCTTGCTGCAGAGCTTCTTGTGGGGGTCAGGCAATGATGGAGGTTGGTTGATGGCCAAACTGTCAATGGGGAGCTTGGCTCTTCCCACAGTAGTGGGAAAACCTGTTGCTGGGGCTGGCTCTTGTGCCCCTTTCCCAGTGTATTCCCAGTACTAGAATAAGGGTATGGTGGATTTCCCAGCAGTGATGGCATTAAGGAAGCTTCAGAGGCTGGCATGATTTTCCCTGCATGGAGTCAGAGTTGGCTCCCAGAGGCATGGGCTTTGCTGGCTTGTATCTTTGGAATGGGCACAATTTTCCCGGTGAGGTTTTTAGGCCTCATGAAGAACAAAAAGCATACAAGAATGTGCATGCTCTGGGAGGTGTGCTGGTGTCAAAGAGCAGTTGAGGCATGAGATGGACTGATGTAATTTCACATTGCAGTTTGCTCTGGGCTTGAACAGTCAGAGCAGCCTGATGCTTTGGAGGGTTTGCAATGCCACTTGCTTCTCACAGAGCTGGTAGTGAGGAGGGATGGATGCTCCCTAATAGTTTCAAACTGCGGGTCTGCATGGGAGTGCAGCAGTGCTTCTCCATGGGAAAGCAGCATCCACATGGTCTGGCTGCCTCTCCT
The DNA here is from genome assembly GCA_017639245.1 of Myiopsitta monachus. Lineage (NCBI taxonomy): Eukaryota > Metazoa > Chordata > Aves > Psittaciformes > Psittacidae > Myiopsitta > Myiopsitta monachus. The sequence continues at coordinate 85,144,595 of CM029920.1, forward strand.
GCCTGCACAGAGGTCATATTGGATCTGGTGGATGTAAATAAACGTGCAGCCTTTCTGCAGAGCTCTGATGTCCAAGGAGAGGCAGTTTCCAAACAAAACGCTGATTCTCAGCTGCAGTCCTGTGTAGTATAGTGCCTGTATTGGAGAAAAGGAGCAATTCTGTATCACAGTGTTTGAATTGCATGTTGGGTTTTTCAAGTATGGTGCTTGGGAATAAAGGATGGAGGAAGGAACTTTCTAACTCTGCACTGGCGGGTCCCTCCTTCCCATGGGCTGTATGCTCAGCAGTGGGACCATATTAACTACTTGTGTTTGGATTTCCAGAGAAGGGGTTTTCTTTTGAGACTTCCTATTGTGATTCACATCAGTGAAGCTGGATGCAGATGCTGCCTGTCAGGCTGCAAAGATTAATGTCCAGCTGTGTATTAAAGAGGGGGAGAGATGTTATTTTGGCATTGGCAAAGACAACGTACTAAAAGTAGGCTAAAGCCTATGAGCCCAGGGGCAAAAGTAGTTGTCCAAACGTCTTCATTGAGGCATCTTTCTTTTTCTTTTTGCCTCTTAAGGAATGTTTGTTTGGAATATGCTCTGTGTCTTGGCATTTGCAGCAAAAGCTGGTTGTGTTCATTCTGGAGCTGCTGTTGGGTGGATGCAGCCAGACTGGGCTCTGTTTGTAGCTGCCACTTGCTCCTTCTGAGGCCTCCTGTGTTTTCACTGTTTTCCTACTATCCTGCTTTTTAACTACTTTCTACTTTGGGATCTCAAGCACCTCCAAGACAGGGCTGCCTGAGTATGTGACATGCAGAGCCCTTGTGGTGTACAGGGACAGTGCGGCTGAATGGGAGTGACGCTTTTTAGGGAGGCATAGGTGATCAAGTAGCATGTGGAGATGTTGCTACGTTGAAGCAAGAGCTTGCTTGTGGCTTGGGCAGCCTTCTCTGGCCATGATCTCATGTATTCAGTAGGGGCAACTGCTCATGTACATGTCGCAGCCTTTGTCCCAGAGCTTCTTTGTTGTTTTGAGTCCTCCGTACCTTGATGCTCTCTTTCTTTCTCTGCAGCTTTTCTGCTCATCCCTCTCCTGTGCATCCTCTGAGGTGACCTGTACTGGAGACTCCTTGCCAAGACCCCGTGCAGGTTTTGGAACTGCCAAGCTCTGTCCTTTGCAAGGCTGGGTCCTCTGGCAGTGGAGAGCTGGCTTTGTTTTAGGAAAGCAGGATAAAGTGGATTAGTATTAACTTGTCTTCATGGAGCTCATCCTGGCTGCAGCTCAGTTTGATTACGTTAGTGGGTACCCAGAAACTTCCAAATTTTAAGACTGAAGCAACTTTGCCTGCAAACAGTTGCTTGGCTGTGCTCTCGTAATTGTTTTCTATTCATTGACTGCATCATTGGAATAGTATGAGGTGGTGTTAAGTTTCTGGACAAGGCTTTGAACAAGATCTTCCATCAAAGCGCTGGATAAACCGCCTACTGTAGTGCAGAATGCTGGCCTGTGGTTTTGCAAATTGAATTGTTGGAGAGCTCTTACAATTATTAAAAGATGCTTTGTGTTAATTTAATTTCCTGTAAAAGACACAAGATGGATGCTTCAAAGAAACAATGCAAACACTTAATCTACGTAAAAGCAAAATTTCCATATCTATACACACGCCATACTTAAGGGTTTCCAGTTGCATTATGCACAAGGAGGAAGTATTAAAATATGCATTAAAAGGAACCAGTTTAAAATCTGTCAATTTTGAAGAAGGTATTTAATTGGTGAAGAACTGAGTAATGAAAAACAGTCAAAGCAAGAACGAAGAAAAGCATTGATTTAATAACTTATTGGGGTGATGGAAGGCAGGATTTTTTTTCCCTGTTGTATTTTAAATGAGTTTAAAACTCTGCTCCAGCCAGCTCGTCGACAGTCAAGGTTCAGTGGTGGTTTTGTGAGCAGAAGGGCTATTATTTGGGCCTTCTGGCTGGGTTCCAACTCAGGCGATTCTGATTCAGGATGAAATGCCTCCTTGCTCTACAGAAGCCTTATCTCCGCCTCCTATTTCATAGGGCCAGCAACTTCACCTCTTTTTTTTTCCCTGCTGATGTCTGTCAGAACTGAGTTAAGCTCATAGCTCACACACACTAAGCTGGCTTCTGCTAGTGACGAAGGGCTTGTGTGCCCAAAGCACTGAATGGTGCTTTTCCCACCCCTGCCCTCGTGAGTGGTGAAGAGAAGAGCTTGTGTGGAGAGCTGATCCAAGCTGTGTATCCCAGTGGAGCTGGCCCCTCTTGAGCGAGATGAGCTCAAGTGATCTTGGACCTTCTCTGAAGGTAGGATAGCAGTAGTTGTGCTTGCAGAATGCCAAGGAGTCTGAATGCTCTGCTATATTTATACATAGCACTAAACTTTTAGAATAAATATATACATCTATATTATATGTAAATATATATTAAAAAGTTATGTCACATTCTGAATTTGTCCACAGGGTATCATGGTATTGTACCTGTGTGCATGCCTGGGGGAAAATAGCGGGGAAAGCTTGTAGGACTTAGGGATCCCTGAGTGTTGCCTGCCTGCACTGGTGCTTAGATGTTGCTTAAATGTGCTTCATCAAACTCTTGCCTGTGTCTCCCACCAACTCAAGTTAAAATGGCTGTGCTTGAACTAAAGATGTAAATGGCAGGTCAGGTTAGGGACAGTGCTTGAGTTAATTTTTTCAGTGTAGACAAACTCTCTGCTAATTAGTCTGTTGATCTAAGTCATGCAGCAATTTAGCATTCTTGTTCAGTCATTTTCCTTCCCTGTACCCTATCCTCCTGCTGCAATGCTGTTCAAAGGCCATCTCGCCTCAGAAGTGGCTGCCTATCAATAATACATCAAGTGCCTTTTCTCGGGCTGTGTGTTCATTATGGAATGTATTGTGTGTATAGCTGCTTGCATCATTTCCAAATGCTTTTAATAGCAAGAACCATGCTAATACAGCGTGGTTCTTCATGAACTAAATTTACAACTTGGTAACATCTCTTCCACATACCCAGCCTGCCTGAAGTTGGGAGCGAGGATGGTGTGTGGATGTTCTCTAGCTGGAGTTCTCTTAACTGCGTGTTGTTAAAGAGCTTTCCTCTCTCCCGCCACTGCTTCACACTCTGCTCCAGCTGAGTCCAGAGAGAAGCCTGCTGCTGTGTGTGAGCTTGAGCGAGTGCCCTTTGCTGCATTGCTCCACAGGTCAGCAGTCCTCCTCTCCTGCGCTCGTAGTATCTCTCTGCCCCACTGCATTTCTGAATCGAGTGCTCTGTGTGCGCAGCGTGGGTGTACCGAGCTGTTCCAAGGCGGTGACCTTCCTTGTGTTACCAAGCTGAGTCCCGCAGGTCACAGGAAGTACAGCTACATCAGTTGGAGTCTAAATTCTTTAAAAGATCTCCTGGGAATAAAGGCTCTTGTTGCTCTTTTTCTGGTTTGTTTTTTTTTCTTTTTTCCTTTCTGTCTGCTAATAATCATGGCTTCTTGTTCACTGTTTTCTTCCCTTTTAAAAAGACTAGGGAAATAACAGTTTCTTTCTTTTTTCTTTCTGAGCTGAGTTTGCTACAGTAGCTGTAGGGCGAATAAAGCTCCTTTTTGCTTCTTCCTGGCATAAGGATACCTTTTATTTGAGAGAAACTGCAAATCTAAAATAACAAAAATTATAGTTTGACCTTTATTAGTTAGGAAAATAGTGATGTAATGAAATAGCTGCTGGAAGGACCAGTGAGGCAGATCGTATAGGCCTGTCATTTTCCTGGCTCTGCTTTCCAGAAAGCCCTGAATTTGCTAAACTTAGTTCCTAGCCATTACAGCTATAATGCCTCATGGGGCTTTAAGTTTGTGTTGAGGTAGGTACTCACCGGGATGAACAATCCCATGAAATTTAGACTGAGCTAAGCTGGAGGGATGAGCGGTGAGGAGCTGAGCGGAGTTCCCTGCTGCCCCATCCAGCCCAGAGCAATCTCGCTGCTGGCGCCAGGAACTGCTGGCCAGATGTACCTGCATGCCATGCAGCCCTTCTCCCTGCCTGGCCTGGCCTGCTGGAGCAGGAGCGCGATGGGGCAGCCATGCAGCAGGGACAGCCTCTCCCTCCGGGCCAGGTTAGAGGCAGCCTCCTCAGGGAGTGCTCTCAGGCGGCCATGCGGCCGCTGTCTCTTCCTTCAACCTTCCTCCTTTTTCCCTCCACACCCTGCCCCTTCAGACCATCCCGAGGGTAATTGCTGCTGCTTGGGGGGAGCAAATGGCTCCAGCTCTTGAATCAGTGGGTATATGTACGTCTGGATCGTTCTCCCTCAGGGTTCATGACTAGACTGCATCTTCACAACGCCGACTATAAAGGATTTGTGACTGACATGAAAGGACTCGGAAAGTATTCAAAATTGGTTTAGCCCTACTCTGGCACCTTCTTCATCTGCTTTCATGATGTGCAAGTATGAGAGTCAGAACTCAGCTTTCTGGGACTAATTCAAACTAGACTCAAGGAAATGGATATTTAGGCAGTGCTGCATTAAGTCAGTGCCATAACCCTGTAAGAAATGCCCTTTGAATCAAAACAGCTCCTTTATGTTCAGACAGAGAAAATGCTCCGTGTTAGCCTGGGTTAGCGGACTCTCCTGTTGATCTTGTTCAGTGCTCTCTTACTTGACTTTACAGTGCCTCTGGGTCATGCCTCATTTCAGCTCTTGGCTTTGCACTGCTGCCATATGGGAAATCCCAGCTGCAATCCCCAATCTGTTGCAAATCTAATGGAAAACATTGTTGTAAAGCACTGTACTTAAGGAAGGAGTTGAGGAGACTTTTAGTGGCTCATCGACCCTTTGAAAAGACTGAGGATGGAATTATGTGAGGTTCCGCCTTTAAGACTATTTCCTGGAATTCTGTGTATTTGTTTGATTTTTGTCTGTACTAACAAAGCTTATTTTTAACACTGTATCAGCATCCTTGTATAAAGGCTCAAAGATTACCTTTGCATTTGTTAGAGCTGACTTCACAGCGTTGGGTTGATGTAGTCTTGACAATGTTACATGGTGTAATTTTAATTAAAAGAAGTAGAGCCCTTGGATAGGAAGTCAAAACCTTAATTGTTAATACAGTACAATTAAGTTTCTTGGTATCTAGTTAGTAATTACACAAAACTCATTGCAATATGAAAAGACTGGAAGCAGAAGCATGGAGGTATGTAGAAGGTTTTCACAAATACTGCCTGTCTGAATTGTTCTACTCGTAATAATTTTCTCTCTTTTGTCTTAAACTGCACTATTTCGGTGTACATAGTTTGTAATAACAGCCTGTTCCTTTGCTTGGGGTGAATGGTTTTAAGCAGCTAAAGCAGTGATGTTTGTATGTCATGAGGTGCTGCAAGGCAGTGATTGACTTTTCCCTTCCCTGGTGAGTGTTGACAGAAATTCTGAGGGCACAGCCAAAAGCACTTGAATTTCAGGGAAGGCGGGATACAAATCTGTACTCCCTATTTTTGACTCACTTGTAGGGAGTGGTAGTACAGGACAGTGAGTATTTCAGTTGTGACCTTTCCGGAATCCGGCATATTTATTGTCCAACCAAATGCTGAAAAAGCAGTAGTGAGATTGGCCTTTAAGGTTTGGATTGCATGCAGAGGACTGCAGTTTTAACACAGAGTAACAGCTCTGAGTTTAAGCTGTCTTTTCTTGCTTTCCCTGAGGGAAGCCTGAAACAATATGGTAAAGAGATGTGCTGGAGCCCCCAGACGAGTTGGCAGCAGAGCCTTGAACCTGAAGCCAGAAGCCTGTGTCTTGCCAGACCACACTGCAGTGTAATTACCAGATAGCATTGCTGCGACTCCAGTGGTGAAGTGAGCCAGGGTAGGCAGAGATCTGCATCACCCTCCTGCTGCTTGTGGTACTGGCGTCTGTTGTGGTGACCTTCCAGTGCTTGTTTTACACAAATGTGACTCTTTCTGAGCATTGGATAAACTCCATTTACCCTGCTCTGAGTGGAGAGTTGAATTCTGCAGTGCTGTCTGGGTTTGTGGGTTTTTTTGAAGGAAGGAAGTTCATGGATTTCTCTTGGCGAGGAATGTGAAGTAAACTCAAAGATGTAAAGCTTCCTAAATTACCCATCCTTTCCCCATGAAACTTGATGAAACATTGGGTTACTCTGAGACTTTTTCTAATGACCAAATGTATCTGGCTTCATACAGAACATCTGAAGGAAACTTTTGGGAAGGAGAACCAAGGAATAAACAGCAAATGAAATCACTTTAAAGCTCTGTCTCATTTGTATTACCAGGGGAGGAGGAGAGCAATTACTTCTTGGCAAATTAGGCTACATAAATTTTGTATAAAGATTGTAAGTGCTCTAATGAGTAAGAATCGGTGATGTAAGCAGGAAGGGGAAATGCATTATCACCAGCTGCATTGCTGCCACGTGTGTGAGGGTTACTGTGGTTTAATGAGCCTGGCAGCATCTGTGGTAAGCTGTTTTAGTAATTTCATCTTGCAGCAGGTGATTTCTTGGCCTGTGGGTCCCCAGCTTGCATAAAGGAAAGGGAAAAAGATCCTGAATTAAAAAGAATGTGATGGTGCACGTTGGCAGCCCTGTACTTGAGGCGTGTTTCTCTGCAGAAGAGAGCTAGCCGGCTTCTCTGTGCAGCAGGCTGTTCAGCACTGCACACATGGCTCACACAGATCTTCCCAATCTGTCCTTCTCTGCAGTTAATTTCTCATGCTTTCTGGTTTATCTAGACCACCCTCTCTAGAGCATTGCATTTGTGTAGTCCTGTCTGATACTCGTCTTGACTTGCATCCTCTTAAATTCAGGGTTCTGTAAGTTTGACATCTGCTACACCTTGTCTTTGCTGGGGTTAGAGATGTGCTTTGTGCCTGAGAAGCGTACGTGATAGTAAATGAGGAATGAATGGGAAGTGAAAGTTGTATTGGAGCTGAGTAGCTGGGGTTTTTTGGTGGAAATCAAAGTGAAAGGGCCTTCGCCTCTTTTTGGGGTGGTGCTCCTGTTCGTAAAGAAAATCTTAAACTACTGACTTCTTACGATCAATCATAAAAGCACGTAAGGCAGCCACTGGAAAGTCCTGGGGTACAAATTCGGAACAACTTACCTGTATGTTTGTGTCTTCCTTTGTACCATACTCCATAAACTCCAGTGTTTTAGCAAGTGATGACTTGCCCTGTAGATAAAGGAGGAGCTGTATTTTACTGTTTGGTCAAGTACGGGAGGCTCTTTGTTCCCCTCCACAAATTTATAGGATTCTGTTGGGATATTTGAGGATAAAAGAAACTGAGGCAGAAACCTGCTGTCACCTGAAAGCATTTTCTGTATATGACACCATCACTGAAGGAATCTCTCATATTGTCTGTCGAGGGGGCTCTAGCAAGAGTAAATCACTATGTACAGAATCAGGGGCGGGTTGGGTTGCAGAGGGTGAGAGGTATGGTGGTGACTTTCTCTGAGAAGACCATGTCTGTTTCTCCCATCTCCATTGCTTCCACCATCCCCTCTGTGGGAGAGCAACACATGCTGGTAGGTGTGGCTCTAGGGGATGGGCTCCGCAGTCTTCCAGTGAAAGATTTAGGTTTCACCCAGTGCTTCTGTGCAGGTGATGGGGTCTCCCTGTGCTCCGCCACCCTTCAAAATATGGTCCTGAAGATGGTCCTTTCCCCAGTTTACATGGTGGAAAATAATCTGTTTAAGTGAAGTTGAAGTCTTTTTGCCGTCACCCGAACTTTACACAGCAGTTAAAAATCTGTTCTGCTAGATTACTGGATTCTAGGAACATCTTTGTGTAGGATGTTTAATAGAGACATCCTTGTGTAGGATGTATCTGGCTTCTAATATTAACTGTCCCCTGTGGGAAAGATGGTTATTAGGTGATTTCTAAATGAAGATGCAATGCAACACATACTTCATGGTGCACTTGTTTGCCCTTAGCATCTTGTAAGTAATTCATTCACATCTGACTTTCGTTGGGAGTCTAAACAAAGTTTGCCTCTTTCCTTAAAAAACCAAACAACTGCCCTTCTGTAAAACAAACCGACCAACCACTTAAATATGAAATATTTATTCATATTTCATGTGAAATATGAAATTAGCTTTCACTGGACTAGCTTTTGCTTGGCTGCTATGGTGGTTAGGGCTGCTCGTTCTTCTGTAAGAGTGAAAACTGGGTGGGTGAAGTAAGAGAGTTTTATAGGACTAAGTTGAGTGGAAAGCTTTTAGGTGAAGGTAGTGCTTTCTGGGTCAGATGCCCCCACGCAGTTTGTTAGTCTCTGCTGTGATGCGTTTGTCAGAGGTAATTCATTGTGATTCAAGGCTTATTATTTTTATTGGATACCTTTAATTTTATTCTCAGGCTCTATTTTGTTCCCAGCCTCAGTGTTTCAAAGCTCTGTTCCATAAACCTCTTCATTTTGCTTTTAACACACTGCAGTGCTTGGCTTGGAGCCCTGAGCTGTAGATGCCAGTGCCCTGCTATTAAGGAGAGCCAGACTATCGCAGCTGGAGAGAGATCATCTCATCACAGGACAAGTCCAGATCTCCTAACAGGGCCAATGTCTTCACACTGCTGTCAGGACACATGTTGTTCTTGACCTGGGGCTTTTGCTGCAGCGATGAAGCTGCTTAGGCAGCTGTGGCCATCCAGCCCTGCTTCACACATAGCCTGTCAGCTGTGGTCATGCAAGGCTTCAGTCCAAGGGCTGGATAAAGTGCCCTCTGACAAGTGGATAGCTATTGCAGACATGGTTTGTGTATTAGGACTATGGAGAGCATAGCGGGAAGCTGATGCTGGTGACTTTTTAAATTGTTGTGTAATGGTGTCTGGACTTGAAGTGATGGTCTAGAAGGGAAAAATGATTTTGCATTTTGTTTAGCCTATGAATCTTCTGCTCTGCCTGCATCTTTTCTGTTTTGTAGTGCATTCTTGATATTTTCCCTAGAGAGAAAAACTGTTTTTTTCTGTTAGCACGAGACTAAAAGCTAATGAAGGTTTTCCTCTAAGGATAATGCCCTCTAAATGTCAGTGAAAGGGTATTTAATGCTGGTAGCAGCACCCTTACTCCTTAAATAAAGTGCTATAATAGATTGGTTATAAAGAAAATTGAATAAAATCAAACTAAACCAGAAAGGCCTGTGGAGGCATGGGGATGGGATGTTTGCATTCTGCTTTAGTGGTGCAGAAGTGTTTGTTTCTAAGAACTCAGACAAATAAAATCTTCTGTTATCTATCTGCTAGCTGCTAAGGGCAGAGAGGGAGTGGGCTGAGCCTCACTTGCCACTGGTGGCTGTGGGAATTGTCCTTGGGTTGCTCAGCCCTGGCTGGGGGCGGGTGTACGTCCTGGCTCTGCAGCGTGCTCCCCTTGCCCGCCCTGGCTGCTTGGCACCTCTCATCGTAGTCATTGCTTGTTTCTGACCCTCAGCCAGCCCATTTTTCTGAAGCAGGGATAATTTGATTGTCCTTCTTATCCCCAAATAGCTGAGGGTTTTGATACTGATTGCTCCTAGGGCAAAACCACCCCCACACAGGTTGCAAGTAATCTTGATTCAGCTTGTAATCTTTTGTTCCCTTTGTACTCCTTACAAGCAGTACTGTTTGGTCATCTTTCAGTAGTGCCTCTGGGTTGCTTCTGTTCCCCAGCTTTGTGGGATGCAGTGTGCATTTCTCCTTTCCTGGGATGATGAGGAAGGTGGCTGCAGTTTGTAGGTGACAGCTGTGGAGAGGGATCTTGCTTTCTGTTGCAGCCGTGACAGAGGTGGATTGAGGTGGGTCTGGTCTGCCTCTGCTCTTTCCCAGGTGTGAGCTCATTTGCTGCTGTGCTGCTCCTGTCCTATCTGCTAGCTTGAAGGTATGGGCCATTTTGTGGATCCAGTAGCACCCAGCAGCATCCAGCATTATTTGAGGGTATCTAAAAATGAAACACTGGGAGAGCAGTGTGTTGCAGCCTTTCCAGGAAGTGGAAGGAGGGCAGGGAAAGGACATTATTGTGCCTGTAGGTATGGAGATGGCGCAGAGCTGCCCATTATCCCTCAGGTAGCAGAGTTAACGAAATGTATTTCTATTTTGTTTCCCTGTGTGTGTTGGCCTTCCATCTACCATGACCTGTGGTGGTTTTCTTTGGGCCTCTTCATTTTCACTGTCCCTTATTTCCAGATCCTCTCCTCCCTCCTTTTTGGCTTGGTCTGTGGTTTCTCTCCACTGTCTCTTCTGTTGGCCACACAAGAACTGATATGTGCTCTGGGTGCCCACGTGCAGATGCTGACAGAACGTCTGCAGGGCCAAAGCAAGCAGGGGGTTGTCAAGTTCTTGCAGCAGTTTGATTCTGTGTGAGGTTAATTTTGATGTGTCTCCTATACATACATAATAATTTCTCCCAAAGATCCAAGAATGTGACACCTATTCAGATCTCTTCGCCTTCTGACAGATGTGGTCAAAATTGACTAGTGAGTTGAAAATTCAATAGGGTGAGCACTGACAAACAACACTATCACATAAGCTTCATTTCCTTTAGAATCCAGGCCAAAAATGTGTTGGTGAGGGTTTTATTCTGCAGTCATGTGCTTTCAAACTGTGTGGAACAATGTGATTAGCAGAAATGGTATTTTTAGGATTATTTGCAGTGCATATGAAAACACAACAGCTGAATCCTGTTGCGTGCATTATATTAGCATATAAGCAACTTAACAGGACTGAAACAACTGAAGTGTTTGCGTGGAGAGATAGCAAATTAAATGTATGAAACTTGTGAAGTTGACAAAGCATGTAGTTATGTTGATCCTAATTTCTAGGGTTTTTAACTCAAATCTTTTGGCTGCCTCTTAACTCCAACAAGAGGTTATCTTGTTTCTTTTCCTGGTTTTTGCTTTGGTTTTTGCTGTTTGCATAGTTTCCACCTCACTTCTCAGCTCTGAAAACACAGAATTTAGGTGCATGTGCCTTGCTGACAGGATTTTTTAAGTTTGTGGTGTTGGAGCTATTTAAGTTCCTTCTAGGAATGGCAGAGTATTGCTGCAGCTGAACTTCAAAGTGAAGGATGCCCATAACAATTCAGGGTAATTGAAGGGCATCTTCCTGGAAAATGTTATGGCAAACCTTATGTGTGAGCCTGATCCTTTTTTGTTAAGGAATGTCTTGTGCTTTTTACTAGTAGAGTTGGGAAAGAAGACAGAAACCAGCACGTGGCAGCACCAGTCAAATTAAGATGAAAAACAGAGCAGCGCCTTTTGCACTTGATGGACCATGTCAGGGTTGAAGGTGTCCCATAAACCTCCAAAAGGCACAAGGAGGTTTTTTTTGGCTCTTTTGCATATGTAAAAGAATAAGACCAAACTGGTGCCTGTCAGAGACAATACGCTTTCATGATCTTTTCAATGTTAGTTTAGTGATAGCAGTGTCACAGCCCATTGTGATTGTCTCATGCTAAAAAGCAGTCTCCTCTAATGAAACTCTTGAAGCCTCTTGGCTTCCAGAAAGAGGGCTGCTTGAGACACAAGCTGGTTGATTGGTACTTGCACAAGGACAGAAGTGGTGCCTGGAGATAGCTGTCCGCCCCCACACACGCCAGGTTGCTGTGTGATGAACAGGATCAATGGCTTTAGTCGCCGTGGTGTCAGCAAACTTGACACATCTATGAAGGAGGCAGAATACTGACAAAAGCCAATCTTTGGTGGTATGAGATTCATACTATGGAAAATGTCTTTCAGGAGATTGAATTCTCTCATATCTGATTGCATCTTACCACACTGTTTCCATAGCATGGGCACTGGAGGCGTGAGATCTTCCGTTAAGTTCATAAAACAATCTTCCATATCTTTCAGTCACTTCTGCATCTTCCGTCAACTGTCATCTGCATTTTCACAGATGGTAAAACCACATAACCTGTTGCTTTGGCTTGTAGAATTAAAGCCGAGCACTAGCTGACAGGAATTGCATGGAGTGGTGCTCAGATTTAGAGATGGACTTGGAGAGAGTAGTATAAAATTAGTCATAGATTAGTCATAAATTTTTTCCTTGTATAAATCATGTCTAGTTTCACTTAAAATCTGATAAGTTAGTGGTTTGACAGCTTTTGTTTAAACTTTGTGCAGTTTGTTCTTGCTGCTGGTCTTGCAAGTACTGTATTATGTGGCCTGTCTGGTGTTATTCTCTGACTCGGTAGATTATTTATAGTATTTTATTATACTTCCAGAGAGTGTTTCTTTGCTGTGGCAATTGGCTTTGTTGTTTGTATCCTCCAATGCTAGTGTTTTGATTCAGTGACATTTGCGCTTGTACATTGTTCAAATGTACTGTTCTGTGGAAATGTTGTTGTATGAGATAGCAGCAGCTTGGGTCACTGGAGTTAATTATGTGGTTAGTTTTGTTAAGGTCCCTTTAGTTTTCACTTTGGTTTCTCTGTGTGCCAGACCCCCTGGTTTTGGATTGAAACTTGTTTTTTAAGATCAAGGCTGGCATTTCCAAGATGGACAAGTACTGTTTTGAGTTTCAGCTATGGCTGTAGTAATATCCAAAACCAGACTGGTTTGTTCATGTGGATGCCTGTGTTATTTGTCTGTGTCAAGAGGTATGCAGCCTCCTGGAAAAACAAAGATAAGGTCTACAGCATCTGTGGTTTATGGGTTTGCCTAAGTGCAGCTACCCTGTCCCATCATAAATAAGAGATCTGTTACGTGTTTTGTAGCAGCTGAAAAATGTATCCAGGGACAGAGTGATTTAAATGCAAGATTGTGTGTTGGTGGGTGATACTTGATGTCTCCAGATGTTGTATACAAACGTGGGGAAGTTACTCAAGCTGCAGCCCTGATTACTTCTGTTGATGTTCAAACCAGCTTTTGCCTAAAGACCTTTACAAAAAATTGTACCATATAGTGTACCAAAATAAGACATGTATTGATGACTTTTTTTCCATGGAAAACCATTAGCTTCTCAAATCATTCAAGCTATGAGTGTTTCTTCATTGCTTCGCTTCTTGGCTTTAGATCCTCCACCCACCTTTCGAAGGCAGGTTAACTGGGCATGATCAACTTGCTTTGGTGAGTTCCCTGGAGATGTACATTATTAATCTTCCTTCATAAATTTTGGAGTCAAGTTCTATCTGGTAGCTATTGATTCATTCTTTAAAGAGGAAAAAAAAAGGAAAAATGGCCTATTAATACAGACTAAAGGCAGAGCTCATAAGCATCAAATATGCTTCTCAAGCAAGGATTTTCTTAATGTAAGCTTAATGCAGGTGCTTTGTAATGCCCAGGAGGAGCTGGGTATTCGTAGAATCAGAGATTACCAGGTTGGAAGGGACTTCAAGAATCATCTGGTCCAACCTTTCTTGGCAAAGCGTGACCTTAACTAGATGGCCCAGCACCCTTGAAAGTGTCCAACATGGGGAAATTCATCAACTATTGTATTAGTTTTTTTAATATTAGTATAATATTACTCCAATATCTATTACTATTGGAAAAGCTGAAAGTTCTGCAAAATTTCTAATTTATATAGGTCTGGGGGAAGCTGAATAATGGGATTGCAGAAGTGCCTGTGCATGTCTTGACAAGAAGGAGCTGTGTCTGTGTGGGAGCCCCTGTGGAAGCCCGTGTGAAGCCACAGCTCGGCCAAGCTTCTACAAGTGCTTCTGGGCTTTTGGGAAGAGGTGTTTCAGCTGCAGGTGGAGGGTGCCTGGAAGAAGCTGAGCACTTGATCATGTTGTGCGTGTGTCAGGCAAAGAGTAAGCAGAGGCGGCTTCTTGCCACCTTTTCTCCTGGCAGTCAAGCTGCAGAAAGGGATGGCTGTCAGATGAGATCCAAGCGATATTACACTGAGAAAACTGAGACTTGTTTCCCCACTGTGAAGGGATGAGAGGTCAGGATGTGTGCAGAGCTGCTGACCGGTGGGTAAGCACTTAACTGTTGTCAGATGTTTCCTGGAGAGGCAGCTGTGCTGGCTTTGAGGGGTCAGTGTTACAGGCAGTGTCTGCTTCCATCGCAGGGCAGAGTGGCTTGTCTTGACCTTCGCCATGAGCTTCAAGAAGCATTCACTGTCTGGGAAACCGTGGCCGCCACCTTCTGTGCCGTTTCCTGTGGCTGGCTGAGCTTTGATTGCTTGCTGATGCTGTCCTCAGCAGCCCACAGCCCTTCTGCCCAGGTCCCTTGTTCCTGCGTGATTTCTTGGTGCTGAAAGTCCAAAGTCCGTTGCCAGATGACTTGTGCTCATTGTGTAAACGGTCTGATTATAAAACATGGTAAATCAAGCAGTCAATCAATCAATTGATCCAGACATATGCATGTGTAGGAGGCTTAGCTCCTGGAGTACGTTGAGATCAGAGGGGGTGGTGGAAGATACTTAAATACAAACTTTTGTGAATCCTGTAGCCTGTGGAATTTGCTTTAAAAACCGTAGGAAGAATGCCATAGTAGCTTTCTAGTTGAAACACAGACAGGCAGACATGAAGCAGGTGTGTGGGAAGGAGGAGTAATTTGAATTGTGCTCTGGGTCCCATGTTACGGAGTAATTTTTTAGCTTTTAATAGAGAGGAGGGGCTCTTGCAGATCGTGTAACTTGAAGCCCTTCTTTTCTCCATCGGATATGATTAGGCAAGGCAGATCTTTATTTCTTTAGTACAGAACGGACATAAACCAGATTCTTTGCTTGCAGAACTTCTGCATTCTTCCAGAAATGTTCCTGAAACAAAGCTTCCAGCAGGAACAAAGCAAAGAGGTAGTGCTGCAGCTTTCATGTTCAGCTGTGCCCCTAAACACTGTGCAACATGTGAATCTTTCAGATCTTTAGGCACAGGATTGTATCCTATTTAAATTCATACACCATGTAATTGCATGCAAGCTGCTTCTTGAATTGGAAAAAGAAATGGGTGGCTACTATAGAAAACCTTTGACTGGCAAGGTAAAATATCATTGCTGAACATGCAAGGTTGCAGGATTAACATTTGTGTTTTCATCCTGGTTAAGAGGTTATTGTCTGGAAGGGACAAAAATGTTCATGTCGTGCACCTCTCCTTCCTTTTGTCTGTCTCTATGTTTATCTTGCTCTACCCTTTCTCTCTTTTTCCCTGGGGATACTGGAAAGGTTCCTCCAGGGTCATCTACACTACGCAGTGCTCTCTGTATGAAAGCAGAAACTCCAATTAACTTTTATCTCACCTGGTTTGCCTGGCCTTGCACTTCTTAAATGAGCATTCCAAAAAATCGGCCCCGGATCACGAGTGTGGTTTTCTGGGAGGTTGTTTTTGTGATACTGAAATTGAACTTGGATTGAACTCAGCTGGAGAAGCCCCGTCCCCCAGAGGCCTGGCTGCCCACGTGCCCTCTGCTCAGGCTCTGTGGCACGTTTATTGGGTGTGATGTAAGAGCAGCTGTTGCCTTGGTTGCCATTCGTGGGTGATAATTTACCCTTCCAGCTAAACCAGAAAACCTCCACCCTTTCCCAGAAGTGCCAACAAGTCCCAGTTTTCACCCAGTGTCCCTGAGCCTCCAGACTTCCCCCAGGGGCTGTCAGCCTTCCTGGCATCCTAATACAGCTGGCAGGGTAGAGCACTTGGATCTCTGTCCTGTTCAGGAAGGAGAAATACTGGGGTGAATGTCACAGCCAGCCCTATAGAAATTACTTATAAAAAGAGTCTTTATAGGTGAGGATGTGCAAGAGGATTTTCCTTATCTCTAGGGTTAGAGAGATTCTGAGATTTCTGGGGAAGTGGTGTGGTTGCCCAGCCAACAACTAAGCATCACACAGCTGTTTGCTCACTCCCATCTGTGGGATGGGGAAGGGAGTCAGAAGGCCTGAGGACTGAGATAAAGGCAGTTTAATAGGTAAAGCAAAAGCTGCTCACGCCAGCAAAGCGAAACTAGGAATTCATTCATTACTTCCCATGGACAGGCAGGTGTTCAGCCATCTCCAGGAAAGCAGGGCTCCATCACACATAATGGTTACTTTGGAAGACAAATGCCATCACTCCAAACATCCTCACCTTTCCTCCTTCTTCCCTCAGCTTTATATGCTGAGTATGATGCCATATGGTATGGAATGTCCCTTTGGTCAGTTGGGATCAGCTGTCCCAGCTGTGTTCCCTCCCGTGTTCTTGTGCACCCCAGCCCGCTCACTGATGTGGTGAGGTGAGAAAAGGCCTTGACAGTGTAAGCACTGCTCAGCAGTAACTAAAACATCCCAATATTATCAACACTGTTTCCAGCACAAACCTAAAACACAGCTGTATACAAGCTACTATGAAGAAAATTAACTCTGTCCCAGCCAAAAACTGTGCAGGAAGTTCATTAGTAAAAACTGAGTTTGAGGAAGGAAGGAAGCAGGGGGGCAGGAAACGTAGACCGCTTCCCTAGCAGCCTTTGGAACAAACTGAATCCTTATGATGACAGCTCACAAGGTAGGGTCAAAGGCAGTTAGTTCACTTTTGAGGAATGCAAGTGTTCCCTTCCTCGTTAGATAGCGAGTGGCCATACAGCTTGCCTGCGGTGTGGGCTGTGCATGCGTAACTCTGTTGAGAAGGAAATGACTAAACTGTCTGTCAAACCACAGTAACAAGGACATCTTTGATATACCAAAATAGTCAGGGTGGAGAGGCTTGGGAATAGCTGTGGTGCTGTCGGCATGCCACGCTGGCAAGAACAAATCAATTGGCGATCAGCGCTTGTGGGGAGCGTGACTCTCCGGTGCTTAAAGACAGTGTCAATGGAGGGAGACGGACACAGCAGTGTGGGGTGGATGCTTCTTTCTGGAAAGCTGCCAGGACTTCCCTGCACTGGAGAAGATGGATGAGGAAAGTGGGGCTGGATTGTTGACCGCCGCTGAAGTGGGTGTCAAGAGGGACAGAGCAGCTGTGGCAGCAAGCTGGCCCCACACAGCAGGGCACAGAGTCAAAATCCTGCAGCCGCTGTGCTCCACATCTCCTTCCCCTCTGCATAGCTGCTGCCTGTGCGTCTTGGCACTCTGGGCAGTGGGAATCCCAAAGATCCTGTCAATTTGTGAGCCTCGCCTGGTTCAGCTGGAGTCAAATATTTGTAATGAAGGGAAGAAGCTCTGTCTAATTATAGGTTTTCCATTTCGGTGCTTGGCATTACTTTAAGCAGACTAAAATACCACTGCTAACTAACTTCTTTTCCCCTACCTTTGTAGTTTCATACGTGACATTCTGCAGTACTCTTTATAGAAACCTCAAATATTGTTTTTTCCCTGCCTACCACATTTTGCCTCTTTTTCCATCTGACAGATTTTTTGCCTGTGCTGCACAGGGCTCAGTACATAATTGTTCTGTCGGAATAGCCTGAAGCCCCAGTCGTGTGACAAAGAGTCTGCTTGCACAGGCTCACGTGTCCTGGTCATTTGTGTTCGGTATGGGTTTTTCCCGCTGGTGTTTTTGTTCAGTCTAGTCTAAAAACTGCTCTGAGAAGCAATGAGCACCCAGTCATTTATGTGCCCTGAGACCATCTATTACAGCTTTTTCATATCTAGACCTGAAAATGACCCTTTTTTTTTGTGTGTGTGCTCATCTCCATCATGCACGGGCTGAATTCTCTCTGTTCTAGCCTCTACACTCTATTCTACACTCTGTTCTCTTTGTTCTCTGTTCTACACCTTCCAGATATTTGCAGCTGGTCTTTGTTGCTCAAAGTCAACCTAATCTGTCTCTCTCTAGATTGGCATGTTTTGGGGTGGGTTTTTTTGAGCTTCTCTGCTTTCTGATCATGTTGCTTGCTTGTACTGAGCTTGTATCAATTTGTCAAGATCTGTCCTTGCTCTTGGCATGATTTTTGTTCAGAGAGCAGCATCTCTGCATGCTGATGCAGTGTCCCAGGTGGGTTATACTGAAGCATTCCTGGTTGTTTCAATCCTTCTGCCAGCTGTATTTCACCAAGCAGTCACATATGACTTACTGATCCTTAAGTCTCTTCTAATGGAAGTTCATGTAATTGCCTAGGTTTGGAGGTTTTTGTTACTGGTCTGGGTTTTATTCCCCAAACTTCCCTTTTTCAAATTCAGAGTTTACCCAGAATCTTCTCCTGGAACAGTTTTGTCTAGCTTCACACACCAAATAGCTCTTACTTTGACCACAATCTGTAGATGGGAGTATCATGACTAAAACTTTCTGTCAAACCACAGTAACAGAGAACATCTTTGATTTACTAAAATAGTAAATAGACTCAGAAATAGCTGTTGGGAATGAGCTGTAGGGTTGGCTCAGTGCTATGGGCTGCTCTGACTTGACTTTACACTCCGATCTCTAGACCTTCAACAACATGGGGTGCTGTTGGGTTTTTTGGAAATCACAATAGTGAGAAGGAAGCCTTGCAAGGCATCATTCACCACCTTTGTTTTGTGTTATGCAGATGTCATCAGCTGGGGATGTGGAGGGTGGGCACAGGCCCAAGAAATAATGTTGCTGGGAATTATTTGGAATAAAAAAGCTCATTTCTTCTTTGTACATCAGTTGTCATCCTTGAATCTCTTGGTATTGACTTTTTTAATGCTGTTATGGGCATCATCCGCTGTGCTTCCTGTATCTGGTGTCACTGGACAATAAACATCTGTGAGATATCACTGTTAAGTCACCTTGAACTTTTTGGTGATTAATTACATGTCTTAATTTCTTTCTCTTCAGTGTCAGAAGTTTATATGGATCAGTGGTACTTGCTCAAGAGTGACAGTGGAGATCAGCATTAAGTCTGCTCTTCTGGGTGAGTAATCTAACCGACCACATCACTGATATCTATTGTCTGCGCATCTGCTGTTTTTTTGTTCTTGGTACCTTACATAATAGCTCCTTTAGGCTTTTATTTCAAATGTCATTAAAATTATGCTGTATGTGGCTTCCAGCAGGAGTTGTAGAAGAATGTCATGCTGCTTCTGCTTGTGTAGACATCCATTTACTTGGTATCTTAAAGGATAGCCATCACTTAACACAGCCTGAGCTGCTGGTTAGATTCAGGGAGGCTTTCCACATTTTAAAGATGGTGGATTTGAAGTCCACGTATGGACTGTGGCAGAGTAATGAAGTATATTTTGATTATCCAAGAGATAAAACTGAAATAACCACTGGACCTGTTCTGTGGCATATGATGGGCTCAGGGAGTACCAGTGCTCCAGCACGAGGCCCACTGAACTTGCCATTCCTGCGTGATGCAGCTGTGCTGTGCTTGTGCAGCTAATCTGATTCAGCAGGTCTGTGTCAACATGTTGAGAAACTGCAAAGAGCTTTCCGATTTCCAGGGCAAGTTCATGTGAAAACACATTCAGCAGGATAGACTTATCAGTTACATTAGCCCTTGGAAATGGCCTGGTTTAGTTGACTTCAAGGAGCAGCATTTTGCATTCAGTCTAGACTGATTTGATCCAAGTGGCCTTGTGCATGTAAGAGCTGGCAGTCTTGTTTTGGGACTGGTTATCTCTCATCTGCTTTGGTTTGGATATTACAGTATGATATAGCATGCTTTAGCATCCTAAATTCGAGCTGGAGAGCTGTGTCAAATTGCTGCATCTGTGCTTCAGCCACCTACCCACCCCACAGTTGGGACGTGCTCGCCCTATAACAGCACGTCTGAGGTCCCAGCTCCTTGCTGGGTCCCTGCTGACTCATGCTGCTGCACTCTTTCATACTCGGTACAGCCACTTGATGTCTACTAGCATGCTGCATCCTTTGGTTCTCCTGGCTTTGGTCATTGCTGCTCCCTGATGCTGTTCTGCATCCCTGGCCTCATTGCTGGCCCACAGTGTGCAAGGACTGGTGTGTCATTTGAAATATTATTTCCCTTCTTTTGCTCCCTTTCCCTCCCCACGGCCTTTGGAGTTCCTCTTCTTTGATTTCTGGCCCTTTCCACACTAAATTGCTATGTGTGAGCCCTCCCAGGGATTCACAGACTGCCCAAGGTCTCGCACTGGACCTGGAAAGAAGTGGATGCCGATTCTTGTTTATCCTGAACCCTAAACTCCAGTGCCAAATGCTTTTATTCCCTGGGTGTTTAATCAGAGGTCTGCTGGCTCCAGAAGTGGTTATCACCTACTGTCTCCCATCCTGGTCACATTTCTTCAGTTTTATTGCTGCTTATCACAGTTGCAGGGATTGCACTCCAGCTGGCCCAGCATTCCAGCTCGATTTGAGTCAGTCATAGCTGTAAAAGCATCGTTAGAATTTCGATGTTGGCTGGCCGCCACGCTCCGCTGGATGCATGTTTGGAGACTTTTGATCTGCTGGCATCACTGTGCAGATGTCTTGCCTTTGCTGGAATTCTCTACCTCTTCGCTCTCCAGATGCTGTGCTGGTTCCCCTCCTCAGGAGCAGCAGAGGTTTTAGGACCTAAATCTGCTTTGTTTTCTTTGTCACTTGAGCTGTTGCTTCAGGGAAGGGGGTGTGTGCCCATGTCCTTCCTAGGTTGCTAGGAGTAGGTGCTCAATTCTTCTTTCTCTGTTCCCATAGGTCCAGTAGCGACATGTTTCTGGTATTTGGAGGCATGCTGTTTGAGTCAGGCCTGTTGCCCTCAGCAATTGGTCTGGAAGACTGGAGCTGATTTCTCTGGCTGCTGCTTGCTTTCTCAGTTAAACAAATAAGTAAGAGCCTCTCCTAACAGGATAGCAAGAAATTCCCATGCCTGACTCAGCACTGACAGGAGCAGTGGGCTGTGTTTCAGGCTGCTGTCTGCTTCTCTCCGCCAGGAACACGGGCTTTCACATTGGGTTGCCTCAAGTTCAGCCCAGATGTCTGAGCTTCAGTCTCACCACACAGAATACACCAATGTGTTTCCAGTAGAGTTTTTGTGCCTTTGCCTGCTGCCTCTGTTTAGCTGTAGAAGCATGGTTTCCCATTGTTCCCTCCCTAGCAAGCACTGTGTTAAAAACATGGTGCTGTCAGTCCAGCCGTAGACCACAGTAAGGCAGCGTTTATGAATAACCCAGAAGAGCTAAATAAGACTTCTAAAACAAGCCTTAGCAGAGAGAGATGATTTAGTGTGATGCCATGGAGACACAGAAAGCTAACTATGTCTGTGTAGCCAGATTCAGTCATAACTTCCTGTGGCTGCTGCTTTCCTAGCAGGTTTTTGGGTACATGTTCACCTTCTCCGCCAGTTCCTGGGACTGCCTTGAGTTAAAGTCTGTGTTTGGTGGCAGCAGGTCCTAAACTGAGACAAGAGCGTGCACATGCAGCACTGGAATAGCACCCTGTTACAGTGCCTGTGTGCAAATAGCAAAGATTAGCATTTAGTGGTGGCGGGGTTTTTTTTCCCCAATGCCATGTTGAATACGGGAAGGAAAGAAGTACAAGGCTACTTCTGTGTACTTGTTATTGCCTTTACTAGCACTAGCTGACTTGCCCTGCAGGGTCCAGCCCACACACAGCTTTTCTTGGGCTTTTAATAGTTGTACGAAACTCAAAATAGTAATAATTTAAAACATTTCCCTAGAGCCTGTGGCCGCTCTGCGTGTTTATGGGAGGTGTAATGCTGCCTGTGACTGGGGCACAAGGATTCCCCAGGCCATCCCCAGCTCTGTTCCTGCCTGGCTGCTGGAGCAGAGGGGCTGTACTGTGTGTGCAAGGGCAGGCGTGGGGCAGAGGAGCACTGGAGCCAGAGCATGGCAGTGGGGCAGGCGTGGGGCACAGCACGGCCTACACTGCCACAGCTTCAGGGTGTGTAGGGCAGGGGTATTGCTTTCATGCTGACGTGTTACCTGAGAGTGCTGCACAGCAAGTTGTCCAGTGCAAAGTAAAATTACTCATTTGTAAGAAATGTGATGCCTTCCCCTTGCCCAGACCTCCCTCTGCCATAGCCCAGTGTGTTGTCAGAGCAGACTTAGGGCATGAAATGATATGGAGATGCTGGTCAAAGGTCAGTTTTGATCTGGTTTGCTGCTGGGTTCGGTAAGAGTTAAAGCCACTGGTCTATTTCTTGATTTTTGAGTTAACATTTCTCTTGTGTGAATGACACCCCGTGTCCTATGTAAGCCTGTCAGCTGAGCAGTGATCCTGGACTGGAGGGGATGGGGAAGGAGAGTGCCACCATGGTGGGGATGGAAGGAGGCAGGATTTTTCTGGTTGTTTTTTCCTCCCCTCCTTCTGAGAGGCAGTATTGCTGCTTGCACAAAGCAGAGTGTTATTACACTTGTTGCATTTTATGTGATTTGGGTAACGTTAATGTAACTTAACATTATGGTCACCCACAGTACTGATGGTGTCTCTGATACATGTAAATCTCTGCAGAGAGAAAGGGAGTTGTATTTATGTGTAAATAGTTAGCATACTGCCCTGTTTATCTAGCATGTGACCTCTGTTGCACACTGTATTTCCCTGCCTCCCTCCCATCCGGTCCTTTTTATTTAATTGACTTCCCCAGTCTGACAGTTGTTTTAGATCCCAGAAACATAAATTCATCCCACACAGGGCTTTCAAATCTCATTTCATTTCTTCCATTACTTCTTTGAGAAATTCTTTTTGCTTCCTTCCAATACTGAGAATGTGCCATTTCCCCTGTTTATTTAAACAAGCTTATTTTGTCTGCAGAAACCTTGTCAAATGATATGCTTTCTTTTCTACATTTATAATCCTGTGAGGTTTATATATTGGGAATAATCTTTGTGAGCTGGAAGAAGATTGTCCAGTCTTTTTTAAGATGTCCCACTTTCTGAGTATTGCATCTCATTAGGAATGTAGTTGGCTGTTCATGCAGCTTCCTTTTTCCTCTGTATAGCTTGGGGGAGAAAGTATATCATTTCATCATCTAGTAATAATGCTGGGCACTTTGTTTACATCTTCAAAGAACTATATGGCTATGAATTGAATAATTTCTATAACACTATGTAGTAGTTTCTAATTGTTATTTTACAGATGGGGAAAGTGAAAGAGAAATCAAGTGACCTTAAGCCATGAAAGGGGAAACGAAATCAACTTGAGTTCCTGGCTTCTTGACTTTTACTATTCTATGATTCTGTGACACCACTGCACTTTTTTCCTGTTTAAACTAAAGAAGAGGAAAAGAAAAAAGAAAAAGATTTAAAAAACCAAGGAAAAGGAGAGCTGTTTAAGGATCTTGCCTAACGCTGTGAACTATTTAGTTATATGTGTTTGCTGAGGGTGGGTTTTTCGTGTTTGTTTTTAAGTGTGTCGTCTAACTTTACTGATGTGATTGTCGCTTCTTAGTGTGTGGTTGGAGGTATGCGAGGAATTGTCTGGAGTTTATAAAGGCAAAACAGTGTGCGAATTGGGTTAGGGTTGTTGGGGAGGGGAGGGTGTCACTTCTGCTCCTTCCCTTCTCTTCCCCCTCGAACCAGAAGCAGGGGAAACCTTTTCTGTAGTACTTGAAATATTTTTTTCCTCATCTTGTTTTCCATCTGAGACTGAGATGGGAAAAGTGAGCCATCCTAAATGGGGACTGTGTTAACACATGGCATATATAGAAACTAATCCTTCTCATTTACTGCATGCCATGCTAGGATTTATTTTTTTTCCCCTTCATGGGCTGCAGTGGAAGTTGTTGGCTCAGGGTGGTGTCTGGGATTACTTCATTTACAGGAATAATGTTATACAACTGCTGTAGGCTGTAGGACTTGACTTAGAGCTGCTTAGTTAGCTGAGAAGACCCCCAAATGTGTTGCATGCCATGTAGAAAAAATGAGTGCCGTAAGTAGTGAACTGTGGGATTATGAATTCTGTTGCAGAAGAAGTCATGGTAACACTTCTGTTGACTGCTTATTCGAAGTTAGTTAACACTTCATTTTTTCAGGGCTTCTGGCTTTTTACAGAGGTGCTTTGGAGCGCCAGGGAGCATTAGAATGGTTCAGTCCTCTTGGGGAGGACAGATAACCTGCTTGGTGAGAAGTGGCTTGGTGCAGCGCAGCACAGAAATCACACAAAGGATTTCTTCATCTTTTTTTGCAAAATCCCATGGCTGCTTCTCCGCAGGTTCTCAGATGTTCCCTGGCCACTCTCTGGCTGGCTTCGAGTGCCTTGTTTGAGAAACCTTCTGGCTAGTGTCTACGTGATTTAACACAGCTTTATTCTGGGCATGCCCTGCTGGTGAAAGCAGTGGAGAGAGCAGCTGTCTTCAGCCATGCTCTCTGTCTGGGGATGCAAAACTTTGCTGAGCCTTTCTAGGGGGTCAAGATTGAATTCCAAGATTATATTTGGTTTTCTGTTTCTGATGGGTGGGACAGATATCCTGAGGCCTTAGATGAGACCTTCAGCGATGGGCAGCAGCACCAAGGCATCATAGCCAGTATTTTTTCTTTATCTTTGAGTCCCTGTGTAGCTGATACCTCGTTTGTATGTGCTCCTTTCCGGTGTTGAGCAGATCTGTGCCTGAGCCACAGCATGCTCACAGTGCT
This sequence comes from Myiopsitta monachus, assembly GCA_017639245.1. Lineage (NCBI taxonomy): Eukaryota > Metazoa > Chordata > Aves > Psittaciformes > Psittacidae > Myiopsitta > Myiopsitta monachus. The sequence goes on from CM029920.1 coordinate 85,168,909, forward strand.
CTGATTTCATCCAGTGTTTCTCATGATACCACAATCGCTGACTTTCTGAGCAGCTGAATGGGGCTTTTCATCGGTCTGGATGGTTTGCCCTTGCTGGGCCTGGGGAGCCCTCAGGGCTGGGTTGGGACCTGGGCTTTGCAGCAGTAGGTGAAGAGCAGCTGAGGTTTTCAGTGCTTTACTTGCAAGGAGCAAGCGCTTGTGGTGGGGTCTTTGTGTCTCTGCCATCTGACAACTTTTCTCACTAGACTTTGATTTCAGGGGCTCAGTGTGTGATGGCCTGCATCTTTGCCTTGGGCTGTTTTGTTGTGGTGGGTTTTTTTGCTTTTAATTTGGGTTTCGTAATATTTTTGCGGTATTGTATCCAAAACTGGTGAGAGCTTCCGAGGATGTGTTCAGGGCACGTTGGCCAGATCACACTGATGCCCTTGCCAAGGAGTTTTTTTGAGATACTTCAGTATCTCTGTGTGTTACTTTGGTGTTTGAAATCAAGAGAGGGAAGGAACTACCTGACTGTTTACGTACTGCTTCCTTCTCCTTTCCCCCCAGTGCAAATTCACCAAAATTCAGGTAACTTCTCAGCTGTGAGAAGAATTGTGTGCTCTTCTGCTCAGCAGAGCCTTGAGAGTTGGATGCTGCATCTGGCCCCACATGGCACCTACTCCGCAGGGCACTGTCACCCCGAAGTCCAGCAGAGTAATTGTGGGGCTGAAGAGGACTTCTCCTGCCGTTGCCTCCCTGCGGCTGTGCCAAGCACAAGAACTGGGGGCAGAGTTGTTTGGGATTTGGTTGTTGGGTTGTTGGGGTTTTTTTTCATGCTTCCCTAGCTGTTTGCGAGAAGCAAAGATGGGGGAGAAGCTGTCATGTACTACAGATGGACTTATGAACACCATGGGCGCTCAGGAGGCTGGGAGAATATCAGGAGAATGAAGAGGGTGGTAGGAGAAGGGACATTGGCTTGAATGGAAAGAAGGAAACGGGAGACGGCAGCCAGAAGGTGTTCACAGCCAGAGGTGCTGTGGTGGGTACCTGAGCCAATGCAGTTCCCCATAGTGAACTTGATTACTGCCCTCTGAAGTTTTATTGGTTTAGCTAAGAAACTGTATTCTGAAATAACATGAGGGAATACAAAGTATTTCTTGACTTTTAAGATCTTAAATTTGTAACCTCCGCATTAAACCTGCCTGCCCAACTGCCCATGTCCCCACACCCTCATGTGCAAACCTTGCATGATACCTGGACTTCTTGTTTCCCCCTTTCTTATAGTTTCACTTAGCATAGTATGTTTATAGTAATATGACTCTAGGATTTGGGGTGGATTTGGGAAAATGCTAGGATTAGCAGGACAGGTGGTAATCTTTGATTGCAAAATTAAGCAGTATGGGTTGACATTTAAGGGAAGCAACCTCAGCTGATGGTTCAGGAGGAAAGTGTGTTGTGCTGTGGGGTGTGTAGGGTGCCAGCAGGCACGTGCCTTCCCTTGGGTCTGGCTGGGGTGTCCCTGGGCTGCAAGGTGATGGCCCAGGTGTGTGGATGGCTCTTGCCCAAAGGGGCGTGGAAGGGGCTTTCTTTTTTTGCCTGAAGCATCAAACTGCTGTCAGGAAGTGCTGGGAAATTTTAAGGTCTTGAATAGAAAACCATCTTTCCAGCTGCCCTTGCAACAAATTGGCCAGTTCTTTGCTTTTCTTGTTTTCGAAAGGCTGAGTTGACACTGTACATGTTTGACAAGCGGTAACCAGGGAGCCTGGCTGTGTTCTCTTTTGTGATTAAAGCTAGAAGCTGGCTCTCTGAAGTTAGCAAAGCAGTAGCTTCCAGGTGAAAAGCAAGGGCCACTCCAGAAACCTGCTGGGAGCAGGGACTGGGGATGCAGTGGTACTCCCCTGGCACTGAGGGCAGTACAAATGGTGCTGGTTACAACTGGGGATGGGCTGAAGCAGGAGCTCTGTGTTGAATTTTCCTAAGCCTTTCAGTTTATCTGAGGCTCAGATCCATACTGCATAAAACTGATGTTTCTCTCAGCCTGCTTAACTGCTGGCCAGCCCATGCGCTCACTCCCAGATGTTCTCTTATCTTGAAACCGGAGATGCACCTGAAATTGTCCTTTCAGGATTTGTTTTTTGATACAGCTGTCTGTCTGCAAGTGTTTTAAAGGACTCATCACACTTTGAAATCATGGTATTAAAATAATTGCCCTTAAAATGAAGGGAGAGTCATGTGCCCTACATCAGAAATTCCTCTTAGTGCTTATTAATCTGGTATATAAATGTCATGGCTTACATCCATGCGGTGTTTATACTGAATTTTTAGCTGTATCAGTATCTTACTCTTCAGAATAAATGCCATATAATCCTGTTATGAGCAATATTCTTAACTTAGATACCAAAAACAGGACATAGACAAATCTGAGTAACTGTAAGAAAGTAGGAAAGGAAATAGTCCTGCCTTACGAGGAGAGATCAAATTCGATTGAATCTTCTAGTGTTTCCTGTAATGGTAGGACTAGAGAATTCAGCCTGTTTCATTAGGATAGCAGAATGATTTTCATATTTTCTCCTATCTTTCTTTGTTTGTTTTCTGAAGGTCTGATTCTCCTCTGATGTACCTCTACTGAGGTGTGCAATGAGGTGGTAGGTTAGCAAACACTCTTCTTTCATTTTCCTCCCTCCCGAGCAGATCAGTGCAGTGATTTGAGTAGAGCAAAGCAGCAGGGACTTAGGCTTATCCCCCAGTACTACACCCCTGGTTTGAGGGAGATGAAGTAGCTCCTCAGAGACCTACAGTGAGCAGCACTGGTGAGGACAAGATGTGCATTTTGGGAGCAGAATCATCCTTGCTGTGGCAGGTGAGCATCATCCAAGAGCTCAGATATCTGAAACACCTTCCTTGTTTCACCGAGCCAACGTTCTGGTGCCTGGAGGTTCCTTTTCTCCTGCCTTAGCATCTGTTTTTAATAACCACAATCAAACTAACAGTCATATAAGCATCGATAGTTAATAATAATCAGTACCTGGTAAACTAAGAAAACTAATATTGCAGGCTGTGTGCCCTGCAGGTTGATGTCTGAGTAGCCAGCATTTTGCTCCTCGCCAGTGAGTGGCTGAAGGCTGTTAACTTTTGGCTAAGTTGCTGTCTGTGTGCTGTGGAGGTGGGTGAGCTTCCTCCGAGACACCCATGCACTTAAGTGGAAGCTTTGCCTGACTCATTCCCTTCTGCAGACACAGCCTGAACTCCCACCATGTGAGCTCTCTCATATGATAGAGCAGCCTTTGTTTGCCCTGATTCATTTTTTGGTTTGTTTTCTGTATGGAGTTAAGTTGATGGGTCACAGTGGTTCTGTGTAACCTGAACAAAGTATCACTTAGAAATATCCTTCCTCAAGAAGTTGCTTTTCTGTGTAATGGCACTTCACATCACTGAACCAGAGTGATCTGGAGCAAGATCCATATTAGAAGAGAACATGTCTTTGTTGCAGATTTGATTTGAGTTTTGTACCTTTAGTATTTCCGTTGGACCCAAACACCCCCTCACCCCACCACCGTAGCTGTGCTCCTGTAATGCCCCTAAGTGGAGAAGGAAAGAAGATTGAAGCCACAATGATCAGGATGTGTGTGGAGACTTGCTCATGGTTGGTTTGTGGCAGAGGTCGTGTCTGGCAGCTGATGGACTGAAGTCAGTCAAGGTGAGGAGAGCTGCTATTTTACTGTGAACTTTATTACCAGAGACCTGATATTACTGAAAGCACCCTCAGGTTACACAAAGCTGGCAGGATCTGTATTTTGAGGTCCTATTTTGGTCACTTATCAAACAGGAAGCCAGTGTTCAACTGTTGACTTCAGTGGCATTAAGGATCACGCTTGTCAAATGTGGGCTTACAAATTACTGATCTCAGGCTGGGTGGGTCTTGCTGAAAAGATCCTGTGCTGACATAGAGACTGCCTCTGTTTCATGCTGTGGTTCAGCTAGGTTATTGATCCAGTTTAAGGGGACCAGATTATAAACACTGTGAAATGCTGAGCTGAGGTGAAGACATTTTGCTGATAAGGAGCTGTTCAAAGTATTTGGAAAGTTCAATTCTGCTGTGGGACTGGGCAACCAGTCCTGACTATACTCACCAGGCTCAGTGCCAGGGGCGGTTTGCCTGGTTGGCTTGGTGCCCATCAGTCAGGACTTGATGTGCCCTGTATGTCATTCTGCCTAAGCTCCACCAGGCAGTGGCAGTGGTAAAGCAGCTGTGGTGGCTCTGCCATCTGGGCAGCGAACAGCCGTCTTTGTGTACAGACAGAAAATAGGATCGTACATCCCATCAGGTGCTGGGAGAACCAATACTGAGCTGACAGTGCCTCTGCTCCCATTTGTATCTGCTGCCAGCTCCAAGCATGAGATGAAAATCCGATAGGTGGGGGCTGCCCCTCTGACACGTCTTTGGCTATCTGCAGGAGACCCTTGTTGGCTGTCAGTGTTTCAGCCCCAAAATAGACTGGCAAGGGAGCAAATGCAGTCTGCAGTTGCCAGCTTGCAAGTGCTCACAGGGGCTTCTTTGTGGGTTTGGTGTTTTTCCATCCAAGACTTTGGCACCAATTTCTATTATTGCTGCCTTCCTCTTACTTTCCTCTCTGCTTCTGGTTGCTTCCTAGTCATTGATTCTCTTGCAGTTTTGGACACTGTTTGACACCTTTGCATCCTGTGAGTATCTCGAGTAGCTACCCTTGCCTTCACTTGCATGTTCCTGCTCCTTTATAGCTTATCTCATAGTTTCGTTTAGGGACCTTCCTTGCAGCTGTGCTTCTATTCAGAAGACTTACGTCAGTTGTGCTGCAGTACTCTGGGCAGAGGAGGAGTGGCGTGTATAGACCAGCAGGAATGGGGTATTGTGTGCTGTGGATAGTTGCTGCAAGCTCTCATTTGGATCGGATGTGTGGTGCCAAGGGGTTTCTTGGTGTCTGGGTGTGGTATTTAAGGCATGCTTCCATGTTCAGCTGGGTGTTGTCAGCCAGTGATGATCCCCGGTCACTAAAGGTAGGGGCAGCAGTGCTTTGAGCAGCTGAAATAGCTGCGTGCTGGGAGGATGGGAAGATTGCTACATCAGAAGAAACTGTTAGTGTAGTCAGTTATTATGGCAAGAAACCATGTATAAACACAAATAATAGTAATAGACTACCTCTGTCTCATTTAGTGCTTAAACTATCTGATTAGTTGTCAGCATCTGTTAATTTCTGCTACTGAAAAAGATATATATGATTCTGAGGTTTGCTTTATTAAGGGTGTGTGTTGTGTATAATTTGCAGTGTATTATGACAGCTGTAGTGAAAACTGTGACCCACACCATGGAGCACTAAGATCTGGCTTCGTTGCTATCTCCTGTATTATCTAGAAGAAGTTTGGAGCCTTGCTGGTGTTACAACAGAAGAGGAAACATGTGTAATCATGTTACTCTCATTAGGCATTTGCATATGGATCTTTGGAGCACAGTACAGCACAGGGTTGCTGGCCTGCAGCCGCATCAGCTTCTTGGGATCTTGTCAGGTCTTGCAAGCGAAGGAGCAACAGGCTGGGTCACAGATCTTGGACAAGAGAACCTCCAAGGATCCCAGCTGCTGTTGCAAGGATACTGGAGACATCCTTGTGGTGCCATGTGTATTTTGGCATGTGTGCGATGCTGTGTTTGTGTGTCTGTTGTTAATTGCTTGATACTTTCTTTCTTTGGAAGAGCACTGTATTATTTTCTAGTGTTAGTGGGAAACAGCACTTGATTCTCTCTTCCCCATACTGTGCCCAGTTCTAAGTGATTTGAAGATGAATTGCTTGGGATCTGCAGACAGGTATAGCATTGATGATTTATGAGATAATGATTGCTCAGTCACGAGTTGGATATCCATCTGCAGTTAAGTGTGGCCCTAGTAGCAGTGTGGAGCTGTGCTTGCAAGTTCCCGGATGCTATTTCCGCGTGGAGTGCTGTCTTTCTCCCTACTTTCCCATGAGTAAGAAGTTCCCACTGGTGCGAATTTTGCACAGGTAAATGAACATGTGCTTTACTCAGGCCTGCTATACATGTTAAAAGTAGCCTGTGGAGACAAGAGTAACAGGAGTCCCAGCTCAGGTGAGCAACTTGTAACCTAGGCAATTCAGAGTGACTGGTTTAGCTAAGCAGTTTCTTTTGATTTAATGCCCAATTTACTTCATCTTATGTCTGTTCTTCAGTCTTAGCTCTCTTGAGAGTGGCAGCTGGAATTAGGAAAATAGTGTGTTTTTCACAGCATAGACCTACCCTTATTGTTGGCAGACTGCTGTGTAGACGTTGCTCTCCCCACCTAAGCTGGAAGTTTCCTGCCTTGGGCCACACTGCTTGGGCACACTGAGCAGAGCCTTGTGCCTGCAGGCTGCTGCAGCGTGAGTGTGAGTACAGAGCAGGTGGTCTCAGCAACCAGAAGCACTGCCAGGTACATCCTGAGGAGTGCCATCTGGTGTGGGAACCCACCCGCAGCCACAAGTGTTTCCTCTGGCTGGAAGAAGTATTGCAGCTGTCTGACTGTGGCTTCTCATTGTTGGTTTCAGGCCTGAAGAAGTTCTCTGTCCCAGGATCCGTTGGTTTCCCTCCTTCCTCCTGCAAGCCCCTGGGGCAGCCCTTGTAGCTGGAGCACTGCTTTCTGGCGACAGGCCCTTTGCTGGTCACTCACTGTGGGGTCAGTGCTAAATGTCTCTTCCTAAGGTTCCCAGGAACATGGTCAGATCAGATTGGCTTTCCTAACTATTTACTCAGCGGACTGCCCTTGAAGCACATGGTGTCGGGGATGAGCTAGGTACCTTACCTAGACCTGCCTCTTACTAGCTAAGTACACACTTGTGCTGAATCGCTTACCTACATGGAAGGTCAACCTCTTCAATATGGACCTTACCCTTTCACTGTTGAGTCCCCTATTTCAGATACCTGAATGTCCTCTGGCTCTTTTTCCTCCTGGTTCAGTAGTTGGGCAGGTGTAAGCTGCATAAGCAGTCTAGTCCTGCCCAATTATAAGCTGCAAGGGAACACAGACAAACTCAGTCTTTGCGAAGAAACCCTACCTCGGCTCCCCAAAAGCCTGGTAGTATCTTTCCCAGTAAGACCACTGCCACAGCCAGGACCTCCTGCAGCATCAACATAAGATGCAGGATTTGGCCTGGGGTCTGTCCTGCGTTGTGCTGAGTTGGAAGGGGGTGTCCAGAACAGGGAATGATCTTCAGCACTGAGGACAGAGTTGGTATTGCAGTGTAGCAACAGCGAGCTGAGGTATCTTATCCTTAAACGAAAATTTTTCTATAAATCATAAGCAAATTTTGCCTGAGTAGCATTAAGGTAGGTTTGCTCAAGCTTTGAAACTGACACAGTAATGTCAGAAGTGTGACTGAACATCATCAATCATTTCGTCGATAACTGAGGCTTGGATTAGAAAAATGGGATGACATTAAAGTAGTTGTCTTATTCCCGTTATTTTCCTGAGTCGCTCATTTTTAGAAACAATAATGCAACACAGGGAATTAAATCCATACTTTTTGGAAGGTTTTTAATTAGCTGGCAGTACTGATTCAGGTCTTGCAGTCTGTAAAATACAGCACATAACACTACTTTATCCTGGATAGCGCTCCACTTTCTTTTTAAAGACAATTTAAATGGATTATTAGGGGAGGTGGGAAAAAAAACCCCGACCCGTAAAACCCCACCAACAAAACCAGAGCACAGAAATGGCAGTTTTGTATTCTTGACGTTTCTCAGAAAGCTGCTTAAGATTATCTCCTTAAAATGGCAGATTTTGCCTGCAAGTCAAGTAGGGGAGCAGGAGCTGATATTTCATTAAAATACTGTGAGAAGCCTGAATGCATTTATGATATTTGAGGCATTTGCAGGGAAAAAAGAGCTTGCTGTTTTTGGAACTGTCAGAAGTTTTAACTGAAAGGTAGAAAACAAATCCCAAAGGGCAGCTGTGTGTCTCAGATGCCTCCACTGCCACATATCTGCTTCTTACCACACAGAGATACCTGATTCTGGCCACTTCTTTTTTTTTTTTTTATATTTCCTCTTTTTCCGAATGTACATGTGAAACCTTTTATTTTAATCTTGTCAGGCTGAGAAAGTTGGGGCTGTTCAGCCTGGAGAAGAGAAGGCTGCGTGGAGAGCCCATAGCAGCCTTCCGGTATCTGAAGGGGGCCTGTAGGGATGCTGGGGAGGGACTCTTCATGAGGGACTGTAGTGATAGGACAAGGGGTAACGGGTTCAAACTTCAACAGGGGAAGTTTAGACTGGATATGAGGAAGAAGTTCTTTCCTGTGAGGGTGGTGAGGCACTGGAATGGGTTGCCCAGGGAAGTTGTGAATGCTCCATCGCTGGCAGTGTTCAAGGCCAGGTTGGATGGGGCTTTGAGCGACCTGGTCTAGTGGGAGGTGTCCCTGCCCATGGCAGGGGGTTGGATCTGGATGAGCTTAAGATCTTTTCCAACCCAAACCATTCTATGATTCTTAGTTGGATGTTCAATTAGAATTTCAATAAACTGGAGTGATGATTGCTCTTATGCATTATAAAATGTATAAGATGGGCTTTCTTCCAAAACTTCCTCAAGAAAAATGAGGAGACTGTGGCTTTCTCAAAGATCTGCCATGTGGACAACGCTTTTAAACATTTAGGGTATTGTTTGGTTTTGTTTATTTATTTTTGTTTGAGTTTTTTTGGTTTGGGTTGGGGTTTTTTTTTTTTTTTTCATTGAATTGAAGCTCTTGTGGGTGTTCTGCTCTACTCTCACCTCACAACATTAAGGAGCTTGGCTTCTGTCAAAGGCTTTTTTACTTTAGCTTGAAAAACAGAGGTGGAAAAGTTGGGAGATCAAGAGAGAAACTGCAGAATAAGGCCTGTAACAGCAGAGTTGTGTTGGGAATGTTATTTTGGAAAGCACTACTTTGGCATTTCTCATAAACTTGTATTAAAGGCAACAAGTTTAATATTATTTTCCACTCAGATTGTACTGGAATAAATCTTAAACTCAGAAAATAAGTAGATTTCTTTCCTTCAGTCACTTTTTAAGCTAAGGCATTTTCCAATCAGGAAAATCATTATTAATGAAATACAATATATTGGCAACATATTTTTTAAAGTCTTTAGCATCACTAATCTTGCCCTTAGTTTCATGCTCTGTGTACTTATTTCCACAAGTTTCCACAGGGCTTCCTGTTGGACTTACAGCTTATTTGCACACAGCATTTATCTTCAGTGATCAAGTAAGGCTGTTTCCCTGGGTAAAGTAGTTGAAGCGTGTAGTGAATTGCAGGAGCACCCAACTTATGCAAACTTTAGCCATAGTTACAGTGGCTGGTTTTGAAAGTTTGTCCTAGAGAAGTCCCTGTGTTGTAGCATTTAAGCAGTTAGAGCTTTCTTGTAGTCTTGCTTTTTGGACTAGAAAACCCTTTAATAGCAGTGTTACTTCAGTAGCACAGTATTTGCAAGGTATTTCAGCACTTGCAAAACTGCAGTATATTGGGAGGGAGCACACACGTTGACTGATGCATAGAAAGTCATTTGCAAAAGTAACAGGTTTATCCACAAGACTTGAACCTCTATGAAGTAAAATATTGTGGTAGTTATATCTCAACAGCAGAACCTTGGTGTAGATGAATCCACTGATGTAAAGAGGCAGAGTTCCATGCTGTAAGGAGGGTAATTACTATAGTGCTGCTGGGGGGGGTGGGGGGGGTGGACTTGGTGCACAGTGGACCCTTCTGTGAGCATTCAGCACACTTGTGATCTAGAGCTGCTCCTGTTTCTGTCCAGTGACTGACAAGCTGCTTAAATGCCTCTGCTGCAGGCTGTTACTGTGCAGTAGTAAATTATAATCTGTCCCTGAGAGAATGCGTACTGTGATCGGACTCCAGCATGAAGGTGTATGATGATTTACATTCTGAAGTGCATAATGTTTCTTCTCCTAAACAGGGATGAAGCTGTAAGTCTATTGTATACGTAAAGTAAGCATTCTTACCAGTTTTAGATTTACTCTTCCGTTTTTTAAGCAGCAGTATCACTGTAATTGGGGCCTTGGAATCACCAGTGTCTTCTGCAAGCCCAGACTGGACTTTCTGAGTTGCTTTCTTACTCTACTCAGTAGAGCAAGATCTTCCTCTAAGGGAGGATCCCATCCTAACTTTAGCCAGGGAAGCAAAATCTGCAGTGCTTCAGTGCTAAATATAGCTCTTAATCAGAAACAGTCCTGCCAGTGATGCCTCAATAAGCACATAAAAAATAATCAGCCTTAGCAAAGGGGAATGTAGGGGCAATAAAGTTGTTCTTTTCATAGATATTTTATATATGAAGCAATAATCAACCTTTTAAAACTTTTCTAGTGCTTGAGAACGATCAAGACTTATCTCCAGGTAACTCCTGAGCCTCCATATATACCATGAAGGATTGGCACCAAGTGTTCACATGATTGCTGAGGAAGCTGCTGTTCATGGTGATGATGTAAAAGTATAATGACTTGTTTACTACTGTTTATTTAAGGTGGAGTTTTGTGTCTTGGTTTTGGGTTGAGTTTTTTGGCATGGTAATAGAGGACAACTTCTAGGTCCTTTGTTTTTCCCAGCTGGTTCAGTGAGGTCCTTGGTTGAGGCACAGAGATCTGGTGCATATTGCCAGCCACCCCCTTTCCCTTTCAGTGGCAACTATCACAGTGTTTTAGGAGTCCTGTTGAGTTCTCCCCATTGCCTCTGAAAAAAACCATTGAAGATTATCAGCTCATCCCTATTAAACTTCATAAAGGTTTTGACAGTGTATGTGGATATTTGTTTTTCCCATGTGCAGCCTCCTCCCTCCTGTGGCCTTCATGGACTGGGCACTTCTAGTGATCACAAGTTCCATTTTGATTTCAGCAAGACTTTTTGGCATCCTACAGTGTAGATCTGTGTTGTTCACTGGGACCAGGATCTTCAGGCGCGGATGGGACTGGGGCTGTCCCGTTTCTATTTACCTTTGGTACATGAGAAACTCCTTGGCCAGGTGGTATGATGAAAATCGGCGCATGGTTAATATATACCTTTCTACAAGACCGAGTCTTCCCCCCCCGCAAGAAGGCTGGGAAAGTGTGAAATGTTTTCAATGTCTGTTTTTTTTAGCATTAGCTGTCTAACTTGATTTGTATGTAAGTAGGAAAACTTTGAAGTGTTGCTGAAATACAAAGGGAAAGTACTTCAAAGAAATGCAGCATTAAAAGTGTATCTGATCCCTCGAGATTTTTGAAGTTTTATCTTGAGATTATGTATTCAGAGGAACATTTGTATGGAAATACTAAAGGTAAGTAATTCATCCAAAACATTGTGAGTGTTGCCAGTCAGAATGCATTGAACTATTTTGTACTAGTTTTGAATTCACATCATGGCAGATGATGGGAAATCAAAACTAGTACAAAATCAAAACTTCACCCTTCTATGTTGCCAATGTCCATGATGCAGTAAGAAGTTAACATGGTCTCTGGCAGGGAAGTTGAAGCGCAGCGCTGCCTACGGTGTGAGACGTGTTCAGCAGTGTCAGTCTGTGTCCAGCAGAGATCCCTGGATAAGGCCAGATAAGTCTGTTAAGCTCCCAAAATTAAAGACTTAACAAGTCTGTTAAGTCTGTTAAGCTCCCTAAATTTCTGATCTGCATTGGTTGATCTGCTGGAGTGGGGCCGTGGTGGTCTTTGGGAGGCAACAGGCTGTTGGATTATGGACTGCTATAAAATGTCTTGAATTTTGGGAGAGTTTCAGATCTTGGATCTGAACTCTTACAGTTGGGCATCCACTCCTGTAAAAGCATGCCCCACTGTGCTGGGGGAGGGGTTGGTTTTCCGTTTGGCAAACAAGGATTCTGGCATCAAAGTTTTTAATTGCAGGAATTACATTAGCAAGTCCCAAGAGCTCCAGGGTGAGTGTGTGCCGGAGGAGCTAATTAGATGTGTATAAATCATGGGCTAGGCAGACCTTAAATCCTCACTATCTTCTGTTACAGTGGGGCTTTGGAAAGTTAGAAAGCTATGAAGTTATACAAGAACTATTTTTTCCCAATACAAATACAAAACAGCAGTTGAGGGTGCTTTTGGTCTCTTTATGTTATAAAAGCAACTTTTAATTAAAATACTATTAAATTACCTGTATTGTTTTTGAAGCTTTATTTTAATTATATCTGTAAATTGAGGGAAGGGAAACAGTTCAGCAGCCTAAGATGGGTTTTTTTTTTCTCTATTGCAGACTAAAGAAAAAAGAGTCAGGTGATCCTGCTTCCTGCAGTCATCCCTTCTATGTCTTACTCTATTACATGTCAAATAAGGGACTTCCTGTGTTCAAACTTGCAGGATATTCTCAGATCACATCAAACTTCCTTCAGCAACTATGCACTTATGTAGTGTTTTTTCTTTCTTAATGAAAACTGAGATCCAAGTGGAATTACTTCACTGTAAGATCTTGAGTTTTAGGAGAAATCTGATATTCAAGGTGTAAAACTGGGTTTCCAGCTGAGCCTGTAACTCTCACTGGCATATCAGAATTGTAGACTGGCTTAAACACATTGCAGATAATTAATAATGGAAACGGGCAATTCAGCTCTTGCCCAGGGCAGTATTTCTACATTATTGTTGTTATTGTATGATTTAGCCACACCTAAGTTTGCTTCAGATTCCTTGACTTGGATCATGGCACCACTGGGCTGGGCAGCACAGAATTGTGTGTGCTACCCCATCCATTGCTTATCCTGGTGCCTGAGAAAGCTTTGAAGCCCCTTGTTTTGGTTAGACTGTGCTGGGTACCCAAACCAGATGGGTTGTAGGTGCATTAGCACTGTGCTATTGCAACTGGATTATAAAACTTCATGCACCTCACTTAAAAGTTATCTTACTCTCTATTTTAGTGCATTATAGTCCTGTCTTCTACTGGCAGCCTACTTTTTGTAAGCTTAGTAATAAACCACAAATTATTGCTATATCTAATGAAACAAACATTTGGCATTGTTCTATGTAATTAAAATGTTTCACACTTAGGAGATCATCTGTAGCAAGTAACCTTAGTCTTGGTAACCTCGTTATGCCACAGAAATCTAAGTAGGCTTATAGCAGCTGCAGTTCTGTCCCTAGTTGACATCAAACGTGTTGATGTAAGCGTGTCTTAAGTTTCTGACTGCTAAGACTTTTCTTCATTTCATGAGCTGGATCTTCCTCTGTTGGAAAGCTGGCACTTTCTGTTCATCTTGCTAATGGGGCCATGGGTGGTGGGGTGGATTTTTCCCTCTCCCACATATGCATGGAGGCTTGGCCAAAGAATGGTGAGTGGCTGCTCCCTTCCATCCCTAGGTCTTTCTCTCTTACTGAAGAAGCAGCAGAAAGAAGTCACCTTTTCCCCTGCCATCATCTGTCTTCCCAGCTTCCTTGTTCTTCCTGCGGCAGAAGAAAGACAGTAGGGCTGAGACCAGGTTTGATTCATGCTCTGCTCCTGCAGAATTTGCAGCTCTGGCTTGATGGTAATCTGTTGCCTCCCTGCATCTTGTTGGTGAAAGTCGTCTTACCTTCCTGTATTACTTCTACCCCATAACCCTCCAGCCCATCCCAGCATCGTTTCTTTTCCCCTAGCATTGATCTCTCTTTCTTGTGACCTCTTCTGAGCCCCAGCCCCAGCTCAGCCAAGACCTCACTGAGTTTTTAGCCTTGGATGATGCTGGAGGACAAAGGGCTCCAGGGTATGAAATCATCTTTCTGCAAGGGATGGTGAGGAAGTGTCGGTCTAACAAGGAGAGGTTGAGACAGGATGGAGATGTCTCTGTCTCAGAGCCTGAAGAACTGACTGCAGGCTTTTATGAAGGAGTGGGCAGCAAGAGAGCTGGTTTCTGTGTCCTAGCTTCAAAATTGCCTTTGCACTGAGAAGCAAGGCTGGCCCAAGGGTAGGCATGACGCAGCTCCCCAGCCGAGTAATGCTATGGGTTAGGCAGCAGTGCAGACACCATTTGGCTCCTTAAAATTGTACTATAGTAGTAGTTTTTTTGGTGGGATTTGTTTGCTTGCTACTCATCAATTCAGCGTTCAGAAGAATCATAGAATGGTTTGGGTTGGAAGGGACCTTAAAGATCATCCAGTTCCAGCCCTGCTGCCAGGGATAGAGACACCTTCCTCTAGACCAGGTTGCACAAAGCCCCATCCCATCTGGCCTTAAACACACCCAGGGATGGAACATTCACAGATTCATTGGGCAGCTTGTGCTAGTGTCTCACCACTCTCATAGTAAAGAATTTTTTACTGATATCTAAATCTCTCCTTTGTCAGTTTAAAGCCATTCCCCCTCGCCCTGTCACTACATGCCCTTGTAAAAAGTCCCTCTCCAGATTTCTTGTAGGTTTCCTTTAGGTACTGGGAGGCTGTCACAAGTTCTCCCCAGAACCTTCTCTTCTCCAGGCTGAAAAAGCCCAAATCTCTCAGCCTATCTTCAGAAAGAGAAGGACCATTTATTCGTGCTGGGGGCACTTGGCTTTTGTCCTTCATGTCTTTTCACTGAAATGTTGGTGTTGAAAAAGCAAGACAAAATCAACAGCACTCCACCCCCTGGCTGAAAAAGAACAAGAAAGCTTTGCTTACTCCAGTGTCACTGAAATTCCTAGTTATCCGACTCTGGGCTGTGTTGTTGTAGGGACTGGAGGTTGTACCCTGGGGAGAGAGGTGGGAGACAGAAGCAGGTCAAGAGAGAGTGTGGGAAGGGCAGTACTGGGGAAGAGCCATGTCTGTGAGTGCCCCTTCTTCACTGTGGCCTTGAGAGGGGGACCCCAGAGCTAGGCAGCAAACATAGGCTGTTCCTGAGGAAAGAAATGAGGGGGAGCATCCTGTCAGTGCTGCATTCCCTGGGCAGGAGGCAGCTGGCTAGTGTGTTGCTCTGCAGGGTCTTCATCTGCGGCTGCTCTAGCTGGCAATGGGTTAGCATGCAGTTGTCAAAGCACAGAGGTGACAACGTTTGCCTTTGCTGTCTCATTGTTGACATCAAACCTACATGTTTCAGAATGTGTCTTGCACATGAACTGTTTAGGCCTTTTCAAAGCTGAGGACTAATTCAGAATTTGAAGTTTGTGTTTTGAAGTACACATCTGATATTTCAGGAATTTTAGCTCAGAAAGCCAACTGTATCCTGGGCTGCATCAAAAGGAGCGTGACCAGCAGGTGATCCTGCCCCTCTGCTCTGCTCTTGTGAGACCTCACTTGGAGTATTGTGTGCAGTTCTGGTGTCCTCAACATAAAAAAGACATGGAACTGTTGGAACAAGTGCAGAGGAGGGCCACGAAGACGATCAAGGGACTGGAGCACCTCCCGTATGAGGATAGGCTGAGAAAGTTGGTGCTGTTCAGCCTGCAGAAGAGAAGGCTGCATGGAGACCTCATAGCAGCCTTCCAGTATGTGAAGGGGACCTATAGGGATGCTGGGGAGGGACTCTTCATTAGGGACTGTAGTGATAGGACAAGGGGTAATGGGTTCAAACTTACACAGGGCAAGTTTAGATTGGATATAAGAAGCAGTTCTTTTCTGTAAGGGTGTTGAGGCACTGGAATGGGTTGCCCAGGGAAGCTGTGAATGCTCCATCGCTGGCAGTGTTCAAGGTCAGGTTGGACATAGCCTTGGGTGATATGGTTTAGTGTGAGGTGTTGCTGCCCATGGCAGGGGGGTTGGAACTAGATAATCTTAAGGTCCTTTCCAACACTAACTATTCTATGATTCTATGAATCTCAAAGGTCCATTTTTAATAGTGATTCAAGTCACATGCTGCCTAAAGCAGGTTGTCTTGATGTAGACTTTCTTAGATCCCCAAGTGTACTACCAATACAACCAAGTATTGGCAAAGGGCATTAGGAGAAGGGAAGATAAGAGGCCCACATGTTTTTGAGGTAAGCAAGAAAAGAAAGAGGCAAAATTGGTCTCCAGTTTATTATTTTTCATGTTTTCTCCCTACATTTTTCTCTGCAAAATGCAGCCCTATTCTAGTATATGGGAAGGACAGGAAGTCTTCTACCATGTTGAATTTTATCCTGCTTTATTTCTGAAATGCCAAGAAGATAAAGATGGCAAATCATGCTCCATCAAGGCATTGTTGGTGAATCAGTGATGGTACTGGGAACCTGAAGTTCTCCAATATCGTGGTCCTTAAAATCCAGATGTATCCTCATACACAAAGCATGTACTTCAGTTATCATATGCTGCTTTTACATATTTCCCCAGAAAAGTAAATCTTAAGATAGCAAAATCAGAGGCCGGTAGTAGAGTAAGGATGCAATGCTGGGATTTTATATGCAGATTTCCCCATGTAACAGTTGATGCTGTGGAATTACAAGGTATTGGGTTTTCTTGTTTTTTGCAGACATGTGAAAATACTGTTCAAACTAAATATATTTTATTTGCTTTCTGGGCTTTTCATGGTGGGTGCTCTCTAATTTTGCTTTGTGCTGTGTCAACCCTGAAATTGTGGATCTGTAAACTCATAGACGTGGAGGTCCAAAATGTAAAGCCCAAAACTTTTCAAATCTGGAAGCTTGTGAATTTGATCTCTGGATCCAGCCCATTAAAAGAAAGTGGCACGAGCTATGAAATCAGATCTAAATGTGGGTCTGCACTCAGGATTTGGTGGTTTTAAGGTATTTTTGAAGAACTACCTTTAGGACTCTTAGCCAACAGTGCCTCTTTTGTTTCATAGCCTGTGTGGCCACAGCGTGTCAATAACATGTTGCTGGGGAATGTATGGCATTTCCTTGCTTGCATTAGCAGTCTTGGGGTGAGGAATGAATATCTCAATTGTTTTTCTGATCAACAGACCCAAGCAAAACATGAGAAAATAACGCATTCATTTTCAGACTCTGCAAAGTGAGTAGTCAGTTGAAGGCGTTTACTAAGGTTATCCAGTAAAACATGAACAACCTAAAGACAAGTATACCTGTGAGGTTTTTTGCATTTCACCTTAGATAGCTTGTGAATAAAGAGTGAAAGTGAGTCTGAGGAGTGTTTGCAGACAGGTATTTGCATTACACAGCTGCTTTGCAGGTAGGGCACTGCTGCTCCAGCTGCCTGTGTGTCTTTTACCCATCGCAGAGCTCACCTGTACATCATGCAACAGCATAACCTGTCACCTGCTCTATTTTTTAAACTCCTTTCATTTACAACAGAAAAAGAGCTGCTGGAGAATAGGGTAGCAGAGGTAAGCAGCCAGAATGGTTTCAGTACTGCAGACCAAAAGAAATGTTTTGTTTTGTAATTGGATATGAATCTAAGCCATAAACCTCGACTCAGAGGCTTTGGGTGTTTATATAAGCTGTTTACTATGTATGCGTCTCTGTCAAAGTCTCTGAAGGGTGCTTATCTTGTTGAGGCTTAGCTTTTTGCATCACAACTAATGTGTTTAATGAATTTCAAGGTGAAGTGCAGAACATGTCAAAGCTGGCTGGTAATAAAAGTTGTTGTGTGATTTGAGGTAAGTTTTCCCCAGGTATAAACAGTTATATCTTGGAAGGACTTCTGTGCTTTATGTTCTTAAGATACTTTTAAGCCTTTTCTATGGCTTGATTCCTTTTATCTCAAGATATTCCTTATGTACTGTAGGGTGGGCTTTCAGCCTCAGTGTGCTTCCATTCGTTTTTTATCAGTTAAAGGAAATAATGTTTATTGTATAATAAAGAAATAATGAAATTCAGGGAACAAAGAAAGGATCTAGAGTTAGGGAACAAAGGGACATTTGTTGCTTTTTTTGTAGTCCTGAATAATACAAGAACAGTTTACTTTGATGTAATTGACTAGAGTTCAGCAACTTCAGGGATAAATTTATACATATATATACCTAGACATTATCAGTAAAAGTAAGCCTCTGCCAATGTTTGGGTTGGGTTGAATTCGTTAGTGATGTTTATCCTTTTTGCATGGTTGAGTCTCGGGCTCTTGGAGGGTGCTGAGCCTGCAGGTTGGTGAGGCCAAGGCCGCTTCTGGGCTAGGGCTACTCATAGCCATCCTTCTGGAATGGAGGACTTGGTACATGGAAGGACCAGCCAAGAGGACGTTCCTGGTCTCACCAGGCCTCCTTGCTTCTGTAATAGCTGTTCAGCCATACTGGGGCAGGAGAGTATGGGAGTAACTGCCAGGGAGGTATTTATGTAAGCTGTTTGCTGTGTATACCTCCCCATGCGCAGGTACCTGCCTCCATGCCCTGGCCAGGGCCTCCCCTTGGGGAAGTGGGTTAATGCCTGAATTAGGTGGCTCAAAGCATGTTTGGGATATAACTAGTTTCCTGTCCCTGCCTCATGCTAAGATACTTCTCTACATTATTCCTATTAAGATATTTCCAGCATTTCTAATTTTACTTTTTAGATTTGATTTTTTCTCTTGCCAAACTCCAGAGCAATATGTTCAACAGGATCCATTTTCTTTTTTAGTTTCTTCTTTCAGGCCTGGAAGATAGGAAATGGAGTAATTTTTCGTGTTAAAGTAAATGTTAATGACTTCTAGTGTAAACTAGCTGAATATATTCATTACTAAGCGTTAAAATGCTACTGACTGGTGACACTATAGTTGAGCATCTTCCAAACATCCCATGAGAAATTGTGCCAGGGATTTAGAGTGAAGCCCCTTGAAGCTGTTTTTATTTGTGATTGAAATGTGTTTTGCAAATAAGTCTCTGCATGTTTGTGTTTCTCTTCTGGCCTGCCAGAAAAAAGAATAAATAGATGTGATTATGTGTCTGAAATTTATCTTCATGGAATAGACCTTTACCTTGTAAAAATTAATTGCTAAGGATGTGTTGTTTTACTGTTGAGGGGCGAGAGAGATGCTTCAGACTTCACATGCAGTCATCTCATATAGGACCGAGAGTGGAGGAGGGACATTAATTTTGACAGCAAGGTGAAATTTGAGGTCTGTCTTTTGCTGTGGAACAGGCCTCTCCCACCGTCCTCCCGGTAAAAGATGACTGAATTTGCTAGGTTTTTTCATTGTATTTTTGTGGTAGAATGCTCTGGGGTAACAGCATTCTCTTGTGGGTCCTTCTTTTACTTTCTACAGCTCTTAGAAACAAGCCCTAATCAAGATTTTCAATTTCTGTGTACCAAAAATTCCCTGGTTTAAGGAGTGTTCTGTAGGAATGGAAGAGCTCAGGAACTCAGTTCACTCATCTTACTGTATCATGCCGTAAAAATAGTATGTAGCTGATGCTTTTTTTCCAAATGCTGAGCATTGGCAAAGCAGGCAGGGGGGGTGGAACTAGATGATCCGTAAGGTCCCTTCCAATCCAAATCACTCTGTAATCCTATGTGCACGAAGAGGAAGGTGAGTGCGAGAAAAGGCCAACCCCTGCCCTTTCCTGGAGAGGTTGCATGTGGGTGCATAGTGTCTGCTTTTTGCCTTCAGACCTGCTAGCAGGCAGCTGATTCTCCTCAGCTCTGCAAACCTGTGGGTTTTCAAGTGTGGTGTGCTTTGCAGGTGGACATCAGAGTGAGACCACCCCAAAACTAAAAATAGGCTTGAAGATGTTGCCCCTGGACGCCTCTGTGTGCGGTGTTTGATCTAGGAAAGAGACAGCCTCTGGGTGTGGAAAACTGTAATTTCCTACATATGTAAAATGTTTAAGCACTTTTTCACCTTTTTTTTAAAGTCTGCCATCTTAATTAAAAGTCTGATTTTGAAATCTGTATTCAAGCAGCTTTCCTGTTCGCGTTCAGCAGGCTGCAGTTCCTGTTCACAAAGCGCCTTGGTTTTTTTCTGTCTTTCCTTGGGTTGATTTGCGGGGCAGTGTTTTGTTTTCTCTGTAAGTCATTCGCAGTACATCTTCACGAGCACTGTAGCTGGAGGCTTTATATGTCATTCAAAAATAAAAATAAAAAATCTCCACCTACTGAAAAGTGAACAGCATAGCCCTAGCAACCGGCTCATGTGTTCAAACCAGAGGAAGGGACGTTAAACAAGTAAGACCAAATAACATCATCTATGTAACAGCCAGGGATATGGTAGAAATGCCAGCTAGTGATAAGATTAATCAGAACTGATAGTGGAGGTAGCTGTGTTTGTGGTTTATTGTTATTTTTTTAATGGTGGATTGTAAGTACAGCCTCGATGAAGAGATGCTTGTTCTTGTGGGAATGAGCAAGATATTCAGCTGGGAGCAATAAAAGGGGGATCTGCCTCTGTAAAAACAACCCTCCTGCCCCATCTTGCGCTGATTGCGCACCCAGGAAGGTAAGTGTCATTATTTTCTTGGAAAGCAAGGGAAACCTTATTTTAAATGGTCAGTCAGTACTTTCCTCCCAGATACAGTCTTGATGGCGTTATGCCAGGGGTGGATTTTGTGTGTCTGCCTCTCTGTCTCCTGAGTGCACCTTGGTTTCTCATTCATCTGTCGTGTCATAGATCCATCTGTATTAAAATCATGATTTTCTTCTTTTTTTTTTTCCTTTCTACTTTTGTGGGTGCGAGGAATTTAAACCGCTTGACATCATCTGAAATATTATCTATTCCTCATTTTCCAAACGAGATCCATTGTGCTTCTCCAAGGTAGATTTTCATTTGTGTTACCTGAGTGCATCAATTTCCTTAATCACTGACAACAAAAAGACCCAAAGCCTTGTGTTTTCTCTTAGGTTTTATTTCTATTAGACCAAACCCATAAAAAGGAGAGAGTAGAAAGGAACTTTTATTGGGAAAGCTCTGCTGTGTTAATTGGTCAGCCAAGGCTCCTCGAAAGTTTGCAAAGTCAGGTGGTCTTTGTGCCTCTTCAGTAGGCACAGGGATTAATCCACCTGTATTTCAGTGTTGTCCTCTCTCCTATAATCCACAAAGGGCTGATGATACATGACTTCTGTCTAATAATTTTGTTTCTTTGACTCCATCTTCACCTCCCCTTTCCACCCTCTTCCTCCTGCCATTTGTTGTCTTTTCATTTCCCATGCAGTTTGGGTCTTTGGTCTGTTGGTGTATTTACCCCCTGACCATCTGTTCCCCATGTGCTGGTGATGGTGTGCAAAGCGTGAAAGCAATTCTATGCCCTTAGTGGGGAAGGATGCCTCCAATATTATTTTTCTGTTACAGCAGCTTTACTTCCTGACTGCTTGATGTGCTGCACTGTGCTGGGAAGGTGGCCAGAGCAGGATGTGCTGTTCCAGGCTAGTTTTCAGTGACCACTTTTAGGACCAAATAACTGTGAAAGTGGGATTTTGTTGTGTCATCTCCAGCTGTGTGGCTTGGGGGCTTTTTGTTCTTTTATTTCATCTTGCCAAGTTTCTCAGCTGTAGGCTTGGTCAGCCTGCTAGCCAATGCTCCATGAGTGGTGGAAGGGTTTTTGGAGATCAATGTGTTTGCATGGTCTTGCTTCACTAAGTTTTATCATAAAATATCTCACTGTTGCTCTCAGCAGCATGGCTCCTTTTGCAGTAGCAGTGGAGGAAGCACTGTGCAGACTGCCATGTGTCTTTCCTTGGAGGTAGGACCAGGTAACAGAGGGGTAGATGCTGGTGGTCTCTTTGATGCTGTTGGTACCACTGCCTGACACTACTGCTGTCACCAGTAGAGCTGTCTTAGGGATTTTTGACAACAGTGGACAAAACCCTTGTTTAAGAAAAGCAAGGAGTGGCTTTTTTTGGACATGTGAGGGCTGGTTGTGCCTGGATGAAGCACAAGAATGGTATTTTTTCTGTGCCTATGAGCCATGGATTTATTATGCAAGTTTAAATTATCAGTTCCTTGCTCCCAGTTAATGTCTTTCCTAGCCAGAAGGTGAGAAACGAGGGGTGCACTGTGAACAAACGTGATTAGGAAGCAGTCTGTTCCTTAAGGCATTTTTAGCCTACAGTGAGCTTTTCCTAGGCAGCCTGCTCAGTGCTGTATTTAATGCTTGATTGTGAGCTGCACTGAGCTCACTGATGGCTGAGATGAGAAGGTACTACTGGCGGCCTCCAGCTCACCCCTTGCTCGAAGCAGGGAAGGATGCCCAGGGCAGACTGCACCAAGCAGGGTCCAGTTGGGCTGTGAGTTACTCTAAGGATGGAGACCCCCAAAAATGCAACTCTTTTCAGTGCGTGCTGTCCTTGAAGTAATAAAGCTTTTTTATTTTTTTTTTTTATTTAAGGTGGGTTTTCTTGGTGATTTTGTTTTATTTTTCCCTCTTTAATGCTTAAGTGGAATTTCCTGTGTTTTAATGTGTACCCATTGCCTCTTGTCATGCCACTGGGCGCCAGTCAGAGGAGGCTGGCTCTGTCTGCTTTACTCCCCCCTGAGGTGTTTATGCACATCAGGGAATATCATAGGCACTTCTGATTCCCAAACAGTATTTGGCTGTTGTGGGTATGTGGCTGCTTTGCATCGTTGGTCCTTTGCCACACAGAGCTGTGAGGACTGCTGCCTGGGGCAGCCGCAGCCCTGAGCATTCTCTGTGTGCTCTTTGCCTTCAGAGGGAAATCTACCATGGTTGTTCACACCCATGCGATCGTGTTTGAGCAGGACCTGATTATCGGAACCAAGATACCCTAAAGGAGAGAAACCAAGACTCTCTTCAGTATTGTCCAAATGAAAGAGTTTGCAAAAGCTGTGTTTTCTGCTTATGTTTATTAGGCGTAGAGGTACTGGACCTAATGTCTTGTAGGATCTGCATATTATGGCAGGTATGGCACTGTTTGAGTTTTAGTATTTACATTGTTCTTAAAATTGGGGACTTCCTTCTTGAAGGTTGGAAGTCTTCAGTTACTACGCTAATGCATTTTTTAAGTTTTCAACACCTTAACTTGCAGGTATTTTGACTTTTTAAAGTTCTCTTGGCTTTTCTTACTCTAGTGCCTAAATAATATAGCAAGGCATTAGCCAAAAGCTTGTTGTCTGTGTTCAAAAGTTACCTTAGTGTTTAAACCTACTTCATGTAATAAAAGTCTTGTTGTGGAGGATGGAAATGTTGGCATTTTGAGGACAGCATTTCAGCAGAGCCAGCTGGCTACTTCAGCTGGGTCAAACCAATGAGGTGACTCGTAGGAGGGAAAAACTGAATGAATTTGTGTTTTGGTTTGGTTTCTAGTAGGCTCTTTTCCAGGACTTATGCCAGAGATACTGTGAACAACTTTCTTAATTGCTTGTGTTGGGGCAAATGTCAGCAGCAGTGCGGCCTAATACAAAAACCGAATGGCAGGGTATGCAAAAGGTTAAAGCGAGTTTTCCTTCCTGGTGTTTGTTTAGCTTTGTTCCCTAACTGTATTTATAGCAGAAGTAGTCTCGTGTGTCCTAGATTAAAGCCATGGCAGTCTGGGCTATTTCTGCGGCTTGCGTGTCCATTGTACTGGGGTAGAGGTCCACCGCTGACCTCTGCAGCTCCACTACAGCAAGGTACCGAAGTATGTGCTTAACTTGTAGCTCATGGGGATTTCAGGCCTACAAGTTCACCTGCCTAGGCAGCAGGTCGGGCGGGTTTGCTTTTCCAGACTCTGCTGGAAATACTTCCATGGGGACCACTTCTGGCTTTCAGGAGTTTGAGGGTAAAATCAGATTGCATCATTAAGGCGTGAATCTCTGCTAAACTCAGAGCAACATCTTTGGAGAGGTAGTCTCTGAATGCTCAGCGAGTCATGGGCGTTTGAGGTATCCTGCCTGTAGGCAAATAGTTTCATGCCTGGGACTTGTGGATTGTCAGACGTCCAGCAGTCTTGGACAAATGGTCAGACTTCTTTTTTTCTATACCAGGAAATTCTTGGAGAGAAAAAATAGAGCAGATAGACATGTTTTACTGCTGAGTTGCAGATTCCTTTTAGTGATCGAAGGCCTGTGTCTTCTATGCAAGCTTCCCTGAAGTGCCATGTGGTATTCTGAGGTGCTCTGTGGTATGTCCCTTCAGTGGCATGGACCTGTCGGCAAAGCAGGCCACAGGTTGACCAACAGTAGGAAGTGGATTACTGGGTTGGTGGTTTGGTTCCTTGATGCCAGTTCATGCCTGGTGATGGAACACCTCCAGGTCTTGTGGTCAGCAAACAGCCCCAGTCTTCCTGCTGGTCTGGGGATGGAGGTGTCTGAATTCAGAGGACATGCGGTGAAATTAAATTCTCTTTTGCAGGTTAAATTGCAGACTTGAGGCTCTGGATCTCACTGGCACTATTGGTGTTTGATTGCTCCTTATGGTGTAACTGGTGATCATTCCTGAGAAGAGAGAAGATGATGAGTGATGCAAGTGACATGCTCGCTGCGGCTCTGGAGCAGATGGATGGCATTATAGCAGGTAAACACTTGGGGTCACTTGTCCATTTAGCTGTTCCAGTCCTCCTTTCTCATGCAGAGTTTCAGGCTGAGAAAGGAATGTGCTGGTAACTGTTTGGTATCTTCCAGTATAGTTTAGAGATTACAGGTAAACAGAGTGGAGGGTTTGCACAGACTCAACGCACAGACACAGCTAAAAGAACTGTAATTTTTCATCTCCCCTCTATCAAAATGCTGCTCAAAGTGGCTGGGTGCACACAGCACCATGAAAGCCAAGGACGAGGCACGCCTCAAACCAGGATGAGTGTGTTTAAAGAGCTGCTGCAAGGCAGAAGGAGTAGGTTGGTTGTACTTACTTGAAGTTTACTACTCTGAACTTCTCTCAACTCTGCTGGGTTAAAACAAGAATTTTCCTTTTTTCAAAATTGGAATGCTTTGGGTCCAAACATTTGGTTTGGTGCTGCCTTGAACATGTGAGGTTTTTTTAAGTACCTGTAAATTGTAAGTGGACCAAGGAGAGGCACTGCAAAGTATACAACCTCTGCTTTTGAGTCTAGTGCTTTAGAAAAGAAGTACAAAACACAGAGGAGCAAAGCAGCAAGAAGTTAGTAGTTTTATTCCAGCAGAGTTATACAAACAGCTACCTAAACTGGGAAAAAAAAACAGTCTGCAGGGATAGCAACACAGTTATAAAGTCTTTAATAGTTCCACTTAAAGTAATTTCCCTCTGGGGAAAAAATAACCATACAGTGCTTTGTTTGAATGACTTTTCTCTGCAGTTTTCCTAAAGATATTAAGGACACATAGCAAGAACACATATAAAGTGGATTCAGTTGGATCAGAATGATCTCTAAAAATACATGTAAGCTGTGACTTTAGTAATTTCCATAAGTAGATACTGATATTTGGATCCAATCATGTATCCGTGTTTCCAAGAGCTTAAATTGGTTATGGCAGGATGAGGTTTAATATAAAAATAAAATATGATGTTGGGATGTTTAAGTCATCATAGACTTCATTTATCTGTCTGTACAGACCTATAAAGTAGTATAACAAAGGCAGGGATATAAACTCCTGTGCTATTCTGGGGATTTTTTCATCTTTATTTCTTTCAAAGGGAATTTGCAGAATACTTGGATTTTGTGACTTGCAAAATGAGGTGAATGAAAGTTCATGGAAGTGCATATATGGCATATCACTGTAGTTTTGAAAAGTTGACAGTACAAAGGATGCTGTCATGAAAATACCTCATTGTGCTGAGGCATTACAGTATTAAGGTCACAAATCAGTGTGCTTAAATTATAGTTGGAATTAGTTGAGGTAATTTAAATCAACCTTAATCCTAAATTCATAGTTTCCTTCCTTACTTAATATATAGAAACTTTTAATGTAGGTCAAATATCTATACTGTGAGTTTATGCAAATAAGAGATTTTTCTCTTTATTAACATGCAAATGTGAGTGCTGCCATGTTAAACTGTTGGGTTTGAGATCTACTCTTGTGTAGAAGTGATTTGGTCTTTTTATTTATCTTCATAATTTTCTTTATTTTTTTAGAAACTCTTTGGGGCGTTGCAGCAGCATAACACGTTCCTACATAAAAATGCAGAGCATAGTTTCCCCTGGACACGTACCACTGTCTGACTTGGGTCTGGCAACCCCTACAGGGTGACTCAGTGCATTAGCAGAGCCTGTTCTTCCCCAGTACTTTATGCCTATGATGCATCCTGGGGAGCAGGAGCCCAGCCTGTGCCTCGAACCCAAGGGCACGGTTATGGCATACATGTTCTCTGTCAGACCAGTCCACCTCCTTCCTGCTGGAGCTTCCCAGCGGGGAACGCCAGCAAGGACTTGCCGTTTTCCAAATTGCTGCATGGTGCAAGCAGAATTGAGCACCAGCACTGAGTTTGGTTGCTGGGAGCAAATGCTGCATAGCATTTCTCAGCCTTGCTGTGTGTCTGACCCGCTTGCCTTGCGCCTGACCCCATGTGATTTTGCTCCCTCCAGGTTCAAAGGCACTGGAGTACTCCAATGGCATCTTTGACTGCCAGTCCCCCACCTCCCCCTTCATGGGGAGCCTGCGGGCGCTGCACCTGGTGGAGGACTTGAGGGGCTTGCTGGAGATGATGGAAGCAGACGAGAGGGAGGGGCTACGCTGCCAGGTCCCAGACTCAACGGCAATGGCTCTGATTGAATGGCTCCAAAGTCAAATGGTAAGGTGTTGCCTTATTTCAGCTCTATCTTAGCTAGACTGCCTCAGGCAGCAGGGCCTGAGTTGTTTTTTATGCAGGTGTTTAAAGTTTTAGAGTAGGTTTCAAAGAACCAAAGGGAGCAAATTTTGTTTTGGAGATGCTCTTGTGGGGCCTTGGGAAAGCTGTTGTTGAGATACCTCCTGCAGTGGCTTGACCTGTGCTTTCTCTGATGTACCACTATGCCTCAATCTAGGGAGCAAAAAATTTTCAGTTACTCATCTCAGAGAAGGACATGGGAATCAAATGCTTAAATGGGGGAAAATAAGTTGTTCTCAGTATGAACTTCTCACTAAAAAGCATTTTTTGCAGCATATTTTCTACAGGACCAGTGTTGTTACTGAGCCTCCTTACCGGGTTTATAATAGGAGTTAGTGGTATGAACTCAGTATCCCTTTAATCTGGATACCAAACCAAATATTTATTTTCTGTGTTTGTGAATTTGCCAGCATTTGTTACCTTGCTTTAAAAATACACCAGGATATACCTGTCAAAGCTGATCTTTCCCCAAGACTTGGTTTTCCCGAAAATCAAATATTATTTGAGTGAAGGCTACATGAAGACTAGCCCAGGAAATAAAATGTTGTGCTTATCAGGAGGTCAGTTACATGGCATCATTTTCAAAGGACCCACTGGTTTTGCTTCCAGGTGCCCTGTGACTGATGGCTTCCTAGCAGGGCCAAAGAGAAGTCCTTGTACTCATGGTTCGTGGCAGGATTTGTGGTCTGGGTGTGCACAGGTTTTGGAGAAGCTCTAGCAGTGGAAATTAAGACTTCTAAGGGCTATGCTTTAGATTTTAAGTCAGCCTGTAGGTGTTAGGATGACAGTGGTGGCTGTGTGCTTCTGTGTTTTGCCAAATCTGTCTCACAACAGCGTCTGGGTCCTGCTGTCTCACACACTTGGTGTTGGATAAGGTAACACCATGCTGCCAAAATGGGGATGCCAGATCTGATGAAGGCTGGCTCTGTGTTGCACCCTGTGCATTGCTGCTGTTGGTATGGGTGGGCACCGTTGCCTGGTCCCTTCCTAGGATGGGCATCACACACCCTTAGGAAGGGTTCAGTCATCCTGGAGCCACAGCTGATCTTGCAAAATGTGTTTTTATCTTGGTATACAGATTTAGTTCAGTGCTTGGTTGCAGCCCAGAGTATGTGGTGCAGGACTGTGTGCCAAACTTGCGTCTGGGGAGCTGTGGCTGGTGCTGGGTGACCTGATGTGCCATCTAGCAGCACATGGGCTGACTGAGCATGCAGGAAGAGTTGGGCACCCAGGCTAGCATAGCTGAGCTCACTTCTCTAGCTCTTGCGAAAAGGTTTGAGGGGAGAGCTTTTTTGCATTTTCCTCTTCTGCTTTGAACTACTCATTTGAAAATGCCTGAAACTTAATGAAGCATGTGGGAGCTTTCCCACTACCTCCAGTGGGATTTGGATCTCGCCCCCGCTGTCAAAGCATGGCAGCCAACTCTGAGATCAGG
Source organism: Myiopsitta monachus (assembly GCA_017639245.1). NCBI lineage: Eukaryota > Metazoa > Chordata > Aves > Psittaciformes > Psittacidae > Myiopsitta > Myiopsitta monachus. The sequence continues at coordinate 85,196,828 of CM029920.1, forward strand.
AGGAGGAGACGGGAGTGACATTCAAGTCAGATCTTTAAAACATGCAGAGTTCCTTCTGACATCAGCGTTTCCTTCCTGTGTAATGTACAGCAGTGAACATCGCTGTAACTAGTCTCTGCTCTGCATGGAGCAGAAAACAAGGGACATAACAGGTTTCATGCAAGTGTGGCCTTTATAAATAAAAAAAAGTTCATATGTCAAATAAACAGCATGGAAAATTAAATGCTCCCTGTGATGTGCATAGACATCAGTAGTCCATGTTTAGTGATGCTGATCCGCCACATGTTGTTCTGGAGTAAAGGAGCCCAGCAGTGTGGCTGGAGGCTGCAGTGCCTGTTGAGATAAATGAAGTGAAGGCCAGTCATTGCCCCTTGTGATGGCAAATGTGTGATTTAGGGATGTCTGGCCATTAGTATCTGGAATTAGGTCCTTCCGACCCATGCGATCACTGTTGGCAGCAAGACAGCAATGGTTTTCATTGCAGCCATGGGCTAAATCTGGGAGAAAAAGAGCTCTGTTGTGCCATTCAGCTTAGTGCCTCCTGAGCTCTGGAAAGGATGTGCAGGGCTTGTATGTACAAAAGATTGCAGAAAATAGCCATTCCATCAATGCTTCTCCTCAGTCCACCTCAAATTATTCACCTGTACTCGAGTCTTTAAAGCCCCTAGTGGGAAAGACTGAACATTGTACTTTGTACTGTGCTACAAGCAAGGGATTTGCAGGTGTCACCAGTATCACCTGCCTTTCTGCAACTATGTCCATCCTTACCAAGGAAGGGCAGGCACCTTAGTTTGAGATTGGTTTAATCCTCCACACATGAAGTATCCAAGTGGGCTATTCCAAGCGGCTGGAACTGGTGCATGACATCCCATCCGAAGCTGTAAGCAAGTCTCTCGTGTCTCAGAGGAAAACAAAAATAGTGTTTGCTTCTGCCAAATAGTGTGTCACAAGAGAAAAATCCTCTTCTGGCCCCAGCAGGGAAACCGCTGATGGCCTATTTGGGAAAAGGGTCTGCCAGCAGCCTCCCAGACTTGCTCGCTTCTGTAAGATGGGGCACAGTGTTCAGTTTTGCCATGCCAGAATTGGCTGCCCCATGTGCCTTAGCGACCGCTTCCTTTCTGCTCCTCTTGGTGTGTTCAAGAAGCCTACGCAAGCACTCAAAAAGGGCTAAATAAAGTTAATATTAATATTTAATAAAGTTAAAATTCCTCATGCTGTTTTTAACTAGAGGATGCCAGATGGCCACGTGACACCAGAGTGCACGTACAGTGCCCGGACATCTGGCAGAGCTCTGCCAAGAGAATCCATCGGATGGTCCCCAGGGGGAGTTCAGAAAAGTTGCGCATGCAGCTTTCTGCTGCATAAACAAGCCAGCTTAACTATAACACATCATTTCTAGCTGTCTGTCTGCAGCTCAGACCTGATCTCTGTGTTGCTGAAACGCTGCTCACGTCTCCGTAGGCAAATGGAGGGCAGGTGAATGTCATGGTCAAAATTACAAATGAGCCCATTTGTTTGAAGTCTGGAAAGAGGCTGAGGCCTTTTCTGAGCTCAGACTTGTTGGAACTGTGTGGTTTCACTGGATTCCAGACCTGAAATCCATAGCCAGACTATAGCTATTCCAAAGTTTGGAGGTTTTTTCCACATTTTTCCTGGTCAATAGAAATGTTTAATGTGTTCCGTTGTGCTGTACTCTGTGAAAATGGAGCTTCTTGCTTGAATATCAACAGCATGTGAGTAACATGTAACATCATCACCAGGAACAAGACCATTTTAAATTAAACTCTGCCTTTTCCAAGACCAAGGCAGCCTTGTTGTGTCCAGCTGGAAGCTGATGGATCCATCTCTTGAAAAATAATTCTCGGAAACATTGCTCCCAGTCATGAATGCTGTTTAGTTTCTTTCAGTTGAAACAAACAGGAGACGGTTTTCTTTCTGGTTATTATTTTCTTGACAGTGGGGATTTTTGTGGTTTTGTTGGTGTTGATTTTTGTTTTGGTTTGTTGTTTTTAAATACACCTTATGCAACAACCTTCTCAGAAAGAAGAAACCAACTGTGTCTTGTTAAAAAGGAGAGTGAAATGTAGAAGTGGGTGGACAGTCTCTTCCCACACCTCAGAGCCAGCTTCCCCAAGCTCCTGATTGGAACTTGAGTATTTGTGTCCCTTTGTGTGACTTCTCCTCTTTAAAGTACGTGCTCCTGGAATGAAGGAGCCAGAATAATACTTTTTCTTTAAAGTCCACAGGAAGTACAAGTGTGGCTTTAGCTTTGGAAGTGTCTTTCTGAATTTGAATATCTATATATATGGATGGTTTTTTCCACTCCAGAAGTGAATTTCTGATAACTGTAAGATCATTAAAGCAAAACAAATGGCCTCCAAAGGCTTCTTAAAGAACATTTTCAGCTCATCCAGAGATCAGAAAAGATAGATAATTTGAGCTGTGGTGCCAACAGTGGCTCGTGCAAGTCAGAGTGTTGCTGCTGTGAACAGCAGATCTGTTGCCTCACAGGCAGGCCGCAGATTTTGACGTTTCTTCAAGAAGTTGATACTTTCAGAGAGTGGCTGGCAGTATTGAGAGTTAATATATTAGATTTCAGAGAGAAATTTTCCTGGCTGGATAAACATAACTTGTAATCTTACAGAGATATGTTGGACTATTAGGACAACAGGGTGATTCCCAAGTGGAGGAAGCTGTTTCGCTAGCCAGAAACCATCTCATATTTCTTATTAATGGAAAAATCTTGTCTTCAAACCAAAGTTTGTTTGATTGTCTTAGTGTGGGTGTACAATGCATTCATGTGGCTCAGCCTTTGCTTGTGTTGAGTTTAGCTAACGAAAGGTCCTATGGTAATGTGTGGTACATAGGCATTTACCACTAAACACCCATCTGAGATCCCTCCTCAGGTTGCAATATGAAAGGAGCCTTGTGATACCTTTTCAGTCTGTCATCATAAACTGCCTCACGGACTTCTTGTCCATGAGAAATCTACCTCTCAACGTTCTTGAAACACAGGATCCTGCTTCTTGCTAAAGGTGATCATCCAGACTGATGTGTTTTTAACACTGGAAGAGAATGTGGGCTCATTTATAGCATGTCCTGGCGTGGCATCTTCATGCATCATGGATGAGTTCATCGGCAGTACGAACAACCCATGCTGTCCTGCACTGGAGCATAGGGAAGCCCTGATGGTAGAGCCATTGAAAATCGCCATTCCCAATCCAAAATGCATCAGCCTGGCTTAAAAAAACCCAGTTTCTGCTCTGCCTTTTTGGTCTGATTTATTCAATATTCATGTTTTTGAGGTTTTCATCTATCAACTGTAGTTCTAAATATTTCTTTCTAATAATAAAAGCTGTGGGTTTTGAGATGATCACAGGACTCCCAGAGCTAGGCTCTATGGTCAGAAATGCTAAGGATTTGTTATGTTGCTGCAGTTACTGGGTAAACTGGAAGCTAAAAGTGAGGACAGAGATTGGTTGTTAATTGTTGCATTTTATGTCATTTGTATGTATGACATAAACTTGAGACAAGCCACTCGTCAGGCCTGGGACAGTTGAGTCAACCTTTTCCTTCCTCTTTTTCTTGGCACATACAAGGAAATTACATGTGTTCTTTTGGCTTTTACGATTAAAAGCCCATCAAGAAAAGAAAATTCCCTCCCTGTTTACTGTGTAATCGGGCAAAGGGATCAGATTCACTCTTTTCTCATGTGTGTTTGGGTTGGATGATTTCTGCAGGACCGGGAGGGTGCATGGGCGGGAGGGGGTTGTGCTGTTCAGCGAGGAGCAAGGGTGGAGATGGCCATCTGCCACCTGTGTGGGGCTGTCCTTGCTCCCAGTCAGGTTTACACAGCTCTGTGCCCCACTGCCTGCATCTTCCTCTGCCTTGCTGCCTGGCCTTTGTGAGCTGGGATCCCGGCAGCAGGCTAAGGTTGGAAAAAGGGTTGATCTTCCTGGGCTTTGATGTGTTAATTCCCCAGAGGAGCTGTTTGCTCCTCCTTCACTGCTCTGCTTCCCACATCTCTTGCTCTGCTGCACTGTTCGCCTCCATCCTTGGTTAGGCGAGGAAACCTGCCTCACTTAACCTCTCTGTCTTGGTTCAGAGGAGCCCTGACAGTGCCGCTCAGCTCAGCAGGCGCCTGCAGTGCTGGGGCTGCAGCTTTCAGCCGTGGCTGCCTGCCAGTCACTTGCGTCCTTGAATGCATGAGGATAGTCATGACCAGCATGGAGTATAGCTGGGACATTCACGGGCACTGTGTCTGGCTAAATAAGGTAAGGCTATCTGTGTTTGTTCTGGCTCTTGCATGTCTCCGAGTGACAAGCCACAGCTGGGCAATGCTGGTAGGGGATAAGCATTTCATCTTTTTTCTTGCATTGGATACCAGCTGAGCTGCTGTTGAAGAAACTGAATATTTTAAAACGGTTGCATCTTCCCTGTTCAACAGCTGTGTTAGTTATAACTAGAAAATGTTTCAGGTAGACTGCTCAGAGTGAAGGTCTGTCTTAAGCTGGTTTTCTTTCAGAATTCACTTTTACTGTAGTGAAGTCTTCAAAATATACAGCGTGGGTTCGTGTTGGTTCTTTGTTGTGTTGTTTTTCCTTGCTCATTCTCTAAGGAGGAACTAATCTGTAAACTTCAGGAAAAGCTTAGCAGCATGTTTGCCTGCCTGCTGCTGGAGCATGTGAAGCAGGCTGCAGATATTCAGTACGATGAGTAGGGAGGCATGAAATGCAGGAGATGCTGGTTTGGGAGGGCAGCAGTAGGCTCCCACACAAACTGGTTAAACACTGGTATGGATTGTCTTCAGGTGGATTTGACCAGTATGAATTTGGGATTAAATCAATACTTAGAGTGTAAAGCTGCCTAGGTCGTGTATCACAGGGGAATCACAGTGGTGAATACTTTGTTAGGAAAACCTGAGGGGTCTAATCTGCTTGTGGCACACCAAGTGATGTTGAGGTGGCTGAGGGTGGAGGGAGTTCCCTTGCAAGGGACTCGAAAACTGAGTGAACAAGTAGAACAGCAGTAGCTGTGCTTAACTAAGCGTAGGTAATGTGTATTATAATGATCTGAACAGCATAAGCATGTTGATGAGCTCTAAATTAACTCCAGATGGTCAGGAAAGATGTCAGGAGCAGCTCACTTGCCCAACTGTTGACTGGACTGTGGTGGTCGAAACAGTAAGCGCAGTTTGCTGAGCAAGAAAATGATGCTGTGGAGTGGCAGCTCCTTCTATGCAAATCAAATTGCTTCTACAGCAAAAACTGTGTGATTTGTGCTGCTTATTTTGTCTGGAAAGCAGAAGATAAAATGAAGGGAAATGAGGGTATCAGCTGCAGAAGGCTAAAAATGAGTCTTACGTTTAAAGGAGAAGTCAGCAATTGAGAGGAAGCAGATTTTATTATTAATATCAGGATGTTTAAAACTGCAGCTATTAGAAACTTTATTGTGGTTTGGAATGCTAACTCACTTCCAGGGAAAAGGGATTAAAGGCTGAGGGCAGGCAAGCTGTGAAAGTTTGGTGATGCATCTACTCATTACAGGAATAATTCCCTCCAGAGCAGTGTGGCTTTTTACACTTACATGGTTGCAGGCAGAGCTTACACACGTGTTTAGCAGATTAGCTATGGATTGATCTTGCAGCATTTTTAAGTGCACTTGGTCTGATCTTATAAGGCATCTTAAGTAAATGCTTAACCTCAAACTTTTGTGAAGCCTCTGTGGCATTGTGACAACTGTTCTTTTGTTTTTAGGATCAAGATTGGTATTGCTAAATCTGCACTTTCTTCCCATACAGTGTTTTGCAGTTAATCCCTAAATTGAAAACATATGCAAAATCTGACCACTTAATTGAAGATAGATTTTAAGTTGCTGATGAAAAAGAGCCTTCTTTGGAAAATAGCAAAGCTTGTCTTACATAGCTAGTAAACTGTGTTAATCCTGTATTGGCTTCGATGATACTAATTTGATCCAGAACTACCAAGTGCCTCAACTGTGCTTGCAGTTGCTGTTGAATCAAATGTTTGCTTTCCTTCTTTTCCTCTGTTTTTCTTTCTTTTTCTTTCTTTTGTCAAAGCTCTGCAGGGTGTGTAGTGGCCAGACATAGTCCCAGACATAGAGGCTGCAGGTCCCCAGGCGGGGAGAAACTCCTCCTGAAGGACACACCAAATATTGCTCACGCAGCTTTTCCACAAGGAAAGCTTCTCCATATTTCCTGGCATCTTTCAGACCTCCCTGCAGCCTGTTCCTCCCCATTGGACCTCTGTCCACCCCCTTTCTTTCTGCACTGCTTCCCCATATCTGGTGTTTGGGCACTTCCATCTGAATTTCTCTTCAGTCCTCCCCGTTTCTTCTCCTCTTTTCCTTCATCATCTGTCTGGGAAGAAAATCTTGCCAGGTATCAACTTTTTACCTTTGAAGACAGCGCAGAGAAGAGATGCAGGAAGGCATTGTGTAGCCATTGCTGCAGGTCCCTGGTATCTACACCACCACAGGAGGTGCTGGGGCTCCTGCTCTGTGAAAGAGCTGCCATGGCTTTTCAGTGTTTTCCTTTCTCCAGCTCTTATCTTCTTCCCCACTGAAACCAAAGTCGGTGACTTTCTTGCCTTTTCATACCTAAAATGAACAGTTAGTCCCAGGTATTATGCAGAAGTGCAGCATTTCAGGCAAAAAAAGCAAACTGCTGTTGTGTTGTACACAAACTTTTCTGGTCTTGGTGTGTTACAGGAGGTCTGTTTTTATGCAGATTTTACAGCGTATTTCTGGCAACAGCCAGCAAAGACATCTTTGTATTCAGTCTTGTGGAAGATAACCCTTACTCCAGTTCTGTTTGGGGTTCCCATTACCTCTTTCTTACGACAATGTGCAGCTGCAGCCTGAACTCACTCTCTAAATGCTCCTGTTTTAAAGCCAAGTATGATGCGCTCGAGCAAAACAGGATTTATTTTGAGAAATGTGAACGGAGTTTAACAACAAAGGTGTCTGGCGAGATGCTGTGTGCAGTGACTAACATTCTGCTTTAACACCTCGTTGGTTTTCACGGCATTGTAAAGACACTTCCATCGTAGAGTGAAACCAATACTTACCCCCCCATATTTTCTTCATGCAGTCTTTGGTTTTAGTTAATTTGTGTCTGGTTACGCTGACTAGAGGTATCAGGAGGTTCAGTGGTTAGGCTGCTGCTGTGGTGGTTGGGAGGCAGGGAGTTGAGTCTGTGTTTTGATAAGGACTTTTGTGTTAGCCCCAGCAGGATGGAGGGTTGTCTTTGCACCTCGGCTTGCGATGAGGGATGAATATCACTTTCCTCATCAGACACACCCACACTCCACTGATAAGTGTGTTGTATATTACAAAATACAGACGCGTGTCCTTATGGAGATTGAGTAGTGCCTGAGATGTACTGGAGGATTGTAAATGAGGAGGGAGCTACGGAATAGTGAAGTATGCAGAAGTCTTGGATTTGTATTTCGCATACAAGTCAAGTTACAAAATTTCAAGCATAGTCTGCTAGTTGAGCAGCCAACCAGTTTATTTTGGTGGCTCTTCAACTTCTTTCGCCTAAATTAAGGTGTTAGATCTCGCCAGTCTCGAGTGGAAATTCTATGGCATGAGCTAAATTCTTTTAGATGCCAGGGGAAACGGCAAATTCAGAAATGTAGGCTATTTGTGCCTTGGTGCTTAGTGTTAGATGGTCAGAAGGCCTAGTAATTTACTGCTGAAGAAGTCAGATACAGGGTATCATTGTGATATGAGGTATCGGTACAAATCACTAGAGAGCATGCTTCCATAGTCTGCTGTAGCTCTATGAATTTCAAGTCACTTTTACAAAGTTACACATGTATGCTTGCGGGAGACATTTGCTACTGCATACTGATTGAAAAGCTTCCAGGACAAAGCCCAGTTTCTTGAGAGCTCTGAGGCCAGATACGTTGTACCCCTTCTGTTTGCTTCATGTCTGCTTTTTGAGTGGTGCTGGTGGGGGTTTTATTCTTCCAACTTCAAATGAGCCAGTTTCTCCCACCCCTCAAGGTCAGACATGTAACTTAGAAACGCAGTTTTAGCTAGCAGGTTTCCTGAGGCACCCTCTGCAATCGGGGGAGATGAGCCGCTTGAAAGAGAGATTCAAAGCGGGAGCCCAAGGCTTACAGCTCCTAAGCAATGGTGGCCTCTTAAGGCAGGGCACAAGGATCAGTCACATGGTTTCTTTTTATTATATATTCAGAAGGAAATAAGGCCCCTCAACGTCAGTGGGAGCCTCTGCTGAGCACACTGGATTTCAGAGCAGCTTCTCAGACTCCTTTAAGCAATTTATGCAGTGATGGGAACAAGAATTTCTTTTCTGAGCGGAGATCTGATTGTGGCGTCCATCGCGAAGTGCTTTGAAGACAGCTTTGAATATGGATTGAGTAAAAATCCCTCTTGCTTCTCAAGAGCATTGAAGTTATTATGAAGAAAGTTGCTGATTCCTCTGAATTCTCTGATAGCATTAACATGTATTCTTGTTTCTCTTTAGCCTCAGGCAGCTTTGCAAAGAGATGTGTTTAGAGTGCAGACATTCACCCATACCCAGTAAAATGTGCCTGATGTAAAATGATGTCTCTTACTGTGTGTTTGACTCGCAGAAAGCATAATGCACGTTTTGTAAATCATACTTTGATTTTTTTTCACTTGCTGAATGTCTCCGGGTATTTATCTCTCTGCAAATCTGCCTTAGCATGGTATGTCATTGAGCACGAATTTTGTTAACGAAATGCTGAATGCACAGTAAGTGGAATTGGGTCACCAGAAGGTTCTTTCTTTCTCATCTTTAAGGCTTTGAGCAATCCTTGTCCTGGATGGTGGTCACCTATCTTTTGTTGACTGTTTACTTGATTTGTAACCCTGTGGGGGCCTGAGAATGGTTTAAATCTGTTCCTGAAGTCTGTTGATAGCATTGAATAACACTTCTGGTACGATAGCTGACTACACAATATTTGCTGTCTTTTTCAGACTAATGGACACATATCTGGGAATGGAGATGTATATCAAGAAAGGCTGGCTCGTCTGGAAAATGATAAGGAATCTCTTGTTCTGCAAGTGAGTAGTCACCTAATTTTTTTCTTCTGTTCTTGCATTCATGAGACTTTTTAATAGTATGTGATACAACCTCTGAGGACTTACTGGCAGTGGTGTTGTCTTGGACAGTGTCCAGAAAGCTTGCTGATACCTGAGAGTTAGCCCTGATGAGGAATAAGTGTGAATTTAGATTGCATGAAAAAATTTAAGGCCTTTCTTTATGTGTATTTGAATTCTTTTTGAATCTTGTCAGTTGAGCAGGTCTGCAGAGCAACCACCTTCTTTATGGTCATGTGGCAAATGGGAATTGGTCTGCAGTCTCAAAGGTGTTGTCTTGGTCTTCCCTGGGCTCATTCCGTGTATTTTAACCTCTTTTATTGTTCTGAAGAGGAGAAGCTGTATGCTATGGTACACTGTGTGCAATCACTTGGAAAGGAGAATAAGTTATGTGCAGTGAGGTTTAACTATTTGGTTATTAAGGTAGGAGCTAGTGGGTTTTCAGTTAATGTATTGTCACAGCAAAGGCATAATTGTTGGCTGTGAGATGCAGCAGCCATCCCTTGTGAAAACTTCCAGGACAAGTTGGGAGGGGAGATACAGAATTGTAATGTGTCTGCCAGAACTGTGTTTGAAATACCAGTAAGCATGAGGGAAGAGTTTTCCCTCCTTTCCTGTCACCTTTGCCATGCGTTGTCTTCACCGGACAGCTGTGCTGCTACTCCTCCTCCGCCATGGTCCCATTTAATCTTTGGCCCAGCCAGCACTGCTACTCACATACAGTTCTTCAGGTGACACATAGTGGCATAGGCGCAAGGTACTAAACATGCATGCCTTTTTCTCCACTATGCAGGTAAGTGTGCTTACAGACCAGGTGGAGGCCCAAGGAGAAAAGATTCGGGATCTGGAATTCTGTCTGGAGGAGCACAGGGAAAAGCTGAATGCTACGGAAGAGATGCTGCAGCAGGTATTTCACAGCCCTACGTCTGTCTTGCTGTCTGTCTTCGTTCTGTCTTAATGAACTGCATTTTGCTTTAGTGAGAGCAGTGCACTTCAAGGTGTTGTACTCCTTGATGTCTCCTAACTAAGTGGTAATTTTCTACCATATTGGTTTTATAGTCTTTGTACATGGTAATGTCAGTGCTGCTTTATACTGTAGGAATCCGGTTCTGCTCTTCTTTGAGCCTTTCCTCACTGAACTTCAAAGAGACTTGGATTAAACCCTCTGGCAGAATGGGTGGATTCCCCTCAAAGCTCCTTGCTGCTCAGAGCAGCTGTGATGACAGACAAGTTTTTTTCTCATCCTGGCAGCCAACCCATGGTAGTGCCCCTGTAATTCAGATGAATTCTGGGTGCCTGCAGTCTACCAGATGGATAATAGCTGTGTCCCAGGGCTTCAGATAAGTGCAAGGAAGAGGGTGATGCTTTTCCCTGTGAAAGAGGCCTTCAGCTGCAGAAATAAATTACTGATTTCTTCCCCTTGGGTATATAATTTTGTTCTCTTCCTATTTATCTTGAATCAGGAGCTTTTAAGCAGAACATCCCTTGAAACTCAGAAGCTGGATCTTATGGCAGAGATTTCCACTCTGAAGTTGAAGCTTACATCTGTAGAGAAGGATAGATTGGACTATGAAGACAGATTCAGAGACACAGAGGTGAGTTAAAATTCAAATGAATAAAATTTCCTGGGCTTTTTTTTCCTGCCAGGCAGGAAGGGAACTTGTCCTTGAGGTTAAAACATGCATCTCTTCAAATAAAAAAGTGTCCTCTTTGGTAAACTCTGGTTTTACAAAGAAAGATTTCCCAAACCAGTTTTTGATTCTTGCCACCAGATCTTAGGAGGGATGGCATTTAGGATGGATTTAAATAAAATCATGAACATACTGCGGTCTGCTCTCACAACTCGAAACTGTCATCTTCTCAGTAAAGCATATTTGAGGCAAATGCTTAAACCCATTGCAAGTACAGAAGGCACGCACGTGCACAGACACAGCGCACTAAAAGACAAAACTTTTGGTTTTGGTAACAGAATGGGGTGATTCAGTGTGAGGTCATTTTGAAGCCTCACATCAAACTCCAGCCTTACAGAAGCCCACAGCCAAGAGGCCAGCAGTGTACAGTGCCAGGTGGAGCTGCCATCCCTGACAGCATTTGCTCTGAGGCATTTGCACTTTGTGTACTGCAGATATGTGTAGCTGAACCTAGCTCGTGTTTGAAGCCAGAAACCCTCAAAGCAGGTGGGCAAACTCAGTTTTTCCATGGAGCATTTAAGAATCAGGCTGGACTTTCTGCCAGGATGACTTACCCAATATCAGAAACCCCTTGGAGTCTGCCTAGGAAGCAGAACAAAATCTCCAATTTCATAAATCATAAATCAGCTGAAATGCCCAGTGTTCATATTGTGGATATGCCAGATAGTCATTCATTTCTAGAAGGAAAGAAGGCATAATTTCATTACAGGAGACAAAATTTGCCCTTTCCACTACAGTCAGTGGTTTACCGAACTCCATTCCAGTTTCCTGCATATTTTCCAGTGAAGTATCATTCCTCACTTGTATTACAAGCACAAGAGCAAAAATTAGGCTTGCTTTTGAGTTGCTTTCTTTGGACCTGTCTGAAGTAATCTGCAGGCTCACAGAAGTGCACAAGTTAAAAACTAATGACTTGAATAATGTTCAGATTTGAAAGGTGTGGTGGTCATTTAGGTAGTGATGGCAGTGTCCGTTCCTGCAGTGTAGCACATCTGGGTGTGGATTGGATCCATATTGCCTCCCATTAGCTTTTTGTCTAGTTTGATACCAGTTGTTATATGAAGGATCACAGCATGGCCATAAAAGCAGCTGATTTGCAGTCCAGGTAAGTACTGTGAATGGCAATATTGGAGAAATTGGTAGGGGGTGAGGTGGATGGAGCTGTCGAAGGCCCTCTGCATCCACAGAAGGTGTGTTTAAGAGCTGGCTGCTTTCACAGCTCCTGTGAGATCTCTCTGCCCACACAGTGCTCCTCAGCTCTTTCATGAATTACAACAAATAACTCTTTACCTATATACTGACACCTATCGTAAGCAGCCCAAATGATAGATAAATGAGTTGGCATCAGCAGCAAATGGTTTTAGGAGGTGATGTTTGATCTAAATGACTGCAGGTGAGCAGATGTATCCAGAATAGGATTCCACTGCATCTCCATTTGTAAACACTCTGTAGTTTCTTGTGCTTTCCAAAATAGGTAATAAAAGTTATTGGGCTTTGAGTGATTTTCTTCCTCTTACTCTATCCTTATTCTTATTAAATATGATTAATTGCTGAGCCTTCTGTTCCTTTCTTGCCCCCCAAACAGCATTCTCTCTATAATTTAATAGCACAGCTCAGCATACCAAGAAATCAAACATGGAGCTACTTCTCTTCCCAGAAAAGTGGTTACAGTGTGGGGACCACAGCACGCTCAGCAACTCTGTAGATTCTCTGCAGGCTTACCTGCATGGCAGCTGTGAAAATCTTTCTCTTTGAAATACCTTGAAATAAGCTTAATGACTCTGATAAAAATAAGATAACCTCAATTATGTTTAAAAGGTAATTACTATGATTAGGGGCTATATATATTTCTCCCCTGGGTATTTATGCCAGAACTAATGAACTAGTACTAAAATGTTCCTCCCTCTCTTTGGAAACCAGAATGATTATAGTTTAGTGTGATAGAAATTACTGTGTCGTTTCTTCTTTGTTTCAACACTTTATAGCTGTAAAAAGGCTTAAGCTTAGACACTATAAAAAGGATAATATATCTTAATTTCCATTTTGTTAAGTGGTAAAAATGAATGGCCGATCAGTTGTATGGGTCCCAGTCATGCAAAATCTCTATCAGGTATTTTGGAGGCAGTATTTATTCCCTGTTCGCGGTATTGTATTTAGCGTTGATCTAATTTCATTCCTGTTTAAAGTAGTAGATGATCAATTATTTCAGCAGAGCTAAGTATTTCAATGAATATTCAAAATACTCTGCAGTAAAACACATGATGACATTTACATGCGGTGTTCAAAATGGAAGAAATTTTGTACCCAAAATGGGAAAGAGAAACTATGAATATTGCTTCTGGTTTTATTCAGGGAAAAGGAAGTGAAAATAAAAAAAACAACCCTTTGACATCTTACAGCAACTTCTGTGTAGCTACTGTCTCCTGCAGAATTACCATTTGGATCAAATCCTTCTTATTACCCACGTTTTACTTATGTATGTCATTGCAGCTTCCCATTCCAGCTTGGTAGGCTTCTCATGTTCACCATTCTTCTCTAAACAGATGCTTTATTAGATCTGCATGCTTTTTTTCCTTTGTGCTTAAGGACTTTACTGTCTAGATGTTCACAAATATACAGCTTTTCCAAACTTAATTGTGTACTTAATAGAGATTTATAATTGTTCTGGTCTTCAGATCATTCCAGTCTTTCCACTTTCTCAGCAGACACCAGTATTATTTTCCTAAAGGAGCATGGGTGGTCTGAGTTGGGCTGAGTTTGTGTAAGAAAATGTTGTACAAGGGAGTTTATTTAGGGAGGAGTCCATAACCAGGCATGGTCTTTGAAACGAGAGCCAGAGGGTAAACTGGCTCACTCATGGGAAATTCTTTGTAATTTAAACACCACCAGTCTCATTTGTGCAGGTGGATTTCTGAATGGAGCAAAATGACGGATGTGGTTTGTATTTCTAGTGTCTGTAAGGAAGCCTCTGACCCTTGAAGCTTAAAGTTATCATTGCTTTTTTGTGCCTTCCTCGGCCTGCTATGAAAAGTACAAGTAACGTGAGCAGGGAAGGAGAAGGCTCTGGGAAATAGGTGTCTGTATGCCCCACTCATCAGCTCCATTCATGGTTCCACGCAAGGAGCAGCTGTTGGGTATTTGCATGAAGAGACCTGGCTGGATCAGAAAAGGACCGCTTCATGACTCTTTCCTATTTTGGAGGGTTTTAAGACAAGAACGTGAGTTATTCTCAGGGCAGGTACTTTAACCCATTTGTGGGTGCCTGCAGAAGATGTATTAGATGCAAGCAAAGCAGCTGCCATGCAAGCAAAGTGGCCACCATGTGGGTGACTTATACTGCTGATTCATCCAAATCAGCCATGGGAACTCAGTGGATTTTTGGTCTGGTCTCAGATTCCAATGAACATGTACAACATCTGGAGTGCCCTGGAGGACATACACATCTCAAACCTCACACTGGTCCCAAAAGCTCTTCAGGTCATGAGCAGTTATAATGGTTGGCACCTTCTGGTTTCAGACAATGCTGTGGTCTCCTTGCTGGAGCTTTGCAAGAGGGGGCAAGATGAAGTCTTTGCTGTGAAAGGTTTGTAGTCAAAATCAGTTGAACAGAGAATAGTGGAAGAAAAGGATAAATGTTTCAGGGCAGCAAGCAGGAAAATGGAATACACTGGGAGGGTTAGGATTTCTTAGGGAACCTCAGTGCCATTGGCAATCTCTACCTCTGGTAGCTTGCCCAAAGATAAATATTTAGTGTGAGGTGTCCCTGGCCATGGCATGGGGGTTAGAACTAGATGGTCTTAAGGTCCTTTCCAACCTAACTATTTTATGATTCTATGATTAATTCAGGGGAGACAGCCCTGTTTGGGCCTTGTCTTTTTCCTCTGCTCATTTATGCAAGGCTTAAACACCTCTTTTATATTAGTGAGGGTCTGTATGCAGAACCTGGTAAATCTTTAATGTACTCCTCTGCCTCAGAAAGATGAGAATGAATATAATTTACAGTTACTGTGTTGTAGATAACTTAAAACTTGAGTTAATGTTGCACTTACAAGAGAGTGATAGAAAATATTTTTAGGGCAAAGCATGCTGTAAGGGCTGGCCTTTAGTTCTATTTAACCTGTGGGAAACTTTGCCAAAAGCAAAAATGGTAGCTTCGGGAGAGAAAAGCCCCAAACAGATCCATTGGCATAGTGTCAAAGGTAACCATCAGACCTGGGAACATAGATTTGCTAGAGATCTCAAACTCTTGATGTTTATAAGAAACAGCTCAATTAATCTAGTCATGCAGACTGACACCCATGTACGTTTATGCTAGAGTAGTGATGAAAGGTCACACGTTGAAGAATCAATGAGGGAATGCAGGTGTGCTCAAATCAAAGTCATGCATTAGCAGTAGTAATTGCTAATAGGATCAAAATGTTCTGTATTTTCATTTTCCTTCGACTTCTGCTAATTGAGCCTGGATTTTGCTAAAGAAATACAGGTGTTGCTCTGTTGATATCACGTTCATTAAGCTGAAAATAATGACCAGAGGCTTGTAAGCCCAGAAAATGCGGCATAGGGCTGGAAGGTCGGTATTACTATGGACCCATGAACACTCCCTAAATGTCAGCTCCTGGCTTGTTAATTTGTAAATTATCAATCTCAAAACCGTTTTCCGAGGTGCATGAAGAGCTTATCTCCTCTTTTGAAGAGTTTCCTGGTGATAGTGCATTACATGGCCTGCTGAGAAACTGTTGGGGTTTTTTTTCCTTCTCTTCCCCCCTTTTCCTCCCCCCCCCCCCTTTTTTTTTTCTTCATGCAAATGTAACACTGATCTAGTGTCCATACATAAACTAGAGGTCAGTGAGATACACATGAGGCAGAAGCTTGCTGGATAGCTCTGAGTTGTGCAAAAGCCACCGCATTCTGTTAATGTGTTTCCCTGCTGAGCAGGAAGAACATTATGGCAGTAAGTTGTGGTTTGTTGTTTCTTATGGAGGGACACTCTGTCCTGGCTGTCCCCCAGGCTTCCTGCAGGTCTGCAGCTGGCCACTTAAGATCCCATTTCCCCATCTAGAGGACAGGAAGGTTTGAAGGAAGAGTGCTTTGCACCCTGGTGCACATTCAAACTCAGTGTTCATTTGACCATGGCAGGAAGGGAGCTGTAGAAGTGGCGGCACTCAGGGCTGACCTCCAAACCTGGTAAGTCTCTCCGGGAGGATGACCAGGAGGTTGAGGCATTTGAAGAGCTCAGATATGAGTTAGTGGTGGCTCCAAGTTTCTTCCAAACCAGGTTGAATTTTCAAAGCTCAGATGTAGTGGCACCACTGATGCTTAAAAACATATGCCATTGTGCTCGTAGACACCAGTGACGACTCTTCCACTTAGCCTTCAATTAGAGGGGCTCATTTGTGTGGCAGAAACATGGCTTTACACTGTAATCACTTCATATTTTGAAAAGGCAGGTGATGGCTGGCAAGCCTGGAGAAGGGGGGATGTGGCTGCTGTGTTTTGAAGGACAGCTACCATGCTTTTCTGTTGCCTACTTACAGTGGTAGACATCCAAGCAGTTGAGCAGTGAGAGGGGCTGGAGGCCTTTCTTGGTCCTCAGCACAGGGAACACAACTTCAGTTTATGTCTCCCTTTGTTCTCTGCCCTCTTCTTCAGTAATGCAGAAACTGAGAAATACAGTTCCTGGATATCTAGAAGCTCTGAATTGCTTGACTTAGCTATGAATTTGAGTGGTGCGTCTTTGTGTACGGAGTGTCTTTTATCACTG
The DNA here is from genome assembly GCA_017639245.1 of Myiopsitta monachus. Lineage (NCBI taxonomy): Eukaryota > Metazoa > Chordata > Aves > Psittaciformes > Psittacidae > Myiopsitta > Myiopsitta monachus. The sequence continues at coordinate 85,213,394 of CM029920.1, forward strand.
CTGTGTTTTTACGGTCCTACCAGTGGGTAGCTATTGTTCTGTTTTGTTTATTGAATTTCTTTGTTGTTTCTGGTCTTGTTTTTTCCCCTCACTCAGGATTTGATCCAGGAAATAAATGAATTGCGGTTGAGGGTGGGAGAAATGGACAATGAAAGACTCCAATATGAGAAAAAACTGAAAACGACCAAAGTAAGTGAGGCTCAAGGGAAGAAACAGTGGTGGGTGTAAGTCAGGCTTTAGAAGTTTAGTCTCTTCTCCCCACTCCTTGCCTGCACCTCGCAGAATCCTGAGCACACTCAGGCCCAGGGGTTTCATGGTTCTCATTTAAGCAACAGTAGTTACTTTCAGATATCATTCTGTGGTTTCCAGTTCTGGGCATTGTTTTTGTGAAGAATAACTTATGCAACTGGCTGTTGAACAGTTAAAGTAATTACCTGTTTAGACCCTTGTTTCATATATGTCAAGAGTCAGCAGTTGCAGTACATAAGGTGCGTGCCATAGGTGATGCCAAAGATGAGCATTTATTTTCCTCCTAAGTGTGCTAAAAACCAGTGATTTCTGAAGAGAAAGCATTCACTTAAGTAATTCTAGCAGTCTGTTTCTGCAAGTTGTCTAACTTCGCTTTGCTATTTAGCCTTGTCTCTTTTCTATCTTTAGTTTTCTCTCACTCCTCTGTCTCTGTTACCAGTCTTTAATGGCCAAACTTTCTAGTATGAAAATCAAAGTGGGTCAGATGCAGTACGAAAAGCAGCGGATGGAGCAAAAAAGCCAGATGCTAAAGGTGTAGTAGTTACTGAGTAACATTGGGCCTGTTTTGAATCTTTCATGTTCCACCGTTTCAAGGTCCTGTCTCGCATCGTGCTGTCATGCTTTGTTTTCATTAATTGCTGTGTGTTGATATGCAGTGCTCCCTTTCCAATTAGATGTGGAAAGCTCTGTAGCTATTCCCTGTAAACAGGGAGAGGATTTTAGTGTTGTGAACTTTGCATAGGTTGCACATAATGGAATTAGACTTGGGTTTAAATCATTCGGCTTCCAAGGGAAGATTGCCTCTTCTGTAGCTTATGTCCATTATTCAAACAAAACTTCTCACCTTTTTACGGAAAATTTATTCATGAAAACTAGCAAAAAAAGTAGTGATTCTTTTATACATCCCCTCTCCCACATGTACATTTACATATTCTGTTTCTAATTCAGAGGAAGAAATACGCACCAACAACCGCATGCAGGTTTAGTTGCCTATGGATGTAACAGCAGCTTCTCAAGTGACCGTGAGATGGTCTTGTTTTGGAGAAGCATGAGTCCTACACCAGCAGAAATCCCATCAAAATCAGTACCAAACTGGGAACACTGGCCCAGCCACTGTTCTGGAAGAAGCTTTGATTTCTTGACCATTTTTTATTGATTTTTTTTTTATTGATGCTTTAGAGCAAATAGGAAACAATTTAAGGGAATTCTGTAGTGTGGGCCATAGTTTGGGATGCAGGCATCACTATATATTTGCAGCCAACCTGTGGAGGGAAGCTCAGGGATCTACCCAAGCCGCAGTATTCTAGTTTGGTTTATCTCAGTTAAGGATTTAAAAGGTCAGCTAAAAGCTCTAAATGCCAAAATTATGAGTCTTGCCTTGTTTTGCTTTGTTTACAAATTGAACAAATTAAATTTTCAGTGTTGGGTACATTTGCACTGAGGGTCCTGTCTTGATGATGCAGTTGCACAAGATATCCTCGGACATCAAAGAAACATGTTACTAAACTGGGTAGGATTTGACTTGAATTTTAAAAAGTTAAATGCATGGATCTGTGCCAGTCACTTGCTAGTGCAGATGGTTAGATCTAAGTTAAAATTTGACAGCATTTATCTAATACACCCCAACTCCCCCAAACACCATCTGTCTTATTGCCATGAATCTCAGCTCCAGGTTTCCTTTCCTAATGCTTGATCAGCAAACCCAAACCATGGCAAAGGTACCACGTTTTCATCTGAACTGCTTTCCAGTATGTGTTTATGTGCTTGATGGTGTCGTGATTGATTTTTCTTTCATAGAAGCAGTGGTTATTTCTGAAACTCTCCTTAGCCTGGTGTAAGCACAGTTCTGTAATTGTCCAGCTTTGAACAGGCAAAAAAATGCCCTATAAGTACCAAAAATATGTGTTTGTAAATTTTAGCATTCAACCTTACCACCTGCGCTTTTTTTGCCTCTGCAAGGTTAAATAAATATGAAAACTGGGTTTGGTTTTTGTTTTTTCTTTAGTCTGTCTTCCTTAAATTTAGATGCAAAAATCTTTTTTCAGTTATGCATGAGACTGACGCTTTTTGGACCATAGCCCCCCTGATTTTGCCATCGTACAGACTCAGTGGTCTGGAGTGATGTTCAGAATCAGCTTGGTGGGTGTACCCTCAGCCAGTGTAAATGTCAAGGGGCCCTCGGTCTTTTTCACCAGCTGAGGACCTATCCACTGTGCTTCACAGGAGGGAATTTTGGAAATGTCTCAGGTGCTTGTGGAACGTGTCACTGAGAGATTCTGTGTCTGTTACAGGATGAGCTACTAGCTTTGAAAGACAAACTAGAACAGAAGGAAGCTGAGGTGAAAAGGTTGCAAGAAAAACTGGTCTGCAAACTGAAAGGAGAAGGAATTGAAATACTGGACAGAGGTAAGAAGGAGGGAGCATCTGTCACCATGTCCTCTTCGGTCACCTTAGCTGAGGTCATGTTTCCATGAATGGCTATACAGGAAATAAGAGATAAAAGCCTCAGTTTTTATATAATTTCTGTCCTTGTTTCCTTCTTTTAATATATTTAGTGGGTGTTCCCAACACAACTGCTGAACCTCCTGTCAATTCCTTGATCAACTTTAAACTAGCCTAAGTTTAGCTCTTTACATGGCTCACATGGTGCCTCAAAAGTTGCAGTTTATAGTGGCAAAGAAATCATAGAATCATAGAAGAGTTAGGGTTGGAAAGGACCTTAAGATCATCGAGTTCCAACCCCCCTGCCATGGGCAGGGACACCTCCCACTAAATCTTTAAACTAATTTCAAGTTCCCCAAAAAGATTACACTGGGAAGGAAACTTTGTGATGTGTGCTGGGCTTTGCTTGTACACCCCTTACCAGTAAGGAAGGGGAAAAGCCATACTACAGACTGAAGTATGATGTGTTCCAGTGAATCTTCAGTGTGGACCTAGCCATAAGTAGGCGAAATTGAGGACTGGTTCTGGATTTGTGCACTGATTAAGCCTATTTATTGCTGATTTTAAGATGATGCTTTTGAAGTACATTTTTTAGAAGAATAAAGCCACAAGAGAGTAGGCTCCTCCCCTGACCTGAGGAAGAACTGCAGTGTGTGGATTGTCACATTTTATTTAATAAAATGATCTGTTTTCAACATTCTTTTTTTTTTTTAGAACACTTAAATGTGAACAAGGTCTGACTTTATTACATTTATGACTACTTAAATGGGGCTTTTCTTCCTTTGGGCTGCTGTGTACACTGAACTCACATTACCCTTTGGTTCTCAGCTTTAGTTTAGTTCTCAGAATAGCTCAGCAGAGACCTTCTGCCGTGATGGGCCATGTTCTTTCTGCCTTGGACCAATATTAAGTTATGCCATTTGCAGATAACACAGGTTATCTGCTTCGTTAGGTGAATTGTGCTTTCTGAACAAAATGCATATTTTATCACTTAGCTGGCTTCTGCCAATAGTTTAAGACGAATCTATCTCTTTTGCCAAGTAACACTTTTGCCAAGTGTTGGTTTAAGAGTAATCTGTCTGCATACATCTTTTCTGAGGCCTTAGAAGTGAAAACATACAGTTGCAAAATGTAGCCTTGAGACAAGTAGTTGTGGTTGAGAACGATGAGACTTTTGTGTCATTAGGAATGTTAGCACCAGGGGAGTGCAGGTTGAAATTAAACTGCTTGCTTCTGCAATAATACATGATGAATAGTAAACTCCTTAAGTATCAATATTGTCATAAAAGTTACTTAATGTCATAACTTTCATGCTAATTTCAAATCCAATGGATTTTCCTGCACAGATGAAAATTGTAAAAAGAAGCTCAAAGATAAAAGTAAGGTTTCTGGTGTCTTTCCACAAGCATTTGCATTTCCAAGTGCTTTCCAGAATAGCTTTCTGCATGTGTTTGCAAAACCGCTTTACCAAACATTGTTAGGTTGAATCATCTATAACCCTTAGTTACACTTCCAGTAAAATTTCAGAATAAGGATGGATATATCAGACTTGAAATACAGAGTTTTATCAAGCAAAGCTGATAGATAAAGACTTGGTCTCATGAAGACTCACAAAACAGTTGCCTCTTGATGAAATGCAGTTGCTATCCAATAAACCAGATTTTCACTTATCATAATGGAGTGAAAATCATTGGAACTGGATCAGTTGCTGTTTTAGCCCAATATGTCTAAATGCCTTTCATCTAGAAAGCCAGCCAGGCAGCTCATTTTCTTCTTGCATTTCATTAAGGAGGAAAATGTGCTTCCCACTCTGTTTGTTTTCCAAGAAATTTTAGGAAGTTAAAACAAGGTAAAATGCTTTCTTGCCTGTGGATTTGGCCACCTGCCTATGCTCATAACAAAATTTAAAGTTCATTTATGCAAGGCAGATTTTTAGCAAAAATGGAGATTCTTTCCATTCTTTCTGAATTTCCAGTCCAGAACACCTCCAAAATCTAACCTTGTTAGAATGTACATGCTTCCATGTATTTATACTTCTTGTAAATAAGGATTATAGATGAAGCACAGAACACTGTCATCTGTATTAGGGACCTTTTCCAAGTCTGAACCACAATGTATATTCTAGCATGACTGTTCATCACAGCAAATACTTGTGTCATTCCATTGTGCTGTCCTCATTTCTACATTCATACTGAATTAGAGACTAAGCATCGCTGCACAATGCTTTCTTCATCATATCAATTAATCCTACTGCTTTTGGGGTTTTGAGATGCTGTTTGGGGTGTTTGTTGATTGCTGTAATGACTGATGTGTTTTACTGCACTCCAAATGTTGTATTTTGTATTTTGGACTTTTTGTTTTGCAATTATTTGTTTATTTGAAAGGTGGACATAATGAAAATCAAGCAGTAGTTTAATTCTTGACTTTTCCATTTTCCTAAAGCTTGGAGGGTGGGTAAGGAAATTTCCTGAATTTTATCATTTCCTTGATAAAGATGTCAGAAAAAAAGGTTTTGAAGAAGAGGGTTTTCTTCTGTATATTTTTATCTAAAACAGAATTTAAGCAGCTTATGTTTTGTCTTTCAATTTGTAAATTTATTTTCAGCTATTACTGAGTTGCTTTTAGTTTTGGTTTATTTATTTATTTCTCTTATTTTCTTACACTGTCTTAATTTAAATTGACGTAGAGAACTGTATTGTGCTTTTAGATATAGAGGTGCAGAAAATGAAGAAGGCAGTAGAATCCCTAATGGCCGCAAATGAAGAGAAGGTATCGAAGTCATTATTATTTCAGATTGAGTTCAATCTCTAAGATAATCTAAGAGAAAACTCTCAAGAAAATCTTCACATATGAACTTGTCACAATCCAATTAAAAAAAATCAAATTTCTAAGAATCAGTGATTCACTCTATTCAGAAGCACAACAGTGCCTTTATAATAGGGCACTTACGACCTGTTTTGCATGTGTACAGAATCCTTACCCTGTTATGTCATTCAGTTCAGTGTGATGGCAGTTTACACCATGTTCTGAAAATGTAAAGAGCTCCATACAAATCCCTTGGGCTATCACAGGCTCTGTTTCCAAAAGAGCTTTCTGTAAAGTATAAATTATTTTCATGTATCATTTTGCACATTCATATGCATGTGCCTTTTGTAGGCTGTTTTCTTTTGATCACCAAAGCCCTAAATCCTTTGATTACTGCTTTCTTTGTACATGGCAGATTCATTATATTCCACCTTTGGCTTAATAAGGGAGCTGAAATCCAGTTTCAAGGCTGGGACAATTCTGGTGATTAAGCAGATTAAGTTTTTACTAAATACCAGTTTTGATATTTCATAGCCTTTCAGAGTTCTGGGTCCTGTCCCATCCACACTTCCTATTTCTTTTAGTACCACAACCAATTGGACTGAAGAATATCTAGAATTTATAGTTCTTATTTTTGGTTTCCTGAAGGAAGAAGCACAGTCACAGCTTTCCTTTATTTTAGGATCGGAAGATAGAAGAGCTTCGACAATCTCTGAATAGATACAAGAAAGTTCAAGACATGGTGATATTGGCTCAAGGTAAAAAAGGTATTGTACAATCAAAAGAAATTAAACTCTTTTGTCATTGAAATTCTAGGTGCACTGTGGTAATGTTAGACTCTTAGACTTCCTATCTTTGGAGGCATCTCTTAGGCAGAGAAAAGCCAATTCTTCAACTGGTGTGAACTGGTAAATTGCATTTTTTGTCCAAGCAGCTGTTCGATTTACTAGCTGGTGGTAGTAACTGTTATTGTCACATTGCTTATTTTCCCCTTGTAAAATTAGTTTTGATATGATAAACTCTCAAGCTCTTTCCATAGCCTTCTGAAATGCCTTTCAGGGCTGGCCGCTACATAAACTGCTAAAAATTGATGTTCCCCTCTTGCGTGTGTTCCTGGGGAGGGGTTGGTAGCTGAGCAGAGCAATGCCATAGAATTCATGTTCTTGCAAGCCAAGCCAGCACCACCCCAGTGGCTGCTCACCCTGGAATAGCAGTGCCCAAGAGCTACATAAGCGTCTGTAGCAAAGTGGATGTGCTGCCAGGACCGTGTTGCGACGACACAGCATCTTTGGCATGTAATGAAGCCTTCACACACCGTCACATGCAGCAGCTGTGGAATAGTTCTCCTCCCCTACTGCAGTGGGGGTGAAGCTGGCTTTTCCTACCATTTCTCTTTTTTTCCACACACACGCATAAAAAACCCTTCTCTGCTGTCAGATAATGAGCTTAACTGTGGGGCTGAAATGGTCGCTGTAATATGTCACGTGTAATGGTTCATTCCATATGTTCCAAGACTGGCGGAGGTTTCCAGATCCAGGAGTTTCTGATCCTCAAGGGTGATATATGTTGAGGTGGTCATCAGTTTGATGTAAGGCTGGGAGAGCACGTTATCACTGAGGGAAGAGGAAGGGTGGAGATGAAGGCAAAACACCCTGCTTGAGCATTGAAGAATTTGAATAGGAATTACTCTCTCATGCTGTGTGCTATGCTTTCGAAGACAGGAGGATGTTAAAAAAGACGTGAAAACTTTTTTGTCAGTGTCAGTACTCTGTTATCGATGACAAGTGTGGAAATCCAAGCCTTTTGTTGGTACTGAAGCAGTTCAGGAGCAGCAAGTTGCTCATTGTGAGCAGAGATTGCTAGATGCTGATGCAGGCAGGCTACAGCATTTAACTGAGACTCTCAGTTTGTGGCAGTCTGCAAACAGTGTAGTCACTTAAAATCTGGTGTTGGACTCTTGTGCAGTAGGCTGCATTTTTCGTATGGGTAACTTGAAGAAACCATAGAGACATCTGAAGTTTCAGGCAGACTTTGACCCTTGGTCTTTCCCTAGTGAATAAGGGAAAAGAAGTATTTAGTATGAAATTCCAGAACACAGCACAGGAAATAACTGCTCCAGTTTATTCAGCCTGTTGAAACAGATCTCACTAAATGTCCTGAGGGTATTTGCTGGGTTTTTTTGCTGTCAGATGTATGTCCTCCCTCTGCTCTAATGCTGCTGTTCTGTGGTGGTTGAATTGCAAAGTGACATTCCGCAGTGACTTCCTTTTACCTATTGTAGTCTGTCCTAAGAAAGAAATAAAGAATCCTTAGCCTCTTCCCTTTTTGGCCCATAAGTGTGCATGCTGGCTGAACCATGCATGGGAGCGAGTGTCACCGTGTAACCAGAAGTAAAATCTGCTTCTTTTCCTTCAGGCAAGGAAAGTGATGGTGAGGACTTCTTGAATTCAGGATCTGTTTCCACGGCTTTATTGGACACACCAAGTCTGACTGACCCAGAGAAAAGCCCATCCCCAACCCCAGTAACAGCATCTCCAGTCCATGATGAATTTAATGTGAATATTCACGAAGAGGTATCCTTTCTTCTTCCTCATTTAATGGCATCACTCCTTAAAAACATTGTGCTGGATTCCTTTTGCACATGCCAAAACTCAGATTCCTGACAAGATATTTTCTGGGTTGCGCAGTTTTCAGTAATGTCGCATATCCTTTTGGAGAATTTAGTTTTCTTGTGAAAGCTGCTCAGGAGTTTCATTTAAGTTCAGTTAAATTTGTTTTTCTTAATCATCAAATGTGATCCGGAGACAGCAAATAGGTGTATTTGTCATGAGAATGGGCCTAAACTACTTTTCCTATAGAACACAGGAATTACTTTTCATATCAAATGTTTTAGGAGCTGCATTTAATTTTTCAGGAACTCAAAGTAAGCATGTTGGGACTTCATTAATATATCTTGTCATATTTAAAAGGATGCAATCACCATTACATGCTTTCAGTTAAATGATAAGTAGGTTGTGGTCCAATCTTTAATTTTTCTAGTCGCGTTTTCCAGTAATAAAGCCATAGTTCTCTTTAAGCTCTGAGTCAGAGCAGGGACTTGATTTAATTGAACAACAGAAATATGATAAGAAGAAAACTAAATTAAGTGTTTTGCAGCTTTCTGGTATTCTCTGTGCAGCTGAGGACAGGAGTAAACCTGCAAAGAGAGCTACCCTTCATGGGGTCCGTGGTAGAGAGAGATTTAGCAGGTAGTTTTGCAAGACTTGTGAGATTTTTGTCTCTGCTGTAGCGTGTCTGTGCAGTCATTCATGTTATATCTTCAGTGCCATCTTCCAAGTTATTACTTGGAAGTAATCACTGTATTACAATAAAAATCACTGTATTACAATAAATCACTGTATTACAATAAAAAGAAAGTAATTGCTTTTAAAAATCTTACTTCAGATCCTTCTTTTCATAGTTTATCTGTTACTCTTTTTTAATTTGTGACTGCTTAATTTCAGCTCAAACCAGTGTAACACATATTCTTCATTCTTTCTAGAATTCCTTACAGATCCACACCAGTATTTTACAGATTTCAATCCCTTCTTTTTCAGTCAACATCGAAGAGCTCAGAAACTGTTGCAGAGAAACTGAAAACACAGCCTAGGCCAGATCCTGCAAGTGAAATGAGGTATTATTGTTTCCATGTATTTTTTAATTGTAAATCCAATATTCTGGGGCATTTATTGAGAGTAGAATTCTGTCGATTATTATGCTGACAAGTTATTAAGTCAGTTAAGCAAGGCTAGCATTCGCTGGACTAGCTATAGCTAACTAAACTTATGTTCATGAAGTGCATTGATTAAATATTTTTCAGTAAGCAAGTATTAGTTTGGTTGCCATTGCTTGTAGCAGCACAACGACTCTATACCAGCTGCTTTGCAAGAAGTGAACAGAAGGAGAGAAAAACTGATCTCATGCAACGAAGGACACAGAATCATTATTTTTATCTAGGTTTACATCATCTAGGTCTGGCTGAGATAGTGTTGGCTGTGCTAGCACAAGTTCATTCCTGATGATTTGCATTCAGGCGTTTTCTACAGTTGCTAAAGACTGATGTAAGGCACTGCCAAAACTGCAGCAAAAGGACTGTCCATCTCTAAACTTGAGCTGTCACTGGAGCCCCAGAAGGAAACCCAAGCGGCACTTCAAAAGATCAGAGAAAGAGATGTCCTTACCACTGTCCTTTGGCAAGATGAAATACAAAGATGTTTCTTCACTCACTCATGAGAGCCCTGCCTGAGATTTTGAAAGCCAGATGAAATGTGTAGCCACAGAGTGCCAGGGAACGCAGGGTGGGGATGCATGTGTGCCTGATCTGTGGCACCCTCAGGCCCCCTTGCTTGAATCCAGTGGCTGCCTCATGGGTGAGAAGTGGCCTTAAGCTTCCTCCAGTGTTTCTAAGCCTGCACCCTCCCTGCCCAGGTAAGGAAACCTGGTCCCTGCAGATGTGGACTGGCACTGCAAGGAGTACCAAAAAGCACACTGGACTCACAGCTAGGCAAAGGCTGTGCTAAGGGTTTTTTCTTCTGGGTCCAGTCTCTGGCTTTATCTAATTGAGTATCAAATACAAAGAATCCAAGGGCAAGGAAATCTTTTTGGCTTAAAACCATCATCAATCTCGATGTAAAAAATAAGTGCAAGCACAAGTTGATATGTGATTTTTCCAGCTCCAGTCGAGGAAAATATCCTATGCAGTAGACAAGCTTTGCTTGGTTTCTGCTGTGCTGTGCCTCATGCAGCTCTAGCCATCACCAGCGGGGATTTCATCTGTCCCGTCTTGGGAAAAAAACAAAGCACTAACCAGCAGCAAAATTCCCCACGCTGGGGTGACTAAGAGGGAGGTGGGGACCTCCACTACTTGGTGCTGCTGCAGACCCTGCACAGGCTGTAAGGTCAGCATTTATTTAAGCTAAATAGTGCAGTATTATCATCAACTTACAATGCAAGTTGTCTTTTCTGTGACTCTTGAATTCGCCTTTGGCCTTTATCTTGGGCAGCAGGATTCAGTGTGAGGTGTCCTTGCCCATGGCAGGGGGGTCAAACTAGATGGTCTTAAGGTCCTTTACAACCCAGACCATTCTATGATTCTATGTTCTTTTACAAGACTTGCCACCATAGAGAAGATTTGAAATGTGTTAGTACCATAACAGCTGAAGTGAAAACAGGATTAAAGCAGGCTGGGATAATAGGTTTTCTGTATCAGCAAGTTATTTGGATGGGATCCCCAGATGCCTTGCTTTTTTAATACCTTTTTTGTTTCTGCAGTGAAGGAAGATCAGTAGGCTCTTCCCCAGAAACTCAGCTGTGTGATAGTCCAGTGTAAGTATCATAATCAAAAATGTTTAGGGAACATATTTATATGTGATTGTCAACTTGAACCCCCCGTCCCCACCCATTTTACATATACTTGTAAATATAACAACTAATTCTAGCCAAGGTGGTGTTTAGTGGTGGTAGCTTTCTGCTCATGTCATGTCCTACTTTTTCATGATCATTATTTTCCAAGACTTCATTGGTGCACATATGCAGTTAATTGCTTTCACATTGTGAAGTGTCTTTGTTTGTACACTGTCAATATACTTGAAAATTTACATTTTCTGTAGTACATGTGCATGTGATTTGCTTTTTTCTTTTGATAGGGGGGGAAGGAGATTGGCTGACTACAGTGAGAAAATAGGTTTAATTTCTGCCACATAGCCATGTTCCCTAGGGAAATCAGTGGGAATATGTATGAACTCGAAATTGAGTCAAAGTGGTTTGTTAGTAAGGTGCTTAACTCCACAGGGTTAGTCTGGTACAAAGTGTGAGGCTCTGCAGCTGTTTTTACTTTGAGTGACTTAGTGCCACAACAGTATTCCCAGAGCCAAATTCTACTCTCCCTATGCTGGTATAAAAATAAGTAACTTTGTATAGAATTCAGTGGAGTTACTCTTAATTTATACCTGGTTATGGGAAAAACTTCAGTGGTAATTTTCTTTTCAACTAGACTTAGATGTTTTAGACTGTAAATTCTACCAGAAGATGGGGGATATCTGGTCCAAAATGGAAAATGGCACCAAAGATAACACTCTTAATATGCTTGGCTTCTTTAAGGATTAAATTAGTCAGAAGCCTATTGCTAAAAATACTGTTTTTCATAGCTTTTGTTTATATCACTTGCTTTGCCTGTGTAACTTTTGCTTGTGCTTCTGAAAATACAGTATTAAATGAGATGCCAAAAATATCCAAAGGTAGGCATCACGTCACTGAAGCATTAGCAGCACTAGTTGCGATGTGGAGGTTCTAATTCATATTCTATAATTCTACTCATGTTCTATAATTCATATTGCATGGGCTCTGATTAGTGCATTGATTGCCTTAGTTCAATTTTGGTTTTAGTGTATCTCATCATGTATTATAATGCTTTCTTTAAAGCTGATTCCTGAAAGTGTGTTTATGTTTGCAAATCCAGTAACTTGGTTTTTATGTTGTTGTTTCAGAACTTCTTCGCTGCAGAAGTCCAGCAGTCTGAGCAGTTTGAGAAAAGAGGTATCTGAAGCGGTTGGTTGGTCTCTTACTTCCTCCCATCCCCTTAGAAATAGGAGTGATGTCTTTTGTGACAGTGACTCTGTGGACGCACTGCCACCTTCTGAGAAATTCTGAGTCAGAGTAGGGCTCCTCATGTCATGTGTTACAAATGATCTCATACATGTGACTTTGTCCAGATTTTATTAAAGGAGGAAATCTGTTCATGAAAACATAGGAGGTTTTTCGATTTTTACTTGAGACATTTACTCAAGACTCTCTTGTTGTGTTTTTCCTCACATAATGAGGTTGGTTTTTTCAGTTGATAGGCTTTTCTGATTTCATACAAGAAGTAAGTCCCACTGCCACTTCCTACCTGCGTTCAAGGCAATTTTGGAAGGCTGTGTAAATTAATGCACAGTCTGGGATGACTTACGTTTTAAGTGATCAGGAGCAAAATACTGAGCCTTTGTATGTCTGGTGATAGCTTCAGTTTAGGTCTCTTGAAGAGATGAAAATCAGCTAGCCTCTAACAACGTTATTAAATCAGGGCAATTCCTGTGCTCTTTTTCAACAGCCTAATTTTTTAAAGCTCCCGAGTTCCCAGATACCCAAGCTGCTAAGCTGTATCTTACAGCTCAGGAGGGATGTTGATAGGACTGAAAATGTAACCAGAACTTGATGATGACAGCTGGAGTTCATGGGTTAGGGTTTTTCTGGTTCATTTGGGCAGCCAAGGAGTGGAAGCTGTGGATGTTTTATCTGCTTGGCTTCTGCCCTGATTCCAGCTGTTTCCACTAGTGCCTTAACAGACTGCATGTCACTAAGTACACAGCTAATCCTTCACAGAGTAAAGGAGGGCAACCATATTTTCATGTCAGCTCACTGACCTCAAAGAAAGCAAGAATTAATCTGTGTGAAATACAGCTCTGAAGAGATTTATTTTGGGAGGGAAAAAATAGGCAAGGGAAGGGTATTACAATCAGAATTTAACTCAGGGTAATGAATTGAATGCTGGTTATAAACCATGACTTTTTAAATGTTTTTGTTAATCTTTCCCAAACAGGACAGAGACTCTGCACAGAAGCCAACAGAGGTAATGTGTGTGCGCACCCATGCATGTACATGGAGAAGCACGCAGTGAGCAAGTGTTGAAAAGCTCAGTTGTGTGAAATTGTGGCATGCAGTTGCAGAGGGGGAATAGCAGACCTGCAGACAAGATAGCAGGGAGTATATGATGGTTGTCGCCATCCCTTCAGTGTCAGGCATATAGTGTCTCACACATTCTTGTCTTCTCACACATGGATTATCTTTCAGTCTGGTTGAGCATAAGGTTGCCATCTAAGCTAACGTTTCCCCCACATGTTCTACCACTAGCTAACGAGCAAAGTTAACTATTAAGTATTTTACTGAGCCTGTAATTACCTTTGATTAGTGTCTCTTTAAAAAACTTTGGCTTTACAGATTGTTTTCTGTGACTAGCAGCTGTGGTCCAAAAAAGACTCTCATTGCAGAGCACTTACCCTGCAGTTACCATATGACCGCAGTTTGCATGCAACAATTATATAAAATAAAAAGACCCAAGCAGAAATGACATACCTGTTGTAGGGTCAATGCTGTATCAATTCAGCAAAAGCCAAAGGATAATATTTGGATTGTGAATGGGTTTTCTCCCTCCTTCTTTTAAAGAGACAGTTGAAGTGTGTCTGATGTCAGTCCTGGGATTTTTACTGCCTGCTTGGACACAGTCAATCAATCCATTAATTCTGAAATTGCAGAGCAGTGATAGGCAAAAAGAGCTGTCTGGCACTTGGCAGAGAACCGATATGCTGTGGGGGTCTCCTCTCTTTCTTTTGTTTCCCACTGCCCCTACATCTAGCAGTGAGGGAGACAGAAACCCTAGAAAGCTGAAAAAGTTCAAAGCCTTCCAGGACTATTTTTACCTTGTCCATACTTGTAAGCCAGCCTTGCAGAAACTGAGAAACATCTTAAAAAAGGCATGTTACTGTTAGAAAGTAGTGATAGTAATCTTGAGTCGTGGACATATTGAAATGAAGATGTTTATGTTTTCTTTTATGGCTTTTACATTCTATTTTCTTGTAATAAGAAATGAGAGGGACTCTCCAGAGTATCTATAGGCAGTCACTTTGCAGTCTTTCTCAAAAGGCCTTTAGCAATTTCCTGATACTGAATCTTTTTTCCCTAACTTGAGCAGGTTAAACCTCCTGTGGAAGGTAATAATTTCGCAACGCTCCCTCCAAAGTCTCCTTCTCACGGTGGCACAGGCGATGAGGATAGTTTTGGTACCCGTAAAGCCAGATCTTCATTTGGACGAGGCTTTTTCAAGATAAAAAATAACAAGAGAACTGCAAGTGCCCCCAATCTGGGTAGGTATCGTGCACCTGCATGCAAATTCTGTATGTTGAACTATCTTAATAACCGCTGTAACTGTAAGAAGCCTTAGTCTCACTGTGACTTGGTGGCACTTTTCTCAGCAGAAGGTGTGGAAAATGTCAAACAGCAACAAAAAAACCCCTCACTGATGTAATGAGGTATTTGATCTTTTTCAGCCTTGCTGTGATATCTCTCCTGGGACCTTGTAGTGGATTGATGCTGTTTTGAAATGCTAGCTGTCTGGCAGTAGTTCACACATGGGATTTGTGGGCTTTTTCTTCTCCTGGCTCCATCCTCAGTTTATCTTTCATTAGATTTTCAGATGTACAGAAATGAGGGAGCAGCCTCAGTTTTCTTCTTTATGTGTATTTAAGCAGCCTTGCAAAAGCGATGGCAACAACAGGAACAGGATTGACAAGTTATTCAAGCTCACCTGTAATGGAGGGGAGGTTGTTTTGATGTTGTCATTTGATGATATTTGCACTTAAAGAAATAAACAAAATGTTCTGCTTAATGCTGAAGTCATTGTTGCCACCAAATGAAAACCTGCACAAATTCACTGCACTGCTGTAGTAGTCTTTCCCCTGTTCCAGTTCAAGCATCAAGTGAGTCAGTGCATCAAGTCTACTGCCATTCATGTAAAGTTTTTGGCTTTCTCTTGCATGAGATACAGGAATTTATCGCTATCTTTCAGAACCCGAAGGGGTATACCTTCTGCTTTGTTGAGCAGAAGAGTGTCTTGTTCTTACTTACGCAAAGACAGTTTTAGACTTTTGTTGGAAAGAAATAACATACATACACATTTATAGTATGTTACCCGTATTTGCCTGTGACATAGCATGGAAACTTGTAACTTACTTGGAATAGATGTACAGTCTAGTTCTAAGGGTTAGGCTCTTAGCTTTGGTTTATTTCATGTGTGCATTTGTGTAATTGATTGTTTCATCCTGAAATTGTCTAACAAAGTAGAATTGTACTTGTGACTGTCATAAAGGATTGGGAGATGGGCCATCTAGATCAGGGTCCTGTAAATCTGAATAAGTTATGTATGTTATCCACATTTCAATGCTTCTGAAATCTGTAAAGCTGGTGTCCAGATACTTGCCACATCATGAGAGCCCATGTGAGTCACCTGCCCAGTGTGTCATGGAGCAAGTGACCTCCCTGCACTAAAGTGATTGCAGTGCTCTTACCCTCTCCACCATAGAGCTCCACTGCATTTCCTTTTTGTGAGAGGGGGATTAACAGGGAATTGGTAATCCTAATCTCTGTGTGAATTCAGCGTTGTGTGTGACGCATGTGTCTCATGTACTCCCTTCCTTTTGTATTTTGCTGATGTAAGTTTTGAACTGTGTTTTACCTTGTCCCTCTGCGTGTTCTCTCCCGTTGTGCTGCGTGTGGTTATGTGCATTGTTTGGATATCTGAAGATCGCAGTCGAAGTGCAAGTGCACCTACTTTAGGTATAGTAGTCCTGCATGTCTACCTGTACCAGCGCTGTGTTGTGACTGCTGCTAACAGCTGGTTATGGCCACACACTTTTCAAACAAGAACTAGACACCGGAGCTGTGCATTGAAATTTTTGTCCATTGCTAAAAGGAGTTTTCATGTAACATCTGCCCTCTGCTTGAAGTCAGCTGTGCCATTTCGCAGTAACTGCTACTAATGAGAGATTGCGGGTTAATTTGCAGTAGACCTTTGCTGTAGCTTTGAGCACAAAGTTACCCACAGACAAAGTAGTTGGTGAGAATCAGTGATGTTTGAATACCAGAGGCGCCTTTGTGCTCTCATCTGTCCTGGAGAGAGCTTAAAGGGTTGCAAAGGAGGGAATGAGGTATGTTTCCTAGGTGTTCACTATGGGGAGTGCTGGGGAGTAGGATTAGTAATTCCTCTTCTAAGATGCAGTTATTTATTATATAATAAACAAATGATAAATAATTAGGGCAAATGGGGATGGAGCCATTCATGTAGGAGAAACCAGTCTAGTGATGTGAGTGTTCCCTGGGTGGTTCTGGCAAGGGCAGGTAAGACCTGCAGGGTCCCGCCTTAGCAAGCAGAGCTGTGTCAATCGAGGTTGTCATGCAGCCACACAGTGTGCCCCTTGCTGATGAAGAGACCATGTGCTCTGGGCCTTCTTGGTTTCCCGTGTGGCCCATTAAATGTTGGGTGGTCTGTGGGGTTGTGTCAGTGTGTGAAAGGGAGTCAGGTACGAGGAGCAAATATTGCAATACCCGCAAATCTCTGCTACTAATGCACCCAACCTTGTCCTAGTATTCTCTCTCTAGAAAGCTATTCAATTGTACTTTCTAATCTAGCACTTTTTCTTCTACAAGTAAAGCAAAAACCACACATGCAAAAGCCTGGTTTGACATTAGCGCTGTCCCTCACTGGCAGGTATTCAACAGTGATCAAACCAGAGTGCTCGTAAATAATCTTATATGCAACCTTGTTGCCTCACTGCAAGGTTCAACATCTAAAGCATTGGTGGAAAATGGGACATGTTCAAATGTATTCTGACTGAATCATCTAGACTTTGCCCAGCTGGCATAGCCTGCAGTTTATTGCCATTTGTGGCACGTTGTCGGCCACCTCAGTATAATTCTGTGGCTTGAGACCACGTGTCCCAGCAATATATGCTCTACCTTGATTCACATAAACTTCCAGGAGAAAAACAAACAAGTTAAGAGTCCATTTCAAAACCAAATAATGGTCATCTAATTAAACAGCCCTCTTAAAACATGGTAAAAGTGGTTACAGGTCTGACTGTCAGCCTGCTGCAGGCTGCCTTGCCATAGCTGCTTCATCTGAACAGGCTCGTGCTGTCACTGTTTCCCAGCAAGTAAATGGCATAAACTCCATATGGTAGTTTAATTCAGCTATCTGGCAATTGCTGGCACATCTCTGCTTATGTAGCCTAGTAGATACTGCAATTATTTTAACTGATCTTAAAGTAATTTTCTTCTTTGTAAGTTTGGCTCTTGTGACAACTTCCCTTTTGGGGACAGGAGCCCTCAGGTTTGTTGTCCTAGAAAACAACTAGCTACAGATCAAAGATCTAGTGTTTTTAGAGTGGGTGGTAATGTGTAGGGTCTCTAATCAGAGGGGCTTTGTGCATCACTCAGAAGATCAAGTTCAAAAAGAGCCTAAATTCTATGGTGTTTCTCTGCAGAGGAACAAAATATTCCACAATTTGCAGAAATGAGAGGAAGAGGACCCTCCTGCTCCTGGGACGGGAGTTGGTTGTTGCTGGAATTTCCTGGGTGGGGAACTTACGGAATACTGCAGGTTATTAGGAAAGATGCCTGCAGGGAAATTATTTTTCTGTGCTTTGGGGACTCCTGGTTTGGTTCCCTGCCATGGCACTGAATTATTTCTGGACATCCGTGTGCCTTGGCTCTGTGTGTGGAAGGACTGTAGGAGCACTCCCCGAGAAGAGTAAACTTGGGACTTAATTCATTGATTAATTCACAAGGGGTTTTTTGCCCATCTTGGATGCAAGGCACTCAGCTGGTGCAGAGCCTTGTCTTGGAGTGTTCACAGTCAGGCCAGTGAAGGAGGAACACATGTTGATTCTCCCATCCCTCTCTGGCCTATTTCCTTAACATGGTGGCTCTCAATAACTTTAGCAAGAGCTGTTCCTGAGTTCAGAAGTGTGTCTGTAAAGTGCTTCTTGAGTGGGTCTTCATGGGTCTATTGTTTTCTGACAGCTGAAACGGAGAAGGGATCTGCAGATAACTTGGATCTGGCTGGCTTGCCTCCTTGCGCGAAAGAAACAGATAGTCTACAGATGACACCACCTTCTCCGGATTCCAGGAAAAAGGCCAGGGGGATCAAGAGGTTATTTGGAAAGTAAGTAAAAGATGAGAAATTACTGTTCTCCAAAGATGGGGTTTGCACAGGCGTTTGCTGGGAACACATCTTCCCTTTTTCCCCTGTCCAGTGCATGGCTCCATGTTTTACTGTCTCAAGTGCAGGAGCCAGTATGGCATTCGACGGCAGGTAGAAGAGCTACAAAGCCTGTGTAGGAGATCTTGACTACACTGGTTGCAGTAGTAGCAGCATGCCTTTTCCTTAGCCAAATGTGAATATGCTTTCTTCCGTTTAAACTAGACTCAAAAGAAGCCAGTCCACCACCTTCAACCCAGATGACATGTCTGAGACGGAGTTCAAAAGAGGAGGGACAAGAGCAACTGCAGGGCCACGACTGGGCTGGTCTCGAGACCTAGGGCAGTCTCACAAGTAAGACAAGTGGTACAAAGTGTGCTGGTGCTTGCCTTCCCAGAGCTCCGATCAAGCATGGGACCTAAAGGAGAAGCGCAGTGATGAAATGAAATGTCTCCTCTCCTGGCAGACAGAAACAGGCAGATATAGGCTGTGTTCTTTCAGAGATGGTCTTTGTAGGATTGAGGTTGTTTGCTGGGTGATGGGGTCCTGCTGCAGAGTGGAGCCTTCCTTGCTCATGGCTTCAGAGTAGTACAGTTGTGAGGCCATCTGAAGCAGGGCGTGAGCCCTCACATGGCAATGACAGATACTCCTCTGGTATGTTTTCTGGTGCATTTTGGGAGTTAAAGGCTAATGTGGAAAATCACAGTCTCCATTCAGAGTTTTAGCTGAGCAAGGCAGCAAAGTGGCTGTTTTCAGTAGTATATATAGACTGTTTATTGTGATAGTGGCAGGAGATCAGCAGCAATCATCACTTCATGGTGCTGACAGTTCAGAATCATAGAATGGAACAGTAGAATGGTTTGGGTTGGAAGGGACCTTAAAGATTACCTAGTTCCAACCCCCGCCACAGACAGGGACAGCTTCCACTAGACCAGGTTGCTGAAAGCCCCATCCAACCTGTCCTTGAATAGAGACACCCTCTTCTTTGTGAGACAAAGAAGCTGGCCACGATATATATTCTTCCCCAGAGATTGTCCCAGTTCCCACAGAATACTAATATATTAGGCTTAGGTTTGGGGTTTATCATTATGTATGAGAATAGGAGATTTGAGGCATAGGATTAATCAGTCTTTTTTTGATAAAATCTTCTGTAGTGAGCTGGACATGCCATTCGCAAAGTGGACAAAGGAGCAGGTTTGCAACTGGCTCCAGGACCAAGGACTAGGCTCTTACATAAGTAGTGGCAGACACTGGATACTGTCTGGGCAAACACTTCTGCAAGCTTCTCAGCAGGATCTGGAAAAGGTGAGAAATGTTGGAATCACAAAACCATTGCTGTTTCTGTGCATGTAAATCATGTCTGTAAGGTGTGCCCAGGGAAAATAAAAATAAAACAAGATGAGGTTTTAAAATATTGTCATCTGCTATGATGCCAGATACCTCTCTTTTTAGTTGAATTGCAATTCTCTGTAATTAAACTAATAATTAAATGTGATTTAACTTCATTAAGCATGGACATACCAATTGGCTATGCCACCTTCTAAAAATATGCACATGAGAGTGCCTCATTATCATATGGATTTGTAGCCGTGATTCATTAGCTCTCATGTATGGTGCAGTTATTTTATGCCTGTGTGAGGAGGGTGTAAAAAGCTGCTGGTTTGGTCTGATTGTATTTTCTGCCTATTTTACACAGAGGAATAAGGGTTTGTTACGCACAAGGTGTTCAGTCTCTTTGTCTTAAATCATTACAAAATTGTGGTTTTTCTAAAATTAGAAACAGAAGAAAAAATGGATTCAATTTATATTTTGAATCCATAGTACCCACTACATGTGAATTTTCAGCTTTTAAAAAAGTCACTCACCAAATAGCCTGTTTTCTCAGTCAGGCAGTGAGATAATTCAAAGTTGTAGTTACAATACAGCTGGAGTAAGAAAAGTGTGATACGCACATAGTGACATGTAATGGTGTTATCAGAGATAGCATTGACTAGCAAAGCACTGGTAGAAGTGTATATGGGATTGAAGAAGTCCTGGAATGGCTGCACTTGCAACTAAACCAAAGGCGTTATGCATTTGGAAGCATTAATTTGAGTGATTCCTGGGACCTTCATATGCGCTTAACTAAATAAATCTCTTAACCTTACCTGCCTGAGTGGAGGGGGAAGGAAGTAGTCCCATCAAGCATTTTTCTGAATGCTAACATGGTTTATACTGTGGGATTTTTTTAACCTGGTATGAGAATATTATGGCCATTATTTTTGTTGTTTGGAATCCACCATATTTTGAAGTCAGGCCTACCACAGTGAGAGGGCCTTTCTCTAGTGCTGAACATGTGCTAAATGATGCTGATACTCAGCAAATAGAAAATACACCTGCCAAGTCACCAGCAAGTGCTGTGTGCAGTATGACTCTGAAACCATTCGTAATTTAGCAGAGGGAGAAATAAAATGCAGTATTGTCTCTAGATTTGCTGCTTTCCTTCCAGTTCACAGGAGCTTGGGATAAAGCACCCATTGCATCGGAAGAAGCTTCAGCTTGCTCTGCAGGCACTTGGATCTGAAGAGGAAAACAATCATGGAAAATTGGATTACCACTGGGTTACCAGTAAGATTTTATTACATGCTGAAGCAGCAACTTACGGGTTCCTAATCATAGCTAACTTGGGGCCCAAAGGATGAGAACTTGGCTACCACACTAATGTGAATGTCTGTCTCTGCCTTAGGGTGGTTGGATGACATTGGCCTCCCCAGTATAAGACCCAGTTTGATGAAGGAAAGGTGGATGGCCGAATGCTGCATTACATGAGCGTGGTAAATACATTGCTTTTCTTTTTCTGACATCTTATTCATGTTCTTGGTTTCCCTCTGCTTTTATGCACATGGGTGTACCTCCAGATATCTCACTAAAGACCAGGTGAGACTAGAGAGACTCTGTTGTCACTTTGCCAATTATTGCAACTACAGAGATATTAAATTCACTTAACACCCTCCAACCTCTCCATCCCAACCTTCATGTTCCTCCTGGACTGGATACTGGAACAGATTGCCCAAGGAAGGTGTAGATGCCCCATCCCTGACAGTGCTCAAGGCCAAGCTGGATGGGGCTTTGAGCAGCCTGGTCTAGTGGAAGCTTGGGGGGCTGGGGAGTGTTGGAACTAGATGATCTTTTAAGGTCCCTTCAAACCCAAACTGTTCTGTGATTCTGTAATATGATTCTTTGAATAGTTCATAAATCAGGTCTCCAAATTTTCTGGATGATTGTAGGGAAAATGCTGAGGAAGGTCAGAGTATCAGAGGCATTGCTACTGCTACAAGGATAAGCCAAACTGCCATGTTTGTCTGTGTGCTTTCACTGCAGTGTTTAAAGGACCCCTTGAAACTGTAGTGGGTGTCCTGTTTTTAGCTAATGGTAATAGCTGTAACCTATAGAAAACAGAAGGCCTGATACTGCTACGCACCTGCAGGTATTTCCTATATTATTTCCAGCTTTAAAGATACTATCTTAAGGTGGAAAAGCAAACACAGTAAGCAAGAGCCCAGACCCACACATGAAAAATGGGTGATCTTGTGCTGAACATTTGCATGTGACACTGATGTGCTCAGGCAGTGTTAGTAAGTACACAGAAGTGCAAATTCTATGGTCACAGTTCATGCAGCTGGGCCTTTGCTGTTCAGGTTGCTATTAATTAATAGCAGCAGGTGGAATTTTTTTCTTCAGTGAGCAAACATTCAGTCTACTTACCTATTCACGTGGGTGCTTAAGTGAGAAAACCCAGGCCATTTCCTTTGAAGAAGACTCTAGTTTTAAGAGTCAACTTGTTTGAAAACAAGCTACATTTAATAGCTTTTGCATTATGTATTTCAAAATGCTTAGCACCAGCGTCAGCATCCCACTTTACTGCCAGTCAGGTAAAGCCAACCCAGCAGGTTTCCTTTGTGTAAGTTCTCAGGTAAGATGAGATAAAACTTTTTTTCTTCTCTGGAGACAGAAATGCAAACTGAGCATGGCTAATACTAACTCCTTCTGTATGACAAAGGGGAAATCAGTCACTCTCTTGTTCTTTCATAAGCCATGCCATAGGCAGACTAAAAGTTACCTTTTTATGCCATATTTACATGTATTTTGTGTAGGCTTTGCAGTAGCACTGGGAGAAAGCCTAAGGTTAATCAGTCTCATTCTCCTCCCGTGAGACAAGCACAGCGCTGCTGAGGAACTGCAGCCACTGCCCAGGACTGACCTGCCTCACCTACCTGGCATGACTATGCTGTTGAGTCTGTTTTGGTCAAATGTTAAATACTCACTGCTTATGTAGTGGCATTTGGGGTTTGTACATTAATATAAAATAGTAGAGCTTGGTCTTGTGTTAGGAGACATTACTACTGCTGTATTAACTGAATGAGAATGAATATGGGTTAAGATGCAGCATAAGCTGTAATGAAAGGGAACATTTAGTATTCAACAGTCAGTCTTTCTTGTGTTGAAAAAAGAAAGAAAAGTAATAGGTGGACAGAGAAGGCATGTAGCATACATATTCTGACCAAAAGGAGTCCAGTATTCATAACACATAGAATCATAGAATAATTAGGGTTGGAAAGGACCTTAAGATCATCTAGTTCCAGCTCCCCTGCCATGGGCAGCGACACCTCACACTAAACCATATCACCCAAGGCTCTGTCCAACCTGGCCTTGAACACCACCAGGGATAGAGCATTCACAGCTTCCTTGGGCAGCCCATTCCAGTGCCTCAACACCCTTACATTAAAGAACTTCTTCCTTATATCCAATCTAAACTTCCCTGTTGAAGTTTGAACCCGTTACCCCTTGTCCTATCACTACAGTCCCTCATGGAGAGTCCCTTCCCAGCATCCCTATAGGCCCCCTTCAGATACTGGAAGGCTGCTATGAGGTCTCCACTGCAGCCTTCTCTTCTCCAGGCTGAACAGCCTCAACTTTCTCAGCCTATCTTCATACAGGAGGTGCTCCAGTCCCTGATCATCCTCATGGCCCTCCTCTGGACTTGTTCCAACAGTTCCATGTCCTTTTTATGTTGAGGACACCAGAACTGCACACAATACTCCAAGTGAGGTCTCACAAGAGCAGAGTAGAGGGGCAGGATCACCTCCCTCGACCTGCTGGTCACGCTCCTTTTGATGCAGCCCAGGATACAGTTGGCTTTCTGGGCTGCGAGCACACACTGCCGGCTCATGTTCATTTTTTCTCATCGACCAACACCCCCAAGTCCTTCTCCGCAGGGCTGCTCTCAATCTCTTCTCTGCCCCACCTGTAGCTGTGCCTGGGATTGCTCCTACCCAGGTGTAGGACCTTGCACTTGGCATGGTTAAACTTCATCAGGTTGGCATCAGCCCACCTCACAAGCATGTCAGTGTCCCTCTGGATGTCATTCCTTCCCTCCAGCGTATCAACCGAGCCACACAGCTTGGTGTCATCGGCAAACTTGCTGAGGGTGCACTCAATCCCACTGTCCATGTCACTGACAAAGATGTTGAACAAGACTGGTCCCAACACCGATCCCTGAGGGACACCACTCGTTACTGGTCTCCAGCTGGACATTGAGCCATTGACCACAACTCTTTGTGTGTGGCGATCCAGCCAGTTCTTTATCCACCGAGTGGTCCACCTATCAAATTGATGTCTCTCCAACTTAGAGACAAGGATGTCATGTGGGACAGTGTCAAGCGCTTTGCACAAGTCCAGGTAGATGACATCAGCTGCTGTACCTCTGTCCATCAGTTCCGTAGCCCCATCATAGAAGGCCACCAGATTGATCAGGCAGGATTTCCCCTTAGTGAAGCCATGCTGGCTGTCACCAAGCACCTTGTTGTTCTTCATGTGCCTTAGCATGGCTTCCAGGAGAATCTGCTTCAAGATTTTGCCAGGCACAGAGGTGAGACTGACTGGTCTGTAGTTCCCTGGTTCATCTATTTTCCCCTTCTTGAAAATGGGGGTTATATTTCCCTTTTTCCAGTCGTCGGGAACTTCACCTGACTGCCATGATTTTTAAATATGATGGACAGTGGCTTAGCATCTTCATTTGCCAGCTCCTTCATGACCAGTGGATGGATTTCATCAGGTCCCATGGACTTGTGCATATTCAGGTTCTTAATATGGTCTGGAACCAGCTCCTCTCCTACAGTGGGCCCAGGGTCTTCATTCTCACTGTCCCTGTGTCTGCCTTCCAAGACTTGGGTGGTGTGGTCAGAGCATTTGCCAGTGAAGGCTGAGGCAAAAAAGTCATTAAGAACCTCAGCCTTCTCCAAATCCAGGGTAGCCAGTTCTCCCGATAGCTTCTGGAGGGGGCCCATGTTGTCCCTAGTCTGTCTTTTATTTGCAATGTACATATAGAATCCTTTCCTGTTGTGTTTCACATCTCTCGCCAAGTTGAATTCTAAGTGGACCTTAGCTTTCCTAACCTGGTCCCTAGCTTCCTGGACAACATCCCTGTATTCTTCCCAGGCCACCTGTCCTTGCTTCCACCTTTTATAAGCCTCTTTTTTCCTCTGAATTTTCCTCAGCAGCTCCTTATCTATCCAAAGAGGTCTCCTGGCCCTCCTGCAGCACTTCTTCTAGTAGGGACGCAACACTCCAGAGCTTGTAGTGGGTGATCCTTGAATACATAAGTATTCAAGTTACAGTAAGTAGCACTAAAACATACTAAGCCAGGTTAGCCCTGGCACAAGGATGTATAAATGTAGCAAAGTCAGCCAACTTGCACCAGCAGACAATTGGACTTCTGAGACACTTCATGTGTGTGTAGTAGTGCCTGTGCAAGGTAGGACCTACCATGACAGTGAGCTGGGGAAAGGAGACTTAAAGTGAGCCTCTCTGCAGCCTGGGTATGGTCACCCTTTCCATCAGTTCCATTATTTGTGACAAGCATTTACGAAAGATTTAGCATTTGCAGTTGTGGGAGACCAACCTGGCACACCTTCTTCTTCTCTGTTTTCATTCTAACCATACAGAATGCCTCAATTTTTAGGGTTATTTATTGTTTTTGGTTAAACTTTTAGCTGGGCATTTGTGGTATTAATACTTTTGGCAGGATTAAATGTTTGGAAAGCTGTCCTGGTTCTAAGTGGATCTCTCCTCTCCTTGTTGCCCCGGTTTCCCTACAGAGAGCTCTATACCCTATTGGGAGAACATCACCCAGGAGCTAGTACAGTGCAACATGGGAAGCTTTTATTTTGGGGCTGATGGTTTGACATTAATCACATGTCTCATATATTAAAATCTTAATCCAGAATGTGTCAATCAGATGTGTCTTTTTAAGACAGGGTCTGAAGCGCCCTCCTCCAGTTGTGTGCTGTTTCCACCAATACATATGTTTATGTTTGACACTCCTTCCTCTTCAACAGGATGACTTGCTGTCCTTGAAAGTTGTCAGTGTCCTCCACCACCTCAGCATCAAGAGAGCCATTCAGGTTTTGAGAATAAATAACTTCGAGCCCAACTGCCTGCGCAGGAGGCCGTCTGATGAGGTACTGCCTTAAGATGAAGCTGTGAAGAGGAATCCTCTAGGGTTTTATCCCCTGGTGTTTCTAATTATTCCTGCTCTGCTCTCTCCTTCTGTCACCTCCTTCCTATTTCATTCTATTTCATTTTCGGTTTCCTTTTTCTCATCTTGTTCTTCGAGTCTCATGTTCTGCCACTTACTTTCCTCCACCTGCCGTAGGTCCCAGACTCATGATCCCCTTGCCAAATCTCCCGCTTCTCTTCTTAACCACCAGCGGGCTGTTTTGGCCTAGTCTCTGATGTGTTGTCTGGAACATAAATCATCGTGAACTCAGTGCTCTGTTCCGATAAGTCTTGTGTAACTCCCTGGAATATTGATAGTTGTATCAAAATGTTCTGTGTAAAAGGGGGAGTTTGGCCCTCTTACCAGACAGGAGACTGCCATCAGTTTGTTTTGGAAGCTGGATAGAGCAATGGATGATGAAGCAACCCAGACTCTTGGATTTAGATTCATGATGCCTATCTGCAAGAAAAGCACAGCAGCTCATGGAGCTAGCTAAATTTTCAGTTCTATTGGTAGAAATTGCAAGTAGTCCTAGTGCACAACAGGTGATCAAATGATGTGAAGCATAATACAGACCTGTCCACTGTCCAGACCCATGGCCACATGGGTATTGCTGCAAGACAGCAATCCAGAAAGAGTTGGCTGGTTTTTCTCTCAAGTGCAAGGTGGGCAGGAGAGGTTTGTCTCAGTGAAGACTGGGGCTGGGACAGCTGAGGCGGGAAGTCTGCTCAACTGCCTGCTCCTCCTGTTCACAGAATAACGTCACACCTTCCGAGGTCACCCAGTGGACCAACCATCGCGTGATGGAGTGGTTACGCTCCGTTGATCTGGCAGAGTATGCACCTAACCTGCGGGGGAGCGGTGTGCATGGGGGGCTGATGGTAAGTTTTGTGGCTTGCTTGTTCCATTTTATTAGAAAACCACATGGCTGAGAATTGCGAGAGCAAAGTTCTGATGTTATCTGTGCTGCACACACTTTATCTTCTTATCTTGCTTAATGAGAAGTCGCTATCAAGATTTAGTACCCTTTTTCTTAATGGACATGACTGTCTTGGGCAGAATTAGCATGGGCAGCAATGAGTTTGATTATGTGTATTCTCCTCACAATTTAATTTGTGTATGGTATTCTCCACCCTCTGTCCTGCAGTGCTGTACACTGCTATCATGCCGTTAAACAGCCACCGTCTTCCTTCTTAGATCTGGTCCTAGACCTGGATATGTTCTTATTTTGTGAGGAAGGCTTGTTACTTCTGTAAAATTTGCAATGTCAGTGTCAAACCAGGATTGTTTTAAATTGCCATCAGAAACTCCAGACAAGACTTGCACTTGCAGAAGTTTGTTGTGGTGATTAAGAGGTATATCCCAACTCCAAACATTTTACATCTGTTTATTTTCCATGATTCCTCTAGCTATGTTTTCCAGATTGAAGAGGATGGCGGGTAAATATTTTGTGGCAGCTTCACACATTACACGAGCTAAGGGTGGCTTTATCTGTTCCTTTCCTCTTACCTGCCAATTTTTTCTCTATTTGTAACTCCAGAAGGAAAGCCCGGAGGTAGTGTTTTATCAGTCCTGTAGTTAACTCTCTTTTCTCACTTTTTGTTGTGTCTTTCCTCTAATATACAAACAAAAACTGCAAAGCAGTTTTATGAAGTGACCAAGATAGTCATGTCTGTTGTTGTACTTGAGACCTCATCACACAGTACTGGCTTCAGCTGGATTCTCTGTGGTTTGATTAATAGGTTTTGGAGCCTCGTTTCAATGTAGAAACCATGGCACAGTTGCTGAACATCCCACCAAACAAAACGCTACTGAGACGGCACTTGGCGACTCATTTCAACCTCCTTATTGGTCAGGAGGCCCAGCAGCAGAAACGTGAAGCCATGGAGTCCCCAGACTACGTTCTCTTAACAGCCACTGCCAAAGTAAAGGTAAGTCAGTTATTCTGGGTTGGTGCATGAGCTTCCAGGCACTCATTTAGATCTCCATTGTGCTGGTTTTACCTGTGTTTGGAGGGCTGTTCAGTAAGGTCTGAGAAAAGGGACTGACTGCTAGTGAAAGAAGCATGAGAGCAAAACTCAGCAGTTCTGGGTTTGACACTTGTTTGACATTCATGTTTGACACATGAATGCGCACCTCAGCCTCTCACATGCACAGACAAGAGGTAGCACTCTTGTAGTTATCCTTCTGTCTGTCCTGTAAGGTGTTTTAGGAGGGAGACTGTCTCTTACTGTTTACATGCTCATGGTTTAATGCAGTGGGATTCTGATCATGTGAGATCCTTTAAGTGGTGTTGTCTTAATAATTGTAGAATGAGGGGACACGTCTTGTACTTTTAGATGCATTTAGCGTGAAATACAGCTATTTAGAAGATCTTTATTTATTAGAGTAGTGGGATTTTGACCATTATTGAAACACCAGTGCAGCAGTAAGAGATCTGTTAATTCTTTGCTGATTGTCTAACTTATTGTCAATTTTCTCTTCACTTGTAAGCCAAAGAAACTTGCCTTCAGCAGTTTTGGAAGCCTGAGGAAGAAGAAGCAAGACGATGTGGAAGAGTATGTATGTCCTATGGAGCTGGGACGGGCATCTGGAAGTGGGTCAAAGAAGGGTTTTAAGCCTGGCCTGGATATCCGAGTATATGAGGATGATGATTTGGACAGGCTGGAGCAGGTAAGACAGTCCTAGCAGTTTGGAGTCCTTGACTGTGCTGTCAGGTTTGGTGGAAAACCTTGCTTTTCCCAGGGAAGCCTGCCTTTTGCTTTGGCATGTGAAGGTCCTGACTTCTTGCCGTCACACAGAATTACTAACAAAGTGTCTCTCGGCCCGGGGAGGCTCAAGCTGTGAATGCAGTAACTTTAGAACCTACTCTGGCATAACTGTTCTCTCCTGGTGGTGCACACTTCTCCCTTGCTCTGACCGTTATTGCTGTAATCGAGCAGTTACATTATGTGCTGCACTTAATTGCCCCTTTGTCATGGCGTACAATGAATTTATTATTGATTCAGTATTCACTATCTGTTCTTTTGTAGATGGAAGATTCAGAGGGAACAGTGAGGCAAATAGGAGTGTTTTCTGAAGGCATCAACAACTTGACAGTAAGGCTTAAAAGTGGGGTCTGTGGAATAAGATCTCTGTTTCTCTAAGATGGGTATAAACCCCTTGGCAGTCACTAGTATTAAATAGTGATGCTATTTAATACACATACACTAAGTACAACTTCTCTTTGCTGTTAGTGGCTCTGTCAAGCAGCTGAGTTTTGTAGTTTGGAGGCAGTTGCTTTGATCAATCTCAATGCATGGCAGGCCTCAGTCTTTGGCTAGCCTGCTGGTCTCAGAGGGCTAAAATATATAAAGTACAGTGTAAATTATGGATATAGTGAAGCCTCATCAAACTCAGGGGTTAGCTGAGGTTCTTTGAGTTTTGTACAGGGATGGGGGGGGGAAGAAAACTTGGTGCTACAAGAAGATGCTTGCCCCTCTTGGCAGGAGGTTCCTCTGGCTGCTGGCCCATGGTCACCAGCTCTCTTCGCGGTGTCACCACCCTCTGGTGAGGGCAGAGGACCCAGCTCTAGGCCGGTGGTTTGCCCTTGGGTGGTGAGTTGCCAGCTGAGAGTCGCAGCGCATTCTCTGGATGAAGCCCAGCTCCAGCCCATGTTCCCTGAGCCGTCTGGGCCAGCAGGTGGCAGCGAGCTGGTTTTTCACCGGCGTGGGTGATAAATGTCCTCAGCAGAACAAAGCGGTGGCTGGCAGGGCTGATTTGCGCTGTGTTCGTATTTGCTGCCAGGCACAGGACTGGACCATCCCAAGTGCCTGATTTCAGTTGTGAAGGCCTGACCCTTGGCTTTTCCCTCCTTTCCTTTCTAGCACATGTTGAAGGAAGATGAAATGTTTAAAGACTTTGCAACTCGCTCTCCTAGCACCAGTATAACGGATGAGGACTCCAACGTGTGACAGTAACCACCAGGCGCTGGCAAAGGCTCACTTCCGTATGTGCAAGGAACGTCATCATTATACATGACGGGCAGCAGATCATGTACATTACATTGCTCTTGCTTCTGTTTCTTAGAAGTAACACTGGGGGCTGGAGAGTTTAGGAAAACAAAAAGGTGCCTACTCTAAAGTTGCCATAAGAAACACCCTGACGCTGGTGAATGGTAATTGTTTTTACTATATTTAATGTACAAACTGGTGATTATGTTTCAGAGTGTTGCATTTAATTATACGTGGTATAATAGTGCTCTTTTTGCTTATTCATGGCCTCAGATAATACTTTATATTGTTTCAGAATAACAGAAGATGTTAGGTAGAAGTATTGTGTCTGTAGATACCATGCACAAGCTTTTTCTAGGCTCTCAGCTGAAAATAAGATGTTCCTGCTCTTTTTCAAGTGCATTTGTTCAGCACAAATGCCAGTTCTGCCCTTCCTACAGTATCCAATGTAGAATTTTAATCATCCATGCCCTGCATAAACCACCCGGTAGCTCTTGACTGTTGCTCTTATTTTTATACAGTTTTATAAAAAAAGAAAAAGGAAAAAAAGTATATGAAGTACATATAAAAGCAGAAATTTAGATTTTGTGAGAGAGAGTGATGGGAAGTCCGAGGTGTGGGGAAAGGGGAGAGGGTTGTAAAAAAATTATGCCAGTTTGCATACCAGCTGGTTACTGGAAAAGGCAGGCTGACCTTTGGAACTCTTTTCTTTCATTGCTTTTTACTTAAGTGCACAGTTTAATGATCTTCCATTTGGGATGATGAAACAATTACATTTCTTCTAGCAGTGACTCACGCAGGAGCTGTACATTTTAAACCATCTTCTTTCTTGTTCCCAGCAGCAGTAGTTAGAGCATCCAAACAAGGTGATTAACGCTTCTGTGCCATAAAAATTTCCTTTGAGTTGAGAGTACTCCCTGCGTACGGAAGGGATATTTCTGTGCTGTGACTAACGTAAAGATGGTGTAGTTGCAAAAAAACATAAAGTTATATAGAGAAATGTATAGGAAATATATTATTTCAGAATATTAAACCTAAAGTGGGACTTTTTCTCCAAAGTTCAGCTATCGAAATCATTTTAACTTATCAAAGCGCAGCTCCTCTGCTGTTGAAGACCATCAGATTTTAATAACTAGCCAGTGGAAGTCTTCTGACAGACTTTGGTATTGCAAGGTGTCCTAGCCAAAAGCAAATGACGAAAATGTAACTGTGTTTATTACAGTGGTCATTCGTACGGTGTTGAACGTTGCATGTATTTTAGCACAATGGCATGAAGCTTCTTTGCTTTGTAAAGGCAAAAAAAGTACATCTGGAATTGTTCTCTGCGGTGGTGTGTTGCTGTACCAAGCATTTGTGGCGTGCTTTGTCGCTCTCCTTGCTGGAAGTGAGACTGTTCCCGACACATTGCTGGCGTGGTGCAAGGGGTGTCAGATTTGTGCTGACTTTGTGGGTGTTTATGAAACACTATTACCAAAGCTAGGAGGGGAAAAAAGGTTCTTACAGGGTTCAGGGTTCAAGGGCTTCCAGGGAGCTCCCATCATAGACTGGGAGACGCACATAGATTGGAGACACACTCTAGCATTGTATTATTGTAACTTGATAAGCTGTTGCCAGCCTGGTTCTTTGAAGAATGTGCAGCATAGGCTATTATTTATGTACCAAGATGAAAAACTTGATACGGACCAGTTGTGTTACGCATAATATCAAGTGCTGCCATTTTCTCTTTAGTTATTGGAGCTGGGCAAACAATCCATAATGTATACGTAAAATAGTTTGTGCTGCTTAACATTTATCTACAGACAGATCCCAGCTGAAGCTTTATTCAGTATTCCTGACTAATTCCTGTCTGTAAATAATTTGCTGACTGTTGTTTATTCCTCTGCCGTCTCGGGGGTGTTTGAGCTATTTTATTCAGGCAGAAATACCCCATTGCGGAACGCCTGCTCTCAGCTTTTGGGTGCAGATGCTTGGGATGGGAATTCAGGGCTTGCTTTCTGTGAATACGCTGTAATATGGTTATTACTCACATGTAAGCTGAGCATAAGACCCTGCTCTCCCAAATGCTGCAGAAGCACTGGGAAGACACGGTGCAGGCCTCTGAGCTAAAGTATTCCTCCAGATTCGATCTCACTACTGAATATGACTGGATATTCACAGGAAAAAATAAGGGGACCCAGTGGCACAATATTATGTGCTGAAACAGGCACAAATAATCTCTGATTTCTCTTCAGTTCAGATGCTAGCCTGTCAACAAAGGCAGATGATGGTTTAAGTCAGTCAGTCCAGTGTAAGCAGCATTCTGCTCCCAGCAACGCCATTCCTGCATTCGCCAGTTGGAAGTCAGGTCATCACTTCGAAGCTGCCTGTCCTCTGAACCTTGGTGGTTTTATGGGGCTGGAATGTGCAAGCAAGTGATCAAGTCAGGAAGTTTATATGTGCACGTGCACACAATGATACTGTTGGG
Source organism: Myiopsitta monachus (assembly GCA_017639245.1). Taxonomy (NCBI): domain Eukaryota; kingdom Metazoa; phylum Chordata; class Aves; order Psittaciformes; family Psittacidae; genus Myiopsitta; species Myiopsitta monachus. The sequence continues at coordinate 85,245,709 of CM029920.1, forward strand.
GTATTTAAATTTGTGTGTGTTTGAAGAGGGCAACATAACTATTGTGTATTGCCACGTAAAATCAAATAAAGTCTGTGGAAAATGCCAAGTGTTCCTGGAAGCTGGTTCCTTTTTAATATAATGTCCTCTTTTTGCCATCTTGTTTTCATAGGAAGCTTGTTTTGTTCTATTTGAAAGACACAGGAGGGAAGAGGGGCAAAATCGCCCATTTTTTGTGGATTCAGTTTGACTGTTGATAGTGCCTGCTGAAGGATTCAGCTAACAGCTAAGGAGTCAACTACCCTCAGTCTTTTCACCTATTTCTGGAACCCAGATTTGAACCATCTTGGGTTGTTTGCTATGGCATGATGAGAAAGTGCTTCCTTGTTGCTCAGTGTATACTCCTCAGGGAGTCCTCACAGGGTGCCAAAGGAAAGACCAGCTCTGGCCCTTCTAGCTGTATAGAGCTACTGTCTGTCTGGTCCCAGATGTCATTCCTGTCCCTGTACCCTCACAGCCCTCACCAGTCATGGGAGCTCCAGCTACTACATTTTGTTGCTGGGGTGAAGGTATGAATGATAATCAAGGCTATGCCCAGCATAGCCCAGATGACAGACCAGAAAGTGTAGGATCCCTATCTTGTGACCTTAATTTCTGTGCTTTTGTTAATCAGCAGATGAACATTTCAGTGGGAACACCGAGGATAAACACTTTGAAACCTAGAATATAATAAACTGTTGTTGCCTGGTTTTTTACAGTAATGAGGAAAAGATAGATGTGTATCCATCAAGAGCCTGTGGAAATGAAACACAGCTTTTTCTGTTTGCTTAAATTACATACATGCCTCCAAACCTGAGGACTTGTGCAGGGCAGCCTGTTCCAGTGCTCTGCCACCCTCAGCATAAAGTTCTTCTTCATGCTGAGGTGAAACTTCTCTTGTTTCAGTTTATGGCCCTTGCTCCATGTGCACTGCCAGGGCACAACTGTAGCAGCAGTTAATACTGGGATACAGGCAACAGCCCGTCAGAAAAGACCACTGTGTCATTTCAAGCACCCTGTAGAAGTCCTCAGGTTTGGATGCATACGTTTCTCTGGGTGATTGAAAGAAAAAGGTTGTTTCATGTCCAGGAAACACCCAGTGCCAATAAAATGACTTCTCTGTAATAGTCCTAGAAAGAGATCAGAGGCGATACGATCGGTCTGGAATGAGATGGCATCAGCTAAAGGAATGGTGCCAGAATTAACAATGAGGAAACAAGCAAAGATGAATTCCGTAGGTGTGGAAGTCAGTGGGCCCGTCAGGCTGGTTGCTGCTCAGTCAGCTGCAGAGAAACACACTCAGGAGGAAGCCTGCCTGCCCTGCAGAACAGCAGCGGGTTCACAGGGCTCAGTTCTGCCACCGCCACGACCTTCAGCTGCAGGGTGGCAGGTAACCGTGTGCGTGCTCAATAGGTCTGGCTGAACCCAGTGCCTACATAGCCCTTGATGGAATAGGAAGGGACTTCCCCGAGGTGGTCTGCCTGTGGAAATGACCTCCTGCATGGAAAACGGGCCAGACGGTCTCGCAGCAGGACAACCAGCAGAACAAGGCTGAAACTCATCTGTGAAGTCCTCAGCCAAGGTGTGGTCCTTGTATCCCGAAGGCTGAAGAGCTACCTTGGATCCCCAGAGCAAATTCCAGCCAGCCACGAACATGCTGAGCGAGATCTTTGGTCAACTTCATCAGCTTCTGCCTGGAAAAGGGAGTGGAGGAACGTATCAAGAGCAGCACAGTGACCAAGCAGCAGTCCTCCCTGTTCGGAGTGGCCTGGGTCTGGACCCTGTCTGGGGCTGACAAGCACATCCAACTTGCCATGCAGGCTTTGCAGCTGACTGAGGTTTCCATAGCTGAGATGGTGGAGGACTGCTGCTGGGAAGCTGCACTGGCAGAGGAGTGCTTCCAGAACAGGAGCAGGTTTGAGAAGCTGGTGGAGTTCTGCCGCCTGCTGGGGCAGTACTGTCTGGGCTTGTTCATCATGTTCTGTATGCCAGGGAAGCCCAAGGACATCCGAGGAGTCATGCTAGACAGCATTGCCAAGGAGGAGCAAAACTACCGCCTGTCGGGCAGGGATGTGCTATGGCAATTTGTCACCGGTGCTGACGGCTTCCTGCCCACGAAAGGCATGTTGGAAAACTGCCCTTGGCGCAAAAACCCGACTGAAGGAGGTGGGCAGCGTGTACATAAGCTCCCTGTAAACCACTGGGTGCAGCAGCGGCACTCTGCTTCACTCTCCTTCCCCTCCAGCCGCCACATTCCCATGGCTCCTGCAGGAGCCAGGCTGAGTCAGCCTCTCCGGGTTTAGAGCAACAAACAGGACTCACCTGCCAGAAAAAAGTGTTAATAGAAGGCACGTCATTTTTCCAGAACATTTTGTTCACCGGACATTAAGTGTTGGCTGGAGCCGGTGAAAGCTTTATCCCCCCAAGACTTTGGGCGGTCATGGCAGAGCTGACTCACAGCCTTTGGTGCCTCTGTGGCGACTGTTTTCCTGTAACAGGAGGTTGAGCCTGTAATAAAATGTCATGGTCGGAATATTTGCACCGAGTGGGAAGGACAGTAACAGAGCTCAGAAATGCTGGTTTGGAGGTGGGAGCCGGTTCCCAACTAAGAGGGGGAAGCCCTTCCTCCCTCCTAGAAATGGCTGGAAATGGGCTGTAATGAGAACCCTATTACCTGCCCCTTAATAGTAGATAGTGCCAGGCTATGGAGGGCTTCAGCACTGGGACCGAAAGGCAGGGGACCGGCTGCAAGGCCTGCTCCTGCTGAGCGGCTGTGTGAGGGCAAGGAGTGGCTGAAGGCAGCGGCGGGTGCTAAAGGAAACTTAAATCCAGTGTGGACAAAACCTGACCCCGGAGATGCTGGTGGAGTTCTCACTGGCAGCAGCGGCAGCTCCTCGCCACGAGTGGCAGGAGTCTGGAGGAGGCAAAATCAGGTCACTTCTTGGAATTCGAGCAGCTCAGTGGTTGTGTTTAGCGACTGGTTTATTCCGTTTCCTTCTGCTTTTAGTGGATAGAGTAAGACCTTGGGATTGCACCACTGTGACTACTTTCTGTTAGCCACCGTTAGCCAGGGAAGGAAGACCTGATCATTTGTCAGATTGGAAAACTCAACTTTGTAGTGGTCTGAATAGTTTGGTCCCTGCAAAGCTCCTCCTGGAGTTTTATTATCAGTTTACTCCTTTCAGTTGATAGAAAAAAAGTAATTTCAAAACCTGATTCACGTTTTATCCTCCCAGGGTGTGGGAGATGGAAGCGACAGCAGAGGTGCATTGGTGATGGATCACCCAAGGCGGACGGCTGGGAGAAGGGTCCTGTGCGGCTGAGGGCCAGGATGGGGAAGCTGCAGCAGCAGGAGAAGTAAAGGCTGTTACTTAGCTTTCCATCGCATAGGTGTGGAGGCTGAAAGGTGAACTGAAAAACAACAAGAAACTGTTAATAGTTTAACAAGAACTGTGACAGTTTTGCCAAGTCCTAAATGTAGCTGAGTATGGAAAAGAGAGGCCTTTCGTTCATTGCAAGACAGTTGTTTTCAAAGAGCTGGCATCACTGTGGTTTCTTTGTTTGTAGCAGGGGTTTGGTGGGGTGAAGGGGAAAGTTCTGGTGTTTCACACAGAAAACGTGCAGTTTTACATAGACAACATGCAGTGGGAAGATGTGCAATCAATCAATCAGGAGAGCTGGGTCGGTTTGGGTTTTTGCCTGTTTAAAGTAACAGCGTAAGCCAATGCTGCAGCAGGAGTGCTTGGTTTATAAAGGACCAGCAGAAGAGCTTTGACTTTGCATTAAATTGATATCTTACTTGCAACTGGTATGTGTCTGTTAAGCTCCTCAGTTCTGCAGGAATACTCTTTCTCTGCAAACTGGTTGGGCTTTTTCCTTCGGATGTTTTGCATGCGTTTTTTGGTATTGGAACAGGGAAATCAAAATGGGTTATGTAGAGTTTGAGCTATGGCGGTTACACACTGGGGCAGGTGCAATGTGATTCGTGTCCTCCCAAGTGTCCCTGGTACCTCGGGGACCTCATGGTGTTTCCCCTGGGAGCCAGGGTACATTGCCCAGGCAGCGCTATACTCTTCACCTTGTGGGTTCTGGCTCAGCGCCTGGGCCCTCAGCAATGGTGGAAACTGGCCCAGGCTCTGTGTCATGGCTGATAATGGTGAAGATGATACACAACCAAGTACTTAACGACATAAACTTGACAGTGTTCATTTATTCAGCCAAGTTGGAGTCTCAGCTCAGGTGAGTCACAGCCGTACCACGTGCTTCTGGAACCACACACACTGATTTACCGGGTAAGGTGCTGACCTCAGAGAGTTTAATCCCATCATAATTTGTATAATAAGGTTGGTTAGTAAAACCAAAGTGAAGGGGTTGGGTCATGCTGTTGTTCTTTTTCCTTTAGGCATCATTTGCTAATATATAGTTTAGTGTAATATATAGTTTACGTAGTTTAGACTGTAGTTGAGCTCAAGAGCTCATGGAAGCATAGCTCAAGTGAAGAAAGGCTCCCAGGAGACTTGCAGGGCTGCTGCTGTTGGCTGGTTGGCTTAGCCAGGTAGGTCTTCATAATAAGAAAAAAACCCAGTAGAACACCTCACCCCATCCTTTGTAAAGCAACTTGAATTTAAGAAGCATGATTAGCTTATCACAGGATGCAGATATCCACCCCACCTGGGTCCACCAGGAGTTGCAGACTCAAGCAGAGATGATCTGGGCCCTTGGTGCCAGGGTTTTATTACTCCAGCCAGTGGCTGGCACAAACCTCCCTCACCTTCCCTTCCCCTGTGGCAAATGGAGCAGCATGGTCCGTGTACCCCACGCTGTGTGAACACTGCCTGGCAGAGGCCTTCACCTATAGCCATCCTGGCCCTCAGCCACACAGAGACCCTTCTCCCAGCCTTCCACCTTGGATGATCCATCACCAATGCACCTCTGCTGTCTCTTCCATCTCCCACACCCTGGGAGGCTAAAACCTCCATTCCATGCTGCCCAGACATTCCCCTTCTGCTGCTGCGAGGACTCTGGTTTCCATGGTTAGCTCCGAAAGCTGTTAAGTGAAGGGGACCCACCTCCGGCGAAGCCAAAGCAGCAGCATCCCTTCTCAATCCTGTTTCTCTCAGGAAACTTTCCACAAAATGCCCTTCATGCGGAAGGTTTGTGTTTCCCCAACTGCTTTGTAACACGCACCTTAGCGACACTCAGCATGTCCTGTCAGAAACCTGGAGGAACACTCATCTTTTCTGTAAGAGAGATGAACGGGCTTGAAGCAAACAACTAAGTATGCAAGCCCAACTTCTACCACTAACTTGTTTAGATGCTCTTGTGCAAGACCATAAGCAAAAGGGACCGTGACACAGTTTTGTTTCAGTAAATTATATAAACCCCCTCTTTTTATTTATTCAAAGAGCCTCACGTTCACAAGGAAGATGTACAAAACAAAGGCAAGAAGAGGAGACTGGAACGATAGGGAGAAAAACGGAGGCAACTTACTCCTTGACTTGCCATCCAAACACAGCCGCTTCCACCACACTCAAATAGAGAAAGAAGCACTTGAGCAAACAAATGAAATGGGCTGTTTCCTTCTTCTGAGCCTTCACTTTCTGGTGTTCTACAACTATAGTTGCTCTCTTACAGGGTTAAAGACAATGTGCTCAGTAACGCACAGGCGACTCCTGCGAGATACTTTATTTCTTATACAGATGTGAAAGCAAAGGCAGTCCTTGAATAAGCAGAGTAAGTAACACAAAATAGTTGACGTGTGATCAGTTACAGTTATTTCTTCACAAAGAAACTTCATTGAATACACTGAGGAGAAAAATCTGTGCGTGTCACACAATGATGTAAATCAGCAGCAAGATCATTTCTCTTGTGTTTCTGCTTTTTGCCTCCTAAACAGGGACTGAAACTTACTTGAGTATGCACTTTGGAACGCAATATTTATTAAAGAACAAGTTTCAGAAGTACACATCAAAAATTCAGGACTTGAGAGGCAAGCGCCTAATTAATAAAACCAATAAGAGTATCATCCATTTGAGGTTCCTTAAATTAACTGTAGCATCTTTTTCTCTTCTTCATTCATGCTGAAAATTAACCTTTTAACCGCACAGTACCCATCTGTTGTACAGGCACAGAAGAAAACCTGGCAAGCTAGAACCTCAAATACCTACCCGAATCTTTAACAAAATGGTGTTACACACCAACACTTGCAGCCAGCTAGCACCCACACGACTTCGTATCTGACTACACATCCTTTCAATCACTCTGATTTCATCACGAGGACATGGGTTTTAGTTTCATAGGTTCCTTCCTTGCAGGACAGCTCTAATCGCAGCAGCATCGCCATTCCCTAGAAGCGGAAGGTTCCGCGCACAAGATGCCTTAAGTTTCTTAAAGACTAGGTGAAAGGCTGCTGTAAAAGAAGCATATTAAAATAAAAAATATAAAATCAGAGCTATAGTAAACAGCATGTAAGAAACAGGTTTAGGTTCAGGGAGACATTTGACTTTGCTGTCAGTCTGGTGACTTAAGGCTGTTCCCATGCATCCTGACCAAGCAAAACCCTTTGGAGCTTTGCCTGAGCAAGCCACGCAGGTGAGTCCCCCAGCTGTATGCACACCGCACCTGAGGCTGCCCTACCTTCTGAAACCCACCCTGGCAGTGAAAGCTGAGCTCCCATCCTTCCACATCCATCTCTGGGAAACAAGAAACTAGAACCGGATTCAGTTCTCACCCAGCATTTTTTTCACTGCGCAGGACACACAGAACTACTTTGTACTCCTATGGCATCATCCGCTATTTAAAAGTAAACACAACCATTAGTATCTTTTTTCCAGTATTCCACACACACACAGGCAGAAGATTCCAGCTATTTGTGGAACACTACAGAAAGCCATCTGCTTTCTCTAGTTTCTTCCATTGCCCAGGGGTGAGAACTGTGACCAGCTGGAAAAGTGTCTGCAATTCTGAGAGGCTATTCCAAAATACAAAGGGAACAAGCTACCTCTCCGTGTTGATTAACAAGGCAGTTTGAGCAACTGCAATAAATGGTTAATTACCCTTCAACTGAGCAAGCATCCTTCGGCTCCTGATGCTGCAAAGATCATGCATCAAGGCAAACACTCCTGGCCCTCATACTGTGAAATCGCTGTAAGGATTAAAATTTGGCATAAGCAAAGAGAATAATCCAGTACGTTCTATATGTATTCAATACTCCATCCCAAATAAAATACCGGGTGTGCACAGTGTTAGGAAGTAGGGTATTACCGCCATTTTTTAAGAAGTGTAAATGAGTGTTTACTGCCCTAAGCAGCTACGCTGTCCTCCCCTGAGATGGAGTTCACGCTGCAAGCCCAGCACTGGGCACCAGCTACCTGTTCCACAACACAGCTGTTTCTGTGCAACATCCGGTAGGTTTTGGTAGAGTTGAGCTTAAGTGTCTTAGTTGCCAGAGATTCAGAAAACATGAAGCGTTTTTAATGTAAATGTAGCTTCCCAGCACTGTGCATCAGCGATCTCTGTAACTCTGCCCTGTTCCCCAGTAAATGTTTCTTCTTCCCTTCTACACAAGACCGGTGAAGTATCAGCCTTCTTTAGAAGGAGAACCTCATGTCCTTAGTGTAGCCCAGTTTGTCCAGGTTGGGAATGCAAGCATACTGGATCATTGGAGGAGGTCCACACATGAGGATCAGAACATCATTTTGAGGCGGGGGCAGGTGTTCTCTGATCATGTCTTGGTTCACAAATCCTTGGCTGTACTCCCAACCTGTTAAGAAAATTAAAGAAGGGGAAGGGGAATGAGGGAAAAAGGAGGAAATTACAGCAATGTCACTTTAGGATGAAGCGTGGGGGGTTGGGGTTTTTTTAGTAACATTCTGGACTGTAGCATTTATACACTCCACTGGCACAAGCGTCCTCAAATTATGCTACATAGGAAATCTGCCACCTTCACTTTTAAGAAGCAAAACTGATACATGGAGAAAACAAGAGCTAGCTTCTAATAAAACCTGCTAAAAGCCCCAGGGAAATCTCAAGCAGAGCTGTGAACAGGATGTGAATCTTTTTAGCTCCAGCACTATGAAGTAACATCCACCCTCTTCGCCCCACTGTTTACTGGTCCACTAGGGGAAATCTAGCTGATGAAGTTGTTCCCAGTTGGAACACTCAGTGCTATCAGTTAACCCTAGGATTCAAGTTTACTCCTCGCATCCCCAGCTGTGGATACAAAATCTGCGGACCCAAACCTTTGGACACAGTAGGACTGACACATTTTTCTCCCACAGATTACCCAAAAATGTCCGGTTTTGGTCCATTTCCACACATGGCAGTGAAACTCTGCACAACGATGTTGAGGGGGGTCTAAGGAGAAACTTTTACCGCAACTGCTAAGATCAGTTCACAAATATCAAAGAAAAGGAACAATAATTAGAAATTCCAGGATTCTCCAGTAACTGCAGAAGATGACATGACAGCAACAGACTGTGGGGATGGCAAGACCTTTCCCCCAGCCCCACTGGAGGTGTATTCCTGGTCACAAGGTAAGAGAAGGCATACGGCTTCTGCTTTACTGTCCCAAATTACCACTGAATGGGAATGTGAATCTATCCTGATGTGGGTGAGCATGATGAGGAGCGGTAAGACAGGAAAATGACAAGGAATGACACGGAAACTATTAGGCCTTTTCACAACGGCAGTAAGTATTTAGCCTTTTCTTCCTCAAACTTGCACAGCTGAGGGAGGCACATTCGGCTACCTCATCCTCTTACCTAGAGCAGCCAACTGTAGTATCTCATTGTCTTTAAAACTGAACTGAACCAAGCTAGAACAGCATTTTCAGTGAAAAGCACTGTTAATACAAAGGCAATTTCGTTGCCTAGGAAGATCAGCTGCAATGTACTGCCTGTCGTACAATGACAGCTAGGCAGGAGTCTGCACTTGGCCACATCTTTGTGAGACACAGTGCCCCTGACATTCCCACTGCAGCTGTCTTAATGCATGCTCTGAACATGAGACAGTAAGATAACACATTGTGTTTATGTCTGTGGGGAAGGAGAAGGGAAAGTCACCTTCCAGAGTAAATAATGGTAAATACTCAGGTGTAGTCACGGGAGGAACACTGCCCTACCATTACCTGAGGTTAGCCTTACAGCTTTGGAAACGTTGCCTGACTACACCTGAGAGCTTCTGTGCATCACTGTGTGAAGAATGATGCTACCGAACGCATTCAGACATGATACATTAAGCAAGAAAGGAGCTCAGAAATATGCACACAATATGGGATGTCTCCTGTCAAACACATGCATTAATACTCATAACTTAAGCTTCAGTGGAAGTAGCATGTTAGCTCTTACTTTCAGGTGCTCTGTCCAGTGTGTACCAACACTTAAAGCGACCGGGATTCTGAACCTGGATCTCCTCTAGCTCGGAACGTAACAGGATATCCTTCTCAGTCTGCAGGATAAGGAAAACAATGATTATGCTCTGCATTTAAGTGCAATCCTCAGATGACCACAGAGCATTAGCTTTTCTACAGCCCTGGGAGATGGAACACATTATTCAACTCTATTTTACAGGCTGAAGAGAGCACACACAAGTTATTTCCATGACTGCCCTGTGGCAGAGCTAATAAAAAGGGTCACAACATTCCCAAATCCTGATCATGCAATGTATTCCCCCTAAAAAATAAAGCGAAGGAAAACCTCTAACAGAACACAGAGCCTTGTTCAGGGAATGAGTGGTAGCATATGAAGAGTAAAGGCCTCTTTTAGCACTCCTATTACAAAAGCAACTTTAATCACAAAACCAGCCATGACTGTTCACAAGTATCTCCCTAGCCCTCCATACCATGCCATTCAGTCAGGAAACTGCCAGGTTCTTCACCTCTGCCACTTCAAGGTTCATCAGCACTGCCATTTGGAGGTTGCTTGGTTTTTAAACAGGATGTGGCACAAATGACCAGAAGGGTATTGAGTTCTGACTGGAACAATAAAGGCTCCTCCCTGATGCAACATCATTGAAGGACAAAAGAAAGCCTTTTTCACTTATGAGCAGCTGCAGTTTGTGAAGAAGGGAAAAGGGTAGAGACTAAAAGTGGTACCATCCTCTGCAGCCTCAGTAACTTGGCATTGAGGACACCACCATGTCTGTAACTGTGGGAGTAAGGAGGAATGTGCCAGCCACTGCTGCTGAGAAGGTGCCTATTTCTGGTTCTGCAGTTGCATGTGTTCCAGAAAAGCTGCTGCTGGGCCTGACCAATTCCAAGCATGCTGGTCAGGAGCACTGTATGAGCCCATGTACCCTGCCATCTGTAATCCAACACAGCTCTTTCAGGAGGGCCAAAATAAATGTGTGTCCTGACAACCTTTAAAAAGACACCAACCAAACCCCACCATATTTAAAACTATTAAAAATACTAAAACCATCTAGCCTGTAGGCTTTCCTGACTGACCATTTGTCATGAGGCTGCTTTACGTTTGTGCAGTTACTGGGTACAAGGACTCTTTAAAGCCAAAGACTGATGTTTACACAAGCTGTTGTTAATACGCAGGCAACTATTCCCCCAGTCCTCCCTGCAAGAAGCAACACGTTTTCTATGTCACTGAAGCAGCTCTAGCCCTGTATTAGTCATTCTGAATCACTCATGGCTAATCCTGGTCTTCCTGCCCTGTCACTGACTGCACTTTATGCCAGCTCCTAGGGCCCAGCAGAGACCAGATGCTGCAGCAGCACCAGCCAGCACCAGAGGGCACCGGCAGGGCTCTTAAAGAGCTGCTTTACTGCAGTAAAACGGCAGAACAGGGCGCCTGCTGGCACCAGCATCATAGTTTATGGGCAGAAATATCTTGGGTTTATAGTTCAGATGTGGTACAAAGGAAATGACGAATGACAGAAGAGAACCTAAAGAAGATAAGAAACCAAAGGCAAGCAATAAGGTTCACCACAAAAAATGGCTCATACTCCGAAACCAAATATTCATTATGATGGAGAAATCTAAAAGCAAAGGATTAACACCAGAAAAATATCAGGGAAAGAAGAGGTGTTGCAGTTCAGCAGCACACCACCATTTGGGTTGCCTGGTCACTGAAGCACAGCAGTATGATGAACCTCAAAGAGCAGTAGAAACACATGAAGAACTGACAAAAGGAACAGAAACTAAAGGCAACAGCCATGCAGAATCACAGCACCCATAGCTGAGGGAGCCAACTGTTAAATTCAGCTTCACCCAAGGTGTTCTCAAACAGAAGGATTCCACATACGAAACCTGCTGCAAAGCTGGGGAGTTACAACTGCTGAAGGAGACACGTGTCCACCTCTTTCATATTTCCACTAATAAAGACAGCTCTGAAAGTCTGCCCAAAATAATAACAACTTGCACAAAGGAATGCAGAGTTTTGCAACATTTATAAACTAAATTAGAAACAGAAACAATGAGACACAGGAAAGGGAGAATTAGCTGGGAGGAAAGCGATGTTTGGTAACACTAAACCCACAATTCATTACAGTCCTTTTATATGGGAAGTTTCCAACATTTCAGTTCACTTCTCCCCTCAGGGTCTGTATTCCTGCACCAGGCTTTCTCAGCAAGAATTTCATTTGCTGGGTGGTGTTCTGTTAGTTAATTAAAACTTCATAAGCAGAACAAAAGACAGAATTACCTGGTTAGCGAACAGCAGCTGACAAATGGTAGGGTCATCTTTGTCTTTCGCGATTGCTCGAATGATCTGCAGCATAGGTGTTATCCCTGAAAGAGAAAGGCAGGCCAATGATGTGAGAATGCAAAGGAGCAAAAGAAAGACCAAGTGAGCATGTGAGAGAAAACAGGTACAAATACATCTACCAGCTGCCAGAAACCATGGATGAATCTTACGTACCAGTCCCACCTGCAATCATCCCCACATATTTCACTGTCTTAGTAACTGGTTCAGCTTTCTTTTCAGGTCGAATAGCAAACGTGCCTGGAGAGAGAAGATGGAAAACATTAAAACATGCAGGACACAGTGCCTGTGATCCCTTCCCAGAATGTTCAGCTAATTGACTGTTTCAGCCCTGTCACCCTGTTTTCCCTCCGTGAAGCAGGAGCAGGAAACAGACGAAGGCGAAGATGCCACAAATTAAAACAAACCCTGAAAGATACTCAGTGACCGCAAGACATGATGATAACACCAGACACTGACATGGGTTATTACTTATTCCTGCCTATAGCATCAAGTCATCACTACCTGTATTTCTATTCGTTCATGTTCCAAACCACCAGCGATACTCAGAAGCCCAGATTCTGAAAACAGTTCTACACAAAGGAATCAATCTGCTCAGAGAGTTTATCTGCCCCATGCAGATTATTTTAAGGGAAAACCAAAATATGCAGGATGTATTTTTTGTATATTTATATCCTCTTTTTGCGCTTGTGTGCCAGTTTCAGCCAAATATGACAGTTTGAAATTGCTCAAAATACTGTATATGTTGTATTCACACCTCTCTTCATCCAGGATAACATGAACACAACATGCAAACACTGGAAAAACACTTGTCTGAGTTATGCTGCTCACAAAGCTGCCAGAAGGTTTCTTGTGACACATTTGTGGCTGCACTATGCTGAAGTGAGATATTTTATATTGACATAAAAGTACTTCCTACTGATAAAGTGAATTTCATTTGGGAAATTAGCATTGAACAGCACAAATATAAAGTGTTTTTATCAGCGTATAAACTATGTCCATACAAGCAAGAGAGTATTCCCTTCTGTGAGAACATTATGATTAACAAGCACTTCCACAGTCATATAACAATACCCAAGATGGCTATTGACTTAATTTAGGTATTAGCAATTTATTTCATGCAGAGATACTAACAGCAAAGAATACCCACGTCAAGCGGGAGAGAGCAAGTATATTGAGAGTACCAGCCCAAATAATAAATAGAGGCAATAGCCAACGCTCAGTTCATGCACCATCTGTAATTAAAATGTAGCCAACAGAGATTCTGTTCCTCTGTCCTCATGAAACCCCACCTGGAGTACTGCAACCAGCTCTGGAGATCTCAGCACAGGAAAAAATGGACCTGTTTGAGTGGGTCCAGAGGAGGGCTATAAAAATGATGAGAGGAATGGAACACCTCTCCTGTGAGGAAAGGCTGAAAAAATGGGGGTTGGAGAAGAGAAGGCTCCAGGGAGACCTTATTGCTGCATTTCAGTAGTTAAAGGGGCATATAAGAAAGACAGGGACAGGCTTTTTAGCAGGACCTGTTGCAACAGGACAAGGGGTAATGGTTTTAAACTAAAAGAAGATAGATTTGGATTAGATATAAGGAAGAGAATTTTGTTACAATGAGTGTGATGAAACACTGGCACAGGTTGCCCAGAGAGGTGGCAGATGCCCCATCTCTGAAAACACTGAAGGTCAGGTTGGACAGGGCTCTGAGAAATCTGATCTAGTTGAAGATGTCCCTGCTCACTGCAGAGGGACTGGGCTAGATGACCCTCAAAGGTCCCTGTCAATCCAAACCATTCTATGATTCTATGATGCCATATAGACCTGAACCCAGCTGGAAAAAAATGTTATCAGCATTACTGTTGCTTTATAATGACTTTTTTTTTCCACATGGTTTAGTCTGAATTAATTGTATCTTCCAAGTTAGCCTTACCTTTTCCTTTGTAGACAAGCAGGCCACTTGGTCCTCTGAAGTCAATAGTATCCCCTATTTTCAGGCTGTCTAAGTATTGAGACATCTTCCCTCCATCAGGAAACTTTGGATGGATACCCCTAAAGTAGACCTGTTAAAAATAACAATGAAAGCAATTTATCTCACAGCTCAAAGATGAGCATTTCCCTTCAAATATTTAAGTACCCATATTCCTCAGGCAAAGAACACAATTACTACATAAAGAAATACTTTCAATGCAGAACTGCCTGACAATAAAAGAGAAGCACCAAGTTTTCTGAAAAGGATTAAAATTCCCCTCTTGCCCCAGTTTTGATCAGACTGGACAAAGACTGGTAATTTCTCCATTGTATTTCTGTAACATAGAACACACCTCTAAACAATCAACCTAACTTCTGAGAAAGATCCCTGACACCAGAGCTGCAAAAGGATGCAGCCAAATGTCCTTCTTGGGATGCCAACTGTTTACATCTCAAAGTTAGAGTAACAAAGAAAGTGCATACCAACTAATTGAATATTCAGCCACTCACTAACAGGTATCAGTGCGTGTAGTTACATTGCTGGAACTCTGCTGGGGTTTTTTGTTTTAAATCCCATGGATGTGAAAGGGTTCAAGCTGAGACTGGCTACACTTTCACAAGAACAGCATCATTGGCATGCATGGAGAGACACATTGGGAAGAAGGAGTCTTGTGACATGTTTCTCTTTAGGTCAAAGATTTGCATTTTTCCCTTGTCATGTCTTTAAAGCCATGCTCATGAAGATAAGTAGGTAGTAAAAGACAAATTCATGTCCAGTTTCACGATAAATAAATTGTTATTAGTTGCAAAGAAGAATAAAAAAAAACCTGAGTAAAAGATTAAGAAAATCCAATGCAGATATTCAGGTTTTAAACTTCTGTCAGCTTTAAATATGTCTGCTTAGTCCAGCTACCAAGACATAAAACCCAAGTACATTATCACAAGACTCAAAACCACATTCTTGCCAATTAAATCAGTCATTCACTCTGGATCAGTAACAATAATGATCATCGCTCTTAATGATCATAATGACCATGTTACATTAGCTTCAGAAGACACCGGCAGCTCAGGCCAGGTTAATTCCGTATTTCAGAAGGACTAAAAGCATGTGTAAACATCTGCAGTTCTACACAGATTTTGGAAAATTGCAATATGCAAATACAGAAAATTATGCAGCATCTCATGAGACACTCTTACTGCAGAAGTGCTTGCAAAACACCATATGGATGGCAGGTAACCGCAGATCACTTGTTAAAACGGTGGAAGCCTGCAGTGGCACGTACCTGAACAGAAGCCAGCACATCAGACTTCACATAGCACTGCAAGGGTAAAGGTGGGGTCAGGAGCTGCCCAGCCTGGTAAAAGAGCATGACATTCTCACCTTGACAACAAGATCCACAAAGCCCTTGTCATCATCACTGGAAACTGGAGTGTAAGGTCTCACAACCAGAGCTCCATCAATCCGTGCAGACAGGTGGATATGCTGTCCTGTGTGGAGGGAAGAGAAAAAGCAGCTCGCTTTCAAAAGATTTTTCTTTTGGTGGATGTACTGAATTGGCGCAGCCTGCGAACTCCGTGTCAAAGTTCTCCACACAACCTTGTTTTGGGACGCCACTTTTTCCTCTCTCATGTTCCTGGAATGTAGCACCTTGCACATTCAACCGTGCACAGACTCTATCTGGAAGGGCAGACAACTCTGCTGTTAATTTTATGTGTCAACCATACCTGTTCTGATAGCTCTGACAGTTCCCAAAGCCCTAACTGTACATGAGATCTTGCAAAAGATGTGGCATGTCTCTCCCGGGCCAGCAAGTAAAAAGGACTCCGGAGGGGAAAACTGTCAAGTGCTGTTCACACTTCTTTATTAATATGTTACTTATAAACTCTTAAAAGTTTTGTTACAACTGAGTTTATAACAGTACTTACTTTGACCACAGATGGCTCATGCCTATCAGAAGGTCTTCTAGCTGCCACTGCTCAGGCTGCCTAGACATAAAGCACTTTTCCAACCCCATTATTTCTCCAGCTCAACATCTGAATGCAGTGATCACATTTCAATTTGTCACACATTCACTGAACTCTCTACAAAGAGTTTCATTTCTCAATGTCCATGTTTTTGATGAAAAAAACCCACCTAGAATTAACTCTTTTGAAAGGGTTTCCTACAAAATTCCAACATCCTGAAGAGACCCAAGTGAAGAATATCTAGGGGAGGATTTGGTCTTTGTTATTTTATCATCACTATGTCAACAGAATGGACTACCTCTTACGACAGAATGCGGCTCTCCAAAGATGGTGCAGTTTGTCTGCTTGCCATGGGAACACAAATTGGGGATTTTACCAGTTTGCCAAGCCAGAGGACCAGTAAGGCAAAGCAGTGGGTGAATGAAGATGTGCTACCTGGTGACCTTGGGAAATGAGCAACCATAGCTCACTTGAAGGCATCATGTAAAGGTGTCAAAAAATCCTCTCAGCAAACCTACACAGATCTGGTACCACTCACGTTTTCTGCTAGGGAAGACCTCAAAGCAGCTGCAGCAGCAGCCTCCCATTCCTCTTCCAGGCTAGGGGTGGCCTCACCACCCCCTCCTCCAGGAAGAGCCCCATGGAGACCACTGCAGACAGTGAACCCGGGCAGATGGGACCGCTGCTGGGGCATGTCTCACAACAACTGGTGCAAATCCCAAAAAGGTGCTCCTCCCAAAGGGAAATCACACCTTAGGCTCTTACTTGTTAGAGCTCTGCCCCACCCTGACAGGACAGCAGCAGGCAGCCTTCGCATGGGGCCACACATAATCCCACTCTTACTCAGAGACACTTCTTTTCCTGAAACACCCCAGCTGGCAGTAGAAATGAAATGCTGGTGCTGGACCAAAGATGCAGAGTGCACACCACTATCTGTCCCACGGCTGCTGCGCCTGCTGTTCTCAGCTGCTTTCACTACCCTCACCAGCTTTCAGCTCTCCTTGCTTCCCAAATCTTGCCCAGCAAACCACTCACTCAGTCACCCACAGATTAGACCATGCAGGGGACCTTAGGAAGCTTGACTGTGCTGCTCCTGGGACTCTGCAGGGCCAAGGACATGGCTTCTTGAGCTATGCAGAAGTAACTAGCTGATTTGCCCTGACCTTACTAAAACACTGGAGGAAGCCACAGCATCCAGCAGGCCAAATTCACCCCAGATGGCTTCTCTTCTGTTAGCACGCAGGACAAGAGCAATTAAGAGAGGTGAGACAGCTCACTCCTCAATGTTCATCAGGGGGCAAGGGTAGGAAACTAGCTTTGCCCTCATGGCTACTTAGCAGGATCAAGAAAATAATATACCCCAAACAACAGGGAACCTAAACACTACAGACTGTAATGCTGGAAAGGTGCTATAGGACTACCATGAAACACCTGATTCACAGATCATTGCAACAGGTTGCTAAAGCAGAAGTCCCTATTAAACACAAGTGATAATTAAATGTTCTTTACATAAGCAGTAGGAAACAATAGCACTAAGCTGTTATGGAAGGCAACATACCACATGGCAAGGCCTAAGGAAACATCTAATGCATGGTGATTAAGAAGTGCCATGACACTGGCTGCAAATTCAGAAGTGACTAGATCATGTGGTAAACCACATGTGTTAGAGACGAATTAGCAGAGAACATGGTCTCAAGAGACGGAAAGGGACCACTGAGACCAAGCACCATGGGAACAACACACACTGGAATGTTGAGACTGGAAAAATAAGTAGACCAGTGTTTGTTTCTACTGTCTTCACAGAAACAAGCTGGATGTACACCCTCAGTAAGTACACAAGAGTTCAGGCCTGCAGATGACTCACGGCATGAGGATAATCTTGCAAAGCTCTAAATACTAGCTCAAACTATGTGGACAATATTCAAAATTCAACAGTTCAAAATGTAGGGAAAAAATGCCTCCAAAATCTCTCATAATATAATTAACCACACGTGGATTCTCAGGAAGGACAGACAGCACATACCTAGAGGAAGGCCCAGAACATGATCTATGGAAGGGAGAGCAAATCGAAATCTTCTTGTGTCATGACTAACTTCCTGAAAAGAGGAAAATTAAGAGAACAATCAGCTATGCCGTTGGGATTTAATTCTTGTGAGTTCACTTGTAAAACCAATGCGCTGCTCTGGCTTCCTGCAGGATCGAGCATCTGGGGGAGAGCAGCATCCTAACTGAAGTTTTTGCATAACGCAAATACAAACTCCTCTGAACGTGGCAACCCTGCAGAGGTCAACTCCTCATTCAAACTCCCTGAAAACTTCACTTCATCTCCAAATATTTTAGAAACAATATAGAAAGAAAAAAAGCAAAAAAAGCAGACAAATGCAAGTATCATTTTGATGTATATTTACACGTGAATAGCAAAACTTAGTAAGATACTCTTATGCAGACTGAGACTAAACTATAACTTTCTAAATAGTATGAACATTTACACTGCCTTCTGCAAGAACACCCCTGGACAGAAATTAGTCAGTGCTTCAATTCTCATTTAAGCTAAATTTAAATATGCACAAGTTCAAGGCCAAAAAAATTATTTTGATGCATTAAAATCAGATGAATTAACTATTTCAATATACATGATTTCAGAAAACTAGCGGCTGCTGAGATGATTATGAAGTAGCAACCTGGTCCCCTCTGCTATGCTAAGAGCCTTAAAAATATCTGCCCCATAAAAACGGAATACTTAATTAAAATTGAAAAGAGCCCTCTATTTAGATACGTTTTATAAAATCATGACACTTCTTTTACTAGGAATGTTGTAACTTGAATAAAAGTTTGGTAATGAGTAAATAAAATGCTATTTCTTATCCTCTGTAAGTTTTATCTCTTAAAAATCAGGTGACATTCATGGGACTGAAAAAGACAGAAAAAAGAGAAAGTGAAAACATACGGCCTAATTCCTCACCCACTTTCTTTCTTTCTTTAAAGCCTTATGGGAAATAATAACCCTTCTAAAGAAAATTTCATAAACACCCTGGAAAACATTCTAGCCCTTTTTTAAGGGAAATGCTAAACAAAGAAGGGAATTGAGTGACAGCCTAAAAAGAGCTTCTCTGTATTTGTGTCTATTCAGGAACAGTAACTGCCATTGAATAATCCACTAGACAGCTAAGGTGGACTTAACACTGCTGTTCTCACACTGACCACTGCTGTTTCTGCATGAAGATTTCAGCAGCAGCCAGGCCACTTCAAAGCTGGATTTTGCCAATAATCATTCATTTTAAAATGCTGTCTTCGCTCAAAGCCCCATCCAACCCGGCCTTGAATCAGAAGTTTTGAAGATCAGAGTGTTTGCACCAAATTTTTGGCACGATGTTAGAAGATATTAGCACTTATTGTACCAGGCTGTTATTTTTCAAAATTAACTTCTGTTTCCAGGACACATTTTCCATTCAGGCAAAATATTATAAATACTCATGAGTCAAATATTCCCAGTTGATCAAGGTACCACAAGCAGCAGCCTCTGACCTGCCTATGTAAGAGCCGCTCCCAAGACCTTAAAAAAGGCATACAAAAATAACAACAGGGCGAGGAAAAAAAACCCTATCTCATCTATTAAAAAATAAAAATCAAGTGAACTGTGAATCCCCTTCTGTTATAAACTGCTACAGCAGAAACCTGCAAGTAGCTTGATTCTCAGAGGCATGTGCAGTGTCTCAAGCTTCCCTCCCCTCCTGCAGGTCAGACAGACTGTACCTGCAACCATGTGCTACAGCTCTCATGAAAAACTAAGGAGTATATAATTATAGCATTGTTGAAGTACACATGGGAAATGAATTCAGTAATGGCATCCAGCACAAGCCACGGGGAAGCTTTCAATTCCCACAAAACCCAGGATTCAGAATGACAGTAATCCTCTTCTTTGACAAACAGAACAAATAAAAGCCAAACTATCAGCACACTCCCTGCACATCAAACAAAGCTCTGTTCCACTCCTTTTCCGGTAACTTTCTGACTAGCTCGTTGATTTAAAAAGTCAACACTACAAATATGTCCAGGTGTGATTTCACACTGGAAAACCCAAGACTTCAACCTCATGCTTTTGATGGTGAGTTTATCCAAGGGAAATCTGGACTTTTCACCTTTTATGGCTTTGGCCTCCTTCCCTCAAGTTGAGTTGACTTCTGATAGCAAGATGCACCCCTGCAAGTGTCATGATTTCCAATCTAGAAACCTAGTTGAGGAGCCTGGGAGATTCAGAATGGCTTCTACTTTTGTCAGAGGAAAAAAGAAGCTGAGAGAGCTCAGGTACTATCAGGACTGCATCTTTTAAACATCTTTCTTCCTGTAACACATTAGAATACACAAATCCAGTAACAGGAATCAACATAGGTCTGACAACTTCTATGCTAAACGCTACTGACCATGAAAAAACTGCCTGCTCTGCCTGACAGCATAACTCTGCCTTATAGAGAACCCAGCAGTGCAGAGTGTAGGAATTTCTGCTGCTGCACCACATGACATAACACACGCGACAGAAACTCCAAGTCTGGTAATTTCTAAAACGGGATTCTCTACTTTATCTTGCTTGGAAAGAAGTTGCTTTAGAAGTGCAGATCTCGGTTATACTAGGCAATCAGCATTTATAAACAATCCACTTAAAATACAAGTATTCACCCTACTGCAACATTACCCAAGATTTAAGAAGCTACAAGCATTTCAGGGTATCCATGGAGAGGGCATGCTCAGCACTGTACATGCACTTACCTCCTTATCAATCAGCCTCAATGCATATTTCACTTCAGGATCCTGCAGAGTAATCGCAGGACGGGGATTCCTCCAAAACTTCAGGAAGATGGTGTAGATGAGCTTTAACGGGTATGTCACAACCCATCCCAACTGCAGCAATGCAGAAGGAGTGTTAGACACATATGTGTAACAAGAGAAAGTTATTTTTTATTTTGCTGAGAAAGAACACAGTACACTTTGACATGACAATCTAACCCCCAGAAAAAACGGGTTTCTTTGTACTAATAGAGAAGGAAGAGGAGGTATTTAAAAATATACCAGCTACTTTAACACTTGCTTTATAAATACCTGATGTTATTACTCCTACATTGAGGTACTTGGCAGGAGGCCTTCAAAACCTGGAAGCTCAACAGAAGTGAGGCTGCCACAGCTCCATGCCCTTGTGAACAGTTGGTCCCCAGATCCAGCTGTTATCAAGGCTGAGTATGTATGTCCAGCAGGCACAGGCCCAAATATACATGTGGCTAGCTACACTGATCAAAACAGATGCTCACACAAACAACACCAATGGCTGTCATCCTGATCCCCTCGCTGACTGATTAGGGATAAAAGACATCCCACAGGCATGTGTACACAGTGAATTCACCAGTAGCTGGCTTAGACCTCAGAGCAGCTGTCCCCATACTGCAGTCCCCCAAGTTGCTCACATCTGGGCATGAGCTGCTGCTGCACAGACCCCTTCACACACCATCACAGGCGTTGTGGTATCACCCTTTACGATACACACACACCTGGCTCCCAGGCCATCTCACCCAGTTACTGGTTAGTCCAGCTTGATCTTTGCTAGCCATCACACACTTGTGCTGGGTGCTGGCACCAGGGACACACAAGCCCTCGGGCACACGGGCTGGCTCCAGGCACTGGCACTTACACTCCCACAAAGATCCATGCATGAAAAGCAGTATCCCCTCCCCAGGAAAGCAGCTATGGAGTTTAATGAGGACAGGACAGACTATGCTGATGGGTTGGAGGACACAGCCAGGCAAGCCTGTTTACAGAGCAGGCCTGTTTACACAGGGTCAGCCCTTTTTGTCACTTTATCCTTTTATTTTCCCACATTTGTTCTTCTTTAAAGGCCTCAGTCCTTGCCTTTGGCTCCTCCCTTAAATGGCCCCCAAACCCCACTCACCCCCTAAATCCCATGCCCCCCCAGCCTTCAAGGGGAGCCAGCCTCCCACTGGTGTCTGCCTCACCCCTGACCCAGGGGGTGATGGCTCCCCCAAGCAGCTCTAGGAAGGTCCCCAGCCTGCCAGTGTTTCTTTGTGCGCACTTGCACGGAGGCAAACCTTCATGAGTTGGCTGCTCTCCTGTGATGGACCTGAGAGTATCCCCCAGGCTCCTCCCACAGCTGTACCTCTGTGCTCCTTGGTTCATGGATGTGCAGACAGGCTCCTCAACCACACCACTTAACACACACCACTGCTTTGGGCCTTTTATATCACAGCACCTGGAGGCAGTGTTCAAGGCCAGGTCAGACAGAGCCTTGGGCAATAAGGCCTAGACTGAGGCGTCCATGCCCATGGCAGGGGTTTGGAACTAGATAATCTTAAGGTCCTTTCTAATTCAAAGAAATCACTTCATAGCACAGACCTGTGTGCTGGGAGCACGCAGGGGTTCAAACCTCCATACATGTCTCCAAGGACAGCAAATTTCAGGGTTTTTTTATACTTTACATTCTCACCTTGATATAATTTTATCTAAAGCATCCACACATATAATTTGGTAAGTTACAGAACTGTAGTCCTCTTATCCTACTGCACACTTCCGTTAGGGCTACAGTGAGAGTCTATTGGTTACTTTTTAGCTTTCAACTGCTAATACCTGGAGCTATGTGTTCAGTTCTCTGTTCAAACTGTCATCATATCTTACCATTAGGAACATCCCTGCTTAGAAGCAATTTACAGAAGCAGATGCAAGCCGCCTACAGGCCCGAATTCTAATGGATTGTTTACCATGCCCCAGCGGAAGGGCAGATTCCCATGCTCAGAGGGGCCCTCTGTTGAGTGAGCATTCACATTTAGGTGCTAAGTCATACTCATGCTAAAAAGTAAAGTTATTTCAGCTAAGGCCTAATGTCTTGGTCTCATTTCCAACCAAAACCATTCTGTGATTCTATGTTTGCACAGCCTGCTGCAGGGATGAGCTTCACCCCAGGGGCTGAAGCCCCACAAGATGGGAATAGGTTATGCCATCACACCACCATCTCCATGCCCCAACACCATTCACAGGTTGCCTAGTTGGGAGAGACTGAGTGACCACACCAGTCCAGGAAAGCACAGAAGAGACCACAACACTGCAACTACAGCTTTGTGGCCAAGACGGAAGGAAGGTGTCACCTCCCCACCCAATACCAGATACCTCAGCCACTTTGTGGGTCTACAGGGCTAAATATGGGTCACCCACAGGCTACGAGAGCAAGGACTTGTCAGTCAGGACTATGCTCAGCTACAAGCCTGTGCCTTTGTTTCAGTTTCTAGTGCCTGTTCCCAGGGACGTGTTCTGCCAGGTTAGATAAGCACTGTAACAACCTACAAAATCACCTGTGTAGGCAGACTTGGTCCTAATTTAGGACTGGAGAATAAACCGACCAACTACTTACAAAAATCCTCACCAAGTCTGTAATTTGTTATTCAATGATTTAACAGAGGAGAGGGGAAAAGCAGGACCACGGGAAGGAGGGGGAGGAGCAAAGTACTTAGATTGCACACAGTGCACATCTTTGTCCCGCCTGGTTAACCTTCACTTTCGTTTTCAAGTATTTTAGAACCGCATCTCCGTGAGTGTGACAGTTCTCAGGAGGCTATAAACTCTCCAACGTTATTATTACTAAACTGTGGCAAATGTAAAATTAAAAAAGGGGAATTATATAAGCTCTCTCTTCTTAAAATGCTGCTGTACAGGTTTCAAATGTATCAACATTTGGTATACCTTGAAGACACACCATGCCATGCACGTACACACACTGCCTTTTTCACTTTAATTTGAAAATACTGGAACAGCTCCACACAGGTTGTTTCTGAAGAAGCTGAAGTTTACAGGAATGTTATTCCTTAATTCTACAGATCCACCAGATTACTGTAGCTCCAGGAAGAACTTTTGAGTACCAAAAAGAGGGGAGGGAAGTTAAGAATATGACAGAGCAGCAGATAAACAACCTGATGAGAATTGCAACAGATGCACAAAACTTGTTGGAGACAGCAATCTGAAACAAATGATGCTTCAAAAAAAAAGCATTAATGTTAAAATAAACTAGCTTCATTTACAGATGCAGCCATCTAAAACGGATCAAAGAAGCACAGCTGTGGTCTAGCAAAACTGACAATCAGTGAATTAAAAAACTTAAGCTTGGGCCCAACTCCAGCACTAACGTATGTCAGTAACAGCTGATCAGGAAGGCAGAAGAAGAGCAGGTTCAAAATATTACCTCTAAGTCAGATTCTTCACCTGTGTGCAGAGATAAGTGTTTTTCCCATCTTTGCAAATATTTTTGGGTCATCAGCTGTTAAGTGAAAGCTACCACAGCTGTTCAGTAAATGACATTAACACACTCTTCCCCCACACGAGCATCATCACTGCTTTTTGAAGCAACGCTCTGTACCTGAGTCTACTGGTACAGAATGAAGTTTAATTTTGACAAATACTTTTAACACAGTGTTAGCCTCGTGGAAGGCAATTTGTTATTTATGGTCAATTAATGCAAAAGCCTAATGGGGTTTAGCCTGTAAAGAAACAGCAAACCAGTTAATTCAGGCAGCTATTTTAGCTCCTTACTCAGGAAGTATCAACTGATAGGCAGAAAAAAAGAGCAAGAACTGAAAGCTGAACAATTACAAAAAGTTATCCATGCTAAGAAACACATTCTTGGGGTTAAAACTGATCTATATAATCTTATCACAGAGTGTATCAAGACATTCATGATGATAACTGCCCTGCAATCATGGAAGCTGCATCAGATCTAGAGCAGCAGCAGGAATGACCAGCTGACCAGAAGGCCAGGAATCACTAAATGACAATCTGGTGACTCACAGTTTCCAGTTGCACAAATCTTTGCTAACAGAGATCACAAAATCAGTAACAGAGCAGGAATTTTTATTAATGGAAACAGACCTTTGCAGTATAACAAAAAAGGCCTTGAGAAAAAAGCCACAGCACTGAGATTTCCAGCCCCTTCCACCGAGGTGCTGTGAGCAAGACACAGTTAAATAGGTAAGCTTATGGCAGAGCACTATATCACCCAACTGCCCTACAATACACACAGACCTAATGCTGCTTTGGCAAGACTACTCTTGTACCCTCAGCTCCACTTCTTCATTTACACCCTATTTTTAAGCGATTTTCACAGAATCATTAGCATTGGAAGTGACCTTTGGAGATCATGCAGCCCACCCCCCCCGCCAAGGCGGGATCACACCAAGCAGTTTATTTAGTTCTAATGTTTTAGTTAAACATTCTTCTCACCTGCTTTAGAAAATTATGAGGATTAAGGGACAAGCATTTCTTCTGCAGCTTTAACATCTGCCTCATCCTCTTCTGTTCAAGTAACCTAGTAACCAACTGTACCCAAACTAACACGTTGCGTCCAGCTCTGTCCTGCTCCTCTCACAAACCCAGAGCCAGAAACGTTTGAACAGATGCATCAGAGGAAAGACGACATATCAGGCTGCATCAGGAAGAGGGTAATGATGTAGATGAGGCCCTTAGTGACATGTTTTCACAGTAGACTTGGCAGTCCTGGGGTAACGGTTGGCCATGATGCCCTTAAAGGTCGTTTCCAAGCTAGTTGATTCTATGATGCGTGCTACAGTTAACAGCACTGCAAATCCACCGCTCGGCAGACATGACCCCCAAAGAGCTCTCCGCTATAGCAGCAACAGCTAGGCTTGCGGCTTTAAAGCCATCAGCACGAGCGCTGAAAAACGATTCGGAGAACGGAACGGAGAGCAGCCGCACACGCCACAGCGCACAACACACGCACTACCACAGCTCGCACACACAAAGGGTGCACACATAGGAACACGCCCCACGCCAGCCCCGAGCAGGTCCTAGGGCCACCGCATCGCGGCTGGGCGCACGGCAGCGGAGACAGCAAAGGCCTGGGGCACGCTGTCACACCGCCCAGCGGCCCCCGCTCCGCTCCGGCACCAACACAGCCCGCCCCGGCGCCGTGAAGGGCTAGCGCTGAGGCCGCGCCTCTCCTCTCCCCCGCGGGCAGGCCTCGGGGCCTGAACGCAGCTCGCTCCGGACCTCGGCGGGAGCGGCGGGGCAGGAGGCAGCGCCACGCAGCCGGCAACCCGCAGCCGCAGGTCCCGGCGCCACCCCGGCCCGCGCAGCGGTCACTCACCGTGCTGAGCGGAGCCCCCATCGCTGCCCCTCGCTACCCGCGGCAGCGCCGCCCACTGCACCCCGCCTCGCGGCGGCGCGCGGCTTCCCACCGCGGCGGCGCCGCCGCCACACCGCCCCCTGCTGGCCGCCGCCGCCCCTGCGCCGTGCGGCCGCCAGGGGGAAGCCGCTTCCCGCCGAGGTGCCGGAGGTGTGGTCACGGGGCCTGCAGGAGGGGCCCCGCGGCGGGGGGATAGGGGCCGGGGTCCGTTTCCTCCCGCGGAGGTTGCGGGAGTTTGGGAGCGGCGTGGGAGAGGCGCTGCTCCCGGTGTTTCTCCTGGTGCTCCTCTGCCGGTCCCTGTGGGGAGAACCGCGGGCTCCGGTCCCCGGCCTCTGAGGCGGCACTGCGGTGGCGAGGACGCGGAACGTGTAAGCCGGTAGTATCGCATGCACACGCACGGGTTTCATTAGTGCCACCTGACCCAGCTGTGTTGCTGCTCCTCCCGCATAACGCCCTTTTGCCTTTTATTAACTGCATAAATAAGGATAGGGAAACCAAGGGTAATAAAATTACAGTACCTTCCTTTCCTAACCAGCAATCAAAGCCCCCGCTATTTTGTCGAGGTAAAAAAAAGAGGGTAACTTAAGTATGTCAGCACCACAGTTCATCACTATATCAAATAAATTTCTCAAGCCTTAACTTCCTGCTCTTGTACTGCTTCAGAGCCTGCACCTGCATACAACACAGAGTTGCAGGAGAAGGGTGCCCTGGGTGCCAGGGCAATGGCAATTCCAAATCCTTCTGCAAATCGCCATCTCATATAGGCTGGTGACAGCCAGCAGCCTGATTCATTAATTGCCCTTGCAGCCAGGAGGGCCAATAGCATCCAGGGTGCACTGTGAGGAGCGTGGCAGCAAGTCGAGGGAGCAGATCCTCCCCCTCTACTTGATCCTGGTGAGGCCATATCTGGAGTGCTGTGTCCAGTGCTGGGCTCCTCAGTACAAGAAAGACAAGGAGCTGCAGAAGAGGGTCCAGTAGAGGACCACAAGGATGATCAGGGGTCTGGAGCATCTCTTATGAGGAGAGATTGCGGGAGCTGGGCCTGTTTAGTCTAGAGAAGAGCAAGCTGAGAGGGGATCTCATTAGTGCAGATCAATGTCTCAAAAGAGATGGTGCCCGACTCTCTTTAGTGGTGCCCAGCAACAGGGTGAGGAGCAATGGCCATTAACTAAAATGCAAGAAGTTTCACCTCAACATGAGCAAGAACTTCTCTACATTGAGGGTGGCAGAGCACTGAACAGGCTGCCCAGGGGGCTGTGGAGTCTCCCTCTCTGGAGACATTCAAAACCTGCCTGGACACATTCCTGTGTAACCTGCTCTGGATGGCCCTGCCTTGGCAGGGGTTTGGAGTGGGTGATCCCAGAGGTCCCTTCCAACCCTAGTGATCCTGTGATTCTGTGATTAACAGTGATGTTTATTGAAAAATACAAGAACTGAGCTGTGCAACAAGACAGGGTGTTTCAGCCAGACCGCCTAAAATTCTGGTTTACATCGATGTATACAAATTAGTGATTAATAAGCAAATGTGCTAAATGTGAAATGCTTCAAAACTCTGTAATTAAGATGTCTTTGCTTGCAGTAGACAGGCCGTGATGATTCCTAAACACAATTCCTCCTTACAAAATCAAGGAAGGTGTATGCTTCACAGTCCTAACATTAAGATTAAAAAAACAACCACCGATAAAAACAATCCTGCCTTAGCCTCTCTGCTCACACGGGTACTGTGCCACCTGAGCCCCCAAGCGCTTGCTTTCTCCTAGCCTGTGGGCTTGCTGATTGTGCAGGCTGCTTGTCCGGCTGTGGGAACACTCATAAGTCAGCCATGGTTTACCTATTAAACCTTGGAATTAGCACTGGCAAATAAGGGAAAGTTAACAGACTAATCTAAAGGCAAGCAAGTCAAATCACTGCACAGTCTAGCTGAAGACATTTAGCTGCAGGAATGGAGTCTTTTTTCCTGGGATTTCTATGAGAGAAACATGCGTGGCTATGTAATCCTATTAGTTTTCTCTTTGAAGACAGCTGCTGCACCAGAAACTCTTGATTAAACAAAGGGGTTATAACACCACTGTCACTTAGGGAAGGGTGGAGACCTCACATTTCCTGGTCCCAGCTTGCAGTGAGCTCTGACCTGGCTTGGTTCCCACTAACCAGCCCAGGCCTATGTCTGCACTGCTTTTCAGTATTTGTCAGTTTGTGGAGACTTAGTGGCAATAGCTAAGCTCCCATAGGAATGTCTAGCAAACTCAAGTGTCTCACGAACTTTTCTTTTCCCTATATCCATACATAAAACATGACTCAAAGGCCTGTTCATGCTTCTCTGGGAAAAGGAGCCTGCTATAAATCTGCATTGTATTTGTTCTAGCTTCCAGCTTTTACTCAGTCTCCCTGAATGAGCCTGTCCAGCCCTCTGTGCATGTGTGAGCCCTCTTGGCTGCTTTGGTCTGGAAGCGTGCAAAGCACAGTGTTCTCACTCATCCTCTCTAGGTCCACAAGGATGTCTAAATTAATGCTGAATGAGCCCTCTCGCTCTTCAGGGAAGTTTAGGCACCTGACCAGAGGTGAAAAAACCAATACCTATCCACTGGCTACCTTGGTTGGAAAAGTGCAGTATTTAGGCCAGAAACGCACATAGATGCCTACATGCTTTAGAAACAGGTCTTGTTCACACGGTTTCCTTGATCCTTGACCTTAGAATAGGTCAGCACCTGATGCTTGAGGTGGCAGTTTTGTCAGGCAGAGCATCTTCCACAGGTCTATTGCCCTGATTCTTTTTAAATACTGTTCACATGTGAGTGAGACTGTGCCAGATGCTCTCCCCTTTCCCTTGTGCCAAACAAGAAGAACAGAGATCAGGCAAAGCCTGACCTCAGCTCCTGCACAGCAAACAAACCCAGTTTGACAAAGCGCTGCTTGATCTTCTCAGTAGAGAAAGCCAACCCATGGTGTTAGCAAGGTCACTCTCTGGACACTCAGGTTTTCCTACTGCCTGTGTTAGACCCGGGAATAACCCTGATTCTGCACCAATCTCATTTGTCTTTGATCAGCGCTTCATTTCTGTTGGCAGTGTTTGCATCATTTTACACTCTTTGGGATCCTTAAGTTTTTCTTAGCTCGACATCTAAATCATAGGATAGAAGTTTTACAAGAGATTTAAGTACATGGTTAGGAAATTACTAGTGATGCTACTGATCTGACCTGTAATTTTATCAAAGATTAACTAAAATTGCTGACTCCAGTGCTGCTGCTGCTTGTAAATGGAAATTCCCTGAGTTCCCATCAGGGCTCCTTCTGCTAGTGTGAATGAAGGAGTTGCAAGTTTCTTCTAGATAGACTGTGCCCACTGGCTTTTGTATTTTAAATTAAAGCCTAGAGAAATAACTCCTGCATTCAGGAACTGCATTTTTTGTCCTTGCTTAGCCAGAACTGCAATAAATATTAACAAGGAAAGGCAAAGAAAATTTCAGTTAAAATTATGGATATTCAGTTTTGAGATACATAAATTTCCCCTACCAATGTAAGAAGGAAGCTTCACTTTAAAGTGTTTTAGGTGAGCTAGTTGTATATTTTGCCCCCTGTACATTTCCATGTGTCAGGTATCTCCACTACTGGGAGCTTTGTTTGGCTCTAATATGATTGTTTGAAGGCTACATGGACCAGAAGTACAGAACCATTTCTATAACTGGTGGCCTAGCATCAAACCATTTTGGCTTCTGTATATGCATATATACAGTTTAAATCTAAAGCTATGGTTTTCTGAAATTAATAGCTATGAACAAGAAAATTTTAAAATTATAAAACAAAAATAAGCATTCAACCACCTGAAGGTTAGTTTAGCCACATGATGCTAGGACAGTTACTGGAGTGGGTACCTCCACTTGCCAGCACCTGCCACCACTTGCTTCCAGTGGTACCTCCAAAGTGCTGCCTTTATACAATATTTCCTGATTATAATATCTCCTAATATTTACAAGGTTGCAACTAGCAATATAAGCTGTAAATTAACAAGCATTAATTGTTTTTTTATCTTCCCTACCTGTGTTTTTTTTGACCTCTGATTATTATCATCTTCCCTTTTATTGTCAAATAATAACTGTATATAGAACAGCAAGTCAAGAATGGTCTCATCCGTCTCAGTCAAGGCTTTCAGATTTGCAATGCTTATTTCAGGGCCAAAATTCTTGTAGCCATCTAAAAATCTGTTAATAAATAATCCAGGCACAATGCTGTGACTCCTGTCTGAAGTTCATACAAGGATCTCAAAACTGTGTCTGAAAACCCATCTGGAGAAGGTGGTGGTCACCATGTGCCTCTCTGCCATCACCTTCTGTTTTCCTTACCATATTGATTGCCTGCAGTGATAAGGTGAAGCAGGAGCCTGGTAGTGGTGGCTCTGACTTCCTGGTTTGAGCGTGCCTGCACCGAGAGAGGCGTGAGATGTCGTTTTGTCCTTACACTCTATGTCTTACTGTGGGGTTTGGCACCTCCTGCCTCTCCCTTGCATTCCTGAGCTGCCTGTCAGCCTGAATGACAGTCCTCAGCTAGCAAACAGAGTATAAAAGGGAGACAGCTCTATGCTTTGGACTACCAGGAGGATTTCTGAGCTTCCAGTTGCCTTATCCCTTTTCAGTGTATTTGCTGAGAGAATAACTCATTCCTGTCATGGCTAATGGGTAAGAGAAAACCATACTAATGCTTCTCTAACACGAAGGGCAATGGGGATGGGATATATTCTTCTGGTAGATGTGTAAAAGGGAGTTACGTGAAATGTAGCATAGTAATAACCCCACTTCCTGTTTCCATTCTGTTTCGCTAACTCGGCTTAAGAACTGGGTGAGACAAGTGAAACATAAGCTGCTTTAGCTAAAATAAGTTCATGCTAAGACCAGGTTTTGCTTAAACATAGCTGATAACATAGAATTGGTTCTCCAAATATCACCGTGCCTTCCCAGGACTCTGACAAAGTGTTCGCCCAGTAACTGCCTACCCTTATTTTGTCCACAGACAATGTTTTTTCTTTCCACTTACAAAATCTGTCTTGTTTGTCCTTTGCTATTTCACCTACCAGCTTTAAACTAAGAAAAATATCACTGGACTCAAGTAAAAGACATATACACTAGCATAAAAGGAAAATCAAGATAATTGTTTGT
This sequence comes from Myiopsitta monachus, assembly GCA_017639245.1. Taxonomy (NCBI): domain Eukaryota; kingdom Metazoa; phylum Chordata; class Aves; order Psittaciformes; family Psittacidae; genus Myiopsitta; species Myiopsitta monachus. Next base: position 85,276,701 of record CM029920.1, read on the forward strand.
ATCTTCTATTAACCATGTAAGCTGATGTGTGTATTTCACAACATTTGAACCAATTTTTTTAAATGATTGGAAACTTCTTGCAAATGGGTGCTCACCAGGCTTTCCAAATGCTTTTCTTCTCTATGCCAAGATTAAAGACTTTTTAAAATTGGATGATGTTCTAAGGATTGCCGAAGGTAAATTTACTTTAGAGATGTTCAATCAAACCTTCTTTGCAGGACTTCATCTGACCCATTTGAAAACATGTTTTTCTTGGTTTGACACTGACTTGCTCACATGATTCGTCACTGACCCTTTAATTCTCTTCATGTCTTGAGTCATTTCTGATTTATAGCAATAGAAGACTTCTTGGGGCATTGTTTTGCATAGAATGAAGGTTTCATACAAGAAAATAACTTGGACAAAACAAACACACCATGTAAATGTTTCACACAAAAGCTGCAACAAAACGGAGATGTTAGATTCTTTTGCTCTAGCCACATTGCTGGTGCATTGGAGTTACTATCGCAAAGAGCCTCCCCAAAAAGTTTTCTCATCTCTTACAAGTGCAGACTTAGTGTTCTTCTTGTTGGGTAGTTTGTGCATGTAAGCACATCTAGGCAAGACTTCAGCTGGATAAAATCCAATTGGACAGATTTCTTGCAACGAAATAATTTATCCCATGTGAAAGCACAGATCTAACAACTGACAGATTTCACCACAGGGAGAGGATTGAGAGTTAATGATCAAAATCTCTGGTTTGAGTCATATATGTAAGCGTATTGAACAGCAGACAGTAAATACACAATACTCTTTCCCAAGAAGATCTTACCTAAATGCTTTGTGTCATGGATTTGCATGAAGGTGTTTGGCTGCTTCTCTTTGAAGTTGTTTCACCTCATATGCGTAAGCTAAGTTTATGGACATTTTTAAAAGAAGTACTGCCCAGAAAGAGTTTTTACGAGATGACTATATAAGCCACTGAATAAATTCTTTGCTTTGGCAGGGATACAGCTTTCTTTATTTCAATCTTCAGTTACAATGTGTACAGGACCTCTGCTCTGGGAACTAAAAGGGCAACAAAAAGGAGAGGAAAAGTTGATGATGATAGCATGATAGTATCCAGCGGAGAAGAAGGAGAGAAAAGGCTTTTATTTCATAATATTAAGTGACTATAGGGGTTTGGGACACATTTTCTGAATGCAGGAATACATTTAATAGAAGTATATTTATTAAACAAATATGAGGCTTGAAATCTGTAGGTATGCTTTTACTACAACCCTCTCCTGAGTAGACACCTTGAGCTTCCCTCCATAAGCTCATGCAATATTCCATAACATTTCTAGAGGAGGAAAGATCAAACAGAGCCTTGTAGTGCTTTATAAAACCAGGACAAATCTGCCAAGAGCAAAGAATGAGCAGCAGGTGTTGAAGGGCTGACAGATTTCCTGTATAGGTGACTTTTACCAAAATACATACATACTAAAATATATGTACATAAAATACTATGTATTTTGAACAAAACATACATATATATAAAAACCCCAAACAACAACCAACAACAAAAAAACCCACCCCAAAACAAACAACTGATATTGCCGCTAGTATTTCACATACCTTGGATGTTCAACAGACAGCAGACTCCTATCCGCCACTGGTGGTTAATTCCAAAGTAAAAACTGTATTAAACACAATATGGCAGCACTCCAGCAGATGGGATAAGCCTGATGTAGAGGAATAGATAGCATGAGGGTCCAGAACACAGGAGAAAAGTGATCCAATAAAATTGGGTCAGTCCGAGGTAACATGAATGTAGACTTGAAGTCTGAAAAACGTCTCTGGTACTGCGCTGTGAATTTGACAGTCCTGTTCATGGGACTTCATCTGAGCTGGAGAGATGAACAATTTTCTGCTTAGTGTGGATTTGTAAGCCCTTTTGAGAAGGAATGGCTCTTCTCAAGACTTTGGAAAGAATGTATGGCTGAAAATGAACAAAAAATGCTGCTGTTGGTGGCTTCTGTGATACAGCTTGAGGCTAACTCCGCATGAAACTGAGCAGGTGCCACATTTGGGCTGCATAGCCAGTATTGATAATGTGATGCCACAAGCCACACTTCTGCAGTATAAGCAGAGCCTGGGGTTTGGGCAAGGGCTGAATATGGTTCCTCTGTGACAGCCTCCTTCTGCTCCACTGTAAGATCCATGCAAGTACTTGTTCCAAACAAAAATCTTCCTTCATATTCATGTTTAACCCTAGCAACAAACATATCCTTTGGCTCCCCTAAACTAGAATTTTTAATCCTTTTCCTTTTTCAGGTATTACACCTATTGAAGCCCAGTTTGAAATTCAAGTTATCCTTGTAGATTTCCCATCAACAATGATCTCAAAGTGTCACAGAACCTGAGCAAAACCAGACTGTCAGTGCCTCCAGCATAGCTGAGGTACATGACAGTTCACATTCCCGACGGTTCACATTCCCAGTACAGGCAGGCTGAGTTGTGGCAGATGAAGTAGTTACGGTTGTCCGCCCCACCCTTCTGTAGGAGGTTGCTTTCTCCACTCTAATACTGTGTACAATATGAAAACACGTATGTTCTTATGCTCCTCAGCTGCTGCAGCTTATCCTCTGGTGCATTAATGTCAACTGGCTGCTTTTGGCTCTTATCTCAGGGATATGAATTCCTGTAGGCAGATTGCTTATGCTTTTCAGGAGCTTCTAATCTTAGGCTGTATGAGTTGCATCCCGCAGTCACACAGACAATTCCAGAGAAAAAGGATTGCTCAATAACGGAAGGAGAAGAGGAGAGGAAGTCTCAGTTCTACAGGCACAGTTTGATACTTTCTGGTTCTGTCTCTTTCAATATGCAGCTTAGACCAGCAGTTTCTGAGCCAGCCATGAAGTGCAGTCCAGGACAAGAGAATTCACATAAAATCTTGCTGTACTGCTCCCCCTATTTGATTAATGCCCTCTTTTCTGCTCTGACTTCTGTTTTCTCCCTGCCAATAATGGGCAGGTGCCCACCTAGATGGCTTTTTGCTTTTCCTGGCTCTCAAGCTGCCTCACATCAAGGCTGGCACATCAGAAGACTGTCACCTTGCCACAATATTTGTTTGTTCTTTCTGCTAAAAAGCATGGAATTTGCCACTGGCAGGAGGTTTCAGCAAGCCTCTCCATCCTGGCCAGAACAGAAGGAGAAGATGTAACAGTAATCAGTTAAGAGGTTCAGAGTTGGACTTGAAAGTGCCTTGGTTCAGTCTGGGAGAATCAGTTAAAATCATGGCAAATTGCCCAAAAGACTATTTGAACAAGATGCTCATTGTTGACAAACTCTGGCACATTTTTTTCTTTACTTGGCATCTACTTTGGAGGAGAAATTCAAAATTATCAAGCAGTCCTTCTCTGGGCTTCACTGCATGTGCTGGTTTGTAATGGATTAATTCAACTGTGAGTCATTCGAAGATTAATCCACTTCTGTTTCTTCTCCACAATCTTCTTTGTCTTGGTCTTATGTATTAGTTTGGACTTAATGCCCCTGAAACTGGAGGTGCTTTTGAGCAGTTCATCACAATAATAACCCTTCCTAATCTTATTGATGGACAGCTGGATAGACTTCTGAAAACTATAAGCTATTATGCAGGATAAAATTCTATTAAAATGAGGAAAGGACCAGCCTGGGTAGGTTTGTATGTGCATCAGAGATCAGTGCATGAGAAAATTTTATTGTGTGAAGACCCTGTGTTTAAAATGAGTCTTGGTCACCCTTCATCACTAACTTTTTTGCTAGGATAACCACACATACGGGCGAAGGAAAGTGTCTCTAGCATGGGGTCTTGCAGGAAGACAGGAAGGGTGCATGAAAGATTGCTGCTAGAAAACATAGAGAATGCTTTGCTCCCTGAGCTTTCTGTTCTGTTGTGTAGTGTTGCTGCACACTGATACCAATCTCCTGCTTGGTTTACACTGCTTGTTTGTAAGTAGAATGCTCCTGAATGAAACATTACTACCATCCTCATGTTTATTTCAGTGCATGGAAAACTGCAGGAAGGCTTATTAGCAAAAATTTTGTTAAATCAGACTCTAAAATAACCTGAGGGAAGGCTCAAGTTTCGTTACTGGTTACCTGCATTCTTTAGATACGAACATGAACTGTGAGCTCTATGTTTTCTAGAGCAGCACTGACAGGAAGGTGAGGGGAGAAGAGAGCGCTCTCCTGATGTCAAGCTGAAATCCAGAACACAGAGTGACATCAGAAGATGCTAGAAGTGCTTTGCAGAAATAATAGCACACATCTTTTTTCACTGTATTTCTTGACAGGGAAGCCTTAAATCATGAACTTTCTACACTTTTCAATGAGATGTGGGATATGGATGTTAACCGCCTTGTGCCTGGGAAAGACTACACAATTGATTTGCAGGTAATCAATTGCTAAGTCACATAAGTATTGAGGGCAATATGGTACTGTAGGAAAAGGTGTTGGCAAAACATCATTTTGCCCACGCTTTATCATTTCCATTAAATGCATACGCAGGATTTCCTAATAATGGGAGAGGGAACAGTACAGAGAACACGTTAATGATCCACACTATCTGGGTGTTAGTTCCAAATGGAAAAGTCTTTCAGGTGTCTGTCTTGGGTCCTGTAATACATCTTTATATATTATAAATATATTTTTTAACTTGGGTCCTATTTAGTATCTGTCAGTGGCCTGGAGGAGAAAATGGAGTGCAACCTTTCCAATTATGCAGATGATGGCAAACTGTGGTGTTGAAGTTTCATAGGAAGACAATTCCTAACAAAGAATCCCAGAAGCATTATAGGGTTTATTTTGATTATTATAAAGGCAGGCACTGTCTCCTCTAAGGACATCTTCTTTCATTGTTTTACTCTAATGTTTCTCCTAGGGAAAAGCAGGTGCTGCACAGCAAGGTGACGGTGCAGCCAGACGTCTGTTTCACAATGTAAATGAAGAACGCCTGAAGAGCATAAAAACTTTTGCAAGTGAGACACATTCTTTTGTTAATGGTGGAAATTACATGAAGAATCTGTGTTGGGTTTTAAGTGTTTGCTAATATATAACATCCTATTTAATTTAGACGGTGATGAGGATCAGGCCTCATGTAATTTGAAAGTACTTCCCACAACATTTACGTGGGTGTTACCTGTAGCCTCAGGCAGAACGTCCTTTTGTCCTTAGCCAGATCTAAATTTCTCTGTTGTTCTTCCACTACAAAGTGAAATGGAAGAGACTCTTACCATTGCTTTGATGTTGTTCTGGGTATTGAAAAAGATGTCATTGTCTTTTCTCCTTTGCTCACAGCTTCTAGCCCTTTCAGATAACACGAGGTCCGCAGATACTGCTTGCATCTCTGTGGAAAGCTATACTTTAAGCATGTCTATGAATGCATGTTTATTCCCTGATTTTCTTTTCTCCAGATAGAGTTACATTAAGCTAGTCAAACAGCCAGCGTAATGGGGAGCACTTGGTTTTCTCTGTTCCCCCCACTCCTCTCTGAGCCCCACAATCCTGTGCCTAGTGAGGGCAGCTCTGGTACTCAGCAAACCCTACACGGAGTCCCTTCAGCTCACTGACCTGTCAGGGAATTACTTAGGTTTTTGACCTCACGTACTTTTCTATCAGTTCGGTGTGATGAATCAGCGCCGAGAATCCACAAAGAGTCAGAGCATGAGTAAATGAAGTGATGGCAGGGATCAGGGGGCAAAAGGGGTGAAAAGGAGAAAATTACCTCATTCACTCAGTGGCCACGTGCCCAAGCTCAAGCCATCTTATGTAGGTTTCTGCTGTATTATTCCTCTCCTGAAGTAATGCCCACAAAGCCTCCCGCCAGCTTAGCTCAAGTTTCTAAGCCTATGTCTGTAATTTTGGTGGCCAGATATAATTTGTTTTGGTAGAAGGTCATTACTGCTTCAGCACGTGGTTCCATAAAGAAGCTCAATAGTGAGCTGTTTATCTTAAAAAGAAGTCCAGCAGTGTTGTAGCCTGGGGTCACCCCCAGGACCTACACCTAACAAACACTGTGCCCAAGAATGAAATTTGATATAGGAGCATTGTTCTCTGAGGCCTGTCAAGGCACATTATGTGGCATCTTTCCATTATGGGACTCTCCAATGTCTGGATCACAGGTAAAATTAAGCCTTTGTTCATCAGAATGAGCATGCTGAAAGTTCCTCTTTTTCTGCAGCCTTCATTTCCTTATTGGACAACTATGAGACATCAACTGGTGTAGCAGAAGTAGTGACTCCAGAAGAAATAGCTGAAAACAATCGTTTTCTTGATGCTATCTTAGCAACAAAAGTAATGAAAGTGAGTAACGCAGATATTTTTTAGTCACTGAAAAGACTGAATGAGAGAGTAAACTGTTGCATGTATCTTGGTATTCTATCCTTCAGCTAGCTCATGAATATCTGCTTAAAAAAAACCTAGCAAAGCCAAACCTTGCAGATTTCAAACATCAGCTCTATGACATCTGGTTCCAGCTCTACACCAGGAAAGGAGAAGACAGGTATGTTTAATGGATATGGCCCCTGCTAATCTCTCCACTTTTCTGACTTAGGTAAACATAAGCCAGACTGCTGTCTGCCACACAAAGGACTGGAAGACAGCCTCAGGTGTTCATTGCTCCCACACAGGTTGTGTTTAAAGACTTACTGATACTAGCAGTACTGACCCTCGGGGTACACAACTGGTGAATTGCCTCCAGCTGCACTTTATGTCCCTAATCACAGGCCTTCAACCACAGACATTCATTCATCCACCTTTCAGCCTACCACATCATCCACTTTTCTAATCTATACTTCACCAGTTTGTCTGTGAGTCTGTTATGGGAGACAGTGCCAGAAGCCCTGCTAAAATCTGGATAAACAGCAGTGATGCATCTGTGGCACTTACTAGCGACCTTCATGATCAAATTTAGACATTGTGGCTAGATTTTATTGCAACTTTTGCGCAAAGTAAGAAAGAAAACCTGACAAATCCAGACAAATAAAAAAAATACTCAAAAATCAGCCTAACCAAGCTTGTACATCTTACCTTTCACCTACACCCATCTGAATTATTTAAACACATCAAAGACCCATATATTATTCTTTGGTTTATTACAGCCCTGATTCTTGCGGTTTTGAACACGTTTTTGTTGGAGAAACGAGGCGTGGTAAACAGATCTTAGGTCTGCACAACTGGGTGCAATTTTACCTTCAGGAAAAGCGCAACCAAATTGATTACAAGGGATATGTCACTCGGAAGAACAAAACCAGGGTAAGAACAAGCAGGGTGCCTTTGCAAGTAAGACAAATGGATACGGAAATAAAAGCTGAGGCAATGAATCAAGGCACAACAATGCCATCGTAGGCTCCAGTGTTTTGAACCTAATTTGCCCAAGTGTATATAAGAAGAAATACGAGCATGCCCTCAGGTCCAGCTTCTTTTTTGTTTTGTAAGCCCTATTTTAAAAAGTGGTGATGGTGGTTACAGAATCACAACACTGCTGAAGCTTAACTGAGATACATGATCACACATGCTCCAGACAACAGGGAAAAGGCTGTGCTCCAGCTATAGCACCCTGGCAAAGCAAGGATGACTGAATCTCACAATGCTGTCAAAAATCTTGAGACAGAAATTCTATCTGCCTGGCTGCAGCTGTTTTGGAAATTATTCTGTTGTTCTGTTTATGCTTTCAGCCTGACAAAGATGACCAAGTTTTGAGCATTCAGTTCAGCTGGAAGGGCTCAGTCAAGCCGATTGGAAGCACCTTTATTGGTGTCAGCCCGGAGTTTGAATTTGCCCTTTATACCATCATTTTCCTGCTGTCTGAAGGAAAAGTCACACGTGAAACAGTGAAGATAGAGGAATACAAACTACAGATAGTTGTTTGCCGCCATGGGCACCACATTGGAACAGCATATCCAGTACTCCTCAACACCAGTAGTGAAGACTAGTACCTAGAGTGATCAGGCAACTTTTTTGGAGGGTGGGGAAGGAGGGGAAAAAGGAAATAAGAAAGGAATAGGGACAAAATAGCAGGGTAAGTTGAGGTGTTGGGTTATACAACTGATTTTGAGTAAAAATTGATGACTCATTTGCTTTTGGTCTGCAATGGAGTGTTTAATCAACAGTGTGCCATGGCTCAGTGTCTGACAAGTCTTGAGACATATTTCTGCCCATATTAAAAGCTGGATCAAACTTACATCGGCCTTCCTTTGTGCATGATAATACTATACTTTTCAACAGGTAATGAAATCTAGGAAAAGGTCATATTAAAATTGATACACATATTTCTCTTATTAGTTAGCTACTGCATATCCGAAAAAGAAATAATCATACATTGCTTACATGTTGCCTTCCAGACAGGAACTTTGATTTGGCACAAACAGAACCAGACATTCTTTTCTTCTCATTTTATAAAACACTAATTTCAAATGCATTTTTACAATTACAGTGCCTTGGACACATAGGAAATGCTTTCAGCTGTGAGAATGGTTATCAGATCCATCAGATCAACAGCAGGTCTATCAATTCATCAGCTTTGCCCAGGTTTTGTAGAAGCCACAGCCAGCTTTATCTCACCTGACTTTAAAAGTCCATGGTACAGGCACTTGTGTTCCCATTACAGGCAGCAACGCCTGAAGTCACTTACCTGCTTGTGTAACCTGCATAAGCGTTAGATGAATGTCCATGCATAATCCATTTACTAGGTCCCCAGTGTCGTGGTTTAAGCCGTAAATCACACAGTTTGCTCACTCACTCCCCCCTCTTTCTTCCCCCCCACTCCGAGGTGGGGGAGGGGAGAGAATGGGGAGAAGAATGAAAAGAATGTAACTCCCATGAGCTGAGATAAGAACAGTCCAGTAACTAAGGTATAACACAAATCACTACTGCTACCACCAATAATAATTATGACCAGGGAAATACAAATGAAGAGGATATAACTGCTCACCACCCAATGACCAAGCTGTGAACTGAACTCTTCCAGGTTCCTGCCCCCAGTTTTTCCATCCTGGGCATGACATGCTGTGGTATGGAATACCTCTTTGGTCAGTTTGGGTCAAGTGTCCTGTCTCTGCTTCCTCCCAGCTTCCCCTCCTCCCTGGGAGAGCATGAGACTCAGAAAGTCCTTGGTCAAACCAAACATTCTAAGCAACTAAGTTGGCCTATTGCTGTGGAATGTAAAACAGTAGAAAAGATCATTTGAAATAAAGTACCTTTGGAAAACAGGAAAGACTTTACTCAGACCCATGCAGGGATAAAATGTTTTCCCTATCTTTAAGAATTTTTCATATACTCCCCATATACCTCACCAGCCATAGGATTCTTTACCACTCATGGAATTTGGTCCTAAGCTTCAGTAAACCGTGTCCTATAGCACTGCCTGGCATTTATTTACATGTTTAGAAATGTTACAGAGAGCAAGCCAAGGGTTCCTACAGCTGTTGAAACTACAGAGAGGCTTTTGAGGTATAATACACAAGAGGAACAATCAGATAACAGCAATAGAGCAGCAACTGATAGGTACTGATTAAAAACTTCACCCTTCTCTGCAGCACCAAGAGCTACTGAAGTACAAGAGAGTCCAAACTAAGGTTCTGGTTCATTTGAAGCATGTAGCATCTGAGGCAGATATTGGAAATGGTACAAAATCACTGAGCTGTCACACAGAATACCTGCTCTGTGGAAGGTGAAGGCACTGAGTGTCCTTCAGGTTGGAGAACTTCCCTGCAGCCAAAGGCCCACAGGTCATATCGCAGGCCCTGGCTGCTCTTCAAGAGTCCTCCTTCATCTTCGCGTATGTGGCAGGGCAGTACTGAGAATACAGTTGAGCCAGAAAAGCCTGGGACGTGATCTCTAACCTTGTCCCATGGCTCAGTTTATTCCATACGTGCACTGCATAGGTGTTTTCAAGGAGCTTGTGAAGCACCAAGGGGTTGGTGGCTTCAAATAACTTCTTCCAGTCCTGCCAGGGAATGGGATAAAAGGCTTCTGGGGGAAGAGCACTCACACCTTTACAGCTCATAGTGCTCTGGATATTACTGATGGAACACCACTTCTTAAACACACGTGTTAGGAGATCTGGCCCCTGGTGAGCCCAGATCCAGCCGTTGTAATTATCCACAAAGTCCTGCATGCAAAGCTCCATGTACTCATGCTTGGGCTGAAAGGACAGAAAGGCCCCATTCAGCACATCTTGAGACTGGACACCAAGGGCATTGGTGAAGTTCTTCAAGTTCTTAAGCACAATGAAGTCTGTATCGAGGTAGATGCCACCAAATTTCCACATGATGACAATTCTGCAGGCATCAGACAGGACGGGTAAGAAGTAAGGCTCCCAGCGCTGCTGAGCCTGCAAGTACCACTTTGCCAGAGGTGTTCCAGAGAAAAGCTCTGGCAAGTCCAGGGGCCGGATTTCCACATTGGGGAAGCAGCTCAGCAACGAGAAGCCCCAGTGTTTGGGTAACGAGGCGTTCCTGTTTGCCAAGCCCTTCATGAGCACCACGACCCTTGTCCCAGGGTGCGTCCGTGCTGCTGACTCCACAGAGCACATGAACAGATAACTTGGGTCAGTTCGTTCCGATGTCTCCACAAAAAACACATTCCCTGGGGAAGGAGGTGATCCACTGGCAGTAGGATGGGGAAGGGAAGGCAAAACCAGTTCACACCTGCTTTGTGTAGGCAAGCTGTAGAGCTGGCTCTCAGCATCCTCTCCAGTTCTCCAGTAAAGCATGACAGAGGCAAAGAACACAAAGGAAACAGTGAGGATAAACAGAGCCCCGAGCCTGTGGCTGCGCAGCACTGTGGTCAGTTTTGGCAGGCAGTTGGACATGCTGGACAGTCTTGCTCCAGTCAGAGCCTGCTCTCCCAAGACGGTAGTGATCTAAAGAGGAGAAAAGAAGAAAAAGACACTGACAGAAAAGGCAGCAGACCACGAACCTCTGGACAACACCAGTGGCCCAGCAGAACTCTCCAGTCTGCCACCACAGGGCAGCATGCCTAAATTATGCCTTTTGGTCATTTCTGAAACAGTCTCCCGGCTTCTCCATATTGTCACAGGGCCTTCAGATCTCGCATCAGAGACTACCGCCCATATTTGCATCCACCTGTTTCAAACCTAAAATAAGGACAAGTCTCTCCTTCCTGTGTATCACAAACCCAGACTGATCCTCAGTTCTTGTCCATGTATGTTATCCATGTAAGTTGTGCTTGCTGCTTGGAAGGACATCGAGCATTTGATGCACAAATGGCATGCCTTCATGTTGGTGCACAACAAACTGAGAACACCATTAGAGACTTAATCATCTAGAATTTCAGGTTATTCTGGACATGAGACAAATATGCAAAAAATCCTAGGACAAGGAAATAGAAATAAACCTAATGAATATTCGTGGAGCTCTGTCAACAGGTATTGTGCGGAACTGCTGCCCCAATGAAAACTTCTCATTATGAGTATTTTTCTCCTGATGTACAACCTGCCCGTGCCACAGCCAAACAAAAATACCAAGCCCCCAGTTCTGTCAGTTCCTATCAGGAGCCCTCAGCTTCCCAGGCTGTTGATCCAGGAGTTGCTGCCTTTCAAAAACAACCGCCTGCCCCTACGCAGAGCCTGGCTCACTTTTCATGACACTGTAGCATAGCATGAATGGATGAATAATGGGAGGGGAATTGATACAAAGCAGCAGCAGCTTTGAAGGTAGATGCAGACAGTCAGGATAAGAACTGACTAGGTAAAGAGAGTTTCTAGGGTGCTTCACAACCCTACTCCCCTGCCAAGTCCAAGTCCTCATTTCTACCTCTTCTGGTAGGTAGTGCTGTCTTACCAAATGGTCACCAACCCAGGATGCAAAGGCCATGCTGACTGTGACCTGCTCTGCTCTGCTAGTGGAATAGCCAGGTAATAGATATGCAATCTGCCCTCCACCATATCCTTACTTTCTCTCTTCCTCCTGCAAAAAGGAGGGAAGGAGAGGAAGAGATTATGGACAAGACAGCAACAAAAAAAAAAGAAGTCATTCTAGCTACATTCTCAGCATTAGCATCAGTATTTTGGCCCTTGCCTTCCCGTAAAGTGAAGGATAACAAAACCAGCACCTCTTGGGCACACCACTGGGGCCCCAAAGATCAGTGCACAAAAGCACAGGAAGAAGCTGTGAGGAAGATTGTGGCATTTAGGATGAGAGGAAACAGCTTCAAGTTGCACCAGAGGAGGTTTAGATTGGTTATCAGGAAATACTTATCCACTTAAAGGATTGTCAAGCATTGGAACATGCTGCCAAGGAAAGTAGTTAAGTCCCTATGCCTGAAGGTATTGAAAAGACAGGTAGAGGTGGCATTTAGGGGTGTGGTTTTGCGGTGTACTTGGCAGTGCTAGATTTACAGTTGGACCTGATGATCTCAAAGGTCCTTTCCAACCTAAATAATTCTATTTCTCCTGTCTCCCTCTGCTCCATCTCCAAATCCCCATAATCCAGAACAGAGAGCTTCAGGATGCAGCAAAAGCTTTAATCAAACAACTGTAACCAAACAGACAGGAAAGAGAACCAAGCTGGCACAACCCCATTTGTCATTCATCCCTAGTTACTGTGGCTGGGTGACACACTGACCAATCCATGTAGCCAGAAAATGGCTTGTCAGTCACACTGGGAGGTTTCCAGTGCAGCAGCACACAGTCACCACGCTCCACAAGACAGTGGGGCTTGGGGGACAGAGAAGAGGCAGCCAGCACACAAATCATCAGGTCTGGATTCCCGGAACACTTTTTTCTCCTGAAGAAAAACACCAGCATGTGCTGCGTTACAGGCAGGAAAAAACCCATGAAACAAAGGGAACAAAACACACTGGGTTTTACGTACCTATTTCCCCCTCCACACTACAAATGGTCGAATCCTGGAAATCATTTTTATCCTGATAAGCTGTAGAAGAGAAAGCAGGTACAGGCTGGAGGGGACAGAGTCTTTGCTGTAGAGAAGGCAGGAAAGAGCGGCACTAACAGTGAGCAAGCTTCAAGGTAACTGCATATTTTTAGTAAGAGAAAGAATGCCTACTACGATACACTCAGAAATCCTCTTTCCCACTTTTGCAGCGGATAAGAGGACGTTTTAGACGTTGCATTAGCCAGTCCATCTATTTCACAAAACAAACACAGGAAATGTGGCTCTCTACCTTCCTCTGAAATTACAAGTCCCATTGCACAGAAACTGCAAATACTACTCACATGTTCCTGTTTTCAAGACACCACAGAAGTGACTGCTCAGCTGGACAAGGTTTTCAAGAGGTTGGTGTCTCTGTGAGCACCTATATCTCTATGCTCTTGCATTTCCTTTTTCTGAAAAGAAACAGAGATGGAGTCCGAACCCATGGAGATAGCAAGCAGATCGGGGAGGATGTGACATCATATGCTCAGCTATTACAGTGGCTGATAGAAAGGTCAGGCAGCTGTGCTGTGAATAACCCATCTAGTTTGAAATCAATGAGGAAAAAATGCCCCAACACGCAAAAAGGAAGAGGGAATTGAAGCCCATTATCGTTACACATTAAGCTTTTGACTGAGACAGGAAAACGGTTAGATTTGTTTTCTCCTCCTTTGCTTAGAATTCCCAGTGCTCGTGCTGTTTGGGTGGCTGCCATGATAACTGAGCTGAGTTTCACAGGGCTGACTCCTCCCACCCCAAGACTTCAGTTCTGAATGCTCCTTTGAACACACACTCTTTAGACCAATTAATTTACTCACTTGTTAGGGAATACTCCTTCTTACATCAGATACTTCATTGAATGACTTTGCCAAATTCAGGTGTCCCTCATTTCTTGACAGGTTCCCCTTGTTCCTGTACTCAATGGTGGCTCACTGACCCTTACAGAAGACATGTTCACACATTTACAAAATATCACCTTTATCCATACAGCCACGAAGTGTAGTGTTTAATGCAGTTTCTACCAAGTTGTCTACAACAAATGTTTGGCCTATGTAGTCCTGACCATTCTCCCCTACCTACTTCCTTCCAAGCACTGCAGCACGCTGGATAGACTCTTAAGATACCAGTGCTAGGGAAGATCTTTGGAAAGTTATTCCCAGCCCTTTCATCAATGGATCTCTCTAGAACTCAGGTCAGGTCTCATCTAGTCACAAAATCACAGAAGAGTTGGGGTTGTAAGGCACCTCTGGAGACCATTTGTCTAACTCCCCTGCTAAAAGCAGCGTCACCTAGAGCTGGTTGCTCAGGACCATGTCCTCTTGGCTTTCAACCTTGTCCAAGGACAGAGATTCTGCAAGCTCTCTATGCAACCTGTACCAGTGTTTCACCATTCCTTTCATTCTAATTTCCTGTGTTTTAGTTTGTATCCATTACGTCTTACCCTATCACTGGATTCCGCAGTGAAGAGCCTGGCCTCCCTTCTTTGCCCCACCCATCTTCATCAGGTATTTATACACTTTGACAAGACCCCTCCCAAATCTGCTCTTTTTAAACAAAAATGATCAAGAGCTCTCTCACTCGTCATGCAGCACAGTGCTCCAGTCCCTTTCTCATCTTAGTGGCCCTTCACTGGATGGCCTCCAGTATATCCATGTCTCACTTTTACTGGGAAGCCCAGAATCTGACACAGCACTCCCAGTGTGTCTCACCAGTGCCAAGCAGTTGGGAAGGATTGCTTCCTTTGGCCTTGCTGGTATTGCTCTACATAACGCAGGCCAGCAGGCTTTTGGCTGCCTTTGCCACAGGGGCACACTGCTGGTTCCTGGTCAGCTTGCTGCCCGCAGGACCATCAGGTCCTCTTCTGCAAAGATGCTTTCCAGCTGGTCAGCCAATGTACTTCTCAAGTCTATCACTGCATTGGCTCAGCCCAGGTTTTGTAGAAGCCACAGCCAGCTTTATCTCACCTGACTTTTAAAGTTCCATGGTACAGGCACTTGTTTTCCCATTACAGGCAGCAATGCCTGAAGTCACTTACCTGCTTGTGTAGCCTGCATGAATGACCCTGCATAATCCATTTACTAGATCCCCAGTGATGTCTTATTATTGTCACTGAGAACACTAGTCCTAGTCCTGGACCTGGTCACTGGTCCTTCTGCTGATGTGGGCATGCCTGCCTCTGTTTTTCCACAGTGTGCTCAATACTCTAGTGAAAGGAATATAATGCCCTCCCTTCTCATAACAGTGCAGAAACAGGCAAATACTGAGGCCCTCTGAGAGTGTGACAAGGCTTGTTCTATACTCACATGTCACAAGAATTTCTTCCACAGGGCAAGAAACCTGCTCATGCATGTTTTCTGACAATACATAAATTGCAAAATACTGCATATGATTTTCACAACCTTGCTTGCTGAATTTAAAAGCCTAGCTAACCAATGCAGTGCTGGAAATAGGAAAACAAACCCCAACAAAACAAAAAACCCCAAACAACCAAACCAAAACCCCCAAAATCCAGTCCAAACAAAAATAGTAATATGTGGCGCGACACCTTGCTGCATAAGGTAAAGGCTGACATTTAAATGATTTCCGTTATTTCAAGGACGAAAAGGATTAAATGTAGTATGAAAAGGAACAGACATAGGGCTGTTACCATAGAAGATCTTGTAACTCCACCGTGCAACCAATCTGATGCTGCTTGATCAGCACATGCTCACATATACTCTTGGTGCCCCTAAAGAGTACTAGAGCACCCTGCACTGAGCAAAGGAGTTTCCTGCCCTACATGACTGCAAATGTGCTTCACTGATATTTTCCTTGGTAACAAAACCAAAGACAGCAAAAAATGGAAGCACCCAAAACTGGATGATAATTAGATGATGGTACAACTTGAATTGTACACGAAGCCAATTTACACAAAGCCAAACAAGCAACACAAGTTCCTCCAATTTTCTGCTCTTCCAACTGTAACAACAGATTCTCAGAAGTCCCTGAAATCTGGCAAATAATTCCTAATGGGAAAAAATGTACACTGTTGAGAGATATTGTTATAAAACATATATAACTTTGTGACAGTTCAAATAGTGAGAATAAATAGCAAGAAATAAGCTGTACAAATTCCTTAAGGCATGCATTTAGCAATGTCAGAGAATGAAATGTTACAATCTCAGTTCACACTGAAAACAATTAGAATTGCTGTTAACTAACTACATTAGAACTGCATGATTCTCAGATTATGACTTCTGTAGGTCTCAAATCTCCAGGCCTGACTTTTTTTTGACCATTATAAATAACTGTCTAAGGCACAGGTGATCAGAAACAAGTCGCTGGGTATATTACAGAATTGCAAGTGTTGTTTGCAGAGTAGAATATAAACCAAGGATGTGAATAAGGACTTTCCTTTTTTTTTTTACCCCTGTGATTTAATGGATACAGCTTATGCCTAGGTAATGAGCAGATTTAACCTACGAAGCTAGATATACCTGCAAATAAGCAGAAAATTATAGGAAAGAAGGTGCAAAAGGGATTATCTAGCTCTTAACACATACACCTGCTGAGCAAAATGGGGGAAGAAGGAGAACACAGAGCAACAGGAACAGAGGCACAGACTAAGGATTCTGTTTTGCCTAATGTGTTGCAAGAATAAAACTGCCAAAGAGAAGCAAAATGATCCCAAATACCCCATTATCATCTGCCCACAGGGACCAGGAAGGGTGATCACCTGGGTGCCTGTGACTTTGGCTCCCACAGCTCATCCTTGCCCTTAAATACACTCTGTCTTGACAACCAGGATGCTCTCTTCTAAGCTGGACTGCCTATGGAGTGCAGGGAAGCACTTCTAGGCTGTGGGGAGAGAAGCTGAACTACTGAGCAGGCAGTTGCTGAGGCTGTAGAAAACAGTAATAAGAGCCAAGCTAGGATTTGAATGTTTGATCAGCTCACAATACTCCCAAACAAGAGGATCCTTGCAAAAGCTGAAACTGTGACTGACTGTTCCCACAGTGAAGAAAGAGGAACAACAACCGCTGAGAGTATTCAGCTGACCTAACCCCAAGTAGAGAGAGAAACTTCTCCTTCCAGCCTTGTGAGCTCTTTGAACCAGTCTTCAAAGAAAAGATAACCAGAGCCTGTCCTGTGAGCCTACCTGCATGCAGTGCACATCCCTAGGGTTATTGGAAGACCACCCAATCCTAGTGGCTCTGTGTTCAGAGGAGATGAGGTGGATCCTCTCTCTTCCAAACCTTCCCACTGCCCTCCCTCTTTGTGTGTTCTTTGTGTTGATTTTCTTGGTCCCCACATTTGCTCCATCTCACTCAGCAGTGACAAAAACCACAGGGATGGGTGCTAGAGCCTTCCCTTGAAGAATGGAACCTGTAAGAGAAACATAAGCCTACATCTACCTTTATTATTAACTAAAATGGATTGAGAACGTAATTCTTTCATGTCCCCCAGAACATGCCTAAATGTGGATTTACAAGAAAAATTGGTGAGAGATGGGTTTGTGTTTAAAGCTGAGCAAGATGCTTTGGACTGTCCCTTCCACAGCCAACATTCTAAAGTAATAGCTGCACCCTCTTATGGCCAATTCAACTATCACTCCTGCAGAGTGCTGTACCTTCCCTTCATTCTTTGTCTTATCATTGCTTGTCTTTGTCACATAATTTTAATGCAACTTCAACTACCTTATGCCATTATATTATTCTAAAGCTACATGTAAGGTATATCAAGTAGAAAGACAGCAGCATAGCTTTTATCAGCCTTGGAATAAGTGATTGCCCCAGTCCCAGTTGTCTTTAGGAAAACAAACCAGGTACTCTTGAGGTTAGTGATGTCCCTTCAAGTAAGCAAATGGACATATGAACAGAAAAACACTGGGAGGGGGTATGGAAATTTGCTACGAATTCAGAACAAAAACAAAGAAGGAGAAAGGTCCAGCGGTATCGTGTATGTAGTGTATGCTGCTGCATACCACGATAGCTGCTAGGGGTCCTGAACAACATCACTGATTACAAGCATCCTGGTAGGAGTATTTTGGGGACCTGTCAGAAAACAGCTGAAGATCTACATTTTCCTCAGATGTACATTACCAAAAAGAGTAGAAGAGATAAGATTTGACAATACCCACATTCAGTGGGTGACTCATCAGTCTTTTAGACATGGAAGAGCAGCACGATGCCAAACAGGGGTGAATCCACCAGCCCATTCCCATAGTATTTAATTTATAGTATATGTATTTGTATATAGTATTTACAGCAATTAGTTGGTGGATTCATCCCTGTCGCCATGCTGTTGGGCATCGCTGCTCTACCAATTCCCCAAGTACTCAGCATTTAAGCAACAGCTCCTCCTTCTGACCCTAGAAAGAATGGCAGACAAAGCTTGTGTGAATGAGGTGAGATGAGGGTATTGTAGTCGTAACGGGTATATCAGATCGAGCCATAAGGTACTGCAGCTATAGACCGAAGACGCTTAAGGTACCTGTCTCTTAACTACATCTTTTGTACTTAATCACAGCTTCACCTTTCCAGAGCGAACCCTGCAATATCCAATTTCACTTCCGTGGTTTTTAGAACTGAATATTTTCCCCTGAAATAAAAGAAGGAACATTGAAAAGATCCACTCATAGAGCTGTAATGCAGTGCTGGACAGACACTGCATGAGGTGAGAAGAATTAAAAGCAAGCCACAGCAAAGAGTTGGAGGATGATATTCGCATGTTTCTGCAAAAAATGAACAGATTGTGGGAAGAGATGACACTGCAGGCTTTTTATAGCTGTCGATTCCCAAATCACTGTACAGAAAGTGGCCATAGCTTGATGGCATCTCAGCGAAGTTATATAGAAAAAAAATATAGCCTCTGTGTATTGTTTGCAACAGAGAGAACCAATTAAGTAATGGCCACAAACAGAAAAATCACAGTCACGGCAGCGTCATGAAGTTTTTCAATTCTGCTTCAGTCTTCCTAAATACAATGAGCAGTAGTCTAAGATTAGTGAAAAAGTGGTCAGTAATGCCATTACACTTAGAGCAGGAAATTTGTTGAATGGATTAAGATAGAGCTCTAACAGCTTCCAAAAAAACCCAGGCATACTCAATTTCAGGATTGCTCCCTCTTGGCTCATTTCTCCAGCTTGCTGAGATCACACAGAGAGGCAGCTTGACCACCCTGTGTATCAGCCACTCGTCCCAGTTTTGCATCATCTGCAAACTTGTCAAGGGTGCACTCCATCCCATCATCATAAGGGTCATTAATAAAGACATTAAACAGTACTGGCCCCAGCACAGATCCTTGAAGTATATCAGTAGTTACTACTCTCAACCTGGACTTTGTGTCATTCATCAAAATCCTTCCTTCAAGTCCAGAAGTTCAGACAGTTTTTGATCCACCTCACTGTGTTTAAACAGTCCACACTTCATCAGTATGTCTATGAGGCTGTTATAGATGCTGTGTCAAAGTTTTACTAAAGTCACAGTAAACAATTTCCCTATCCACTGAGCTGGACATTTTGTCATAGAAAGCTATCAGTTTTGCCAGGCATAATTTCCCTTTTATAAATCCATGCTGGCTACTCCTAATCACCTTCTTGCTCTCAACATATTTGTTGTTGACTTCCAGGAGGATAACCTTCCCAGGGTTCAGGGTGACACTGACTGTCATGTAGTTCTCTGGATTCTCTTCCTTGCACATCCTGAAGACAAGCAAGACAGGAGTGGCTGTTGTTTCCTTCCACTTCCCCCAATATCTAAGACCTTACAAGCATCACATCACATATGTCATTGTGAAACAATGACAGCAACCAGCTCCTGCAGCAGTCATGGATGCATCCCATCAGCTCCTGTCATAGAATCACAAAATGGTTTGGGTTGGAAGGGACCTTAAAGACCACCTGGTTCCAACCCCCTGCTGTGGGCAGGGACACCTTTCACTAGACCAGGGTGCTGAAAGCACCATCCAGCCTGGCCTTGAACACTTCCAGGGATGAGGCAGCCACAGCTTCTCCGGGCAACCTGTGCCAGTGTCTCACCACCCTCAAGGTAAAGAATTTCTTCCTCATGTCTAAGTCAACTCTATCTAATCATCAATCCATTCATTCAGTCCTGACACGCGATGTGCAAGAGACTGGCATGCATGCCCCACAAGGAGAAATTACAATGTAGAGAATCATCTCCACTTTCCTCTTACCTGTAGAAATGAATTTTGATTTGCTTCAAACCAGTCTCTAAACTCCCTTTCAATCTCTCACCTCCTATTGACCTTCTGCCTCTCTAGGAGGTTTCCTCTTCTTTGGAAGAAAAAACCCAACAGATGGAAAAAACCAAACAACATTGGTAGCTTCAATATCTTCTGGAAATTGTTTTTCAGTGTTTTCTATAGCCTTATAGTGTTTTCATGTTTAACTTGCCAGACTTTTCTCCCATATATAGATTCCAGTTTGTGAAGAGCTACTTGTCGTGCCTCTACCAACATACTGCAGAGCCATGGCAAGCTGCTATTTGGCTCCATCATTATACACAAATTTAAAGTTCAAGATCCCAGACTGAGCTGTAATGGCATGGTGCAGGTGAAGTGACTTCCTCCTGTAGTTTTCTCTTCTGGACTATGCATATTCATCTAAGTTCCAGGCATGGTTGCGAGAGGATAACAGAGACCACAAGCCACCTGCATAGAGGGAATGGTCTCAGATACTTGAGAGGGATGAACCTGGAAGACCAGAGTGCTGGTGTTCATAAATGGCATATCCAAACAGAGCATGTGGAGAGCTTTGTTTTAACTCCTCTTTCCTACTAAGGACAAAGCAGCCCTATGCAGACCACAGCTCCCAACATATAAGATTAAGGCAGGTAGCTGCACTCTCCCACAAGAAGGGCTCTTAACCTACTTTGCACCAGAACCTCCCTGGACTACACATTTTGGGAGAAGGGAGAAGAAAAAGGGAAGAGGATAATGGGATGGTAGGGGAAGAGTCCCACAGAGCATTACAACTTACTGCACATCCTAGATCCCCACAATACAAGAGCTCCTGACAGGAGTGCTCTCAGCCAGCACAGGGAAAATAATGATCTTTCAGTCCTTTCCCAGGAGACCAGGTCCAGGATTACCCTACTGATCCTTCCTTACTCCTGTTGCACCGTCCAATTCTGCATCTTCAACCCCCACCCCTGGCTTCTCTCCTTGATGTACTGCACACATGTGTACCTGCTAACCTTCGTGAGCTCAAGGACAAAGGGGACAGGAAGAGTGAACTCATGCCTTCTCACCACTGCCCATCAACTTTCACTGTATATCAGCAATGAAGAAAACACAAGCAACTCTTACATCTCAAGGGAAAACTGTTTCCTGGCTCTTGATTCAATGGAAACAAGAGCCAGGGAACAGCAATAAAACTCCTCTGCACATCAGACCATACCAGTTCTTTCACAGCCTCTCAGAATGCTTGCCTGGACTCCAGGGTCTTTAGATCAGGCTCAGAAAAGGCAGGTGGGAAAATGAACAGATGCAGCACAAGCTTTCCACCTTTAGATCTGCAAGAGCACAGGCACTGTCACTACTAAGAAAGGCTGTAGCCCATCATGCAGGGAAAAAAGCAACACAATTTCTCATGGACTTGCCTATTCCACAACATCCAGAACTTCAGAGCAAGACTAAAACGCTTTGCTTCAGATAGATTGCAGGTTATGAATGATGGGGTGATACCTGGTTGAATTATGAATCAGTTCCACACACTGCGCTCTGTTCCCTCCACTCAAGTGCCCAAAATGGCATATAGTCATGGTCACAGAGCCTTCTTTCCACATGTGCTTATGCTCAGCTTGTTTCATGTTCATTCCACACTCCTAATTTCAGTAAGTTACTTCAGGACACAACTTTAAAATGCTTTTCTGCATAATAACTAACAGATTGCTCAGACTTCACCACCAACGCCTCACAGAACAAAATGGAACATCTTGGCAGACAGAAGAAATAGTAAAAGCTGTATTTATTTTTCTTTCACAAAACAAAGGGAAAAAAGACAGAGGCTGCTTCGGTTTGATTCTCTCCTTATCAAACCTCAGAACATTGACTCTACAGCGGAAAACAAACAAACAAAAACAAATCACGCAATTTATCCAAAAAGGCACTCTCCTAGAATAAGCAGTGCTACATCAAGTCAGATATTCATTGCAGTGGACCCCAAATACTCCCATATTCAGTTCATGGTACTGCCACAGTACAGTCCCCTGTTATGCCTTTATGATTACCAACCAGCGTTATACCATCTGTGGTAAGGGTTCATAGTTCACTAAGAATGCTGTTATTTAGCCCAAAAAGCCCAGAACAGAAGGAATTACAGAAAGAGAAACCAAACCTTACTGACCACACACCAAACAGAGCTGTAAACTTTGCAACTGCTTCTAAAGAAAACAGTGAAAAAAACCCACAGGGTAGTGACAGTGGGAGTAGAGAGTGAAACCAGCATCCATTTATACCACTTAGTGTGCTGAAGAATGCGTATACAGTCAATATGATCTTCTAGTTCTCCACAAAGTTTTTGTTCTTAAAGATATTCAGTGTTGGGAGAGCTGCAGGCATTCAAAATCATGAATGCCTCCAGGATATATCATGAAACTAGGCAGAACGAAAAGGCAGCACTACATATATACATAGACACACATGTGATGCCAGCCACTGGAGGTGTGTTTACAGCGCCTCTCTCACTCCAGAGTAGTTACATGTGCACAGAACTCACACCCTGCCACACTCACAGGCAGGCATTCAGTCAAAGCAGCAGTAGTCTCCTATCGACACCAGACAGCTCAGCATTTGACAACTAGTGCACATCTTCCTTAACCTCCCATGACCATGTTCCCTGAGGGGCAGAGAACTGTTTTGTAAAAATTATGGGCAATTTGTCTTTCTCGTTTTTATGAGAAAGTCTCTTTCTCATCAAAGAAGAGGCAAACCTGAGAAAAAATAGAGACAAGTTGCATGCACAATCTTTTACGTTTCTGACCATTGCTTTGGCTGAACTGAGCAAACCTCACATTGCTTTTGGTTAACCTGAGAAACAGAAGAGGTCTCAGACAACTGCAGCCCTAGAAATCATTTGAGTCACGCTCAGAGGGCTTGCAGGAAACACCGTGTGAAAGAGCTGTCGCTTTGAGGCCAGGTGACATGGACAATCTGACTGACCTGTGTTCATCAGAGGGGCCATTGGACTGCCCCACTGCTGTTCCAAGGCTGTTCCATAGGAGACACACTAGGGGGAGAAAATATTTTACAGTACAAGAGGAAATGGCCAATGCTTTGCCCATCTGCATTAAGCCTGACAGTGCCAAGCTCATGTGCCTTACCAATCCCCTTCAGATTGTGGTGGGGGCCAGATGTAATGATGCTGATGGTCTCGATCATATTCTTGTTTCTCACTGCTCTTTCCCTGTTATTTTCTGACAAGAACAGTAAGAGCATCGGTAAATCCTTTTGGCCATAAACGGGCAGATGCTCTCCCACTGTTTGTCCAAGCTTGCCTCTGTGGTGGGAACCCTCAAAGGCACAACAGCACCTTGTGAAAGATATGTTAATTTTCTCCACTACAATTCAGGAAGATGCTCAGGGGGAAGAGTAAAACTTCCCACTGTCTTTCTCAAGACATCCTAGAAGAGATTTGTACTCCTAGACAGCGAATTGCAGGAGTACTCCAGGCTACTTGAAGAGGTCCACCATAAATGACTCGTAAAAGAATTTAGACAGTACAGGTTCCCTATCTGTCCTCTCTGTAACCTTGGAAATATTTGGAAATATAATGCATTTCTTTTAGGATACATCCAAGTGCTGAAAGATCTGGTGCTTCTTAGATGCAGTTACAGACATTTGGTCACAAAGACAAACTCAGTGTAAAAGACAGTTCAGCTTTTCCCATGTCAGGTACAATTTCAGGTGTGATTTAGGTGAGCTCTCCTGTTCATCGCAGGGTGTTAATTTGCCATTACTATAAAATCAGTCACTTCTTTGCAAAAGCTCCTTCTAAACAATGAGCTGGACTGAGATCCTCGTGCTCGCATTTGCACCAATTTTTTCCATCTTTAGACCTAGGACCTCAAACAGAGATTGCAGCATCCTGCTGCCTGCTCAGACCAGACATGGGAAAGTCTCCTCCACCAAAAACTTCAGAAGAGAAAGGAAAGAAAGAAAAAGAAGCTGCCTTAGCTCTTTCATGTCTATTTTCTTCTACACTTTTCTCAGGGCGCCTTCTTTAGCACACCCTTAACTTCCTCCCCAGTTCCTGTTCTTTGCTCTTCCACATTTTCATTGCCTTGAGGACCGCGCTTTAGAAGTCCTACGAATCAGTCAATGAGATACGCATTTCTACAAAGGCCTCTTGCAGGTTTACAGCCACAGAAAGGGGCCTTATTCCTCTGAAAAGCTGATGTCGGCTGCCACAAGCGGACCAGTATTTGCTCTTCTCCTGAGATTTCTTTGCCTGACCAAAGCAGAAGAAAGGTCTTTCAGAGAAACAAATGTTACTGGTAGGAAGTTATAGTCAAAACAAAGAGCTGCACAGACACCGGCTGAAGCTTCAGGCTCTACCTACACCCCACAAATGGCTTTTATCCTCAACTCTCACCTCCTCACTTCAAAAGAAGATTCATTTGTGATGGAACAGCTGGAGAGTTGTGAGCTCCCAGGCGACATCTCTAAGCTGACCATTGAGTCACTGCCATACGGAGTCCTTCTTCATGATATCGTACGTGGTAGGGCAGAAGTGAGAATGCAGTTGAGCCAGCAAAGCCTGGGACGTGATCTCTAATCTTGTCCCTTGGCTCTTCTTGTTCCATACATGCACTGCATAGGTGTTATTAAAGAGGTGGTGAAGCTCCGAGGAGCTGACCACTTCAAAGTATTTCTTCCAGTCCTGCCACCGAATGGGATAAAAAGCCTCACGGGGCAGAGCACTCACTCCTTTGCAGCTTGTACTGCTCCGTAGGCTCCTAATGGAGCACCACTTCTTAAACACACGTGTTAGGAGCTGTGGGCCCTGGTGTCCCCAGATCCAGCTGTTGTAGTTCTCCACAAAGTCCTGCATGCAAAGCTCCATGAACTTGTGTTTGGGCTGAAAGGACAGAAAGGCCCCATTCAGTACATACTTGGACTGGATACCAAACACATTGGTAAGGTTCTTCAAGTTCTTAAGCACAATGAAGTCTGTATCGAGGTAGATGCCACCAAATTTCCACATGATGACAATTCTGCAGGCATCAGACAGGACGGGTAAGAAGTAAGGCTCCCAGCGCTGCTGAGCCTGCAAGTACCACTTTGCCAGAGGTGTTCCAGAGAAAAGCTCTGGCAAGTCCAGGGGCCGGATTTCCACATTGGGGAAGCAGCTCAGCAACGAGAAGCCCCAGTGTTTGGGTAACGAGGCGTTCCTGTTTGCCAAGCCCTTCATGAGCACCACGACCCTTGTCCCAGGGTGCGTCCGTGCTGCTGACTCCACAGAGCACATGAACAGATAACTTGGGTCAGTTCGTTCCGATGTCTCCACAAAAAACACATTCCCTGGGGAAGGAGGGGGTCCACCAACAATGGCGCGTGGAGAAGGCACAGAGTTAGCACAGCGGACTTCAACAGGCAAGCTGTAGAGCTGGCCTCTGCCCTTAGGGTCCTCCACCATTCTCCAGTACAATATGATGGAGGCAAAGGACATGAACTTACAGGCAAGGATAAACAGAGCCCTGCGCTTGTGGCTCAGCACCACTCTGGTCAGTTTTGGGAGGCAGATGGGCATCCTGAGCATTCTTGCTCCCATCAGAGCCTGCTCTCCCACGACAGTTGTGATCTGGAGGGGAGGAGAGAAGAAAAATATATTGACAGGGAAGGCAACAGACCACGAGCCTTGGGACGGCACTATGGCAGAGCCACATGCTGAACTCTCCTTCATGCCAGTGTGCTTCAACTACGCCTTTAAGTCGCCTTTAAAACAGCACCCTGGCTTCTTCATGCCCTGTCACCGTGCCCACAGGGCTCTGTTAGACAAAACAGCCCTCAGGCTGTGAGGTTATGTGACAAAACTCATCTGTACATACACAAAATGCATAAAGGGACAGTGGCAGGAGGTGGAGCCCAAATAAACCCTGCCAAGTTTATTACAGGGGCCATCAGCCCTCGAAGTCCTATCTGCCAAGCCTAGAGGAGCACAATGGCAGGCAGGTTCCCACATTAGAGAAACAAGTACTGTGCCTAGGCCCATCCCCTGGCCCTCCAGGCATGAAAACCATCACCAGAAGCAGCTCTCTAGATCACCCTTTGGAGTAAGGGGGTCGCAGCTTAGGGGTAGGACATATTATGGGGTGAAGGTGAAGAACAGTTTGGAATTACACAGGACTTTCTATATTTAGGAACCAAAGGTTGGGCAAGACCTTAACTCGATGATTTTGGGAGGAACAAGAGTGGGAAAATAGAGACGTAAGCAGATGACAAGCGCCAGGTGCAAATAAACAGCCTGCTGGTCAGTATGCTTATCTGGTGATGCCCTATGCCTGATCAGGCTGTCTTGTCTTCTTATTAAATTCCTTTCTGACGCTTTCCTGGGTGAGAGCTTTCAATTCTGTGTACACATGTGCATACTGGGGTGTGAGCAACTGCAGGCTAAGCCCAGCTGCTGGAGGGAAGCACCTATGTGTATTCTCACTTGTGGACTTCCCTCCTGTCTAGCCATAGAGGGGAGAAGGATGAGGCTGTCAGTGCTGCCTGTGTTCATGTGGGTGCTCCAAGTGTCTGCCTGGCAGTTGTGTGGCCAGCCACCGTACAGTGATGTGTACAGCACATACATAGCACTCTATGGTGTATGTATGTGCTCTGTGTGTGTGTGTGCCTGCTGAATACATCTTCAGCCTCACTACTGTCTGGGCACGGAGCAGCAGCAGTCTCACCTCTCTTCGGCTGTTGGATCTGGTATGATAAATTGTCCTCAAGCAAAGATTACTCTCCTTCAAAAAATAAAACACAGTCAAACCTTTTCCTTTGTTTACCACAAACCAAGGCTGACCCTTAGTTCCCTGGATGCACACTGTGTTTGCCACTTATATAAGGAAATACAGCACTCGCGCCATTTTATCTTCATCAGTCTATATTTTCACATCAGTCCATTATTTTCAAACCAGACGTGTACACAGAGAATCCCAGGTACTGTAATTTTAGGTTCTCTTCCGCCCTCCAGTTTGCTGCCACACTACTGAACCTGGCACCTGACAGTGACCGGGACAGCTGCTTCTGAGTTTTTTCATTTCCCGAAAGGAGAAGCCAGCCTTCCCAAAACCGAGAACTCACGTAAAACCCCAGCGCTGTCATCTGTCCCTGTCCAGAGGTCTCATCTCCCACAATCACAGAATGGTACTTGTTTCCCTTCCATTTATTCCCCAATAATCACCCTGCGTCCCGTATTTGCTACAAAGCTCCACAACATGGTAGAAGCGTTCATTATGTTCCTTCACGCAGTACCTCCATTCTTGACCATGCTATTAATTTTATATTCAAGACTTTAGGTTTAGAGAACTTAACATTTTTCTTCACTGGAAAACAAAACCAAAACCAAAAACCAAACATATTTTTCTCTTCTTTCACCCTTTAGAACCCTTTCACACTTTGTGAAAGAGAATTGAACACTATGATTGGTGAGCCTTCAGTGCAGCAATCATGTTCGAAAGACATTCTTCTCTTTTCCCAGCTACTCTGCCCACAGTGCCAGACTCAAGCGTAGGGTGACACCTATATACATATCCTCCTGTCAGGCATCTACGTTGGGATACACAGTGCTATTTCTGCTTTTACAAGCCCAGTGTGACTCTCCTGGCCAGACCCCAAGTCCACACATAGATTCAACCATAAAGAGGTACGTTGCAGCAGATGGAAGAATAGAGCTGAGTTTATTTCCAAGAAATAGCCTTTAGCAGTCTGAAGTAAGGTGTGTCAAGGCACAGCCTAATGGAAGGCCACTGTCATCAGTGTGCCGATGCCTCCCTCAAAGCCTGCATCGTCAAAGTGGTGCCAGGCTCTTAATGAAGAAAAGCCAATAAGGTTTCACAAGGAACTATGTTCTTTAAAGAAAATAAAATAATACCAAAAAAAAAAAAGGTCCAAAAAATGAAAATCATTTTGGTGTCTTTTCTGCTTTAATCTCTGTTGCCCTTTTGGTAAAAGTTCACACAGTTTAAAAGAAATAAAACCAGTCCAATCCAACAGTGAAACCAGAAGTCTTGTGAGACAAATCAAAAACGTGCAGAACATAGGAGAGAACTCCATTATGCCTGCTACAGATAGCTGTGGGTCAGCTTAACGGAACAGAATTTTCCAGTTCAGATTAATCACTCTTCAGTTGGGGGTGGGGGGATGAAAAAGAAAAAGAAAAAGGAAAAAAAGATGAAAGAAAAAGAAAAATCTCCACTGACAGTTTTTTCTCTCTCAGTTTTTTTCTTCTTTGTCATCCTATGAGTCTTCAACACACCCGCAGACTCTCAGAGAGACTGCATTGGAGGGTAGACAATGACACATCATTCAGCTGGTAGCACCAGGCACTTGTGTGCTTGGGAACAGCCACATCACAGTGAGCTGCCATTCTTCTCGGTACCCTCTACTTTCCTTGAGACTCTAGGAGGGTAACACACATGTTCTTTCCTTATAGTGACAAGAAATAGCAAGACCCTGCCACCTCCTCTCCACCTCTGCTCTCCCTTTGCTCTCTACTGCTCTACCCATGTTTGGAAGGAAGGAGAGTGAAAGAGTGAGATTTATTTTAACCGCATTACACCTGGAGTACACAGCGTAGTTGCGGTTAGGCTTGCAGCAGTCACCAGCAAAGAGCTTGGGAATGGGGGGAGAAAAGAGATGGCCACACAACTTCACCCTGCAGAAATAACACATCAACGGCAGACGTCTGCTCCAGCTCTGCCTCACGAATGAATCTTATAGCCTGAAGATAATGCTTTGGAAATAAAACTGCACCTATTCTATGCCTTTTGCCCACGCAACTTGTTCAAAGGTCACCACCTGTGAGTGCCTGCAACTGGCCTGGTGCTGGCCCTCCTCTAGAAAGCTCTACTTGGGAAAATGCCAAAGCACTGACACCGCAGTACAGGGGCAACCCCAGTCACACACATGGAGAGGGGAAACTGCACAGATTACGTCCACATGGGCTTTGTACTGTTTAGCCATGCTGCTGCTAAACAATATTACATCCCAGCATATTTAATAGACTGCAGTAGGCAAAGAATTCTTGACTCAGAGAATTTAACTTAATTTATTACAAATTATCATAAACTTTTAATTACCAATTCAGATATGGGGGGAGGGGAGTGGATGAGGAAGTATCAACCAAAAATTAAACAACACTTTGGGAAACACATTTCCTCCCCTCTCCGCAGGCTCATCTTCAGCAAAACACCTCTCCTCCCCTCTATCCTGTTTCAACTTCCCTTTGTTTTCACTGTAGGTTACACTCAGTCTGTCCCAATTCCTTTGGTGAGGCAACAGGCACAGGAGGCTATGGGGCAGTGCATGACAGTATCTTTTGGCTGCTCCTTGCTTCTTACTGCTCCTCTGCTCCAGCATAGGTCATCCACAACCTGCAGCCCCTCCGTGCGTGCCTGCCCTGGCGCAGGTTCTCCATGGGTCATAGTCCCTCAGGGGTGTCCCTGCCCCAGCATGGTTTGCAGTGCCTCAAGGGTATCTCCTCCAGCACAGAGTGCTTCCTTCCAAGAGAGCATCTCCCTCCATGAACCCAATAGCATCCCCTTCTGCATGCCTTCTCCACTTCTTCCACCCTTTACTCCAGACGTGTCTACTATCGTGACTCCAGACATGACTCCGATCTCCTTTTGCATGTTCCCTTGTATCTCCTCTCACATCTCCTCCTGTCTCCTCACATCTTTGCTTTTGTGTCTCCTTTTTTGCCCTCACACACATCCTTTTGCATCTCCTGCCCCATGTCACCTTTTCATGTCCTTTTTTATGGCTTCTCATGTCTCCTTTTTTTTCATCCTCACATTTGTCCTCCTGTATTTGTCCTCTTGTGTGTCCTTCTGTGTCTCTTCCCATGTCTCCTTTCTGTGACTCCTGTCCCTAACAGCTTTCTTCAATACGTCTGAACAGAAGCACTGTGTCCTGCTCTGACAAGTTGCAGTTTGGATATGCAATGGGCTGGTTTTGTCCGGTTTGGAGTTGGCTGGAACCAGCTGGAACTAGCACAAGGCCCCTATCTACACAGCCCCTATCCCCACACCCTGTCAGCCATGCCTAATACAGAGTACCTTGCAATGTTTAAATACAGAGAAGCCCCTAAGTTGTTGGGTTTTTTTCCTGTAAGGATGAAATCTGGACTTGGATGTCGGATTACCAACTGGGGAACAGTCCTTCACTACATAGTGCAAACAAAACCGGATCTAAAACGCTATAGTGGGCAAGGTTACTGACTTCCTGACTGACTCATGTGTTTGTTTCCCTGTGTGGTAACATCTGCTTCCAAAAGTTCCCTGAACAATTAGTTAGAAATTTCTTAAACAAAAAGGAAAAAGAGTTACTGCGTCGTCATTTACCTGCTTGAAGCACAGAGGGCTCGCAAACAATGCACTGATGGCTTCACCTTCCAGAGAACTCACTTTATAACTTGCTCAAGCCTGTCAACAGCTTACTCTACCTAAACATCTGCTTAGCACGTGAAAGGGCTCTGCCTGTTAAGCTGGAAGTTAAGGACAAGGATGCCCCAGCACTGCCACCCACCCTTACATCCTTCAGAAAGCAAGGCTTTGTGTTGCAGCTAAGCCAACCTAAGGAAAAGCTCCCAATGAAACAGGGATTCCTTCGAGAATCAGAGGCAGAAAATTTCACGCACAAAAGAAACACAAAGCTTTTCTGGTGGTTTAGTTTACAAAGAACGGCTCAATTGAAGCACAAACCTGAGGCTGAGTAGTTAAGAGAGCACTAAAGCTCCCTCACCAATTCTCCCCAATGAACAGCGAGGAAATAACATCCCAGCTTGATTTCTTTTAAAGATACTCAGCAACTGAACAAGAAAAGAGATATCTCAGGCAATAAATGAGTGCAAAAGATTACAACAGCTGTTTTTTTTAGCAACAACAGCAAAAGCACCAGGGAAACCACAGGCTCCTCCAGGGAAGTGAAAACACCTCTAGAGCTAGAGCAAAAGCTCTATTTCTTCTATAATGTCTCCTATTATGCCATCTTCCTATCATGTCTTACCTGAAGCTACAAGAGAGCTGATGGTAATACACCACTGAAGTCCCATCTAGTAATTTTGATTGATGAGACAAAGCAAGAGGAATGACCACAACCACAGAAATGACTGCCACACCAATGCAAACATGCAGCTGCATTTGTTTAAAATTCACTCATGTTTTTACTTTAGAGATGCTTTGTGTCAAAAAAGCAAAACAAACATGAATGAGCGCCGAACAAGGATTTTCCTGGTCCTGTCAGGAAGAGGTGCTTCAAGACTCTGCTGGGAAAACACAGAGATGATTCAGCAACAAACAGGTATGACAGCAATGAGAGTCAACCGGTCCTCCCTCATGGAAACCAGACTGCACTGTCCCATGGGGCAGGGGCCAGATCTGTTGAGGTCATTTACTGTGGTGCACACACCATGGAATAAACTTGTTATTTTCAAGTACCTTTAGTATAGTACTTTCTGTGCAGGACAGTGTGTCACATCCCAGCATCAACCACAACATCCATCCCAGAAAGTGACCTTCACATGCTGACAGATGCCACTCTCACTTCAGCCCCAATGGTTAGCTAACCACGGCTGAAGCAATATGCTGTTGGCTCAGCAAGGCATAGAGCATGCCATTCAAGAGTTTCCATACAGCAGATGTGGCTGCTGTTCACTGAAGGTGGCACTGCAGAAGTTCAGAGCACTTCTACACAGACCAGGTTAAGCGCTGGTCTTAAATGCTTTGTTAAATATGCTCCCTAATATCAAGTTTTCCCAGATCAGCATTACAAAAGATTCAGATTCTTTTTACTGCTGCTTCACGAAGAAAGTCAAAGCCCAATTCCATTCTTCTCTGCTGACGTGTTTTAGCCCTTGTTTTGTTTATCTCAGAAAGCCATGACAAGCTTTTTTTGGGGGGTGCACATATAGTTTTTCCTCTAAAAGCCACTGGAAACAAAAGTCACAAGAAAATACAGGCAACCTTTAAAGTCTCAAACTAATGTCAAAGGAGAATTGTCAAGATAGAGTTTTAAATAGCATTTGGTGCAACAAATTAAACATATCAAGTTTGAATCTAGAGCTAAGGGAATTTAGAATAACCAATGGGTTATTCCCATCAAATACGTTTGGTGTGAAGGCACCCTAAAGTATAACCAAAAAACCTGAAAATGGCTGCTGAAAAGTTTACATAAATCCCAGTTGCCAGTCACTGTGTTTCAGGGCGGCTTCAGGTGCACATTTCCTTCCTTTCAAGCGCAGTGGAAGACAGAAGCTTGACAAGCTTTCACCAGGAGCAAAGTAGGAAAAAAACCAGAGCTAAACATTACACAAATTGTCAAAGCGAAGTGTGCATCATCTCTCAGTGCACAGACCATACGCAACACTGCTCTGCACTGTCCCTCCACTTTTACCCCTTTGCTCTTTCATGTTTCCACATTTGCCAAGAAAGTAAGTAGGAAGCGATATTCTGAATTATTACTATGGACTGTGGAGAGTTATGGTCAAGGGTGCTCTTTAGAAATACTTGGAATAAGGCAGCCTGCTGCAGAGAGGTGGACAAAGGACTCACGTTTGGCACCATGCTTTTTGGTTCTCCTCCCATGATACAGATTATATGGAAGCAGATGCAGGTCAATCTGTATGAAGCCATTCACAGAGTCATAGAATAGTTAAGGCTGGAAATAAACTTTAGATCACCTAGTTTCAATTGCCCTGCCATGGGCAGAGACACCTCCCACTAAACCATGTCACCCAAGGCTCTGTCCAACCTGGCCTTGAACACCACCAGCAATGGAGCATTCACAACTTCCTTGGGCAACCTGTTCCACTGTCTTATTCACATGATCGCAACCTAACAAGGAACCATGGTGGCCTTTCCAAAGGGTACATCACGTCCCATTGGGAGCACAAAGCAATGCGATGAGCGCAGTGGAGTGAGGAAAGATGCCTGGGTCACTGGGTGGCACAAAGGAGAGAAGGAGCATTTATGGACAGACCTGGTAGAGAAAGGCTGGCAACATCAGGAACCCAGCTAGAGTGCATAGTCAGACTGACCTCTTTCTTTTTACCCAAAAGAGTACAGGACCATCTTATTCAGCCCCCTTTCAAGAAGTTTCCCAATGGTTTTTTTGTAGAGCTTAGTATTTAGGTCTTCTTTAACTGAAAGGAGCAGGTTCTGTACCTCACAGCTTTTAGCTTTCAAGAAACAGACAACATAACCCCCTCATCAATACTTAAAATAAAAAGAAGGCAGGATTTGGCTGGAAAGTAGAAACAAACAAAAGGGACAGATGCTAGCAGTAGATCAGCTAGCAAACTGATACAGCCCTTTGCCATCAGCAGCTTTCAAATAGTAGTTTCCTATTACTGTATTTGTAGAAAGCCATGCACACTCATAGTATAATAGGACTAGAAGCTGTGTATAAAATTGAACTCTAAACGCTATTTTAACCCTCACCACTCAGTAAGCCACTGGCACGTGGCTGGAAAAGCAACAGCTTTTTGGAATGATGTGCGCATACGAGGAGACTGTGGGAATATGGAAGTCAGAACTACGCCTGGTCAGCAAGCATGCAAATCTTGTTAATCTCCAGTATTACTGCTGCCTACAGCTTATGCAAGGGCTTCATAGCAGATCTGGCAAACGTGCTGAAGAGATGCTGTCCTATTCTACAGGGGAGTCAGTTGTTAATGCTGTTGGATGCCCAGTTGCATCCAAGTGAAGAAATGTAGTGTATCAGATCATACTAATGATTAAATACTTCAAGCCTAATAGACTGATATATAGTGATTTTTCCTTCTTCTAATCTGTACTACACTTTGCATTTGTAAAATCCTGAGACACACTGGAGAGGAAAGATGGTCCAACAGTAGACTACACATGAATTCAGAGGATTTCTACCTATTTTACTGATCTGGAACAGCTTTCTTACAGCCCAAGGAACAGGTCATTTAAAATCCAAACATAAAACCTCACGTCCTATTTGAAGCCATAATGAAATCGATGTCTAAATTTCCTCAATGATCTCAGGGGTTGTTTTTCTGTCTCTAACACAACCTTCCTCCCGTGAATATGGAAGAAGTGCTTTCCTGTCTGACAGAGCCACTGCAAGGCTGAACATATTAAAGACTGGGAGATATTAACCCATGTATCTTGCACAGATGGGAGGTTTTGTGCAATTATACAAAAATAAAGAATGCGAACACTGTGTGAACACTTTCCGTCGAATAGAAAGAATCTAAATACTAACATGTTTATACTTAATCCTTTGCTCGCAGGGGAGCGATTGGCTCACAATGCCATAACCTGAAGTTCCACCGGACCTTATTTAAGCAGAGTTCCCAGCCCCAGTTTAAGGTAATTGTGAAAGCCAGAGGAGACAAGGGAAGAAGTGAGTTGCAAGCAAAGAAGTGAGCTGGTAACGAATCACCCGTTTCCCAGTGAAAGTACTACACAAAATGAACCTTGTGAATCTGTGCTGGAATCTGAACAGCCCAGCAACGTAAGGAGTTTGAGTGTTTGCTTGGCCAGGACTGCCTGTGAGAAAAAATGAACCCCAGGCGAGAGCAGAGAAAGGGATCCCAAAGCCAGAGACAGAGTCCAAGCTTTTAACAGCATGGAAAGTGCAGCTTTTAGGGAGCTAAATGATAGTACAGCTATGCTGATTTACTGAGGGCCTGCCAGAACAGACAACAGGGGTGTCCCCAACCTCTCTTGCCATCACATAATGGAGACACAACAGTGCTTGGTAGCAAGGCTTATCCAGCCCTATACACTTCTTCTCTGGTCTCCCCTCTATGTATGGAACAGGCATGGTTTTATATGGTAACTATGACTGGCACACAGTCGCTTCTCTCTATACTAATGACCTAACAACTGCAGCAAAAGTAAGATGGAAGTAGAATTACTCATAAATACCTCATGCCAAAGCATCTGCTGATGATGCAACAAAACCAGGGCAGTGGGTAACTCATTGGATAACTAATACTTGGCTCCCTCCTCAGGCTTTTCCTTGAAGCTCCTCTGACCCTGCTGTGACTGGCCCTGAAAGCTAAGCACCAGAAAGTCCATTCTGATGCAGAGTTTGGTTTCCTTACTTCTGTAGCTCCCAGAATTGGTTTTGCTCCACTGCCGGGTGAGACAGGCACAAATACTGGCACAGGGAAAGAAAGATGCAAGAACAGGCAGCCAGGGGTCTGCATCCTTCTAATATTGCTGAAACTTAGTTGTGTGGTAACACCAAATTGCACACTGAGGCCTTCACAGTCCGCAGCTACTGAACTTGCCCCCAGGTACCTCTGAGAAGATAAAACTTAATTAGAGCCACTGTCAGATGGAGACGGTGCCTTGAGAGCCAGTAGAAATCCTGTGAGAAGGAGAACTTGGGGCATAGCTACCGGAACTACACACTAATTCATGGCAGGCAGACTGCTCTTCACCCAACATTACACTCTCGGGCCCTCAAGGATGACTGCCATTTCTGTGTTGTCAAGTGCACACGAACAAGAGGATGGCCTTCACGTATGACTCCTTAGCGCTCCCTCCTACAGAGACTTGAGATGCTGCTGAATTGCTACAAGAACCAAAAAAGCGGAATTAGAGTTTTGTAAGGTTTGCTCCTGTCCTTCATGCAACAAACCCCATGAATAATAAAGAGTGCAAAATCATTGGAGATCAGCAGAAGACAGAGAGGGTTTCTTCAGGGTTAAGCAACATCCAGTCTATTCTGAGCAACTTCTCGCATGTTAGGAAACAGCGTGTTATTTTCACTGGGATAGTTCACTCTTAGCCAGAGTTTCTAAATTCACCTTCTTTCCACAGCTGCAGTTTTAGTAGTCTTACTACTGTGAGACTTCCTACTGTCGTCTTACTACTGTAACTATTGCATATTTTCTCACACCTCTTCCACTGGGGCTTTCTTCCCCTTCTTGCCACAGTAAGAGTTTCTACAGTTCTATTGCGAGTCTCGATCTTTCTTCCTCAGACTTTACCCCTGCTCAGAGTCCAACGTTTTTCAGGGCACGTCTGCCTGGGAACATGCCAGCCAACTGCATCCTCCTCTGCCACAACTTCTGCTGTTTTTCCACCCTCTCGCCCGAGCCAGTCCGTCACTGCTGTCAGAGAGGAATTCCACATTTCTCCACCCCATCCAACTCTTTTCTCCTTCTATTGTGCTGCTGCCATCCCGCCCGGACTCACAGCATGAGGGTTTGACTGAGCCCCTCTCAAGTGGGATGCTCCCATCTCAGGTGGGATGGAGCACTTTCAGGGGCTGGCACTGTACGTGCAGCTCCTTTTTCCCGGGGGTGCTATATTTAACCGCACCTTCCCAGCACCCTCAACAGCGCTGCCCGCACAGCAGAAACCCTCACAAAGCTGTGCAGGGATCCGAGAGAAGCTCCCCTTCACAAGCCTCAGCCGAAATGCCTCATTGCCACTGGGAAGACCTCCCCGCCGTCCGCAGAGCTCCCGCCGGGCGCGGCAGCCGCACGGAGCAGGTCAGAGCTGCCTGGGGGTCCCGGCTGAGGGCGGCACGGCCGCCAGCCCGTCCATCCGTCCGCAGCCTGGCAGCCCTCCCGGACGCTGCTCCCGAGGAGGCGAGCAGAGCTGTGTCGGGACAAGACTGCGGGCAGGTCGGCTCCAGCCCGCACGTAAGGGCTGCGGCCCACCGCCGCCGTGCACCGCTCATGGAGAAGTTCCCCGTGGAAAAATGCACTTTTTCCTAAGCGGCGAGGGAGGACGAGGCCGCCCAGCCTCGACCCGCCGGCAACCCGAGACCCGCCGCTCCGTCTCGGGGCTGCGCCTCCCTTCCCGCTGCCCTGTCCTTTGCACCCGGTGGCCCCATCCCGGCTCACCTTCGCTCCTCGCCCTTCGAGCACCGCGGCTTCCTCCGC
Organism: Myiopsitta monachus; assembly: GCA_017639245.1. Classification (NCBI taxonomy): domain Eukaryota; kingdom Metazoa; phylum Chordata; class Aves; order Psittaciformes; family Psittacidae; genus Myiopsitta; species Myiopsitta monachus. The sequence continues at coordinate 85,313,685 of CM029920.1, forward strand.
AGCGCCGAGCGCCAGCGGCGGCTCCCGCCCGTCTCCCCCTTGCTGGTCCCGCCTCCGGCCGAGCCCGAGCCACCTCCTTCCAGGGCAGTCCCGTCGGGGGACCGTACCCGCTACTGCTCACCGGAGACGCGGGGCCGGACCCGCGCCTCGGTGCGAGTGGCACTGCCCGCCCCTCCCCGGGCACGGCCGCTGCTGCCCTGGGGGAGGTGGTTCGGGGGTTCATTCATAACGCACCGCTTCAGAGTGCTGCGCGGCTTTTTTTGTTTCTTTTTAATTTCTTTTTTATCTCACTCTCTCCTCCCCTCCTCCGGGAACGTCTCCTTTACCCACGGCTGGTCGGGAGCTGCCAATCCGATCCACGCTCTCCATCCCAGCCTTACCTCTTGTCACGCTGCGATGTATCAAGAGGAGATGGAGTCACGATGCGTGTGGGTGGTTGGCAGGGGATTGATTAAATCGACCCTGGTCAGAGACCTGACAGCCTGAAGGGCTCGTAAATCGCGGAGAGGAGGAGCAGGGGAGGCTGGGCGCTTCCCCCATCGTTAGGGAGAGGATCAAGAAGCTGACACGAGTCACCAAAGGTGTGAAACTCAAAATGTCAGCTAAAACCCAAACAAAAAGCAACCCGCAGACCAGCTGCTTCCATAGTGCAAAGCAAGTTTCGTATCTACCCTCAGGCAGGAGGAAGTTTCACCTAAATCAGTCCCGGCAAATGATTGCTTAACAAGTTCTTAATGAGCGCGAATAAAGAAGAGAAATTGGGGCTTTCGTTTAGAAAAGCACTTTCAACTACAGGGTGGAGTCAATTTCGAGATTCTGGGAGGGAGGTTAGGTGATAGTTTAGGAGGTAATCCTTCCTGGAACAGGGGTTGGACATAAAGCTCTTTCCAGATGCCTTCCAGCCCTGTTCTTCACAATTCCCATGATGGAGTACGTTACTTATGTGTTAGAAAACAGTGCACCTATGACAAACATTTCCTGGAAATTTTCACATTGTTTTAAATGAAAAACGTGTTTTCCCTGCAATTAAGTAGTCTGAAACTACTCCTTTCCCCAATGATATTAACCTGTTTCTAAGAATAGGTCTTAATCAAATTTGAAGATAAATTAATTTCAATATATTCTTCTCTGCCCCACTGAGTACAATTTGGATTAACAAAACAAGAGTTGCTACTGACGGTGTCAATACTCACCTTCTGTGGAGTCAGGGTTTGGATTAGATGACCTCCTGATGGTCTTTCCTACCCAGTGTTTCAGTGTTTCCCAGTGCACGGGCAGCACCCTCAGCAGCCCACGACTGAGTCCAGGGATGCTGTTCCTCACCTGATGCCTGGGTGAAAGCAGGTGTCAGGCACAGGGGAAGACACAACGGGTTTGTGAAGCTGGGCTGGGCGCATTCAGGGGCAAACAGCCACATCCTGGAAGCTGGCAGGGCAAGTGCAGGGCGAGCACAGCTCTGATGTATGTAAATACCCTGTGGGATGGTAACAAAGTGGGGAAGGAGGATCTGAAGCCAGGAGATGTCTCCAGAAGATTGCCTTAGCCAGGTTTTGGCTCCCATGGGGCTGCTACAGCAGGGCTAGTAGTCTTGGTCTATGGACATGGAGATGCACCTAAGCAGCAGAACTTGGATCATCCACATGCCTCTGGGCCACTTTATCATTAGTTCCTGAATGGCCACTGGATTGGTCTGGGTTTGTCTTAAAGCACTGATGTGCAAGTGGCACAGCTGCCCTGTGCTTGAAGGGGGCAGTGACCTGGTGTGTAACCCAAGGATGCCAGCCTGCCCTGCTTGTAAACCAGGTCTGGGGTACACTCAATCTCAGGGAGCCAAGACAGGATGCAGAAGGGAAATGACCAACCCCCAGCCACCATAAAGAGCACAGCACCATGCAAATCCTCCTCCAAAGCACCCGGCAGAACAGAGCAGCACTACCTGTGAGCTAATTTCGCAGCTGAAAAATCACTTGAGTAAACAGATTTCAAGTACTTTTAGCCTGGCTTTGATTTGATGAGCAGTTTCCTACCTGCTCTGTCAGCCAGAGAGGTGGCTTTGGATTGAAATGGGAGAGGAGAGCTGCTGCAGCTGGTTGCTATGACATTACAGGTGGCTTCATCCTCACCCCTGTTTCAAAATAAGCCAGCAAGCAACCAACCAAGGCTGAGACCAGCTGCTGGAAAGGTCTGTGTGACAGCCACTAAGGTGCTGGTGCTGGAAAGAGCTCACGCAAAAACTACTCCTATGAAAGAAGTTCAATTACAGCGCTGGTTTCAGTCTGGGAAATCAGGAAATGGCTTACCAAAAGTGGGTAGGGAAAAGGGCGCAGCATGGCTGGCACTCAGTGATTAGATTGTAAGGTCCTACAATTTGGGCAAGGTAGGAACAGAAGGTGGAGGAGGACGGACATGCCACAGGGTTTGGGCTGCCTGCATGCAATGCAGGAAGAAGGAAAGAGGTCAGCAGTGTCATTAAACCCCTGCAGTATGGGTCTCCCAGGTATTACACAAGCTTTACTGCCGTTATATGCACTTCCTCCTTGACAGGCACAGTCTTGACCTTGGGGCTGTTTTAACCTGCCTGAGGGTTGCCTCCTGCAGGCACTGGGACATCTGGTGCAGTGCTGCTCCTGCCTTTCCATCCAGCTCCTCCTTGGGGGTCACACTGGGGTGGCAGCTTGTCCACAGGGGGCTGCAGATGGTGTCTTGGTGGCCAGGCTGAAAGAGCTGCATCTGCTCTCCCTCCTGCTTTTCAACCTCAGCTGCTGGCTTTGCTCCTGCTGTCTCTCCTAGCATTGGCTTTAAGCAAACCCTCTCATGATGCACTCACCAGCCCTTATCCACTCTGCTGAGAAGAGCCAGATTGCAGACTGAGACCCTTAAATCACGTGCCATTTTTGTGCTACAGTGCCAAAGGGACGGTATTCCTGATCAGCCACAATGCCATCAAAACCGGAGCATGCTCCTGATGCCAGGTTTTCTTTATCCAATTTGTGTGAGAGGAAAGAAGAATAAAAAACCCCTAAATGGCTTTGCTAGCAGACACCCCTTGAAATGAAGTTGCTGAGCCTCTACCAAGAGATCATTTTTTTTAAGTGAAGTTGGCAGATATGGATAAATCCTTTCAGAAGCATTAGTTTGGTGTTGTTAGGACACTGTCATATGTATTGATCAGTATGCACCAACAAGGGATGCACTCTGATAAATCTGGCCAATTGAGTCAAGTGTATTGATAAGTGCTGTATCCAGCAAGTGGATTAGAAATGAAGGTGTGATAAGAGGGGAGCTGGAACAGCGTGGTACCTTCAGGCAGAAGGCAGGATGGCTGCTACATGATTCAAGCCTGAAGGGAGATGTGCTGCCACAGGTGAAAGAGCTTTCAGCTGTACTAAAGACCAGGAGCCATCTGCTTTGCACAAGAACAGGCCAAGTGTGTCTCCAATTCAGCTTTCTAGTGGCCAAGCTCACTGGGGACAGGAATTGGAAAGGGTGACCCCCCATGCATCTGCAGCTGGCAGCAGGGGAGATGCAGGAAGATCTGAAAACATTTGAGTGAGTGGAAATCAGGGGTGGTTTTCCCTCTCTATAGGAGCCTGAGATTGCAAGAACTGTCACTGGCCCAAGGCCAAAGTAAAGGAATACTGAATTAATAATCAGCACCAGAACATATTTAAAAATGTTGTGCTGATTGTATTAATTCATTTTAATTTCTATTGTATTTAAAGAACTCGAAATTCAAATAATGTTTCAAAGGCAATAATTGCTTTAAGTTGGAAGAAGAACATTTGCTAAGAAAGTGCCCAATTCGGATTTTTTTTGTCCACCTTTATTTCCCCACACCGTATTTTCTTTTAATCTTGATATTCACTGAAATTTACTCCTTCCTGCAGAAGGCCATTTGGAAATTCCCAAACTGATTCATCAATTATAGCAATGATTTCTAGGGCAAATTTAGTAGCTAATAATAAGGGCCCTAATCTGTAAAGCAGTGGCTGGTAAGAGTTGCCAGTTCCCATAAATCAAGTGACTCTGATTTGGGCGCTGAGATTAAGTTACAAACAGACGGTGTCTGACTCTCCCCTGTCCCTGTGCTTACATATATTTGTTAAACAATTATCAGAGTAATGCTACCATCCATGAGCATAACATGGAGTTTTCCCAACACAAGGAAAGCAATAGCAGCATTTCCCAGCTCCAGTGAACATGCAATAAAATACTGTTTTTCACACCTTAACCTACTTTGGGGTGTACTTGTAATTAAGACAGCAAGGACAGTCCTAAAAATAACTGACCATTGTGTTCCTACACAAATAGAGGTCATCAGTAAAGCCCTCTGTTACTGCTTGTTCAATGAGGTCTTTAAGGATATCTCTTGAGTTAAGTATTACACTTAAAATGGGAAACAGTCTTTACTCCGAGGCTATTTGGAAGTAAAATCCATTTAGGACTAGAAACATGGGTGGATCCAGAATGTCCATTTCCAAAATATCTGCCTGGCTTGTTACTTGACCTGGGGCTGCCCTCTCAAGGTCCTAATGCACCTTCCAGAGTGAGGATGGTCTACTCTGAGCAGGCATTTCCATTCAAGCAGATGTGCCCTTGATATGAAGTAGATGTACCATTTTGGTGTGAAACTTTAAAAGCAGCACAGGAGTGTCTGAGATTTCCGAGCCACTGAAACTAACTTGTGAAACAGGCAAAAAAACCCCTCAAGTACAGGAATAGGTATGGATACATTCACGCTCATCAGCCAGCTCACAGAGATATTGTGTAATAGAGCATGCTTTCCACTTCTTTGTGTGTTGCAAAGGGTTTGACATTTGTCTGTGCTAACTTGTCTGGTTTTCCGGTTGCTGGCATCTCTCCTTGGTCCCACCTTGGTCCCTGTTGGTCCAGCTGAGCAGAGCTCCAGACTCCTAAGCATGAGGCCAGAGTCCGAAGGATTAGCAGGTGCTCAAGCACTGACCTAGCCATGTGCTACACGTGCTGCGAAAGCCAAAAAGCCCACTGCACCTACACAAACTAGAAATTACTGGCTCCCAGTGAAATCTATCCAGCCCCAGGATGGAGCATGACAGCAGGGTTAACAGGACCACCGAAATGCCACACTCACAGAGGATTTTTCTCTCCCCCTGAGACACCCAATGCCAACACACTGCACTTATCAAGCCGAAGTGTTTGACTAATGAAATAGAGTCCTTTTGTTCACACACAGAACTGCTGCTGTTTCTTGAGGGTTTCCGGATCTCCAGCAGGTTGTGGGCAGCTGGTGTTGATTACATGAGGTTTTCTGCAACTCATCCTCTCCTTCAAATTTAACAGTATTTCAACAACCCCAGTGTTCTTCCTGGGCATCGTGTCAGGCTCGATTTTGTTTGGTTTTAATTTGAAAAGTAGAATTGGTAACGCATGCGTAATGTTTGCCGTTTCCTCTTATCATTTGTCCTAGCCACCTGGGGATTGATAAGGAAGGAGGAGTGGGCATAAAAACCAGAATGGCTTTCTGCAGTAGTCATGGAGTCAGTAAACATGTCAGGATCGCACTATTCCTCCTCCTGACCAGTGCATAACTCAATATATTCACTAATGATATCAGGCAGGTCTGCCTTAAGCCCTTGATACAGCAACAGAGAGAGAAAGAGAGATTTTGCTTGCAGTGGCAGGGGCGGACTAGGAATTAATCACACCTCCATGACTGCAGGGCTCCCAGTCCTGGGAAGACAAACTGCCCCTGCCTTGGGAAATTGTTTTCCGGGAGTAAGAGCCCGGAGCAGGCTCAGCCTTGGGGTCATCTTAGGAGACCTTGCATGTTGGACGTCCCCCACACAGTGAGGTTGGTGCAAACAGGAGGTGCCCACACTTCCCCCAAAGCCGCTCGCGCTCAGTGCTCGCCCACTGCAGACAGCTTGCTTGGGGAGCTGCATCAGGCAGGGAAGCCTTGATAGGCAGTGCACATTTTTGCCTTCTCTGGCTCGGGAATGAACACAGCACCCACCATGCAGCAGGTTAACTGAAATAAAATGAACCTAAAATAAAGCAAAGCTAACACCAGCAGAGCTGAGCGCAGCGGTGCAGGGATGGTCAGCTGGGGAGGCCGCGCGTGTGTGTGTCACAAGGAGGTGAGGTTCAAAGGACTCAAGGAGGGGGTGTAGAAGCTCATACCCTCCACAGGTTTTCCTCAAGAACATCTAAGGCAGAAAATGCCGGTGTCGCCGTGAGGCAGAGCTCTGGTTCTGGCCCTGGGAGCAGCAGGGACAGCTGAGAGATCCCACTGGAGCCAACATCTGCTGAGAGCATGGTCCCTATGCCAGCCTCTTCCCAGCCCTTTTGCTCCGTGAGTAAAGGCACAGGCCCTAAAAAAGGCACCTTCAGCTCTTTCCAAAGTGGAACTCATTCCATGAGCTGGCAATACACCTGGTGCTGATGGCAGGCAGCTGCCGCCCAGCCAGGTCGGTCATTCCTGCTGCACCCTTCTTGTGCCTTCCCTGCACCCTAAGGACTTCGAGGGCTCCTCTTCACAGAAGTGTCACAGGTATCAGGCAAAGCCTCTCTGTGTGTTTTACGCCCCTTCTGCTCTGTTCAACTCCAAGACCAATGCTGTGGCCAGGCAGTTCCTGCTGCCCATGGCCACTGCTCCTGCCTGGGGAATGGTCACCCAACAACATCCCTGTTCCTGCAGCTGGAAATGGCCCTGCCAACCACCCTATGGCTGAGGAGCCATCCAAAACCCCTAATGCTGCTGCGCACAGGTAGCAGTGAAAGAGCCAGGATAAGTAATGGCACAAAGACCAGCAGCAAAGCAAGGGGTTGCCGACTGCCAGTGCAGGTGGTCTGAGTGCTCCCCCCCTGCAGACCCAGCCCTTGCATTTATGTCACCTGCTCCTGGCCCCTCTGCTGAACAGGGACGTGCGGACCCTAGGGAGTAGCTCCCAAGACAGCAATCTATTAAAGCAAACATGAGCAGACCCCGGGGAGATTCTGAACATGGCAAAATGGGAACCACGATGGCTCAAAAGGGGCTTCCCAATGCGCACGTCAGCTGTCCCTGAGGTGGCTGCCAGCAGGTCAGGTACAGGAGCCAGTGCTGTTAGTCATGGTCACTGAGGCCAGAGCTGCCTTCTTGCGCTCTTACGTGCCCCACAAATACGTTAAAATAACAGTCAAGACCCCTCCTGGGGCTCGGAGGATACTTACATCATTCCAGGGGCACAGACACCTTTGGGTCCTAGCTAGCAACTTCCTAATCAATGGATCATTACAGCAAAAAAATACACGTTTGGATTCACACAAAATACTTGGTTATTCTGCCAGGCCACTGTGCTGCACTTAGTGCCCTGGGCTCCTGCAGTCAGCACAAAGCTGCTGCACACCTGTATGGTGCACCTCTCTAATTCTGCTTATCCCCTCTGCTCAAGATCCCAGGTCTCCTCACCGTTCCAATCGGCTGTCCCTTCTCAGTGGGGTAACATCTACCCACAGGATCCTGCCCACTGACCTGATCTGGTTGCTCCGAGCTCTTTCTGGGCAGGCAGACATACCCCACAAACCCCTGCAGTGCACCTCAGCGGCACCCCTGCATGCCCAAAGCCATGGCCCAGGCACACCGAGCAGGGACAGGACACCGTGTTGCACACAGCTTGGTCCATCACCCCATGAAGCACAGGGTTCCTCGTGTGGATGATCCTGGTCAGCCCTTCCCTTGGCACCCCATTTTCCAGCTCTGGCTCTCACTCTGGCCCTGCAGCCAGCCCAGCCTGCAGAGATGATGCTGAGCTCCTGCGGAAGCCAGCCAGGAGCTTCACGGCACCCTTGGGTGATCCTGCTTGTTCAGCTGCAGGAGGCAGATTGCTTCATCTGAACAACTTAATGGCAGCTAATGACGGCACGGTCCTCTGGCACTGCCTGGTCAGGATGCTCCTTCCACAGGCCTTGAAAATACACAGAGCGTTTTGAGCCTCAGTGGTAGCTTGTAAGTGCCTGCCTGGAATAGGTCTTTAAGAAATGAAAACCCCCCCAGACCCATAATGAGGAGCAGCAGCAGCCATGTTTTCAGCTTCTTAACCCTCGAATCCCCCCCCAACCTTCCGGGGAAAACATTTTTCTGAAGAAAAACGAAGGAAAGGGTAAGGGGAGGGGGGAAGGCAGAAGAAAGGCCACCCACTGCTGTCTGCCTGGCAGGGCTTTACTCAGCATATGGGTTTCGAGTCTTGGGTCTCAGCCAGGGGACTGTGAGTTGTGTCAAAATGTGGGGAGCGGGCTCTTCCTGCTCTGTCCTGAGAGCAGGGATGGACCTGAAGTGATTTTTAAGTTGCCTGTGAAATGGTGTGCTGGCTTTGCAGATCGCATTCTTTCCCTTTTTCTAATGATGCCAGGGGATCACCTCGCCCATGAACATGAGATCATCTGGGAAATGTCATCCAGAATGTTATTCCATGTGCCAGCGGGATATTTATAGATGAAGTAAAACATGCTGTCATGATCGAAACAAGGAAAGGTTGCAAGGGGGTGGAATGCTTCTGCCCCTGTCTCTGTGCGTGGCTTTGCCCAACAAGGGGCTGCCAATGGCTGGTGGTCCCCCCTTAGCCATGGAGTACCATCACCCCCCAGAAGTTGAGTGTTCCCACCACTGGTGCAGGACCAGCCAGACACGTATGCCCAGCTGCAGTGCAGGGTGCAAGACCGTGCACACTGAGGCACCCCATTTTGTGGGCAAGCAATGACATGAAGCCATGGTCCTAAAGACAAGGGAGACATCCGCTCCTCCAATGTAGATGTGGATGGCCCAGCCTCTCACTCCCACCTGCATCCAAAATGGGCTGAAATACGTCACTGACTCATGTGCAGCCCCTCCACCAGTTATGGTGGTGGCTACAAATGGTTCCTGCAAACCACCACCACCACCGCGTTTCCTCACCCTCAGAGATGTGTGTGCTGATAACAGAAACCCAGCAACTTCACTTGGTCTTCACCCATCCTCCAAAACCCTGCTTTGATACAGCAAGCTGAGGAACTGAAGGTTTTCATCTCCAAAGCTCATCAGTTTTGAAGAGCAGATGGAACCACTTGAAGTGGAATCATAGAATCATAGAACAGTTTGGGTTGGAAGGGACCTTCAAAGGTCATCTAGTCCAATGCCCTGCAGTGAGCAGGGACATTCAACTAGATCAGGTTGCCCAGAACCACATCCAGCCTGGCCTTGAATGTCTCCAGGGATGGCGCATCCACCACCTCTCTGGACAACCACTTCCAGTATTTTACCACCCTCACTGTAAGGAATTTCTTCCTCATGTCCTCCCTGAATCTCCCCCTTTTAGGTTAAAACCATCACCCCTTATCCTATTGCAACAAGCCCTGCTAAAAAGTCTCTCCCCATCTTTCTTATAGGCCTCTGCAGCAGACATGCCCTACTGCCACCAAGGTCCCCCTCAGCCCTTCACCCAGATTTGCCGCGTTTCACCTCTCTCTGCATCAGCTGGGATGCCCAGCAGTGCAACCACAAAACCCTGCACAGCTCAGAAGCGTGTATCTTCTGGACACAAAACAAGATCCTTTCAAAGGAGTTTCTCACAAGAAGTAAACCCCTTCCCCTCAGCTGAGCAGTTCGGTGTGTTATTAACCATTTGAATGTAGCCCACTTAATAAAACCCTGCCTTTGCCTTCAGGAAAGTACAACCCACGAAGTTCAGGCCAGGTCTCATTACAGGCTTCCTAAATTTATCAATGGACAACTAAATACTCACTTTAGATAGGCGGACATTTTACATCCACATCTCCAAAATGCTTTCAGGCTCTCTATTTGTAAAACTTATCGATAGCACCGCTTTGCAGCACTATCTAGAGCGGCTCCATGGTACAACATTAGAGTCACGGAAATGACATGAAGAGCATATGACTGACCTACCACAGCTCAGGTCTGTCTTCCCAAATGCCTCTGCCTGGGTATCACCAAATGTCTCTTTTATCCTGTGTTTCCCTCCCATCGAAGGTTTACCTCCTTATTTCCAGGAGTGTAGGAGATTGTATGGCAACATAGCCCGTGCTGGCCCACGGACCTTATACTGCAGGGAGGACAGAATGAAGTTTTGGGGGGTTTGCCCTGGGAAAACCAGAGTGGCAGTGCTGAAAAGCTGCCACAAACCACGCACAGGCAACAGCAAAGCCATCTATGCCAGGGTGCTCCAGCGAGCGGCCTTAACTGGGTGCTCACCGTGGAAAAGCCAGCAGGAAAGGAAGTCTCTCTTAAAAAACCGCATGGAGGTTTATCCCTGTGAGAGCCTGTACCTGACACCACACAAACCAACTCTAAAGAAACCAAACCCACCTCCTCCTTAACCAAGAGCCACTTGTGCCCAGCATGGTGCAGCTTCCTCTGCCGTCCCGGCACCCGTAGCAAGTGCGGGCCAGCTCCTATAGCACATGGTACCCCAGGCTCCTTACACAGCCAGCAATTAGCCACAAGCAGTTAAGCACTTGGATCTCTTTTAGAGTAGGGACACCCCTGTGTGGGGAGACTGAAATGAGCCAGCGGTGGAACCGAGTGCTGCCAAGATGCAGCGTCCACCGCTGCCCTCCTGGAATGCCAAGAAAGCAGGCGGGAAGGGGACTCCCTGGGGACATCCCAGGGGAGAGGAGCATCAGCAGGTTACAACCACACACAGACGCCTGGAGCTCACCACGGCAAGCCAGGGCTTGCCAAGGCAATGGCTGAGACAGCGCACGGCACCGTCACCACTGTGGTGGGACAATGGCAGGAGCAAGGCTTTCGGCAAACCACCACCAGTAGGTTAATGATTAAATGCTGGTGGGAGTGGAAACCATGGCACTGCAGGGGCATGGACACCCCCCACCTGGCCCCTGTCAGGGCAGAGGCATGGCCATGTCCACCGGCAACAACACACGAGTGGCCCCAGGTCAGGTCACCTCAGCTCACACCCACAGGGGTGAAGGGTTGGTTCTAGGTCAAACCCCTCCATGGCTGGGGAAAATGAAGGGGAGAGCAAACAGAGTAATTTGGCAAAGGAACCATGGGGCACTCCAGCTAAATAGGGCTTCCATTGAACAGGTAGCCAGGTTGAGATGAAACCTGTCCGTGCTTCCACAAAAACATGGATATCTTATTTCCAAGACGCGCAAACCAGGAATACCTGGTTTTACACGAAAATTTCAACACAAAATGTGTTTGATGAGGAAAATATGGTCCTTGAGCGATGGCACTCTGCAAATTACAGAGAAACAGTGATGAACCCCATGCTGGGCAAGGAGATGTCGCCCATCTATTCAGAGCACTGTGATTGCCATCTGCCTGGCTGGGGAAGCTGCCGCTTTATCAAACTGCTGAATTTCGCTCTCCTCCATGACCGTGCATCACACGCGCTGTCTATGCAAAGTGTCAGCAGTTTCAGACATCAGAAAGAGGAAACAGAGAGCTGCAGCTGCAACAGAAGTCTTTGTAGAAGTATTTCAAAACCTCAGACCCAAATTAGGAGAGCAAGCTGTTTCACACAGGGCACTGCAGCGCTGCTGTACTCCCCCCAACAGACCTGCAGTTAACACAAGCAGCCTACAAACCTTTCCAAACACGCTCCCAAAGATCAAGCCTATGCAAAACCTGCCTTGGCAAACCCTGCCTGCCACTGACCACTGGTCTCTGGAGCAGAGCAGGCCCCTGCTCACCCCAACATTCCAAAGCACGGCACTTACTCCCCAGAGGCTCAGTGGTAGGTCCCTCCCTGGCCATGGTTGAGGGTGCTCGGCCACTCTAACCCTGCCTGGCTCCATGGACCCTTGCCCTGCAGGCACCCAGGTTCAGGCACAGCTTCCTCATCCTGCACTGCTTTGGCCATGCCACTGCCTTTTGGCTGGAGGTGCTTTCCTGTGGAGGTGTCACTCACCTCACTGCTGAGGGCAAGAGGATTCTGCCAAAAATCACACCGTGCCCACTGATGGACCTCCATGACAGGACACCCTTTTGCTGTTCAGGCGAGCTATCGTGGCCATGTCCTTTGTTAGAGGCTGGAGGGTCAGAGCTGGTCATCCTCTTGTCTGGAGACACTCACACCAGGCGGGTGAGGAAGAAGGTTAAAATTGCCCTCCGTCTGCCCACTCTGCTGATGGAAAGAAAGGCAAAAAGGAAGAAACCCGACCGGGCATCTGCTGTGTCATGGCTGGCTGCCCCATCTCACCTCTCTTTTCCATCTGGGGTCCCATGAGGCATCCAGGCTCCTTGGTTACAGCCATTGCAAAAGGGGAGCAACTCATCACCTGGACAGCGGGAAGAGCTGTGGGGAGCCAGGACATTACCCTTGTTGCTGCAGGGTTTGTAGACGCTCAGGCAGAAGTAAAACCTGCTTACAAAGATGTTATTTCCCCAGCCATGAGTGCAAGGGTTGGGTTTTATCAATTAATTTTTAGTGAAAACTTAGATTTTGCATGACGTGAATACTCTCATGAAAACAGGAATCTCCCTAACGATGCTTTAGTGGATCCTTCCATTGAGTAGCTTCATCATATTCCTGTAGCCTGAATTTCTTAAGCATTAGTTCTGCTGTCAAAAAGGATGCCTTGAAATAAAAAATGTAGGAGGTGAAGCTATCTTTATAACACACTCTTTCAAGTCAGGTTTGTATTACCCTCCACTCTCCCAGTACCCTGATGAATGTTCTGGCAACTCAAGCAGCCTTTTGGGTTGGGGTGCGGCGAGCTCTTTATATTCACAGCAGGACCAGCTCGCCTGGGCACACCGTGGACCCTGTTTGACCTGAGCTGAAAGCAAACAGAAACTGCCGGCTCTGTTGAATGGTGCAAATAAAGGCTGGCTTTAATGTGCCAGGCAATATAGGGGTGTGCACGCAGGCCGGCCGCACCTTGGCGCGGGGATCTGGTGCCATTATTGCGGCTTCTGCCAAGGTCACCGCTGAGGCTGCGCACCTGCACAGGCACTCGACCTCGCACCGGCCTCGGCTGAGATGGAGATGGGATTTTCTTTATCTGCCTCTGAGGGAATGGCTTAATTGGAGCATGTCTGAGGCCCCCCAGTTATTTCTTTTCTCCCTTACACATCTCTGATGCTCTTTAATTAAGTAAAAGACTTTCTGGAGCAGCGTGTAGGCTTCCATCCTGATGCAAGCAGGCAGGAATAGAGAGCACAGGAGCCCAATCTGGATGTCTTTTAGGTATGCCTCTGTGTTTCTACACGGGGATATTAGGCTTTCCCCTTGGAGTTATGGACCCTGCTTCACTCCAGACATCCCCAGTGAGGGGATCTCTCCTCTCCTACACCAGTAGAGGAGGAAGACTGGAAGCGAGTTGAGAAATCAGCTGTAACTTACCCCACGCATCTCGTGAGGGAGAGGCCAGGGAAAAATAACAAACAGATTAACCAACCAACAACAAAACCCAACCCCAGCAAACCCTTCGTGCTTTTTGCAGCACGAAGTACAGATTTGATGCCAACAAAACATTTGGTGGATTCCAGACTCTTCATGCCGAAAAAAACCAAATGAGGAAATACTAGGAAAGAGTCAGAGAAAAGAGAATTTCTTCCTGGCAGTTGTGAGCACTCTTTTTGGTTTTCATGTAAGTGATACGTCTTTCAACCGAAAGGTCTCTGACTTGAAAGAAAACATTGTCTCGCAAGCTGAACATCACATTTACTTTAATACAAAACATATTTCTCGGCTTTGTTTTGTTGTTCTTCTTGCCTGATATTTTTGAATTGCTTCAAGGAAGAATGAAAACTTTTCTCCTCCTTTTTTTTCCCCCAAAACTAATGATAAAAGGGAATTATTCACACAGCTGTATATACACTGCTCTGCACGATGGACCCACCTGTCTCCACAAAAGCCTGTACCCACTTGTATTTATCAGCATTTCCATCACAGTTTTGATGCTTTCCCAAAATGATGCCTCCTTTTGCTTGAAATTCTGTGAGGTTTCAGAAAACTCCTCCCTTTGCCCAGTATTAAAGCTGCCAAAGGACAATCTGCAGCTGGAGTAAGAACACCTGCGTGTGCGCTCCCATTGCAGAGGGGCTTCTCTTACAGTCGGGGGCCTCATTCTCTGCCTGCAGTGCAGTGGAGGCTGCAGCTCTTCTCCCACACAGACATGGCATCCCATTGACTCTCTGAAATCAGCGAGGTGGCTTTTCCTCTCTCATGGACGAAAACAGGCCAGTGTGTCCCAGGGATGAGTCAGAGCTGATATCATTTATTCACTGCCTGAGGCGTCTTGGACTTCATACCACCCTTCTCCCTTCAGGGGAACATAACGTGCATTAATCCAGAGTGGTGCAGACCCAAGGCTGGAGACACCCAGGCCGCAACCCAGGCCTTACAGAGTTGAGCTGCTCTGCATTCTTGCACGCATGCTGCCTTCACTGCTGCTAAAATCCACCTCCCGGGCTGCAGAAACCCACTGCAACCTGGGGAGATGTGCACAGGTCCAGCCCGCTGCCAGGTCCTGCAAAAGGTGAAGCACCACAGCTTTCACTGAGAGAAAGGGGAGATGAAAGTATTGAACTGGATTTCCATGGATGTTTAGAAAGCTTAGGAAAAAGAGAAAAAAGCCAGAGGGTGATCTTTGAGATGAGGCAAAAAGCCAAATACCTACTGTTGATTTGCTGTGTCAGCTCTCCTCTATCAGCCACATTTGATCACAGCAGTTATCACTCAGTTACACATTTACACAGGTAGTACCTTCCTTAACATTTCTGCCCACTCCCTAGTTTCTCCATCCTTGGGTGCATGGGTTCCCGCCTCGCTGGCCCATCACGTCTCATTTCAGGCAAGCACATTGTATTTGCATTTGAAGCCTGCAGACTGGGTTTGTAATAGCTTCCAGAAGCCACCATTGTTTGCCATCAAAGCCAAGGGAATGAGATCCTGAGTGACTTCTCTGCCCAGCTCGGCCAAGAAAGCTTTCACGCTTAGTGCCATGGCTCCATTCCCGTACACTGCATCGGCTAGAAAACAAAGCTCAGACGGTCTCACACAGCAGCAAGTGCCAGTGTACATACCGTAAAAGCAACTACCAGCTGGGTAGAAGAAATACAGGCAGGAAGAAGCCAGGAGCAGCAGACGAATGCTGATTTTGGGAGATGGGATGCAGCAAGCTGCAGCTTGGGGAGCTGCAGCATGTCCCAGCTGCACACAGACACATGCTTTGTCTCACCATGGCCAAAACCAGGTCAGTGCCAGGCACCCCATTTATTAATTCCTCATGGAAGTATTTGCTGTTCAAAGCAGTGCAATTTAATGGCTGTGCAAGAAGAAATTAAGGCGTGTGGGAAGTGGGACCTGGGGCAGATGCGCCCAACCTCCTCCTCCAGCCAGAGACACCCAGGCAACCTCAACCAAAAGCTCACCAGATGCTCCCATGGGCCCAGCACTAGGGTCTCTGCCAGCTGTGAAGGGAGCTCAGACACCCACCTGAGGTGTCAATCTCAAACCAGATCCCAACAGCAATACCTGGTCCATGGTGCACATCAGCATGAATGATGCCTACAGCCACAGTCTCCAAGAGCCTCTGCTCTCCATCCACCCCCAGCAGGTGGAGGAGCTGAAACTGGTCATCTGGGAGCATAAATTTGAGTTAGTTGGTGCTGCCAGCAGGACTAGCACTGTAACATCAAAATAACCAGCAAAGGGCACAGGAGAGGGATGAGCTGGTGTTCTGTATCAGGTCTCACCTACATCTGTGCCACCAGATGAGGCCCCAGCCTCAGCGGGATCTCACCCTCCACCAGCCATGTGAGTGACAGAACACGTATCTTTAGAACGGAGAGGAGGGGAAGGAAGTTACTATGACTAATATGTGCTGGAGGCCTCCTCCTGCAGCCATGGAAACAGCCTTGGGGGTTGTGAAAACCTGTGGATGACAATTTTCATGAGGCTATTTTACACTCACCTATTAGGTGTAGGGAAGTGAAGAGAAATTGAGCACAGAAATGAAACTGTGTAAGTGGTAGTAATGTCATTAGAAACAGGAGAGTACAAACAGTGCCTTCAAGGGTTGGGTTCATGCTGTCAAAAATAGCTGCAAGGCAAATCACTTGAGGGGAAGGGAACAAAGCAGAAAGGGATAATAGTTAGAAGTGCTGAGAACAAGAAGTCAGAGGCTACAAAAGCTAGCATTGCCTAACTGGAAACAATGATTGCTGAGAGATGGGCACAGGCAGAGAGCTCCAGACAGAAAAATGACATGGGGGGAGAGGAGGAGGTGCTGACGTGGGTAAACATGACAGAGAAGGTAAGACTTCCGAGGGACATGGCACACAGAGAAGTCTGGTGACAGAGAAGTGCCTTGGGCAGGAAAAACACTGCACAGGACCAGACATTCAGCAAGCAAAAGGGTGCCAGAGGCACCTTTTGTGCAAGCAGAAGGGTGCGAGAGCCCAGGCAAGTATCACGCATGCCTTTTAATCAAGTATTGTCGTCTCACCTTGGGCAGCTGAACTGCTTCGCAGTTCAGTAGAAATGTCAGTAGGATGAATGACACAAATAAGGTGCATCTTGTACAGGTACAGAACAAAAATCAAACATTAGCTTTTATATATTTTAAATCATTTCCCCCCAGTGTAATTGACAATGCCTCACAAATCATAAAGCGCTAAAAAATGTCCCAGTTATTTGCATCCTGTTGATATATTTTCTTTCTTCACCAGAGCAAACTGGTTTCATTTTGTGGTTTCCATGAATTTGCATAAAGCCTTTAACAAATTTTTAACCTCAAATCCTACTCCAGCAAGGTGACAAACGATTCAACCCATTTCGCAGGGTCAGCGCAAACACCTTTGTAAGGCTTTAATTCACACCGCCAAGTTCAGAAAATAACCACTGAGGAACTTTGTGACTGAAAACTTGCTTTAATTTTTCAATGCGGTTGGATATGTGTAGGTAATGCTGCTGGGATTTAAATAATTAGTTTTGGCAACTGACTTAGCGCTTCAAATGACCACAGCGGTTTGTACCACTGACCTACAACACAGGCAAACACAGGCAAGATTATCTAAGTTGAAAGTTTCCTGAAAGCCTTTTAATAACCTTGGCTGGAAGAACACCACCACCACCACACCACCATCTCCAACCTCTGGAGGCCATGCAAAGCACAACCACCCGGCGCATGGTGACCCTTTCCAACCCTGAACAAGCACCCCTGCCACCCCAGCAGTATGTGACACACAACTCTGGTTCCAGTCAGGAACTGCCAAGACGGGTCTGAAGGATGTAAGGCCTTCCACTGAATAAAAAGATGATCATTTCAACATTATTCTACCCAGAAGTACCCAAACGCTCTTTTCTCCCCCCACATTTTCCTTTGAGATATGCCTAACTTCACAGAAAAGCAGCATTTTCAGTATAAACTCAAGGGTAAACAACTTTTATTTTTCCCCAAAAGCAAGATGTTTGGGTTCATTTTATCATTCTTATGTGCCTTAATTCTGCCCCTTTCACTCTTTTCATTCCAAGGTCGGTGGAAAACATTTAAGGTTTGGCCTGTGTAAGTTCTTTATCTGGCCTTCATAAAGCAGGTAATGCTGGTGGTGCTTACATTCAGCACTGGTCTTCAGGGATGAACGGGAGCTCTCAACATGTCTTAAGAGAGATTGCTCTCAGTGCAGAGAAATCCTGTTTTCAGCTGGATTTATAGAAGTGGTACAGCAACGTTCACATTTCCTTAGATCCACTGGACAACAGGACACTGCTGCTTCAGTACCCCCAATCTAATCAGGCCCAATGAAGAACAGACCCTGCAGATTAGGGTATCTGAAAACTTCCCTCAGACATGATGGCAGCATTTTGTCTCCATGGCCCCAAGAGCTGCCAGCCAGCTCCTCACAAATACAATACAGCCCGTTCACTTCCAATTGGTCATGCTTCTTGTAAACTGCATGTCTCCAAAGTATCCTATTAATCCTGCTGGATCTCCCAGCATTGCTCACATTTGTAATTGAATTAATCATGAATTATTACTGCATCAAGTAATTATGATATGAACAGGAAAGAGCTGTCAGACACATAGGAGACATTACAAGCAGATTCCATATTACCAGAAAAGAATGCAGAAATTCACATCAACATAATGAGAAAACTGAAAAAGCGTGTGCTTCTTCAATGGTTGGCTGCTACACTTCAGGAATCCAGTTTTACATCAGCTTATAAAGGGGATTTCCATGTGGAGTTAGAAGTGTCATCCCATGCCCAAGCACTGTGAGCTTCACCGGCTGCCTTTCGATGGGGCCACTGCTCACTCAGAGATCGCACAGAGTGTGGGGGATAAGTGTGTTTGGGTAACAAATGAAATCTTTCTCTGAGGAAAGACTGGCCATCTCCATTCCCTTTCCCCGTCATTTTCAGTAATGGGTCCTATGTATTTCCCTGCTGGCCTAATGCCCACTGATGTCGGCAAGTAGGAACTGGTTTGAACTCTCATTAGTTAAGATACAGAAATAGCTATCTTTAAGACCAAAACCTGCTCTTACCAGGTAACTGAAGAGAACAGAAAGGGCAGACTAACCACACAAAACTCAAAGGTACAAATGAAGTAAGTGTCACAGAGTTTCAGTTCTGCAACAATTCTCCCTATCTTCAGCTGCAAGCCAAGCCGCAGGTGGGGGGAGGTTTCAAGTTCTCTGTTGCTCCTTTCCTCCTTTTCTCTCTAAAATCAGGAAGACTGTCGATAAAGGTGCACACTCAGAGGCTTGTAAACCATACACTGAATTGTTCTTGCATAATCTGCAAACAGGACAGACACAACCCTCTACTTACACTCCAAGCACCACGAGGCTTTCTGGACTGCTTCAACAGGGCTATTCTCTATTTTCATGTCTTCTCAGGAAGAAAGCAACATTGCTTACCACATAAAGTGAAGGAAAAGTCTCACAGAAATCAAGGTTCAAAAAGAACCATGAGATCATATTGCTTTGTGTGGGAGACCATATTGATAGACTCCCTTTGAAGGTTTTAAATAGCAGACACCAAGAGCAAATTTAAAGTGAAAGCACTGAAATTAGCAGTAACATATTCTGACAGTTGCGCCTGATCCTGCAAGAAGACAGTGGCAGCGTTAGTGTTTGCTTTTCAACTTGTGAGCAGCAGAACAAAGGACAAGTGCCATTTTTCTGCTTTGTACCACCTCAGTGCTTTCCAGGTCTGCGTGACACCAGTTTGACTGTTACTGATCAAAGAGAACCCAGTCTCACAGGCATGGACTGCAATGAAGTGTACAAATCTCTCAAAATCAAGTCGAGCACACACCATTTTATACGGTCTTTAGCTTCACCCTTGCTTTACAAGGACAGCAAGACTTTTTTGACGCAGGAGCAGGACAAGAGCAGTATTAAAATACAAGTAGCTACAGCAACATTTACAGACTCCTATACTAAGGAGTCACGCAGCCCACTCGTGCACCACAAAATCCTTCTAAACCAGAAAGCTTAAATGAGCACCAAAATGGCTCTGGAATTGCTTCTCCCAGCAGTGGAACAAACTGATGTGAAGTAGAGCAGAATGACAGCATTGAACACTTCCCACTTCGCAGAAAGCAAGAGAAGCAGATGGTTACAAGATCCCCTTCAGACTTTACTCAGGAAAGGAGAATACAGGTCTCTGCATCGAATTAATGCTGCTTGTGGTGTTTTAACAACTAGCCATAAACATTTTTCTAACTCTTTTAATTTAACCTACAAAATAAACTCTCAGAAATATTAAGTATTAAATAACCCTTTCTCCTCCCCTGATATGCAGTGTCTTTACTGGGCTTTAACAGGAAGGAAGTTTAACCTGAATAGTTCCCAGTTGCTGCTGCCATCATTCAGTTCCAGCTTTGAAAAAGGAAGATGTATAAGGGTAGTAAGAGAGGATTAAGAGAAGAACTGCAACAAAACACAACTGGTGACCAATGTGAAGTTTCACTTGGAAACTTGTTGCAAAACCAGATCCAATACATGGTTTTATCACACATTCTAAAACCTGCGATGCCTGCAGCAGCATCAGACACCTGCCCCTCTTACCAGAGGCTGACAAATGTGTTTGAAGGCAAAAGGACACACAAGAAAGCAGGAAGACAAACCTAATTTTAAGTTGAGATGTGTTCTCCCTTTGATGCAGTACAATCCTGCAGAATCAGAGGCACCACGGTATGCTGAATTCCCAGCAAACTACAGGAGTTAAAGCTGTCTCTTCCAGTGTACATGGAAAACCCTCCCCACCTTAATTTGATGAAAAACAGTGAAACCTCATGGATTTATTAAAGACACAAACAGGTGTATGGGGAGAGGGGATTCAAGACCTATTCATCCAGCTATACAGCTGTTAAGACAGTTGCACATGCTTTATGGCATATAAGATAACCCCATAGTTATTTTCTCCTAGAATTTATTTTGTACTGAAAATCTCCTTTTTTTTGGTATTTTTCCATCTGTGAATGGTTCACTCTATTGCAATGACACATAAAAAATGAACACAGCTATTTCAGTGTAGGTGATCTCCTATTCACTGTAACATATGAGAAAACATGGGATGGGACAGAACTACATTCTGTTATATTTCACTACCTTAATTTAAGCAACCGCATCCATACACAAACGTCTAAACATGCAGCCCAGTGACTGGAGGAGCAGCTCTTCTGCAAGTCACTGGATGCTGCTGGTATATCGCAACTCTGAAAATCAGGCCACTTGTTGCTTGCAATAAATTTACTACTTTGTGCACACTTAACTGAAAGAGTAGTCTGAGAATCATTACCTGTAATTAGAGAAAACCGAAGCAAGCCCTGACCAGTACATCTGCTTTTTATATTAGCAAAATCACTTCTTTAGGGTCAGAAAGGAGAAATCAAAGCAAGACTTTTACTGTAAAGCTCTACAGTTAAGCAAAAGAAACTATTATTTAAGAGTAATACAAAACAAGCAAAATCATTTCTGGATTAATAAATCTAAATGCAACATCCTCAAGACAAAGTTACCAGAACTGAGAGGTAGATGTAAAAGGCAGCTAGAAATTAAAGAAGAAATACAGCTATACTGATATATTGTATAATGTATACTGCATTTCAACACAGTATTCATAGTATTTTAATACAGTAGCTTATTTTCTACCCCCGCCTGTGTTTTGATTTCTGAATCACTGTAGTAATTTAATAAGAAAGCTAATTTCACTAACTGAAATTAAAGGTTAATTCTACCAGACCACTGTATAGACAGAATACAGATGGTAGTATTTAGGAAGCTGGAGGCTCATGTCTGCACATAGGAATTTATTTTAAAATGAGTTTATAGCAATTATTTTTATTAGATAGCAATGTTTACAAATTCAAATTAAGAAATAAAGTTACAGAATGGAATTATCTTGTGCTCATTCTTGGTTGTGATGGGTTTTTACTTAAGGTCACAATCATTTTCATACTGAAAGTCATCAACAAAAAATTCTCGGCTGTCTAAAACACAGCCCTACTATTTCCTCATTCAATATTTCATAATTTATCAAAAATCTATGCTTGTTCTAAACATTTTAAACAAGTATTTAATTAACGACTCTACTGGGCCCTTTATATATTTAAATTCGTTTTCTTTAATTTGTACACAATACAGATTTTTAAAAAGCACTTAAGGATTCTATATTGCGATTTTTGGTAACTGTCAAAACTAGGAATAGATAGCTTGTTCCCATAACAAGATGAAATCCACTATCTAATACACCATGTCTTGTCTTCTCCATACGTCTCATCTAAGCATACAATTTTCTAGCAGGAATATTGGTTTAAAACACTTAATTCCCCATCATTTTCATGCAGAACCATTTATGACTGCAAGAGCTTCTATTTCCTGATAAGTGCAGGTTTAACTTAACTATATCGTGCAACAGTCTACTAAATAACACCTCAGCACGTACTTCATTTAGGTTTTCTTCCCCACAGCTCGTGAGAGTCAGAAGACAAACTACGTCTGGTAAGGATGAAACTGCACTGAGGTTTCTGTTAGGAACCCTCATTTCCAATGTACGCGTTCATCCTTTTCTCTCATTCCCGCCTCACAGCAGAAACCAGTAATAAAATAAAACTTCTGACATCTAACATTAAGGTTGCTAACAAATATAAGACTGTAAAGGAGGGGAAATCAAAAAAGTACATGCAATGTAACAAGTTGCTGCAAGGTTTCTGCTCTGTAAAGATTAAACAGGAATAAGAAGAGGCTGAGCCAGAAAGCTGCATAAGGAAAAAAATATGCTGGAACAAGTGAAAACATCAACAGTCTTAAGGCAACCTTCACTCCAATCAGCAGTGTGATTACTTGTGTATCTGAAGAGAAATCCTCCTTTAGGGTACTTAATCATGTTGATACAAAAGACGTCACGAACCGTATCGATCCTAGAAAAGTAAAAAAAATCCAGACAGACATGAGTATGTTTTCCATTGGAATAAATCAGTTTTAATTAATATTTGTACACAAAGCCTAGTTTAACTCTTAAAGACTTAAATTTGACCAGCGCTTCCAAGAACTGCAGTTTATGGTTAAACTCCAGGATAATTAGCTGGATTTTCAAACATCCAAGAGCTCCTACTGACCTCATCTAAGAAATGCAAACTGAAGCATGAAGCATGCTTTACACTACTGAGACCACTATGTCTTATTTCTGTGCACAAACATGGATCAAAGGTATTGATGTCAAGTCACTTAAAGAGCCAATACAAGAGTTGGGACAGATGACTGCTATAGATTCCTTCCAACTAAACTATTCTGAGTTATGAACTATTATTACTTTAAAAATTAAGTGACAGAAAATAACTGTTACGGAAATTTTGTTTCAGTTGTAAGAAAAGAAACAAAGTATATAAGGAAAAGTCAAAAAAAGTTACTCTGCAGCTACAGATTTACTTTTTAGAAAGATCCATTGTCTACCATGAGAGGTCGACAAAGCTCAAAGCCAAATTCATTCCTTCCTCCCCTAAGAGGATTCAATGGCAGCATCCATGATAATAAATCCTATAAAAAGACTTTAACAGATGGTTGGTATATTGTAAATATTTTTACTAACCTGTATAGATGTCATGACCCCATTAGCAAGTACAGAAAGTTTTCCAGCCACTGACTTTACTCCTTGTTTAAACTGAGCTATATCAGGCGCTGAAGGCAAGACATTTGTAATATTGTAGCTTCCTAAAAGAAGATGCACACAAGAAGAAAAGAGAATTTTATATTAAAAGCAGCCCTTCCTCCCCTGGAAGTACAGGATACTACTAGGAGCACTAAATACCAACATCTGATTGACACTAAAAACCACTGAGCACTTATCTCAAATTTCTTATACGTGTCTCAGTTTTCTTCAGTTCTTTAGAATTTCACCCAGAGTTGCATCTTCTACACTCTGTATTCCCAGCTAAGCAATAAAAGTTTGGATAACATATAATTTATTCTGCACTGTCAATCAGCTGCAATGTTAATTTGTCTGGTATCCTAAACAGATTTATTACATTGCAATGAAAATATGAATGCACTTCTGCGGTTATGTGCACGCACAGGTATGCTTTGCATGCTGTATAAACACACATTTTGCATTACTACATCTGAGGCTTGGAGAGCTCTACAGAAATTATAGCAGATGTAATTAAGTTTTAAAACTCCAAGGCAAAGCTGGCAATGCAGCCTTTGTTAAAGCCAATATAGTGTGGCCACTGTTAGTTCTACTGTTATGAAAAGTATAGGCCTGAAGATAGTTTTGAAACATCTTTGATTTCTATTAACTGCATAAGTATTAACATGCTAACAACTACAATCACCCACTCATTTGCAAAAAGAATTACTGGCAGGCCTTAATATTAAATACCTGATCCTGTAAAAAGCACAAATGTCAGTACACCAGCACCACAAGCCATGATCTTGGGAATAAGTGGGGCTCCTGAGAAGAAGCATCCCAAAACATACCTGTATCAAAATGGAGACTGCAATCTGTAGCCTTCATTTAAGACACATAGCCAACAGATAGTCATGACCAGTCAGGACACAACTAGTTGCAAGCAGTTACTGAACCTTGGACAAGCTTGTCCAGCCTCAGACTCCCCAGCCTGTACAACTGTAACTCCTTTTGACAGGAGCTCCATAGTACACATTGCATGGTCTGCCCATTCTTCCTCCTTTTTTTGTTTTGAGCAGGGGTGGAGGAGGGAAAGAGTGAACATGCAGCTCGCCTTTTCATGGGAAATTAAAGGCACCGGCCTCATTAGCAGGCCAATAAAAACATAACTGTAGATAAAGTGGTTTAGCTAAGCTAATTGGCTGGTTCATTGTGGTAGATGCTTCCCACTCCGTCCTTTACAGCCTGCTAGCAACTGTTTCTACAATGCATGGGCACACTTGTTTATAGATTATTTTCAAAAATTCTCTGTTACTGAGAGCCCTACTTCTGAACTGTAATTTTGACTTCCTTACAAACTTCTTCACTCAACAAAAATGCTGAAGCATTTGATTTTAAAGTCAGAGTCATGGAAACAAAATTTGCAGGCATAAATAACCTGGGAAAAGCTCTGATCACTTCTCAGCCACATTAATTTTCTCATGTTTTCCTGGTTATGTGTGGTTGTCTGAAAAACTTAAATGAGATAGGAAAGCAACTCCTTTTCTTACGAATTCCTTCATAATCAGCATCCAACTATAACTATGACTATAACTAGTCAGCTATCCAACATGCCATCTTTCATAAGCAACTGGTCTGAAATAATGCAAAGTAAAAGTGCTTACTTGTAGCCCTCTTTTTGGTAAATGGCTCCTACAGCATTCTGTACAAACAAAAGCATCCCAAAACTGCTCTACCCTAAATCTCAGCAGAGCTCATAAAAACAACTTTAGATTCAAAGGACATTTTATTCTGGCAAGGACCCCAGAATTACAGCAGTGTTTTTGTTGCCAGCCTCTAGTCTCCTAATCACCTTTACTTATTGGAACTAATGATTGCCTTGGCATTAATTCCACACCAGACAAGCTATCAGTAAGATTTCTCCAAGATGGACCACTGTCAAAAGATAGTCTTTGGGGTAGGAGGTGTAACAGGAATGCAGGAAAGGAAGATTCTGTAGATTGAACATAGAGTGAATTTATAATATACAAACTAATTTCTGGTCTATCTTTTCCTCACTATTATCTTAGAGCAGTTAACAACCCACAAAATTTAGCAGAAGTTTAGTCCCTGTAACATAAAACTTTAAATTTACTGTTGGGTTGCACACCAGTCACAAACAGTAACCAACCTCAAATCACAGGCAGGTATTTTCATCCCATTATTAGCAATCTCTGCATTCCTCCACAAGCCTCAAGAACCTTTCCAAGTGGTTAGTGATGAATTGTGTGTGCATAATTCATGTACAGCTACTAAACATTATATAATTGCGTGTATTACCCTTCTTCAGAATAGGGTGAGAATTTTACCACCTATATATATGCATGTGTACATAAAAAGACACATCATATATATATACATAAACACAGAGGTATGTATTTTACATCAATTTGCCCTATCTTTAACTCATATCTACCTTTTTCTAGCTTATTCTCTTATTCAGTACTGTGTAAAAGCCCCACACATATTACACAAATTAAAGGGAAAATTAATTCTATATAAAGCATTTCATATGCAAGAAAATTAAAGATGGAGTTCTAGTCAACAATAGATAAAAAATGTTATCACAATCCCATGTACTATTGAAAACACAGTTTATAATTTCAGAAATACCATTTCTTTGCTTGTATTTCCCACATCTTTTTTAAGCACAAGTATGACATAATCTTGCAAATACTCTTTCAAGTGGGTAATTTACTACAATTTCTGCTTTATGTCTCTACCCTTACTTAATATTTTTTTTACATTTCAAATTACTAAAATCCAGCTTAAGTAACTAGTAACAGGAGTAATTTCGCTACTAGCCAGTGTATTCATAACTTGCTTTCAGGGGATCAAAACTGAACAATCACGTTTGGTTTTTTAACTTCCAACTTTTCCAAAGCAAAATCAGATGCTGCATACTGTTTGGCTTTCCACTCTATTTACATAATTACTCACAGACTTCAAGTTCTTCAAGAATTCTTTTTTTTCCATTTCTTTACAAGTTAAGGAATGAAACCCAACTGATCAAGCCAATAAAATGCTCCAGTATTTCCTACCTTTTCCATATTACATTATTGTACTATCCTAAAAGGGTGTTAGAAAGAAAATGAGTCATTTCAAAAGCCTAAGGAGCTACTTTTCAGTCAATCTAATCTACTACTTCCTTCTTTTCCAATTTGAACTATACTCTCCAATGTAAGGCATTCCAACAAATCCTTTACACAGACAATCCTTAATAATTTGGCAAGACCAGTTTTAGAAGCAGATACCATGATGAATGGATATGATATGCCATGCAACAGATTAACATTGGAATTTCAAGGCCACTTATATTTTATTAAAGACTTTTCTTACACTCAAATATATTTTTGACAGCTGTTTTCACCTATATAAACACATAAGTTGCTTAAGGTCACTTATCAAAAAACCTACCTGACAGTCAATGTAGGTGTTACCTCCTTTGGTTTTATAACAAAATATTACAGTTTCCCTTTTATAATAATTATTTACAATACAGAGTCTGTTATTTTCAACAAGTCATGTAAAAACATGTATAACACACTGAACTTGGGGAACTGAAAACACAGAACTTGAAATTTAAGAAATTATTTTTTAAAAAGTAATAAATACACCGCCTATGCTTGCTTGACCAATTGGCAATACTAACAGGTACTGCACTTTGTACACTTCTCTTGCAGAATACAGTGACAGCTAGCTGATAGTGGAACTAGAAGCAGAGTACAGGAGCGTATTCACTCCATAATACAGTTTCTCACTCTGTTCAATATGCACCTGTTGGTTGTTTTTTCTGATCGTCAAACAAGTCAGATGAACTGATAGATGAGCTTCCAGAAAGTCTTTCTAGTCGAGCCCTTGCTTCATACTAGAAAAGAATTGAGAAGAAAAAGCGTTGTAACAGTATGCTGTCATCTTTTGAGGTCATGTCAGATAACTCATGAGATTATAGGCACAGTTTTAGAACATAGAAATCCAGCTTAAATTGACCATTCTGAAAGTTGCTCCCATTTTGTACTTTTCACATGACTTACACAGTGTGAGTTTGTCATAATCACAGAATCATAGAATAGTTAGGGATGGAAAGGACCTTAAGATCATCTAGTTCCAACCCCCCTGCCATGGGCAGGGACACCTCACACTAAACCATGCCACCCAAGGCTATGTCCAACCCGGCCGTGAACACCACCAGCGATGGAGCATTCACAACCTCCCTCGGCAACCCATTCCAGTGCCTCACCACCCTTACAGGAAAGAATTTCTTCCTCATATCCAATCTAAACTTCCCCTGTGTAAGTTTGAACCCGTTATCCCTTGTCCTATCACTACAGTCCCTAATGAAGAGTCCCTCCCCCAGCATCCCTATAGGCCCCCTTCACATACTGGAAGGCTGCTATGGATGTCTCCACACAGCCTTCTCTTCTCCAGGCTGAACAGACCCAACTTCTCAGCCTATCTTCATACGGGAGGTGCTCCAGTCCTCTGATCATCCTCGTGGCCCTCCTCTGCACTTGTTCCAACAGTTCCATGTCCTTTTATGTTGAGGACACCAGAACTGCACACAATACTCCAAGGGAGGTCTCACAAGAGCAGAGGAGAGGGGCAGGATCACCTCCCTCGACCTGCTGGTCATCACTCCTTTTGATGCAGCCCAGGATACGGTTGGCTTTCTGGGCTGCAAGCGCACACTGCTGGCTCATGTTTATTTTCTCATCGACCAACAGCCCCAAGTCCTTCTGTGCAGGGCTGCTCTGAATCTCTTCCCTGCCCAACCTGTAGCTGTGCCTGGGATTGCTTCAACCCAGGTGTAGGACCTTGCACTTGGCATGGTTAACTTCATCAGGTTGGCATCAGCCCATCTCACAAGTGTGTCAAGGTCCCTCTGGATGGCATTCCTTCCCTCCAACGTATCAACCACCCCACACAGCTTGGTGTCATCAGCAATCTCAACTCATTTCGGAGTTGATCAGAGTGACATTTATTACTGCAACACCAAGAGGCCTATTCACCATTAGCTACTCTAAAATTGCTGAAAAACTATGCAACCATTAAAAACAACAACTAAAAAATGCGAAATTGAGTGGTTAGATAGGATAAGATAAGGAAAAAGCACTGCAGCTAGCATCATGGTAACCCTTCTAATCACATCATGCTTTTAATTCAACTTTTTCTGAGTTCCCTGGAAACATAATAATAATTGATGATGGTTATTATAATAAATTAATTATATTTTACATTCCTCATTACATTGTTAATTTTTCATTAAAAGTATGTTTTCAAAATGATCCCCCACCTCTAAAATGCAACATAATATTCATCTGTGTTTTATTTCTATGCTGAATCACCTACATGTCACTTATTGAACAATTCATCACTTAGTTGGCCTTACAATAGTAATAAAGTTTCCATGCAACAAACACAGAGGGGACAGCTGTTTTAACAACCGTTTGTTGGCATCCGTTTGGGTATTTAGAACAAATGAAGTAAGCCTACATCCAGCAAGCAGGCTGATTCTTTCAAAAATAAAGACTGCTGACCACTTCAGGGAAGAATGATGTTGGAGGTAAGGTCCTACTTGCAGGGGCAACTCCTTAAAATCAGATGATAAACTGTCAGAGTTATCAGAAACGCCCACATCTCTATCAGACAAATATTCAAGTGGACGTAATTCCATAAGCTTACTAATTCTACCGATTTTAACTATATATGGCCTTCTCTATATCAGAACAGTGCGTTTATAGTCAAAGACTATTTCAATATTAAAAAATATTTACCACTGCTTTCTACTTACATCAGCATGATCTTGCCTTCCAAAATACATGTCTGATGAAATTGCTTTTACATTGCCAAATTTTTTTTGTGCCTCATCTGTGTTTAAAGGTGGTTCATATTCAGGCTTACGACGAGACGCAGGCCTAAAGGAAAAATAAACTGCATTTGTGAGCCTAACTTTTATTTACATCACAGCAAAAAATAAAATCAGTATCAACCCAGGACAAAGAAATTCAGATAACTATGTTGACAGAGCAGCAAATAAAATTTCAGTGACAGTTTTACAAGATGGTGAACAAACAGCATTTCAAATTCATTCATCTTGTATCTTTATTTTCAAAGTTCATTTAAAAAGCAAGCTACATTACGTGAACATGGGCAGAATATTTCTACAAAATGCCAAAACCCACAATGTCAGTGAAATTAAGATTTAAATGTAATAGCACAAAAAGGTTTAACATCCTTTCAACTGTCACTGCCTTCCACCTCAAACATACATATTCAACACAGTCGCTTCCCTTTTTCTCTCCTCCAACTTTTCCAAAGTAAATGTAAGCAAATAAGGAAGTAACAGTATTACGGACATGAACCCCTATTTTGCGTAATATCCATCACCAGTCCACTAGAGAAGAAGCAGCAGAACATGCTTGTGTTAAAAAAGTTGTACTTACATGCACAAACTGTACTGCACAGGTAAATGAGAAATACAGTTTTAAGTAAGAACAGAAGGAGAAAACACCAACCAAGCACACAAAGCCCCACATTCTTACATTTTCTACTTGATTACAAAGATAAAAATGCAGTTGTCAAAGAAATACATTCATTTTTTTGCATCACAACAATTAGATGTGTTGTTTCCAAGTATCTTCAATACTTTCATCCTAAAAGCTGAGTACCCTACAGTTTCATTCACCAGGTAACTGGGTTCTCTTTGGCTCATTAGGCAATAAACAAAGAAGTAAAGCACCTGTGCTCTCAGAACAGTGCAAATATTTGAGTTTCTCTCAACGTCCTTTGTCAACTCCTTTCTTTGCTGAAACGCTTCGGAAATTACCTCCAGTACGTACACTGTACAGCACTGAGCACAACAGGTGAGTGCTTAAAATATAAATAGGGAATTCAGCTTACCAAAAAAAATCATAAAAAAGTCTCTTGACTGCTGATGAAAGTTGCGACCAAATTCTCCTTCTAGATTGAAAAAATCCCACTACTCTGACTAGGACTCAAAGCTTTGGCTTTCTGTACAAAAACCTGTTAGGTTTTCTTGGTATACCTGTCTGAAAATCCTGGACTTTTTGAAGTTAACATTACATCAACATCTCTACTACTGTTTTCTTTCTTCCAAAAAGAATCCGAATTGTCGTCCCATTTAGAGAAAGTGCCGCTCCTCAAATCTGAAGAATCGTAGTACCTAAATAAAGGAAGTAAAAAAAAAACTACTGAAAAAGTGGGAACTTTATATTGTTGAATAAATATTGCCATAATAAGTGTACACTGGCAAGTTTTCAGCACAATGCTAGTTGTCAGTGAATAATCAGGACTTCACACTATTGGTTAGAAGCTTTGCAGAATTGAATTCAATTGATTTTTTGTTTTTTACACATATATTTGACTGACTGGAAAGTTCAACCTTTCTTTTGGCTGAATATGGCCACGAATATGCAATATATCTTTGCCTGGAAGATCTGGTCTCACCAAAACCAGCAAAATTCTTATTACTTCAAAGTATTACATCTTCGTTAGCGGCAGGCAAAGCACTGGGAAGGACACTGTCAAGATACCTGGCTGGTTTAAGAACAACCCTCAGAAAACTTAAAAACAGATTCTGCAAGCAAGGCACCATGATGACACTACAAAGCAGTCTGCTCATAAAGGCCCCGTGCTAAAATACCAGCTAAAAAAAGAGCCACCACCATAACTTTCAAGGCACTTTGAACACTCCAGAGATCTAAGAACACAGAGCTAACCCATGGCAGTCAGGTGCGCTCTGGTTCCTCATAGAGCAGTTTTTTCACTAAGGGGCTGATAGTGGCTAATCTCACAGTTCCAGACAAGTCAATCTATGCAAGCAGAGATTCCGGTCTCATTTTCTAAGGCATCAACAAATAGTTCAGAACAGTAAAGATAGCCCTTGTCTTTGGTTCGGGTGTGTTATTAAAATAAATTTTTATTTAAATATTTTTTTAATACAAATATTAAGTACCTCTGTGTTTTGTAACATGTTTTGTTAAAACAACACTTAAAACCAAGTCTTAATACAACAATCTTCTCTTGCATATCAAAACTGCAAGGAAAATGCAAACAGAAAGAAAAGAGTGGAAAAGAATCAGCATGCTTTTCAGTTCTGGTCATATGTTATCTTGACCTTTTCCCCTTTGATTAGCTACATTTATCGAAACATATGGAGAATACTTGAAAAAAACAACCTATTAAAATGCCAAAGATTAAGAATTTCCCTTTGTAGTTAAATAGACTTTCTTAAAGTTCAGATTCCACCAGGGTAGGGAGTAAAATGATCAATACGAGGCTAGCAGAACGGAATGATTCAGGAGAACAAGCATGGGATATTAAAGTCCGCAGCTGTGTTTTTTGAAAGCACTCTTAAAAAAAGCCACACCCACAACAAGGCCCTTCCTGTTTGTGTTATGAATAGCCAGGACACTTTGTTTTCGCAGTATATGAGAAATGTGACACCTTCAGCAGCAAGGCCTCCACCTCTGCATACGGAAAATAGTAGGGACAGATTTGGAAGGAACTATAAGAAGCAAGAGGCTCTCCCCTTTCCTTCTGACAGACAAAAAGAAGCCACAGCAATCTTTCGAAGTTTCATATGGACCTGTAATAACAAGGTTTTCACATATATATGTGTGCGTATACATATACACATACATATATATATACACATACACACATATATATATATGAAGCTATCCAATCTCATAATGACCATCAAAATCACAGGATGGGACAGGGGCTACAAGAACTGATTTGAACAACATTACTTACTTTCTTTATCCTTCCCTCTCAGTTTTTCATAACTTTGCAAAATAGTATTCTCAGTATTCAGTGAGTGTGGGAGGGGTGTGAGTGGAGGGAGAGAGAAAACCAGCATTGAATAGAAAATAAAATTTAACATTGTTATGTTAATAGATTAATTGTAGCTAAAAGAAAAATCAAAATCTAAGGATTTTGTGAACCTTCAATTACATTTCTAAATCTTCACCTATTTAGCTTGATTAATTTACAGATGTTTGTCAGAACTCTTAATATTGAGTGCGATTATTTTGCTTTTGGACATACATGAAGATGATGTTAAAGTTACCTCTATTTCAAAGCCACCCTTTGGAATAAAGGCTAATAAGTCCCTTACAAACCTTACCAGGACTAACAATCTGACTTTGTACTTTCTTTAAAGAGAATGAATTTGTACACCAACTTGAATTAGATTCTACTGTTGTTATAACTAGAAGACAATCTGGGAGCAGCTAGGTTACAATTTATCTTCTAATTATTGAACCAAAACACATTAAAAAACCTCTTCCATAATTTATCCTTTGCCGTCTAGAAGGCTTATGAATAATTCGAGAGCAGTAACAGTTCTTTTCAAGGAACAAAAAGGGAAGCACTGAAATGATAAGTTTTATTTTACAAGACTTGGTACCATGTTTGCATTTCTGCCACAAGCGATTACACTACAAAGTAATGACACAAAAGCCTTCGTGGTTTTATTTGCCTGCCTACAAGTAATTAGGTACAATTTTTCATGTTTCT
Source organism: Myiopsitta monachus (assembly GCA_017639245.1). Classification (NCBI taxonomy): domain Eukaryota; kingdom Metazoa; phylum Chordata; class Aves; order Psittaciformes; family Psittacidae; genus Myiopsitta; species Myiopsitta monachus. Next base: position 85,346,330 of record CM029920.1, read on the forward strand.
GTGGCACCAATCCAATAAAGGCGGTTTATAAAAGCAACACCTGTTTCTGTCAGTCCAGAAACAACTGTTTCATTGCAATTAGTGCCTGTAGAACTAACTCGTCTTTCCTCTCCCTCGCAACAGCAGTATTTTGTAATTTGCACTGCATTCATACTTTGATCAAAAATTCATCAATTATTTTTTGCACATTTTTTGCATATTTTTTGATTTAAATATATAGAAGTCTATCAAGTAACACTGAAGGCATCTACACAATACATCCAACGCACAATACCTCAAAAAGATGAAAGTTTTTGCACCTGGCATGCTTCCAGTTAAAAGGCTGATGCAACTGTAGTATATCTAAGATCAGACTTTGATGCTTGTTTAATTTTAAATAGGAGATTGAAGGCAGTGCCATAAGAAAGAAAAGGAAAAAAAACCAAAATAAAAAAAAAAAAAAAACACAGAATGAACACAAATCATTCTGCCAAAAATAAAAAATCACTGGATTTGGTGCACAGCAATTAAAAGCTTACATGGCAACTGTCTGTGCAAACAGAGACTAGACCCTGAGCAAGACAAAACCTGTAAACACGTAATTCAGACTATCCTCAGAAAAAGTAACTCCTCTTCTTTATAAATACATGTGTCATCAAGGTAAGGTCAACTATTCTACAACTTTTCTGATTCAGACATCCCCTGAAAATATGTTGGGTGTGTAGACATGTTCAATTGTCTTCTGTTTTGCTCTTAAGTTCCAAATATATTGTCATATTTGAAAACATAACTTGCATATATTTCTGCCCCCACCCCAAGTAAAAAGTGTATAAATTACCTTGAACTAGCAGAGAAATATGAGTCTTCTACATCATCAGTGTATTTTTTCTTCAGTTTTGCAATTACAGGTGTTTCCTGCTCTATTGTTTGCATATCTGAGGTGACTGAGTGAGAAATACCACTGGGGACAAGAAGAAAATAAGTATATAAGGAGATGACAAAGCTCCCACCTAAAGAGAAGAAAATTAAAGCCCAGATCTAGTTTCTGAAGCTTGCTGATAAAGCCCAAGCTAAACAAACATTTAAGAAGAAAGGAGGAATTAAAAAAAAAGGAACAAAGAAAAAGCCCTGGAAAACTCAACTGTAATTATCTCAAGTAGGGGCAGGACTTCTGAAAACACAGACCAATCCAACAGCTGGAAAACAGAGCAATTTCAGAGTTTTGCCTTGTAAAAGACAGACTACACTTGGGTTGGTAGTGTTCACTGAAAACATTCTTCTCACAGTCAGCTAATGGAGGCAAAAACCTTACAGACATCCTACAGTTTATGTTAATACCTGTCTGGCAGGTTAGAACTTAAATCAATCAGAAACAATTCTGATCCTTCCCCCTGACAAATACTAGATTCTCTGATTATATTATTTAAGTTTCCTATAACACACTTGAGTATATTTTTCCATTTCCTAAGTTAAATGACGGATAACTGCATAAAGCCACAGAGTATTTTAAATACAATTTATAGAACTTCACATACCTTCTGTTGCTGCCAAATCCTATGCCAAGCCTCTCCAATTCAGTTTTCTTCTTACCAGATAGATTAAAACTTTCTTCTTTTGTTTTAATATCAAGATCTCTGTAGGCCAGCCGTAAAGATGATACGCTAGAACAAAACGTACAGTTAAAATATAACTGTAAAATGCTACACAATGTCCAACCCAATAATAACGGTAGAAAATTAGCAACATATATTGCAGTACTGTAATTTGCAGTTTACTGTGTTAACTGAAAATATTAATTATTAATTGGATAAAATTCAAACTACAAGGATGGGAGAAAGCCAGCAGAGAAGACTGTGTAAATAGTACCCTAGTCTGTGTATGAGCAACTAATCTTTTTCAAAACGGATGTGAAACTTGCTACAGCCAAAGCTCACGACTGTTTTGGAACACCTTTAGGTCAAACTGAAAGAGTCTTTTTTCCACAGCCCTGATTCTAGGTGAAACCAAACAATCGTCAAAAAAGCCAGGTCTCACGTACTACAGTACTGTGGTATTCATGACAGACTACTAGTAATATTTTCCCCTAATGTCCAGCTTGGCCCTGCTACGTTTCACTCCACCCCCGCCTCATGCTGTTAGTGGTTTTAACACTTGCTATATATATACTCTTGAGGACAAGTGCTCAAGGTAGACCATGCTTCTTTACAGATACAGCCCTTCCTTATGTGCCCAAAAGAGCACCTCAGGAGAGGGGAGGAGTCTTTGTACTCCAAAATGGAATATATTCTGTATTACTGGAAACACTGAAGCATCCAAAACTTGTAATTTGCTGCACAGCTGGAAATATATTTTGTCACCCGAAACACCTCTAGAGTTCAGACACTGTAAGCTGTCATTCTGAGATATTACGATCTTTCCTGTACCTCAAACCAATCGCAACTATTTTCTAGTAATACTGGAGTAGCAGAGACAGATGCTTTTAATCTTGACTGCAGAATTGCAGAAACACTGCTTACATTTAATTTGTTAGGTTAAAAGTGATAAAAATAGTAATTTTAATGAGCAATGCAGCAGTATTCATAAGTTGTAACTGGCATAAAGTACAAATGAACACTATCAGAAGAAAGGTAAATGAGATTTAGGATGCTGCCAGTAGACATCATGCTGCAACTAGGGAGTAAGTACTTAAGCCTGAAAACCACTGTAACTTTCTATCAATTCTGTGCAGAAACAGGAACGAAAACAAGCTTTCAACCAAGGAGTATTTTCTTCCAGTGTGTCTCCTAACTATTTGATTACTGAAACTCGCCAGCTCTTGCCAGCTTGACTTCTTCTGATCCCATGCATACTGACTTAACCAAGAGTACGAGATGCCTCTATCAAAGTTCATGCTTCTGCTGGTTAGCGCACCTCCTGCAAGACAAGAGCTGTGGGGCTGAATGCGTTAAAATGAAAAGGACAGAGTCTGGTCTTCTCCCTTCAAAGACAAGGGATGTAGGTACCAGTCTGCTATAAGGAAGGGGAGGAACATCACTCCTTCACTGATGAGGCATTTCAAGAAAGAGGAGAGTCATCTCAATCTTGTGATGATTAGATATCCCTTGACTGGGCTTTAAGAGGACTTGGAGCCAGAACTAAAAACATCACTGTGTCTTATGTTCAGTTGCTTATAACAATAAAAGTCAGATACAAAAAAGGATGCACCTGTGGAACGACTTTTGAAACCAATAAGATCAGAAAAACTGTATCTTTAAAGCACAGAGTACGTTCAGGAACATTTCAAATCACTTCTTACAGTTTAGGACCAACTGTTACACAGAAAATTAAAAATGTTCTTTAAAGTTCAACTTGAAACCACTACTGATAAAAATCTACTTGGTACTTTAAGTAGAAAGATTAACAGCCCATCTTTATGAAATAATATTTATGAACACCAAAAATCTTATTTGCGGTTGATTAAAACAAGTAGGTTCAATTTAAAAGTAATTCCAGTATCTATTCTCTTGTCAGTGTACAGCAGAAAAAGGTGTATCAATTATAAACTAACATTCTAAGTCTCAGAACTCTTTAACTTTCTAAATAATAGCCTATAAAAGAATTACTTCCATTCCTACCACATAACAAAGCCACGCTGAATTAATTTACTAAAGCTCATTACTCAAGCTTTTAAAATTAAAACTGCCATACAAATTAGTTGGAAGCAGATGCAGTTTTAAAGGTGTTCACTGTTGTTTAATTTAGGTATATACTGCCATCTACAGTTAAAAATCGGAAAAGTTAATTTCAAGGGCAATAAAATTATCTTTGCCCTGCTGGGATCGGACCCATAAACTGAAGTGTATGTGATCCCCTCATGTTTGAAGACATTTTTAGAGGGTTCTGGCCACTGCAGAAAGGTTGCAGCAACCTTATACAAAAGGTCGCCTTGAATCTATATAGATCTATACATTTCTGACACAAAAAAGAAATCGCTAATTGTGACTTTCTTCCTAACTGAATAATATAATTAAAGATACTATCACTAAAGAGAATAATAAATAATAATAAACAGTCGTTTTTCTTGCTATTTAGTAGTGCACTCATCCGAGTCACTCTACAGGCAGATTCTGTCGACCACATGAAGACCACGAGAAGCATGACTTTGTGGTAAAAATACTTCAGGAAAAATGAATGATCCCCTTGTGATTAATGCTCTTGCAGCACACAAAATATCCATTTCTGTGGAGGCTAAACAAAAGTAAGCAAAAGGAGCAGGGAGGACATTATAGACCAAAGAGCTTGGTATCATGAGCTCCAAGTGATTTGTCTACAGGTTATAAAAATGACGCATCTTAGCATTCAAGAGAGGATGTTAAACTTTACAACAGTAAAAGTGTACACTAATCAACTATTTAATAGTCTAATTTTGATGACAAGTAACAAAATGTTAAAAACAAAAAACATGAAGCAGAGAAATGTAGTGGAAGGAACCAGAATCACCACCCTCTGACCTTTAGGGCTGAGTATTTATTAAGTGAGATGGATTAACAGATTTGAGGCCTCAGACAAAAATATTCAAAGGGTTGCAGTGAAATGAAAGCAGTTCCAGTATAAAACAGCTGAAACTCAAGCAGACAATCCCTGCCTTCAGCACAGAAACTCTTACCCAATAAGTACAAATAAAGCTGCATATTAGTATGTTCCCCCTGCTCTTAGAAAGACTGCTTTAAATAACATTCAATTCACTGCACCAAAACAAACTAACGTGAGGTAAAGAAAGTTTAAGAGGCAAGAGTCTTCTCTGCAATACTTCAACATGTTTGGGGTTTATTTCACATTTTATTCATTTGTATCAGCAGAACGTCTCCTTATTTTCTCTGTTAAAAAACACTAAAGTTATTTTTAAAGACAGCATTGGGCTATTTCTACAGTAAATAATTAACTAGAGAAACATACAGCAAAATGGCAAAAAAAAGGGCAGTGGGAAGACTGCCATTTGGCCCATCTCATCAACATCTGGGTTTTTTTTTAAAGCAAGAACTGAAGTTTTATTTGCATGAGGTAACCTCTGGCAGTATTTAAAATGTTGGCAATTACTTCATTAACATGAAATTAGGCTTCATGGTTTACCATTGTATATTTAATTCATACTTACAGTGGCTCTTCCTTATCAGTTTTCTTACTGCCATGAAGATCCTCTTGTTCCTTTATTTTATCTACAGCTTGTGCTTGTTTTTCAATCTCATTAAAGCTTTGGCTGCTCACTTTTTGTGCCCCCAAACCACCTTTTTTGGCACCGAGCTTGATTTATTGAAAAACAAAAAACAAAAGCCCCAGCATTATAAGGGAGACAATGACTTCAACTGACTTAACAGTCAGCTTTGAAAGCAACAGCAAACACTACACTCTGTTCAGGAGCATATGCAAACAACAATTAAAATCTGGAGCAGAGAAAATATTTTTCCACGTTTTGACCCTCTTCTACATGCTGCTTCTACTAGCTCTCACAAATTTTGTTAGCTCTGCAGTCAAGCATCACAGGGTAATGAAACTATTATAGTTTTAATTGTTCAGAAGTTAGCATGTTCAAATAAATAATATATAGCACAACTTCAGTTTCTTAATAAAGGATTTTGTTGTATAGGATTAACATAATAAAACTTGTTGCAATGGAACCATTTGGTGCTTACGTGTTTAATTCAGAATTTACATTTAGAAGTGGCAGATATTCTTCAATTAGTTCTCCCTGTCCAGTGCTAGTGTGTTATCTCAAGATTAATTATTGATTTACTGATTTATGGTAGGAAAACAATACACAGGTTTTGTGTATAAGTGTATGCATGAATTAGCTTTTACATATGACAAAGCATTGTAAACTTATTTTAAACATGTCAGCACAGAGGTTCCAGTTTTGCACTCATTCTTTTAACAGAATTCTACTCCTAGCTCGTATTTCTTCAATACAGGGATACATATTCTTTCATTCTGATTATCGAAGACTTAAAACCCACTTAACACTACAAACATAAATACAGATGATGATGCTGATTCAGACAGTGGCACAGCACTCAAACTGCTGCTCTTAGTCTCCTGTGTGTTTAATTGTTCATCTTCAACACTGCAGCAATATTAACTTTCACAACACATTTATCTTAACCTTTTGATCCTTTAATGTGTTCATATAAAAAGTTCTGGCCTATACAAACACAGGTTTTTTTTATAGGCTCTGACACTACAGGTCAAAAACTGCACATGCACCTACGAACCCAGACATGTTCTTACTGTAAAGGGAACGCACCTGCACATACCACTTAGAATAAGAAGTATCTTCTGTGTATGAGGGCCCTCTAGTGTGAGCAAGAAGTAGGTTTCAATCTAAATTAATATGTTCCAATAAACCTTTCAAATCTTTTGCCATAGAACAGCCCAGACTTAAAAGAAGTGACTCTCTGTAACACATTGTCATCCTAATTGCCTAATACCCTATAGGATTAGCATATAATTAGGCTGCTTTCTTGGGCCTCAACAGCTATACATTCAAAACCTAGTTTTTCCTGCCTAAGTCGAACTGTCTTACTCATTTTTCAGGTTCCTTGAACACACCATTCTGAGATACTCAACTCTCCTCATGCCTTCTTTAGGGAGACCAGATGCCTAAGAAAGTGCTAAGACCCCATCCAGAAACAAGTCTGCAAACTAGCTTGAAAGTATCTTGAATTGAATGCAGCTGCAAGTTGCCTATAAATAGAACCAAATACCATACTGCTGGGTGATACAAGATGAGGGCTCCTTCAGAAATACAGATCTGAAGTCTCAATCTGCATTGACAGATTATGTCACACATGCATATTTAGCCACTCAAAAGTGCTACTGGAACTCCCTCTGTTTCCCAGATTTGCTACAAAAAGATCTCAGTGCCCATTAACTTAGCTGAAAGCCTGAAGAAGCCCTACAACCCACTATCAGCGAATGAGAAGAAATTTACAGGGCATCAGGGGAGCTGCAGGGACAGTAGCTGTGAAAAGAACTCAGGAAGAAATGGGATACAGACCTTGACATCAATATATGCTTTGTCATTTTAATTTTACATAACTTTGAAAAAATATGACCTGCTGCTCAGGCCCAGACAGCACAAGGAAAACTGACACCCAGGTATGCATGTGGAAGCCTAGACAGTTCAGCCAGCTATACACAGTGTAAACAGACTTCAAATATCTGAGGTCAGAAAACAACCCACAGATCTGAAGCACTCTACTACATGGAACAATAACCTGTCAGACAAATTCAAGTCAACAATAATCTGTTCTCAAACAGACCATTGGCTGTTTTGACATAGAAACAGTTCTCAATTCCATTTTAGTTTCATCAGTTGTTACTGACACAAGTATTGTTTACTGCTAACTTACACGATTCATCTCCAAATTGCAATCTACATATTTCCAGAAATCTAGAATACAGTTATAAATATGTATTATTTATATACTTACCCCCTTCTTAGCTTGATTTGGCTTCTTTTTTATGAAGGTGGTGTTCTCTGCAAGGATTAAAGGTACATTACTTGACATGCAATTTTATTAATTCCAGAACTGCAGAAAATGATTTCTACAACACCAGCCTCAAAATTGAATTCCCAAAACTCTGGGAATTTATTTTAATTCCTTGAAGTATTACAGTTTCTACACTACAAGACTGAGATACTTAGTTACAGGGAACAGAGCTGTGAATATCTCCAAGAAACTGCCTCTGACTGAGGGCATGGAATCTCTTGCAGATATACAATAGGAATAAAATTACAGTCTTCAGTTGTAAATACCTGCCAGTAAACAGAACAAGAATGCAAGACTTGCTATTCTGAATCTGACTAGAGGTCCACCTGATCCCTTATCACTTCCAAGATGAATTGCTTCCGGGTTAGAAAGGTATTGGCTACATTTAAGCCCACCAATGATACAGATAAAACATGAAGTGAAAAAAAAACCCACCTAAACCAGCAAAAACCAAAATCGACCAAGTGAATATACAGTGACGAAGACCATGACTTCCTGAAGTACTGAGTTAGTCCCAGGCGTCACTTCTTTACTACCCCTGTGCTGCCGAGAATCAATACTCTTTATTCTTGAAAACCTACCCCTGCAGGATGATCCCCAATATGACAAATCACTGATGTATTTTATTCTATTTTCCTCAACTTGTTTTTACTTGCTTACAGTATGATACACTCTTCAGTGCTAAGTAAATTAAGATTCTGATCACTGAAGATACTGTATTACAAATACAAGATTTTTCCAGTCTGAATTTTTTATGTTCAGCTTTCTGAAAAGGGAATAAAACTGTGTCTGGATAGAGACACTGAGCTATTAGTACAAGATGTGTTGGCTTAACATAAGTAGCAGGCCATTAATCACTGCACAATGCTCTAGTGCATCTGTGTGCTTTAAACACAGAACTTAAAGCAGTCTAACAGGAGGCATAAGATATTAATGGTCACCCTTATGAGGCGTGACACCTGTAGCATTTAAGTCCATCAGATTGGCTCAGATAAGATAGATAAAACCAGAACAACACTGACTTAAATTTGTATCTTAGAAGTAGTACATAGTTTAACAGAAAAAGTAGTAATACAAAATCTGATGTTTCAATTTGTACACATGGATATTAAAAAATCCACATCTCTTCCCAGTCATACATTCTCTGTACAAATGAATATATACTGGGTGCTACCTTCTTCTGCTTACACTCATTACCTAATGCAGCCTTTGGTGACGTACTGAGGCAATCAACACTTGGTCCGTGTTCTGGTCCTAAAACACAATAAGTAACAACGGTAAGAACATCAGAAGGCTCTTTAGAATACTTACAGTACCAAAATACAACTTACAGTACACAGGGTACTGTTTGATTCATACAGCATAATGTGCTATTTCTATCTCAGCTTTACCAGTTACAAAAAGCAGCAGGCACCCAATGATTCACACAGTCTTTTGAATCTAGTATTAGCCTGGATTTCTATTAAACATTCTTAAAGGAACATGCAGTCCCACACATTTGAGCATAACCCTTCTAAGAAGTCCTTCCTCTCCAAAATTCTTGCATTATTAGCATAACTTGGTTATTTAATTATTAAAGTAGGGTAAAAACCAGCCTAAACAGAGAGAGTACCAAAAAATGCAGCTTATTGTTAATGAAAAAACAGTCGTACCTTCATAGCAGTCTGGACTGCTTTCTGGAGTTTTCTGCTGTAGACAGACTGGCTCTGATAACGCCCGCTCTGTATTCTTTCCCTTGAAAAAATTTACAGCAATCAAAAGTGTACACAAAATAGAATACATCAAATAAATATGAGCACTGAGCTCAAAGACAGCCAAAGCATCACCGACTAGTTAATACTGGATTCTTATGATCACAGCTTCTAGGTTTAAACCTGTTCTCAGAAGGGCAGTTATTAAAGTTACAAGAAATGCCTACCTTTATTAGAAGTGAGCTGGTTTCAAAACACTCCTGAGCACCTGTATTTTCCTCTTAGCGATTTCAGTATGTTTACCATCCAAAAAAGTAATATGCATTTTAATTGTGCTTTATGTTTAATTATTGTATGTTGGCTATTAACTGTCTTAACTCATAACAGTAATGCAGTACAGGAAATCCGGATCATTTATTTAATCACCAACCCTTCTCCCCACACTAAGCTCTTGCACTTCCAATTTTCTAACACTTAATTTTTGATTATGAGCAGTCCTCCTAAGTCTTCCCGGTGAGTCCTCCCACTTCCTTCAGAGACATTCTCCTCAGCAGGCAGGTTTGTGACCTGGTCACAATAATATCAACTTAATACTATCCTTTCCACCAATGTTGAGCCACTGTTCTCAATGCTGAGAACACGCTTATTCTTCCCTAAAACCTCAATCTCAAAACTTCCCGGCATCTGTCAAAACTGTTCATACTCAAATAATCTCTTGCCCTGAAGCAAACAAACTGCTTTTCTCTAACCTCCTGCCTTTGCAGCTACCTTGAAAAGTCTGCTGTAAAGTTTTACTTTATTCTGCCCGTACATCTGTATGAAGTTTCTACTTCCTGTCCTCAACCACAAAAATGCAACGCTTTTCTGCTTAAGCTTCTTTTCTTTTAGCTTGCCTCAATTCATGCTTTTCCCACTCAACTGCAAGCATTCTTCCAAGCTGCTTTTTGCAAACAGAAATACTCAGTTTCTTTTCTGCTATGAAGACAGGTGATCTTCTGGGGAAGACACTAGACTAGAATTCACGATAACTGATTCTTTTGGGGGGGTCTTTGTAATAAGCATTTCTGAGTAAAACACCAATCCTCCCAGTCTGTAAAATATAAACACTTTTTCACTGTTTCAAAGATGCTGAAATTTATTTTTAGAAGACATTCAAATATTGGCTGCAGTACAAATTCCTAAAATAAATAAACAGCAAAAAGGCTGAATTTCCCTTCAAAAAGCACCATTTTCAAAACCTCACAAATACAACAAAGTAACATTTTGAAATGTCACAACTGAATAACCAAAAGGAAAAAGAATTCATTCAAGTTACATTTTTTTTCTTCCTTAAGCATCCCATACACACTAGAAAGTCACTAAAACGTCATGTCATTTTTACTGTGTTCTTCACCCAAGTGCAGATATCAGCAAATTGTATAGGTTTTTATTACTTGTTGATAATGCACATACACGACAACAAGGTCATGACAAGGAAATTAACTTGTATATGAACTGGAGAAGAGTTTCCACAACGGGCTAATCTGATATACCCAAGCCCTTTGAATTCTTCACTATCCCAGAATATGCCTTGTGATTATACTTGCGGTTTACATGTTACAGACTGTAACTGTATTAGAAAACAATTGTACTAGAACACTTAATATTGTTGCAATATTTAGGAGTACTAGGTGTAGTAATAACTTAATTGCTTTAATTTGAAGATGACAATTGTTATCTATTTTTCAAATACCAGAGGCAAGAGAGTGTCTGGAACATTTAGTCTGTGAAATAAAACCAGCATCTATCACCTTAAGGATGTAGGATCAAATAAATGAAAACCAACAGGAGCAACAGCCTTCAGGAAGTTAACATTTTAAAACAGGATGAAAGAATTTTGAGGAATAAAAAGGAATTGTTTAGCAAATGCTTTAAGAACTGTTAAACTTCACTGCTTGAAGACCAAAATCATCACATAGTATATTTAAAACAGAGCACTCCCAATCAAGGAATCATGAGTCCAAATGGAATTGTATGCCTACAAAAAGTATAGTTTCATTCCACATTTAGCTACTATTTGGGTCATTCTAAATTATCACCTTAGAAAGTGGTTCACATCCAGGAAGAATTCTGAGACCCACAGAAGGAAAAGCAGATAAACGTTTACTCACTGACCTACCCTTTCTCTATAACATTTTCCTTCAAGATTTAATCGTCATCATAAACACACAGTTAACCTAGTACTCAGAAAGCTAATAAGAATGAAATACAGGTAATCTATACCTTAGGAGAAACATGGGATGCAAAAAAGTCTTCCTCTTTGTTTTGAGGTGACACAGGTGGCATTCCACATCCATCTGTCCACAGCTATAATTGGGAGAGAGAATTTTACATAAGAATTGCATGTATATATTTTTTTTTCGAACACACTAATCTTGAAACTCCTTTTTTTTCCTGGTACATAATTTTTCCTTACAAATTTATTCAAGCTTCAATCTAGTGACATTCCTTATTTTTTTTTAATTTCATACATCTTTGATGTGTTCCTTCACATTACCTATTTCCTTTCTAACAAAATGCTCAATATAAGCTCTGTTGCAATAATACTGTCAATATTTAATATCACTAGACCTTCATAATAAGTTTTTCATATTCTCATATAAGGTATTTTGTTTCTAATACTCTTGTTTTGCCCAAAGCACAAAAGCCCAAACCAAACCAAAACTGAAAACATAACACTAGCAGTCACTGGAAACAGTTTTCAGAATCGTCCGGATGTGGTCTTGTACTCTGATGAATTTTCCCACCTACTCTCAGAGTCCCAAGGTGCTAACAGCTTTGAGCAATGCCTGACCTCAGGGCAGGCTGACAGCCCCACAGTGCCGCAGGTATTCTTAGCATTGTGCAAGACAGGCATACAACCTGTGACCTGCGCTCCCAGCTTACTCATAGGCAAATCACTTCTCATGATACATGACCAAAAAAAATGACCTCTGTCAAAAAGGTTACTGAGTGTGCAACAAGCTTACCTCACCATTCAAAAATCAATTCTATCCTTAAATTAGAGAAGAAATTTTTTACCATGTGAAAGAGTAGGTGATGGTGGATACTACACCTAACTATCTGAATAATTTACTTCAGCAACTTAGCACATAATCATTTCAGCTTGCACTATGTAATTACAAAGTATATTAATTAAAAAAAAACCCAAGCATAATTAATATCAAACAAGTCGATGGAATCTGTAATTGAAGCAAGATAAACACAGTTTTTCGAAAGTGTCATCTGGGTAACTTATGATTAGCTTAAATGCACATAGTATATCATATTTACTTGAACAGGTTTTATATCTAAAGCTGTTTAGTAAGTAAAAAGAAATATTCTCTAAAGTTAGTAATGTAATACAAAATTATTATAATCCATAAAATTTCATGCTATTTGATGCACAGATCAGAAAAACCCCCAAGCCTTCTTGCTTTTCTTTTAATTCCCACTCATCTGATCAATTTCAAATGAATCAGTCACGGACTTTAACAAGCTGAAATAAACGATCAAAACATGTTTTCTGTGCATGCAGAAGAGAACTGTTGTCAAACTTATGACTTCAGCAAACCAATTCTGCCTACTTCACTAAGAATGTATTCCTGTCAGCAACCTGACAAAGTTTGATGGCATGCATGAACTCTTTCAGCATTTTTAATGGAAAACAGCAAGTTCAGGACATACATAACTTGCTACGTTTTCAAATATTATTTTTGTAGGGCAAAACCCAAACCCACACATTTACCTGTTCAAATCACATCCCACTTAAATCACAAATATTCTGTAGTTAATTCTATCAACACTTCGATATATTTACATGCTGTACTTCTCAATAAGAATTCAGTTCCTGATAAGCAAGAATAAAAACATTTTTGTCATGCAATACCACTAAAATAATTTTGGAGCACACCTGCAAACAAAGTTTCCATTCTGAAGGACACCTGAAGTTTCTGCCTGGAACCCATGTAAGTTACTGCAAATGTTAGTGTTCTGAATTAGAAATAAATGATCCTGAATTATCCAGCTGAGCTCCAGCTCAATATCCTTTTTCCAAACAAAAAAGGCATGCTACAAACAGTTCACTCCCCAGCTTGCCTATTCACTGTAACGTGTATCAGTACCTCCCCAAGACAGATAACCTTTTGCATTACTAACTGGAAACTTAAAATTACTCCAAGGGAGAGAAGATAAAGATTCTCAGAAATCTTACAGGCACAGGACACACACTACTCACATCAGTACCGTGCTTTCTTGTTGCCTGTGTTGCAAGAGATTTAATCTTCTCCTTGTAAAGCTGAGCAACACGACTGTTGTACTTTGCATTGGTATCATTTGTTGTGCATCCATGTTGATGGAAAAAAGCAGACTGTGAAGCAGAACATAGAAAATGCCATGAGAAACAAGTTTAAAAACTAATGCCATTTAATATAAAAATATACTTCAGTGCAGCAAAATATGCTGCTTCTCTACCTAATCCAACCTTTTCAATTATGAAGCCTACGTAGATCTCCAAAATACAAAGAAAACTCCATTCTGGCAACCTCTTTACAGATAGATAACACATAGGAAAATCAAATACATTAGTGGGATGCTTCAAAAGCATCTAAAAATGCAAGTTTGCCATCATATATATATATATAAAAAAAATCCCAGTTCTGAAATTAAGTATAGAAAGGAAGAGGTAAAATTGATTGCCAATACCTGTGCTTCAAAGGACATTAATGATATTCTAAGAGGTATTGCTTGGCTTCATCTCTAGCATGCTAGAGAGAACAATGTATGTTCAACAGCATCAAAATGACTGCATAAAAACCATCTTCCTTCAAAAGAAAAGTGTGAGAATGCGCATATATATGTACCCACACATATTTATGTGCTTGCGTATTTATATGAAAATATAGCTATATAAATGAAAAAATCTATCCCGAATTAGGCTCTTAAACCAAAAGCAAATCAATACATTTACATCGGAGTTTCACAAGCTCTTTGACAGATTGAAAAAAACTCCAAACAAATAACAATTTTCTCAGTATCTAGAATTGACTAGCAAACCAAATCATATATTCCTGCACAGAAGAACAGGACAGACTGTTTTATGTTACCATAAAACATAATAAACAAGTTTCTGATAGGATCAGCAAGTCTAGATAACCTAGGGTTATGGCCTCATATGCTGGAACTGCAAAGCATAAGTCTAGTAGTATACAAGTACCTGACTGTATAAAAATTAAGCAATAACCGTGAAGGAGAGAGAAAAAAGCCAGTCAACTTCTGTGATTCCAACAGAAACAGCTGTAAATATTACAGATGGCAGAAAGATGGTGCATTTTTGCATTTAAATACACATAGAATCATAGAATAGTTAGGGTTGGAAAGGACCTTAAGATCATCTAGTTCCAACCCCCCTGCCATGGGCAGGGACACCTCCCACTAAACCATGCCACCCAAGGCTATGTCCAACCCGGCCTTGAACACCATCAGTGATGGAGCATTCACAACTTCCTTGGGCAACCCATTCCAGTGCCTCGCCACCCTTACAGGAAAGAACTTCTTCCTTATATCTAACCTGAACTTCCCCTGTTTAAGTTTGAACCCATTACCCCTTGTCTTACCACTACAGTCCCTCATGAAGAGTCCCTCCCCAGCATCCCTATAGGCCCCCTTCACATACTGGAAGGCTGCTAGGAGGTCTCCATGCAGCCTTCTCTTCTCCAGGCTCAACAGCCCCAACTTTCTCAGCCTATCCTCATACAGGAGGTGCTCCAGTCCCCTCATCATCCTCGTGGCCCTCCTCTGGAATTGTTCCAACAGTTCCATGTCCTTTTTATGTTGAGGACACCAGAACTGCACACAATACTCCAAGTGAGGTCTCACAAGAGCAGAGGAGAGGGGCAGGATCACCTCCCTTTACCTGCTGGTCATGTTCCTTTTGATGAAACCCAGGATACAGTCGGCTTTCTGGGCTGCAAGCACACACGGAAGCAGGCTCATGCTCAGTTTCTAATCTACCAACACCCCCAAGTCCTTCCCCGCAGGGCTGCTCTGAATCACTTTGCCCAACCTGTAGCTGTAGTTGTGCCTGGGATTACTCCAACCCAGATGCAGGACCTTGCACTTGGCTGGGTTAAACATGCACCTATGAACTTGATATTGAGAGCCCTTTCTTTTTTTTTTGGTAAGCCCTAATTCCAATCATTGTAGAGATTTATTCTGAAAACAAAAGCAACTAAGAACACTTCAGATTTACTATCAAACTGACACATAGCCATGAAGCGCAGGACTGCTGTTCTCCAATATAAGGCATCATCAGGCAATTACAGAATACAAATTATTAGTGTTAATCTGACAGAGCTTCTAAACATCAGTTAGTAAAACCAGAATTTGGCATTTAATTTGTGACAAAAAGGGATAATTTGTTTTGTGCAATTAGAAGAAAAATGCTAATTTTACTTTTTAAAATGCCCAAACAGTTTACTAAACTGGTCTTTAAAGTCTCAGGTATTAATCTTCCTAGGTATCCAAAACAGGGCATTGTGAATTTGAGGTATGTGAGGGGTGGCTGCAGGTATATTACACCCCTTGGTAAAATATATGATAAGAAACAGTGACATCCAAGCAGAAAGACAAAACCTCAAAATTAAATAACAAAGGTTTACTGTTGTTGTTCTGGTAATAAGCTTTCTAAGATTAACGGAAGCACTTTTCAAACTTTGCCATCTTCTTTCCAGCTACCTTAAACTCTTTGTATTGCTAAGTTTATATAGTTTAACCAAAGCTTTTAAGCCTTTGCCTAAAAAAGAAAATATTTTTCATGCAAAATCTCCCTCTTCTGATTTGTTGAAACTGTGGGGTTTATGTACTAAGTGGCATAACAGAAACTCAGTGAGTAAATTCATATAACAGCAGTATTAATACAGAAAGATGTAACTTAAGAGTAGGCAGAAGAAAAAGAGGGAGAAGACACCATGCAGCTGTTCAGATCTGTAAGCCAGAGACAGAACCCTGAATGCCTAATATAAAGAAAAAGGTTTTACTGGGAAATGCAAACGTGGGAGGTAATAATGATCCCAAATTCATCTTTTTTTTTTATGGAAATAGAAAAAAAAATAGCAGAGTATTAAACTGTTAGAAAGGAAAAGATTGTTAAGAAAATTGTTAAGAAAAAGCCTATGGAAAGCAAGTTTGGATGAAGTTTCTTCAAGAAACATTATGGACAAAGCACAAATAAAGAATGGTAAGGGGAAGCTTTCGGGGAATTAGAAGAAAAGTAGGAATTTCTTGGGAAAGCTGCATGTTTCCACACCGGGTGGGTCAACTTAGGGAAGTAATCTCAGTTATTGGTGGTTAATCTTTGAAAAAATATGGGAAAACAGGCAATATTCCAGGAGAGTTGACAAAGGAAGACATCCTCCTATGAAAATGAGATTGAGGACAATGTACCTGTCAATGTAACTTCAATTTACAAAAATATTGTATAACAAACTTATCTGTAAGTACATAAAAAAATCAAACTGAAAAAACAGCCAATATGAAATGAGCCACACCAAAACACTGCTATTTCCTCTCTGACATATATGTGTATGTCAGGATAGCATATATTATCTTGGCTTCAGTTGCACCTCCAGAGTAAGTCAGATCTTAACTTGAGCATGACTTTTGACAATTACATGATTTTTGGCATGATATTTTCATAAACCATGTAAGGAAACACATTCACAGAAAGATGACCATAAGCTAGGTTTACAAGTGGTTGGTAAGCCATCTTTCAGCAGCTGCCAATGCTTCCTTGTTAAAGTACAGTGATTTTTATCAATGATTTGTAAGTAAAATACAACATTTGCAGATGATACTGAGAAGGAAAAGTTGCAAGCCTGGAGGATAAAATCAGCAATCAAAAGAATTCTTCAAATACAACAGAAAAAAAAAAAAAGAGGAGAAATGGACTGGAACAGAAAGGACATAGCTTCCAAGCCTAACAAGCTTCAATGTGCAAAGCAAATTCTCAGGAGTACATACAGCATTTGCATTTCCTCCAACTTGCATGCATCTCAGCTGAAACCAAGACCAATTGGAATCCAGTTCTGTAGATCTAAAAGGAAGGAAACATTTTTAATGTTATCTCCCAGCCATTTAAAATCTCTCTACCTTTTTTATTTGTAAAGTGCTTCCAACCCCCCTTTTTTAAAATAAGTGAAAATATGCATCTATTAAGAAAAATAAATCTGTGACAATACACAATGTGCAAGAGAAGTTAATAAAGCCATGCAGAATTGCCACAGTTTTACCAACTGTAAAAGCTTGGGAAAAAAAAGGACCTTCTGGCAGGCTTTCCCTTTTAGAAAGCACCAGTAAGATACATTTTCAGGGTAACATTTGAACTCTGTCAAAAGCAAATCACAATCACGTGTAATGGACAAAGTAACAATTTGAATGTCATATCACAACAAAAATGAGTGACTATGAGGAGAATTAATACTGTGATCATTAGGAATGGACTCCTGAGAGGCCTTTTGTAATGCTCTTGTATACAGCGAAAAGGCAGCAGAAGAAAAATTTTAGTTGATGGAAAACAGCTACTTTTATCTGCAATCCATTCCTGGATGCATTGCTCTCATGCACTTCAAGCAGAACATTACATTTCAAATATGTAATTATTTATGAGGCCAAAAAGGCCCACAGGCCATCAATTAGGATACTCACCTGTAATTTGACAAGCTCAGGGTGCAGATTTACTGCACCTACTGATTAATAGAGGTAAACAGGTGTCAAAAGGGTTATCCCTTTACACTACCCCAGTACTAGCACTCAGGTGACACCACCATGAACTATTTCATGAAGCAAAGCTGGCAAAGTGCTACTTAGCTCTCTGACCTGCCTTGCTGGGGGTCAGATTATTTTTATGATCAATACATTACAACACTGTTGATGATGATAAACTAGTATTTGCCTCAGTCTTGATTTGAAGGAATGATAAAACACTTCAACATGCTCGCATTGCTCTTCATTTTTGTCATCTTCACTGTAGAAACAGACCCGCCAACAAATGCACACTACTAACACAACAAGCAGGTAATGGGAATGGGTGCATGGCAAAAATCTGCTGAACCCTACCTATTTATCTAATTCCCAAGCAGATGTCAGACACATCAAAGCCAAAACAAACATTAACAAGGTGTGAATCAGTAGGTGAAAGAATGGGTTATCCCCTCTGAGCAGATATCTGAACAAACAAAAACATTAAAAGACTCAATGTTTACTATAAAAATATACAAGCTACTTACCGAATGAAACTCAAATGAACACCAAGTGATCGATGGGTCCCTGAACAATCAATACAGAGAAAAACTCCATATGTTATGCTTGCCCAGCTAGGGTTCTTTGCTCCGCAGTCAAAACATACCTTAAAGAAATAAAGATCAGTAACAGGACTTGAGCATAACCATATGTTACAGTTGTGCTACAGGTCATGCTAACAACCTTTCAGTGATCAAACTTAATGAACTCATCTTACAGCATTTGTTGACATGATGACTTTATATGATCCTAATCTCGCAATATAAAAGAGGAGTTACACAACCTGCCCATGCCTGTGTGTCAGGGCCCTAACTAGACAGGACTGCATGCCCTCCCGTTTTCTGACTACAACCAGTGTAGATGGGGATCACAGGTTGAGAAACCAGGCCGGAGAACCCACATCAGACTAGCTTCAAATACATGTTTAATGCAGTATTTCCAGCACTACTGAAATACAAACGTGTTTAAGAAATACTTCCCCAAGGGCAGGCTCTTTTCACAACATAGGACTGAGTCTCCTCTTTCCTCAGAACATTCATGCAACTGCAGCTATCAGCAGAACTAATGACATGACTATCTACTTTCCTAGATAGAAACCTCGATTCTTAAGAGCAAGATGACTGAAACCCAGCTCTGTGAAGAAAGCATCCACTCTGTGCACTGCGTAGCTGAGCTCCCTCTGCCAAACATGACTATTTGTATGATATATTGCTGCATCAACCTTTTGACTGTCCATCATGAACTGGTAAAAACCAAACATGTCCACAACTTCTGTACAGACAAAACTATGACCGTCTTATTCTCTGCCACCACAAAAGGCTCACAACATTTAGTCACAAATACAAAAGGGGTGCGTGTCTACATCTCATACGCCTTGCAGGTCTGCAGATCACAACTTTCCAGTCCTGTTTCAGCTGTTCTGCATTTTGTGCTTCTTTGGCCAAGGAAAACAAGAACAAAAAATTTATCTCATGCAAATCGATTTTTCAAACGCAAGGAAAACCAAAATTTAAACAGAAACAGCTATTCCCAGTTAATGCTACGTGCACACCTCTATTCCTGTATGAATCATCTGGTCAATGTTTTTTCGATGGTATTTATAAATGCTGCAGAGAAATACTTCTAAGAGTAAAGGCATCCATCTATAGGTACAGACACTGGCATCTACTAAGAAATAGCTCCACAGAGAGACAAGCTTTTACACACAAACTGACGGAGTTCCAATCTTCAACTTTATCCTTTAATATCCTCCTATAAATGTAACGTATCCTCAGATAGCAAGGGAAGTTCTAGCTACACACAGAAAGAAAAAGTTTATTCCAAGCCAGCTGCTGGGGACATGGAGCACCCTACACATGCAGCCACAGTGCTTTCAGCACCTCTTTGTCAGGTTGAAAAATATATTAAAACAGTAAGAAGCCTCCTTGTTAGAAAATCCATCCACACAACTAGAGACTTTTGTCTCTGGTTTTTTTGTACGTATTTAGTCAAACAAGCCCTGAGATTGCACTCAGGTCAGCTCACACATCATCCACCCAAAGTAATTTCAAGTCCATGCCCAGGAACAGTTTCAGGCTAAACTCCTTGTTTTAGTGTGGGTCTATTTAGTTTGTACGGTCCAAATTTATCAGGCACAAGCAAAGTTCACCAGCAGATCTCAGCATTAGCTCTTCTAACATACAGACATCATGAGCCTGAGCTTCAGTTAGGCTAATAACCAGTTACGCAAAGAGAAAGCACTGGAGGTCACAGTTTCTGACTCTGCGAGTCCCCTCTTCCTCTCTCAACAGAGATGTAACATTCATTAAGTCATTTATGCATCCCACTACTGTATGTGGAAATGGAATCATTCACTGACATACAGCAAAAAGAAGAAATAAAAGCTACACAGAATGACTGATGAAAGGAGGGGTTAGAGGGAGTCCTCGAAACAAGCACAGGTGGAAGAACAATATAAGGGAGTTGGGGAAAAAGAAGAATTAGTAACACTATATGCATGCCATACTCTAAGAAAACACACAGCCTTTGCAGTCGGAACTCATTGTCTTTTTCCCAATTCTCTCCATTCTTTGAAGTAGTTCCTTTAAAACAAAACAAAAACAAACAAACAAACCAAAAAACCAAACAAAAAACACACCAAAAAAACCCAACAAGCTTCATCTTCCTTTCAAATTGATGTCCTCTTACAAAGCCAAAAGGAGGAAAGGGACAATGAAACAGAAGATTCTGCTTCAAACTGAAGCTAACTAAACAGCCCTGGTCTCACTTCTAAGAAGTGCAGGAGAGCAAAGCAGTCTTGTTGAAATTCCCTGGCATACAAATGGGAAATGAGAATCTTGAGTATCAGTGGGTGGTTAAAAAACCACAGGGTTAAGAAGTTCAGTTACAAACATCCCTAAGGACTCTGCTTCTCTCCCTGGCACAGTTATAAGCACTTCTTAGTTTCAACATCCTAGAAGTCCATTGCATCACCTTGGAAGCTGGCTGCCACAAAGCAGGATAGCTCAAGATCTTCATTCATGCAGGATGTTCTATCAGCTATTTACCAGATGCAGGTGAAAATTTTTCATATTAATAAAACCTGCAGCCTTTTAGGATTGTGATGCAAGCAGGAACATCTAATTGTCTTGTGGAAAGTAATGTAAGAACAGCCATTTCCAACACATTATGCAACAGAAACAGAAGCAAGGTTTCATTAGCACTTAGACTCATTTTGTTTTATTTTCTCATTTTTTAAAGTGATTCCTACCACATCAATTTAAATAAGAATTAAGAAAAAAAAGAAATAAATCAAAACCCATTTCGGAGCCACCCTATGAAATTGTTTCCATTTTTAAAACAGATAAAGTGCATTTTCTGTACTGATTTAGGTGCAACTAAAATATCAAAATAATTATATAAAAAATCTATTTGAAGGATATGCTTAAGTAATCTACTGCGTTTAAAACACACTTGCAATCTTTTTGCTTATTTCGTGTTGAAGCATTCAGGGCAGTAAAGGTGTAACAGTCACTCTGGAAAAAAAAAACCCAACAAAAAACAGACCAGCAAAAGCCCTAACTGAGATATTTACACAAGAGCAAACACAAAGGTTTGGGTATAGTGCTCAGCAAGTAGTCATTAAATCCTACAACATCCACCTTGCACAAGATGCCTATGTTAATAAATAAATATATAATATGTATTGCTGTTGGACATGGAAATGTAATAATCTTTAGCCTACAGAAATGTTAGGTTTGGCACTTCTGAAGACGTGAGCAGGTTCAGCAAGCAAACCCACTTATCCCTGAGGTAATGGTTAGACATTTTCAACCTCTACACAGACACTTTAAACCTCCCATGTAGTAAGACTGCTGCCACAGGGTTGCTCTGCATTTGCTTGTGCTTGTCACTCTAAGCATGCCAGGCCGCAACACTAAACTCAGGAGCCAGTTTCACACTTGGTCAAAGGTGATCTAAATCCAAGCAGCTACTCTCTTAGCAACCAGCCACCGTATCCAGATATGCTTTCCTTCTTCTTTTGTATCAGCAGTAAGAGTCACACTTGTTGATCATACTGCACTGCACTGCTTTGACTTTGAGCAAAGGTAGGTCCAACTCACAACACAGCCGCATGACCAATAATGCCAATGCATGGGAGGGAACACAAGTGTTTGCCCTTAGAAGACAGGATTGCTCATTTAGGAAGTGTTGTGGTCATAAAGTGACTGATGTGACGCATGATATACTACACTTCATGCTCATGCAAAACCCCTTTCACCCTCCAACACACACACACAAACCACACCACAATACACACAGTAATTACAAAACTGACAGCTGATAAACCACCACCACAACACCCATACTTAGTCTTCAGCCAGTGCAGATCCTTGATCTAGGTGTCCAAGCAGGGACATGAATACTATCATCAACAGAAGAAAGAGCCAAAGAGAATGAAAGACGTAACAGTTTCAGAAGAGTAGATCTATGCCAGATTAAAAGTGACTATATAGCCTCAGTATGGAAGTCTTCAAACCAGATGGGCTTTACAACCACTCAAGTTAACAATACCCGGTAGCTTAAGGACTATGAACACTTGCATAGGTACAAAACACACCCTATTTAATAATTTTAACATATTTGTTAATTGCCATCAGGCAGCTCTGTATTAAGTCATGCCCAAAGACACATCAAGAACTGAAAAAGCTATTTCTCATGTTATACAAAGTAAAGGAAACTAAGATGAAATTACAGATATGTTAATTTCAAGACAATTATTCAAATATCAGTTTAAACACACTATAACCCACAAATTAAACTGTACATTTATTTAAATGAGAATTATCTTCCCAAATTCATGTGCACTAAGAACCACTGCAGAGCACTAGCACAGTGTAAATGTGGATGCCTGCTCATAGCAGGCAGCCAGTAAGCTCAGATGCTGCACAGAACAGACACTTCTTCCCAAACTGTATACATAAACACCACAGCTAAGCAAATTATTAAGCTTTTAATACAGAACCTTTCCAGTACTTGCACTTCCCCACTGTCTATCTTTCCCAGCAGAAAAGCCCTACAAATAAAAGGGGCAGACTGTGTAAGAACACAAGAGAAAGGAAACAAAACAAGATGTGCTCAAACACAAGAGGATAAACTGATGCCAGCAACTTCTACTTAAGAAGACTGGTTAGATACATGGGAATGGGGGAGTCGTGAGATCCAAGCTGGTTGTTTCCCACTCTATTTCTTCTGTCTTTACAGGTCAGCAAGACTGGGCTTCACTGCAGTGTAATGAGGTTTCTGCACCTGAGCTCCTTCTTTCAAACTGACCCAGTGTGAATGGCAGCACACACTGTGCTAACAGCGCTTTGTCAACATCAGCACTAACATTTCCACGTAGCACTAGGCACGACTGCAAGGTGAGACAGATACGCCTGAGCAACCACGGGTACCACATCCACCTTATTAAGTCCAGTATGGTAACAATGAGTTCAATACAGGGGAACTGTTCAAGGCACTCCATCCTCAGGCTTTCCCCTCTCACCAGCTGTGGTCAATACTTTCTGATGCTCTTGTGATCTCAATTCAGAAGAAGCATCAGAGTAGATGAATAGAACAGAACTACTCACCCTCTTAAACGCAGTGCCAGTTAATTTCAGAAGCTTGTAAAAGATACTCTATTTGAGTCTCTCTGTTAGGACTAGGACCTTTCTTTGATGCATTTTCTAACCCATTGCAAAGGCAGGTTTTAGAAATACTTGTGTTAGAAACTGATTGGTGAGCGTTCACCTCTGAGCTCTGCTGAGAAACCAGACATGTGTCCATGGCCTGTATAGTCTCAATAATTGGTGTTCAAAGAGTGGATGCCAGTTTTGAACCAAAGGCAGACCTCCAGATATATATTCCCAGAAAACAAAACCACAGTGTTCATTCATAATGCTAATTCAAAGTTTCCTAGTGCGTTTTTCAGATATGTTCACAGTGTATGTCCTAAAGCCAACACAGTGGACCAGACGGCACTAAAAAGCAGCCCAGGAACACATAACCCCTGCAGGTAGTCCCACCTTCCAACACTTCTCCCAGGTCACCTTGCCACCTGTTCCACTTCACAGCTAGCCACTGCACATCTTCATAGGTAATGGATACTAAAAACCAAACAGGGCTTTACAACTCTAACAAATTAAACTTGGCTCTGGATGAGTCCAGTGTGGTAAGAAAACATGGAACTTCTATCACCACAGAAATGGCGGTGCCACAGTAGACTTTATCTACTTCACAGAATCACAAAATGATTTGGGCTGGAAGGGACCTTAAAGTTCATCCAGTTCCAACCCCCTGCCGTGGGCAGGGACACCTGCCACTAGACCAGGTTGCTCCAAGCCCCAATCCAACCTGGCCTTGAACACTGCCAGGGATGGGGCAGCCACAGCTTCTCTGGGCAACCTGTGCCAGCGCCTCAACACCCTCATAGTGAAGAACTTTTTTGATTAAAAAACAGAAAAGGGGGGGAGAGAGGGTGGGTAGAAACCGACGCTCACCACGCTAAGCTGTCACAACTTTGGAAATTCCCTCTTATTTCCAGCTGAGCTGACTCTCCCTCCAGCAATCCCTAGACACCTGGCAGCAGGAGGAGCTGCACTTCCCTAGTTAAGAGCTGAGCCCAGGACGCCCAGCAGACACCCGCCTGGCCGACGGCGAAAAGGGCTTCCCCCTCTTCCAAGCCGGCCGACCCCGGTGCCGCTGCCCTGCCAGGCCCTTCCCTCCTCTCATCGGGTCCCCCGCCGGCAGGCAGCCGGGCCGGACCGCCGGGCTCCGGGAGGGGCGTGACGGGCCGCCGGCAGTGCGACGTGTCACAACGGCGGAGGGCGGCCGCTGCTGCCTCCCCATCTCCTCCCCGCTGGCCGGGCGCCCCTACCTTGTTGGTGGGGACGGAGCGGAGCCGCTTGAAGATGGCGACAATGTCCTGCTTGCTGGGCTCGCACATGGCGGCAGGCGGTGGCGAGGCGGGAGCGCCGCGAACCGGAGCCGCTGCCGCCCGTTTGCTCGCTCGCACGAACAAGACGCTTCCCCTCGCTCCGCTCCTCCTCGCTCCGCCCCGCTCCGCCCGAGAGGCGGCCACGAAGCGGGCGCGCGCGCGCCCCTTCGGCCCGACGGGGCGCGGCCTGCGGTCGCCGGCGTGGCGCGAGGGGGCGACGCTTCGCCGCCTCCCGGTTGCCCTGGAGACGGGCGGCCGTGCTGCGTCAGCTCCAACGGCCGGCGGCGGGCGGGAGAGCCTTGTGAGGGGGTCCGGGAGCAGCGCCGCGTCCGCCCCGCTTCCCGATGGGGAGGGAGCTGGGGGCCCGCGGGAGACCGCCACAGGAGCAGCGCCTCCCGCTCCGTTCAGGGGTGTGGGGAGAGGGAAGCTGGCACCTTCCCTCAAGAGAGGTGACGGGGCACGTTGTTATGCTTGTGACTAGACCTCGTTTTGCTCTTAGACTCAACAAGTGGGTTCCAAGCGCTCTGAAAAAGAATTTAGTTAAAACCAGATTTCCCTCTTCCCTACAGCCAGGAACAAAGCCTCAGAACAAATAACTTACAGGTTTAAATTGATTGCGAAAGCAGCATGTTCAGATTATGGATCTGAAATCATGAAGCTTCTCAGAACAGGAAACAAGAATAGAAATACAACCATGAAACGTGTAACACACTGGTAAACCATACCTCAAAAGCCTTGAGTGCCTGAAGCATGCCGTGCTGAATATGGTTGCACCCAGTGACCTCATGTTGCTCTCCCCCTCACACTCCACCTTACAGGAGCATTATTGCTTGGGGCACGAAGCTCAGCAAGGGCAGAGATGAACCCTCTTGCTAAAGTCCACATTTGCAGGATCACTGGCCAGGATGCTGAGAAGGCCCTACAGGAGCCACTCCAGGCCCCCTGTGGCCAGCCCCATACTAAAGGTCCAAAGTCCCTAAGAGTGGCCCTCACAAAACAGCGCAAAGACAGCTTTGTGGCTGTACAGAACTCAGCTCAGCAGTGGTAAGATGATCCATTACAAGATCTTTGAAGCTTGCCATCACAGCACTCTTCTTGAGAGATCATCAAATCTCACAAGGCTGTATTCCCTTTTCCCCTACTCTTCACAGATACTTAAGACTTCAGTTCTCCATATGGAAAAACCATTTTAGACCCTATTTCTGTAATTCTGTCATTTCATTTAGAAAGTCTAGGTTGGAAGGGACCTCTGGAGATTGTGTGCTCTAGCATTCTGTTAAAAACAGGGCCATTGACTGAGGTATCTATCTATCTATCTATCTATCTAAATAGTCAAGGTGACTACAAAGAAGACAGAGTCGCTCTTTTTCCAAGGAGTCATATAGAAGACAAGGGGTGATGAGCACAAGTTACTCCTAGGGAGATTCCAACTGGACACAAGAGGAGAATTTTTCAGAAGGACAGTAAGATATTGGAATAATCTCTCCAGCGAACCTTGGATTCCCAACGCTGGACACTTTTAAGATTCAGCTGGACAGGGTGCTACAACATCTAGTCTAGATGATGCTTTGCCTATAAAGGTTGGACCAGATAATGCTTGAGGTCCCTTCCAACCTGGTATTCTATGATTCTATGAAGTTCAAAGCTTTGCATGAAAATCTAGCTTCAGCCCTCCAGCCTCAAACTTGCCTCAGCTTCAGGACCTTAGGTGCAAGAGGTTCACCATCTCCCACAGAAGCTAACAATCCCTAGTTCTTTCTGGTTGGTGGGGAACTTGTTCAGGGTGATGAGACCCATTACTACCTTGATTCTGACCAGTTGGTGAGTACAGCCTTCTGCTGGAGCGCATTCTGTGTGCTATCCCCATGCTGGGCCCTCAGCACTTCAACTCAGAGGCATGTGCTGCCCCTGCAGCACCTTGCTGATCACCAGGGTTCAGTCACTAGTTACCCTGACAGGCAGCTGAATGCCCAAACAATTTACTTTCATTTTCAGAGCACGGACATTTGCCAGCAGCCTCTTTACTCTAGATTGACACTATCACAGGTTGGGAACCTGATCAAAGCATAGGATAGGTGTCCGAAAATCTCTCTCTAATGCATATAGGCCAGTAACATGGAGACCACAGTTAAAACATCTGAACCTGAAGCATAAATTGTCTATTCCATCCAGCAGTCACTCTCCTTCACAATCACTTGGGATCAAGAACACCTATCAAGAGACCTCCCTTACAAGTGAAGTTCACATATTCAGGAAAACGTTGCCCATGTAATTGTAGGTTGCTCCCTACAGTGTGATCTCCTCCAGAAACACTTGCCAGATCCCATCTGACTGCATGAGGGCTGCCATCCCAGCCTGCAGCCACTGGCCTCACAAGGAGAAAGAGTTGCCAAGTAAGGAGGAGACATGCAGTCTTGCCAGTTAATTGGAACAATTAACTGTTAATTGGAAAAATTAACTGTTCCAGTTAATTGGAACAGTTAACATCAGAAAAACAAAGTCATCCTGAAGATTCACCTGTCTGGCATGATCCTAAAAAAGTATTTATTGTCCCATACTTCCCCCAGCTGTGCTGCTGCCTCCCCAGGCAATGACATGCAAAGGCAGCTAGCGCCTGCCACTGCAGGAACCTGAGGAACCCAAAGCACGTCTTTGGGAAGCACAGGCAAGTAACACCACAAGGAGGCTAGTTCTTCTGTCTTATGCTGGCCTCCGATTTCAGGAGGTGGTATCTGTCTACCCCTGAGCTGGGACATCAAAAAGCTGCTAGCTGCCCAGAGCCATCTTGTGCACATAGTCTCCATTCAGGCAGTAAGATCTGTATCAGCCTTGAGTGTTCAAAACCACACTGCACTGTTCCTACCTGGTCTCAAGCAGTGCCTCTATCCTAAGGCCATATTTTGCAATTCAGCTGTGTGAATGTGCATGCTAGACAGATTCCTGTTGCAGACTGCAAGTTCAGCTGGTTGCTCAGACATGAGTTCTAGACAAGATGGGAGAAAAGCATTTAGCACATGGTTATGAACCTGATGGAAGTAACCAGGTGCTGTTAGAGGCAATCTTAGAGGAGCATGTAGGTTGCGGGAGAAAGGCATTATAGCGAATGGAGGTAACAGTAAAAGCAAGGGATGTGCTGATCCATCTCCATCAGGGAAAAGGCAGTGCTTGTAATTTACTGTCTGTTCTGTACATTGAGTAAAATAATAATAATTAAAAAACCCAAACCTGCAAACAAACAACGAAACTTACTCTCAAGGGTGCTTGTAGACTGAGCACTGGAGTATCCTCTGCTTCGGTGAGCAGCTGTTACATGTTGTGCAAGTCCTTACTCAAAGACCAGCATCGTGAGCAAGACCGAGTTGCCTGGTCAAACATGGCTTATGTCCTCAATCCTCAACAGATTTTCGTCTTGACAAAAAAAACTGCCCAAGGAACATACTTTCCTACCCTGGTTCCATTATCCACACCATAGCGTGCTGACATTTTCTTTGTCCCTGAGAAAGAATGCTGATTTCTTCAAGAACTTTTGAAACTAGCCTTCATATCCTGCTCTCCCCTACTAATGGTGATCTTGCCCATCCCCAGGGGAGAAGCAATCTTGAGTCTAAATAATGGAAACCATCATAATCAGCTCTAAAAGGTGATGGAATGTTTCCAGGAAAAAGAAGTGGGCCTCTTGTTCTTCAGCACATTTGTGGTTTGAGTGGATTGCAGAAAGAGGGAAGGCATAGAAAGAGAATAGCAGCAGTGGAGACAAAGTGGAACACAACTTTGCTTTGCCAGTTATGCCTCAGTGTAGTAGTATCACACCTTACTAGAGATTTCTAAGAATGTCCAAAATACACATATTTGTATTCCCAGTGCATACAGAATCAGTTAAAAATTACTTCCATGGCAGCTGACCTGACAAATATACACATAGAAGTAGACTGCTATAGGTGTACCCTCAGAAACAAGTGCCTGGCAGGTACAAAATTCCCTGGATCTGCTGTGTGTTTTAAAAGTCCTCTAATGAGGTGCAAACGCAGAGTGACTCACTGCCAGCACGTCAGAATATGACGTTGGGTGTTGCCGACTTGCAGATGAAAACCCAAGGGATCTTACTCTTCCTAACAACCCAGAAGGGAGTTCCAATTTGATATGGAGGGAAGATTCTAGCAAGCACAACTACAGGCTAGGCAGAGAGTGGACTGAGAGCAGCCCTGAGGACTTGGGGCTGCTGCTTGATGAGAAGCTCAACATGACCCGCTTGCAGCCTGGAAAACCAACTATGTGCTGAGCCGCCTCAAAAGGAGTGTGACCAGCAGATCGAGGGACGTGATTCTCCCCCTCTGCTCTGATGAGATACCTCTGCAGTTCTGCATTCAGCCCTGGGGCCCCCAACACAAAGACATGGACCTGTTCAAGCAAGTCCAGAGAGGGCCATGAAGATGCTCCAAGGCCTGGAGCAGCTCTCCTATGGAGACAGGCAGAGGAAGTTGGGCTTGTTCAGCCTGGAGCAGAGAAGGATCCAGGGAGACCTTAGAGCAGCTTCCAGTACCTAAAGGGGCTACAAGAAATGTGGAGAGAACTTTTTACAACAGCATGTAGTGACAGGACAAGGGAGAAAGGCTTTAAACGGACAAAGGGTAGATTTAGATTACACATTGGGAAGAAGTTCTTCCCTGTGAGTGGAGAGGCACTGGAATGGGCTGCCCAGAGAAGTTGTGGATGCCCCATCCCTGGAAGTGTTCTTGGACAGGGCTTTGAGCAACCTGGTCTAGTGGCAGGTGTCCCTGCCCATGGTAGGGGGTTGAAACTGCAAGATCTTAAGGTTCCTTCAAATCCAAACCATTCAGTGATTCATGAAAGCTACAGCTTCATTACCCAACCAGTGCCAAAGGTTCCCGTAGAGCCAGAGGTATTTAAGTATAAATTGTACTTGATGCCCTTTGGAAAACTTGGTCACACTGAGCAATTTGTCGCTGCTCGCAACTATATTGTGCGTAATGAAAATATGTCACCTCATGACAGTTGTAGCTCAAAGTTTCAGGCCAACCTCCCTCTGCAAATGATATCCTCAAAGACCCAACACAGTCCCAGACATGTATCATTCCAGTACAAATAACCCACACTGAAAATCTCTAGAACAGAAGATCAAGCACCCAAATGTCTACTCCCACCATATGGAAATGAAGTTTAGTAGTTACATCAAAACCTAGTTGAAACCAGTTCAACACATCAGTAATACATTTTTACTTAGTACTAACACACTGCTTGTACTGATAACATCAAGAAGCATAACCACTTCTAACAGGTGAGGTTTCTTGGAGCTTTCCATTCCTGAAAGCGGCCTACATCTCAACAACATTGCTCAATACAAAACCAGGAAGTTACTATGCTGGAATTTACAGACAGTCCTGCTGCACACACAATCCTTACTGTGCTTAGGTAAGCCGCTTGTAGTAGCAGTGCAAGGAACTTGCCAAGCTACAGCTAGAGGTAGCATCCCACTGCAAAACTCACCTGTATTTGCTGCATGGCAGCATTTCATTGACAGCAGGGCGATCAGATTTCAGTGTTTTCTGCACAGGGATTTTAGAAATACCTATCATCATAGTACTTCGCAAATGATATGGTTGTTCACCTCACGGGGTTGGAGATTTCACAGATCATGCAGAAAGGTGATCCAGCTGAGGTGACTGGAGAGTTGGATTTTCAAAAGGTTCTTGCTGATGTCCCTCATAAAAGCTGAAATAAACTGCTGTGAAATAACTGAAATGGTCATTTCATAAATCAGTTACTGACTACAGTAATAACAAGTGAAAGATTACTAGTGTGTCCCCCAGAGGGATTCATGCATGGAGTTGCAGATTTGAATATTTATCTACAAAACCAGTGAGTAGAAAGCTGGCAGTTTGTTGATATTAAATAACTTATGATCACAGAAGTGGAAAATAGCTGCAAAAGGATCTGGTACAGTACTGATTGCCTAGATAAAACAACAAGGGAATTTCAAACGTCAAATGCCACATAAAAATACAGTCTGAACTTCTCTAATGGGGTCAGAAGTAGCTGCTATTAAGAATGAACATTACTGGTTCCCTTTCTGGAAGTGATCACAGGTTCTCTTTTCTGCAGTACTCATTTTGACCTGTATGAACAATAGTTTGGTGTTCAGTGAACTGAACTTTCACAATTCTGAGGAAAGAACTGCATTTTTTCTCATTTCATAGGACCAAAGACAGATTTTTTGAAAGCTGAAAATACACTCTTCCCAAGGCACCCACTAGTCTGACCTGCTATAGTCATTCCTAGAGAAGAGGTTGCACCTTTTGAAACGTGGCCAGGCATGCAGTAAAACTTTCAGATGCACATAGGTTACAGGCAAAGCAAGAGGGCAGTTTGGCGAGTGTGTTCAGTATCTTTGTGTCAAGCTTTCCGCCTCAGAAACAACAATTCACAAGGAATTTTAATATTACCTTGTATTTTGCACACCTTCTCTAATAAAAACAGCCCGTTATTTTCCTGAAAAGACTCTTTTGATAGTCCATCTTAACTAGATAAATTCATCAATGCTATCAATTACTGGCAAGAAGTATCAATTTTACACTAAAAAGACAAAGCACCTAATTCATTCAGTGATCACTGCAGGTACCACTGCAGCAAATGGAGTTAACTCCAGCTGGCAGCTGGTCACAAGTGGTGTTCCACAGGGCTCATTACTGAGGCCAGTTCTGTTTTAGTACCTTTATCAATGATCCAGATGAGGGGATCGAGTGCACCCTCAGCAAGTGTGCAGATGACACCAAGTTGGGCAGGAGTGCTGATCTGGGGAAGGCTCTGGAGAGGGATCTGGACAGGCTGGATTGATGGGCTGAAGCTTGTGTGACGTTCAACAAGGCTTAGTGCTGGGTCCTGGGAGAAAAGGAGAGTCGGGGGAGACCTTATTGCTCTCTACAACTACCTGCAAGGAGGTTGTGGCAAGGTGGATGTACTTAATGCCTTTCTAACCTGGATGGTGGACAAAACACACTCTCAAGAAGCCTGCAGATGATACCATATTATAGAATATGGAGGGCCATTGCTCAGTGGGAGCTCAACTCTTGAGAAACAGTATGACAAGAACCTCACGAACAAATGCAGAATGCAGAAATAAGCCTCAAAGCCAAATGCAGTGTCCTATACCTGCAGAGCTACTCCATCTCAGTAGGAAAAGCCAGATGCTGGTAGGATAAAAAGCAGCTCTGCAGAGAAAGACGAGGGTATCTGAGTGGACAACGTGAATCGGGAGCATGTACTTATAGCAGAGGAGGCCCACAGCACACCAGGTTGTATAAGCAAGAGTATACCCACCAGGTTAAAGCTACCTAAATGGAAAAGCGTGAAGATGGTACCAGACTCTGAAGTGTACAAGCAAAGTGCAAGAGGAAATGTGAGAAATTCCAATGCATGGAAGGAAAAAAATCAAAACAGGTTTCTCAGGCAGATGGTGGACTCCTCTTCCTCAGAGACGTTCAAGACTCAGCTGGACAAGCCCTGAACAACCTGCTCTAATTGGACCTGCTCTGAGGTGCTTTGAGTGCACCTGGCTGCACTAGGCAGCCTCCAGATGTCCCCTGCATTCTCATTCTAATGTTGGCTATGATGAGTATATTCAAACTCCATATACTAAGTATGAGATAACATTCATGTTCTTGAAGCAAAATTCTCAACTGAATTCAGCTGTCCATTCAAAATGAGGATGAAGCTAGTTGCTTTCATTTGGCCAAACTTAAGTCTGTTTCCCACAATTCTCACTGAAGGGAAGTTTAGTAGGAGTATCAAAGCACTTTAAATGGCCTACTGCTTATACTTTGTCAGCAGTAGTGGAAAAATACTTCACTACTTTTAAAATGTTTTATAAATCTTCCATTAGCTTCTGCTACTCAGCATTATGGAAGACTCTGTCCAGTTCTGGACGCTCTCCCATCTTCTCCCACGCTCAGTACAAGAGCCGGATAAACTCGAGCGAGGGCAGTGGAGGGACGTCAGGGGGATGGAGCACTTGCTCTGTGAGGAGAGGCTGAGGGAACAGGGCTTGTTCAGCCTGGAAAAGAGATTAGTTTGAGGGTCCCAACAGCAGCCTTCCAGCACCAGAAGGAGCTACCGAAACACAGGGGAAGGCTCCATCCAAGCACAGCAGAATGACACACAATAGTTATCAACTGCAATACAGCAGGTCCTAACCACAAATTAAAAGGGAAAAAATATTATCATTAAGCATTGTAAGAGTTTGAACAGAGAGGTTATGAAATCAGACTTTGGAAGTTCTCCAGACTAGCTCAAAGGCCTGAGCAAGCCGGTCTGAATGCAGAGCTGACTGTGCTTTAAACAGGACACCAGACTAGTGACCTCCCTTGGTCCCTCCCACTTGGATTCTACAGTGCCTTGACCAAACTGGACACCCAGCATAAGGAACTGATACTTTGTTTAGATTAAAAGACGATGGGAAAGAGGAGATGCAACTTTCAGCTAGCCATCACAAACACTACTACATCAATCACTGCCAGTCAACAAGACAATTCACAAATGGACAGAAATATTCAGATGCTATAAATAGCTTAGCTGCTCACCCAAGCTCTACGAGATTTGATCATACCACTGAAAGCAGCAGCATGATAGATTCTGCATACCCATAAAAAACGTGATCTCTTTTTCCATAAAGAGTTTTGCTGGAATGTCTTGCCAACAGCCCCTTGCCCAGTACCCTGGCTGCACCTCCCCTTTTTCGTTAACAGTAGCACAATGCCACTGATGTAATACTCCTCTTTATGGCCTGCACAGACAATGCAGATTTTGTCACCTTGAACCGCACAGATCATTTGATTCATAAGACCATTTCATGCACACTGAAATAGTAAAAAGTGCATTCTGTGTATTTAAGAGATAACAGATTTTATTGTTTTCTAAAATATTTTACAATACAGAGACCCAAACCAGAAATTCCTGACAATTTTAGTAACCGTCTTGTGGATGAACAATTATGTTGGTAAGTTTTCCTTGACAGACATATACATACATCCACTTTCTAAGCCTGCACATTTTGGTTCATTGAAAATGATGACTAAATATATCTGTAAGCTCAAAAGCAAACAATAAAATCCAAGACTACCAACAGTGTTTTATAGTTACCTCAAAATAGATTTGTTAGCTCCGTAACAGTGTAGCTTCCTAACATAGCATATCTACTTACCTGATACTTGGGTTTTTGGTTTGTTTGTT
Source organism: Myiopsitta monachus (assembly GCA_017639245.1). NCBI lineage: Eukaryota > Metazoa > Chordata > Aves > Psittaciformes > Psittacidae > Myiopsitta > Myiopsitta monachus. The sequence continues at coordinate 85,380,541 of CM029920.1, forward strand.
TTTAAACACAAATCTGCTGTAATTCTACAACCCAGTTTAAATGTAACAAATGCATACTGTTTGACACGATTACAGATGGCCAAGCTGTAACTGCAAACAAATGTAGATTTTACAGTGTTCTGCTACAATAATCCATGTAAGGACTAAAGCTAGTTTATATTTTGACCTATAGATTTATCCACAAATACTGATTTTGAGTATGTTAGTGTATTTACTGTACTTCTGAAAAACCTAATCACAGAATACTTTGTCTATGGTACGGTAATGAATATGACAGGAAAGCAGATTTAAATATACCTATAATTTAAACTCTTAAACCAGCCTAAATCTTATTGACAACAAAAGGCTTGATAACTAATAGCCATGCTCTTTATATTTTGGAATATCAAATTATATGTACATATACACAACATAGATAAGCTCTTAATAAAAAGCATTTAGTCTATTTTACAGTCTTCTCTGTTCAAAAAAATTAGCCTTCACAGATTTAACATTTCAAATCACCCCAAAATCATTAGCAGTTTAAAGGAGATCATCTTTTCTCCCTGCAAACATGTGCAGGAAGTAGCTACTATTCTGGGGCTTACATATAATTTATCTTTCTTTTGAGTGCCATTTAAGATCTAGATGGAAAACTCTTAGTTTAAGTGTCAAACCACGTAAACAACATTCATAATAGAATCCCAACCCATGACACCTGCAGATAGCTCTGCTACAAATAACCTTCTGTAGCAGATATTTATTAAATACAGTATTTGTTTTACAACTTCAAGCCATGCTGACAACATAGAAAGATTACTACAACATGGAAGGAGTTTTCATTCAGTCAACTGGTGATGAAATCTATGTCATAATTTAAGTATTAAGTGATAAATCCAAGCATACAAAAAGGTGCTTAACTACATAGCATTTAAATAAAAAAATACTGCATCTTTCAGACATCACTAAGAACAAATAGAAAATTAACTATAATAATCTTTAAAATTCAAGTTGCAAGTTACTGAAGGTCACTTAAAAGAACTGATTAAACAAAAGTGAGCGTAAGCCACATACCTAGGGTAGGATGAGGCACAAGCATAGAAATGCTAAAATGTTTAGGATTCACGATAACAGCCCACATGGGAAGGAAAAGCTTAAAAATATTTTTCCTATCATAGTATTTTTTCAACCTAACCCCTCTCCTTTGCATTGTGCACAAGCTGGGAAAGCAGTATCAAATTATCAGTTCAAACTTTTGTCTTTAAATCACCATGATTTCGGCATCAAGCTCTCGCCTTTTCATTAAAATATATACACTCTATACATCATTCAGCTTCCTCTTGCTTTAAATATATACTGTACAAGCCTATGAGCTTTTGTAACACTTCTGTATTAGCGTTGTTCTTTGTCACTGGATTGGTTCTACATAGTTTGCTGGGTATAAGCCAACTTGTCCATTGTCCAGGCGTCCTTTGCACCAACCCTGCTCATCTTCATTCTCCATTTTAGTTAACTCGTCCCCTGAAAAAAGAAGGAACATTATTACTGAAAAGGTTACAGTTTATTAGCAACAGGTAGGAAATATGACAGTTATCTGCATGTCCACTGCAAACACCAAGATGCTGTATATGAGCAAATGAATGCCCACTTCAGACAGGCAAAAGAGGCCACACTTAGTAATAATTATTTCTTCATGTACAACTTATTTGTGTCAAATTTTTCCCTAGAGAAACTGATTCGTGTTTCATCTTAGCAACAGGAAATACATGCTGAAGATATTACTAACCACAATGCAATCCCAAACGGCTATAAATACACAATCTTGGTATCATTTAGGAAAACATGAATTAGCCTAGGGACTATAAATTCTTTGGTAGAAATGGACAAGCTTCACATTAAATCCTTGCAAGAGATCAATCTCCCATAGCTCCTCTGTTAGATAAAAAAGTTAAAGCCTCATCTCCTCCAGTTTCTAAGTTCCCCAGAGAGCTAATAGAAGAATGTTATGAACGTGCTTGGCACTGCAGGCTGTACTTAGCTTACGGAGACATTTTACCACTATTTCTAGTGCAGCAGAATGAGAGAGGGTACAGTTCCAAGCATCCCCGCTACTTCTATGAAGTGTATGTTAATTCAGAGCAAAACCAGTGACTATCAAAAAGCCCCAATGCATTAACAGTAAGCCCCAATGCAGTTGCACATGTAGTAGCAGCTAGGGCTTGGAAGCTCACTGATCTTGGAGGTCTATGAAACTATTACCACTTTTAAGCATCATCTGTACAACAGTTACAGAAAACAGCCTAACAACTGCAATAAAGACATTTATTTATTGTATAAATAAATAATACAATAACACATTTTGACAACATTGCATGGACTACATTTACCGTAGCTATTTGTTCTCAAAGGCAGAGACACAGTAGAGTGAGATATACATCTAGCAGATGGTTGCATCCCATCCTGTTACATGATTATAAAAGCTCTCATAAGATAGGAATAAACAAAGTTATTCTTCCTCTTTGTAAGCCTCCCACAGTCACTTGCCAAGAAAAGGGGGAAAAAAAAAAGAGGCAGAACAAACCACCAAAAGATGTATGAAGTATTCCATTAATAACAAGGAGTTTCATGTATTAAAATACATTCAATGGACACTATGCAGAATGTATCTCTACAGCATGCACCCAGAAGTGGTCACAAAAGCTTTGTAGGCAGATTCTTTGAATACCCAAGGAAATCCTATCTGAGAATATCCATGTACATTTAAACCAATCCCTAAAATGCATTAATCCTCTGTTGACAGCTGCTTAGAAGTCTACACATAGTCTACATAGGAGCACAGGCGAGAGTACATTTTATATTGGCTCCTGCGTGACCTGGTGAGGTTTTTTCCTTAGACTTTCTAAGTTTAGTGTAAACCTAGTCGCAGTAATACTTCTGCCTCAAAACTAAGTTTGACTGCAGCCATTCTATAATTCATCTCCTGTAAGTGGATTCTTAGCCGAGCATGTCATCCCTTTCCTGTGATTGATACAATCATGTAATTTGGTGTTATAACGCACTTTAATGCTATTTTAAGTTAAGCCTATGTACATCTCACAGTTCATACTCCCTGTACTTTGTTTTGACAGACCTCACTCAGAGAACCACTTGGTTCAAACAGTTTGCTGCAAAGTCACACAGCTGGTACTAAAGCATCGGATACCTAACTTTGTATTTAACCATTACATCTCTGTGTATAAACATTGCATAGTTTTGCCACTGAAAGGCTTGTTACTGTAAACCCTTGGAATGCCATCCTCTTGCTTTACAGGCACAATACACGTATTTCAAAAGGATTAGCATACTTCCATCCCCTGCTAAGAAAAAGAAGTCTACAGAATGAAGAAGAATCTTAGCTGCTGGAGCTTTCTTTGGAGTGCACAGATGTTTGCTTACTACTGCCCTTCTGCCAGGGCACAATTCAGCACAGTTAGTGGACAAATCAACCCACTGCTTCTCTCCGGAAGCTTACAATTATCTACAAGGAAGAAAAGTCAAATGTCTAGAGATTTCACTACTGAAAAAGGAGGGAGGCGAGTGGAAGGCAGGAGCACCAACACCTGAGTTGTGGGGCTTTTCAGTTTAAACCACATAAACTGCATTTATAATATGCTCTGGAAAAACACTTTTCTGAGCACCAGATTTTTCCATAAGCAGAATGGAAGCCTGGCAGTTCACTGATCAACTACATCATTGGCTATTAACTTTCAGCTGTAACATCCATCTAAGACTCATAGTAGATGGTGCAGAAGTAGCATATTTCTTGCAAACCCTGTCTGAAAGGGAAGTAGAACTGGAAGTTACCCCAAACTCTTTCAACACTTGAACCCTTTTTTTCCTCTACGACTAAATCAGTCATTACAGAAGAAGAGAGTAAATGGCAAGCAAACAGCAAAAGGGACAAGATCAACGAGATTAACGGTCTCATTTGCAAAACCTGAAGTTCTGTTTGCTTTTGCCAAACTACTCACATGCAATCTTGTTCTGGAATTCCTGGTCGGTAAAGTTTTAATGCGCCGTTCTGAGCAAGACAGAAGAACGACTGACTGAAATCAGAGCTTGAAGGTATGATCAGGGCATAGATTTCAACTTCCATCACTAGAGGGTGCTGCCTACGGGCTGGCCGGATCATGAAAAACGAAGTTTCCCACTTTGGGGGCTGAGTAAGCTGCCCGCGCACAGCGGCTGGCAACGCTAGCCCAGACAAACTAGAGGGCATCCAAGCAGCCAAGGCATGCAGCCATCATGCCCTTGTGCCAACTTTGTATGTGTCAAATACTGTGGCATGCGTGTCACCTGTCAGTTGTGTCTATTCTGGTCTCCTACAGCAGTAAGGTAAAAAAGGAATAGGGTACTATGGCTCAAGGGAAATACAACATCCTAAGAAGGAAGATGTATAGTAAGTGTAGCCTAATATAAGATGAAAACAGGTAAAGAGAGTTACTGAGCTTAACATTTACCAAGGGGGGATGGAAAGAAAGGAAGAGATTATCTGTCCATGGCTAAGTATTGAACCTTAAAAAGTTAGCACTGTAGGAAGCTGGAGGCCAAAAATGGATGCTTCCAGTTTAAACAGAAAAAAAAAAAAAATCAGTTGATCAGGTATTGTTTTAAAATTAACTGCTGTGTCTTTTCCTTTAAGAACAACAACTTTATAAAGTTGGGGTGACATTTCTAGACAGCTAAAAGCAGCAGCTGTTACTGCCACCAGGAAAGAAAAGGAGAAGATAGGATTCTATTAGTTCTGCAACTCATTTTGTTTAATGTAAAACTGTAAGAAAATCTCAAACAGATGCATCCAAACACATCCCAAACAGATCAGAAGTCAGTGCTTCTGAACAGGGGATACTAAGCAGCACTGTTGGGAGGGGGGAGGCTTAGGTAGGATATTGCGAGTTGTACATTCAGAGGAACAGGTACAACTTCAGAAAATAAAAGCTGAAGAGAAAAAATATTTATCAAAAGGAGAAAGTGGGGGAGTGGGGTGGGGGGATTTATATGAATGCTGTAAACTTACCAGCTTTGAAGCTGAGCTCATCTTGCTCTTGGCCCTCATAGTCATAGAGTGCACGTACTCTCACTTCCATTGCAGGAGAGGTATCTTCGTCAAATGGATTGGTGTCTCCATTTGCATCAGTGGAAGAGAAGGGATTGTTGGACTCCTCATCAGACCAATCTGTAGGGTAGCCTTGGTTTTTCTCATAGCTGCTAACACTGAAAACAGATTTTCAATTATTCTTTTTTGCTCTTAAAATAGAAGACTGGAAATACCACCAAGATACAAGTTCCCCTAGTTAAGCTTAACCTCCACTCTAAGGCAGAAAAGCAGCAGCATTCTTGCAATACATTTACAAAGTCAGAAAAAGGTAAAACTAAAAAACGTATCAAAGACAACCTCCCCATGAACTCCAAAAACTTCTCTACCAAGAAGCCTATATATTTGACAGGATTATTTACTCTAGAAGGTTAAAGGTATGCAGGTACTAGATGACAGGAATGATCTATTATCTGGTTTAGGATAAGACATTTAAATTGCGTTGCAGAACCTTCCTCTCACATCTCTGTGCACCTCTACAGTAGCCTTCAACACCTTTTGCATGTTGCAGTCCACCAATACAGAAACATCATTACACTGCAACAACTTGATCATTTAAACAAAAGTTCAGTGTTGAGCATGCACATGCCATTTAAGAGTGGTATGACACCCCAGTGTGTACACTGAAGAAACAGGCAGCTGTTTGAGAAGGTCCTAAACAAAAAGAAAGCAATCATAAAAGCAGATTTATTCAGCAAGAACACAGAGAGCAGTAAAGCTCCAGAAGCAGTTTCAGTACAAAAAAGTGTTGGTTTTAACAGTTTACAGGACTGGTAAAGGAAGGGAAAAAAGCAGCACCCGTTCTGTTAGCAACTGCCAATAACCCCAGTAGTTTCAAACCATAGATCAAGGCAACAGATATGGCATCTGTTAGGAAAGACAAGTTAGGTTACAGTGTTGCTTACATAACCGCTTAAAAGGACTTCATGCACTGACCGGCATAGTGCTACAGAAACCAAAACCAGAAAACCCTGGACAGAGAGAGTGCAAGTGTGGAAACAATTAAAAAAAACAACATTTCACCAACTTTTTGATCTTATTGTCCTCCTTTTCACTGACAGTACTCCCAGTATCTTCTTCATCTTCAAAGGGATTGTAACTTGATTGTACTGACTGCACTGTGTTACTCTGGACACTAAGACTGCTAATTTGGAAAAGAAAGAGCATTATGGTGACCCTATCTGTTTTAGAGTAGAACACTGACATTGGTGTCCCACTATGCAGTTTCTTAGCAGTCCCCTTCTCCAGGCAAAAACCAAAACCATAACCAAACACAAACCCAAATATCTATTAAGGACAGCTTAAGACTCAAGAAAGTTCACAAAATCTCACATATGATACATTCCCTCCAGAATTTCTTTTTCCTACTGCCTGCAATAAAAGGCAGTGTGATTTTTCTAGCCAGTTTCATTTCTTTCTACAGCAATGAATGTTAACAACTTTATGTTAATCACATACCAAATATTGAAGTGACTAAATGTAGAATCATAGAATCATAGAATAGTTAGGGTTGGAAAGGACCTTAAGATCATCCAGTTCCAACCCCACTGCCATGGGCAGGGACACCTCCCACTAAACCATGCCACCCAAGGCTATGTCCAACTCAACCGTGAACACCGCCAGCGATGGAGCATTCACAACTTCCCTTGGGAAACCCATTCCAGTGCCTCACCACCCTTACAGTAAAGAATTTCTTCCTCATATCCAATCTAAACTTCCCCTGTTTAAGTTTGAACCCGTTACCCCTTGTCCTATCACTACAGTCCCTAATGAAGAGTCCCTCCCCAGCATCCCTATAGGCCCCCTTCACATACTGGAAGGCTGCTAGGAGGTCTCCACGCAGCCTTCTCTTCTCCAGGCTCAACAGCCCCAACATTCTCAGTCTGTCTTCATACGGGAGGTGCTCCAGTCTCCTCATCATCCTCGTGGCCCTCCTCTGGACTTGTTCCAACAGTTCCATGTCCTTTTTATGTTGAGGACACCAGAACTGCACACAGTACTCCAAGTGAGGTCTCACAAGAGCAGAGGAGAGGGGCAGGATCACCTCCCTCGACCTGCTGGTCATGCTCCTTTTGATGCAGCCCAGGATACGGTTGGCTTTCTGGGCTGCAAGCGCACACTGCAGCCAGCTCATGTTCATTTTCTCATCGACCAGCACTCCCAAGTCCTTCCCCGCAGGGCTGCTCTGAATCTCTTCTCTGCCCAACCTGTAGCTGTAGTTGTGCCTGGGATTGCTCCCACCCAGGTGCAGGACCTTGCACTTGGCATGGTTAAACTTCATCAGGTTGGCATCAGCCCACCTCACAAGCATGTCAAGGTCCCTCTGGATGGCATTCCTTCCCTCCAACGTATCAACCGAACCACACAGCTTGGTGTCATCGGCAAACTTGCTGAGGGCGCACTCAATCCCACTGTCCATGCCACTGACAAAGATGTTGAACAAGACCGGTCCCAACACCGATCCCCGAGGGACACCACTCGTTACTGGTCTTCAGCTGGACGTTGAGCCATTGAGCACAACTTTTAGTGTGTGGCTGTCCATCCAGTTCTTTATGCACTGAGTGGTCCACTTATGAAATTGATGTCTCTCCAATTTAGAGACAAGAATGTCGTGTGGGACAGTGTCGAACGCTTTGCACAAGTCCAGGTAGATGACATCAACTGCTCTACCCCGTCCATCAGTTCCATAGCCCCATCATAGAAGTGTTATTAGAAATGTTTTGCAATCCAAGATCTTAAAGGTCTTTTCTAACGTTGTGGATTCTATGATTCTAAGATTTCAAAGTTTGTCATTTCTAGAGATGGGAAGAGAGCAACAAACTTAACTACCAGATTAGCCACAGAAAGTTTAGTTTCTCATTAAGTTTGGTCTCTTTTAATTGCTCTTTGGTCTCTTTAATTAATTAAAGAGAACTATAAAATGGAGAATAATTAAATATTTTATAAGCTGCAGAATCACGTCACAAATAACTAACAATTGGTTGGACAGTGACTTTTTGATCCTATAGAGCTTAGTGTACTTGAAGATAACAATCCTTCCCAATTAGTCTTTTTAAGCATGAAAAAATTAAATACCTGCTATGTTTGTTAGGCTGCGAAACTTGATCTCCTGTCTGATTAATACCAGTCAGAGTCACCCCATCAGAAGCCTTCTTTTTTTCTCTTCTACTGAGAGTGCGATTCAGATCTGCAGACCACTCCTGTCAATAAATTTAAAGCATGATTGAGAAACTTAATTGAAAGATCACATTTAGTTTTCAGACTGAGTTATAGAACACAGATTTATACATACAACAGCACAATATGAAAAAGATAAGTTACTTTAAGTGTTTCAGTTATAGTTCTCATCTAGTTCCTACTCTAGCAATGCAAAGCGGTACCTGTGCTACTCACAAAATCCCAAGTTTACCTGTACTACCCTGCTTAGTATTCTGAACACCTTGAAAAGACTTAGAATACCAGACATCTGGCAGACAACTGGGGAAATAAAAGGAGTTGGACAGTGCAGCTCTTGAAAAGTTGTACTGAAAGGGCTCAATAAAGCCAAGACATCTGGCTTTAAAAGGTAAACCTTACATTTAAGAAGGTATTATAACCTAATTTTAAACGGGGCTTACTTCTCAAGAAGTGCTCCAAAAATGACCTATAAAGAAGCTAATTTTAAACTTGTGTATCACTTCTCATGTCCCTAAGATTTGAGCCCTTAAGGGACTTCACTCTACGTTTAGTGAAACTTACTGTCCTTAAAAGCCATCCATAAGAATTAAGGCTCAAATCAACACAACTGTTGATAAGACTCATGATGCATTTGTAAAGTATCTCCTCCTTGATGTTCTGAGCCATTCAGATGTTTCAGAAGGCAGACAGACAGGCATGATGAAGCCTAAACACAAGTTCTACCTATCAAATCAAATTAAGCTGCCACTTATATCAAGCAGGAACCAAAAGAGAACAAACTGGATTCAAGCAAGTATCTTATGCTTAGACATGTTTGATTTCCGAAGCCTTAGAAATAAAAACCACACAGTCAGGAGATAGTTCGCTATACAAAAGATACCATTTGAGATAAGTATTTTTAATACTTAATGAGACACTAAGGTTTTGCAAGTTGCTGTTACTACTGGTTTACACATCTAGCACAGTCAGTCTTCAGTGATTTCTGGCTGACTTTTCAGACATACCTCATTATTTTAACTTTGTACAAATACACATTGGATTTCTGAGTTAGCATAGTTTAAAGACCACTGACCTAAGCATATCTGCAGTTTATAATGCAATTTCATATTCATTTGATCATGATGTTTTTTTTTTTACTTACGTCATCCTTGTAGCATGTAAATGAGAAAAACCAACTTGATTAGAAAAACAGTAACAGTATTTAATCTCTTAATCATAATGTTTACGAAGAAGGATGGTAAATTCCCCATACAGAAGTAACTGTAGTTCAGCATTTGGGCAAAGCAATCCTGCAGTAATCTTACAAGTTTTATTTCTCAAACCTTCTAAACTGAAGTTGGTCAGTGTTTTAAAAACCAACTGCTATTTTCCATTATGGTTAATAAGGGAACAGTGAACACTCCAGAATTGATGCTTCCGCTCCATTAATTTAAACCTAGAAATTATTGCAACTGAACCCATGATTCTGGTCAGACAAAATTATCTCAGCTCCAGCTATGTTATCCTCTGGTAGCAAGTTCTGCACTGATACATTTTGGTACTTCTTTCCTGTAGTAGTTAGCAGAATACTACTTAAATAAAACCTCCTTTCTTTTGAAGATGGCATTCAGGAATAAAATTACCAACTGGCTAAAGCTGTTCTAATATAACAACATTGGTATTTATAAATCTTAACTATTTTTAAATACCAATTTTCAGGACTGATTGAAGTATTTATTTTAAACTTTTTCACCACAGTCTTTGCTGCCTACACTGTAATTATCTGCTAACAGTAAGGAGATGCAAACTGAAGACTGACACCCAAGGGGAGAAGTAAAACAGGATAACATATACAGCTGTTAGGGGTGTATCAAATAAACCATGGCATACTCATCCATTCAGTAATTTTTTAGGTTTTTTAAAAACAAAAAACAAAACAACAACAAAAAAACAAACCTCACTATAGGAATTTTGTTTTACCCCTTTACCTTTAAATAGGTGTCTGATATAATTAACCTCAAAAAGCTGGGAGATAAGGAGAGCCCAATGGAAATCAAGAAATGAAAACTACTAGGACTTGTAAAAGCAACAAAATTCACTGCCAGAAGCCTGAATTGTTACACCATAAAGAATATGATAGAGAGCAAAGAGAAAAAAAATAGACAAAACAAGTCTGGGTTTTAAGCGCTGCCACCTTACCTCAAACTGAGGCCAGTTCATTGACATCCCTGGACCTTGATTAGCTCTAAACCACCGCAAGTCTTCCACAGCATCTGCTGTTTTGATATTCTGTTCCAGTTCACGGTAGATGTTTTTGTAACTGCAAAACAGATTTGTCTTCAAATTTAGAAGAACATTTAGAAACACGGCAAATCCCCTAGTCAGGTTTAAAAAAACAAGTTTGTATTTCAAAGTTCACAATAGTATTCAAAAGGCTTATAGCAAGACAGACTTTTCCAAACTCTAACACACCTATCAATGACCTGCAAAGGAGGAATAGCCCAACCAGTAAGCTTGCTGAAAGTTCACAAAACCATAAGATCCTTGTTTGCCAGATTTTAGAATTCCGTGAACAATTCTTTAGAGTTGTGATTGTTGTATAAAGTAACTTCATTGGCTGTCATTAAATGTAGGATATACATAAGAATGTATTTAACTTACTGAATGCCAATCTTGAAGTTTTGTGAATTGAAAAGATTGTCTACAAGACAGGAGAAACTGGTTTTGTGATAAGCCCATAGCATTCTGCGAAAACTCCTTTTTAATCCAATGAATCCATAAGAATAAAAATCTCAAACTTGATATTAAATGCGTTAAACATTTTCCTATGCAGGTACAATATCTGCTAACTGCTTTTATCATTTTAGCTACTCTCTGATTTTACTAACTGTACTATTTAGACAAATACCAAATATTGTAAAAAAGGACCTTACTACTTTTACTTATCTTTTAGTCTAATTGGTTTTCATTAAAGTTGAGTTCTTTGAAGTAAAAAGCATTTTACAGAAGTCATGCTGCAGATGAAACTTTGATCCTCTGATCCTAAACCATGCACATGATACATTTGCTCTACAGACAATGACTACAAAATACAACTGCATTTGTATACAACTGTATTATACCAAAAAAACCCGAGGATGGCGCAACACAGAGTTCAGAGTATAAAGAGGTTTTAACACAACAGCCACAAGGCTTAAAATAAGAGACACAGAACTGCCAGTCTGTATTCAAGCTAGAGAAATTAGAGAAGATCCTTCTAGACAGATAGAACCAAGTCACACCAAATTTAGAATTTGAATTTGTTAGTGCTACGTGTCAAGGAGTCCAACTCTCTTAAAATATACTTCTAAATTTCTCAGATTCTATACACTGCTTGACTGCTTTAATACAGATACAGTATGGGTGTTTTGTTCCCCACCCCCCCCCTTGCAACTCTTTGAATGTATTCTAAGAGCAGAAAGGCTTGTATTTTGAGAGAGAGAATAAATCATTTGGAATGACTCACTCGCCATTGATTAAATCAACAATAAACTGGAGGTCTACATCTGTAGAAAAGAGGGCAAGGCTGTTTTCTGGAGTGGGCTCTTCGGCATTATTAGTCTTAAAAGTTAAAAATCAGACTTAGTTTGGAGACTTATTCTACACTTTCGTTCTTTGGAAGAACAAAATACAAGACATGCTTTATACATATGACAGTATAAAGAGCAGACTTTGAACTTAAGATGGACAAGAATTCAACAATGGCCAACCAACAGATCTTTAACATTTATCTCCTAGTTAAGATAATTCCTTCAGACTGAGGTCTAATATTTTAATAATAAATGTGTTTATACTACAAAGGTCATGCTGCTTTGCACAAACAAATTCTAGTTTGTTTTCCAATAAATATGCCAGATACATAATATACCAAAACCCTCCTTTCCCAATCTTTGATCCAGCATTTTCTGATTCTAAGCTCTGAATCCTTTTGATTTAGGCACACATTTGACTGTAAAAATGCAACAAGAATGAGGTTTCTTGGTTCATTTAACACTGTGTTAAATAAAACTAGCAAATGTTAGGGACAGATGCTAATCTGATCTTAGACAAAACAAAGAATTAAGCTCTTTCACTTACACTTCAAGCAAATTGATGTAACACGTTAGAAACAAACAGGTTCCAAACTCTACTTGAAGCATGGCTTACTTTTCATTGACAACTATTCAGCATCAATTTTGAAGCTTTGTAGTTTTACCTTGCAACATTAGACAAGTCAAGGTGTTTTTGCACTTCCAGTAACACTTCTCGAAAGAAACGTAAACGTTTTTCCTCAAACTGCTGACACTGTTCAAATACCTGCTCCATGTTTTCCATATACTGAGGAGTAGCATTATCTAATTCTTTCAGTGATTTTTCATACTTCTCTTTTGTCTAGGGGTGGAAAAAAAACCCTGTTAGCAATATATTTGATTACTATCCTACATAACAGACTTATCAATGTAGTAATGGGCAAGATTTAGACCAGAAGTTTCCAAAATGCATTCTCTTTTCATGACCACTCTCCCTATGCTAGGTCACAATGAGAGTTATTTACCAAAACTGCAGAATAGTTACAATAAAGCTCTAAAACTCTTCTTGGCTTTTTAAGAGAAACCATGACAAATGTTAATGTAATACTAAAGATAAAAACTAAGAATCCACAGAGCAAGTCAGCAGGCAGTCTTTCAAGTTACAGGCTGCTTACTTAAAGTTCTCCAAATAACTCCCAAGTGTTATCTTTTCTCCTTCAGTGTATTTATGTGATCCACCGTGAGCTGTGACAAAAAACCAAAACATTGTATACACCCCTGTGAACACAAATTGCATCCCTGCGAGCTCAGTTAATGGACAGAACCTCAGATGCTACCTAATTTACAGAAATAAGTCAGACAGGCATTCAAAGATTCCACATGATATAACATTAGTCCTTGGGATCACTGAACAGCATTCTCAAAGGGAAAAGATGTCTTTGAAGAAAGTCACACATGAAAAGCCTCCCTGTACCAGCTTGCTGAGGAGAATGAATGCAATAGAATGGCATGTTATAAAGTGTATTTATTTATTTAAATGGCTATCGGCTTTCCTAAAAAATAATGCATTCTGCAGTCAAGAATGGCTACAAGCTCAGATGCTGTCAGCAAGTTTTAAGCACTTATCTTACAGCATCTCGAGTGAAATAACTCGACCCTCACTACTAAATGAGTAGAATGCTGTCCCAGAAGTTTGCTGTCTTGCTCTGCTTTGCTCCTTGCTGACAGCATTAATGTGAAATAGAGGCAACGCATTATTAATTCTTCACAGAAGAATTTGGCAATAACATATATTTTGGAGAGAATACTATACTTTAGTAAAGAACTGTAACTGAAAGTGAGCTACACTGTAGTTCATGGCAAATTCAGGAAGGAAAAAAAAAGGGCTTAAATATGCACAAACTATAGGTTAAAATGACTGCATACAAATGGTATGTTAGCATACAGTATACCTTTAGTACATCTTGTTTGCTTCTCTCCACTTTGTCCTGTAATTTCTTAAGTTGCTCAGGATTTAGCGCTGGATCAGCTTTGCTGTTTGTTTCCCTGGATATAGCCAGTTTCTCCTCTTTGCAGGCCGCATGGTATGCTTTCTTTGCTGCTTCCACCTACAAAGTTGATTTGATTATGTGCGTCTGGGACAGTTTATACAACAAGCATCAACTGAATCTTTTACACCTATAATCA